>JANBXA010000126.1:5782500-8275000 GCA_030556225.1 Cricetiscus sungorus
CCTCTCCCTAACTCTGAAATGCCCCCCCATCAAGACATTTCTTTCACTACTCTCCCCCTCTTTCCTGCCCCAACCCACCCAAAATGATCACTCATATTCCCAACCACCTGCCCCCAGTTTAGCCAGGAGATCTATTTTTCTTTTCCCAAGGAAATCCACAAATGCCTCTTTGGGACCTTCTTGCTACCTAGCATCTCTTGGACTGTGGATTGTAGCATGTCAGAGCTTCTTTAAAGAATGCTTGAACTTAACTATGAAGTCAAGTACGAAAAAAAAAATCAAAGACTTCATTGGCTTATTCTTGAATGGTTGGAGTATAGAGAAGAAAGGACAAAAAAAAAAGAAGGGAGTTGGGAGGTGAGAAGTCAAGGTCTTGAACAAAAAAATTTAAGTAGTTCTGCAATCTTAATTTAATGCTAACCTTTTTACATTGAGAATCACTCTTTCATTACTCAGAGGAGCAGGGATTAGGCTGGCGATACAGCTCAGTGGTTGAATGCTTACCTAACATTCCTTGGGCCCCAGGTTAAATCCCTAGTTCCACAAAAAAATCCAAGCAAACAGAGTAGCAATGAATATTTATCATTTTGAATTCATTTGAGAAGACTCAGAGAAATAAGTAAGGAAATTCAAAGTTTTGTTTTGTTGTCGTACTCAGGCTCAACTCCAAGGCCTTGTGCTTGCTAGGCAGGCAAGCCTCTCACTAAACTACAATTCAAGCTGGAAATTTTTCAATTGAAAAAGTACTGGCTAAGGAAGACAATAGCATAAAGACTAAACAATAAAGGATACTTCATAGCATAGTAAGAACAGACCTCCAGCTGAGAAGCTATGGCTCAGTGATGGCTGCTGGGAGAGGTAGGGTCAGCTTTCTTTGAGAATTCAGGTAATAAGAGGCCAACCATGCTACAGCAGATGGCCCCACACTCATACAAACATTGGCTGTACTAAGTATATTGATGCACTCATGAAGGAGGAATAAGAAGGACTTGATCAAACACATTGTATGCACTTATAGAATTACAGAAAAATCCTAGAAACCAAAACATATTTCAATGTAAATTTGTTATATGAATAGACTTCATGTTATATTTTATTTAATAAACTTTAATTAACTATTTAATTTCCATTCAAGAATGACCACTTAATTTTTAATTTGTGGCATACTGCTGGCTTTTAAGATATTCACTATTTGAGTTTGGGTATAGCTAAGTGACAGGGTACTTGCCTTGCATGTGTGAGGACTTGTATTCCATTCCTATAATGAAAAAGTATTTCACATGTAACATTTTCTCATTCTCATCTCTCTCTCTCTCTCTCTCTCTCTCTCTCTCTCTCTCTCTCTCTCTCTCTCTCTCTCTTTCTCTCTCTCTCTCTCTGTGTGTGTGTGTGTGTGTGTGTGTGTGCGCGCGTGCGTTCGTGCGTGCGTGCGTGCGTGCGTGTGTGTGTTTTACAAAATGGCTGTAAAATCGTCAAATCCTGTAGAATATGTGCCCAAAAATCTAAGACACTAAGTTTAAGAAGTGCATATAGGAGGCAAATCAAGGAATTAGCAAAAATATATTGAAGAAAGGGAAATAAGGAAGCTTTTCCAGATAGAACAAATATAAAGATATTTCATATTTACTGAGATGTTAAACTAAACCAGATTACTAGAGTAGTGTCTTGGAACCCTAGAAATAATCTGTAATGCTACACTGTCAGCGTGGCATGCATCCTATAGAAGGTCATCTTGAAGAAACGCAGGTGTGGAGAAATGATGATCTAATAAGAAGATGCACCTGCTAAGAACCAAAAATATCTCCTCATCATCTTTAAATAAATGTGGCCACACAGACACTGAATGGTAACACTTGAATTAAGTGCTCAGGGTTTCAAACTGGACATATGTACTACCCAACACACTTCAATAATTATGAGTTGAATATATTCAGTCTTGTGGGTCTTAGAAAAATAACTACTAATTTATGATGATGTCATATTTGTCCCCTTGTTTGATTACAAAAAGATGACAAAGATGGTCTCTCATATTTTGATGGAAACTTTTATCTGCAAATTATTAATACTTTCCCCAAGTATCATTGGGAAACAAAATTTTTCATAATTTTCAGTGGATTTACTGTCATAGATTGGTAGCAAAACCCCCGTGCTTTGATAGCTTTTTCATAAATCACCTTTATTAGTAATTTTACATGCAGTCCTACCAGGGATATAAATTTAATTATTTCTTATCCAGAATCACGAAGTCTGAGTGGGCAAAAAAGAGCAGAGTAGAAACAAGATTTGGGGAAATGTCATTAAAACCATTATTATTATGTTAACATCAAGGTTCATGGTAGTTGCAATTCTTAATATATTCAAACATTTATACAGGCAGAGCTAAAAATGTCTTTTGCTCTTCATATGAGAAAAGTCATAATTAAAACTATTTGGTTAGCATCCAGGAACAATGATAATCTATAATCCAAATATAAGATTTGTGGGGGCAGTGGGGAAAGTGCTTGCTTTTTAAGCATGAGAAACTGAGTTTGAATCTCTAGAATTTGCATAAAAGCTGGGCATACTGATGTATGTCTGTAATCTTAGTTTGGGGAAGCAGAGATAAAAAGCAAACTGGTCAGCTAGCCTAGCCAAAATGATCTTTAGGTTTAATGAAAGGCCTTGTCTTCAAAACTTAAGGTATAAAAACAACTGAGAAAAAAGTATCTTCAGATACACCTGTTTGAGCAATCCCACTTGCAAAGAAGTGTACACACACATATAATGCTTTTTAAAGGAAAAAGAACTTCAATTAAAAATCAAATATGTGGATTATCATGAAGTAATGTTTCCTATATTAGTATCACTGAATATACTTCTTTTAGAAATTTAACTAGTATGTATGAAACTGTCTCTTAATCACTAGCTGTGTGACCTTAAACAATTAATTAAACTTCTCTATAACTTTAACGTTAAAGCAAATCATTGACCCTGGGGTATCTTTTATATCTAGCATTTAAAAATTGAACAGTAAATTTATTTTATGTGAAATGTCTGTGCAGATATTTTAAGCACATTCTAATTTTCTTGTATATGCTCTTACAATTTTCACTGAAATAAAATAAATTTAAATTAAAAGTTTGATAGCTCCTACTGTGATTTATTGCTATTATGATAAATCTTATCTTCATAAGAAATGGAATGTACGGGCTAGAGAGATGGCTCAATAGTTAAGAGTATCTGTTGCTTTTCCAGAGGATCCAGGGTCAATTCCCAGCATCCATGTGGCAGTTCACAACTGTCTGTAACTGTAGTTCCAATGTCTTTGCACAGACATACATGCAAGTGAGACACCATGCACATAAATTTAAAATACATTTTAAAATCAAATAAATAAAATAAAAAAATGGAATGTAAAATTTCAAAACTAAATTCAACTCGGAGATATAAAGATTTCAGAAAAATTAGTATTAAAATCATACACTATTTTCGTGTGTGTGTGTGTGTGTGTGTGTGTGTGTGTGTGTGTGTGCACGTGTATGTTTGGATGTGTGTTATGGAATAAGAAATCAGAGTTTCTGAGATTCTTCAGATACCATTCAACTTGATCATTGAGACAAGTAATCTCACTCTGGTGTGGGGCTCCCTGAATGGGCTAAGGTGAATGGGCAGTTACTGGAAACATTGCAGTGATTCTAATGGGATGGACAGGGATTCTGGGAGCCAAAGAATGCCATGGGTCACAGTAAGCATTGCAGCTTACAGCCCTGCTTCAGGGAAAGGTTCCCCCAGTGTAAAAGCTCTGCTCTGGCAGGGGAGGGCTTGGGGAGGGCTTCCCTGACGAAGTTGTTACAGTTCTGCTCAAGTATCCTGGAGCGTAGTGTAACAACTCTGCTTTTGGGTGTTACAGCCCTGCTTGGCTCGCTCAGGTTGCTTTGCTCTGGCTCCGCTTAGCTTTGCTCTGGCTCCATCAAAAAGTTGTTACTTCTCTCCTCTGCTCCATTCTGGCGAAGGAAGCTCTCACCCAAACCTCATTCCAGAGATTTATTGGGAAGGAAGAATCCAGAAGAGTGGCTGTCCTCCACCAGCATAGCAGAGACAGCCGAGTAGCCAGACAGCCACAAGCTGAACAGGCACAGGGTTTATATAGGGATTCTTGGGGGGGGGCGATTTTTTCCAGGGAGATTTCCAGGGGGGGATTGGTCAGATGTCAATCTCTGAACTCAGACTGACTAGATCCCCTGCTCAGGGATTGGTTAGTTTCTTTGTTTTTAGGGCCAAAGTGTGTTTCTTTTTTCTTTTTCTTCTTCTTCTTCTTTTTTTTTTTTTTTTTTTTGATATTAATCCTTCTTGAATTCTTTTTTAATTTATTTATTTACTCTTATTTTACATATTGATCCCAGTTCCCTTTCACTCCCTCCCTCCTTCTATCCCTCTCTTCCATGCCCCCCAACAACCCTCCCATCCCATCCCCCACCCCATCCCCCAGCCTATACAAGGTGTGTTTCTTTTACTGGTCCATTTTAGCCTTTTTGTGCTAATGTTAGGGCCAGGCTGTATTTCTTTCACTGGCTCTGATTCCAGGGCCAAAGTGTGTTTCTTTGGCACTGGTTTCAGGGTCAGGGTGCATTTCTTTGGTTCTGGTTGCAGGGCCAGAACCTGGCCCTTTTTCCTTACAGTTAGCCCTGGGTATGTGCCTGTTTCTGCCTCCTTTCTCAGCACTGTGTTTACAAGCACAGGAACCACTTTCAGCTTTTATGTGGTCACTGAGGATTGAACTCAGATCAGTCCCATGCATACATGGTAAGCACTTCATGACTGTTCTCTCTTCAGCCTGTCAACAAACTATGTTCTAATGAAAGAGAAAGCAACAACAAAAAACATTGAGTACATTTTTAAACATTGTTTTTTATGAATTCCTTTCCAACCTTATCACTAGCAAAAGGGGATGCTCTAATATTCTAGGAGTACCAGTCCACCAAAATATATACAAAGAATTTTCAGCAGCCAAGTGCAGTGGCACACATCTTTAATCCCAGTGCTAGGGAAACCAAGGCAGGTAGATTTCTCTGAGTTTGTGGACAGCTTGATGTATGATGTAGTGAGCTAGGCCAGCTGCGGCTATGTAGTGAGATTCTGAAAAAAAAAAAAAAAACAATTACAAAAACAAAAATCCAACCAAAGAAGTACGGCAAAAATCCAAACAGTTCTCACCATCTATCCAGAAAAAAGATCACAACCATGCATTGCAAAGCATTGCCTTGTAATATCCTCATCTTCATTGCCAAGCTATATGCAATGCAATGCTAATTCAGCGCGCTAACCTATTACCGTGCCACACGGCATAATTGCACATAGCGAGTGTCCCTGTTTCTTTAAAGGGCATAATATATATTATGCCCTTTAAAGGACAAAGGTAAAGAACATATCCAGCGTTTTTCCAGCAGCAAGTAGCTAACTTTTGCTAGGGATAAAGATGGAGTTGCAGAGCCTCTTATCGTAGCACTTATAGCCAGGAAAACAGCAGACAGTACGTCTAGAGTGGTGCCCCCTACTGTTTTTGCTCCTAGCTTGTTTTCCCTCATACTGGGGAGGGTTTCCTCAACCGGAAGTTCCCTAGTAGTCACGTGGGAGAAGGCGCAGAAATCCCGGTACTAGGTACTACAACTAGCCAATCAGAATTGTCCTCTGGGACATTAAGGCCCGCCCCCCCTAAGCTAAATTCTGACGGCCGACGGGTAGTCGGCTTTTTGTCAGGAAAACTGCGGCTTGACCTGAAGTGAATTTGCTCTCCTGGTAACGGTAGCTCAGTTTTTCGCTGCTGCCTACATTTTTCCAGAACTCACATTTCCTTGAGGGAGTGACACCCTAAAACATGGAGCAATTTTGCAAGACAGTTCCTAATTTTCTCACCAAACTCTGGGTATTAGTAGACGACGCCGTCTTGGACCGTGTGATTCGCTGGAGCAAGGTAAACGACTGGGCAGGAAGACGTGTGGGTGTAAATAGAGGGAATTAACTTCAGAAAGAATGTTTTCGGGATGCTGGAAATTTCCAGACAAGTTGAAAGACAAAGGTAAAGAACATTTTTTGCGACCCTCACGGCCCTTTGGTCGACGTCGCCTTTCGTAAGTCAGCTAAGCCTCACTTCACTGTGTTGTGATTCCTGGCAAAAACTGCACTCGTTTTCTACTTTTTTATTTCTCTCGGACTCACTAAACACGTTCTATGAGAGAAAAGTCACTCAGAATTGGACAGCTTCACCAAAAAAGTATGAGAAACACATACTCTTGTCTTTTTTACTAACGCACAAATTGACAACTTGTTCGGGATTTCGGCTTTTTTTTTTTTTTTTTTTCCCGTGGTACTTGGTATGGATGTGCTCTACTACCGAGCTACAAAATTAGCCCATACTATTTCTTACTTAGAAAAATACGGTCCGACAATTATAGCCCTGGCTGCCCTGAAACTCACTGTGCTGATCAGATTGGTAAGAAGAGGAAGCTTCCCTGCCAAGTGTACCTAAACTGGATATTCCATGGCTAGCTACTATCACATTTTCTGAGAAAATTTGTAATACACCTCTTTTTATCACTGGGGCATTGTTAGCCTCTCATTGTGTGAACTGGGTGAATTATAAATGCATTTTTCCCACTGGGATTCTGATTTATATTTAGCTTCTAATTACTCTGATTGGGGATAAAATCTTGTAGAATCTGTTAAAGGCAGATAATGGCTAGTTGTCTAAAGTAATAGTCACTTTGGCATTATGTCCATTTGCTTTTAAAACAGGGGTTCACTCTGTAGCCCAAGTTGGCCTTGATTCATGATCATTTTACCAGTGCTGGTAATACAGGAATGTACTACCACACTCAGATGAGGTAAAACTTTTTATTAATAATTTGCCAACCACAAATATAAAGTGGTATAATGAGTTCCCAAGTATCACAGCTAACTTCAAATAAAGATCATCTCATAGCCACTCTTGTTTCATAAACAGCTCTTACTCATAGTGGGTGTCATCTTTAATTTATAACTTCTCCATGAATATAGCTTTAATACAAAAGAAATATTGAAGTAAATGTTTTATATTTAAAGAAATTAGAGCTGGGATATAGGTCACTGGTAAAGCACTTATCACTAAAACCACATTAGTTAATTAAATTGCCTCCAAGAGTTTAGAGTCAATCTTTTATCCCACTGATCCTTACCGTTGGGTTTTCATAATTATGAATTTATTCAAAGTTCATGGGTGCTGTTACCATGTCATATGTAGAAAACATTATCTCAAAGCAGCTGTCTTAGTCCTCTAGCACTTGAATTTTTCCTAATCCCTGTTCTGCAGTGTTCCCAGAGACCTCTTTATGGAGGTTGTATCTGGATCTGGGCACTGAACCGTCAGTTGTTCTATGTGTTTTGAAAAGTTGTGACTTTCTGTAATTCTCTCTGTTTACTGAGAGGAAAAAAGGTATATTTTTTTATGAAAAGTAAGAGCTACCTTTATCTGTAGATATAAGGATAAAATTTTAGAATGCAGTTAAGATTTATACTGGTTTAGTAAAGTGACTGTAATAGGCTCTTCTCAAGTTTACTGTGTCACATATGAATTCTTCCTACTGAGTGGGCCTCCTGTTCAGTTAAATGGCTGTTGGTTACTTTCAAAATATAAGTGCCACTATTTCACCTTTCATCTGAGCCATGCTGCTCATTGTGGTGATTATCAATCACCATTATACCTGGGTAGGACTATGGACTGCTTTCTTCTCTTGGCAAATCACATAGTACTCTCTGGTTCTATGGCAGTTAGACTGCAAGAAGGAGGTTTTCAGGCTAGCTCCAGCTCAAATATTCTCAGCCCTGTGTAGTAAGTGTGTGATGTTGCAATCAGTAGGGATGTAAATTCAACCTCTCGGAGGCAATAATAACTATATTCTTTTGGGATTCACTTGGATTTCCCTTATTAACAACTTGAAAGTAGGTTTCCCATACCTGGCACTGCCATTTTGGCTAGATAGTCTCCTTTGGTTTTGGAGAAACACTATCAACCCAAGTGACATAATTTAAATTAATCTATATGTATATATGTATACATTTTTATTCATAGATTATCTAATTTTGAGTAACCATAAAATAAAGTGCTTCCCCTTAGCCTTTTCAAACATATTTAGTGTTATTTGTCCTCCTACCATCTCCTGGGTTGTCCCTACTTTGCCCCTCCAGAATCAAGTTTTCCCTTTCATAGCACCCATGTTCCACTATTCCTCATGCCCCCTTCTCACAGGTCCCTTTTACTTCTTTCATATTTGTGGATAGCAGGGGCAATACACTCATATCTACAGGTTAAGAACTAGGACCCAGAAATAAGCAAAAAATATTCAGCATTTGTCTTTCTGGATGTGGGTTACCTCACTCAGTTCACTCTTTTAATTCTATATAATAACCTGAAAATTTCACAAATCCATTTTTATTTGTAGCCTAATAATGTATATATGCACCTCATTTCTATCATTCATCCATCTGGTGAAAGGTATTTTAGTTGTTTTCCTTTTCGTACTTATTGTGATTAGAGAGCTATGAGTATGGCTGAGCAAGTATCTCCTGGAGTCTAGTCCTTGGGCACATGGGAATAGTGGTCTAGCTTGGTCATAAAGTAAGTTTTTCTTCAAGAATGTTTTGAAGATTCTCTAGACTAATTTGAGAGTGACTGCACCAGTTTGCAATTCCATCAATGGTGAATGAAACATCCCCCTTCTCTGCATCCTAGTCAGCATTTGTTGTCAGTTGTTTTCTTGATCTTAACTAGATAAAATGAATATTCTCCACCAGTGTTTTATAAGGAAAAAATAAGAACAGAAATAAATAATGTCATAAATAAAGAAAACAGATATGATAACATATGTATCATGCTCTCAAAATAAGCAAAATGTATTCACATATTCAATGGTACAGGACCTGGATGTTTGCTTGTTTATATATAGAATGAAAGCTCCTTTTTGGATATTGAAGGTGGATAAAATTTGTTAGTGATGGTGATTTTACTAGGCTATTCCCAGTGGTTCAGAAAAACATTTTTGGATTTTGAAGATGATATATACTGTAATTCTTCAATTAGCATAGTGAACCCTCTAGCACTGATTTTTTTATTAAACATTTATTTATTTTGTGCTGGACATAATTATACATGCCTTTTTTAAAAATGAAAACAAATATTTATAAACAATATTTGGGAATTTGGGCGTCGTTCTTTCCAAACTGCTTCCTGCTGGTAGGGGCCGTTGTCATGGGGGAATCCTAAGAAGACACAGAAATCCTGGCTGTAGTGGTCTGCAAGGCTGCATTGTCCCATTGACGTTGCTTCAGGGGGTCTTGCTCGATCAAACCACATTGGTCTGGAAGGAATCCACAGCTTTTCATTTTCTGTAGCACTGATTTTTCTAAAATCTACTTTATTTTTTAATTGTATGTATGTGATCTCTCTCTCTGTGTGTGTGTGTGTGTGTGTGTGTGTGTGTGTGTGTGTGTGTGTGTGTGTGTATGTGTGTGTTGTCTGTATGTGTACCATGTGAATATGAGCTCCCATGGAGACCAGAAGTTTTCCATCCCCTGAAACAGGAGTTGCAGGTAGTCATGAACTGCCTAATGTGGATCTAATGTGGATTCTGAGAAAGAAGCTTGGGTACCCTGCAAGAACAGTAACTGCTTTTAGCTGCTGAACTAGATTGTAGCACCAAATATTCTTTTCTATAATGGATATAGAAGTACAAAACAAAAAAGAATGAGACTGCTCCATCCTAGCAACACTGAAATGGAATCAATTTTTTTCAGTAACAGTTTACTAAGACATGTTGTTCATTTCACTCAAATAACATAATTTTAAGTTTTATTAACATGCTTATAAAGTGGTACATTTACCACTACAATTTTAGAATTATCAATCTCTGCCCATTCAGTCATACTTAAATGCTGACCTCAGTTTCAATAACACTTTGAATCAGCTCCAAATCTCAGGTGCTTGCATAGTGTCCTATGAAAACCTTCAGAAAGTATCTTTTCTAACAACAAACCCATTTTAGTGGTGGAGCAATTACTATTCACTGTGTTGTATGTGGCTCATAAACAATTATTGCTTTTGGTGGAAGTCTTAACCTTTCCTGTACATGCTCCATATGTGGCTGTTTGGATGAGAAATCCTCCCCTTAGGCTTGAGTATTTGAACATTTGGTTCCCAGGTAGAGTTACTGTTGGCAGTGGTTTAGGAGACACAGCATTTCTGGAGGAAATATGTCATTAGAGACAGGCTTTGAGATTTCATAGTCTTACCCATTTCCAGTTCTCTTTCATTCTCTGACTCATGCTTGTGATAGAGGATGTTATCTTTTTGCATCCTGTTCCAGCTTCCGTGTCTCCCTGCCCTGATGGTCTCTTAAGTCCTAATAAATTCTCCTTTTTGTAAGTTGTCTTGGTCACAGTGTTTTAACAGTCTCAGAAAAGAAACACATGTACACATGTGAGCACACACACACACACACACACACAGTGTATACTGATATATATATGTATATATATATATAGTTAAAATGTGCTGATAAGACAGCACTATGAAGTACTAAATGCATATATATTTATATGTTTGTATCTCATTACACTCATTACTCCATAGTGCTACCTTATCACCTTTAATTCTAGCATTGTTACAGCTCACATATAACACAAAAAGATTCCTCAATAAGACAAAACAGTATCTCTAGCCAACAAAAATCCAAGCTCCTTTGTCTTTAATGTATGTTCAGTGAAATTAGTTATTGCCCTTGTAGTTCATTTTTCTTATCTGAAAACATAAGGTCGAGTCTATCCATCATTTATAAGTGATAAGTCTCAGCTAGTTATTAAATTACTAGGCAAGATGTAATGAGCCCAAAGTCCTTTATTATTATCAGACTCAAAGATCAGTAGAAGGTTAGTCAGCCAAGTTCACTTTGAACATTTTTTGAAAACAGAGTGCCCATCTGTTCTGGAGAGGGTATTTAATACAGTGCTCTGTGTTAGCAAACTCTTGATTAGATTCCATTTTCTCCTCTTCTGTAGGAAAGAAATTAGTATGGATGTTTTTCTCTTTTGCAGCTAATATAGTTCTGATCACACAATTAAATGATAACTTTCTAATTTTTCCAATGCTAGGGACCAAAATTAGGGCTTTGTGCTGCTGGACAAACCCCTGCCACTCAGACAATCTCCAGATGCCCCTACTTGTTTTTCAGTAAGAACTTATTGTACAATGACATTGCTCTTAAACTTGTAATCCTTCTGATTCTGCCTCCTGAATACTATATTACACATGTGCTAATACTCCCAGCTAAATATCTATGTTTTTCTATTGGAATTATTTTAAGTTATCATACAAAGTACTGGGTCTAATTATCACATTTTCATTCACGTATCATTATAACTTTTTCTTATTTATCCCCCTCTTTTACTGCTCTACACTATTTTCCAAGCCTCCTCTTGTTAGTCCCTTCTCCACTCCTGTGTTGTAATGTCACCATGATCTTTCTGATATATGTATTGTTTTCAATACTCACTATTCTATTCTCAAAAAGCTAAATAAATAATGTGGTTAATTTGAAACATACATCATTACATTTTCTTTCATTTCATTATGTAACTTTGTCAAGCCCTTAATTATTCAGAAACCTTTCATCCAGTTTATAGTTAATGTTCTTCTCGATGACATTTAAAAAGTCTTGACTCTTTGCGATTGAATTATTTTTATATCTCCGCAAAGGTTTGATCAAGAAACACAGTAATATGATATTTTACAGATATTGAGTGGCATTCTTTATTAATCTCTGAAGACAAGTCAGTTCTGGGGAAAGCTAAGGTGATATGGATTCTGGTCTTACAATAAATTAGTTTATGAATAGTTTTGTGACTCAAAGCTAACTAAAGATAATCCCATCCTCCTAAAATTCACATACCTTTTGTATAGAGTGACTCAGGGAACCCACTAATGACTAGACTAGAATGAATTAAAATCCTTGGCTCCAGGGCCAGAGAAATGACTCAGTGGGTACGTACTTGCTACACAAGCAAAAGATCTAAGTTCAGATCCCAAAATCTTATGAAAACCTCTCTCTCTCTCTCTCTCTCTCTCTCTCTCTCTCTCTCTCTCTCTGTGTGTGTGTGTGTGTGTGTGTGTGTGTGTGTGTGTGTGTGTGTGTACAACAGGAGAATCCCTGGGGCTTTCTGATTACTTACCTAGTACCAGGTTCAGTATAGTAAGAGACCTTGGCTCAAGGGAGTAAGTTAGAGAAATAGAGCAAGACACCTAATATAATGTCCTCCTCTGGATTCCAGAAGCACGTGCATACATACACAGGCACATACACCTATAAACATACACATACACCACACACACACACACACACACACACACACACACACACACACACACACACACACACTTTATCCTGGTGCTTTGGGGGATTATAATGAGCTTTGTCATCTCTAAAAAACTAAACTATCTGTGGAATCCTATGGGTAAATAATAGATGAGCAGAACTTTATTCTAATTGTTAGGTGAAGTAGGGAATCAAGTTTAAAAAACATGACATTGGAGTTAATTCATTCTTTTATAATTTCATTTATATTTAAATTTATAATTTAAGAGAATGAGCAGAATAGAAAAATGTTATCACCTTTGCCTATGTTAAAATACTTTTTTTGCAGTCTACTTTTTAGAAAGTAAAGTAGCTACAGTGTCATACATTGATAACTACTCTTATAAGCTTATATAATATTGTTTTGTATGTTTAAATATCTTTTGGGAAGAGCAAGGATACTAGGGTTAGAATTTAGGTAGTCTTGAATACCTTTATCATTTATTATACCTTTTGAAAATTTGCCTTCTTCACTTAAAATATATCATGAGCATTTTCATTTACTAAATATCCTTATATTGCTGCATTGTATCACTGTATAATATTCATTTGTATAAATTTAGTTATATTAGTGTCATGGTAGTTTCCAATTTTTAATATCATATACAAATACTTATTAAATCTTATCACATATCAGTAATTATTCTCTACACAATCTGGAATTAGAATTCCTAAACCAAAGACTAAGTGTTTGGGGACTTTGAATACTTACTGTTAACAATATTGAGGCAATTTAAATTCTGACAGTATGAGAACCTGTTTATCTGTTCCCTTGCTAATTTGCAAACACTGAAGATTAATATTTTCTTAAGTCATTGTCAGTTTGATAGACAAAAGATTATATCTCATTGTTGTAATTTAAATTTTGAAAACTTTTGTCGAAAACTTAATTGGTGTTTCAGTTTTCTGTCACTGTGATAAAATATCTTGACACAGGCAACTTAAGGGGGAAATGTCCATTTCAATGCGTAGTTCAAGGCCACAGTCTATTATGCTGGAGGAAGTCACAGTTCCCAGAGCTTGAAGAAGCTTGTTATATTGTGCCTCTAGTAAGGATGCATAGAGTAAGAGGTGAATGTGGCATGCGGCATGCTTCTCACCACCTCCTCTCCATATGTATAGTCCAGGATATCTGGCTCAGGGAATGGTCCTACCAGCAAATAAGAGGTGTCTTCCCATATTACTTAACATAATTTAATCCTCTGTAGGAATGCATAAACTTCCATCTCCTAGGTGATTCTGTATTTTATCAGGTTGAAACAAAACAAGTGGCTAATTCTAATTCTTTTTTTTTTCTTTTGGTTTTTCAAGACAGGGTTTCTCTGTGTAGCCATGGCTATCCTAGAACTCATTCTGTAGACTAGGCTGTCCTTGAACTCACAGAGATCTACGTATCTCTGCCTCCTAATTTCTGAAATTAAAGCCACCATGCCCAGCTAGGTTAATTCTTTGAATTACTACTTTTTTTTTTTTTTTTGCTCAAGTCTGTGGAAAGAAAGTTTCCTTGTATGATCCAGACTAACTTCTTTAAGCCCTCAGTCTAACTGCTTTTGCTTTCCAAATGCTGAGATTACAGATATGCTCTATCTTTTCTCATTTTGCCTGCTTATATTTAATTTGTGAGATTTGGGGACACATGCTTTCATGGTCAGTCTATTATATTTTACCTCATGGTAATTCTTTTGCTCATATTCTATATATTTATGGTGATTTACTTCCATGATAAAGGACTTAAACCAGAGTCATGTGCATGTTATGAACATACTCCTCTAATGAGCTATACTTCCAGTGTGAAGAAGTTTGTGGTTCAGGAAGCATTAATATGAATTGTTGCTTGAGTGAAAGATACCTTACTTTTTTTCTGTAAATGACTATGCTTTGGTCTTCCTTTTTTACAAGGATGGTCACAGCTTTCAGATTGTGAATGAAGAAATCTTTTCCAATGAAATACTACCAAAATACTTCAAGCATAACAAAATAGCCAGCTTTATAAGACAGCTCAACATGTGTAAGTAGAATTTAATTGTACTATTATCAACATTTGTCACCCAAAATATGTTTTGTTTTCAATGTATAAATATAAGTTCAAGTTGAGTGGAAAGCTTTTACTATAGTATATTATTTAAATTCTGCATAGCTTTTTTTGTGTTGACAAAAGTTCTTCCTTAGTTACTTTTCTATTGATGTGATAAAACACTATGACCAAGGCAACTTATAAAAGAAAGCATTTGATGTGGATCTTATAATCCCAGGGAGTTAGAGTATGTGATCATCATGGTAAGGTCATGACAGCAGTTTAGCAAGCATGGCCCTGGAGCAGTAGCTGAAAGCACACATCATGAAACACAACCATAAGGCAGAGAGAGCTAACTGGGAATGGTGCTGGCTTTTGAATGCTTAAAGCCTACCCCAGTGACACATCTCTTCCCAAAACGTCACATTTCCTAATCCTTCCCAAACTGTTTTGCCAACTATGGACCAAGTATTCAGACATATGTGCCTGTGGTGGCCATTCTCTGAACCATTTCAAACATAAAAATTACCTTTCTGCAAGGATCTCATTTAAATTTTTGAGTTCAGAATTATACAGATGAATGGGAACAAAGATTTATCTAGTTTAATCTTACTGTGCGAGTGCTAAAGAATAGGGACTAAAGAGATTAAGTATACTTGATCCACATTTACAGCTAGGCAATTTCATTACCTTGATTAAATATATTTTAGTTCTTTTATTTCTAATCTTTAAAGTTCTGAAAGTCTTATACAGCACAAATGTGAATTATACTGTTCCATAGGACTGATTTAATAAATTTGTTGTATTACTAGTATAGAAAAATATAAAAACGAATAGTATTGACAAATAATGTATATTTTTGAAAATCTTGGTGCTTAAATTTGTCTTTAATACTTTAAATCTAGTGTTTTATAAATGTTTCCCACATTTAAAATGTGTTACCATTCTATGTAATACAATTACTAAGGTTTTATTTTAGACACTTTGAAAAAGTTATTTATGTTTCATTTCTCTCAAATTTTTCTTAATGAATGTTTATTATTTCATAGTGAAAATTGTGTACTATTGTTATAAAATATCTTTAGCATATGATCAAATTTCTTTTTGGAACTAGAATTTCTCAGAGGGGCTGACTTAGTGTTTGCTATTGTTATTCCTTATCTCTCCTCACTTCATCACAATTAGAGCAAAGCTTCCATGGCCATACTGAGTCTGCTTTGCAATTAAGCAATGACCTCCTTTTTGGTGCATTCATTGACCAATAACTGCCTACTTTCAAGGCCTAATGTGAGAAGTAGTATATAATGTGGCATTTTAAATCATCCAGAGCAAAAAGCACAGAAACTTGATGTTTATTAACAACACACAATATCTTACTTAAAATATTTCATGTATGCCAACAATAGCTGTAGACATAGTAAAAATAAATATAAAAATTTCTTACTAACTCTCAATTTAATACATGCAGTTATTTTGCCCCATTGTTTCTCTTCATCTTTCAATGTTATGGCATTACTATTTAACCAATCTTACTTTAACTACAGACATCTTTTATTTTCACACTTAACGGAGAAAAGAAAACTGTTCTCTTAAGTCCTTTTACTTTCATCAGCTCTTGCTGTCTCTCTGCCCTCATTGCATCCAGTCTATTAAAAAAAAAATCAGAAGCCATGATCACTATAGTGGAAACAGGTAGTATTTTGCTTTCAGAGCCTGAATTACCACATTTAATAATAATATAGTACCATGGATGGCTTCTCTCCTGTGCAAATAAACACAGATTATTAAGTTGTTTGCCCACATAATAGTCATGCATAATTGGCACATCTTGGTTGGCATGTCAATATTGTAGGATGTAGAGTTCAGGACTGGATTAAGATGACCTGTGCCTTTTCTCCTCTAGCATCCTGAATAGCACCTTCTGGAACTGGGAAAGCTAGCCAATAGAGGGAGAGTTTCCTGGTCAGTTTGAGATTTATTTCTCTGCCTTAAACAAAAGTGTGTGGTATCTTCAGAAGTAGGGTCTTCACATCTGGTTATGGTGGGCAACCAAAAGCAATGACAACACTGCTGTTTTGGGTGCCACTGGGTCTCCCAGACCAATAGTTCATAAGAAAATAAACTATGCCTGGTACCAAGATTTTCATATAATGACCCATGCCTTCTGGGAACAGCATTGTTAACCCATGAAGGGCAACTTTGTTTACACTTTTTCATAACAGTATTTTTAATTACCTTATACATCAGTGAGTTTTTATGAGGCTTCATACATATGTAGATTTGGCTAACCTTTGCTTCCCTCCACACCCTCCTTTTCCCTTCTCTACCCCCACTCCCAATTAAGCCTCTTCAACTATAGCCTCTTACTACATGTATTACTTGTACACAAGATCACAGGTTTCTGTGTAGCTTTTTATACTTTTTATTTTGGTTAGTCTTTGCCACATCCCCTTTTTTCCATTTCTTCACCTCTCTTCCTCTTTGAACTTCTTTGCCTCCAATATTCTCCTTTACTTTCAATGACCTGAATTTTATTAACCTAGGATCCACATTTGAGGAAAACTATGTGATGCTTGTCTTTCTGGGACTGGATAATTCACTCAATAGAATGCAGTCCAGTCCTTCCAATTCACCTGCAGATTTCATTTTATTTTTCTTTGTAGTGGAGAAATTCTTTTGTGTATGTCTACTACATTTTTTTTACTCATACATTTGGTTGATGGACATCTAGCTTGATTCCATCTTCATTTCTAAATAATAATTAGAAAATGAATTATTATAATTAATACAGCAATAAAGGTAGTTATATAAGTGTCCCAGTAGAAAGGTACAGAGTGTTTCAGTATATACCCCCCCCCCCAGTAGTGATATAGCTGGGTCATGCGGTAGATCTAACTTTAGGGTTTTGTTTTTGTTTTTTGTTCTTCTCTCATACAATATATCCTGACCATAGTTTCCCTTCCATCCATACCTCCAATCTCCCTCCTCCACTTCCGCTCTCCTCTAGATCCACTGTTCCTCCTTTTTCCTTCAGATACGAGCAGAAATATCAATTGAGCATAGCATAACAAGTTACAAAAAGACTAGGCACATACCCTCATATCAACGCTGGAGGATGCAATCGAGTAGGAGGAAAAGGGCCTTACAAACAGGCAAAAGAGTCAGATAACAGTCCCCTACTCCTACTGCTAGGAGTCCCACAAGAACATCAAGCTATACAATCATAACATATATGCAGAAGACTAGCAAAAACCATGCAGGTACCAAGAGTGTCACTTCAGTCTCTGTGAGCCCCTAACTTCAGTTTTTTTAGAAATAATTAGGACACTTTTCAAGTAACTACAGTACTTTACACTGCTTGCCAAACAACAATGTGTAAATTCTCCCCTTTCCCCACATCTACATGGTCAGTTATTGTTAATTGCATTGCTGATGATGGCCATTTGTCTGATGATAGAGAAGCTTAAAGCCATTGTAATCTTCATTTCCCTGATAGCTAAAGATGTTGAAAACCTTCAAAGTGCTTATTGGTAATTTTATTTCTTCTTTTAAATTATTTTGTAATATTTGGAGATTATGATTATGTCATCTTCCCCTTCTCTTTCCTCATCCCAAACTTTCCTGTATAAACAACCTTTCTTTCTAAATTCATGGCCTCTTTTTCATTAATTGTTATTCTATACATATACATTCCTAAATACCTAGATACAACCTATGCAGGCTATATAATGTTATGTTTATAACACTCTTATTCATAATTCATACATATATAAAAACAAATACATGAATATGTGTTCATTCTTTTATATATTTCTTCAGGGCTCATTATTTGGTATAGGATAAAAAATTACGTGCTCTTCCATGGTGATAAGTATCTCTCCTCCTCTCAATATTCCTCAGTTACCTGTAGTTCTTCGCGTAGGCTTGAAGCCTTCTGGCCTTTCCCTCATCTACCTTAGAATGCCTATTGTTGCTAACCTTGTTTAGTTCATATTTAGGGAGTCATGTTGCTGAGAATGTGGGTGTAGTTTCTGAAATTACTAGGAAGCAAAATCTTCAGAATAAATTGTATGTTCCTCTATCTTTGAAATCCTTCTGCTACTTCTTCTGTAATGTTCCCTGAGACTTGGGTTCCAGAGTGTTTTATGAATTTATCAGTTGGAAATGCACTCCATAACTCTGTTTTGATTGGTTGTGGTTTTCCACAATGTTTTCCATCTGTTGCAAAAGTTTCCTTGATGAGGAGTGAGGACTACACTTAAATGAGGGAATAAGGACAAATGTTTAGAATGTATTAGGGATTATTTTGGCTCAGTAGAATGGTGGTTATGTTTCCCTTCAAGATCCATGACTTCCCTGACCCTGGCTAATTTCCTAGATTTCCAATTTTGGGCACAATTTTTTTCTTGTTGAAAGTGTCTTAAGTCCAATTAGAAAGCTGCTGGCTAGTGCCAAGCTGTGCATGCCACTATTGTACCCATAGGGTTAATGTGCTATTCTGGTCTTTATAGTTAATATATTTCATAGCTGTATAGGACTGTTGATTGTTTCCCTGTTAAAGAAGCTTTCCATGTAACCTTCTGGTACCATGAAAGCCAGTCATCAGGTCTCCCTGAAGTATCCAGGTTAGTTTTAGCTCAAGGGCCTCTGGGCCCAAGGTGCATGGGGTTTTCAGCAACAGAGAATTATTTTCCACATATTGGGGTAGGTAATCAAGTGAAATAGCAATAGACTGTAACATTTTGGGAGCCTCTTTGACAGCCCTGACGAACAACTCCAAAAAGGGCTCCTTATGTTTGCTGTTAGGGTTTTTGATTGATGGTTTTGGACTCTTGGAGGGAGCATTTCCAGCCTAGAGACATACATGTGTGGTAGACTTTTTAAAGGCAAATAGTTGGTAGAATGATTCCTTATGACTTGTGTGTATTACATATACCTTTACTATTATTTTACTCTCATTTATCTCCCTCCAACTCCCTATTTGGAGCCCTTCTTTTTCCCATTTCCCCAGTTAGTTCACTTGTATCTTGCTATTCCTTTTTCTACTGCTCTTCCACCTCCACCCTAGCAACAGTTCCTTTTTATTTTCCCAATCTTTAAACTTATTCCAGGATATGTGCTCTCATGTCAAGATTTAGAACTATAAACCTGAGATGAGAGAGAACAAGTGATACTTAGCTTTCTTGCTCTGAGTTACCACACTCTATATGCTATTTTCTAGTTTAGTTCATTTCCCTGAAAAGTTCATGGTTTTATTTTTTACAGCTAAATAATATCCCTTAGCATATATGTAATGTATTTTCATTACCCATTCTTTGGTTAAAAGACATTTCGGCTGCTTCCATTTCCTAGATATTGTGACTATAGCATCAGTGAACATGGCTGAGCAAATATCTGTGGAGTAGGATTTTGAGTCCTTTGGACATATGCCATATGTGGTATATCTGGTTCATATGGCGGATTAATTTTTAGCCTTGTAAGAATTCCCCACACCAATTTCCAGAATGCCTGCACTAGTTTGCAATCCCAAGAGTAAATAGGGTTCTCTTCTCCTCAAACCTGATCTAGCATTTGTTATTGGTTGTTTTGTTGGTCACTGCCATTATAACTGGGGTAAGATTGACTCTCAAAGTTGTTCTGATTTATACTTCCATAATTACTAAGAGAAATGAACGTTTTTAGATATTTCTTAGCCATTTTTCTTCTTTTGAGAGTATCCTTATTTACACAGTGATTA
Organism: Cricetiscus sungorus; assembly: GCA_030556225.1. Taxonomy (NCBI): domain Eukaryota; kingdom Metazoa; phylum Chordata; class Mammalia; order Rodentia; family Cricetidae; genus Cricetiscus; species Cricetiscus sungorus. The sequence continues at coordinate 5,802,668 of JANBXA010000126.1, forward strand.
TGAAGAAAATATTAACATTTTGTATTTTCTCAGTATACCTCCACTTTATTCTTTCACTATCCAAGAACAATTTTAGGTAGTATTCTGCTTTTATTCAATTTTCATTTTATTCATTATATTCCAGACACCTCCATCTGGTAAGTTATACAGGTTATTACCTTTCTATGACACAAAACGAATTGTGTTACTTTTCTCCAAATCTTAGTTTGCTCTCCAACACATTACATAGAATAAAATTCATCTCCTCAGTCTGGCTATCATACCCTTCTACAAATCATCCTTTCCTGTTTATTGTGCTATTTGTTCTATTTTTAAGGCTGTGGTGTATATATTTTTGTGTTTGTGTTTTGTGTACATGCATGCATACATGAGAGACAGATGAGAAGGACCTGTGTAGGCACTGTGCAGGTATTAAGAATTGTTAATGCATTGTAAAAATTTTCTATTACCATTAATAGTAAATTATTTATATTTATATTTATATTGTAAACACCTTCATATATTAAGCAAATATTTTGGAGGATTGGGAAATTTGCCTTTATATTACCAAATATCAGTGTCTCCCTTATTTTCCAGTCTGCCAGCTAGCCATACTTCCCTAAAGGAAAAATTAGCAATTTGGAATAATCCACAGACACCTTGAGAAAACTACAGAGTTGTCACAGATCATTTCTTCAGCCCCTATAGATGTTGTTTTATAACCTATACTCTCAGCCTGGGCTGTTAATGTACTAAATTTTTCATGGACAAAAGCCTCAATAACTGTGACCATAAGTAAAATACAAGGCAATTATTTGATTTTTTTAAAAAAAAATATTTAAAAATCTTCTCATTTTATATATTAGCCTCATATTATTCAAAATTTAAGAAGTATTTATCCCCAAACACATGGCCATAGTTGTTCCAAACACCTGTCCTTGATCTGTACAAGCTGTTTTATAGTCTATAAGAAGACGTAGTAGATTATGTGGGAGACAACCCCATGTTCTGCTTCTCCTTGTGATCTTTTCTGTGTACTTTCTAGTAGTGCAAGATAAGCTTGGACAACATGAAAAGACAGCAGAAACAGCAGAGCGACAGCAGTGCCAGTGATTGCTGTGAGCAGTTTAAGTTGCAGAACAAGGCAGTCATGTGTTTAATGACTGCAGAAGTAAGGGTGGTATAAGTAGATGCAAGAGAGAAGGAAGAGAGCTGACATTTTAAAAGGAAAAAAGATTAACCTTTCATAAATTAAGATCTTGATCACCAGAAAAATTCCAAAGAGCTATCAAGTCTTTAGGGCCAAGGGCCTCGAACCCTAAGCCAAGAGCTGTATATGTTAAGGAATTCTAACTTCCTAAGTGTGTACCAAACATGTACATATTTCCACTTCACTGGATAATTACTCTCTATATACCTTACATCAGTTTTCCTTAAATCAGCTATTGTGAATTATATGATAAATAATTCCAATCCACAGCTGGTCAAACACAAAGATCAATAGTTTATGGGATGTCCAGCTCCAAGGGATATATCTGCAACACAACATGTCAAAAAGGGGAATGGAAAAATTGTAAGAGCCAGAGGCCCAGGGTGTCTACACAAGATCGTGTCTCCTAGAAATAATTTGGAAACTTTACCTATGATACTTCAACAACATGGCAGCCTAAACAAGACCCAATTGAGGACAACCCCAATAGATATATTAATGTGGAAAGGGGAAATTTCACAAGACTCTATCCCTAGACAAAGAAATACAGGTAACTATGGTCTACAAAGAGTAGAAGAATTAGCCTTGTCCATAGTTGAGCCAAATACCAAATGGTCAACCTGGAAATACACACATACAACAATAAACAGACTCATCATTTATTATTTATTTATATACCTGTGCATTTACATATTTGTGACAACAACACTTAAAAAAATGCTGTCATGAATTTGGTAGGAAAAGAAGGGGTAAATACAAAAGTGTCTGGAAAGAAGAAAGGGAAGGGATAATTGATCTAATTATATTTTAACTAAATTTAAAAAATCAAAAAGACAAAATTCATCTTAAAGAAATACTTTGAAAAATATAAAAAGAGATTTATAATATTTGAACATAATATCTAATTAATAACAAAAGGATTACAAACAAACAAAAGGATCAGCAATAGTTCCTGGGCCACAGTTTATGTAGAATTGATATACACTTTCCTACCTATATCAATGATTTTCATAATCATATTTCTTTACATCAAATACTTTTCTCAATGCTTTTTCATTTCTAGTATCTGCTCATCAAAGTTGTTTTTGTTTTGCCATGTCCATAGCCTGGGGCAGTAGGGTAATAAGGAAAGATAAGAAGATAGGCACACAGGCACAGACACAAATCCTGGTATCAGTTTTTCTGGTTACTTAAATGGAGAAACCACAGTACCCCCAGAAACTAAGCAGCAGAAAAGAAAAAGAATAGAAGGGGAAAATGTAAATAGAAATGGGCAAAGAATGGAAGCATTTAAGGAAACTCTACATGAAGATACAATAAAAACAGAAAAGAAAAGATGAAAGGAAAGGAAAGAAAAGAAAAAGGAAATGAAAAGAAAAAAAGAAAAGAAATTCAAACAACTTAAAACAATCTTAGGACTTGAGAGGCCAAGACAGAAAGATGCCTTCAGCCTCAAAGATAGCCCCAAAGTAAAACAAGGAAGAAATAAAAAAGGTCTAGGTTGCTGGAGAAATTGCTCAGTCATTAAGCACTTACTGCTCTTCCAGACAATCTGTTATTGGTTCCTAGCACCCACTGGGTGGCGAACAACTGCTTCTAATTCCAATTCCAGGGGATTCTGACTCTCTCTTCTGGCTTTTTTGGATACTTCAGACACATGGGAAATATACCTACATGTGGGCAAGATCCTCATACATAAAAATTAAAAATAAATAACTCTTTTTGAAAAAAAGAGAAAGAGAAGAAAAAGAAAGAAACGGGAAAAGAAAGAAGGGGGAAGGAAAAAGGCAGGAGGAAAGAAAAGAAACTAAGGTTGGGGGAAACAAGAGAGCATGACAAAAGCTAGTTTACAAAAAGTGAAGATATTTTAAATAACAATAAAAGTGAAAGCAGGCCAAGTGATGACATAAGTTCAGTTCCTGGAACCCACATCATGGAGAGAACTCCTGCAATCTATCTTCTGACCTCTACACATATGATATGGAATGTATGAACATGCATGTTAAATAAATTTAAAAAATTAAAATAGTAATGGAAAGACAGCTGGGTACTGTTATATATTTCTAAGTGATCAATTGATTATAATTGCAACATGTGTTTGTTGTCATCACTTTTCTTGGCTGAGGTCAAGAATTTTCTGTATGTCCTCACCCTCCTGTATTATGTTCCATTGATTTGTCTTTGTCCCAGTACTGTATTGGTTTTGTACTACGTCTCTGTAATGTTACTTAAAATTAGGTACACAGTACGTTCATCATTACTCTTTTGCTCTGTGTTGTTTTGTGTGTCTGAAGTCTTATGGGTACTAAAATGAATTTTAAAACTTTTCTCTGCTTCCTTGAAGAATGATATTAGAATCTTGATATGGATTGCTTTCTGTAAATTGCATTTGGTATGATGGTCATTTTCACCATATTGATTATTCTAATCCATGAATATGAAAGGTATTTACATAATTTAGTGTCTTGTTTCTTTTCTCTTGAATATTTTCAAATTTTACTATACAAGTCTTTCATTACCATCATTAGGTCTATTTCAGAATTGGAGCAGTGCTTTGAAAAAATTGTGAATAAGATTGTTTCCCTAATTTCTTCAGCATATTTGTTATAGGTATGTAAGGGGTTAGTTTTGTATCCTGCTATTTTGATCAAAGTGCTTATCAGTTCAGTTTTGAGTGGAACGTTTACCATGTCTTATGTATAGAATTATTCAATTTGGTTAGTTTTGTATCTTTCCATTATGCTGAAAGTGTTTATCAGTTCAAGTTTTTGGTGGAATATATGCTGTGTTTTATGAATAGAATAATATCATCTGTAAATAAGTGTAAGTTTCCATCTTCCTTTCATATTTATGAATTTTTATTTGCATCTTTTGTTTTATTGCTTTAGGTAAGAATTTCATTATAATAATAAGTGTGAGTGAAGAAAGTGTCTTGGTATCCCACACCATCTCATCTCACTTTGGGACCCATTTCTTCCTACCTTCTAGGCTATCTGAGAAAGACATCTCTGAGCTCTTCACCTTTGCGAATCACTAAAGTTGCCCATATCACTGCTCCACTCCAGAACTCTCTGTAACTACCCAAGAAGTCCTTGTAAGGGACACATGAATTACTCAACTAAATTATCATCATAATTGATTAGGGTTGAAAAATATTCTGTGATAAATACAGAGTAAATCATGTATGACTGCCTTACAAAGATTATTAGAAGGAATATTCCAGAACAAAGAGAAACACTGATAGATATAGAGCTATAGAGTGACATCAGGATGGTAAGAGGAGATGACTTTGATGCCATCCTGTCACCAATAGAAAGGACATACAGAAAGAAAAATGAAACAAACAGGAAAATTTAAGAGTTAAATGTCAGAGACCAAATGGACATAGCAGACATCTCCAGGATATCTCCTAACGCTACAGAACATATTCAAATTGATAAATGTATTAAAGTCAAAATTCTCATGCTTACCTCAACAGAGGCCAGAAAGGCCTTTGAGAAATATCTAATGTCCTTTTCATGGTTAAAGTGAAAGTGCCAGGGGAAACAAACTAGAAGGAACATTTCTCAAAATATTACAGGCCATATATGACAAATTCACACCTTTAAATGAAGAAAAACTTGAACCAACCCTATCAAAATAAGGACTGCTAAATGTCTTTACCACTATTTAAAATAGTGCTGAAAGTTCTAGCCAGAGCACAAAACAAGATAATTGAAACAAAAGAGTACAAATAGGAAAAGAAGCAGTCAAATTATCACTATTTGGAGATAATGTGATACTATAAAAGATGCCAAGGACTCTGCCAGAAAATTCCTAGAACTTACTCCACTTTCCACAAAGTTGCAGGATACAACATCAACACATAACCAAACATTTTGGTTTCACAATGTTCCATTTGTCTATTGTTGGCATTAATTCATGGGCGTTTGATTGCAGTTTTATTGAATCTGTAAAATGCTGTTGAAAGAATGGAATTTTATTTAGAGTGTATCCTAACGTTTCTAGCACATTAAGGATTCAGGTTTCACATTAATGTCTTTGATATACTTCAAGTTGACGTTTTGTGCAGGGTGCTAGAAATGGGTCTAATTCCATTCTATGTGTGGACATTGAGTTTCCTTAGACCATTTGTGGAAAAATCTGTCTTTACTCCAGTGAGTATTTTTGGCATTTTTGTAGAAAACCAGGTAGTGATAATTGCATGGATCTGGATCTGGATCTTCAATGCTATGCCACTGGCCCATTTTTTTTTTTTTTTTTTTTTTTTTTTTTTTGCTAGTGCTGTGCTGTTTAACTACTTTGTCTCTGAAATGTTACCTGAGAAGAGATATGATAGTCATTCCAAAACTATCCTATTTTCTTAAGATGTTTTTGTCTACCCAGGGGGGTATTCACACACACACACACACACACACACACACACACACACACACACACACACACACGGTTGTTTTTATTCAGATATTCAGTATATATACATACATTAATGTTTTAATTTTTTATAATATTTTTAAATTTAAATTTGAACAAACTGTTTTACACATCAATCCCAATTCCCACACCCTCCTGTCCCACCTTGTTCCCTCCCCCATCCCCTTTCTGCTCCCCAGTGAGGGTGAAGCCTTCCATGGGGAGTCTTCAAAGTCTGTCATATCATTTGGAGCAGGGCCCAGGCCATCCCCCATGTGTCTAGGCAGATAGAGTATTCCTCTATATGGAATGGAACACACAAAGTCCATTTTTTAAAAAACATTTATTTATTTTTAGCTGGACATAATTATACATGCCTTTTTAAAAAAAATGAAAACAAACAGTTATGAACAATATTTGGGAATTTGGGTGTCGGTCCTTCCAAGCTGCTTCCTGCTGGTAGGGGGCGCTGTCATGGGGGAATCCTAAGAAGACACAGAAATCCTGGCTGTAGTGGTTGCATTGTTGCATTGACGTTGCTTCAGGGGGTCTTGCTCAATCAAACCACATTAGTCTGGAAGGGAGCCACAGCTTTTCATTTTCTGTGAAAACAAAATTAGAAATCCTTTTCCCCAGTAACTTGTCCTTAGGCTTAAATTTTGAAGTAAAAGTATATATGATCCAGCAACATTTTTTCCTTCTTTTTTTAAAATAATAATATAATTTAAAAATTTTACATGTGGATCCCAGTTTCTTCTCCCTTCCTCCTCCAACCCTCCCTCCCTCCATCCCTTCTTCCCACCCTCCCTCTTACCCTCTTTACCCTGTGAAATGTACACTGGCCACCCTCCCATCCCATCCCCCACCCCCATTCCACTTGTAGGGCTATGCTATCCAGGTTGGGTCATGTAAGTCTGTCAAGTCATTTGAAGTGGGGACTAGGACTTCTCTCCTGTCTCTAGGTTAAGGTGGTATCCCTCCATGGGGGATATGTCCACAAGGTCTTTTGTGCACCAGAAATAGATCCTGTTTCTACTGTCTGAGGTCCCCCAGACTGCTCAGTCCTTCTAGCTGAGACCCATATTCAGGGGATCTGAGTCAGTCCCATGCTGGGTTCCTAGCCATTAGTCTGGGAGGCCCAAGCTCCTTGTTCAGGTCAGCTGTCTTTGTGAGTTTCTGCAACCTGGTCTTGTCCCCTCTCTCTGCATCTGCATTCTAGTTCGACTCAGTGTTTGGTTATAGATATTTGCTTCTGTTTCCAACAGGTACTAGATGAGGACTCCATGATGGTGGATAATTTAGTTGATGATCTCACTATCAGGGAAGGGCATTTATGGTAGCCTTTCCATGGTTGCTCGAATTATTAGTTGGAGTCGGTCTTGTGGTTCTCTAGACCTTTCTTTAGGTTCAGTTTTCTCTTCAAACCAATAATGGCTCCCTCTTTTATGCCTCCCATCTCTCACCCTGACTCAACCTATCTAGTCACATGTGTTTTCCTCTCCTCCCCTTCTCTTTCTCTTAATCCTCTCTCCATTCACTGCCCCCCCATTTCCCATGTGCTCTGGGGGACTTGTCTCTTCCCCCTTTGCTGAGGGACCATATATGAATTTCTTAGAATACACCTTGTATCCCAGTTTGTCTGGTGGTGTGTATTATAGGCTGGTGATCCTTTGCTCTAGGTCTAAAATACATATATGAGCGAGTACATACCCTGTTCCTTTTTTTTTGACTGGGTTACCTCATTCAGGATGGTTTCTTCCAGTTCCATCCACTTGCCTGCGAATTTCAAGATGCCGTTATTTTTTTCTACAGAGTAGTATTCCATTGTGTAGATGTGCCACATCTTCTTTATCCATTCTTCAATTGAGGGACATCTAGGTTGCTTCCAGTTTCTTGCTATTACAAATAATGCTGCTATGAACATAGTTGAGCACATGTCTTTGTTGCATGGATGTGAGTTATTTGGGTATATACCTAAGAGTACAATTGCTGGTCCTGTAGTAAGATAATTCCCATTTTCCTGAGGAACTGCCATACTGATCTCCAAAATGGCTGTACGAGTTTACACTCCCACCAGCAGTGAAGGAGTGTTCTCCTTTCTCCACATCCTCTCCAGCATAAGTTGTCATTGGTGTTTCTAATTTTAGCCATTCTGGCAGGAGTAAGATGGTATCTCAAAGTTGTTTTCATTTGCATTTCCCTGATAACTAAGGATGTTGAACATTTTATTAAGTGTATTTCAGCCTCTTTGATTTCCTCTATTGAGAATTCTTCACTTCTGTACCCATTTTTTTAATAGGGCTATTTGGTCTTTTGTTGACGAGTTTCTTGAGTTCTTTGTATATTTTGGAGATCAGCCCTTTGTCAGATGTAGGATTGGTAAAAAATTTTTCCCAGTCTGCCATTTCCCAGTGGGCTGCTGTTTGGTATTGTCAACTTTGTCCTTTGCCTTACAGAAGCTTCTAACTTTGAGGAAGTCCCATTTATTAATTGTTGATCTCAGTGTCTGTGCTACTGGAGTTCTGTTCAGGAAGCAGTCTCCTATATCAATTTGTTAAAGGGTACCTCCTACTTTCTCTTCTAAGAGGTTCAGTGTGGCTGGATTTATGTTGAAGTCTTTGATCCATTTGGACTTGAGGTTTGTGCATGGTGATAGACATTGGTCTATCTGCAGTCTTCTACACACCATCATCCAATTGTGCCAGCACCATTTGTTGAAGATGCTTTCCTCCCCCCCCCCATTGTATTCTTTTAGCTGTTTTGTCGAAAATCAGGTGTTCGTAGGTGTGTGGATTAATATCGGGATTTTCTATTCAGTTCCATTGGTCTACCTGTCGATTTTTGTGCCAATACCAGGCTGTTTTCAGGACTACAGCTCTGTAGTAGAGCTTAAAGACAGGGATGGTAATGCCTCCTGGAGTTCTTTTATTGTACAGGGTTGTTTTGGCTATCCTGGGTCTTTTGTTTTTCCATACAAAGTTGACTATTATCCTTTCAAGTGAAGAATTGTTCTGGGATTTAATGGGGATTGCATTGAATCTGTAGATTGCTTTAGGCAAGATTGCCATTATTACTATATTTATCCTTCCAATCCAAGAGCATGGGAGATCTTTCCATGTTCTGGTATCTTTTTTAATTTCTTTCTCTAAAGACACAAAGTTCTTATTGTATAGGTCTTTCACATGTTTGGTAAGCATTACCCTGTGATATTTTATGTTGTTTGTGACTATTGTAAAGGGTGATCTTTCTCTGATTTCTTTCTCAGCCTCTTTGTCATCTGAATAAATTAGGGCTACTGATTTTTTTTGAGTTTATCTTGTATCCTGCTAGTTTGCTGAAGGTGTTTATCAGCTGTAGGAGTTCCCTGGTAGAGTTTATTGGGTCGCTTATGTAAACTATCATATCATCTGCAAATAGAGAAAGGTTGACTTCTTCCTTTCCAATTTGAATCCCCATGATCTCCTTTTGTTGTCTTATAGCTTTAGCTAGAACTTCATGTACAATAGTGAAGAGATATGGAGAGAGAGGACAGCCTTGTCTTGTTCCTGATCTTAGAGGAATTGCCTTAAGCTTCTCTCCATTCAGTTTGATGTTGGCTATTGGTTTACTGTATATTGCTTTTATTATGTTTAGGTATGTTCCTGTTATCTCTGATCTCTCCAAGACCTTTATCATGAAAGGGTGTTGAATTTTGTCGAAGGCTTTTTTCAGCATCTAGGGAGATGATCATATGGTTTTTCTTTTTCAGTTTGTTTATATAGTGGATCATGTTGATAGATTTTCATATGTTAAACCATCCATGCAACCCAGGGATGAAGCCTACTTGGTCATGGTGGATGATTTCTCTGATGTATTCTTGGATTCGGTTTGCCTTCATTTTATTGAGTATTTTTGTGTTGATATTCATCAGGGATATTGGTCTGTAGTTTTCTTTCTTAGTTGTATCTTTGTGAGGCTTGGGTACCAAGGTAATTGTGGCCTCGTAGAAAGAGTTTGGTAATGTGCCTTCTGTCCCTATTGTATGGAACAATTTGAGGAGCATTGGAATTAGCTCTTCCTTGAATTTCTGGTAAATTTCTACACTGAAGCCATCTGGCCCTGGGCTTCTTTTGGTTGTAAGGCTTTCGGTGAATGTTTTGATTTCATTAGAGGTTATAGGTCTATTTAAGTTGTTTGTCTGTTCTTGATTTAATTTTGCTAAGTGATAGTTGTCCAGAAATTTGTCCATTTCCTTTGAATTTTCAAATTTTATAGAGTCCAGGTTTTCAACGTGTGACTGGAAAGTTGTCTGAATTTCCTCTTTGTCCGTTGTTATGTCCCCCCTTTCATTTCTGATTTTGTTAATTTGCATGATCTCTGTTTTTTTGTTAGTTTGGATAAAGGTTTGTCTATCTTATTGATTTTCTCAAAAAACCAACTCTTTGTTGCATTGATTTTTTATTATTTTCCTGATTTCTATTTTATTGATTTCTACCCTCAAATTGATTATTTCCTGGCGTCTACTCCTCTGGGGTGAGTTTGCTTCTTTTTGTTCTAAGGCTTTCAGTGGCGCTGTTAATTCTCTAATGTGACTATCCTCTGTTTTCTTCATAGGGGCACTCAGTGCAATGAACTCCCATCGTAACACTGCTTTCAAGGTGTCCCATAAGTTCGGATATGTCGTGTCCTCATTCTCATTGAATTTTAGGAAGTCCTTAATTTCTTTCTTTATTTCTTCTTTGACCCAGGTGTGGTGCAATTGCCCATTGTTCAGTTTCCATGAGTTTTTAGTGTTTCTGCGATTTGTGTTGTTGTTGAATTCCAATTTTAGCATGGTGGTCTGATAAGATACAGGGGACAATTCCAATTCTTCTGTATCTGTTGAGGTTTGTTATGCCACCTAGTATGTGGTCGATTTTAGAGAAGGTTCCATGTGGAGCAGAGAAGAGGGTATATTCTTTTGTGTTTGGATGGAATGTTCTATAGATGTTTGTTAGACCCAGTTGAGACATAACTTCTGTTCTTTTGTTCCTTTGTTGAGTTTCTGATTGGTGGTCCTGTCTAGTGGTGAGAGTGGTGTGTTGAAGGCTCCCACTATAAGTGTGTGAGGTTTTATGTGAGCTTTGAGTTTTAGTAGTATTTCTTTTTCTTTTACGAATGTGGGTGCCTTTGTTTGGGGGGCATAGATGTTCAGAATCGAGACTTTTTGTTGATGGATTTCTCCTGCGATGAATATGAAATGACCATCTTCATCTCTTTTGATTAATTTTGGTTTGAAGTCTAACTTGTTAGATATTAGGATAGCCACACCTGCTTGCTTTTTGGGTCCATTTGTTTGGAAGATCTTTTCCCAGCCCTTTACCCTGAGGTAATGTCTATCTTTGTAGCTTAGGTGTGTTTTTTGTATGCAGCAGAAGGATGGATTGTGTCTTCGTATCCATTCTGTTAGCCTGTGTCTTTTTATAGGTGAGTTTATACCATTAATGTTGAGGGAGAGTAAGGACCATTGATTGTTAATGTTTGTTTGTTTTAGATTTGCTTTTGGCAGTGGTATTGTGAATTTACTTGTCCTTCTTTACCCTTGGTTTATGGTGAAGTGGGATTATTTGTTGCCTAAGTCTTTGTGATCGTAGTAAACTTCCTTGGGTTGGAGTTTCCTTCCAAAGGTTTCTGTAGGGCTGGATTTGTAGATATGTATTGTGAAAATCTGGCTTTGTCATTAAATATCTTGATTTCTCCATCTATAGTGATTGAGAGTTTTTCTGGGTATAGTAGCCTAGGATGGCATCCATGGACTCTTAGTACTTGTAGAACATCTATCCAGGACCTTCTGGCCTTGAGTGTTTCCATGGAGAAGTTAGGTAATTTTGATAGGTCTGCCTTTATATGTTTTTCCTTCGCTGCTCTTAATATTCTTTCTTTATTCTGTATGTTAGGTGTTTTGATTATTGTATGTCGAGGGGTCCTTTTTCTTTGGTCCAGTCTATTTGGTGTTTGGTATGCTTCTTGTACTTTCATGGGCATGTCCTTCTTCAGATTGGGAAAGATTTCCTCGATGATTTTGTTGAATATGTTTTCGGCCCCTTTCAGCTGAGCTTTCTCACCTTTCTCTATGCCTATCATTCTTAGGTTTTGCCTTTTCACAGTGTCCCACATTTCCTGGATGTAAGTGTTAAGGATTTGTTGGATTCACAATTTTCTTTGGTCGATGAATCTATTTCCTCTAGCTTGCCTTCAGCACCTGAGATTCTCTCTTCCAACTCTTGAATTCTGTTGGTTATGCTTGTGTCTGCAGTTCCTGATCATTTGCCCAGTTTTTCTATTTCCAACCTTCCTTCAGTTTGTGTTTTCTTTATTGTCTCCATTTCTGTTTTCATGTCTTGAACCTGTGTAATTGTTTTTTCTTGGCTTTCTGTACATTCTTTAAGAATTTTATTTATTTCTTCCAATTTTGTTTGTTTTATCTTCCATTTCTTGAAGGGATTTTCTCACATCTTCTTTGAGGGCCTCTATCATTTTTATGATGATAATTTTTAGATCGTTCTCTTCTGATTCATTTGCTTTGTTGTGTTCTGGTCTAGTTGGTGTAGCTTCCCTAGAGTCTGGTGGTGTTATTCTTGTCTTTCTGATGTTAGGTGTTTTATTGTATTGCTGTCTTCCCATAGCTTCTTCCAGTAGGTGTTGGTGGAGTTTCTCCCTTGCTCTATGTATTTAGGTGGGTCAAAGGTTCAATGTCTGTAGTTCTGGGTGGCCCAAGCTCTCTAGGAGGTCTCTCTGTAGGCAGGGGCCTGACAATGGGAGTCAAAGTTCAGGCTCCAGCAGAGGAAAGCTGATGCCTATTTGGCAGAGGCTAGCCACAGGATGTTTCCTTAGGGATAGTGGAGTCTAGCTCTAGCCAAGGCCTCTAGCCAAGGTCTGGTGTTGAGGGACAAAGGCTGGGCTGATACTCAGGATGTTTCAGGGTAGATAGGCGGGTCTAGCTGGCACTCTCCAACTGAGTAGTGCCTCTTTAGCAGAGGTCCTGCAATGGGGGTCAATTATCCAGCCCGTAGGAATTCAGGGTGGACAGAGATAGGCGGATCTCTGGCAGGGGCCTAGAACTCCAGTAGAAGACCGGTGGTGGGGGTCAGAGACCAGGCAGTTGGAAATTACGATGGTCCCACGTGGATAGGTTGGTCTATTGTCCACAAATTCCATTTTATACTAGGGATATAAACTTGGTTAGGGTGTTTATTGCAGTTGTTATTGCTTGAGAGTATACAACCTAGTTTGTCATATCTCCAGATCCTTTTGTTTTTCTTTTATTTCAATTGTTTATTTAATTATTTTTGTAGTTTCTCCCTCTTAATTAAAAAATATATTCTTTTCTTATAAAATACATATTGATTATAGTTTCCCCTCCCTCTACTCCTCCCATATGGATGCACTCTCTTTCTTTCTCTTATTAGAAAAGAACAGGCTTCTAAGAGAAAACCAAACATGACAAAATAAAATATGATAAGACCAAAACTGTCACAATGAATTTGGACAAGACAACCCAACAGAAGGAAAAGAGCACCAAGAAAAGGCACAAGAATCAGAGATCACACATGCACACATTTAGGAGTCACATAAAAATACCAAAATAAAAGCTATAATATATACACAGAGGACTTGGTGCAGATACATACAGGCCCTATGCTTGCTGTTTCAGTCTCTGTAAGTTCACATGAACTTTGCTCCACTAATGTAGAGGGCCTTGCTCTTCTGGTGACTCCATCTTTTCTGGTTATTAAATTCTTTCAGCCTCCTTTCTTCAATTATATATATATATATATATATTTCTTATTTTACAAATCGATCCCAGTTCCCTCTCCCTCCCTCCCATGACCCCCGAACCCTCCCCCATCCCATTCCTCCCCATTCCACAGGGAGGGTGATACCTTCCAGGAAAGATCATCAAAATCTGTCAAGTCATTTGAAGTAGGGGCTAGGCCTTCCATGTGCTCCCAAAGTCATTTCGTGCACCAGGGATACATCCTGGTTACACTGTCAGAGGTCCTTTAGTCTGCCCAGGCCTTCTAACTGAGACCCACGTTCAGGGGGTCTTTTCTTTATAAGTAACTTCTCTGGGCCTATGATTTGTAGCTCATTTATAATTTATTTAACAGCTAATGTCCACAATATAAATGAATACATACCACATTTATCTTTTGGGTCTGGATTATCTCACTCAGGATTATTTTTTCTAATTTCATCGAGTTGTCTGCAAATTTTATGATATCATTTTTTAACAGCTGAAAATACTCCATTGTGTAAATTACAACGTTTTCTTTATCCATTCTTTAGTTGAGAAACATCTAGGTTGTTTCCAGTTTCTGGTTGTCATGAATAGAGCAGCAATCAACAGGGTTAAGCAAGTGTTCTTGTAGTAAGATCAAGCATACTTTAGGTATATTTCCAAGAGTTATATAACAGGATCTTGAAGTCAATTGATTTCCATCTTTCTGAGAAACTGCCATATTGAAGTGGCTGTACAAGTTTGCACTCCCACCAGCAATGGAGGAGTGCTTCCCTTGTTCCATATCCTTGCCAGCATGAGCTATCAATTGTATTATTAATCTTAGCTATTCTGAAAGGTATAAGATGAAATTTCAAATTAAGGTTAGATTTACATTTCCCTGCTGGCTAAGGACATTGAACAATTCAAATGGCTGAGTGTTTCTCAGCCATTTGAGACTCCTCTACTGAAAATTTTCTGTTTAGATCTATACCTCTTTTTTTTTTAATTGGATTATTTGGTTTTGGGCACCTAGTCTCTTGAGTTCTTTATATATTTTGGATAGTAATCCTCTATTGAATGGGGAATTGGAAAAAGAAAACTTTTCTATTTGGTAGGTTAATGTTTTGTCCTGTTGACAGTGTACTTTGTCTTACAGAAGTTTTTTAGTTTCATAGGTCCTATTTATTAATTATTGGTTTTACTGCCTGCACTATCCACATTCTTTCTGTTCAGGAAGTTGTCTCCTGTGCTAGTACATTCAAAGCTATTCCCTACTTTCTCTTCTACCAGGTTCAATGTATCTGGTTTTATGTTGAGGTGTTTGATTCATTTGGATTTGAGTTTTGTACAAGGTGATATTTGCCTTCTTCTACACGAACACATCCACTTTCCCCAGCAGCATTGGTTGAAGATATTCTCTTTTATTCCAGTGTCTATTTTTGGCTTTGTTGACAGAAATCCAGTGTCTGTAGGTGTATGGATTTATGTCCAGGTCTTCTATTCAATTCTATTGATCAACATGTCTGTTTTTGTGTAGCACCATGCTGTATTTATTACTATAGCTCTGTAGTACAACTTGAAATATGGTATAGTGATACCTCCAACAGTTCTTTTATTAGTCAGGATTGTTTTTAGCAATCATGTTTTGTTTTGGAGTTTAGGGTTTTGTTTGTTTGTTTGACTGTTTGATTCCATATGTTTTCCTTTTTCATACTATCTTTTTCAGTATTTTCTAAATAATTACCATGGCATCAAAATAAAATAAAACCCAAATCAAGTAGTATTACCCCACTTGGGTAATTGTATGAGATATTGTATATTTTGGCATTTAGTCAGTAGTTGAAAAAAAAATTGGAATCTGTTGGTTTGAATGAGGCTTAAATAGTATATATAAATATACATGTAAAAATATACTAACCCATCCTTATTTGTTTGGATTCTAGAATCACTGCCAAGTTATGCATAAGCAATTTAAATTAAGCAATTTAGATCTCAAATTCTGGAACTGGGAAGACAGCTCAGTTGATGAAGTCCTTGTGCAAACGTGAGAAAATGGGTTCAGACTCCCTTGAATAATATAAAAGCCAGGTGGATGTTCTACATCTAAAATCCCATATCCGAGGGGCAGAGGACAGAGATAGGCAGATCCAAGGAACTTACTTGGTCAGCCAGTTTAAACATAAAACGTAACAATAACAGCACATTCCAAGTACAATGAGAGATGCTGAAAAAAAAGATGGAAGGGGGATTAAAAAAAGAACACAGCATCAATCTCTGATTTCTGCATGCTCCCCCACAGAAGACAACATCAGCTCAGATGCTTACACACACACACACACACACACACACACACACACACACACACACACCACAGACACAGAGAATAACAAGAATCAGTAGTACCCAAATTTGATAGTTATTAGAGTCTACCAATTTATCTTTTATGACCATCAAGCATTTTGAATATCACTTACTTGTTCTGATCCTTCCAAATTTCTTGTTACAATCTACTGTGTGACATTCAGCGTTATTGTTTAATTTTGATTTTTGTTCTTTATATTAGATGGTTTCCGAAAGACAATTGCACTGCAGGGTGAAAATACCAGAGATGAGAAGAAAATGCCTATGGAATTTCAGCATCCACTTTTCAAAAAAGGAGGAGCCTGTCTTCTTGAAAACATTAAGCGAAAGGTAGGAAGGGAACCACTGTCTTATACCTTTCTCTGGGATTTAGGGTAGCATTAAGTCCTTACATATTCTAAACATTTCATGATGTCTCATAGCGTGAAGCTGCTGAAATTGGTAACTGGTGGCTAGGTACCCTTTTGGGTGCCTGTAAACATAATATTTATGTATTAGTTTACACCAAAGATTTTGTGCTCTATTTTATGTTCCTGTGTCTTTTTTACTATGTAGATATTAATACAACGTTTTAGGAAATAAGCATGTGGGGCTAGGATAGGTTATGAAATAGGAACTTGAATGTTGAATACTAAAGAAAATAACTATAGATTCTATCTGTCTCAAACTCACAGTGATCCACCTGCCTCTATCTCTATTCCAATTGCTGGGAATAAAGGTAGGTGCCACCATATCCAGCTTAATTCTAATATTCTTTAAATATGATTTTATTTAGTTACATCCATTTTTCTACAAATAACAAAACTTCATTCTTCTTTACAGTTGAAATGAACTTTCATTATGTGTATGTACAGCAGTTTCATTACCCATATTTGTTGCTGCTCACCTAGTTTGCTTCCATAACTTAACTATTATGAATATGGCTGAAAATGACATTCACAAAAGATATCTCTGTGATATATTGACTTTGTATAAATCACAATAATGGAATCTTTCACTCAACATTCATTTTTTGAATTTAAAATTTTACACATTTTAATAAAAACAAAATTATATTTCTTATACATACCTCTTTCCTCTCTCCAGCCCTTTCCTGGTTCCCACTCTCCTTGACCTTCTGCCCACTCTCCAACTAATGACCTTTTATTTATTACTATTATACACATTTTATGTATGCACAAATACATAAATACAACATTCTGAATCCATTTTTATTGTTTTGGGGAATATGATATCACTACTGACCACTTCATATGGGATAACCAATTAGGTAGCTCATTGCTGGGATAGGATAATTCTCTCTCTCAGTAGTCACTAGGTACCTATAGTTCTTTGCTAGGAGCAGGGCCCCATGAAAGTTCTATCTTTGACTTTGGGATGTCTATTTATATTGCCATTATTCTAGTCTTATTTTGGGGGCTTTGGAGAGACTATTTTACATATCAATCCTAGTTCTCTCACCCTCCAGTCCTCCCCTGTTCTCCCCACCAACTCCATCCCCTTTACTCCCCAGGGAGGGTGAGTCCTTCCATGGGGAATATTCAAAGTCTTTCATATCATTTGGAGCAGGGCCAAGGCCCTCCTCCATGTATCTAGGAGTATCCCTCTATGTGGAATGGGCTCCCAAAGTCCATTCCTATACTAAGGATAAATTCTGATTCACTACCAGAGACCCAATAGACTGCTCAGTCCTCCCAACTAACACCACATTCAGGGAATCAGGGTTGGTCCTATGCTGGTTTCTCGGCCATCAGAATGGAGTCCACGAGCTCCCTCTTGTTCAGGTCAGCAGTTTCTAAGGGTTTCTCTAGCATAGTCTGACCCCTTTTCTCATCACTCCTCCCTATCTGCAACTGGATTCCAGGAGTTCGGCTCAGTTTTTAGCTGTGGGTGTCAGCTGCTGCTTCCATCAGCTACTAGATGAAGGCTCTAGGATGGCATATAAGGTAGTCATCAATTTCATTATTGGGGAAGGGCATTTAAGGTAACCTCTCCACTATTACTTAGCTTGTTAGTTGAGGTCATCCTTGTAAATCTCTGGACATTTCCCTAGTTCCTGATTTCTCTTAAAACCTATATTTGCTCCCTGTATTATGGTGTTTCTTTTCTTGCTCTCCTCTATTCTTTCCCTGATTCAATCTTCCCTGACTTAATCTTCCTGCTCCATCATACCCATCTCTCCATTCCTTTTCTCCCTAACTCCCTCTTCCATTCCCCCATGCTCCCAATTTGCTTGGATAATCTGGCTCATAAAAGTCTTTCTGCAACCTCTTCTGTGATGCTCCCAGAACTATAGATGCAGGAGCTGTGATGAAATGTATACTTGGGAGTTGCATTTCTCACAATCCATTGATCTCTGCATTGTGCCCATTTTCTGTTATTGCTTTATATTTTCTGTAAAGGAAATATTCTTGATGAGGGGTGATAGCTGTGGGTTAAGTTTTAAAATGTACTAAAGAATTATGCTGGTCTTGCAAAATGCAAATAGTAGATAACATTCTAAATCCCATGAACCCACTTGCCTAGAATGCTGGCTAGATTTCTAGTACCAGGCATAATTTCCCTCCTGTTGAACAGACCTAAGTCCAATTATACAGCTGTTGGTTGTCACTCATTCAAAAGCCTCATTTATTTCCATGTAGCGTCCATGGTGCAAGAAAATATTATACATCTGAGTTATGAGGGACCTTGTGAATGAAGAGTTCATGGCTACAGGTCTAGAAATAGGCTTATCAGTTTGCAGATGGCATATGGTTAGGGGAAGTAGAGAAAGAGACATGCCTTATACAGGAAATGTAGCTTTCACACAAGGCCATGGCTTTTAGCTAGGTTCTTGTCTTTCTATCTTTTGGTGAGTTGGGCCAGGGCTCTATCAATCTGGTTTATCTTCTCAAAGAGTCATCTCTTGGATTTATTGATTCTTTGTATTATTTTCTTTGTTTCTATTTCATTACTCTCCTATGACTTTTATCATTCCTTACCATTGACTGCATTTGGATGTGGTTTGTCCTTGCTTTTCTAAATTTTGGGGTTGAATAATTAAGTCAATTATCTGTGCTTTTCTGATTTTTTTAAATGTAGTAACTTAGAGATATAAATTTCCCTCATAGGACTTCTTCTAATGTGTCCTGAATGTTTTGTTATGCTATATTTTCATTTTCATTTAATTCCATAAATATTTTTATTTCTGTCTTGATTTCTTCTTTTACCCAGTCATCATTCAGTAATGAGCTGTTTAATCTTCAGATCCCCAGGAGTTTTTGTATTTACAAGAGGTTTTTTTTTCTGTCAACTGTAAGTTTTCTTGCTTTGCTGTTCATTAGGATACAAGGAGTAATTTCTATCTTTTTGAAATAGCAAATATTTACACAAGCAAATTATCCCAAGATGTAGTCTATTTCAGCAAAGCTTCTATGTGCTACTGTGTGTCGTGTATATTCTTTGGTGCTGAGTGGAATATTCTGTAGGTGTCTGTTGAGTCCATTTGATGTATGATGTCATATATTTCTGATTATTGGGGGTTTTGTCGAGATAACCTGTCTATTGAAAAAAAGAAAGGTATTGGAACCATCTACAATTGTCAGATTGTTATTAATCTGTGTCACTGATCTCAATCATACACATTTTATGAAATTGGTGCACCAGAGTTTGGTGCACATATGTTTGGAATTATATGCCATTTTGATTAATTGTTTCCTTGATTTGAATGATGTGTTTTTTAATCTCCTTTGATCAGTTTTATTTTGACATGTGCTTTATCAGTCATTAAGATAGAAACACCTGCTTACTTCCTGGCCCCATTTGTTTGCAACACTGTTTTCCCATCCCTTCACTTTAAGGTGGTTCCCATTTTTAAATCAAAATGAGTTTCTTGTAGATAACAGAAATATGGATTTAGTTACATAATCCATTCTGTGAACCCATGACTTTTTATTGTAGAGTTGGGGCCATTGGTATTTAAATATTATTACAATATGCATTATTTTATGTGTTGTGTGTTCTTAATTGTTCTGTGTTTCAGTAATTATAACTTCATTTATTTTCTTTTTATGGTGTTTTAGCTATGTTTAATCCGCTCTTCAGATTAAAGTACTGTTTCCAGTATTCTAATATACCCTGTAAGGCAGTCTTAATGGACATGAATTCTCTTGGGTTGTTTATATGGTGGACTTTTTTCTCTTTCTCTATCAACTATGGCAGTTAGCTTTCCTGGCTACTCTAATGTAGGTTGGTATCTGTGTTTTTATTAGAACTTGGATTACATTATTTCAACCTTTTCTGGCTTTCAAAGTTTCCATTGAGAAAACAACTGTTATTCTGATGGACTTTTCTTTATATGTGATGCATAGCTTTTCTCTTGTTACTTTCTCTGCCTTCTTTTTGTTCTGTATATTTTCTGTTTTAATTATTATACATAAAATGGTTGAGGGTTGTTTTTGTCTTCCATTTGCTTAGGAAAAAAAGCATTTCCATCCTTTCACCTTAAGAATTGTCATTTGTTTGGAAGGAAGAAATCAATAAATCTTGCTTTTAACCTAATCTTTTAGTCCTTTTCTGTTGCCTAGGGAATTAATACCCTTCAATAATCAAGAGTTATTGTTGAAAGATGTGTATTAATTCCAGATACTTTATTGTTTTGTGGTTTGGGACTTTTCTTATTCCTCTACCTATTATAGAAGTGTCATTTATTTTTCCTGTGGCTTTATGAATGTTTCCCTTTTTATTCTAAAAGACTCTTTGAAGTATCTTCCATAGAGCTGTTTAGTAGTCATGAATGCCGTTAGCTTTTTTTTTTTTTTTATCATGAACAGGTTTTTTTTTCCTTTTTTTTTATACAAATAGTTTTGCTCCATATAATATTCTAGGATGGTAGTTGTCTTTCAGAACTTGAACTGTATGATCTCATGGATTTTAGATTTTCCCCATTCTTACTGATACTTTCACAAGCCTGCTTTTGTAGGTAATGTCTCTTGTGCTTCTTTCAATGTACCTTTTTAGTGGTTGAAGAGTTGTTCTTTCATGAACATTTTATGTTTGTGTTTTAAATGTTTCCTGCATCTAGATTAGCATCTCTTTTCAAAACTCTAGGAAATTTTCTGCAAAGATTTTGCTGAAAACATGTATTATACCTTCAGAATCGAAATTTCTTCCTCTTTTATACCAACATTTCTTAGATTTGGTGTTATCTTCATGAATGCTGAATGCATCAGCCATACTCTTGGAATAATTCATCTGGGGCCTTTTTGGAATATTCTGATTCATCCATCTTAACTTCAAGCACAACTACTGTACCCTGTCCTTGAAACATTCTGCTGTTGTCATTCATTTGCATTTTTTCTTTTCCAATATTTCAGTTTGCTTTTTTTTCAATGTTGCTAAATTTGGATTCTTTTTCATAAGTTATATTTATTTCATTATTTCTTTGAACTATTTGAGTACTGTTAAAATTCCTTCAGTTTGTCCTCCTTAATTTCTTTAAGCATATTATAATCATATTTTTAAATCACCTAACTGAAATTTTATGTAACTAATTCTTACTCTTACTAGAGACTAATTATATGGGACTAGTAATTTGTGGAGGCCTAATATTGCTTTGTTTTTTTCAAATTATGGCCTTCCATTGGGTCTTGTATATATGGAGTTTAGCTATTGGCTGAGTTTATTTATTTTTAAATTTCATTATGATGAATTTTATATTGCTCATTATTTCAGGGGCAATTTTTGGTCTTTACAAGTAGAGGTATGTAGTTATAAGGTTAATTATTGTCTTCATCTGCAAGACACCGGATTTGATCCTTAGTATCCCCCTGAAGTTACATTATTGTCAAAAACAAAAAACAAAACAAAACAAAAAATAACTCTACCAAAGGATAGGCTTTCACTAACAATCTGGTATTAAAAAGTTATTCATTTCTGCACAATGATTGATTTAGGAGCTAAAGGGACACATATTAATGTGTGCATTAGTATATTAGTTGCTATATATGAGTAGAAAGAAAATAAACAAGTAGCAACAGTAACAGCAACAGAAAGAATTCAGGATAAAAGTAGTAGAGCTTGATATTAGTTTGAGAAAAAGTGAGTAGAAAAATTTATGCAAAAGGACCAAGAACTAAGAAAGGCGGAGGGAAATATGAAACAGTCTTAATAAAGGTTAAATGAAAAAGGAGGCATGCAAAGCTTGCCAGCCTATGTTCTTTGGGAACAGGAAATCTAAAATGAAAGACTAGGGAAGGGAAGTTGGAGAGAGAGAATATAGATGAGGATAAATATGGGGTATTTATATGAGGATAAATATGCAGAAGTCTGACTTACTCTAGTCAAACATGAACAGTGGGGAGAGCTTCACAAGTGGAGTCTCAGATGTTGCTAATATTTCTGAGAAGTTCTCAGGTATCAAGTTACTAATGTTGGACTCATCTCCAGGGGTGGGGGTAGTTTGCTTCTATTATCTAGTGAGTGGCTTAGGACCTATATGGCTCACCAGCAAAACTTGAATCCAATTTGGTTTCTGCCTTGCTGATTTCTGACTCAAAGATTTTCCCCCATAGTGTGGTGGAGTTCTCCTCGACCAAGTAAAGCACATAGTCATGTGTCATTTATGCTGAGTTTCCTGGGAGGTACAGTTTACATAAGGTCACAGTGTCCATGGAATTACCTCCACAAGAGTCTTTTTGAAATACCTTTGTGCAGCTGTTCTTGTCTGAGACCGTTTCTGACACCCCAGTAACAATTTGGTACTGCACAGCTCTATTTGGAGGCATCACTACTTACCTCTCAGACCTATGAACTCACTCACTCTGTGTCTCTGTACTGAAAACACAGAAGCAAAATTATCTTTCAGGGTGCAGAAGAAATAAAGGTTTGAGAGAGTGAGAGAGAGAGAGAGAGAGAGAGAGAGAGAGAGAGAGAGAGAGAGAGAGAGAGAGAGAATAAAATTGTTATCATTGGACCTACCTTATAAAAAAAATTAAAGGATGTTTCAGGACGATAGGAGACACCAAAAATAGCCACATAGTCAAAAACCCTCACTATTGTATAAGTGATAATTCTCTATAGCCATAGAGATCAGTTTCAGTTTTCATATTGTAGACATTAACATAACCTATACAAACAAAATGTTTTTGATTCTCCACCAAAAAATTAATAATATGAAGTGGTCATAAGAAATATGGATTTTTAAAATAGACCGAATTTTGTTTTTCCTATACCAGATTGAAACAGCCTTTTTGGTTTTTATAGTCATGGTGATCTTGAAATGAGAGTTTCTATTCTAGGAAGAAGAAAAATGAAAACCAATGCTTCTTTAGGTCATTTTTCTACCCCATTGAAAAGGGTGCCATGTTCAGACATTGTTGATTCTACTGAGCACTTAATCTTCTTGGTCTAATTAAGAATAATTTTAAGACACATGACCCAAGTAGCATTTAATTCAAGATTAAAACTTCTACGTAAGGAACAGTGATTCTCATATCTCATTAGTTAGTGAAAGTAATAAATGTAAAAGAGATACCATATTTTTATTTTAATTTCCTATGGCCTAAAAAAGACATAATTTCTGTAGCAGTGGCTTGGTAGCTTTTATTGCATTAATTTGGTGAATATTACAGAAAAGATAAGTATTGTCTGATGAGATGCCTAGTTTGTGAGCTATCCAAGGGGTAGGCAATTTGTTTTTCACCACAGAATCAAAAGAGAGACCTGACTCATTGCTAATATAATTGATCCCTCTCCTTAGTCCTGATAAAACGCATTATCTGCACTGCTCATTTGCAGTTTGCTACATACTGCTTTTCATGGCCATCATTTTTAAAGTTTAAATATTCAATTTCTCTCTGTTCTGTTAATTACACAGCAGTGAATTGCAGATCAGCTTACACTTCAGACACATTTACAGCAGGTAAAACAAGGCAGAAATTTCTATTCACAATTTTGAATTTTTACTTTGAGAGAGCAGGAGACTCCAGTTCCCATTCATGGTAGTGGTATGATATAAAGCTTCAATTTAGAATAACTGATAATGCTTTATTCTATTAAATGTTTATTTTTTTATTGATTTTCTTATCTGTATTAAAAAAGTTTTAATAAGCTTTTGTTATGCCCATACTGTGATATTCTGAATAAATGAAAACTTTTTAAAGTTCTATTAACTATGGGGATAATGTATTTAGACCTTTGGAAATAATCCACAGTCAAATCATTAAAGTTGTTTTAAACACCACCTGCAAAATTAATTTTCACATTATTATAGGAATTATTATGCATTAAGTTGTATACCCATGGTATATTGTTTCATTTCATTAAAAACCATAGTTTAATATGCTCACAATGCATCAGGCCAGAAATGAATGTGTAGTCTACTGTGGATTATTTCTGAAAGTTAACCACATTGCAGATTATTCACAAGATAAAACTACTCCCTGATCATTCACATAATCACTCCCAGCAAAAAAAAAAAAGAGGGAAAGGCTCAGAGTTCAAATCTAAGCAAAGTGAGATGTATGTATAACAGAATATTTCTAAATAAATATATAGTTGCATTTTTTCCCAGGAAGGTATTATCATTTTAATAGGGATAGAAATTCTGCCATACACAATTATGGCTGTTTTTGTTTTTTCTTTTTTCTTTTTGGTGGAGAGGAGTGAGGCATTTTCATCCTCAAATTTATGATCTTCCTTTTCTCCAGCATCAAGAGTGCTGGTATTATAGATGTGTTCCAATACAATTGTGAGATGTATTTATGTATGTATGTATGTATGTATGTATATGCAGGTGTACATACATGTATGTAATGTGTGTCTAATATACAATACTGTGTGTGCATATATATATATGCACACATACATACATACATACATACATACATACATACATACATACATCCTGGGCTTATTGAAAGTTTTCTATGCGTAAGTTATTCTTCTTGAAATCAGGAAGAAGAATAGTCAGAAACCATATATTTTTATTTCTTACCTGCATGTCTACCTATCATGAACATGTAATTCTTATGGATGCCAGAAGAGGGTGTCATATCCTCTGAGACTTGAGTTACAGAATAACCTGGGTCCTAAGGAAGAGGAGCAGCCAGTACTATGAACTGATGAGCCATTTCTCTAGCCTGCTAATCTTTCAGGAGCTTTCAAGTTAGTGGAAGCATAATAATGTATCTATTAACTACAATATGAAGCATGCGTAGTGTAGTACTATAATTGAGGTACATTTACAGAGTTGGATGTCCTCTTTCCCATTAGTCATGCTTCTTTTTCTTTTCTCATTAGTGCTCATAATTGATAGTTAATGGTTTGCCAAAATTTTAACCAGCATGACTGTACTGTTCCCTCTTTAGGTGCCAACAATAAAAATGGAAGATGCCAACCTATACTCTGATGAGTTTCAGAAAGTTCTGACTGAAATGCAAGAGCTTAGAGACATGCAGAGCAACATGGATGCCAGATATGAAAAAATGAAACAGTGGGTGATAATCTTCTCTCTAATGCCTGATTCCAGGGTTTTCAATTTGATTACTTTATAGTTCTGAAACTGCAATCTTATTTTACATGGAACTTGTTAGTGTGATGTCTTCTAAGTAAATATACAACACTGAATCAAATTATTTAATTCTTGAATTAAATAATTGATAATAGCTTAACTATAATCAAAACTATGTAACTGTCTAAGATACCACTGTACAAACCAGAAGTAAAATTACAAGAATATAAGATAACAACGGAAAGATGAGTACTAAGCTGGAGAGAAATTTCCATTTTAACTACGAAAGAAAACTAGAAAAGGTTGTTAAATGTATATGTTCTCTATTTAAGTACTCTGACATATATGCCTAATGCATTTACTGATTCTGGCTTCAGCCTTTTTTCCTTTAAATTTTAGTTTGGCCTATGAAATAAATTCTTTACAGCATTCTTTAGCGTTTTATAAGGAATCAGTGTCCATAGTACCATGCAATGTCTCTGACAGTAAGACCTTTTCCCTGACAGTAATATTGTAAAGCAAATTTTAACTAGCTAGGTATTTGCACAGTAATATCTCTGAAAAAATATTGTAATCCATTATGTACCTTAGAGGAGGTATGTGTGGTATGATTTTAGCAAATATTCATCAGTATTCAAATTCAAATTGAATTTCTCTGAAAATATGTGACATGTAAATGAACCTTTAATTTCATGAGTCTATCTTTTGTATTTTACTTAGTGCATTAAGCTTTTCATATACAGCAACATTGAAAGGAGCGAAGGGGTGAAGAAAATAGAAGCACTTTTCATCAACATTGAAAAGAAACCAAGATTTTCATTGAAATTGAACATGAGCCAGTCCTTCATGTTAATTTTGGATATCAGTCTGTTGTTGAATGTTAAGCAATGCATATTTGTATGCCATATGGGTGATAATGGTCCAATGAAATCTGGTTGGTTTTATATGCAAACTAGTCAAAACACTACTCCCAAATAGTGAACAAAATAACTTTCTGAGGTTCCTTCTAAGCAAATACTTGTGATACTTTCCTATTGTGAAACTATTATTATTTTATAACATTTAGAACTAATTCCTGGAAGAATTTAGGTGTCCACAATGAAAACAAAAGAATATATATGCTGAATTTAAAAAGATAACTAGTTCTTAGAAACCATCACTGGACCCATTCATCTGCTCCTCTTACTAGTGTAGCCATTTTTTTATTCTTGAGTTTATAATTTAATCACATGTCTCCCTTCTCTTTCCTTTCTCTAACCTCTCCCATATATTCACCCCATTTATTTTTATTAATTGCTATTGATGCATATTCATATATTTCTAAATATAACCTGTTCAGGCTGTACAATGCTGACCACATTTGGGCAATCATGTTGGTGAGACAATATAGGAATAGCCTGGGATGTTACTAGGAGACACAGTCTCACAGCAAGCTCCCAGATCACTGACTTTTCCCAGTCATAGTGTCAAATATCAACAGAAAACCTAAAACAAATATCAGGAGTTGATACAGGGAGAAGGGAGCTCTCATTCACAGTTTGTGGGAATACAAACTTGTGAAGCCACTATGGAAATCAGTGTGGAGAATTCTCAAAAAGCTAAAAATAAATCTACCATATAATTCAGCTATACCACTTCTTGGCATGTGCCAAAGGACTTGACATCATACTTTATAGATACTTGGTAGGCCATGTTCATTGTTGCTCCATTCACAATAACTAAGGAATGGACACAACATAAATTCCCTAAAACCTACTAGTAGAGTGAAAATATCATACATATATACTATGGATATGGAATACCATTTGGCTGTAACGAAGAATGAAACTATAAGCTTTACAGGTGAATTGACGGAACTAAAAATGATCACATTGAATTAGGTAACCAAGACCCAGAAAGACAAACATCACACGCTCTTTTGTATTGGAGGCTCCTGGCTCTAAATCTCCACATGTGGGTACATTGTTGTAATCACTACAGAAACCAGGAGAGTAAAAGAGAACCATATCAAGGATGGAGTGCAGGGTGGGGGTGGATAGTAAAACAAGTGAAAATAGCAGAGTATAAATGATCTCATCAGGGAAATTGGAAATAAAGTTGCTCCTTGGTAGTATGTGGGGAGGGAAATTCAGAAGAGAGAGATGGATAAAAGAACAATAAGGATTTCTGAAAATAATATAAGGAATCATACTATTAA
This sequence comes from Cricetiscus sungorus, assembly GCA_030556225.1. Lineage (NCBI taxonomy): Eukaryota > Metazoa > Chordata > Mammalia > Rodentia > Cricetidae > Cricetiscus > Cricetiscus sungorus. The sequence goes on from JANBXA010000126.1 coordinate 5,830,059, forward strand.
TGTTTTACAACAAAATTTACTCCTATAACACAGAGAATTCCATGTATTGTTTTAATGAACTTCTTTCATCTGTGCTTATGATGCCCCCTCTGCAGCTAAAGACCACTAAACCCAATACCAGACATGAAAAACCCTCTTTTGAGTTGTTAATAAGGGCTGTTGAAGAGACTCCTAAAACATGCAGCCTATTGCTGTTTCTCTTGGTTATGTCCCAAAGATGTGAAATAAATCCTTATTGCTGAAGACATCATGCACTTCAAAAACAGGACTCAGAAACCTCTGAGCTGTAGCTGACTTAAATGCCCCTTCCCTAAGGACTAGCTTGCATGGTATCAGAAGGTGCTGTACAAAATTTCAAAGGAGGGGGTCAACCAACAGCACTACCCAACTGTGGTGCCTATGAATCATATCAATGACCAAAATGGCATGGTAATCTTAAGGATGCAATAGTGACACATATACCTTAGCGGTAACCAACAACTCTCTAATTGTACTTCAGAATCCATTCAACAAGGATATCATACCAAGAATTGGAAACCTAGCTAACTACTTTGTGCTAGTGAAATTATGATTATTGGATCCACAACAACTAATTTACTAAACCAACATATTCCTTAAGAAGCATCTATAAGCATTTGTCCTTTATATGCACAGATAAGTATAGTCTTGAAACCTCATCAAGGAAACTTATCAACAGATGGACACTGACCACTACAGAAAACTATAACCAGTCAAATTGGAGAGTTGTGGAACTCAGTCCCAACATATACACCTACAAAACATTACTGAGCTTAAGGCTCAGGATACATTGTAGAAGAGGGGACAGAAAGATTGAAAAAAAAATTGAAAGATCATGAAGTTTACTATGAGATTGTTTTCTAGTAACAGTAGAAGCTATGTCCATAAAGTCTCACCATCATGACCAACCATTCATGAGCTGAACAAGGATGATACTTTTGGGCATCCCAAAGTTGCTGGGGAAAATCTCAGCAGGAATCAACCCTATACAAAGAACTATAGGCAACTGAGTAAACTTGGCAGCAAGAGAGGTACCTTTCCCTATGGAAGAGCATAATTGGTTATTCAGTGCCATTTGATCAGTCCTGAAAATATATTTATAAGTAACATTATATGGACTCAACAGGTTATATTTAGGAATATATATCTATACATACATCCATACATGCATGCAAGTACAAATATAAATATAACAGTTAATTTTAAAAAAGAGGCCACGTATTTTAAGAAGATCAGGGAGTGATTACGGGAGGTTTTGGAGGGAGGAAAAGTAAAGAGAGAAAAGTTGTACTTAAATTATAATATCAAAAATAGAGTTAACTCTAGAATTTGGGATTGAAGAAAAAAATCACATAATGCATAGGTGTTGTCTCTAGAGGCTTGTCAAAGGCATATTAATGTTTAACCACATGGAAAGATAATTATAACCTACTATATTCTGTCATAAATTGACATTAATATATTTTATTCAATTTTAAATACATTTTAGATTCACCATTATTTGTCAGTAGATATACATGTTTTTTTCACAAATAACTGAATATAAAGAGAGAAAGATTACGGTTTGAGTCTCCACTAAAAGTAAGGTCATTAATTATTAAAATCCTAATTAACATGAAATTCTATATGCAGAAAATCAAGATGTAAATTAACCTTAAGGATTTTATGAAGTTAATTTTATTTTACTAATATGGAACTACAACCAAATTCTTTAGGTCCAAAGCAACAAGACATTCTTAAAAACATTGTTCTACTTTTACTAATATTTGAAAAAGATAATTAGTTAAGAGGATAAGATGTTATATTTTATCAAAATAATGGCTTTTTTCTGTTGATTTTTACCAGACATTTGGTTACTTAAGAAACTAGATTTTGAAAAATTAAGGTTTAGTTGAATATCTTCATGTCAATCTGTTAAATGCCCACTTATATGAAGTTATTTTCTAAGGCAATTTTTTTGTAGTTTTATCACCCTCTGCATAGAGCTATGTGTCTGACCCTTATCTAAATGCTATATACATGTCTGTAGAGTTAAAGGCATGAAAAATTATATATTCAAAGCAACCAGCAAATGATCTCTTTAAAACAATATACATTTATATAATTACTTTCAACATATAAATACCAAAAGTCTTTTTTCAATTATGTTACCTATAATCACTCCCATCAAAATGAACATACTGCCATTTGGGTGGTCTTCCTATTTAAAACCTGACATTCATTTATTTTATTTGGGTAATAAGAATGTTTGTTGCCAGTTACCAGCATTAGAAGCTGGCTTGTGTCCCTGAGGATTTCACTTCAGTAACACTGATCCCTTAATCACAGCTGATTCTTCAGTCCCAGATGACCAGCATGAATTGTGTCAGTTAAGTAAAGGTTTCACTTCCAAAGATTTCTAATCCAAAATATCACAAGAATGACCAAGATTGTGTCTTTGCTTCCCAGGTCAGACCTCATCGCCTTCATTACTGTCAGTGTTATCATTAAAGTAACAACAGTCATTAAGCTGTAAATATTAAACGATGTTTCCAGCCCAGAACTCCAAAATCCTTCACAATCCTCTTCCAAACAAACAGTCCTGTTACAGCAATATCCCATCCTGCTACAACAATCTAGATTAATTAGTCAGTATTCTTCAAAGGTACAGAACTGATATATTAAAAGCAGGATATTTGCTAAACTAGCTTACAAGGTGCAATCTGGGTAGTTTAACAATGGCTATCTCACTGGAGAGACTTGAGACTCCAGTAGTTACTCAGTTTATGAGGCTGAATGTCTCAGCAGTCTCAATCAGGTGCTGGAATCCTGGAGGATAGTGAACAGCGGCTGATCATCAGTCTACATTGGAATTTCCATCCTGCAAATGGTACTAATACTGGTGAAGGAATGCCTCAGCAACAGGATAGATGAACTTGCCAGTGAGAATGAGGACAAGCAGGCAAATGCAAAGCTTCCTGTCTTCAATGTCCTTTGATGAGGGTGTGGTACAGCGTTAGGGTTGGTTTGCTTGGTTCTAATAATCTGATTAAAAAAATCCCTCACAGGAGTCCCCAGAACCTTGGGTTTTATTGATTCCAGATGTAGTCAAGTTGACAACCAAGGTCAGCTGTCGCAAGTCCATTCCTAGTCAACTTGTATACAGATTGAATATAATTTTCTACAAGTTAAAAATTTAGTCTTTACAAATGACAGACATTTTGTTATAATTTGTCTTCTAAGTATGGCAATTTTTGGGTTTTGTTGTTATGTTTTTTGTTTAACATAGCAGTAGTGGAATGGTAGTCTTTACATGGAAAGGTAAGGGGTCAGAAAGAAGTTATAAATTCTGGTACATTTTTCTTTGTATTTATTTATTATTTCATTTTACATTCCACCTGAAGTTCTCCCCCCATCTCTCCTACCACTTCCCTTGCCTCCCCACCAGCCCCACATCATCCACTCCTCCAAAAAAGAAAGGAATTCCATTCCAGTAGTTTTGCTAACATTTTCCTGGTTTTGTGTTTATGTTTCTAATTGTATCATTACTGTTATCTTTAACAAAGATAATTAGGCATGTTCAAACATTGTGCATTTTAAGTACTGTCTCTCTAATTATTTAAAATTATCAGAGGCAGCATATCTGTGAGTGTGTACATTAAACTTTGTTTATAATGCTGTTTATTCTTAAAACACAAAACTCAATGTAAATTTGTATATAAAAACTAATTCAGTATTAGAAATGTAATCTGATGGCATGTGTCTCTTGTGTTATTTAATAGAAGTCTAAATATGATAGTTTGGTATAAAACTACTAACCTGGAGATTTATTTATTCTCATAAAGGTTTATAAAATCTTTTCCTCCTCCAGTGATTGAAGTTAATTAATAAGGAATTTATTGTTTTGTTTTCTTAAGTCTAGGAAAGTATTAAGGTAGGATTGTGAGAAAACTAAGTATAGCATCTCTGATGTGATTGATCACTGAAGTTCCAAGCTTTCAGGTTAATTTGCCATTTCAAAAATGTAGATAGGGTTGAGATGCAACTTAGTGCTAGAATGATTTCTTAGCATGCACAAAGCTCTAGGTTATTATCAGCACCACTAAAACCTCATTGCTCTAAAATCTGTGTGAACTAATTAACTAGTAAAGGTAGTGATTTTTAAACTGAAAGGCAGTAATATTCCACTAGGACAATACAGGTATAATTTTATGAAGAACATTATGATACTATTAATTCAGATAATTTAGCATTTATAGATATTTTATTTTCAAATTTTAAGGAACACTAATATCTTTCTCCATGTAAGTAATCTATTTATGTTTCAGGGACTATTCAGGCTTATGTGTTGAAATGACAAGCCTAAGAAAAAAGTACTGTGAACAACAGCAGCTGTTAACACAGGTATAGGTTGTTAATTTTTAAAGTAGTCTTAGTTTTTTCTTTTCTAGGAATTATTTTTATTTGATGGCACTCTGTGCATAAATATAAAATATTTACAACATAAAGTCATGTGAAATCCAAATGATTATGCAAAGTTATAGGAGTACTTTCCGGAACCTCTCACAACGTTCATGTTTTATTATCGATTTCCCTAAATATTGAAAATTGTGTCATAGTTAAAATAGTCTGTCATTTTCAGGTACTCTGTTTTGTCTTGGATTTGATGAATGAAAAACATACAGTACTAAAAAAGAGGAAAAGGTAAGTATGCTGACTCTGAGTATTCTACAAAGGTGCCTTTATTCTCTTGTCTAGTTCTGAACACATCGTAATGTGTACATTAAGTATGTGCCACCAGAGAACAAAAGTACCTATTAAGGAAAGCAAAACATATCATCATCTAGCAGTATCTCACTGTCTTAGTTAGGGTTTTATTGCTCTAAAGAGATACCATGACAATGGCAACTCTCATAAAGGAAAACATTTAATTGGGGCTGGCTTACAGTTCAGAGGTTTAGTCCATTATCATTGTAGCGGAACATGGCAGTGTGTAAAAAAAACATGGTACTAGAGAAGGAAGAACTGAGAGCCGTATACCTTGATCCTCAGGAAACAATAGTAAAATCTGTTTGTCACACTGTGTGTAGCTTGAGCATATAAGACCTCAAAGCCCACCTCTACAGTGACACACTTCCTCCAACAGGACCACACATACTCCAACAAGGCCACACCTCCTAATAGTGCCACTTCCTATGGGTCAAGCATTCAAACACCTGAGTCTATGGTAACAGTTCCTTTTAAAAAATACCACACCCACTATGAAAATAGAGTACCTGTTGACTACAAAACATTCAAATCTTTCTTCTTAAGAACAAATTGTTTTAGGAATTAAATGAACACATATCACTGTGTGAACTAATATATTAGTTATTGTATTGTGAAAGGGAGTAGAAATAAAAACAATAAATCACACTGGGACTAGTGATTAGCTTTAGGTTGTTATGCAGGAAATAAAAGAGTGGAATATGACAGAAAGGGAAATAATTAAAGAAAAAAGAACAAAAAGGAAGAATATGGGAGTTTTGGTTAAAAAATGTAGTGAATAAAGAAGAGAATAAATATCCATTCAAACAGAGTATAACAATCTCATTTCCCAGGAGGTTGAGCCCTTGAGACCATGCAAACCAAGCTAGGCTATGTTCTTTGGAAGTGGTAAAAGAAGAAGACAAGTGTACAAAGAAATGAGTGGGTGGGAAGAATATACAAGAATTGAACAAGATATATAAGATTGAACAAGAATATACAAGATTGAACAGTAGAGGATCAAGCTGGCCTGCTATATTTCTCTGAATATTATTTAAATAAGGAAAAATGAAGGCTAAGTGAAGATCTGCCACTCTCACCTCACTGGATGGCTGACAGTGGTACTGGAGCCTGTAATTGAATATTTCTATTTGAATCTTGTAGCACTATTGTGGTGTATGGTGATTGTTTTATAGTTAAATAATTCGTATTTTCAGTTTGCATTTTACATGAGAAAGAATATTTCCATTTTCCTGATTACATTCAGTTAATTATTTCAATATAGAATCATATATTCACAACTTATTTCAAGGATTATAATCCTTACTAAAACATTTTAATTAATATATTCAGACATCATTATGGTTAATATTTACTTTGAACATAATAAACTGTCAAAGACTTTATCTGTCTTTTGTCTTCCCCAGCTCTTGAATCAAGTATAATTTAAGAAAACTCTTTGCTTTAGTTTTAGATTACTAAAAGATTCAAACATTTTGGAAAAGTGGTTAAGAGACCACTGACTCTTTTAAGTGACCTCTCACTTAAATGTGCAGTGCCCTTTACCTCTGGTACTAAGACCTATAGCATTAATTTCTAATGGAAATTATTGAGTCAAAGGATGAGTAAAACATATATTTTGCATAACACAATGGACTTACCACTGCAGAATTAATATAGCTTATGACATTAACTTTGTGGGTCTTGTTGCAGGTCATTATCATTATCTGGAGTTTCAGATTCTGAATGTGATCATCAGTGTTTACATATTCCAGATGACAAGAAGAAAGAAGCTGTAAGATTTTGAAGTAAAATGGTGGTGGTGGTTGAGTTAAAAACAAACATTTAGCCAGGCATTAGTGGCACACACCTTGAACTCCAGCACTCAGTAGGCAGAGGCAGGCAGATCTCTGTGACTTCTAGTCCAGCCTGGTCTACAGAGCAAGTTTCAGGACAGGCTCCAAAGAAAGCAATACAGAGAAACCTTATCTCAAAAAAACAAAAACAAAAAAATAAATTTTCTAATTCTATTTTCTGTTACATTTTATATAATTGTTTAATAGTTTGAATTGGAATTGCATCAATTATGCATCAATTATGATCCAAGAAATACTAGATATGTACTAGGAGCATAGCCAGCTCTAATTTTCTCTAATCATTGTATTTAGATGGAGATATTAAAAGATGGTTATGAACTTGTTGAAGACAAATATAAAAGTCTCCTTGATAGAGTCATACCAGTTTTGAAAGAATCCAAAATCGTAAATTCATCTGTAGAAAAGCCAAGTGGAGATGATGGGTAAGCAGATTTGTGGGCAATATATTGATAATGAAGCATTATAATGGTTATGCATTAGCACTATATTGTTCATCTGTATATATTTTTTGTATAGTAGTACTTGAAGCTTACTCCCCTAAATAAAAAACAAAAATACTTACAAAGCAGTTTGACCTGGATTTTATTACTGCAAAACAGCACATCCTCAACAGGAGGATGGATATATATATATATATATATATATATATATACATTTGAAATTCTTGTAGAAAAAAAATTACTTATAAAAAAGAAATAAGTTAAAGGCTTCAAAGATAAAGCTCATTGGTAAAGTAATTCTTGGCACATGGAATTCCCTAGGTTGAATGCCTCAGCACTACAAAAAAAAAAAATCAGTACACATTACAAATTCAGTAAATATTATGAGTACATATTTTTAAAATAATAGCATCAAAGATGAGATTTTCAGGGACTAGAGAAATAGTTCAGGAAGGTTGAGTGGGCCGTAAGTCCAATCATATACTCTTTGGTTACCATGAAAATGTGGGTACCACTGTGACTTGAAGCATTTTTAATACATGTATACTTTTCCATGAGTTCTTTGTAACAGTTTTAGATTTTAAACCAATATTTAATAAGAATATTTGTGAGGTTTTATGTATTCTATTCTTAAGATTGTTTTATTGATGGGAGACATATTAAAGTTTGTTTAAACATTTAAAACATGAAATGCTTAGAAATTTGTTTAGACTTTTGTTTTTGAAACACTTTTGTAGCCTTGTAGCCTTGACTGTTTTACAATTCATTGTGTACATCAGATTTACCTGTCTGCTTCTTCCTCCTAAGTACTGGGATTAAAAGCATGCTCCACCATGCTTAGCCTTGTTTAGATATTTAAAGATACCTATTTAGATAAATGGAAGGCCAAATGGAGCATTACAGTTCTGGTACAGGAAGAAAAGAGTTTTATAAAAGAATGTCTAGCAAGAGGGCTATGGAAGTAAACACCTTCTAATGACCATTTGGAAGCAGATATTTATAAAACCACTTAAGGAAATATCAAAAGCAACACAAAAGGTAGAATATTTTGGTGTGGATGATATATTTGGGGCAAAGAGAATTCATAGCTGGGGGCCTTAGTATCCTACACCTAGGAATTCAAAGGATATTAACAAGCTGCTAAGACACCTGTCTAAAAATGTGTTTAGGGGCAAAATAATGAGAAGGTCATATTTTTAGAGAATTTAGATTTAAAATTTAGAACAATAGTTCCTGAATTAAATTTTTGTACATAAACACACACACACACATACACACACACACACACACACACACACGCACGCACGCACGCACGCACGACACACACACACACACACACACACACACACACAAGTGATATATTAAAGGCAACAGCATGAAAGCCACCTCAGTAGTGACTGTTATGTCTGCCTAATGAACGGGCAAATATTCCAAACAGTAGGTATATCTCAAAACGGGTAATTGAAAAGCATTGCTAAAGAAAGATATAAGCATATTTCAAACTTTATGGCCTCTAGAGGCCAATTAGAAAGATCTTAAGTTTCTATACCTGTACAAATTTATGTCAAAATTGAATTGATTATTTATCATTTTAAGTTCAATGTGTTCAAATATTTGAGGATTTTCTAATTGTCAAATCAGAATATGGTTACTAATCCAAATTGATAGTCTATATGAGAACTTTTATAAAATGTGTTTGTATTTGCCTGTATGTATGTCTGTTTACCAACTGTGTGTCTGGTTCCAAGGAGTATCAGAAGAAGGCCCTAGATTGCCTAGAACTGAAGTTATATTGGCACTGGGAATTGAACTCAGATATTCTGAAAGAAGAGGTTAACAGCCCATGCTGTTAATCAGTGATCCATCCTTCCAGCTCTTACTAATTCTACTGGAAAGAAATCATTAATTCTATGATGAAATTAACCTCTGCTATAATTATACACTAATCAGTGTAAATTTTAGCTTGCAGTGTAGCTTTTTTTATATTTCCCCTGATATAAGCTTAAACATAACTTGCTATTTAACAAAAATATTTCCTCTTTTAAATGACAAGAAAATAGTCCCCATGCTTCTTTATCAATTAAAATTGAGGTGACACAGTTTAGTGCTTGAATTTATTCATGTATAGTATTCTGTTTTATGTATATGCATTTCATTTATCTATCCATTGGTTAATTGAAACATAGTGGACATAAGTTATGTGTATTATACAAGTTATAAAATTTCTACATTTAAATTTTATTTCAGCTTTATAGTGCAGTTACTGGGTTGTTCATTTGCCATCATAACTCCTTATGAGAGTATTTTCATCATCCCAATATGATTTTTCATTCCCATTTATAAGACTTACTTTGTATCCCTAAAATTGAAATTTGACTATTCTGTGTACTTTATATCTATAATATCATAAAAGTAAATGTTTGTGTTTGGTTTATTTCCCCATATTTCCAAGGTTCACTTATGCTTCATCAAATAGTAATAGTTTATTTTTATTGCCAAGTAATGATTGATCTACCAATATATTTGAACATTGTATCATATATTATATAAATGAAATTAAAGGAGAGCATATTGGAACAATATAATCTTTGATCTGAGTATTGAAAATCTGCTAATATAATATAAATAGATATACTATAGTTCATGGAATTTGAACTCTTGCAACATGTTGAGTTAATATTTTTCTGCCCTATTTTTCAGAAAAGACCCTAATGTATCAGTTCCAGCTATACCTACAGATAAAGATTCACTGACCATTCAGTTGGATTTGACCATACCATTTTTACAAGAACAAGTAACTGAAGAATCCTTTGAACAGGAGCCTAAGGATATGTCTTTGCAATTAGAGCTTTCTCCTCGAGATTCAGTTTTGATGGAAGATAAATCAGACTATCTGTGTAACAATATAATTAACAGGTATTCAGTGTCTTACATCTTTATTCTAGGTATACATTTACATAGTTTGAAAAATGTTTAATGGTATACTGAGAGAAGCAAGATGTGGTTAAAGAAACACTTCCCTTAGGTACCTCAACTCCTGACAGTATCATTGCTTCTCATGTATTACAGATATACTCAGATAATATGTTTAGTGTTTCTCCTCTGTATGAAAATGCAAACCCAACATTCTTAGCATAAAATACTCAATTCTGTACCCAATATTAGCTCTGAAATTAGAGTGAAACTTCCTGCTTGGAACAGAACTATAAGAAAAAAGGAGAACTGTCTTCATTTCCTGAAATTTGAAGGTTGTGTATGCTTCAGCAAAAATACTACTAAATTGGAGCCAGAAAGGCACCATTGTCAGCATATCTCTGTCCTGAGGATGTCTGCCTGAGTTTCACCTTCATTAGCAGTGTTTATAATCATCTGTTTGCATGTGTTATCATCTTAGATTTGTATTATTTCCTCATTACAATCTCACTATCATTACCTAATCTCAGGGGGGACAAAGATCACATGTAGTCCTTGGTAGGCCTAATATATAAATACCTTCTTGACATACACACCCCCAAAGAGCTTCCTCAGCTTGATCCTAAACCTTAGTGTGGACTCTTAGATATGTGCATAAAGTAACAACTCTAGACAACAAAATAATCTATCACTATACTGAGTCTCACCAGAACCTAACTAGCCATGACAACAACAGTGTTGATTGAGATGATTATTTTGAGTTGTTGGTGGATGACTTGGCCATCACAGTTAAGTCCAAGATTTACAAGATTAAGAAAGATATAAAGAAAAACAAGGCTTCCTATGATATTGGCCTACAAGAATTTAATAGCTTCTTGAAGTCAAGTTGAGTAGCAATATTTATAACAATAATTGATATTGTAAATTTTTTAGAACACCTAGTTTTCCTAATTAGTGACAAAATGAAGTCAAGAGCCCCAGAACTCCCGATGAAAAGTAAAAAAGTGTGTAAGACTTTTGCTTACTGAGAGTTGCTGATATGTGTGCCCCAAACACTCAAGGCTGTGGACTCTCATCATTTTGTTGTTGTTGTTGTTGTTGTTGTTGTTGTTGTTTGTTTGTTTGTTTTGGTTTTTGTTTTGCAAGACAGGGTTTCTCTGTGTAACAGCTCTGGCTGGCCTGAAGCTCACACTGTAGACCAAGCTGGCCTTGAACTCAGAGATCACTTGCCTCTACCTAATGAGTGCTGGGATTAAAGGACTGTGCTACCACTAGCTGGTGACTCTTATCTTTTGATGAGATTCAGACTGACTTTCTTCCCGAGAGGAATCAAGTCATTTCTAAGCTGACATTTGAATGTATACAATCTCATAAATGTAAAGATATCCTAGTTATTCTTGGTCAGCTAGGTATATTGTTGTGGTGCCTTAGACTCTTCTGAGACAGCAGTTTAATAACCTTGTTTTGTACCAAATGGGTAAACCTCTTGTCCTATGGCTATTGACATTTTTCTCGAGTTGAAAAGTACTTCCTATTTAGAGAGAGACTAATGTGGCCTTCCTCCCCCCCCCATCTTTTTCTGGAAGTCAGTAGGTTGAAAACTTTGGAATTTTACTGAGAAATGGGCTACTCTTAGTTATAACTGGTAAATCATAAACTGAAATAATACAGCAATAGACTTTATACTCTGCTAGTGAGATATCTGTAGCCGAAAAGTGTAATATTGCTTTATGGTTTCTTAGTTGAGAATCCAACATAATCTTTTCAACTTATTTGCTGGATTTTTCAATTGCTGGATTTTTCAAAGATAGTTTTTTATAACAATATTTAATTTATTTGATTTTGTATATAGATTGTCTGTTTTTAAATTATTTTTCATTTTACATACCAACCCCAATTCCCCCTCCTTCCCCTTCTCCCACTCCTTCCCACCCACATCTGCTTCTCAGAGGAGGTAAGGCCTTCCTTGGGGAGTCAACAAAGTCTGGCATACCAAGATGAAGCAGGAACAAGACCCTCTCCTTTTGTTGTCTTGTTGCTTTGGTAGAACTTCTAGTACTATATTGAATAGATAAGAAGAGTGAACAGCCTTGTCTTGTTTCTGATTTTAGTATGATCACTTTGAGTTTGTCTCCATTTAGTTTGATGTTGGGCATTGGCTTGCTGTATTTTGCCTTTATTATGTTTAGGTATCCCTTATCTCTTCAAGACATTTTATCATGAAGGGGTGTTAGATTTTGTCAAAGGGTTTTTCAACATCTAATTAAATGATCATAAATGAAACGAGGGACATGAAGACAGACACTGAGGAAATCCAGAGAATCATTAAGTCATACTTTGAAAATCTATACTCCACAAAATTTGAAAATTTCAAAGAAATGGACAATTTTCTGGATAGGTACCACATATCAAATTAAATCAGGACCAGATAAACTATTTAAATAGATCTGGAACCCCAAGAAAGTAGATGCAGTCATAAAAAAATCTCCCAACAACAACAACAACAACAACAAAAAAGCCTAGGGTCAGATGGTTTTAGTGCAGAGTTCCACACAATGGAAACAGAAGGATCACTGCCAAAGAGGCAACAGTTACCCTGATACCCATAACACACAAAAAATGCAAATAAGAAAGAGAATTACAGACCAATCTCCCTCATAAACATTGACACAAAAATATTTAATAAAATAGTGGTAAACCAAATCCTAGAACACATCAAAAAAATTAGCCACCATAATCAAGTAGGCTTCAACCCAGAGATGCAGGGATGGTTCAACAAACAAAAATCTATCAGTGTAATCCACCATATAAATAAACTGACAGATTGTTTCTTAGAAGAATATCATTGTTTGCATCTACATTTATTGCCTATCTCTATGTTTCTCATTGAAGGGATAAAAAGCATGTGCATCATACTGAAGGAAATTTGGTAGAGCCAAATTTATTACTCTCTAGGAACACAGTAAATTACGACTTTGACCATTTCAGTGAGGTAAGCTTACCAGCCCAAATTTATGAATTTTCTGCATTTATATTGATTGCTCAAAAAGTAGAATGATATATGCAAATCAGCACTGATAATATCAGGCCTAGGACTCAATAATACATGTGCTTTTATCTTGGCATTTCCAATTTACTGTATTTTATATATGCCTAGTTTTCTGTAATCATTATGTCTTCCTTATAGCAACATTACAAGTTGTCTTTACATGATGCTTTTCTTTTCATAGTAACTTAAAATAATAAGTATTCCCTGACATAAAATTATGTTGTTTTGTGATTTTATGTATTCACCATTCCTTTTCTTTTCACAGTATTTTTCAGTTGTGTACAGAATTTCAATAAAAGCTAGATGCTTAGATGTTTATTTATAATATGTCATTGCATTTAGAGAATTTTCCTTGTAATTTCTTTTCAGGCAGCCTGTTATGACCTTCCTGTTTTGATGATGGACAGATATGAAAATTTACTAGATATGGATATCATGGGAGAAACCAATGTAAGATCTATGTTTTGTCTCTTTAGTCCTTTTTATACCTCATCTAGTTTTAATTTACTCATGAATCTTGCTGCTGTAGATTATTAGGAGAAAAATCTTTTCAGTTAAGTGAATAATATAAGATGACTTAAGGTATACCATTTATAATCGCTCATAGAGATAGTCATACTTTTTTAAGTGCCTTCATGGTGATTAATTACAAAGCCTACCCAGCATAATGTGTTTTCAAGATTTTAATACTTTCAGGTGCTTATAACATTAGAAACCCATTTATTCAAGTAAAAATTATTTGCTCACACATTTACAAAATAAGGAATGATAATAAATAATTGGCAAGCTTAATACAGTATCATAAATACTTACAGTACATACACATATAGTTCCAGCTAATTGGGTTGCTGATGCAAGAGAATCTCTTGAGTTCAGGAATTCAAGGTTAGCCTAGACAAAATAGTACGAACTTATCTCAAAAAATTGACATACACTTCTAAATGAACTGCTGTTTTCCTTGACAATTGATTTGTTTATAAATTTATAAACATAAGGAAGACTCTTATTATATTCCAATCTATAGGATCATAATTTGGACTATATGTTTGATTTAGTGGGCTTTTATAGTGTAGATATCCTGAAATAACATACTTTTTTTGTGAACTTACCTCAAGTGTGCAAGGGAAGTATGAAGAGTAAACTAATATTTTGTTAATATTCTTTATGTAAGCTATCATAGTAGCAGTCTCCCATATGGTATTTTCACATACATTTCATCTTTGTTGATTCTCCCTGCCACACTCCCCTCATATTTCTCACCCTTTCTCTTTTCTGCTGCACCCTATTTGTCCCTATATTCCCCTTCTTACAAAGGTTCTATTGCCTTCTCCATCCAGATTCCTTAAAGCCATTTTTGTCCATTATAATGGACCCTTTTCTAATTTCTTGACATTTACCAATATTTACTTCTAGTATGATACATATATTTAACAGTTACAGGCTAGGATCCACATATGAGAAAGATCACGTGGGATTTAGTTTTCTGGGCTTACGTTATTTGCTTAACAGAATATTTTTCCGTTATATTTATTGTCCAATAAATTTAATTATTGTTCGTTCATGAGAAAGGTAATTATTGAGAAGCAATTCAGTCATAGGAGGATGGGGCAGGTTTGAGTTAGTAAGACTGACTTAGCATTAGCAGCATCACATGACCAATCATTTACACATTAAAAAATACTGTAGAATCCCATCCCTTTTATCTTATGCCATAACTTTATAATTATGGGTGAAAATATCTCACAAAAGAAAAATCTGCTTTTTAGTCTCTGACATGGCCAAATACATAAGCACTCAATGAACTAATGCATTATTATTGGTTACCCAAATTTTATCAAAGAAATCCTGGAATTTTATCTGGAATTATTTGGGTTACGAAATGATCATAGTTATCACTATACACTAAAAGATAAAAGCAAAAGAATAGGACAGCCAGTTTTTGAAAAATGTCTTTATTCAAATCTTCCTTGGCCAGGTGTGGTGGCACACACCTTTAATCTCAGTGCTTGAGAAGTAGAGGCAGACAGATCTCTGTGAGTTCGAGACCAGCCTGGTTCCAGGACAGCCAGACTGTTAAGCAGAGAAAGCCTATCTCAAAACAAACAAACAAACAAAAATATTCCTTGCTGAGTGAGAGCAGGTGCCTAGAAGGAATGAGAGGGGTGGTGGCTGTTAAAGGCTGGAGAGAAGTAAATGATGTAATTATATGTTAATTAAAATATATAAAATAAAAAAAGAAATTTAAAAAATCTTCCTCACTTGCCTACAGATAGGAAGAAAACACAGTTCCTCCTCCTAGACAGCTGTCTTTAAAAGTATATTTACAGGTCTTTCTCTTAGCTTAGTAAGATCGTATTGTTGTGGTGGTTTTAAAACAAAAATAAAACCCTATTCTCTCAGGATGATTTCTCCAATTAGGAAAGCTGTATAGGTAGAAGCATTATTTTCCACCATTGATCAGTAATAGGGCTAGACCTTGAGACAATTCATTCTTGTTATATTGTTTAGACAGAAATGACTTGAAAGAAGTATTATTTCCTTTTTGCCAGGCATAGTAGGCATATTTGGTGAATGTCATTATTAACATTCAAGCATGCATGCTTGAAAACATTGCATACTATGTTTGCTTCTATCTTGTCCAATAAATATTGGTATATATTAGTTCAAGTTAAATGGAAAATATACCTACATGGTATAGTTGTCTGTAAATGTACTGTAATTTGTTCTTTATTCTTCTGGCTAAACAGCAGTTAGGAAGGAAACTATACTTTTAAAAAGACAAGATAAGGAGAAATGTACTGTTCTTAACTGTATTAATCTATCAAGAAATATGCTTCTTTGAGTGCAGAGAATTGAAACTACTGCTTCATATTTGCAAAATACCCTATACAGTCACAGACTCAAGGGATAGATTTTTATCTCAGTCATTTAATTTTATCACTAAAAATGACGTATTGATAAGGACTCTAGTGTTTTCTCTTTGTATCCAGACTCTAAGTCTATTGAAAAACGAAGGAGAACGAAGTCTGCTTGAAGCCAGTGGGGAAAAAGGTACAAAAGACAATTTTTAGAATGATAAGAAAACAAATGTCTGAGACTAAGGCTCACAACCAAGCCATATGACTTTCAGCAAACCATTTAACTTCTGAAAGCCCTAGTCAACACTTGTGAAAACTAATGTTCTTGTTTCATAAGTTATTTTAAATAAGATTATATATATGAAAGACCCCTGATAATGACTCTATAAACTTCAGGGAGACTATATTATTATGTGGCTGATTTTAAGACAAAAAAATATGACAAGGATATGGTATAATTTTGTGCTTCTTACATGACATTGAAAGTTCTTTTCAGAAAATAAGTCCTTTGTTGTTTACTAGGCCTAGTCATTCATAGTCTGCCTATTATTTTATGGATAGTGTAATTTGCCAAATTTATGTTCTCATGATTAATTCCTCCTTGATTCCAAACATTTATTTGGGTGGAACTTGATATCTTTTTCCATACAGAAGCACCAAAACATTGATAGTCTATATGTATAATAGGAAAGACTGATAGTATCTTTTAAGAATAAAAGTCCATTTTTCTTGGCTAAAATAGCCAGTGTATAGAGTGTAAATCAGAAGAGTGGGAGGATAAGTTAGTGTCTTCCATGAAGCCTTTAATAGCGAAAGACTTGTGAATTATACTTTGTTGTAAATCTTCTCCTACATCACATGTAATAAAACACTGTCTCTCCACAGACAAACATATGACACAAAGCATGGAAAAAAACCAGCCTTTACTATTAGATGGGACACCAATATGTGATTTTGGAGAAAATCTTCAAGATTCTAATGACTTCTTTTTAGATAATCAGAAGAACCCATCAAATGCCTTATCAGCTTTATGTGATCATGATTACATAGCCTTCAATATTTCTCCTACACAAGAAGATACTGCAAATCCTATTGAAAATGTTGTTCCCCAGTTGTCTACGGAATCCAGTGGGGAAACCAATGCATTTCCGTTTCTCTTTCTCAATCCTGCTCCTAATATTTTTTGAAGAGCATATTAAGCTTAATCTTCTATTAGAAGTTATTTTGAGTTTCAAAGAATCTCACTTCCTGCTGGGAAATAGCTATTCCACGGATGTTGGCTAGTATATTTATCTTCATTTTGTACCTTCTGTAACTTAAAAAATATGTTAAAATTACTCCCTCACAGTAAAATTACTCCCTCCCAAGACAAGCTTTGGCAACTGAGATGAAATTCAAACCACAAAAATATAAAGAATACATTCAAATTTTAAAAGGATAAAAAGTTTTTATTTTTAAACCAATAGTATTCTGATACCTTCTTTGTGAATAGAACAGAGATTAGTGTTATTACATTTTTCTAATTAGCAAATGTCTGTAGCTACATTTTCTTCATAGTAAAGAAACAGTTATTCCAAGTTTTACTGAAAGTCTCATTTTTAAAAGCAAGTTATTGAGTGAATGAAAATGTTGTGGTTATTTTTACTCCTAGATTTTATAGGTACAGTTACTCTATAGCTACACACTTTATTACAGTCTTACATAATTCTACACAATTTTTAATTCCTAAAGAAATTTGTCTGTATAATGGCCATTTTCATAGAGAATCAAAGTCAACATGTTGGCTCACACCCAAAACCTTGGAAAAGAACTCCAGTAATCAAACTTTAGCAAAGTTTGTCCTTAAAGCAAAAGGGAACTCAAAAGCAAATGACTTATTAAAAATTAAGAATCACAGCCAACCATTTCTCAACTATACCCATCTCTCATTTACAAATGTATCTTTAGTTTTATCAGCATTCTTTGACACACATGTAATTATTTGATATACTATTATGCTCCAATAAGAGTCTGGTTTTACATTAACCTGGAGCAGTTTTTATACAACATCTAACAACGATGTTCATATATGCCTAAGCATTGAGCACTTAGACTCTAGGGTTATCTCTTTAGTTGAAAAACCACTGAAGAACATGTTTGAGATTTTCTGTTAATGATCTTAATACTGAAACATCAAGTTTTTAAAGACTTCAGTCTGACACTTTCCTACTGCCTTATTCCACCTGTTAAACTCACAACAAATTTACTTGGGTTTTTGCCCCCTTGATTTTTCAAATTTTAACATGTTCTTTCATAGTTTCACTAATGGAGTCAACTTTAAGAGGAAGGGAAATTGTTCATTGTTTTCAGTCCCTGATTTTAAAAGTGTGTCCTTGTTGAAATAAAATGGCTTGTTTAATTTTGAAAATTCTTATGGAAAGTCCAGATCTCATGTAGCTATGGCTGATCTTTTGATAGTCAGGAGTGAAATAGTGTATTTCAAAAACTGAAAAATATATTGTCACTGTAATGTTCTGTCAGTTAATAAAGAGCTGAGCATGTTTTTCATAGTATTGTTTTCTTTGGTGTAAACCAGAACCTGTGACAGAAAGAATTGAAACATCTAGGATGTATGCATGTGTAGCAAGGAGAATGTGTCACACACAAACATAAATTTGTTTGTGCTATTTCATTTCACTTAAAAGAAACCCATAGCTTATAGGGAAGAAACTGGTGCTTTTAGTACTGTGATTTTAACTTAATAATCCATATCTTCTGGAGCAACATTGTCACCACCACCCCTCATCATACCCAGTATATCTATTACAACTCCATTTTTAAAATATTTTCAAATAAGCTTACAAACAAATGAATTTCCATAAGGGTTTTTAAAGCATGTTTAGCATTAGTTTAACCACTCACTACTCTTTCCCCCCCATAATCACTGGGCCCCCATCTCTTTTTAATTCTTTAACCCTTAATATTTCTTCTTCCTATATTTTGTATAATATTAGGTATCTACAATTTCTCAAGTTAATTTGTTTGATGATATAGTAGGCTTCCAAATGAATTTCCATACACCCTTCCTTTGATATTAGTCTCCAGTGCCCCTTCTGAGTTAAGCCTTTGCACCTAGAGAAATCAACCTCTCCATTGTTTCTTACCTATAATCTACGATCTCCTCTTCCTTAATACACCTCTCCCACACAATTGCCCCTTTCTAATCTCCTGCTGTCTACTTGGTTACCAAGTTAAATACATAAAAAAGGATTAACTTTTATATATTCTAGATGCTAATAGTTTCTTAGATGTGGATTTGAGAAAGAATGAAACATACTTTTGGGAAAAAATCAATTATACAAAGATCTATAACATCTCACAAATGAAAATCATGTATTTCTATGATAATATTTTTTATTTAAGTTTGAAACAAGCTTGTCTTACATGCCAATCCCAGTTCCTTCACCCTCCCCTCCTCCCTTGTCTCTCTCCCAAACTTCATCCCATTCCTTTTCTGCTCCCCAGGGAGGGTGAGACCTTCCACAAGGAATCTTCAAAGTTTGTCATATCATTTGGAGCATGGCATAGAACCTCCCCCATGTGTCTAGGCTCAGAGAATATCCCTCTATGTGGAATGGGCTCCCAAAGTCAATTCGCATAATAAGGATAAATGCTGATCCACTATCAGAGGCCCCACAGAGTGCCCAGTCCTCCTAATTATCAACCACCTTCAGGGGGTCTTGGTTGGTCCTATGCTGGTTTCTCAGCCATCAGACTGGGATCCATGAGGTCCCCATTGTCCAGGTCTGCTGTCTCTGTGGGTTCCTCCAGCCTGATCTTGACCCCTTTGCTCATCCTTCCTCCCACTCTGCAACTGGATTCCAGGAGTTCAGCTCAGTGTTTATCTGTGGGTGTCTGCATCTGCTTCCATCAGCTACTGGATGAAGGCTCTAGAATGGCATATAAGGTAGTCATCAATCTCATTATCAGGGAAGGGCATTTAAGGTAGCCTTTCTACTATTGCTTAGATTGTCAGTTGGGTTCATCCTTGTAGATCTCTGGACATTTCCCTATTTCCAGATTTCTCTTTAAAGCCATAATGTCTCCCTTGATTATGGTATCTCTTTTATTGCTATCCTCTATTCTTTCCCTGACTCAATCTTCCTGTTCCCTCATGCTCTCTTCTTCTTTCCTCTCCTCCCTTTCTTTCTCCTAACTCCCTCTCCCCTTGCCCCTGGCTCCCAGTTTGATTGGGAGATCATGTCCCTTTTCCCTTCTTAGAGTCCTCCTTGTTTCCTAGCTTTTCTGGTGGTGTGGATTTTAGGCTGGTGATCCTTTGCTCTATGTCTAAAATCCATATATGAGTGAGTACATATCATGTTTGTCTTTTTGTAACTGGGTTACCTCACTCAGGATGATTTCTTCTAGTTCCATCCATTTGCCTAGAAATGTCAAGATTACATTGTTTTTGGTTTTTTGTGTTTTTTTTCTGCTGAGTTGTACTCCATGTGTAAATGTACCACATTTTTTTTATTCATTCTTCAGTTGAGGGGCATTTAGGTTGCTTCCAGGTTCTCACTATTACAAATAATGCTACTATGAACATAGTTGAACAGATGTCCTTGTTGTATGAATGTGCATTTTTTGGGTATATGCCTAAGAGTGGAATTGATAGATCTTGTGGTAGACTGATTCACATTTTCCTAAGGAGCCACCGTATTGATTTCCAAAATGGTTTGTACCCCACCAGCAGGGGAGAAGTGTTCCCCTTTCTCCACATCCTCTCCAGTATAAACTCTTTGGTGTTTTTTTTTATTTTAGCCATTCTAACAGGAATAAGATGGTATCTCAGAGTTGTTTCAATTTGTATTCCCCTGATGGCTAAGGATTTAGAGCTCTTTGTTAAGTGTCTTTCAGCAATTTTAGATTTCTCTGTTGAGAATTCTCTGTTTAGTTTTGTACCCCCACCTTTTAATTGAATTATTTGGTGTTTTGGTGACTAGGTTCTTGAGTTCTTTGTATATTTTGGAAATCAGCCCTCTGTCAGATGTGGGGTTGATGAATGTCTTTTCCCATTTAGTGGGGTACCATTTTGTATTGTTGACTGTGATCTTTGTCTTACAGAAACTTTTCAATTTCAGGTCACATTTATTAATTGCTGATCTCAGTGTCTGTGCTACTGGTGGTTTATTCAGGAAGCTGTTTCCTGTACCAATTCATTCAAGGGTACCTCCCATCTTCTCTTCTAAGAGGTTCAGTGTGGCTGGATTTATGTTGAGGTCTTTGTTCTGTCTGGACTTAAGTTTTATGCCTGGCAATAGATATGGATCTATCTACAGTCTTCTACATGTCAGCATCCAGTTGTACCAGCACCATTTGTTGAAGATGCTTTCCTCCTTCAATTGTATACTTTTAGCTGTTTTGTCAAATATCAAGTATTCATAGGTATGTGGGTTAATATCAGACTTTTCATTTCAATTTCATTGGTCTACCTGTCTATTTTTGTGCTAATACCAAGCTGTTTTGGGGACTATATCTCTATAACAGATCTTGAAGTCAGAGATGGTGATGCCTCCAGAAGTTCCTTTATTGTATAAAGTCGAAAAGCATGTATCTTAAGCTACATAAATACATTTTGACATTAACCATGTTTTTATTTTTAATTCACCATACAAAATGTTTTCATTCTTGCATATTATACACATGCATTGTTTTACTTCCTTCTTATTAATCTCCCTCCCTCACTGTCATCACTTATCACCAATGTTACCATTTTCCTGATATTCTCCTCCCCAATAGCCCCTCAATCTATTTTTATGTCACATTTATACTGATACTAATTTTTTTCACTGTCTCCTTACTTGAGACCTTTAGATAGATAGATAGATAGATAGATAGATAGATAGATAGATAGATAGATAGATAGGCAGAAAAATAGGAACACAAAAAATCATACAGAGAGATTGCATGTAGTACAGAAAATGTAAAATGTGGTATTGGCCTTCCTGAGTCTATATTTGCTTTCAGATGCTATTATTTATTTTTGTTTATCACTGCATAAAATTTCATTGTACACCATACTTTTTGCATCCTTTCATTTGTTCATGGACATCTAGTGTGAATAGATGAATTTAAATGCTGTAGCAATAAATAAGAATGTACAATATTACAATATTTATCAAGCCTTTAAAAAGGTGTTCTTCACTTAAATGTGCAGCAACCTAGATCACAAGAGAAGTGCAAATCAAAATTTGAGATTTCATTTTACACCCATCAAAATAGTTAACATCAATAAATCAAGTGACAGCTCACATTGGCAAGGATGTAGAATAAGGCAAACATTCACCCATTGCTGTTGGAAATGCAAACTTGAACAGCCACTATGGAAATCAGTCTGGTAGTTCCTCGGGGAGATGAGAATCAATCTAACTTAAGTTCTAGCTGTAACACTCCTGGGCATATCCCAAAGAATTTGTCAACCAATTACAGAGACACTTACTCAGCCATATTCATTGCTGCTCTACTCAAAATACCCAATAATTGGAAACAGCCTGATGTCCCTCAGCAGAAGAATGGATGAAGAAAGTGTGGTACATTTACAAAATGAAGTATTACTCAGCTGTAACAAAATGAAATCTACAGATAAATAGATGGAACAAATTATCCTGAGAGAGGTATTGCAGTTACAGAAATACAGATGTGGCATGTATTTACTTATGTGGATGTTAGCTTTTAGTCAACGTTAACCAAGCTCCAATCTGAAGAACCACAGAGGTACACTAAGGGACCAGGGATTACATATAGATCTGCCTAGGGAATAGAAATATCATAGATAGCTATGGATGGTGGGTGGGTGGAAAGAGGATCAAGTGGACAAGTGGGGAGGAGAGAAGGAATGGAATACAGAGGGAGACAGCTAAAAGTAAGTGCCATTTGGGGGTAGTATGAAAACTTGATACAGTTGAAACATATATGCCACTCTTGTCACCAAAGAAGCTCCAAGTACCAGAATTAAGTGTCTGGTCAAAGGGGTCCCATGAGAATTGCCAAACAACCAAGGCTATTGCCAAGACCATAACTTGCTTCCACAAACTCTTTGCAAGGCCCTATTTTGAAGACAATACCTGCGCAACTCATTAAACATGGAGAAGTCAAAATTGATGCCTACATAGAGCCTTCTCCCCTACATTTTAGTCTTTAGTACAGGAAGGTACTCTGCACACTATAAAAAGAGAAACATAAACACTAACCCAACCACACACAAAAAAAATAATGTTCTTAAAGATTATTTATTTACATATCTCAAAACTCTCCCTTGGAAGTGTTATGACAACTTAAAAAGTAGCCCAATGGAACTATTAAATAAAATCATTTGATAAAATTGTTTCTTTCATTGGCTTCCAAAGTGGAGACTGGCAACAGCTAGATTTTAGTTGTGATGTATATATTAGAAAAC
Source organism: Cricetiscus sungorus (assembly GCA_030556225.1). Taxonomy (NCBI): domain Eukaryota; kingdom Metazoa; phylum Chordata; class Mammalia; order Rodentia; family Cricetidae; genus Cricetiscus; species Cricetiscus sungorus. The sequence continues at coordinate 5,853,374 of JANBXA010000126.1, forward strand.
TATTAGCCATAAGATTTCACCTGTTCATGTGGCTTAGAAGCTACTCAGCCAGTTTTGCTACAGATAGCTTAGATTTCAGAATTGTTTGTCAATGCTTCATCCTCACTAGTGCTAGTCAAAACACCTCAGCAAAGAAAAAGTAGTAATGAATTTAAGAACACCATTTTTTGGTCTTGGTAATTATACTGGCTAGGTTTATGTCAATTTGACAAAAGCTAGAATTATCTGAAAGGAGGGAACATCAATTGAGGAAATGCATCCATGACATTCAGCCCATTGTAGTGGTAACATCTCTGGGCTGGTGGTCCTTTCTATAAGAAAGCAGGCTGAGCAAGCCATTAAACACCACCCCTCAATGGACTTCACATGGGTACCTGCCTCCAGCCTCTTGCCATTTGAATTCCTGCCCTGAGTTTGCTTAGTGATGGAATGTTACCTGGAAGTGTAAGCTTAAAACTAAAACAAAACATTCCTTCCCATCTTGCTTTTTGACTGTGGTGTTTCATCATAGCTATAGAAAAATTAAGACAGTAACCAAACAATCAGAAACAAAAGTTCTGGTGACTTCTTTAACATCAGGCACTCTGATGACCCATATTAAGTCTTTGTTGGTTGTTAGTTGGCTTTTTTCAGTTGCCCTTTCTAAACTCCAGTTTTCAACCTCTTGGGGTTCTTCCATATTTGCTTTATTTTTTTCATGGGCATACAAGTATGACTTGACTATTTTGTCACCAAGACCATTTTTCCACTGTAGTCAGCATATTCTCTGGGTGTGCCTGAATTTCCCAACAATCCTGTCATGGGTTTTACTATCACATCTCACTAGAATATAATGATTAACAAAAAATCAGTTAACTACTCTAAAGTGGATAAAAGCACAGCACTGTGATTGGCAAAGTTAAGACTACTAGAACTAAGGTTATATATATAAAACAGAAGAAAAACAGGAGAAATAGAAAAGTATCTTGCTGCCAACCTGTAAAGCTTGAAAATTAGGCCACCAGCCCATAAATTATTCTCTGTTAAGATTTTGATGGGCTTAAGCTACTAAACAAACATATTTTTTCCTGGATTTCTTTTCATTTTTCACTATTTTCGTCACTCCCACCCACTCTCACTTCTTCATTTCCTCCATTCTTTTTGTCCTTTTCTTTTGTTTTTGATGGGGCCTTGGTTCATGATCCAAACTGAATTTAATTTACTATATAGCTCAAACATAAAACCAATAATCTTCCTGCCTCAGCTTCGCAACTGGCAAGATTGCAGGCATGAAGTCCCATGCCAGACCAACATTTCTCTTCTAATAGAAGAATTGAAAATCTCCCTCCTTTGTACTTCTGGATTACTTAGTATATCTTACATAACAATTGATATGTATGGAGCCATGAAGTCTTGTTAATTTTATATGTTTATTCTGGATTCTGGGTTTCTCTATAGTAGCAATCTGTTATATTTATATTTGTATAAAATACATTTTCTATCCAGCAGTTTTAGCAACCAGAAAATATTTGGATGAAAAGCTGTAGGGACTACAGTGATATCTGTATCCGTTAAGTGCATGTGTACAGGATCCAAACTTGATCCACAGAATCCATGGGAAAAAAGATGATTATGATAGTGTAGACTTGCAATCCTAGCTCTAGTGAGGCAGAGATAGGAAGATCTGCGAAACTCACTGGCTACCCAGTCCTTCCTACCATTCACTGTGCTCCAGGTTAATCAAAGACCCTTTCTCAAAATAACAATAGGGAAACAAAGACAGGAGACATTTTATGACATACAGCCATAAAATGGTCACCCATTCATCCATTTAACAAATAAGTTATTGAGCTGTCTGCGTAGCACCATTCTTTTTTTAAATTTCATTTTGCATTCCAACCACAGGTCTCCCTCCCACACCTCCCCCAGCTTGCTCCTCCTACACTCCCACACAGCCTAACCCCCCCCCATTACACTCCTCCTCACAGGTAAGTGTTCCCATGAGGAGTCAAAATAGCCTGATACAATAGGCTGGGGGTAGGACCAGGCCTCTCTTCCATGCATTAAGGCTGAGCATGGCATCCCACCATAGGTATATGGGTTCCAACAAGCTAGCTCATGGACCATGTTTGTATCATGGTCCTACTGCCAGGGCCCCCTCAGATAGTCCAAACTTCCGAACTGTCATCCACATATGGAGGGCCTAGCTCAGTCCCCTGGAATATCCACGGTTGTAGGTTTAGAGTCGATGATTTCCACAAGTTTGGTTCAGCTGTCTCTGTAGATTTCTCCATCATGATCTTGACCTCCATTGTTCATATATTCATTCAATCCTCCCTCTCTTCAAATGGAATTCAGGAGGTTTATCTCTGCATCTGGTTCCAATAATTACTGGATGAGGGCTCTATGATATAGTTAGGGTATTCACCAATCTGATTACAGGAAGAGACAGATTAGGGCACCCTCTCCCTTATTGCTAGGAGCCTTAGCTGGAGTCCTGCTTGTGGATTCTTGGGAGTTATCCTAGCACCAGGTTTCTCCCTAAGCCCATAGTGGTTCTCTCTAGTATGATATCTCTTTCATTGCTCTTCCACTGCATTATGGAGGCCATTCTTATCAGATCAGCACAGTCATAGTGAATAAATTCTCCTTTTTTACATATTTATGGGACATATTTGCTTATATGGTAAATAATGTATTTTATTCTGTGGTAATTGGAGAATCATATGCAGTTATGCGCAATTAGTTACACAGAAAAATTCTCTGTGCCTTTTGCCCAGCAAGCTAACTCATGTTCTGGGATTATATCATGGTCCTACTACCACTGAGCATGGCATTTCAGCCTAAGGAATGTGCTCTAACAAGTTAGCTCATGAGCCAGGTTTGTATCATGGTCCTACTGCCAGAGACCCCTCAGCTAGCCCAAGTTTCACAACTGTCTCCCACATATGGAGGACCTAGTTTAGTCCCCTGGAGTCTCCAGAGTTGTAGGTCTAGAGTTCATGAGTTTCCACTCAGGGCATATCAAAACATGTAAAATAACCCCATTATAAGACTTACAACATATAAACCAATAAAAATTAGAAGCAAAATATGGGGCTTAAGATGTAGGGTAGTGGTCGAGCATGTTTCAGCATCCTAATGGTCCTGGGTTCAATCTCTAGCACCAAATATTAAAATAGAAGTAAATTGTATTTCCCACTCCTACCTGACCTTCTATTAGACTTCTGAGATATTTCAGTTGATGTTTGAGTTCTTAGATTGCAATCTGGGTTATGTGGAGTAATTGTTAGTGAAGTTTAGAAAGCATAAAGCATTATCAAAATATTTTTGCAATAAATTTAAATCCAAATTTGAAATAAATAGGCCCATGAGAAGAAACTGTCCAGTTATGAGCTGCACGTAACCCCAATGAGAAATTTGACTATAAAGCTGAAGAAGGGAGAACAACACAATGGGGCACCTGAAAGATTTGATAAAAGGTAAGGGAAGAATCTTTCCAGAGCTAAATATAATACAGAAAAATGTATTAACATAAAACTGGAATAAGTTTAGAGTACTCATATTGATCACATTCATAAAGACATTTTGTGTCATTTTGACATCCCTTGACATTGTCAGCTTTTTTCACTTCTCCTTTTCAACCAAATAAGTTAGATACAAAAACTAGGTTTGCTTAAGACTTCTCAACATCTGTAGTTAGCCCAGAAATGTAATTCCATTTATACTTTCTAGTCTTTAAAGCAAAGGGATAATCTGAGTATGTGTGAAAGATGATGACTTTGGAAGTGGTTATGGGACACATTAGGTGAATTTTAAATATTTTTATCTGGGCAGTGTTGTGTGACATGAAAGAATGTGACTTTGGAATCATTCAGATACAAGTAAGATTCCTGGTTCTACCATGTGTGATCTTCAGCTGCCAGCAGAGTTTCAGTTTATTTTTTTCCTTCTTTCCTTTCTTATCTTCTTCCCTTCCTTTATTCCCCCCTCCTTTTTTATTTTTCATCCTTTCTTCCTCCTCCACATGCACTTCATTGTCATGTATATTTCCTCCTTCCATTGACTTTTTAAAAATTAATTAATGACTTTTTAGAAATGAATTTTTCTGCTTTAAGTTCTTATAAGGTTTTATTTGGTGTTTTGAAATTTTTTACTCTTTTATTTTTGACATCATAATATCATTCTGAACTTTTTTCTCCCTCCAACCCTTTCCATACCCCTTGTAATCCCTTTCATGTTAGTTGACTCTTACTTAATTATTGTTGTTATATATGTATGTAAACACGAAAACACATAAATACAACCTGCCATGTCTTTTGCTTGTATACATATGGTTTTAGGGATAATCACTTAGTATTGAATAACCTACTAGGTGGCTCAATCTTCAGAAGACTAATTCTCCCTCTCCCACCTGTTATTAAATGTTCTTCTTGCTTTTTGTGTAAGGCCATGAGATTTCTCCCTTCCCCATTAGCATATTAGTTGATGTTGTCTTTGATCAGGTCTTATTTAAGCACCCATGCTTTTGACATATCAAGGATTGAGATTTCTTGTCATTTCTAGAAGACACTATCTTCGTGCAGATTTCCTGGTCCTCTGTCTCTCATAATCTTTCTGCACCCCACCTCCACCCCATGGTACTTCATAAATGTTAGGTGCCAAAATTCTATTGTAGTTGTATGCATTGGTGCTGAGCACACCAGGATCATATGTTCTCTGCCTTTTGACAAGTATGGTTTTCTGCAATGATCTCTGTCTTTTTTAAAGAGACCCCTGCTGAATAGGCCTTCCTGTCCAATTAGACAGCTACTTGTTACTGCCAATACGTGAGTATCACTATTACATCTTTAGGAATATATTGTCATATGGGTCATTATTGTGGTTCCTAAACATCACAACAGATTAGGTTTATTGATTGCATCCCTTACTTGACAGCTTTTAGTAATATTAAAGCAAGTTCTCAAGCAGAAAGTTATTGGGTCACATCCAGCTCCATTCATTTGATTCCTGTATCCAAAATACATGGTATGTACCACAATAGGGACTTACTATTAAGATAATGACACCTTCTTGCTTCCTTGTTTCTGTTTTGGTACATTCTATTACTGTAAGATGTTTATCATCGAAGCTAAGAAGTGTTTCTTGCAGACAAGAAATAGATTTTGTTACTTAATTCATGTATCCAACCATGTCTTTTGACTAGATAATGGAGGCCATTTTTATCATATTTACTGAAAGTCGGGCATTGATTCTAGTCATAGTGTTAATGACTTTTTGGTGTTGTTTGTATCACAGTAGTAATTTGTGTTTTTGAAATTACAGTTTTACATTTCTTTTCACAGTCTTGGATATGCTCATTACTCTATTTATCCAAAAATACTGTTTCCTATGTTTTCTTTAGATTTATGGTGCTGGATATGAAATATTTAAGGTTGTTTATATTATGGTAAGTTTTCCTTTCTCCTTCAACTATGGGTATATTAGTATATGTTGGCCCTCCTGTTTGGAATGTATTGTGGCAGCTGCTTCCCGTGTTCAGATATTCCATTGAGAATTACTTGTTATTTTGACAGATTTCCTTTGAATGTGACTTATATTTTCTCTTGAAATTTTCAATACACTTTTGTGGGGGGAGTTCTGTACACTTAATTTTATGTATATATGTATGTATATATGTATGTGTGTGTATGTATGTATATATGTGTATATATATAATTTTTTATTATTTACATATTGATACCAGTTTCCTCTACCCCCCTCCATCCTATACCCCCCAAAACCCCCTCCCACCCCATTCCTCCTCACTCCACAGGGAGGGTGATGCCTTGCAGGAGGGATCATCAAAATCGGTCAAGTCGATTGAAGTAGAGTCTAGGCCCTCCTTCATGCCTCTAGGCTAAGGGAGTATTCCTCCATGGGGAATGTGTTCCCAAAGTCCTTTTGTGTACCAGGGATACATCCTGGTTCCACTGTCAGAGATCCTGTATATGGTAGGGCTACTGATTTTTTTTGAGTTAATCTTGTATCCTGCTTATTTGCTGAATGCGTTTATCAGCTGTAGGAGTTCCCTGGTAGAGTATTTAGGTCACTTATGTAAACTATCATATCAACTGCAAATAGTGACGGTTTGACTTCTACCCTTCCAGTTTACATCACCTTGATCTCCTTTTGTTGTCTTATTGCTGTAGCTAGAAATCCAAGTATGATATTGAAGAGATATGGAGACAGGGGGCAGCTTTGTCATGTTCCTGATTTTATAGAAATCGCCTTAAGATTCTCACCATTTAGTTTGATGTTGGCTGTTGGTTTACTGTATATTGCTTTTATCATTTTTAGGTATGTTCCTGTTATCCTTGCTCTCTCCAAGACCTTTATTATGAAAGGGTGTTAGATTTTGTCAAAGGCTCTTTCAGCATCAAGTGAGATGATCATGTGATTTTATTTTTCAGTTTGTTTATATGGTGGATGACATTGATAGATTTTCATTTGTTGAACCATCCCTGCATCCCTGGGATGAAGCCTACTTGGTCATAGCAGAGGATTTCTCTGATGTGCTGTTGGATTCGATTTGACAGTATTTTATTGATCATTTTTGCATCAATGTTCATGAGGGATATTGGTCTATAGCTCTCTTTCTTAGTTATGTCTTTGTGTGGCTTGGGTACCACGATAATTGTAGCCTCTTAAAAAGAATTTGTGTATGCGCCTACCCCTGCCAGCAAGGAAGACACGACTCTGGGAAGATCTTCTTCATGCAGTTTTAATCAGGATCCTTGTACATGTTCTTCTGACTTGTGGGACCCTGGGGGACTCCTGCACAGGCTTAAATACCCTTGTGCTAACCAACCCCGGTGAGCTACGTGGATCCTGCAGATAGGCTACTCTAATGCGGAAGCAGACAGGCTGAACAGACTTAACCAAATAAGGGCTTGTTTACACCAGAGAGTGCTCACCCTCAGGGAGGTGGAAGGCAGAAGCCAGCGCCATCTTTAAGGCGTGAAACTTCGCATATCTCTACAAATTTGTTAATGAAACTTCTGCTTCTATTGTGTGAAACAATTGACGAGTATTGGTTGTTAGGAGCATGTTTTCCTGCCAGCCTCGTCTCATTACTTCGCTAGTCCCAAATAACACAGAGAGACACTATATTAGATATAAAGCTGTTAGCATGTTACTAGAATTTCTTCTTGCCTAGCCCTGTCTTAAACATTAACCCATTTCTATTAATCTAAGTATTTCTACATGGTCTTATCTTACCAGAGAGAGGGTCTAGAATTCTTCTCTCTAGATCCTACATATTGAATCTCCTCCTCCCTCTCCCCAAAACCTCCTTGTCTCCTAGTCCCACCTATCTTGCTTTCCTATTGACCAACAGTGATTTATTCATTAACCAATAAGAGAAACATTTACAGAATGACATCTCCCATCAATTAGTATTAGTTCTTTGAATTACTGGTAGAGATCTACACTGAAGCCATCTGGCCCTGAACTTTTTTTGGGGGTAGGGGGAGGCATTTGATGACTGCTTCTATTTCATTAGGGTCTATGGGTCTATTTACATTGCTTATCTGTTTTGGTAAGTGATAGCTACCCAGAAATTTGTCCATATCCTTTGAAATTTCAAATTTTGTGGAATACAGGTTTTCAAAGTATGACATGAAAATTCTCTGGATTTCCTCAGCGTCCATTGTTATGTCCCCCATTTCATTTCTGATTTTATTAATTTGCATGTTCTCTCTCTGCTTTTTGGTTAGTTTAGATAAAGGTTTTTCTATCTTGTTGATTTTCTCAAAAAACCAACTCTGTGTTACTTTGATTCTTTGTATTATTATCCTAGTTTCTACTTTATTGATTTCAGCCCTCATATTTCCTGGTGTCTTCTCTTCCAGGGTGAGTTTACTTCTTTTTGTTCTAGAGCTTTCAATTGGGTTGTTAATGCTCTAATGTGACTATCCTCTGTTTTCTTCTTATGGGCACTTAGTGCAATGTACTTTTCTCATAGCACTGTTTTCAAAGTGTCCCATAAGTTTGGGTATTATGTGTCTTCATTCTCATTGAATTTTAGGAAATCTTTAAATTCTTTCTTTATTTCCTCCTTGACCCAGGAATGGTGAAATTGTGCATTGTTCAGTTTCCATGAGTTTGTAGGGTTTCTGTAATTTGTGTTGTTGTTGTTGAATTCCAACTTTAAAGTATGGTTGGTCTGATAAGATGCAAGGAGCCATTCCAATTTTTCTTTTTGGATCTGTTGAAGTTATGACTGTTCTTTTAAATTCTGTGCTCTGGGGTTCATCAAGGTAATTCTCAGTGGAGAACATTTCGATAGGTATGGTAGATTTTTCAGGATATATGCTTCTTTGATCTTAATGTGTCATTTGGAGTTTTGGAATGAGAACTGGGCATGTGAACATCTAGCTTTAGTTGAAGTTCCCAACTTAGATATGTCTCATTACTGATTTTAATGAAATTGCTTTGAAGTTTTTGTTTTCCATTTAGGATAAAGAGCTGTGGGTTTAATATTTATAGCCTTTATTATGTTGATGTATGCTCCCTTAGGTCCTACTCTCTATCTTCTTGATATGTATTTGTATTTGGATTGCAGTGTCTGTTTGGGGATTTAATTTTAGCAGGGATATTTTTGTTTGTTTGTTTGTTTGAATTTTTATTAATAATATAATTTAAAAATTTTACATGTTGATCCCAGTTTCCTCTCCCTCCCTTCCTCCTTTTACCCTCTTTCCCCCCTCCCATCCCCCCATCCCCATTCCACATGTAGGGCTATAGCATGGATATTATTTTGTAGATTTTCTTAATTTTATTTTTTATTTAAATTTGAAACAAGCTTGTTTCACATGTCAATCCCAGTTCCCTCTCCCTATCCTCCTCTCCTATCCATCCAACCCCCTATCACATCCCCTTTTTGTTCCCAAGGAGGGTGAGGCCTTCCATAGGTGATCTTCAAAGTCTGTCTCATCATTTGGAGCAGAGTCTAGGCCCTCCCCCATGTGTCTAGACTGAAAGAGTATTCCTCTATATGGAATGGGCTCTCAAAGTCCATTCTTATACTAGGGATAAATACTGATCCACTACCAGAGGCCCCATATGTAGCACCCGTGCTACAATCTGATCCACTAAGGATGCTTATTAGAATATTTTAAGATTTACTTCATTAATTTTGAGAGTTTCATACATGAGTACCATATTTATGTCATTTTTACCCCATATACTCTTCCCCTCCATACTCCTTCAGTGTCCCTTTCCACTCTCTCCCAACTTTATAACTTCTTTAATTATTATTGTTACCCACAGAAATACATTCACAGAGATACTTCATATACATATATATATGCTCACATTAATATAATTTCCTGAGTACATTTAGAACTGCTCATATTTATATGTGTATAAGGATGACTACTCGGATTCAATAGCTTATTAGATAGCTTGTCCTTAGAACAGACTGATTCTAACTTTTCTTAACAGCTATATCAAATACCTATAGCTCTTCATCCAGGGACAAGGTATTATGATTCTTCCCCCACCCACATCAGGGTGTAAATTGATATCAGCATTTTATGAGCTTAGAATGCAGTTTCCCTGTTCTATACAGAACACAATATGATGTAGCACCCATCCTAACCTTTGATTGCCATTGTCTGCCCCATCTTCTGTAGTGTTCCCTGAGCTTTGGGTGAAATGTTTGTGTTATAGAAATATCAATTGGGTATGAGAACCCCACAGTCAGTTCTTAACATGTTGACATTATGGATTTCTGTTATAGTCTCATTTTCTGAAAAAAAAAAAACCCTTGTTTGATGACAAGTGAGAACTACACTTATAATAGAAGGATAAATTATTAAAATACAGTTGTTAATTATGGTAGTTTACAATAAGGCAATAGTAGGTTTTCTTCTGGTGTCCATGACCTCACCAGTTGCAGTTGGGTTTATTGTAGCAGTCATCAATACCCTTTTGAGTGGGCCTTATATCTAATCAGTTGGCTGTTGTTTACCTTCATGATATAAGTGCCACTATTGCCCCACTGAAGATAGGTTGCCATGTTGGTAATTGTTTATGGCCCACAGTGTTTATAATTGATTTAAAATTTAATGACTTTTCTTCTTTGGCAACTTCAGATACTATGAGAGCTAATTCTTGGAGAGGAGACTTCTGTGTCAGTTCCATTTCGATTCTTCTAAGTGCTGTGTGTGAGGTTGTGGCATCCTTAGCAACAGGGTCTTACCTTCAAATTCTGGGAAGTAACAGCAATATACTATATTTTATCCTTTTAACTCCTCTAATGATATGAAAAAAGGATTATTATGTTGTCTCTGCAGTTTTTATTAGCTAGCCAATGGTTTTGGGGGAAGCATTAGCACCTCAAATAGCATAACTTCATTCCAATTATTTATGGGGCTGGAGAGATGACTCAGTGGTTAAGAGTACTTTTGGTCTTGCAGAGAATGCAGGTTTGATTCTAGCATGCGCACAATGGTTCACAACATCTATAACTCCAGTTCTAGAGGATTCTGACCTTTGTGGGTACTGGGCATGTACATGGTACACATACATGTATACAACACAGCACAATAAAAAACAATGAAAGGCTAAATATTAGAAAATGATGGACAGAATGCAAATAATGAAAATAAGTTATGCAAGAGGATATTTGTGTTTCTGGTTCTAAGTTTATCATGGACTTTTCGGTGTAGGTCACGGGTAATTGCATAAAAACATTCTAAAGTTGAAGTATGAAATCCAATTTTAATCTATATAGCTTCTATTCTGAATGGCTACTCTTAACTATATAGAAGTTCATTGAGTTATGCAGTGTTGGGTATGATTAATTTTGAGATGTGATGTTCTTTTAACTGGAACATTTTTACTAAAGTTTCAATTAAAATAATTAAATCTGAAGACGGCATCCTCTCCCCTGGGATCCATACTAAGGCCTACAATGTTATGTGAGGCCAGGCTGTTACTGGGAAACACAGGTAAGACACTTCCCACTGTTCCCAAATCCCCTTTAATGCATACCCAACAATCCCAGACTGCACACCCACCTGCCACCCTAACCCCTCACCCCTGGCTCCATATCCTGGTCTACAAATTCAGAAGAAGTCTTCCACTTAACCAGAGGCCAAACAGGATCTAGGAACTCCAAGTCTACAACTCCAGAAGAAGACTTAGTTTTATTGGCACACAGGCCTGATACAGGGACCCCGGTGTCAGCAGCTGTACTGGAGACCCCAGAGGCCAGACCAGATCTTGGGACTCCAGTCTGCACTCCATTATCTGGGCTCCATTTCTTTGTCTACAGCTGCAGAAGTGGACTTATCAGAGACCAGGACAGATCTAGGAATCTTACAGAGATCAAGGATACTAGGGACATACCTAAACATAACAAAATCAATATACAGCAAGCTGATTGCCAACATCAAATTAAATGGAGAAAAACTCAAGGCAATTCCACTCATATAAGAAACAAGGCAAAGTTGTCCATCTCTTCATTTCTATTTAATATAGTACTTGAAGTTCTAGCTAAAGCAATGACATCAAAAAGAAATAATGTGTATATAAATTGGAAAGAAAGAAGTCAAAGTATCTTTATTTGCAGATGATATGAGAGTATACATAAGCAACCTCAAAAACACTGCTAGGGAACTCCAACAACTGGTAAACATTTATAGTCAAATGGCTGGACACAAGATTAACTAAAAAATCATTAGCCCTCCTATATACAAATGATAGATGGACTGAGAAAGAAATAAAATCAACACATTCTACAGTATCCTCAATAATATAAAATATATTAGTTTAACTCTAATGAAGCAAGTGAAAAAGTCTTAAGAAAGAAATTGACGAAAATATCAGAAGATGGAAATATTGCACATGCTCATGGATCTGTAGGATTAACAGGAAAAAATTTAAAAAGCCAAATTATATACTATAAAAAAGAAAGTTTCTTCAACAAACAGTGCTGGCATAACTGGATGCGAACATGTAGAAGATTGCAAATGGATCCATATTCATCACCCTGCACAAAACTCAAATTCAAGTGGATCAAAGACCTCAACATAAATCCAGAACACTGAAACTGATAGAAGAGAAAGTGGGAAATAATCTCAAACACATTAGCACAGGAGACAACTTCCTGAACAGAAAACCAATGGTACAGGCACTAAGATCAACAGTTAATAAATGGAACTTCATGAAACTGAAAAGTTTCTGTAAGGCAAAGGACAGTGTCAATAGGACAAACTGGCAGTCTACAGAACAGGAAAAGAGCTTCTTTAACCCTACATCTGACAGAGGGCCAGTTTCCAATATATATAAAGAACTCAAGAAACTAGGTATCAATAAACCAAATAATCCATTTAAAAATGGGATACATAGCTAAATAGAGAATTCTCAACAGAAGAAACTCAAATGGTCAAGAAACACACAAGGAGATGTTCAATGTCCTTCACTACCATGGAATTGCAAATCAAAACGACTCTGAGATTCCATCATACACCTGTCAGAATGGCTAAGATCAAAAAATATAAGTTACAGTTCATGCTGGAGAGACTGTGAAGCAAGGGGAATACTCTCCCACTGCTGGTGGGAATGCGAACTTGTACAGCCACTTTGGAAGTCAGTGTGGTGGTTTCTTAGAAAGTTAGGTATCAACCTGCCACATGAACAAGCTATCAATCTCTTGTGCGTATACCCAAAAGATGCCCAATCATACCACAAGGACACTTGACCAACTATGTTCATAGCAGCATTATTTGTAATAGCCAGAACCTGAATAAACATAGATGCTCATCAATCAAGGAATGAATAAGGAAAATGTGGTACTTTTACACAATGGGGTATTACTCAGCTGTTCAAAGGAACACTAGGAAATTTGAAGGCAAATGGATGGAACTAGATGAAATCATCCTGAGTAAGGTAATACAGACTGAGAAAGACAAACATGGTATGTTCTCACTAATAAGTGGATATTAGCTGTAAAATAAGGGATAACTATGCTATAACCCACAGACCCAAAGAGACTAGGTAACAGGGAGGGTTTGTGAAGGGGAGGGGAGAGACACCCAGATCTTCTTGGACAAGGAAAATGGAGATTTCATGAGTGGAACGAGGGCAGGTGTAAATAGGAACATGAGCAATCAAGTTGGGAGGGGATAGTCACGGAGGGGGAGAGTGGTAAGGGTACTGCTGGAGCAGAGGATATTTTGGGTGGGCTGGAAGCCTGACTCAGGGAACTCTACCAGGTGTCTGCAGGGAGGATACCAGCTCAGACTCCTAGCACTAGTGGATAATTAGCCGGAAGTGGCAACCTCCTGTGACCAGATTGTAGAAGCCCGAAAGGTCAAGGATACCACAAGAATCCCCACAGAATTAACTAACCTGGGTTCACAGAGACTGAACCAACAACAAGGAAGGCTGCACAGGACTGACCTGGGAACTCTGCATATGTTACAGTTGTGTGTCTTGGTTCTCTTGTGGGACTCCTAACAGTGGGAACAGGGGTTATCTCTGATGGTTTTGCTGGCTTTGGGGACCCTATTCCTCATACTGGATTGCCTTGCCCAGCCTTAATAAATGGGGAGGTGCTTAGTCTTACTCCTACTTGATATGCCACGTTATTTTGATACTCATGAGGGGCCTAACCTTCCCTGGATGGAGATGGTGGAGAAGATTGATGAGTGGGAATGGGGAGGTGGGATGAAGCTGGGAGAAGAGAATGGGGGAAGGATGCTAGTGGGATGGAAAATAGATAGATGAATAAAGGAAAATGGAAAAAATTAAATATAAAGACTTCCATGTATGTATTATATATGTATAAAAATAGACGTAAAATGTTTCCCTATGACATTTTCCATCATTGTTTCTGTCTTTTATCCCTCCTACCTCCCTCTTCATAAGCATCAATACTGCTCTTCCCCATTTTCCTATTTCTCCTTTCATAGCACCTATGTCTTACTACATTCTTATCCAAATCACCTTCTCTGACCCAAAGTCATGGTGTTTATAGGAAAATGAATACAACTTGAAGTCATGTTAAGCACAAGAAACCAGAATATGAAACTCATATTCTGGCAAGCATAGACCACAATGATCCCTGGATAGTAGGCTTGAAATTTTTGCATAAATTTCTTTGATGCTCACTCACAATGTGTGAGTTCTTACAACATATGCGTCATTGACCTTGGACGTACTAGAGTTGAAAGTTAAAAGTAAATTATTGTTTAATATTCCTTCCTTTTCTTACTCAAATACCCCACCTTTTCTGAATTAGCTCAAGTACCATCGTGTGACACTGAAGCAAAAATCTCCCTTTTGCTCATGACATTTGACTGTGTGTAGGTTCCATGGTGCCTCTCAATATAAATTTCCTGTACCTGCAAAGGATATTCAAAAGCTCATTTTCAGAATGAAAGTGTATTTAATTCAATCAACAAAGTGTTTACTAAGTATGTTATACATTTATTTGGCTTTAGTTAACATGATATATAAAAGTCCTACCTTTTTAAAAACTACATTACAGAATAGAAAGTGGCAAATGGGTATACGCATATGTCTGTCAAGTACAAGCAATACAAAGAAATGAGAAGTGATGTGAGAAATAGATGATAGATAGGAAGGTAGGTAGGTAGGTAGCTAGGTACGTAGGTAGGTAGGTAAGTAGGCAGGCAGGCAGATAAATAGCTAGATAGAGGAGTTAAGTACATTAATATTAATCTTAGAATAGTGTCTGGATGAGGAAAAGAAGAAAAAAGTACCAGTTGTTATTTCTACAGCTGTTCTTGTATGAATAATGTGGTTTGATTTTTCTCACTTCCCAGTATTAAGATTTTTTCCAATTTTTGTATTGTTTTATTTCATTTTACATTTCAACTACAGTACTCCCTCCCATCCTTCCTCCCACCCCTCTCACTTTCTCCCACTCCCTTGCCTTATTCCACTCTCCCTCACCTCCACCCTAATCCACCCCAAGTCCACTCCTCCTCACAGGTAAGGAGTCAACATAGTCTGGTACAATAGTTGGGGCAGGGCCTGGCCCCTCTCCCATAAATTACAAAAGAAGTTTCTTTAAGGGTCAGGATTCCCTAAGTGAAGACTCAATGGGGAAAAAAACCTTAAAATTCTAGTAAGGTAGACTGAACGATGTAACCATAGGATGAAGTTCAACCAACCAAGGGGATTAGTTCTGGATGAACACAAGCTTGAAATACTTCCCTATGGTAACAAGTTCTCATTTTATCTTTTGCCCATTATCCATATGCAACCATCTCTTAGCATACATGTCTCTGTATAGACTCTCATTCTTCTCTGCATAAGACTCTATCCATGACTTCTGGAATCTGGCAAAAGAAAAGGAAAGCAAATATTAGGCATTACACACAGTGAAACATTAATTTCTTGTTTTGGAATTTCTTGCATTTATAAAGTTAGTTGCTTCAACATCATCATAAACCTGTAATTAGACTGTGAATGAAATTACTGTCACCTTGGGTCTGTGAAGAGGGATGGTATTTAGAGCAACTACATTTACTTGGGGAACATCTCTTCATTGTCTTTTATCAATGTGAAATAAATTAAAATTTTCAACCCAATATAACATACCCATATTAAGTCTAACGAACTACAAATATGGCTTGTCTTTCTCTTAAAAGAAATGCCTTACAAGAGCATCCTGAGGAGTATTCATTCAAATGAATCATTTCTTGTTATCAGAGATGGACTACTGGCAAAAATCAATCAACAAACTCTCCCACTATGAGATATGGTACAACTTCCCATAACAACCATGGCCCTAGGCTTGACAATTAATAAAAAAAATTCTGTGTGGAAATCTTTCTAATACACTAAACTCATACTATGAAATACTTAGATATCCCATCTCCCACTCTGTTCATATGCATTGAGGAGTGGGGGTTACTGGTACAACTGATGAAAATTGCATATGCCAGAACAATTTATCTTCCCCAGACCTAACAGAAAGGAAAATATCCCTGTACTGGAATGAGAAGACTCAAAATTCTGGAACCTCAAAAGTCCAGAGATCACAATTAACCTCAGAGAAAGTAAAGTACTAGCAGAATTATGAAGGATTTTGAAACTCTAGTGCTGGGCAGGGTGAAAGGCAATAACCCCTTGTGATTATTCTAAAATACGGAAGGAGGAGGAAATGCATGATAAGACTAGAATTTTTGAAAAAATATAGCTAAGTAAAGCAGAAAGTAGCAACCACCAGTGTTTCCAGTCTCTTCAGAATCAGGAGGATGGAAGAAAAACCAACACTGGCTTCACATAGAATGGAAATCTCGTTAGTCGTGCTTCTCCTGGGCCATCTAATAATACTCACCTACGGTAAGGTAGCACACTGATGCCTGTCTACAACTTCTACCTCTGACAGAGGACATGGGTGTTGATGCTAAGTATTTACTGAGAAAAGCTTGTTCCTAGTGGTCAGTCATATTACTGTGACTGCAATCTTCTAAACTTTGTGCATATGGGAGGGAAATTGGAATCTGGTAAAAGTTCCAGAAATTGTCTTAGGTAGAAATTGAAATGCTTCTTCTCATGGAAAGTATTTGCATGATTTTCCAGTGTTTTGGGGATATCATACAAATCTCCTATATTCTCTTTTTTTCCCTTGAAATTCTACAATGATGACTAACTTCTCATTTCCTAGTTTTGATTCTTGCTACAATATACAGCTCCCAATGAATAAATGTTTAATAAGTAAGCTTGAGCACTTAGAAGACAGAGGCACTCCAATTGATCTCTATGAGTTCAAGGACACATTGGTCTATATAGAAAGTTTCAGGCCATCTTGCACTACATGGTGAGACTCAGTTTCTAAATAAATAAAAGTAACATGTACTGGGCTATTCCATAGGGGCATTTCTGTGAATCTTCATCCACACTCATTTATACTTCAAGGAAATGAAATGCCTTTCAGAAAACTAAGCAAAAATAAGAACTAAATATGATTCAATATGGGGCAAAGGGATTCTTTCTCAATTTCTACTTTTTCCATCTTCCTAGAGGGCAAAACTAGATAAATCATTACTTGAAGTATCTAGCAATACTGAATTATGATTATTTGTTCTCTTTTCTTTTTAACAAAGTTGTCCTATCTATTGGCTAAAATATGCATGAATGTTACAAGATTTCCTGATGATGGCGAGGCCTTTAGAGTCAACTTCAGTGTCTCCATTAATAGACGCTAATACACTTAGCAGTATATCCAGGAAGCTGGATCACATAAGCTCACTCTGCTCACAAGGTATCATATTCTACCTGCTTAACTGAATATGTGCTAAATAAAAAATATTTATTCACTAATACCTTTCATTTTGAAACCATATCTACCAGGAAAGTCATTGCCTAAATACAACCCCTGTCCCCAGTTGAATAAAATACAAAATCATCAAGATATGAACTTATGTATGAAAATTCTAATAAAATGCAATGGGTCCCCATCTTTTTTTTGCCTCTGGGATCCTCTCTCCAGCCCATCAAGGAGCAATTTCCTTTGTTTCTACCACAATCAATAGCATGACAAGCTCTTGAAATTTACTCAGGTTCTTTTCTTCTCCAGACCAAGCATAGATGAAATCTTTGCCCCTCTCAGGATATGTTTCCAATACTTATTCATAAGAACCAAAAGAAATGAAAAGATCGAAAGAAAGGAATAAGGATGAAAACCAAGCTAGCCTTACTTGCAAAGTACATGTTTCAAACCTAATAGCAAATGGCTTGGTTAAATAGGAATATGCATCCAGGCATTTTCCTTCACTATTTGATTCCCCTATTATCTCTTTCACAGTCGCAGAAAAGAATTTGAGTTTGTATCCCAATAACTGAGTCTTTCTCTTTAGTGAGCAAAAAAAAAAAAAAAAAAAAAAAAAGAAAGAAAAAAATAAAGGTAATACAGCAGAAGGCTGTTTCAAGCATGTATATATCCATATACCCATAATAACCTACTCTTCATCATTCTTCCTCCATCCCATTTAAAAACAGTGAAAGAAAAGCTATAGACATGTAAAATATCATAGAGTTTCTAACCCCAAAGATTAGTCTACCCTAACTCTCCACATACTACTTGGGAAGAAAATTTGGTCCTACAATTTCCTCAGAGTCACTTCCAAGCAAGACAGTGCCATAAAGGGGACCTGAAACCACTATAGTTTAAGAATGTTAAGGACTTTATCCCACAAACTGACTTAGATTGACTAGAAAGGTAACATAAGAGCCCAGGGATGATGAAAGTCTGATTGAAAGAAAAGTGTTTTTTAGAAAGCTCTTGCTTGCTCATTTTCCTTTGTTCCCTGTCTATAGGCCATCCCATCCTAAAAGCACCAGTGAGTGTTGTAGGAACCTGGAAAGGGGACATGACACTTCACTGCATCTATGATCCCCTGAGAGGCTATAGTCAAGTTTTGGTGAAATGGAAGGTACAACGTGGCTCTGACCCAGTCACCATCTTCCTACGGGACTCTTCAGGAGACCATATCCAGCAGGCAAAATACAGAGGCCGCCTAAAAGTGAACCACAACGTTCCAGGGGATGTGTCTCTCCAACTGAATGCCTTACAGATGGATGACAGGAATCACTACACATGTGAGGTCACCTGGCAGACCCCTGATGGAAACCAAGTGGTGAGAGATAAGATTATTGAGCTCCATGTCCAGAAATGTAAGTCACAGTGAAAACACTAGGTATTGGCAAGAAAAGCCACAATAGAGTAATCTTAGACATGTTTGAGAAGTTGAGGGGCCTTGGTTTCTATGTACGTAGGTTCTCTCTAGTTCTTTTTCTTTTCTTATTTTACATATCATTTCCAGTTCCCTCTCCTTCCCATCCTCTCTCATGTCTCTAGGCTAAGGGAAGAACCTTCCATGGGGAATGGACTCCCGAAGTCCTATCGTGCATCAGGGATACATTCTGGTTCCACTGTCAGAAGTCTCCTAGACTGCCCAGGCATTCTAACTGAGACCCACATTCAGGACATCTGGGTCAGTCCTATGCTGGTTTTCCAGCTATCAGTCTGGGGGTCGATGAGCTCCCCCTTGTTCAGGTCAGCTGTCCCTGTGGGTTTCTGTAGCCTGGTCTTGACCCTTTTGCTCATAACTTCTCCCTCTCTGTAACTGGATTCCAAGAGTTCGGCTCAGTGTTTAGCTGTGAGTGTCTGCTTCTGTTTCCATCAGCTACTGGATGAAGGCTCTAGGATAGCATATAAGGTAGTCATCAATCTAATTTTTGGAGAAGAACATTTAAGGTAGCCTTTCCACTATTGCTCAGATTGTTAGTTGGGGTCATTCTTGTAGATCTCTGAACATTTCCCTAGTGCCAGTTTTCTCTTCAAATGATTCTCTCTAGCTCTATGTGCTAATCACAGGATTTAAATAGTGTTGGGAAATAAAAATGCATTACTTTAAGAACCTCTTCCTCTGCCACCCCATCTCTCCTCAATACTTTGAAATACTTTGAAAAAGTATTTTTGAGAGGGACAGTTTCCTATTAGCTGCACTTCCCATTTTACCACAAAAGTTTGCAAACTGAAAGCAGCATTATCCTCTGCATAACAAAAGCCCAACCTCTGTCCCTTCACACCCAACCATATAAAATTCTGTGTAGCAGTGGACCTTGCTGCCAATGCTTCCTCCTTCTTTTAGCCACTTTTCCTTGGGTTTTCTACAGTTTGTCTAAGTGATTATGCCTAGATTATTTGCTGGCTCATCTTCTATTCAATACTTTAAGTATTCTGAAAGTTTATATTACTGTTGTTGTACATCTAGAGTAGCTTCACTTCACTCAGCTTGAATATTTTCATTTCTATTCTTCTAGTCTACAGGTTGTTTTTCTCTTCACTCTTTTAATTATTTCTTTTCCAGTACAGTACTTTTTGGTTGGATATAATATTATGGGAAATTATAAAGCTTCCCTCTGTTTTAGAGGTTGTAACCAGGAAATCATTGCCTCTAATCATATCTTGAAGGTTTTTTGTTGTTTGTTTGTTTTTTCATATGGCTTCTAATAGATTCAGCATTCCCAATCTCACACAGATGTCTTTAATCCACTCTGGTTGATTTTTACACAGGGTTATAGAGGTCAGGTTTCAGTCTTGATGATGCCCACTTTCCCCAGCACCATTTATTGAAAAGGTTTCTGTGATGTGATTTTGTACATTGATTAGGAATTAGTTGCTTTCAGACATATCAGTTAATTTCTGGGATTTATACTCTCTTTTACTGACCTATGTGTCTTAGTATAGTAGTATTGTGTATATAGTAGTAATTGTACTCCTGTTATATCTCCCAAAATCAGATATTGTAATGACTTCAGCCTTCTATGAGAATTGTGCATCAAAATACATTAGTCATTTCAGACTTACATTTCCATAATTATTCTTGAGTTGTGCATATAATTTATTTGTTTGGAATACTAGAATCTTTTAAAAATTATTTTATCATTATTATTGTTGTTGTTGTTGTTTACATCCTGACCGCAGTTTCCCCTCTCTCCTCTCCTTTCAGTCCCTCCCTTCTGTGTTCCCTAACAATCCATTCCTCCTGCATTTCTATTCAGAAAAAGGCAGGCCTCTCGTGGAATCAACTAAGCATAGCATATAAAGTTGGAGTAAGACTAGGAACTTCCCCTCATATTAAAGTTGGACTAAGTCAACCCAGTATAAGGAATAGAGTCCTGAAACCCAGCAAAAGAGTGGAAGACAGCCTCTGACCTCATTGTTAGGATTCCCACAAAAGGATCAAGCTACACAACTGTCACATATATGTAGATGACCTACATCAGTCCCATTCAGATGCACTGGTTGTCATATCCGTTCAGTGTCTGTGAGCCCCCATGAGCCCAGATTTGATGATTCTATGGGTTTTCTTATAATGTCCTTGATGCCTCTGGCTCCTACAATCTTTCCTCTCCTTCTTCCACAGAATTTCCTGAGCTCTGTCTAATGTTTGGATATAGATCTTGCATTTGTTTCCATCAGATACTGGATGAAGCCTCTTTGATGACCTTTGGGCTAGGCACTAATCTATGTGTATAGAAATACACCATTTCATTAACTTTTTTCCAGCCATGTTTGTTTCTACCCTAGGTCTCTGGGATATCCAGCCTCTGATTCCTGGCACTCCAGGCACTGTCAGGAGTGAGCTCACTCTTGTGACATGGGTCTCAGGCTGGACCAGTCATTTGTTGGTCACGCTCAAAAGTACTGCACCACCTTTAGCCCAGCATAGCTTATAGGCAGAACAAATTGGAGGTTTAAGGTTATGTGGCTAGGTTAGTCTTATGAAGTACATATTTGCAAGTATCCCCCCCTCTCTTCTTTATGCTGTATTCCCAGGCATGTCTGTTGCCTGTAGAGGTCAGAAGAGAGATAAGATGCTCTAGAACTGGATGGTTGTAAGCCATCACATGGGTGCTGAGAACCAAACCCAGGATCTTTGCCAGAGAAGCCAGTTCTCTAAAGGGTTAAGCCATATCTCTGGCCCACCATATTGTCTTGTTACTTTCAGGATAGTAACTTTCAAGGCCACAACATTTTTAATTTTGTTAAAGTCTAGTCTGGTGCTTTATCTTGGTACTTGTGTTTTTGTAGCATATACCACTACACTCAACATTCCTTAACTTACTCAAGGACTGGTAGAACTGAATAATGAAGCCACTTTGGCTCGATCTTTATATATATTCTTATTTCATATATAGATCCCATTACGCTCTCCCTCCTTCTCTCACACCCTCTCTCCCTCCCATGTCCCCAGACCACCCTCCCATCCCATACCCCCCACACCACAGGGAGGGTGTTGCCTTCATGGAAGGATTAACAAAATCTGTCAAATCATTTGGAGAAGGTAATAGGCCCTCCCTCCTGCCTCTAGGCTAAGGGAGTATCCCTCCATTGGGAATGTGCTCCCAAAGTCCTTTTGTGCACCAGGGATACATCATGGTTCCATTGTCAGAGGTCCTATAGAATACCCAAGCCTTCCAACTGAGACCCATGTTCAGGGGGTCTGAGTTGGTCCAATGCTGGTTTCCCAGCTACCAGTCTGGTGGTCCATGAGCTCCTCCTTGTTCAGGTCAGCTGTCTCTGTGGGTTTCTGTAGTCTGATCTAGTCTACATTTTATTGTCACTCCTCCCTCTCTGCATCTAGATTCCAATTTGGCTCAGTGTTTAGCTGTGGGTGTCTGCTTCTGTTTCCATCAGCTACTAGATGAGGGCTCTATGATGGTGGATAAGTTAGTCATCAATCTCATTATCAGGTAAGGGCATTTAAAGTAGCCTTTCCACTTTTGCTCAGATTGTTAGTTGGGATCATCCTTGTAGGTCTCTGGACATTTCTCTAGAGTCAGTTTTCTCTTCAAACCTATAATGGCTCCATTTTTTATGGTATCTCCCTCTCTCTCTCTCTTTTCTCCCACGTCCATTCCTCTCCTGACTCAATCTTCCTAGTCCCAAATGCTTTCCTCTCCTCCCCTTCTCTTTCTCCTAGCTCCCTCTCCACTCACTGCCCTCCCACTCCCAATATGCTCAAGAGATCTTGTTCCTTTCCCCTTCTGTGAAGGACCTTGCATGAATCTCATAGGTTCCTCCTTGTATCCTAGTTTCTCTGGTGGTATGAATTATATACTGGTGATCCTTTGCTCTATGCCTAAAGTCCATATATGAGTGAGTACATTCCATGCTCCCCTTTTTGTGACTGGGTTACCTCATTCAGGATGGTTTCTTCAAGATCCATCCATTTGCCTGCCAATTTCAAGATTTCCACACAGTAGTATTCCATTGTGTAAATGTGCCACATATTCTTTATCAATACTTCAGTTGAGGGGCATCTAGGTTGCTTCCAGGTTCTTGCTATTACAAATAATGCTGCTATGAACATAGTTGACCAGATGTCTTTGTTACATGGATGTGGATCATTTGGGTGTATGAATAAGAGTGGGATTGCTGGGTCCGGTGGTAGACTGATTCCCATTTTTCTGAGGAACTGCCATACTGATCTCCAAAATTGCTGTACAAGTTTTCACTCCCACCAGCAGTGGAAGAGTGATCCGCTTTCTCCACATCCTCTCCAGCCTAAGTTGTCATTGGTGTTTCTAATTTTAGCCATTCTGGCAGGAGTAAGATGGCATCTCAGAATTATTTTGATTTGCATTTCCCTGATAGCTAAGGATGTTGAGCGCTTTCTTTCAGCCTTTATGATTCCCTCTATTGAGAATTCTCTCTTCAGTTCTGTACCTCATTTTTAATAGGGTTATTTGGTGTTTTGGTAACTAGTTTCTTGAGTTCTTTGTATATTTTGGAGATCAGCTCTCTGTCAGATGTAGGGTTGGTGAAGATCTTTTCCCAGTCTGTGGGCTTACATTTGGTCTTGTCAACTGTGTCCTTTGCCTTAATAAATGGGACCTCCTGAAGCTTCTCAGATTCAGGAGGTCCCATTTATTAATTGTTGATCTCAGTGTCTGTGCTACTGGAGCTATGTTCAGGAAGCAGACTCCAGTACCAACTTGTTCAAGGGTACCTCCAGATTTCTCTTCTAAGAGGTTCAATGTGGCTGGGTTTATGTTGAGGTCTTTGATCCATTTGAACTTGGTTTTGTGTGTGGCGATAGACATGGGTCTACCTGCAGTCTTCTACACACCATCCAGTTTTGCCAGCACCATTTGTTGAAGATGCTTTCCTCCTCCCATTGTATACTTGTAGCTGTTTGTCAAAAATCAGGTGTTTGTAGGTGCTCTATTAATATCAGTATATGTTTTAAAATGAATTTTCTCTCCTTCACAAAATGTAATTTTATGATCACAAATTGCTCTTCTTTATACTGGGAAAAAATTAGCAAATATAATTTGTTTTATACCAGTATATCTTGGCTACATCTTGAAAATTTTCTGTATGTTAGATCTTTTCTTTTCCTTTAAATATTTTATTGCCCATATTTTTCATTTTTATTTATTTATTTTTTCTTAGCTTACATATCGATCCCAGTTCCCTCTTTTCTCCCTCCTTCTCTCCCTCCCTCCCATGCCCCCCCTGACCACCCTCTCATCCTATCCCCCCCCATTCCACTGCATCTTTTGGCATTCTTTTACTTTAAAACATTTTTCCTTTGAGTACTCTACTAATGTTTTTGATCTTTTGCCTTTTTGAGGGGCCCTCCACCCAGCACCCAAATAAATCAAACATGGAGGCTCTTTCTGAGTTATGAATACCTGGTCTTAGCTTGTTTCTACCCAGCTTTTCTTAAGTTATCCCATCCACCTTTTCCCTCTGAGATGTTATCTTTCTTACTTGGGTATATCTTACTTTTCTTCTTACTTCGTGCCTGGCTGGGTGGCTCTGTGGCTGGCCCATGACATTCTCCTCTCCGTGTTCTCTTGATCCTTTCTTCCTTTTCCTCATTTATCCTTCTATGTATCCACCCTGCCTTCCAGCCCCACCTATCCTTGCTCCTGCCTCACTATTGGTCATTGAGGTCTTTATTAGACCATCAAGTGTTTCAGACAGACAAAGAATCACAGTTTCACAGTTTCAAAAGATGCAACATAAATAAAAACAACACACCTTAAAATAATATTCTACCACAGAGTATTAAGCAAACATTTCACATAGCTATATCTGATAATTTGAGACTCTGTGCCTTTAAATATGAACTGTTCTTCTCATATTTAATCTAATAATTAATAAAGTATGATATATATTGGCCAATTTTATATTGTAGTCCTTTTAATTTATACTTATTTCTATATTTCTCCATCAGTTCTACCTTTGATGCTTAATATACAATTTCTAGTGTATTACATAATTTTATTATTGTTCAGTTTACTTTGCTAGCTAATTTTATGTCAACTTCATAGAAGCTAGAGTCATTTTGGATGAGGTAACCTCAACTGAGAAAATGTCCCCACTAGACTAAAGTGTGAGCAAGCCTGTGGTGAATTTTCTTGGCTGATTGATGTGAGAGGGCCAAATTTACCGCAGGCAGTACCACCCACTGGCCTGGTGGTCCCAGATGCTATAAGGAAGCAGGCTGAGTAAACCATGGGAAAAATCCAAAAAGCAGCATTCCTCTATGGCTTCTGAGTCTGAGGTCCCTGCCTCTAGGTTCCTATCATGAGTCCCTGACATGACTTCTCTAAGTAATAGATCATGACATGAGGTGTGAAAGCTGAAAGAAACCCTTTCCTTCTCGGGTTGCTTTGGGTCATTGTGTTTTATCACAGCCATAGAAATCTTAATTAAGACATTTACTAAGTATTTTCATTATTTCTGTCTGTGGAATATTATCAGTTCCTAATTTATTGTATTTATTCTCATTTAATTTCATAGTATACAAAAGGATGTTTATATGCAGTTCAATTTCTTATCATTTAATTCTATCATTACTGCAAATTACTTCTTAGTATATTATAATGGTGTGAGTATTGATTTCGAATTATTGTTTTGTGGAGCTGGAGAGATGGCTTAGCCATTAAAGGCTGGACTCACAACCAGAGATAGTATTGTTTTATAAAGTGTTTTGTTTTTTTAGATTTTAAGTCAGGTTGGAAAGGTATGTTTACACTCAACATTCACCTCCATAGTTACCTATACTGGTGCTTTTATTTGTTTATATTAGTTTTTTATATGATCTACCGCCCCTTTATTTTAGCTTAAAGGATGCCTTATGACATTTCTTATGGGTCCTACCCACTAGAGAATATTTCTCACAATCACTATTTATCTGAGAAATGTCTTCATTTCTCCTGCATTTTTGTTTGGGGATTGTTTGTATTTTACATGGGGGTTTTCTATGCTGTAGTTGAGACAATGAGAACAAACTTGCTCTGCTTATTTGTTTTCACTTGTTTGGTTGGTTGTTCAAGATGGTGATTTTTAAAAACTAATTTTGTATAGTCATTTGAACTCATTGTCTCAAGGTAGCCACTAAATTCACTATTTCATTAGCTTAGAATCAGCTAATAACTGGAATGAGATTTTCTTAACTGCCAAGAGCAAATAAATCATATATTATTTACCAGAGAACTATGTTGCTTGTTTAGCAATGGTATCAATGAGTATCCAGTTTACAATTATGGCACATTGTTTATTCTCTGTTATATGAAATCTGAAGGCTAACCATTAGTGTGACCTTATGCCTTACTTATATTTTTCTGGATATACATAAGGCTTTAAGAAAGGATATGACATCCTTGACCCTGGGAAGTTGTCAAACATTTCAAACTTTCCAGAGATGTCTCGTTTTTAAGCACTTCCTTTTAAATTTTTTGGTTACTCTCTTCTTTCTCCGAACTGTTATCATCACTTTAGGCTTCTGTGTGACAAATTTTCTCCTAGTCATCATGAGAGACTTTTAGTACAAATGCTAAATAAAACAAGCATTTGAAGTCACATTTCTCAAGGAATCATTAGATAGGTCAAATAAAGATAGTGTTTCTAGAATGAACTGCTTACTCCTGCACCTGGAATAGGGTATTAGCTTTTATTACCTCTGAGGGAAGTTGAAATGCCACAAAGCTTCATATTATTACTAAAACTGGGCTGTTTTTCTTACATAAACACCCTAAGTCCCTATGAACCTGTTTCCAAAATTCTGTAAAAAATAACGATATCAAAATGTTTCAGTTCTGCCTTTATTTCTGTGAGGAAGTAAATTTTTAGAAGTAATTATTTTACCATTTTCATTTAAGTCGCTGAATAATACCTTTTGTGATAGACTTCTGGAGTCTTTCTCAAGGGTGAATCACTATATTATAGATAAAAGTTAGTGATTGCTAAGATATATTTCCTCAACCAAATTTTCAGACCCTCTCAATTCTAGATATAGATTTATTGAAAGTCTTTGAACCTTGACTTATGAACTCTATCATAGAGTGATTTGTGAGAAATAATGAACAGGCAATAGAAGTTACCAACATCATGACGGGAGTGTTGAGAGATCCAACCGAATTCCTAATTTTTCTAGTATCTTCAACTGTTTATATAAGAGTACCAGACTCCTTAACCAGGCTCCTTTTTTTCCTTGCAGACTCCTCCAATCCACATATAATCAATACTGAACCACTTTCAACCATGCAATCCTCTCTGGAAGGTAAGTTTTACTAAGGCTTTGTTACAGAGTTCTTAAAAATGTTTAGAAACCAAGGATTTGCAATTCCATTGACTTTTGGGCAAAGATATCACTGTGTTACTCAGAGAGATCATAGTAGTTAATAAATGAATACAAAAGATTTAAGGGTAGCAAAAACATTGAATCATGAAATATACTTTTCTTTGTGAAAAGCAAAGAGAAAGCATTATATCACATTTTTTTCTTACATGATTTACTATGTGACTTTGAGCATACTTCTTCTTTGTACCTATTCTTTCCATTAATAACCACTTATAGCAAAAAACCGATTTGTTTTGCCTCATATTACAATATAAGCCAATGATATGGCTTGTTGTGGGAAATTTGATCCCACTGTGAAACCCAGAGACTTTTAATAAAATCAACCCTGGATCAGGGAGCAGAATCAGACACTAGTTTACAAGAATTAGCCATATAGAATACAGAGGACCCAGAAAGATGGATAGAGAGATGAATAGGAAGGAGTAGGGAGGGACTTAGTGATCCATAGTCTTTTTAGTTTGGAACAAATGGAGAGATTGCTCTTGCTTGGTCTCCGGCCAAAAGGAAGACAAGCTGGTTGCTTCTCAGCTTCTCTGAGCTACCACCCCAACATCTGACTCCCAAATCTTTATTGTTAAATAGAACGAGGACACTTAGAGCTGGTGCTGGCAGGACCAGAAACTCCACCAGTCCATCTGTGTCCTGAGCAACAGAGTGCTGTCTGCAGAACAGCAAAGTTGCAGGTGGCAGTTAAAAAAAATAGTAAATTCATGTGTAGCCACTAAGCCAACAGAAAAATAATGACTAGACACCTTGGAAGCCTATATGAAACCAACAACAAAGACATCAAATCTTTTCCACCATCCCTGACCCTCTCATCTCTTCAGTGCAAGACAAAGCATTTGACCTCCATTCTTTGTTCTTGCAGCAACAACTAATGTAAAATCAACATGTGAATGGACCACTAAGGTGAATGAAAAACTTGAGGAGACCACTAAGGTGAATGAAAAACTTGAGGAGACCACTAAGGCGAATGAAAAACTTGAGGAGACTACTAAGGTGAATGAAAAACTTGAGGAGACCACGAAGATGAATGAAAAACTTGAGGAGACTACTATGGCTGTGAATGAAACACATGGACCAAGTAAGAGCAACATTAGGGATTCTATCATTCTTCCTTGACTTTGAAATTTGTGACTCATTATAAGTTCTCTATGTTTAGCTCCACAAACCATTAAGGAAAAGGCCAAGAGCTAAATTGGGTAGGTAAGGAAAAAAGGAAAAGACAAAGATGTAAGAATGAAATAATTCAGATTGAGGTTAATGAAAGTGATAAATGTGTTCCTCATTTGTTTTCTATTGTGATAGCACTACACTTCTCAAACACTGAACAAAAAAAAAAAGTAGGAGTAGGACCGTGAACTCAGCCATCCAACCTAAGGAGACAGGAAATGGAACAGGTAAAGATCAAAACAGACCTCCACTACTTTAATTCCTCACTAAGAGCTTTTGTAACAGCTCACAGCTGAGTTTTATTCCCCCAAAGTCTCAAAGATTCATAAATTGAGAACTCAGGGATTAAAATCTTAAAAAGAAAATACTCTGTATTATTTCATCACAAATTTCTAGTCAGCCAATGTACATTGACATGCAAAAATTGATTCTTAAAATAATAAATTTATTTCATGTTAATAATTAGCTGGTACATATAAACAATAACATTTACATTTTCATCTGGGCTGCTATAGGCCATCCACCAGAACTCTCCAGAACTCTTGCAACCAGTTGTTAATTCCAGATATCGAGCAGAACATCTATGACTCCAAATATACATCAAGTATCTGTTTTGATTATTCAGTATGAAATAGTTCAATAACTATCCCTCATTGTTTCATGCTCTGGCTTTTTATTGTTGAAGACACACTTTTTATGTCTTCATGCTAGATAAATGCTCTACTTATAAATAAAATAAAAAGCATAGCAGAAATCATCATGAACAGATAAGACCAGGTCACAGATGGGCGACAAGGTAAAGAAAGTAATACTTAAGGAAACATAAGGAAAACATTAATGAGCACAACTAAAATTAATAAACACAACTTTAGAAGTAATGGATACATTCAGGAGACCAAACCTAATAGTCCATGCAGTTGAAGAAAGAGCAGAGATTAAGTCAAAATCCTTAGACAATGTATTCAAAGAAATGATACCCAAGAATTTTCCAAATTTAGAGAAAAATATACATTCAAATAAAGTACTAAAAAGAAATGCAGGGGAAATGCCAATTCAGACAGAGGCAAAAATGTCCACATAACATCAGATCTTTCATCACTAAAATCCGGGAAATCATAGAATGATATACTTCATGCTCTGAAAATATTCACTGTCAACTGATATTTGTATATTCAGCAAAGTTATACCTTAGGATTGATTGATTGAGAATAGGAGCCATTAAGACCAGGAAATGGGTGAAGAGCAGTTTCTACATGAACAGTCTAAGAGGGCAAAATGCCTGAGAGTACATTGTGTTATGCTGTGAAAATGAAGCCTGAATTGTATTGAATACCCCAAGATGTGGATGATGCTAGGATCATGAGACATCTGCTAGGGAGAACTGTAGATAAGGAGTGGTAACAGCCCTAGAAAGAGATGCCTATTGCAGGCAGCAAGGTAGAAGTGTCAGACTTGTATAACCCCCATGACACCAGAAATGAGACTACATGATTTGATGTCTACCATGTTAGAGTTTAGTCTCTTTGGTCCATTATTTCCTTACTACCCCCTCCCCAATTTCTCTGTTTTGGAATGGTAAATGTGTATTCTGTGCCATTTGATGTTGGAAGTATGTAATCTGCTTTTTTATTTTGCAAGAAGTTATGGATAAGAAATTTACTTGGGTCTCAGAAGAGACATTGGACTTTTAAATAGTTTTGAGAGTACCAGATTGTGAGGACTTTTAAAGTTTATCTAAGTGCATTTTGTATTATCATGTGTCATTAATATGTGTTCAAATCTCTCTCTGACTCTTAACTTCTCCCTTATCTCTTACCTTCACTATTAAATCAATCTTTATAATTACATTGAGACCATCAAAAACATTAATGATAATCTTCTTATTTTAACCACAGGTAGCTACCAGTCTTGATTGTGCCTTTCACATTAACTCTTCTTTGTATTACATAAAATTCTAGAAATCTATTAACAAACATTTTTGGAGGGAGGACCATTATCTGACCTATATGACCATACAGCAAATAAATAAGACTGAGGACTGGAATCTTTGTACAGTGTAGTCCTTTAACTATGTGTGTGCCTATATTAGTTACTTATTTCATTTCTGCAACAAAATACCTGACAAAAGCAATTTAAGGAAGGAAAGGTTTACTTGGGCTCAAGGGTACAGTTGATCATGGCAAGGACGTCGTGGCAGATAATCACATCATAGCTACAACCAGAAAGCCAGAAAGCAGAGAATGGTCAGCTTGCTTTCTCTTGTTTATTCCATCCATGATGCTAGCCCATGGAAGTATGGTGCCCACAGTTATGGTAATGCCTAGAGGCTTGTCTCCTAGAAGCATCTAGTTCCTTTCAGGTTGACAGTATTAACTCTCAAGATACCATAGATTTCTGAATGGAAATATTTTTGAGGAAATAGGAAGCTGGGAACTTGAGCCAAACACTACTATAGTGAAAATAGTCTTTATGGCTTAAAGTAAGTTGCCAGAATCTCATGAATATAGCAATTCTGAATAACTGATGAGTCAAAATACCACTTTTTTATCTTAAGGAAAAGTGAAAGCCTCCTGTCTTGGCCCCATGGAAAGAATGGAAATGTGACTGTGGCTACAAAGAGCAATCAACTTGTGGAACTATGAGAATTTGTTTTGACATTGTATCTCTGACATTTATCAAGATTTTCTAAAGAATGTGGGATTTTATTTTTCTCTCTGGCAAGCTCAGAACGTCAAGATGCTCTAGGCTGATACTTAGAGTTTCTGATTTGATCTTTTTTCCCCCAAGGCCAATTTTTGTTTATTTGTCTGCTTTTTAAAAATTCAGCGAACTTTTTATGGAAACATAGTATATGAATAATGTATAGGTAAATTAATATTTAAAAATCTTAAAAAGTGCATACTTCACAACCACATTACCTGCTGTCAAATTCACACCAAATGATTTATTTTCCTAGTCACTATTGCCATGTATTATTTTAAGTTGTTTTGTACTCTTATAAAGGAATTAAATAATGTATTTTTGTAGCCGGTTTCTTTTACGTGGTGTGTTTATCAGAGTCAGTGGCAGTTTCTTATGAATACACACACACACACACACACACACACACACACACACACACACACGCACACACATGTGTGTGTGGTTATATGCAAATATATTTCCATTGATAGAAAATTGGTTAGTATATATATATATATATGTATGTATGTATGTATGTATGTATGTATGTATGTATGTACGTGTGTGTGTATTTAACATTGAATTTATTTTATTCTTAGATGTTAACTGAAAAATTTCCCATTTGTACTATTACTAATAAATCTTGAAAAAACAATATTGCATCATTGACACATATAGCACTGGCTGTACAAGAACCTACCATGTAGACCAGGTCAACCTCAAACCCACAAAGGTCTACCTGCCTCTGCCCTCCAAATGCCTGGATTAAAGTATATACTACCATTCCCACCCAATCTTACTTTTTAAAAGGAATATTACATAGGCATTCAAAACTTTTAGTATAGCTACCTGACTCTGGTGAATTTCATACATATATAAAATATGATCATGTCTCATTTTTCTCCTTCAACCCCAAACATATATTCCACAAACTGACTCTCTCCTAACTCCATGTCTTCATTTAAGACAACACACTAACTCTGATTAGGATCATCCAGATGTACATTTGGGTCCATCCACTGGCATATGGGAAACCTCTTGGGGGGAACACACTGAAAAAAGAATGAATGTCTATCCTCCAGAAGCTATCTTCAATAAAGAGTAGGGCTTTTTAGCATCTAGGCAATAACTTTTGGCTTGATCTTACATAAGTCTGAGCAGGTAACTGTAGCTGCTTTACTGTTACAAATTCATTAATTCAATAGCCTTGTCATGTCCAGAAAACAGCATTTTATATAACTCTTCCTCATTGCGTAGCTCTTAATCTTTCTGCTTTCTTTCATGATGTTTATTGAGCCTCCCACCTCCGTGTGTGTGTGTGTGTGTGTGTGTGTGTGTGTGTGTGTGTGTGTGTGTGTGCTAAAGATGTACTATTTAGAAATGAGCACTTGAGCTGGAGAAATGGCTCAGAGGTTAAAAGCACTGGTTGCTCTTCCAGAAGACCCGAGTTCAATTCCAGGCACCCATATGGCAGCCCACAACTGTCTGTTACTCCAGTTCCAGGAGATCCAACACCCTCACATAGACATAAAGCAGGCAAAACACCAAAGCACACAAAATAGAATTAGACATGAGTCCTCAGTCTCTTCTCAACACTTTCACCAAAAATGTATCTCTGCATTTATTGCTGTCAGATGCAAAATAAGCTTCTTAATCCAATACTGAGAGAAGCCTAGTTTTATGAGTATAATGTTTAGATAGAAAATTGAATATTTGCAAAAATAAAAACAGCAAGTTCTACTCTATAGTCTATGATACACACCACACTACCTCCTGCCAAGACATGTACCTATTGACCAGGATTATAGTACCAGGCATGACATTCCCTACTGTGCAGTAGCCCTCAGTTCCCATTGGAAAGCTCTTACTTTTCCTATTCTGGTCTTGCTATTATCATGCCATGGGCACACCTTGATTGGTATGTTGGTATTGTAATGTGCAAGGACCAGCAGTGGGTAAGGACTTAGACTAACCTAATTTTTAACCAAATACTACTTAGTCTTATTTTACCTTTTAGGAAGGGAACTGGCAACCTCTGCCATCATCTGCATCGCCGTCCTTTGCTGCATAGTGGTTGTCACCATAGCTTATATCATGTTCTGCTCCAGAATATTCAAAAAAGGTGAGTGATATATAGGTATGATTAGCTTTTGTTCATTCATTCTTTCCAACTGTATATTTATCTGTATTCTACATGAGATAGTATGCCTAACATTCCAATGATCTTGAAGACTAATTTTAGAGTAATGGTAGAATTAAAAAGAGACAGATAGTGTCTCTGCAAATAATGTATGTCATATCAAACAGAATATAAAAATAAAGGGTACCCAGCCAAGTGCAACTATCATTGTACTGAATCATTCTACAAGAATGGAAGAGAAGGTACCCTCAAGTTGCTTACAATTTATGTTAGGATTTCCAATTTGAAGCCGATAATTTATCAATAGCATATATAGTAGAAAGATCAATTATTCAAATTGTAGAAAAGACAATATTGACCAAATACTGAAGAGAAGAGAGTCAGAGCTGGAATAATCACTTTCAACAGGTATAACTGGATCTAGGTAATACTGAACAAAGGCAATATGTGAAGGAACAGTATTCCAGGACAGTGAAACCAAATGAGTAGAAGTATAAAGGCTTCTGTAGTTTGCATTATTATCTTTCTTGTAATTTAGTACATGAATTTCCAGTTGCTACTGTGAAAGACAATAAGCACCTAAAGGAAAGAGTAATCAACAAATACCCATCTTTGTGCCAGGATAATCCTCTAGAATAGAGGACAGTTCTCCTCCAAAGACACTATGGGGCAATGATTATCTAGTCATGGTCCTTTTAGTTTATGATTTTTATGATTTTTAAATAATCATGTTTTATTAATTCAATGAAAAACCAACTTTTCCATATATGATATAAACCCTTCCCCACACCAACCAATATCTCCAGTCTGATGTTCTGATACAGAAATGAAATCAAGCATGTGTACCTTCCACTTCTCTGACAAATCCATATCTCTATATTTCAACTCATGGCAATAACTCTCAATATTAGGAAGCTGGTACCTTGAATTATCTTCTGTTTTCTTTCCCTGGTTTTGGACTGGTACTGAGGTTTCATGCTTTGCTCTTGTCTACTCTCCAAATAAGTTTCTAATATGTTTCTTCATTGTTTTTTAGAGCATGTCTATGAAGTGAGCAGGTAAGATACCATCTCCTTTTCTAAATTATTAACCATTCCATGCAATAAATTCTGTTTATCAGTGGCAGAAAACCTGGAGACTAGTCCTAACAGAGTCCCTCAGGGTCAGAAAATATTTTACCCTCTCAGATGAATGTTCTCATGTTGTGTCCTGGATCAATGAATGCACAAGATGATTTACTTTAGGAATACCAACTTT
This sequence comes from Cricetiscus sungorus, assembly GCA_030556225.1. Taxonomy (NCBI): domain Eukaryota; kingdom Metazoa; phylum Chordata; class Mammalia; order Rodentia; family Cricetidae; genus Cricetiscus; species Cricetiscus sungorus. Next base: position 5,887,802 of record JANBXA010000126.1, read on the forward strand.
CTGTGCCCACAATCCCTGTCTAACAGGATCCTGGGATTCAGTGAGTAAGAACTTAGGAGGCAGGATGTTAGAAAGCAGGATCTAAGTTCTAGATCTTTCTTATGAGTAACTGGGTCTTGGTCCATAGGGTGTATGCCAAGGAAACCAGCAACTCTGAAGAAACCACCTTCACAAATGGGTGCTTCAGTGTTGCACCAGATTTCCATGCTCTGATCAATGACTATTCTGATGAGCCCTGCCTGGGACAGGAGTATCAAATCACCACCCAGTTCAACAATGATTATTCCTGCATGCTTCACACAGTTCCAAGAAACTCTGAAGTCCTTGCTACTGAAAACAATAGCATCTGCTAAAATGCTTCACTAAGTTTAAGTCTACTAACATAATTGCCTATGATTTGTTCCATTATTGCCTTTAGCATAGTTTTCTTCCTTGCTTCCTTGCTTCCTAGATAACCCAAATTATGAACTCTGGCAGTTTTGGGGCCACTGGGAAATCCTAGTTTGGCTAAGAAGTTATCATATGCACCCCAAGAAAGCTAGCTTCTGGGATTGGCCCTGGACTCTTCTATGTTCCAGCCCGGAGCCTCCACAACTCTTATGCACACACCAGAGAAATTCCCATAGCACTAGAGATTCTTCTTCATGTCTCAAGGCATCACCAGAAAATCAGATGAGGCCCAGGCTTACAAACTCAAGCAACTATCTGTGTCCATCTTTGTGTTCCTTTCTCTAGGGCCAGGGGACTTTTAATTAATACTGCTAAATCACAGGCCAAGGTACAGATCTGTTCCTACACTGTGAATCTAATGCTCCTGTATTCTTTTGCTGTTAATAAATGTTTAATCATGACAGAAACTACAGTTGTATTTGTCTTCTCTTAAGACACAGTAGGACCTACCAAAAATGGGACAAAAGATGAGGATTAGAACCCCTAGAAATATAGATCACCCACTTTTCTGCTTTCTCTGTGGTGTGTGGGTGGGTGGGTGTTACAAGAAATATAAACCAGGGTTAACCAAATACTCTACCACTGAGCTATATTTTTGTAATCTTTTTTACTTTTTATTTGTATGTGATCCCATTAACTTGCACAGGCTTGCCTTTATTTCATTGTCTATGCTTTGAACTTACCACCTGCTTTAGACTTCCAAGTAGCTGGGATTATAGGTCTATAACACTAGGCCAAGCTGTAACTTTTCTCTTCATTGTTGTCAGTTTGTTTCTTAGTTACTTGGTCTTTCACATTCCAACCCATGCCATTTCCCTTCTCACACCATGAATAGCCCTATCTAAAGCAAATCAATCTTTTCTTAATCAGTATTCTACATAACATCTATGCCCCACTCATCTTTCTTTCAGCTCTACTTGGGGACTCTTACCAAGGCAATGGGAACTTTGACAAGAAGTGCCTCTTCTTTCTCCAAGGACTATGAATGTAGATATTTAGTAGTTCCCTTCTTTTCAAAGTATGTACATAACACCACTAAAATCTTTGGGTTAGTTGCAATGTTCATTGTTCATATTCTCTAACTCCTGAACTACTCGTCTTACAATGTGGAAAGGGTGAAGAGTAATAGATTCTGGGTTTTTTTTTTTTTTTTTTTTGAGGGAATGGTAAGGAAAGGATAGGTAAGAGGAAGGGTAGTGGGAGAAGGGAAGGGGAAGGAAGGGAAGAACTGTATATTTAAGTACATTTGAAACAAAATCCGATGTGAAGAAATTGTTTGGGGCCAGTTTTGCACTGTTTCTAAGTTTCCCTCCATGTATTTCATGTCAAACAAAGCAACTACCTTACTATTCATGAGAATAGTATGTTGATGGGAGATGTTATTCTGTATATATGTTTCTCATACTGGTTAATAAAGCCCTGTTGGCCAATAGAAAACTAGATAGGCGGGGCTAAGAGACTAGGAGGAGGAAAGAGGAAGTGGGAAGGAGGAGTCAAGATGTAGAGCATGGAGGAAGCAAGATGCCAGCCCGGCTCCCGGATACAGAGTGTTACTTGGGGCTGGTGCGGCTGTGGACCCAGACTGGCAGGCTGGTGGGCTGGTGGAAACATATATGCTACAGACTGGCCTTCTGTGGTCTTTGAAGGAGTTGAAGACAGATAGTTATGGCTATAGTTTTCCTTAGTTAGGATTAATGATAAGTTACATATAGGACATTAGACTCACAAAGATAGGATAAATGATATTTTCTTTAAGTCTTACAAAATGTTAATGGACTAAATATTGTTAACTGTGATTCTTATTTGATAACTGTTTTATGTTATATTTTGCTATGTTAAGGTTAAACCCCTTCTTTTATTTTAGACAGAAAAGAGGAGATGATGGAAGATGTTATTCTGTAAATATGTTTCTCATACTGGTTAATTAATAAAGCCCTGTTGGCCAATAGAAAAATAGGTAGGCGGGGCTAGGAGACTAGGAGGAGGAAAGAGGAAGTAGTTGGGGGAGTCATGATGTAGCCCTGGGAGGAAGGAAGATGCCAGCCGCGGCTCCTGGATAAGATGAGCCACGTGGAAATACTTAGATAAGTAGAAATGGGTTAATCATTAAGACAGAGCTAGCCCATAAACAATAATGGTAACTGGCCAACAGGATTGTATCAAATACAGAGTCTCTGAGTGTTATTTGGGGCTCACATGGCGGTGGGACCATGGCGGCAGGACCCGGAGGCAGGCGGAAAAACCTGCCTTTAACAGTATGTGGCCTGTTTTCTGTATATGCATGGTATCAGATCAGGTTTCAACAAGAGCTGCTCCCACTTTGAAGTGATTACAAAAACCAAAATAGTACACAAAAATAAACAAGAATCCTCCACAATTCACTCCTACTGATGTTGCAGAGGCCATGTTCAAAACCTCAGCATTTTCTTCTTTGCTGAGTGCCAGCTACACATAATTGATGAGAACAACATCTTCTCCATTTCACTTACAAACCTCCACAACAGGAGCCCCACCCAGTAGAAACCTCAGCTTCCTTCATGAAACGTCTCTGAGTCCAGCCCCCACTAACTTTGAAAACACTCATTTATCTTATTCTGCTTTAAAAAAAAAAAAAGAAGAAGGAGGAGGAGGAGGAAAATGAAGAAGAGGAAGAAAAAGAAGAAGAAGAAGAACAACAACAACAACAAAAACAACAACATACGTGGGCTTGAGAGAAATTTCATTGCCCTAGTAAAATTGATCACAAATTCAGGGAACCCTCTACACAGGAACCATCAGGAATATATCCCAGTCTTTCATCTGAAAAACATAAAGATTACTGATCTAAGCACTCACATATCACAAACTGAGAAATGAAACCCAGAGAGAAATGATGACTTGTCAGAAATAACATAAATCAAGACAGTGGCAGAACAAAGACTGAAGTGAGACCCGTGACTTTTTAGCAGTGTGCGTACATTGCTGCTTATGTATTCTGAAGATGGTCTTTGCCCCTAAATTAAAATGTTTTTCCATGCAAGATAAGCCAGTAACTCATTTCTATATAGAACATCAGCCTTTAGACTCTTCTAAGCAAAAATTGGGTAACAAGACAGGTCTTGTCATTTAGGTGACTGGCTGGTGAGTTAAAGCAAGTATCTCCTATCTCTGTAACAAAGGGAAAATATGAAATTTCTCTAGAGAAGCTTTCAAATATATATATTATGAAATGTTAGAGTTTGGAGATAGATGTTGGCAATCCTTTTCTACAGTTCTGTATTAGAAATTCATTCACATTAGAATATTAAAGGCTCAGAAAATTTTGTTAAAATTTTCCACACAAACAAATAATTCCAAAATTTATTTGCCCTCTGAGTCTATTGTTTTACCCTTATTCTTTAGCCCTAAACCTTATTTCTCAGCAAAAAATCCCATTTGGTTATTACTTGTATACACTGTAGGACTGGAATATCCATGGTTTGATATTTTTTTCACAAAACCCTGGGTAATATTTGATCCACATACCCAAAGGCAATGGACTAGTACAACATCAGTTAATTGGTAAACGATTATTAAATAAATTATAATGTTGGACAATGGTAGGAAAGACAGCAATCAAGTAAATATAATATGCTCTAGACTCTTACAATGTAATGGGAAATTCAAGAATATACCATGGAAAAATCCATTGACCATTTAGGAGGATGTGTTGGGTGGTAGAAAATATAAGAGCACATCCCTGCATCTATTCAAGGAGTAAAGAAAAAGTATAGGCTGGCTTTCAAAACTGCCCAAAGAGATTGGAACTTGAGGGCGTGAAAGTACAAGGAACTGGGTGTGTGAAAAGAAGTAGGAAGAATGCTTTAAGAGGGAGAAAAAGATAAAATGTAGATCAAGATGTGCTCCAAAGGCAAGAAAGCAGATTTATTTCATTTTTTAAAAAAGATTTATTTATTTATTTATTTATTTATTTATTTATTTATTTATTTATTTATTATCTACACATAATAAATTATGCCTGCCTGCTAGCCAAAAGAGGACAACAGATCTCATTACAGATGGTTGTGAGCTACCATATGGTTTCTAGAAATTGAACTCAGGACCTTTGAAAGAGCAGGCAGTGCTCTGAGCCACTGAGCCACCTCTCCAGCCTCCATGGATTTATTTCTATATCCTACTTTCTCATTCAAGTCATGGTACTTCTATGAAAAGTCTGGTGTTCCGACTGCAAGCAAAGGGATGTGAAAGAAGTTATTAATAGACATAATAATATATTACATTTTACTTCCTTCCTAGTATCCCTTATGTATTGTCAATATCATTGGGCATTTCAAGGAGTTCTCACAAGGTATGTAGATATATCCCAGATTTCTAGGCCCCAAAGCTTCATTGTTCTTATTCTGACACCCCCTGATAAAATGTTCTAGTTCCCTCAAAGCTATAGAGTAATGAGAGAGTTTGGTGTTTCATAAACTTTTGTATATAGTCATCAGGCTATTCCTTCTGTCCTGGGCCTGGAGCTGATAAGCATGAGCCACACTTGGGGTATTTGACAAACTGACACTCTACCACACAGAGTGTCTAACTCAGCTTGTCAAATACACGGAGCGTGACACTGCAGAAGGCCAGGTCTGGAGCTTCCACAGGGCAGCAAGACCATCCTGGAAGATATGCACCTGGAAAGAGAAGTAATGTGCTGATTAAGTTATACCCCGAGCCTCTGGCAAATGGCAGAGGCTTGCACGACCAGCTGAAATGCCAAAAGAAGGAAGTAAGCAAAATATGCCTAAGGCTCCAAACCAAAACAAGAATCCTGAGTGTTTGCCTGGAGACTCTGGTGACCCAAGCCAGTGTTCACTCTTCTATTCAGATGAAATGGGACAGTTTGGTTGTCATCCTGCCTCTCTGATTTTAAAGGGCTCAGAGACAATATCCTTGTTCCTTTCCCCTGCTGACTTCCTTCACTCTGTGTTCTCAGCATACCAGTTATGTACGTAGACATTGAGTCTTTTAAAAATGGGCTTGAATTCTAGTTCTGTCATTAAATAGCTGTATACCTTAGGCAAATGATTTTATGTTCCTGACACCTAGTTTTTTACAGCCACAAGAACGTGCTTGAAGTCATTGTGAGAATATGTGATAAGGCCATTAATTTCTTATTTGTTATGTAGCAAATGCTCAAAACTTATTGTTATAGCCAGTTATGATAGTACATGCCTAAATACTAGTTTTCATGGACAGAGGTAGGAGAGCTTCAGGTTTGAGGCCAACCTGAGCTATGTAATATGACACTATAAAAACAACAACAACAACAAAAACAAGACCTGGGGATAAATCTCAGTGGCAAAGCATTTTGTTAACATGTATAAAACTCTGTATTTGATCCCCTGTGCAGAAAGAAAGTGACTAAAATGGGTTTTTAAAATTAAAATTAAATGAAATAAATATTAACATGTAAAAATGATCGACAATTTATTTAACAGACCTGAAGCAGTAATTTCTTGGGACCTTAGCCAGCATTCTCATAAATAGCAAAGAAAGGATACACTAAAATTCCTTTATTAGTCATCATGTTTTACCCACTCAAGATTATAAATGAGAAAATGAAGTTTAGGGAAAGACTTGCTATAGGTCATACAATAAACTGTTTATTGTTTGGAGGTTATATTGCATATCATCTCATTGTATCTTCAGCTTTCCTCACCATCACTTTTTCCTGTCTTTTTCTTATATGCCTCTGCAAAAAGGGAGAGGAATAGCAACACAGAGCAATGGATTTTGCAGGGCAAAATTAACCTCTTTACAGTCAGAGACACTGGGGCAGTAAGGAAGCTGCCAGAAGAGCCATACCTGGAACTACTTTGTAATTGTATGTTACATCACACATTTTTCAAAACTCCAGCATGCCATTATTGAATTTTGTCCTGCCCAGATCTAAACGTAGGTTTGGAAAAAAGTAGAAGGTCTGTATTAATCACTGGCACAAAAAGTGGCAAACATCCCAAGATTACTAAGAAAGGAAAACTTCCCTGTATGCTATTTCAATAAGAATATGCTGTTTTTTCTAAACTCTTAGCTGAATATAAGAGGGTAACACATCACTCAAATTTTATGAAGTAAAAGCTGAAGATCAAAATTGTCTTTTCTACTCTCTAACTTTTCACTCCATCTCCAAATCCAGCTTACATCTCCCAGAAGTGTGGTATTGTGACAAAGCAGTTGTCATGGCCACAATGGTACAGTGGAAAGAATCAGACAAAGTCAGATAGTGATCCTAGCCAATCACAGTTGGGATAAGTTTTTGTTAGGCTTCAATTGTCTTCTCTAGAGATAGACAAAAGTCTTACATAGAAAGGTGTTTGAAAATTGGTGAGATTTCTCTAGCTTTTTCCAAAGGTACTTAAAGAAACCTTGCTTCAGAATCTGGAGCTAGTTAAATACAAGGAAACTGAATAAGAGTTTTAGTTTATAGTGGCAAAGAAAAGAGTAACGAACTGTTGCTGTTTCCTGTCATCATCTCTACTGCCTGTCACCTGTTGTAAAAAGAGTTGGACACTCCAGAGGTACCCATAGCCTCCTGGATGCCATATCTGGCCCTCTTTACCCCAGCAAGGTAAGGAAAAAAGTATGAGAGGGGCTAAAGAGTCAGGGCACTGAGTTAAAAGATTATTATAAATACTGTTTCCCAGTACTGATGAAAGGAATCACTCATTAAGCTGGATGTAGGCCAGTTTCATTTTCACTCTTGATGTTTCAGTTCACACCTGTTCAAAGGAGTACAGAGAAGAAAAGCAAGTTCAGTTTAAATAAAGTTACTCCAGACCCATAGAATGAAGGGATACATGAGGTGATAATTGAAGGATTCTTAAACTCTTCTATTTGTCGTTATTCGATTTGAAATAGCATCATTTATCCCCATGAAAGTGCAAAGTCCTCCATTGGATAGCTCCAGAAAGCTGCTCTCAGTGAGACCAAGAACAGATCAGTTTTCATGAAGGAAATTGGAAGACATAAACTTGGTAAAAGAACTATGAGGTTTTACTCAAAGATCTACAACTTCCTAGAATAAGTCACATATCAGGAAATAGATTAGTGAAAAAGAAGTACCCAGGACCATGTCCAAATATCCAGATCTCTTCCACTATAAGGAAAGCCTCAGTTGCAGGGCACCTCTTAGTTCTTTGTGGTGTCTCAGTCCTCATAGATCAGGGCAAAAAGAGCACTGGCCTGTAGTTATATTGAGCTGTGTTATAGGTTTTCTGTTCCTCATTGACATATTTGTTGTCTTTCTACTCCCAAACTACCTTCTATGTGACTTTTAAATTCTAAGATTGGAGTAGTGAAGTACAAGAGCAGAAAAGAAACTTCATGGCTCAGCTATACCCTTCACATCAACCCAGTTTTCCAGGGTGTATTCAAGCATCATTCTCATCCCCTTTCTCTACTGAGGGCTGCTAGCCTTCCAAAGAAGAAATGTAGAGACTAAGACATTAGACAACACTCCATCATTGTCTTCCTCTTCTCTGAAAAGGAGTCCAACACTGAGTGCTAGAATACAGAAACAACTCACTCAATGAAACATGATAAAGAAGAGAATAAAAAATACTATTCAGAACTCCTAACTCCTGACTCTGAATAACATTTAACTTTTACATGACTGACTGTCTTCTAAACACCATCATTTGTTAGGAATTATCATGTCCTTTCTCTTAGCTAACACAAGCTCCAGGATAGAAAGCCAATAGAAAACGTCATCTGTCTTTGACCTGCATCCCTATGATCTGTTCATCAGTTAGGGATATCCAAGCCACAGTTGTGGTGGGCACTGTCTCAGCATGGAAATCTAAGAGAATAAATGGGTACTATACCTGTCATTGAAGTGGTGCCTTTGTCTTCAATGGGATATAGGTGCTGAACTGAACTATAGAGATCAGGGGAAGCTGAGCTTTATGTTGTGCGCAGAAAGGTCACATGTTCAGAAGGATTCTCTGTGTCATGAAGAGGAAACAGAAATGAGGAAGATAAAGTTGAGGCTAACCAACGGAAATCTGGGTACAAATTGACAAAACAGAGCTATTGTGAAAGGAGTTGCTAATGCAGCAATAGCTCCTACTTCTATCTCCAGCCATTCTCAACCAATCTCCAAAGACACTGGCTTCCCATGCTACAGAGTGGGAAAGCAGGAAGTCACTAGTTGCCTTTGGACTCTGCCTATGAAGCAAGGAGGTTTCCCTAGAGCAACTTTGGGAATTCTCAAATATCAGAGCTATGATATTACCTAATGAAAATCCGTTGTCCAAATTTAAAATTTCTGTCAATTCTGAAATGACACCACCCCATTTCCACTGAAACTGTGTTCATCTTATTGTGCAAGAATGCCTTCCAGGCCTAGAATAGCATTTTTATGTCTTTCCTAGTACAAAGAACCAGCTACACAATTTCCAAGGGCTAGCAGGAAATGAATGTTACAGATTCACCCCCACCCCTTTTTAAAGACAAGTTAGTTCTCTTTGAGGTTTGACTGCCATTCCCATGATTCTACATCCCGACCTTTAGGAAAGTTAAAAAAGATAACAAATGGAGAATATAGAAATTGTGGCATTTTGCCTCCAGAAATAGCAGCAAAATCTTCACACAGCACCTTTGTGGAAACAGAGGTGGCTGCTTTACCAGACATTAGCTGGGACCTCGGGCCTCTGCAAATACAACACAATGGACAGTTCTCCTGAGAAACCATCACCCACTGGGGCATCTTGCAGATCATGCAATTCAGTATTTCTCCACTGTGGAAGTAAGTGAGGGCAAACTCAGGGCTGAACCCTCTCCACCACCTGGAATATCTTCTCAGGTTGCAGCTTCATTTGAACTTCAAGCGTGCCTTGAGGTATTCAGGAGTGCTGTTATTGGATTGTTCCCTCCCTGTGAGTCTCAGAGAGTCTGTGTTCTCCCTAGAGATACAGAAGTGAGACAAACCACGTTCTGACCAAGCTCCTACAGGGAATATGCTTGTAACTCTCTGCCACGTGCTGTAAATAAACAGCTTATCTAAGCAAACAACACTAAGAAATAATGGGGAAGACAGAATTTGCATTCAGTTATTGCTCCAGATGTTAGGATGTTTTAAAATGCATTATATTAACCACAAAGAAGAAAAAAAGTAGCTAAAATAAAAGATAATCTTTAGGTTCAATGTGACAAACAGGATGAGAAAGAGAACTAAAGAGTTTGGGAAGCTGGCTAGTTATATGCTCAAACCTCATGTATGCAGTCTCTGGGAAGTTTTCATTCACAATCAGACAGATTCTCATATAGGACTTTGCACCTTAATTTTAATGACACAGGGGATGAAGAATGGGGAATATCCTGTGATGTTTTCAAGATCTACTTAAAACAAGTTTGAATGGTTGCAGTGCTCCAGTTATGCCTAAACTAGTTCAAATAAGACTCTGGACAATATTCAAGCTGTTGTAAATAATTGATTCATGACATATAAAGATTTTAAAGTTCAAACTCAAGCAAAAAATGCATATCCTGAGAGTTAAGAGTGTGAGGATCTAGTCTCAACTCTGTTCCTTCTCTAAACAGCACAGTTGGGAGTCATTGTTGTTCTCAGCATCTCTGACTCAAACATTCCATGATTCCTTTATTAATGACTAGATACCTAATCCTCTATTTATCATGTGTTTCCCTGTGGTTACAGGGCCTAAGGCTCTGAGTATAGCCTAGAATAGGGATCAATTCACATTAGCACTATTTTGCAAATAACTTCCTTCCACCAGAATAATTTATTAGCTTAGGCCCTGAGAACAGTGTCTCCATATTTGGCTTCGAAAGATATGACTCTTGTTTCTTTGGGGTTTATGACTAAAACTTGGAATAGAAGCAAAGCAGTAAGGGACTATGTTCTGTCATGTAACTCTTGAAAACTTACATTGAGCAACTCATTGCTTTTGTATGCCCTAAGTTAAGGTATTCTAGTGGCTATTTTGTTTTCTGTGTGTGTGTGTGTGTGTGTGTGTGTGTGTGTGTGTGTGTGTGTGTGTTGAGGATTAAGATCATGACTTCTCATGTGTTACACAGGTGCTCAAGCTGTCTGAGCTATATTCCTAGCCATCTCCTCTGGCTTTTAAACAATATACTTCTGGAGACAATGACTTCAGTAAAGGAGTAATTAATGGTGTCCATTTTCAGAATCATAGAAGGTCCATGAAAGAGAGGATTAGGAGCCAGATAGTTTTTTTTTTCATCTGTGAAGAGAATATGAAGGAGAACAAAGAGTACTGAATGCCTGAAAGTTCCTCTTTATCCCACAAGCACAAAGCATGTTGGTAAGTACCCAACTTGCAGCAACAGCACAAAGGGATTATTTATTTATTTATTTTTATTTTATTTTTTGAGTCAAAGTCTCTCTTTTAAATCTCAAGCTTTCAGGGCTTTTCTCAGACTAGCCTCAAACTCAGACTGAAGCAATCTCCCCTCCTCAAGCATACAAGCACTAGGATTACATGCTATGTGTCACCACATCCAGCGAAGGGGGTCTCCTTCATTATGCCTGCTGTTCAAGCTGTTTCTCAGAGCAATGGGAAGTCAGATTTCCTATTTGAGGTGTTGTCTTCCATGGTGGTGTTTGGGATGATAGAAAGATAAGAAGAAGGAGAATTTGCAGGCACTGCTGGGGACCCAGTGTGTGTGTGTGTGTGTGTGTGTGTGTGTGTGTGTGTGTGTGTGTGTGTGTGTGTGTGTGGTGTGTCAACTCAGTTCTATGATTCATTAACTTTATGACCTTAAATAATCATGTACTAGCTAAATCTCAATCATCAGCTCCGATTCAAGGATTCTCAGGCTACAGGAAAGAGGAAAACAGATATGCATGAAAAAAAAAAATGTGCTGCTCTATAGAATGTGACAAATATCTGATAAAGGTGTAAAATGCCATCAGAAGTATGGGTTAAAATATGCAGTTCTTTCAGGATGGAAGACAAAGAGTTGACAAGTTTGAAAGATTCTCAGAAGACTAAGGTATGTCTTAAAAGATAGATAAATATGATGCTGTTTGTCACTAGAAATTCCTCTTGATAACCTCCAATGAAGTAAGTAGTTGCCCACCTACCCTTTTGCATCTCTTTTTATTAAAGGACAAAAGGATCAAAACCACGCTGGGGAAACCCACAGAAACAGCTGACCTGAGCAACTAGGTGCACATGGACCCCAGACTGACAGCTGGGGAACATGCATAGAACTGAACCAGGCTTCCTGAATGTGGGTGTCATTTGGGAGATCAGGGCAGTCTACGGGACCTCTGGTAGTGGAACCAGTATTTATACCTACTGCACGAATGAACTTTGGGAACCCATTCCCTATTGGGGGATGCTCTCTCAGCCTAGATACATGGGGGAGGGCCTAGGTCTTGCCTCAAATGATATGACAGACTTTGATGATCCCCCATGGGAAGACTCATCCTCTCTGAGGATTGGATGTTGGAGGACAGGAGAAAGAGGAAACTGGGATTGGTCCATAAAATAAGATTGGTTTTAATTTTAATTAAAAATAAAAAATATAAGAAACCCAAAATAAGGACTACTTCTAATCCTTCACTGTCTTCTCAAGGTAAGGGGTTAAATGTTTTCTCCAGGACTATCAATTGAGTAAGTGAATGACAAAGTGCATAAGCACAAGAGGAAGACCTCCTGGTCTTAACTCTCCAAGATCCTTAGCTTATTTACCTCTATGTGGGAACCAGGAAAGCACCTTTTGACTTTGAGTTCATTTTCTTGGTCATTTTACCTCCACCTCTTTCAGAAAACCTTTGAAAGAAAGCATACAAAGACAATTGCAAAGTTATGGCCACTTGCTATGCAAGAGATGGCTGATGTCCACACACTCCACCCCAACCTTGATGATTGCTCTGCACAGGATTGCACTGGGCTTCCTGTAAGAGAAAACCTACAGGCTGATGCAATGTATATGGCACACTCAGATCAGAATTAAAGACCGTCTTTTACATCTGAATCTGGGGACAGAGGTTTCACTGAGGAACCATACACAGCCAGTGGTATCGGTAAAAGAATTTCCATCACTTAAATAAACAACAGCTGAAATTTATTCAATAAAGTTACACCAAACATTTACAGCACACAAAGCTTTTCATTTGGTACCAAGGGAAAAACTAATATATACCGGTAAAAAAAAAATAAGCAATAATTTACTAGAAATATAATGTGGCCACAACATGTTAATAACCACATTTTCTTTCAGGACAGGGTTTCTCTGTGTAGCCTTGGCTATCCTAGAATTCAATTTATAGACTAGTCTGGCCTTGAACTCAGATATCTGCCTGTTTCTGCCTCCAAATTTCTGGGATTAAAGGCATACAACATCATGGCATGCTATTTTTAACATACATGTGAGGGTTGAAGTTCATAGCTCAGTGCTTGTCTAAGACACCCAATACTCCTAATTCCAGCTAAAGCACCAAAAATGTAAAAGTACAGTAAATAAAAGAGCTACTGATGCTTATAGATGTATTAGAATAATGAGGTAAATCATTGGATCTTCCAAAAGATTTGTTTTGAACTATAACCAAAATAATTTTTTGAGTTCATGTGAGACACTGTTTCAATGGTTTAATAAAAAAATTTTATATATTAGTCGAATGCAATTTTTAACATAGCCTAATGAGAGAGATATGGTGATGATCCATTTAAATATATACTATTTGTTTGAGAATTTCATACAATGTATTTTGATCATATTCACTCCCCATTACTCCTCTCAGATCCACCACAACCTCTCTAATCTTATTCAATAGATGGCATAAGTAATATCATAACTAGCAAATGGAAGAGGCAGGATTTCAATGGCTTATGGAAATCCATGAATGAATGGAATCTTGCAGCAATAAATATATGCATGTATTATATATGTATGTATGTATATATATATCGAGAGAGAGAGAGAGAGAGAGAGAGAGAGAGAGAGAGAGAGAGAAAGCTAATACATATAATATTAGCTCTAGCTAAGAAATGTTAAAGTTTGGTTAGTTATCCTTTTATCTTACAAGGGTGACCATATACTGAAATCTTCACTAATTTTCAACATATTATTGTTGGTCTAAGAGGTTTGCTAGAGCTTACCTTTGCCTAGCTTTTAAAAATAAGTAGTAAATAAGATGGGATTTCAATATCTGTAGTTATAGTCCAATGTTGCCCACTGTGTGCAAAGCCCTGTGCTCAATGATCATCAATGTGAAGAAAAAGAAAAGGAGACCAGGGAGTTGCTTAAAAACAGAAAAATAAATTAACTATACTTTTCTCTACCCATGCTTTGTTCTTGGTCAGAGTGTTAGCCAAGTAGTCTTATCTGTTTCTCACAGAGATCCACCAAAGGGTCTTTATCAGGGAAGGAAGGAGAAACCAACATGCAATGACCTATTGCAAATATTTGGAGGGGAAATTTGCATTTCTTTTTTAATATAGAATTTTCAATTAATTCGTTGAAAATTTCATGGATGCGTACAAAGGCTTTTGACCATATGTACTACTCACTCCTCCCCCCCAGCTCCCCTCAACTCTACCCCACCCACTCTTGATTTCCTCTCTCTCTCTCTCTCTCTCTGTCTGTCTCTAGGGCCATCTTCCAGAGCATAGTAGAGTTAACTGGAGCCAAGACCTTACACAAGCAAACAAATAAAACCTGACTCTCCTTCTCCTGGCATCCATCACCTTTCAATAGCTCCTTATCTACAAGTTGGGATTCTGGAGACTGTCTTCCCTTTGAAAATTACATTACTTTCAAATGTATACTCCTGCTGCTCAGCCTTAAAATTATGAAAATTCTATTATTTATAACACATTGTGTAAAAAATATGCCAAGTAAAATGTGCCAGGCACAGAAAAACAACTGCTTTATGTTCTCACCAGTGGAATAAAGAGCAATTAACTGAATTCAGAAACACAGGGTGGAATGATACTTACAGAATCTGGGGATATGGGTTGAGAAGAAACTATTTAAAATAAAAAAGTCTCAAAGGGATGAATGTAAATGTTATTAAATGTAGTATATTGCATATTTTAAAATTACAAAGATCAAATGTCAAATCACATAGACAAAATGTAAGTATTTGGGGTAATAAATAGGGCAATTAGTCTGACTCAATTATTCTAAGGAGTTTTCATAAATCATAACACTATTTTGTTCCCAAAATATATAAAATTACAAATTTACTAATAAAGCTCATGCCAATAAAGAGCACATATGTATGTGTTCACTAATTCAGACAGGGGTTAGTGCCCCTCATACCACTGAGTTGATACAGACAATTTTATCTCTTTACTGTTCCTTGTTAGTGAAGATGGGAAAAGGTAGTGCCTATAAGGGAACAGAAGGATAATATAGAACACCCCCATGAGTATTTGCTAGAACTCAGTTTGGCAGTTATTTAGGAGGCAATCCTTTCCAATTAAGTGGATATTTTATGGGCGTGTCAGTTACTTTTTTATTTATTTATTAATATAATTTGAAAAATTTACATGTCGATCCCAGTTTCCTCTCCCTCCCTCCCATCCACCCACTTACCCTCTTTCCACCCTCACATGCACCCTGACTACCCATGTAGGGAGGGCAATGCTATCCAGGTGGGGTCATGCAAATCTGTCAAGTCATTTGAAGTAGGGACTAGGCCTTCTGTCCTTTCTCTAGGTTAAGGAAGTATCCCTTCATGGGGGATGTGTCACATTCCTTTTTACAATTTGATACAAGCAAGGGTCATCTAGAAAGAGAAAATTTCAACTGAATAAAACACCTCTGTCTTAGCTATTAGTTTCTGTGCTATAACAAAACACCATGACCATAAACACGATGCAGAGAAGACTTATTTCAGCTTACATATCCTGAGGTCTCACTCCATGGCAGAGGGAAGTCAGGGCCTGAACTTGGAGGTAAGAGCTGATGCAGAGGCTATGGAAAACTGTTTATTTTGTTTGTTTGTTTGTTTGTTTGTTTGTTTGTTTGTTTTCAGATGGTCTCACACTAGCTTCAAACTTCTATTGCTGAGTCTGACTTTGCATTCCTAACCCTCTTAAATCTACCTCTCAAGTGCTGGGATCACGGGTGTGAATCACACGCTTAGCTTATCAGTGTATTTTGTAGAAGAACACTCATTGCAGTATATCAATGTCAATCTACTTCATGTTTTAAATGGCTTTCATATATTTCTTCTCTGTATATGTCATAATTAATTAAACTAGCTCCCTATCAAAATAGAAAAGTTCAATCTCTTTAAATTATCCAGTCTTTTTCTAATTTCAAGCCTTTCTAAAATATTCAGTCTCCCTAAAACTCTCAACTGCAGATCCCTGTAAAATCAAAATAATAATTTCAAAACTTTATTACTCCAAGGAGAACCAGGACATCATCACAATCTGAATAAAGCAAAACCAAACTCCACTGGTGTAAATAACTCAGTGATCAAGGTCTGGGATTCACTTGTGATCTTCTGAGCTCCTCCAAAGGGATTGGACAGACAGCCATCACAGCATGCTCATCCTGTCTCCTAGGCTCAGATCAACTCTACTTCACAGCCGATGCTGTCTTTGAAGATCATCTTACAGCATCCTTATTTCCAAAATGCTGCTTCATCTGGCCTGTACCTTCACCAGTAGCCTTTCCTCAGCCATCTTAATGGACTCTAATCCTACCACAAGATTCCAAGCCTCAACTTCTCTTCATGACCCTTTCCTTTTTACTGAAATTAAGGCTACATTTTTACCAGTGGTTTCTCCTGGATTCTCTTCATGGATCCCAACCCTGCAGTGCCAAGCTTCAGTTGTTCCCCATAACCCCTTCATACAGTACACACTGGGTAAATCTTACACTATCACATGCACTTGCCAGCATGGCTTACAGCCTTGGCTACCTCTGGAACACAGCTTCTGTGTGCTGACTCTGAGGAAACACTTCCCAGAAGGTTTCACCTCAATTACGCTGATCTCTTCTTGATTCTTCAGACCCAGCTGACCAGTATCAATTGTCTCAGTAAACCAGAGGTTTCACTACATTAGTTCATAATTCAATAGACCCAACACAGTCTCTGAGGAACTCGAAACTTGCCTCTGGAAGTTCAAAAGCCAAGCCTCCATCATCTGCACTGCTTACAATAGCTTCTCTTCCATGCTCACCCAGAACAGCCCACTGAGCCCTGTTCACTCAGTGGCTTTTCCAGCTCAAAGTCTGAAAAGCTTTACATAATCTTTTCCAAAATACACACTGAGTTTGTCAAAACAGTACCTCTATGATAATAAGCCTGTGAGGTATTTTTTTTATTAATTTAGCATGGGAGGGGATAGCTCTCTGTGGGCAACGTCATCAGTAGGCAGGTGTTCCTGTATTATGTAAGAAAGCAAGCTGAGAACACCATGAGGAGCAAGCCAGTAAACTTCTTTCCACCATAGCCTCTGCTTCAGTTCCTTACTCTAGGTCCCTGCCTTGAGTTGCTACCCTGACTTCCCTTAATAATGAACTATGATGTAGAAGTATAAGATAAGATACAGGGGGAGGGCCTTGGCCTGCCCCAAATGATGTAACAGATTTTGATGATCCCTCATGGAAGGCCTCACCCTCTCTAAGGAGTGGATGGGGGATGAGGGAAATGGGAGGACAGGAGGGAGAGGGAACTGGGATTGGTTTGTCAAATAAGATTAATTTTAATTTAAATTTTAAAAAATGTAAAAAAGAAGTAGTTCTTGGTCATGATGTTTATCACAACAAAAGAAAGCAAATTAACATAATGGTATTTCAATGAAATTGAATGACATTTGTTTCACCAACAAATATTAACTGAGCATCTAATACAGGGAAAGCAGTAGTAGGCACAAGGTCTAATAAGATTAAAATCACTGGGGCTGCAAAGATGATTCAGTCTCAACAACTATTGTTGCTCTTGTTACTCTTTTAGAAGATCCAAGATAGATTCTTAGTACCTATGTCAGGTGGTTCACAAACTCCTGTAATTCAAGCTCCAGGGGACCCTATGCCTGAAGCCTCAGAACACTCCATTCACATGCACATACCCACACACAGATAAAGATATATACATATAATTAAAAGGAAAATAAATCTTAAAAATAGATTTAAAAGATCATTGCCTTCAATATTATATTTTATTAAGGGACATAGATAATATACAGAAGTATAAAACTAGAAGCAAAGACAAAGGGGAAATGACAAGGTGATGGAAACGTTTGTGTGTATTACATACAATGGGAAAATCTCTTGAACAAAGAACTCCCAAAATCAATTTTTAAAAAAGAACTTAGCACCTCAAATAGAAGCTGAGTTTAAGAAACACCATTCTTACCCTCAGAGCCTGAATTCTAGTAGATGAGCCCCACTTCTCTAAGGCTCAGGGAAGAAGCTGAACTAAAGAATTTGAAGGGTTCCTCCTCCAAAACAGTAAATCATTAGATACCTCTTTTCACACCATCTTGGCCTTTTCATTAATACAGAGTATCAGAAGGCCTGAGTTCCAGGCTCCCCTATGTCATAGCTTGTGGTGTAAAATTTGGACAGTCCCCTCTTTATTCTAGTAACAGTCTCCCCATTTATACATGGACCAGACAAAAAGGTTTTTAAGAGCCTTCCTCCCCAATTCATGGATTTGTCAGTTGATCTGTGTGATATACATACCAAAGAAAATAAGCAAATCAGAATTCTGCCTTCTATAATTCATATTTAAATGAGAAAGAGTAGATATCAAATAATCTCACAATAGAAATGTTTCATACAGAATAATTATAGGAAGTTATAAAAGAAATAATAATGATGAATTTAATATAATATGGGAGCTTAGGACAGTCTTTCTCTAAAGAATATTTAAAACTAAGTCTTGAAAGTTGAGCCAGAGAATATTTAAAACTAAGTCTTGAAAGTTGAGCCAGAGTAAGTTAAATTTCTCTGAATATTGTATGTGTGTGCAATATGGCATGCATATAAAATATTAATATCAAGTGTATTCAATTATCTTTTCTTCTACATGCTATTTCATTTTGTTATTATAATAAATATTATTGCTTCTTTTCTATATAACTAATAATTATATTACAAATATTACTCATTTTAAATTCTTACCTAACAGTTGCAAAAAAAGTTTTCAAGGCTGTAAAGTGATTACACAATTACAAGGGATATTTTATCTTATGCCTTGATGCACATCTAGATTTGTTTAGGGTCCTCCATTGACCGCTCTCATTGAAGGGATCTTTGTGGTGGGGCCTAAGCCTTGAATCTGTGTTCATGTGGGATTTGTAGGGAAACCGACTGGTAGACTTAGTAGTCATATATCCCTAAATAGGAAAGTACTACCAGACATCTTGAAAGTTTTCTAGTGTATCCTCAAAGCTCAGCAGTAGTTGCAGAATGGGGAATATGAGAGGCTTGGTAAGACTTTCTGGCAAGCATGACTCTATCTTAGAGATGATTATCTCTTAGATAATGTGAGTCTCCAGAATCCATAAGTCCATGACTTTTTCATTATCTACTAATATTTTTTAAATAGAAACGAAGGTGACAGAGGCCAGGGACAGCTAGAGGTTTTAGGACCCTGAGTAGATAGAACTAGAGAAACAAAATGGGAAAAGAGAGCCAACAACTAAAGATGGCTTTGTGTCAGGCACTCTGCTGTGTGGTTTGCATACATCCTCTTTTGTAATCATCAAAGACACTCTAGGAGGTATTGTTATGACCTTCTTACAGATCATGAAACTGAACTTTAGAATACCTAAACAGAGACACATTTCAAGTCTTTCAACAGTCAGCAGAGCTAGATCTCAAGTCATCTCTCCTGTTGTCTTTCATACCATATGCCACTTGGAAGGACCAATATTCTTTCCCACTAACATCACTTGAGACCTTAACATTTTTTTTTCAAAAGCAGAATTGATTCTAAGTTTGGGGGCAGAGATCATAAATAATGACATTTGCTCACTTCTCTTTCCATGAGCCATGTTCTGCTGGCAGGAAGCTGATCCTCACATCTTATCTGAACCATGCCTGCTGTGGTTTAAGGCAATTTCCTCTCCCCTAATCCTACTTCTCCAAACGTTCTTCCCTGAGTAGCAAGCTGCAACCTTAAGACTCTGGTGTCTCTTGTGAACCTCTCAGTTCATCCTAATTGAATCAAAAGGAATTCCATCTCTCTTGTTTCATCTTATTCCAATACTCCACAGGCTGGGTTCACACAAATTTTATCAACACAAAGGCCCCTTCTGAAACATCATCCTATTTTCTTCTTCGTCTGTTGATATTTCAGAGTATAAGTATATTCTAGCTACCAACAGCATTTAAAAATTCTTTTCCTTACAATGCTCACATCATTTGTCAGATAATTCATTACTATCATAGAAAAAGCAAATTCCATATGTCATCTCATTGTTTCACCTTCTAATATACCATAATATAGTTATTATATGTTCTCTTTCTGCAATTTGAATTGTGCTTCAGTCTAGTGTCATCAAATTTTCACACTTTCCTAATAAGGAAAGTTAAATTTATGAGTCTGAATCCCTCAATTGACTACTATTTCATTCTTTTGAAAATGTATGTATTATGTTTGCACTTACATATAATGTACAGTATTACATGTGATACATGTGTACATGTACAATGTGCAATAATACAAACACTAATGTGTTTGAGGGCATCATCCTCCTTCAGACTCAATTTGGTCATCAAAAAGCAAATGAGTGTCATTTGATGATTATATAAACATCAATTCCTTGCCAAAAAAAAAATCTCATTTCAGGCAGAATAGCTTCAAATTTTTGAACCTACACTTACCATATTCAGCTATTTCCCTAAACATGTTGGCCTCTTCCTCCCTTATTACATGCTGAAATTTTACATGCTTCTGTACTTTTTCCTTTTTGTTTCTCATGGTTTAGAATACTTACTGGATCCTTTCTTTTCCTGAATATTTTTCAAAACATCAACAGACAGAGGAATAGTCCTGTGATGCTCAAATCATGAGTCCCTATCTCTTTTATCTCTGGGTCAGTATGATCAAGATGAGTATCAAACAAATATCTAAGTCCTCAGATCCCTAATAACACATTTGAAACAAACACACTCATCATTGTATGTACCTTAGCTCCATGGAAGGAATGCATGTTATAGATCTGTTATCTTTGACCACCATTAAATATTTTAATTCTCCAACCATAACTCTTTCTGCCTTATCATAAGATGTTTTATGTCCCCACTCTTTTCTGAGTAGTAGACTATCTTCTTCAAGGACAGAGTTCTATTTTGGCCTAGAATGATTATTTAGTATTTTCTAAAATGTAGTGATGATAATAGTTCAAGAGTGGAATAGGAGTGGGGGGAGGGGAGGGGAGGGTGGACAGGCTGCATGTCACAGTGGAAAGAGGGTAAGAGGGAGGGAGGAAGGGAGGGAAGAAGGCAGGGAGGGAGAGAAAACTGGGATCGACATGTAAAATTTTCAAATTATATTATTAATTAAAAAAAGAGTGCTTTAAAGAGAGCCAAGATGATGTAGTTCTAACAACAAAGATGAAAATGAAAGGTAAAACATGAATATGATGTTCATTTTCATCCAATATAGTTTTTATTCTTACTGTTTTACATTTATTTCCAGAGTGGTATTTTAAAAGAACACAATTCTAATGGTCTATTTACAATACTTTGAAAGATTCAATGGCTTTCCGTTGTCTTACTGAATTTGTCAGTCAAATGATGGATATTTTTCTCATTACCACAACTACATGTTAATCTGCCTCTGCTTATACTATATTCCAACTACTACATACTACGTGCCATGAGTCCTAGTATGTATCTAACTTTCACATACACATCTCTGAATCTGAAGAGCTTCCTGATCCACTCACTTCTGTCTTGTCATCAGATTTTGTGTTTGTTCTTCAAGCCCAGTTCACTTATCTCCTCAATTACTAATAATCTGGGAAATTTCTCACTCTTCTCTTCTTTACTTTGAATGTACCTAAATTAAAACCTGGCTGTTGCATTTATACTAGTTTTTCCAAGGCTAGAAGATGTGCCCTATTAGAAATCCTTCTTGATTTATTTTTTTTTAAAGTTTCATTGCTTAGGATGAGCCCCAATGTGAAGCAGACATGCTGTGAATAACAGTTAAATCTGACTAACGTACTTGTTGAATGAGTTTTCATAGTTTGGTTCAATCTTAGTTCACAAATAATTTTCAACCATGTTAAGACCATGACTCCAATTTTACCCTAGTAGAAAAGTCTTTTAATGACAACTGTCTCTTTCTGTAGACTTCATACATAAAATACAAGAAGTTTTTAGTGAAAGATCCAGAATTAAGATCCGGCTGGAAGTGAACTTTTACCTACTAGTACAGCAGCTATATTTACTAACTAATTCTCTGCTTTCTGCCCAGGTACGTGATTAAGATGCCTTTCAATGGAAAACAAATGTAAATGTAACTTTAACCAGTTACATTATTATCACCCCAGTGATAAAGAGAACAAAATAAAAGCCAGAGAAAAAGTAGGAAAATCTGGATGGGCAGAAAAGATCTATTATCTAAAGCCACAAAGCAAAGCTGCCATTATACCTTAGTCTCTTAGAAAGATGCTAGAAAAGTTAAATGCAATTGATTTACAACCTACATACCTCTATCTCTAGCACTAGAAAAGCTGGAACAGGAGGATAACAACTTTGATATCTTTCTACACTACAAAGTGAGTTTCTACCCCAACACCCCAAAATAAAAGAAATAAGTAATCAAGCAAACATGGAATTTTCAGAGAGTTCATAGAATTACTGGTTCTGAATTAAGTTCTAAGACAGACTGCATAATCTAGTGACAGAATTACCTAAGAAGTATAGGACAACTCTGGGCTTTGTGCTGACCCACTGTGGAACTCTAGGCTTCATTTCCTAAATCTGAAAGTAAAAGGTTCAGCTTCTTGACATCAGAAAGAGTTGGAGATATAAATGTCCTGCAAAGATGAGACTTCAGAAATAGGGACCTTTAACCACAGACCACAAGAGTTAGTTTTACACAACCTTCAAGTCGTTTTGAGAAGACATCTGGAATTGATCGGTCCGTACTCCATGAGGTGACTCATGCAAGTAAAACTCATAGAAGGGGGAAAAAAGATAATCTACAGAGGTTTCTATTTTTTAAAAAAAAAATCCTTTAACAGATGGTAAGGATCATGTTGGCTAAACAGCAATTTCTCTTTTGTTTTGAGAAAAGCAATCTGAAAGCCAAATGAATCAGAATGTTGCTTGAAAATAATGTGGGGGTTATGTGAGCTTAACAAATTCACATCTTCAAACTTTGCCAACTAAAAGTTAATAAAGGGGTCACCATCCCTTGTCTTTTGTCTTTTACAATGACTACTTTTATTTCATGGATTTTTTTTTGTATTTTTCATACAAAACCATAAATGTCCTTCTTAATATTTTTTTCTGCAGCTGAGTTCATCCTAGTAACAATATTTTCATGATGTCTTTAGCATTCTGTCAGACCACTGGAGATGCCACCTTAAATTAGATGTCTGATATCAACCAGGCCTTGTTCTTTCCTGCTTTGGGTATTGAAACTTCCTATCTCTTTCAGGACTTTTCCAGATGACTAAGCTATTATATGATGATTTTACTGGTTAAATGCTCAGAGAGAAGCATTTTGTTTGGGTGGAGGTGGTGAGTAGAAGGATGATCTCAGTTGCTCACTGCCCCATCTACAAAGAGCTCTGTTGGTTCCTCCAGTTCTGAGGTTCTGGAAGATTCAAAGAGGTTGCAGGCTTTTAGGTAAGCAAATCAACTTCACAATCTTAGCTACCCATTGCTGGATTTTTTTAAAATCAAGTTAAAATGCTTTAATATGAAGAATTCTTTGAAAGTTATTGAGATGCCATAGTGAGATGGGATTGGTGAGCCTACTGGTCAAAAAGAGAGGTTATCTTCTTTCATCTGATTTCAAGTTGTCTTTTTTTATTTATTCCATTCATTCCTGTCCTATCTTGTCCTCCTTTTGTTTCTCTATTTTCTCTCCTCTTCTCTTTTACCTTCTCTCCTCTCTTTCAGTCAAGTTCAATATTAACATGAGTGTTAGACTAAGTCTGAGTCTTAGCCTAGAGTTAAAACTGGGAATAGCTTCCACAATTTTAAATACACAAAAACCAGAAAACATAAAAGATGGAACAGGTTTAGTATAATCAGGGGTAGTAAGATGGCTATAGGAAACATATTGAAATACATCTGAAACATCAGGTTTCCTCCTAGAAAGACACATCAATTTTTGAACTTGATATTCAATCCTATTCCAAGGCCTCTGTCCCCAACAAAATGGGGTCTATCTAGCCACAAATCTATGGTGCAGCCTCTACTGTTCTAGAAACATCTGTTGCCAATAATAGCTTTGCTACAACTAAAGAAGCAATCATAATGTCAAAGGTCTCAACAGATAATGTTCACAAAGTCCCCTCATCCACAACTTTATAATCTCTTTTTGGAAAGTATCAAGAGTTCACTTAAATTTTGAAATTTTGGTTCAAATTAGGAGCTTTAATCCTATTCTAATTGTATACTCCTAGGCTTGAACGCCATGCTTCTTGATTAGACAACATGTGGCAGAAGTATTTTATCTTCCAAAGCACTTCAGCATCTGTTCTGTGCAGTTTACAGAATAATATACTATGGCCATGTTCTTGGTTTTTTTTTTTTTCTTGGTTTGGTTTGGTTTGGTTTGAGATGATTGAGTTCATTAAGTACATAGCAGGCAACAACTGAAAATAAAAAAAACAAATAACATGATAGAGCAAAATATCTATCAAAACACCATCAAGTCTAGAGCTTCTGCTTATAATGGAAAATGACTAGATCAAGACTACTACATAAAGATGAAGAATAAATTTTAGTTCCCTTCAGTTCCACTTAAAGAGCTCTTAGGTTTAAAAGCAAGAGAATACGTATGGCTATATCCAATGCTTTTGTGGATACCATGCTACTTCTATTCTACTTCCATGTTGATGCCTCGGCTATGTACATTATTAAGTCTTTCCTACCTCAAGACCTTTGAAATTCCATTCAACCAATGACCTCTTCATTCTCTTCATTTAGATCTTAACTTGAAGTATCTTCTCCATTGAGTGGCTTCACTGAAAAACCTAGTTAAGATAGATTTACTTATCAGTGTTCTTGCATCTATGTGTGATCTACTGTTTTACTTTAGAATAATTCTTACAGTTTAGAATAATTTATTGCAGCTTGAAAGATGGCTTAGCGGATAAGTTATTGGTATTCTTGAAGATGATTCAAGTTTGGTTCCCAGGACACATGTTAAGTGGTTCACATATGCTTTAACTCTAGTTCCAGGTAATCAATTACCCTCTTCTTGCCTCTGCAGACACTCATATTCACATGCACAAACACGATATACATAAATAATAAGTAAAATAAGAGGTTGTCTGTTTTTGCAAAAGTTCAGTATTTATTTCTTAGCACCCAAATCAGGCAGTTCACAACCACCTGCATCTCCAGTTTGTAGGGAATCTGATTCCCTCCACCGGTACTTGCACATCAGTGGTACACAAACATACATACAGGCACATGCATATATACATACAATTTTAAAAGATACAAATTTTAAAATTATTTTGATTAATTTAAATGACTCTTGCTGGTCACCTCCCAAGTTCTAGACACAATACATCTGAAATTTGAAGTTCTATGTGACCAACAGAGGCTACATTTTATTCATTCATATATCAAATAATACTTAGAATAGTATATGGTGCATGGTAGTTTATATTAAATGAGTTAAGTGAATAAATGAATTAGACTAAGGAAGTTGACAAGAGTGGAACCAATGCTATGGTTTGCTACAGAGAACAAGTTGAATGTATGACAAGGCCAAAGATGTGTTATGTTGAACAAACATGAGACTTCAGTCAGAGCAGAGTTTAAGCTTTGAGCATGGGTAGTCCACAGATGAGAGAAATTGACCAGCTAAGTGTGGGCAAATGGGCTGCCTTGTGGTTTACTTTTGTGAGATGCAGCATCCTCAAGTGGAAAACAGATCATAATCCCTGTTGCACCTATATTGCAAACCTACTGTGAGCTCTGATGTAAGAATATATGAAAAAAGGATAGAGTGGAAACTCATGGATATGTGGCTTATCTGAAACTACCCCTAACCCACTTTTGGCATCAAGTGGCTCTGTAACTGCCTTCCTAGCCTCTGGACTGCAAAGTCATTGTTGAAAGGAAGTCTGAGCAGTAACTGTCTGGACTTCTGGCCCATACCACTTCAGTTACCCAAGAATGACAGTTGGTTTTTGCATCAGCCCTTCTGCACCATCCCACCCTCCACTCTTCCTCCACTATCTCTACAGAGTTCATATGTGGCAATTTCCATGCTAGCATTTCCCCATCAATGTGGCAATGTTCTGGCCTCTGGGGCTTCCTTTGAAGACCCTAGGTATAGTGACCATCTCTTATGAGAAACCACATTTTCTTGATTATTTACAATTATACCTGGTATGTCCAGAAATATGTCTGTCAGTACATTTTCTCTTCTTTTAATTTAGTTGTTTCTTTTGTGGTTTATTATAATGAGTGAAACCATTCTTTTTAAGGGCCTAGCTTTGGAAACTTGGCTTAGATTAGATTGACTCCTACAACAGAACCCTAGGTCAAGTTGCATGAATTAAATGTTGAACTGCACTTCTCCAGTCTCACTATCTTAATCATAGATATTCTGTAGATCACAATGGCAGTTAAGGGGCAGGCATGCATCCTTGGCAATGTCTCATTCTTGAATATACTCATTTCATGAACACATGACAACTAACCTTAAGTGAGTTCCCTATCTGAAGTTACCAAAACAACAGAGTATTTCAATTAGTCCAAAATTCTTTCCACTAGAATAGTTAAAAAAACAGAAGATGGATATACAGCTACAGTGACAAAACAGAAGAAGTGACTAGCTTTCTGGGGAGGACAGGAATAGTATCACAAAGGAGATATGAATTGAGGCTTAAAGGTTAAAAAAGAAGAGAGAATGCACATTACAGGTAAAGATGGGAAGAACATGATTGACATTCTAGAATGGAATCCTAAAACAGAATGTGCAAATATATGGATACATGAACCAGACTAGCAATTTTTGTGGCTAAGATTTCATATTGTTTGAGTGTAAGAGTGATATTGAAGAGTAGCAGAAGATAAAACTGTATAGATAAGCTGTGAATTCTTAATGGTGTTGTGGATTTGTACCCAAAACAATGGAAATGTTTTAAGATAATACTAACATCCATTTCTCACCATCCCAAACTATATTATCTGGGCTCAGATTAGAAAACCCAGTCTGATAAATGTATGTGTACTTACTGGAGCAGCATGACCAAGAATTTCAATGTGAGATGAGGCTAGGAAACCTGAACAAATATATTTCAGAGTATACAAACAGAATTTTCATTTTTTCTACTTATCTCTAGACTACTAAGAACCTAAACTTTTCTCAAGGGATCAGATAGTTGCAGAAAAAGACTAAAATTATGGAGTAATTCTTTTAGCCAGCAGATCATCATGCTTTCTGAAACTCTTCACTTACCTGAAGTGAAAGAGGTTGACCAAGGGGAGAAAAAGTACAAGTGACTGGGAACAATTAATATTCTGACCTTTCCCAGTACAAATGACTTACTTCAAAACTGTTTGTGTGTCTTTCATTTGAACTATTTATTTAAACTAAAAATGTGAGTGTGTTTCATCCCCAGATCAGAATAACAGTTTTATGGACTGAATTGTATCCTTCACCCCAAATTCATATGACTACATGAAGCCATGTCCCCTATCCCATACCAGAGTTCAAGTCCAGCCTGATGTGTGTGTGTGTGTGTGTGTGTGTGTGTGTGTGTGTGTATGTGTATGTGTGTGTGTGTGTGTGTGCGCGCACATGTATATTATCTAGAGAAAGGAAGGCTTTTAAATAGTAACTAAGTTAAAACAAGGCTCTTAGGCTGTACCTTGTTTTAATATGACTGGTGTTATTATAACAAGGGAAACTAGCACAAAAGAAGGTACATGGAAGCATGGAGAGAAGGTCAAGTGAGACCTTTGTAGAAAGGTGACCACCCACAATCCTTGGACTCATGAAACACCTAAGCTGCAGCATTTCAACCTTGGGCTTTTAGCATCCAGAATAGTTGTAAAATAATTTCTGTTAAGACACCAGTTTGTGATATGCTGTTTGACAGCCCTATGAAAATAATTCAAACACGCACCATTTTCAGAAGGGAGGCCTTCTTTAGTTCTCTATTAGGATCTCTTATATCTTTTACCATTTGTATGACCTTGTATCTTCTACTTCATGTAGGAATAAAGTGTCCAATGAGTTTGCCATTTGTGTAGCTTTCCACACATGAATATCTTAGGAGTAAGAGATATGACAAGCATGGATGAAATAGAGAACAGATAGAAATTCCTACCAAATTTCAGATAAAGTGAAATTAAAAATAATAAGCTCCAGATTTATAATCAAGACAACTTTTGAGTTCAGCCCTGGTCACGATCAGTTATGCAACTTCTCTGGTTTGTGTTTATGAGACAAAGTTTTTCCATGTAGGCAAAGCAGGCTTTGAAATCACAGCTTCCCAAATGCCGAATGACAAGTACCTAACACCATTCTCTGATATTCCTACAACTCTTAAACAAGGACTTCAATTTCTCTAAACACAAATTTTTCATTGATAAATGGGAAGCCAATGTATATGTCCCTAACACAATACAGTGATCAGTTAACTGATGTGTAAGAGCTGATTACTACAAATTCTGGGAGAACTAAACCTTAGATTTCTATTTTGAAGATATGCCAAATCTAGAAGAGACATATCATCCATGTAATCTATGAGAAACCAAGTCAAACCAAACTGCCTTTGGAAACTATGTTAAAGAAAACCAACAAAAAAATGCATGTGTTCAGATCTTCGCAGGAAAAGTTGTGTCCCAGAAATAATTTGAATGTTTTTTTTAATAAATGAATGAGTTTTGGATGTTTCTCAAGTTTCCATCAAGGGGCAAGGTGATATCCTAATTCTAATCCTTGTTAAGACACAATAGGAATGAAAATTTGTATTTAGAAAATGGTAAGATAATTTGTTAAATTATCTTACATCTTGTCTACTATTATTACTGTATTATCCTAGCAGTGGGATGCTTGACTGAGCAGTAAGAGGAAATGTATCTCCATGGATGTCAGAGAACAAAAACAAGGCATGATTAAATGTTGTTTTGACATTCTCCACAGAGAAGAGTCACTGAGTCTGTGGTTCAAATTGATCACAAAGAATTTCCTCAAGAGCTAAAGAGACCTACTTCGTATTAAGAGAATGTTCCAGGTGGGTATTCAAGTCCTTGTGCCCTAATCCCCCCTGCCTTTTTTCAAGCACCCCTTTGCGCTCATGTGTTCTCTAAGCAGATATGCTAAAGCAAAAAGACTTGGAGGACTAGCAGACACAGGTAATTCAACTTTGCTAATAGGGGATGTGTTTGAAGGTCCCTGTATACCATATTAAACTTGGAATACTATGGTGACCCATTTTCTGGTCTCA
The DNA here is from genome assembly GCA_030556225.1 of Cricetiscus sungorus. Lineage (NCBI taxonomy): Eukaryota > Metazoa > Chordata > Mammalia > Rodentia > Cricetidae > Cricetiscus > Cricetiscus sungorus. The sequence goes on from JANBXA010000126.1 coordinate 5,916,844, forward strand.
ACAAACTGAATTTAGAACTTGAAGCCATAGAGACCACCCTCTGAAACTATGCTTTCTCCTCTCTTCAGTTTTAATATTAACTTTCAGTACTCTCTGTAGAAGATAAGAGTATTGTGAATTTCAGCTTTTAAAGTTTCCATCGAGAAACCAGCTGTTTTTTGACATTTTTTCTTTTATATGTGACTTATGTTTTTTCCTTTGTAATAGTTGTTGTTGTGGTTGTGGTTGTGGTTGTTGCTGTTTCCAGACATGGTTTCTCTGTGTAGCCTTTGCTATGCTGGAACTGTCTGTAGACCAGGCTGGTCTTGAACTCACAGAGATTCACCTGCCTCTGCCTCCCAAGTACTGGGTTTAAAGGCATGCTCTGTCACCACCTGGCTGTCTCGTAATTTTCTTTTTTAGTGTTGTAAGTATAATATGTCATATGGAGTTTCTTTTCTGGTCCAGTCTATTTGGTGTTCTATGTGTTTCTTATATCTGTATCTGTTACGGCATGTTTTTTCCTTCCCACAGGCGCCATCCCGCTTGCCGCCAGTCTGGGCCCACAGCCGCACCAGCCCCAAATAACATTCAGTGACTCTGTATTTGATACAATCCTGTTGGCCAGTTACCATTATTGTTTATGGGATAGCGCTGTCTTAATTATTAACCCATTTCTACTTATCTAAGTATTTCCACATGGTCGTCTTATCAGGGAGCCATGGCAGGTGTCTTCTCTCTTTCAGGTCTACATCTCGACTCTTCCCTACTACATCCTCTTTCCTCCTCCTGGTCTCCTAGCCCCGCCTATCTTGTTTCCTATTGGCCACAGGCTTTATTAATTAACCAGTATGAGAAACATATATACAGAATAACATCTCCCATCATTTATCCATTTGTCTTAACTTTAGTTTGGGAAAGTTTTCTTCTATGATCATTTTGGCAACCGGCCTATGTTGTTGACCTGGGTTTATTTTCTGTAATTTTTGCCTATAACTTGAAGGTTTAGTCATTTTATGCTATCCTACAGGTCTTGCATGTACCTTCCATGTTCTTTTTCACTACTTCTGTGAGCTAATTCCTCCTTTTCTGAAATACGTCATGTCTTCAACAACAGGGGCTTGCTTCCCTTTAACTTCTGGGAAGCAACCAAGAACAACAATAGCCTTTATTGCTTTGAGAGTTACTTGGACTTTTTCTTTAAATACTGATCTTTTTCTTCTACCTCATTCATCAAACTTGTATGAATTTCCTGAGTTTCCAAATCGAGTTACTGAGACTTTCAATTCCATCTTCATTTCAATTTCAGTTCTTGTCAATGTTTCTATGTCTTTATGGAATTCTGTTTTCAAATCCCACATTGTCTATTATTTTATCTTGCCATATGTTCATGTTTTCTTGATCATCACTGAGGTGTTTATTTGCTATTCTTCTTAAGTTCACTGAGATGTTCATTTATGCCTTATTTAAATTCTGTTAATTCTTTAATGAAAATTATGATTGCTCCTTTAATTTCTGTTTTTTGGGTTTTATGGAGGTAGTTCCCAATGGAGAACATTTATATATAATTGGTGGATTTTAGGGAACATATATATTGTCTTGGTGTTTCATACTGTTTGGGTTTTTATGATGAGACCTAGGTACATGGCCTTCTACATTGGTATGTGTCTGATGTGAGATTCTAGGGTATCGCAGGCCAGGCCTCCATATAGGCTATGCAGCCAAGACAAGGCTTGAGATTTTGACTTGGCATAGGCAGATGTTCCTTAGACTCATGCTGGATTCACACAGAGAAGAACAACATTGGCTAGGCCTAAAGCTTGGCTATGTTGCAGGTGAACTAGGGTCCAGGAAACTCACCAGACTGAAATAGTGTACAAGATGTTCAGCTTTGGCCAAGCCTAAGTTTTGGTACTGCTACTGTTAAAAACTGACCAGACATGTCTGGCCTATTAGATGTGGAACTGGGACCCATCTTGGGGGTTGAAGAACAGCTCAGGTGGAACTGATCAGACTGTGATGGTGCACAGAATTTGCTACATAGGCTCTGTCTCATTACTTGAGAGGGTAAAGACAGGCTAGAGTTCAGGAAATTCACAAGACTTCGTCTGGACACAGAGTGTGGAGCCTTGAGAAGTGACTAGGTCTACTGGAGTGAGGGAGGAGAGGAGAGTTCAAATAGTTAACCTGGATGCATTCCATGGGTTTTAGCACAGGCTTCCTAGTGGGAAGCAAGCAAAAAATAATTCTTCAGATGATAAAACAAAGACAGGATACTTTTGAGAGATCTGATGTCTTTAAGAAATTAAGCAGCTTTAAGACACAGCATCCTGACAATAACAGATAGACAAGAACCAGATGCTAACCTGTGCCTGATTAATCCTTGCTTCTAATAAGCCAGAAGTGCTTTTACAAGATCCTAAGAGGCATTTCCTAGGCAGAAGAAGCACACGAAGAATGCTTCGCTGCCTTATTGAGACTAAGTATTTGTTCCTCTAAAGGCTGGTCATTTCCAGCTGAACACTATTACATATAAGTTTCTCCTTCTATAATCTGACCCCAGTTTATCTTTGTAACTTTGTCTCCTCTCTTTTTTTATCACATGATTATTTACTCACAATACCCTGCAAGCAGCTACCTGTTACAAGCAGTTTCCTGCCAGCCTTGTTTCAGAGCTGCATCAGTCAAAAAATAACACACAGAAACCGTGTATTAATTATGAAACTGTTGGTTGGTTACTAGTGTTTCTTATTGGCTATCACTGTCTTAAATATTAACTCATTTCTAACAGTCTAAGTGTTTCCTTGTGGTCTTATCTTACCGGAGAAAGGGTCCAGACATCTTACTTCTCTCACATCTTGACTCCTCTCTACTACATCTCCCAGAATCCTCCTTGTCTCTTAGTCCTGCCTATCTTGTTTCCTATTGGCCAACAGGGCTTTATTCATTAATCAATAAGAGAAACATATTTACAGAATGACATCTCCCATCACCCCCTCCTTTCTGTCTAAAATAAAAAAGACGGTCTTTAACTATAACATGTAAAATTACATATGACAAAACAGTTATCAAATAAGAACTATAGTTAACAATATTTAGTTCAACATTATCAGGAATTAAAGATAATATTCTATCATCTATCCTATCTTTGTGAGTCTAAAGTCTTATATGTAACTTATCTTTAATCCTAACTAAGGAAAACTATTACCATAAGTATCTGTCTTCAACTCCATCAAAGACCACAGAAGAATAATATATAAACTGTAGAAATGGCAGAGACAACTCATTGCCTGGGCAGTCACCTGAAGTTCTTCTGTAATGTTCCATCTTTAGCCTATAGGCCATAGTGTGTTTGGCAGACTCCTCAGCAAAGTAGGAAACTAAACTCTCCACCCACATTGAGGTTTGTCATTCACTTTTCTTTGTGTCCTGCAAACTGCCTGGCAGACTCTTCCATAAACAAGGTACTCTGTATCACTATCCATCTTGTTTCAGCAGTCACTTTTCTGTGGGTTTTGCATGTTGCCAGGAGCAATTGTGCCTCACTGTTAAGAAAAACCCTAAACCATTTTAAGTTCCATATCCTTTAGGTCTTTGAAAGGTTTGAAGAATACCTATCCAATTGAAATATATCTCTATATATCTAGAAAACCTAACCAACCTAACTATAAGCTTTGGCTATCATAGGTAACTATCTACAATCTGTACTTAATTATACATTACATTATTAAATGAGCTACATAAAAATGATACCTAAACAAGAGGAGAAATATAGATATCAAAAATTGACCTTAAATTGTATCAATAAGTGAAAATCCATTCCAAGCAAAGTATTTATTTATATGTCATAGTCCTTTTTTTACTTTTAAAAAGAAATTGGTTGTGATCACTAACCATTTATAATAACCAACCCCATTTAAATAAAAACAAACATTTATAGACAATATTTGGGAATTTGGGCATTGTTCTTTCCAAACTGCTTCCTGCTGGTTGGGGATGCTGTAATAAATACCATGGGAATCCTAAGAAGATGCAGAAATCCTGGTTGCAGTCTGCAAGGTTGCCTTGTCCAAGTTGTTTTGAATGTTGAATCACCTAGGACATTGTTTCAGGAGGTCTTTCTTGGTCAAACCATATTAATCTGGAAGGAATCCACAGCTTTTCATTTTTTCTAGGTGCCATTTTGTTATGAGCAGTTTCCTGCCACCTGGTTCCACAGCTGCTTCAGCCCCAACACACAGAGATGCTATATTAATTACAAAACTGTTGACTGGTTACTACCATTTCTTATCAACTAGCACTGTTTTAAATATTAACCCATTTCTATCCTTCAAAGTGTTTCCACATGGTCTGATCTTACCGGAGAGAGGGTTTCAGACCTCTTACTCCTTTTAGTCCTACATTTCGACTCCTCTTTACCACCTCTCACTTTGTCTCCTCTTAATCCAGTAGATTCATACAAGTAAGGCAATTCTTTCTCAACTTCCCCCTCTGCTGGCCTGACAAGGAAAAGCAGGAAGAGACTGGTTTGAAACTTTAAAAATACGACTAATATGATTCTATTTGTGCAATATAATATATTCTAACACACATTCACACACATATAATTTGATCATATGTACCTTCCTCCACACTTTCTTGTCTCACTCACAACTTCTACTGGTTCCCGCCCTTCCTAATTAGGAACCCTTCTATTTTCACATCATTTTCTAATTTTATTTCTACACATGAGAGAAAACATGCAGTTATCATTTTGAATCTGACTTATTTCTCTTAATATGTTGTACTCCAGTTCCATCTTCATATAAATGACAATTTTGTTCTCCTTTTTGACTGACTAATACTCCACTGATAAAGACAGAAAGAAAAAGAGAGGGGAAGGAGAGACTTTGTCAGTCATCTATCTATGCGCACCTAGTCTGATTCCATACCTTGGTCTTTGTGAATATTGCTTACAAGGTTTTATTTTCATCCTGAAATCATCCCAAGACCCAGAATACAGAGAATATAAAACTCAAACATGTGTCCAACTACTTGCATTTTTATCCGTTCCAGACACTGTCGAGTTAGTGACCAAGATTAACCATCACAGATACCCAAACTCTTTGGATTTCAGTTAAGTTCATGAAGAGCCCCAAGAATTTAGGCTAAAGAATTTCATGTTTTCCCTGCTGTAGTGCAGTCTTGCTTTGGTAATCATTTCTTGTTATGACCCATATCTCTTCTCTTTGGAACGGGAAAGTATATTCTGTACTATTATACAATGAAAGTCTGCAATTTTCTTTTTATTTTTATAGAATTTCCCAGGTAAGAGGTTGCCTTAAGTCTCAGATGAGACCTGGGCTTTGGAATTTTAAACAATTTTAAAATGTTTAAGATCGTAGGCTGAAGGAAATTCGCATTAGAAGATGCCCATAAGACTATGAAATAAGGAGTAAGGATTATATATTAAACAAGGTGTGTTTGCATATCAGGTTGAGTTCAGGTGGGTATTCTTGAATTTTAAGCTAATGGGATTTAGAATCGCCATCAAAAAATAAAATTCTGAACATGTCTTTGAAAGGTTTTCTAGATTGGGTACATGGAGGGGAAAAGACCCACTTTAAATATGAACAGCACTATTTCAGAGGATGGGATCCAAGACTGAATAAAAGTAAGGAAGAATGGGAAGTAGCTCCATTTATTTTTCTTTGACTTCTAACTCATGCTCTTGCCAATATTACTTCCCTACCATGGTGGACTGAGCACTTGAGTTGGGGTTAAGTGAAAGAAGATTGGCAAAAACATCACTTATTGTCTAAATTCCAATTATATGAATAAACAAAATAGAAATGTTCATAGACACAGAAAATATATTAGTGGCTGCCAGGAATTGGAGATTTGTTAGGGGTGAAATGGCTTAATGACTATGTACAGGTACAGGGACAGGAAAGGTTGACAAATAGTGAATGATGGTAATGGTTTGTGAATATATTGTTTAAAAAGCATTGACATTCTCACATTCAATAAGTGTGTTGTTGGTGTGTGGATTATATCCCCATAATTATTTTACTAAAGGTATACAATAATATCAGCGAGTCAGAAAAGGCATAAGAGGTAGATCCACTTTCTCATCTCCAGGGAAAGCCCACTAGAATAAAATTGCTCGGATACAGCACTACTGACTAGTGTTTCAGGGTTCTACACAGTGTTTAATCTTGTTTGTGTTCCCTTAGAAGACACAAAACTACCATGCATGGACTGCTTCATATGAATGTTCCAACAATCTAAAGTCTGGCTATGTGAAGAGCACTCTAGTTTCCTTAGCAAATCACACAACTGAACTATAGGCTCAGAAAGTATTATTCATTGAATATGGAGTAGAGCCCAGAAATTTGTTTTTAACAAAATTCTGCAGAATTAAAAACCTTTCTAACTCTGGCATCCTGATTTTATTGGAAATGAAGCAGCTAAAAGCTTTCTTTAAAAACAAAACACTTCATTAAGGAGCTAAAGGAGCTGAGGGACAGGGAGAGGTAGTGCAAAATGCTGTCTTCTGGGCATGACATGGGTGTTGCACACAGAAACTCAGCAGCTGTGCTACCCTGCACAAAATCAAGCCAATTATGATTCCAGCATGCTTGAGGGAAGGTTCCTTAGACCCCATGCATAGAATTGTGGGTGCAGCCCCTGATACTTTGCCCATACCCCAATGGATGGCCCTACAAATATGCACTTATAAACAGCACTAATTGGTTTTTTTTTTTTTAAAAAAAAAAAAGACATAATGTGTAAAAAGAAGGCATGAGTTTAGAAAGAACTCAATAATGTAACGGTATAGAATGAGTTGTAGGTATGAGTTTGTAGGTATGAGTTGTGGATATGAGCAGAACATGTTGTTTATATGTATTAAAACATCAAACAGCAAATAAAAATATATAATTGTCTACAAATTTCAAGTAAGAAAACACTCTTTAAAGGTACATCTGGATCTCATATCTTTATTTTGTCACATAGTTTATGAAACCACTTCACGTTTATCCATTTCAAAATGAGAAAAGTGACACTAGGATTACACATTAAGTCAGGGACTTAAGAGAGGCTTAAACCCATCACCAATAATTTGTCCATGAATGACCAATCACATCACATTTCTTAACATAAATAACACATTAGAAAGTGAACTTTTTAAAAGGTTATTCAAAAGTCTTGCTAAATCCTGCATCAAGGAAATTATGAGGCAAATAATATATTTGCCTGGGTCTCCACAAATAAGACCCCCTGCTATCAGCCCTCTCCCTTCAGAATCCCAGAGCTCAGTGATATGGAGGCATGAATTCTAACAGTCTTTGTGAAATAAATTCTCACTCCTGTGGACAAGAAAATTATTATTGCATTTATTTTCAGTATTATATTGAATAAGAGGAGTAAACATTTAAATAAAAAAGGAAGAAAATACTGGGGGGGTGGTATATGCCTTTAATCCCAGCATTCCAGAGGCAGACACAGGAAGATCTCTGTGAGATTAAGGCCAGCCTGGTCTATAGAGCAAGTTCCAAGACAGCCAAGGCTACACAGAGAAACTTTGTCTCAGATTTAAAAGAAAAAGAAGAAGTAAGTAATAAAGAGGTAGAAGTATTGATATATTGAATATGCTTCAGTCTGAGAGAAACTGCCATATTCGGTAATATTATAGCCCTCCTACTTATTGGAATGATTGCTAAAGTCATAGAAAATGTTGTTATTATTACACACTTGGGCCTTATTACAGAGTTTTTCAAACTCCTTTGACTATTTATCTACATGTTACTTTAATAGAGTCGCATGTCTGTGTACCAGTCATATCTTCCTGCCTTGGTCTAGTTAAGTTCACAATTTCAGAATGAGTTTATTTTTTTTAGCTTTCTTAGAAGAATTGACCCTGACTGTTATTCAAAAAGGATCCTAAAGAATGAAGAGAAATACTTGCCATTTGTATACCACCCCCAAAAAAGATAACCCAAAACCAGAAAGATAAATGTTACACATTTTCTTTTGTATGTGGATCCTAGCTGTAAATGCTTCTGTTTTTTATGCCTACCTTATTCACCCAAGATACTTGAAAAAGAACAACAATGGCTTCATGCCTTATGGCAGGACAGATAGTACCACACATTGGATAGGGGACATTTAGGGAATAGAAAGGTTGAGACATAAAGAGCAGTGGAAGATGGAGAAGACAAGGAAACATGAGTTAGGAGATGTATAGGGAGGAGGGAATCAGGTATGTGGAGGAGGGAAATTGAAGAGAAAGAGTGAGGAAAGGACCAAATACAAGGTGTACATATATGAAATTATTGAAGAACAAAATTTACTACTAAAATGCAAAAAGATGAGGCATTTACTTAAGGGCACATGAACCAATCCATTTCATTAAAATATTGGATGTATACATATTACTCTTTATTGGCAGATATGGAATGAATTTAGACACAAAGAACACCAGGATGAATTAATATATATTTTCACTACAAGCATGGATAAGATGTCATGGTCATATAGAGGAAAGAGGTATTCATGCCCACTAAGGAATTAGAATATTTCTGGGAATATAGTATTTTCAATGGGATTGTAAATATGTAAAGAATTTCAATATGTTAAGCTGTATCTGTTTGACAATCTCCAAATGGGTAGCAAATTTGAGTAAATGTACAAATGCTCATTAATAGAAGTTTTATTTAAAGCATGACAAATTGAATAATGCGTGTGAGGGAACGGATGTGGTATAAGTACTCAAAATGAGAGCAATGTGAGAGAAGGTAGGAAATTCTCAATAATGGAAGTTCTAAATGACTGTTCCAACAACCCTCAAATTATCTTTGTAGCAAATTGAAAATAATTGATTCAGGGAGCAATGTAATCAAAACTATTAAAGGAATAGTCAATTCATCGCTTCCTGTCTTTTCTTCTCTTGGTGAATAGCACTCATACAATTATGCAAGACCAAAATCTGTGAGTCATCCCATCATAATTCTAGCATCTCTCCTGTTAGGCATTAGGTAGTCAGCTTTCTGTTTCTGTGTTAGTTACTTTTCTGTTGGTGTGATAAAATGACAGGACCAAAACAACCTGAAGAAAGGGTTTGTTATGGATTATAGTTACAGAGGGATAGAATCAACTGTGGTGGTAGAGGGATGGTAGCATGCAGCAGGTATTTTGGCAGGAGGAGAAAGTTGAAAGATCATACCTTCAACCTCAAATACAAAGCCAAGAAAGTAAACTGGTACTGAAAGGAGCTCTAAACACTAAAAAAAAAAAAAAAAAAAAAAAAAGCCTGACTGCAGCAATGTACTTCCTCCAGAAAAGCATCTATACCCAAATTTTCTACAACCGGTCCAAAAAAGCACCACCAACCAGGGACCAAGTGTTCAAATCCATGAGCCTATGGAGGACATATCTCATTCATACCACCACAATTTCTATCAAAGATACTGAAGAAGGTGTAGATTATCTGGGCTCATGGCTTTGCAGATTGCAGCCCATTGCTCTTGGGTTTACAGTAAGATGATGTATCAGAGTAGAAGAGCTTGGGAGGAGCAAGCAGTTTCACAATGGCCAGGAAACAGAGAAATATGCTTAGGGTGACCTAACTTCCTCCTATCAGGAGCTACATCTTAGTTCCCACTTCTTTATTAGCACCAAACTGAACATCACATGTTTAACACATGGATCCTTGATGGATATATTATATCCAAACTACAGGAACAAGAGCCACCCCTCTGCTGTCTCTATACCCACAGGCCTTTCTCCAGACATCAACTCACAAACTGGATTGTTCTGACCTAGTTCCAATAAAGCAGCTCATCCACTGGCTTCTCCTAGCCTCTCCAGCTCTGCTCACCCAGCTTCTGTACTGCTATAACCTAATGCAAGCTAGAATTTCAAACTCAGTTCAAAGAAAGAAGTCCACATGTTCAGGTGCCATGGCAGAAACAATGAGTCTCTCATCGAATCCACTAGTTCTACAAAAATGTTTTCCAGTGAGTATTAAAAATGAACTGTAGGACACAGAATTTAAAAGAACATTCTAAAACTTTATCAAAAAATTTAGTCAGTTTAAGGAAGACATGAATAAACAAATCATTTAAATTGTTAAAGGATAACACCTGAGTGCTGTCTAAGAAAACAAGCATACAACTAAATGAAATGATGAAGAGAATTCGGGATTTGAAAGGTGAATTCAGCAAAGAAACACAAATACTGAAGAAGACTCAAGCTGAAATAAAGTAGAAGTGAAAAACTTCAATGACCCAATTAGAAAACATACAGGGTAACCTTAAAAATAGAATGGATAAAGTGTAAGTTAGATTATCCAGACTTGATAAATAGAAGAATTTGAAACCTCAGTGAAAGAATGTGAAAAAAAAATGAAAACATACTAAAGGATGAGGCAGAAACTTATAATCATTCTGTAAGGTACTATTTCTTTTCAAAATAGTACCTGAAGCCCTAGCTATAGCAATAATAGAGAGAGAAATTAAAGGTATTCAAACAGGAAACAAAACAATAAAACTCTGTATTTGAAGAGGATAGGCTATTATATACATAATATCTCAAAATTACACCAGAAAAATGTCTAGAAATGTTCAATAACTTCAGAAAAGTGACAGGATATACAATTAATTTACAAAAATTAGTATCCTTTCTATACACCAATCACAAGTATGCTGAGAGTTCAAAAACCATTTCCATTCATAAAGGACTCAAAAACTAAAATAGGAAGGATTAAGCATAACAAAGGAGGTGAAAGACCACTATAATGAAAACTTTAAGTCTCTGAAGAGAGATTGACAAAAACACTAGAAAATGGCCCCTATTCTCATGGATTAGTAGAGTTGGTATTGTGAAAATGACCATCCTATCAAAATCAATTTGCAGGTTCAATGAAATACCAATAAAAATCCTTATGACATATATATACAGACAGACAGACAGACAGATAAACACACACACACACACACACACACACACACACACACACACAAACAAACACACACACACACACTAGAATAATAAAACAAATGTACATTCTCAATTCTATTCAACTGATCAGTGTATCTATTTTCTGTGCCAAAACCCACCAAGCCTGTAGAAATGTTAGCCAGTGGGAATTACCTAGTTCTCAACCTGTGGGTCACCCTTCCTTTGAGAGTCAAATGACTCTTTCACAGAGTCTCCAAAGACCATCAGAAAACTCGGGTATTTACATCACAATTCAGAACAGTAGCAAAGTTACAGTTACAAAGTAGTAATGACAATAATTTTATGATTGGGCTTTCACCACAACATAAGGAAGTGTATTAAAGGGTTGTGCCATTAGAAAAGCTGAGAACCACTGACCTAGATGGACCTCAGGACATAAAAATTTAAAAAAAATAAAAAAACTCATTCAAAGTATTTAAGGAGTTGAAAGAAGGCACAAAGGAACAACTCAGTGAAATAAGAAGAAATAACAAGGAGAATAAACAACTGAGTGATACATGAAAGAACACAAATATAAAGCTTGTAGAAATGATGAGGACAATCTGGAACTCAGGACTGGAATTCAATAAAGAGAATCACTGAAGAGGACTCAAGCTGAAATGAAAACATAGTGGAAAGACCCAGTAAGGCAATTAGAAAACAAAAAGGAAATTTTTACAAATAGAAGTGAATCAAGCACTAAGTCATAATATCAGGACTCAAAATTAGCAAGGCATATGAAAACATGGAAAATGAACACATAGGAACTGGAGGATGGCAAGAAAAAAAAAACACTTTCAAATGATAGACATAGATGAGAAAGAAGAATCTCAAGTCAATTGCATAGACCAGAACTTCAACAAGATCATAGAAAAAGACCCCAAACCTTGAAAAGACACAGCCATATAGATACATGAAGCAGACAGAATACAAAGTTGACAGAGCAGAAAAGAAAATCCCCACAGTATATCATAGTTAAAGCACAAATTATACAAAAGGAAAAAAAGTGTATCTAAATCTGCAGGATTTCTAAAAGGCCAGAATAGCAGTTGATTTCTCACTGGAAACATTGAGAGCTAGAAGAGCCTGGAACAATGCACCCCATTCATAAAAGACTCTAATCGCCAACCAACACTAATCAACTCAGCACAACTACCTGCCATAGTTGGAGAAAGTAAAACTTTTCATGATATAAACAGCCTAAAAAATATATCCAATAAATTAACCCTAAAGAAAATACAGGAAGTAGTGCTTCAGGCTGAAGAGAAGAATGAACATATCCAAGAGTCTGTAAAAAAAAAGGGGGGGAGGCATAATTACTAAAAACACAAAGTTGCACTAAGAACAAAAATACCAAAAGATAACAACCCAATAACCATAAATAACACACATATTTCAATAGCTTTAAAGATTAGTGGCCTCAATTCTCAGGTCAAAAGACACAGTCTGGCTGAATGGATAAAGAAACTACACCCATTTATCTGTTGTCTATGAGAAATACATCTTGGCTTTACCTGACATAATGTAAGTGCAGGAAAGGACTTCCTGAAAATGACTCAATTTTCCAAAGAATTAAGTCCAATAACTGACAAGTGGGACTTCAAAAATGAAAAAGCTCTGTACAGGCAAAGAAACAATTAAGTGCTTGGAGAGGAAGTCCACAAAATGGAAGAGTAGCTTTTCCATTTATATATCTAACAAAGGATTAATATTCAGAATATATGAAGAACTCAAAGGACGGAGTCTTAAAAACATATAACCCATTTGAAAAATCTGTCTGGAATCTGAACAGAAATATCTCAAAAAAGGGAAAAGTGGCTAAGATTTATCTAAAACAATGTTCATCAACCCTAGCAATTAGGAAAATGAAAATCAAAATAAGTTTTAGGTTTTATATTACCAGAGACAGAATGTTAAAGATCAAGAAAGCAACCAAAAACTAATGCTGTAGGGGGCATGGATGAAAGAGAGCCCTCATTCACTCAGGTAGTAACTATGGAAATCAGTGTGGAGAGTCTACATAAACTAAATATAAATCTACCATAGACTTTGATGATTCCCTGTGTGAGGCCTCACCCTCTCTGAGGAGTGGATGGGGGGCTCTGGTGGGGAGAGGGTAGGGAGAATGGGAGTAAGGGAGGGAGAGGGAACTGGGATTGGTATGCAAAATAAGATTTTTTTAAAAAAATAATAAAATAAATATAAAAGAAAAAACTAGTTATACCACTCCTCAGCATATGCCTAAAGGACTTGACATCCTACTCTGCAGATATTTGTCCAGCCATGTTCACAATAGTGAGGAAATGGAAACAATCAAAATGACCTTCAACTTACTGAATTTATAATGAAAATGCAGTACATATGTACTATGAAATATAATTCAGATGTAAAGGAAAATGAAGTCATGAAATTTGTAAGTAAACAGACCAAAGTAGAAAATAATATATTGAATGAGGTAAACCAGACCCGGAAAAACAAATGCTGCATATTCTCTCTCATTTGTGGTTCTTAGCTCCAAATCTTCAGATGTGAGTATATATCTTGGTATAAGTGGAGGGGATCAGATTGGGGGAAAGGGGAATAAAGGGAGACATATAATTAAAGATAGGGAGAGAAATAAATACAGAAAGAGGCAAATAATATTAAGGATGTCTGAAAAGGTCATAAAATCAAACTACTCTCACTTAAAATATCTATAATACATGTAAGTGTATATATAAATACACATATACTGTTTAAATGGCATTTTACCATCTGAGCTGACAATGATTTCTCTAATAAAGACCACCTTTAAAAACCCTCAACACCAGGCATGAGAAGCTCTCTTTGAGTTGTTGGTAGTTATTGTCCAAGAGATGCTCAAATATTATAGGTTATTGCTATTGCCCTTGGTTGCCCACTGGAGGTAAAAGATAAGACCCTATTGCTGGAGACACTAGTACTTCAAACATTGTAAGCAACCAGAAATCCTATCCAGCTATGACACTTATTGACCATAAAATAACCAGCATGGCACAATAACCCTAAGGGTGCAGTAGTGACAAACATACCTTGGCAGTAACCAACAGTTCTCTAATTGGACTTTAGATTTGTTCAACAAGAGAGAAACCATGCCTAGTGAGAACCTAGCCAACTAGGCAGGGTTAGTGAAGTAATGGATCTCAGAGAACCTATGACTGCCACTTAACTAAACCAGAAGAGCCTCTAACTACATTCCAAATTCTTATCCCTATATCCACAGATAAGTGTAGTCCTCACTCCTCATCAAGGAAACTTCTATGTTCAACTGAACAAGAACAAAAGGAGTAGACAGGCTGACATGGATGGGGATAGACCACAGGCCTCAACCCTATACGTAGTAATATGGACAACTAAGGCATGCTGAAAGTGGGATAGTCTTTCCCAGGAAAAAGCATACCTACTGGTTATCCTATAGCAAGTGTACATCCCTAAAAAGTACATACAGGTAACATTATTACAAGCAGTTTGGACTTATGTATGTATTGTATGTGTATTTGTATATGCATGTAACAAAAATTAATGAAAATAGAGTCCATAAATTTGAAAGACCAAGGAAGAGTATATGAGAGGGCTTGGAGAAGGCTTGGAAGACGCAATGATCTATATTATAATCTCAAAAAAGATAATTAAGATATGTACATTGTATGAAAATTTTAAATAAACATTTAAAATTTCAATTATGAAGGGTTGTTTTAGAATGTCTGCTTCTTTAGTGAACTAGAATTTCTCTTCTATATCCTATATTGACTTCCTTATTTCCTTCAGCTATTTATTTATATTGACTTTAATTAATTCCAGGGTTTATTTATGTAATCTTGATTTTGTTGAATATTCTTAAAAATTATTTATATACTCTTTGTCTAGAATTTCATCTCATTGATTTCCATTAAAATCTATTATTGTGAAATTAGCAACATCTGTCCTGGTTAGTTTTTATTTTCAACTTAGCACAGACAACAGTCACCTGAGAAGAAAGAGTCTCAATTGAGGGATTGCTTACATCATATTGGCTTGTGGCCATGTCTGTAGAAAATTATCAAGATTGATTAACACAGGAAGAACCCACCTACTATGGATAGTGTCATCCCTGGACAGGTTATCCTGAGTTGTGCAAAATGCTATGTCTACATGAGCCAGATAAAACAAGACGATTAAGCAGTGTAGCTCCATCGTTTCCCTCCTTGTTCCTGCCTTGAGTTTTTGTCCTATCTTCCTTCAGGGATGTACTGTTCCTAAGAGTATAAACTGAAATTACCTTTACTTCTTCAAGCTGACTTGGTCATTATGCTTATTACAGTAATAGTTATCAAACTAGAACAGCAGAATATTTTTGATCTTACACTTCCTGTGATGATTTTGGTGTTGTCTGCTTTGCAACTGCACATGCAGAAGTGTGATAGGCAGTGGATACTTTAACTTGAGGTGCCTTTCATTCTTCAGGTAATGTAAAGAGATATCAGCAAGTCTTCCATTTCTGTGCCTTAGGCCTTGGCACTTTTTTCTCTCTCTCTTCTCTCCCCCCAATCCCTACCCCTACTCTTCCTCTGTCCCTGCCCCCAATCCACTTCTGTTTAGGAAAGGGCATATCTCCCATGATCACATCAAGTAGCAGTAAGACTAAGGACCTTCCCATGTAATAATGATGGACAAAGCAACCCAGTATGAGGAGTGGGTCCCAAAAGCCAGTAAAATAGTCAGAGACAGTCCCTGTTCCCACTGTTAGGAGTCCCACAAGAGAACCAAGCTACACAACTGTCATATATATGCAAAGTGACTAGGTCAGTCCCGTGCAGGCTCCCTGGTTGTCTGTTCAGTGCCTGTGAGCCTCTATGAGGCCAGCTTAGTTGATTCTGTGAGTTCTCTTGTGTTGTCCTTGGGCCCTTCGTCTCCTGCAATCCTTTCTTTCCCTCTTGCATGATTCCCTGGGCTGTTTGTTGACTGTGGGTATGTGTCTGTTTCCATCAGTTTCTGGCTGAAGCCTCTCTGATGACAATTGGGCTAGGCACCAATCTATAAGTATAGCAGAATATCTATCATTAGGCAGCATTACATTGACATTGTTTTCCCTCCTGTCATGTTTGGTTCTATCCTAGGTCTCTGGGTTATCCAGTCTGTAGGTCCTGGTGCTGGAACAGTGTCAGGGGTGGGCTAACTCCTCTGGCATGGGTTTTAGGCTAGACCAATCATTGGTTGGCCACTCTTTCAATCTCTAGGCCACCCTTGTCCCATTCCATAAGCAAGAAAAACTGTAGATCAAAGGTCATGTGGCTGGGTTAGTTTCCAGCTTCCTCCACTTGAAATCTTGCCTGGTCACAGGAGATGGCCAGTTCAGACTATGTATTTGCTAGGAGTCTTAGCCGGGGTCATTTTTGTAGATTCCTGGGAAATTCCCTTGTGCCAAGACTTGGTATTTTTGAGCCCTTGTCACTGCTCAATCTCCTGATAAGCCTCTATTCAATAACTGAAACCAAAATTTACAATGTGGAGCACTGAATGGTTCTGACTCAGTTTTCTTCCTCTAAGTAGATGTATTCTGCATGCCAGTTGCATCAGATAGTCCTCTGACACTTGTACTGGGCTCCCAGAGTAGGCTACAAAGAGAAGCACTTCATGTTCAGAGGAAGTTCTTTCTGAGTCCTCCACATTCTTATTAGGCTGGTCCATGCTAGGGAAAAGTCTTATCAGTTGAAATTGGTGGGGACATGATCCAAGTTGGTCTTCATGGCCTGAGACAAGGCTACAGTACCAGGGAAAATAGCTGAATTAATAGCCTCTTTGAATTCTGCCTGCTTTCTCTAGCAGAGAATTGGAAATGCACATGACTAAATAATAGGAGATAGAGAAGAAGAGGTAAAGCTAAAGGATTTTCTCTGAGTTAAGGGGTCTTGCCTTATCACCAATCAGCTGGCTGAAGGTTCTTTCTCTATCTAGATAGAAATTAAGGGTAGTAGTAATATCACAAGCTTCAACCATATGATTCACCAACATAACTGACCAAACATGAGTTGAACAAAGATGACAACAAAGAAATTACCAAATTTACAAAAGAAGAGCCTTAACCCTACACAAAAAACTATAGGCAACTGAGTAAAACTGAAAGTGGGAGAGGTAGCTCTCCTGAGGGCAGATCGTAGCAATTTGTGGTCCAGTGCCAAATGTCAGCCATGAACACATACATGCAAGCAGTAATATACAGTCTGAGCATATTTTATTTAGGATTGTATATTTATATACAGATATAAATGTAATAATGATGAAAAGTAAGTCATGGATTTGAAGGAGAACAGGGTGGGTTATACGGAAGAGTTTGGCGGAAAGAAAATGAAAGGAGAATTATTGTAATTAAATTAAGGTCTCAAAAAGACTAAAAATGAAAAACTAAAAATGAAAAACAGAAATTGTATTGTTTGTTCGCAGCAGCTTTCAATTTTGAGTGCCTGGTTGCTGCAGACTCAGTAGGCAGGCAGATGTGGGAGCAAGTGCACCCCCTAGTGTTAAGCCCTCATGTTGGCCTTAGGTATCTACATCTTTTAAGTATTGTATCTGTAGATTTGGGGCCTCAGGACTCTTCTTGGTCCTTGGCAGCAGCCTGTGTCACAGCTCTCAGCCAAGGAGCTGAGATCTTTGTTACTGAAAGTATGGCAACTCAGGAATTATTGTAGTGACCAGGACGTGCATGAAGCTTTTGTTCTCTTGATTTTTACACCCTTTTATCTTTCCTCGGCTTTGGCTTTCTCTTCTCTCCCACCTACCCTTCTATATCTCTTTCCTTCTATGCTCTTCTTGCTTCCCTGACCTCTCTTAAACTGTTCAATGGATTCTTCAGCTATCAGATAACTGGATACCTGATGTCTGTCACACAACTTTGCATTCTGAATAGGGGCAGTGTCTCCATCAGGACTGTTTAGGGGAACCTGAAGAGGCTGAATGGGATCTGGCAAGACCATTAGAGCCATACAGGATAATATTCCATTCTGGAACCAGATCATTTAGGAGCTCGGAGCCCACTGGTCTTGATAACTCTGCTACTGTGCCCAGCAAGACTACCACTGCCTCATCAGCTGAAAAGAAGATGGCTGCCTTCTTGCTTTTCTAGATTGGCCTACCAAATGCTCAGTTGTTACTGCCACTTCTGTTCTTATGTTTCTGCCATTACCACTGCTCTCTGTGATCTGTATTTCTTCTTTCATGTTATCAGCTCAAACTACACTATTAAAGGTAAGTAGAACAGAAGAGTGTCTCCTGGCTGTCTCACTGAATGAACCTGAGCAGCCTGCTTATATACTTTAAGAAGGGATGTTTGAACCAATAATAGCCATGTTTTAGATCAATCACAGACATTGGGGCCAACCACATACCTCCTTCCTAGAACAATCACAGTCATTGAAGTTTATGTTTTGGACAAATCAGTTTTTCTCTTTAGTATCAGTCACAACTACGCATTGGCTGGACCCCAGGAGACAAACGGTCCCTCTGATAAAGATCGAAATAGTTGCAGTGTCATCTCAAATTTATTTAGACTTATAATGCTAAATATTTGTCAAAGATGTTTCAAAAACTGCTGGCTATTCTGAAGCAACCCAGTATGAGGAATGGGTCCCAAAACCCAGTAAAAAATAGTCAGAGACAGTCCCTGTTCCCACTGTTAGGAGTCCCACAAGAGAGCCAAGTTACACAACTGTCACATATATGCAGAGTGACTAGGTCAGTCCCGTGCAGGCTCCCTGTAATCCCAGCACTCGAGAGTGGTGGAGGCAGGAAAAACAGGAATCCAAGATCCCCCTCATATCCTCAGCTACATAAACAGTCCATGAACAGTCTCTGTCAAAAATAAACAAAAGACAAGACCCTGTCAAAAATAAACAAAAAGACAAGACCCTGTCAAAAGTAAACAAAAAGAAACAGCTCTGGCAGAAGCTTTGCCTTCAGGATCCATGGCAACCATCTGTGATTTTTCCAGTAGCTGTTGTAAAGTGTTCAAGACAGCTGGTGCTGGCAAAAGGATAGTCCAGGTAGCTTGCGGCTAGTAATCCTTTTGCTTAAGCCAGCAATGGCTTCAAGCCTAGGTTGTTAATTAAGGAGTATCTTCATATATTTATGGGAAAATGAGTATCAGATAAGTATACAGTAAGAATTCAAACAATTTATCACTAACACTAGTATTGTTATGGCCCAGAGAGAGCTGGATCCTGCTTACATGTCTCATTACTATGAAATCTACAGAGCGTGGCTATTTCCAAAGCACTTTTAATAATGCTATTTTGTTTTTAAATAGGTATTGAGCATTTTCCAGTTCAATGTGTTACTGAAGGGACTTTAGAATTCAATTGGTCTAAGGTTTCTATTTCTTGGAAAAGGAAACAGACCCAGAGTAGAAAAGTAACAATCAAAAATCTACCAGTGGGATATATATATATATATATATATATATATGTATGTATGTATGTATGTATGTATGTATGTATGTATGTATATATTTCTACCAGTGACAGAATGTGTTCTGGGAAACAGCTATTTGCACTCCATATACCCAGTTCACAAGTTTCAGGAAAATGAGATAGACCATAAAATATAACATTGCACAGTAGTTTAAGACACATTCTCCAAGCTGGTCATGGTAGCATACATTTTTGATCCCAGTACTCCAGAAGCAGAGACAGGAAGACCCCTGACTTCAAGACCAGACTGGTCTTTGGAGCAAGTTCCAGGACAGCTAGCACTATACAGAAAAACCCTATCTCAATCAAAACAAAACAATGACACAATCTCCAAAGATCCCTGTTTTCAGATCTCAGTTCTTGCTACTTCAAAATCTGTGTTAGTTTTAGCAAGGTATTTATTTACCCTCTTGATTTCCTTATCTGGTAATGAGAACAACATTTCCCTCTACCATCTGAAACTGTTGTATTAAAAGAGTTAACACATGAAAGAGGTCCTAGGGAGCATGTAGTGATGCATGCCTATAATCCCATCACTCAGAAGGCAGAGAGAGGTAAGTGGATCATAAGTTGGAGGCCATCCTGAGCTACACAGTGAATCCAAGGCTACATTACAAAGCCTTATGTTAGAAAACATTCTCTGTCACAGAGTAGGTACTCAATAATACATTAATCTATTTTCTGGTCAGTATGATTATGTACAGTTAGCTCACTTTAATAAAGGACATATGTAAACCTTACTCAGCTAGAAGGTGGCTGAAAATTTAAATAATCACTTATGTGTTGTTTGATATTGGATAGGATCCCTTACTTCTCTCTGCCTTAACTTCTCCTCTGCAAAATAAAGATAATCATTAAGAGGTAGTAGTGAATTATTATGTATGACACCATATTGTATAGCAGCAAGTAATGCAAAAGGGTCAGATGAGTAATGGTTATCTATAACACGGTGACTGAATGGAAATAAGGAATACATTCAACCCAAAAGAAAAAAATGCTTAAATGGTTGGATGTTGTTTGCTTTTTCCATAGTGAGAAACGAGAGACTCCCAACCAATTCCTATTATCAACTCAGTCACTTCTCATTCTCCTGCTGATACCATACTATCCCTAAATAACCCTACTTCTATTTACACACACACACACACACACACACACACTCATGATGAACTCAGATGTAAAAATTCTTAACAATTATTTACTTATTGGTTTTGGGGCAGGGCTTATAAGGGTGCATGGATGAATGTGTGGATGTGGATGTCAGAGGGCAACATACAGGAATTGATTTCCACATTGTGACCCTCATGGATTAAACACAGATCATCAGACATTATCAAGCATGTTTACCCACTGTGCCCTTTCACTGGCCCTTCAACACATTTTTTGACAAATATTTTTTATTTATTGTTTGAAAGTGTCATCCATATATATGATTTGCTTTTTTCTTTTTTTAAAAAAAAATTATTCTCTTCTCGTATAATACATCCTAATATATAACGCATTTTGATCATAACCTATACTCACCTCACCTGTCAAAACTCTCCCCAGCCCAACACATCTCCCTCCCACCTCTGCACCCTCTATTTTAAAATTACCCACCGCATACAATGAGTGCTGCCCATTTGCACACAGGTCAATTTGCTGTTCACAGAGCATGAAAAAACTAGTAGCAGCCACATTCCAAAATAAAAGTGATGATCCCTTTCGCAACTTCTACCAACTGACAATAGCTCCTCAGCAAGGAGTGGCACTTCACGGAGGCCATCACAAGAGGGCACTGGAATTTTGACTGACTTGATGTAGCACAAGTCTTGTTCAGGTAACCACAACCACTGTGTATTCAGGTGTGTAATGGCCATGTCACATTCAGAGGATAGCACTTCAGAGCTTTCTTCCTGGTCCCCCAGCACTTACTTTCCATTCCTTTTTCCATGCTATTCCCATAGGTGGCAGGAATCTTGTGTACATGTCCTAACTACGGCTAACTACCCACAGTCACTCATTCTCAGCACTTTGAGCAGTTATTGTCCCTGCATTAATCACTTTCCATTTCTTTTACCATAACTTATTTTCCACTCTGAAGTATAAGTCTATCTTGAGTATATTGGACATCACCATTTTGCTTATATATCAGTGTTTAGTCATATGTTAAAGAATATGCAGAGAATCTGGTGTTCCAAATCAACTCTGCCATGGGATTCAATAAACATTTCACTATTGCAGTAATTTCTCCTAGGCTAGCAGCCACATTGCCAAGAAGATGAAACTCTGTTCACCTCCAATTTTCATTTGCCTTCCCTCAAGCTGCCTAAGCAAGTCACAAAATTTAAGTCCAAGAGTATAATTGTGTATGCAAGTGTACCCTCCTGACATGCCACCTGTTCACAACCATTGTAAGTAGATTTGCTGCTTTTAGGTCTTTTGCATAATAGAAATTATAAAATTGCCAATAAAGGTGTTAAAAAAGACTGAAAAAATTAGTCATGGTTATCTATGGCTCCCATTGCTCCGAATCTCAAAACACCTGCAAGTATATCATGCTAGCTCCTGACAGTCATATCTTCAACAAATTGTCAATTAGTGTTGTTCTGATTACTGTTCAGTAACTCTGAATACGTAAGTCTCTCCCACTAATAAGCTTAGATTGTCCTACATCCTTCCCTGAACTAAAATTACTTCTTACCTTTGTATCTACCATTTTAAAAAGGAAATTATTTTTAAGATAATGGTTGTAATTTAAACTATTCATGTAATTTTTCTTTGTTTGAGTGTTAGTCATAAAATTACAAAGTTTTCCTGTGTACACCAATGTAATTTCTATTTATTATCTATGTGGGATATTTTTTGCCTCACATGCAAAATGTATACCCATTCAACATCATTGCAGACTTTAAGTACTAATGTGGGGTCATTGTTTTTGTGTGTCTGTTAAAGACATAGTAGTAAAAGATTGTATATTTACTCAGAATAATTCTGGAGTAATTATGAGTGTTCTTAAGGTTACTATGAATGATAAATATCACTGAATACCTTTTAAAACATTTATACTCTTCTCAGAAGAAGTCTCTGTTCATATGAACCAGCTCTTTGACAATGTGATTTCCAAAATCATATTGAGAATTATGACCTGAGCCTGTGATGCTGTTTACCTATGCCTGGAGAAAGCAGGGTCCAACTTCAAGCCTGTTGTGTTTGCTTTTATCAACATATCTCACAGATATAAGGAGAGAGAAACTCATCATGGTAGTGTAGGTAGACTCCGCTGAGTTAGAGCCAAAGCTATGTCTAAGGCAACCACATAGCCCAAGTACTATAGAATAAAACCAGAAGCTGGTTTCATCCACAAGGTAATCTTATATTCTTCTCAGGAGTCCTGCTGATAGAAGAAAACTACAAAAGTCACGAGCATACACATGGTCCCAAGAAAAGAACTTGGACATGACTACGTCCTCTTTCCTACTTCTTATAAAAATCCACAAAGATGACCCTGTATCATGTATGCTTTAAAGAAAAATGTGATGCCTCAAATTTGGGAGAAAAGAATAAACTGAGTCTGTGTCTTCCTTCCCCCTATATTGTGAATTGAACATAAAAATGTCCCCCATAGGTTAATATGTTTGAACATTTGGTCTAGAGATGGTATTAATGCAAGTGGATTCTTTTGGACATGGGACCCAGCTGCAGATACAGGGATGTAGGTACAGGAATAGAGAGTTATAGCTGGTCCCATTCTAGCCTTTCTGGTAGCTGAGATGGGTAACAAGTCACTCTGCAAAACATAGCCACTAGATGGAGCCCAAGTCCCCACATTTTTTTCATAAAGAACCTGTGAGCACAAATAAACCCTTCCTCCCTTAAGTTGTTTCTTGTAAGACATTTAAATACAGCAATGAGAAAAGTAACTAATATGCCATATTTTCAATTTGTTCGTGTGGTCTCATGAAAGTAAATTTCCAGAGATGTGAACACTTTAAGAAAATTCTGTTTCATCAGTCTCATCAAAATCCTTGTATTGTCACAGTATGCAAACAACCTGCATAAGAGAATTTTGGGCAATGGATGCACACAATTACCTAATATAGCCATACATATTAAGACATTTTGCTCTGTACCTATTTTTTAAAATGCACTTCATCTTTTCATCACTTTTACACTTATATATCTTCATTAGTACACCTAAGTTTTTATGCTGCAAAAATGTATATTGTTTTATTTTGTACATTAGTCTATAAAATGTTATGTAATTTTTGTTTGTCAGGGAAATTCTCTATTGCTTCCTCTTATATTTATTTTTAATTAGTTCAGTTTCACCCATCCATTTCCTCCTCCCAGCCCTTCCCAAGTCCCCCCACAGTCCGTGTATACAAATAAATAAATACAACCTACTCATCGTGTGTATATGCTCCCAAGGCTGACCACTTTGTATTGAACATCAAATTAGGGGCTCATCCCTGAGAAAGGCTAACTTTCTTATCAGTGGCTTGTAGTTCCTTATCCAGGGGTGGGGTCCCATGAGCTAGTTCCCCTCCCATGTTAGCGTATCTGTTAATATGCCAATGTTCAGATCTTTTTCATGCAACCATTTCTAATAGAGACTGTTTCACAGTATTTCCTAGTATTCTGGTTCGTAACAATCTTTCTGCTCCCTCTTCCATGAAGTTCCCTGAGCCATAGATGCACAGATATGATGTAAATGTATCCATTGGACCTGTAATCCCATTATCCACTGATCTCTGCATTGTGTCCACTTCTGGTTTTCTGTGATGTTTTCCACTGGATGCAAAGAGAAACTTCTTTGTTGAGGGTTGGTATCTACACTGTATCTCTAGCTATAAGGATAAGATATAAAATGTGATTAGGATGCTAATCTAGCTAAGTGATGGCAATAATAGATTTTCTTGTAATACTTATAATATCCATGACCAGGGTGCTGGCTAGATTGCTAGTACCAGGCATGGTAAATAGTACTAGGTACCATCTCCCCAAAACCATACCTACAATTGCTGTCAGCTGTTACACGCTTTGGCTGTTCATGCCAAATATATTACATTGTTTCTTAGGATTAGTTTCCTAGTGCTAGCTACCAACAACATATGAGTGCCACTTATTGCACCTGCATCTTGCCATGCTGATCGTTGTTGTGATTCATAGGTGTCACAGGTGGGTAAGGCTATTAATTACTTCCCTCCCTTGGTAGTTTGCATAATTTCTTTCTGAAGCACTAGAAGCTAGAATGCAGGAAGGAAGCGTTCAGGTTTTATCCAGTTCCAATCATCTGAAACCTGTGTCTTAAGTGTACAATGTTTTCAGGAATAGGATTTTGCCTTCAAGCTCTGATAGGAAGCCAAGAGCAAAAGCCATAGTCTATATTATTTGGGTTTCACTTGGACTACTTAGATCAACTATTATAAAGGATTTATCTTCTGCTTCATACTTGAGCTCTTGTTAGTCTATGGTTCTTGTGGAGAGCATTGTCAGCCCTAGTTGTATGTTGTCCCTTAATATATATCACATGTGTATATATTATATGCATATTATGTATGCATATATGCATATATGTATTGTGTGATTTTGCATACATATAAAATAATAAGATGCATTGAGGCTTTATCAAACGACCTTGCTGATATCTCTCCTTGTTCCTTCTGTATTGAACTCCCTTCCCCACCAGCGGGTTAGAATCCCCCTAACTATTTTTCGATTTCCTGCTTCATATCACCTATATGCTGCTATTTCCCTTCCAACCCTTCCCCACCAATGGTTCCTTTATACATTCCAATTAACATATGTATAAATAATAATTTACATGTTGTTTTGTATAATTTTTGTATAAATCAATTAAAAGGGGCTGGAGAAATGTCTCAATAGTCAAGAGCACTTGTGCCCCTTTCTGAGAACCTGAGTTCAGTTTCAAATATCCACAGCAGACATGTCACAACTATTTATAACTCCAGCTCCAGGAGGTTCAATGCCTTCTTCTGGCTTCTGCCAACAGAAACCAATTATCCATTCATCCATCCATCCATCCCTCCATCCATCCATCCATCCATCCATCCATCCATCCATCCATCCATATTCTCTATCTCTGTCTCCTCTGTCTCCCCTCTTTCTCCCCTGTCTCTCTCCTCTACCCCCTCTCTCTGTCCTGTCTCTCTCCTTTCCCCCATTATTTTTATTTTTTACACGTAAGTAAAAAATAAACTCCAGAGAACAGAAGAATACACATTTGTGTGAGTATTCTTTGTCTCCATGTATGGAGTCAAGTTGCTAACTAGCGTGACATTCTTTCAGCATGAAACAAACACTTCATACTTATTTTTCTTTTTCAATTAATATATTGGGCTTCATGGTAGAATTTTCAAATGCAAAATTTGTTCTAGTTGATTCTTCTGCTTCATGATCTCCATCCCTCTCTCTTCCCCTTATATTATCCCATTGCCATTCTCTTTTCGGCTTTCATGTCATCTGCTACCTTTAACCAATCCCCATTTCTCTGCACACCATTTTATCCTGTTTTGAACTCTTTTCTAGTTTTTTAGGGCTTATCACAGATTTATACCCATTTATCAAAACACTACACACTTTCATGTCATCTGTTACCTCTAACCAATCCCCATTTCTCTACACACCTTTTTGTCCTATTTTGAGCTCTTTTCTAGTTTTTTAAGACTTATCAACATTTATACCCATTTATCAAAACACTACACACACAGTCTTCATATGAGAGGAACATGCATGATTTTTGTCTGACACTTGGTTAATATAGTACTTTCCTGATCCACTGTTTTTCTGCAAGTTTCAGTTGAAACTGAACCACATTATGCATATGGATGTGATAGTTTCTCTGTAGTAGGATATATTATTCATTGGACATACTCCACAAGGTTGTATAGCTGGAATGTATGATAGTTCTATCTTTAATATTTTGAGAAAACTCCACAATGGCTTCCATCATTGGATATACTACTTTTTAAAATTAATTTATTTTTTACATCCCAATCCCAGTTCCCCCTCCCCCCTCTCCTCACACTCCCTCTTCTCCCTCTCCTCCCATCTGCTCCATGCAGATGGAAAGGCCTCCCCTAGGAAGTCTATTAAGTCTGTCCCATCATCTAGTTGAGGCAGGACCAAGGCACCTCTCCACCCCCACACCCCTGTGTCTAAACTGAGCAAAGTATCTCTCTATATAGAATGGGATCCACTAAGTCAGTTTGTATATTAGTGTTAGGTCTTGGACCCACTGCCAGTGGCCTCATATATTGTCCCAGCCACATCATTGTCATCTATATAAAGGGGGTCTACTTCAGTCTTCTGCAGGTTCCCTATTTGTCAGACCTGAGTCAGTGAGCTCTCACTAGTTCAGGTCAGTTGATTCTGTGGGTTTCCCTATCAGAGTCTTGACTCCTTTGTTCAGATTATCGTGTATTACTCGGCAGTAAGAAACAATGAAATCCTAGAATTCACAGGCAAATGGACAGAACTAGAAAAAAAATCCTAAGTGAGGTAACCCAATACCACAAAGACAAATATAGTATGTACTCACTCATAAGTGGTTACCAGACATAAGGCAAAGATATCCAGTTGACAATTTGTAACTCCAGAGAAGTTTGACCCCTCTTCCAGAAACAGATGGAAGCAGATGCACAACTAACCAATCAGCCATGGTCCTGGAGTACAATCAAAGTAAGGGAGGAGGGATATACTCATTTTGACTCCCACCAGGAATGGGATTGCCTTTCTTCACATTCTTGCCAGCATTCATTATCAGTTTTCCTGACAATAGCTGAATGTGGTGAAATGGTATCCTGGTATGCTTTTGTCAGCCCAACACAAACTAGAGTTATCTGGAAAGAGGAACCTCAATTAAGAAAATACCTCCATCAGATTTCCTGTAGTTGTCCAAGTTAATAAATATTTTTTGGATTTTTCCACTTTAGTTATGACTATTAGTATTTGTGTATAAGTTTTTATGATGCTGGAAACTGAACCCAGATCTTTGTACATATTTGGCACACATTATTGCATGTAAGTTTCATTACTGACATGCATTTTCACTTCTCTTGGGGACACAACTATGGAACCGCAAAGCCATATAGTAACTATATTTAATTTTTTGAAGGTTTTAAGGGTAAACGAATGGTCTCAGGCCTGCTAGTGAAATTAGCTACTACTATGCCACATTCTAACCCCTATATTGTCAAACTGTTTTCTAAAGTGGTGACACTATTTTATATTATCAAAAATAGTATATGATTACTTTCGTTGTTGTTTGTTGAAATAAGGTTTCACTATGTAACCCTGGCTGGCCTGGAACTCATCCAGATGTACTCACCTATGCTTCTCAAGTGCTGGTATTAAAGGTATGCACAACCACACCTGGCTCAAGGACTTAATCTCTCTGCAATATACCCGGAATTTATTTTGTTAAGCAGACTGTGACAATTCTGTGAAAAGGGACCAGGTGTCATGATGTGTACATCAAGTACCATAAGAAACACTGGGGCTGTTCACTATCACCACCTCAAATGCAGGAGAGTACTTCTTCCTGATTTCAGGATGGAATAATAAGAACACGACCACGTGGCCATCTCTATAGTAAAAACAGATAGAAGGTGCTGTATGATAAGACATTATAATTAAGTTTGGTAAAGCAGCACTAATTCCAAGATGAAAGCAACATTGTAAGTACAGACAAGGCCTGACCCAGGCCTTTAAGACCCAGAGAATACACTCATGAAACAAATTCCAAGTGGATCTATGGCTGTCAGCTTTGTAAACACAGGCAAGCCCCTTCTCTCTCCAGACCTCCACCAATGCAAGCTTTGGTAGACTCTAGACTCAGAACAGTGGCCCTCCAACTGTGTCTTGCTTTATACTCAAAGTAGATCTTGAACCTATAACCCTCCTGCTTCAGCCTTCTGAGTTTTCTGGATTATGCCCCTACACTTACTATGGAATAAGCCACACTCAGCCATGTGTTTTAAATGCACCAAATGCACACTGAGAAATAAGGTATTACTTTCTAACTTTTTCAGTGAAAGAATTTTTTCTTACATGTAATAATTTATTTCATAATCCACAAAACTCTGAAGTATACATGTATTACTACTTTGCAGATATAAAACCTAGTACTGCAAGTTATCATTTGCATAGAATTAGACAAATAGAACTAATGTTTAAATTACACAACTAGGCTCCTGAAGCTACACTCTTCTGAACAATAGACAATAGACTTACCATTTACTACGAACAGAAGTTCTGAACCCCTTCTTTCTGCCTGGGTTGAAGAATCCACCATGGTGAAAGACACCTCCTTTTAAAAGATTTATTTTGTTCCTTAACACTCCTTTCCAGCTTCAAGAAACCACACCTGCTCTAGAATGCCATATAAATGGAGTCATCACTGAATGGCAGCTATGGGGGAGTCACTTTCTCTCTGCCAGCAGGCAGCAGGGTTGCCAACATTGCAGATTCTCTAAATGCTGGTGAAACAATAGTGAGGGCTGAGTGTTAGTGGGTGGTCTGCTGTATTTGGTGTTCATGGATGCAGGGCACAGTGGGAATATGGCTAAATGCTCCTGAAACTGGTGCCATGTGGGAAGGACCTACTTCCTCCTGGGTAAGTACAGGGTAGTGATGGGCATGGCTTAAGCCTGCAACCCTTAGCAGTGCCTTCAGGCTGTGAAGATGACAGATCTTTGTTAATCCTATTCAAGTCAGCATACATGAACTGGAAAGGAAAGATTTGCAGAGGAGTATGTATTAGAGATATAGGAATCATCCAAATCAGGCTTCCACTTGAAATGATTTAAGTTTTCACAGGCATGTGGATTTCATGGACTGCAAGTGATAAATTATTTCAGGTTTCTCAGAGAATTGTGTTGGTAGAGTCAGGCATTCAGATGCAAGTTTTTAAATTCTTGGGCATGTCAGCTAACTCAGCCTCTCTGGTGTCCTGTGCTTTGACTGTTTGCTGATGGGAAGCAGATGTGGATTTCTCCCCACTCCCATTTTTGTTTATGTGTGGTCATTTCTTTCTAAAACTCAGTGGAATCTCATATTGCAATTTCTAAAGCCTATGAGTGACATTTCTTTCTTGTTGCTGCTGCACCTCCATTTTACCATTCAAAGTATGAGTATCAAGTCATTGACAGTTGATTAAAGTGTGCTTACGGGCATGAGGACAGATGGAGGAATGACATCATAGCTCCCACTTCCCCATCTTCCAGATGGCACTTTCTAAGGACAGATAGCAGCATTTCCTATTAGGCACAGCTCGCTTGCTCTCTGCTTGGAACAAGCTCTGTTTCTCTTAGACATAGACAATGCGGCTGGCTCCCTTCCTTCACTTGGGGATGCTGAGGCATTTCCAGAATTTCTTGTTAAAATTAAAATTTCAAGCATTAACTACACTTCCTGCTTCAAAAATTTTAATTAGACACAGCAAGAGAGCAGCCTGCTGACTTAGAGTCCTGACCTATTTTTGCATGAAATGACTCATTGTTGGGATTGTATTGAATGGTGGATTTCTGCTCTGTGTTTATTACCCATGCTGGATTTGTCTTCTGATGGTAAATGTGAAGGAGTCACATGCTGCAGGATTTTACCTGGATTACCAGGACTCCACCACTAATAACATTTTTATATGCTGTACTTTCAAATT
The DNA here is from genome assembly GCA_030556225.1 of Cricetiscus sungorus. NCBI lineage: Eukaryota > Metazoa > Chordata > Mammalia > Rodentia > Cricetidae > Cricetiscus > Cricetiscus sungorus. The sequence continues at coordinate 5,946,925 of JANBXA010000126.1, forward strand.
ATAACTTGGTTTTTAAATTAAAAAAAAAAGAATTATACTACATATCTTATGTTTTCCTTGTTTTATACAAGGTAAAGTCTCTGCGCTCACCTATATGTATGTTTCAGTAGTACATTTACTTATATTCTTGAGTAACTTATCATATAAATATTCTGAAATTTTGTTTATTAACTTAATTCAAGTTCGAGATGTTTCCAGATAAACATTATTGTATATAGCATCGCCATGTCATTGGCAAATACAGGTAGTTACTGCTCATCTACAGTGTACAAAATAAGTTTCATTATGATGTTTTCATATATGTAGTTGGCTTGTGCTCATGTTCACTCTCCCACTGCCCTCCCCCTCTCCCACTCAGTTAAGCTAAGTCACATTAAAGACTCACATGCAGTTGTAAGAAATAATAAAGAGGGGCTGGAGTTGGCTCAGTAGCTTTAGAATACTTACTGCTATTGCAGGACACAGGTTCAGGTCTCAGCACCTACATGGCAGCACACAACCTTCTGTAACTTCAGTTCTAGGGGATTTGACATACATTTCTGCTCTCCAAGGGCAGCAGGTATGCACACAGTGCACAAATACACATGTAGGCAAAATGTCTATGCACATATATAAACAAAACGATCTTTCAGAAAAGAAACAATGTAGACACTAACTATACAGACACTTAGCTCTGTCTGGTGGTGGCAGCCTATAAATCGTCATGTGTCACTGCCAAATGTACCATTGAGCCTGTTATAATATAGAACATGCCATAAGAACTGTGCTGCTCTTGTAGCCACACCCACTTCTCACACAAGCTCTACTCTGCATATTTTCTACCCTGTTCCTATTCTCTAATGGTTTATTTGTTATTTACTTAGGGGAAAGTCTGAAACTCACTGTGTAATCCAGGCTGAACACCTCCAGTGTTGTTGTTACACTGCTGTGGCCCTGTGGTAGGTTTTTATACCTTGCTCTTTAACTACTGGAAACCACTAATCTATTCTTCATTTCTATAAGCTTAAAAACAGTGTGAAATAGTAATTTGGAATAACACAAATGCAAGCCTGACATGATCCCTCACACCTATAATAATTGTACTTGGAAGATAGAGGCAGAAGAATTGCCACAAATTTGAGGCCAGACTGGTCTACACAGTAAGTTCGAGGACAATCTGGGCATGAAGCAGCAAAAAAGGAATAGATCAGTCAGCTCTATCACACCTGTAACCTCAGGACTTAACCTGGTTACTCTTGTTTCAGTGGTGTCTAAAGTCATTCCTTCTTATTAAAATGGGGATAATCATATCCATCCTTCCACTAGAACTTAAATCAAGGTAAAATGAGAGAAAAGATAGAAAGGCACCCTGTGGACTAGAAACTATAATGAAATTTGCAGAAAGAAAGACCAAGTCACAATGAAGTATTCTTAAATTTTATTGGCACTGAAATAGAACACAGATTGAGCATAAACCCCTCCAAAACAATTATTTAAAAAATAAAAATACACAAAACTTGAATATAAATTCTAACCTTCTCCCCAGCCTCTGTGGGGGTGGGTTATTGCCCTTAATGCAGCTAGATTGCACCCCCCCACAATTCCAGGTTTGAATTTAGCCAATATAGGGCAGCTCACCGACTGTCAATATAATTCACAGCAATGCATATAAGATTCCCCAAGGTTAAGTAGAAGGGGCTTGGGCTGAAGGAGGCTCTGGGCCAGGGATGCTGCATGGAAGGACAATACAGCCTTTTGGGAATGAACCCTTGGGAAAAGGCAAACAGGAACAATAAAACCAAATATTAAGTACATTTTAAAAGAATTGTGTGACCTATAGTGACAGGTAAATCACTAATACTGAAGTCTTATTACATTTTGTTTTTGGCAAAATATCATTTTTGATATAGTATATACTTCCCAGACATTGAGATGGGGTAGTCAAAATAATGAAGCTAAAATGATTCTGTCCCAAGACTAGTATCTCTAATAGTGCATTAGCAAAAAAAAAAAAAAAATAGAAATCAATATCGAGTTAGATATCACTAGAATATATAATACTGGTAAAAATTAGAAGAGCACACATGTGACAAAAAAGAGAAAGCAGCTGCTCCAAAGTGGAGAAAATGGTGTGAGGGTGTGAAGGGACAAGGCCAGAGTACCCAGCAGCTTTCTGTATGTAGCTCCAAGGGACAACATAACTAGTGATGAGACCTGGGTTAGAGATTTGTCAGAAGCAGGGCCCACTCACCACTTTAGACTGGGTGACTGAGAGACAAGAACTACTCTTACTTGTCATAATGTGTATCTGGGGGAAGAGTTTAGAACTCCTAGCAGGAAAAATACTACAACCAGGCATAAACATTTCTCCCTTTGTGGCAACACTTTTAGGTGCAACTGGCTAGATTTGGAAGAACTTGTCCTTTCTGTCCTAGCTGGAAGAGATACAGAGACTGGAGAGGGCAGGAACAGATTCTGAGATGGAACCAGGAACCTGAACTAACATGGGGAAAGTCTTAGCCATAGACCTAACTTGAGAGAAAAAAGGCTCCCAAGATGCTCAGTGGCAAGGGGCTTTCTAGGTTGTTAGTGTGCTCTGTTGAATGCACTGCTCCCTGCATCCCTTTCTCCCTCCTTGATTGGAAACTGAGTCCCTAAACACAGGGACAAGGCTTATTGCGGCTGATTTGGTAATGGGCCCAACATGGGAGGTAGAAGAAATAAGAATGACTAAACTTCTCTTTACCTTCCAATCATTACAAAGTCTAAATCACTCTAAAAGGGATGGACATTTAGAGGCCAAATCCTAGGTCAACTGACATACTAAATGATATAGCCAAGGCTCTACTTCTGTCCCTAAACCACACAATATCCCACCTTTGCAAATCATAGGACGTGGAAGAAGCAGGAAAGGGATAGGCGCTAGCTATCAACCTATTTCACACCTGAGTCCCAGAGGAAAACAGTAAGTGTGGGTTGGGGGGGGTGCTTGTCAAATCAAAAGGAATGAGTTCAAGCTGGGGAAGAATGATTGATTCTAGAAAGCTAGGTTGAATGTGACAGAGAAGACAAAGATTTCATTCGCACCACAGTGGGCCATTTGTTTGCCCAGGGATTTGAGCGGATGAGACTGAAGGGCTAAATTTGGTCCCAAGGCTATACTGAATGTTTGGCATGGCTCCAAGGCTTTTCTAGTTAGTGGCTCCAGCACAGTGTTAGTTAGGCAAAACTATAGGAGTGTGGGGACAAGGAAGAAGGAGGAGGGGCCCCTAAAGGCTGAATGCCCACTACATGGACTCAAATTCATCAATGCGCTGTTTGGTATTGCCCTGCCGGATTTGGCGCAGGGTCTTGTATTTGTCTCGTCCCAGTCGCATGTTCTCAGCATGGATCATGTCATTGGCAGTCTTCTTGGACTCATCTCGGGCATTGGCCAGCTCTGAAGTAAGGGCCTGTGAGGATGCAAGAGGAGTCAGAGTTCTTTTTTTCTCCTCTTTCCCAACCCAAATAAGCCATATGCACTTGCACACACATGAGCATGTGCCACATACACAGTGTAGAAGGGATTAATGATGGCTATCTCTAGAGAGTAGAACAATCTGAATAATGTTCCAAATAGTCAAGCAGCAATTTGACTAGTTAGATATTTTCTGAATATAAGATGGGAGAGTAGTAGGAAGTAGGAGAGAACTAAATAAGGTACTCTCGGGTGTGACTGGTAAGTAAAACTGTCTTCCCTTCAAGGTTTTATAGTTCTGGAGCCCTACTCAGCACAGGCATGTGTTTGGGAACATTAGTTAGAGAAGTGCCACATTTGTTTGTGCTGTGGAATATTTGTTGAATGATGCAAAGATGTGTTGCATTCTTTTATGTTTCATTTGTTTAACTCTTTGAAGCTGTGTTACTTTGCCTGTCTAAAACACCTGATTGGTCTAATAAAGAGCTGTGCAGGAGAAAGCATAGGCAGGGCTGGTAGGTAGAGAGAATAAATAGGAGAGATCTGGGAAGAGACAGAGAAACAAAAGGAGGAGGACATCAAGGGCCACCCACCGAGCTACACAGCAAGCCATGGAATAAGAAGGAAAGAAAAGATACAGAGAAATAGCAGAAGGTAAAAGCCCAGACATAATAATTTAAGAAAATCTGGCTAGAAATAAAACAAGCTAAGGTCAAGCAGGCCCCCAAAGAGCACAGAGCCAAAAGAATAAAAATTAAAAAGAAAGAAAAAAAGGGAGGGAGGGAAGGAGGGAGGAAGGGAGGAAGGACCCCTGCCTGGATACCTTAAGATGCTTCTGCACACGCTCATTCTTCTCAGCCTCAGTGGTACGCTCCTCTTCACTGCGGTCCTTGGCCATAGCATCAGCCCGCAGCTCAGCACTGGCCTCTGCCCCATTCTCATCTTGCTCATCCTGTTCATTCTCAGCAGGCTCTGCCACATGAGGTGTACTCATGGCAGTCTTCAGCTCAGCACGAGTCTTCTCCAAGTCCTCCTGTACCATTTGGGCCTGTCCAGCAACAGAAAGAGAAGCACTGGCTGTCAGATCAGGTAGCTTGTGATAATCTAATCATACCTAGAAAGACAAGTCTAGTAAGAGACCAGTTAGGACAAATAGCTTTATTGGCTTGATCCTGGGGTTTTTAAAAATTCGAAATAACTTCCCATGGGTATTGGAGAATTCTAAAATATTTGAGAAAGCTTTGAGCTCCTTCTCCCATAATGACTGTAAAATAGCTGTTTGTTTGAAAAAGGCAGAATCTAAATCTAAATCTAGGAAATATAGAAACTGGAATATATACATATAGCATACTCTTTCCCACAGTGCTTTGCTCTGGGTTCTGTATCTTACCTTTTGCTGCCATTCCACAGCCTCACTTTCCTTCTTCTTTCGGGCCATTTCCAACTGAGAGATCCGTGATGTCAGCTCTGCCATTTCTGAAGCCTATAGACATATTAGAAACCTATAAGGGCTTGACCTTTGGGTTTTCAGGATTTAGATGACTTTAACCCCAGTTCCTCTGTAGAACTGGTAGGTAATTGGCTGTTCCATTATCGTTGCCCTGGTGACTCTTTTAACCAAATTATTCTCCCCTTTATACTGCCATATGTCATAGCTCCCCTCCTAGAATACAGGCCTCCTTAAGGCAGACAATTGGTCATCTCTGCTCCTGTTCTTTCCCTCTTCCCCTCTTAATGTTGCCAAATGTACATGCAGTGGGGCCTCAGCAAAGCTTAGAAATCACTGCTTGAAGTAGCAATGGCTTCACTGCTATCCTAGGACTCCACCAAGACTGCTGGCAGAACAAATAATTATGAATATCACAAGACAATCTCTGCAATGGGGAAAGTTTATGCATACCCTTATGCCTTGAGCAAATTTCTCATGACATCTTTTTTTCCTGAAAGATACTAATGCTCCAATACTATAAAAGGAAGAACTATGTTAAGGAAATTTGGCCCTAGATTCTTAAATTTCAAGTCATAGAACCCTAGTTTTTAGGGAGGAAATCTTTCCATGGGAGACAAAAAGAGTTGTAGTCCTTCATCAAACACAGTGGTGACCTATGACAAGTCTCTTAGCCTCCATGATTCTCAATTTCCTAGTCTAGTCATGTTATTCTGCATGGGGTTTAATTCCATGGGGTTATTGAACAAAGAAACAGAAGAAAGCAACACATGATAAGTGCAATTCCTTTTCCTTTCTTAGCCTATAGGATCAGATCTACATATGAGAAAGTAATTGAAACCCAAGACCTTTGGAAGACTGTGAGCCATTCTAGTGATAGGTTAGCTTGGTTCTGAACGAACTCTTGGAGACCTCTAGAATATAAACAAGCTAGAAAGACTTAGATACACAAGCAAAGGGATTTATAAACTGGTAGGGGTGCAAGCAAGAAAAATGTATGCACAGAGCCCCAGGCCAAGATGCCACCTTACCAGCTGTTCCTGGGTCTTCTTCTGGTCCCGAGAAGCTTGCAGCAGGGCCTCCTTGGCTTCTTCAGCTTCTTGACGCTCTTTGGCCAGTTTTTCAGCCTCACTCTGGGCACGCTTCCGTTCCTGCTCAAGTTCTAGGGCCCTGCGGGTCTGTTCTTCCAGTTCTAGTAGAAAAGGAAGAAATTGATGGAGGGTTCAGAGATGAAGATGCCACACTAGCTTGCTTCCTGGGATATTTCCACTTCGTGGCACGGTAGGGAAGGGTACCAAGAATTTTTCTCGAAAAATTCCTTATCTACTCTATGGCCATACCTAGACTATGAAGTCTTGTTGTGCAGCTCAGGAATAGTGTATATACCAGAGGGAGAGGTTCTGGGGAAACTCAGCCTTCACAGTGACTCAGCCTCACCTTGCTGAGCCTTCTTAGTTTGCTCCTCAATCTGCTTCAGCTTCTCCATCAGTTCTTCCTTTTCCCGTTCAATCTTCTCCTTCTCTTTTTCTGCCAGCTCACGCTTCTTCTTCTCATTTTCCAGCAGAGCACTAGAGAAGACAAGAAGGAATGTTAACAGGATAGTAAGGCTGCATGGAATCTTGAGGACCTGAGTCTGATAGCTCCCATCCGTAGTGTAAGGCAGACAGAGCTTGTGAACAAGAACCATTCTCACTTTCCTCTATCTAGCCATCACATTGCCCCACAGATTCCTATGCTCAGTCCATTTACCTCAAATTCGTGAGAACTAAACAGGAATGCTGGTGCTGCAAGTAACCAACTGGATGGCTTTGCTCTTTCTTGTTCTCAACCTTCCATCTGCAAAATCATTTACTAACTTTTGCACTCTGGCTTGGAGCTTTACTGCAAGGTGAGCTTGGGTTTTGTACTTCAAGTCTACAGCTAGAGCTAACTTTGCCTTCCTTAAACTCTAGCTTTAGGTTCCCTTTTCCCAGACTTTCTTGCAGATCTAGAATAAGTATTTGCTTTTTCTGTCTTCACTACCTATTCAAGGAAGTATTACTTTTTTGTTTTAAAGACTTCATTTTTATGTGTGATTTTCCTGTGTATATAAATGTACAATATGCATGCAGTGCCCACGTTGTCTAGAAGAAGGTGCCAGATCCTCTGGAAGTGGAGTTACAAATGGTTGGAAGCTGCCACATGGATGCTGGGAACCTATCCCGGGTTTTCTGCAATAGCAGCATGGGCTCTTAACTGCTGAGCCATCTCTCCACCCCTTAGGAAGCATTCTTAGACCTTGGCTACATGTCTTCACTCTCAAACCTTCAAAATGCTTGGCACTCACTTTTTCATAACACTTTTCACTATTGCATATGCGAAACAATTTATTTTATCTGTCTTCTACTAGAATGATGGTAGGGCACACCTTTAATTCCAGTACTTGGAACACAGAGGCAGGTGGATCTCTGTGAGTATGAGGCCAGCCTGTTCTACAGAATGAATTCCAGGACAGCCAGGACTGTTTCACAGAAACCCTGTCTTAAAAAAAAACTTCTTCTACTAGAATGACAGCTTCACAAGATGAGGAATTTTTCACTGCTCAATAAATATTTAAGGGAATTAATGATACAACTTTTGTACCTCAAGACTATGTAGGTAAGACAGTGTAAGCATATACATGTATGTATTTCCTTCATTCTCTGTGTTCCTTGACTATAAGGTCCTACAGAGTATGTTCTAGTTCAGTAAACTGTTTCCAAACTCTTGGTAATTTTTTTCTTAATATATGAGAACACTAGGCTGTCAACATAACTCAGTAATAGAGTACTTGCTTGACATACACAGGGCTTTGAGTACATACACCAGTATTGGGGGAAAGTCAACCTTAGTTGAGGGGGATGCGCATGTGCCCCAGTGACCACACACTCATGCATGTATATGTACACGTATGTACGTATGTACGTACACACACACACACACATATACACATATAATTAAGGGTAAAACACAAATATATATCTGTATGTATTAGAACCAGGTTCAATGTAAGAAAACATACATACCTATTTTTATTTTTATTTTCATTATTTAAGACAGGGTCTTACTATTTATTCCTGGGGTCATGAACTTACAACAACTTTGTGGAGCTGAAAACTTATACAGCCACTTTGCAAATCAATACGGTGGTTTCTCAGAAAACTGGGAATTGATCTTCCTTAAGACCCAGATATACCAGTCTTGGGCATTTACCCAAAGGACACTCCACCATACACTTGCACAAGGACACTTGCACAAATATGTTCATAGCATCATTATTCATAATAGAAACTAAAAACACCATAGATGTCCCTCAACCAAAGAATGGATAAAGAAAATGCAGCATATTTACACAATGGAGTATTACTCAGCTACTAAAAACAATGACATCATGAAATTTGTAGGCAAATGGATGGAACTAGAAAACAAAAAACATCCTGAGGGAGGCAACTCAGACCCAGAAAGACAAACATGGTATGCACTCACTTATAGGTGGTTATCAGCTATAAAGTAAAAGATAACCATGCTACAATCCACAAAGTAAGAAGGAGGGCTCAAGGAGGGAGCACTTGGATCTCCCTGGGAAGGGGAAACAGATTTCTCAGATAGACTAGGACTGAGTAGGGATGGGAACAGGAGAGATCCGGCAGCCTCTGAAATCCCAGACTTTTGGTAGCTATTGCTAAAGAAGCATAAATGTATGTGCTGAGACTGAATATATGGAGTTTCTTCTCCTCCACAATTCACAAGTCCTGGTCCGAGCTGATACGACACCCTAGACAGTCTAGGAAGCTTTATAGAAACTTCCTTACCACAGCAGCACTATAGCACCTACCGCTCCATCTGCTTCTGGTGCTTCTCCTCCCGGGCCTGTGCCTTCATCTGCTGAACTTCAATGGTGTCTGGCTTACGCCGACGCATGTACAGCTCATGATTCCCCATGCACAGGGCCAAGATCCTCTTGTTAATCCGAAGCCGTGGAGCATAGAACACAAAGTCCTGGAGGGAACAGAGTAGTTGAAGTGTTTAGGGCTGACCAGATGGCTCACATATGCCCTGGAGCACACACATGCATGCATATACACAGCAGGAATAAAATAATAAATGTATACATTTTTTAAAGTGTTGGGGGAAAGGTGAAAGTGACCTTCTGGTTTCTGTTAAGCTAAACCCAAACGTACTGAAAAGACTGTGTAATGCAATCATTTGCATTGCAGTGGGAATACTAATTACCAGAGTAAGGAAATGATTTTTCCCAGAGTCAGTTGTCAGGGAAGTGTTAGACTTAAGGCTAGAACCCATGTTTCTTATCTTTGACATCAAGTGTTCTTTCCACCAAACCACCATTTTTTTTTTGTCAACTCTACTCATGAAAAGCAGCCTGGGACCAGCAAGATGTTTCAGGAACTGCCACCAAGCCTGACAACAAGAGTTTGATGCCCACAAACAACATAGAGAAAGAAAGCCAGTTCTAACAAGTTGTCCTCTACCCTTCACACGTGTGTCAGGAGTTGTATATCATTTCACCTCCTCCACACAAACCTGGAAAACTGAAAAGGAAACCTTTAAAATAAAATAGCACCCTAAAACACTTTATCAGAAGTGTCTTTTTCTGCTCCAGTATTTTTTCTTTTCAGTTTTCAAAATAAGTTTATTATTAATTCATAGGCAGGAGAATGAGAGGGCCATGACCTTGAGTTAAGTTAATATGGAAGTCAGCCACATGGTGGAAAAGTAGCCTCATTGCAGGGAGATCTTTACACAAAGTGTGAAAAAACCCAAAGCACCAGAGAAAGCATACATAGGGTCTGGTCAGCATTTGAAACAAAACCACAGAAGAGAAGAAAAGGAAGAGTTATATTCCTTTGCATCAGGATATAGTAAGATAAGCACATCCATCATCATGGCAACTAACAGGAATTAAACTATGGGGTAGGAACTCAAGGAAGGAAAAGCACACTGTCTCATTAAAGAGATAATTATGTGTACTACTTCTTTACCTTAGTGCAGGGTGGGCTGACTTTTCTGAGGTACCTCCTTGGCCTAGTAATTGACTGGCCCAACGGAATTAACTCTTAAGTGAGCAGACAATGTCACATCTCTCTACCCGAGATCTAACTACAGTTCTTAAATGATTATCAAAGGACCTCCTATAAGATAGACAATACTCTAGACAATAGGTACACCACGGGTGTCTAAACCATTTCTATAATCTCTGAAAAGTGTATTCTAGTTACAAGAAAGCAAGCTGTAAGTACACAAATATCTGAGTTTCTTAAGCATCAATTATCTTGATTGTTATTTGTTTTAAAAAGCCTTTGTTTTCAGCTGGCTTTTTATTTTATTGAGAACTACATACATGAGCACTTTACCTCCATCCTACTTGTGTGCCTCCCTAAAACTCATAACCTCTTTTTAAATTATTATTACCACATACTAAATAAATTAACAAGTTTAACGTAACAATTAAAAAGCACATTTTAGTGCATATGATAATACATGTATGTAATTCTAGCACTCATGGGCTGAAGGTTACTTTAAGTTAGGGCCAGGTTGGGCTAGAGTAAAACTTTGTCTTAAAAACTCCTGAATAAAGAAATGTGTGTAAAGTAAATGTTTAATCTTCTCTTATTAATAGTTCTAAAAGGTAAATTGGTAATGGCACCTTTACATTTGAACTTCTGGCTCTGCCTTCTTCCCACAATTGAACATGAGGCAAGTACACGCAGAGTACATTTTGGGGACTTAGGAAGGGGAGGCAGTGGCAAAGCAGCAGCACTTAAGACTGCCTGTAGCTCACCATCTCCCACCCACAAAGGGAGTCTGATAATAGAGAGGAAACAAATAAAGGGTGTCGCATGGCCATTTCTCAGCACCAATTTCCTCTTATACTTTATTTTCCATTTGTGCTTCTTGTTCTGTTGTGTATAACTGGTACAGACAAATCCAGTGACGTGTTTGTTCTTAGAATTATCTAAACCTTGGCAGAAACCTGTCATGCATCGTCAGGAGGGAATCACTCACCGGGGCTTTTTTGTCAATAGGCTTGATGACAAATTTCTTATCATTGAAGGAGATATTCCTGATTTCACTCCAAGGGAAGCCAATCTTAGGAGTCAGTCTGTAGAAACAGAGGCCAATGACATCATGACAATGACAAAGCAAGAAGGAAACAGACCTAGTGCCTTGCCTTCACTACCACCAATCCCCTAACACAAACATCTTCCTTGAGGAGATAGACTAACGTTAACTCAGCTACTCTCATTACTTACTGCCCTTTGTTTTGTGCCAGTCTATAAAAACCTTCCAGAGGATCTGCAGTAATTTAACTGGAAACCTTCCACATAAAACTATTAACTTCAGGAAGATAACTAATGAACTCAGATTCCAGCAGTAAATGGACCAATAATCTAATTTCATCCTTACCAAGAGCAGACCAAAGGGGTGGGGACAAACAAGAAAGACAACACTACAGCAAGACTTATAGGCCAAAAGTCACTGCATCATGAGATGTGAACTTTATAAACCCTCACAAGGCAGACTCCAAAAATCATAAGGGTCACGTTTATAAATTTCCTAGTAGCTATAGGAAAACGGAGAGAAAGGAAATATGATGACCTAATTGTAAACGCTTAATTAACCCTATAGGACCCAATACAATCATTTGAACATATAAATCAATATTTAAAAATACAGATATTTTTACATCACTGTAGATTGTATTATTTTTGCATGGGGAAGCAGTGAGATAAGGTCTCACATAGCCCAGAAGGGGTAGTTTTATGTCAATTTAACATAAGCTACAATCAACAGGCAGAACCTCGACTGAAAAAAATGCCTCCATAAATTCTGACTATAAGGCATTTTTAAATTAGTTTCTAACGGACCCACCCTTTTGTGGGTGGTGTCATGGCATCCTTGGGCTGGTCTTCTTAGGTTCTATAAAAAAGCAGGCTGCCAGGCAGTGGTGGTGCATGCCTTTAATCCCAGCACTTGAGAAGAAGAGGCAGGTGGATCTCTGTGAGTTCAAGACCAAGCCTGGTCTACAAGAACTAGTTACAGGACAGGCTCCAAAGCCACAGAGAGAAACCCTGTCTCCACCCCCACCCCACCCCCCCCGAAAAAAGCAGACTGAGCAAGCCATAGGGAGTAAGTCAGTAAGCAGCATTTCTTCATGGTCATTGCATCAGCTTCTGCCTCTGGGTTTTTTTCCCTGCTTCAGCTCCTGCCCTCACTGCTTTTAACAATAAACATGGCACAGTAAGCAAAATTAAACCCTTTTCTCTGCAAGTTGCTTTTGATCATGGTGTTTCATCAGAACAATGGCAACCCTATACCAAGAAAGCCTTGAATTAACCATGTAGCCAAGGCTGGCCTTGAAATTCTGATTCTTGCTGAAGGCACATCCTGATTGCTAGAATAACAGGCATGCACCACCATACCCAGAATAATTTAGATATTAGATATTAAATGAGCTCCCATTTGTTGAAGGCTAGATTCCCAGATAATGGTGTTATTAGTGATGGCGGAATTTTGTGAATGGGGCTTGAATGAAGGAAGTAGGTTATTGGGGGCATATCCTCAAAGGAAACACTGAGATTCCAGTCCCTTCCTCTTTCATTGTCTATTTCCCAGCTGCTGTGAGGTCGGCAATTACATGCTCTCCACCATGAAATTCTACCTCAATATAAGCCCAAAACAGCTACATCAAGTAAATACACAAGCCAAAAATATATCTTTCCTCCTTTAAGTTGATTTCTCCCAGGAATTCTGTTACAGGTATAGAAAGATGATTAGTACAATTTTTTTCCTCATAGTAGTTCTTCAAAGTGTGGTATATAGTTTCCATTTGTGACACATCTCAGCTGTAATGACATTTTAAATATTTAATAGTCACATGTGGCTAGTGACTACCATAATAATAGTACAACTTTAGTTAATATAGGATTAAGGAAGCTATACAAACAACTTGGCTGGACTTCATTTGGTAGAAAAATAATTGAGGTGTGACTCAAATGGTATAACCTTGCTCTGTGGTAAGGCATGACACCTATGTTTAAAAGAAGTCTGTGGTATACCTGTCATTCTGCTCATAGATGTTGAGTCCCAAAGCATCCACACCAAGCCATAGCTCTGAGCCTTTCTTGTTCTTGATGCTGAAATAGTTCACACCGTACATCTCCAGGTCTTGAGCAATCTTGAGATATTCCAGGACAGCATCTTCCCTATATGATGAAGAATTGGAGAGAGGGATTGTCACACAGTAGTGCTCCCATAAACAGCAACATAAAAAAGCCAGCTTGATCTCTATTTCTGACAACAGTATTGCTCACAGGCTTGTGAAATATATAGAATGTAAGCAAATGATGAATAACAAGAATATGCATCAGTTCTATTAAATAAAAACTGCTGACAAAGCCCAAAGTATAAGGAAAGGCTATCCCTTGTCTTCGGGAATATCAGCTTTACAGAAACTATCCTCTCTCTTTTCCATTGTGACATCTTCTTATAGAAGTGCATTCCTAGCAGAATTTGGACAAGAGTGCTGATAATAAGATGACATTTGTTCCTCAACCATCAAATACTTTTACAATGTTTAGATAGCTCTTTTACCATTTCTTTTTAGGGGTGGAATCACTAGGTAGCCCAGAAACTTCCTTGAGATCCTAAGGTTTCCTCCTTTGCGATGCAGTCAAAACTGTTCAGGATGTAGGAAGTAGTGGAATGTGCCTGTAATCCTAGCATCACTTGTAATGCCAGTACTTGGTAGTTAGAGGTAAGAGGATTGTGTGTTCAGGATCAAAAAAAACCTCCTGGGGCTGGCAAGACAGCTCAGCTGGTCAGGGCACTGACCAGCAAGTCTAACAATCTGAGTACAGTGACTGGGACCTCCATGCTAGAAGAAGAGAATACACTCCCAAAAGTTGCCTCTGACCTCCACATGTGCATCACGGCATAAAGCAATGGTTCACAGGCACACACATGTACACATAAGAGACAGAGCCTGCATGTGTGCATGACACAAAATATATATGACTGTAGTAATTTAAAAACCAAAACTTTGATCTGGGATGGTAAGATGCTTCTGTGACTAAATGTGCCTGACATACAACCTGACTACCTAACTTCAATATTTAGAACCCATGATGGAGAGAGAACCAACTACTGAAGGTTGCTCTCTGATCTTCAAATGCTCACTGTGACAATACACACATTCAAATAACACATATCACTCACTCACTCACAAACACACCATGCAAAATAATAAACAAAACATAATGTCCTAATTAGATAATTAATGATCTTCTCAAATTACAGTCTTTTGCATTAAAATTTTGTCCTTATATTTTTTTTAAAAAAACCTAAAACTAAAACATATTCTCACAATTATTCAAGTTTGACTTCCATATTTAAGTGCCAATATCATCCCTAATCATTTGCCTCTTCTTTGTAGATCCCCATCCTCATTCTCCTTGCAAAGACAGTGAAGTTCACAACTGGTAGGAGAGGCTTACCTGAGCATGCCTCGGTGTTCCTCATGCCACACCTGGATCCGCTCTTCCCACTGGTCCTTGTTGAGTTTGTGCTGCTCCAAGACTCTAAAAAGACAGTGAATAATCAGAAAAGTACAGATCACAAGCAGGATGGGCGGGAAGCTCACTAAGCTCTCTACAGAGTTGATGCAAATGTGAAGTTAGCCCACTGGGGTACTGCTGGACTCAAACTGAAAAGTAGAGTTGAATACACTAAAGCAGATATAAGGAACTTCCTAAAAGAGTTCCAAGACAGATGACCAAACAGGACAAAGGAATCATCCTCTTCATTCATTCATCCATCCATCCATCTATCCACCCATCCATCTATCTGTCTATCTGAGACAGAGATTCATCTATGTATTTATTTATTTGCTTGTTTGAGACAGATTTTCTCCTTTATGTAGCTCTGGCTATTCTGAAACTGATTATCTTGATTAGGCCAGTCTCAAACTCATAAAGCTTCACCTGCTCTGCCTCCAAAGTGCTGGGATTAAAGGCCAGACCCTCTTTATTCTTTTTACCACAAAGCTAATAATGTGTTGCATCCCAAACCTAACAATAATACATCAGGAGTCTGTGTTGGAGGCTAACAATACAGATAAGTAGGAATATTCTCTCCTACACACCCTTGGGGCCAAGAGCTGGTGTTTACAAAACACCTATGGATACAGGGCAAGGAAGTAGTCCCAGACTACTCTAAAGGAAACCAATAGGCCTGACCCATAATTCTACCAGATTGTTAAACAAGACTTGTTTTATATATGCCATCTCATACATTGTAGCACTGACTACAAAAGTTTCCTAGAGCAGTTACTATCTCTAATATCTTCTGATGGCATGTGTACAGGCCACAGCTCCAATTCTACTAGGGATTCCAGAATCAGGGTTGCTTAGTTTTTCTTCTCCTGTTCTAATCCAAAAGCCTATGGAAATGGCTCTTGCAAAATGAAACAAAACTTCCAAGGTTAAAAAAATAAGGACATTGGGGGTTCAGGTCAATTCTGTTTCAAATGTGAGAGATTGGGCAAATCAAAGAGAGTACCTCTGAATCTCTCTTTCCTGAGCCAGAAAATAAAGAAACAGCTTGCCTTGTTTATTTGGCATTGTCATGATGTTAGAACAAAAATTATTAAGTGTTTAAGAGCTTTCACCTTTGAAGTTTACAAAATCAGAAAACTCTGTAGACTGTTACCCGTGACTTGCATATTTTTCTCTCTTTCTCTCCTGTGAATTTCTAAAATAAAATCTCATCAGTGAAGAAGAAATGGGAACGGGGGAGGACAAAACAAATCAACCCATCTTTACTTCTACGTAAGCACCTATCTCCAGGGTAATGAAGCTTTGAAATCAGGGAGAAAAGGGGGGGAAAAGCTGTCTGGGGACCGGAAATGCAATAAGATATAATACTATATACAAATGTGTCTCTCTGAGCAGCACAACAGTCTTTAGACAGAACCTAGTGGAAAGAAACTTATCTGACACCGCTTTTAAAGTGGGGATTAGCCAGACTTTGGTTGCTATCCCCTACTCACTTTAGCCAGGCCAAAGAGACCAGGGTACCACCTCACCTCTGGGGCAGCAGCTTATCTCCTGCCAGGTAGCCAGACTTGTGCACTTCCTTATTAAAGTCACCATACTTAGACTGGACGGCATAGGAGGCCAACAGCACAGCAGTCTCAGGTGGGCAATAGATGTCATCATTAAGAATGCCCTCCTTCACTTGCAGGAAGAACAGGCGCTGAGTGATATCCTGAATCAGTTCCTCAGACACATCTTCTGGGTAGAACTTGGCCCGGAACTTGAAGAGCAGTGGACTTTCTTTCCGCACATCCTGTGCAGTCACCTGGGAGGATCAAGGAGGTTATACAGGCTCTAAAATGATAGATTTTGTTGATGGGAGAGTGTCTATAAGGTAGTGGGAGAGTGCTGAGAGATTTTAATTCCAAGTAATCTCCAAAGCCTGGGAGATTTCTACGTATTATTTCTTCCCCTTGGAAATTTTTGGAAACTTTCTTCTTAAAATTTCTAACACACATTGATGGCAGAAGCCACCATTACCTGATAATACAGCTCAATGATTCCAAATTCTAGGAGTAGGTTTAAGAACACTCCTGTCTTGCAAGCTTCTTGTGTAAAATGTATTTTATATTGTTTCCGTGTGTGGGTGCTATGTCAAGTGCATGGCTGGCACCTATGTTTGTCAGAAGAGACCATTAGACACCCTAGAACTAGAGTTCTAGCATGTGTGAGCTGCTATGTCAGTGCTGGGAACTGAACCCAGATCCTCTCTAAGAACAGTCAGTGCTCTCGAGAGCTGAACTGAGAATGTCTGCTACCCCTAAAGCTCCTCTTTCAAGTATTCTCTTATGTTATAAACTATTAGAGAAGAGCAAATCTGGTTGAAGCTGCAGAATTGGCTAGACAGTGACCACATGACTTTCTAAAGCCTGAAAATGGCTCTACTTTATCTAGCAAAAGTAGCTGCTGTTGGAGCCAGTAGCATGAGTCAGAGAGTAAAGGTACTTGTTTCCAAGACTGCTGGCCTCATTTAGATCCCAGGGAACAACAAAATAGAAGAACTGACATGACGTGCATGCATGCACACATACACACACATAGTAAATAAATGTAATTCTACAAAGTCTCCATTCTTTAATAAAACAAGATCTTTGAAGCAAAAGTGAGATGCCCACCTCTAGATACATGAGTCACAGCACAATATTGAGACCTGTAAGGTCAAAGTCAACCAGTTTTGGGGGTATGGAGAGCTAAGTCTGCCAGGTGTCTGCACATGTTTAAGGTGTTTCTTAAGGCTCTTTCTTAGAGTCCTGCAGACCTCGAGAAAGGGATCTCACCACCTTAAACCACTAGAAGCTTTGGTCCCCAACAAGTCTAAATTAAAGAATCCTCTTCACTCCTTTTGGAGTGACCTTCTTGCTTAGAAGTCAAAGTTAAAACACAACAACTTTGCCTCGGTCCAGCCCTCTGCCTATACTTTGATGAAAGTAATCAGTAGGAGAATGGTATTGGGCTACTGTAATCCCAACACTCAAGTGGAAGCACTAAGATCAGATGTTCAAGGTCACCATCTGCTACACAGAGCTTGAGGCCAGCCTACAACGAGAAATCCTTTCTCAAAATAGAAAAGGAGGGGTGGGAGTGATGAAAGCTGCAGAACCAACCATGCAGATTAGAAAACACCTTTTGTCTACAAATGACACAATCATACATCAACATGGAAATCTCTGTCTGACTAAGGATAGCTGGCTACATATGGTTGTCTCTCCCCCCCCCACCCCAGTAACTTTTTAAACTAACACTCTAAACACTGTTTCCTTTGTTGTTCAATAGAGTACTAAGTATCTTAGTTTTGCTAGCAAGCATATGTTATTAGCTGGAACAACTTCTGACAGCAGTAAGTGATTACCTTCTTATTGAGTTTCAGCCAAGTAGAAAAAGCTTTTGTGTCCTGGTACTGCAGACCGAAGAACCAAACTTCCCTCAAGCCAATTGTTTTCACCACCTGGAAAAGACAAAACAGTCATTGGTTTATTATCTATCCCATGCCAGGCATTAAAGAACATAAAGGTGGAACCAACTTATATCTACCTCAAAGGGTACTACAGTCTAGAAAGCAAATAAACTTAAAGCAGCAGTCAAGAACTGCTTCTTGACTGGCAGTTAATGGCTTCCAGGACAGCGAGAGTCCATTTTTTTCAAAGATGTGGCCTTTAGTAGGTTTCCTACACTCTGGTGAGTGACTTTATACCTATGAACATACTGGTAAGACTAACTAGACTCTGTGGGTTTAAAAAATGAGTACATGAAGTTGGGAGGGAGAGGGTCTGAAAGTAGCTGGAAAAAGGTGAATATGATAAAAGTGCATTGCATAATGTGTGAAATCGTTAAATAATTAATAAAAATGGATTTTAAATGGAATTACTGTCATACAAGGAGTCCAAATGTAAAAAAAAAAAAAACAAAACAAAAAAACAAAAAAAAACAAAAATCCATAGCAGTACAAGGGGAACTATTTAGGAAAAGGACAAGGACCACTGGATGAAAAGATGGTCACTATAACCAAAATACAATACATGTATGTGTATGAAAATGTCACAAATTACAATTGACATAAGCTTAATACATAATAATGAAAGAAAAAGAAGAAACTGATATCATCTTTTTTCCCCACTAAGAGAACACTGGTACACACCAATAACCTTACTTACATATATTGTCATCTTCAATTCTCAAAAGAGCCCTATGCAGAAGTATAGTGATGCTCACTTTACAGATAGCAATATTAAATGTTCAGAAATGAAATGACATGCCCAAGGTGCAGATAGGAAGTTACAGAGTCAAGATTTAAATTGTTGTATTTCTAAATCAAGTGAATTCTCACCACTATTTCCCTTCTCCTATAATGCTATATAGCCCTCTGTTCCTAGAATGGATTCGAGACTGTAGACATAGATTCTCAGGTTAACTCCTGTATCATATCTTTCTGGGGTACTCTCATATATTGTACTTTGCCATTTTTGTTTTTCTATTTGCTATAAAGGATATTACATATGGCATGGTAATGCATGCCTGTAATCCCAGACCTCAAGAGGAGGTGGAGGCAAGAGGACCAGAAACTCAATGTCAGCATTGAGCCCAATTTGGGCTACATGAGATCTTGTGCCAAAAGAGGGGAGCTGTGCTTAATCTGAGCACTTGTGAGGCAGAGACAGGCTGGTCTTTGGTCTCTGTGAATTCAAGACCAGCCTTGCCTACATGGCAAGTTCCAGGCCAGCCAGGGCTACATATTGAATGTCTCAAATTAAGGAGGCATATTTTAAAAGACAGAGATGAACAAATAGAAAAGGTGCAGAGATGCCAGTGGAGGAGTGCAGCATTCCTATGTCCCTTCAGGAACTTCCACTGGTCCAGCTATGTAGAAGCCCCCCAACTTAAGTTTTTATGAAAGAGTTACATCATTATAATTGACTGAATTGACAGTCATTAGTGTCATCAATTCAAATTTCACAGCTGTTCTCTATTGATGACACTAATAGTACCAACTTCCTCATTATGTAATTGGGGGAGGAACAATTTTTAAATGATCCCACATGTAGGGATGGGTCTGGGAATTTTTTTCACATCTCTTCCTTGTCCTACATTTAACATAGGATTCAACTAATAATTCTGATTTTTTTTCCATGCGGTTTCAGAACTCTAACTCAAATGCAACTGGTGGGAAGAAGAAAAGTTCCATAAACATTCAGATCCTGGAGCGAGAAAAGGACCCACTGAAGACAGTACAGACCACAGGGCTCACACGCTTAGGTACTAAACAAGTGGAGCACAAAAGGAACATAATTGGTAAAGCAACAATTGGCCTTTACCTAAACCAAGAGGCCAGTTGTGGTGGCTCAGAAAACCGAGGCCTGAAGGGGATTTTGATAGAAACACTGTCTCTTCTTTTGTGAGCATAGGGAAATCAAAATTATATGAATTTTCCACTTCCTTAAGCTCTTGAGCTTGGAGAGATGAACATTCTCTCTGCTGATGCTCAAGTTCCAAAGTGAGGATACGGGAGGAAGGAAATACAATCTGAAGTCAGAACTGATATTGAAAAAGAACAAAGACAAAAGAAATGACCTGTGACTACAGGCTACAAGGAAATCGCCAATTATGGTCCCTGGACTGATGGGGTCCATTTGATCAGGCAACTCCAGGCTCCATTTCCAATTCCAAGAACAAGGAAATTGAGCCAAGAATTACTCACTTCCAATTTTTATAGTAGCCAAGAGCTCCATTTCAGGTGGGGCAGGGCTTTGGGGGGGGGAGACCCTGCTTTTCACGTTACAGAAAACTATCAAGCTCTTTTTTCTAGGAACACACCACTGTAGTTCCAGTGGGTAGAGTTCTTATAATACTGACAAATGGCTCCTTCCCCTGGGGAAAATGTATTTGCTCCCTTTGGTACCAGACTCCCTGATCATATGACCTAAGCTAGTGTTCCTCAAAGCTGCCCTCGAGAAAGCCTTAAGCAGTGGAACACAGTGAAGGACTATAAGGAACATGCCTTGGGGTATGCACCAAAAGCATCATGAATCAAGATGAGTGGGAAACAAAACGAAACAAAAACCTAGAGACTGCGAATTCTATTCTGTACTCGGCACCATTTCCCCAAATAGACTGTGGGGAGTAAATCGGGTTCACACAGCATTGGCTCGTAAAGTGAAGACCAGTGATGTGCTATCAAACTGCCTTCAAATTAAGTGTGCATCCCACTTACAAGAACTACTGTCAGCTTTGGACAGTGCAGTCATGAACTCACTCACAGCAGCTGTGATTGCCCACATGAGACCTACATAAGATTTGAGTTAACATCCTGTCATTGAAAGGACTTTGTGGGCCACACCCATGCTGGAAGATCTACAGGCAGTTATCAGCTGATACCCATGCTTCTATAAATGGCCATAAGGAAACTCACTGGTTGGGAGAGGGTTGACATGAAAGTCACAGAGGGACTAATTGGGAAGAGGAAAGAGATTGACAGGAGTGGAAATCAAGACTAATGGGAGTAAGGGAGGGGTGAATAGATCAAAATGCATTCAGTACATTTATTGAAAATGCCATACCAAGCTGGGCATGGTGGCACACACCTTTAATCCTGGCGCTCAAGAGTGAGACAAGTGAGTCTCTGAGTTTGAGGCTAGCCTGGTCTATAGAGTGAGTTCCAGGACAGCCAAGGCTACTACTACACAGAAAAACTCTGTCTTGAAAAATAACAAGTTTATCAATTATTATTTGTAATTTATAGATGGTAATAAAAAACTACAAAGAAAGAAAACTGAAGTCCAATAAAAGAAATAGATTTGCTTGTAAGAAAATTGTTGCTAATTTCTAGGAGTTTCAGGGTGTAAGACAGAATCCCATTCACCTCTTTTTTTTTTTTTTTGCAGAAGTCAATTCAAGAGTCAGTGCCACATGCCACCTTCCTTGAATACTACCTGTATCTATCTGTGTAACAAAGCAACAACATCATGAGCCACCTTAGAATCCCAGAGCTGCATCATAAGCAAGGCCAAAGCCTTAAGACAAAATCAGCATGAGAAATTATGTGCAAAACTGCATCAGTGTTCAGACATCTGAAGTGCAGTAAGATTCTATTACAAGCTCAGCAGCAGCTGCATCACCACCCGCCTAAAAACAAATCGATGTTTAACTGGAAAAATCTGTAAGATGCTACCACAACCTCTGCTTCTTCTGCTCCACACAGCTTCAACTCCAGAGAGCATCTTCTTCACAGAACAGATGATACGCAGCCGAGTTTCTGTTTAGAGAGCAGGCTAAACAAAGGGAGCTCACACAGGGCATAACTGACAGAAGGCACTGGGAAAAAGTACAATCTACCCAAGTTCAGGCTCGAGCTGTACCACTGACTCCTTGTGGCTCTATGACATTAAGCAGAACTTTCCCCCTCAATTCCTCATCTGTAATGGGGATACTACTAATATTAGTGCCATAATGTTAATCATCCTATAAAATAAAACCAGAAAAAAAGAGGCCCTAATGCAAAGTCAGCCAGTCATAAGTATTTTACTTTGTCAGAAATCTTTGTGATTTTATGGTTCCCTCGGCTAAACTCCCAGGATGTTCCCCATACATTTGGCTCTTAAAAAGATGATTAGAATGGCTGCGAAGCCAGGCTGGGTCTCTATATACATACACATATATATGTGCAATGGAAATTAGTGAAAAAAAGAGGCCCTGAATCTGAAGGAGAGTGGGGAGGGAACCTATGTGAGGGTTTGGAGGGAGGAAATGGAAGGGAGAAATGTTGTAATTATATTATAATCTCAAAAAACAAAAAGTGTTATTCATAGTGGTAGGCCTGCCACCTAGTGGCACGTGCAAAATTCACAATGAAGTCATTTGAAGAATCTGCCTTAAGAGATTAAGCAAGCAAATGCAGCATGCCTGAAGCAAAACGTGTTCTTTTTGTCCTTCCCGGTAGCGAGCACACTCACAAGAAGAAACAGAAGTAAGTGGTAGCAATTGTGGGCCCCATTCCCATTTCCCACCAGGCCCTGGGCCTCCTCAAGCTATGGTTTCCCATTGTTGCGTATTATTTATCACTGGGTACCAAGAAATATGCTTCCTCTTTCTTTTACTTCCTTTCTGGTCATAAGCCAGATGCCTGCTGAGCCCCAGAATAGCCCTAGAGCGTTAAGCAATTCCTTTTTAGCCCCAGTTCTTCCAAAAGGGCTTCCTTGAATGATGGGTCTCCAAGTCAGATAGATTGAATTTCTTCCTTTTGCTTTATCTAACTAGAGAAAGGGAAGAGCTCACATCGTCCCCCAACCTGTGCACATGAACCTCTGAGGATTCTCATCCTCATTTGCTTTCAGCCCAAGATAGTTGCTTAGTATCTTGTCAAGTTCAGACATTTTCTCAAATAATTTTCCCCTGTGATAGCATAGCTCTGGCCCTTTGAACCTCACAGGGTGGCTGTACTCTTTTTTTCTATAGTAGCCTCTCAAGGGATCTAGGGACAGAAAATCCATCTTCTCTGAGACATCTCCAAGCTATAGCACCCTCATCCGCCCCACACATTTTATTGAAGTGGGAGAAAAATAGGTTTGTTCAGAACTATATTTGAAACTCCATATCACAACTTGCTAGTGACATGACCTACCAACATAGACTCTTTGTTCTCTTAGAAACAGGATCATTGTAATAATAAAAGAACCAAGCTATATGTAAAACCTCACATTTGTCACTTCCAACCCAATTCACCATTTTTCAAGAATATAATGTACTGAATGTACTGTTACTAACAATAGTCATCACATTGTATAATAGAACTCAAGGTCACTTTTTCATTTGTTTGTTTGTCTGTTGAGACAGGACCTCCTGTTGCTTAGGCTGGCCTCAATTAAAGCTCACTATACTCTTGAGAATGGCCTTGAACTCCTGATCTTCCTGCCTCTATCTTCAGAGATTACAGGCTACCACGCCCAATTTCAGAGTCACTCTAATCTACATGAAATTTTATCTTAAGGTAGATTATCTACCCAGGGATAGTCTATAGTAGATGCTCAGGAAGTATAGTCCCAAAGACACTGCTCATCTAGATTTTCTCTCTCAGTCCTTTTCTCAATGATTATGAAAGATTAACTCCCTTAAGGGCTCTGTTTGGGAGGAAATAACCTTAAGAGTAGCATACCAGCCAGGAATGCTTGCACATGTCTGTAATTCCAAGAGTCAGGTGGCTAAGACAGGAAGATTGCTCTAAGTGGTAATAAGTACCATGTCAGCCAGAGTTATAAACCAAGACCTCATTCCTCTCCCTACCCCCCAAAATTACCATTCCAATCTTCCCAGGGCTCACAGCCAAAGGGGCCTCCTACAAAACTACAGGCATGGTACATAAAGCAAACCAACACTAACAAGAAATTATCAAGTAAAGACTTTTTGAAACTAATAAAAATTTGCCCACCAATTATTTTTCCCCCCGGGCTCCAAGTCCTGTCTTCAGCAGTACAAACCCTAGTGGGAAGGAAGGGTATACTGAACATTTGGTTTGGGAGAGGAGTGGGTAGAATCAGAACTCTGCAAGGAGTCTAAGATAGAGCTAAAGTAAAATCCAACATGACTGATATTCTCCCCTCCACACTTCTTCCTAAAACCTTACTATCTAAACCAAGGGACCCAGGAGCTTATGCAGTACACCGGATACATCCTCATGTTTGTCTTACAGACTACCAGAAGCCATTCCAGAAGATATGTTCTGTCTCCTCATACCAACTCAAATGAGGCATTTTCCTTCTTTTACAGAAAAGGGTTGTCTGAACTCTAAACAATGGAGACACAAAAGAGGGAGAAGAAGATGTGTAGAAAATGTGGCAGTGATAAATTTTTAAGAGATAACCAAATTTGAAAAAGCATTTATAGATACGAAACTGAGGCCCAAAGAAATGTTTGAATGAAACAAGAAATTAGTGGCAAAGTCAGCTCTAGAAATCAGAATTTCTTAATTTCTATCAAGTTTCCTTTCAAATTCACTAGTCTGCTCTTTTAAAAGCTCTCCAATATGTAATCCACATGAAAACTTTAATATGATCAAAATGCATTCACTCGTTGCAGACTAGTACTGTAATTGCTTGTGAGCTATGGAAATGTCAACACATTACTTATGTGTTTAAAAGTGCCTCCGACTAACTTATATTTTCACAAATTGATGATCAGTGATTACCCTACACCATTCAAAACAAAATCACAACTCTATAGAAGGAGTTAAGTTCCAACTAAATCTAAATTTAGATCATCAAGCCTATCTCTTAATTCTAATAGATAAATAAGACAAAATGCATGCTGGTATTAGAAGGGAAGTTCTCATTTACTATTCTACCATGTGCTTGTATATAATACTTTCTTCCAAGCTATTTGGGTTTTCTTATTGTATTGTCCATTTCTGATCTGGGATTTTGTGCAACCCTATATGTCACAGAAATAAGTTTTTTGGATAATGGTAAAGATATAAATAATATTACATTTTTTATGAAAGCAAACATCCTATAAAGTAAGTATCAAATTGTCTCCCTTTCTTTCACATTTGTACATGTACATGGCCACACATGCCACAGTCAGCATATGGAAGTGAGAGGACAACTTGAAGGCATGGAGGAACATGCCTAAAATCTTACCACTCGGGGAGGCTGAGGAATAAGGATTTTGAGTTAGAAACCATCCTAAGTTGTATAGTAAGTTCAAGGATACCCTGGGCTTTTAAAAAGAGACTTATCCATAGGTAGATGATTGATAGATAGATAGCACAACTTTAAAAGTTGAAAGGAAAATATATTCATATTTTTAACAAATCTAGCATAGAATCACACTCCTTGTCTCTTGTCTCTTTTGTTCAGGATGAAGGACAGGATGCATAAGGGCAATGAGACTGAGATTTGAGGTTGCCAAAATTAAACTTTGCCTCCTTTTTAATTAAGTCTGGAGACAGCCTTTGTTTTCACCTTCCTTGGAAGGGCAAGTTGAAAAAAAAATATCTTTTCCAAACCATAAGATGAATGAGTAGTCTGCACTGTGATGAGACCTGTTGACAGAAAAAGTGGTTAAGCAACAAGGTCCTCCCTTACCTGGTCAAAGAGCTGCTTGCCAGTGGTGTTGGGCTGAATGGCAAACTCCAGCTCTGCATCCATGGTGGTCACACGCACACTGATCTAGGATGAGGTGAAAGAAAGCAAATTAGTTCTCTAGCTTTGTGCTCAATAGGAGACTGCACAAATGTCTTTGTCCACATTTGCAAAAAGAAATCCAAATGCCAATAAACTGAGTAAATAAGGAACTGGTGTGAAGAAAGGTAAAATATTGACATAAGTCATAATCTAACCATATTCTCAACCATATTACTGAAGATAAAAACATAGCCACAGACAATGCTTCACCAAGAGGCAAACAGAATGCAAATCATTCTACTACAAAGAGGAAAAAATACTGACTTTACTTCTTCCAGAAACTATTCCCCACCTACACCAGCCAATTGCAGCCCACAGCATTCTCTTCTTACCTCTGGTCTGTCTACAGCCTGGCTTATCTATGGCACTAGTAGATAGTTGTAGGAGCAAGGTAAAATTTAAAACTCAAAACAAAACAAAACAAACAAACAAACAAAAACAAATACTGGTTTCTCTGCTGTAAATTTTCCAAGCTACAACATCAACCTTCTAAGGAAAATGTGCCACACCCCTTCGGTGGGTTGAAGCACACTTTCACAGGGGTCATCTAAGACCATCAGGACACACATGTTTACATTATGACTCATAACGGTAGCAAAATTACAGTTATGAAGTAGCAATGAAAATAATTATATAGTTGGGGGTCACCTCAATATGAGGAACTGTGTTAAAGTGTTACAGCATTAGGAAGGTTGTGAATCACTGCAATAGAAGCATGATGGTTATGGGAGTAACCAACCACTTTCTTATTGAATTTGAGACCCACTCCACAGGAGGGAAATCATGCTCAGTATTGTAAACATGCTCAAAAGCCCATGCCTGGGGAGGTCATATGCCTTAGTGGGGAACCTACTACTATTGATTTACTAAACAGACATGGAGTCAAACAATCCTCTAAATGTGTGCTTATAACCATAAACTAATTTTACTCTGAACCTTAAAGAAGTTTCTTTTTGCAGTGGCTTTCAGTTAAGACAGACTTAGAACTGGTCCAAGTGCTGAGAATAAATGATTTTTGAGTGCTTGGTGCTAAACAAGGCATCTACACTTGCCCGCTCCAAATCAAACCCTGGAGAACATCATAGAATATGCAGTAGAAAGAATATTAAGTGCTAGAGGATGGAGAGGAATCCTGTAAACACTGTCTATGAACTCACAGCAATATTGAATAGTTTCACAAGATCTACACAATATTAGGCACATCAACATGAATAGAGCAGGTGTAATGAGATTCCATCCCTTCCTAAAGAGCTATAGCCAAGGAAATAATTGTGTGGGGGTATCATTCTGATGTAGCCACTGGTAAGCTGTCCTTGCTCAAGTAAGTAACCTCCCACATGTGCTCATGAAAGAAACCTTAATTTAATGTAGTAGAGCACACACACAAAAGAGGGTAAGAAAGACAAAATGAAGAATATGACCAAAGTGTGTGTGTCTACACACACACACACACACACACAATAAATAAATAAATAAATTGTGGAAGAATAAAAACAAATTTAAAACTTGGTCTCAAACCTAATAGTAGCACAGCAATATAATGGGCTCAATCCACCAACATAAATATCTCTTATCCTTTTCTTGGACCTTAGTTTCCCTCATCTGCACAAGAACAGACAGAACAGACAGACATGGGATGAAGGGGCAGACAATCAAAGCAATAACTAAGGATCGTTCTAATAATGAAGTCTGTGGTTCTATACATTGCCTCATTCTGCTAATACTTCCTGTATTTACGTCTCACTGTTCTCTCCAGGGAGAGGTAAATGTGTATGATATAAACGTGCTACCACAAAGAGAGGAAGCCAGGTACTGACCAAACTATCAGGCACAAGGGAAAACGGGGGGAGGGGGAGAGGGGGCAGAGGATGATGTAATTATATTTTAAATATTTTAAATGAAAAATATTAACATACTCTATTTTAAATGAAAATAGAAAAATGTCAAGTAACAGTAGCTTATTAAGGAAGGGGAGTGAGAACTCCCAGTAGCCACCAAAATCGAAGCTTTTATCCAATCTCAGAGGCTAAGAGATTAGTTAGTGCATCATAGTCCACCATTTTCCTGATGTATCTATAGTGCCTCTTCCAGGATGACCTCTGGCCAACAACAGCCCACATCCAAATTACTAGCAAGTTGAAGTTATGCTGCCTACAGGATGAGACGAAAGTTCAACCCAATCAACCTCATAGACTCCGTTGCTACTCAGGAGATACAAGCCAGGACGCAAAGATTATTTTCCTTCCTGCCATCTCTGGTAGTCTTGGTGCATCACACAATTCCCGATAGATACATCATGGGTACTCAAAAACACAAGCTGTGAGATTGTTCGCCAAGATGTGTTTGGCCATAGGATGAAAGTTTTTAAGTGGCCTACCATATTTCCAAGAGAATGGAAAGAACTCTTGAACTGCAAGGAAGTGTGCAATCATTAATATGCAAAAACAGACAGTCTCATTTTCTGAAAATACCTCTGCACGGAGGAAGTAGAATTAAAGAAATCCTTAGAAGCTTTTTTTTAATTAAAAAGACTGTATCAGGTAGCTACAGAGGAATTCATTAGTGCTAGATTACAGTCACAACATTAGAAATAGATTCCCTGGCCTACACCAATGACAGCTGAGATTTTATTTTGAAGGAGATTTTTCTTTAGCAAAGTCTTGACAGTGATGGTACTAGTAAATACAGTAACAATAAACAACCGCTTTTTTCATGTATCTACATATACAACTCACTAGGTACTTCATATGTACTACCCCTCTTAACACAGTAACAGTCACACTGTGATTGTTTCTACACTGGGGATCAGAACATAGGTATATATTATATCACAGCCACATAATCATAATGATAGTATGTGGGAGTTTGAATACAGGTCTATGTCCAGACTTTACTATTTAAACCAATATGGTAATTTCCTCTTAACAAAATATAGAAGGCTTCCACTGGAAAAAGAAGTAAAAATTTTACACTACTAGATATTTTGCTATACAACACAGCCAAATGATGGCTTGCTATATGGTCATATAAAATATCATACTTTGAGGATATCAAGATGATGCTTGTTACCAAGTTTGACAATCTGAACCGAAGCTTTCAGACACACATGGTGGAGGAAGAGAAACAACTCTGTAGATTGTCCTCTGACCTCCATGTCACCCATGTTACACGCAACGCACACACGCACACACACACACACACATAAATAAATAAAATTATAAACAAAATTTTATACAATATGTGAATTCAGCTTAATAAGATGTATTTATAGATAACTAGAATAATAACCTAGTGCTAGTTAAGCTTTGTTTCTGAATGCTAAACTTATGGGTACTTTTTTCCTTGTTTTAATTACAAAAAGAAAAAATATATTCACACTATTGAGGGGAAACCAAAATACAGACTTGCCAAACATATGAATCCCCATGGAATAGGTATGATATTAAACTGTATTAAGTAAATCTTTGTATCTTTGGGCTTTTCCCAAGCACGAAGGTCAAATAGCACCAACATGGAGGCAGACACCATTTTGCCAGCTTGTGTAGCCAGCTTCTGATAAATACTAGACCTGAGGAATAACTTTGTAAATAAATCTCACCAGACATTCAGGGAGGAAATCTATTTCAGGACTGACAAAGAGACAGGAAAGGCCCCAAAGGCAGGAACAAGTAAAGCAACTGCCTTGTGAGAGTAAGGCAAGTTTAGCCAGCCTACTTGATGTTACCCTAAGTATCCTGCCAATCCAGTGAGCCCTACAGTAATGAGTTCTCATATTGTATGCCCAGCAGGCTGGAATTTGTGGGTAAAAGGTTACCATACTAAATACAGACTCAAGTCACCTTGTGCTGGGTGAAAAGTGTCAGCAAACTGTCTGATGAGGATGAGGAGATGGGTCAGTGAGGAGAATTATGAGGACCTGAGTTCAATCACCAGTACCCACATAAAAGTTGGTATTAGTGGTGCATGTCTCCAGTTCCAGCAAGGCAGGGGGTAGAGGGAGGCAGATTCTTGGAGGTCAGTGGCCAACCAGCTTAATCAGTCAATAAGCTCCTGTGTCAGCAGGAGACCCCTTTTCATAAAATAAAATAAAATAAAATAAAATAAAATAAAATAAAATAAAATAAAACGGAAAGTGATAAAGGAAGTCATCTGACATTTACCTCTGTCCTCTACACATGTATATACCCACACAAGGATGTACATACAACACACACATATACAAACCAAAAAAAATCCCCCCCCCCAAAAAATGACTAAGAATATAGAGAGAGTGGAATGGGGATACTGGCCTTTCTAATACATTACTTTATTCTCATCTCAATATTTATTTCTAATCTAGAATTACATCTCTGTAATTATATGTAACCACAAAGTAAATGCTGGCTACATAAATAGCCATTAAATAAGATGCTACAAAATAGATGGATATAGGATAAGGATGTAGTTCAGTGGTAGTATAGTTACCCAGCATTTACAAGGCTCTATGTATAGTACAGGGGTGGAGGCACAGGCAACCTAAATACAGTACATTTATGACATTTTTATGGCAGGTACCAATCTTGCCAATCTAGCATAGGCAATGGAACACTTGTCAGAATATTTTTAAAGGCATAAAATAAATACAAGGGACAATTTATATTGACATAGATGTTAAATTTAGTAACATGGACTTATATACTATATAAAGTTACCTAGCATTACCTACCATTGGGTCTTACTAGTTACTACTGTGATTTCTTTTTTAAAAATACTTTTATTGTTTGACAGATTCATACATTTATAAAATGAATTCTAGTCATTTTACACACCCTTCATTCCCCTCCATCTCCCATTGGCACTCTTCTCAATGAGTCCCTGTCCTTGTTTCTATGTCTTCTTGTTTTCTGTTTGGTCCACTAAATTTAATTTGATTTCCTTACTCAAGCATGTATGGGAAGTTTGCAAATATAATAAGGACAATTTATCTGTGCCTATGTCATTTAAAAGAGTGACACTACTCCTCCAATAAGCATTGACTGTCCAGGAGGTGGAGGGGGGTGACATGTCTTCTTAGAACAACATAGCTATTACACTACTGTAATTTTAGTTTTAGTTTAAATGATATTTTGGAATATCTGGAATAACTAAATATCTTATAATTTCCACTGATGACAATATCATAGGTATTGCTGCTACTATTTTTTTGATTATATTTATAATTAAAAGGATAAATCTTAAGTTAGAGCTTAGTGACAACAAATATTGATATCCCTTAGTAAAGGATTGCTTTCAGGAACCCCATGGATACTAAACTTCATGAATGTTCACGTGTCTTGAAAAAACAGCCATAACATTTGCATATAACCTACATACATCCTCTTCGGTACTCTAAATTATCTCTAAATAATTTATAATCCCAAATATAAGGATTTGGAATGTAACTCAGCAGTACAGCCATGGCTTAGCATACATAAGGCCCCAGGTCCAGTCTCTCACAACATAAACAAATGCTATAATAAAATGTAACTACTATGGAAATAGCCACTATCCTTTTTTGTTTCAGAAATATTCATATGAAGTCTGCACATGTTCAGTACAGATGTAGTTTTCGCCCAAATATTTTCAACCCACAATTGGTTGAGGGACAACTGTATCTGCATTCATACGCCTTTCCCGTTTCAAATGCTATTCGTGGATAGAAGTATTTTCAGTTAACAGACTTCCTAGAAATTTGTTTGAATCCACCTAATACAGAAGAAGCACAGTGTTTAAAGAATTATGGGTGTAAGAGAACTGTGGAACTGTTCTCTGACCTTGAGGCAATTACTGAATTACCAAAGATGCAATGGTAATACACAGGGAAGTCCCTGAAAAGCAGAACAGAAAATCTTTTGTGCAAATTAAGAGTCATGTTAAAGTGGTTTTTCCATAGATCTCCAAGGATTGGGTTCATTTTGGGAAAACAGCCTCAAAATAGAAAAAAAAAAAAAAAAAAGAAAAGGATTTGAGTAAAATAAATCGATGGGGATGGTTAAGAGTTTATAGTAATGATTAAGGTTGGTTTGTTCTTTGATAATCTGAGATGCAAAGACACAGGACAAGCTACAGCCCAGACCCATTTCACATAAGGCCCTCTTGGACATAGGTACCTGCTGTCTTCCTTTTGGAACTGACTTCTCTTTTTCATTGAGGGAGGTGTCATGTTTAGCAAAGTTAATCCATAAAGGATGGCCAGTGGGTAGAGGTGCCCAGCACCAAGGCTGACAGCCTGAGTTCAAAGCCATGAATCTATATATTGGGGGGAAAGAACTGACTACCATAAAATGTTCTCTGACCTCCGCACACTATCAACATGCACACGTAAATACATATAAAATTGAAGATTCCAAATCCAGCAAAAAAAAAAAAAAATTCCCTGCCAGGGAATAAAGGAGCTGATCTAGGTAAACTAGTAATTTAAAGCATAATTTGAAGTAAAGAGAGCTGTTTACACTGCTAAATCCTAGTCTAAGCCGTGCCTGAATATGCACGCATAAACTGAGCTCAAAGACTGCATCTATGGAAAACAGGAGGGTTTAAGGATCAAGACAACAAAAACCACGAGTACAAATTTCAAGAGTGTGTCATCCTCTCACACACACTGGCCCTCCCACCTCTAGTCCAAGAACAATAAATCCATTGATGTTTAATGAACAATTGAACATAGACACTTCCCCCAGGAAGCCTCTCCGCAAATTAACTCATCTTGTTGGTTCCCCATCTAAAACCTTCAACAAGGACCACTCCTTCACCCAAAGTGATAGCCTAAAACACAATGAGGCCACATGCTGGCTGCGTCTTGGCAGCAATAGCTGAAGTGCTTTTTTCATGTGTCCAGAGCCTTAAATAAAAGACCCTCCCTTTCCCTAGAGCCAGAATCACCCAGGGAAACAGTAGTCCTGCACAGCAAAGTTGTCTGGCCATAATTTGCCCCAACCTGTTGTGTGTTTGTAACTATATAAAATAGTACACCCCCGCCACCAAGGGAGAAGGGGAGAGAAATATTCACAAGTGAGGTCACTGGAAAGATGATCATACCTTTTGTCAGTTGGTAAGTGAACAAACTGAAATACATAGGGGCAGGTGACAGAACACTTACTGTATGCCAACTCTGTGCCAGCCCCATGGCCCACAGGCTCAGTTAAAATCACTAAAGCCAAATTTCCTCTGCTAGCAGTTGGTGGAGGCGGGTCTTCTGGACATTCCTGGAGCTCCTTCCATAACTCCACCCACCTCTCTAGTCATGGTAATTTCACTGCTCTCTTCAGACACTGCCTTGGTAACTATTTTGCCAAAGCCCACACACTGTACCATAGGAAGCCTGGGTACAGCTGGGAAACACTGTTTGGATAGGGTTCCCGTGACTCCCTGTGGCAGAGCTCAACAGCCTCACCAACTGACTACCTGCCATCTCTGAATTCTGAGGGAGTAGCCTTTCTTTCTGGGTTTTTGGTGGGATTGATAAGAGGAAAGCCATTATAATTGGAGGAGAGGAGCCAGAGGAAGTACAAGCCTTACTAGGGCAATCCCAGCACCCTAATCTCTTCATTGGGTAGAGTAATCACCAATGTCATCAACTTCCCTCAGTATTTCCTGCTGCAGGGACTGGCCCATCTTGGTCCTCAGGATAACAAAACAGCCACAAGGACATCTTTTTCTTGACTAACAGGGGAACTGCAGAACTCCTTCACTTTGCAACAACATTCTGCTTTCTCCCTAGTGATTTGGAAATGGCACCTGGTACTATTGTCCCCTTAGCTCTCTTTTGACTTATTCCCAGACCTTTCCAGACCTGCCTGGGCTTACCCTTTCCTATGCCTGAATCTGTTCCCCATAGTTTTTATAAAAGAGAACCACACCAATCCTGAGTGACCCACACCCATACCTTCATGACTCAACATTAGTTCTCCAACCACACCAGCTGCTCCAGAAAGGCATAGGAGACAAGAGTCTCTTTCATTTGCTTTGGCTCAGCCCTGCCCTCCAAAAAATTCCAAGAAGCATTTCAACAGACAGACAAGAGTACACTAGAGACTGGAGTGCTACTCTTTCAGTTACCATGTTTGGGGCACTAAACCTTCTCAGCAACGAGAATACAACCACCTTATCAGTGTGGGAGAAGAGCTCAGCACTAA
Source organism: Cricetiscus sungorus (assembly GCA_030556225.1). Classification (NCBI taxonomy): domain Eukaryota; kingdom Metazoa; phylum Chordata; class Mammalia; order Rodentia; family Cricetidae; genus Cricetiscus; species Cricetiscus sungorus. The sequence continues at coordinate 5,980,761 of JANBXA010000126.1, forward strand.
GGCCTAAGATGACAAAAATTAAAAACAATGATGTCATCTTAGTAACAGCGTTGTCTTCCTCACTGCAGCCTTGACTTCAGGAGCTTTTGTCAGGTCCAGAGCCAAATCCTGTCCCACTTTGCTCCTCTCATATGAAACTCAGGAAAGAAACAACTCGTCTGTCTGTCTGTCTGTCTGTCTGTCTGTCTGTCTGTCTGTCTCACTATCAAAAGTTCACCAGTCAAGATATAACCTAGAAACAAACAATGCCCAACTTTAGCTCATCTTTCACCAGGCACAAGGGGTGCCCCACAGTGTCCTTAGCATGGTCATTCCTCTGAAATTCACCTGATTGCACCTTTCAGAGCGTCTTACCTTTAGTCTCCAAAATGATAAACAGTGTGGAATAAGATCTGAAAGGGCCCTCAGTGGTCATTTGATTCAAGTCCAAGAGTTCACAAATATGAATACTGAGAAAAAGAGGCATTGGCCCAGTGTCATCCAGCTACCATGTAGTGTGAGAACAGAGATTAAAATCTGACAGCTTAGGCTTGCCAAGGGTTAATGAAGAGCAGCATTCCACCTCTAGCACCACAAATAACAACATTTAAATTAAAAAGTAACTGGCTCTTGATCCAAGTTTATTAAGGCTTCATGCCATTCAGATCTTATAAATGGTAGACCCTTCACTTCACACTTGCTACTTTGAATCTGGAGATACTATGTGGAGGAGGCAACTTCAATATGTTTCCACTAAGAACTCGAAGCTAGCACTATCTGGAAGTCTAGTTTGCAGCAGAATGCAGATTTACCTTTCATGCTGAGATATCTACTACCACGAAGTCTAGGGAGAAGCAAAGACATAAAGAAATGGATTCATGCCCAGGTAGCTAAGAATAACAGAGTTCTTCAATTCCCAAAAAACTTTGACAGTGCTGAAATGAAAAGGAAACAAGCCCATCATTAAGTAAAATAAGCATCCAAATGTGAGAAATTGTTATTGGGAGCCACACCCAGCTGGGCTTCACTCTCTCCAGTGAGCTTCCTGCTTGACCCAGGCTCCTGCCAGCAAGTTTCACAGGAAGTTATTTGGAGACTGGAGACAGACCATTTTTGGTTGCCTGAAGATGCCAGCTTTGCCCAGGGCACCAGAAGAGGGCTCTATTCCCCCTCCTTAGGAGCACAACACCTCAACTTTCATGATCACATCTCTGAAGAACAATGCAGCTGATCCAAGCACCAGCTTAGGTTCCTTCAACTGCTAGTCAGATTCCTGCCAAGCCCTGTGTCTCTAAGTGTTACAATTGCTAAAGTCAGGATCAATAAAGGATTCAAGGGCCAGGAGGAGGCTTACAGGCTTAGTCAAAAAGTAGTTCTCCACCCAAACCGGTGGGAGGAGGACAGAGGGAGAGAGTAAAGAAAGAGATATCTTGATAGAGGGGGCCATTTGGAGGTTGGAAAGAAACCTGGTGCCAGGGAAACTCCCAAAAATCCACAAAGATGACTTCAGCTAAGACTACTAGCAATACAGGAGAGGGTGCCTGAACTGGCCTTCCTCTGTAATCAGAATGATGGCTACCCTAATTGCCATCAGAGAGCCTTCATCCAGTAACTGATGGAAGCAGATGCTGAGATCCACAAAAGCCAAACACTAGGCAAGGTTCCTGAGTCCTGCTGAAGAAAGGGAGGAGGGATCAAGATCATGATGGGGAAACCAAGAGACAGCTGGCCTTCCCTGGTGGGAGCTCACAGACTGTGGACTGACAGCTGGGGAGCCTATCTAGGCCTTCTGCAGCTTAGTCTGTGGGGCTCCCAGCAGTGGGATCCCAACACTTGAGCTGGCTTTTCTTCCTCATGCTCGGTTGCCTCATTCAGCCTTCATTCAGGGGGAGGAGTTTGATCCTGCCTCAACTTGATGTGCTATGCTTTTTTGACACCCATGCGAGGCCTGCCCCTTTTTGACTAGAGATGGAGAAGTGGATAGGGAGGAGGTAGATGGGAGGTGGAGGTTGGGGAACAGGAGGACAAGAGGGAGGGGAAACTGGTAGGTACATAAAATAAATTTTAAAAAGAAATAAATAAAAAAGTACTACTTTCAACACCAGGGCTAGGTTAAGGTTGACTGCCTATCCACATTGGTGGAGAGTAGACATCCAAACCTGGTTAAAGGGAAACACACAATACTAAAAGTGTTTACTCCAATGAATAATAGTCTCAAGTGCAAAGTAAAAAAGAGTAGGAATAGGCTTGGGGATCTCTTTTAACTTTTCTAACACTTACTTCCAGAGGTGGGGTGTAGAGTAATTGCTTAGTATGCTCAAGAACCACACGTCTAGCCCCAGCTTTGCCAAAACAGAAAGTTATATTCTGTAAAGTGATTTTACTAATTTCAATCTTATTACATGGTAACTGAGAGACTGAACTCGAGTAATAGATAAGAAAATACTTAGCCTATCATAAATAGATTATGATACTTATAACCCCCCCTTATGCCATTATCATTATAAATATTGTCTCTGTCAGGATGAGTTCAAGCAAAAGTCTGTTTGACTACAGAAGGCCAGGGGCTTCTTAAGACTTCCAAGGAACCTTCTAGGACTCTGTTCTTTGCACAAATTCTACAATGTAATGACATTTCTAATTCACTTAGATAATGTGAAGCCATATACAAACAACAGTGAGACACATTTATTTCTGCACATATTTATTTGTTTATTAATCTATTTGGATCTCCCGTAGTTTCTGCAGGCCTCAAACTTGTTATGTATCCAAAGATGACCTCTAACGCCTCATTTTCCTGCCCTTCACCACTCTAGTGCTGGGATTACAGGCATGCACCACACAGCCTGGCCCAGGAATTCCTTTAATGTTCTCTCTCTTAGAAGAGATAGGAAATTTCCATAAATTATTAGTGAGCACGGCAGAGTATTTATGCTACTTTATGCTCTTCAAAGGCTGCCTTGTCTTCCTTCCTTGCTCTGAATTCTGCTTGAGTGGTTTTTGTTTGTTTGTTGTTTGTCCTGTAATATCTTATATTACTAACCCTTAACCACTCAAAACAACTTCTCAAGACTTCCTAAATCTCTCAGCTGGGGTCACAATGGTCACACACTAGGCTTAAAAATGACTCAACAGAATCACCTGAGGTAAATTTTTGGGAGAGTCCCTTGCTAGTTCTGGCTTCTTGGGTCAGAAATTGGCCAACCATCTTGAATTCTTGGGTTGGCCATCAGAAATTAAGAGCCGCCAAGATAATTCCAAGGCCCTGTCAAATTTGTAAGCCTCAAGATGACAAATTGGCTAGGAAATTATCGGTTTGAAGGGAAACACAGAAAGTAAAGGTTAACCAAAAGACATCTAGGCTGGTGGTTTAGTAAAAGGCTCTCCAAGGCTGAACACAGCCCACACCCAAAAAGATCAAGGGCGACACTGTGTTTCTATAGCCACTATATCCCTCTACATCCTAAAATCCTTGTTTGTAAAGCATGGTGACAATCATATCTGTTCCTCCCTGCCAAGAAATATCACTACCTACATCCACAAACTAAAGCAGTATCTCAATAGTAGGGAGAACATGGATTTATATTCTAAGAACATCAGTATAAGATTTAGCTCTACCAACAACAGCCCAAGTGTTCTTAAGTCTTCCCACGTGCAAAATGAGCAAAATGATGCCTATGAAGCAAACATGGTGTTTGGTGCTAATGAGACGGTGCCCTTCACTGACTATAAACATCATTTCTGCCCTTAGTCAAAAACCCAGATGCCTAGACTCCCAACCCAGTATTACTATAACAGACTCTTGAAGGGGGGCTTGGGAAAGGGGGGTTTGGGAATCTATATTTCAACAAGTGCCTCAAGAAACATGTACTACCTGAGTTTAAAGAACATACTCTGGCACAGGTGCTGGTGACATCAGAGCACAGGACCAGCTGTCTCTAGGTCCAAAATGTTTTCTGACTCAAATTATCATTCAGGGACTTGAAGTTAGGACCTAACAGAACAAGTGCTAAAGGAAAGAGAATGAGGAGACTTTGAAATTCTAATCAGAAAATTGTGTCAAACCTTTGAATTATTGTTCAGAGTCTTCAACCTTCCTCCATCTAGTTAAGAGCCAGACAGTGGGAGGAGGTACAGATACCTCAGTAGCCAAAACATATTGATCAAAATGCTCTAATTAAGGATCCTGTCAGAGTCTTCCTGCATTCTCTGTCCCGTAAGCAATCCATGAATATTCATTCCCAGGGGGATTTTTAGGCAATGATCAGACTGTTAAGTACCAATCCCCCTTCTTGGATGCTCTGAGACCTAAAAGACAAAAGAACAAGCACCAAAGGCAAGGCAGAGATGCAACTTTTCACAGAAGGGATAAACAGGTTCGGAGAGGTAAAAACAATTTTTTTACTTATGGAGGCAAGTATAATTGCAGCATCATGCTGTAGCAGACTGTCATTGAGTTCAAGATGAGCTTGTACTACATAAAGAGCACATTTCTTGGGGAGGGGGAAAGCATCTAATGCAGATTCGGAAATAAAACTTGAGCCTCAGTTTCCACAGCTACCAGTATACTGACTGTTATTTGCCATTCTCGATTTCTCTTAGTTAAGGTTACAAAGATCCTTCTGTCAAAAGCTTGCGTGTTATCATTAATTTATTCAAGAAATCTAGTGGCCTCTGGCTGTAAGCTGTCACTTAGTGTGCTATGGTTCATCAGGACGCTTGGCCAGTTTGAAAGGCACTGGACCAACCTCTGAGGAAGATGGAGAGTTTCAAGTTTGGTCTCCTAGAACTCTACTTATCCTAGTTCTGCCACAAATTCATTATTACTAAACTCTGAATCCTCCATCTCCCTGCCTGGAATATGAGTGTTAAACCAGTTGGCTTCCAAAGGTACATTCACAGAAAAGAGGAGGTAGTGAACAAATCCCCATCTCAGTACGTCAGGTAGACTCCCTCTGCTCGTTCAAGTTGAACTCTTCAGGCAGTTGAGCACTGGGTGAATGGCAGCTGGGTGGGCAGACAAGCAGGAAGGCGGCAGCCCCACCCTCCTTTGCACAGGAAGCTAGCTACATCCTCTTTTCCCCACCCTCAGCAGTACATCTCCAGTTGTACCCAGCAGAAGCAGTGGGGGCAGGGCGAAGATGAGGCCTAAAATGAAACCAAACATGCAAATTACCTCAGCATACTAAGGCGCCATCTCAGAGTAGGAAATGAGGGCCCTGAGAAAGAGCAGCAAGGCAACCCCAACATCTGCTAGGACCAAGCTCATCAATGACACTTTGCCTAGCATGACAGGAACAATTAGGAATGGGCTGGTACAGTAAGCAGACCTGGCCCATCCACTGAACTGCAGGCCAAAGATCAGGACTTCATATACACAGGTGTATCACTGGTATGTCTTTCTTAGAGTAAGAATAAAGCCATGCCATAGGTAAGGGTGGGATTTACACCTGAATGAACACTTGTGAATGAATACAGGGGCTTTTAATTAATCTCAAAGCCCAGGAAGCCTCACCAACCTTCATGGCTAAGGGCCAGCCCACTTGCCAGGGCCATCCCCCACACCTTGTGACTGCACCCCAGCCCTCCCCACATCCTGTTCTCAGACAACACGTGGCTGCCTGGGGAAAGATAATGTCATTACCACACTTCCCCTCTGCGGAGGAGGATCTGGTTGGCTGGAGATAGAGCCAGAGTTCTCTGCCTGACCAGGCTAAATAATCTGAAGTAAATCTCCTATTTTCACAGAGGGACAGGAAGAGTGACTAGATAATCTTGAGAGCCCCTGCTACATTAAAGAACACATGCCTAAAGATAAAAGGTGATAGCCCAAACTATTTCCAGGAAAAGTAAATGAACATTCTTGGGGAAAAAAGCAAACTGCCAACCTCTTTCACATTCCAAGACTGGAAGACAATGTGCCAGTGTCCCTTCTTTGATCAGTGAACCAGAACACACGAAAACACAGTAAAATTCTGCTTTCAAAAGGCTCCCAAGTGTCACACACGTCTCTCCCAGTAATCTTAAATAGCAGCTCTGGCATTTCTGCTAAGGCCGCACGACTTAATGGGTCTAGGGTGGCATTAGCCAACTTAGAAAAAAAAATGATTTTGAAATTCTAAGAGCAGCTCCAGAACAAATTTAGAGTTACGAAGAAGTACCACAGCCCCGCTCACTACTGAGGCCTTCCCTTCTCTCTGGCTCACTCCCTGATTCTCCTTTGTCTTCCCTTCCATGCCTATAAATACACTAAAGAATGTGGCTGGACATTCCACGTTTAGGGAGGTCCTCTTCACTGCTCCAAAGTCAAAAGTCAGAAGTCAAATATCTTCTCCAGTGCTGCCTCACTGAGCACATCATCCTTCTGACAACAGGAGCCTCCAGCTGGGCTTCTAAGTAAGACTGGAGTTTGCCATACCTAAATGCGCTGCTCCTAACTCTTCACACACCGTCCTGCCTCCATATCTAAGCTTGCAGCTCAGTTCGACTCTTTGGCTGCATCAACAGGGAAAGTTTATCACATAGGCCCCGAGAAAATGAAGATTCTCAAAAATACCTGCCTCTATCAGAGTGCAGTAGGAGCCTGTGGTGCTATGATTACTTTTGGAAAAGGCCCCTTGTGAGGTCAAACAGACAGGGAGAGAGGAGGCTTGGTTGAACAATACACGGCATCCAGCTTATTAGTTTTGGTCAATTCACAGCATGAGATGACCTTTCTAAAAGCTGTTTGTGTGTGGGGGATTGTTTTCTATTGAGTTGATAATGCCATATCCTCTAAGCTTACAGGCTTATCTAGCAATTTACTGAAACCAGTAAAAACTGTTTAGCCTATCCATCAGTAATATCAACATTTTTAACACCCAAGCCACCACATAATTTCACACTCTCCAGAACTGAGGTGAATGCCCATGAATCCACTCAGCTAACTATAGATAAGTAGGTAGATAAATGATTGATTGACAGATAGATAAATAAATAGATAGATAGATAGATAGATAGATAGATATACTCAGTTCTCAGTGTAGAAAAAGAATATCTTCTCCATTAGCTTAACATTCAATTATTATCTCCAGAAAGGAACAAAAAACAGGTCCTTGAGAATCTCTCCAGAAATTACCAACGGTTTCTCAAATGACCTAAGCAACATACCCAATTGTGCAATTTTAGGGAGTAGAGGAAGCCCTGACTGTGTGAATGCATTCTGTTGACATGAGCACCAACTCAGATCCATGGAGGAACGATGAAGCCTTCCCTGCAGTGTAAGTCTCAGTGACAAAGCCTTCCCTCTGGCAACTGACTGTGAATGTTGACAGTGTATTCAGAAAATGTCCACTATAGCACCCTCAACCCCGTATTCACAACCTGAAGATTGCTCTCCTACAGAGACTACTCCTACTGAGATTAGCTAAAGGAGAATTTTTGATCCATAAACCCTGCCTCCTTGTTTATCTGTATGTAACAACTCTGCCTGAGCCTCTTCAGCTGCACACATTAACTCTGCCTCTCTGTTCAAATCTATGTAGTAAATACACTGAGCTTCCAGGTGCTGTGGCTTCTCCAGCCAAAAACCCATACAAACTGACCCGAACTACTTCTGTGCCCCTGTGTATTTCTCTTTTCTTCATTTCCCGGCTGCCCTAGTCAGGTCTGTTCCTTGGAGGCAATGGATGGACATAGCACACAATCAAATAAAACTCCATAAATCTATAATAATTCTAACAGGACTTGAAAAATGAACTGAAGCTACCTCTCAATCTACTTCAGACATTTCAAAAAGGACCCATACTCCTACAATTGTGTGTGGGGGGGCACACACATGTGCGATGGGGATACTGGACTCAAACTCACCACCCTTCCCCCTGACTCAAGTTCTGGAATGACAGGTACTTGCCACTACATTTTACTGAAAGAAACATTTGGTAGAGGGAGGCAAAACATAGATCACTGAATGTGAAATTGTCCTTCCATATAGCAAGGGCAGAGGTAAAAATAATCAAAAGCAACAGAAAGAACACAAAGAAGGGGCATCTAGGCAATCAAGGGCAAAGTGGGGACACAAGGGAGATTTCTAGACAAGGGAAATATCTAGACAGATAACATCTGCCTGTCTGTCTGTCTGTCTGTCTGTCTGTCTGTCTGCCCGCGTGCATATGCCACAGCATACATGTGGAGATCCAAAGACAACCTTTGAGAGTCAGTTCTCTGTTTCCATCACGTGGGTTCTGGGGATCAAACTCAAATCATGAGGCTTGGCAGCAAGAATCTTTATCTCACTGACCCATCTAATTACATTTCTAAAAAGCTAATATGTTCTAGAGGATAAAACTATCACAAGAAATAAATGAAAAGAACTTATAATGTTATGCAGAGACCAAATGGAGGATCCAGGACAAAGAAAAACAATTCATGTCTTCCAAATGCCATAGAGATACATGTGATAAATGAAAACCTTGTAAAGGGCATCAAGTTAAATGTTAAAGCCTCCTTTCCCATCTCACAAACCTTCCCAGAATCTATCAGAAGAGAATAAATTAGAGACCTTCTCACCAACTTGGTTGTATATGCCAATTCATCAGATGTGGGAAAGAGGTGTGTCACAGGCAGAGAAAGAATTATTAACGAAAAAAGCCTGACAGATTGGGTTAATCTGTAAGACAGAGAGGAGGCTGTTTCTTACTGCTTCTCTGAGAAACCAGCTTAGCATTATAAACCTAACACCTACAGCTCACACAAGAACTACTTTATAGTATTTAAGGAGCCTACTACAATGCACCTCCGGTTCATATAGAGAACCTATCTTCCTACAGACAGGTCTTGAGGGGTAAGCAGGACAAGATGCTCAACCTTCACCCACTCACCCCCAACACACACATAGAAAAAGGAAATGAAATCTACCAACACAGAAAGGGCCTGGGCGTGGGCCCCAGCCAAGGCTGCCTGACCTCTTCAGAGGAGCAGGGAGTCACTGATTTCACAAGCTATTTTTACACTTTTGAGTATGGGTTCCTCTAATCTCTGTCTCCTCTGCACATTCTCTGTCTCACTCACACCACAACTACCCTTTCTACCTTGGATCTCATGGACTTTTTCACCCCCACTCCCTCATCCTATGACTTTTTAAGCTTGCATATCTGGGGTTCCTCTTACACAAAATGGCAAACACCCACAGATGTTCAAACCATTCACTCTTCCACTGAGAAGCAGCAGCAGAGGACTCAGAGAGAGGTATGTCCATTGCAAAACAGATCAGTCATGATCATCACTGGTTCAAATATCAGTTTCTCCCCCCATTGAAAGAAAATCAAATAGAGCTACTGTAGTTGAGGATACACTTAGACTTAGAAGCAGAAGACCTGGGAAGACAGCCCAGAGGGTAAGACTACTTACTGCCCTTGCATGGAGGATCTAAGTTCAGTTCCTAGTACTGACATCAGATGGCTCACAACTCCAGAGGATCAAAGACCCTCTTTTGGCATGAGCATATACCACACACACACACACACACACACACACACACACACACACACACACACACACACACACACCAATATTAAGGCAGTGCATAAGTGGAATCCTACAATTCTTTTAAATATTTAGAGGGTAAAATATGATGAGATTTAGGAAACATAACATTATTAAGCAGCTAGCTAGGTACAGCCTCCTACTCATGCACTTTTCTCAGAAATCCCAATGAAGTAAGCATCCTTACTAATCTGAATTTTAACAGTGAAAACTCAGTGTTAAAAGTCAAGGTGCTACACCAAGGACTAATGGTTGATAACTAATCTACAAATAGGCCTACTTCATTTATCTATAGCTACCATTTTCCCTCCCATCAAATCACCCATTTAATGCTGACCAAATCCCATACCCTGATTTTGAAGAAATGTCAATATAATCTCCACTGTTACCAGAAAATCATTTACAGCAACCTCACTCACTACCCACAAATACGTATCAATTCTGACAAGCAGAAGGATGTTTACATGTGCCTGGCAATTACTCCATCCCTGGGATAGAGGTACAAGACTTGGGAAAAGAATAAGACTAAGAAGCCTTGATGAAACTTGCTCATTCATTGGTGCCCTGGGTGTAACCACTGGTCAGGAATTCCCATGGCTTTTGTCTCCCAGGATTAGTAGCATGACTAGGTGAACACCTATGGTTCTAGGTATGTCTGCAAGAGAAAGATATAGCAGCAAGGAAAACAGAAGGTGTTCCTAGGAAGACTTGGATCAACAACTCTTACAACCCTGACATTCACATGGCCTTGAAACCATACTCTCTCCATGAGATTCCCAAAGACAGAGCAAGGTATAACTGCTCAAACAGGCATACACCCAAAGACTCACACAGCAGCTAAACACAGTGCAATGAGTAAAGAACTATAGAAGAAGTGAGAATGTCTCTCTGGTGGGATAGGCCTACTACTATAGCCACACCAGGATGTCACTCCCACAACAACACAAAGAAGGCAACTTCTCAGAGAGACAGGTTAGATTTTAGGTGACTCAACAACAGCCAAGGATGAAGTGTGGAAGAAGGAGCAGGAGGAAATGCTGGCTGGAGTCCTAGAATTCCACTCTGAATACAGCTTTGGACTTTCATGCTTGTTTTCAAATCTCTCTAATTACTATCAACAGCAGATGCATACTTACCAGATTTGGGCCACCTGCAATGAAAAGCAAATGTGCACAAAGGAACAGTAAGGTGAAGGAACATAGCATTCACAGAATTTTCTTTTCCTTTTCCAAAGATCCAGTTTTAATTCTAACCTTAGGTAATTATGACCTCCAACTGTACCCCAGAAGGAGACAGAGTAGCTTAGTTAGTTGGCAACCAAAATGATTTATAATTTTCAGCAAGCAGCCAAATCATAATTCAGAATTAAAAGACCTATAATGTATCTGGCTCACGAAAGAAGTGACAATAAAGGATATAAGCTGAGCATGGTGTACAAGCCTACTGTCTCAGCTTATGAAGTAGGAGGACCCTTTGAGACAACTCTGAGCAACACAGGGAGAATCTTTCTCAGTAACAAAATGGATACAAAATAAACTGGTAATCCAAAGCACACAGTATATAGTTACTTGACAACTCTCTCCTTGGGCCACATTTATTCTGTTACATATTCTTCTGGGTTTTTTGTTTGTTTGTTTTCTTCTTTTTCTTCTTCTTCTTAACAAAACTTTTTAAAAGATTTAATTTTAATTATGTGTGGGTGTATGTATCTGCATGTGGGAATGTGTAAACAAAGGCACTGAGAATCAAGTTCAAGTGCTCTGAAAAAGCAAGAAGTGCTCTAACCACTGGACAGCCTCTCAGTCTGACAATACTTTCTTACTGGTTATGTCTTTCTAATTATCATACAAAATGATGACTCTCATCATAGCATTTTCATTCATACTGTTTTTGCCCCTTTACTGCTGACTTCTTCTTTACCCCCTAACCTCTGTGCTTTTCTTGCTGAACCCCCTCCCACTAGCTTCCCTTCCGCTTTCATGTTACATGTATTCTATTTGCTAAGACCTCTCTTTTCCCCTTTCTAGTTTTATGACCTATGCACACACTCATTCATATACATATATGTATAACTTAAACCTAGGCTTCACGTGAGAGAAAGCATGTAATATGAGTACTTTGCTTAAGTAGGATTTCCAGTTCCATCCATTTTCTGGCAAATGCCATGATTTCATTATTTTTCTTACAGTTGCATAAAACTCCATTGTTTATATATCCATTTTCCTTTTCCATCCATTTGGTTCTTTCTTAGCTATCATGAACAACAAGCAATAAACAATTGTCTTGTGACATGTGCAGGAGTGCAAGCCTTTAATTCCAGCACTTGGGAGGCAGAGGTAGGAGGACCTCTGTGAGTTCAAAGCCAGCCTGGTGTACAGAGTGGGTTCCAAGATAGCCAGGGCTATGTAGAGACTATCTCAAAAAACTCAAAACTCAAAACCAACTAACCAAACACACAAAAACAATAGTCTTAGCCAGTGCTAAACTCAGATATGGTATAGTACTAACATGCTGACAAGATGTGCCCACTGATAAAAATAGTGGCATGGCAGTTCTAAGGGTAAAGCAACTGCTTCCTGACTGGATAAGGCTTCCTCCACAGAAAGGGTTCCATTTACCTGGTCAAAAGTCTATGCCCAAGACTATTCTAGGCCCTAGAGGGGAACCTACTTATATGGTTTTACTAAATGGTCATACTGTCACATCACATTCTAAATATTTATGTTTAAATCCATAGATTTGCACTGCTCTTGACTATGGTCAAGGCAGCCCCCCCCCCTTTGCAGTGGTTCGTTGTTAATGCAGAGACTCATAGCTAGTCAAGTACCAAAAATAAATATCCCTGAGTGCTCAGCCTTGGATGAGTTATCACATCAATCTCCTCCAATCAATGCTCAGTAGACACTGCTGAAAATAGGGTGAAAAGAATTATGAACTGATAGCCAGGGATGAAAGTTGTAAAACACTGATGTCTGGACGTGGTATGGCTATTGCACACACAACCTCACAGATGTGAAGCACAGGAAGTGGTGGATGGATATGCTAAATATACATTGTACAACCTACTAAAACCTCAAAGAATAAAAAAAGTTCCTTAAAATGGAGGTAAAAGCATCTCTGTAGTAGAACTTAAAAGTTACTTGGATATACAGAGGAGCAATATTGCTTAGTCATATGGTAGTTCTATTTTCAATTTTGTGAGAAAGCTCTACACTGACTTCCATAATGATGATACCATTTACACTTCCAACAATGAACAAGGGTCCCCCTTTCCCCATCACTTGTTGCCATTTAACATACATACATACATACATATATATAAAACTAACAACCATTCTGGAGTAAATTGGAATCTCTAAATGTTTTAAATTTGTATTTCCTTGATAGCTAAGGATATTGAGTATTTTTTTTTCAGTTTATTGGTAGGTTAGACAAATGGCTAGCAGGTAAGAGGTACCTGTTACCAAGCCTAGCAACCTTAGTTCAATCCCCAGGGCCTACATAGAAGAAAGAGAGAACCAACTCCCACAAGTTGTCCTGTGAATTGCACATGCCTGCAGTGGTATGCATGCCTCCCACCACCACCCCACATACTACCAAATAAATAATTAAGTGTGATGAGAATTCAGCAAAAACAAATAAACACAAATCAATTCTAGGCTAGAGGGATGGATCAGCACTTAAAAGCACTGACCTGTTCCTCCAAAGGCCTGGGTTCAATTCCCAGCTCCTACATGGCATCTGGCAACCATCTAAAACTCCAGTTCCAGGCAAAACACCCATGCACATAAATATTTTTTTCACTATAAAATATATGTATTGGCCATTTGCTTCTTTTGAGAACTGCATGTTCGGTTCATTAGCCCACTGATGGGAAGGTTTTGTGTGCTTCACATGTACAGTTCTCTACATATCTGTCTGTCAATGCTGTGTTCAAGCTTCTCTTCTGTGACTAGGCCAGGGACAGTTGTGATCTAGTTGGGAATTTCTCTCATAGGCCTAGAGATGAAACCCATCATTCAGACATGTCCACATTCTGACCTCTCACTGTGGCTTTCCACAACTGTCCTGCCTAAGGAAAAGAGACACAGACAGACAGACAGACAGACAGACAGACAGACAGACAGACAGAAGCAGACATAGCATCACAGGCCTGTCATCCTAACAATGAGGATACTAAGAAAGAACAATGTGATTTCAAGGCTAGGTTGGCTACATTGGTTGCAAGGCTAGGTTGGTGAAATCAGCTTTAAGAAAGTGAGAGGAAAAGAAGTGGGTACAGAGAAGCCAAAGGTAGCTCCCTTGAAAGCTGTTTAGAGAAAAGAAACCCTAAGGTATCCTCATATATTTTTCACATTAACCATCCTCTCACGGCCCTAATGTTCTCTAATCAGAGTACCACATATGAAGCAGTGGGAAAACTATCACAGACAACACTGAAACAGAACCAGGATATGTGCAAGGGCTCGATGCACTGTGAATGCACCACAACAGAAGGGGTGTAGGGAGGGAGCTAGTAGAGGCTGATCCATAGGTGGCCCCACCCCCTAGTCACGTATAAGGGCTACCCAGTTAAAACAGGAAGTAGAAAACAAACACTATTCAATTCCTAAGAGCACCATCCCAGCACTTCCATATAGAGCTGAGGAGTGAAGTCACCAAGTCCTTGGGCACTTACTCACCAACTGACTGTAATGTTCCTACTTACTGAATGCCTTTGCCCACAGCATTACTCACATCCCATCCTGTGCTATTCCCACCCCCACCTCGGCCCAATTCTGCAACATGCCCAGACAGTGAACTCACTCTCCAAAGAGAGCTATTCATCTCCCTTGGGGCTACTTCGTTACTTTGAACCCCATACCTTCCTCCAGCATTTTTTGGACTGAGGGCTGCAACTCCCATCTCTTACATCCCTGACCAAGTTTAGAGAATTCTCAATTGAGCTATCAGGACCACTTCTACCTCTAGGTACCAAAGTATGAAGAGCCCAGAATAGAATTTTACCTCATCTCAACTGTATTCATGTTGTGTTACATGCCTACTGAAATAGGACTGTTGTTTTCTTGCAAGTAACAAAGAAAAGTTCCTATCAGAGATACAATTATCTTAATTTTACCCAACATGGTAATCCCATAGGGAAATAGACAGAAATATTTATGGCCAGTCTTAACCCATATCAGCTAGAGTCTACATGAACTTCTACAAACATGCCAAGACATACTGCACAGGCAATTTTGAGTTTCTCAAGCACAAGGTCCAAAGACAGTAAACCTATCTCCCTCCACACAAAGCTCTTACTATGGTAAAAAAGAGTTGTTCTAACAAGTAATCTCTAGATTCAGTTCTGAGGCCACTAAAGTCATGAGTTCCGATCCTCATCACAATTTTTTGTTTTTGTTGGGTTAGTTCTGTGTTGCTTTGTTTTGTTTTGTTTTGCTTTACTTGTATATAGTTCTGGGTGGCCTGCTGCTCATGATGTAGCACGTGGCAGCTTTGAACTCACAGCAATTGTCCTGTATCAACTTTTTTAAAATTGTGACTACTGACAAGTGCCACCAAACCCAGAACTCCCACTCCTTTCCATTTCTTCAGCGGTCAGATCCAACCAAAGGCTACACACATGTTAGGCAAGCAAGCACCCCATGATCAAACTACTTTGTTGACACCAAGTTACCCACTTTTAAATCTTACACTGAATCCACAAAGGAAAATATTAAAATGCATTTTCACTAACATATACATCTTATCTACCATCTGTCTTTTTACAAAGGATTCTGAGAACAAACTAGTGAATCAAAAAAGTGGGAACAAAACTGGACATGTCAGCACATGCCAGGACTTGAAAAACTAAGGCAGAGGCAAGAGAACCAAGAGTTCAAGGTCACCCTTAGTTACAGTGAGTTCAAAGCTACTCTGCATTACATTAAATTCTGTCTCAAAATAAAAGTAAATAAGGAAAATGGAACTAAATCAATGTTCATATTCTTATTAAGGTACAAGATGCTACACTAGTTAGGTTCAAGTAAAGGCTAAGCAATTCTTACTTTCTAGCAGGTAACTCTGTGCCTAACAAAGCCAAGTAAGTTACTGGCTCAACCAGATGGAAAAGGCAATTAGCCTGGAAAGCAGTGGGTCTGACACTAGCAAGAGGGTAGGTAACACCAGAAGACAACTGCAAAGTGAATCCGGTCACCCCAAATAGATAGAAAGCAAACGAGGTAACAGGTGGCCAACCCCACAGAAGCCTCATTTTTTAACTTCATTTATGATGCAAAATTTTAAGAGAGATTGGCGGAGATTAGCAGCTACTAGAATGGGGAAAGGACCAAATAGTCAGAGGTGATTTTTCCTTGCAAATCTCAGAACTCTGGCCTAACCCTGACTAGAAAGAAAGTCCAGGCCTTGATGAAGCAATGTTTGTCTCCCTTTCTCACATGGCATCCTGCAGAGTCCAAAACTTATCTTCCTCACCTTTGAAATCTATTCTCATGACCAATTAGATAATCTTTATAGTTCCTCGCCCACTGTGAGCCTTGAATTCCCTACATGAAAAGATAATTCCTAAACTGATGATCAGAGAAAAGTTAGTAAGAATCAAATGATTTATTAAGCCCAGTAAGGGGGTGTGGCTTTACAACTACAAAGCATAGGCAAATGCAAAGAATTACCACCATTTGTGATGGTGTTAGTTGTCTTGTCCAGACCACCAGTGACAGGATGTATCTCAGTTGGTAGAGTGTTTGGATACAACCCATGAAGTCCCCACATTAAATCAGGTAGTGGTATATGCAGGTGGTCTCAGCACTAGGCTAAATGAGACCCTATCTATCTAAAAACAAAATCAGACACCTGGTAAGAAAGCAAGAAGTTTGGGGTACATGAAAATATTTATAAAGCAATATCAGAAAACCTGAAAAGGGTTGTCTAATTCATATCTGGTTTGACTGCTTTAAATAAGGAACTGGTTATAAAGCAGACAGTTACCTCCTAAAAGAATTCCATTTTAGCTTCCGAACCCTAGAAGCTAAGGGATCTTGCTTAAAAGGAATCTTAATGGTTTTCAAGATCTTGTGAGCTCATCTCTTCATACCAAAGGCTGAATCCCGAGAGAGTACATGGAAGAATTACCCAAACCTTCCCTGAAACACAGCCCATACAGGGCACACTCACACAAGGTCTAGGTTTCCTCTCTCCTAATTTCTACCTTTAATTTTGCCAACTCACAGCCTAGAAGGATAGGTCAGTGAGGGTACAAATGACATACAATGGAAAAGCCTATTGTAGTCCTTGTTCTAGGTAGTAAAGTTTGCCATTTTCTTTTGGATTCAGAATGGTTATCCACATCAATTTAAAGCTAATAATCCCCGTAATTGGGGGACAGAGGTGGGAGGAGCACCAGAAGTTTGAGACCAGCCTAGTCTAAAATGAGGTTACACAACACCCCATTTAAAAGAAAAAACACACAACAAGGAGTTATCTAGCAATTGTAATCTAACCACTTTACACTGGAAATCTGAGAGAGCATATTTACTTGACTAATTACATCTTTCTTGGACTGTCCGTTGAAAGAGCAAACAGAGTTTACATGCCCTGTGGTCATATGGCTTAGGACAGGCAGTAGAGAGTTCAAAGCTGATTATACAGCAATGCCTCATTGATCCCAAATGGACTATGAATAAGCTGATCCAAAATGAACTTTCTCTGGTACCTGAAGCTTACCCTTCTAAATATCATAACCATTTCTAATGGAGAGCTGAATGTTTTTCATCTGACATGCTCTACTGCCTTGTCAACATAGGCCATTAAAACATGAGTTAAACTTTCTGAGCACTTGAATACTATCTGTTTTATCTTCTGCAGAGCTAACAGTTTACAGTTCTCCAATTTGACATTATCTAACTTGCTCATTAACTCTGAGACTGCATGATCATCCTCATTTTATCAATAGGAGAATACAAAACTGAACGAAGTTAAGTGACTACCCTAAGGTCACAAAAACAATATAGAAGCATTGACCTTCCCACAAGCCTGGCCCACAATAAATGCCAGGTGCTACCTTGGATGCAAATCATCTTATACAGCTAAACAACAAACCACATAGATGGCCACCTAGGGTTTAGCTCTCTCACCTAGAATTGGAAAAGCCATAGGTTTAATCCCTACCATACCACACTAATACACAAAAAATCCCAACCCATGGTTCTTTCTGGGCATGATGGCACACCCCAAACCTATAATCCTAGCATTTGGAAGTTGGAAGCGGGAGAGTCAGAAGTTCAAGGTCATCCTTGGCTACATAGTGCGTTCTAGGCCAACCACTTCAACTTAAGGGAGGAGGGAGGGAGCGAGGGAAGAAGGGAGGGAGGGAAGAAGGAAGGAGGAAGAAGGGAGGGAGGGAAGAAGGGAGGAAGGAAGGGAGGGAAGAAGGGAGGGAGGAAAGAAAAGGAAGGGAAGGGAAGGAGAGGGGAGAGAATGGAAAGGGGAGGGGAGAGAATGGAAAGGGGAGGGGAGGGGAGGGGAGGGGAGGGGAGGGAGGGGAGGGGAGGGGAGGGGAGGGGGAGGGGGAGGGGAGGGGAGGGGAGGGGAGGGGAGGGAGGGGAGGGGAGGGGAGGGAAGGAAGGGAAGGAAAGGAAAGGAAAGGAAAGGAAAGGAAAGGAAAGGAAAGGAAAGGAAAGGAAAGGAAAGGAAAGGAAAGGAAGGGAGGAGAGGAAGGGAGGAGAGGAAAGGAAAGGGGAAAAGGGAAAGTTAAAAAGACAAACGTCCTTCCCTTTCTCTTTCTGGGAAGTGATGTCAGATCTTTGCTTTCTGGGCTTCGCAAGAAGTCAGTAAGTTCCAGTACTCAGTCTGTAACCCACTTCCTGTTTGTCTAAAGGGGAAAACAATAATGCCTACAATGGCCTTGAGGCCCAGCACAGCCAGCACCAACCTCTGCTGTCAACCTCTACTCTACACACTGTAGAAGCCTGCCAACTGAAAACACAGGAGTGTGGTGGGCCTGCCACAAGTGGGAAGAAGGAAGCCAGCATTTCTGGTAATTCTGCTTTTGTCCCTTGGCTTGACATCTCCAAATGGCCAATAATCTCAAATGACACGTGTCTGAGATGAAGACCAGCAGCAAAAATGCTAGATTTAGCCAAGTGGTGATGGCCCATGTCTTTAATCCCAGCACTCGGGAGGCAGAAGCAGGTGGATCTCTGTGAGTTCAAGGCCAGCCTGGACTACAGAATAGAGTGCCAGGACAGGTTCCAAAGCAATACAGAGAAACCTTGTCTCCAAAAGCCAAAAAAAAAGCTGATTTATTTATTTGTACATTTGTGTGTCACATGTTACCATCTCCCTCAACTGGTCAACTTGGGCTCATGCAAACACTCTGTAAAGATGGCTTTTTCTACCACATAGAAAAAATCCCTAGTATGCAAGTTAAAAAGAGGAAAAGAAGAGATTTAATTCTGTTGCATTACTAACTGGCAGGCCTTCTGACTGGTCTTCTTTGGGGACACTGCACAGGAAGTGCCCACCATCACACATATGGACACACTCATGTTTGTTTCATCTCATAGTTTCTTCGTTCAGCAGTCTCATTTAGGTGCTCCCTAGAAATAAGCTGCTCCAAACTGGAAAACTGCACAACAGGGAAGAGGCCATTTTACACGTAGGAACATGATTTGCCTTACCAACATGTACTCCACTAAGACCATTTAGAAACACAAGAAACCACAACAATTTCTCCTCCAGAATGAGCACAGAAAGGGAAGCAACTCTCAATATCCTTTGTTGCAGTAGAAAGGTCCATGAATCCCACTGTCAGTAAAACTTTTCTCCTAGGCAAACAAGTGATCATGATACATTTTTTTATTTCCCATTTTAGAGTGTGGATCATGCACAGTATAGTAGCCCAAATTTGTAATCCCAGTACTGAGAAGGTGGAGACAAAGGTTCCTAAATTCAAAGTCATCCTCACCTACATAGCACATAGGAGGCCAAACTTGGACTACATGAGACCTTGCCTCAAAAAGAAAAAATGATGTGCTGGAGAGATGTCTCTGTACTTAAGAACACTGGTTGCTCTTCCAAAGAACCCAGGTTCAAACCAGCACCCACATCACTGATCACAAATGTCTGTGACTGCAGTTCCAAGGGATCTGGCACCCTCACACAGACATACATGCAGGCAAAAATACCAATGCACATAAAAATGAATAATAAATCTTTTAAAAATGAAGCAGGGGCTGGAGAGATGGCTAAACAGGTAAGAGCACATACTACTCTTCCAGAGAATCTGAGTTTATTTCCCAGCAGATGTGTTGGATAGCTTACAACCACCTGTGACTCAAGCTACAGGGTATCTAACACTCTCTTCCAGACTGCTAGGTCATATGCACTCATAGGCACATACCCACACAGAGACACATAATTTTTAAGCAAAAAGAAATGATGAGAAAACATGTAGGTTTTTTATGTGTACAGAGTTCCACCTATTTCTTAGTTTGCTGACTAATATGCCCATTCAAAACCAAAAACCTAATTAGACAAGATAACTAGCCTACACCTAAGGGCTTTTTCCCTTAGTTATATGGAAACAAAGCAAGTTGAAGAACAATACAGATTAGTGCAACATGGATGCTTAAAGGTTTATGTGTGTGAATGTATTTTATATAGTCTACGTTAGCAGGATGTTGCAAAAACACTTGTAATCCATTAAATGGAAGTTAAGTTCAAGGTCAGTCTGGGACTTCATGTAGAACCTTTTTCTCAATAGAAAAAAAGAAGGGGGAAGAGAAAATAAAGGAAAGGTCTAATCTATATTCACATTGGTTAAAGTGGTCCTCTAGAGGTGTAATAAGGCACAGAAGACAGACTTCATATTTTTCAGTTTTGTCTTTTATTTTTTCATTTGTTTGTGAGGATATGATGGTTTGAATGAAAATGGCCCCCATGGCTCATAGGGAGTGGCACTATTAGGAGGTGAGGTGTGGTCTTGTTAGAGGAAGTGTATCACTGGGTGTGGGCTTTGAGGTTTCAAATGCCTGAGCCAAGCCCAGTGTCACTCTCTCTTCCTGATGCCTGAGGATACAGATGTAGAACTCTCAGTTACCTTCCCAGTACCTTGTTTGCCTACATGTCACCATGTCTCCTCCATGACAATAATGGACCAAACCTCTGAACTGTAAGCTACCCTCAATTAAATGTTTTTCATCATAACAGTTGCTGTGGTCATGGTGTTTCTTCACAGCAATAGAAACCCTAAGACAGAAGGGTCTCACTAAGTAGCCTTAGTTGGCTACTATGTAGACTATTTTGTTCTCAATTTAGCTTTCTGCCTCTTCCTGCCACAGCAGCGCTAGATTTACAGGTGTACATCACCATACCTGGCTCTAGGTCATTTGTTGTTTGTGTTTTCTTTTTAATCAAAGCAAATAACATAGTCATTTCATAATGAAAATAATGGTGGCACACACCTTTAATCCCAGCACTTAGGAGATCTGTAAGTTCGAGACTAATTTGGTCTACATTGAGAACTTTAGGACAGGCAAGGCTACATAGAAATATCCTGTCTCAAAATTAAACAAAGGAAAATAAAAGAAAGAAAAGTCCATATCTGTGTCTTTGCCTGTAACCCTAGCTACTCATTGGGTAGGCTAAGACAGCAGAATTTCAAGTTCAAGTTCTGCTTGACCTACTGAGAGAGTTTAAGTTTAATTTAGTGAGACTTTCCAAAACAAACAAACAAAAAATATGTATCAGGCATGTAATACCAGAACTCAGGGAGTAGAAAAGGAGGATCATTAATTCAAAGTCATCCTCAGCGCTACAGCAAGTTTAAGGCCAGCCTAGGCTATGTGAACTATCTCAAGAATAGCATATCATAAAATAAAAACCAGAAAGTGTGCTAGGAAGTACTTGACTGGCATAAACGATGCCCTAAAAAAGTAAAGTCATAACCTGTAAAATAAAGACAATATCTATTTAAACCTATCCTATAGTATTATGTCTATGAATATTCTTGGCACAATGTCTAGCTCAGCACTATAAAACAAATAGGAAAATTCCTTTAAATTCAAATGGGCAAGGTCCCTTAATAATAAGGAAACTGTTGGGTGTAGTCACACATGCCTTTAATCCCAGTCCTTGGGAAACAGAGGCAGACAGATCTCTGTGAGTTCAAAGCCAGACTGGTCTGCATTCCAAGTCCTGAGCCATCCAACACTGCAAAGTGAGATCCCCTCTCAGAAACAAAACAAAACAGAACAAAAACAAGTTAACCTTCACAGGCTCTATTTTATGACATGCAGCCTTACCTACTGAGCTTAATACTATGCCATCTAATGTTACCCACATCTCTATCTCAGAACTGAGTGGGAAAAAACCCTCTCTGCTTCCCATAAAAGAATCCTACTTTGGCTAAAACTCTGGGCTCTCAGGTAGTAGTGGAATTAATTATTAGCAACCATGGCTGGTTCCTCCAAGATGTTCTCCCGGGTTTCCCTGTTATCCTGTTATCCAACCCATCTATGCCTGGCTTTGCCCTAACCTCTTCAAATCTGATTACATAATTAAGTCCTGCCTACTGGCTGTGCCATAATGAGCACTACACATACCAAAAAAATTTACACTAGGTAATGCCTCAAATATGTACTCTACAGCCAAATTCTGGGCTGCTCCACAAAGGCAGATTGAAATACTCACACAGCTGCCTATTAGAATCCACTAAAAGCTTTTATTTCAATATTCCCCCTTGGCATGAAAACGACTGTGTGAAGACATGGAAAGGGAGAGTGGAAATTGACTATGATCAGGCTGAACACTCAGATAATCGGGCACTGTAAGGTACACAAAAAGGACAATGTCTTTCCATTCCTTGGCACTACTACATCCCACTCTGCCAGGGCCCAAATAAATCTACCCTAGGTGCTTTCCAGTAGACTATGGAGCTGTTTGAATTGCTGGCATATTTATTTAATGAATACTAAGTGTCTCTATTCAATAAATATTTCTTGAGTATCTAGTCTGTCTACTATGCTATAGAGGCTATATAATGGGCATTAAGAATCTGTTCAGCTTACACCCTAGTGTAATGGTTCTTAACCTGTGGGTATCAACCCCTTAGGAGTACCCTATCAGATATCATGCATATCAAATATTTACACTACAATTCATAACAGGAACAACATTACATTGATTAAGTGACAATGAAAATGTTATGGTTGGAGATCACCACAACATGAGGAACTGTATTAAAGGGTACATACAGTATCAGGAAGGTTGAGAACCACCAGTCTAGTGGTTTCAGCTAATACAATATGAAGAATATAATCCTAAGACTGGTCTCAATTTCAAAAACAGTTTTTCAGCAACTGACTTAACTACATGTATTGCAGTTTAATAAGGATCAGGATAATGAATAGGCTGAATAGGTGTTTATTCAGGGAGAAATAACTTACAACCTAGACAGATAAACACCAGCAAGTTCCACCGGATGCTCTCCTCTCTGCACCCCACCAGCAAGAGCACATTCCTGGGCTCCTCCTCAGACCTAGTTCCACAGGTCGCTTCTGCCCCTGGCTCCACCCCCAATGGGTGTGGTCAGTGCCACAGAAGCAGACAAAGTGAATACCTCACTTACATACATGACATTTCTTTTCTGACTTATCCTAAACTGGTCTCAAAGGCAATATATATGAGTATGACCTTAAACTTTTGATCCTCCTTTGTCCACCACCTACATGGTAACACTATATGTGTATACCACCATGCATGATTTATACAGTGCTTAGTATCAAATCCAGGCCTCTACGGATCAAACTCATCACTCTACTGCACTATGTCCCCAGCCCTCCTCTAAGACTCTGAATAAGACCCTTCCTGGTATGTTTTACAGTTGACCGATATATTATCCACGGATTAAAGCAATGTGCTTCTTTGCAAGACATAAAACCTAAGGTAAAGTACAGGTTTACAAATAACCAAAACAGCAGTAAAAAGCTAGTATATGTTAAAGACAAAAAGCACACTATATCAGGAATATCTACCCAGGGTTAAGGGGTGTGGCTCAATTGGTGGAGTACTTGCCTGGCATGCACAAAGCCTTAGGTGAAATCCCCAGCACTGCATAAATCAGACATGGTGGCACATACCTATAATTCCATAGCTTGGGTGAGAGAAGCAGAAAGGTCAGAAATTCAAAGTCACCCTTAGTTACACACAGAGTTCTGGGTCAGGCTAACATACATGACACTCTACTGAAACAAACAAACAAACAAACAAACAAACTAACAAAAAGAGTATCTACCCCACAAAGACCTTGAACTCAGCTTGGATGTTTCCCTCATAAACTGTTTGCCCATAACCATTGGGACAAGCAGGCTTTGTCAAAATATATCATCAGTTGACAGACATAAAAAATGTTCTAACAGGACATAGCAAACCTGGGGTTAGAAGGCCTGGAAGGATCCCAGCTTCTCTCCACAGCTTCTATAAATACTTCTATCTTTATCCAAAAGAGGGTTAGGAACCTTTCTTCTCTAGCACCACTTACCTGCTGCTAAACAGCTAAGGAGAAGGGAGTACCTCCCACTCCAGCTACTTGTTATCATTCTTGAGCAGGGCCATGTTGGGCCAATTGGAGCCATGTTGCACATACTTACTTGTAAAAAGAACTAGGCTATAAGGTTCCTGTGAGGGCCTCAGGAAAGCTGTAACACCTCTGCCCTCAGAAAAGGATATGATGAGATTCACACAAGTGACAGAACCATAAGAGGCTGTTTAGTAGCAGTACATGATTATTCACATCAACAACCCCAGTACTTGAGAGGCTGAGTCAAGGCAATAACTTTTATGAGGCCAATCTCCTGTTACACCGAATGAGTTTCAAGCCATCCTGGATTATATAACGAATTCTTGTCTCAAACAAAACAAAACAAAACCACCAAACACCAAAACAACAACAAAAACATGATGGGGTGGCATAGTCAAGTACATGTAAATCAAGACCAGAACAGCTTGGCTTTCTATGCATTGACTCTGGTCCTTCTTCATTATAGCTGCTAATACACCACTATGCCCCCCACCCAACACACACACTTCATTACAACTAATACAGCACTACACCACACCAGTGTCCTCCCTTGTCTCATGCAGGATCTTACATACACTGCTGCTGTGATGGGAGATGTTATTCTGTAAATATGTTTCTCATACTGGTTAATTAATAAAGCCCTGTTGGCCAATAGGAAACTAGATAGGTGGGGCTAGGAGACTAGAAGGAGGAAAGAGGAAGTAGTTAGGAGGAGTCAAGATGTAGACCGGGGAGGAAGGAAGACACCGGCCGCGGCTCCCCAATAAGATGACCACGTGGAAATATTTAGATAAGTAGAAATGAGTTAATAATTAAGACAGAGCTAGCCCATAAACAATAATGGTAACTGGCCAACAGGATTGTATCAAATACAGAGTCTCTGAGTGTTATTAGGGGCTGGCGGGCTGGCGGAAAACAAACAAGCTACACTGCTGTTTCTCTCCATGTCTACTGCTGACTAAAAACCTTTCTAAAGGTTTGCCCATGCTGAATATGGTAGCACACACCTGAAATCCTACTACTCAAGAAGCTAAGGCAAGAAAATGGTCAACCTGGGCTATACTGTATGTTAGGCCATTTTGAACTACCAAATGATATCTCAAAAACAAGTTAGGCATAGAAATTTAATGGGTAAGGTGGCACAGGCATGCAATCCTGTATGTGGTAGATGAAGACATGAGGATAAGAAGTTCAAAGTCATCCTTGTATCCTTAGCTACATAATGAGTTTAAGGCCACAATGGACTGACAATAAGATATCCTGTATGAAACATGCATTAAAAAAGAAAGACATTTTGTGCTGTGGAATACTCTTTTTGTACACTGCGAAGATGTGTCTTTGCTAAGACACCTCCTGATTTCCTGACTGGTTTAATAAAGACCTGATTGGCCAGCAGCAAGGCAGGAAGATGCTTGGTAGGACTTCCAGGCAGAAAAAGAAGAGAAGATGAATCTAGGTGCAGGAGAGATGCTAGAAGACAGAGAGAAAAGGCAGGAGGTTCAAGATGGCAGAGAGGTTAACATGCCACAAGACAAAATGGAGATTAATATAAATAGGCTAATTTAAGTTGTAAGAACTAGTAGGACAAGCCTAAGCTTTAGGTTGAGCTTTCATAATTAACTATAAGTCTCTGTGTCATTTTTTTTTTTTTTTTGTAATATGGTGGCCCAAGTAAAGTCCGTCCATAATATTGTGTGTTTCTAACACTCTCCATCTGGAAATAGCCACTCCTTGAGGTAAGGGTAGCTAGAAGTTTTTAAATCTACAAGTTTACTGAAGTAAAAAAAATCTGGAAGCTCAAAACATCTACAAAAACACATAGACATTAGATGGAATTTTACAAAACTCATTAAAATGTTCTTTTTTTTTAGCTTCAGGTGTCACACACCTTAAGTTGGTCTAAAACTCACTTTGAAACAAAAGATCATTTTGCACTCCGTCCTAGGCCCTGTACCATCCAAATGTTTGGGGATTACAGCATATACCACTACATCCATCTTATGAAGCACTAATGGTCAAACCCAGGGCTTTTTTTTCATGCAAAGCAAGCACTGAACCAACTGAGCTACAATCCTAAGCTAAAATGCCCCCACAAAAAAAAACAATGACCAGGAGTGGTGATGTTCACCTATATTGCCGGGACTTCAGGGCCTGAGACAGGACAATTTCCCCAAGTTCAAGGCCAGTGTGGACAGCATAGTAAATTTCAGGCCAATTTGAAGTATCAAGAATATTGAAATAATACTGAGAAAAGATAATCATAAGTGTACATTTATCTCATCTTTTTTTAGTGATGTTAAAAAGTAGTTGTTTTATGTACAAATCATTGTACCATAGAAAACTAAGGTATAAATGTAACATATAACAAGAAGTGTAAATAAGAACTACTATGGTAAAGTAATAATTTGAAGGATTGTTCTCTGTATGTGCTAAAAATTCTCATATGAGAAAACTAGGATGGACATGTAAAATTTTTTTAATATTATTAATAAAAAAATGAAAAAACCAAAAACATGCCACGGGGCATTTTACAAAAAGAGGAAATACAAAAATAAGGTCATTCTTCTGTTTAACTGTACATTACTTTTCTTCAGTGACCTGCTTGTCTGTACTCTCTCACCAAAAGCCATTTTGATTTACCACTTGTAACTGGTAGATCCCATATGGGGACCATGGAAGAATAAGGAGCTGGCAACTGCTCCATGTTGGGAAAGAAACTTCTTCCAAACAGCACTATCCAGCTTTACACAAGCAGTCATCTCTAGGTAAACTGCCTAAGAAACTGTTCCTAACAGGAGGAAGACAATTACCAATACTTCAGAGATAGTAAAGTTCATGTTAAGTGCCACATCCTAAAACGATAGGATGCAATATGGGATTCACAAGAAAGTACTGGACCAAAGGCAGAGAAGATAGGAAGTAAAAGCATGTCCTTTCTTATGGTGTATCAATGTAACATAACTTCACGACAACTTCTTAGTTTCATCATCTTTGATCTACATATAGGTTTAACACAATATTCTAACACATAATACAGAAGCAGTTGAAAGCCCAACACTAAGCATGGAGAATACACACACACACACACACACACACACACACACACACACTCCCTCCCTGGCTAGAAATTATTCTTCTTTGTTCCACCCAATGCCACACATAAAGTTTTCCCTCTACAAGGGCAGCAGAGACGCCGGTGACTCAGACAAGAGGAAATCTTAGTAATTTAAGCCTCAAAACAAAAGTAGTCCCATAGCCCACAAACGGCTGTTGCATGAAGAGAGGGGAAATAAGATCTCATTTTGTTTCTTGGTCATCCCCTTCCTGAGAGAAGTATGACCATTCAAGGGGTCTTCTATTCTCTCTGGAGTCAACAATAACCAAAAATAGCCAGCAACTCCAGTCTTCAGGGTAGACAGAAAGGCCATGCCCAAGGTTCACTGACAATAGTTGTTTCCCTAAGTCACTGTCCCCATAGCAGAGCTCCCGGAAATAAGAGTCTGTTTATATACTGATATCTGGGGGAGAAAACATCCCCAATGTCATTTTAATAGGGGATAGGACAACTTCAAACCTCACTGTTCTCTGTTGTTACACAAACAACTTTCTATTCTCTTTAAGAGTAAACACATTATCAAAATATCTGTTTCACATATAAAGAAATTCGTCATAAAAATTATTTGTCCAAGGTCACCTGTACAAAGGCTAAAATCAGATATCCTGATACAGGCTACTACTGCTTCCCCTGTACAATTTCTATTAAAAAGCAGGAAAGGGGGGGCACAGACTGGAGAGATGTCGTAGCCATCACTTGCTGTTCTTATAGAGGACCAGGGGTCAGTTTCCAGCACCCACTTGGTGGTTCACAATCATATTTAACTCCAATTCCAGTAGATGTGGAATTCTGATCAATTCTGACCACCTCAAGCGCCAGGCATGCAAGTGGTGCATGTTATACAGGCAGGCAAAACACTCATACACATAAAATAAAATAAGCAGCTAAAAAAGAAATTTTGAGGCAGGAAAAAAATAAAACAATGGGACAAGTGTCTGAAGCTTTATGCATCAAAAGCTTCTAACTAATCTGAGGACTGGGAAAAGCAGGAGGCAGCTGGACCTTTGACTCAGCTCAAGAAAGCCAAGTAAAACCTAGGCATGCAACACACACATGCCAAGACTTGGCCTTATTAATTGGAAGGCTTTACCTACTCCAAAAGAATATTTTTCAATGCTGAGAGCCCTAGCTCTACCCCACCCCCTATGCCTTTTCAGGCCAAGCAAGATCACACTTAAGCTGTCAGAAATCTTGGTAAGAAACTAAAGAGGGGTAACTATGCAGAAACAAGAGGGCAAGAAAAGATAAGAAAGCAGGGTGGAGAAATCACAGTCATTCCAGAACTCACTCTCAACCTTCTCACTACCCAGTTCTCCTCCCCCTCTTAGGGCTCTGACTAAGGAGAAAATTTTACAGGTAGCTTTGTAAAATCATGAAGAAGGCAGTCCCTGTTAGGAAGAACAGGACATTAGTTTAGGTGAGATGGGTTTTGAGGGGGGCGAAAATAGCCAAATAAGGTCAATTGACTGGTAGAGAATCGTGAGGAATGGTTCCAGAAGATGACATCACAGGGAGGAAGCCTTTAGTCACTGGTTTCCTCTGGCAACTGGCCTTTGGCCAGGAGGCAAACTCCCAATCATAGGAAAATGCCTAGGTTGTTGCAGAAAGGCAAGCAGGCTAAATTGTTCCCAGACCCATCTCAAAGGCTTCATGAACCTCTGAGTACCCAACATAGAGAAGGAAAGCAACCCTGAAGCAAAATGGCCAATATTCTTGCCGACTGTAAGCTAGATTCACCATGTCACATCAACCAAGGGCAAGAAAGAACTTGGAGAAGGAAGTTGTACATATTTCTGAAATTGCTGATATTTTCATGCTGGATAAAAAAGCAAATCCAAGGCCAAAAGGCCATATAAATTTTGGTTTTAGCAAAATAACATTTTTAGGTTTGTCAGTCTCTCTTAAGTGTTTATTACGATGGTTTTAGAAAGTGTTCAGCTTATTCTATACCCCTGAAGATAGCAAAGTCTTATGCAACCTAATTACAATCATACTGGATGTTCCTTTAACACCCCCAACTCCATCTCACAGATTAATTTCTGATTATAACAATTAAGAAAGAGCCTTGAGGTGTACTATAATCCAATACTAAGCCTGAAATTTTTGAAAAAGAACTGAACCCAGGGATGGAGATAGACTAGAACAAAATGGTAAGAGAAGGAACTATTTCAGCTATCATAAGAATAACATGGCTTTTTCCAGGCTTGGTGGCACATACCTTTAATCTCAGAATTTGGGAAACGAAGAAGGCAGAGCTCTGTGAGTTTGAGTCCACACTGGTCTACATGGTAAAACCCTATCTCAAAAAGTAATAATAGTGAGACTTCCTCCATCTTTCTAAGGGAAACCAGAACTAAAGAGAATAAAATGTTGACCATGCCCCATGGATAAATTTTATTCCCTCTTACAGATGTTGGTCCCTGTTATCTCCCAAATACATACCTAGGATGTAATTTTTTTCAGTACTCTGTCCTGTATCACCAAATGCTCAAACCTCAACTCTTCCCATAATTTGCCTGTCCTGTATCACCAAATGCTCAAACCTCAACTCTTCCCATAATTTGCCTCAATCAGTACCATATAAATTTTCATCAGTCACATAAATTTTCTATGGAATTTCCACAAGAGAAAAATAAATTTGAAAACTGTGTTTCATCTGTTATTTCTGTTGTCAGGCATAACCAAAGAACAGTACTTGGAAAATTACTCCAAATTCTTAGTCTCCGAATTCAAGGTGACAATGCTGTAGGTAGACTCCAGTCAGAAAGCATACTCCTTCATCTGTCACAGTCACACAATGAGAACTCATTCTTCCATTTACCACTTAAAAAAGTCTTCAGTGAGTTCTATTTCTTCAATTACTTCAAGCAGAAGCATAAGGAAGAAGCCATGTGTACAAGTGTGTGTATTTGTAGGTGTAATTTCATGCATATATGTTTCTATGTCTGCACACAAGCCACAAAATGGAGGACCAGAGGATAACCTCGGCTATCAGTCCTAGGCTTCTTCTACCCTATTTAAGAGAGCATCTCTCTTGTTTCTGATTATATGGGCCAACTGTCCCATATAATTCCAAAATTTTCCTGTTTCTGCCCTCCATTGTGCAGTAGATCTCGGGGATTGCAGTTGTACCCTTAACATGGGTTCTGGGGATTCTAAATGAGGGCCTCATGCTTGCACAGCAAGCACTTCACCCACTAAACCATCTCCTAGAGCCATTTAGAAACCTACTTGAGCAAGAAACATAACAGATTTTATTAGAATCAATTTACTCAGTTTCAGAAAACTCAAGGTATAGTATCCTTCACAGACCTTTCAAAAAGTTTGCCAATGAAGAAAGGACTATTTCAAAAGGGCATTGGCTGAAAACCACCTGGTTTACACCCTTCTACAAAAGTCTTATCACTTTCCTACCCAGAATAGCCACTGGCCCCAAGTGTGCAACTCTTTAAGGTACCACTAATGTCCCAGTACATCCCACATTAAGATCTATAGAAAATGCCATATGTGTGCATTTATAAAAAAAAAAAATGCATGAATGGTATTTCTTAATCAAACTGTTTCTGAGTTAGCCCTAAATCTCTAATTAAATGGGAAATTTATAAAGGCATAAATTGTATTCTTTATTGTGTTTATATACCTTACAGTAATAGTATCAATTCAATAAATTATGAAAATGAAGCTCCTAGTCGATTGTTGACGTATCAGTAATAACTGGTGATTACATTTATATGGTACTGTTAGATGTTAGACACAGTTATAAGCACTTTATATAAAGCATCTCACTTAATCCCCCACAACAAGCCTATGAAGCAGGTATTATCTTCAAATTATAGTTGAGGAAAATAAGACTCAGAAATAACCTAGTGAGGCATGTTTGTTCCGTACCTATGTCCCTAACTATCGAGGAGGCCAAAACAGAAGGACTTCTTGACCAGGAGTCCAGAGACCAGCCTGGACCATCTATACTGACTACACTCAAAAGAAAAATCCCATCATGGATGGCAGCACATGCCTATAATTCCAGCAGTCAAGAATTAAAGGCAGAAGGAGGTTATAAATTCAAGGCCAGCCTAGTCTATTAAAAAAAAGACCTTGTTTTAAAAAAACAAAGCAAACAAAACAAACAAACCAAAATCAGAAGTGAGGGACCAGAGCAAAGGGATGGAGATGGACAGGGGAAATTCACTGACTCTAGAATCAGACTGCCTGAAATTGAGTTACAGCTATGTGACTAATGAGATATACCTGTGGTAAGTTACTTAGCTCCTTTTCCTTTTACTTAGAGCCTTGCCCATATTAGAAACAACCCATTGGTCACATAGCTGGAATCTGTGTCCAAGCAGTTTAGTTCTAGAGTCTGTACTTGTTAATACTATATATTATATCCTTTCTAAGAAAGCCTGAAATGGCTTTTGTTTTGTTTTGGTAAGTACCTTCCTCCGACTTAACCCACTAGCAAAGCACCTAGAGGTGAGTGTTGAGAGCTGAGGTCAGCTGACTCCAGACTATATTGAACTAGTTACTACAACAGCAAATATTGTCATCAAATTAGAAAAATACTACATTATTCATCTAATGCAAGAGACAGGTCAAGCTTGAATATAAAGAGGCCAGAGCTTGATAGGAATGAGGGTACAAGTCTGTATTCTTAACACTTGAGAGATAGAAGCATTAAGGTCAGAAGTTCAAAGTCAGGTTCAATGGCATAGCAAGTTCAATGCCAAACAGGGCTCATGAAATAAAAGTACAAGTACAGTGAGTTGGCTCAGCCAGTAAAAGGGCTGGCTACTATGCCTGACGATCTGAGTTCAACATGGTGGAAGTAGAGAAATGACTCTTGCAAGTTGTGCTCTGACCTCCATACATGCCATAGTCATTGCTACATGTGGGTGTGCTTGCACGTGCACGTGCTCACGCATGGGTGCGCGCACGCACGCACACACAAATACACACACACACACACACAAATAAATAAACAAAATAAACAATTTTAAGTAATTCAAAAGACTCAGCATAGTAGTGATCACCTGTAGTCTAACAGATGGAGAACTAGAAGCAGGAGAATCAGCAAGGTCATCCTCAGCTCCATAACTAGATCAAGTTCAAACTGGCCTAGAAACTCTCTTTCAAAGAAAAATATGACTCTTAGGACAGTAAGGCCTAGTCTCAAGCAGGAAAATGGACAAATATCCTCTCCCCCATGTCCCTTCAACTATCTATCTTCTACCATCCTTCATAGCCAAGATAAATCAGCTATCAAGGAAGTGCTACAGAGTTCCCAAGGAAAATCCAGGACTTGAACCATTTTCATCTTTAAAAGTCCCTAGGAACTGCTGTACAGTCATTGACAAGATACCCTCAGCTGAATCAGAACACACTAAACATCCTCCCTTATAATGGCATCAGGTAAGATGTCCTGGCCCTATTATCAGCTCACTCAAATCTTTCTTATTGTGGGCTTCAGTGTCCTCATCAAAAATATGAAGGCTGAAATAGAAGGCCAGCTCAGATTTTCTGTAGCTCAACATACTCTTATGAGAAACATTGCTTGCCAAAAAATTGAGATAAAGTATATCTTATGGCTGAGAAAGCTCTAGGATGCTCCAAGTACAGATGTATTTATTTGAAATGCTGCACCCCATAGTACCTAGTCCCCAGCTCATTGCTAATATATACCTTAGAAGATTTGTTTACCTTCACCATTTTAATATCTAGCAATATATCTAACTACTCAATTATATTTAAAAATAAATTAGAGATAAAACTTCATAACTTCCAGCTAAACGGGGTGGTAAATACCTGTAATCCCAATATTTGGAGATGGAAGCAGTAAGATCACCTTCTACACAAGTTCAAGGCAAGCCTGAGCTATGTGAAACCTATCTCAAGAGAGCTTGCTTGCCCCTCAAAAAGGAACCTAGTATTTCCCTAACCTTCAGTCAAACAATAGGAAATCTATGATGCAGGCACTGTACAATGTGAGAAGAGAGGTAGAAAAGCCTACAAAAGTTTTATTTATGTCTTTATGAGGATGGAATTTTGTTGTTATTCGAGCTGACATTGAACTCACTATGTACCCTAGATTGACCTCAATCTCACAGCATCTTCCTGCATCAGTCTCCAGAGTGCTGAAATTAACGGGCATAAAGCAACCACACCCAATTCTTACATAGCTTTTCCTGTTTGTCCAGAGTTCTTCAATAAACTTACCACCTTCGCAATGTAGTCTCACTTGGTTTCTTTCTTGCCTCCGTAAGGAAAATTACAGAACGGTCCAAACCAAAGGACTCAACAAAGAAACAGCCAAGAGTCATGCCAGTATTATTGGCAGGATCTAATGAAGTGAACCAGAAATTCTACATTCTAAACTGGTACTCGATAAACAATACTGTAGAAGCATAGGAAGACAAGATAATAGCTTTTGGTAAGTACTATCAACTGTATATCTCTAGAAACCCCTGCACAGCAAAAAATGGCTCAAGGAATGCATATAAAAACAGGAAGCCAACGCTATACCACTGTACCACCAAGGTTGCCAAGATTATCAGTATTAGAAAGGTCCTTACAGTTATTTATTACTGGCACAGGTATCTTACGACAAACTGGAAGAGATACTGAGAGCTGACAGAAAGGAATTAGCTAATGGCCTACTTGAAATAACTCTTCTGGGTTTTTATTTGTCTAGGTCTTGTATTGCCCCATTATATGATGGGGAATAATCCTAAACTCCTAACCATTCTGCCTCTACTTCGCAAGTGCTGGAATTGCAGGCATGTACCACCATGTCTAGAGTTGCTTCATCATTTACAACTATATTTCATTCAAGTTCTACTGCTGCCAAACAACTTTGATGAACACAAGTTAAGTTAAACTAACTCAGATGTATATATTTGTAAATTGAACAAAATGACAACTTAAAATATTTTTAGAAGGCTGAGTAAGGAAATTCTCCAACATCTCAGGTCAGTCTGGACCAACAGAAATTTTGGATTTCAGAAACAAATTTAGAATTTCAGTTATTGGGCAGAATTTCCTTAAAGGTTCTAGAAGCACTTTCAAAATGTTTGTTTGTTTGGTTTGGTGTTTTTGTTTTGTTTTGTTTTTCAAGACAGGGTCTCACTGTGTAGCTCTGGCTGTCCTGGAACGCGTTCTGTAGACCAGGCTGACTTCGGAACTCAAAGAGATCTGCCTGCCTCTGCCTCTAGAGTGCTGGGATTAAAGACATATAGTACCACCACCCAACTTCAAGGAAAATTTTTATTTGTTCAAATATAAATAACACACACCAATTCTTTAAAAATCAAAGAACATCTCCTATCCTTATATAGAAGGAGAACAAATACTCTATGTTCAGTTTTACTTTCTATTTCACAACACCCGCCATCCATGTTCATGAATTGCTGAACTAACCCTCCAAACTAAGGCTTTTTCTACCATAAAAAGAACCTGGAATTGAAAAGTTTTTCAGCTCTATCAAGCATGAAGGAAGAGAGATGAACAGCAAAGCCAGTCAATTATGCAAAACCATCCTCATCATGACCTGACCAACAGACAGCCCCAAAGAAGACCACCTTTGTACTGCTTGTTTGTTTGTCTTCCTTCTTCGGAGGTAGAGAAATGAGGTGGAGTAGCAGGGGGGGGGAAGATTTGGAATTAAGAAAGAAGCACATGATAAACTCAGTTCCGTCTTTCAAAGATCAGAGTCAGATCAGTCAGCGAATATCAGAGCCAATGGAGTTATGAAAAGCCCAACCCTGATAGTACTGTTAGTAGCCACATCTCCCCCTCCAGGGACCCTGAGCCTAGAAATTCCAGAGGGGGTAGGAGTGGATTCTCAGGAATATACAATGGGACCTAAGAAAGACTGTTGCCAAGCAACACTATTAGAACAGAGTTCAGAATAATTGTAGCTGTCATCACTTCTCATCCATAGAGAAGTAGATTTGGAAGCATGGGGAAAGACCTCTAAATGTCCCTTCCATTTCCACAATCGAGTAAAGCCGTTGAATGAGAATAACAGACCAAAAGAAAAGACACCAACCATGTGCGCGGGGCGGGGGAGGAGGAGAGTTTGGAGTTTTTAGACACCCTCACTCTATATCTCAAGCTGGTCTCAACTCACTACAATCTTTCTGCCTCCCAAGTGCTACAATTACAAGCATGAGCTACCATGCCTGGCAACACTATCCTTACAGGCTGCCATTCGATGCATTTAGAAAATAATGCCATAGTCAATACCACACCATCACTGACTCACAAGAGCAACCTTTCCCCCAAGTTTAACATGAGAGTAAAGACTATTTTGTGCCTTGACTTTTTCCTCCCTGCGCAAGAGATTTTTCATGGATAAGCATAAATGAAATCCCTAAAATGGCTCCTGTTCTGTTCTCTACCATCTACAATTTCACAAAGGGTTCAGCAAATTGGAAAATCAAAAAGTGGAGAAAAACTAGACACTCATTAGTTATCCTAACATGTGGGAAGTTGAGGTGGGAGGATACAGAGTTCAAGGTCACCCTTAGCTATATATCCAGTTCAAATTCAAACTGGGCTACAAGAGACCCTGTCGCAAACAAAACAAAGCAAGTGGCCTCCACGATGGCTCAAAGGGTGAACAACTTACCAGTCAAATCTAACCACTTGAGTTGATTCCCAGATCCCATGATCTGGAGAGAACTAACTCCTGACACTTGTCCTTTAACCTCCACTTGTACACACACACACACACACACACACACACACACACACACACACACACCAATAATAACAATAATACTAAGTTAAGTAATATTCTAATCTGGAAAGACTATATAATTTCATCATTCAAGAGGCAGAAGTAAAATGGCCTGAAATCAAGTCCAACTTAGGTTACACATCAAGATTTTTTTTTCTCAAAACAGCCTCAGGTGTTAGTTCACACCTGTAATTCCAGTAGTTGGGAGGCAGAGTCAAGAAAAGGGTTGTGAGTTTTTTTTTTTTAAAAAAAATCTAGCCTATTTTATAGGCCTGCCTAAGGCTACATAGCAATAACCTGTCTCCAACAAAGAGAAACATACTTGGGGGGGGGGGGTGGCAGGGCAGTGGATAAAGCCAGAAGCTCTCACACAACCTTCATTCCTGATCCCTTGCCCCACCCTCAAGTCTACAGGCAGGGCTGGTTCAAGGGTTAGAAGCCTGAAATTCTGCCCCCTATTTGCCAAGTACCACTTTAGTGCCACTTCAGTAGCTCAAGCAATGCTAGGAATGGCAGGAAAATAAACAGTTCTTAGCCCCTGTTAAAGTTTAGCTGAATGCAGACCCAGACATTTTCAAATACTTCAAGGAGCTGGGTTCTGCTATCATGGATGACACCACCAAATGACCAGTGATCACTTTTTCCCTGGCCTGCTGATGATCTAAAACTAAAACCCCAGTAAACCAAACAGGTTTTCCAAGTCTGACCCCCGAAGACCTAGATTCAAGTTGTAGCCTTCCTGTTGGTATGCTGCATCACTCATGGTCAGTCCTCCCTACATGAGTTTCAGTTTCCCCATCTATACCATGGAAAGAACTGGAATTGGTGGTTGTTCAAGTATGGCAGCATATGCCTCAAACCCCAGCACTTGAGTGGTGGAAGCAAGAGGATTAGAAGTTCAAGCCTAGCCTGGGATCCATGAGACCCTGCTTCATAAAACCAGTTCAGCGAACAAATTATAACACAATTAACTCATGAAGCTTGGAATAAAAAACTCAAGACTTTTAAAATTCACAATCTCAGCCAGGTGGTAGTGGTGGTGGTGGTGCACACCTTCAATCCCAGCACTTGGGAAGCAGAGAGGCAGGAGAATCTCTGTGAGTTCGAGGCCAGCCTGCTCTACAGGGAGAGTTCCAGGACAGGCTCCAAAGCTACAAAGAGAAAGGAAGGAAGGAAGGAAGGAAGGAAGGAAGGAAGGAAGGAAGGAAGGAAGGAAGGAAGGAAGGAAGGAGGAAAATTCACAATCTCTTAATGTTTTTAGGAAATCGAAGAGAGTTTCCAAAGTTTTTCAATTTTTTTTTTAAGTTTAAGATGGGAGTAAAAGGGAAAGGCCTTCTCAAAACACAGTTTATGTATTTTTATTTTATGTACATGAGTGTTTTGACCGCATTTATGGATGTGCACCACATTTATGCCTAATGTCCAAGGAGGCAAGAAGAGGGAGTCAGAACCCCTAGAACCGGAGTTATACACAGTTCTAAGCTGCCATGTGGGTGCTGAGACCTCAACCTGAAAGAGCAGCATGAGCTCTTTCTTACCTGTTGAGCACCTTGTCAGTCTTAAGAAAGACATTTTAATTTAGAATTGTCTTCTCTTCAGGAGGACTGAAGGGCTGGTCATATTGTGAAAGCCTAGCTATGATCCTGGTACTCAGAGGACTGAGTCAAGATTGGTAAGAGTTGGAGGCCAGCCTGTGCTACAGTGTAGGAGGACATTGTCTCAAGAAACATCAAAGAATAGACTGAGGAAACTAGCAACCAGAAACAGTCCAAGAAAGGCTTATTTCAACAGATTTAAAGCAGGCTGGTCTGGCTAGATAAAATTGGTTGTAACAGTGAAACTGACCATGGCTAATACAAATGAAGGCATTTGATTTTATACTACCATTCTGGATCTTTCATAGTATAGAAATGGTTAAGTACACCTAGAGAACAATTGGAAGCCGAGTGTGGTGGTGGCTCAAACCTGCAATCCTTGCACTTGGGAGGGTAAAGCAGAACAACTTCCATAAATTTTTAAGACTACCTCAGACTACAAAGAGAGTTCTCCACCAGTCTGCTCTAGAATCAGACCTTCTATCAAATAAAGCAAGCCAGGTGTGGTGGCTGTCAAGCCTGTAATCTCAGCACTGCTAAGACCCAGGCAGGAAGACTGGTGAAAATTCAAGACCAATCTGCATTACATGGGGAGTCCAAGCCAGCCTAAGTTATAGGGAAATATCCTGCTTTAGAAGAAACAAACAACCAAAAAGTTCAGCAGCAGAATACATATGATAAGAAAACAGAAGGAAGACTGAGGGGAAGGAAAGAAATCTGCCAGAAGTCCTAGGGTGAAGGAGACACAGGAGAGCAACAGAGGAGAACCAAGTACAATTACACACACACACACACACACACACACACAAATATATTATGTATGTATGTATGTGTGAATGTGTGTGTATACATTCACAAAGTATTATTTTATGTAAGACCATAAAACTATGCCTCAAAAAAATAAAATTAAAAAAAAAAATAACTGCGTTCCTTAAGGACAGAGAGAACAGCTCAGCACTGAGGCTGGAATACAGTCCGATGGGAACTAAACCTCAGTATAGACACAAAAACCTCCCCATTATCTATTCAGTCCCCTCTCCTCCCAGGGGCCTTCAATCCCTTCCTAAGCATCCTAGTCACTAGCTCCACGAGGCTCAAGCAATCCTAGGGAGATGGATGGGCTAGCAACATACAACATAGGACACCAGAAAGCTCCTTCACCTAAGAGACTCAAGTCACAATGGTCATCCGGCCTTCACGAACAAGGACCTGGCCCTGGCGTGACTTGCACAAAAGCAAGCAGAGCTCATTAGTCAAGCATACACCCCTCCCCCACCCTTCCCTACTGGGCATCCGGCCCCCCTAGGCCTCACTCCCTAGAGGCTTCTGCTCTTCTAGCAACAGCCAGTGGGGTGGAGTCCAGATCTCTAATCAACCACTACACTAAATAGGTGTGGCCCCCACAGGAGAAAACCCATACCTCACAGAACAGTTCTAAGGGGATAGAGAGGCACTGTATCTACCAGGGATTTCGTAGAGGAAGAGAAACCTACCCTCTCTTCCAGGAGATTGAGTGGGCCCCTCCACAGACTTGTGAAGTGTTTGCACCCCTGGGTAAAAGGAAGTAGCCTAGCTGATGAGTCCCCTCAACATCCCCCTCATCTCCCAGGGGAAAGCAGTTTGAGCTGAGGAGCGGTCGAAGCCGGTAGAGCAAGAGTCGGGGAGAAGGGAGGGCGGCTATGGGAAAGGTGGATGGGCGTGCGGGATCCGCCCTGAGCAACTTCCTCTCTCCTCCCTGCTTCTCTGTTACCATGGGACTCTTCTGGGACAGTGGTAGCCTTGCTCCAGAAAGGCGCCAAATCTTGGGCCGGAGCAATCTTCTCAGAAGTAGAGTCCTCTTCCCAGTGCTCAACAACTCAAGAGTTTTCACTGCCTCATTCCAGAGGCGGGGGAATGAACCCTGAGAAAGGCAGGCCCCTCCTTATCCACACTTCTAGTCCGGACACCCTCTCACCCTCTAGAACGCTCAAAGGAGGACCCCACTATGCTCTCCTTCTTAGAACCTTGAGGGACACTCCAGCATCCCCGGCAGGCCGGTGGCCAGGCTAGCCCGCAGCCATGGGGCTGCAAAGGTCAAACTGAAGCCCCCAGGACCAACAGCGCCTGTCCTTGGCACTCACCGTCTTCGGCATGGTGGCGGCAAAGGCGGAGGAGTTGTTGAAGTTTGGCTAGAAACTGTCGGGCTGTTCTGAGCGCTCGGTACACTTCGGCAAAGACACGGGAGAGCCGGGTGCTCAGATTGGGTCCCACTCTAGAGTCGGGCGACTGCTCCGCTTCCTGCTAACGGGCCACGACTTTACAAACCCCACCCAGGAAAGAGCCGCCCCCGTTGCGCCGCTCGCTCCTTTATGTGGCCCGGCTTCCGCGCCTCTCCCCGCCCGCCCTCCCGCCCGCCTGCCCGCCTGCCCGCCTGCCCGCGGCTTCAGGCATCGCCCCGCCCAGCCCGGCCCAGCCCAGTGCAGCAACTCTGGCCACGTGGGGGGCCAGGCCGGGACCCAAAGGCACCAAGAAAGGACTCCCACTCCCCATCCAGACCCACTCTGCCCCCTCCCATCTTTCTCACTGGCCCTACCCCTTCAAGTTTCGACCCTCAGTCTCCGCCCCCAGTCTGAGCTAGAGCTTCAGTTGGGGGCCACACCCTAGGAGATGCTTATGCAGCCCTTAACTGTGAGCTAACCACTGTTGGGGAACCCTTTGCCCATTAGAGCTACCCTATTCCCTCCATAGGCATCCTTGGTGGTTAGGAAGTTCCCCCAGGGTACTTTTCAACTCTTTTGCTCTGTGACTTCCAATCATGCTTCATCTAAGCTCCCTGGGAACACAGAAAATCTGCTGTCCATAACAGCTCCCCAGAGTTCTGCTACTCCTCAGGAAACTTCTGTTGACTAAGTTGCCTCAGCTCTTCCTCAACACTTCCAGGCTCATTTCACCTGTCACGTTTCCTCTACATTATTTGGGCCTCGTGTTCTTCAGAATCAGGCTCTTTTTCCAAATATCTGTCTTCTAAATTCCCTTTCATTCCTCCTATTCCCAGTCTCAACTCTACTCAGATTACTACCCTGGTCCTTTCTTTAGCCATTCCCTGGCACATTAGGGTTTTTGTTGTTGTTGTTGTTGTTGTTGTTTGTCGCTGTTTGTTTTGTCTGTTTGTCACCGGTGCTGGCCTTAAACACATTATGTAGTTTAGGTTAGTCTTGAATTCACAATCCTACTATGTTACCTTCAGTTAGTCTGGTACTAATAATTTTATTGCCTCTGCTTGACATGCATGTGTGTGCCACCATTTATATACATTCACTTTTTTTTTTTTTTTTTAACACAGGATAGTGGCTGTAGCCCGTTGATTTGGACTCATCATCCTCCTGCTTCTGTTACCTTAGTGCTGGGATTCGAGTGTGTGCCCCAACACCAGACTCAAATTCACTTTTTGATAAGGATATAAGTCTCTCAGATGAGATATACCCTCTTGTTCTGGCAACTGTGCAGTAGCATGGATTGGATTGTGTGTCTTTTGTGAGGTAAAATACCATATGCCTCATTGATGGAGACTCAACAGAATAATGGAAAGGGCATTTGAAAGGGGCAACTGAGCACCCACCTGGCTTCAAATCACAGTTTTATCATTAACATGCCCTGTGTCCTATCTTGGGTAAGTCCCTTGCCCTTTCTGGCATTGAGTTTCGCCTTTTGTAACAATGACCAAAATGCTGGGTTTCCAAGGTCCTTTCCCATTCAAACATTATAAAAGAAGGAGAAATAAGTAGCCTGCTCAGGACAAAACAAACAAACAAAAAAACCATAAACATGGTTGCCTAAAGTCTTGCAATTCCGCTCAGGAACTTAAAAATCATATTTCCATATGTCCTCCTCTCCCAACTTAACAGAGTTCATGAGTCAATATGCCTCCATTTCTGTCACTGATACCACAGTTCATTGATAGGTGCTGGAGGGAGAAAGAGCCTTCTCTGATAAAACCTGAGTATCTGCCCCAAAGAAGAGCAGCACCTTTCAGAAGACCCTGGTAGCAAGAGTAGAAATAGCCAATCATATTCCTTGATACTGACATGGCCAATAGACCTTTTCTCCCCACAAAGTTAAAGGCACCTACTGATTCTTTCATTCATGTTCATCTAGAGCCTAAAGAATTTTGGCACTAAAACAAATACCTAAAATAAAATAAGCTCCCTGCAGACTAGTTCAACTTTTTAGAAAGTGCAAATTCTCAGTATGCCATTCCCTAACCCCCAAGTGTATGTGCACACCCACAGCCATACCACATCTACTCCCCCACAAACGCATGCACAAAGAAAAACTGGGTGGCATGTCAAGGACTTGTTACAAGTGGGAAAATGATGGTTAAAATCAGGGGCAAAAAAGAACAGGTGAAGTAATGCTGCCAATCCCACTTGACCAGACAGAAGTTGGTTAAAGTGGTGATGGTTACTGTGGCCCAGCACCTGAAAATTACCGGGATGTTAGAATCGAAATAGTCTCCCTATTGTCAAAGCAAAGTAAAGGCAGCTGTGGTGCTCGGCTGTTGTTTAATATGGGCAAGGAAATTCATCTTACTTTCTGACCTCTTTTACATTGTCAATATTTCTATTCTTCCCCATGCAAGCGCTTACTGTGATCATATATGACCCAAGAATTACACCAATCTTTCTCGGACCACATTAATCCCTACAATTAGTTTAGATGTGATCTGGTTTAGGCCAGTCTTTGTGGAGAAAATTTACATGAGAATAAAGTCTAGCTATGCTCACATAGATTGGCTGCCCAGGGAGAAATCGGAAGCATGATGAGATTTGTGGTTTTAGATGAGGTAAATTCCTACCATTC
Organism: Cricetiscus sungorus; assembly: GCA_030556225.1. Classification (NCBI taxonomy): domain Eukaryota; kingdom Metazoa; phylum Chordata; class Mammalia; order Rodentia; family Cricetidae; genus Cricetiscus; species Cricetiscus sungorus. The sequence continues at coordinate 6,023,126 of JANBXA010000126.1, forward strand.
AAGGAAGATATGGTAAATGTGTGACCAAACAGTAAAAGCAAGGTGAGGGCCACTATGAGGAGGTGCAATGCAGGAGCATTTTAGACCCAGCGTCCAGGAAAGCTGGAGACATCATAATCAAAGAACAGAACACTAAAAATAAGATGTAGGAGCTAGAGAGTTGGATCCATTGGAAAATGGTTGCACAATAAGCATGATGACTTGAATTTGAATTCTACCATCTGCTTAATAGTCTGGCAAGGAGGTGTATGAGGACAGGGCAGGGACAAGTAGATCCAAAAGCTCTTTGGCAAGCCATCCAAGATAATTAGTGAACTCCAGGATCAGCAAGAGATCTTGTGGCACACTTTTACATAAATCAGCCTTATAGTCTGACTAGAAAAGACTTGCCAAAGTCTATGGTTCTGACCATTAAAATATGCACTTGCACTATTGCAGTCTCTCCTCCTCTAGGTCAAATCCCACCTGTCTCCCTCAGGCTCTTTATAACTACTTCCTTCACTCTTCTACCTTCCCCCAACCTACGGCATCCTCTCCCATTCCACTCTATGCCTCTCTTACCTTTTAAGTAGTTTGCTCAGCTCCTTAATAAGCTACCCAGCTTTTTTTTGGTGTATAAGTTTATGTGTATTTATGGGTGGATGTGGTGTGTATAGGTGTGCACATTCTGAAGCTAGACAGTACTATGAAAGAATATACTGCTTTCACCTCAACAGAAAAAGTTCACCCTGTGACACAATATGAATGAGAATATAAATCAAAGTAACAGGGTACTCTTTCTTGGAAACAAACAAAAACAAAAACCAAACAAAACAAAACAGAGTTAGAGTGACAGTAGAGAAAATGTTATCTACCATATAGTATCTACCATATATTTAGTAACTCACCTCATGTCACAAAAGACTTTTCAGAGCTAGTAATGAAGAGATTGAGAGTCTGGGAAATGAAGTACCTTTTGGAAAATCACATGGTTTCTTAATAATAAGATAAGAAGCTGGGCCTGGTCTTGTGAATTTAAGTCTACTTTTTTTGCACCAGCCTAAACCCATGACCTCAGTCCCAGGCTGTGACAGGCAGAAAGAGGGGCATTTTATGATTCCTATCAGCACAGCATCTAATGGGCAGGCTAGAAGCTAGGGATAGCTGATGGGTAATAAGCAGCAGTGACAAGGCAGCTTGCCAACATCAAGTGCCTGAGGATATTTATTATTAATCCCACTAATGGACCACAGTGAGAGGTTAGGGTTTCTTCCTGGCCTTTCCTCATATAAAGTTGTAAGCAATTCAGGAGCTTCCCCCCAGCCGGGCGATCAATTCAATTTGAACCAGTGTCCCCTTGCAATATGAAATAATTCCTGCCAACAGGGACTCCCAGTCTAGTCAATAGATCCCAGCCCTGTCCCCAGAGACCAGTGGCCTGCCATATGTGACCAGTCTGCATGCGCTGCTTGTGCTACCTCTACAAAAACATGCATAGTCCCACTCTACACTTCTAGAAGGACATGCCCCATCCCTCCATTCTGCTGTGTGTCCCACAGTGCCTGCTGCTACCTCTCGGGGCCAGGCTCTGTGAGGTGTGCTCACCCTCATCCTCCCCAGCAGCTCTGTATCTGTTAGTGGGTTTGTTGTTAGCACCATCTGTTGTGTGCTCAGTATCATCTTGTTGAATTCTCCTCTGTTGGACCCTTCCCATTGGTCACCAAGCTGTACTCTTTGTGTGTCTGTCCTTTACAGCTTCCTCCCTGCCATGTCTACCAACAGTACCCTAGCTCCTCCCTAACCCACTGTTTTGAATTGTGAAAACAGGTGCCTCCCTGGTCTTCCTGCCTCTAGGCTGCCCTGCCCTGGCCATCCTCCATGTGGTTAACATGGTGATCTTCAGAAATGGTGACTTTGACCTGTCCTCAGAGTTGGCAGGTGGCCTGCCCCGTGATGCACACACTTACCTTCCCAGCCTTCTTTTCTTCCCTCAGCTCCCCGGCACAGGCCTTGTCCTCCAGCCAGGCTACTCTGGCCACAGGCAGTATGCTCCCTCTTGTCCCTGGGCCACCTGGGCCACTGACATGAAGCCCTTCCCAATCTCTGCTCCCTCCTTGTACTTTCTGCTTCCCCTTAGTTCCTATAGCACGCACAGTCTATTCATAGTGCTCATCAGGTCTCCCTTCCACATTTGCTGCTGTTTTCTTTCTTTCCCCCCCATTCCAGGAGGACAACTGTTCTTATTTGTAGCCTTGCAGATTTATCAAAATACATTCTGTTTTGGTCTTCTAAGGGCAAAAGTTGATGTGATAGTGATGATACAATAGTTAGTATAGCTACCTTCTAATGTACTTCCTCAGCTTCTCCTGTTTGGAGACAATACCAATAGAATGGCCTCTCCTGTCTTCTTACTACTTTCTCAGTTCCTAACAACAAAAAGCACACACTGTCTCAGCTTAGCTGTCAGTGTACTTTAGAGAAACATTCTATTGTTGTGCACAGAGACATTTACAAGGTCATTCACTGCCACACTATAATAATTAAATGAAAGAATCTCAATGGCAATCATTAGTGGGCTTCTAAACACATTACTATAACACTGAAAACATAGCTCAGTGGTGCCACATGAAAACAGTATATCAATTCAACAGGAGGTTGGGCAGCCCTCAACACACACACACACACACACACACCACAAACAGACAGACATATACAGAGTAATTTTAAAAGGTAAAAATAAAATATTTTTTAAAAGAAGAGCTTCTACTTCTGAATGCATACATTTGATATTTGTTGATTTTTTTCAGTTATCATAAGCAATTGTGGAGAAGGGAGGGTGGAATTGGGACATGGTATTCTTTTGTGGTTTTCTATTTTCAGCAAGGTTCCATTGGTTGTTTTGTGTTGCTGGAAGCAAATTCTGGGAACAAAACTCAGGTCCTCAGGAAGATCAGTTGCGTTCTTAACCTGTGAGTCACTTCTCCAGCCCCTGGAATACTCTAATTAATTTTGAAGCATTTACTAGCCTGGAATTTGATATGTGGATCAGGCTAGCCTTGAACATGCCGTGCCCCTACTGCCTCTGTCTCCCAGGAGCTAGAATCACATGTGTATACTACAAAGCCCATGTAAATTAACTTTAAAATGATACATAAAATAATCCAGACATAGTGACTCATGCTCATACACCTAGCACTCATAAGAGTAACTCCAGAAAACTACAGTGAGTTTGAAGCCATCATGGGCTAAAGAGATGTTCCAGGTCAACCTGAGTTATATTATGTGACTTTGTCAAAAAAAAAAGAAGAGGGGGGTTGGGGAGATTGTTCAGTGTTTAAGAATACTTGTTGTTCTTGTAGAGGACCTGATTCAGTTCCCAGTCCCCACATGTTTGTTCCTATCATCCTTAACTCCAGTTCCAGAGCCAACTACATCTCTGGTCTCAAAGAGCACCAGACATGTACACACACACACACACACACACACACACACACATATACAGGCTTTGAAAGGGTGCTGGGATATAATTCAATTGGTAAGATGCGTGCTTACCATTCAGAAAAATCCGAATTTTATTCCAGCTATCACATAAAACTGGGTTTGGAGGCAGAGGACTGTAATCTCAGCAGAAGTTATCCTCAGCTATGTAGTGAATTGGGCGCTGGCTTGAGCTATATGTGGCCTTCATCTCAATTATAAAATAAAGTGAAACAGCTAAATAAAACAGAGAAAGAAGGAAGGAGGAAGGAAGGAAGGAAGGAAGGAAGGAAGGAAGGAAGGAAGGAAGGAGAGGAACAAGAGGAGGAAGGGAGAGAGACAGAAAGAGAGAGAGGGAGGGAGAGAGAGAGACACAGAGGGAGGGAGGGAGGGAGGGAGGGAGGGAGGGAGGGAGGGAGGGAGGGAGGGAGGGAGGGAGGAGGGAGAGAGGGAGGGAGGGAGGGAGGGAGGGAGGGAGGGAGGAGGGAGGGAGGGAGGGAGGGAGGGGAGGAGAGAAAGGAAGAGAGAGATGAAGGGAGAGAGGGATGGAGAAAAGATAGAGGAAGTAGGGGAATAATACAAAGTGGAAGAGAACCAAGAAAATGGCTCAATGGGTAATGGTGCTTACCACCAAGACTTCCTTGGGGACTCAACAAAGTCTGGCATACTAACTTGAGGTAGGACCAAGACCCTTCCTCCTGTATCAAGGGTGAACAAGGTATCCCACCATAGGGAATGGGATCCAAAAATCCAGTTTGTGCTCCCAGGATAGATCCTGGTGCTGGTGCTGCTGCCAGCCCCCCCACCCCCTACCCCCCACCCCCACCCCCCCACCCCCCACCCACCCCCGCACAACAGATCAGATCAAGTCACATAACTGTCACACTGGTCACACTGTCACCCACATTCAGGGGGCCTAGTTCAGTCCTTTGCAGGTCCCTCAGCTGTCAGTCCATAGTCAGTGAGCTCCTACTAGCTCGGGTCAGCTGTCTCTGTGGTTTTCTCCATCATGCTCTTGAGCCCCCTTGCTCCTATGATTCCTCTTCCCTCTCTTCAACTGAATTCCAGGAGTGAGTCACTGCATCTACTTCCTTCAGTTACTGGATGTAGGTTCTATGATGACAATTAAGGTAGTCACTAATCCGATTAAAGGGGAAAACCCATTCAGGCACCCTCTCCACTATTGCTAGGAGTCTTAGCTGTGGTCTCCTTGTGGATCATAGTTTTTCAACTAAGAAATGCAGATCAAAAACATTGCTTAGTTTATATTAAGAGTTTCTACCACACCAGGTGAGGTGCTGTGTAACTGAAGTGCCAGATATTGTGGAGACTGAAACAGGAGAATCATGAGACCAAGGTCAATTTGTGATACACTATGAGACCTAATCTATAGGGAAAGACTTCCTTTTCCTTCTCACTATACCAACTGTACTGATTTATATTCAGGTCACAGCTATACCATATTCATCTGCACTTCCCTAGTGACTCTAAAGCATGTAACCATGGCAATGTAATGACACAAGGGGAGAGAAGGACCAGTCCCCTAGTTTCCTCTCACACACATACTGCTCCCAACTACTCAGCTTTTCCTTCTCCACAGATTGGGGTTTGTGGAGTCTAAGAAGTCTGGCTCTACTCTCCTCAAAGCAATAAAGCAACAAATGTTCGCCCCCATTGAATTGGTCTATAGCTGTCCAGTCATTAATTTTATGTGTCAGCATGTTTGAAAGAAGAGAACACATCCCATGTTTAGCTCATGGGAAGCAATGAGTAACTTTCTAAAAACTAGAAATCACAAATTGAAAAGATCATAGCTCTAGTGGTTGTGATGGTATACCTCCATAAAGCCAGCATCGGTGAGAAATAGGCAGGGAGATGAACAATTTCAAAGCCAGCATGGGCCACATGTGAATTACAGGACACCCTGGGCTATGTGATAATCTGTCTCCAAACAAAAAGAATAATGCAAAGATTACACCTTTACCATCCTCTAGGCTTTAATTCCTCAATTTATTTTATTTCTTTGTTGGTTTTGATGTTTTATTATATTTCCTTTTAGCACAATTTCTCACATTATAGCCCAGGTTGGCTAGGAACTCACAATGTAGCAAAGGCTAGCTTTCAGCTCACTGTAACTCATCTGCCTCTAGTGTCTGCCCCCATTTACACATGAGGAAACCAAGGCTAACAGTAGTGAGTGGGTTTTGGCAGGATAGAAAACTAGTTGACATTTTTAAGTTAGTATTCTCTGAAATGAGGATCAAGTGAGTTCCTAGAGAAGATGAATGCCCTTGTAGTTGTGTATATTCTGCATTGAAGATATCTTAATACAGAAACTAAAATATTTTTGTCAGGAGAAAAGCTACAGGGTCTGGCTAGTGGATTTTTCTAGTAAGCTACAACCCAGACTACGTGCCTAGTATTGCTAGAAACACAATCTGAGGCCCAGGAGCTCGTGTTCTTCTCTTACACAGAATATGCTCAGGAAATGGAGGGGTTATTGTTTCTACTGCAGCATGTTGTCTAGATACCAAAGGAAAAAAAAAAGATCCCAAAGGAAAACACTGTAGCTTGCTTTTTCTTTTCATCTTCTAGAAGTTTGTCTAGTGCCAGGCCTCCTGATTGATGATGCTTGCGACAGAGATGAGATCATCTTAATTCCCTGGCCAAAGCCTCTGTCTAGATCCACCCACTGCCTAGCTGCACGCCAAAGCCACAACTGTATTAATTAGCTTTATGGTGCTCCAATGTTCTAGTTGCCTCTATTTTTCAGGGGATTAGATCAACACAGGGCATCTTGGAGGCCACAGACTATCTTATTGGCCTAATAGAGTTCCTTGCTATCCTAGGGGTTCTTTAGATTGTACTGGGGAAGCACTCACAACATTTACTTCTTGATCAGCACATTTACTCTTTAATTCTTCTCTTTATTTTCGTATGTTTTATTGTTGTTTGAGGTAAGGTCTTATACTGTAGCTGCCCTGGAACTCTTGTAGCCCAGACTTGCTCCTAACTCATGCCAGTCTTCTTGCTTCAAATTTCTGAGTGATGAAATTATGAGCATCAGCTACCATGTCTAGATACCGTCTTTACTCTTGCAAAATTTTTTCTCACCTGAGTTTTCCCATTTCCTGGGCAAGGCTATACATGGACAGCTTCTATTTGCTTACAATGACATGCCTTTCTAGCTCTCTCCTTTTCTTCTTGCTATAGCTTAAATACCACTTAGTTTCACAGCTGTTTGGAGATAGAGCCTCATTTAACGTCAGCTAGCTTTGAAATTGACCAGTTACTAAGAAACTCCCAATCCTTCTTCCTCTACCTCCTAGATGCGGCCATCACAGATATTGGCCACCAGTACTTTCTCATTAATTCTTTAACAGAATTCTTCTCTTTGACAAATGACAAAATGTTAAATGTAATGTGGAAATTTTCCTGGTAATTATTATTTCCATTGATGTTTTGAGATGCTGTAGTCCAGACTATCCTGGAAGTCACCATGTAAACTAGGCTTTTCTGGAATCCATGATAATCCTCCTGTATCAGCTTTCTGAGTGCTGGGATTACAGAAATGAGCCAACATAACTGTTTATGGTCCTTCTTATAGCCTTTCTAATGTATTGAAGTTTTATGTTTACTTGTTAAACAACTAACTCCCAGAAGTAGGCAATATAATGCTCCTTCAAAGAGATTTACAACTGAGATTTCAAAAACAATGAATATGTTATATTACATTATATGAAGAAATTAAATTTGCACCTGAGTTGCACATGTTGATATCAGCCTGAATTACCCAAATGCACGACATATATTCACAGGATCTTTATGAAACCACTATCAATCAAATATCAAAACTAGGTAAAGAGCAACAACAACAAAGAAAACTGCAGACTAATAGCATGGACTAACATAGTTTCAAAAATGTTCAATAAAATACTTTCAAAGCAAATACAGACATGCATCAAAAAGTTTCTCCACCATCACCAAGTTGAGATTTGGGAATAATTTGACATAAGCAAATAAATCAAGGAAATAAACCACATAAGTGCACTTAATGATAGAAAAAACAAATGATTATCTCAATAGAGCCAGAAAAAGCCTTTGATAAAAATCCAACATGCCTTCATGATTAAACTCATAGAGAGAGGCCAGAGGATGGTGGTGCACTTTAATCCCAGTACTCAAGAGGCAGAGGCAGGTGGATCTCTGAGTTTGAAGCCAGCCTAGTCTACAGAATGAGTGCCAAGACAGCCAGGGCTACACTGAGAAGTCCTGTCTGAAAGAGCGAGAAAGAAAGAGAGGGAGGGGTAGAAAAAGAAGAAGAGAAAAAGTCATAGAGAGAGCAAGATTGCAGCGAACATATCTCAACATGATAAAATAAAGAAAAATTTGAGGCCACCCCACTAAAATCAAGAACAATACAGGGCTACCCACTGTTTCCACTCCTTTTTTATCATTGTGCTCAAATTGTTAGCTGGAGCAATAATGGAAGAGAATAAAATTAAATAGACACAAATATGAAAAATAAGTCAAAATATCTCTACTTGAAGATAACATGGTATTATAATAAGAGATCCCTAAAAAAATTACCTGAAAACTTCTGGAAATGGTCAACAATTTCAGCAACACAACAAGATTCAAAATCAATTTACAAATAACAGTAGCTTTTCTATATACCCAAAACAAACATAACAAGAAAATTATGAGCACACTTATATTCTCAAAGAAAATAAAATATCCAAGAATAAATGTAACTAAGGACTTAAAGAACTCTACACTGAAAAATTTAAACTTCTACAGAGATAGAGAAAGACACAAAAACTGGAAATATAACCCATGCTCATGGATTAATGGAATTAATATTGTGAAAATGACCATTCTACCAAAATCTCTTTTTAGACTCAATGCAATACCAATCAAAATCCCTATCTCATTTTTCAAAGAAATAGAAAGAAAATCTTAAAATTCATGTGGAACTACAGAGGGCCCTGGATACCCAGAATGATCCTGAGCAAAAATAGCAACACTGGAAGGATTACAGTTCCAGATTTCAAGATATATTACAGAACCACAGCAATAAAAATAATATGGTACTGGTATAAATGAAATATGTAGATAAATGGAACAAAATCAAAGACCCAAACACAATCACGTATAGCTTCAGACATTTGATATTTGACAAAGATGCAAAAAATACAAATTGGAGAAAAGAAAGTGTCTTTAACAAATGGTGCTGGGAAATTTTAAAGTTCAAGTGCAGGGGTATGAAATTAAACCTGTATCTACCCCCTTACACAAAAACTAACTCTAAATGGATCATAGAATTAAATGTGAAACCTGAAACACAGAAACTACTAAAAGAAACACGTAGTACCCTATATGATAAAGGTGTAGGAACAGAATTTCTGAATAGGACTCCATTATTCGAAGAATGAATAATTGACAAGTGGTATTTCCTACAAGTAAGAAATACCTGCTCAGCTAAAGAAATAATCAATTGAGTAAAGAAGTCCACAGAGTGGGAATCTTTGCCAGCTGTCCATCTTACAGAGGATTCCATATCCAGAATATATGAAGAACTCAAAAAACAGAGTCAAATCCACAAATGACCCATTAAAAATGGGCTAGGCTGGTGGTGGTAGGGTACACCTTTAATTCCAGCACTTGAGAGGCAGAGGCAGGCAGATCTCCGTGAGTTCAAGACCAGCCTGGTCTACAGAGTGAGTTCCAGGACAACCTCCAAAGCAATACAGAGAAACCCTGTCTCAAATAAACAAAACAAAACAAAACAAAAAGAATAGGCTGGGGATCTGTACAGAGTATTCTAGAAAGAAGAAATAAAAATAACTAATATCCAAAAAAAATTGTTCATCTTCCCTAGTACTTGAGGAAATGCAAATCATAACACCTTTGAGATTTCATCTTATCCCATCCAGAATGGCTAAGATAAAAAAAAAAACTGACAAACACTGGAGAGGGTGCTGGGAAAATGAACCCTCATTTAGTGTTCATGGAATTGCAAACGGGCACAGCCACTCTTAAAATCAGTATGGAGAATCATCATAAAGCTAAGAATAAATCTACTACTTGATCCAGCTATCCCACTCCTCTTTATATTCTCAAAGGGTTATGCAGCCATTATTCTTGCTGCTTATTCACAATATCTAGAAAATGCAAACAACTCAAAAATCCTTCAACTGATGAACAAGTAATGAAATGTGGTACATTATACATTGTAAAATATCATATTCAGCCTTAAAGAAAAAAATTAAAGCATAAACTTTGAGGGTAAATGGATGCAACTTAAAAAAAGATCACATTTAATGAGGTTATCTAGGTCCAGAAAGGCTAATGTTGCATGTTCTTTATCACCTGAGGTCTCTAGTATCAAATCTTTATATGTGGGTATCTAACCTAGAGTAACTATATAAACAAGGAGAGTAAAAAGAAATCACTGGGTTCAGGAGAAGCAATATAGAGGAGAATAGTAGGGTACAAGTTACCTGAGAGGGAAAGTGAGTGGGGCTTTATTAGGGAAGGGGAAGAAATTATTACAGTAACTGAGTGGGGGCTTTTATTAGGGAAGAGGAAGAAATTATTACAGAAAGAATGAGGGGAAAATAACTGTTAGGATGTCTAAATATGTCATAAGGAATTATACTATTAACTATCTACTTAAAACATCTTATAATGCATGAAAGTCTATGTGTACACACACATAGTTTAAATGAAATTTTCCCATCTGATTTGATAATCCTCCTCTCTAGAGCCAAAGACTCTAACAAAAACACGAACGCCTGTCATGAGAAGTCTTTTAAGTTGTTGGTCAGAGTTGTGCAAGAGACTCCTAAAATATTATAGATTACTGCTATTGCCCTCCATTGCTGCCCTGCCCTGAGGTGGAAGGTAAGTCTTCAGTGCTAAAGACACAGGGCCCAGAGGACCTGAGCTGGATCTGACCTGAAAGCCTCCTACTTGTGTGTGTGTGTGTGTGTGTGTGTGTGTGTGTGTGTGTGTGTGTGAGTGAGAGAGAGAGAGAGAGAGAGAGAGAGAGAGAGAGAGAGAGAGAGAGAGAGAGAGCATTTAAACCCCAAGGACCACCTACCAGTGACACACTTCTTCCAACAAAGCCCCACCTGGCCACACCAACATCTACCCCAACATGGCCACACCTCCTAATCCCTCTAAGTAGCACCACTTCCTAATGACTAAGCATGCAAATATATGAGCCTATGGGGGCCATTCTTATTCAAATCATCACATTCAGTATACTTTTTTGTGAGTGTAGGTGCTTGTACCAATATATGTGTGCATATGGAGACCAGATATGTCAGGGTCAGGATTTTTTCTCACTCAGTCCACTATATTTTTTTTGAGACAGGAACTCACATAGAACCTGAACCTCAGTGATTTGCCTAGGCCACCAGGCCAATGAACTTCAGGGATGTGTGTGTGTGTGTGTGTGTGTGATAGACATATATATGCAATAACTGAATAACATTTAGAAAGAAATATATAATTAGAGACATATATAATATGCAATATATATGTGTATGCAATAATTAGAGAAAAATGGTCATAAATTTGAATGAGTGTAAAAGGAGGAGTGATTGTGTGAGAAAGTTAGGGGTACAAAGGGAAAATGGCGTACTTATATTATGGTCTCAAAAATTTAATTTTAGAAAAAGTAGAGCACGAGGGTTGGAGAAATTGGTTAAGAGAGCTTACTGCTCTTGCACAAAGCCCAAATCTGTACGCAGAACAACCACTTGCAACTCTAGTTCTAGGGGGCTTGACACTATCTTCTGGATTCTGGAGGTTCCTGCATGCATGTGGTATACATACACTCAAGCAAGCACACACACATATAAATAAAGATATATATATATATATATACATATATGTATATATATATACATATATATACACACACACACACACTGTGTGTGTGCATGTGTGTGTGTGTGTGTGCGTGTGTGTGTGCGTGTGTGTGTGTGTGTGTGTGTATTATATATGACTAAAACAAATAACATTTAGGGGAGGGTTTCAAGACAGGGATTCTCTGTGGTTTTGGAGGCTGTCCTGGAACTAGCTCTTGTAGACCAGGCTGATATCAAACTCACAGAGATCCCCCTGCCTCTGCCTCCCAAGTCCTGGGATTAAGAGCGTGCACCACCACTGCCTGGCAACAAGTACATTTTTGAAAGACTGAAGATGTGGCTCAGTTAGTGGAATGATTGCTTTGCATGCATGAATTCCTGTATTACATTTTCCACCACTAACTTTAAAAACTGAAACAAACAGAAAAAGAATGGCATATTGATGGACACCTATGATCCAGCACTTCTGAGGTAGAAACAAAACCATTAGTGAATATCAATTTCGGCAGTATCATACATAGAGAATACACTGGAACTTGGAGGGATGGCTCTTTTTCACTTTACTGTATGGAATTACACTAGTATGAATTAAAAGTGGATGTAAAATGATTGTATTATATAAGACATGAAATTTTGAAACATGTGACAAGGGACAGAAAAAAAATTCTATTCATTACACGAAAACCCTTACTTAAGATTCGGAGAGCCACAAGTACTTAAAACTTGTAGTGGAACTTCTGATTGTCCTGAATTGGTCCAGGACTCTATCAGGAACTGGCCATATGTTATTGTACTGGTCACCTTGTTGTAGAAATACTTCTCCACATTCTGGATACTTAGCTTCTTGCAATTGCACATTCCCTCTCAAATTATTTCACTAGTTTCTTTTTGTCGGAGTCATCAGTGATTCCCAAAGGGGGTAGTAGTGAAAGTCTTTCTGTCATTTCTGGAGATTTTTTTTTCCAAGACAGGCTTTCTCTGTAGCTTTGGAGCCTACCCTGATCTCTGGCCTTGAACTCACAGAGATCTGATGGGAGATGTCATTCTGTAAATATGTTTCTCTTATTGGTTAATGAATAAAGCACTGTTGGCCAATAGGAAAGCAAGATAGGCAGGACTAGGAGATAATCAGGAGAAAGGAAGAAGTAGGGAGGAGATTCAACATGTAGGATGGGGAGAGCAGAATTCCAGCCCTCTCTCTGGTAAGATAAGAGCACGTGGAATTACTTAGATTAATAGAAACGGGTTAATATTTAAGACACAGCTAGCTGACAAGAAACTAGTAACAGGCCAACAGCTTTATATGTAATATAGCATCTCTGTGTGTTATTTGGAGCTGGTGCAGCTGAGGGACCAGGCTGGCAGGAAAACCTACTTGTAATGGAGATCCACCAGCCTCTGCCTCCTGAGTGCTGGAATTAAGGGTGTGCCACCACCACCCAGTGCTAATTCTTTTATGAATATAATCTTCAGTACAGAAATGGGCCATTATCCGTACTTTCATCAGCAAGAAATAAAAAGAGTGTAGGCTCTAGATAGCAGACATGCAGCCCTTCTACTAGGTAGAAACTACCCTATAGAGGAGTTGCTGCTAGAGAACCCAGGTCAGGATTCTGTGATTGAGGTCATCTTTTTTCATTATATTTTATTTTGAAATTATGTGTTTTTCACAATTTCAAGAACATGTGTACTTTGCTCAAAATCTTCCCCTTTTTGAAAGAGTGTTTCTATAAATAACTCAGCTTGGCTTGGAACTTACTATAGAGTGCAGGCTGACCTTGACTAGAAGCAATCCTCGGGCCTCAGTTTTGGCATGCAGGAATTGCAGGCATGTGCCAAAACACTAATTCTAGTGCTTTTCTTTGGAGGAAAGGGACAGTCTCATACTGTAGAGCCAACTCTCTTGAAACTCATTATATGAGTTAAGGGGACCTCAAACTGAGCTCCCCGCTCTCTGCTCCTCTCATTCAGTGCCTCACTGTGTAGCTCCAGCGGTTCTACAATTTGTTGTGTAGGCCATGCTGGCCTAGAACTCATGGAGATCTATCTACCTGCCTCTGCCTCCTGAGTGCTGCCAGATATGGTAGTGCAGGCCTGTAATCCCAGCACCAGGTGCAGGAGTATCAGGAATTCAATGCTATTTTTTTGCTTCACGGCAAGTTCAAGGAGATCTTAGGATTCCACCCAGAATTTTGTATTCACTAGTTAAGCATTCTGCCACTTAAGCTATGCACATCCTCATTTCTACTTATAGAAATTAAACTACTTTTTATTTCTCTTTTGGATGGGGCACACATGTAGAGGTCAGAGGACAGCATGATGAGTTAGCTCTCTCTTCTGTCACATTTATTCATTGAATGATCTTTCTGCCCCTCTTATGGACTTTCAAAACCTACCATATGTCAGAACCTGTCCTAGCTTCATTTCTGTTGCTGTTATAAAATAGCCTGACAACCCCCCCTTAAAAAAACAAGAACAGAAGGGGTTTATTTTAGGTTATAATTCCAGCTAGCTATATAATTTCCATAGTCAGAAACAAATGTAAATATCCACCCTTAATAAAACAAGTCAAATGTAATTTCCTCCAGGAGTACTCCACCCTCAACCCTGTAGCTTACAGAAATTCCCTGCTCTCTGATACCATAATGTTTACACACCCAGAAACATGATTTAGGAAAATTAAATGTGACGAAAAGAAAGTGTGCGAGTTCTGTTTATATAGATGGCAATAAGGACCAAAGCAAAACAAAACAAAAAAAACACCTTGAGAAAGAATGGTACATGTCAGAGCCAGAGGAGTCTTGATGTCCTGACCCAGAGTTGCCTAGAAAGCACATTTTGGGCCCAAAGTCTACACAACTCAGCCCAGACAGGAGGGTGGGGCTGGCCTTCCTACCAGCCCCATGTACCCCAGGATGAGTCAAGACAAGGCGTCGACTCCAGTATTCAGTGGTTTGGAACAGAAGAATCGAAGTTTTCTTCTGAGATTGAGAACAGGTCTGGAATTTCCTTACTTGTTTTGATAATCCCTCTGCTTGGCCTGGATTTACCAGAGGTTAAAGCACACTAATCGGTTTCTGTGTTGTAGGTAGTGCTGATGTAGGAAGATTGCCAAGAGGATGAGATATAGCTATGAAAATGCAAAACACAAATCATTAGATACCTGACTTTTGCCTTACACCTTCCAGTGGTATTCTGACACCTGCAGGCTAAAACCCAAACTCCTTAGCAGAGAAAATGCTGCCAATCTCATCTCCTATACAGTTACTCACATCCTGAAAGTCCCTGATTTTGTTAGTCCATTAGATGATAACTGGGTTGTTGCCTGTGTCAGAATAGCCTCCCATGTTTATCAGGAAAACAATTATGTTTCTTCTAGATTCATCTCACCAAAGTCCTTCACAACCACAGATGCCTCCACAGGCATTCCATTCCCCTGCTTTGAGCTCCCATAGTTCTTTCTTTTCCATATACCAGGTAGTGGTGGCACAGGCCTTTAAGTCCACCACTCAGTTTGAGGTCAGCTTGATCTATAGGGCAAGTACTAGGAGAGCCAGGGATACACAGAAAACTCTCTCCAAAACAAACAAACAAAAAAACAAACAAACAGACCCCCAAACCACATGTATTTGTAGAAGTCAAACACAACATCCTCCAAAAGAAAGTGTGGATTTATGGGCTCAGAGATGTGACTGCAGAATGACACACAACTCTGGAAAGGAGCAAAGCACCAAGAGTGCTGAATTTGAAACCCAGCTCCCGGCTTTGATGAACCTTGGGATCTTGCATCATTTACTTTTTTTCTGAAGGTCTCCATCTACCCATCCATTTCCATTTGGCTTTACTGTTTTGTTTTATTTTGTTTTGTTTTGTTTTGTTTTTTGGCCATGCCGACAATCTAATTCAGAGCTTTGCACATGTTAACACTGAACTATGATCACAGGCCATACTCCACCTACTCAATGTGCAATAGGACTGAAATGTATGTTGTTTCTTAGAGTTCTGACATTCTTTTATCATTTATTTATTTATTTTATGTCCTGATCTCCGTTTCCCCACCTGCTTCTCCTCCCATTCCTTTCCCCTTTGCCTTTGCCCCATTGTTAGGAGTCTCACAAATAGACAAAGTTATGCAACTGGCACATACATATAGAGGGTTTAGGTTGGTCCCATGGATGTTCCCTGGTTGTTGGTTCAGACTCTATGAGTTCCTATGAGCCAGGTTAGTTGTTTCTGTGTATTTTCCTGTGATGTTCTTGAATCCCTGGCTCCTACAATCCTTCCTCCCTCTCTTCAACAGGATTCCCTGAGCTCACCTGAGCTCAGCCTAATGTTCAGTTGTGGGTCTCTGGCTCTGTTTCCATCAGTTACTGGGTGAAGGCTCTCTGATGACAATTGAGGTAGTCATCACTCTTCACAGTTCAAGCTATTGTCCACTATTGCTAGGAGTTTTAGCTGGGGTCATCCTTGAAGATTCATGGAAGTTTCCCTTGCATCTGGTTTCTACCTGGTCATCCAAAGCTCCTCACCACTGTTTCTAGACATCTCTTTCAGTACTGTCCCCCTCCACACATCCACCTCCAACCCAATCCCTAAAGTTCTCTATCTCCTTTGGACCCCAGTCTACTCAGGATATCTCTTCTATTTCCCATTCCCATGCCTTCCCAATTGAGCCCTCCGTGTTACCTAGCCTCTCCAACATTGTGGATTACAGCAAAATATGAAATGCTTCACAAATTTGTCTGTCATCCTTACATAGGGGCCATGCTAATCTTCTATGGATTGTTCTAATATTAGCATATGTGTTGTGGAAGTTAGCACTACAGTTCTGACATTCTAAAATTATTAATTCTTTTATTATATTAGCAGGGTGGGACCTAGGACCTTTCACATGCTAGGAAAGTGTGCTATTACTAAGCTACACTCCAAAGCCCTGATATCATAGGATTATTTTTTAATGTTGGGGGAAGAAGTAATAATATTTATAGATGAGAAGAAATACATAACTGTTTTATTTAGGTTTTAATTGCTGTGATAAATTGTCATGGTCAAAAGCAACTTGTGGATAAAAGAATTATTTGGCTTACATATCCTGATCATAGTCAATTATAGAGGGAAGCCAAGGCAAGGACTCCAAAAGGACAGGGACTAAAGAAGAATCATGGAGGAACACTGCTTGTTCAGCCGGCTTTCTCATACAACTCAAGACCCCCCCCCTACACAGAGATGACATTACCCATAGTAGGATGGGCCTCTCCACATCAATCATTAATACCCCACAGCTCAGCCTACAGACAATTTGATGGAGCCATTTTCCCAGTTGAGTTTCTTCGCAGATAACTCTAGCTTGGGTCAAAATGACAAAAAAACTAACCAGAACAATAATCAAGAACTAGCTTGCCATGCCATAATAGATGTTTCAGATGTAACTGAAAAACATCTTGTGACATTTTCAGCAGAGTAAAAGGCCTATTATTTAAAACATTCTACCCAGAAGTCTACTTAGTGCTTTATAGGTCACCAAGCCCCTTCACAAATATTCCATTTTCTAGCAGACAGTGAAAGAGGCAGATAGAACAGCATTTAAAGGTTCACTTCAACTCACAGAATAGAAAAATGGCAAAATGAAAGTGGTTATTCTAATAAGTGCTTGGACAACTTATTTTGTTTTGCTTTAGGAGACATGGTCTTGTGATGTATCCTAGGCAGGCCTTGAGCTCATGATACCCCCATCTCAAGATTCCTGACTACTGAGGTTACAGGTGTGTTTTAAGATTCAAATGCTTTTATTCATTCTATGTCTGTTAACCAATCATTCAAATTTTCCTGTTGTATAGGATTTGAAAGTCTGTTTTCTGCTTGTTGTTTGTTTGTTTTGAAATATGGTCTTATTAATAAAAAACCTAGAGACAGGTATTGGGTTAAAGCTGAAGATCAGAGAAGCAAAACATCCAGCCACTAGAGAGTTCTAGACCAAAGGGGCTATCCTGTCCTCAGAATGCATCTCCAGACTGTATCCGGTTTCATCAAACCTCAGAGTGCACTGAGCCCCTGTCTCCTCCAATCTTATATTATTCTCTAATGCTGGGATTAAAGGTGTGGAATCCCAAGTGCTGAGATCATCTTTGTGTGAACTCTGTTTCTCTTTTAGGCTGGATCTATAACTCAAGGTGGCCTTGAATTAACAGAGATGTTTGCCTCTGTCTCCTGAACTAAAGGTGTGTACCACCACTGTCTGGCCTCTATGGCTAACTAGTATGGCTAGCTTTACACTCTGATATTCATGCAAGCTTTATTTGTTAGAGCATAAACAAAATATTACCATAGTCTTATGTATCCCAGGCTGTCCTCCAACATACTACATCATCTATAGTGGAGGATGACCTGATCCTCTTGCCATCCATCCACACACAACTGCCCTGTACCACCACACTATATTTATGCTGTAGTGGGTATAGGCCCAGGGCTTTGTGCATGCTAGGCAAACACTCTACCATTTCTAACATTTACCCAGCCAAACTTACAATTTTTACATTAGAAAACTCACAGGTTAATTAGAAACCTTGTTCACCCTAGCCAAGTAGCTAGCCCTTCCAGTTCTCAGTCACTTTTAAAGTAAGGCACTATAGTTAGGTAACAATAAAATCCTGCCATCTCTAACCCATGGGTCCTGCCCTACATGAGACCAGGTAGCTAACCCAGCCTCTACTTTTTTTTTCTGTCAGGCTGAATTATATCTTACTGTTTCTCTTGTTTTAGTTATTCATTGCTATTGTTCATTTCATTAATGTGGGAAATTCTATAAAACTAACAAAGCATAGACTAATTAAATTATACCCTTCTAACTTGAATGAAATATGGGTACCGATATTCTTTTAAAAATACTTTAGGATTTTTAAACAAATGGGTAGGAATAGGAACTACTGCTGTTCCATTTTTTTTTTAATTTGTTGTTCTAATTTTAAGCAGACACCCTGAATAAATAAATCCCTCCCTTAGACAAGGGAGATAGTTCAATCAGTAATGGTTTCCCATGAAACAATAAGGAACTGAGTTCATATCCCCAGTATAATGTGTGTGCAACTGTAATCTCAGCACTGAGGTGGCAGACACGAGGACCATTGGGGCTTGCTGGCCAATTAAATCTAGCTGGCTTGTAAGCTCCAGATTTAGTGAGAAAAACTAAGATGGAGTGTGATAGAGGAAGATAACTAATGTTGACTCCTGGACTGAAATATTCCCCCCAATACACACAAACACACACACACACACACACACACACACACACAATTTTAAAAATGAAGAAAAGAACATGTGGTACATATATACAGTAGAATTTTTCAACTGATTTTTTGGGAATTTCATCGATGACTACTGTATTTATACCATTTCCTTCTTCTTGCTCTTCTTTCCAATTCCTTCTGTGTCCCCTACCCCATATTCCTAAAATGTATGGCCTCTTACTCTTTATTATTGATATATATATATATATATATATATACTATTTATTATTGTTTATATATATACTATTTATTATTGTTTATATATACTATTTATAATTTATATAAATGTATAAACACCAAATGCTCACTTAGTGTTGCTCATATGTTAAGGAATGACCACTTACTTGTCCCTGGAGAAGACTGATTCTCCATCTCTCAGCAGATTGTCTGTAGTTCTTCATCTAGGATCCTTGTGAGATTTTTTCCTGTCTATGTTGGCATGCCAACTAATGTTATTGTTCAGCTCTTGCTTAGGGGACCATATTAATGAGAGTTTAAGGGCATAGCTTCCCTGACATTTCTAGGAGAAAATATTTCCCAGCATACTTCCTCATCCTCTGAGTCTTAGAGTCTTCATGCCCAGTCAGTTGGGGTTTTTTCTAGTTTAGTTATAGGAGTTCTGTTGTATATGTGTCAGTTGGTGCACCTCATAATCAGCTGCTCTTTACATTTTGATGAGTTGTGATTTTCTATAATGGTCTTTGCTGCAAAAAGAAGCTTTTCTGATGAACAATGAAAGATACACTTCTCTGGCAGCAGCACTGTATGACCTGCACTTTTGCTGCTAGGGTTGAGAATGTGGAGTTAGCATGGGGTATATGCATGTATGTATGTATGTATGTATGTATGTATGTATGTATGTATGTATGTGCGTGTATATGTGTGTAAGTATATATATATACATGTATATGTATATATAAATATTGAAATCTAATAAAGTCTTAGGAGAATCTGTTTACATAAAAACAATACTTTCAATAGATTTTTTGCATTAACTCCCCCCTTCTGAAGATCTCTGCTTCTTGCCTTGCCCAGCACACAAAACTTCCTCTAGACACTTAGCAAAGGCTCTTTGCAGAATGCAGAGCTCCTCCCCCTCCCTTTTCCTGGCATCTTAAGGTGATCCCTTTCCCGTAATTATTGGCAATTTTGCAAAATAATTTTGGAAAGCATTCAAGATTCAAAGGACAAAGCAGCAATGAAATCCCAGACTTCCCTTCAAAGATATACAGCTCTCCTGGAATCACACACTCTAGGTCATCACTTACCTATCTTCAGCCTAATAATGAAACCAATTTAAAAATGACCCCAAAGGAAAGAAGAGTACAAGAGTCCAAGTTCCTGCCAGATCCCAGGCGTTTCTACAGGCCAGAGACTGTGGGAGAAGGAAATGGCCATTGGATCCAGGAAGTGGGGGAAGGCCGGTTTTGAAGGGTTAGGGGTAGTATTGCTCTAACTCACTTAGGACCACACAGCTTCATTCCTTAGCCCCTCTGTCCTTGCCTTCTTTAGGCAGGCAGTTTAAGTCCACAACATTGTCAAAGCACAGCCACAAAATTTAAGTGGGAAGGGATCAAAAAGTCATCCTTAAATCCTTAAATCTTTTGATGTGCCTCTGATGAGGAGATGCTCACTGTTTACCTCCAGCCAGACATCTTACATAATTTCAGGTGGCTTGATTATCTGCTCAGAGTCCTTTAATACAAAACATAGTGTTTTGGGTTTTTTTGTTCGTTTGTTTTGTTTTCTTTATGTAGTTCTGGCTGCCATGGAACTCACTCTATAGGCTAGGCTGACCTCAGATTCAGGAATTGGCTTGCCTCCCCTTCCAGAGTGCTGCTGGTATTAAAGCTGTGGGCCATTGTGCTGGCTGAGCGATTTTATTTAAATTAAAATAAATTTCTCAAGATTTTTATTCTCTGTGCTTCTAGCTCCTTTGGCTGTTTCCTGGCCTGATTTCCATTCTGACCCAGTCTACTTACTTTCCTCTGAATAGATTCCAATTTGTCATTATCTGCATGCCTTTTAATACTCTGCATCCTAAAGCAATCTGCCTAATGTAGAAATGTACTGCTATGTCTCTTCTACTAATGATATTTATTTTTAATACTGCAAGATAACACATATGGAGACAAGAATTCCAGAAGTAGTAGGGAGGAGATTCAAGATGGAGGACGGAGAGAGCAGAATGCCGGCCCTAATCTTCGGTAAGATAAGACCACGTGAAAATACTTAGATTAATAGAAATGGGTTAATATTTAAGACAGAGCTAGCCAATAAGAAGTTATTAAGTGGCCAACAGCTTTATATCTAATACAGCATCTCTGTGTGTTATTTGGTGCTGGCGCAGCTGTGGGTCCAGACTGGCAGTGAAAAACATGCTCGTAACAAAATGGCATCCAATGTAGACCGAAAAACATTCACTTAAAACTTAACAAAACCTTAAGAAAGGGTTTTAGAAACAAAAGAACAAACACAAGCAAGGTTTCTTGGTAGCATCACTTTTCTCAGTTGGGCTGTTTTGCTAGAGACAAACAGAGATTTGTACAGCTCCTTTAAGGGAGGTTTTCTGATTCAGCATTAGTGGCAAAAAAACCAAACCAAAACAAAAACAAAACCAGAATGCTTTTAAAGAGCTCTGCTAACAACTGAATGGTGTGCACAAGAGCTGACAATGGCAGTGACCACCTCTCCAAGCCGGCAGCATGCTGCTGGATGGCAGCATAGACCAAGGCAGTGAGCACAGCTCTCAGTTCTGGCAGTAAATGTATCCCCCCCCCCCCCCGATCCCACAAACCCCCCTCCCAGCCCCCCTGCCATCTTGGATAGACCTCGGTTAATACAGCTATGGCTTTCATTTGACCAATGTTGTTTACTAGATAAAAGACTGGTGGCCACAAAAAGATAAAGATTTACAGTAAAGACAGATTCAGATTAAGAAAAACCTCTAAAGGTTTACAGTTTTAAAATATATGTGTTTTAAATATATGTAGGCTTGGGCGAGAAAAAGAAACAGGATAAAATGGTTTAAGAAAGAATAATAAAAAGAGAGTAGCTGGGTGTGGTGGCACATACCTTTAATTCCAGCATTCGGGAGACAGGCAAGAAGATCTGTGTGATTTCAAAGTAAACCTGGTATACTTAGTTAATTCCAGGACATATAAAATTTACACAGAGAAACCCTGTCTCAAAAAATGGAAAAATAGAAGTAGAAAAAATAGAGTAATAAAAGATGGAAAGCACAGAGAGAATCTGGATACTGTATGGCATTATATTGTATTTGTATCATTTGACTGCTAAGGAAATAACAACTGTTAAAAGAAATGATGCTGGATTAATATTTTATATATATATATATATACATCATACATACATACATACATACATACATACATACATACATACATACACAATGCTTTGACTCCAAACTTTAAGTTCAGGGACAAGTTACTGGGGAAAAAGAATTCTATTTTTGTTTCCACAGAAAATGAAAAGCTGTTGACTCCTTTCATACTAACATGGTTCGATCAAGCAAGACCCCCTGAAGCAATGTCTATGGGACAAGGCAGCCTTGCAGACCACTACAGCCAGGATTTCTGTGTCTTCTTAAGATCCCCAAGACAGCGCACCCTACCAGCAGGAAGCAGTTTGGAAAGGACAATGCCCAAATTCCCAAATATTGTCTATAAATGTTTGTTTTCATTTAAATGGACTTGTTTATAAATGGTTAATAATCAAAACCAATCTCTCTTAAAGGTAAAAAGGGGATTATGATATGCAAATGAATACTTTGTTTTAAAATGGATCTTTATTGATACAATTTAAGGTCAATTTTATGGTAGGTATATTTCTCTTCTTGTTTAGGTATTGTGTTTATATAGCTCATTTAAAAATGTAATGTATAATTTAGCACAGATTATAGATAGTTACTTATGATAGTCAAAACTTAAGAGTTAAGTTAATTAGGTTTTCAAGATGTATTTGAGATAGATAGGCATTCTTCAAACCTTTCAAAGACCTACAGAATATGGCATTTAAAATGGTTTAGGGTTTTTATTGACAGTGAGAAATAACTGATTCTGGCAATAACACCTGAATCTGAAAGGAAGATGGACCTCAAAGAAACTCATTATGGAGTTTACTTCCAATATGGCAAGACTAGCCATTTGCACAAGATACTGCTTTTGTCTGGACTGTTTGCCTTTATGCTGTATAAACTGGACATACAGGACCCACAGGAAAGTGACTGCAGATACAAGATGGACATTGCTACAGGGATCCTGCTTCATGGAAGAGTCTGCTAGATAGTCTGCAGGACACAGAGAGAAGTGACTGACAAATTGCCAACACAGGTGGCACATTTTGAAATTTCTTGCTTTGCTGAGGAGTCTGCCAGACATACTATGGCCTATAGGCTAAAGATGGAAACTTATAGAAGAACTTTGTGTGACTGGCCAAGCAAGTTATCTCTGTCATTTCTAGAGTTTATATATTATCCTTTTGTGATCTTTGAAGGAGATGAAGACAGATAGTTATGGTTATAGTTTTCCTTAGTTAGGATTACAGATAAGTTACATATAGAACTTCAGACTCACAAAGATAGGATAAATGATGTACTATTTTCTTTGAATCTTACTAAATGTTAATGGACTAAATATTGTTAACTATGGTTCTTATTTGATAACTGTTTTTGTTACATATTTTGCTATGTTAAGGTTAAAACCCTTCTTTTTATTTTAGATAGAAAAGAGGAGATGATGGGAGATGTCATTCTGTAAATATGCTTCTCTTATTGGTTAATAAAGAAAGCAATGTTGGCCAAAAGGAAAGCAAGATAGGTGGGACTAGGAGACTAGGTGGAGAGAGGAAGAAGTAGGGAGGAGATTCAAGATGGAGGTCAGAGAGTGTAGAATGTAGAATGCCTGGCCCTCTTTCCGGTAAGATAAGACCATGTGGAAATACTTAGATTAATAGAATTGGGTTAATATTTAAGACAGAGCTAAGAGTTAGCCAATAAGAAATGCTAGTAACAGGCTAACAGCATTATATCTAATAAAAAAAGATAACACATATACTTATGCACATACACAAGTACACATGTGAATATGTCATATTCATCTCTTTTAGAGGAAAGTGTTTGTGATAGGATCTTATTATTTAGCTTAGACTAGTATAAAATGTTCAGTGATCTGCTTTAGTGTCCTGAGTGATGGCTGTCATTCCCAGTTAAAATGTATACTCTAAGTAGTGGTCAGTTAAGTGCTGTTACCATTCAACATTATTTGTTGTGTATCATTTGTTTGTGACAGGGCTTAGTTATGTATCCCTAGCTGGCCTGAAATTTGCCAGGTTGGTATTGAGTTTGGAGTAATTCTCTTATCTCAGCCTTCTTAGTACTGGGATTATAGATGTATACTGACACAGTCATTGTGTTTTTATCTTCACATGCCTACCACCACTATATCATTCAATGCCTATCAACATAAAAGACTGAAATAAAATTCCATTTATCTTAATTTTATTATTTAATTAATAGGAGGAATGACCATATTTTCAAGTTAAAACAATCATTTTAGGGTTTGACATGCTGACATATGTGTGTTGTCCCAGAACTTGGGAATTAGAAGCAGTAGGAACAGGAGTCTAAGACGAGCTTCTACTCCATGGCAAGTCTGAGGAGGGAGTGAGTTACATGTAAGAACTTGTCTCAAAAAACAAAAGAAAAAAAGCAGCATTCTTGTAGGAAATCATTGATAATGTACCATTCCCTTGCTTTTATTTGTAAGAGTTGCTGTGCTCATGGTGTCTCTTCATAGCACTTGAATAGTGACTAAAACAATGCTCTTGCAGAGAACTTGAGTTCATATCCCATAAGCCATGCCAGTGACTCACAACTGCCTATACCTCCATCTCCAGGCGCTCCTTATCCCTTTGGCCCCCATAGCCACCTGTACTCCCCCATCCAGACTCATAATTTAAAAAAACTTAAATATTTCTGTTTTTAAAAGAAGATGCTTTCATCTCAATTCTCATTTCTCTCATTCTCTTACCCAAAGTGTGTTGTGTCTTTAGCAGTAACGCTTTACCATCTAGTTATAGTGGGGAATCAAGAGTGATGAAAATAGG
The DNA here is from genome assembly GCA_030556225.1 of Cricetiscus sungorus. Classification (NCBI taxonomy): domain Eukaryota; kingdom Metazoa; phylum Chordata; class Mammalia; order Rodentia; family Cricetidae; genus Cricetiscus; species Cricetiscus sungorus. The sequence continues at coordinate 6,047,871 of JANBXA010000126.1, forward strand.
CTGTATTGTGTTATGACCCTCTTCAGGATCTCTGGCCAAAAACTCATAGGGTGGTATCCATGCCTGACATTAAGATTTTCAACTAAGAAACGATTGTCTTCTAGAGGGAGTGTGACCCAATGTGCAGGATATCTCAATTTGCATATATCATTACTTAAACCATTAGCTTCCAGCATCCCCTCCCCCATATTCTTTCATATCACACCTGTTTTACTTGGGTTGCAAGATCATAGGTTCCTATGTGGCTTCTCCATGGAACACTCATCTTGGTTAACCCTTCCCTTGACCTCTCATTTCCCAACCTCACAATTCTATTACCTGCTTGACCACTTGTGTCGTCGGTATTCCCCTCTCTGCATCCACATCGCCTGTGTTATATTACCCCCTTTCCCTTTCTCTAAATGTGCCCTGATGGGAGATGTTATTCTGTAAATATGTTTCTCATACTGGTTAATTAATAAAGCACTGTGGCCAATGAGAAAACAAGATAGGCAAGGCTAGGAGACAAGGAGGAAAGAGGAAGTAGTTAGGAGGAGTCAGGATGGGGAGCATGGAGAAAGAAGATGCTGGCAGTGGCTCCCCGATAAGATGACCACGTGGAAATACTTAGATAAGTAGAAATGGGTTAATAATTAAGACATAGCTAGCTCATAAACAATAATGGTAATTGGAAAACAGGATTGCATCAAATACAGAATCTCAGAGTGTTATTTGGGGCTGGCATGCCAGACTGGCGGTGGGCAGGCTGGCTGGCGGAAAACAAAAAGCTACAGTACCCCCCATCACCATGGCCTGTTTCTGATTTCCTTGATTCCACTTATACTTGATGTTAAACACAAAAACAAAAGATTGGAAGTTTGAGGCCCAAATAAGAGAGAACATGTGAATTTGTCATTGGGGGCCTGAGTGATACTCAGTATATTTTTTTCAGTTCCACCCATTTTCCTGAAAATTCCATAATTTTATTATTCTTTAAATATGACTAACATTCTACTGTATATATAATTATCCATTTCTCAGTTAGTGGCTATATAGGTTGATTCAATTTCCTGATTATTACTATAGAATGGCAATGGGCACAGTTGTGCAAACATCTTTATTGTAGGATTTAAAGTCCTTTGTGAATATGTCCAGAAGAAATCTCTAGGTTGATTTCCAAAGTGTCTGCACTATCTTACACTCTTCAGAACAGTGTAGAATAGAAATGAGAGTCGCTCTTTCTACACTACCTTGCCATCATCTGTTGTCCTTTGTCTTCCTAGTGATGACCATTCTGACTGGGATGCGACTGAAACTTAAGGTGGTTTTAAGCTTATTTTAAGCTTATTGATTTTATTTGTGCAAATTTGTCCAGGTAACCACAGGTACTATGAGTTAACATTTGTAACAGACATGGCCAAAGTATGGGAAGGGGGTAAAGAAGTTTACATTTATAGTTTCCTGATGGCAAATAATTCTGAGTACTCTTTAAAGTAGCACTCATTTCAGTATATTGGTACCTACAGTATGCTGGGGTCTCCACTAAAACTGAGGATGCAGCTTCACCAGTAACTTCTCCCAGCCTCTTTTCTGGGACTCCAGCCCTGACACATAGGTGCTCTTTGTGACCCTATCATGCCTTCAAAATCAGTACTGCCTGGTTCAACTTACGCATTACCAAGTAAGTAATCTACCAGGTTGAGGTGCATTGTTGACCATCTTGAACTACAAATTTTTATGTTGACCCTAAGGAACTCCCATAACCTTTCATATCAGTGATACTGGTCTCACTCTCTCTCTCTCTCTCTCTCTCTCTCTCTCTCTCTCTCTCTCTCTCTCTCTCTCTATGTTTTTCTCTTAAAACACAGTTTTACTATGTAGCCCTGGGTGTTCTGGAATGATCTCTCTATGTATAGATCAGCCCAGCTTTGAACTCAGAGATCTGACTGGCTCTGCCTCCCAAGTGCTGGAATTCAAGGCATGCACCATTACAAGCCGTTGCTGGTCTTAATGACCACTAATTTCTCAGCCCCACTTCAACCAACCATCAGCAATGGTCTCAGTAAAGCAAATGTTTCAGTTTAGTGATGTTAGTCTCTCTTCATTTCTAGTTGACCAGAACCACTGATTTTTTAACTGAAAATATCACACAAATGTCCCTGAAAGAGTCTTTACTTCCCTTTGAAATGTCACAAGTAAAGCCTCTGTTATCTTCAAAAGCCATGCATTTCTTTCAGTATTCCTATGTTCCAAGCTGCCGCAGAATGAATGGCTGATTAAATTCTAAGCACTTAACAGCTTTGCTAACCCAAAGCCAAACATTTCCACAATCCTCCCTAAAACAATATGGCCAGATCCGCCACAGCAATAGCCTACTTTCTGTACCAATTTCTATTTTAGTTAAGTTTCTACTGTGATAGAACATGACCAAAAGTAACTTTGTGAGGAAAGGGTTTATTTGACTTACACATTTCCATCCCAGTCCACCATGAAAGCAAGTCAGGGCAGGAACCTGGAGGCAGGAATTGAAGACAGGCCATGAAGGAACACCCCTCATTGCTGGCTTGCTCTCTGTGGCTTTCTCAATCTGCTTTCTTTCTTTCTTTTATTTTTATTTATTTATTTATTTGTTTGTTTGTTTGTTTTGGTTTTTTTCGAGACAGGGTTTCTCTGTGTAGCTTTGGAGCCTGTCCTGGAACTAGCACTGTAGACCAGGCTGGTCTTGAACTCACAGACATCTACCTGCCTCTGCCTCCGGAATGCTGGGATTTAAAGGCATGTACCACTAACACCCAGCCCTCAGTCTGATTTCTTATACTATTCAGGATCATACAGCCCAGTTGGCTGAGCCTTCCCATATCAACCATTAACCAAAAAATGCACCATGGAACTGGTCATGGGCAACCTGATGGAAGCATTTTATCAGTTGAGGCTCCTCTTCCCAGATGACCCTGGCTTGTCTCAAGTTGACAAAAATAAAAAATAAATAAAAATAAAAAATATCCACCTCTAATTTTGCTTGTTGTTTGAGAGAGCATCTTAGCATGTAGCTCTTGGCTGCCCTCAGACTTGAAGCATGACCTTCTTTTCTCAGTCTCCCAAGTGCCAAGAGTTGTCATGCTCCACAGGAGGTCTACCCATTTTTCACAGTACTTTCATGTTTCATGCATACAGTTATTTCATTGTTTCCTCATTACTCTATATGGTGAGTATCATGATGGACACATTATAGGGCTTTAAATTAGGACTCATATACTGCCTAGTTTTTGTTTTAAGCCAGTAAGTAGTGTATAACCATAGTCTCTGCTTCAGTTCCCAACTCCAGGTTCCTGACTTGACTTCTCTTAGTTTCATTTGCTGTGATGAACATCATGACAAGAAGCAACGTGGAGGAAGAAAGTGTTGATTTGACTGACAGCTTGGTCAAGGTGTTCATCACAACTGAAACCAAACTAGAGTAATCCAGGAGGCAAAGAAACTTAATTAACCAAAGTCACATACCTCAGGAATAGCATAGCTGGATTGAAATCAATTCTGTCTCCAGCTTAATTACAGTTACTGGCACTATGGTAGATATCAGAAATGTCACCTTCAATAATTCCTGGTTCTTTAGACTACTTACTACAATTTAGGAGAAGTGAATATGTAAATAGATAATTCAGAAATCGGTTAATAAATACAGCAGTAGTGAGGCTATTAGCAGATAAACAAGTGGCATATAACCTAGCTTGAAGAAGCAGAAATTTCACACAGAAAGGAAGTGGAGGAGAGAGGCAGCAAGAGTCTTTAAGCTAAGACTTGAAATGTGAGGTATGGAACTATTCACATACAGTATAGATGGGAGAAATTAATTGATATACAGAGGGGACAGCATGTTACATAAGCTGGAAGTGTGAGAATACATCAACTATAAAAGGGTATATAGTTTGCTGGGCAGTGGTGGTGCACACCTTTAATCCCAGTACTCAGGATGCAAAACAGGCAGATCTCTGTGAGTTTGAGGCCTACCTGCTCTACATAAAGAGTTCCAGAATAGTCAGAGCTGTTACACGGAAAAACCTTTTTGAAAAAAAAAAAAGCCAGGTAATAGTGGCACAGGCCTGCCTTTAATCCCAGCATTTGGGAGGCAGAGATAGGCGGATTTCTATGAGTTCGAGACCAGCCTGATCTATAGAGCTAGTTCCAGGACAGCCTCCAAACCCTGTCTCAAAAAAAACAGAGAGAGAGAGAGAGAGAGAGAGAGAGAGAGAGAGAGAGAGAGAGAGAGAGAGAGAGAGAGAGAGAAGAAGAAGAAGAAGAAGAAGAAGAAGAAGAAGAAGAAGAAGAAGAAGAAGAAGAAGAAGAAGAAGAAGAGAAAGAAGAGTGGGTGTGGATTTTTTTGCTAAAGACTAGAATTGGTCTATAACAGAATTGGTTATGATCTATTGAATTATCTATTCAATTTCAGTCAAGCAATATTTTCACATTTTGTTGGATTTTTATGTGTGAGACAGGATTTTATATAGCCCTGACTGACCTCCAACTCCCTATGTAACCCAGAACTCCAGGTCTGTCCTTGAAGTGATTGTTTCTCTCCAATTGGCAAGTGCAGGGATAACTGTAAAGAGTACATCACTGTATTATGCTCATGAACAGTTTATTGAAAAAGCATGGTAGTAGTTAGAGAGATGAGTTAGTGGCTAGGAGTACATATTGTGCTTGCCAAAGACCTGAGTACAATTCCCAGCACCCATGTCAGGCGGCTTATAACAGCCTGTAATTCCAGATACAAGAGGAACAAAGGCCTCTGGCCTCTGCAAACACTCTTATCCTCACACAAATATATACACAACTAAAATTAGTAAAATAAATCTATAAAAAAACTCATGATGTAGCAGATGCTCAACATGTACTAGGGCAATAGTCATTATGAAAAATAACTAGTCTCACAGAACTTATAGTCTCATAGGGGAAACAGACAATAAATAAATAAAATATTCTGTTATATGATATGTTAGCTATTGACTAAATATGTTAGCTATTGACTAATGCTAAAGCAAGGATGGGGTTAAGAGATGTAGCAGCAGTAAAAAACTCAGGTAAGAGAAAGCAAAAGTCACTTTGTGGAGAAGGCAACAACTAAGTAGCATATGATAGAACTGAGGGAAAGAATTAAAATAACTGGATAAGAGCCTTAAGCTAGTGGCTTGAACAAAGATAAATTCTAGTGTAAGAATCTGTTACATGGGAGCAAGAAAGCCTTTTACAGGTGGTGAGGATCAGGTCAGAGAAGTGGAAGTGGTTATCTTTGGATGGGAGCAAGGACTGGAAAGCTTGAAGACTTTTTCCTTTTGAGATAGGTTTCATGTATCCCAGAATGGCCTTGAAGTTGCTGTATAGCCAAGGATGTCCTTCTGTTCTTGTTCTGCTTCCCACCTCCACCTTCAGAATGCTGGGATTGCAGACATTCACTGCCACACCCAATTTTTGTAAAGCTGGAGATTGATCTCAGAGTTGTGTTCATATTAGTTAAGAATTCTATGAACTAAGCTACGTATTTTGCAGACAGAGTCTTGCTCTGGTGGGATGGAAGTTGCAATGGAAACCAGGCTGCCACCAGCCTGTGGCAAAGGGAAATACCCTTCCTACCTCCTCTCTTAGATAGGGGAGGGTGGGAAAGAGAGAAGGAGGAAGTAGCAGGAGGGAATGTCAAGGTAGGCCAGGAATGTGTAAAGTTTCAAGGAGAAAAGCAAGTAAGCATAGTTAGAAAGGGTATGTGGAGACTAAATCACAAGATTTGTGTGTCTGCCTTGATTTTGGATGATTGTATATTAGCTAAAAGGGAGCTAGGAACAGATTTAAGAGTAACACTTACCTCTCATTCCCCCCCCCCCATATTCGCATTGTTAGGCCTTTCCAATCAATACAGAATCCAGAAATAACAAGGTCTTAGAATAATCTAGCTCTCTATACCAGAGATAACAAACTATAACAGAGCTGAAATGGTTGAAAGAATCTTTGTATTCTTTGCCCTCACAAATCAAATACTCCGCTAAGCATGAGTGCACCACCATTGAGCTTAATACCTAATTACAAGTCTAGTTTCACTCCATTGTCCAGGATAGCCTGGAATTCATGATCTTCCTGATTCAGCTCCTGAGTACACTGGTATTGCAGGCATAAATTACCTCACTAGGCTCATTATCCTTCTCGAAAGAATGATATTAATAGTTCCACCTCCAGGCTTCTGAGTATAGTAGTGCACACCTGTAATTATAGAACCCAGGTGCCTGAGGCAGAAGGACCAAGGAATCAAGGTGATCTTTGGATGCATAGCATGTGCAAAGCTAGTCAAAGCCAGTCAGGACTACATGAGAACCTTTCTCAAAACCCAAAATGTGAGTGTTTGTTAGAATGTTTTTTGGTTTGGTATTTCAAAACAGGGTTTCTCTGTATAACAGCCCTGGCTGTACTGGAACTTGGTTTCTAAGACCAGGATGATGTCTAACTCACAAAGATCTTCTCCCAAGTGCTTGGATTAAAGGCATACACCACAACATCCAGTGTGTGTGTGTGTGTGTATGTGTGTGTGTGTGTGTGTGTGTGTGTGTGTGTGTGTGTGTGTGTGTGTGTGTGACTAAATAAATGAGGCTATTGACAAGATTCAATGGAAAGGAGTAACTGCTGCTTAAGCTTGATTTTCTGAGTTCAATTCCTGGGACTCACATGTTGGAAGAAGAGAACTGACTCTGACTTCCACAATTTGTCCTCTGTTCAAGAGTGAATATCTAAAACAAATAAAATTAAAAATGCAAACATAAATAAATATTGACGGAGTGAGACTATCTGACCTCCACAATTCCTTCTACAATACTTCGAGCTCTTGGAATTAAAGCACTTTATTCACCCCTTCTAATACTTTGGTTCAACATCTGCTCCTCCTCCCAGCTCCTCCATTCTGCCCAAATCTGGGGTAGTGTTTAACATTTCTTTTTCCTAGTGGCCACTGGGAACTTAGCAAAAAGTACCGGGACAAACCTCAGTTACTCTGTTCTATGAATCCTCTGGCATCCTAAACTGAATGGGTGTGGGGCAGGCCCACCTTCTGGGATATTTTGAAAGCTTCCAAAAATAGCCCCAAGGCCTCAGTCAGAGTGTTCTGGGCCAGGACACAGACTGAATGTTGGAACTCACAGGCTGCCAAGTTCCTGCCTAGGCTCCCATCCCAAGACTGAGCAAACCAGTTTTCCCTGGATTTTCCTAAATTGTCTTTTGGGAAGCCACACCCAAGCCTGAACCATTCAAATTTAGCTTTAAGTCTCATCCTTAAATTCTCTGCAAAGAGAACAGCCAGCCACCCAGCTTACCTTTTTTTTTTTTTTTTGCTTTGTTTAGAGACTTGGTCTCTTGTAGCCCAGGCTGGTTTCAGTCTCACCGTGTAGCTGAGAATGAACTTGAATGTCCTGCCTCCCCCGCTCTTCAGAGAACTGGGATTGCAGGTCACCATGCCCTTGTTCTCTCTTTCTTTTCTTTTCTTTTCTTTTCTTTTCTTTTCTTTTCTTTTCTTTTCTTTTCTTTTCTTTTCTTTTGTGTGTGTGTGTGTGTGTGTGTGTGTGTGTAGAAGAAGAGGGTGGAAATGAACTTGGAGCCCAAAGGTAAAACTCAGGAATAATGCCTCAAAAGTCTTCCACCTTGTTTCTCAAAAACAGTCTCTTATTTAACAGAGAACTAGACTAGCCTGTCAGCTCCAGGGATCTTACTGTCTCTGCCTTCCCAGGCACTGTGATTATACAGACACATAATACTCCATCAGGTTATTTGGTTTTCCACATGGATGCTGGGAATCAAACTCAGGCCCTTATGCTTCCATAGCAAACACTTTGATGAATGAGCTATCTCTGTAGTTCTCAATATTTCACTTCTCATGGTCCCTATGTACAGGTCTATACCAGTCAGAAAAGGTCAGAACTGGTTTGAAGTGGATTGAGCCAGTCTAAATTGGTTTGAACAGTTCCAGAACAACTTTGAACTTGTTTGAATGGGATTGAACCGATCTGAAATGATCAAACCATCTCGAACTGTTCCAACACCAGCTTAACTTTCTTGAACAGAATTGAGCCAGTCTGACCAAATCAGAACCAGTTAGAGCCAGTCAGAACCAGCTTGAACTGGTCAAAACTGGTTTGAACTGGAGTAGGCTGGTCTGAACTGGCACAATCTGGCTCTGACCGGCTCAAACCAGTTATGACTGGTCTAGACAGGCTCAATCCAGTTTAAGCTGGTTCAGACTGGTTCAACCCGGTTCCAAACTGTACAGAACAGGTAAAACTGGTTTTGACCGGTTTACACCAGAATAAACCAGTTCCAAAAGGCTCAAATCAATTCAGACCACTTCTAATCAGATCAAACCTGCTCAAACTGGTTCAAACCGGATCAAACCGGTTCAAACTAAATTAAACCGGATCAAATCGTTCAGACCGGTTCAAACAGGTGTAACCGGTTCAAGCTGGATCAAACTATTTCTAATCAGATCAAACCGGTTCAAGCCATATCAAACTGGTTCTAACCATACTAAACCAGATCAAACCAGTTCAAACTGGTTCTGACCAGTTTAGACTGGATCAAACTGGTTCTGACAGGTCAGACAGACTCAATATTGGTCAAACACGTTCTGACAAGCTCAATCTTATTCAAACACTTTCTTACCTGTTCAAACCGGTTTTGACCATCTCAAACAGATTCTGAGTAGCTCAGACTAGCTCAAACAAATTCAAACTGGTTCTGGCCAGTTTTGACTGGTTCAAACATGTTGTGCTACTCATGAACAATGAAATGAGGAAACAGAAAAAACAGACAATGGAATTTGAAGGGGCAGACTAAAAATAGAGTGGCAAGGAGACAAACAAAATTATTATGACAGTGTTCACAATACCTCAGTGAATAAGTGTAAGTTAGAGCTGGGTATGATATCACATGCATGTTACTCCAGCACTTTGGAAACCAAAGCAGGAGGATTGCTACGAGTTTGAGAAGGTCATCCTGGGTTACAGGGAAGCCTTAGCTAGAGGTGAGACTTTGTCTCCAAAACAAAAATAAAGGGCTGACTGTTGACTGATGTTAGATCATTGGCTCTCACAAAGGGACAGGTGAGAAGTGACACCTGATAGTCATTCTTTGACTTCCACACACATGCAGTCGTTCTTTCTCCCTCTCTCCTCTCTCTCTCTCTCTCTCTCTCTCTCTCTCTCTCTCTCTCTCTCTCTCTCTCTCTCTCACATACACAAATAGATGAATGGATGAACAAACAAAAACTTTAAAATATTTTAAAAACAATCTGGAGATGTAGTTTAGTTGGTAGAATGCTTGCCTAATGTGCACAATGCCCTTCATTCAATTCCCAGTACCACGTAGGTGGTGCCCACCCGTAATTCCAGGGATCAGAGAAATGAATGCAAGAGGATTAGAAGTTCTAAATCATCTTCCTATGCTACTTAGCAAGTTATTAACCAGCCCAGGCTACAAAATATTCTGTCTCAAAACAAATACAAAAGAAAAACTTCAGAGAGGGAAGGGGGATACATACAGGAAAAGACAAAGAATCAAGAGAGTAGGAACAAAATTGAGAAAAAGGAGGTTCAATTTCTTGCATATTCTATACCCTAGAATCAAGCCAACAGACCAAGTCAGAATGGCTGTGTAAATGTCTGTATTATCAGCATTGGAGGTGGTGGCTAGAGAACAGTGAGTTTGGTGCCAGTTTGTGAGTGAAATCCTAATCTAAGCCATGAAGGTTCAATGCTCCAGGGATCTTGATAGTCCTCCATCGCCAGAAGAATAGGTAAGCACAGTCATAAACACAAGCAACCTTCATATTTACCTAATGCTACCTACCATCAGGCACTGACACCAACTGTAAGTATACTGCAAACACATAGACAAAAGTGTCTAAAGCAAGTATACATGGGTGGGAGTATAGCTCAGTGGTAGAGCAATTGCCTAGCATGTACAAGACTTTGATTTGCTTTTTGATACACGGTGTTGCTGTATAGCTCCAGCTATCTCTGTACTTACTTTTTGTTTTGTTTTGTATTTGTTTTTTGAGACAGGGTTTCTTATTTCTCTGCATTGTTTTGGAGCCTGTCCTGGAACTCGCTCTGTAGACTAGTCTGACCTTGAACTCACAGAGATTCGCCTGTCTCTGCCTCCCAAGTGCTGGGAATGATATTGTCATCTCAATTCATGTACTCATAATTATAACTAACTTTTATCTTGCTGTGTGATATGAACTTTAACCTAAGTCCCATTGAAATAATTCAGGTTTCACAGTAGACATCCACTACACACCTGTCAGAGTGGCTGAAATAAAAAGAAAAATGTGGATAAAACCCAAAATAAAAAGAAACAGAGTCAGTCATAGATCTTTAGCAGGAATGTAAAATAATAAAACACCAATAATAAAATAATTTAACAGTTATTTTTCTTTATTCTCTCCCAATCTCTCTCCCTGTATCCTACCATAGAAATTTCTTCCTTTCATTGCCTCTTTTTTGAAACAGAGTCTTTCTATGTAACATAGGCTGTCCTGGAACTCTTGATTCTACTGCCTCAGCTTCCCAAGTGATGGGACTGCAAGAAAATACATTCTTATACTGAAACTACAGTATCATCAACCTTATCTTAGTCCATTCCGTGTTCCTATTTTGGAATTCTCAGGTCGGGTAATTTATAATGAACAAAACTTTATTGACTTGTGGATTCTAGAGGCCATGAAGTACAAAATTAAGAGTCATTATATTATCCATGGAAGAAGGGCATGGGAGACAGTGTAAGAATGCCAAAACTCCTCCTATTATAACAAAATCACTTCCACAATGATGGCATTAATCTATCCATAAGGGCAAAGCTAATATGAACTAATCAATTCTCATTAGGTTTTACCTCCCAACGATGTTGCCCTGGGGATTCGTTTTCAACACATATCCCACATTTCATTGAAGCCTATATTTTGAGACAGGGCCTCATATAGCCAAGGCTGGCTTCACATGATAGCCAAAGATGATATTGAACTTATTTTTTGTTTCAATAAGTATACTAATGTAAACTAATCAAAGTAATTGAGTCCAGCCTGGTCTACAGAGCTAGTTCCAGGACAGACTCCAAAACAATATAGAGAAACCCTGTCTTAAAAAACAATAAATAAATAAATTAATCAATTAATTAATTAATTAATGTGAATTAATTCTATATAACAATGAGCTGCATTATAATGTTTTTATACATGTATGTAATGCCTTTTTCACCACAATACCCTATTACTCTCTCTTGCCTCCTTCCAATTTCTGTTAACCTCTTTATTTCCACAACTAGCCTCATTCTACTTTCTTTCATGATTTTTAGTGTGTGTGTGACCCAGTGGGTTACATTGGGCTTGTTAATAGGAGTTTGTTTCTTAGCTTGTAGTAGCTACACCACTGAAGAAATTTCAAAGGCCTTGTATGTCTGATCCTTTTGCCACAGTCTCACAAATGCTAAAATCATATGCAATTACTACAGTGATGTCTAACCATTATTATTATTATTATTATTATTATTATTATTATTATTATTATTTGGAAAGAAATTATGTCACTCTATATAGCTGGTAGACCTGGAATTCACTATGTAAACCAGGCTGGCCTAAACTTCTGCATGCTGGGATTACAGGAGTGTACCACCATGCCCAGCCCTATTTTTGTTTTCTGACTCAGGGTCTTACTCCAGCTATGCTGAAGCTTAGTTTATAGCCCAGTTGGTCTCCACCTTATGGTGATCCAAGTGTTGGGCTTATAGGGGTGATCCATTACACTTGGTTTCATTTTATTTTATCTGTTTGTTTAAGGCAGAGTCTCATGTAGCCCAAATGGGCCTTGGACTCCTGACATGCTCATCTTCCTGCTTCTACTTCTTGATTGGGGGATTATAAGCATAGGTCACCACACATGGCTCTTAATTTTTATTATTTATTTCTGTATTTATTAGTAGTAGTTTGAACCAATTGGCTTTGAACTGCTGATATAGCTCAGGATAAATTTAATTGTTTGATTCTCTTACTTCTATCCTCTAGGTGATGGAATTACAAATATAGATCATTGTGTCAAGTATGTGAAATATTGGAGATTGAAGCTATAGCTTCAGGTGTACTAGTTAAACATTCTGAGAATTAAATTGTATATATTCTTAGCCCCAAACAGGGCTTCTTAGAGTGATAAAACTTTTTCAAATTTACACATTGGTAATGGTTACAGAAATCTGGGAATATACTGTAAGTTTCTGAATCATATCATTTAAGAGAATAAGGGAAAAATAAATAGACCGGGAAAAGAAAGCTAGGGGTTCACAATGAAAGGTAGAACAGACTCCATAGAGTTGTCCTCTGACATCTATATTTATGTCACAGCATATGTACATTCTCTGATTCACCCACACATACACATTGACACAATGAATGAATGAATGAATGAATGAATATACATATATATACATATATATATATATAATTTTAACAAAGAAAGGGAAGAAAACAGGAACATATCTGAAACAAGTTTTAAAGAATATATAGTTTGGTTTTTTTACTTAAAAGTGTTAGGGATTGAAGTCACATGTTAGGTGTTAAGATTCCTAATTTTTTATTTTGAATATTTTGTGCATGAGCACAGAATTTATATCATTTATCCCTCATCATCTATCACTCTAACTCTTCTGCAAATTTTCTCCACTCTGTCTCAAATTCATGACCTCTTCTTTATTATTGTTGAAAACACACACACACACACACACACACACACACACACACACACACTCACACACACTCACACACTGAATAACCTTTCAAGGAGCATGTCCTGTAGAAGACAGATTCTCCCTCTCTTAAGTTATTAATTGCTTATAGCTCTTCATCTACAGGTAGGGCCTTGTGCCTTGTGGGACTTCTTTCATTCACATTGGCATATCAACTGGTGTCATTGTGTAGGTCTTGTGTAGGCAAGTGTATTATTGAGTTTTCATGACTGAAGCTTCCCTGACATATACAGAAGACTCTCTCTCTCTCTCTCTCTCTCTCTCTCTCTCTCTCTCTCTCTCTCTCTCTCTCTCCATATACATATGTGTTTGTGTGTGTATGCGTATGTCTATATCTATATATAATGTATTGGTCCTCTGACTCTCATAGTCTTTCTCCCTACAATTTCACAATATTCCCTGAGCCTCAAGTATAGGGGTTGTATTATAGATGTATCAATTGGGGCTCAGCATTCCCACATTCAGTTGTTCTCTGACCAGTTGTGACTTCTAGTAATAGTCTCCATGTGCTTCAAAAAGAAGCTTCTTTGATATGAAGTGCAAACTACACCTATATGTGGAATTAAGGATAAGTATTTAGAATTAAGTAAAGATTTTTTTCTGGTCTAATAAAACAGCAGTAGAAGGTTCTCCTCTAAGAGCCACAGTACCAGACATAAGTTCCCTTCTATGGAGTGGGCCTTAAGTCCAATTAGGTAGCTTGTGGTTACCCCCAGAAGATAAGTGCTACTATAACATCATTCACAATATTTTGCTATTCTGATCATCATTGTGTTCATAGGCCCCACAGTTGGGTAAGACTGTTGATTACTTTTATTTCTTGTAAGTTTGCATATCTCCTTCAAGTACTATAAGAGCTAGTTCTGAAGGTGGAGGATCCCAGATCTGTTCCAACTTGATTCCTCCAACTCCTATGTCTGTAGCACATGGCATCTTCAATAACAAGGACTTACCTTCAGCCTCTGGCAGGCAACCAAAAGAAACAACTATATCATTTAGAAAGTCTCTTGGGCTCCTGGTAAGGGTTCTTTTGAGGAAAGAAATGGCACAGCTAGTACAACAGTGGTTATTTCAGAGAGGCTGAGAATCTGCTAGTTGTTCAATCTATGAGGCGGGGTTCCTCACCAGTCCCAACCTGTGGTAAAGGCCTGAACAGATCCTGTAGAGTTTCTGCTCTTCAGTTGATGTTGGAAGCCCAAAAAAGACAGTTTTGTAATTAGCAAAGGAATCAGCAGTAGCAGCAAATGGTAGGTTAACTGGACAGTGAAAGTAAGGGCAAGGAAGCAAACAAGTAAATAAATAAAATCAAAAATGAAAACTAAAAACTTGTATTTCCATGTTCTTTTATCTGGGACACTAGCTGAAGATGCCATCCATGTGTAAGGCAGGGCCACCTGTATCACTTAGTGCAATTAAGACAATCTCTCACAGACATGTCCCCAGGCTTACCAGTTATAAACAGTCTTTGATGGAGGTGCTCTTCCTAAGTGATTCTAGCTTGTGGTAAGTTGACAATTAAAACTAATCATCACACTATTCAGGAATTCTACCAATGAGACACATTCCCTAGCCAAGAAGATATACTATAAATTTGTTAATAACAAGATTAGGCTGCATATAACAGGGTATACCTGTATTCCTGCACTTAGGAGTCTGAAACAGGAATATTGTGAGTTTGGCTCTATGAAGGCTACAAAGTAACCCCCTGCCTCAAAAACATAAACAGATCAAAACCTACTATGAGAGGTAAAGAATAAAAATGTTGTGGGATAATCTTCCCGTATGCTGTGAAGATATATGTTTCTCTCATTGGTTGGTAATAAAAGCTGCTTTGGCCTATAGAACAGCAGAATATAGCTGAGAGAAATCCAAGCAGAGATAAAGGGAGAAGGGTGGAGTCATGGGCAGATGCCAGTCAGCTGCCAGATCAGCAAGATGTATTAGACCACAGGAAAAGCCACAAGCCACATAACAACATAAGAATTAATAGAAATGAGTTCATTTAAAAGCAGGAGCTAGTTAGCAATAAGACTGAGCAGTAGGTCAAACAATACATAATTATTATTCAGGACCGGGCAACTGGAAAGCAAAAGCACCACCCCCATTTACCACAAACAGATCAAAACCTACTATGAGAGATAAAGAGTACAATTATATGTGGATAAGTAAAATGACCAATTCATAAATAACACACAATAGCCAAGCATGGTGCCTACACACTTATAATTCTCACACTTGGGAGCTGAAGGCAGGAAGTTCAGGAGTTCAATGATACATAATGAGTTCAAGGCTAACCTGAGCTATGTGAGATCATGTTTCAAAGAAATAACCAAAGAATACATAGAATGTATAATAATATCTAAATGAATTGAACAATTGAATCCTCCCAATTTAAACTGAGAAATTTGAGAAAAGAATTACACAGTTCTACAGTATTAACAGAAGACTCAAATCACTTTATATTTTTTAAGTCAAATGATTTTATTCAGAAGCCTGAAGAGTCAAAGGAGCTTAAAAGGTCAAAATGATCTGATGATATTCTTAGCAGGCAGGTACTTCCTGTCCTCATCATTACTGAAGAGTCAACATCCTACTTTCAATAATAGAACATCTAGACAAAAAAAAATAAATACAGAAATAATTTTTTTTCGAGGTGGGTTCTCTACAGTAGGGCTGGAATTTACTCTGTTAGCTAAGGCTTTCAGTGAATTTATCATCATGCTTATATGTCTAAAGTGTTGAGATTAGAGGTGTGTGTTGCCACATCCAGAGTAAATAAAGGATTTGAATAGCACCATAAACCAGGTAACCTAATAGAAATATACAGATCACTACACTTAATGACAGCAACATACATAGTCTTCTTAAGAGTACATAGTGCATTTTCTAGGGCATGGTGGCATATGTCTGTGATCCCAGCACATGGTAGGTAGAGGTAGGGGGTCTTCTCAAGGTCTCTTTAGGTATACAAGTTCAAAGCCAACACAGGTTATGTAAAACTCTATATCAAAACAAAACAAAACAAGATAAATAAACAACAAATAGGGGATGGAGAGATGATTCAATTGTTACAAGCACTTTCTGCCCTCCCAGATGTCCCAGGTTTTGGTTCCAGCACCTATTTTCCAGATTAGAACTGTCTGTAACTTCAGTTCCAGAATATCTGTACTCCATGGACACCAGGCATTATGTGGTACATATACATACATCCAGGTAAGACACTCATACACATAATATAAAAATAAATCTTGAAAAAATAAAACACTAGAAATTGGGGAGTAGAGAGATGGCTCAATGGTTAAGAGCATTGACTGCTCTTCTGGAGGAGCAGGGTTAGATCCCCACTGGCTAGATGGTGGCTCAGCTCACATCCAGCTGTAACTCTAGATCCAGGGGATACCGTATCCTCTTCTGACATCCTCCAGCACTGCACTTATACGGTGTACAGACATACGTGTAGGCAGAACACTCATACCCATAAAGTAAAATAACTCTCTCCAAGATAAGGTGAAAGATGTGAGGACTTGAAACATGCCTAAATGGATTTTTAAAATATTTGTATAATATATAAAGTATCTCCTTTAGCCACAGCAAATGATAATAAGAACCAATAATGAAAGAATAACTAAGAACGTGAAAATATTTGGAAACCAAATGTGTGTGCGTGCATGAGTGCATGTGTGCATGTGTGTGTGTGTGTGTGTGTGTGTGTGTGTGTGTGTGTGTGTGTGTATGGGGGGACTCATTGCAGTTTTAAAGCCAAAGCCAACCTAGTCTAGTTAGGAAGTTCTAGGATAGCTGTGGTTATATATAGAGAACCTGTGTCTGACTCATTCCCCAACAAAGGAAAAACAAGGAATAGCAATGATATGCTCATTCTTGCTCAATTCACAATAATCAGGAAATAAAAGCAGCCTACATGTCTATCAACTTATGAAGAGACAATATTATCAATCTATTAACAATTAAATTGTGAAATTCACAAGTAAATGCATGGAGCTGAAAACAATCATTGTGAGTGAGATCACCAGACCCAGAAAGGCAAACATCACATGTTTTCTCTCATCTTTTGATATTAGCTTTGAATCTTCATATATGTGTTTGCTTTACCCACAGAAATCAAAAAAATTACTAAGGATCCATGTGGTGGGGCTCTCAATGAGGGGTAGATAGAATGTCCTGTATAACCTTATAAAGGGTTAAAAGACAATAATGGAAGAAGGGTTACGTTGGGTGTGGGAGAGGAGGGCAGGGTAATGCAGTGAATATGGGAAAAGATAATGCTAAATACTTTTTGCGAATGCCATATGGAAACTTACTATTGTAGAAGCTTCCTAAAATATATCTACACACACATATATAAAGTATATAAAAGAATTTACCCTACAATGGGGCAAAAATACCCCTACTATACACCACAGTCTAACAAACAAAGAGCCCAGTGCTAGGAATAGATTACTTCTGCTGGTGTTTGTAAGCTAATCATGTTCTACAGGCTCCCAAATAATGGCTACCCTCCAGAACTTGAGAGCTAATACCATAGTGATGAACACCCCAAATTTCAGTCCCAGAAAAGAGAGAAATAAAACAAGTGTTTACCTGGAAGCTTCATCCCTCCTGGCTAGCTTTCATAGTGCTGGAAGGTATTATTCATGTTATTGGAGGAGAAAAGTGATCATCAGTATTACCTGCTGTGAACCCTAAAAGCTACATTCATGACCAGACTTGCAAGTCATGCCCACTGGTGCAATAATGACACAAACATCATGGGAATAACCA
Organism: Cricetiscus sungorus; assembly: GCA_030556225.1. Taxonomy (NCBI): domain Eukaryota; kingdom Metazoa; phylum Chordata; class Mammalia; order Rodentia; family Cricetidae; genus Cricetiscus; species Cricetiscus sungorus. The sequence goes on from JANBXA010000126.1 coordinate 6,065,445, forward strand.
ATCAGTCTCTGATTGGATTTAAGTCCCATTTCACAAGATGAAAACAACATTTGGCAGAATTTGGGGCATCCAGTACTATGGCTAGGCAGGTCATAGGCCCTAGGGGAGAACCCACTAAATGATCATATTATCAAACTGACTCCTAATGTCTTAATGTTATACCCCTAGATTAATATATCTCGCAGAAAAGCTTCTTTTTGGAGGTGATGTTTAATACCTACAACTGGCTACGGTTTAGAAAATAGATAACAGAATACTCAGCCCTAAATGGAACATACATACTGCACCCTGTCCTCCCTAGATTCAGGGATCATGTGAAAGAGGGAGTGGAAAGAGTACAAAAGTCAGAGGTAATGATAATTACATGAAATCAGTATTGTCTGAACACAACAAGGCAGCTACACATACCACCTCACATGAATTGTGACAGCATGCACCAGACCTGTAGAAGCCGAAGCCAGACCAAATCTCAACATGAAGAGGAGAGCTAGACATTAAACCCTACTCTTAGGTGCTAAGCTACTAACCATTTTTAACTTCTGGGAGAGGAAGAAATAGTTTTCCCTAAGAATGTAGCCTCTGTCAGTGTGTCACTCCAGTGGAAGACTACACATCAAATAATATTTAGTCAGTACAAATTGGTCTTGATGGGTTTACCAAAACAAAACAACACAACACCACACAAACACACACACACACACACACACACACACACACACACACACACACACACACACACAGAGTGTGAGAGAGAGAGAGAGAGAGAGAGAGAGAGAGAGAGAGAGAGAGAGAGAGAGAGGAGGGTGAATAGAGAAAGTGTGAATCTTTGAAGACTTGGGGCGAGGGAACTGAGTATGATCAAAACTCCTTCCACAAAATTTTCAAAGAACTAATATTTTTTTCAGTAGTGATAAATGAAATTTATACCAAAGTTTAGAAGATGAAATGAAGATAGCAATAAAAGATATATATATATATATATTGATATTGTGTGTGTGTGTGTGTGTGTGTGTGTGTGTGTGTGTGTGTGTGTGTGTGTTACATCTATAGGACATTTAAATGCATACCATATTTGTGGCAAGATAAAAGAACATTGAGAGGGAGAGAGAGAGAGAGTCCTGGTGCTCAGGAGGAAAATGTGGAAGAAACAGAAGTTCAAAGCAAAAACATAAGATACCTGATTCTGCCTCACATGTTCCCCAAAGGGGGGAAAACATAAAATGAAAAACATCATTTTCTGGGATCAATTTACTAGATTTTGATATATGTCTACTTATGGGTAAGGTTTATAGCCATTTTTCATCAGAGAAGTTGAGATTTAGACATGGTTAAAGTCACAGAGGATCCCAGGAACCCCTAGGTCATCCCATAGTTCCTCTCCATAGCCTGGACTTCACTCTCACATTCTTATTGTCTATCTCATATTTAATATCTCCTTAAAAACATTACCTTTACTATATATTCTTTGCACCCCTCAAAGAAACTGGCATGTAAGTCTGGGCTTGGTTACATAAACCAGTAATATCAACACTTGAGACTTTGAGACAGGAAAATCTGGCCCAACAAAGGCATACTTAGAGACCGTCTCAGAAAAAGAAAATACCAAGCAGGACAGGGTAATATATGTGTATAATTCCAGCACTGTAGAAGTAAAACCCCTTGGATCAGGAGTTCAAGACCAGCATCAGTTATATATAGAGTTTGAAGCTAGCCTGAGTCATGTGGGAGTTTGTCTCACAAAAAAAGAAAAAACACTGAAAAACAAAATCCACCCAAACAAAAAGAAACCAGCATGTATATCTAGGTACACATCATCACTTCACACACACACATACTCATGCATATTTCCCTGGTCATGCATATGAAAATTCACTTATTTTGCCCATCCATTCAAGAAAAAATTCAACCTCTTAGAAATAAACAATCACAGCTATAATCTTCCAACACAATGGAAATAGCAATTCTCCTATCAATCTGTTAGAATCTCCTTGTCTCCTCTTTCCCTAAGTCTGTCCTGTTTCCATGCCAACCTGTCTTTATTCCACTCATAAACAGATATTACACAGTCTTATTCCTACTGACAAGCCTCAGTTAGGCTATAACCAAATATTGATAATCCTCCTATTCTCTTATCTGTCTCCTCCATATTGTAGTATCTGAAACCACTGAGCAGAAGTGCTTGCTTATGCAGGATAATCTCTGCCATGTACTTCAAGTAAGCTCAGTCTGCAAGGGCTACATTTCTTTCCACTTGCCTATGTACCTTGCGTCCATGACATGGTTAGGTATCTTGATTCTTTATTTTTTAAAGTATTTCTATTTTACACAGGATCTTCCTATGTATCCCCAAGCTGACCTCAAATTTGTGATCCTTTTGTTTAGCCTCCTGGATGCTAGGATTATAGCATATAAAAAATACTAGAGACCAAGTATTCAAATATATGAGCCAAAGGGGTCATTCTCATCCAAGCCATAACAGTAACATATATATGCTTATATATTTGAATACCTGGTCTCTAGTTGGTGAAACTTTGAGGGAAGGATTAGGAGCAATGACCTTGTTGAAGGAGATGTGTGACTGAGGATGAACTTTGAGGTTTCAGAAGCCCACTTCATTCCTAGTGTTCTCTCTTTCTTCCTCATGCTTGTGGCTCAAGACATGAGCTCCCAGTATGCTACCTGCCTGCCTCGCTGCCATCCTTCCCATCATGATGGTCATAGACTCTAATCTTCTGAAATTATAAGCCCCCAAACAAATGTTTTCTTTAAAAGATGCCTTTGTTGTGATATCTTAGGACAAGAATAGAGTAACTGAGATAGTTATTACGTCTGATTTTGGCGGGGTTGTGGTGGGGGGTGGGGGGCTTCGAGTCGGGGTTTTTCTATGTAGCTTTGTAGACTAGGCTGGCCATGAACTCATAGATATCTGCCTGCCTCTGATTTTTATTTTCAGATTTTTATGCTTAATTTTATAGTAGGAACAGTTTAGATACAAAACATACTCCCCTGCCTCCTGTTTTCCAGATATTCTGCCCACAGTAAGGAAAAATTAAATGTAAGGGAAAAACAAAGACCACCTTATGGCTGGAGAAAGGTATAAATGTGGGGTCTTCCCTAGGACCCCAAGTTTAGTAGTAACATGTGATAATTTTTTCTGTGGCCACTACTGCATTCTCCCTTCATAGGGTTAACCCTAACTACACTATTTTATTGTCTCTTGAATATTAAGGCATCAGGATCATTCTTCACTGTCAATGTGCCTTTAGGTTACTCCATATACATGTTTTTCACGTCTATGAAGTAGAAATCAGATAAGTGGTCTAGTTATCACCATAAGGGATTGAGAGTGCAAACAGGCTGTATCAGATTTGATTTAGTCTGGGAGCTACCTGTACGGCTGTACTTTTCCAACATTTCCTTCTAAGTTAGTAACCCTGCAGGAATTTCTGTGCAATATTTTAAGGCCTATCAAAAGCAGTATGTTATATTATGATGAGTAAATTGGCAGGCTTTCTGGTCAAACTATATGAATTTAACTCCTTCCTAGTTTCCTGACAAAAGGTAAGTTACTGATTTCTTAGATTCTAATGTCAGTCTTAGAAAAGTGAAGCCAATAATGGCATGTTTTACACAGAGCTGTTTCTAAGAGAAAATGAGGTATGCACCTTATCCTTTGAAAATATTCAATAGGTGCTTGCTGAACAAATGAGTTAACGGCTCAATAAAACTTAGGTTCATATTCAGTATGTGTCTCATTAGAAGCTACATCTTGAAGAGAAGGGAATTTTAAAGTTGGGGCGGGATTAATTTAGCTTGTGATTTTAAGGGATACAGTCCATTATGGTGTGGAACTGTAGTGGTGGGGATGTGAAGCAGCTGGTTATATTATGAAGGCAGCCATGAAGCAGAGAGAGAGACAAGAGAGAGAGAGAGAGAGAGAGAGAGAGAGAGAGAGAGAGAGAGAGAGAGAGAGAAATCCTGGCACTTACAAAAGTTTTAATTATTTGCTGTTTTTCAGAGAGGGTAGCTACATAACTCAGGTTGGCTTTGATTTCATTATGTAGCCCAGGATAGTCTGTGATTCTTAGTGATCCTTCTGATTCAGCCTTTTGAGTGCTGGGATTACAAGCATTTGATGCCTGGTAAGCCTAAGTCTTTTGGCAACCTCATGATCCTCATACATTGGCTGAAAAATAGTGTTTTAATTTTTCGTGTGTGTGTGTGTGTGTGTGTGTGTGTGTGTGTGTGTGTGTGTGTGATTGAATAGAGAAATAAAATAGAACAATATTCCAGAAACTGGGTTAGACATATGAGATAGTTCTAAGATTGACAACATCTGTCTTCATGAAGCTACAATCTAGTCATTAAATTGTTGATCACACAAGTCACTGAACCTGGGCTTAAAGAGGATTGTAGCCTGCTGTGACAGTGACATATAGGAAATTTTCTAGTCTTGGGTGTGAGAAATACTTTCTCAAGGCCAATCAGCATATGAGGTTGGAAGAAGGTGGGAATTAGGTAATACAGAGAAATGGCAGCAATGATCTTGGGGTCAGTTTATTTAGATTCATATGCTAGATCTGTTGTTTCTAGCTGCATGAACTTGAAAAAAATATGTAACCTACCTGAGTCTGTCTGTCCATCTATTAAATGAGCCCAACAATAGTATCTATCTTACATATTAGCTGTATGAGTGAAGTGAGTTTATACGTGTAAATCATAGTTATGGCTCTGGCATTCATTTTCTGTGTAATCTTATGAATAAGCATACTGTTTTCCTTCAGTGGCCTCAGTAGGATGATGGATTCACCTATAGCCTCAGGTTCTTAACAGTTACGCCCAAATTCCCAAATATTGTTTATGAATATTTGTTTTCATTTAAATGGACTTGGTTATAAATGGTTAATGATCACAACCAATATCTTTAAAGGTAAAAAGGGGGTTATGGTATAGATATGAATACTTTGTTTTGGAATGGATTTTCATTTATTGATACAACTAAGGCTGAGGAGGGGGCTCGGAGAGCTCTCTTGTATGCAGCATGGGGACAGGAGTACAACTGGAGGCATTCTTGGGACCAGGAACTTGCTGGTGTTCATCTGTCTATGTTGTGAGTTATTTCTCCCTGAATAAACATCTATTCGGCCTATTTGTTTCTCCTGATCCTTATTAAACATCAATAGTTATGATTATAGTTTTCCTTAGTTAGGATTAAAGATAAATTACATACAATACTTTAGACTCACAAAGATAGGTTAGATGATAGAATATTTTCTTTAAATGTTAATGGACTAAATATTGTTAACTATGATTCTTATTTGATAACTGTTGTGTGATATATTTTGCTATGCTAAGGTTAAAACCCTTCTTTTTATTTAGACAGAAAAGAGGAGATGATGGGAGATGTCATTCTGTAAATATGTTTCTCGTTTTGGTTAATGAATAAAGCACTGTTGGCCAATATGAAAGCAAGATAGGCGAGACTAGGAGACAAGTAGGATTTGAGGAAGTAGTAGGGAGGAGTCAGCATGTAGAGATTGGAGAGAGCAGAATGCTGGCTCCTCCCTCTGGTAAGATGAGACCACATGGAAATACTTAGATTAATAGAAATGGGTTAATATTTAAGACAGAGCTAGCTGATAAGAAACTGGTAGCCGATCAACAACTTTATATCTAATACAGAGTCTCTGTATTGATTGGGGCCAGCGTGCTGATGGGACCACACTGGCAGGGGAAAACATTACTCGTAACAAATTTTAAGGTAAACAAGCTGTTTCAAATGGCATAAAACAGTTATAGAAATTAACCAGGTAGATATGGGGGCTATAAATTCAAATTGTCATTCATCAAAATGCTGACATTGGCTTGGGCAATGTGATCTTTTTTGTGTGTGTTTTTGAGACAGAGCCTTGTTATGGAGTTCAGGATAACACTGAAGTCATAACTCTTCTGTGTTCTGAGTGTTGAAGTAGTAGGTATGTATTATCATACCTCTATATACACATTATTGTTTTTCATATTCTCAAAAGCCTTGTGAGGTTCATTTTGCAAATGAAGAAGATGACACTAGAGATATAAGGATTTAGAAAGATGAGGTTGCAGCCAACTATTACATGGCCAATTGTGAGTCGTAACATGTTCACTCATACCCAAATCTATATTTCAACCTTCCTTCTACTGTTTGTAAGACTTGATTGCATAGCATGAAGCTGGAAGAGTGAATTTCAGTAACTCTAGTATAATATAGAAGAGGCATAAGAGGGGAAGCTGGAAACAGGAAGAACCAGTAAGAGACTGGTGAATAGCATGTAATTTTGTAAACACAAAACATTACTATATATAAAATGTAGATAAAGCTCTCACTGTAGCAGTGGGGGCTTTTAATACCAAGATTAACTTTGCATAACTGGGGAAAATATCTCTAAATTCATTTGAGAGCACAAAAGACTCAAGTAGCCAAGGAAACCTAATCAAAATTCTATTGGAGCCAAACTAAGACATGAGGAAAACACTTGAGGATATTGACACAGGTAGATTTTCTAGATAAGACTTTACAAAGCAGAGTAAACAAGAACTGACATTTGGAATTACATCCAAAAGTTCTTTGCAGCAAAGCAGATATTTTTCACTTTGTCAATCTATAGAATCTACAGAACTCTATGGTGTTCTGAATAAGAATGCCCACTTAGGTTAATATATTAGAATATTTGGTCCTCAGTAGAACTGTCTAGGAAGGATTTAGGAGCGTAGCCTTGTTGAAAGAAGTATGTCCCTGGGAGAGAACTTTTCTCTCCAATGAGGTTTCTTCCACTGAGATGACTCAAGCTTGTATCAAGTTCACACAAAACTAGCCTGCGAGAAGATGTGGTTTCTTTTAAGGTAATGTGTCCCTGCAGAGAGGCTCTTGGATTCAAAGATTCATGTCTTTCCCAATGTGTTTTCTGCCTCCTGCTTGTAGCTTGAGATGTGAGCTCTGGAGCTGAAGCTGAATTAAATACTTTCTTTGCAGGGGCAGTGTTGTATAAAAATGGGGGATCTTGAACTGGGACAACAACATTGGAGTTGAAGAGAACGGAACAGTCAGGAGACAGTAAGCTCACTTCCATCCAATAAAGGTATTGCCAATTCTTTGAGAGCAAGAATTATGTTTCCCATCTTCTTACAGGGAGACACGTTTTCATGTGTCTCAAGCTGAAATCACAATGTAGTCAAGAGTGAAGGTGAACTCTTGATCCTCCTGACTCCACCTGTTGATTTCTGTGATCACAAGCATGCACCTCCACACTTCATTTTTTGTGGTACTGGAGATTGACTCCAGAGCTTCCCGAATACTAGGAAAGCACTTTAACAATTCAGGTACATTCCTAGCTCTATTTTCCACCTTTGTATCACACCACTAAACAGACACACATACAGTACAATGCAGCACTTTTCACTCAAGTCCCAAATTGCTTAAAACAGATTCAAGTAATTTTTATAAGCAACATTTAGTGGCACGATTTGAAGAGATAAAATGGATCCAAGTTTAGAACTTGTTTTTAATGAGAATTCTGAAGTTGCTTTTCATTGAGTGCTCTGAGCACATCCCATTTGCTTTGCTTCCCCTGCCTTAAGCTTTGCCCTTGGCAGAGCCCCAGATAGGGTAAATCCAGCCTTCCTCTCCCAATCATCTGGCTCTCTAGACTGGGAAGGAGGTTTTCTTTTTGGGCCTCCCTTCCGCTTTTCCTAGCCTGGGTAGTGAGCCACTCTTCATAGTATTTGAATCAGAGGAAACAGATAGACTGAGGAAGTAAAGAAAAAACAGGCCGCCTGGGTTCTGGAAGCCAATGTAAACATTCAGTGGTTTCCTGTTGTTGCAGCCCAAAGAGTCCCATGACATCATTACTGGCCTTTCCAGAACATGCAGGCTCAGCCCAGCCTGCCAATCTGCCCATGGCTGAGTGGCAGTCACCCCCTTGCTCACTAGAGTTAGATCCTCCGGAACTGGGAAATTTCTTCAGGCCAACAATTCCCTCACTTGCCTAGCCAGTCACTTAGGCCTTTCTAGCCGTATAAGGCATTAGAGGTTGCAAAGCGGATATGAAGTCCCACTTCTCAGAGGCCTGAAGGATTATGGGTTAGAGCAAGATTTCCCAAACCGGAAAAGTTATTTTATTTCTTTTAATGGAGACTTGGGGTCAAAAGAGGTTGTGACGCATAGTTTCTGAGACAAGCCCTAACTGCTTCTTCCTCTCTTCATCCTAGTTCAGGACCCACAAGTTTATACCTTGATCATTCACATGTTTCTAGAAAAAGAGCTGTTGCCTAGTATTTCCATGGTGCAGGTGAGAGAGCAGTGGGGGCCAGCAATGGGAAGGGATGGAGGACACAGTCCCACATGTGTCCAGAAGAGTTTAAGTTGTGCTCACAGATATATGAACTCTTCCAATGTAGGACCATATAGTTCTAAGAGTTCTTGACAGAGAACTGAGAAACTACAGTTTGAACTCTGATTCCTTTGGTAAAGCTTAGATGATTTCATCTTGTTGGGTCTTGATGTAACTAAATTCAAGGCAAAAAATCTAACTATTGATAGCCCAATATACTTGGTGGAACTGGCAGCTATAGGAGATGAGAAGAGTCTCAAAAATATTTCTTTCTGTTAACTATGAGAGAGATTTCACTGTAAAGCCCTGGAACTCACTCTGTTCAAGGCTGGCCTTGAACTCAGATATCTCCCTGCCTATGCCTCCCTAGTGCTAATATTAAAAACATTCACCACCATCACTCCACTCCATGTATGTCTGTGTATCAAATGCATCCTGAAACTAAATTGATGGACAGTTTTGAGCTGCCATTTGTGTGCTGGGAACTGAACCTGGGTCCTCTGCAAGAACAAGTGCTTTTAAATACTGAACCATTCCTCTGGTCTTCATCATTTCCTATTTCACAAGGTGGAATGAGGAGAAAATGAAAATGATGGTCTAAATTCCATGAGATTTGAAACCTGTGTAGACCAGTCCTCTGTGAGAATCATATTGTACTCAGAAGTAGGGTCTTTTGTGACACTAGCCTCTCCTGCCTACTCATCTCACAAGGCAGCACAGTGTTCTCATTGGAAGAGATTGGTTTGCAAAAATGGTCTCCAGTTTGGTGTCATTTAGTTGGATAGATTTGCATAAAGAAGAGGCAGCAGAGTCTTAAATTATTGTGTGGAAAATGGAGCCAAATGTATTATGGTAATTCCTGCAGCCAGCAATGATTGAATTTCAAGCTGTAGCTAGCTGTGCCATGGAGCACAGACAATTTGAAATATCTCTTATAACCCATCAAATTCATCACACTCTAGAATAGCAAACAGAATTTGAAGGCACCTTTGGGGAAAAAGATTTCTTCAGCCAAAGATGCACAAGGTAATTTGAACCACTTCCTTTAGCCAATCAATTAAAGCATGGACTAGTTGAAACACACACAGAGCCTGAAAATGTATATCCACACTCAGATGCAGACCAATAACCTAACCAGCAGGTTGCCTGAGCACATTGGAAGACACAGAAAAATGGCATGAGCATGCAGCGTGCATGCGTGCGCGCACACACACACACACACACACACACACACACACACACACACACACGAAGCAGCATCAACAGACACAATCCAATAGAAAGCTAGAAAAAAATATAGCTAGCTGTCTAGAAATCTAAGGATGGGGAGAGCAGTCAATTCTATTTTAGAGTATCCTACTGATTTCTCTCCTTCCACCTCTACCAATGTTCCTAACAAACACTGCAGAGCATTTTCTGTTCAGAAGCTATCCTTCTCACTTCCTATATCAATATCTACCCCATCACATCACATCAGACATTCACCCGCCTGTTCCCTAGACTATAGAAAAGATCTGTTATCAGAGCTTTTCAGTGACAGTATCTTCCCTCTAATCCATCTCCCAAGGAGCTGCCTGCCAGCAGGAATCTTTGTAAAACTCAGCCTTGTTCTTGTTTCATCCCTGGTCCAAATCCTCCTTTTAAAATGTTTCACATGTATTTATTTAGTTATTTGTTTGTTTAATATTTGTGTATGCATGCAAACCATGGCTCCCTTGTGGAGGGCAGAAGACAGATTTCAGGAGTCAATTCTCTCCTTTACCATATAGGTCCAGAGCTACAATTCAGGCCATAAGTACTGCCAGCAGGCAGTTTCATATGCTAAACCATTTCACCATCTCTCTCCATTCTTCTTTTTCTTTCCTACTGCTGGCATAAACCAATTCATGGGGGTGACCAAAACCTGGGGCTTCCATGACCTACCTACCTTCCTTCCTTCATTTCCTCCTCCTCCTTCCTTTTCTCCTCTTTATTCTTTTTGAGACAGCTGTCCAGGGACCAGTTCTGTAGATCAGCTGACCAAACTCATAGAGATCCATCTACTTCTGCCTCCCAAGTGCTGGAAGAGATTAAAGGTGTGTGCCACCATCATATCCAGCACCCTATGACCTTTCTTCATATCCTTGTCTTTCAGCAGGCTGATTGACTAGATCCTCAACCAATATCCATCCCATACTTTTCTGTAGTAATGCCTTGAGAAAATAGAGCCCTCTTCTCCACCTATCAAAATTCTACCCAATATAGATTTGTTGAGACAAAATTTCATATATCCCAGATCATCCTTAGTTAAGGATGGCTTTGAATTCCTGTTGCCTGCATCTTCTAAGTGCTGAAGCTATTATGCACCAGCACATTCAAGGTTATGTGTTGCTACAGACTGAATCCAGGGCTTTAAAGCATGGTGGCATGCACTCTAGCAAATGAGTGCTTTCCCTCTTTCTTTAAAAAAAATATAAAGGGATAACTATACTCTTGCCATTGAAATTCTGTTTAATATTTTCAGCTGTTAAGGGTCACACGAAAAGTATCTTTGTCTGTGAAGGCTGCCACTTAATCTCTCTTGAAAATCATGTCACAGACAGACATTAACTTACTCTAGACAAACTCACTAGTCTAATCTAGAATGGGTGTTTTACTCCTCAAAGAAATGCTGATGTGACCAGGACTGAATTCTCTGATGCTAATCCCTCTTCTGTGTACTGGTGTTCTTCCTGAAAAGGCACACTGATAAACTGCAGGCCAGTTTTATTTTATTGTCCTTGGGATTGAACCCAGGGATTTGTATATGCGTTGCAAGCATTTTGCTACTGAATTATTTCCCCAACCCAGCCAGCCATTTTTTTGGACTACCATTATTCTAGTCCTGGATTTGAGTCACAGTACAGCTACCATCTTGCTATGAGACTAGGATCAACTCTCAATACCTCTATTGCCTTGATTTATTTGAAAGATTACTTTTGTTCTAGGTGATATTAACTCCAAGGTGAAGGGTTTATACAGCCCCTTCTATATGGCTTTTTGTCCAGCATTATGTCCTTCTTTGTCTTCATTTCTTTCCCCTCTTTCCCCATACCTCCACCCCCAATAATACCAGTCTGTCATGTCCTCCTCAAACCCAGAACCTGACCAAAATAGTTTCCCATTTAAAACATTTCTGGTGATTCCTGAGTGTTCTTGGTGAACAGAAGTGTCCATTTGGGCCCTTTAGGAAGTTTAAGTCCCCTATCCATGTGTTACAGCTCATAGAGCCAAGAAGCAAGACAGCAGGCTAAAGCATCTTATAGAAGCCAGGTGTGACAGTACATAGCACTATAGAGGACAAGGCAGGAGGATTAAGAGTCGAGACCAGACTAGTAAGTTCATGGCTATCCTGGGCTATATATTGGGACCCTGTTTCAAAGCAAAGTGAAAAGAAAGGAAACAACAAAATAATATAAGATGGTCCCATAGCAAGGCCTGCTGATTGCTATGCTTCAACTTTTCTTCTAAAGAGAAGATTCAACCAATTAGAGTCTTCTTCTCCTAGATGACCTGATTAAAATAGTCTTTATTGTTGTTATTACTATTATTAATAATATAACTTGGTGGAGTCAATTAACTCCTACCACCTTTACCTAGTTTCTGGGGATTGAAGTCAGGTCCTTAAGTCCTCATGCCTATGAAGCCATCTTACCAGCCCAAGTCAAAAACTCTACCATTTTGCAGATATGTTAACTCATCCCATAGGTACATCCTTTGCTGCAATCTGAAGCATGAACAAACTGGATGGAGAATGTTGATCTTTCTTACTCCTAATCAAGTGCTCTGAAAAAAATTACGAAAGTAGCTCGGCATGATCAGTTGAAAGTCATTGTTTGGATCACTTTGTTAAAGGCACAAGAAGATGGGTATGGTGCTAACATAACCAGTATGTAGATTAAGAACACTGAAGGATAGGGTTTGAATTCGGTGTGTGTGTGTGTGTGTGTGTGTGTGTGTGTGTGTGTGTGTGTGTGTGTGTGAGTGTCCCCAATGAAAGGCTAACACAGTGTCTGGCTCCAGCTTAGTTATTAATAAATGAGATAGGTAGCTGCTACCTGGAATTTGCCAGGTGCTTGTACTTCCTATGGGGATCAGGGTATTGATGCAGAACACTCCAGAAACTTGGAAAATGAAGTTTGTCCCAAACTTGGTCAGATGTGCCTTATCCATCCCTCACAAGTCGTTTTCTTTTTCCGTAAAGGAAGAGGTAATGACATCTTCTGCCTCATCTGGCTCCCTGGGGCTTTAGGGAAGTAGCAGCAAAAATAAAGATAGGAAAAAGCTTTGACAAAAACAAGCTCTGCAAATGTGATGGCTGGGTGCTATGGTGACATCCTAGCTAGCAATTATGTTCTCCACAGAGGCGACTGTGGGCACAGAGTGAGTCATCCTCTCATTCTCAAAGCCTGAGGCCTTGACAGGGGAGAAATGAGGTGAGGTTTTTGTTAAGAGGGTTTTTTTTTTGTTCCTTTGGAGAGGAGAACTGAACAGGGGTAGACAATTTCCCCTACACACACAGTTTACCATAGATGCCAGGCTCATGGGGACAAAACAAGTAAGGACTGGCCAGCATTTTAAAAATATAATTCTGAGATTTAGTTGTCACTAAACTATTGGGGGTCCCTCTAAGACTAAAAGTTGGGGACCAAATTTTCATTCAGTCCTAGATCTAAAAGCCAGGCAGCTGCTGGTAATTAGCATTCTGTCTCTGAGCCCTTTTCCCCTGTAGCAAATAGAATGAGCTAGAATCCTAGCACTGCATTTTCTGAATCTTGGGGTGTTATTTAATGGACTTGAAGTCAATCCTAACTTTGCAACAACTGTATTTCTTAGACAAGCTCTTTCTTGGGCCTCTTGGGCTTCATTTTTCACAACCACAAGAGAAGCATATATTGGCTTTTGTATATGAGTTATTAAATAGGACCCAGGAAATATGGACTTTAATTTTATTGACACAGAATGTGCAATTATCCTAGTTTAGACTGTCTTCAGCCATTCTTTAGGTCTCAGTTTCATATATATTTACCTCAGTGGCTACAGATGGAACACAGAGCCTTGCGCTGTACTACAAGTGCTGTACTACAGAGCTACACCCAACGTTTCTTTGTTTTCTTTATAAAGAGATCTAAATACAAATTATCTGACATATACTGTGATTCTGACAGCCTGCGGTTCCTGAGTTTTACAAGCACTGGAAAGGAAGTGAAGACAGGGAGAGGCCACACCCAGAATCATTTCTCATAAACTGGGCTTGATCGCCCTCTATGGGTCTGAGTTGAACGTGCAGGCCTAGCCTGACAATGAGCTAACTACTTAAAACAGGATGGCCAAGAAGCCTGTTTCACCAGATAGGCCCAGACACAGGCTGACATAAACCCAGAGACTCCCAGACCCAAATAAGAGGGATTTATTCAGAAAGTTTGTGTTGGAACACTAGTCTGTCCCACTCACCCACCAGAAACAAGAAGCCTGACCTCAGAAAGCAAGGACAGGAGGTTTTCTGCCACAGGCAAAGTGGGCAGGTTTAGGAGGAGTGTCACTGTACCATGAAACTGGGGCTGTGAACAAAGTAGCTGATGACTTAGATGTGTTCATATGAGAGACAAGGAAGACTCCTTAACAAATGGCAGAATTTACTCTAATTAAAGATGTTTCAATATCTTCACTGTATTGTCTTTCTGTATCTATGAAAACACTCTCATCGATTTTAAATAAGGAAATATTGAGTTAAGTGTGGTGGTGCATGCCTATTAATGGTGTGACAAACTCAAAAGATTGCCACAGTTTCCAGGACAGCCAATTTTTGGGGGTCCATCACTTCAGAGGTATCAGTTCAGGTCCTATTGCTTTTGGGCCTTGTGTCAAGGAAATATATCATGGCAAAAGCATGTGGTAGATGGCAGCTACTCATATCATGATTTCCAGGAAACAAAGAGAGATAGAAAGGGCAAAATCACAATGATATAACTTTCTCCCAATAGGCTATAGATCTGGGAGGCTCCAGCACCTCCCAGTAACACCACAGGCTGATGACTAAGCCTTCAAAGCATGAGTCTTCAGGGAACACTTATCCAAACTATCATAATCATTATGTGCCTGCCATCCCTAGAAAATAGATAGCTAATGCTTAGAAAGAAGAAATCAGTGACTTTAGCATGAGAATTTGAACATAATCATGACAGAAGGGTGAATGCTCAGTATTTAGGAAATACTCTGAGGTCTAGGAGTACAAACATTAGTTTCCTGTCACTGTGATAATCTCCATGACTAAGGCAATTTACAGAAGAAAGCCTATTTTGCTTCACAGTTTTACAGAGGATTCGGGTCCATGGAGATGAGGGTATCAGGACAGAAGGTGGTAGATACTTTACTGATTTAAGCCCCCAAGTTGATTATTTCCTGGTGTCTACTCCTCTGGGATGAGTTTCCTTCTTTTTGTTCTAGAGCTTTCAGTTGTGCTGTTAATTCTCTAATGTGACTATTCTCCAGTTTCTTCATGTGGGCACTTAGTGCAATGAACTTTCCTCTTAGTACTGCTTTCAAAGTGTTCCATAAGTTTGGGTCTGCTGTGTCTTTATTCTTGTTGAATTCTAGGAAGTCTTTAATTTCTTTATTTCTTCCTTAACACAGGAATAATGCAATTGCACATTTGTAGAGTTTGTAGAGTTTCTGCAATTTGTGTTGTTGTTGAAATCTAACTTTAAAGCATGGTGGTCTGATAAGACACAATGGGCTATTGCAAAAAAATTGTTTTGTATCTGTTGAAGTTTGCTATGTTACCAAGTATGTGGTCGATTTTATGTGGAGTTGAGAAGAAGATATATTCTTTTGTGTTTGGGTGGAATGGTCTATAGATGTCTGTTAAGTCCATTTGGGTCACAACCTCTGTTAGTTCCCTTATTTGTCTTTTAAGCTTCTGTCTGGCAGGTCTGTTCAGTGGTGAGAGTGGGGTGTTGAAGTCTCCCACTATAACTTTGTGAGGTTTTGTGTGAGATTTGAATTTTAGTAGTGTTTCTTTTACAAATGTGATTGCCTTTGTATTTGGGGCATAGATGTTCAGAATTGAGACTATGTCCTGATTGATTTTTCTGTGATGAATATGAAATGACCTTCTTCATCTCTTTTGATTGATTTTAGTTTGATGTCTAATTTGTTAGATATTTGGATAGTTATACCTGCTTGTTTCTTGGGTCCATTTGATTGGAAAATATTTTCCCAACCCTTGACTCTAAGGTAGTGTCTGTCATTGGTACAGGAGACTGCTTCCTGAACATAACACCAGTAGCACAGACATTGAGATAGACAATTAATAAATGGGACCTCCTGAAACTGAGAAGATTCTGTAAGGCAAAGGACACAGTCAACAAGAAAAATACAGAATAGGAAAATATCTTCACAAACCCCACATCTGACAGAGGGCTGATCTCCAAAATATACAAAGAACTCAAGAAGCTAGTCATCAAATCACAAAATAATCCAAATAGAAAGTGGGGTACAGAAATGAATAGAGAATTCTCAATAGAGGAATCTAAAATGGCTGAAAAAACATTTAAGAAAGTGCTAAACATTCTTAGCCATCAGAAAAATGAAAATCAAAACAACTTTGAGAGACTGTCTTACTCTTGTCAGAATGGCTAAACTCAAAAACACCAATGTCAGTTTATGCTGGAGAGGACGCCGAGAAAGGGAGATACTCCTCCACTGCTGGTGGGAGTGTAAACTTGTATAACCACACTGGAAATCAGTATGGCAGTTCCTCAGGAAAATGGGAATAAGTCTACCACAAGATCCAGCAGTTCCACTCTTAGGCATATACCAAAGAATGCACATCCATGCAACAAAGACATCTGTTCAACTATGTTCATAACAGCATTATTTGTAATAGCCAGAACCTGGAAGCAACCTAGATGCCCCTGAACTGAAGAATGGAAAAAGAAAATATGGTACATTTACACAATGAAGTACTGTAGAGAGCCACGAAGTGCCATGCCTTAAAGTGGCGCTGGCTTCCGCCTTACACCTTCTGGTTGGTGAAGGCTCTCTGGCGTAAACAAGCCCTTAATTGGTTAAGTCTATTCAGCCTGTCTGCTTCCACATTAGAGTAGCCTATCTGCAGGGTCCACGTGGCTCACTGGGGTTGGTTAGCTCAAGGGTATTTAAGCCTGTGCAGGGGTCCCCCGGCTCTCTTCCGCGGGTCAGAGGAAACATATTTCAAGGATCCTGATTAAACTGCATGAAGAAGATCTACCCGGAGTTGCGTCTTCCTTGCTGGCGAGGGTTAGGCACGTACAAAGTACTACTACTCAGCAGGAAAAAACAAAAAACAAAAACAGACAAAAAACAATAGAGTCTTGAAATTTGCAGGCAAATGGATGGAACTAGAAGAAACCATTCTGAGTGAGATAACCCAGTCACAAAAAAGAACATGGTATGTATTCGCTCATATATGGATTTTAGACATAGAACAAAGGATCATCCACACTGCCAGAGAAGCTAGGAAACAAGGAGGACCCTAAGACAGAGACATACATGGTCCCTCACAGAAGGGGAAAGGGACAAGATCCCCTGAGAAAGTTGGGAGCAGGCAAGAGGAGGGAAAGAGTTGGGAGAAGGAGAAGGGGAGAGAACATGAGGGAGCAGAAGGATTGATTCGGGGGGAAGAGAGAAGAACAAGAGGAGAGGTACCATAATAGAGGGAGCCATTATAGGTTTTAAGAGAAATCTGGCACTAGGGACATGTCCAGAGATCTACAAGGATGATCCCAACTGACAATCTTGGCAATGGTGGAGAGGCTACCTTGCATGTCCTTCCCCTATAATGAGATTGATGACTGCGTTATATGCCATCTAGTAGCTGATGGAAGCAGAAGCAGACACTGACAGCTAAACACTGAGCTGAACTCGTGGAATCCAGTTGCAAAGAGGGAGATGTAATGAGCAAAGGGGTCAAGACCAGGCTGAAAAAACCCACAGAAACAGCTGACCTGAACAAGGGGAAGCTCATGGACCCCAGACTGATATGTGGGAAACCAGCATAAGACTGACCAGACTCCCTGAATGTGGGTTTCAGTTAGGAGGCCTGGGAAATCTATGGTACCTCTGACAATGGAACCAGGATGTATCACTAGTGCAGGAACTGACTTCAGGAGCTCATTCCCCATGGAGGGTTACTCCCTTAGCCTAGAGATATGGTAGAAGGCCTGGGACTTACCGCAAATAATTTGACAGACTTTGATGATCCCTCACAGAAGGCCTGACCCTCCCTGTGGAGTGTATGGGGATAGTATGAGGGGGTCTGAGTGGGGCATGGGAGGATAGGAGGGAGAGGGAACTGGGATCTATATGTAAAAATAAGAAAAAATATAAAGAAAAATAAACAAATCCCGAAAAAAAGATGGTAGCAGATAATTTTTTTTTGAGTACTCCCAGTCCCTCCTATTAGACCTTATTCCTCTTTATCTCTTCTTTTCTAGTCTCTCTTTGCTTTTCATGGAGTGTGTATGTGTTATATGCTTCTGTCAAAAAATTGTGAACCCATAGAAGAAACAAAACATGCCGGAAGTATCCATTGCATTTGACTTATTTCACTTTAAGATGATGATCTCAGGTCCCATTTATCTTCCTGTAAATGACTCAATTTTATTTTCTATATGAATAAAACTTCATTGTGTGTCTATATAAAATCTCCTTCATTTGTTTTTCTCTTCATGGACATCTAGGCTACGTCTATACCTGTGTTATTGTGGAAAATGTCATAGTGAACATGGCTGTGTAGATATCACAATGACGAGTTGTCTTATAGTCTCAGCTATATACCTAGAAATGGGATCTTTGGGTCATGTAATAGGTCTATTGTTGGATTTTCTTTTTTGGAACTCCCATACTGAGTTACATAATGGGTGGTCCGATTTAAAATCCCACTGATAGTGTATAAAGTGTTCCCTTTCCTTTATTCATTTAACCTTCAAGACTTTCTGTTTAATTCTATCCCCACTCATATCCTCAAATCACTGATGTCATTGCTGCTCCCTGCAACAGTGTACTTTGTATAATTTGGTAATAAATTCTATTTTTCCATCTCTGATATTATTGAAAAAGATTTCCTCTTATGTGTTATATCTTCTAGCTCTATCACTTCTTTTTGTGTTCTTAGGAACTCACTCTGTAGACCAGGCTAATCTTGAACTCAGAGATCCACCTGCCTCTGCCTCCTGAGTGCTGGGATTAAAGAAGTGAGCCTTTTAAATGTGGGGTCTGGAAAACATACTAAGATATCGGTGCTTGCACAAGCACTTTACTGAGTGAGTCATCTTAGGGGCAGTGGAATAGAATGATTTCTAAAAGGCACAACAACTTCTTTCACTTGTAAGTAGAAAGGAAGTGAATACATCTTTGATGTTTTGTAGTGATTCTGAGCTTTAGATACTACTTAAATGGAACTCTCTTCTCTAACAACCACTCATGTCTGAAGAGGACCCGAGGTTCCCATCAGCATGTTCGAAGGAAGAAAATCAGATTTCCCCAGTCCTCTGCTCTTGAGTCCATTCCTTTCTCCAGTACATTCCCAGCATAAACAATAGTATTTCCTCTGTTAAGGTGTTAGATTAATAATAGTTCATTGTGAGTAAAAGACACAATGAAGTTAGCAAACTTTTCACCCCAGGAAATGATTTTACTTGTCCTTAGTTGTTGCACCACCCCTAAGAAAATCACAGAAAACCCAGGAATAGAGACTCCACAGAATATCTTCATTTTACATTTATTTATTTATGTATGTATTTATTTATTTATTCGTTTATTTATTTATTTATTTTGGGGTGGGCATGTGTGTGGAGGTCAGAGGACAACCTGTGGACACTGACTCTATCCTTTCACCATGTGGGCTCTGGGAGACAATCTCAGATATTCAGGTTTGGAGGTAGTTGCTCCACCCACCAAGCCATCTTGTTAGCACCAAAAGAGACTTTATTTCGATATACTATAAGATTTTACCTCATAACGTCAAAAGTAAATGATCCATTCAGCCTCCCAGCTCACACCAGCTGCTTTGGGTAACGATCCAGTGGTTTGATTTAAAGTCAGAAAAAGGTATTCTTTCTCTTCTAGAAACCAGTTCTAACAGAGATGCATGGTGAAGGAAGAGCAAACATATAATAGGTAGAAGAAAAATGAAAGATATGAATATTCATTAACCGCAAGGACTAGAGGTACTGAAAAGTATTTGGGGAAAAAATATAAATGAATAGAACCAAACTACACAGAATAAAAAATTGAAGAGAAATTGCCTGTCTGTTCCTTTTTATTTATGTACATGCAATTTTTATCTCGGGGGGGGATTTGAGTGGTGGGGTGGGGCACAATACATACATATTTAGAGTCCAAAGACTTCAGTCTCCAGGAATGTTATCTACTTCCTTTGAGACAGTGAATCTCATTGGTCTGGAACTTACTAGTACACTACATTCTCTGGTCAATGAGCCCATGGCTCTTCTTGTCTTTACCTGCTCAGTACTGGGGAAAAATGTCATTTTATGTGGGTTTTGAGGATTAAACTCACATCCTCATGCTTAGGAGGCAAGCACTTTTCAAAACAAAATTTTTCTCAACTGTATTCAGATCAACAAAGCTACTTCTTGTTACTGTTCATGCAGTATTCATGAATAAATAACATTTCTTTTCTTTTGGTGAATTCATAATGTTTCTGTGGCTTGGATATATAGCTAATTTTTATTAATATTGTGATTACTGATGACTAATCAATACCAAAAATAATATGAAAAATCAGAGACAAAGAAAATGACTGGGGCTACTGGGCAAAGATATAGCTGGATCAGAAGGTCATGAAGTTTTAGTGTTTCAGGTTCAAGCATGGTTAAGGCATCTATATTTAGAGTTTCTGAAAACTTCAAGGTCTTCCTTAGGAATGCAAGTAAGGACTTTTTGTTTTAGGAGCAGTGTGGTGTACCATGCTGCAAGTTGGCTCTATCTGAAATTGAAGATAACAAATATCTATAACCAGTTACTATCAGATATTCATGGGCAATTACTGTTGATACTCACAGCCAATCAAATTCATACTCATAGACAAGTGATGCAGATAGCATGTGGCTATCATCACCCAAAAGGCCTCATTTGAGGGCTGAAGAGATGTTTCAGCAAATAAGAGTACTCAGATGTTGTAGAGGGCCTGACTTCAGTCCCTAATACCTGTAACCACCTGTAACTTCAGTTCTAGGAGACACCATCTTCCGGTGTATGAGGGTACCCATATGTTTGTGGTATACATTCATACAGACACATATACACAGACCAAAATAAAAATAAGAAGTCTTTTAACAAAGTCTCCACTTAGGATATGTTCTAGTTGGGTTTGAGAGAATGCAGACATGGAAATGGAAAGAAATTTTCTGTTGAAAGGGCACATGGATATAACATCTATCAAGGAAGAACTACCATTTACCATTTTGGATCATTTTAAAATTAAGAGAAAGGTCTTGTGTAGAATAGAGGGACACTGAGGCTCGGATAACTTTGTTTTTTAATGCTCCACTTCCAGGGTGTTCCCATAATGGTAAAGATCAGTCCAACCTAGATGGAGATCATAGTTAGCTGATCCTGACTAGCAAGAGTTATAGTGACCTACAGATACTCCTGAAGGAAGTGTTTGCTAAATCAAAAGTCCTATTTTTTTGTGTAGGATGGAAAAATTTACCCTGACTTTCCACTGACCCCAGGAAGCTGGGAGTCTAAATCCCAGGCTAAAAGTCACATTCTTGACTGTTTACGACAGGACTGTTTACGAAAGCACCTGTGAGTGAGTGAACACAGGAAATGAGCCTTGTCACCCCACCCAGAAGCCCGTGGGAAAACAGACTTCCTGGGCTAAGCACGGGCTTGGATAGTTTAAATTAATTGGTCTGCACTGGATGCTATGAGATGACTGGTTTACAATGTGCGGGCTTTGTTATAACCCTATAAAAGCTGTCTCAAGCCTGTACCCAGGGTCCTCAGCACTCTACCCCTGTGTGGCATATGGCTGTTGACCCCAGTGCACTTGGAATATAAAAGACCTCATGCTTTTGCATCAAGACCACTTCTCGTGAGTGATATAGGGGGGCCGCCTTTTCTAGTGGGAGCGTAAAGGTCCACACTCTTGGGATCTTTCATAGGCAGGTTTTTCACATAGCCCAGTTTGGCCTTGTACTCATTGTGCACCTGAAAATCACCTTGAACTTTGAAACTTTCTTTGTCTACCCCTAGGGTTCTTGAATTGTACAAAGGTTTGTACCATTAAATGCAGTTTCTGTGATTATGGTGATCAAATCCACGGTTTTGCGCATGTTAGTCAAGCATTCTACCTACTGAGTTACATGTCTCAGACCTAGAAATCCTTTTCCCCCACTAATTTATTTACTATGTATGCACAGGCTTGTGTGGAGGCTGGAGGACAACTTTCCAGAGTTGGTTCTCTCCTTAAATTACAAAGGTTCTGGGGATCAGACGCAATGGTTAGGCTTCACAAGTACCTTTACCCACTAAGCTATCTGTTGGGAGTGGTCTTTGTGGGACTGCAATCAGAGCCAGCCGAGCAGCTCCAAGTCCATACCTGAGTGGGGAGGGTGTGGATGAGGGAAAGGCTAGCTGTTGATGATAAAGAAAAGGCAGACAGAATAAAGGTCAGGAGGGCAGATCAGTCAATACTGAAATGCCACAGTTTAATTTTCACCACTCTTATATTCCTTATCCAAAAAAAGTAACATAGTATCATGTATGTGGGACAAACAGACTTTTCTAAGGGTTCAGTAACCATGCCTTAGCTCCAACTTCTTGTTCCCTAGCCTTGAGGTCAGGAGTAACCGTACCTCAGATTCAACTTCACCTTCCCTAGCCTTGAGGTCAGGAGTAACCATACCTCAGATTCAGATCTGTTATTATTTAGACTAAGATAGCCAAAACATCCTTCTGTAGCCTTTGACCTTTAGGTCTTATGACTTGCTAACAGCTTTGACCTCTTGGTCCTTGTGCCAAAATGAAGTGCAGCAATCTTTATGGGCACCCACAGCTATCTTACTGGCTCAAGACATTTTTACTTACCAACAGAAACTGGCAGGAGGAAGGAAGGAAGGGATAGACCCCACCTGCCTTGACTAGTGAGCCTATGGGACCTTATTTACTAATGACTACATCATAGCACTAGAAGGTAGACTGGGAGCACTTTAATCAGCAGGACAGCAGTGCATATACACATAATAGCAGTGACAGATGAAAGAAGCTGTCCCAAATCAGAGAAAGAGATTCCTCCATAGATAACAGTAAGGAGTTATGTCAGTTCAACAGAGATAGACAAAGGGTCCCTAAGGTATAACTCTTCCTGAATCAGATATGCCCATGATCTGTTCATAAAGAAAAAGTAGTCCAAAGAATGAGATTCCAACAAGCCAACTAAAAATAAAAATGCATACCTTTTTCAAGGAAGAATGGGGAGTACGAACCAGGAATCTCAGGGCCCTGGACTATTAAACTTACTTCAAGAAATAAACCAGCTTGACAAAGATGTACAACAAATGTCTTCAAGAATAAGGCAAAGGGATTCTTGTTAAATCTTGTCACACACTATCACCACCAGCAGAGTAGATGACAAACAGACGGCACTGGCCAGGTTGAGATGGCCACAAAAGAAGCAGAACTTGTCAGGTTTATGAAATGACCCAAGTAAAGAGCTCAGTTTCAAGGCAAAGACTGGAGCTCTGTTCCAGGTAGAGGTAGAGTAAGTGGATTATAGTAAGAAAGACTTGTTCTGCAACAGCAGGTGATACTCTTGCTGATACCTCCCTACCTCTGCTTCATGTTGGAAGTGAACTTAGCAGAGAAGTGATCCAACTGAAGCCCTCTCTTGTGGAAGAAGATGACCAGGACACACATTGTAAACAGTATAGAAGTCTTGGAAAAGAACTGGGAAAAAGAAGCATATCAGAAATCTCATTTCCTAGTCATCTCCTTACCTTTAGGCATACTTCCACCCTTCTTTCCTACTTTTGTGTGGTGGTTCCCTCAAATTGCCCTTAAGATCTACATTTTAAAGCCCTAAGGAGCATGACAAATGTGTAGTTATTGAGTCAACTTCGCAAGGCTCTTTGGAGTCAGAGTGTCAAATACAGTAAAATATATGGTTAGTGAATTACCTTGGGCCCTAGGGGAAACCAGCATTGGCCAAAGATCAGGAAGCATGACTTCCAAAAACACTGCTATCTGTTTTTCAATAGAGTTTAGCATAATACACATACTCAAGTGGCAATTCTCCCAGGCCTCCTAGGGCAGGAAGTCCTGAATGACTCTGGACAACTTTACTGCTCTTCCTTTCTCTCCATCTCAGTTCCAACCGAGAGCACTGGGAGGGGAAAGAGGCAGCAGAAGAAAACAGGAAGTTGGGCGTGGAAATACTTAGATTGATAGAAATGGGTTAATATTTAAGACAGAGCTAGCCAATAAGAAATACTAGTAACTGGCCAACAGCTTTATATATAATACAGCATCTCTGTGTGTTATTTGGGGCTGGCGCGGCTCTGGGACCAGGGTTGCAGGAAAACCTGCTCGTAACAAAATGGCACCTCAATGTGGACCCGAGAACTTTCATTGACAAAAGCTTGAGAAAGGGTTTTTACAAAGAAAAGAACCCAGACAAGCAAGGCTTCCTGGTAGCAGCATTTTCTCAGTTGGGCTCTGTTTTGCTAGAGGCCAGCAGAGATTTGCACGGCTCCTTTAAGGAAGGTTTCTTGACTCAGCATAGCGGCAAAACATTGCATGGCTTTTAAGAAATGTTGCCAACAATTCAATGGTGTATATGAGCAGCTAGTTTTAAAAAAATACAAAGAGAGTAGCTGGGACGTTGGTGGCACATGCCTTTAATTCTAGCACTCAGAAGGCAGAGGCAAGCGGATCTCTGATTTCAAAGTAAACCTGGTGTATGAAGTGAAGTTCAGGGCAGCCAAAGTTACACAGAGAAATCCTGTCTCAAAAAATAAAAAATAGAAGTAGAAAACATAAAGTAATAATAAAAGCCACATAATGATGAAAAGCACAGAGAAAATCTGGATACTATATGGTATTATATTGTCTTTGTATTATTTGACTGCTGAGGAAATAACTGTTAAAAGAAATGCTGCTGGATTAATTCAATTTATATAGTTTAAAAATCATTTGACTTCAAAATTTAAGTCCAAGGACAGATTACTGGGGAAAAGAATTTCTATTTTTGTTTCCACACAAAATAAATGGCTGTGGATTCCTTCCAGACTAACATGGATTGATCAAGCAAGACCCCCGAAGCAATATCCCATGTGATCCACCATTCAAAACAGCTGGGACATGGCAGCCTTACAGACCACTACAGCCAGGATTTCTGCATCTTCTTAGGATTCCCCAAGAGAGCACCTCTTACCAGCAGGAAGCAGTTTGGAAAGAACGACACCAAAATTCCCATTTATAAATTCCCATTTATAAATGTTTGTTTTCATTTAAATGGTGTTGGTTATAAATGGTTAATGACCACAACCAATCTTTTTAAAGGTAAAAAGGGGATTATGGTATAGATTTAAATACTTGTTTTGGAATGAATTTTCATTTATTGATACAATTTAAGTTCAATTTTGTGATATGTATATTTCTCCTCTTGTTTAGGTATTATGTTTATATAGCTCATTTAAAATGCATAATTTAGTAATATTTTAGATAGCTACCTATAATAGTCAAAACTTATAGTTAAGTTAGTTAGGATTTCTAGATATACAGAGATGTATTTGAGATAAATAGTCATTCTTCAAACCTTTCAAAGGCCTACAGAATATGGCATTTAACATAGTTTAGAGTTTTTCTTGACAATGAGGCACAGCTATTCCTGACAACACCACCTGCATCAAGAAAGGAAGATGGACATCAAAGAAAGGCATTATGGAGTTTGCTTCCAATATGGCAAGACTAGCCATTTGGGCAAGATACTGCTCTTGTCTGGACTGTTTGACTTTATGCTGTATAAACTGGACATGCAGGACCCACAGAAAAGTGACTGCTGATACAAGATGAACATTGCTTTATGGAAGAGTCTGACAGACATTCTACAGGACACAGAGAAAAGTGACTGGCAAACTGTCAATACAGGTGGACAGTTTAAAGTTGGCCATTTCTGGAGTTAAAACATTCTCCTGTTTTGCTACAGATGACTATGATCAAGGGTTCCAGCAAGAGAACATCGATTAACTTGCCTTTCAACGTGGAAGCGAAAGAAGCAGTTTCCCCTCTCTCCTTGCTGATCCAAAACCCTTCTCCTCAGAAATCTTACTCCTTATGCACTCCAGCTCATGTGTTTCTTTATTTCCTAAGCTTGACAGTCTCCTTTGTGTTGTTCTTTCATTCCAGTTGTAAGAATAAAATCTGGATAAGGGGTGGGGGTGAGTGGTCCCGAGTGAGGGTCCCAAGTGAGTGGGTCCCAAGGTAAGGGACCACGTGGGAGAGCATAGCAGGTTCCATAGCAGGTGAGGGTAACCGAGGCAGATAGAGCTTAAATGGGGAGTTTATTTAGAAAGGGGAGTGAGGGAGAAGGGAAGAAACATAGAGGCTCCGGGAACAGAAGAGGAGAGATGGGGAGAAAGAGCCAGACAAGAAGAGGGGGGTACCTGGTGGCCAACTGAAAGCAGGATAGAGAGGGGGGGCACACTTGCTTTAAAAGGGAAACTGAGTTCCTACGCAGCCCCACAATGAAGCGATGACATGGCCATTCGTGTCCCGCCCATTAGCAGATGGCAGGGTCAGCAGACTGCTGGTTTCCAACACTTTGTGCTGGAACATTTGTACACTTTGTGTCCCTATCTTCAGGCTCGTCCATCTCCTCCAGGTATCAAACTATTTTTTTCTGCTGTAACACATCTACTGTCAACTCTTTTGGGAATCATTCCTTGATTCATTCCCCCCAAAGACATGAGTCTCTGAATTTTCACAATTAGCACACAGTTTCTTTTTTCTTGGGACACTTTTTACACTAGAAAATTTTTGTTATGTATGTACTCAATGGCCTATTATATTGTTTTTATAACTTCTGCTTTTACAAATTGTTGTATGTCTCTTGGCTTAAAACAGAAACTTACTTTCTCAGCTCAGTAGGTTAGAAGTTAGAATTGAACTCAGTATGGCAGTGCCTTTACCTACTAAGCTACTTCATGGGCCCCTGAGTCTAGTTTTTCAAAATGTTTCCACATTCATTTCCACAGTGGTTGCATCAGTTTCCTCATAAGTATCTACCTTCCCACTTCACTGGAGTGAGATCTTCCCAGTGATTCCTTTCTTACCATTTGGTGAGAGTGTAGCCCTCCTTCCTCTGCCTCTAGAAGTTTGAATTTCTAATCAGTACAGACTCCAACCAAGAGTATTCTCCCCCGCGCACACACACACACATTTTACCTAGCACTTATTATAATATTCGTCGTGACTGGAATGAGATGAAATCTCAAAGTAATTTTAAATTTCATTTGAAGTTAAGGCTACTGAACACTTAAAATATTTACTTTAATTTCATATAATCCCATTTGTAAATTTTCATGCTGTATTCATCTTAACTGTGCTTTGGTAGTCTTGGGTATGTGTGAAGGAGTAGATTTGCCTTCCTTAAGCTGAAGGAACAGAACTCTGTCTATATCCCAGGAGGCTGCCCATTATACTATGTGCAGAAATGGACATGTGAATAGACCTTAATAAACCTACGATCTGGTCCCAAATTCTTTCTGCGAACTCCCCCCTCATTTTATTCCTCTTGCCATTTTATATACTCCTCATTTGACCCAAAGAACATACATGCACTAATCTCCCATCCTTTCTTAAAGACCTTTCTTTTTCTTCCCAAAAATGTTCACCTTTCCTTCCCCTCTCTGTCATTACTTTCCCCAGACCTTTCCTCATAAATATCTGTTTATCCTCCCAAGCACAATTGGAGGCCTTTCTTTTCCATGAATCTTTCCTTACCATTTGGTCAGAGTATATCCCTCCTTACCTCTGACTCTAACAGCTTGAATTTCTAATTAGTACAGACCATATTGCACTGTTTGCTGGGATTTGTTTAGTCATTTTTTTCCTCATTGGTTGATAAACACCACTGAGGTTTATTCACCTCAGTGCCCTATCAACCACCACAACCTTGCCTGTGTCACACAAGGCCTGGCACCAAGTTCATGGTCACATTTACTCAGCAAGTGAATGGATTTACCTTTCCCTTATTACTATGGAAGGCTCAGAAGAAATCCTGATTCCTTTGTTGCAAAGCACCTATATTTTTTTTTTGGTTTTTTTTTATCCTTTCCTACACATCCTCAGCCTTGTATTTATGTTCAGACTCTTGTTCTGCTTTCTCTATTTATCTTGTTTATGGTCCAAAAGAGCAAAATAGTGTCATTGAATAAAAATTGTCAATTGTACATCAGTTCACAGGATTAGGAAGCTGGAAAACAACTTAGTGAATTTCATCTGTCTTTTGTTTAACCAAATGCAGAATCAAGGCTTGTAGGAGGTAAGCATCTACATTATAATGTTATCCTGGTCAGAATTAGACCTCAGGAAAGCTTTCAATGTTTCTTTAGTTAATCAAAATGTAATTGAATCATTTGTTCATCCCTTTCTTCCTTCCTATCCTTCTTATGTTTTCCCTTCTTCCCAAATTTGTGGCCTCATCTTATTTAAATATAATGAACATATAACACAACATCTTGAGTCCTTTCAGTGTTGTCTTCACTCATAGATGAACTAATTAACAACTGCTGAGAGAGGGAGATGTTGTCTCCCCTAGGAATGAGCCCCCATGATAGGTTATACTGTATATCAAGTGATCAACCCTAGAAACATACAAATGCAAGTTTTAGGGAGTTTTCAGTTTCTTTTCCTTTGTACACAGCCACTTTCTAGTAGCTGTGAACACAAAAGTGGGCCAACGGTGCCACACAGTGGCTGACAGGTTTAGCTTCACCTAATGAAATTTCCTTTGAAGTGGAGCTTCCTGTCCTTGCATACTTTTTCATCTGAAGGATGATGAAGAGGGCAAGGAGATCATCTGTAGGAACAACAAACAAAGTATCTACATAGTCTTAGGTTTAGTATTATAAAGCAGTACCCAAGTATATTGTTTAGGATCTTCATTAAAATGGGTGGAGACTTGGTATAGTACACAAGACAGAAGTCCAAGAGGTTCCTAAAGAAACTTGGCAAAGAAGCCTGTGAAACAGTCTTTCATAGAAATAGCTTCATGAAAAACATCTGAACATTGGCATACTAATAGATATGTTAGCATAGAAGTGGGGATACTAGCTCATGGGACCCCATCCCTGGTTAAGGAACTACAAACCACTGATGAAAAAGTTAGCCTTTCTCAGGAATGAGCCCCCTAATTTGTTGTCCAATACAAAGTGGACCTTGAAACCATATACACATAAATAGCTAAAGTGGACTCAGCCCATTGTATTTATATATTTCTACATGCACATATACATACACACACATACAGTAATAATTGGGGGGAAAGGACTATCATTTTGAGGATTGGTAGAAAAAGGAAAGAGTTGGAGGGAGGGGACTTGGGGAAGGCTGGGAGGATGAAAAGGATAGGAAAAAGTAATGTAATTGATAATAAATGTAAGAGGATAAAAGAGAATTTATCTGACAAATAGGAAAAATGAGCAATATTTTATAGGCTACTGTACAAAATAAAACAAGTCCACAATTCTGTAAGCATAAAAACTTAGGTGTGCTAATAAAGGCTACATAGTCGTAACAGTGAAGAAATGAAGCACATTCATAAAAATATGTACAGAGCAAAATTATAAAAACATTTAATTGGGTAGAAAAGAATCATGGCTAGTAATAGAAATCTAGCTAACTTCCAGGACCCAATGATATCATGGATATAATACAATCCACTACCACCTGTTAGCTAAACAAGCATAATTTCGAACTGCTTCTTCTAAATCTCTTCCGTATGTTCACAGACAAGTGTAGTTCTTACCTCCATCAAAGGAATCAAAGAAGCTTCGTGTATTTTTTTTTTTTACAGAAAATGGAGACTATCATTGAAAACCACATCTAGACACAGTGAAGAGATCAATGGATCCCGCTCCAGCTCCAATGATTACATATTCATCATACCTTCTGTATTTATGGCTCAGGGAACAACACAAAAAGGGTGTTGGTAAAAAAAAAAAAAATGTAACAGCCAAAATACCAGGAGGTTGTCTGTGAAATAGTCTCTTATAGAAATGGCTGCATAATGCCAGGCGGTGGTGGTGCACAACTTTAATCCCAGCACTCAGGAGGCAGAGACAGAAGGATCTCTCTGAGTTTGAGGCCAGTCTGTTCTATAGAGTGAGTTGTAGCACAGACTCCAGAGCTACACAGAGAATACTTATCTCAAAAAACCAAATAAACAAACAAAAGGAAAAGAAAGAAAGAAAGAAAAAAAAGAAATGGCTACATAAACAAGACCTAAATAATGATGATACAAAAAGACATGATAATATGGAAATGGGAATTTTTCATGGGGTCCAGCCTGTAGACAAAGAAGTATAGGCACTAGTAACTGCCTTTCCCAGGGATGATACTCCTTAGTGGTTGTGGTAGTATGAATGTAATTGGCCCCATAATCTCATAGGGAATGACACTATTGGGAGGTGTAGCTTTGTTGGAGTGGGTATGGTCTTGTTGGAGGAAATGTGTCACTGTGGGGACAGGTTTTGAGGTTGTGTATACTCAGAATACTGCCCAGTGTCTCAGTTGATTTTCTGTTGCCTTTAGGATGTAGGACTCTAAGTTACTGCTTCAGCACCATGTCAGCCTGCACACTGCTATGCTCCCTGTCATAAAAATAATATACCAAACCTCTAACTCTGTAAGCCAGCCCAAATTAGATATTTTACTTTATAAAAGTTGCCATGGTCATGTGTCTCTTCACAGCAATAGAAACCCTAACTAAGATGGTGGTTATTCAATAAAAGTGGTCAACCCCAAACCATATACACAAAACAATAAAAATGGATACAACAGGTTATATTTTTATATTTATGCATTTATATATATATGTAACAATATTAATCAAAGAATAAGAGACTACCTATCAATCTGGGTGTGGGGTGTGTATGGGAATGATTAGAGTGAAGAATACCTAGGAAGGGCTGAAGGGAGAAAAGGAAAGGGTAAAAGTGAGGTATTTCTATTTTAACTGCAAGCACCCTTATCCACTGAGCCCTTTTGCTACTCCCTAAATAGTGCTTAAAACGGCTTTTCTGAGGCCGAAAATTTTAATATGTATATTGAACATCTTGGATCAATGAATTTTTTTTCCAATGCTAGGGATCAAACCCACATCCCTACATGTTTGAGATAAATAAGCTATATTCTCAGCCAAAGAGATGAAGTTAATTAAGTAGAATACCTGTGCCGAAGGGATCTGACATTATTCTAGTAAAAGAAAATAGCATTTGATGCTCAAGTCCCAATTTTTCTACCCCCCCACACACACACAAAACACATTTTCAGTGACTGGGTAGAAGTATTTAAATGTCTGCAGCAATTTGAAAATGGCTACAATCTAAGACAGGCTTTGTTCTAAGCCCACAGCCTATTTAAGGTATGGGTTCTGAACCAGGAAACCAAGATAATTAGACTGAAATTATAATATAATATTACTTTATACTGTGTGAATATATTGTGTTGTGATTGGTTTAATAAAGAGGCTGAATAGGATAAGGTTAGACAAGAGGAGCCAAAATGAGAATTCTGGGAGGAAGAAGGACAGAGTCAGAGGAGTCACCAGCAGTCACAGAGAGAAGCAAGATAGGCATGCCATGCTGAGAAAAGATACCAAGACATGTGACAAAACATAGATAAGAAATATGGGTTAATTTAAATGTAAAAGTTAGCTACTAACACACCTGAGTTATTGGCTTAGCATTTATAATTAATATTAAGCCTCTTTGTGGATATTTGGAAACTACTGCCAAGACACAGAAAAACTTGACCTATAATACAGCTGGAATTTTTCTTTGTGGGTGCTTACTATTTCCAGGTAGAGAATTCATAAATGATTTTAGTTTCTTTGTTGTTTGTACCAGGAATATTTCTCTCTCTCTCTCTCTCTCTCTCTCTCTCTCTCTCTCTCTCTCTCTCTCTCTCTCTCCCCTCCCCCTCCCTCTCCTTCTCCTCCTCCCCTCCCCCTCCCCCCCCTCCCCCTCCCCCTCCCCCTCCCCTCCCCCTCCTCCTCTTCCTCTTCCTCCTCCCTCCCTCCCCCTCCCCTCTCTCTCTCCCTCTCCCTCCCCCCCTCCTGTCCTGTCCTGTCCTGGAACTCACTCTGTAAACAAGGCTGGCCTCCAGCTCACACAGGTACTCTTGCCTTCGCCTCCTGAGTTCTGGGATTAAAGGTATGTACCACCAACGCTAGGCTAGGGATCTCTTTATATTATCAAAAAATCAAGACTCAAGGGGAAAGAAATAAAAACCATTCTATAAAAGAAAGAAATATACCAAGCAATGCTCAACACAAGTTTTACTCTAGTAAACTTGGCTGGGGTGAGATGGGAGAGGTAGAGTGGAACTGCAGTGGGAAGAAAAGCATAAATCTAGCTCCCTTGAACCTCAATGATCCAAAGAACATTGCAGCCATCTTGGAATTAGATTTTGAAATGCTGGTAAGTAATGGTAGTATTGAGGTCTTATCACAAATTGAAGTGCTGTTCCAGTTGTGCCACTTTGAGGCTAGTAGCTGCCACACTGCAGATAAACTCCTTATCCATTGTCTGAAATGAAAAAGGAATTCAGCTACCTTCTAGCAACTATTTTGGTCTTATGAACAGGGAGAATTGTTGTTAGCCCTGCAAGTAGTTTTGTCAATGTTGTTATTACATAACTAACACTAACTACATATACAACTATTATTAGTGGAAAACTTAGTGACCAGAGATATGGTTTTACCTTTATAGCATGAAAACTTAGC
This sequence comes from Cricetiscus sungorus, assembly GCA_030556225.1. Taxonomy (NCBI): domain Eukaryota; kingdom Metazoa; phylum Chordata; class Mammalia; order Rodentia; family Cricetidae; genus Cricetiscus; species Cricetiscus sungorus. The sequence goes on from JANBXA010000126.1 coordinate 6,097,845, forward strand.
TGACCATTTCATCAAACTGATTACCAGATTGTTTCAGTGGAAAACAACAAGCCACCTTTCTTGACAGGAAACTGACTGAATACACAGTTCATTGAACTTAAGTTCCTGTTTTCCTTCTTGAGTCCTTACTTCACAGACACTAAATCTAAGTCTGACTTTGTTTTCTGTGTTGTAACTTAACCTGATGCTCAGCAGAGAGGATAGATGCATTTTTTTTGTCTATATTGTGTCTATATTGTGTACCCTCTACAATCCTACTAGTATTGAGTCTTAACCTGTAAGCAAATGATTCTCTGCTCTTTATATCTCCATCTTTCATCTTTCATTCCACCCTCCTTCCTCTCTCTATCCCATATATCCACCCCAGGGAAATATGCTACTCAAGCATTTCTGTTTTGTGGTGATGGAGATGGAAACCAATACTTTGAAAATGTTAGGCAAGCACTCCACTGAACTACATCCTCAGGTCCCTTCTATAGAAATATAGAGGGTTCTGAATTATCAGTTCATGGCTAGTCCTCTATACATACTTACCCTTCTGCTACCATGGTCCTATCTCATCCAGCCTACCCATTTACCACATATTCAATGGTTTTGGCAAGTACCTTCTGTCTCTGGGGAGCCCCAAGAAAGGAGTAGGAATAGAGGAATGGATTATTTCCTCTCTCTATGTCTGTCTCCCTCTCTGTCTCTGCTTCTTTGCCATGCCCTCTTTAAGATCACCCAGGCTGATCTCAAACATTGCAGTCCTCCTGCTTCAGCCTCCTCATTCTGTGATTGCAAACATGAATCACTGTACCTGGCTTCCTTTCCCTCTCTTGACCTAGGAAAACATTTGGTGGAGGGCTAGAATGCCTTTGTTCCCTGAACTGTCCTCTCTTGGAAAACACCAAGTGTTTCAAAAGAAAGGGAAATCAAAGGGTATTGTTTTCTTTTCTTTTCAAATAGTGTTTTTTTTAAACTTTAAAAACTGGATTTATTTGGAGAAAAACAAAACCCTCAACCAAAAGGATGGGATTTTACTTTTCATGACGTCTCACAAGTCATTACAAGTCATTTTTATAGAAGATATTTTTGTAAAAATTCATTGGAGAAAGTTTGTTTGTATTCCGGAGTGGGACATAAGTAAACCCCTGTTTTTATTTTAACAGAGGAGCAAAGTAGGACAGTGAGACACACAACTTCCTTTTTGATGCAACTATCTTAAAGGGAAATTGACATGGAGAAGGCAAACTACCTTTACATTGTCTACAACCAATGGTTGTTATTTTTAATCCATTTAACCCATGGGTATCTCTCTAAAAGCCCACTTCCTAGGTATTAGCCAATCAAGTCCACTGGGTAAGTGGCTTGTTATGCCCACTGCTGCAGCATACTAAACCACTGATCATGCACAGCAGGCCTAGCTAGGGCTTGTACATTAAGACCAAGGTACCCTGACTTCCCACAACAGGGAACTTTGGAACTGACAAAGCAGACAGGTCAAGTTACTGTGTTACAAGAAAAACCAGGCCCTTGTTCAATAGTTCTTTGCATTATTCTTTATTCTTGAGAGAAGTTAAAAAGCTAGACCTCCTAAGTAGAGAACCACACACTTTAGGTCACATTATAAAACCAAGCACTGGCATAGAGTTCCAATGAAGAAAACTTGTAAAACTTTAAAACATCCCAATCCAGGCTGAAGACCTACAACTCAACTCTAACCTTTTATGCACCCTTATATACAACTCAAGTCCATCAACTGAAATACTCTGATCTCCAGGAGGAGGGGTGTGAAAGCAGCAGCAGCAGACAGACAAGGGCAGGAATCAAGGAACCACAGAGCAAGTTTCCTTGAGAAAGGTAGTGATTCCTCGGGCCACAGTTTCTGGTTGTCAAGTTAAAATACATGTGAAAGCAGATGTGTGACTTGCAGACACTGCTTTTGGAAGACTAACAGTGTCATCAAGAACATGAGTTTACCAGAGCACCAAGAATTTGAAAGAATTTGGATGTATCCCAACCTTTAGAAAGGACGATGTTTAGAAGGGACAAAACCAAGATATACAAGACTGGAATTTCCCATGACTCCTAATGAAATGACCATTTCCCTGGTATCCTGGTATTGATTACCTCCCCAAAGCTTTTGAAACCATAATCACAATTGAGTCTCCCATTCATTTAGGTCTCCAAGCAGTACTACTTGTTAATGGCCTGTAGATTCCATCCCAATTACCCCCTGGGGCGAGGTAAATAAAACAATTCCCTTAGGCTGGCCCCAGTTAAGTCAGAATTAAAGTATAATGTCTGGCAGCCTCCTAAAGACTACAACAACTCAAGAGATTAAATCTATCTTTCTAAAGATAGAAAATTTATTCGGGTAATGTTTGGGAATTCATTGGTGCCACCATAGGATAAGAACTAAAAGGTAGAAATCTCATTCTTCCTTGTTCCTGTCTCTACTGCCTAACTGATTGGCTGAGTGGGTCTTACTGTCACTATATTTGTGCTGAATGGCGCCCCAGGCATTCATTAGTCACATAGGTAACTGCTTGGTATCATCACAATATATCACAACTTCCCCATTCAAAAGCAGTAGCCACAATTCTCTGGCTATGATGGTGATTCTCCAGTTATTTCAATACTTTAAAAGGCTGCAGCAGCAGCCAAAAGAATATCATTGAATTAAAACAATAAAGTTAAGAAAGGTCTTCAGGAAATGGTGAGTTTTATTTTGTCTTGTCTGGAGAGAAGGTTGATTGGCTCCCGAATGTTTCAGGGTGGAGAGACTAAGAGCAAGCACAGAATGTGGAGCTCTCACCTCTCTCATTCTCATCTTCACCACCACAGATAGAGCAGTGTTCTTGCTTGCAGAAATGAACTTGGAGGCTCAATTCTTGTCAGATTTCTTTTGGCTCAGGTGTGCAGATCTGGAGTCTTGTTTTTTTGTTTTTTGTTTTGTTTTGTTTTGTTTGTTTTTGTTTTTGTTTTTTTTAACCTTCCTTCCTATCCAACTCCTCCCAGTGATCTTTGTTCCCTCCATTTCCAGGACCACAACTGGAGTTCCCACTTTGGCCTTTTGGGACACTCCATTTTATTTTTCCTTCATCGTTTTTCCTCAGAGGGTTGAGCTGAGGCTACTTCTTCTCCACCTCTTACAGGGGACTGCTGCACTGTGCCTGAGCTCTGAGATTAAGCAGGAGGGTTAGAGCTTCAGTTCACAAACCATGCATTCTCCTTTGTGTGGGGGGGGAGGGTGCTAGCATTACCTTTATAGGCTGATCAGGTTTAGAGGTTAGAGGGTAGCAGTCTTCTTCAGTGACTGATTTTTCTAGAGACTTCTAGCTCTTGCTCCCTTTCTGCCAGATGTGGCTGCGGCCCCAATAGACCATGACTCACTTCCTGTCCTCAACCGTTTTCTTTCCTGAGTTTCTTCACTTCGCTGACTTGGGCTTTTCTCCTGAGGCTGGCAGTATAGTTTTGGCTCATCCAGTTGATGCTACAACTTCTCCTACTCCTTCTGTAGTTGCTCTTCTGCTTCTGTTTCTCTAGCAGCTTATGTCAACCGTCTTTGCCACTCCAAAGATAGAAAGAAGTTGCTCGACTGGACTGGGAGCTGCTAACAGAGGAAATGTCTTCCTTAGGCATACTCTGAGGCTTTAGATTCAGTTTGTATCTTTTTTGAGGGGGTGTGGGCAGGGGGTCTGTCATCATGCCTATCATTGTCCCAAGAGTAATTATCCCTGGAGCTCCATGAGCAATGGTCATACCGGTTTTCTTAGTGGTCACCACCTCCCCTCTAGTCATCAGCCCTACGGTACACACTAGCAAATGCTCTTCTGCCACTGCCTATCCTGGAGGCTTAGCCTCGGTCATAGTCTCTGCTGCCTTGGTTAGAATAACTATGTGACGGCCCTCATAGTGATCCATATTTTGGCATGGGCCATCCCAATATCCGTCCTGATACTCAGCCCAATACTGGTCTGAAGATCTCAATAATTGTCTCCAAAACTATCATCACTTCTTCTGTGTAGGTAGTCATCAAAGTTGTCTGTGGCAGGACAGGCCCTATAGTCTGTATCTGTTTTGTCAGAATCCCAATTTTTATTAATTATATTTGTTTTATTTATTTTACATACTGACCACAGTTTCCCCTCTCTCCTCTCATCCCGTTCCTCACCTCTCCCATCTACTCCCTCCCCATCCATTCCTCCTCATCCATGTCTCCATTCAGAAAGGGGCAGGCCTCCCATGGGCATGAGCAAAGCATGGCACATTAAGAGGCAAGACCAAGCTCCTCCTCCTGATCTCACTGCAAGGCACCTCACAGTCAGACCAACCTATACAACTGTCACCCACCTGCAGAGGGCCTAGGTCAGTCACATTCCTGCTCTCTAACTATTGGTTCAGAGTCCATGAGCTCCCATGAACTCAAATTGGCTACCTCTGTGGGTTCCCCATCATGACCTTGATGCCCCCTGGCTTATGCAATCCTTCTTTTCTCTCTTGAACAGGACTCCCAAGCTCTTCCCAGTGCTTGGCTGTGGGTCGCTGCATCTGCTTCCATCAGTTACTGGATGGGCACTCTATGATGACTATTAGGGTAGTTATTAATCTGATTACAGGGGAAGGTCAGTTCAGACACACTTTCCACTATTGCTAGGAGTTTTCACTGGGGTCATCCTTGTTGCAGAATCCTGATTTCTATCTTGATCAAAAGAATGATTATCCCTGTCTTTGTCCTGTACTTGACAAACAATGTGCATTCAAAGTCTCCTGTTACCTAGAGACTCTTCATTGTATCTCAGAGCAGAGAATTCTGCATAGCCAACTTTCAACTTGTCTAAAATACTGCGTTCACATTGTAAGCACACAGTGCTGATATTTCATCCTCTCAAAAATTACTTAACGGAGTCTTCTGTCACAACCTAGGGCAAGTTCCTCTGAAAAGCAGTGTAGCATAGCAATTTGGGAAGACTGCTCTTGTAGATGTTGGGTTCCCAAGCACTCTGTAGAACAATGGGAAAGATAAAATTGGAGTTGTCCTATACACATTGTCATCGTTACTATGCCAAGTTGATGACACATCTCTTTTCAGATTCTCTGTTTCGTCAACCCAGGTGGCTGGTTTGGGAACATGGGTGTTTCCTCTACCAGGAATCCCATCCTCAGCCAGAAAGTCTGTTAGGGAGATGGTCTTCCCCTTCCTTATTATTTTTGGGAGGAGGTGGAGTTGAAGCCACCATATTGGGAGAGAGATCACAAAAGTAAAAATTAGTTTCTAAAGATAGTGTTCAAATAATGGGTTTATTAAGGCATATATATATATATATATATTAATTTACTTTCTATACATGTTTTGTTATATGTTGTCCTCTCCGACCGTTATCCTTCCTGCCTACTTCTTCTTGGTACATTCATCCTTCTTTGTATAGCTCTCCCAACATGTACTCCATCAGTCTCAATTCTTTTCTCTTCATCTTTCCATAAGATATTCTTTTCTCATGATCATTTTTCTAGTTTAAACATATACATACACACACACACACACACACACACACACACACACACACACACGCACACATCAAGATTCTGTATGTGAGAGAAAACACTCACTATTTGGCTTTCTGAGTCCAGCTCATTTCACTCAACATAATTATTTACAGTTCTGTCCATTTTCTGTAAATGTCACAGTTTTATTTCCTTTACTGTGGAATAAAATTCTCTTGTGCATATGTGTCAAATTCCCTTTATTCATTCATCTGTCACTTAATATCTAGGCTTGTTTCATTTTCCAGGTACTGTAGATAATACAGCAATAAACATGGATGTGCAAGTATCCCCATGGTATATTGATTAAGAGTCATTTGGGTTTATATGGTATAGTTGTACCATATTATAGTTCTATTATTTGAGTCTTGTGAAAATTTTTATTTTGTATTTTAGCTCTTTTTTTAATTCATTTTTTACATATTAATCCCAGCTTTCTCTCCCTCCCTCCCTTCCTCCATTCCTCCGTTCCTCCCTTCTTCCCTCCCTCCCTCCCTCTTTCCCTCTCTTCCCCCTCACATGCACCCCAACCATCCTCCCCTCCCACCCACCCAACTCCACATGTAGGCTGATGCCATCCAAGAGGGGTCATCTAAATCTGTCAAGTCATTTGAAGTAGGGACTAGGATTTCTCTCCTGTCTTTAGGTTAAGGGAGTATCCCTCCATGGGGGATGTGCCCGCAAGGTCCTTTTGTGCATCAGTAATACATCCTGGTTCCACTGTCTAAGGTCCCTTAGACTGCTCATGCCTTCTAGCTGAGACCCATGTTTAGGGGGTCTGAGTCAGTCCCATGCTAGATTCCTAGCTATCAGTCTCCGCATAGTAGTATTCCATTGTGTAGATGTGCCCCATTTTCTTTATCCATTCTTCAGTTGAGGGGTATCTAGGTTGCTTCCAGGTTCTTGATATTACAAATAATGCTGCTGTGAACATAGTTGAGCACATGTCTTTGTTGCATGGATGTGGATCATTTGGGTATATGCCTAAGAGGGGGATTTCCAGGTCCTGTGGTAGACTGATTCCCATTTTCCCGAGAAACCACCATACTGATCTCCAAAATGGCTGTACAAGTTTGCACTCCCACCAGCAGTGGAGCAGTGTCCCCCTTTCTCCACATCCTCTCCAACATAAGCTGTCATTGGCGTTTCTAATATTAGCCATTCTGGCAGGAGTAAGATGGTATCTCAGAAACTTTCATACCCTTTCCCTAATGTCTGCAATGATTAATGTTCATTGCCGAATACAATGGATTTAGACTCAAAGCAGAACACAAGTCTTAGTGGCTATGAGGATATTTCTGAGAGGGTTTAACTGGGCAGGGAAAACTTACCCAGAATGTGGGAGACATTAACTCCATGGCCTGGGGGTCCTGAACTGAATGAAAAGTGAGAAACTATGGTTAGGGATAAAATTCAATTGGTAGAGTGCTTGCCTAGTATGTGCAGTCACATAAAACCAGGCATGGTTACACATTGCTGTAATCCTATCACTCAGGAGGAAGGGACTAGGGGGTCAGAAATTTAAGGTCATCCCTTAGTCCATATTAAATCTAAGGGCAGCCTATCCTTTGTGAGATTCCATCCCAAGAAACAGAAGGGAAAAGGCAAGAGAAGGAAGAGGAGAGAGAACAAGCAGCAGCAGCATTCACCACTGTCTGCTCTTGATACAGTGGAACTGGCTTCCTCACTCTCCAGCTATTCTCTTGCCTCCCCTGCTAGAAAAGACTCTACCCATAAACTGCAAGCCACTTCAATCCCCTTATTAAGTTGCTCTTGTCATGCATTTTCTCACAATATGAAAATTAACTAAAACAGAAAATTGGTCCAGAGGGGTGGGGCCATTGCTATGACAAACATATGAAGCATACAGGCTTTGGAAACTGGTTTACAGGAGGAAGGTGCAAGAGTCAAAACTTGGGACTAGAAAATACCTAAAATGCTGTAAACAGAGCTTAATGGGCCATTATGGAGAGAATCTAGAAGACTAAAATAATGATGGAAATGTAGATGGTATAGGCCTAGCTCATAAGGTTTCACAGAGAACCAAATTCTCCATCTGAAACTTGGCTATTGACTATTTAGATGACATTCTGGCAAGGAATCTGGCTGTATTCTCTCCATGTCTTGAGAATCTGAGATCAGATGAATTTAAAAGTAGTATACTAATTTAGTTGACAGAGGAAATTTAAAGGAAGAATAGTATTCAAGCTCTGGCATGATTCTTGTCCCTCACTCTTACCCAGGTCAACAGTAAAAAATAATAAATAAAGCAAGAATATATGGGGAAAAAATGTGAAATTTGACCAGGAAACAAGCATGACCCATTTTAATGTTGCAGACAAGATTAGTGCCCAGAAAGCACTGTAATTAGTAAACATTACCATCATTAAACTTAGGCTCCCGGGCATGGGAGGGTGGAGAGAGAGAAAGAGGGAAGGAGGAAGGTTGGGAGGGAGGGAGGGAGGGAGGGAGGGAGGGAGGGAGAAAGGGAGGGAGGGAGGAAGGGGAGAAAGGGAGGGAGGGGTAACTGGGATCGATATGTAAAATAAAAATAAAAAATCAAAAAGGAAAATAAATTAGGCTCCCTTTCTTGTAGCTGTTACTTCCTCTCAAGGCCCCACTGTAGTACAGTATCAAACAATAGGTTTTCTAAAAATGGTGCTCAACCCCTGCCTTCCAAGTAATACAGTGACAAAATGAGATCCCTTCCCACTGATGAATCATATGCCAAAGTAGTCACTGTCTCACCAAATCTTGTGACTGGCTTTGAGCTTTGTAAAAAGCTGTGAGTTTGTTCTCAGAGTAGATCTTCTATTCTCTTTTCATAAGGGATGCTCAGCTTACGTTTTGGAGGAGCCATCTCATCTGATTCATCACCCCAACTGTGGAGCCATCCAGCTGACTTCTTTTTCATGTGCTGCCCACCTTTCCTGATACTTTTGTGGTATCTCATCACTGACTTTGTGAATTCTGAAGCTCATTCTCTCCTTTTGGAATAAAGTTTAATTTTTTTTTTTTGTTATTCTTCACCAAGTCACAGAAAAGAAGATCTAGTTTATTTTTTTACTATAAACCTTGAAAAATAGAGAAAAATCTCACTGTGAAGTACATGCAGGCCTGGAACTCATATATTTCCCACACTAGCATTAACCTTACGGCAATCTTCTTGCCTCGGCCTCCTGGGTGATCTAATCATAGGCCTGAACCACTACGTCTGACTTCCAGCATGGATCTTGCTGTTTATAGGTATGTCAAGTACCATGAGGAATAAAAGGCAGAGACAAGGAAGCATGGGAGAAATCAATTGAAATCTTGAAGTTCACTGTAAGTACATACTTATTCTTAACCATGAAATTGAAGAAATCAGATAGAAATGATCTTACAACAAACCTGATCATGCCAGAAGGTTCTCTAGATGTTCCTTCAAGTTGGTTGTTGTTTGGTTGGTTGGTTTTGTCTTTCTTGTTTGTTTGTTTGGTTTGATTATTTTACAAAGTTTCTCTGTGTATCTTTGACTGTTCTGTCCTAAAATTCACCCTGTAAACCAGGCTGGTCTTAAACTTACAGAGATCCACCTGCCTCTGCTTCCTGAGTGCTGGGATCAAAGTCATATGGCAACACTGCCTGGCTCAAGTTTCTAAATATAGATAGTGTCTATCTCTGTAGAGAGTTGAATGCTGTGTACTCAGGAACCTCTTGAGTCTTGACTTCATCTTAGCAATGCCAGCCAATTTCTATACTATCCAGCCTCTGTTCCAAAATCCAGAGGAACAGGGCAAACATTCTGCTCTGCCCCCAAATCAGAGTAAGTTATTCTAGCTTATAGTAATAGACTTTTACCATTACATATTCAAATTTAATTAATTTCGTTATTGAAAATCTGCATCCTCAGATGTGTGTGCACATGTATGTATATGTGAATAATTATAATACTCCCATGATTATATATTTCTGGACATACAGACACTTACACATTACACATGTATATTTGAATATACCCATTTAGCCACATCCATTATATTCCAACTCATTACTTTGGGGTGGACATAAATGGATACTATCACACTCACACCTCCCTTCTGCACATAGAACACTATCCATCTACTATTTACACAATGATATATAGGAGAGGCAAATCATCATACTTTTTTACACATATTCTCACTTCTCTTTTGCTTTAATGTATAATTCTGTCCTTCTTTCACATGTAAGCAGCATATTGGCTTGCAGACACTAATTTTGTTCTTCATGAGCCACATTTCTTTTGTAGCACTAACAGTCAACCTAAGCAGGAAAACTAAGAGCTTTCATAAGTTATGCAAGTTCCCTATTACTGACATCTATCCTGCTTTATAAATACATGTGACATTTTAGCTTTTTGCTCCTTGTCTTACACAGTGTTTTCTTTTCTCTTGTAAACTATTCAGGCTGGCTTCATCACAAATTTGCAATGATCCTCCTGCCTCTACATCATGAGTGTTGGAATTACAGGCATGTAAGTGGGACCCTGCATGTGGTTGGTAGGCAGGGAGGTAAACTTTGAAGAGGTAAGAATGAAAACTCTGTTCAGATTGACTTTGTCAACCTGAATCAAAATTCAGGGAGCCTGATGGCATGAAGTTTATTGCCGGATATATATATATATATATATATATATATATATATATATATATATATATATATATATAAAATTTGGGGGGAGGGTTTCTGGTGTAATACAATCCCCAGAGCACAAGAAAACATAATTACTTAAAACTCACCTCAAGGGGTATGCCATTTTTTCCAAGAAGATGTGTTCTGTAAATAGGCTACTTGTACTAACTTAAGGGCCTAGGGAGAAATCTGGCTTGGTCTTTTCACACAGACAGTATAGAGGTCATTTGGCTGTTAGTCACCTCCAGCCCTTGATGTGGGAGCTTGGGGGAGCCTCTGGTTATACAGATAATGTAAGAGTCATTTAGACTATTAGGTATTCCCAGCCTGCTCGCAGAAGCTTGGGGAGCTCCTCCTTGTAAGGGGCGTGTTATAATTTAGATCATTAGCCACCTCTGATCTTAGTTGTAGACGCTTAACAGAAAGTATAGATCACCAGGCTGGTAATCACCTCCAATTCCCAGATTTCTGGGTGGAAGACTAGGTTTTACATGCATTCTCTTGAGAGAGCAATCCCATGTACTTAACACTCTGGATTTTCCTGAAGATCTGTGGGTGCAAAGACCTTTGCACTCCCAATAGGCATGTTCCATCATATCTAATATCATGGTTAATGTTGATTTTCACCTTGTCAAGATATAGAATCATTTAAGAGTCAAATAATCTGGGCATGCCTGTGAAGAAGTTTCTATATTAGGGTCACTGAGATGGGAAGATACACCCTAAATGTTAGGAGCACCATTCACTGGGTTAGGATTCAACACTGAAGAAAGTGAGCTGATAAGCAGCATTCACCCTTATCTGCCTCCTTCTTACAGACACAATGTGACCAAGTGCCTGAAGTTCCTGCTGACACACTTTCCTTTGCCAGTCATATGGGCGCAGTTCATTTCCAGGACAGAAAATTGCGGAAGATAAGCAGACTTACTAGTCTCATCATCAGGCATCTTTATGCATGTATTTCATTACCAAGTCCCAAGGCAGTGGCTTGTACACTGGAGAGCTCCAAAATACCTAAGAGCTAGTCTATAAACTTCCATTCTCCAGAAAAGCAGTGCCACCATTCCATATCTCTGAAGACAAATGGCCATGAAAACCACATGCCAGGGACTGAACTTCAGGAATATATCTTGAATCTGCACCAATCCAAATCCATCTGATTATCTCAAGTCTACCTCTGCCAAATAAGAATGAGAGACATTGTGTATGGAGTCTTCACGAAGCTAAAATATTTTAGAAAGAAAAGAGCAACTTTACATGATCTCTCTAGGAGCCTTCTGTTGTAAGCATTAAAAATTCCATTTAATCTGAACCCTTTATTTTGCATGTGACAGTCTGAGCACCAAATTTAATAACCAGTATATGCCTCCCAACTGTTCAGATACTAAGAAAAGTACTACTTGAAAGCAAGGCAGACTGAGAAAAAAATGTACATTTGCCTAGGTCTACTCCTTCCTGCTGTAGGATGGAGAGTAGTTCTTACCTTGGTGAAGAAGACTATGTACAGAAGTCTATAACTTTTCTCCTTAAGATGGTACATGTTCATGAAAATATGAGGAGATTCCACCATAGTTCAAGTCTCTAGATTTTACACACACTTGATTCAAGACTGAGAAGGATCCGTGCTCAAGGACCTGCTAAGAAGCTATTCCAACGCTTAACATAATGAAAATTCTGGTTCTTTAACTAAAGTTGGCTATGAAAAATTTCCCCAGTAAAAAGAACTGATGAGATAAAAGGTTTATTTAGGTCAGAATTCTAACTTATTGTCTCTCATTGTGGAGAAGTCAAGGCAGCAGAACTTGAAGCACCTAGTCACTTTCCATCCATAGTCAACAGCAGAGACTAATGAATGAATGCATGCCGGTTGGTGTGCATTTCACTTTCTCCACTTTTTGAAACAATCTAAGTTCCCCTGTCTACAGAATGGTAACACCCACAGTGGACCAGTCCTCCCACCTCAATTAACATTATCAGTATAACACCCAGTCTAATGTAGAGAACAACTCATTGAGACTCCCTTTCACAGTGATTCTAGATGGTATCAAGGTGACAATTAAAACTAACCATCACAGGAAGCCTGAGGACTTCTGGGAAGAGATTTTGAGGATGTAGACGGATGTAGACAGGAGCCTGACATTTTCTAGAGTCTCATGGTTTTCAAATTTCACCACAAAACTTAGAGTTGAACTCCTGCTAACATCATCTTAGAGCCAAGGAGAGCCCTGGAACGATTGTTTATAGCTGTGGGCCTCTTTTTAGAAGTCCTCGTGATTTCTTTTTTGGCCAGTATATAGTACCAGGAACCGAGGACATATATTGTGGATCTTTAGGTCTTCCTCACAGCTTCAAGAAGTAAAAACCCTAATATTCTATTAAAATACTTTTTTTTTTACAAAATTCTTAGTGTTAGGTGTATGGTATGAATTTATGAGTTGTTGCACTGGGGCCCCAGAGTGCCCCAGTGTAGACTCTTTTTCTTCTTGGTTGTCCGTCAGAACTAGACAAGACCCTATTGCTGAAGACAACATATACCTTGCTTGCATCTCATTGAGAACACAAGCTAAAAGCTTCTTGTCCATTGGCTGGCTTTCATAGTCTCGTAAGGTGCTGCATAAGCTTCTGGAAAAGGAAATGGACCACTAGCCTTACCCAGACATAAGCGCATCTGCCAGAAATGATTTAACCCATGGTAGAGAATCATGACCTTTTGTAACAATCTGACTGGGGTGATGTGGAATGAAAAAGAAGCTGGCAGACCCACACAGAAGAGCTCTTATGGAGAGATACCAGCTGCCTAAATATTCAGTCCATTTATTATATAAAGATTAATGAGGAGGCAGGTAAGCTATTCTTTTTTATTTTTATTAATATTAATTTTTTGTTTGTTTGTTTTTCAAAACAGGGTTTCTCTATGGCTTTGGATGCTGTCCTGGAACTAGCTCTTGGAGACCAGATTGGTCTCAAACTCACAGAGATCCAACTGCCTCTGCCTCCTGAGTGCTGGGATTAAAGGCATGCACCACCACCACCCAGCTAGGTTAGCTATTCTTGATAAAGGCTCTTTTTAGGAGAGCAGTCTCAAAGTGTGGTTACCTGGAAGAGGAAGCCCAGGTTGATACATTCTGCATACTTTGTATATATCTGTACTTGGACTAAGGATGACCTTAAAATTTTCCTGAGCCTAGCCTATGGAAGGCCTTGCTTTTCTCATTGGTCTGTGGTATTCCTGTTTTTGACATGGCTGTACTGATTTCAAGAATAAACATTTACTCAGGACTTTATCTGCTTCACACACAAGGGGAGACATAGACCCCAGGGCAAGAGAATACTGTTGTTTTGCTGAATTGACAAAGCATCAAACCACCTTCTAAATGTTCATGATTATACCCATAGACACGGCACTCTTAGCCTTAATCCATAAAGCCTCTCTTTCCATTGAATGGTAGTGAATACAGAGATCCATGGTTGCATAAATTACTAACAATAAGAAATGAATGAGTGTTCAGCCCTAACAAGACATTTATATCATCTCCTCTAAGGCCCAGGGAACATTGATTAAGGGGAAACAGAAAGAATGTAAAAGATAGAGAATAGGGAGTATTATGTCTGCACAAGAATAGGCTCATCAAAAGTCATGCATTGATATAGGATGGGATTTAGAGGGCCCTATTTCTCACTACTGAACTATTTACTACTGATAGATTCATGGAAGGGGGAGTCATAGCCGTTAAATGTGTCTCTACTAGCTTCAATGGACAGTTTGAATCCAACAGTCACACACGATGACCCTGGTGAAACTAAATGGGTCACAAAAGTAACCTTAAACCCATGAATTTGAAGAAAGGATTAGTAAGGGCATGGGTTGTGTGATAGGAGTGTGAGAGACCTAAGAGGGATGTAGGGAGAGAATAACCAGATGCATTAAATTCATGTATGAATTGTCAAAGAAAAAGCTTAATAAAAGGGTATTTTACCCACTTCATCTTTATCTCTGCTTCCCCTCTGTCTCTCTTTTCATGATCTCACTTTGTTGACTGTGGCCTAGACATGAACTTGTGACTCTCCTGCAGCATAGTAGTGTTAGGTTTACAAAGGTTTTGTACCACCACAGATTTTTCTTAATAGATTTTATTTTGTGGGGCAGTTTTAAGTTTGTAGAAAAATAGAACAGGAAATCCAGAGCACTCTCATACTCTTCTCACATATAAATCAGTATATGTTTTTCCATATTCTTAGCATCTTGAGTTACATTATAATAGATGAAACTACATTGATATATTAACTAAATCTCACCATGTACATTAAGGTTCATTTTTGTGCTGTATCATTCTATAGGCTTTGCCTAATGAATATTGACCATTGCAGTATCATCTAGAATAGTTTCACTAATCAAAATATCCTCCGTGACTGCTTTAGTTTGCTTTCTATTGCTGTGATAAACACCATAAACAAACGTAACTTGGGGAGGAAAGGATTTATTTAGCTTACACTACATGATCATCATTAAGAAAGCCAAGGCAGGAACTAGTCTTGGAGGGGAGGAACTGAAACAGAGGCCCTGGAGAAATGATCACTATGGGCTTCTCTCCTTGGCTTGCTCAGCTTGTGTTCTTATACCACCCAGGACTACCATTCCAGAGATGGAAATTCCCAGTTGTCTGGGCCTTCTCGCATCAATCATTAGTAGAATGAATTGCCCTAAGAAGTTGCTAAAAGACAACTTCCAGGTGACTCTAGCTTTGGTCAAGTTGATACCACCAAACAATAAAAGAACAACGAAAACTAACCAGTATATGTATGCCTGGATCTCTCAGAGGCCAGGAGAGGGTGTCAAATCCCCTGAAAATGGGGTTTTGGTTGGCTGTGAACTGCCATGTGAGTGGTGGGACCCAAAGTTAGATTCTCTAGAAGAACAGTGAATACTTTTAACCACTAAGGCATCTCTCTAGCCTCTTATTGTATTGTCCAATTACCTATTATCAAGTTTCCTTCTGGCTTTTTTGTGTGTCATTAATTTTGCTGATTCCTTCCCTCATTCCTTCCTCTCCTCATCTTCTTGTACTTTTCTACCCACTTAGACCTCTCTGCTTTTCTCCCTTCCCCTTTATAACACATGTTCTACTACTTCTGTCACCTTAAAGTTCCCACTTCTCTACTTTCGTGGCTCCATTTCTAAATTAATGGCCCTAAACACACTCATCCTCTCCTAAATGCACATATATGAAGATTAGCATCCAGGATCCCCACCTGAGGAATTTCTCTTTCTGACCTTCAGTTAAGGTAATATTTTCTAGTTCTTTCATTTTACTGATAATTTCATAATTTATTTTTTCACAGTTAATAAAATAACATTTTGGTATATGTATCACATGTTAATTATCCTTTCATCAATTGATGGGCATGTAGGCTGCCTCCATTTTCTTTTTATTATAAATAGAGCAATAATAAACATGGATGCACAAGTACTTCTGTTGCACAGTATAAAGGCCCTCCCTTAGGTGAATGCCCAAGAGTTGCATATTAGGGTCATATGAAAATTCTCATTTCAATTTTCTAAGAAACTCCAACATTGATTCCCAATTTATACTCTGACAAATACTGAATAAAGTTTATTGCAACCAATATTTACTATCAATTTTTTTCTTGATGGTAGCAGTGAGCAATCATTTTTTCTGATACATAAAGTTATTCTCTGTAAGGTGAATAGCTGAAGAAGCTGATTATTTTTTTAAAGTACTTATTGGATATCTTTAATTCTTATTTTGAAGTGTCTAATTTTAAGTTCACTTGAACTTTTATTTATTGGTGTACTTGTATTTTATCTGTTTGTTTGTTTGTTTGTTTGTTTCATGGCCTGTTTATTATATAGGCCATGTAAATCTAGAACTCACTGAAATATTCCTGCCTCTGTCTTCCATGTGTTGGGATTAAAAGTGTGCTACAATGCCTAGGCAGTTTACTTGCTCTTTCTTTGGAATTGAATGTTTTGAGTGTTTTATCTATTTTGGGTATTTATTAGTTGTTATTAGTTATTTGCTGGATGAACTGCTGTCAAATGTTTTCTCCCATTCCTTAGAAAAGCATAAGGAAGTAAAAGACTTGTATAACAAGAACTTTAAAATATTGAAGAAAGAAATTGAAGATGTCAGAAGATGGAAAGATCTCCCATGTTCATGGGATTGGTCAGATTAATATAGTGAAAATGACCTATCCTACCAAAAGCAATCTTTAGATTTAATGTAATCCCCATCAAACATCACAACATGATTCTTCACAAAAATAGAAAGGACATTTTTTAGCTTAATATGGAAACACAAGAAACTCAGGAATAGCTGAAACAATTCTGAATCATAAAAGAACTACTGAATCATAAAAGAACTACCCTCAACCTCATTTTGTAATACAGAGTTATAGTAATAAAAAATGGCATGATATTAGTACAAATTCATACATGGCGAACAATGGGATAAAATTGAAGATCCAGCCACAGTTCCATGCACCTGGTTTTGTCAAAGAAGCCAAAAATACACATTAGGGACAAAAGATGACATCTTCAAAAAAGATGGCGCTGGTCAAACAGGATAGCTACACTCAGAAGAATAAAAGTGGACTTTTGTTTATCACCCTACACTCAACTCAACTCAAACTGTATCAAGAGTCTCAACATAAGCTGGGTGGTGGTGGCACTCACCTTTAATCTCAGCACTCAGGAGGCAGAGGCAGGCAGATCTCTGTGAGTTTGAGGGCAGCCTGGTCTATAGAGCAAGTTCCAGGACAGCCAGGACTACACACACACAAAAAAAACCCTGTCTCAAAAAAATATCAACATAAGGCTAGAAATCCTGAATCTGATAAAAGAGAAAGTGGTGAATAAGCTTCAACTCATTGACAGAAAAAAGGATTTACTGTGCAAGAAATTGATAGTACAGGCATTATGAGGATTAAATAGGAAGGTTGATGGGAGAGAAGGGTAAAGGAGAGACTGTTGGAAGGAACAACTACTAATATGAAAAACAAAATGGAAATTTACTACTCTCAAAGCTTCCTAAAATTTATACATATGTGAAAAGAACTTAAAAGGAGCCATCATATGATAGATGAGACAATGCCCCCAACTAGACATCATTTGACACCAAGTAAAACACTCAGTACCAGAAATGGGTTACATCTCTTTGAGTCATTGGTTAACAGGGTCCTATAGAACCCCAAGGCTATTAATACCCTCCAAAACCTGATGTTAATGTAGTATTGCTCCTAGCACTTGGGAGGTAGAGGCAGGTGGATCTCTGTGAGTTCAAGTCCAGCCTGGTCTACAGAGCTAGTTCCAGCACAGGCTCCAAAGCAATATAGAGAAACCCTGTCTTGAAAACCCAAAATCAAAACAAAGCCAAACAAAAAAACAAATAAAGTAGTATTGTTAAAGATATGACTTGCTTAAGACATGTAACCTTGAGAAATTGAGTTATTGCCCAGTTAGAAGCTTCACCCTCACCTAATAGTGGTTATGGTCTGGAAGATACTTTGCACACTCACAGGGGAGAAAAATAATCATTACCATCCAGATACACACTCTGTAACCTACAATAACAAGCTGGCTTCAAGATAGACCAGTGGAATTGTGGCAGTAATATTAAGGAAGTAACCAACTGCTTCTAAAAATTAAACTTAAGGCCCACTCCATGAGTAAGAACTACATAGGTCATGGACTCTAGGGGAAAAACTACTACTACTATTCTCCTGGAAGGGTGGTAGTATAACATATACCACCAATACCGAGTAAGGCTGTTGATGACTTTTCTTTACGAGCAGCTTGTATATCACCTTCTGGTATTATCAAAGCTAGCGAGAAGGAAGCTTTCAGTTCAGTTCCAGTTTGAATTACTATGCCCTTCAACCAAAGTAACAGATTGTTTGTATTAAATTTAGTTGTCTAGGGTGATGCTATCATAGCTCTCACGATTCTGAAACAAGAATAAGCTAGAATATACCAAAAAGAAAGACAGAGAAAACTAAGTAAATAATTCAGATCAACAAAAGTACATACTGCATATTTTCTCCAGTATAGGAAAAGTCTGTGTATGTGTGTTCTATAGAGAGAGGAGGTGGGAAGGAGATAGAATGTTGCAGGAATCTTTCTGAAATAAGCACTCTGACACCAATAAAAAAGGAAGACAGAAGATATCACTGGTGGATCAAAACCAGGACAGCTCCGGAAAGACTTTGATGTGGGGTCCAGCTTGTATTCTTATTTTATACTCTAAAACTACAAGTTGAGGCAGACAAGCAAGCAAGATTTTACAGATGTGAATGTGACAGTCAGCAAGTTGTTAAGGGCAATGACCAATAGTTTCAGCTACTTATCAAGGTCATTCTGTTCCAGGTAGTAAGAAGTGAAGTCGTGCTTGACAAATAGGCAGTACAAGCAGTGCTTTAAGTACTGAATTTAAATAAATGGATCAATATTCAATAATTGCTCTTTTCTACTTCAAGGACATCAGGGTAATGGGAAGTAGATACAGTTAAAAAATATGTTTGAACAAAAATGTCATAAAATGTATCACTTTATACAGCAAATACATATCAGTACAAAATTTAAAAACCTGATTAGAAAACAAATCACTGTTTACCAGGTTATAGGGGAAAGAAAAATGAATGGGAAGGACATGGGATATTTGGGTCGGGTAAACTACTCTATATGGTACTATCACATCATGAAATATGTTTAATAATAAACACCAAACTATAACCATACAATGTATAATAAATAACAAGGGTTAAGCCAAAGGTAAACTACAGACTGAGTGGTAATGATTTTAAATTGCAGATTCACCAATAGTAGCAAATGTGGCACTCTGAGGAGGAGAAGTGACAATAGAGAAGGTTATATATGTGTGAGGGGCAGGAGATAGATGCCATATATCTTTCTGTTTTGATGTGAACCTCAAATGTCTCCAATAAAATTGTTCAAAAGGAGAAAAAAGGAACTGAGAGAGGGCAGTATGCTAATTAATAAAAATGCTTAGCTTCACCCATTTTTGTAAGAGTCACCATTTTGTGTAGGTGAGGGCCATGATTGACAGACAGATGAGAAAGGAGTCACAGATAGATTTTTTAAAAGATGGCAAAATTACTCCCGGGTTCTTTCTGGCTCTCCTGACCTGAGACAAAGTTTTGGCAGCCTTTTTCTCATGTCAGTAGGGCCTCCTGCCAACAGACCTGTCTGAGAAGTTTAAGGCCCAACCAGGACACATTCACCTAAAGATTAGATTTCCTGTCTTTGCTCAAGCTGACCAACTCTGAAATTAGGAGAAGACCCCAATTCTAGACCAGCAAATACCCTAAGCATCCCAGTATGAAAGGAGATGGAACTCTGGCTGCCTGGGTACCCTTCTGCTTTGCAGGGGGTCTTTGTCTCCATGTCCCTTGCTGTGCATGTGTGCTTCTTCACCATCATTAAAATCATTCTCCATCTGTTTTGCTTGCTGTTGTGTCTGGGATTTTTCCTGCTGCTACCGGTTGTGCTTGAGAAGTTTTCTGCCTTTTAATTATTTAGCTGGCAGAGAAAATAATGAATCCAAGCTGGTCCAGACACCTGGAGGATAACAAGTAACTGAAACTTTCAAGAGGTACTTTCAGCCTTGAGCATTTAAAAGTGTGTGGGGGGGCGGTGAGTTTGTACTCATGTGTTCCTGAATTCTAAGTTCATGTCTTGTCAGTGTATCTGGTATCACTGAAAGGCCTTTTAAATAACAGAAAATCTTTCATTTAATCAACTCATATACTGATTTATAACTTTTTGTCCCCCCCTTTTTTTTTAAATGATTTTTCCTTCTATTTTATTTTATTTTTTTTGTCTTTCTATTTTTTTCTTTCCATCTCCCTTTCCTCCTTCCTGCTTCCACTCTGTTCTTCCTCATTCTCTTGGCTTTTGAAAAAAGGTTTTATTTCATAGACCAGGCTGACCTTTAACTCGCTGTATATGGTACCCACTCCACCCCCCTCATCCCTCACCTCCCCCACCTTAACCTTCTGAGTCCTGGGATTAAAGGCCACCACACCCTCCTGTCTTCTCTTCAGTTCTCTATATAAATTTCTTACCACAGAGAATCATGCTGAAGAATTCTGAAAACCTGTTTTCCAGGAATTCCCAGACACCTGTTTAAAATGCCCACAGACACATTTACAAGTCCATAGACTCATGCTTCCAGGACAGATTTAGAAGAAAACTTGGGTTAGAAATCTGAAATGTGGATTTATCACATACAGTACGACATTGAGAAAAAACACCTAATTTTATTAAGTTTTTGTTTCCTTATCTTGAAAATTGAACAATAAAACCTACCTTATATACTTTATGTGAAACTGCAAAATAATAGATTCCAAACTCTTGAGAAATCAGTGAAGTACTATCAAATCATAAAGCTTGCTTCTTTTATACTAAATAAACATGTAATCTTGCTTACTTAATGCTTTTTACTTTTCTCTCCTGTCATTCCTTCCTTTGCTTTTTAAAAGTTTATTTTGTGAATCTTTGAGAAAGTATTTTATGTAGCCAAGGCTGGCCTCAAACTAGCTATATAACTATATGTCCTTGAATTTCTGATCACCCTGTTTCTACCTCCCCAAATGCTGAGATTCCATCCTGTTTCACAATGTTTGGTTGAATAGCTGTGTGGTAAACTTGATTTAAAAACTACTAAGGAAAAAGTCAGGGCTGACAATGTATCACAGAAACAGAGCATATATATAAGTAGTGCCTGATTTCAATACTTGGTATCACAGTTTTATAAAGAAATAGCAAAGATAAAACAAATGTATCTTAACAATTATCAACATGTAACCCCTCTTGTAGCATCTACACATTTGCTTTCTCCATTATCTAATTTATTTTTTATAACTTTTGAATTATAATTTTATACAATAAATTACATTTATTTAGCATATAAAACACATAGCTCAGCAGTAAAACGCTGATCATACACTGATGTTCAATCTCTAGAATGGCAAATTTAAGTAAATAAATAAAGCATAAAATTTGGTTCACTTCCACCTATAAAACCATGACCACAAATAGCAGCAACACCACCGTGATAATAAATATTTGTCATCCCCAAAGTGAAAACAGGTCTTCTGAAAGTACAGGTGGAATCACAATAAGATGGCACTGGAAGCTCATTTTCTTCCCCTTTCCAGTAGTTTAGCAGAGAACAGATAGAGCTGTCAGTGGAAAGACAAGCTCTTTGGTTGATTGCAGGCAAGGCTTTTCCTAGGTTCCTTGGTATGCAGACCTTGATCTTGGGCATGCACAAACCCCAGCATTGTGAGATTGTTGATAAATTTCTTTTTCTTTAGAGAAACTATGTAGCACCTAGCCTCAGGTACAACAGTGGAGTTTAAACTCTTTTCTTAATGGAATTCCCACAGAGTTAGATTGGATTGCTAATCAGACACACTCCTCTTTGCTGGAACTTTGTATACAGGTCATATAGAACATCTACAACCAGCCTATGCTGCAGAACAAGGAGAGTTCAGGAGACTGCATGTACTACTTCTTTT
This sequence comes from Cricetiscus sungorus, assembly GCA_030556225.1. NCBI lineage: Eukaryota > Metazoa > Chordata > Mammalia > Rodentia > Cricetidae > Cricetiscus > Cricetiscus sungorus. The sequence goes on from JANBXA010000126.1 coordinate 6,119,586, forward strand.
CTGCTTGCTCGTAAGTCACCCCCTCCACCAATAAATCCTATGCTATACTTATATTTTGTGCTATGATCAAAGTGGTCTCCCCAAGTAACAGCAACAGGTAACAGTGATTATACCTCTTGGAAAGTTCAGAATGCGAGAATGTGAAATTTTGTTTCAGGAGAAATTTAAAGCAGGGATTTGGTTTAGTTAGATCAGGATTATGATAAAAATAGTTCAGAATTGGGAGAACAACAGGGCAAAGATTTGGAAGCTTGGAACTTAAAAGATCGTAAGGAAATTTTAAATCTCTGTTGTTGCTTTAACTGAAGAGTTGATGAGGTATTCCTGGAATGGACAGCAGTGCTGTCCTCTGCTCAGGCATGGGAGTTATCAAAAATAGAGTCTTGTTAATTTTAAAAAACAAAAGAATCGTGTTTAGTTAATGTAGACTGTTTTAGTACTGTACTCAAAATTAACGTAAGGCAAGCAGGTTCTGCTTTTCAGGTGCTAATTGTGTATGTCTGTGATATAGTGTGTGGTTACAAAAATGAATGACATTTTTCAAAAAAATGAAAAGAAATTGAAGTTCAGTTGTGCTTGTTTTCACGTTAAAGATTGAATGTAGGTCCTCACACATGCTAAGTACCCTGGCAGCTTAAAAGATGAATGGAAGTTAGTAAATACAAGTTGGGTTTTCTGCACCTTTGTTTCAATTACACTATGGATTCATGAAAGGAATCATGAAGTATATGGTATTTTCTATAGCGTGTGTAGCGCCCTTGCTACAATCTGTTCCAGGAATCAGGCAAAGGTCTAGAGATTGAAATAAAGAGACAAGACAGCGGGTCATTTGTTCAATGGCAATGTCAGAATGCCGAATGCCGAACACCGAATGCTCTTTATTGATGGAATGGAACAGGCTTGAATACTGACTTACAGCACAATGGACAATAACAGGAATTTTAGGTTTAGCTCCTCCCCACAAGGTGTCTGTTATCACGAGGTGTGTGTTATCAAAACAGGAAGAGTACCAATAACAGCTTTGGGGCAAGTAGTTCTGGCCAACAGTTTCAGGTTTGCCCAAGGTGCCTCGGGGCCCTACTGGTCCCCCTTTCTTTTAATTATAAACTAACAACCTATTTTAAGTGGCAGAGGATGTCAGCATAATTTCTTATCCATGATTGGAGAGGTCAGCCAGGCCCATAACCCTCCTGTCTTAGGTTGGATATTTTCCCCCTTCTGCCTTACCTGTCTTTGGTGAATAGTTTGTCAGCCATACGTGGGCAGAGGCATTTTCTCTTGAGCCAAAGACAGGAGAATCTGTCTTGTTTGAATGTTGACCTGGGCCTGGCTAATGCTGTGGTGAAGTAGCACCAAGTTCAAGGGCTATGGACCCCAGTGAGAGAGAGCTTGCCCATTCTCTAAATAATTTGCCCGCAAGTTGAAGTCCTTGTAAGGTCTTCTACACTGGCAGGTGGTACTCAGGTTTCATTGATGTTAATGATCTGCATGGTTAAAGCATGTGTATAATTTAAAAACTGATGCATTAACTCAGATATGTGTGAAGGAGAGAGAACAAGAAGCCATATGAGCCTCTCACAATAAATCAAATTGTTCCTATAGAAGGCTAGTTTGTAGATTTAGTTTTAAAAATGCCAATTTGTACTAGATAATCGAGTGTGTTTTGGGTGGCTAAGGCTTTAGCTAATTCACCTGATAGTTGATCCACTGTGCTTGCAGTATTTACAGATTGGGAGAGGGCTATTCTAGAAACTGTTGCTTCAGTGGTGGAGATGGCACTGGCAGCCATGATCCCGAAATCTCCTTTCCTCTCTGCTGCACAAGTTGGTCATCTGTAGTGGTCTCTAGCATAGGTACCACCTGGGGTACATGGTCTACAACAGCTGTTACTTCATATGTCCAGCAACTAACCAGTCAGCAGACCTGCTGAGAACAATTGAAACTTCCTCTAAAATTAGTAGCATTACAATAAAAAGGAAGGGAACCTGAACACAAGCAGCTGAAATAATAATAATAATTAGTAGTCAGGAAAAAGGGCCACATTGGGCTACTCAGACCCACAGGCATCAGAATAGGTGGATCTTTGATGAAGGCCCACTGGGCCTTCTCACTCTCTGCTACAATCACAGTCCACCCCCCATATGGCGAACCAGATGCACAGGCACCTAAACAGGGTTATCTGCATCTTGTGGAAAGACACAAACTGGCCCTCAGGCCCACACCAGAACTGGGTCGGGGGCACACTATTGTCTGGTAGTGACATTCTTCCACATAACTGAGCCATAGTCAGATGACTGAGGGTGTCAATGCCTGTCGGCTGCAGATCAAGCAGCACCATCAATAGTTAAAAAAATTAAAATATAAAGCATAAGAGAAAGGTGATTATGAGGAGACCCAGTAAATTCCCCCTTTTTTATGAAGATAGGCTTTAATTGTGTAATGTGCAAGCTCCATCATGGCCTGACCTTGAGGATTGTAAGGGATGACTGTCTTATGTGAGATTAAAAAAAAAAAAAAAACTTTGCAGAAAGAGTTGAAACCCTGACTAGTATGAGCAGGGCCATTATCAGTTTTTAATTGTCTGGGCATTCCCATATAAAGAAACACTTGCAAAAACTTGGCTCTTAACATCCTTAAGCCTTTCTCCAGTATGGGCAGAGGAAAATATGAGATGAGAATGGGTATCCACAGATACATGAACAAATTGTAGTTGGCCAAAGGAAGGAACATGGGTAACATCCATCTGCCAGATATCATTAGGCGTGACACCCAGGGGGTTTACTCCAAGGTGTAGAACAGGTAAGAACTCTGCATATAGGGGACAATTCTTAACTATATTAATAGCTTGGTCTCCAGTAATTTTAAAATGGAATTTAAGTGACCCTGTTTTAAGGTGGAAGGTTGTATGAGCTTTGCAGGCTGCTTTATAACCAGACTCTCATATCATCATAATGGCACTATCTGTTTTAGTATTAAAATCAGCAATGGCATTTCCTTCACTCAAAGGGCCAGGCAAATCAGAATGTGCTCGGAGATGTCCTATAAAGAATTGGATGAGAGTACCTCCATAGTAGGCTTTGTATGGCTAGTAAATGTTCCTGTACATGAGAGACCAGAGCTATATAGGCAGCAGTTTCTAAGGGGGCCAATATATGATACATATATTTACTGTCAGTGTATAAGTTAAACAGCTCATCAGAAAAATGTTGAAGGGCTAATTGTACTGCAGCTAGTTCAGCAAATTGTGAAGATTTCACTTTAAGTGTAGAGAGTTTAATAATGGGAAAGGAAACAATGACTGCACAACCATTTGAGGAGATGTCTGTAAATACATTGTGGGCCCCCTTCAAAGGATTTTTGGAAATAATCTTGGGGAAATACACAGGGTGATTTTTAAAAAAAAAAAATAAGCCAATTTATTGGAAGGAAAATGACTATCAAAGTGGCAGGGTGTAAAACACAAGAAATGTGCCCAATCCTCATCAAACTGTTGAAGCCATTGTATCTGTTGTTGAGTAAAGGAGTGTCAGTTACATCCGGGATCTTGCCAAAAACTTGGAGATTCATTTTGTATGCCTTTTGAATAATGGAAAGCATTGCCTGGGGATAAGATCTAAATGTCTTTCCTGGGGATGCATGTTTATTCACCCATAATATAGGCCCAGTTTGCCAAAACATCACGGTAGGGAAATATGCTGAAGCAAAAACTAATAACACCAAGTTTTGAGAATAGTCAATATAATTTAACTGTGCAGATTGGAGGCATTTTTTGCACAAGTTGTATACATTCTCACACAGCAGGTGTTAAGGTGCATGGAGAAGTGGGATCAGAATCTCCTTGTAAAATATCAAATAAGTGTCTAAGCTGCCCAGTGGTTAGGGCCAAACTAAATTGAACCCAATTTATATCTCCATATAATTTTTGAAAATCATTAAGGGTGGTGGTCAGTGTTGTTTTGATACAGCTGCTGTGATGCAGCTGCTATGGCCTAAGAAACACAAACACGAGATTGAGCGCCCACGTGGAGTTTATTGAGAGAGGGGAGAGGAAAGTGGGGGGTAGCTGGTGGCCAACCGAAAGCGGGGGGAGAGAGAGAGAGAGAGAGAGAGAGAGAGAGAGAGAGAGAGAGAGAGAGAGAGAGAGGGTCCCAGAGAGAGCAAGAGAGAGAGAAACAAGAGAAAGAGAAACCAAGAGAGAGAGGTGCGCTTGGCGCGCTTGCTTTAAAAGGGGAGCTTGCGCATGCATAACCCAGTCTCCGCCCAGCCAGGTAAGGCTTGATGTAGTGATTACTCGCCCCGCCCATCAGAGGCGGGGCCCACAGACTGCCGAGCCTCAACATTCCCACCTCTTATTACTATTAAAAAGGTGGGGGTTGGGCATGGCCCAACAGGGTGAGACTGCAGGTTTCTAACAGTCAGTCCATCCATCCTTTAAGTTATCTTTTGAGGATGGATACCAGAATATAACAATTTATGACCCAGGTATTGATAGGGAAATTCTTGTTGTACCTTTTCTGGGGCTATTCTTAAGCCAGTTAGTTAAAGGTTATATTGCAATTCCCCAAAAGCCTCATTCACTTCCTTAGGATCTGGGCCAGCTAAAAGAATATCATCCATATAATGTATAATTAAAATTTCTCCCTAATGGGGGCAATGGCCAAAGATACATAAATTTGACAAATAGTGGGACTACTGGCCATTTCCTGAGGCAATACCACCCATTGACATCTCTTATAGGACTTTTTAAAATTAACAGAAAGACTGCTAAATGCAAATCGCTCACTATCCTGAGGATGCAAGGGCATGGTAAAAATGTAAACCTTTAGGTCTATAACTAATAAATGATAGCCTTGAGGAATACTACAGAGGAAGGTAAGCCAGGTTGTGTGGCTCCCATAATTTGTATACAATCATTAATAGCTCGGAGATGTTGTAGGAGTCTCTGTTTTCCAGATTTTTTCTTTACAACAAAATTGGCATATTCCATGGTGAAGTGGAAGGAACAATATGTCCTGCCTCTAATTGTTCCTGTACAAGTTGGTGTGCAGCCTGTAATTTCTCAATAGATAAGGACCATTGCTCCACCCAGACTGGATTATCAGTTTTCCAAATAATAGGAATGGGAACAGGCTGCACAGCAATAGCCCCTAAGGAAAACTTCCCAACCCAGATCAATCTCCATCTTTTTTGATAATTAAATTTTAGGATGCAATAGACTGAGGGTCACCTTGGAGGAACTTACCCAGTCCTCTTCCTTGTACATAACCTTGGTCAGCCAGCATATTTTTAACAGTCTCGGCAGTAAGTACCACTCCCATGGCCTGAAGCACATCTCTTCCCCAAAGATTAACAGGGATATGACTTAACACATAAGGTTGAAAAAGACCTGTATGTCCTTCATCATCTGACGATTTAAGAAGCTGAGTACTACATTCTGGATCCACAGCACTACACACTCCTCTACTAAAGTCTATCGAAGCATCCATACAGATTCCTTTGGCTCTTAGGCCATGCTGGCTTTGGCCATTTCCTGTTAACTTGCTCTGGAGGCCAGCTGTGGGACTTGTAGATTGCCAACATTGACCAGATGTCTTTTTTGATTATATCCCAAACAATTCAAATAGTACCTTTTGTTAGGATTCACACATTCATAATCACATTTCATACACACATTTGTGTGGACACACCATACATACAAAACATACATATACAAGATGGCATTTGTGTTCAAAAGCTTCAGAAATTCTTTGTTTTATTGTTCAAATTCTGCTTCCAAAGTATCTTCTTCATCAGTTACAATAGAACTATCATCTCCTAGTTGAGATCCCTCTTGTTCTGATAGATTTCACAGATTCTAAATCTTGTACTTCCTCAAAAGTTGTAATCATCTCTGCCATTTTTTCTTTTACTTTATGGCAATGAATTCTTTAGCTGTCTTGTTTTAATCTCTATGCCCTGTCTTTCAATAGGGCCACTAATTGCCCACTGAGAATTTCCTTAGAGTCACTGGCACCCATCCTTCAATATACCCTCATTCACTTACTTTTCTGGCTGGCCTCTGAGGGCGATCTCTTAGTTGGTCCTTTCTTCCTGATCTCAGTGGGACCTCCCTCCACTTGTAGTGCCTGCGCTACAATATGTTCCACAAATCAGGCAAAGGCCTAGAGATTGAAATAAAGAGACAAGACAGCGGGTTATTAGTTAAATGACAACATCAGAATGCTGAATGTCATTTATGGAGGGAATGGAATTGGCTTAAATACTGACTTACAGCACAGTGGAAAATAACAAGGTGTGTATTATTGAAACAGGAAGAGTACCAATAACAGCTTTGGGGAAAGGAGTTCTGGCCAACAGCTTCTGGCTTGCTCAAGGTGCCTCAGGGGTCCATGCAGGGCTCTCCAAGCGTGTATCCAAAACAAACAAACAAAAAAAATTTAAAGGCCACATCCTTGGCTCTCTGATCCTTTAAGATATACCACTGGCCCCATCTCTCTGCTAGCTTGTACTTTAGGAAACAATACATAATCTAAAAACTGAAACATAAATCCTGTTCAAAGATTAAGGGGTTGGACTAGAATTATGAGCCATAATGCTGTTTAAGCACACAGGTAAGAAAGATTATATTGCTACTGAAGAATAAAAGAAAGAGATAACAACAACCTATTAAAATGAGCATTGTTAGCTTCTAAAGCTCAGCCTGAGAAGGCACAGGTCCCTGATTCATCTGATAATCTATGTACTTAGGAAGTGGGCTAAATAAAAGACCTCTGGGGGGGCTCCTTATTGAGATAATAGGATGACTCCATAGAGGATCTTACAACATAAATAAGCAATTAAGTTGAAATGTGTTAGCTGGCTGTCACATCCTAGTATGTGACTCAGAAGCACTGTTGAAATAGACAATGGAGGTGAAAAGTCAGGCACTGAAGGGTTTCATTCTCAAATGTGTTGTTTATTTCTCTGCATCAATTCATCCCTTTTTTAAGAACGTCTAAGAACAGAACTTATTAAAAGAAATCTCCTCCCACAGATTGCCCCTAATCAGCCTGAAATTTCCAGAGTGACAGCACTGGTGCAGTATGACACAAAGGCCAGAAGAGCCACAAAACAGGAGAGGAGTCTTCTACACTGTTAGGGACCTCTATTTTCTTCAACCAGATTCTTGATTTCACTGCAGAAAAGAACATTTGGAGAAGACACTTATGAAACGAACTTGAAGAATTTTTACATAATGCTTTACGTCTGGTGTGGTGATGCATACCATTAATCCTAGGAAGAGGTAGATGAAAGGGTTAAACTCAACTCAAACTGGCTTCAAGCCTTTAGAACAAACCCAGTCCACCCTCCCCCTTAGTCTTCAGGAGACCTAGTTCTTGGAAACTATGTTGTATGCAACAGACCTAGGGCCAAAACTGAACACAAAGAAACACCAGACCACCTTAGTCTCCTAGATATTTGGTTCCTGGGAAACTCCAGGAGAGTTCAAAATCTCCCCTCCAGTATATTCTGTTCTAAAAACTATTGGTATCTATGTAGGTCACCTGCAAGAAGCAAGACAAAGCCATAGAAACCACAGAATGTTCCCTCTCTGCACTGACCAATGAGAATAATTGGCACACAGGTATTTCATGCCGAAATATGACTTTGTTTGTTTGTTTGTTTTTTGTTTATTGTTTTTTTTTTAGTTAACCTTGTATCCTGCCACTTTGCGAAGGTGTTTATCAGCTGTAGGAGTTCCCAGGTAGAAATTTTGGAGTCATTTATGTATAATACCATATCATCTGCGAATAGCAATAGTTTGACTTCTTTTCTCATTTGTACCCTTTGATTTCCTTTTTTTTTTTGTTTTATTGCTCTAGCTAGAACTTCAAGTGCCATATTGAATAGACATGGAGAGAGTGGACAACTTTGTCTTGTTCCTGATTTTAGTGGCCTACTGATCTCCATAATTATATTTTACTTTCTTAAAACTTTTTGATAGTAGATCAACAGGTACTGACGGGTGCTGTCAAGCCCATTGTTATTGATTCTGTTCCATCTTGATGTAAGGTCAGAGAGTTCAAAAGCATTCTTGTTCCTCAGTATTAAATGACAGAATATTTGGCATAAGGTGTGGCTACTGGATGTCTTGAACCTTGAGACCAAATTACAGGATGTTTGATTTAGGGCATGCTTACCAGATATTTTGAGTATTGGGGAAGTAATTATGTTTGTTTTATCCCTATATCTTGATAAGGAAGTCTTTTGATTGTGGTATATAAGGGCTATGAGTAATAAACCTGGGGCATCTGCAGTATTCACTGAGTGCTCTCCTGACTCTAATGTAAGACCCCCAGAATGAGGAGTCTCCCTGTTTCGGTCCGTACCCCCAAGAACTCAATGTCTAGTCCAGTTGATGCAACATGCAAGAGGCTTTAATGAACGGGACATGTTTGCACAAACGGGCCCTCTCAGCATGCAGGCTAGAGAGAAGCAACATTCTCTGGGCACGGGTATTTTTAAAGGAAAAAACCACAAGCTTAAGGAGGGGGTGTGACACTCTGTGCATTGAGTATGTGACCAGAGTCATGGGTTCTCTTTTTGAGGCCAGATGGTCTCACTGTTCAGGTCAGCAGACTCAGGGCCTCAGGGTATGCTAATTAATCTTGTCTAAGCAAACCGGAGTTGCAGCTATCTCTTTGTTTCTTAAGGACCCTATTTGAAAGATTTTAGTTTGCAGAGCAAGGATGTAAGAAAGGATTAGAAAAATATTTCTTACAAGTAGAATATAAAAAAATCATAAAGAATGGACATTGACATGGGAGCAAAGAACAGATATGAGAACAAGAAAATTACTATGGTGATGGGGCTAGTGGTTATGCTAGGCTGATTCTGTTAAATAGGGCTAGTAACTGAATCATCAATCTTTTGTGAAATGACTGAAGTGAAGTCTCTCCCAGGTCTTGGCCTACAACAAGGAAATAGGACCCCAACACTGGAACAAATGGTCCCAGATGAACAGCACTGTTTGGGTCACTCCTGGCTAACAGACAGTCTGGGGACTTCCCAAGTCATTCTATGGTTTTTCCTTTAAAGAAGAACAAGTCATAACTGGGTGATCTCTCAAACATGAGATCATACTTTGTAATCAGTCACCATGTGCCCCATGCATGTATGCTGATTTGCGGTTTGTCTCTATAAAAAGGAGCCTGAACCCTTTGGGGGGTGTGCAGCTTTCCCTGAGATTGCTGTCACCCGAGTGCACTCATTCAATAAACACCTCTTGCTTGTTGCATCTCCTGGATTTGGTGTTGTGTGTTGAGGCTTCTCCACTTGGCCCATCAGGACCCCAGAATTAGGGTTCAACATATATACCACCTGCTGACACACTGACCGGAGGGGCAGTTTGAATTCTTGGTATCCGGCTATCTTAGGGCCTTGTGAGGGAAATTGTGGGTGGTTAGCAAATTCCAGGGAACTGGGTCATACTGGCCTGGGTTAGCTTTCCAGGTCAGACTGCCCTTCATTCCAAGCGGGGGGGGGGTTTCTTAACTGGAGACTTTACTTTTTGTCTTTCACTAACCTCTGTCTCTTGTCTCTTTCTTTTCTCAATCCTCACTTTCCCTTTCAGGCTCATTCAAACCCATTGGTTGCACAACAAATGGTGCCCTGAATATGGAGTCTAAATATATGACAGAAGTGAAGACCACACGTGAGAGTGAGCACTCCGATAATAGTAAAGTTGAAGTGTGGTGAGTAATTTGGGAGTAAAATTGTAAATATGGGGCAGGGTAATAGTAGTCAGCTGCTTGTGTATTTGTTTAGAGATATTTTAAAGGCCAAAGGTGCCAAAGTAGGGGAGCAGCAATTACAGAAATGTTTAGAGTTTACAGAGCAGTGCCCTTGGCTTCCTGAGCACAGATCCTTGGATACGGACTCATGAGTGAGAGGTGGAGTGAAAATCCAGCAGCATTTTGATGCATATAGGCCTGGAAGCATCCCAGTGGCTGCCCTTGGTCTGTTAACACTTACACAGAAGTTTGGAAGTTTGGAGTTTTGCCCTGAACAGCGGGAGGTGTTTCCCCCTGAACTGGTTAAAAGTCAAACAAAACCATCTGTGCCACCTAAGGAGGAGCTGCTGGATGAGGAAACCTGTGGGTACCCATAAAGATGGCTGCACTCCATCTTGGCAAAAGGACAGAGTTCAAAGCTGCCAGCAAGTCACAAGACCTAAAGGTCAAAGGTGTGGCTACAGAAGGTTGTTTCAGCCATCATAGTCTAAGTAACAACAGAGGTGTAGTTACTCCTGTCTCTCTAGGCTAAGGAAGGAGAAGTTGATTCTGAGGTGTGGCTACTCCTGACCTCAAGGCTAGGGAACTAGAAGTTTAGAGCTAAGGTGTGGTTACTGAACCCTTAGACTAAGGGAGGAAGAAAAGTATGTTTGTTCCCCTTTTTGGTTAAGGTATATAAGAGTGGTGAAAAATAAACTCGTGGCATTTCAGTATTGACTGATCTGCCCTCCTGACCTTTATTCTGTCACTTTATCATCTATAGCTAGCCTTTCCCTCATCCACACATCCCCCACTCAGGTACAAACTTGAGGCCACTCAGCTGGTTCCGATTGCAGCCCCGCAAAGACCACTCCCGACAGAAACCTTTACAAGACTTATTGATAACCAGTTCCTTCCTGGTGAGCTAGAGGAAGAAGCCGCTAAGACTCAGAATGAGTTTTTACCTCCCTCACTTCTGACCATGAACAGCCGCTAAGACTCAGAATGAGTTTTTACCTCCCTCACTTCTGACCATGAACGCTGAGATGCAGAAACCTTGTATAGGCCTGGAAGCATCCCAGTGGATGCCCTTGTGGTGAGATTGAACAGGAGCTAAAGAGTTTGAGAGATTTAGTAGTATCTCTTGCACAAAAAAAAAAAAAAAAAATGAAACTCTGTAAGTCTTCTCTTCCCATTGCTGTAGTGGCTGATTTAAATCCACTTCGGGGACCATCTATGCATGGTTCAGAGACATCCCAGTCCATGGCAAACACTCACAGCCATGCTTCTCTCCTGCAAACTAGTGTAAGAGAGGCAGCTAGCAGAGGAGAGCATGTGCAAGGGTTTCACGTGTTTCTAGTTACACAGCAAAGGGATTATCAGGGAAATGTAGTCAACATGCAGGAGCCAATTCTGTTTAAACAACTCAGGGAATTAAAAACAACATGCTGTCAATATGGGCCGACTGCTTTAGAAGCTTTGCTCCTCCCCTGCCCCCCGGGGAGGGGAATTGGAAACAGATGGCCAAAACTTGTAGTTCTGCAAATTCAGTTACCGAATTTGCAGAAAATGTAAGACCACAGCTGAGAGAAATAAGGCCCAACACATTCCCATTACTCTTGCTATGCTTGCTGGAGAAGGCATTTATTTATTAGGAAACAGATCAGCAGTTAAATTTTGATGTGGCAGTGTATGCCCAGGTTAATGCAGCTGCCAAGAGGGCCTGGAACAAACTTCTAACTTCTGGAGGGCAGACTGAGGCCTTGTCGTAAATTAACCTGATGAAGTATTTCAGAACCTTGTCTCTAGGCTGATGCAGATATCAGGCAGGTTAATTGGGGATACAGAGGCTGGACTTTTGATTGCTAAACAGCTAGCCTATGAGAATGCTAATGCTGTCAGGATGCTTTGAGAACTTTTAGAGAGTAAGGGAACTTCTCTCATTATATTCAAATTTGTTCTGATATTAGCCCTTCACATACTCAGGGATTAGCATGGCTGCTGCATTGGAGGGGGGGGCAGTCAAGGATGTTCTCTTCCAACAAGGAAATCAAAGCTGAGGGAGAAGGAGAGTTGCAAGACCTCCTGAAAGTTCCTTTAGATGTGGTCAGATGGGGCACCAGATAAGGCAGTGTCATGATAAGCAAATAAGCCTAGGGACAAAGAAGGAACCTGGGTTGTGCTAGAGACGCAAGAGAGGGAAGCATTGAATTAATGAATGTAGATCAAAGGATGCCCAAGGGTATCCCCTTCAGGCAAATGATCAGAGGGGCCCACCTCAGGCCCTGAGACAAATTTATGGGGTGATCCAACAGCCTGTCCCCTGCAAGGACTGGATCTCAGATCAACTGTCTACATGGTTTTAACTCCTGAAGTGGGGATGCAAGTTCTTCCCAGTGGTGTTTATGGGCCTTTGCCAAAAGGCACTTTAGGGTTTTTGCTGGGGAGGAGTAGCACTACCATGAAGAGAATCTTTGTTGTTCCCAGAGTGATTGACACTGGTTTTGAGGGACAAATCAAAGTTATGACTCACCCACCTAATAGAATTTCTGTGGTAAAGACAGGCCAGAGACTTACACAATTAGTTTTACTTCCTCAAGTACAAATGAAAACTCAAGTAAAACGTGGTAAGAGAGAGAGTCTGGGTTTGGTTCATTTGATACTTATTAGCTACAAGTCATATCCACAGCACCCAGAGTTCATTTTGTTTATAAATGGAAATAACTTTTCTTGCTTCCTTGATGCAGGTATAGATGTGCCTGTTATTACTGACAGTCAATGGCCTTTAATGTGGCCAAAGTTGCAGACTATTATACTGCTACAAGGGATTGGTCAAACTCAGAGTCCTGAGAAAAGTAGCAATGAACTTTCCTGGGAAGACAAAGAAGGTCATGAAGGAGCTTTTTGGCTATACATTGTTCCCCACTTACCTGTATATATATATGGGGGTCAAGATATTATGGCCCATATGGGAGTATATTCATATAGCCCCAATGTACTTGTGAATCAAATGTTTCAACAAGGATTGTTGCCCAATCAAGCGCTAGACAAGGAGAATGAGGGAGGAGTTGATGCTATCCTGCCTAGCAAGAGAACCTCCCAAATCAGGATTAGGATATTTTTAGGAGAGGTCACTAAGAAACTGGCACTCTATGCAGACCCTATTATTTGGAAAAATTAGGAGCCTGTATGGGTGGATCAATGGCCTCTAACAGAAGAAAAAATACAAGACACCCCAAAGTTAGTGCAGGAATGGTTAGATAGTGGCCATATTGTACCCTTTAATTCCCATTGGAATTCTTCTATTTTCCTGTTTAAAAAGAAATCTGGGAAATGGAGACTAATGTAGGATTTAAGAAAGGTTAATGGAACCATTCAGCTAGTGTGAGCATTTGCAGCCTGGATTGCCTTCCCTACAGCCATACCAAAGGATACCTATAAAATCATTTTAGATTTAAAGGATTGTTTTTATACCATCCCTTTGGCTCCCCAAGATTGTCATGGGTTTGTCTTTAGCAGTCAATCAGTTAATTTCAAAGAGCCCATAAAGAGATATCATTGGAAGGTTTTGCTTCAGGGCATGATTAACAGTGCTACATTGTGCCAGAAATTTGTGGCTCAGGCTATACAAGATATTAGAGATCAGTTTGTGCAAATTTATATTATTCGTTATATGAATGATACTTGCTTGTTCATAAAAATAAAGGAATTTTGCTTACAATATGTGGACAGCTTCAGCAGAGCCTTGCCCATGCAAGGTTAGTAATTGCCGCAGCGAAAGGGCAAAGATAACCACCTTTCCAGCATTTGGGACATATGTTGTATCCTAAAGAAATTAAGCCTCAGAAATTGGAAATTAGAAAAGATAGCTTAAAAACTTTGAATGACTTTCAGAAGTTATTGGGAGATATTCAATGTCTGTGTCCCTATTTGAAGTTGTTTACAGGCAATCTTGAGTTCCTCCATGAGAGTCTTAAGGGAAATAGTGATCAAAGTTCCCCTAGGCATCTTACAGATGATGCTGCTAGACAAGTGATGGCTCAGGTGGAGTATGAAATTCAACATCAGTAGGTATGATATGTTGACTATATAAAACCATGGGAAACCTATGTGCTCCTATACAACATATTCCAACAGCTGTGTTATGGAAAAATGGGTCATTATTGTGGCTGCATCTGTTTCCCCAGCTCAAGTGTTAAACCCTTATTATGAAGCAGTGGCTTGTTTAGTACAGAAAAACTGTATAGAATCCTGGTGGTATTTTGGTAGAGAACCAAGTGTGATCAATGTTCCTTATACTAAATAGCAAGTTGATTGGTTATTTCACAACAATGATTATTGGGCAATTGCTTTTGTTCAGTTTTTGGACCAAACTGATCATCATTTTCCAGCTGATAGATTGTTGCAATTTGCACAAATGCATTCCATTATATTTCCTAAAGTTGTGATGAAAGATCCCATAAAGGATGCTATGCTGGTTTTTACTGATGGTTCTTCCAATGGAAGAGATGCTTATGATGCTAATGGTAAAGGTTATGCAGTGCAAACAGCTCCAGTTTCAGCTCTGATAGTAGAAGTATGAGTTGTATATAGCTATGGTTTTCCAGCTTTTTGTAAATAGTTAGTTTCATTTGTATACTGATTGCTATTATATTTTTTAGCACTCTTCAAGTTATGGAGACAGCTCCCTGTATTGGAACTAGTAATGGTCAGGTTAGGATACTGTTTCAGCAAATTCAAGATGCCATTCATCAGAGAAAATTACCATACTTTGTGGGTCATATTAGAACTCATTCCACTTTTCCTGGCCCACTAGCTGATGTTAATACATCAACTGTTAAATTAACAAAGATGGTCACTTTTCCAAGGTAGAATTAACTCAACAATCAAATGATCTTCATCATCAGAATAGCAGAAATTTATGACAATTTGGCCTTACCAGAAAAGCTGCTCATCAAATTGTTAAGCAAAGTGTTGTATGCCCATGGTATTTTCCTGTGCCTTCCTTAGGGATAAATCCTTGAGAACTCCTTCCTAATCATCTATGGCAAATGGATGTTACTCATGTTACAGAATTTGGCAAATTGAGATATGTGCATGTTGCAGTCTATGCCTATTGAAGGTTCTTGATGGCCACTGCACAAATTAGGGAAGCCACCAAGCATGTGATAGCTCATTGCTTAAAATATTTTTTCGTATATAGGAATTCCTAAAATTATAAAAAGGAATAATGGATCCAGATATACTAGTAAAATATTTAAGCAATTTTGTTACCAATGGAAAACTGAGTGTAAAACAGGCATTCCTTATAATCTTCAAGGACAAGGAATT
The DNA here is from genome assembly GCA_030556225.1 of Cricetiscus sungorus. Lineage (NCBI taxonomy): Eukaryota > Metazoa > Chordata > Mammalia > Rodentia > Cricetidae > Cricetiscus > Cricetiscus sungorus. The sequence continues at coordinate 6,134,669 of JANBXA010000126.1, forward strand.
GTGGAACATGCTCAAGGCACTTTAAAAACACAACTTCAAAAAAATAAAAAAGGGGATTATATCCTTAGTCACCATACATTTCATTAAGTAATACTCTCTTCATTTTAAAATATCTTGAATGTGGACGCCTGTGAGCTATCTTCCGTGGATTGATTTTGGCAGGATGGTAGTTCAGCAACTTTTTTCAAATGTAATGGACGGAACCTTTCATTGGAACCATACCCTCTTTAGTTATGGGGTGGAAGGCATATTTGTGTTTTTTCAAATGAAGTTTGATGGCTGCCTGAACACTTGGTTCAGTGTGCAGAACAAAGGAGTGCCAGCTTTGATGATATTGTGGCTGCTGGCACTCCCCAAGAAGAGTTGGAGTGAGATTTACTAAACCTATGTTCCTGATCCTGTGATATCATTCTACAATCTGGGAAGGAAAGGAGATTATAGTGATGGTTAATGATTCCCAGCTTCTTTATAGACCTGCTGCACCAATTTCTCAGACCTCTGTGAGTTTTAATTAGTCTGAATCTGTGACTGAGTATTTAGCCATTTATCCACACAGCCAGTTATTCACACCATATCTTAGGACACAGAAGTCACCTCTGTCATTATAAGTGTTCATTTGCTGTTGAAATAGAAATCCTGTAGAACAGGTATCTCAGAGATCTTCCTCCTGTGGTAAAGAGACCCATTGGAGTAATTGAACACTGTTATGCAGGCAATGTGTATCTAAAGCCCCTCTTCAGTATAATATCACTAGAATTCAGGATCAGGTGCTAGACTAGTCGGGAAACAAAACTGAAAGTACTGAAGAGATCCCCCAAACTGATGGGGAGGGATGGGATTAAAGCTTTGCTGTTGTTATTTGGTACTTTGGACTAGAACAGCTCAAACATAGTTTTGGTAGTTGGCAGCCACAATGCATTAGATTTGAGGGGGAGGAGAAAAAGTTTAGAATTCTGGATTTACTCATAACTCAACCACCACAAAAACATTTTCTTGTCTCTGGATTGAAGTTATGATAAATGCAATTTAACCAATTGTATGCCCATTGTTAATAATTATACTAGAATTATGGTGTTAACCTGTTAATGTTTATAACCATTTCTGTTTACAATGAAAGTGTTACTTGTTGTTGTTTTGATACAGCTGCTGTGATGCAGCTGCTATGGCCTAAGAAACACAAACACGAGATTGAGCGCCCACGTGGAGTTTATTGAGAGAGGGGAGAGGAAAGGGGGGGTAGCTGGTGGCCAACCGAAAGCGGGGAGAGAGAGAGAGTGGGGTGTGGGGCGCTTGCTTTTAAGGGGGCTTGCGCATGCGTATCCCAGTCTCTGCGGCCAGGTAGCTTGGGTAGGGGGGCTGCGTAACCCAGTCTCCGCCCAGCCAGGTAAGGTCTGACGTAGTGATTACACGTCCCGCCCATCAGAGGCGGGGCCCACAGACTGCCGAGGCTCAACATTCCCACCTCTTATTACTATTAAAAAGGTGGGGGTTGGGCATGGCCCAACAGGGTGAGACTGCAGGTTTCTAACATTCCCACCTCTTGTTGTTATTAAAAATGGGGGTTGGGCATGGCAGGTCAGGGAATAAGGGCGTTGAGTTCTCAAAAGACTGCTTCCTGCTGACTTGGGGCGTTGATCATCCTTTGGGGAATCTGAGAAAGCTGGGGTGCTGCCACGTCCTGGTAGCTGGTTGTTTCATCGCAGTCCTGACTGTATGGAACTCTGGTGTCTCTCTGAGACCTGGCAAGATGTTAGCAGAGCAGAGGACAAGGTTAGGTTTTTCTTAAGAAATGTAAGGTGGGGGAGGAGTTCCCAAGGGGGTCCCAGGACAAGGGAGGGGAGTCCCGGGGCCAGGAAGAAGTTGCGTAATATTTATTTGGAGTGAATCTGACCTGTTTGAATGGATCCTTTTCAGCTCCCTGGAACTTAAAGAATCCTTTGAGTTTGTGAAAACATAAATATTAAGACACATTAGCAGCATACTCATGTTAGAAATGGTTTGGCTGAAAGAATTAACAAATACAACTGACAGATTTTTACACAATGAAAAGCACCTTAATTTTGAGCTAATAGTTACAGTTATGATCGTATACTGGCATAGTATGGTGTTTAGTACTCTGTCAGAATTGGATTAGTAGCTCATTAAAACTTTATTGATTAATGTTAAGACTATAAACAGTAGCAACCTTAAAATATCCATTTCTGAAATAGGTTTTGTAATAGTTGGAACCGTGGCTGCTCCTTTAAGCTGACAAAACTACCAGTCGTCAAAAGCATCAGAGTTCTTAAGAAGGATAAAATTCTACCTGAATGATTAGAGAGTAACAGAGACTCACTAGCTGGCAGCATGGACAGCCACCCCCCAGGTCCTCCACAGTTGTTGAGGTTAGAGGCTTTAAGGACATCTGCCTTCTGCTGATGGCACACGACCTGTGGATTAGGGAGCTTTTGGAAGACTTACCTACCGTTGGCCCAAGCAACGTGGAGAAAGTCGATTCCACTGCCCTTTTGCACGGTCCTTAGAGCCCTTTGCAGCAGTTGAGATGAAAGGCAGGATTGCTCAGTGGCTACCGTTGCCACTTTCATGGGTAGAGCTTCTTCGGTGTCCATCAATCTTCTTGGAGGAAATGGGTGGTGCCAGCAGCTGGCCTGTCTCTCTGTCATAAAAGCTTTTTAATGAAACATTTTAAATGCCATATTCTCTAGATCTCTGAGCATTTGAGGGCTGTCTGTTTAGTATACCTTAGTATACAAAATTTGCCTTTAGTTACCTGCCTTCATAATTACCTGTATCAATTGTCTCCTCTATTATTGTATAAATTCCTCTTCTGCTTAATTGGAGCCTTTTTTATTTTGGCAGCCTTCCTTTGTAATGTTCTCGTGAACCATAAATATACATGGTATGGTGTTTTTGGACATATTCTCCTTGAACTACATCAAGAATTTATAAGAAAGTAGATTTTTTAGGTCAGTTTTCATCTAGCATTTTTGCAGTAGTCAAAGCTATAAAACTTACAGCTGTTTTCACAGTGGCTTTTACCAAACAACTGCGAACTGCTCATCTTTTAAACATTATTTTGCTAATAATACCTCTGTAGAAGAATGTACATATAAAGCACTAAAAGCTAAGTTGAATGCCTTAAAAGTTGTGTGGTATTGCATCTACAAGTTACAGTACAAGCATCACTTTATAGTATCATTCTGGCTTTAGATATGTCTGTGTTACTCCTTTAAGCTATAACGAATCTTAGTGAAAATGGGATAGAGCTAAAAATCATTTGCACAGAATGTGACATCATGAGAGTATTAGTCTAGATTTATTAGCATTCAAACAATTAGTTACTGACCCTGACATGGGCCATGTTAATCTTTTATTCAGTTCCCTTTTGCAGCTGGCCAAAGATTTATTATATAAGCTACAAGGATTTAACCCCTTTAATATCCTTCAACATACATTTGGTATTATTCCCCGATTATGTGTGTTAGTGATTCTTTTGACAGCATTCAGAGGCATTTGTTGGTTTGAGGAATATCAGGGTCTCTTAGACATTGAGACACTAATAACTCATCTGGCCTTAAAATTTTTTAAAAAGCAGGGTGAAATCTGTTGGGATCCAGGCCCATCCAGGTTGCTGTCAGAGGTCTCGATGAAAGAACAAGGAGGCAGACTTGGAAGAGGCTGGGGCCAGGGGCTGAAAGAAGTCAAGGTTGCAGTTTCTGGGGATCCGACTCTTCCCTCTGGCTTGTGGTTTTCAGTCCTAAGGAGCTGTGTGTGAGGTATCTTGCATTTTCTTAGTCATTGTTGTCTGATTTAGCTTTCTGCTGACTGTGACTATGTCTCCCCCTCAGCAAACAGCACACGAGAGGTTGTGTCACTTAATAAACTTGCTTGGAATTTAAACATAGCTCATGCAAGACCTCCTGATCCCAAACTTTTCTGTCACCTTCATCTCCTGATCCTTCCACCAAGAAACCTGTCTCTGAAGACCTGCTGATCCATGCCAGTGGAAGCAGAGGGACAGAAACAGTGGCACAGAGGCAGATGGACAGAGAGGCAAAGGCAGAATTGTGGAAGAAGGAAAGGCCGTGAAGCAGTGGGACAGAGAAGCAGAGGGCTTGTGGCTGAGGCAGAGAGACAGAGAAAAAAAGAGCACAGGAGCATAATCAGACACAGCAGGGCAGACTATCAGAAGAGCATAGAAGGCAGAGTGGCAGACAGGAGGATAGGGGGCTGGTGGGAAAGGCAAAGAGATAGAGGGGCAGAGACAGATAAACAAAGAGGCATCTGTAGACAGGCAGAGTGGGAGAAGCAGAGAGATAGAGGGAGAGGCAGAAATACAGAGGCAAAGGAGCAAAGGAGCATAGACACAGAGGGGCAGAGACAGAAACTTAGATGCTGAGAGACAGAGGGGCATAGGGGCAAAGTGGCAAAGTGGAAGAGTTGGAGAGGCAGAGGGGCAGAGGGGCAGAGGAAACAGATGGGTAGAGGCAGGGAAGCATTGGCAGAGAGGCAGAGAGGCAGAGAGATGCAGGGACAGCATCGAGCACCAGCATGCCTTTGCCACTCTGCCTCTCTTAATGTCTGCCTCTGTCAATGCTTTTCTGCCTCCTCACCTCTCACATCTGCATTTCTCCCTCTGTCCCTCTGCCTCTACCTCTCTCTGCATCTGCCTCCACATCTACCCCTCCCAGAGTGTCTTTCTGCCTCTGTCCTTCCACCTCTGCCTCTGCCACTCTGCCTCTGAATCTCTCTGGGTAAAGTACATTTCAGGAGAAGTTGTTCGGGGAAAAGTACATACAGAGAAAGACTTGCTGCAGAGTACAAAAGAGCCAATCACAGCAATGATATGACAGGTGCCTCCTGTCCTCTCTAAAGTGCTAAATTGGCAAATAACTTCTCTGAGAAGAACGAAGGTTCTAAATATATTTTAGCCAGTCGCAAATTCTTGGAAGCGCTTCATTATGTTGTTTTCTTCCTCACAGCTCCAAGTCCTAAGGAATTCTTTCATTGTTGATATTTTAGTTTTTGGGGAACAGAGTCTCACAACGTTGTCCAGGCTGTCTGTCCTGGTACTCATATGCTGGTTTAGACCTCCTGCAATCTTACCTCAGTTTCCCAAGTGCTGGGACTATAGAAGTAAGCCATAAAGGGATCATAAGGAATTCCGCAGAAACAGTAATTATACCTCTTTATATACTGAAAACAACCACACAGAAGACTCAGAGTTAAAAATCCTATAAGTGTAAGCCATGGTAGATAAGTGACCTCTGAAGAAGACCTGCTGATCCATGTCTAGACTAAAATCCTCAAGATACAGATAAACAAAACCCACCTCAGGAAAGGGCCAGAGACTTGTCCAAAGCCACACTGGTAGTGGCAGCTATACTCTCAAGCTAATTCTAATTCTACTATTCTGGCCTCAAATCACCATGCAACAGGCACATACCAACTTACTTCTTACTAATGTTTTTATTTGACATATAAAATAATGGGCTTCATTATGACATTTTCATACATGCAGTCTTGCCCTTTGCTCACATTCACTTCTTCCATGCCCCATTACCATCTTTGCCCGGTCCTGAACCTTCTCACACTGTTCTCTTTCCTTCACACAGGCTGGTATCAATTTACTCTGTACCAGTACTTGTCAAGAAGGCAAATTTTGTTCTACTCACTCTTACCTAAATATATGTTATTTTCTCTTTAGTTGTTCTTCGTTGTCCAAGGTAGTCTATTGGATTGGGAAAGTTTATGGAGATAAAATCATAACTTTAAGCATGTAGCATTGCAGCAGATCGGATCAGATGGACAGGAATTCTGGCACTCAGGAGCCAAAGAATACTGAATGTTACAGTTCAGATGGAAAGGGCACTCAGGAGCCAAAGAATGTCACAGGTCACAGAAAGCATAGCAGCTTACATCCCTGCTCCAGAGAAAGGCTTCCCCAGTGTAACAGCTCTGGTCTGGCAGGAGAGGGCTTCCCTAGCGAAGTTGTTACAGTTTGGCTCTGGTCCCTGGAGTGTAGTGTAACAATTCTACTTCTCCAGGAGATGGGTTCTCTGGTTAAAGTGTTACAGCTCTACTCCGAGGAAAGGCTTTCCCCAGTGAAGGTGTTACAGTTTGGCTCTGGTCCTCCTGAGTGTAGTATAACAACTCTGCTTCCCTAGGGAAAGGCTTCCCCTGCCATTGCTTTGCTTGGTCAGCTCCGTTTTGGCTCCAGCAATGTTACTTCTCTCCTCCGCTCCATTCTGGTGAAGGAAGGTCTCACCTAAACCTCATTCAATAGATGTATTGGGAGGGAAGAATCCAGGAAAGTGGCTGCCATCACGGCAGATAACAGCCCTACAGCCAGACAGCCATAAGCTGAACAGGTACAGAGTTTTATATATAAGGGCTTCTTAGGGGTGGAGTTTTTCCAGGGAGATTTCCAGAGTGGGGATTGGTCAGATTTCAATCCTTGATCTCAGATTGGCTAGATCTCATGCTCAGGGATTGCTTAGTTTTCTGCACAGGTTTAGGGCCAGATTTGGCTCTGGTTTCAGGGCCAAAATGTGTGTCTTTCACTGGTCCATTTTAGCCTTTTGGTCCTAATTTCAGGGCCAGGCTGTATTTTTTCACTGGCTCTCATTCCAGGGCCAAAGTGTGATTCTTTGGCACTGGTTTCAGGGTCAGGGTGCATTTCTTTGGTTCTGCTTACAGGGCCAAAGTGTGTATTTCTTTGGCTGGCCCTTTTTGCTTACAAAGCATATTACCAGGAAAGTACAGTAATCGAGTACAATTCCTCCATAGACCGCCAAGGGGCGCAAAGTACTTTTTTTCTTCTTGCAGCCCAGACACGCTGGCTGTTGTCAGGGACCCAAGACACACAATCCCCCGGAAATGAGCAGAACCTAGAAGCTGAGCACTTGTAGTTCTGGTAAGGCTGCTTTGTGAAAAGAACACTTCCGGTGGCGAATGCGCCCGTAATCCTGCACGTGGGACCCATGTCCCACGTTCCAATTGGCCACCCTGACGCTGAGAGGCGGGCTTGCGTCTGGGTCGCGCTCTCCAATTGGCTGATGAGGTGGCCGCCGCTTGAAGCGAGGGTTACACGTTAACGAGAAAGTGTTGGAAGCGCGCGACACACGGCATTCTTCAGTTCTGGTGGGATTCCAGGACTAGACCTGGCCTTGGTCCTCAGGGGATGGATCGAGTGTGGCGTGCGTGGGACGGGCAGTCCTTCAAAGAGAAAGAGAATCAGCCTGAGCCGCCGTCTCCCGAGGGTATCGTGGTCTCCTGGCTAAGCAGGGCTGAGTGGGATCAAGTGACGGTTTATCTGTTCTGTGATGATCAGAAATTGCAGCAGTACGCGCTAAACCGTATTACAGTGTGGAGGAGCAGGTAAGGTGGCGGCGGGGTCAGCCCCCTTGACTGGCTGCTGGCGATGTCTCACTCCTTTCTTGGTTGAGTTCCCCAACAGCTATATTTTCTAAAGCCTTCCCCTGAAATTGCCTTAGTGTACCTCTCTCTCCCAAATGCCTGAGGGGAAAGTTGCAGCCAAGCTCTTGTACTCGTCCCGTGGGTGAAAAATGGGGTGTACGTCCCAATAATTTTTTTTTTTTTGTATCTGTGAGGTTTAAGCTTTACTTGCCAAGTAGAGGGTCCCTGAGCCGGGGACCGAAGGGGTACCTTGACATCCTAGGGTGGCTTTCTGATTCCAAGTAGGGATTGGACTGTGGCCCTTTAGGCTAGACACAGGATTGAGGTGGATTTGAGGATTTGGGGGTGGGTGGGTATTGAGATTCGGGACTCTGCTTAAATAGTTTGAGGGGGAGAGAATGAACTGTGTCCACACAACTGTTGGTGAATGTAGCCGTTAAGATATCCTTTGCATCCCAGCCAGCTTCTCATTTCCTTTGTTACTGCTGGCTCTCAGGGACTAGACCCTGTCTTTCCCACAGTGTTTTGCGTCTCCATGCACTTTTCAGCATGTAATGGGAGTATAGTGCAACAATCAAGATTCTGTGGTAGCGGGTGGAACAATGTAAGGACTTTTATGATGGTGCTGGACTGTGGCCCTTTAGGTTAGGCAACGAACTGCCCCTGGCAGTGGCTTCTACTGCTGACCTGATACGATGTAAGCTCATGGATGTAGCTGGTGGCTTGGGCACTGATGAACTTAGACTGCTCTATGGCATGGCATTGGTCAGGTAAGACCTTCATGAGGTAAGACTGGGAGAGTGGGTGGCTTTGGGAACTGGAGGTGGGTAAACATGGTTGAAAAAAAAAAGCTTGGCTTCAGGTGCTGCCTGAAACTTTATAAAAACCCTGGGTGGGTCTTTGTGTGTGAATCAACCTGTGATTGTTTATCTTGGCCATGACTATGCCTTGTTCACAGTTGTGCCTTGTCCACATAATATTTCTTCCCTCCTTTCCAGAAAGCCTTCTCTCTTCTGTTTTCCCTTCCCTTCTGGGATATGTGTAGGTCTGTGAGGGGATGTGAAATTCAGACAGTGTGGTGTATTCAGATCCAAGTGTAAGGCTGTGAAAGGGTGTGAAATTCAGAACATGTGAGGTATTTAGATCCAACCCAGCTTTGACAATCTGATTTTCCCCCCTTCCCTATTAACTTCTCACCAAGAATTGTTTTGAGGGTTTCATTATGTAGCCCTTATTGGTCTGCTACTTTCTACTCCAGGGTGATCCTCTTGCCTCTGTCTCCCTAGTGTTAGAATTCCAGAATTCTGCCATTGTTCCCGGCTCAGAAACGTTTCTGAGTGGTTCATTGCTGTAATTGTGGATTGTTCGACCATCTCGCCATACCTCACCACCAACACACATACAGATGGGGGTGGAGTTGATTCCTTGAAGTATATTTTTTCTTTTTCTCTTAATTCTGAAAGCTGAACAGTTGCTGAATTGTGGAAGAAAAGACACAGGCTGGGAGTTTCCAGTTTAACTGAATCACAGTGGTTCTGACAATATCATACATTGTTGAGTTTTGTCATATTTCAAAGCCTTATATAGTTTCATTCTGTCTTGATGTCTCCCTCTTTGTTCTCTGTTTCAGTCATTTATCTTTTCTCCCCATGTTGTTTGATGTAGTCATTTATTCTGACATTTGTAGCATATTGTGTTCTAGCATAATATGTCATGATTAGTTCAGACCAAATTTGCCAAGACCAGAACAGCGTTTTATTTATCTGTATTGTTTTAGTATAAACTATAGACTTCAATAAATTTTGGGGTGGATGGAAATGTCCCTGCCCTGGCTGACACCAATCATAAGAATAGGCCAGTTAGCAAAAATGATTGTAGAAATATAAGGTGTCAGTAACTTCACAAGGAATTTGGAGTAAAACCGGTTTTTATACTATACAACTTATTTCTTTCCCAACCTAGGTTTGTGAATCTTATCTCAGAGAGGAAGACCAAATGTTCGAATCTCCCCCTCAAGTACCTGGCTCAGGAGGTATGTGTGATAAGATGGCATTACACATTTCCTTTTACTAGGAGGGCTTCCTAATAGGTCATGGGGTAACATATGCAAACAGATTAATCTCATTACTACCAGGTAAACCCAGTAGGAGCTTCAGACACTTAGCTTTCAAGTTTTGTGTCATTGTTAACATGTGAAATGTGTTCCACTGCATCATTCATACATATATTGTTATACTTGATTATATGTCCCTCTCTGCTTTCCTCTCCTGTTGCCCCTCTCATATGATCCTTCTATTTGCTTGCATGTCACGATCCATTAGTCTCACTTGTTCTTGTCCTTTTCATTAGATTCTTTCTCTCTCCCCCACAGCTCACTTTTTATATTCATGCCCTAAACAGTACATACACATACATTTAAGTCTAGATTCTGCATATGAGAAAATTTATGGAGAAGTTGACTTTCTGATCTGAATCTGGCTTATTTTGTTTGCTTCATATACTGATCTCCAATTCTATCTGTTTTCCTCAAGACTTCATACTTTCACTTTTCTTTATAGCTGGATAAAATTTCTGTATATGTTTCATGTTGTTTTCATGTATGTGTTGATAGACCTATGGGCTCATTATATATTGCAGCTATTGTGAATCAGGGTAGCAGTAAACATGGATATGTAAGTATTTCTGTGGTATGTTGATTTAGAATCCCTGGGTATATGCCCAGGAGTAGTGTAGGTGGATCATATGATAATTTTAATTTTAGCTACTAAGGAACCTCCATATTGATTCTATAGTGGCCGTACCAGATTAAACTCCTGCCAGCAGTGAATAAGGGTATTCTTTTCCCTTCATCCTCACCTGCATGTACTGTTGCTTGTTTTCTTAATTATAGCAATTCTGACTGGGTTGAGATCAAATCTTAAAAAGTTTGATTTATATTTCCTTAAATGCTAAGGCTGTTAAACAGTTTTTAAAATATTTATTGAGCTTGTACATTTGAGAACTGTACATTTATTGATTGGATAATGTATTTAATTTTTGTGATTCTTTATAGTTATTAATGCCTATACAATATATACTTGGCAAAGATTTTCTCCCCCTTTGTAAGCTGTGCTATCTCTCTTTTTTTGGTTTTTCGAGACAGGGTTTCTTTGTGGCTTTGTAAGCTGTCCTGGAACTAGATCTTGTAGACCAGGCTGCCTTTGAACTCACAGAGATCCGTCTCCTTCTGCCTCCCGAGTGCTGGGATTAAATGCATGCCACCACTGCCCTACCTATGTGTAGAAACTTTTAAGTGACATGCAATCCTATTTCTTGAATTTGTATTAGTGCTGTTGGAGTCCTTACCAGAAAGCTTTTGGCTTGATGATTGAATGCCCACTTTCAAAGGAGCAGATTGCTGTCATGTTTCTAATAACTCTAATAACTTGCATTTCGGTTGGTTTGGTGAACCCTGCTTGTTTGGAGAAGCCCTGTGAAAGTGAAGAGCCTGACCAAACCACTGGGTAGGGACACAGAAAAAGAGGTAGTCAAAATGCCTGAACTCTGGGAGTTGAAAATCTGAGGAAAGAAACAGCTCAGCCAAGTAGCAAGAAAATGCCAGATATTTCTGGCTTGAGTGAGTATGTTACTTATGTAGGGGCTTTGAGGATGGGTGTGTTCTCAGCAATGAAAAAAACTTCCTGGAGCTCTTGTGGAAGGTGAGGAAGGATAAAGGTACCTAAGAAGAAGGAAAGGGCAAAGGGAAGCTGAGAAAGTAATTACTAGCGCTCATTCACAGAAATCTTTTGAAGGAGAATGGGTGGAGGTAGTTATCCATTCTTATTTTAGCACTACTTCCAATGAGCAGTAAAGTAAAATCAGGAAACCTGCATTTAATCTTGATTATCAGTAAGACTGATGTCTTCACTGGAGAAGGATGGTCAGGGTCATTCATGCCTGAGTTTATGCGAGCTTTATTATTTTCTCATTTCTTTTTTTCTTTCTTCCTTTTTTTTCTTTTTCTTTTTTTGTTTTTTGTTTTTTTTTTGTTTGTTTGTTTGTTTTTGTTTTTGAGACGGGGTTTCTCTGTATTGCTTTGAAGGCTGCCCTGGAACTTGCTCTGTAGACCAGGATGGCCTTGAACTCATAGAGAGACCTGCTTGCCTCTACCTCCCGAGTGCTGGGATTAAAGGCATGCACCCCCAATGCCCTGCTAGTTTTCTCATTTCTAACTAAACTCATGTTTCACCCCTAATCAGGTGAACATTCCAGACTGGATTGTTGAACTTCGCCACAAATTGACACATAAGAAAATGCCACATATAAATGATTGCCGCAGAGGTGAGTGCCAGTAGGTGTGATACCTAATATAGTTAAGCTCATGGACCTTGACTGAGTGGCATTTGGGAAAGGGGGACAGAGAGCAGGATTGTATCTGGTGTCGGGACCTGAATTTGGGTGAAATATATTGTAGACTCATTTTGGCTACAGTATAAGGGGCTATCACAAGCTTGGTGAGTACAATGTGTAGTATTTTCATATGGCAAATCCATGTGGAAAGTATGAAAAATAAAACCAGAATTAGTATTTCAATAAGGCTGGCCAGTGTACTCTTCACTGTTAAATTTCAGAGTTACTTTTGTTTATTACATGACTGTGTGTTTGATATTTGTGGGTACTTGTGGAGGCCAGGAGAGGTTTCTGGGGTTCCTGAAATGAGGGTTACAGGCAGTCATGAGCCACCTCTGGGCACAGGGATCTGAACCTGGGTTCTCTATAAGTGTAACAATTGCTCTTAGCTGATGAACCATGTATGTAGCCCCAGTGTTCTGGTCTTTTTGATATTTTAACTATAGGTTATTTTTTCCTCTTAAATTTTGATGTGTAGGTAGTATAGTAGTCTGAAGGAGTGGTTTGAGAGGTGTCAACCATAGTGTCTTGACCTCAGGCATTCTTTTTATATTCATTCCATCTTGATTATAAATCCCTGATTTTATCTTCTGTTATATTCAGACTACTGAGCTCTAGAAAAGGAAATCAACTTGGCTATGGCCATGTAAGTATCTGGTGTAGCTAGGTTTCAGTTCCCTCATTAACCACCCCTTGCTTTACTTGGCACCCATGTCTAAGGCCACTATTATTTTCTCCCTGGGAAAGGTACTAGTGAGCAGGAGAATACAAAGAACAGGCTAAAGCAGGAGAGGCTATATGTGGCTATTTGAGCCCTGGAGTCATGTCTCTTTCTTAGACTTTCCCATTTATACATACAGAGTGAGATTAGAGGTCCAGAGAGCTTGGCACCTGATAGTTACTTGCCCATAATTGGTCCTATGGCATATCTTCCCCTACACACCCCCACCTCTTCTAGGTTGCTACTTTGTCCTGAGTTGGCTCCAGAAGACATACTGGAGTCGTCAACTGGAGGACAGCCTGAAAGAGACCTGGGAGTTGGAAGAGGACCCGATAGAGATAGAAGAACAACAAGAAGAAGGAGGTGAAATTATTGTTGATGATGTAATGGAAGAGCTTCCAGAGCCTCAGGATGATGACAAAGATGATGAGTTGGCTGTTGAGGATGATGCAAACAATAAAGACAGTAAAGAGGCGGCTTCTCATCCAGAACCGACTCCAAGACATAAGGAGTTGTATGGTAGGTACTTGTGGGTAAAGAGGAGCCCTTGTGCCTAGAACACTCAAGCTTGAGGTCAGTACTACTTATTTTTTTTTTTTTTTGGCAGAACATTTTCTGTGGGTTGTGGTGTGTTCCGGCATAAAAAAATTACTGTTACAAACTCTCTTACTGGGATAGTTTGCATGGTGTAATGGTTATTGCATTTGCTCCATCATTTTTCTTGAGTTATGTGAAGTAAGTGGGGAAGGAATTTTAGTTCTCAATTTACAGCTCAAGAAATGAGGTACAAGAGGCTCAGATTCCTAGAGGGACTGGGAGGCTGGGCTTCCTTCCCTAACTTTTTTCCATTCTGTTTTCAGACAAAGCACGGGAATTGCTGGTATCATATGAAGAGGAGCAGTTTAAGGTAAGTGTCCTTGATGCAGCATGCTGTCATCTGCCCTAGTCATTTCTTCCCTCTTGCCAGCTACCTGGGAGAGAAATCTTGAGAAAGAATATGAAAGTGGCAAAACATGAGGGAACTTCTCAGAGAATTTGGAAGAAAAGTGACAAAGCATGAAGGTACTCCTTGGAGGGGGTGGGAACTAGGAAGGAGACAAGCAGAGTCTGATCAGACGATCCTGTGAACTGATGCCAGGGAGTGAGCAGATAATGAAGTTAGTGGACTGCTCTGGTCCAGAGAACTGCAGTTGTAGAACTCTGTGATTCTCAAGATGACCAGCAGGTGGGGCTTATGAGCCTCCCTAGATCAGATGAAACTTAGGGTGCATTTTTTATAGAAAGGCTCAGAAACCAGGTAGTTCATTCTCTTTTTCACAGACAGATTGAAACCTTAGATGAGGGAAGGGACAGAGTCAGGGTTATATACACAGTTAATAATGGAACTACGATAAGAACCTGGGCCTCAACAATTCTCTTGCTCCCATAACTCTTTTCTGCCATTTGTTCCTTACCCCTTTGGCCCCAAAATCTTTGCTCATCTCAAACCATATTCTCCTAAATGACACCAAGTATTAGAGTAGCTGATGATTGTGAGCCACAGAGGATTTGGAGGGGCGAGAGTAGGAGAAGGAGAAAAGCTAGTCTTTTTTGTTGCTGGGCCAATAAAGGAGTTATGGGCCCATCTTGCATGCTTTGTCCTGTTCCCTTAAGGGCAGTGCCAAGGTACTATAAGAAGGGAACCTGAAGGAGTTTGGGTTGGGTTTCTTGGGAGAGCCACACTTCTGAATGGCTTGTTTTGCTATCAGGTGCTGGAGAAATATAGACATTTACCTCAAGCTGTCAAGGCGTGGAATAACCTTTCCCCCATGTGTCCAGTGTATCCTGGAAGAACTAAAGAGCATTACATGGGAGAACAGGTTTGTAACTTGGTACAGGTTTGTAACTTGGTAACTCTGTGTTACCTGCTCTCTAGGGTAGAGGATTAAAAATCTTGTTTAAATTGGTTCCCAAGCCATACCTGGTGATGTAGACCTGTAATCCCAGCTACGTGAGAGGTTGAGGTAGGCAGATTACAAATTCACAGCCTGAGCTACAGAATGAGTTCAAAGTCAGTCTGGGCAACTTAGTGAGACTCTATCTCAAAATAATAGTTGAGGAGATAAAAAGAAAAGTGGCTGGGGATATAGCTCAGTAGTATGATGCTTGTCTAGTATGCACAATGCTCTGAATTCAATTCTTAGTATCAGAAAGAGTATGCACACTGCCCCGAATTCAATTCTTAGTATCAGAAAGAGTATGCACAATGCCCTGAAAATTCTTAGTATCAGAAAGAGAAAGCAGTTGTCATATTCTAGCTAATTGCTCTGTTGTAGGAAATCCTAGAGGTAATCCTCATCCCCGTATACAGTGACTGTCTTCTGTATGGTCTGCCTCCAACTCTGCCTGTTACCATGTTACATACTGTGAGTTACTAGAACAGCTAGAGTTAGGAATGCCTGTAGTCATGCCTTCCCTGGCATTCCTTTTCCTCTGTCATATGGAAAGTATCTGTCTTGACAAATAGAGAAAGGCTTTGGTATCTAACACCTCACTACCTAATCTTGGGATACTGCTAGTCTGTTCTTTCAAACAGCTGGTGGAAGATGTCAGTATCTCTTGGATAGTCATGCCTAGGCAGACAGAAGAAAGGTCTTCTCAGGGCATGGCTGTTAGAGGCTCAGTTCCCTCCTGTCTCAATATGGCTGTGTGTTACCCTGCTTATAAGCAATGTTCGATTCAACCAGAGTAGGCAAAAGTGTTGCTCTTATGCATTCTGCCTAATTCATTTTAAAAGGGCTTTGGAGGACTTAACTACTAACAACCTGTGGAGGAAGGCTGGGAGTGTGGTGTGGCTCAGTGCTAGAGCAGTTGCCTAGTATGCACTAAGCTTTAGGAAGAAAGAAAAGGTGAAAAACTATGGAGCGAATTCTCATCCTACAGTAAAGTTAAAAGATATCTAAGATACAGAATTGAAAAGAATTTGTACTAAATCAGATGGAGGTGAGTTTGGATGGAAGCTTGTCATGTAAGCTTGGATTACTCTTGTTATCGTGTCTTTATTCCCAGAAGACTAGTCCCAAAGGTGATGATGCTGTTAGAGGTGTGTTTTGTTTTGTTTTGTTTTGTTTTGTTTTGTTTTGTTTTGTTTCGTTTTGTTTTGAGACATGGTTTCCCAATATAGCTCTGGCAGGCCTCAAACTTGACTGTGTAGACCAGGCTTTCTTGGAACGCAGAGATTTACTTGTAAGCCTGTGCTTTCTGAGTGCTCCAATTAAATGTGTGCATCCCACCATGATTCCAAAGGAACTTTACTAGAGTTTGCACTTGCTAGACTTCTTGGCTTTACCCTTCAGCAAAAGTCTAATGGACAGCTTCCCCAGCAGCTACATAACAGTACCTGCCTTTTTGTGCTGAGTAGACAGCTGGTAGGTTGCTTTAAGTTCTAGGACACTTAACCTGAGGAGATGAGGGATGGTTGGACGGACAGTTTTTTTTTTTTTTTTTCAGATTTGGTCTAATGGATAGAACAAGCTGACTGTGTTGTCAGCACTCTAGATATTAGGACATTGTGAAAGCTTATTGGCTCCCTCTAGGCCTAGTCAGAGAGGCTCTTAGCAAGCCAATAGCTGTAGAGAATTCAGTTTCTGGTTTAGATTTGAGCTAGATGAAGCTGAGAAATCTCTCATAATGCTGGTGTTTTTAACCCCTCTAACTTTGACCTACGTTTTCAGTACAAAATCCTGAGTCCTTTGCACTAGCAGTTGAGTACCTAACATTTCCACTTCTAGGCTTTAAAAGAAGGTAGTCAGTAAGAATGGGATGTGTAGAGGACAGAGAAACAGGCAAGAAAAACAAAATTATTGTAGGAACTGAGGTCTAATCCGGTCATTTAATTTGTTCTGTCAGCCTAAGACGTTTATTCTATGATTTGAGTTAGTCAGTCACCAGTACTCTATAATAAGCCTCACATCACCATGTGCTTGGTACATGTGTGGTCGAAGCCCACTGATTCCAGACTCTGGCTCAATCCCTCCCCCAAGGGCCTGAAACCTAATAGCTATTGTCATCTGCTTAGTTTCTCCTACTTGTACTCTGGCCATTTGAACCAGAGACATTAGCTGTTTTGGAAATGTTGCAGAAATAGGTGAGTCTTCTGTCAGTTTGCATTCTAGTGTATGGGTTTTTTTGAGGGGGGCCTATTTTTTTGTCTTCTTGCTGCTGGGAGTCAGGCCCTGGCCCTTATGCACACTATGTTAAGTCTTGTACCATTGAGCCATAGACAGTGGTACAAGCCCCTTAAGTCATTTCAGCTTTAAATAACCAGCATATTTGCAAAGGTCACCTTTTTCCCCTCTGAGACTCAGTCTTGTTATGTTACGCAGGGTGGCTCTGCTTTTACCTTGGCCTCCTTTGTGTCTGAATAGCTGGGATTGCAGGCATGTGCAACCATGCCTCTCTAAAGTACTGCCCATTTGCTTTAGGAATGCTGTGCTGGATGCTTTTCTGGATGATGGCTTTCTCATTCCAACTTTTGAGCAGTTGGCAGCTTTGCAGATAGAGTATGAAGGTAGGGCCCTGGATGTTCACTGCAATCCTGGGGTTCTGTGTGTCTTGTGTGGGAACTCCAGAAGTGGTCTGGAGTGTGGGGTGCGGTGGGGCTGAAACTTCAGCCCTTTTGGCTGAACTGAATAGGCAGTCCTGCTGATGTGTAGTAGTGGGACTTTCTTTAAGTGGCCTTGAATTGGTTAAGGTGGGTTGGGATGGGTCGGGTGGGGGTTTCTTAACACTGTTGTTGTGCCTTGTTAAATATGATTTAGCCACTAACTAGAGAGCTAGAACAGCAGCATTGGAAGGGCCTTGAGAGGTCATCTAGTCCAACATCCTCATGTTACAGATGGTCAGACTGAGGTCAAGAAAGGGGAAGTTACTGAACCAAATTCACACAGTGAGTTATTGACAAAGCTGAAGTCAGAAACAGAGCTCTTTTTCTTTTATACTTGGTTTTGTATCAGTTGTTGTTTGCCAGATACTAACTGGTTTCTCTTTCCCTGCTGTTCTGCTTTCCTTTCCTCTTGTTCTGCAATGGCAATTCTTGTTGGGACTTGGGTGTGTCTGTTCTTTCTCTTTGGTGTGCATTTTTTCTTCTCCTTTCCCCACCCCCTCTTGCTGGCTTGCTTTGGTGCTCTCTCATTCTCTTGCTCTTGATCCCATTGCCCTTCCCGTCCATCAACGGGTATCCCTCACAAACCAGAAAACATCGACTTGAATGACGTCATGGTGCCAAAGCCATTCTCTCAGTTCTGGCAGCCCCTGCTCAGGGGCCTGCACTCCCAGACCTTCACACAGGCTCTGCTGGAAAGGATGTTCTCTGAGTTGTCTACCTTGGGGAACAAAGGGATTCGGCCCACCTACATCCTTAGATGGACTGTTGAACTGATCGTGGCCAACACCAAGACTGGTGAGGAAAACTAACCCTAGTCCCAGGGCCCAGGTATCTCAAGCAGAAGTATATGCAATTGTCCTCAGCTCTGCTGTGAAGTACCTCCATGTGGGCATCTCCCTTGTTAAAGGGTTAAAGTTGCCCAAGACAGTCGGGAGTAGTGAACAAATCTCCCTCTTTCGATTTCATCTCAGAGCCAAGTAAACTGGGCACTCTGGATGCTTTGAGTAGTTTGAAAATGCAGGTGGAGATTTTGGGGGATGAAAGATTGAACCTAATTTTTGAAGTCAAAGTCTGGGTGGCAGCCTCACATGGCTTTTTTATATTAAGCCTCTGTTTTCTTTCAGGACGGAATGCTCGGAGGTTTTCTGCAAGCCAGTGGGAAGCAAGAAAAAGCTGGAGGCTGTTCAACTGTTCAGCTTCCCTTGATTGGCCCCAGGTGGTCGAGTCCTGCTTGGGCTCACCTTGCTGGGCCAGCCCCCAACTCCTTCAGCTGTAAGTCTTAATTCCATCTGGTCATAGGGTATGGCCCTGGAAGCCTCAGGGCCTCACAGCATTAGACTGGCTGAATTGGCAGGCTCTTTTAGTGATGTCTACCCTGGTATCCCCTTCCTTCCAGTAACAGATGGGAGAACTGAGTCTGGAAAGGGGAGGGGTAGGGTGCTGCTGCCAATGATCATTCAGTTTAAGACTTGGCTGAGCTGAGTCTGGCGTGAGAGTGCTTAGCATAGTGGGCTGGTAGAGTGAGGGCACAATAAATGGTAGCTAGTGTTTATTACTGAACCCAGGTCTTCTGGCTCCAAGCCCCGTCAGTACTCTATTTGCTTCCCAAAGTACACCTTCACTAGTTACTCAGCAAGCCCCAATGCCTTCTTAGCAGAGTGAAGGTTTAATTGGGCACTCAATTATGTTTGTGTTTCTGGACCTACCTGTCATGGTAACCATACCCTTTTACTCAGTTCTCACTAGGTTGTATGGTCATTTGGAGGAGTATTTTGATTCCTGTAAATATCCATGGTTGTTTTCCTTTCCCTCTTCTCTGTCAGTTCCTGGCCCTAAGCTCCTTCCCTTATTCTCCTGGAACCATTAGTACCTCATTCTCTTCCTGCTTCCTAAAGCAGGGTTTGTTTCATATGAATGACCCACTTGCCCCCTGCATTTCTTCACCTTCAGGGGTTTTCATTTTCCATTGTATACAGCAGCATATTTCCATTATTCTGAGCTTTCCTCTGAAAGCTGACATCCCAGTATCCTACTTGGTGGCCACCAATATCTTGTCTGGCTTTTTACCTATGTCCCAACCTCCATCCCTGATTCTTTCCTTCCTCTTGCTTCCTCAGCCTTGTCTGTAGTTAATCATTTCCCAAACTGGAACCAGCTTCCCTGCTCTGTTTCTTTCATTCCTTAGCCTAGGTAGCCAGCTGAATTCTCCGTGAGAAAAACACATAGAATTGGAAAACAGAAAAGTACTGGTCATTGCTGCCACTGTGTAGAGTTACAATTTTTAGTCTCATGCCAGGCTTCAGTTGTATGTCTGGGCATTTGTTTACTGACCACTTTGTCTCTGGTCCTGGGCTGTTCTAAAGACATACCATTGACCTCATGTCTCTCCATTTCACCATAACTTTCTTGAGTACATGAAGGTATGTTCCAGGTCTCTTTCAACCTCAGGTTGAATCTTCTTGAGCTGATCTGTCTCTACAGTCAACACCACCAGTCCAGTTTGAGGTGGCCTTGCCCAGTATCAAAACCTATTCTTCTGTCTGTGCTCTGGAGCCACTTCTGCCAGCATTGTCAGGATCCCAGCCCAGTTTCTCCCTTGCTTAGCTGCTTATTATCCATTATGAATGTGTTTGAGTTTTTTTTTTTTACCTTAAAAGAATAATAACACAGGCAACATCTGCTGTGACCATGCATATTTTTGTTTGCTTATCACCAGCATGGCATTTTCTTTTCCTGTCTCCAAAAGGTGGTTCTCACCATCTTGATTATCTCACTCCTCTTCCTCCTTAGCCTGCTGCAGTTTTATTGGTACTTAGTCCCAAAGCTGCCTTGACCTAATTATTCATTCAAACCAGGTCTTGTTAATTTCTGTATCTGCTACATTAATGCTGGATGACATACCCTCCTAAAAATGCCAGTGCTTATTCCTGGTCCATATAAACTTCTCAGCCCACATCCCCTTAGTCCAGTTATTTTCCTCTACAATTCAGCTTCTTCTACTCAACTGCATGCTCAACATCTGCCTTTGGATGGGCAGTGCGATGCCAGAGCGATCTTCTTTACTGTTAACATCTCACTTAGGGGCACAGTCTATCCTCTGTTGACTCCTAAATATTTTTCCAAATTTGAGATTTATGTTGCCATGTCTACTCCCCCCACCCCCTGTGTCTCCTTCCCTCTCCTTGACTAGCTTTGCAAGGGCAAGAGCTCTGTATTAGCTATCTATACTCCAGCATATCACACAAATCCAGGCACCAAGCAGGCCTTAGTAAATGCCCTTGAACTGAATGAAATATCCTGTGCTGTCTCCTTATAATAGTACTTGTGTTGATAGGCTATGACTCAGTGTCTGAGGAATGAGTGAAGTGGGAGACTGGATGCCAAGACTGGGTTAATTTCCTCATCCATCTATTTGATCCAAAAGTCTTTCTTGAACCCTTAGTGGCATCTGGGCTACAGTCATATTTATACAATAAAAAATGTGGCCTTACAAATTCAGCCAAGGCAAGAACTTTAGAAGATTGGACCAAGATGTACAGCCACGTTGCCAGATATGTGAGGTCTGGGACTATAAGTGACATGAGTAAGAAATGGGGAAGCAGCTTCTGGAGGAGTCAGGCTAGAACATCAAAGGAGAAGCATTTGTGCATTTTAAGAAGAGAAAATCAAGGAGCTTCAGAAGTATAGAAGGAATGTAGGATGTGTATGTATTTGGGGGAGGGACTGAGAAGAGCAGAATGGAGAGATTTGATTAGATGGCCTTCAAGGTACTTTCCAATCCTAAGTGCCTGCAGAGTGGAAGCTGCTGGTCTTGGAGAAGTCTGGACCACAGAGATCTTCTCCCAACCCAAGCATATCAGAGGGATGCGACACATGCCAGCAGTAACAGCGGCTCACTTGGGTACGATTCCTTGTGCACAGATCCTACCTTTCTCAGATAATCGATGATTTTACATCAAATCACCCATTATACAGAGTGGGGAATAGAGGGGTTGTGCCTAGGTATGTTGCAGTTAGGGCCAAAATCCCTGTAGCCTCCTCTTAGATCTGAGGTTTTCCATAATGTTCTGCATAGATTGAACTACAGTAGAAAACCTGTTACTATGTGAATACAAAACTCTGTTTTTCTTTACCAGAGAAAATATAAAAGATACCCCTGATAATTAAGTATATAACATCATGTTTCTTTTTTCAAGAGGCTATTTCCTTTGATTTGACACAACAATCTTGGGAGGTGGAAGTATAATGCATTTTGACAGATGAAGTATCTAGGAACTGAGGATTGAAGTACCTTAAAATCAGTGGTTTGTTGATAATGGGATGAAATCAGGGCCTGAGTTCTGTAGGTCTAAACTCAGCTTTCTTTCTACTTAAACCCATGACCTCAGTCCCAGTCTGTGACAGGAAGAAAGAGGTGCACTTTATGATTCCTGTCAGCACAGCATCTAATGGGCAGGCTAGAAGCTAGGGATAGCTGATGGGTAATAAGCAGCAGTGACAAGGCAGCTTGCCAACATCAAGTGCCTGAGGATATTTATTATTAATCCCACTAATGGACCACAGTGAGAGGGTAGGGTTTCTTCCTGGCCTTTCCTCATATAAAGTTGTAAGCAATTCAGGAGCTTCCCCCCAGCCAGGCGATCAATTCAATTTGAACCAGTGTCCCCTTGCAATATGAAATAAGTCCTGCCAACACGGACTCCCAGTCTAGTCAGTAGATCCCAGCCCTGTTCCCGGAGACCAGTGGCCTGCCATATGTGACCAGTCTGCATGCGCTGCTTGTGCTACCTCTGCAAAAACATGCATAGTCACACTCTACACTTCTAGAAAGACATGCCCCATCCCTCCATTCTGCTGTGTGTCCCACAGTGTCTGCTGCTACCTCTCGGGGGCCAGGCTCTGTGAGGTGTGCTCACCCTCATCCTCCCCAGCAGCTCTGTATCTGTTAGTGGGTTTGTTGTTAGCACCGTCTGTTGTGTGCTCAGTATCATCTTGTTGAATTCTCCTCTGTTGGACCCTTCCCGTTAGTCACCAAGCTGTACTCTTTGTGTGTCTTTCCTTTACAGCTTCCTCCCTGCCATGTCTACCAACAGTACCCTAGCTCCTCCCTAACTCACTGTTTTGAATTGTGAAAACAGGTGCCTCCCTGGTCTTCCTGCCTCTAGGCTGCCCTGCCCTGGCCATCCTCCATGTGGTAACATGGGATCTTCAGAAATGGTGACTTTGACCTGTCCTCAGAGTTGGCAGGTGGCCTGCCCCGTGATGTACACACCTACCTTCCCAGCCTTCTTTTCTTCCCTCAGCTCCCCGGCACAGGCCTTGTCCTCCAGCCAGGCTACTCTGGCCACAGGCAGTATGCTCCCTCTTGTCCCTGGGCCACCTGGGCCACTGACATGAAGCCCTTCCCAATCTCTGCTCCCTCCTTGTACTTTCTGCTTCCCCTTAGTTCCTATAGCACGCACAGTCAATTCATAGTGCTCATTAGGCCTCCCTTCCACATTTGCTTTGTCTTGTCAACTGCTGCTGTTTTCTTTCTTTCCCTCCATTCCAGGCTGGGCTGTAGCTGTTCCCATAAGGAATCACACATTGTGTTCCATGTAGAAGCCTAGCACTCTCCTCACCTATCCTTGGCCCTCAGGACAGATTACTCAGTTAGGCCCAAAGGAGAGAGTGTTCTCTCATTCTGACTCCAGCCCCATATGCCTACTTAGGCTACTTTATGTATTTATGTAGTGATTCAGTGCAGACTATGAGCTGTCACTCATTGCCTGTTACTGTGTGCCAGACATTGCCAGGCATTCTAGGTGAGCTTTCTTATTTCCTCCTCCCAAGAACCCTCAAAATTAGATTCTGTTGTCTTTATTTTAATGAGACTAGAAGTAAAGCATAGAGATGTACCAGATAGCTGAACTAGCATACATGGTCCTGTTTGGCATTCTCTCTGTTCTGTTGTGCTGCCTTTCAGAGGCAGATGTGGAAGTTCAGAGAATAAGTTCAAACCCCAGAGTGTTGGGCTATGACGTAACTTGAAACCTTGACCTTTTTCCACTCCATCCCTCCGTTTGCTTAGAGTCTTCAAAGCCATGGGGCAGGTCTTGCCAGATGGGGAGCAGGAGAAGCTGCTGCGTGTCTGTTCCATTTATACTCAAAATGGAGAGAATGATGCGGCAAAGACAAGCACAGCTCCCTCTTCCACTGGGAAAAGTCCATACACATTGGATACCTTACATCAGGACCTAAAACCATCTGGTACCAACTGTGAGTCTGAAGAAAATGTCCAACAGAAGGACCAAGGCAGCCTTAAGGATGCCAAGCAAGGGGAGGAAAAGGAGGACGAGGGGGAGGAGCAGGAGGAGAACGAGGAGGCACAGGATGAAGAAGAGGAAGAGGAGCAAAAGGTCTTTCAAGATCAATGGAGGAAGATGTAGAGGAAAGTGACTTGGAAGGGGAAGAAGAGGAAGTCGATGAGGATGAAGATGACGATGATGAAGATGACGATGATGAAGATGAAGATGATGATGAAGACAGAATGGAATGGGGGCCTTTCTCTCTCATGAGGGGAGCCTATGTTTTTGAGAATACTAGGGTCGTTTCCCGGAAAAAAGAAGCTTTGCAGGGTTCAGCATGGCAAATAAGCCCTGGTAAGCAGCCCTTAAGCCCACTCACTTTCTTCTGTCTTTGATTCCCTCCATTCTTGATTGGTCCTTTCTCTCCTTTCAGCCCTCCCCCCCCTCCCACCTCTGAAGATTGAGTGTCACAATATAACCTCAGACTTGAGATCCTGTGGCCTTAGCCTTGTGAGTGCATGCCCCACTACCCTCAGCTTTGACACTTTGAGGTGGAGGTCACACTATGTTGCCTACACTGCTGTTGTTCTTTTAGGTTCAAGTGATTCTCCTATTTTAGCCTCCTGAGTAGGTGGAGTTAGTTTCATACCACTGAGTGAATTAGGTTTCATCCCAAAGTAACATATCT
Source organism: Cricetiscus sungorus (assembly GCA_030556225.1). NCBI lineage: Eukaryota > Metazoa > Chordata > Mammalia > Rodentia > Cricetidae > Cricetiscus > Cricetiscus sungorus. The sequence goes on from JANBXA010000126.1 coordinate 6,158,818, forward strand.
TAATGTAGTATGCTTGGGGGGGAAGATGTGGATTATGAATTAATAAAGGTTATGATGTTAAGTCCTTCGTCTCCCCACTTTGCTCTCTTCCCTCCCTCCTTTCCTCTCTCCCTTCCTTCCTTCCTCCCTCCCTCCATGTGTGTGTGTGTGTGTGTGTGTGTGTGTGTGTGTGTGTGTCTGTCTGTCTGTCTGTCTGTCTGTCAGTCACTCTGTGTGTATATGTGTGACAAAATAGGAACAAAAAGATTTATGGGGGTTTGTACCTATGAATGAGAGCTGTGGGAGGATTAGTTGAGTAGGAGACATTCACTGAGTGGGATGTATGTGCTTACCCATGGGAGGTAGAATATTTGGTCTTTCTGTGCATCTGGGGGAGTGATAACATTGTACAGAGCATGGGGAACATGTAACCTCTGAGAGATAGCACCTATCCTTAAGGGTGTGCATGTATATCTTTGGGCGAGACCACTGAGAAAGGATATGGCATTCAGACACATCATGGGGAGTGGGGTAGAACTGTGTAAATAATTTTGATCACTCAGATAATCATCCATATTGGTGGGTTTAGAGAGAGAATGCTGTGAGAATTCTGAGATTTCTGCTAATCAATGCCCCATCTGAAGATGTCTTTGTTTATGTGGTGATTTACCTGAGAAGAATGTGAGAAGGAACAAAAATGTCTGTAGCTATGTGTATGTGTATAGAATGGAAGCACGTGGGGGTAAGGGTTAGAAAGTGCTAGCTAGGATGTGCAGAGGGGTATTCTTGAGAAGTAACAGTAAAGACAGCTTAGGGACATGTAAAAAGCCCATGCTGAACTGGCTAAGAGTGCTAGCTAGATGGACAGGGGTTGGGCTTGTGTACCATTAGGAAATCCATCAGGCCACCTTTTTTCTGTAAATATTTTTATTTCATATTTTTAAATTAATCTTTTAAGTTTTTATGAAAGTACACTTTGTATGTTAAACATTCCCATCATTCCTCCCTATCCTTCCTTATTATGTATTCTTCTTTCATTAGTTCGATTTGTTTCTCAAGACAGATAAAATGTGTATCTTAGTGCCAGACATATAGTACATGATTTTATGCATTTATATAAGATTTAGAGACCACAGATTAGATGAAGCATGTCTTTCTGAGATTGGCTTACTTGATATGCTACAGTGGCACCCATTTTCTTTCAAAGGTGACTTAGTTCTTTAGTGCAGAAAAATACCTTGATTTTATACATCACATTTTCTTTGTTCACTCCTCTGTTCTTGAACACCTAGGTTGGTTCCAGGGTTAGCTACTGTGAACAATGCTGCAATAAGTACTGGTTTCAAATAGCTCTGTGATACGTTCATTTTGAAGTCCTCTGCGTAAATACCTCACTTTAGGTTTTTGTTATTGTTTGTTTTTGTTTTGAGGAACCCTTATCCTGACTTCCATAGTGGCTGGACTGTATTATATTCCCACCCATAGTGTATTCTTACCATGTACTTACCAATATTTACTGTTACTTGCTTTTTTAATGACTGCCATTCTGACTGTGTAACATGGAACCTGAGTATAGTTTTGACTTTTCACAAGCTCACTCTTGCCATCTCTCTTTGTTCTACAGAAGATGTGCGATGGGGTACATTCCCTATAGGCCGACTACCAGGTCAGACTGATGACCCAACAGAACTTGTATTGGATAATTATGACACCATGTATCTTTTGGACCAACCTGTACTAGAGCAGCGGCTAGAACCCCCAAAGTCCCGGAATTGGTGAGTATTTGTTGCAGTGGGATTTCTCAGCCCTTTGACTGTTACCTGATGGATGAAGAAGGAAAGGGCAGATAAGTTAGTGGCTGTGCCCTTGTTAGTATTCCTTTACCCTAGTCTAGGGAACCAATGAAGTTGACACACAGATGATTTGACACCCCTTCCAGGTTGAGTACAGTTTGTATGCAAGTGTCTCTGTGTATGCATTTTGTCTGTGAAGAGATTGGAATTGAGATTCCATTCTTGTTCTGCTTGCTTATTTCCCAGGAGATGACTTGAAGTCCCCTTCACTTGGGCATTCTGGAAGAGAGCTTAGAACCCAAGTGCCGCAGAATCAGATGAATAGAGGAGGTAGCTGGGGAAGCCAATTGGAAGTGGGATTCCATTGTAAGAGGCCCTCTTCTCCTCCAACTAACTTGGCCCTAGGGAAGCTTGCCCCAGTGAGTGTCAGGGTATAAAGAGGGACGTGTGGGCTGGTAGAGCTGCTGATTTGGCCCAGCTTTATAGCCCCCTTCCATTAGTACTTGGTACACGAAATGCCCACCCTTACTTATTTGTTCAGCTTCATGCCTTGGCTATTTGACTTTAGGCAGATCCTCTCTTACTCAATTTTGGACCTGTTTCCTTGTCTCTAAAGTTGTGAGTGATGGGAAGGCATGGGGCTAGATAATCTCTATGAATTTTTTTTTCAGCTGTAGTAGCATAACTATAGATCTGCCTGAGTGAAGGCTGATAGCTTAGCTCTCAGCTAGATGGCACCTCATCTAGCTGGAAGGACCTTTGATCTACTGGAAGCAGGAACTCAAGAGTGTTTTCAAGCTAGGTTAGGGAGCAAAGGATAGTTGTGTACCTCAAACAGTCTTAAAATATGGGGCAGAGTTGTGTCATGTTAATTCTATTTCCCAAGCCACATATTGAGGCCCTTAACTAGCTATTAGATGTGTGAGGGATCCAGCCCAATTCCTTTGGATCTAAGTTCTAGGACCTTGGAAAGTGACCCTACTGAGGCAGCCATTCTGTTACCTTCCTGGAGCTGAGGCGGGACCTCTATCCCTTAATCTTAAGCAGGTACAGATCTCCATGGGATTTAACCTAGTTTCTGTAGTGCAGTTCTGCTTAATGCTTCATTGAAAAGTTCTCTTCCATTCCTTCCTTTGGGGGCTGGGGCAGAGCCACCCTTGGTTCTCACCTGAAATCATTTATCAGGGTAATTCCTATCTCCTCTTTATAAAGACAGGCTGGAGGTTGACCCTTCCCACAGGCACACACAAGTTCCCTTAGCTCTTTCAGAGTCTAGAGCTGCCACTTTTCCCTGACTGACTGCCTATTTTCTCTGCAGCGCTCTGAACCTAAGCTGTTGTGGAGGCAATAACAACTCTAGCAGCAGCAGCGCCAACTTGGAAGGCCTTCTCTGGAACCAGGGACAACTCCATGGGCTCAAAGCTGGCCTGCAGCTCTTCTGATGGCTGTCCTGATGCAAGTGTCCTTGCAGCGCCACTATAATCACAGCTCAGTCCAGAGTCCATCTATGGTACAGACTGGACGACCTGGGAGGCAGCTCAGATCACCTCCATCAATTCAGCTTTCCACCACAGTGGAAATTTGAAGTTTTCCTCCCAAATTTTCTGTTGTGTTTTTAAAAATAATAAACCGATTTTTGTCATGGTATTTGTGAGATGGGGGATGTGTCTTCTGAGATAGACCAGTGTAAATCTCCCTTTACTTTGTGGCTATTCTACAAATGGGAAGATGGTAACAAGACTTTTGAGTAGAAGTTGGAGCGTGGAACTTATTAAGTATACCAGTTCTGATTGTTTTCCTAGCTGGACTGTAGGCATACCTTCTGCTTGGCCACTAAAACTTATTTCTGCATTCCTCCCCTGTCATGTGGGTGAGCCTACATGAAACCATCAGGCTCCAGAAAAGAGGCATAGCTGGCTATAGAGCACAGTAAACAACTGGGGGATGGGGCTTTGTGGGTATGGGAGGTATCGTGGAGTGGGAGGAGGATTCAGCTTTTCCTTTAGTGATCAGCAAACAGGAATTGAAAGTTGGAAATATGTTATACTTTGTCATTTCTCTGCCATTTGGCCTAGACAAGATGCAGTATACTTCTGCAGTGGGCTTAGAGCTTTAAGAAATATCTTAGTGAGGTCAGCCCCTGTCCTATGGTCACCCAATTTTCAGTCATCTCAGATCATAGTGCCTATTGTATATCAGACTCTAGTTGCCAAGAGACATAGGCAGAACTTTCACCCTGGGTTAGCCCTTAGCTGAAAAGAGATCAAAGTAGAACCTTAGCCTGGTGAGGAAGCACAGAGTTACTTACGCCTCTTCCAAAAACCTTAAGTGGTTCCTGTAAGTAGCTGTTCTAAGAAATGTTGAAATGCTATTACCCAACACTGTCAAGGTGTTTTGTGCCCTGCCTGCCGCCAAGCCACTCCAAGCTGAGGATGGTATCCAGAGCCTCAGGCATGGTAGGGAAGTATTTTCATCACCAAACTTCATATGTATGTATGTATATGTGTATATATACATTATGTATATGTGTATAATATACATATATGATCTGATATATTGCTTTTCAAGGGAGTTAGTTTAGTTTTTGTTACACTCAAATGCATTCAATGAGTCTAGCAGCACAGCAGACTTTTCCATGTAACCAATCAGGTGTTGATAAAGCAGACTTATGCCTTAGTTAATACAAAGGGGTTTTTTTTTGTGTGTGTGATTTTGTTTTTGTTTTCCAATGCTGCTCTCTTTCCTCAAGGGCTAAAGGTTTTCTAGTGTACTAGAAAGTCAAAGCCTGAAAGATCAAGAGACTTCTAGATTAAACGTGGAGAAGGTACTTGAAAATGTGTGGATATATATTCATAGTCCGTCCTAGTCTAAATCAGAGTAGCTCTCACTGTATATGTTTTGGGACCTTACATGATACTGCTTTTTAAAAATTAGAATTTCTGCTAGAAAAAGGTTTGGAAGAAATAGTTGTTTGGTCCCCACAATGTTATCTACATATGCTCTCTTTCTTTGTTTCACCAATTTTTCTTTTCAGACATCCTGAGATTTCTTTTTTTCGTAGGCCTCTAACCTAGTCCCCCACCCTTAAGTGTATTGAGACACAGAGGCAGACAGAAGAGAAGTGATTTACCTATGGCCAGAGAGTAGCTTTTAGGTTGGTGTAGATCAAGTGTTTTCCTGGTTATCATCTGGGATCATTATGGACGCAGATTATTATTCACTCCTGATGTGAACCAAAGGTTGAAGAATAAGCCATGATCTATAGTTTTGGCATAGATAGGATTATTTTGATGCAAAGTGGAGTTTGAGATATACTGGGAGACAGGAAAAAGCTGCCTAATGACACAGGTTCCAGGCATGCCCACGGCCCACTGCTTAATTGGAACAATCTTGGGCAAATCATGCCATTTTCTTAATCTGTAGGATATTTACCCCAGAAACTTATAAAGATCATATGTAACCTGATAGATTAGAAAATGCTTTTCAAGATCTGGGGAGATGGCTTAGTAGATAAGAATGGTTGAGGACCTGAGTTCAAATCCCAGTGGCTACATAAAACACAAGGCATGGCTGTGCATGCCTGTAACCCTGATGTAAAGGAAATGACAGCTGTGTTCCAAGAGCTTTCTAGGTAGCCAGCTTAGCCAAAATAGTGAGATTCCAGTGCACTGAGATACCCTGTCTCAAGGCAGTAAGGTGGAGAGCAATAAAGGAAAATATTTTAGGTTTCCTGGCCTCTACATGTTTGCACACAGGTGTATGCTTCCACACATGTTATGTGTCATACACATCTATGCATGACATGTGTGTGCATGTACATAAAAACGTTTCCTGAAAAAGGGAAAAAAATATTGGTAACCCACTTAAAATGAAAATTCCATATAGGGTGCCAGCTCCTACAAATATAAAACAGTACCTGCCAGATACATGGCAAGTTTAATGAATGAATTGTTTTTCTGAAGCATATCATGTTTTATATATGTGACTAGTGCTAGACACAAACCTTTCTCAAAAAAAGAACGAGAAAATGATTTTCTAAAACACACCTGTAGTCCCAATACTTGAAAGTCAAAATCAAAAGAACTGAGAGGTCAAGGTCGTAGATAAGTTGTGTGTGGTGTAAAGTTCAAGGCCAGTCTGAAGTATGTAACAAAGCTCTTATTACGCTAAGGACCAAGAATGTAGTTGACTGGTAGAATACTTACCTAGCATGTGTGAGACTGGGTTTGACCAATAGAAACATAAGAAACAAACACAAAAATTAGACAATTTTGGTTACATTTCAGGTACATTCTGGGAGGAAGGGATGGGGATCTGTGTCCTATTTATTTAATAATGCAAGTTGAAAGGACATATGTTTAATATAGGAACAAATTGACTTTTGTTGCTGATGTTCATAAAAAAAGAGTCAGTGATTAGTAGACAAATAGTTTATGCAAGAAATGGGTTTACAGTTCATTGTCAACAATAACAGCATTTTCATCACAATTAGAGGTGAAACAAAAACCTCATGAAGAAGTTGTAAATACATTCATGCTAGTGAGAATATTGTATAAAGCATTGCACATGCATCTTAGGGGCAGACAAAACTGAAGAAGGGCTGTATTTTCACTCACCTCAGCTTGGCTCTGTATTTTGTCATTGAGACTTACATTATGTTTGGGTCAAATAAGAAACCCAAAGTGGTTTTATAAAAAGTTTACAACCATTAAACAATACTGTTTAATCCCACAAATGGATAAAACAAATTACTATAGCTCAATGATACACAAACCAGGACTAAAAAATAGTCAGTCTGCCTATGTGTATAGCTAGCTATAATACAGTAGATATCAAATATGCAGAGTCTTCACGGAGGCATTGACTACTTTAGACAAGCAAGGTCTAGAGAAACACTGGTTTTGTTTCCAATAAAAACTAACACTAGTGCCATTTTGGTCGGTCGAAGATTGTGCACTCCTCAGTTTCATACCCAAAGAGAAGCAAACTAGGAGGAAGAAGAGAAGGCTTAGGAGAAGACCTGAGCAGGGGGCTCTTTGGACAACTTGGCATTACTTTCCCTGTGCAAATCCAAACCTGGTTTACAGAGCAAAACAAACTGTTGAAATTGTCGGCCCTCCAAAAGGCCGTTTGTACAAAACTGCACGCTGAGGGCACAGACAGAATATTAACTGAGAGCCTCTTCAGAAGGAACTGTTCCATATTAGAAGGAAACTGGAACAAAGAGGAATAGATAGGAGTGACTGAATTATTTTATAAAGGTCATTTATTCCAAAATGAACAAAAATGGATTGTAGGGAAGTAGTCTCTTGGAAACTAGAAGGGCTTGAGATAATAAGAGGGGGGAGAAAAAATCATGCTATATGTTTCATTACTTAGACAAAAAGTTTTACAGACCATTTCAATAAGTAATTCACCATTTTCCCTTGCTCACCTGGTACCCTATGTGAGTTCACTAGTTTCACTAGTTTACCTTTGAAAAGGCTCCTTTTTCTTTGAGCTGTCTTATAGAAAGGGTGCCCCGGATTGACCATATCTCTCCAGAGTCACATTTCTCCTTTAGGTGGAAATGAAAACAACAACAATAATAAGGTCACAACAAGAAAACGAAACTCAGAAAATCTACAAAGTCTAAGGCCTGAATAGGCACAGGTTTGCTATGAGGTCAGAAAATCAGTGAAGGAATTCAAATGACAAAGCACCTCTTACAGAATCTGCTGCTTCTCAAAAACCACACGAACACTGTGCCTTAACCCCTGCTATGTACTTGGAGGTAAGTATCTGGAAGGACACACACTTAGCCCCTTGAAGGGTGCTAACGAGCTCTCAATGCTCTTCTTTAATTGCTATTTTATAATTATAGACAAAATGGAAACGTCAAGAAGTGTGGAGATCTTAATATAAAAAATTTCTCTAATGTAAGAACCACACTGGATTTATGCATTCATAATTATACAGCTCCATTAAAGATTCTTACATATGGTTTATTACTATTGACACTTTATAAAAATCCCCTTTATAAGGACATATTAAATTTAATAGGCTAAAGAGAATCACAATGTTGCAGATTGTACACACAATAGTTGTGCATCTAACAATAAAGAGGCCTTGAAAACTGTATTTGTCTATAAACTACTACTGCCCTTTGGAAATAAAAGCTCCCTCGTTACCCCCGGGCTACTTTCCTGTGACACACAGTGCCACAAATATGGTGAAAATTAAGTACTAAACATAGTTTAAGATGAGTTTTGTATATTTGTTTCTATACAATCAGGAGAAAAGAGATACAATTTGTATCAACAAAAGGTCATTTCTGGTTATTTGAGGCATTGCTCTTAGCTGCTTTGGTTCATATACATTTTATGAGGAGAGAAGAATGGCAATCCTTTCTTAGAAAGTAAAAATTACATATGCTATCTTAAAAAATTCCCCCTACTGGAAGGAGCTTACAATTCTTTCACATTTTAAACAGGAACATATTCCAAGATGAATTGCAGCTGACAAGTCGAACCCTGTGTTTCCCTGTAATATGGGAGGCTAATGAACACTGCAGTGTCATTGGTAGGAAGATGAACTGATTGTTGCAAAGGCATCAGAACAATCTGAGATTGTCAAAGACCCTGATTTAGTCAAGGGGCAGATTTAGAAGGGCCAAGAAGTTCAAGGTATGAAGCGATGCTTTCCTGAGATAGGAAGCATGGCAGTGACAATTGTCAGTTTGTGTGGATCTACCTGATAGGACATAGTGTTACATTTTATCAGTATCTTGGGGAATGAAAGAATTCACAGGTAGGAGGAGATAAATGTAGCTAAATGACTTGTTTAAGATGTACTTACTATTCTTCAACTTTTGCAGAGAGAAAGCTGGGAAGCAGCATGTAAGCCATTATTCAAACTACCAGAAACAACCCTGACTACAGTCTCACATTCAGAGTGTTTCACAGTAAGAAACGTTTATAGGCAGTATTATACCTTCTCATGAAGAAACAAAAGGCCAAGGCCAGGCCTTCTCAACTCTCATGAAAAAGGACTGTAGAAGTTAGTAAGTTCCAGCCTCAGAAATTGCAAGCTGGTCATCATTCAAAATGTTGAAATATACAATGGATTCAGAAAGGAGGGCTCATTTAGTGCATTTGAAAACAATAAAGACCTCTTGTAGAGGCATGTAGCTACAAACGATTCTATGCAGAGGAAGATTCAAATTGTGCAAATGGTGCTGCCTGATGTAAAAGTCACACCCTCCTTAATAATGCAGCTCAGAGTTATCTACCCCCAGTGCGCCCTCAGCATGGATTTGAAGTGCACAGCAGAGCACTTCCTCTTGGGAAGCTGCTCTTCTGCCACCTAGAAAATAGATACCCTGGTTTTGTTTCCTAAAAGAATTCTGCCCCACCAGTGACTGATCTTATTGCTCAAACGGACAACAGGAGAGTGGTCATACATGGCTATGCACTCTCTTTCACTAAACTTTGTCCTGTAATGTTGAATTGGTTAGAAGTTCCAACTTGGCAGTTATCACTTAATGCCAACCCTCCTGGGATTAGGGGAGTAGATTCTGGTAGTAAGTCCCTTGGTCCTGGTCCAGCTCTTTAGTACTTGTGTATTATATACATACTAAGGGTTGAGTATGCACTTCAAGGGTACCTTCACTATAGGAAGCTTCAGTCTGACCCCTAATTTGCTAAGGTGAAGAGACTTGAAAGCTAAGAATGGTTAATAAAGATGGTCAAGTAAAATATGTAAAGGAAATACAACTGCTTTACTCTGGTGCTTAAGAAAGCAAAATTTAAATGTTGGCATATGATTTCACTTTTGAATCTAATCGAAACTATAAAATGTGACAAAATCATCAAGTTGTATTTGTGATCTATACAGGTGTAAACTATAGACTGTATAGAGCTTGCCATCTTATTATCACAATAGAAAAGTTGATACCAGAGATACAAACACATCTCAAACCAAATATATAAATTCATACATGCAGTAGAATTGATAAGAGGAGGGTTCAACTATATCTCTAGAAGCTTCAATGTGGCCCTATACTTGACTAAATATATTGAATGATCAGATAACCATGCAATAAAATCTGTGCTTACTTTTAGTTTTAAATATCTCTATTATAAAACCCTTAAAAGGTTAATTCACAATACAAGCTGATCCTCATGTATTGGCTCTCTAAATTGGACAAATGATCCATACTTTATAATATAGGATGTGTGACTAAGAAAACACTGATGGCTGGGTGTGGTGGCACATGCCTTCAATCCTAGCACTCTGTGTGTTTAAAGCCAGCCTGGTCAACATAGCAAGTTCCAGGAAAGCCTTGCTACTACAAGGAAGGACCCTGTCTCAAAAAAAAAAAAAAATGGTAATGAAATCCCTTGGGGTTTCTTGCATTTAGACAAAGCCTGGGTTTTGTCCTCCATTATCTCCATACTTCAGTGGAAATGGCATGGGACACTGGGCCAGAGAACTTAAGCTTGTGTCTTGACTTGGTCATTTATTAGCAGTGACCTTGGCAGGTCAGCTAATCTCAGCAATTTTCAGTTTCCTTCTCTATAAAATTAGATGTTTCCAAGATCTACCTCACAGAGTTGTTACGTACTAAAATGATAGAAACGCTCTGTAATTTTAAAAGTACAACACAAATTATTACTTATTAGAATTATAGGATCGTGTTATTACTATTCATATTTATGTAAAGAAATAAGTCTTATGTCAACGAGCGGACCTAAGCTTGGCAACAATCAAGGCTGCCAGTTGCTGGGCATCTGCCATGTGGGGATTCTTCTCCATCACTGCAAGGACAATGTTAGAAGGGAAGATGTTGCAGAGGTTCTTGTATGTCTGATATTGGTGCTCGGGTATCACATGCTCCCTGGCATCATTGCGCATTCCAACCCAAGGATTCCTCCAAAGCTGCTCCATTTTTTCAGGCATGCTCCTTACCATGACTGGTTCGTAACATGGTTGCATGAGACCGTTACCTAAGGGATAGGAGTGGTATCCGTAGGAGTCAGCTGCCCGGGGCAATGGGTCCCAGCTAGCATGCTGTTCCCTGCACAGAGGAGGCCGTCTTTGCCTCATGGGGTTGCTGTCATAGAGGCGGGAATCAGAAATGCTGTCCATTCGAGTCATCACCAGAGCACGGCCTGGCTGGGAGGGTCCCACAGGATGAATACCGGGAGACATGGTGTAGTCTCCAGAACAGCTAGAGTGTGCTCCAGTTGTTGAGTTGTGGGCATGTACAGCTAAGTGAGGGACTGACTGCTTGTGGGGTACTTGCTTGGAATCTTCTGAACCATAACTTTGCACTCTCGCTAAGGCTTCATGGTACCCATGGGAAAACGGCTGAAGATGGTTGTGAGAAGCTGAACGATGCAGCTTCAAAGTGCCTTCAGGATGAGCATCAGCTACAGCCAAGTACAAGTTGTTGTAAGAGGAATAGTTGTCATTCCTGGTATGGCTCATGTGACTGTCAGTACATAGGCTGGGATTCCGAACATATACCCCCTGGTTTGCTTCAGCTGTATAGTACTCATGATTATGCATGCTGTTGATGCTTACTTTGGAGAAGTCGCTTAATACTGAATAGTAGTCATGGTCCCCCATGGTGTCAAACTTTGGGTATTGCTCAGTATAATTAATAGGGTTACCATGGCTGTTGGTAACCAGGATAGGGGGGTATTGCATGCTGACCATGTGCTCCAAAGAGGCCTTTTGATGTGGGAAATGGGAGGACCCTGGCACTGGGCTGCTGGCTGACCGCGTGTTGAGTGCACCCACTGCATGGCTTTTGGGGGGAGGGATGGTAGGGACACTTAAAGCAGTCACAAGTGAAGGAACAGAACTGGCCTCGGGTTTACGGGCAATGGACAGCCACTCTTCAGGTTCTGCAGCCACAGACCGGATGCTGGGATCTGATTGGCGCTTGGAGGCCACACGTTTGACCTCTGAGGTTATTTCACCTTTGGTGGTAGACATCCCTGTGCCACACTTGGCCAGGGTGTCTTCGCTCATTATTTTCACTGTGGACAGTTTGGCACTGATGCGGAGCTCATCAGCCACCGAACGCTGGGGTTGGTTGGCTCGCTCCGGATGATAGTATTTGCACTTGTGGCCGTAGGTACATTTTTTGCCTGAAAAAATAATGCCTTGGGGTAAGACTCTCTCTCATAGTGATGTAACCCTCTGTTCCAGAAATTGTCCTAACATTCTGGTCACACAGGTTAGGGTTATACTGTTCAGGGTTAAGGCAGAAAATTAACTCCACAAAGATGAGTGACAGACAACACCAAGGAGTCACCACATACTGTGAGGGGAGAGGGAGAGTGGAAAGCTTCGGAGGAAATTGCAGTGTAAGAGCTAAGAGCTGAGGAGTTGACTAGCCTTAGTTTTCTGGTGATGGACAACTTTTCTTAGGCATAATCTGTATGTTGAGGCAGCCTAGAGGAATAGAAAGCAGAATGATGTGATGGGAAGAGCCCAGTGAGAACTGTATTTCAAATGCAGCTATGCACTTCACTGGCTGCCCACAGCCTGGACGAGTGAATATTTTCTAAGGCTCATTTTCCTCTTTGGTAAACAAGGTTCATAATCATGTCTATCTGGATTCTTGTCAAGATGAAAAGAGACAACACACATGAAGATACTCTGATTTGAACATGAATCGCAGACAAAAACAAAAATAAAAAACCAAAAAACAACAAAAAACACACCCCTCAACAAGTGATTAATCAACAAACACAAACATCCTAAATAGCCTCAGGCCAAACAGTTCATGTTGCACTGTTATGCTCATATGCATTATATCAGGGAGATTTTTGGTAAGGGGACAGGAACACTTTAAAAAATTGTATTTTAGAAATACAAATGAAAATGAAATTTGTAGGCAACTGCAGTGCAAGTGGGAAGAAAAAAATGTTATAATTCATTGACAGAAGGTATAGTCACCTGCCTGAGAAACATGATCTTGTTTAGGGTCAACCCTTTGGAATTGTCCCTTCTGCTTCCATAGGCTATGTAATTTCTGCTTGGCCTTACTCCTAGCAACATCACTCAGGACTTAAGGCATCTAAAGAACATTTTCACAAGTGACAACTTGGTATGTTAACAAGTGACAACTTGGTATGTTAACAAGTGACAACTAATCTCCCCTTCAATTCTAGTTACCTTTGTTTGACTCATGCAGTTTCTAAGATGTTTCTTATGTACCTTACTGAGAGTACATAAAGACATAGATTTCCATACACAGACAGTGTGCAAGCCAAGATTTCTCACTTGAAAGAGAATTTTACAAAGGAGTATTCAAAGAATCTGTGTGTTTCCCTTCAAGCAGAACTTAATTCTGTCCAGAAGTACTTACCATAAGGACATGGTTGCTTTTTATGTTCAGGAACAACAGGTCTCTTTCTTAAGAAATTCTCAAGGCTTGGACCATGGCGTCCTAAAGGATCATCTGGAGGCATAAATCTGAAAGCAAGCCAACAAGAGGTGAACGTGTTTCCTTCTGTCACTACCACAGTTTATAAGAGTTCAGGCCTTCCTTCTCCTTGCCTGCACTATAGTTATAGCCTTCTAATTGTGCTTTCTACCTCCCAGGATAATATTTCTTCCCTTTGTTTCTACTTGATCACACAGAAAGGATTATTTCCTTGTGCGTCATTCTTTCATGAACTGTATGTACCAGTCATACTGCCATGAATGTTGGCTTTGCCCAGTACACCAGTCACTCTCATCCCTTCAGAGATTTATTCAGTGTTCTTTTCACGTGTCATACTCAGCAGCCCTCTTTATTCTGTGAAGTTCATTTCAAAAGATAAAGCAACTTTTAACACCCTGTCATTATTTTCTCTATCCCCTATTTCTACCTTTCTTCTCAAATACTTTAAGCCCCTTGATGGTGATTCTGCTTCCTATTCAGACTTTTATTTTTGTAGCAACCAGCATAATCCATGGTATACAATAAGTGTTCAGTATATGTTTATTGAAATGTAATACATTACTAGTAGTAATTTGTATTTAACTGTTTAGAGCTTACTAGAAAGAAACTCACTTATCATTCACAAAAGAATACATCAGCAACCGCTCCTCTATAAACTTCTTCCATTCTGGCTTTTCAACTTGAAGGTCTCGGTAGTTATCATTGGACACAATGATGCCATCAGAATCAAAAGCCAATTTGACTATGAACCGGTCATCATAGCAGACCACCCTTCTGCCTTGGACCCTTCTGGATGGTGTGAAGACGAGAATCTTTTCCTTCTCCAGTTTACGTAGAATATCTTGATCTATCAAAATATGTTTATGCCACACAGTAGAAATCATCTTTGGAAATTTACCACATTATCCCCATATTATCAAAACAAAAGTTAGCACTAGATAAATCTTTTATTTGTACTTGGAGAACAAGTGTGCTACTTTTTTGGCTGTGACATCAAATAGAATTGTGACTTTAGATAAGTCATCTTCTCTTTCAGACTTTAGTGTGGTTTTTTTTTTGTTGTCAGCTTTTTTTTTGTAAAATGAAAAAACACAACAACAAAAAACACACCTATATTCAGACACATTTAATTTTTAAAAACTATTACAAAGAGTAAGAACTAACACTTGATATAACTTTCTTTTTGTTTGAGACCTGGAACCTCAGATACTTCTATATCAATGGCCTAAGAGCAGTGATAACAGATGAGTACCAACAGACTCTACTGACCCCAGCAGCCTTGATATTTGTCTTGCCCTTTTTCTGAAGCACCGAATTTTTCTTTCCCATGGTGACAGGGTTGAATTAAGAGCACAGTAAGCAAGTGCTCTACCGCTGTTCCATATCCTTATCCCTAGCCCAGCTCACAACTGTTTAGGTTTAGAAACAGCAAAAACTTTCATTTTTTGCTTTTACTTGCACGGGGTACACATCATGATTCTTGTGGAATTTAGACACCTTTACGTTTATGAGTTCTTTCTTCCATTAAGAAATAATATTAAAAGTTCATTTTAGAATTTCACTAATATAAAGACAAATATAATTCAATTAAGTGTCTTATTGCGTGTTTGTTGTTATTCTCTATTTTCTTGTTATGTGAAAGGAACAGAATGAAAACATTTTTTTGTGGAGATTTAAAAAGTGTGATTGATCATCTCTAGGCTCCAAACCTTCTTTGCCTTGGACACAGACTTGGTTTTTACTGTCTGTGGTATTTTCTCCTCTATGTTACACCTAATTTGTAAACACCACATATTTCTTTCCTACAAAATCAAATTGCCTATATATCATATAACCTTTAGTTTCTTGCAAAATTCAGTCATATTGATAGCCATATTTATTCCATATTGTCTGAAATGTATTATCTATCAAACAGGCTTCTCTGGGACTCACTATATGCAGGTCAGCCTCAAGTTCATCATCCTTCTACTGCAGCCTACTGAGCATTGGGATTTCAGGTGTGCATCACTATTTTCATAAAAATAATGCTCATTTCTCAAGTTATGTGCTTTAGGGTTTTGTAAATTGAAGTTTTTATTTAACTATCACCACAAAACAAGGATGGTTTCATAATGGATCACTTTCTTTAAAAAATTCATTTGCTAAAAGACATTTTAAGCATATTTAACTTAGAAAAGCAATCATCGAAATTGAGACCCTCTATCTGCCTGCCATTCTCCAAACTATCTTTTTATATTTGACCCTCGAGGAAATGAATTTTTTTTAAAAAAAAAATCTGAAATAGTACCTGTAATTGGTGCGTCAGGGCGGGATTGCTCCTTTCTCCATGCTGGTACAAATACAGTGATATCTTTATGGCCTTTGTCTAGAAACCAGTCCACAGCAAGTTGAATTCCTCTGCAGGAGAATTCTTCTTTATTCCCATGGCTTCAGAAACAATACAGAACGAGAGACAAAAGAATTAATAATAGACATAAAAAAAACCACTCTACCAGCCCTTTTCTCAATACTGAGATTAATGACAGACATTTTTTTCTTATTTTTCTTGTACATTTTTTTGAGACAGGTTACACTACATAGTATAGTTTGGGGTAAAACTTTCTATCCAGAGGCTGGCCTCCAGATTGTGATTATCTTCCTGCCTCACCCTTCCAAGTGCTGAGATTACAGAGTACCAATATCATTCCTGGACAATATTTTCTTTTTTGATGATGTCAAACATATTTTTTTCAAGTGCAGAGGATCAAACTCAGGAACTCTATAAGCTTGCTACTATTAAGTCACACCTCAATTCCAAAGAACACTTTTAAAAAGAGAAAACTGTGTTCTTTTTATTTGACTGTTTACTATTATAAACTTCAATCTATGCCAAAGGTAGTTAATAACAACCCTCCACTTAACAGCAGACACAATAACTACAATTAAATTTCATTTTCCTCTTTCTGTTTCTATTGCCACCATTGCTCAAAGATTCATGTATTCACGGCATATTGAAAAAAGAAAGGTAATTATCACAGGTTTAGATAAACTAATGTGGAAGACAGTTGATGTGAAATTTAAACACACAAGCACATGCACACATGCACACACACACCACACTATACTGTCATGTTATAGGAGTCATACTCCAAGCCATTAAGCATATATATTAAGATATAGCCCCAAATAGGCTGCTCATATTCCAGTGGTTGACCTTACTCTCATGATCATACTACCAGAAAAAACTGGACTTAGTGTGAAGAAAACAGAACAAAACAAACAAAAAACCCTGAGTACATGGAGTTGGAAGGGAGTCATGGTAGAACAGTTCTGGTGAAAATTTAAGGTGAGGGAGTGAAGGGGTGGATTTGATCAAATTACATTGCTAATATTTATGAAATTCTCAAAGATAAATAAAAATATATTAAGAAAAGATTTCCATACACCCAAAGTTGGAAGATATCCCCTAGTTACATAGTGGGCACATCTCAACTAAGATATGTCCTTCCTTTGCATCCCCCCCATCCTCTGAGTCACCTGTTCCTACACCTGTAATTCACATAAACCTTCCATGAAGAAATAAAGTCTGGTTGCAAGCTTGCTCCTACTGTGAAACCTTCTCCTTTTGAGACCTATAAGAAAAAACTCTCACTTTGCCTCGAGGACCTGAATTCTCAGAGCTCTCACCATGCTGCAATCTGTGTTTATATTTATGGCCTTAATTACTTTGCTTTTCCTTACCACAGAGAAGAAAGGGGGAAAGAAAGATAGCCATCAAATTACTAAAATTAATAACTATATCTCAATAAGAACTTGAAAGTTAAATAGCTTCAACTAGACAATAAAGAGATGCAAGCTGCTGACTATATTAAACACGAGTGGCTGTTGTCTTCACCTCACTTACCTTACTGATAATGACAGCACAAAGACTAATAACACTGAAATCAGGAAAAAACTATCTATCAAATGAATGGAAACTGAAATAAAGCTGACATAACCATGCTGTAATCTGTTAAGTAGATTTTAACCCCAAACTTATCAGAAGATATAAAGAAGGGCACCACCTATTAATAAGGGGGATAATTTATGAAGATATAACATACACATTTTGTTTTTTTCTACTTCTGTAAAGAATTAGGAATTTTTATTGGATTGCATTGAATCTTTAAATTGCTTTTTGTTAATTTTCATATTATCAATTCTACCAATCCATGAGCCTGGGATGTCTTTCCATCTTCTACTGTCTTCCTCAACATTGGACCATCTTTCCAGACCCATGATCCACTTTTTAGTTGGGTTGTTGATTTTCTTTTAGTTTATTTTAGTTCCCTGTATATTCTAGATAACCCTCTTTTAGATGTATAACAAATAAAGGTATTCACATTCTGTAAGCTACCTCTTTATTCAAAAGATGGTGTCTGTTGCATTACAAAAGTCTTTTCATTTAACTAGGTTCCTTTATTAATTGTTTTTAATGTTTGTGTTATTAGAGTCGTATTCAGAAAGTCCTTTTCTGTTCCAATAATTTCAAACATATTTCCCACTTTCTCCTTTATCAGGGAAGGAACACAAGGGAGGAACTTGGAGGCAGGAATTGAAGCTGAGGCCAATGAAGGAATTCTGCTTTCTACCTTTCTCCCCAATGGCTTGCTTACTAAATACCCAGAAGCACTAGCCCAGAGATGTCACTGGCCAAAGTGAGCTCATCAATCAAAAATATTCCATGTCTTTGCCCAAAATCAATGGAGTGGAAATATTTTCTCAGTTGAGGTTCCTGATTCCAAAATGACTCTAGTTTATGTCAATTTGACATGAAATTATATACCACAACCTGTTTATGACCAGGTCTTGGACTGTTTCTTTGTCTTCCTCTTAAAGACTCAAAGTTTCTGGCCTTAAATTAATGCCACTGATATATCCTTAATTTTTATAAAAGGTGAGACAGAGATATGATTTTATTCTATATATTATATTCTAGCTTTCCTAACATAATTTAAGAGTGTGGCTTTTCTTCAATATGTATTTTTTGGTGTAGCTATGTGGCTTACCTCTGGATGTAAAATGCTTTACACTGTTCTATATGTCAGTTTTTCTACCAGCACTTTATTGTTTTTGCTAATATGGCTCTTTAGATTTTAAATAAAGTACCCGGTTACTTTTGCTCAGGATTATTTTGAATATCTAGATCTTTTGTGCTTACTTATGAATTTTATGGTTTGTTTTCTATTTCTTCATGGATTTCCATTGAAATATTGAATGAGATTGCATTTATTCCTTTGATAACAGAAATTTTCATGATATTAAATCTGCTATCCATGAGCATGAGAGGGATTTTATTCTTGCAGTGTCTTCTTCAATTTCTTTCTTCACCATTTAAAAATTATAATTGTAGAAGCCTTTCACCTTCCTCATTAGGTTTATTTATAGATATTTTGTTTTTGAAGCTATAAGGATTTGTATTTTATTCATGACATTTTAAAATTACTATTTATTTATTCTTTAAGAATTTCAAACATGTGTATAGTGTATTTTGAAAATATCCACTCTCATTCTTCCCCTCCAACTCACTCTAGAACTATAAACCCAAACAGACTCTTTTATAAATGTATTTATCACAATGGAATGGTAACTAATGTTTAAGTTGAATACATTCCCTAGATACTGTGATTAAAACAGCAGTGAATATATATGTGAAAGTAATTCTTGTAGCAGGATATGGAGTTCTTTCTGTACTCTGTATTTTTTTCCTGTAGGAGTTTTAGAGCCCTAGGTCATATGATCATTTGGAGTTTTGCAAAGGGCAAAAGATATGAGCTTTCCTCTACATGATGGTATCTAGTCTTCTAGTACCATTTGTTGTAGATGTCTAACTTTAGATGTCTTTTTTTCCAATGAATATTTTTGACGTTTTTGTCAAAAATATGGTGGGAATAGTCTGCATATTTTATTCTATTCCATTTATTAATTGGTGTTCTTAGTACCTGCACTATTGGTGTCCTATTCAGGAAGTTGTCTCCAGAGCCAATGCATTCAAGGTTACTTCTCACTTTCTCTTCTATAAGGTTTAGTGTATCTGGATTTATGCTGAGATATTTCATCCTCTTGGACTTAAGTTTTATGCAGGGTGATAGATATGGGTCTATTTTGCATTCTTCTACATGCATAGATCCACTTAGACCAGCACCATTTGTTGAAGATGCTTTCTTTTTTCCATTGTATAACTTTGGCTTCTTTTTTAAAATTCAGATTTTCATAGGTGTGTAGATTTATTTCTGGGTCTTCATTTCAACTCCATTTATCCATCTGTCTGTTTTTATGCTAATACTATGAGGTTTTCATTACTATAGTTCTGTAGTAGATCTTGAAATCAGGACTGGTGATACCTCCAAAAGAGTTGGGTTCTTGTTGTTGTTGTTTGTTTGTTTGTTTCATATGAAGTTGAGTATTGCTCTTTTTAAGGACTGTAAAGCATGGGAGAGCTTTCCATCTTCTGATATCTTCTTTAATTTCTTTCTTCAATGTCTTAACTTTTTTATTATGCAAGTCTTTCAGTTGCTTGGTATCTTAGTCACTGTTCTATTGTTGCAAAGAAAAACTACTACCAAGGCAACTCCTAAAAAGGAAGTCAACTACTGGGGGCTTTCTTATGGTTTGGGGGACTTAGTTCATGATTATCATGGCAGGGAGTATGGAGGCAGGCATGTGTGGTGCTAGAGAAGTAGCTAAGATCTATATCCTGATCCATAGGCAGACAGAGAGACAGAGAGAATCAGAGGCAGAGAGACAAAGACACAGAGAGTCTTGGGTCTTACATGGGCTTTTGAAACCTCAAAGTCCATCAACAATGACACACTTCCTTTAACAAGGCCACAGCTATTCCAACATGGTACCTTCTAATCCTTCTCAAACAGTGCCACTCTTTGGTGACTAAGCATTCAAATATATGAACTTATGGGTGACCATTCTTATTCAAACCATTACACTTGATTAGAATTAGCCTAAGACATGTTTTTGATTCTATTCTAAAAGATTCTGTTTCCTTAATTTCATTCTCAGTTAGTTTGTCATTTGTGTTTAGGGTGGTTTCTGATTTTTATGAATTAATTTTGTATCCAGGTACTTTGCTGAAGTGTTCATCAATTGTAGAAGTTTATCTGTGAAGATTTTAGGGTCTTTACAGAGTATAGTCATATCACCTTCAAATAAAGCTACTTTTTCTTCCTTTGATATTTGTAGCCTATTGATTCTTCCCAGTTGTCTTACTATTCTAGTTAAGAGTTTACATACTATATGGAATAGGTTTAAAGAGAGTGGACATCCTTTTCCTGTTCCTGATTTTAGTGAAAATGCTTTGTGTTTCTCTTCATTTAGGTTGATGTTGGCTGTGGACTTGCTCTAAATTGACTTTAGTAGGTTGAGGTATGTTTCTTTTATCTCTAGTCTTTCCAGGACTTTTATCATGAACGAATGCTGGATTATGACAAAGTACTTTTCTGAATCTAATGAAATTATCTTATCATTGCTGTCATACTGTCTTTGTGGTCAATTATGTTTATTGCTTTACATATTTTGGACTTTTCCTGCATTTCTAGGATAAATCTTATGTGATCACAGTGAATAATCTTTGGTCTGTTCTTAGATTCAGTTTGCAAATATTTTATTGAGAATTTTTGTATTTATGTTCTTAAGAGATATTGGTCTATAACTTTCTTGTTTTATTGAGTATTTATATGGTTTTGGTATCAGGATAATTTTGGCCTTGTAAAAAGAATTAGACAGTGTTCCTTCCTTTTCTATTTTTTGAAATAATGTTAGGAGTATGAGTGTTAATTGTTATTGAGTATTAATGGTAGTAGTATTCTATATATCTAGTCCCAGGCTTCTTTCTTTAGTCTTTCTTTCTTTCTTTCTTTCTTTCTTTCTTTCTTTCTTTCTTTCTTTCTTTCTTCCTTCCTTCCTTCTTTTCCTTCCTTCCTTCCTTTCCTTCTTTCTCACTCCTCTCTTTCTTTTTGGTTGGGAAACATTTGGTTATTGCTTCTATTTCACTAGGGGTTAAGGGTTTGTTTAAATTGCTTATCTGATCTTGATTTAACTTTGGTAGGTCATATATATTAAGAAGGTTACCTATTCCTACAAGATATCCTGAACAAATTGGGAGTACATGTGTAAGGGGGAGATAAGTAGGAGGAAGAGGAGTGGGGAGGAGTACATGTGGGATCAGGAAGATCTAGTTCAGGATGAAGGTGTAGGTGTAATGATTTCACTAGACCCAAGATAAATGATAAATGGGTGTTTATTGGGGAACACTTACACAGACAATAATAAATAACTGCTGCAGCATTTTTTCTGCTCTTCCAATCAGAAATGCTGACCCACGAGAAAGAGGAGAGAGAAACCATACCTCATGCTTTCTTCTTTCCACTTCCGGACACCTGAAGCCACACCCAAAGACGTATGACCACCATTACAGGCTCACAGGCAAGACCCTACTACAGCCACCTGACTCACAGAATGGCTGACCTCTGACTATCCCTTGTTTATTTTCTGGAGATTGTAGCAACTGCTGCATGGGTATCATGCATTGCATTTTTTCTCCTTTTAAAAATTTTGATAGGTAATATATTCTTATCTAAATCTTCTAAGTTTTTTTAAAATATACATTTTCAGAGCATTCTGCAACATTTCCCCTAATTTTCACAAGAGTTTGTTTTAATCCCCCTCTTTTCTATTCATATTCAATTTTGCTAATTTGTTATCTATTTCTTTTTATTGATTTGACTAAGCGTTTAACCCTATTGTTTACCTTTTCAAAGAACTAATTTTTGTTTTATTTTCTTTTTTTATTCTTTGAAAACTGTGTACATGTATATAATGTTGAAATCAATTTAGAGCCTTTTTACTTGATTAAAATAAAATTACACACTTATACCATATCTCTGGGACTTCTCTCTATTCACTCCCATACCCATTATTCACTTTCAAACTCATAGCTTCTTATTCTTTACTTATTGATGCACATATATATCTGTTAATAAATATATGAATGCAACCTTCTGAGTGTGTTTAATGATGTACATATATGTACACTTTGTAAGGTTACCACTTGAGGTTGGATAACCATTTTGGGAGCTCATCTCTTGGGAAAACTAATTCTCTTTCTCTCAGTAATTTTTAATTGCCTGAGGATCCTCATTAGGAGTGGAAACCTATACAATTTCCCCCATCCATGTTATAAATGTTCAGTACTTGTTTAAACAAGCATACTGTTAATATTTCATGGGTGTAGTTCTTTACCATATTTAGGAGGCAACAATGTTGCTGCATATTTCATGGGTCTCTGGCTCTTACAATCTATGTGCTGCTTCTTCCATGTTTCCTGTTCCTTAAGTCTTGGGGCTGTATTGTAGATTTATCCAGTGGGACAGGGGATCCCACAGTTAGTTGTTCTCAGCATTTTGAATAGTTGTGGTTTTCCTTAGTGGTCTTCAACTGTTGTGAAATGAAGCTTCTTTGGGAAGATGACAGAGCTACACTTATCTGTATATTTCAAATGTAGTTAGGACTCATAGTACTTTAGGAAAATGGCAGCAGTTGGTTCTCCTCTGAGATCTACCAGTTGGCTATATTTACAATACCAGGCATGAATTCCTTCCTAATGAGTGGACCATAAGTGCAATTAGGCAGCTGTTACCACCAAGATCTAAGTGTCACTGTTATAACTGTGGGATTATTTTGCCCTGTCAACCACTGTTGTAATTTATCAATGTCATAGCTAGGTAACCTATACTGGCACATTGCACAGTACCTTCTGGGATTATGAAGGTGAGTATTCAAGGGTGGAGTCTTTGGTTCATATCCAGCTTGATTCCTCTAAGAGTCTTGTATCTGAAGTGTGTATTGCCCTTAGCAATAAGAACTTACCTTCAACTTTGGGAGGCAACTAAGGCTCAGCCACAATATCATTATTTTTTTCCATCTACTATTTTGGAATTGGCTTTTTCTTGATTTCCTGAGACCTTGATATCGAGAATATTTATTTGACTTCTCTCTGAAAACTTTGTTGAATATAGGCAACCATACTTATAAACTTCCAAAATATACGAGTACTCTATCCTAAAATTTCTGAAAAATTATCTTTTTATTATCACTTTACCCTAGAATTTAAAGTTATCCTTGATTTTTTCAATGTCACACTAATAACTCAAGAGCCCAATGTTCAAATTCCATGTGTGTATATTTTCTATAATTTTATTTACTATTGTTTCTTAGTTTTATTTCATTATAAGACACAAGAAATTATGTTTATTAAGTTTTATGTTTTTAAGACATACTTTAATATCTAAAATGTGATGTATCTTGGAAAAAATTCAATGGGCTGTTGAAAGGAGAGCGCATTTCATAGCTATTAAGTGAAATACTTTTTTTGGATATGTCTCTTAATTCTATTAGGTCTATCGTGAAGTTTTAATGTGAAGTTTGATTAATTTTTGTTTGGATGAGGAGCTATCTCTTTATAAGAATATGGATATTGAGATAGTCTACCATTATTCTATCATGCCCCATTGTTTTCTATGTGTTAACTGATGTTTGTTTTATGAAATTGGGTACATCAAGTTTGGTGTATACATGCTTATAAATGCATGCCTTCTTGATGGATAATTAGGTCCATTATTAATTAGTAACCTTCCTCATTTTCAGATTTATTTTGATTTAATGTCTACTTTGTCAGATATGAGAACAGCTACTCCTTGTTTTCAGCTTCTGCTTGCTTGGTATATCATTTCCCATTCTTTTATATTTGGCATGTGTGCTTTTATACAAATAAAGTGTTTCTTACAGATATCTGATACATGGATCTTGTTTTTAAACCAATCATTTACTATGCTCTTTAAATTGGAGAATTAAAACTATTTAAGTGTGTGTGTGTAGGGGGAGTGGCCAACTTGCAGAAGCCAGTTATCTTCTTACACCACATAGATCTCTAAGTCCTTCCTGTACTGGATGACTACATTCTTCCCTAGATTTGGAAGTTTTCAACAATAAATTTGTTTTTAAAATTTTAAATATATGTTATTTTATGTTTATATTTATGATCATTTTTCTTGAGTACTTGCAGAAGTCAGAAAATGGCATTAACCCTCTGAAACTGAAGTTATGGATTGTTGTAAACCAACATGTAGGAGCTGAGAACTGAGAACCAAACCCAGGTTTTTCACAAAAGCAACAACTATTCTTAACAGTTGAGACATCTCTCCAGCCCCTAAATTCTTATTTTTTAAAAGAGATTTAATTTATAATTTCTCTCTCTCTCTCTCTCTCTCTCTCTCTCTCTCTCTCTCTCTCTCTCTCTCTCTCTCTCTCTGAGTGTGTGTGTGTGTGTGTGTGTGTGTGTGTGTGTGTGTGTACACTGTGTGAATGAGTGTCTGTGGAGTGGCTGAAGGTATGTTCCCTGGTTGATAATTGATTGATGTGGGTACTGGAGACTGAACTCAGGTCACTTGGAAGAGCAGTCAGTACCCCTAACTTCTAAAACTTTTCTCCAACCTCTTGTGTATTTCAGCTTCTTTCTCTACCTAGTGTATTCTTAAGTTTGCTCTTTTCTATTCTGAAATACTTGAAAACTGTAGTTTTACATTTGCTTTTTTTTATTGCTGTCTGAATGTCATAGTTTCTGCTTTGTCCTCAATATCTAATTGTCTACTGTCTTATATAGGCTATCAGTAATGCTTTTTGCTGTATTTAAATTTGCTTTATTTATTTTTTCCTTTCAAATGTTTATACTTTAGGTATTTCAATTATTTCATCCATGTTTCTGATTTTCTGAAGCAATCTTTGAATTGACTCATTAAATTGGCTTCCATTCTTCATGTATCCATATGAACTATCCTTGGGTCACTGGTCATTTTCCAAATTGAACTGTTGACTTTATTGTGTGGGAGTCAACAATCTCAATATCTTAGGATTTAACCATTAGACAATGTGATTTTTTCAGCGGAGTTGTTTTTCATATTTCTGGTGTTATAAGTTGTGATTTGTGCATTTGTTGAGGGGTGTGCTTCTTATTGTTTTTTGGGGGGGAAGAGTTTACCTATCAGCCTTATTTTGAGGTCTCAATCTCAACACTGAAAGAGGGAAAAATTCAAACTTCTGTGCCAGCAACACCACCAAACTAAATCATAAGGCAAGGTACAATTTAAATCTAGCCAAGCCCTCTATATGCCAACAACACCAGAAAATAAAGTGGCAATGACAATGCAGAATAAGCTATGAAGATGTACATCCACTAGGAGAAATGTAATTTTAAAAATGAAATAAGGAATGTGGACATGGAAAAGGAAAGAACAATGTTAAATGAAAGAAAAAAAAAAGAATGTGAACTTGGGTCATCCAGAAAAGCACCCAGGGACCTTAATGGCTGAGCGAGCCATCACTTACTTGAATCACTTCTGCTACATTTCTCTGAGTAATGAACTGAGTTAAACTATAATGACTAAAATTGCTGGTAGAGGAAATTTTTAAAAATTATATTATTCTTCAGTTCATGAAGAGAAAACTGACTCTAGTGAAATGTCCAGAGACCTATAAGGATAACTAACAATCTGAGCAACAGTGGAAAGGCTACCATAAATGCCCTTCCCTGATCAGATTGATGATTAACTTATCCACCAGCATAGAGCCCTCATCTAGTAGCTGATGGAAACAGAAGCAAACACCCACAGCTAAACACTGAGCAGAACTGGAATCCAGATGCAGAGAGGGAGGACAAGACCAGGCTACAGAAACACACAGACAGCTGATCTGAACAAGGAGGAGCTAATAGACCCCCAGACTGATAGCTGGGAATCTAGCATTGGACTGACTCAGACCCCCTGAACATGGGTCTCAGTTAGAAGGCTTGGGAAGTCTAAGGGACCTCTGACAGTGGAACCAGGATGTATCCCTGGTGCACAAAAGGACTTTGGGAGCATGTTTCCCATGGAGGGACACTCCCTTAACCTAGAGGCAGGAGGCCGAGGGCCTACTCCCTACTCCAAATTACTTGACAGATCTAGATGACCCACCCTGGAAGGCACCATCCTCCCTGTGGAGTGGGGGAGATAGGATGGAGGGTGTTCAGGGGTAAAGGGAGGGTGGGAGAGAGGGAGGGATGGAGAGGGAACTGGGATCAATATGTAAAATAAGAAAAATAAATTTAAAAATGTGTATTATTTAGCCTGTAGCCTAGTTGCTACTCACTGCACTTATGGACATCTTCCGTAAGACAAATAAACAAGGAGAGGGGGCTTATCGATGGCTCAGAGGTTAAGAGTACTTGCTGCTCTTGTAGAGGACTGGAGTTTAGTTCCCAACACCAGAGTTGGGTGGCTGCTTAGAACTTACACTCCGGGTGATCCAGTGCCCTCTTCTGGCCTCCATGGGCTCCTGCATCCACATGCAAACATGCACACACATATACACAAATAGATATACAAAGATGAGAGGAGAGAGAGAGAGAGAGAGAGAGAGAGAGAGAGAGAGAGAGAGAGAGAGAGAGAGAGGAGAGAGAGAAAGCATAAAAGAGGGAGCCATTATAGGTTTGAAGAGAAAACTGACTCTAGAGAAATGTCCAGAGACCTACAGACTGGCCCCAACCAACAATTTGAGCAACAGTGGAAAGGCTACCATAAATGGAATCCAGATGCAGAGAGGGAGGACAAGACCAGACTACAGAAACCCACAGACACAGCTGACCTGAACAAGGAGGAGCTAATGCCTCCCCCCCCCCCCAGACTGATAGCTGGGAATCTAGCTGACTCAGATCCCCCTGAACATGAGCCTCAGTTAGAAAGCCTGGGCAGACTAAGGGACTTCAGACAGTGGATCCAGGATGTATCCTTAGTGCACAAAAGGACTTTGGGAGCACATTCCCCATGGAGGGATACTCCCTTAACCTAGAGGCAGGACAGAAGGCCGAGTCCCTACTTCAAATGACTTGACAGATTTAGATGACACCTCCTGGAGGACATCACCCTATATGTGGAGTAGGGGGAAGGGAGGGGAGGGTGGTTGGGGGGCATGGGAGGGTAAGAGAAAGGGAAAGAGGGAGGGAAGGAGGAAGGGAGGGAAGGAGGGAGGGAGAGGGAACTGGGATTCATATGTAAAATAAAAATAAAAAATCTTTTTCAAAAGGAAAATGTGCACTGTAAAGGCATAAAAAAATGTAAAGTTTGTTGAGGAAATGAGAATATGTTTAGAGCTGTGGAGAAGGAAGGTGAAGACAAAGTGTCTGTAAGTTAAAGACATTAAGGATGTTAAAGAGAAATCTCCCTTGATGGGGAGTGTTCTTTCTGGGCAAAACTTCCATGGTGTAAGGTTCCATGTTGTGACAATGTAATGGCATTTTAAGGGGAGAACTTAACTGAAAATTCATCTGAAGGGTTTCTCTACTCAAAAAATAATTGTTTAGGAATGTGTTTTTTTCAGGTCCAGCAAAAACGGTCTCTAGAGACTGATACTGCCATAATAGAAGGGAGCTAGACTACATCTAGATATCCCAGCTGAACTGGGAAGCATCATATTCATGATAATGCTTTCAAAGACATATAAAATAAAAAGACTTAGGGTTCATCAAATCTTGTATCATTGTCCCTAGGAGGTGATGAGATCAGTCAATCTACTCACAAGGTGGCCCTAAAACACTATTGTATGAAACAGGGAAGGTGAAGTGTAAGTTGCAACCAGAACTTCAGGATGTTGGAGGTACTGGTACCATAAAGATAGTTATTGAGAAAAGTTGAGGGTACCAATGGAGTCATTATCAAAGAGAAGCTGTATATATTACAGGTAGCAGGCCTGGAGGTGTAGGGATTCTCAAGCTCATTGGAGCACAGATGATGCCATCATAAGTCCAAGCAATGAGCCATCAAGGTACTGGATTTGCTGTTTCCCTGCTAAGTTTTACATGTAGCTGATGAAGAAAGATAGACCCTGAATTAACAGCAGTCCTTGACTGAACAAAAGGAGCAATGTAGCTGAACAGCAGCATTCATCTTACTCTGCTTCCTGACTGTGAATGCAATGCAACCAGTTGCCTTATGCTTCTACCATCACACCTTCCTAACCATGATGGACTGACCCATCACACTGTAAGCCAAAATAAGCCTTTCTTTACTTAAGCTCCTTTTGTCAGATATGTTGTCATATAAATGGGAAAAATAACAATGAATTCCACCCTCCTCTTCCTGCCTTTTAATCCTCCCAATATCCTCATTTGCTGTGGTGTGACTACACATACTCATGTGTGCGTGCACGTGCATGCACACGCAAGGATGCATACCCACACCATATATTAAAGCCTAGGTTATGAATATAAGAGAAAATATATGATAGTCTTTCTTTTATTTTCTTTTATTTCAGTATACTCTTTCTCCTCCTTTTCCTCAATTTAGAACTGTCCCTACTCCTTCATACACCTTTTCTACTATGTTCATAAATAATAATTATGCATTTATATCTATATTATATCTGAATTTGAGTGACTTTTTTCTAAAAATGATAATCTCTGGCTCACTCAATTTTCCTTCAAATAAGAGTCTTTTCTGAGCTGAGTGATGGTGGCACACACCTTTAATTCCAGTACTGGGGAGGCAGAGGCAGGTGGATCTCTGTGAGTTCAAAGCCAGCCTAGTCTACAGAGTGAGTTCCAGGACAATCAGGGATGTTACACCGATAAACCCTGTTTCAAAAAACAAACAAACAAACAAACAAACAAACAAACAAACATCAACAATAACAAAACCCAAACAAAATTCTTTTCTGTATACACTGGTTACCTTGTTCACTAATTGATCTATGAGCAATAGATCAGACTGGTTCTGTATCTTGGCTCTTCTGAATAGTGCATCAATAAATGTTGATATGAAAGTATCTCGGTATTTGAGTATCCTTGGATCATTCATTTATATTATCCAGGACTGGTACACTTGGACCATATCTTCTTCTATTTTTAGCTTTTTCGGGAACCAGCACACTAACTCACATAAATGATGACACTAGTTCAGTCTCATCAGGAGTCAGTGTATTAGTTTCCCATTGTTATTATAACAAATTGCTACATGTAATAATAATTATTATTTTATAGTTGATGAGATCAGGAATCTAAAATTGAAGTTTTGGTAAGGCTGCTTTCTTTCTTCAGGCTTTAAATGTTTCTTTTGACTTTCAGCTTTTAGATTCTACTCTGATTCCTGTGGTCATGGCCCCATTCTTACGCTCTCATTTATTGTTTCCGTAGCATGTCTTACTACTTATTCTGATCCTCTTACCTTCCTCTAGCAACAAGTCTTGGCCAGCCTTAATCGTACAAGGTAATGTTCCCCAGCTCAAACTGAAGTTAAATACATACATAATGTCTATTTTACTATTTAACAGATATACATGCTTCAGAGATTATCATGTGGCTATCTTTAGTACAAAAGTATTTATCCTACTATAATCACTGAATTTAGAAAAACCACAGCTGTCTTTATGGGGTGGTGCATCTTTAAGGGTATGAAGATAAGAAGAGCATCATTTCTGGTTTGGGAAATAGCATGAATACAGGTCGTAGGTATAGAAACCAACAAAATTTCCAGATCACAATTTGCCTTGAAGGCAGACAGAAAGAGCCCAGTGACTGGAAATTACAGAAAGTTCCTAAGTAGGCCTTCAACTGGCAATATATAAGCAGCAGTTCTGAGGATGATTAATCTAGAAAGGATAGGATATTGGCACTAAATATTTTTTTCTCCGTTGTAGCATCACTGATCTTTTGTCAAAGATACTTGAAGAAAAAATGGCAGCAATTTCAAAGGAGAATAAAGAGGCAAGGGAAGGATAATTCTACACTGTCCACCTGTAGGAATGCAAGACACATACAACAACTATGAACTTATTATAGTGCTTTGCAATGGAAGACAATTTCCATTTTAAAAGGATAGGAAAAAATAACCAGGCTTACCTCATTGCCACATTACTTCCATCAATAACAACTGGTCTTAAATTATCACTATTATCTATTTCATCTTCAAGAGACAATTCGGGGCTTGCAATCTCTCTGGAGCTAGCCCCTCGTGGCAATAACAGACTCAAGTTGATTTGCCCTTCTGAGTCACCTTTGTTTCCAAGTCTCACAAGCTCTGCCAACACATCATTAATAAGTGATTCTGGGCCTAGTTTATTAAGCACTGATTGAATTTGTTCTTCTGCATAGCCCAGCTTTAGAGCAAAGTCCATCTTGGCTTGGTATTCCTTCTCTAAGTCTAGCTTCCCATCCTGTAAAATGCTGCTCTGGGAGAAGCTTGGCCGGTCCAGGCAGGGTGACCTACAGAGCTGGCGATGTGGCTTGGAGGGCATATCTTTCTTCTTCAGCTGAGTATCTACAGGTTGGTAGCTGTTGTGACTATTCCTAAAGCTCATCTTTTCAGGGTCACTCTCGGAGCTCATCCATTCTTCAGAATCAGCATTGCCTCGGTCTGTTCTGTCCTCCTGCTTTGGCTGCTGCTTCTCTTCCTTAGAAGCACTCTTTTCCATTTTTGGTGTCTCCAGTGTAGCTGTGGCCGTCATCCCGTTCACTGGGTTCTCAGATCTAATCAGCTGGTTTTCTTTTTAATCTGCATGGAATCCATGTACTGTACTGTGGCATTCCTCTAGATTAAAATGTTGGGGTAGCGATGGTGCAAGAGTTTGTCTGTTTGGTTTTGTCTGTTTAGATGTTAGGCAGTCTCTACAAATAAACACAGATGGCATAATCATATATAATAAGCTTCTGGGAAAAACAGAATACACAGTTTTTCCCTCAGAAATTACAGATTA
Source organism: Cricetiscus sungorus (assembly GCA_030556225.1). Taxonomy (NCBI): domain Eukaryota; kingdom Metazoa; phylum Chordata; class Mammalia; order Rodentia; family Cricetidae; genus Cricetiscus; species Cricetiscus sungorus. The sequence goes on from JANBXA010000126.1 coordinate 6,189,844, forward strand.
TTTGGCATTTGACATTCTTGCTTACAATGGTAAAGATGGTCATTATTCTCATAAATATAGATAAAATTTCAGTAGGTACCAGTAATAAAGGTATAGCTCCTGAAAGTACAACTAAAGTTATTATTGCAAATTTGAGAGAAATTTGCAATAATGTGTGTGTGTGTGTGTGTGTGTGTGTGTGTGTGTGTGTGTGTGTGTGTGTGTGTGTGTGTGTATGTGTTTGGGAGGGTTGTTGATAGGACTCTTTTTCTTCCATTTTTCTAGATACCCCCACCAGATTCTCCTTATGAATGTGATCTACTCCAGAGAAGCATCAATACTTTTAGTCAATGTCAGGAATCTCATATTTTAAGGAAACTAAGTAAAGACTAAAATTGCTTTTTATAACTAAAGTATCATGCAAGGGAAACATTACAAAGACATGTTCTAGATAGGGAAAGTGTGTGTGTGTGTGTGTGTGTGTGTGTGTGTGTGTGTGTGTGTGTGTGTGTGTGTGTGTAAGCACAAGCATTCCTGAATATATCTGCCACCTCTTTTACCTATTGTAACTGGTAAACAAAAGAAGCAAACCAGCTTTGTGCAGAGTGGTGCATACCTCAAGTCCCATTATTTCAGGAGGTCAAGACAGGAGGTTCCCTTGAGCCTTGGGAGAGATATCCCTCCCCATAGGCAACAGAGGGAGACCCTGTGAATTAGAAAAAAAGGAAAAAATCAACTTGACTTGTTTGATAAACATTAAAATATTAATTACAGAAAAGGATTAGATACAATTTTATTTCTAACTTTTCTAGCACATACTTCACCTGACCCAGCAGTTTTCAGTTCTATTTTTTTTTTTCTCTTCTAGGAATTAGGGTATTGCTTATTTGTAAAGTGAAGATATTCATTGGTATCTAACAAAATAATTATAAGAACTGTATACACAGAGTGATTAAGATGCTTAGAAAAGTGAATAGGATGTGGTAATTTCTCAATGCAAATTCTCAAAGGAAGCAGCAGATTCCAGATTGCACAACGTGTTTCTTTTGGACAGGATCTGTCACTGTAGCCAAGGCTGCTGTGAAGTCATAGGAATGCTCAGCCTCCTGAACAGTGGAATTATAAACACGAGTTACTACATCTGGTTCAGAGATGGTTTTATATTTTAATTTTATTTTTGAGAAGGTTCTCACCACATAGCTTGGCTAGCCTTGAACTTGCTACATAGACCAGGATGGCCTTAAACTCATTGAAGTCCTGGATCCTCTGCCTATCCACTTCCAGAATTAAAGGCATGCACAACCATACTCACCTATTTGTTTATTTTTGTATTTTTACTTTTGAGATTAAATTACACGAATTTTAAGTCCAGTTTTTCATTGAATTATTTTTTTCTTTTGGGTTTCAAGACAGGGTTTCTTTGTATTGCTTTCGAGTCTGTACTAGAACTTGCTCTGTAGACAAGGCTGGCCTTGAACTCACAGAGATCCAACTGCCCTTGTCTCCTGAGTGCTGGAATTAAAGGCATGCACCACCAACACCCAGCTTTGTTGAACTATTCTTAAATACTGTTTATCTCTAGAAAAAGTGGAGAAGGGATATAGGAAACCTTTTCAGACATCAGCTGTGCTCACTAATCTAAAACAAGGTTATCTATGTAACCAATATACCTGATACTTCCAGCTCGTTGTCAATTGTATTTACACAGGCAAGAAGAAAAGCTACAAATAGTTCTAATAATGTTATGACCATTCCTTTACTTTGGGGTTCATATCTGGAAACATTAATACAGAAATGAAATTTCTGAACTGGTATTAAGGAAGTGTGTAATGATTTCTCTAGTGACTACACTACTGCTTTTGGCTTATATTTTTTCTTTTAGCTGGGTATCGTGGCCCATGCTTGTAATTCCAGTGCTTAGAGTCTGATACAGGAGTAATAGCCTGGTCTATTCTGTGTGACCACGTCTCAAAAAACTTTCCTTTAGTAAAGTACCCAATACAAAGTTACCAATTTTAATTTTGTTTTCCCATTCATCCGGGTTGTTCAAACTTTTAAGCTTATTTCCTTTGTAATTTTTGCTTTCATTGATTCATATTTTGCTTTCTTTGGAAACCTAGTGTACAACTGTTATTCAATGTTTTTGTCTAGTATTTATTCAAAGCTCCAAAATCACTTATGAACAACCATTTACAGGACTTCATGTTTATTTTTGGCATATATTATTAAGTACTTATAAAGGACTATTTTGTTGCTCTTAGATAGTATAGTATACATTCCTTTCCAATATATAGTATTCTATATATTGGTTTCCTTCTATCAGGTATTTACCTCTATTTACATTGATATTCTGTGAAAATTTCTACCATGTTCATGAAGACATATAATATGATTAAACTCACAGAAAATGCTACATAGACCAGAAACTCTTAATGAACTCATAGTCATTGCACATTTTTTCTACTTAAAGAAATAAACTTGGATCAACCTTTAAAACCATTAAGCAATTTAAAGAAAATTATTACTTGTTCTATATCTTTATTGGTATACGCCACATATTTTTATTTGTTTCAGAATGGAACCTGAAACAAATTTCTATACCTATATTTTTTGTTTAATTACATTTTACTTACCACATAATTTTAAAATTTATGATACTTTCTTATATGTAATTTTACCTTGTATATATGTCCATTTCATATACTTATATATAATTGCAATTGTAAGACACACACACAAAGTGTTTGTACTTTGCTCATATTCATCCCTCCTTGTCCTCTACCTCTCCTCTCTGGTTCCTTTCCTTCCCCAACACTAATATATATATATATATATATATATATATATATATATATATATATATGAGAGACAGGTATCCCAGGCTGGTGTAGCTTGACATACAGCTGAGGATGACCTTGTACTTCTGATTCCCCTGCTTCCACCTCTGACATGTTGGGATCATAGTTATGTACCACCAACACTAGGCTATACACATATTTAAACCTAGATTTCATATATAAGAGAGAATGGACAAGATTTGTCTGTCTATTCTTGTTTCTATTACCCTTATTATCTGCTCTCCCACTATTAGACTCCTTACTTATCCAACAGAATACTCATTATACTGTTAACTACACATATATATGTTTAAGTCTAGATTTTGCATATGAGTAGTAACATGATATTTGTCTTTATCTTTTTAAAGCCGGTATATTTCACTTAACATGTTGGTCTCCAGTTATGTCCATTCCCATACAAATAGCACAATCACATTCATTTTACTGCTAAATCAAACTGTTGTAAGTATGCATAGGTATACCATACTTTTCTGTTTGTTTGCTGATGGTCATCCATGATTTTTCTATATCTTAGCAACTTTGATTAATGTTTAATGCTGTAATAACTGATATGTAAGTCACCTCTGAAGTGTGAAGTTTCAGTATCTTCTCGTGCTCTTCATAGTCACTTAAATCTATTTATTTTTTAGTTCTTTGACTAAAGATACATTTTTTGATCAGTCTTTCTGACCCTGGAGCTTAACACATTGTCTAACACTGTTCTTATGAATGAAGAGACACTATATTCCTGTTGTCTTGTCTCAAGATGCATGAGAACTTACATTCAGGTTTTCCTAGGCATCTTTCAGTTTGTGACTATTTTTCGAGTATAATTACTGATGATGCTGACGCATCTGCTGGCAGAACCACTGTCCCATCAGAACTTGCAACTGAATTTGAGGGTTGTGATAGTTGTGGATTGTCTTTTGGGTAGTAGTGCAAGTGTTTTCTCTAGGACTTTATCTTCATTTCTTTTAATTTTGCTGTGATAAAATACTCTGAGAAAAAGCAACTTAAGGGTTTGCTTTAGCTCACAGTTCAGGATAGTCCATTATGGTCACAGTGGCAGGAGCTTTGAAGCAGCAGGTTGCATTATGTCCATAGCCAGAACTGAGGAATGAATAAATGCATGAAAATACTTAGCTCACTTTCTCCACTATTATATAGCCCAAGATTTCCTGCTGAGAGAATGGTGCCCTCTCAAAGTGGGTAGATTTTTGCACATCCAATTTTATTAGCAAGAAAATCTTGCATAGGTATACCTAGAGGACAATCTCCTAGGTATTTCTAGTTTTGTCAACCTGACAATTAATACTAACCATCATATATCCCCTAGCCTATCATCTTCTGAAGGAAGCCTCTGCTTCTTTTCATTATGTCGACCAACAGGGCTAGAGCTGTGGTTGGCTTGACTTATTTTTTTTTTCCTTTTTAAAAAATTTAAATTAGAAACAAGCTTGTTTTACATGTCAATCCCAGTTCCCTCTTTTTCCCCTCCTCCCCTGCTTCCCACCAACCCCCTGTCTCATCCCCTTTTTGCTCCCCAGGGAAGGTGAGGCCTTCCAAGGGGATCTTCAAAGTCTGTCATATCATTTGGAGCAGGGCCTAGGCTCTCCCCCATGTGTCTAGGCTGAGGGAGTATCCCTCTATGTGGAATGGGCTCCCACCGTCCATTTGTATACTAGGGATAAATACTGATCCACCACCAGAGGCCCCATAGGCTGCCCAGTCCTCCTAACTAACACCCACATTCAGGGGGTCAGGGTTGGTCCCATGCTGGTTTCCCAGTTATCAGGGTGGGGTGCATGAACTCCCCCTTGTTCAGGTCAGTTGTTTCTGTGGGTTTCTCCAGCCTGGTCTTGACCCCATTTTCTTATCACTTCTCCTTCTCTGTAACTGGATTCCAGGAGTTTGGCTCAGTGTTTAGCTGTGGGTGTCAGCTTCTGCTTCCATCAGCTATTGGATGAAGGCTCTAGGATGGCATATCTCATTATCGGTGAAGGGCATTTAAGGTTTGGGTTATTGTTTTCATTGCATCTTTCCTTTTCTTCTTACTTTCTTGGATGTCTTCTTACCTTTCTGAATTTTCAAACTTTTCCTATATATCTCCATTTGGAATTGAGTCTAATTTTTTCTTATTATGACTCTTTCCCTTTATTGGATAATGCAGAGAAGTTTTTAATCTGCCACAATACCCATAAGTGTCTAAATTTCCGTGTGTGTGTGTGTGTGTGTGTGTGTGTGTGTTTAAGTGAGAACACCTATCATATTCAAGTTTTGGTCCCATATTAATGTATCTAATTACATATAAAGTCAAATAATTTATTTATAAGTCAATATTTTAAAGTATAGAAAATTAGTACTTTCACAATTGAAAGTTTAGGAGGAGTATGCTATCGTATAACAAATGGCAACCATAAAATCTTTTTCTGTTAAATACAGCACCTGGTTCTTTGTAAGGAAATTTCTGTTTCCTTCTTTTATCCTAATATATATGTCACAATTTTCATTCCTTTAAATGTCCATAATTTAAAAATAAATTTATCTTCATCTTTTATCTCAAGTACCACTGGACCTACTGGATTATCATGGCACATTTGAAAAAACTGCTTCCAGAGCAGCTCTATGCTATTCCACAGTCTTCTCTTTTCCAATAACTGCTCAAATTCAGCAGATATTTGAATAACATGGTAAATGAGGTAGAGTAACACATTCAAACCAACATAGTGGTGTTTCTAAATACAAAGAGTGTCATTAAACATTATGTCTCTTTCTTAGCTATAGGAGGGAATTTGTACAGCATATTCTTCACCGGAGAAAGACTATCTGATCATGTCCCAAGTCATTGGACCTTCTAGAAATTTCATGTGTAGAAAGTCCCTGAGTAGTAGTGAGGTTTTGCATACTCTGTTTGGAAAATATCTTTTTTAAATAAAGTCTACTATAGCTGTTTCTTCTTCCATATCTGATTGAATCAAAATAATACTATCAGTATAATGGATAAGTGTGAAGAGAAATTGATCAAGATGGTGGCAAGTTAAATTAAGACAAAGAGCTGATGAGTTGATATGTGCTTGATGTGCTTAATGTGGGAAAGTGTAGTACTGCAAGCAAACTTCTGCTGATGAATGCTATTGACAGATGTGTAGAAAAAGAGATTCACCACCCCAAAAGCCACATGTCAGGAAAAGGAAGACATATTCACTTTTTCAAACTATAAAACTACATGACAAATTGCCTCCTAAGTAATTATGCTTATGCTCACAGAGTAGTGCTGCCCTCAGCCTTTATCAGAGAAGCTTCTTTTTGCCATCAATGACGACTAATGTACAGACTCGGGGCTTCCTGGGAAGCTGAAAATAAGTGACTGTTGAGTGCTTGGTCCTCAATGAAACATCCATAGCAGCCCTTCCAAGGCTTACCGAATACTGTAAAAGAGGGGAAGAAACATGTAAGATCCAAATGTTATGGAGGAGTGGGGTCAAACACTGTCTTTAGGTTTGACATGCCATGGAGCTCATGAACTCATAGCAGCTGTGTTTATCTGTGTGGAGTCTACACAAGACTAGGCATGTCAACATGAAGTCATATTGGCAATAGCCCATTAACGTGATATTTCATCAAAGAATGTAGCTGTTTTCTGCCTATGTCTTAAGAATTGATGTTAGACTGAATTAAAGACTAATGACCTAATTTAATTGATAGAAAAAACTTCAAGACTGCCTACCATTGGGTCAGTGGCATAGTTATTGTGGATAATGGTTCCACAGGTCTATAATAAAAACCAGAAAATGGGGAAGAAAGAAATACAAAATGCACAGTTTAGTGAAGGAAAGAGTTTAATATTATAGCCAAGGTATGTGCTAAAAAAGATATTATAATTATTTAGGGTATTAACAACATTAAGGAGAGTTCTTCTTGTGTGAAAGTGAAACAATGGGAAGGGTACATTGAAGGCAAGAAAGACCTCACCTAGTTAAGCTTTTAATTTGTGAAAGGAAAAAGCCTAAGGAGTTACTTGCTCTTAGAATGTAATTGATTCAACACATAAAACTGCTGTTAATATAGGTTGAAGTTAGAAAGGGCCCCAAACTTGGCAAAGTCATACATACGGTACTGACTTTGGAAGCATGAAAGATACAAGACTGAGCAGCTGATAGATTATGGTTCTGTGGTTTGAGAGAGTTACAATGTGTGGAGTCAGTGTGAAAAGGCCTTGCGAGTCAATTGCAAAGTTATTAAACTGAAGGTTGGATTTTAGAGGAGAACCCAAAATGCTGGTGATGTCAGATCTTTGAGATATCTGTCAAGCACAGCTGCATATGTTAAGTGAAAGATAGAGATATATGTCTCTGGCGGCAAAGCTGGATGGGCTGAGCTATCTAAGCCCTTTAAAACTAAAGCTCCACATTGGCATGTCTGTTATTGTTGTCCTTGTTCAGTTCATGTTAAGACAGTTACATTGGTGAGATGTTATGGGGGTACCTTCTGACATTCCTAGGAGACACAATATCTAAAAATAAGAAAAAGCCCAGAAGGTCTTAACCCTATTCAAAGAACTACAGGCAACTAAGGAATACTAACAGTAGGAGAAATAGTTTTTCTCAGGAAATAACACATCAATTGGTTAATCAATACCAAGTGATGAGCCATGAAATCATATACACATGTAACATTCTACAGACTGATGTTATATATATATATATATATATATATACATATATATATGGTTTATATATGTCTATATATGTGCGTTTCATCTATATGTTATATATGAATAAATATTTTATTTATATATGTGTTTATATAAATATTTTTATATATTTAGGAAATTGGTATATATATATGTATATATGTATATAACCATTAATAAAACACTTGTAGTTAAGTCTATAGAGACATTTCCAGAGACACTGAGTGAGAAGGGAAGGCAAAATCTGACCTTAAGAAACTATTACATGTACAACAGTCCTAGACTAAATACTACCATTTATCTCTCTCTGTTTCTTTTTCCCCTTCATTTTTTTGGGGGGGTGGATTTCTCTGTGTAGCTTTGGAGCCTGTCCTGGAACTAGCTCTTGTAGACCAGGCTGGCCTCAAACTCACAGGGATCCACCTGCCTAGGCTTCACTAGCGAGTGCTGGGATTAAAGCCTTGTGCCAGAAATGCCTGGCTCCTTTGGCTCTTCTTTCAGTTTCTTGACTGCAGATTAAGTGCTCTTGATGCCGTGTCTCCACCGCCTCCTCCATGATGGATTATACCCCTTATTAAACTGGGACTTTAAATAATGTCTTCTTTTCTCAAATTGCTCTTGTCATATATTTTATCACAGCAGTGGGAAACGTAAATAATATAGAAAACTGACACTGAGGAGAGGAGCTATTGTTGTGATAAATCCATCCCTGTGGTTTGTAAGCTTTTGAAACTGGTTTGCAGTAAAAATGTAGAAGGGTTTGAAGCTCTAGACAAGTGTTAAAGTCCTGTAATTATAGTTTCATGGCACACTCTGGGAGGAGTTTGGAAGAGCAGATGCTGAGAGAAATTGGACAGAAGAGGGCTGGCTCATTTTAGTAGAGAACAAAGAGTTTATTAGAACCAGAATAGAGGGTTTTTTCATGTTATAGTTTGGCAAATAACTTATCTTTATTCTTTCTGTATCTTGAGAATTTGAGTAAGGCTGAATATAGGAGCAATGGACTAATTCGTTTGGCATAAGAAATGTCAAGATACAGTTGTGTAGGTTGGTCTGCTTGTGGGGCTCTTAGCCGTGGGATCAGGACCTGTCCCAGGCACATGAGCTGGCTTTTTGGAAGCAGTTCTCCATGCTGGATTACTTCACCCAGTCTTCATGCAGGGGGAAGAGCTTGGTCTTGCCTCAATTTGACATGCCATGCTTTGCTGACTTCCGTGGGAGGCCTGCCCCTTTCTGAAAGAAGACTGAGTTGGGGTGGATGGGAGGTGGGGGGTAGGAAAAGGGAGGAGAGGAGTGAGGGGAAAGTGTGGTTGGTATGTAAAATAAACGGAAATTTTTAAGAAAAAAAATTACACACAGAAAAGAAAAAAAACAAGGAAATGTCAAGATAAGCTAGCATTTTGGCTGTGGCATGGTTCCTGCTCAGTGATCTAATTCAGGTCTACAATGGCAGAAAGAATATGAACGGTGCACAGGTTGGTAAAGGAAGCAAAGTGAGTGAATTTACAGTTGCAGATGAGAATGCAGACAAAGCAGTTATATTTGTTAAGATTAGCAACATTAAAAAGACACCTGTAGCTCTGCTAGGGAACAATAAGAATAGTGTCTCGCAAACAATACCATCTCCCCATTATAGGCTGTAGCTTGTGAAAATGCAAATTCATTTGAAAAGGAAGAGTTTAATCTGAGTATGCCACCACAAGGACCCCATGGTTTAGTCTAATTTTTTTTTTTAATGCCTAAAAAAATGCTTCCACAGGGTTATCTTCAAAGGCACACTAGAGGGCACTACAACCAAGGTTTAAGAATCCAGGCTACGTACATCTCAAGTGGGTAGCAGCATATGGTAGCAATGTCCATGATACTGGTTTGACAGCTATGAAAGAATTAAGAAAGATGAGGTCATTTTGGTTTAACCAAGTTTCCAGAAAAAAATCACTAGAGCCAGGAAATATGTGTAAGGGTTGGATTCCCTGTAACGAGGTCCTGAGAAACCACTATGTGGAGGAATGAAGGTGAAGAGTAAGTTGCAATAGTCATTTCAACTATGTTAAAAATGTCAGGACTGTGAACCATCTTCAGAGGAATCTGTAGGCTTGGAAAGAAGTTAACACAAACAGACTCCTATAGACAACCAAACTGCAGGGCTTGGACTTCTTAAAGCTGTTGTAACCCGTATGATGACAGCATGAGCTGCAGATGTCACACATGGAGCGATGGTATTTGATTATTTTTTCCTTGCTGTATTTCAGCCTTGCTTTGGTCTAATATTTTCTTGCTGTTTTCACATTCCTCACTTTTAGATGGGAATGTTTCTCTGTGACATTGTTAATTAATATATATCTTTGATTTCACTGGAGCTCACAGTTAAGTGACTTCATTGAGTCCAGAGGATACAGGATTTCTTGTTGATGTTTTGTTTTTAAACAGTGTTAGGACTTTTAAATACCAGGGAACCTTTTAGAGATAGACTATATGCATATTTCATTTTTAATTTTATTTTTGAGATTGTAATTTAATTACATTTGTCTCTTCCCTATCCTCCCTCCAAACTCTCCCATATACACCTCCCCACTCTCCTTCAAATTCATGACCTCTTTTTTCATTATTACTAAAGACACAGAAGTATTTGTATATACATATATCATTCTAAATATAACCTGATGAATCTATAGACCATGTCTTGTATACTTTCAGAGCTGACCATTTAGCACTGGCCAACCAATTGGTGTGCTCTTCCCTGGAGAGGACCACTTCTCCTCTTCCCAATTTTACTCAGTTGCCTGTAGTTCTTTATGAGGCCTCATGGGCTTTTCCCTGTCAAGTTTTGTATGTTCTTTGCTGTCATCCTTCTTTAGCTCATACTGGAGTGGTACTCTTGGTGGGACTTTATGACTATAGCTTATGCTGTTACTAGGAGACATAGTCTCACAACAAATTAACTGATCTTCAAGTTCTTACAATTTTCTTCCCCCTCTTAACACAACATTTCCTGATCCTTAGATGCAGGAGTGTTTGAAGAAGCATCCATTGGTACTAGAATCCACACTCTGCATTTTGATTGGTTATGGTTTTCTATAATGGTCTCCATCTGTTGCAAATAAAAGTGTCCTTGATAAAGGGGAAAGACTAAACTTATTTCTGGGTATAAGGACAAATATTTATAGACTATCATTAGAGATTATGCTGGTTTAGTAAATCAGTGGTTGTAGATTCTCCTCTGATAACCATAATTTCACTAGCACCAAGTAGTTATCTGGGTTTCCAGTACCAAGCTATTTCTAAGCAACACATAGGTCTTGGCCTTGCTAAGAAGAATAAATATAAAATATATGAACAACTAATACAATGACTATCATATGATAAATATCCACTTAATGTTATTTTATTACATTTTTTCATATTCATACTCTGGAAACTTACTATCTCCAAAGTAATTTCACATTTGTTACTTCAGTTTATTCTCACAAAACTATATCAGGTAAAGAGTATACTTTTATTAATGATTAAAGAATATTTTTCAGAGAAAGTAAATTAATCACCTAGATTTCCAGTCTATAATAAGAGGCAGAACTGCAATTTCAACATAGATTTTCTGACTTCATATGAGGTATGGTATTTTTGACATTATATCACAATTGCCTATGATTTGGGTATGCTTAATGAATACTAGAATTTAAATATGTGGTTAAAATTAACATATGCCATAAGGAAAATTTTCTAAATTTTGAGGTTGCACAGAACAAAAAAGACTTATATGGTAAACTTTCTTTGAAAAATATCTAAATGCTTCTAAATTATATTATCAAAGATGCTTCAATTCTTCAAGCAGTTGTCTAAAATTGTACATAATTCTAGAATCAGAACGAATTTTGCATTGCTGCTTTTAGCTAAATAAATACTTTAAAATGGAAAGATTCGTTTCTATAGTTACAAAAGATACACCTACTCTAAAAAATATGATTTCTACTTTTGTAATGTATGAAAAATGTAGAAGGAAATAGGAAAAACAGTCATAATCAACAGCTGCCTCTCTCTCTCTATCTCTCTCTCTGTCTCTGTCTCTCTCTCTCTCCCTTTCTTTCTTTCCCCCCTCCCCATTCCCTCCTTTATTTCCTTACTCCGTCATTTATTATATTCTGGGGTTCAAACCAAGGACATTAAAGGCACTAGAAAAGCACTCTACCACTGCAATAAGCTCTAGCTGGAAGATGTTTTCTATATTGTTAAAAGTGGCCATTTCTTTGTCTAATGCTGTTTTCCCCCACATTTATATATTAGGGCTGTTAAAGTATTTTCTGAATATATCATGTGAAAAAAGTTTTTTTTAAAAATGAAAACAGAATAGAAACTCTATTTGTAAGAAAATCATGAAAATGTATAGTCAGGATTTTATCTTGGATATTTTGTTCCTTTTAATCACTGTGTTAGAAGACAAACAATAAACCCACACCAGTACAGCCCACCTGAGCTCTGATGATTCCCTGAACATACTTTGGAAAAAAGAAAGCCTCTTCAAAAAAGTGGCTCTGGGAAAAACCAAACATGTAGAAATTTAAAGATATTTCCACATCTTTAATCCTGTATAAAAATTCAGTTCAGAATAATCAAGGACTAAAACTGCTAGAAGTAAATTTAGAGAAAATACTTCAAGGTATAAGTAAGCCCAAGAAATGTCTTTCATAAAGTAATCTAATAACTCAATAAATAAATCCAAAATGTTACAAATGTGATTTCATGAAATTAAAAATCTTCTGTACAACAAACGAATTTATAAATCAAGTGAAGAGACAGCCTACTTAATGTGTGAAAATATTTGCTAAGTATGGATGCCAAAGAAGTAGCTATAATATATAAAGAGCTCAAAAATGAAATAACCTAACTACCAAAAACAACTTAATCAATGGATGGGCTAATGAAGCACATAGGCAGTTTTTAAAATATGAGTAAGTGGCCAATAAAAATGTTCAGCATCCATAGCTATCAATGAAATGAAAGTTTTTAAAAAAGGAGACTCCAGTTTACTTCATTCAACATGGCTACCATTAAGACAAATACGGGCTATTGAGGATGCAGGGAAGACAGAATCTTTATATACTGTTAATGAATATGCAAATTGGTATGGCTACTATGTAAATCATTATCGAGGTTCTTGGAAAATCAAAATGTAATACTACCACATGATCTCCTGGTATCACATGTGTGCATAAGCCTGCTGGAATCGAATTCAAAATATCACATAGATCATTGTATGTCTGTGTTTACTGTAACACTATTCATAACAGCTATGTTATGTATTTTGTCTAGGTCTCTGATAACAGAAGAATAAAGGCAATGTTGTATTACACAAATTGGAATTGTATTAAATCATTAAGAACAACATCCCTTATGTTATTTACAGTAAATATGGATGTAATAGAGTTCATTTTATGCGAATTGGGGTCTCAACTTACTCTTTATGTTTTTCATTTTGTCTCAGGTTCTAAGTTATATTTAAGATTTATTGCCTTGTTAGTTTCTAATGTTCCACACTGTGAACATTTCAAGTTTCTTCTGTTACTTATTGTATAGTTTTTTCTTTTTTGTATTCAGAATTTCCTCTGTATTTTAGTTTCCTCCATATTAAAAGAAATATTTATCAGAAGCTATGATTTTCCTTCTTAGTGTTTATGACTACAGTTAGCCCATTCTATGTTTTTCGTTTTCTTATTTATTTATCTATTTATTTATTTTTCTTATTTTACATACTGATCCCAGCTCCCTCCCCCTCCCTCCCCCTCCCTCTTTCTTTCTCTCCCTCCCTCCCATGCCCCCTGAACACCCTCCCATCCCATTCCCCCCCCCCACTCCACAGGGAGGGTGGTACCTTCCAGGAGGGGTCAACAAAATCTGTCAAAACATTTGGAGTTGTTTCAATTAGGGTTTTTATTGCTGTAGGAACACCATGACCATGGCAACTCTTATTTGCCTTTTTTTTCCTGTAAATAAACTTAGCTGTATCTCTTACACTGCAGTGATACATACAAAGACTGTAACACCTAACGTTTTGAGCAATGGTGTCAGTGCCAATGGTGGTGATTACAATAAAATGGGAACTAGACAAGAAAAAAAAAAGAAAACATTTAATTGGGGCTTGCTTATAGTTAAGAAGTTCAATCCATTATCATCATGGTGGGAAGCATGGTGGTATGCAGGCAGTCATAGTGCTGGAGAGGAGCTTAGAGTTCTACATCTGGATCTGCAGGCAACAGGAAGAGACAGAGCCACTAGGCTTGATTTGAGCTTCTGAAACTTCAAATCCTGTCCCTACAGTACCACACTTCCTCCAATAAAGCCATACCTACTCCAAGGATGCCATACCTCCTAATATTGACACTCCCTATAGGCCTATGGGGATCATTTTCATTCAAACAAACACACTTGTTTATAGTTTTTTCTAATGTAGTCAGAAAAAGAAATTTGATATGCTTTCAGTATTCTTAAAGATTTTAAGCCTTGTTTTGTGTCTTGCATATGATGAATCTTGGAACTACTTCAATGTATATTTAATGAGAAAATAGACTCTCTTACATAGAATGTTCTTTATGTTTGATGTATTTGATCTTTAACACTGCCTGTGTCCAATGTTGTGCTATGATTCTTCTGTATAGATTATCTACTTTGAAAATGAGGAATAAAAGTATGAAAAATATTATCCTGTTTCTATGGTACTTTATAATTCTGTTAATATTCACTTGATGTGTTCAAATGGTAGGTATATACAGATTTATGATAGCTACATCTCTATGGTAAACTGACATGTTACATTATATAATGGTACTTTGTTACTTGCTTTCTAGTATGACTCAAAGTCTATTTTACCTGATATAGCCATCTTTGGGTAGTAATAGGGTAATAATTTCAAAGGAAAATATTTCCACTTTTCATGTTAATTTTATCCTTATATTTAAAGAAAATATCTTTTAGGGAGTTGGTTGTTGAATTTTGTTGTTAATTAATGAAATAACTAGACATTTTTGATTTGGGGTTTAATTTACTTGCATTTAAAATAATTATTGACAATTTTATTGTTTAATATAAATTTTATTTGAATTAGAAAAATCTTATTTTACATATCAATCCCAGTTCCCTCCAATTCTCCCATGTCCCCCACTGAATTCCCTCATCCCAGTCCTTATCCACTCCTCAGGGAGGGTGAGGCCATCCATGGGGGATCATCAAAGTCTGTCACATCATTTGGGGCGGGGCCTAGACCCTCCCACAAGTAACTAGGCTAAGAGAGTATTCCTCCATGGGGAATGGGCTCCCAAAGTCCGTTTTCTGACAGTCCTTTAGTTCTTGTTTTCCTTGTGTTGTCCATATTCATTTTTGACTGGTTCTTTTGGCATGATTTATTTTTTGTTTTTATTTTTATAGTTATTTTTGTGGTTACCATACGGTTCATATAAAACAAACTTTGGGAGTCTGTTTTATGTTTATACCAACTTTAATTTAGTTCTGTATGATAATTCTACTTTTACTTACTCATATGTAAACAATTGTGTCATGATTCATATTTTACACATTGTATATCCATATACATCGTTCATAAGTAGTTACTTTAAGTAACTTTTATCTTTATACCTTTATATTACAATTCAAAATGACTGACAAAGCATTATAGTAGTATTCCTTATTAGTTTATATATTTACTTTTCTATATTTGTTTGTAGTCACATTGCTGTTTTGTATTCTTGTATTTCAAAATATTGTCCTTGGTGTTTCTTGAAAGGCAAGCTGATTATGTCCTTCAACTTTTGATTGCAAGGGACAGTGTCACTTTTGAAGTATAGTTCTGGTAGGCATAATATTCTTGTTCAGTAGTTTTTTTTTATTTCAGTATTTTAAGTATATCATCCTACTCCCTTATGTTTTTAAGATTTGTTCTAAGAAAGTGATAGTTTTATGAGTTCCTTTTTATGTGAAGTCACTTTTACTGCTTTCAAAATTCTCTTTGCTCTTGAATTTTGATCATATAGCTAAAACATGACTGTGTTAGCAATAATAATTGAAGAAACAGAAGCCACAAATTGGAAAAGAAACACATCAGCATACAATGAGGGACTGGAAGGAGGAAAGGAAAAGGATGTGATATTATTTTGATTTAAAAATAAAAAAATTAAACATGGATGTTTTATAAATTTCTTTTAATTCATCTAATTTTTGATTCATTGGCTAACTGATCTTAGATATGGATGTCCTTTTTTCTTCCACAGAACTGGGAAGTTTTGTTGTTGTTTCCTTAAATAACTTTTCTATAGCTTTCTTTCCATCTTCTCTCTGTGAAATCCCATACGCCACATACTGATCTGTTTGATGACATTCCATATGTGTCTTAGGCTTTTAAACTTCTTTGGTATTCTTTTTTCTACTCTAACAAAATTTCAAAGGCTTTTTTTTTTTATATTTAATGGATTGTTTTTTACTTCCGCTACCTTGTGACAATGACAGTAGATGCCCCATATTATCATTTAGTGCATCAGCAATTTTCAGAGTGCTGAAAACAGTTCAAGTGAGACTAAAAAACTAACATGTACAAATATATGCCTATTGTATTTTCTTCTTGTATATGCAAGTTTCTTAGTTGTATTATTCTAGATATGTGGTTAAGGATAATATTTTCTGATAGTATTGATGGGGTAACCTCCCTAGCAATTACAAATAATGGATCTGAATTCTAGAACTTTCAATGCTAGTAAACATCCATTTGATGATAAGGCTCTTTAAAAATTCATTTATTTTTTATTTTTAGTTATGTGTGTATGTGAGGGGATGTGCGCGCATGCGTGTGTGTGTGTGTGTGTGTGTGTGTGTGCGCGCATGCGTGTGTGTGTGTATGTGTGTGTGTGTGTGTGTGTGTGTATGTGTGTGGTATGTGCCTACAGAGGACAGATGCCTACAGAGGTAAGGAAAGTGTTTGATTATCTGGCATTGGGGTTACAGGCAGTTGTGAGCTTCCAGACATGAGTGCTGGGAACTGAACTCCGAAAGAACAGCTTGTGGTTTTAAGTACTAAGCTACATTTACATTCCTAGGGTTAAATTTACAAGACCACCACCTCCAGAAGTGAAAACTTCTCTTTCACTTAATAGCAAAGAACAAGATACTATGAATGGATCATTGAGCTTCCACTGGTTTGTTCAAACCATGAACAATATCTAAAACTTTTTTTCAAGAATTAGAAAAGCTGCAGTCTCAAGCATTTTGCCAAAATCCTTTAAGGCTCTCTATGGCCGAGCATAACCACGCATGTCCGTAGTGTACTGATCAGTTATGTTACAAATGAATTAAATATGTTCTTTACTATTAGCCTTAAGGTTTCTTAATCTTTATACTTCATTTGACTTAGAAAATATGATATAAGATCACTGAAAATACCTTATACTACTTACTGATTTTTAAATTGTGCTTCACTGAATTTAGAATCAAGCCTTCTTCTTGTATCACTAATTCCAACAGGGTATATTTATAATTGATTTTATTTTTCATAACTGTTATGAGAAAAGATACATAAAACTTAGTACATCAAATTCTAGCCATTTTGGGGTAATAAATGAATTTTATTCCAACACAAATTCATCAATACTGTCCATAAGCTATTAAAAAATAATCATGGAAGGGTCATTTTCATTGCTGCATTTACACTTCATAGGAAAAATAATGTCAACTTGAACACTGAGAGATGACCTTCAAGTCCAAGAACTCAATGTATATAGTATAATGAAGTTTATCAGTCATTCACTTTAAATACTCTTCTTACTGACGTATAAAAACATCAGAAACAAGACTTGGATGAATTCCTTACCACGTGCTACAGGAATCTAATTGAATGATCAGTCACCTGCTAATTCTGTAAGAACTCCACTGTCATTTCAGGTGCTGCATTTAACACTTGTTCACACTGGTGGTCGAATCACAATGACCATATTAAATTTTCCATCAATTGTTATAAATTCTTTTCTTTTCATTCAGGGCATAAATAATGCTTTGGCCATGCAGATTTCCTGAAATAGACCTAACATTGATTTTTTTTTAGAATTTCCTTTTTATTCAATGAATTATTTATTTTCTTCTTTAAATATGTTTTAATATTCTTCCATATCGATCCCAGTTCCCCCTTCCTTCCTCCCATGCCCTACGAGACTCCCTCCCATCCCAATCTTCCCACCACTCCACAAGGAGGGTGATGCCTTCCAGGAGGGATCATGAAAATCTGTAAGTCATTTGGAGTAGGGTCTAGGCCCTCCGTCCTTTCTCTAGGCTAAGGGAGTATCTCTCCATGAGGAATGTGCTCCCAAAGTCTTTTTGTACACCAGGGATACATCCTGGTTCCACTGTCAGTCCAATGCTGGTTTCCCAGCTATCAGTCTGGGGGTCCATGGGTTCCCCCTTGTTCAGGTCAGCTGTCTCTGTGGGTTTCTCCAGCCTGGTCTTGACCCCTTTGCTCATCACTCCTCCCTCTCTGCAACTGCATCCCAGGAGTTCAGCTCAGTGTTTAGCTGTGGATGTCTGCTTCTGTTTCCAACAGCTACTACATGAAGATTCTAAAATGGCATATAAGGTAGTCATCAATCTCATTATTTGGGAAGGGCATTTAGGGTAGTCTCTCTACTTTTGCTCAGATTGTTAGTTGGGGTCATCCTTGTAGGTCTCTGGACATTTCTCTGAGTCAGTTCTCTCTTCAAACCTATAATGGCTCCCTCTATTATGGTATCTCTTTTCTTGCTCTTGTCTATTTGTCCCCTGACTTAATCTTCCTGGTCCCACATGTTCTCCTCTTCCTTTCTTCTCTTTCTCCTAACTCCCTCTCCACTTGCTGCCCCACCAACCCATTCCCAATATGCAATATGCTCAGGAGATCTTGTCCCTTTCCTCTTCTGTGAGGGACCTTGTATAATTCCTAGTTCCTCTGGGGTGTGAATTGTAGGCTGGTGATCCTTTGCTCTATGTCTAAAATCTATATATGAGCGAGTACATACCATGTTCCTCTTTTTGTGAGTGGGTTACCTCACTCAGGATGGTTTCTTTGAACAGGGTTTTTAGGCACCTTTCCTTCAGTCTCTAGCAGATGTAACAGTGTACTGCTCCAGAGTGCCATTTCTCAGGCATGGCTTAGCTGAATGTACATGGGCTGAAGATGGATGAACAGGCTTGGAATAATGGTATAATTCTGTCACCTTCATGGCTCTTAGAGAAAGCAGCAGTGGTGTCAGGAATGTATCTGGTACTTTTTATGTTTAAACATTTCTTCATTCAAATTCTCTACTCATGTCTTTTTTTTCTTTTGACCTTTTATATCATTTCTTATGATGGTTACTTTGAAAATACAGTTTTTGAGAAATTGTATTGCTCTGCAGCTCTGATTCGCCTAACTAACATTTTTTTCTGAATTAGCCTCCTAATTTCTGGGATAATGGAACATATAATCATATCCAACTCCATATATTTTTATGTCATTAGTATCTCTTTTACAATATTTATCTTGCGCCTTTGTTTGTAAAATATTTTCCTATTTATTAAATTCTCTGGTCTTTGTGCTAGTTTGTACAAATCATTTATTTTGCCTGCACTTATATACTTAACGCTCAATAACTAATCTGCTCAAATATTCATGCTGTTCCCACTCATTATAGTTTGTAATAATCTTCTTGCTGTTGAGTATTCCAGGCCTCAAGAGTGATATGGAACACATGAAACATGGGCTTGTGCCTTGGGAAAATGCCCAACACAATCAAAGTAGATACTTTTTGATTACTTCCTTCTTTACCTGATGCAGGAGAACAAGGCATGCATCTAAAAAGCATCAAGATAAATATTAAAGAAGTCAGTCATCAGAAAGATGGGACACATTTCCCATCAAGATAAATATTAAAGAAGTCAGTCATCAGAAAGATGGGACACATTTCCCCAATAGAGCTACATGCAAATAAAACACACCACGACTCGGAAAAACCTTCAAACATCTCCCAGAGAAAATGATGTTAAATGTAACTAACCCATAAAGAGTCCTGATACTTAAGGGAAATGTATAGGGATTTTGAATCTCAAACCTGTCCTGGCTGGCTCTCTAGCCTACTCCAATTCTTTAGAATGCCTCTCTTGTTTAATGGACTGTTTATTATTTATAACTGTCCTTTTGTTCCTATTCCATTCATTTGTTTCAGAACACATGAAACTGGAAATCTCAGTGGGTACTTGTCTGGACTCAGAAGCACACCTATGATTGTTGAAGTCACAATCCAGGAGGTAAAGTATATTCATTTCTCCCCCTTTTCGGTTTCCATAGAGCAATTGGAAATGGTGAGGAAGCTCTTGGGAAAGGCATGATGATGGGGGAACTTCATTAACCTCTTCCCCTTCCTTCTCATAGTTTATGGGGTCCTGTAGCCTGTAAGAATATAATGCTAGAATCTAGCTGCTGCTTAGGGCACAAACCTATAGTGGCCCTTCCCTACTTACAGATAGATACCAATAAGAACCCTACTAAGATATTGCCTATGAATGTAGATAACAGACTTCCAGGTGCCAGGATCTCTCACCTGGGGAAATGTGGTTACATCAAAGGAAGTATTGGTTGTCATATATTCTGCTCTTCACCCTCTTCATTGCCTTGAGTCAGAAAGCCTGGCTGTGGCTCTTGCTGTGAAATCATCCCTATCCTCTGAAAAGTATAATGGGCCCATACTTTCGCTATGTGGGCCCAGACTTACTTTCTTCAGAGCCTCTTCACGCTGATATATGTTTATCGATATGCCCACAGTGTTAATAACTTTTCTACTAAATGCTATACCCCCAATAATATGTCTCAGTATCCAATTGTATCTCCCTCAAAAATGTTTTAGTGCCTGGACCCTCTTCTCTGCCATAATGAGATATAAGCTGCAGCAATGAAGTGTTTATTGACCAATTGCTGCCTAGAATGCACTTTAAGCTTGCATACAGCTGCCTGGAGGGTTTGCATATATTAGGATGTCCATGTGTGTGGACAGTGATCCAGTACTGAGCTTAAGAGATTCAGGGAGCTCCCTGCCAATCACAGAGAGACAACAATCATGTAGTTACATGAACTAACAAAATGGCAAAGTCTGCATGAAGGTGGCCAAGATGGTGCTAAGAAAAATGATGATATCCACATATGTGCTTGAGGTCCACAATGCATCCCTCCAAAGAAAATGGGACCCAAAAATCCAGTTCAAGCACTAGGGATAAATTCTGGTTCTACTGCCAGTGGCATCACAGACTGCCCAAGCCACTCAACTGTCACCCACATTCAGAAGGCTCAGTTCAGTCCCATGCTGGTTCCGAAGATGTCAGGATTCTCATGCAAAACAAGTTATAAAGGAAACAAAGCAAAGTCTTTTCCTTCATTTTAATAGCCATCATTTTTACCAAAAATATCTCTTTTTAATATCTATTAAAAATCATTTGGTGGCTACAGAGATGGCTGAATATTTAAGAGCATTTGCTATTTTAAAGAGGACCCTGTGCCGAGTGCTGGTGGTGCACACCTTTAAATCCTAGCACTCAGGATGCAGAGGCAGGAGGATTTCTGTGAGTTCGAGGCCAGCCTGGTCTACAGAGCTAGTTCTAGGACAGGCTCCCAAGCACTACAGAGAAACTCTGTCTCGAAAAACAAACAAACAGAAAAAGAGGACCCTGGTTTACTTCCCAGCACCCACATGGTAGCAAACAGGCACCTGTAATTCCAGTTCCTGGAGATCCAATGTCCTTTTCTGAACTCTAAAGGCACAAGGTACACACATAGGGTACAGACATGTATGCAAACAAAGCAATCATACACACAGAATAAATATAAATATGAAACACATTTGGGTTGTATTAAATGCAATGGATTTCTTTTATAGAAATAATCTAACTCTAAAACCGATAAAAAATAAATTTTTCTTTAAGGTTGTGATACATACAAAATGATGGATATATGTGTTTTTCATAGTTTCATATATGTGTGTTTCATTGAATTTACTTTTCATGACAAACAATAGAGGATGTACAATCAAAGAATTCAAAACATTAATAAGCTTGCTCTGTATGTAATAGTGGTGGATATGTTGTTTAGTCTTAATAATAATAATATTTAACATAAATATCTTGCATTTAAAAATAAATCTTTAAAGTTATAATATTAAAAATTAAAACTATTGGCAGTCTACATATGCTCTCCTCTTCCACAAAACCAAGCTTTTCAAGAATACTTTTTCCAGTTAAAAAATTTGATCCTTTAAAACCAAGATTTTGGGCTGGATGTGGAACCACATGCCTTACATTCTCGTGCTTGGGAGGCAGAGGCACAGGACAGAGGGCAGAGGGCAGAGAGCAGAGGGCAGAGGGCAGAGGGCAGAGGGCAGAGGACAGAAGGCTGAGGGCAGAGGTAGAGGGTAGAGGGCAGAGGCAGAGATATCTATGAGTTCAAGGCCAGCCTGGTCTAAATATTGAATTCTAGAACAGCCAGAGGAAAATAGGGAGACCTCATCGAAAAGACAAATAAAAACCTCAAGGTGTGGATGTTTTGCAAAGTGTGCATGGAACTTTATCAGTGATCAGACTAGGCTTTGTGTCCTTGGAATCTAAAGTCTTCTACTTCACATCTTGAAAGTATAAACACTGCTTAAAGACACATGATACAAACTTTTTAGTTCCCTTAAAATATGTATACATTTATTATGAATATTTCTATTTACATATTATCTACATGAGTTTGTATTTTTATATTGGTAACAATTGCTGATAAGGTAAATTAGTATTCATATCAAGCTTTGCTAAATTAGCTCAATTCCTTGAAGTTTATAAATTTTTAACATTTATTATTATTGTATTTGTACATGCATAATGTGGGAAGGCATGCATGCCACTGTCTACATTTTGAAGTCAGATAATAACTTTATTGTTACATGTATAATCTATGCAAACACACATATATATATTGATACAACCTATGTTTGGAGTTCCTTACACATTGGTGTCATGTACTTATGTTTAGGACAGACCACATGGGATTGGGATTAGATAATTTATTGGTGAGATCACCCCTGGAGAGGACTGATCCTATTTCAGTCACTGATTGCCTATAGCACTTTATCTAGGGTTGGGTCCTTGTGAAATTTCCCTACACTCATTGGCATGCTGACTGGTGTCATTTTTCAGGTCTTTTTAAAGTAACCATAACACTGAGATTTCATGGGTACAGTTTCCCTGTGGTAAAAAGTCAACATCATATCAAAGTAGGTGTCCTGGTTCTCTGGCTCTTACCATCTTTCTACTCATTCTTCCATGATGTTCCCCAAGTCTTAGGTGTAGAGCTTTACTGTAGATGAACCATTTCAAGTTCCCTAATCCATGGTCACACAGTCTTTGCATTTTTCCCAGTTATAGATGTCTGTAATAGGTTAATGCTACTGTAAAAGAAGCTCCCGTGGTTAAGAGCATATAAGAGTAATAAGTGCGTATAAGAGTAAATATTTAGAATGCTGTTAGCAACTACAAGAGTCTAGGAAAGTGAGAGTTGTAGGTTCTCTTCTAGGCTCTCTCTCCAGCCACAGTTAGTTGGAGAGGTTTACAGTACCAGGCATGCATTCCCTCCTATTGAGGAAGTCTTAGGGCCAGTTAGACAGCTGTTGACTGCTCTTAAGGTAGAATGGCCACTATTACACCATTGCGGATATCTTTCCAGAAGAGTAATTATTGTATTTCATAGGCTTTTCTGCTAGATAGGACAAATCATTGCTCTTTCCCCTTGGCAGTTTGCATAGTACTTTCCAATGCTGTGAAAGCTAATCCTGAGATAGGAGGTTACCAGGTCAGTTACCTCCAAGTCTATGTGGTGATATATTGTTTACCATTTATTAAAACCACTGGAGATCAAAATAGCAAAGCAGCCATACTAGTTAGCTATAGAAGCTAGGTGGTGGTGGTATAAACCTTTAATCCCAGGACTCAGGACTAAGAGGTAGACGGATCTCTGTTAGTTCAAAGCCACACTGACTATTGTTTTGTGGGTAGCTCCTGGACCTTCCTGACCAACAATACAAAAGGCTTCTCAGTCCTGGCTTTTGTTAGATAATATGTGGCTCTTTGGGGGAAGCATTGTCACCTTGTGTGGTTGTATTGGCTAGTTTTATGTCAACTTGACACATGGTAGAGTCATCTGAGAGGAGGGAACCTCAATTGATGAATTCCTACATAAGATTGGATTGTAAGGCAAGCAGGGCAAACCTATAAGAGATTTTATTAATTAGTGATTTATGAGCAAAGGCCTAGCGGTGATCATGGATGAGAGAGAGAGAGAGAGAGAGAGAGAGAGAGAGAGAGAGAGAGAGAGAGAGAGAGAGAGAGAGAGAGAGAGAGAGAGGCAGAGGCTGAGCACACCAGTAAGCAGCTCCCCTCTACATCAGCTCCTTTCTTCAGGTTCCTACACAGCATGAGTTCCTGTTTTGGTTTCCTTCAATGTCCTGAGGAAGCATAAGCCAAATAAACCCTTTCCTACCCATGTTGCTTTGGGTCATAGTGTTTCATCACAGCAATAGTAATCCTAATTAAGACAGTGATGTTACTTGATTTAAATATGTATGTTTAAATGAATTTATAATGTTTCCCTGTTTTTAAACATCTTTATTGTTATTTCCTCTTCTTCTCTTTCCCTTCACATCAAATTACCTCCCCATCCTGGTTAAGGTATACTCCCACTTTTCCAAAGTTACTGCTTCATATCACCTATATCCTGCTATATCCTTTTGTAGAGCTCCTTGTCACCCCCCCGACACACACACTATTCCTTTTATTTTCTGGCTTCCGCAGTTACTTCAGGCTGTATATTCAAACCTAAAGATTCAGAGCTAGTATATAAAAGTAAGAAACACATGCTGTTTGTTTTCCTGGGTCTGGGTAACTTCACACAGTGTAGCATTTTCCAGCTCTATCCATTTACCTACAGATTTCATGATCTCATTTTTCTTCACTACTAAATAGAAGTTCACTGTGTGTATGTGACACATGTTAATTATCCATTCAGCAGGCAAAAGACTTTTAGGTTGTTTTGATTTCTAGATATTGTGGGTAGAATAGCAATGGGCATGGATGAGCATGTAGTAGGGTATCAAGGCGTTTGGGAACATGCTAGGGAGTAGCTAGATCATATATGATAGTTTACTCTTAGCTTTCTGAGAATTCTCTACACTGACATCCATTGTGGCTGCACCAGTTTGCAATTCCATCAACAGTGAGTGAGGGTTCCCATTATCTCACATACTTACCAGAATTTTTTTTGTCAGTTGTTTTCATGATCTTAACTATTCTGACTGGGTAACATTAAATTTCAAAGTATTTTTAATTTGCATTTTATTTATTACTAATGATATTGAACATTTTTGAGATTTTTTAGACATCACTATTTCCACTATAAATCTTTAATGCTCTCCCCTGTTTGAAAAAAAAAATTGTATATTTATTGAGTGCTCTGTCTGCATGTATCATAGCAGCCCAGAAGAGGGCCCCAGATCTCATTATAGATGGTTGTGAGCTACCATGTGGTTGCTGGGAATTAAACTCAGGATCTCTGAAAGGTCACCTAGTGCTCTTAACCTTTGAACCATCTCTCCAATCCTAGACATCACTATTTCTTGGAAGCTCTCTATTCAGATATGTAGTAAGTTTTTAATTGCATCATTTATTTTATTTTATTTTGTTGTGTTTTTGATTCTTTGTGTTCTTTTTTGTTTGAGTCATTTTGCACACAAGAAGGACTTCTATAAGATATATGGTAGGAAAAGATTCTCTCCTATTTTTAAGGATTTCTCTTCTCTTGGTTGTTTCCTTTGCTATACAGAAGCTTTTTAGCTGCATTAGGCCCTATCTATCAATTGTTGGCCTCAATTTCTGAGTGAATAGAATACTATTCAGAAAGTTCTTTTCCCCCCAAAACCATATATTGTAGAATATATTGCCCATGTGTTCTGTTAGTAGTTTTAGCATTTTAGCTTTCCCATTGATGTCTTTAATTTATTTGGATTTGAGATTTGTGTAGGGTGATAGATATAGGTATAATTTCTGTCTTTCAAATGTTGTCATTCAGTTTTCCCAGCATCATTTATCAAAGACATTATCTTTGAACTATTCATCAAATATGAGATGGTTATAAACATGTGCAGTCATGTTTGTCCCTCCTGTATTATTCCATTGATTTTAATATCAGTTTTTATGCCAGTACTATGTTTTTTATTATTCTTTTTTTAAAAAATTACTATTTCTTTTCTTTATTAATTTATTTTTTACATTCCAATTCCAGTTCCCCTCCCTCCTCTCCTCCTGCTCTCCCCCCTCCCATCTGATCCTCAGAGAAAGTAAGGCCTTCCCTAGGAAGTCTACTAAGTCTGTCACTTTGTCTCCTTAAGGCAGGACCAAGGCCCTCTCCACTCCTTGCCCCTGGTGCCTAGGCTGAGCAAGGTATCCCTCCATACAGAATGGGCTCCACTAAGTCAGTTTGTGCACTGGAGTTAGTTCTTGGACCCACTGCTAATGGCCTCATATATTGTCCCAATCATGCCATTGCCACCTGTATGCAGGTTCCTTAGTAGTCAGACTGGAGTCTGTTACATACAGTTTCCCCACCAACCTGGTCCCACAGCTGAGTCAGCCCCAAATAACACACAGAGACACTGTATTAGATATAAAGCTGTTGACCTATTATTAGCATTTCTTATTGGCTAGTTCTGTCTTAAATATTAACCCATTTCTATCAATCTAAGTGTTTCCATGTGGTTTTGGCTTACCGGGAATGCCAGACCTGAATCTCCTTTGCCTGCTACATCACTGCAGAGAAGAGAGGGATTTCCTGTTTGTTCCTGCTTATGTTCTGATTCTGCTGAGCTATATCTCCAAGCTGGCAGCATGCTGCTTGATGACAGCATAGACCAAGGCAGTGAGTACAGCTCTCACTGCTGGCAGTAAATATACCCCTTCCATATTGGAAAGCAATGTTTAGCAGATAAAAAGACTTGTGGCCAGAAAAAGATAAAGATGTACAGTAAAGACAGATTAAAATAAAGACTAACATGGTTTGATCAAGCAAGACCCCCCTGAAGCAGTGTTCCACGTGATCCAACATTCAAAACAGCTGGGACAAGGCAGCTTTGCAGACCACTACAGGCAGGATTTCTGCATCTTCTTAGGATCCCCAAGACAAGCGGCCCCTACCAGCAGAAAGTGATGATGCCCACATTCCCAAATATTGTCTATAAATGTTTGTCTTAATTTAAATGGAATTGGTTATAAATGGTTAATGATCATAAGCAGTCCCTTTTTAAAGGTAAAAATGGGATTACGGCATAGAAATGAATACTTTGTTTTGGAATGGATTTTCATTTATTGATACAAATTTAAGGTCAATTTTATGATATGTATATTTCTCCTCTTATTTAGGTATTGTGTTTATATAGCTCATTTTAACATGTAATATATAACTTAGTAAAGATTATAGATAGTTTTCTAAATATACAGAGATAAGCAAATGGATAGGCATTCTTCAAACCTCTCAAAGACCTACAGAATGGCATTTAAAATGGTTTAGGGATTTTCTTAACAGTGAGGCAGAACTGCTCCTGGCAATACCACCGGTGTCAGAAAGGAAGATGGACATCGAAGAAACTCCTTATGGAGTTTGCTTCTTATATGGCAAGACTAGCCATTTGGGCAAGTTACTGATCTTGTCTGGAGTGTTTGACTTTATGCTGTATAAACTGGACATGCAGGACCCACAGAAAAATGACTGCTGAAACAAGATGGACATTGCTACAGGGTTCATGCTTCATGGAAGAGTCTGCCAGACATTCTGCAGGGCACAGAGAAAAGTGACTGACAAACTGCCAATACAAGTGGACAGTTTAAAGTTTCCTGCTTTGCTGAGGAATCTGTCAGACACACTATGGCCTGTAGGCTGAAGATGGAACATACATACAGAAGAACATTACCTATCAGGAGTCAGTGATCTCTCACTAGCTGGGGTCATCTGATTCTGTTGGTTTCCCCATCATGGTCTTGACTCCTTTGTTCATGTTATCACTCCTCCCTCACTTAATTGTACTCCAGGGGCTTGGCCCATTGGTTAGTTGTGGATTTCTGCATCTGCTTGCATTTGTAATATAGCATGAAATCTGATAGGGTAATTCATCCAGCATTTTTGTTGTTGCTGTTGTTCGGTGTTAATTATTCTTAGAAGTTTTGTGCTGGATTTTTTTTATCTCTTATGTATAATATACTGTTTGCAAATAGTGATAATTTGATTTGTTCGTCTTTTATTGTAACCTTTTTTCTGTTGTATTGCTTCAGCTAGTGTCTCATTCCTAGCTGTGTGTTTGTAATATATTGCCTTTACTATGTTCAAGTATGTTCTCTCTCATCTTGTCATTTCTAGCACCTGAATCATGAAACAATGTTATATTTGGTCAAGAGATTTTCCACATATATTGAGATGATTATGTGAATTGTGTGTTTAAGTCCATTTATGTGATCTATTACATTTATTGACTTATATTGAACCATCATTGCATCTCAGCTATAAAGCCAACTTAATTATGGTATGGATGATCATTTTGATGTATAATTGTATTTAGTTTGCTAATATTTCATTAAGAATTTTTGCATGTAGATTCCTCAGGGATATTGGATTGTAGTTTTATTTCTTGTTTTGTCTTTACCTGATTCGGGTGTTAAAATAATACCAATTTTTTTGAATTTTGGAATTTTGAATTTGGAAGTGCTCCTTCTGTTTATAACTTTTCAAAATAATTTAAGAAATATTGCTTGTAGTTCTTTGAAAGTCTGGTAGAATCCTTCTATGAATCTGTCTGGGCCTGGGCTTCTTTTTAGATGTCAGGATTTTTGTTAGGGTTTTAGTCTCTTTATCCATTATGAGTCTGTTTAAGTTGTTTATCTTTTCTGGTTTTAACTTTGGTGGTTTAGATGAATTTAGAAATTAATCTATTTCTTTTAGGTTTAATAACTTAATGAAGTATAGGATTTTAAAGTATTACTTCATAACGTTCTCATTTTCTCTGATGTCTGTAGTAATATTTCCCTATACATAACTAGTTCTGCTAATTTGTGTCTCCTCTTTCTTTAGGCAAATTGACCTATGGTATTTAGCTCTGAGGATTTTTTGTCTTCTTGAGATTGTCAATATACCTTGGTATTTACTTATTGGGATCTTTGCTGATATCCTTTTTAATTGTCTGAACATTCCTATTTACATATATGTTTTTTTGATAAGGTCCATGCCCTGTCCTTCCCCTCCAATTCTTCCCATATTTACTCTACCATTATTCTTTCCCAATTTCATGTGTTCTTTCTATTAAAAAACACTGCCTAGTTAGTCTTGCCAATATGTGCATGAGTGTAGAGCTATCTGTTAAAGCATTAGAAGAAATGTAGGGGCCATTTCCCTGAAGAAAAGTGACTTTTCCTTTCCCAGCCAGCATTAATTGTCAGTACCATGTCATCTAGGAGTAGAACTTCCTGATCACTTCACTTGTCCTTGCTGAAATTTTGTCTGGCAAAATTTGATCTTGTGCAATTCATGTGCATGCAGTCATAGTTACTGTATGTTAATATGTGAAACTGTGCCTTTGTGATCCAGAGTATATTGTATTGCTGCTTCTGACTCTTACCATCTTTTCGCCTCTTGTTCTGTATTTTCCCTGAACCTTGGAAGGATGTGGTGTGCTAAGGATATCCCATTTAAGGCTAACCACTCCATAGTCTCCATTTAATCACTGGTGAACCTCTGTGTCCATTGCCAGAAAAAAAGAGAAGATTCTTTTATGAAGCTTAAGAATGACTATTTCTAGTTCTATACATTTAGCCACAAATTACATTTTTATTTACAACTGAATAAGTTTTAATTGTGTGCACATACCATATTCACTATCTATTTGTCAACTGATGAATACTCAGACTAATTTCATTATTTGGTTACTGCGAATACAATTATCAATAAGCATGAATAAAGAAGTGTCTTTGCAAAAAGATATAGTCTTTTGGGTATGTTTCCATGAGTGGTAAATCTGGGTGGTATGGAAAATCTATATCTACCTTTAGGAGGCACCTCTACACTGATTTCTATAGTGGCTGTACCACTTTGTACTCCTAACATCAGTGAATAAGTAATCCTCTAACCCTATATCTACAACATTTTTTTTTTGTCATTTTACTTTAAACTTTAGCTATTCTGACTGGGGTAATAAGAAATTGTGAAACAGTTTTGATTTGCATTTTCCCTATGGCTAAGCATGTTGAAGATTTTAAAGTATTTCTTAATCACTTGCATTTCCTCTTGTGAGAACTCTTTGTTCAATTACATAGTTCATATTTAATTGGATCCTTTGTTTTCTTGAGTTCAGTTATTTGAGTTCTTTGTAAATTTTAGAAACTAACTTTCCATCAAATGTTAGCTGGTAAAGACTTTTGCCCATTCTGTGTGTCTTTTACCGTACTGAAGCCTTTTAGTTTCACAAGATCCCATTTGCCCATTGTAAAGTCTTAAAGCTTGTGTTACTGGAATCCATTTCAGAAGTTTCTTTCCCTAGTTTATGAGTTGAAACCTATCCTTGACTTTTTCATCTAAGAGATTCATGGTATTGGATCTTGGGTGGAAGTCTTTGATCAATTATAAGTTGAGTTTTGTGTAAAAAAGAGAAGTAAGACCTCTTTACATTCTTTTATATGTAGCTATCCAGTTTGATTAGCACCAGTTTTTGCAGATGCTGTTTATTAAGCTGTGTGTATTCTTGGACTACTTGTAAAATATAACGTAGCTGTAGGAACATGGGCTTATATCTGAGTTTTGAATTCTATTTCATTGATCAACAACTGCTTCTTACTATACTCATGTTATATATTACATATACTTATTATGTACTACATTTTCTTATTATATACCATGTTGCCTTTTTATTACTATGTCTGTTGTATAACTTGCAATCATATATGATGATAGGTCTACCAATATTTTTATTGTCCAGTAGTTTTTGGTTACCATGTGTCTTTTGTGTTTTCATAAGAATTTAAATTTTTTTCAATTTATATGAAGAATTGGATTGCAATTTTGATCAATATTGCATTGAGTCAGTAAACTGTTTTGGTAGAATGGCTATTTCCACAATATAAAACCTACCAATACATGAGCATAGAATTGCTTTCAATTTTCTGCTGTCTTCATTGATCATTCTTTATTTAGCATTTTCAAATTTTCATCATATATGTCTTTAACTTTCTTGGTTAGGTTTGATTCAAGGTTTATTTTGAGGCTATTGTGAATGGGACTGTTTCCCTGGTTTCTTAGTATGTTTGTCATTGGTATATAGGAAAGCTTCTAATTTTTGTGTTAATTTTGTAGCCTGTGATTTTTCTGAAGTTTTTAGCCATTGTAGGGCTTTTCCGGATAGGTTTTCTAGGTGTTTATTGTATAGAATGATATACTCTGCAAATAAGTATATGTTTATTTATTTATTTACTTATTATTTGTTTCAATGTTATCTTGTTCACAAGCCCTATTACTCTATCTAAGTCTTAAGCACTATACTGAATGTTAGTGGAGAGAGTAGACAATTTCTTGTTCCTGATATAATGAAAATATTTCAAGATTTTCTCCATTTGGCATGATGTTGGCTGTAGGCTTGTTGTATATTGCTTTTTGTATGTTGAGATGTTTATCCTGTATCCTTAGATTATCCAGAGCTTTTATCATGAAATGATATTTTGTCTAAGGTCTTTTCTTTATAGATGAGATGATCATGTGCTTTCTGCCTTTGAGTCTGCTTATGCCATAGATCACATTTATTGATTTATGCATATTGAACCATGTCTGAATTGAAGTGGTTTTTTCATGCTTTCTTGAATTCAGTTCTCAAGTATTTTATTGGGAATTTTGCATCTATGTTGATCAGAGACTTATTCTATAATTATGTTTTTCTCTTGTATCTTTATCTAGATTATGTATCAATG
This sequence comes from Cricetiscus sungorus, assembly GCA_030556225.1. Lineage (NCBI taxonomy): Eukaryota > Metazoa > Chordata > Mammalia > Rodentia > Cricetidae > Cricetiscus > Cricetiscus sungorus. The sequence continues at coordinate 6,221,401 of JANBXA010000126.1, forward strand.
AAAAAATAATTTGGCACTGGGCAATGGTGGTACACACTTTTAATCCCAGAACCCAGGAGGCAGAGACAGGTGGATCTCTGAGAGTTCAAAGCCAGCCTGGTCTTACAGAGTAAATTCCAGGACAGCCAGGACTATACAAAGAAACCCTGTTTTGAAAAATCAAACCAAAAAAGAAAAAAATAATAATTTTGCTTACAGGGTTTTCAAATGTTTTAACAGAACCTAGCCTTATTCTAAAGTAATATTTGATATTTCAAAATCAAAACAAACAAACAAGTCCAAAACAGTACAGCTTTGGATTCCTAGAGCATTGGGTAAACTGTTGCTGAGTTTCATTTTGTTCTGTTGCTAAAAGAAAACTGCTTTTAACTAATTTAAGCCTTTCAAGCATTTTAAATATGACAATTTTAAAATTCTTTTTCCTATTTTTTTCTTCAGGATGGATTATTTCAACAAGTAATTTGTAGTGATGACTGTTGACTTCAAAGGTGTATTTCAAGTGTACTAGCTGTGTTAAAGAGTAACAATTGGACTTACTGAAGCCAAAACAGTACTTGGTACTGTGTCTTTTCTTCAATGATAAATAAAATATTTACATAGTCAGTAAAAAAAAACAATTTTGAAGCATTCATTTCTTTTATATTTCATGGAATATATTGAGAAGTACAGTTTGATTATTTAGATTCTCCTATGACTCCATCTGGACATGGGCCTTTTAAAATTTATTTTAAGCATTTCACTCTCATTACTTCTCATGGGGTCTGTTTAAATTTTTGTTTCTTCTGGTTTGACTTTGATAGTAAATATGCATTGATAAATTAATTTATTTTTCTATGTTTTCTATTTTGGTAGAATATAAATTTATGAAATATGTTTCTTTTGAATCTGCTGTAATCTCTTCTTTTTAATTCCTAATTTTATTGATTTGGTCTTCACTCTTATCCGTTTGGTTAATATGGCTAATATTTTCCCCAATCTTACTAATATTTTCAAAGAAAAAACTGATTTATTCTTTGTATTTTACATCTCTATATTACTAGTTTCTGCTCTGATGTTGGTTATTTATCCCTTACTATTGTTTGATGTTACTGTTTTTTCTAGACCTTAATGTACATTATTAAGGTGTATTTTTTAATTCTTTACATTTTTTATTTGTACTTTCCTCTAAATACTAATTATATTCTACATATTTTAGCATTTTGTGTGTATATTTTCATTTAATTGTTTGAGTTTTAAATTTTCACTTTTATTTCTTTCAGTATTCATTCATTATCCCATAATGTATTGTTTAATCTCCATGACTGACTGTATTTTCTGTGGTTTCTTTTGTTGTTCATTTCTACCTTTATCATATTGTGGTCAGATAAAATACAAGAAGTAACTTCTTTTCATATAAGTTCATCAGGGAAATTATTCCATAATTTTCTTTATCTGTTGTGTCTTTATCTAGATTAGTTATCAGTGTAATTCTGGTTTTTTTGTTTGTTTTTTGTTTTTTGCTTTTTTTCTCTTTTTTAATTTGAATTTGAAACAAGGCTGATTTACATGACAATCTCAGTTCTCTCACCCTCTCCTCCTCCACTATCACTCCCCCCATCAAACCCCAGGCTATCCTGTTTCTGCTCCCCAGGGAGGGTGAGGCCTTCTATGGGGGATCTTCAAAGTCTGTCATATCATTTGGGCAGGGCCTAGGCCTTCCGCCATGTGTCTAGGCTGAGAAAGTATCCCTCCATGTGGGATTAGCTTCAATAACATTTGTTTGATCTGTATATTTAGTGTGTTGTCTATTATATAAAGTATGAAATTTCTTTTCTGTTTGTCTATTTGTTATGTACGGTTTCTGCACTTGGAAAAGCATCTTTTTATATCTTTTACCTGAATTTCTTCTTTTTACATACCTATGGTTCACAGGTGTGGTCTTTATGTTGTCTTAGAGTTCTTGCATGATCCATTCATATTTTCTTTTAGATTTATCCTTTTATTTGACTGAGTGATACAATTCCTCTACCTTATCTTCAAGCCATGACACTGTGTCTTCTACTTGGTACATTTTATTGGTGACATTTATGTTGATCTTTTTATTTGACTTTCTGAATTATTTTCATTTAAAGTTTTGTTCATGTTTTGTTTTTTCCATCTATTAACCAAATTCTACTTGTATGTCTTGAATTGAGTGCTTTGTCTTATTCAACTGCTTGCATTTTCTTGGTCTTCATTCTAGCATTTATTCATACCCCCCCTCCTTTGAGTCTCTTGCTATTTTGAACTCATTGTTTTGTGGGTCTTATAAGTTCCTTTCTTTGGAGAATGTTACTATAGTGACGCTAAGTTTTAGAGGAGACATATTGTCTTGTGTGTTTGTTTGTTTGTTTGTTTTCCATGTGTTGTGTTTCTACAGCTGGATCTGGCCATCTTGAGTTACATCATTGGCTATGTATTTTGGTATGGACATCTGTCTTACATTTTGTTGAGTGAGAAGTTGGATCTCTATTTACTGGTACCCCAACTTGGCAGGTTTTGGATTAACTGGGAAGAACCTGAGATTCAGTCTTGGGCTAAATGTGCTATGGGGTATTAGTAGTTGTCTTAGCTCAGACAGAGATAGGTGCAGCTTCTGACTACCAAAAACTCTTCTTGATCTAGCAGGCTTTCACTGCAATTGCTCAAAAGTTGAGGTTGGAGTGACAAAGAGAGAAAGGGAAAGAGAGGGGGTAAGAGTTATCAACAGTTTGCAGAAATGCTGAGTACACTTATTCATCTAACAGTGTTACAGTATCAATGGCTAGGGGCAGGAAGGGATCCTTTTTTATATAACAGCGGTTCAGGCACATAAAGTCAGAGGGGATGATGTGGTACTACTTGTAGAATGCTTGCATGGCTTGGCCCATATGTCCATGAGATAGTAGGAATTGGGGTCATAAAACCTGTGGGATGCACAAGTCCTTCAGCATATAGGCTTTCAGTTCCATATTCACTAGCTAAAAGTATGTGTATATCCCCAGCAGTGGTGGCACATACTTTTACCGCAGCACTCAGGAGACAGAGGCAGATGGATCTCTGTGGGTTTGAGGCCAGCCTGGTCTACAGAGTGAGGTCCAGGACAGCCAAGCTACACAGAGAAACCTTGTCCTGTATAATAAAAAAAATTATATTGCTGCCTGCAATTTGTTCTCCACACTTGAAATTCATTCTTTCTGGTCCTGTGTTTTTGAGGATGTTGTTTTTAACTGATTCTTTCATTTTCAGAATTTCTGTGTGGTTCTTTTCCAGCATATATATTTCTTTGCTGTAATTTTTATCAATGTTTTATACTTTAAAAGTATTTTATTAACTCTTTGAGAATTTAATACAATGTATTTTAACACATTCACTCCTATAATTCCTCCACTTATCACCTTCTCAACCACCCTGTTGCTTCCTAACCACTTTGAGATGACTTTTTGTCCTTCAATCTCCCGTCCTGTTTGTGTTGCATAGCTAGTCTTGGAACTGGTGCCTCATCTGGTACATCTTCATCCAAGAGTAGTCACATCATTACACACACCCACACAAATCATGATTTTCCTTCTCCTGACAGCCATCAAATGCTAATAGCTCTTCAGTAGGAGGATAGTGTGTCTGCCTTTCCTCTTCTGTGTTGGTATTTTGACTGGCTGGGGATTATTACACAGATCTTGTGCATGTTGTCACAAATGATGTCTGCTTTAAATTATTTTCCCTCAAGTTACTAAACATTTAGTGTTCCTTAATAACTCTCTTTTCTGGGTCCTGAATTGGTTTTCTTAGTTGATCACCTGCTTCTGTATGTCCTTTACATGATGTGTTATCATTTTTAAAACTAGAACTCTGAAATCGTTTTCTGACATTTGGCCATTTTATTACCTTTTCATTCTGATACTGATATGCTGTCAGTTTCTGAGGATTTCAAAATAGAATGCCATCTCACATTTTTTCATGTGTTAATTTATGTTTTGTATGTCTTTTGGTATGTATGTATAGTTTCTCTACCTTTTCCTACATTTTATGTTTTTTTTTCACAAGCTATCCCCATAACTCTTAGATTTATGTTAAGTAGGAGCAGGCAGCACTGACTATAATAACAAATATAATTAATTTTGTTTGTTTGCTTTTGAGGACTTACTCTAATTACAGCATTTCTCCCTTTCCTCTATCTAAACCCACCCAATGCACCTCTCTATCCTCTTTCAAATTCATGGTCTCTTTTTTTCATAAAATATTACATGCTTGTATGTGCTTCTATATACATATATATCCCCAAATATAACCTGTTGAGTCCATATATTGTTACTTCTATGCATATTTTCAGGACTGGCCATTTGGTCCCAGACAACCAATTAGGGTACTCTTCTTTGGGAGGGCCATCATTCCCACTCCTAACTTTACTCAGTTTCCTGAAGTTATTTGTGAAAGTTGAGGTCTCATGGAATTTCCTCTATGTAATTTGGGATGTTCATTGGTGTCTTCCTTATTTAAGTCATATTTAAGTATTCATATTAGCGAAACTTTACAGGTGTAACTTCTGATGTTACAAGGAGACACAATTTTCACATCAAAGTCATGGGCCCTCTACCTCTTACAATCTGTCTGCTTCTTCTTTAATGTTCCCTGAGTCTTTGGTGCAAGAGTGTTTTGTATATGTATCCATTGAGATTGGATTCCACAAGTCTGCATTTTGATTGGTTGTGATTTTCTGAAGTGGTCTCCATATGTTGCAAAGAGAGTATCTTTGATGAAGGGGAAAGGCTACACTTATCTGTGGGGATAAGAACAAATATTTACAAATTGTTAGGGATTTTGCTGGTTTGGTACATTCTCCTCAAGGACAAATATTTACAAATTGTTAGGGATTTTGCTGGCTTGGTACATTCTCCTCCAATAACCATGATGTCAATAGCCCTGAGTAGATATCTAGGTTTCAAATACCAATCATGGGATCCCTCTTGTGAGTAGGCCTTACATCTGATTAGAGAGCTATTGGTTACCACCAAGGTATGTGTATCGCTACTGCACCTCTAGGATTATCATGTTGTGCCTGTCATTAATGAAGTCCATAGGTGTTGTAGCTGGGACTATTGCTTTCCTCCCTCCTTTGGAAGATTGCATGATGCTTTCTGGAGTACATGGTATCTTTTGCAATAAGTACTCTCCTTCCACCTCTGACAAGTAACCAAGGGGAACAGCAATAGACTGTATGTTTTGGGAGTCTCTTGGAAAGGTCTGGCTAACAACTCTAAAGAGCTATCTCATGTCTTGTATTGGCATTTTTTTTTTACGTCATCCTTGGCGGAGGGCTCTCCATCAGCCCAGGTGAGAAAAGTTCATTAAAACTATGTATGTTTATTTATACATTGAATTAAGTGTGTTATAGGTTTTATTTTCTTTTTATTTTTGGTAAATAGTTAATATTATGATTACTTGTGGCTTTTTGATCCATCTATACTCTACCTACTTCCCTCCATTTCCCATAATTGCCTCCCCCCCTGCCCTAAGCAAATATAATTATTTAAAGAAGCCTGAGACAAATAGACAATTCTGTCCTCTATTTGTGTCCCCTATAAGGTTCAGAAAGAGGGACCATTATGTACAATTTTGAAAAAACATGTAGTGTAGTGTATTTTGTTCATTTGTTATTTAATGCTAGGAGAACCAGAATTTAAGTGATAAAATAGGGGAGTGAATGGAAAAGGGGGGAGGGAGGAAGATAGAAAGAAAGAAAGAAAGAAAGAAAGAAAGAAAGAAAGAAAGAAAGGAAAGAGAGAAAGGGAGGAGAGGAGGGGACTGGAGGGGAGAGGAAAGGAGAAGAGAGAAGAGGAGATATCTGTGGCATGGTCTTCATGCTGTTTAGAGTCTCATAAGAAGACCAAGCTACAAAAATGCAACACATGTACAGAATGCCTAGGTCTGTCCCTGCACCAATACTGGTTGTCAGTTCAGTCTCTGTTAGCTTCTATGTGCCCAGAGTTCAGGAGATTTAATTCTGTGGGTTTTCTTGTGGTGCCCTTGACCCCTCTGAATCCTACAACTCTTCCTCCCCCTCTTCCACAGGTTTCCTAGAGGTCTACCTAATGTTTGACTATGAGTCTTTGTATTTGTTTCCATCAGTTGCTGAGTGAAGACTCTCTGATTACAAATGGGCAAGGCAACGATCTCTGAGTATAGTAGAACAGCTTCTTTGCAGAGAAAATATTACCTGGACTTGCTGCTTTTTTTTCTGTAGCACTTTCTTTTATTTATGTATTGATGTTTTTAAATTTTGTTTTTCTTCCATTTCCTTTCAAGACCTCACAGGTATGGCTTGTAACCTACCTGTGGGGATTGGAGGAAGCCATGATTGAATGAAGACCTGAATGAATGTGTGCTGTTGACATAGGTACTGCCATGTTGAAGACCATAGCCTCAGCCACATGGGAATGGCAAAGCCTACACTCTACCCCGGGGATAAGTCTTAGAGAAATGTCAAAACTTTCCTTGAGGGTCTGAGTATGCATGTTGGTAGTGTGTTCATAAAATGCCCACCATAGTGTTACTCATCCCAGATATTTATGGTTAGAAGACTACTCCCCTACAGTGATACCTCCAATCAAGATAGCTAAATCTGTCTCCTTGATCTAGCTATATACCATCAACCTTGCCTTTTTGTTTATCTGCATGTAATTTCACCTTCTTGTTTAGTTGTATGCAATAACCTCACCTCCCAGATCAACTCTATATAATAAGCATGGTGAACTTCCAGGGTGTTATGGTTTCTCCATCTGAGAGCCCACACCACTCTATCCCAGGTTTTTCTCCACATCTTTTTTTTCTTCATCCCCTTGCCACTCAATTCATATCCTTCCCTGAAGCCATTTGGACACAGCACAGCCATTTTCCTCCAATTACAAGATAGATTTTCTATGTGTCTAAATTAAGGCTAATGTGAATTAATAAAATTAAATACTTTTTCATAAAAGAGCATCAGAATTATAGCTCTGTAATTTTATCATGGTATCTTTGGTCTATGGTGATCCTCATTTGTATAATGTAATATTTACTTTTCAATATAGCTTTATTTTCCAGAATTTAAGGAGAACTGATAAGCAATTTTTTAACTTTGTAGAAGTTTGCTGTGAAGCAACCTATTGCTCTGCCTTTCTGCTAGAATGTTTTTAATTACTTTTTCAATGTATTTAGTAGTTATTTATAGTTACTTCTTCAATGTATTTAGTAGTTATTCAGTACTATTTATTCTGTATTGACAGTTGATACTTTTCAAGGGATTTATCTATTCTTCTGAATGATCTAGTTTTAAAAATGGTTTTTGTAATAGTTCATTTGAATTGTTTGCTATAATTTCTCAAATTCCATTGTGATTTTTAAGGCCTATGTTTTTCTTTATCTTGCTCCAGACAGAGGTGTATTAATTTCAAAAGGGAAAAATATTATAAGAGCTAAAGGTTGGTGGAAGACTGAGACAGAACAGTTTTGTGGACATGAGAAGACTCCTTTGGTCGTGAACTCACAGCAACTGTGCTTGCCTGCACAATATTTGAACTAAATCAAGCCATTTAATATTCCAGCATAAATGAGGGAAGACATACAGGCTCACACCTCTAGCTGATGAGCTATTGAAAACGGATAGATGGAGAGTGGGGGAAGAGAGAGAGAGAGCTTGATTTTTTTAGGAGTATAGTTGCTGGTAGTCTGACCACAGTCTGATGGAAGGCAACATATACAAGAGTATATGGGCAGTACAAGTTAGACTTGATTTTTTAAAAGAATACACAGTGTTTCAGTAAGGGAAGGAATGAACAACATTAATTAGGCTCAGTGGGCTATAAAATAAAAATGATGTGAAATTGAGAGAGGGGTGTGAGAGGAGAATTTTTGGGTATAGCTGTGGAGAATTTGATAGAAGTATATAGTATGAATATATGAAACTATCAAAGAATAATATAATTATGTATTTATTAATACAATAAGGTTATATTAAAAACCAGAGTGATCTCAAATAAATAACCTGATGATTACCTTAAGACATAAAACAGAAATAAAACAACCCAAAAGAAGTATATTGGGAGGAACAACTAAGATAAAGACAGAAAGCAAAATACTAAAAATGAAAAATAACAAGTATAGAGAATAATTGTAACAAAGAGATGGTTCTTTGAAAAATCAATATCACTGACAAATCATTAGCCAAAGAAAAACAAGATAACACACAAATTAATAGAACTGGAGATGAAAAAGGAGATATAACACTAGGTACCAAAAAGTTTAGGAAAAACATGACATATTATAGAAAATCTTATTCTTTGAAATTGGAAAGTATAAAATAAATGGATGGATTTCTAGATCTAAATGACTTAGTATGTTTAAAGAAAAAGTAAGTAATTAAAACATATTTATATTAAAATTCAGTAAATTTGAAGCAGTGATGAAAAATCTCCCAACTCAAAAAAAGAAAAGAAAAATTAAAGCCCCAGTCAAACACAAAATTACACATTGTTATTTCTCAACTTGATCCATAAAATAGATAAGACAGGAACACTCAAAGAATCATTTATTAAGCTAGTATTGTCCTAAGGCTAAAACCTGACAATTCCAAAATGCACTGGGGAGAGGCTCACAAAACCTAACCTACCATAGGCACTGGGAGTTTATGGTTGCAGGGGAACAACAGTCAATTTTCTTGAGGCTGTGGCTCCTGGAAGCTTGCCCATGTGCTAATGGCAGGGCCTACCTCCATGTACATACAAGAAGTACTAATTGGATTTGGTAGATTTAAAAAAGAGAACATGAAGTTGATGGAGATGTGGTGGTGGTTCTTGGAGAAGGGAGTGGGTAATGGGTATAATCAAAATACACTGTATATATTATGTAATTCTAAAAGAATTACTAAAAATATAGAAATATTATAGGCCAATTTCTCTAAGAAACATAGAAGCAACAGTTCTTAATAAAATACATGCAAAGCTAATTCAAGATCACACCAAAAAGATCATGTGCATAAGAAGAGTTCTGTTGTGTGTATACACCATAATTTCAATATTGACTCATCAGTTGGAGACTGAGGTTGATTTTATTTCCTAGGTAATTGTGAATAATGCAGCAATAAACATGGATAATCATATATTTCTATAGTAAAATATAGAGTCCTTTGGGCATACATATACCCAGGAGTGGTGTATCTGATTTACATGTTAATTTTATTTCTAGCTTGTTAAATATGTTCCACACTGCTGTCCATAGAGGTAATATTAATTTATATTCCATTCAACAGTGAATATATGTTCCTTTTTCCCACATATTCTCCCACATTTGTTGTCTTGATTTCTCAGTGATATCCATTCTGACTTGGGTGACATGAAATCTCAAAGTAGTTTCAATTTTATTTCCACAATGACAAAGAATGTTGAATCCATTTTAAATCACTTGAAAGACATTTGTATTTATTCTTTTGAGAACTGTCTTTCTGGTTCAATAGCCTATTTTTTTGTTTTGTTTTGTTTTTTTTAATTGGGGTTTCTCTCATTCTATAAGCTATCTCTTCATTCAGTTGACTATTTCATTTGTTGTATACAGCTTTCTAGTTTCATGAGACCTCAACTTCCAATTACCCTTACTTAGAAAATTTGCAGGAGTGACACAGGTACAGAAAGACAAACACCACACATTCTTTTTCATATGTGGATCTATACTCCTAATCCTTAGATCTGTGTTTAACTCTGAGTGTTTGAAGAATCCAGAAAACTAAAATAGGGCCATTGTAGCAAGGGATGCTATAATGGAGGGAGGATTGTAAAACATAAGTTATACAAAAGTAGAAATGTGGAAATATTAGAGCTGCAAAGGTTTGGGCAAGCCTGGTCATGAGGAACTGGAGTGACAATATGGTAAGGGGGAGAGTTAACAAAGGGGTTCTGAAAAAAATTATACAGAGCTAGAAGGAAGATAGCACATATGGCTATTTAAAGATATACCTAAAATCAATGGATTACCAAGCAAAAATCACAGTACCAGGTGTCAGTTAAATATTAGTTGTTAGGGAAGACAGAGGCCTAAAAATGGGTTCTTGCAATTACTATTAATTTTCCACTAGAACGATTGATAAGATCCTACAGTTAATGATACTACAAATATTTATTTTAAGATATACAGATATCAAATAGAACTGAATTGGAAAATTCCCTTTTCTGGTTAGCTTTTCATAGTGCTAAAATGTGCTCTGCAGGCTCTTAAGGGAGAAAAAGCATCAATGATTTTACCCAGCTGTGATCCCTATAAGCCATAATACCAAGAAACCAGACAAGACATTCTCAGTTGTGCATAAAGGCATGATTTTTATAGTGGTCACCACCCACTCTGACTGAATCTAAGGCCTGTTCAACAAGAAGGAATTGATGCCTACTGGTGGTCCAGAGGAGGGGAGAGGCAGTCACTGCTTTCAGTTACACATGCACATGTAAGCCATGAGGCTCCAATGAAAAGGTCCATATTCTCCTTATACTCAATGAGACACAAAACAAGATGGCAACAACAACAAAGTGGCAGACATGTAGAAAGAGACTTATAGACAAAAGGAGCACTTAATAGTGGTGAGAGATAGATGGGAGAAGAAGGGGTGGGAGTAATCAGAACACATTATACACACTTAAAGATTTGTCAAAGGAGAAATTTATTAAAATATAATAAAAGTAGATGATCATTTATGATTAGGTTGGCTTCATTACAAGCATGTATGGATGGTTCAACATGTAAATCAGTAAGTGCAGTTTATCATATAAATGGACTCAAGCAGAGAAATCACATGAGCACTTCAATAGATTTAAAAAGGGCTTTGAAAAACACTAATATCTGTTCATATTATCCTTAGTGGCTGTCTACTTACTTTTTTTGGTTTGGTTTATATTTGTTTTTTTAGGTCTTAAAGTGCTTTGTTAGCTATTTATTTGAGAACCCTTTTCTATTATTATTTTGAGATTATAATATAGTTACATTAGTTTCTCCTTCCCTTTCTCCCCTGAAAACACCCATGTACTGCTCCTTGCTTGCTTTTAGTATTCATGGCCTCTTTTTATCATTAATTTTATACACATACACACAGATATATATATACACATATATATATGTACATATACATACATACATACATACATACATACATACATACATACATAACGTTAATCTGTGTAATGTTGCAAATGTATGTTTTCAGGGCTGACCATTTGGTATGGGACAACCAATTAGTATACTCTGTCCTGGGGAAAACTCTCAGCATTTCTTAGTTGCCTGCAGTTCTTTGTGTAGGGTTGAGGGTTGAGGCCACTGGGCTTTCCATAGTCAATGTTAGCTTGTCTATTGGTGTCATCCTTTTTTAAATCATGTTTTGATAGTCATGTTCATGAGACAATGGATGATGGGATGAATATCTAGAATATATAAACAACAAAAAAAATCAAAGAGTAAAATAAACCAAGCAACCAATTCAAAACACGTGTCTGAGACCCAAACAGAACGTTCTCAAGAGAAAAAAATAACAAAAAGATAATAACTCAAAAATGAACATCCCAAACAATTAAATGGAAATCAAAACAACTTTGAGATTTAATCTCAGTCAGAATGGCAAGATTAGCAAAACAATGGGCATCAAATGGTAATGATGGTGTGGGGGGAAAGGGAATCCACATTTACTTTTTGGGAGATTGCAAACTGGTATAGTCGCTCTGGAAATTTGTTTGGACAATTACTAAAATAGAAAAATATATCTACCATATGACTAAGCTATACCACTTCTTAGCATATTCACAGAGGACTTAGCACACTATTCCAGTGATACTTGTTCAGACATGTTTATCACTGTTCTATTCCCAGTAGCTGGGAAATAAAAATTACCTAAATGCTATCAACTGATGAATGGATCATGAAAATGTAACACATACATGCTACAGGTATAAAAAATTTAAATCAAGAAAAATTTGGGGTAAATGGAACTAGAAAATATGTTGAGTGGAATAACTCAGACACAGAAAGAAAAATGTCATATGTTCACTCTTATTGGAGGATCCTAGCTCCAAGTCCTCAAATGTAAATACATATCCTGAACTAACTACAGAAATCAGAAAAGTAAAAAGGGACTAAAGCAAGGTTGGGGTAAGGATGTGATAAAGAGGGTAATAGCAGGGTACATTTGATCTTAAGAATAGGATAAATGGGAGACTATAATCAGGGATGTGGAAGGAGATAAAGACAGAAAGAGAAAAGTAATATAACATAAGGATGTCAAAAATTTTAAAGGAATCATATCATCAACTATCCACCCCAAATGCCTATAATATATGCAAGTCTATAAAAATACATATAGACAGTTTAAATAAAATTTTCCCATTGTGGAAGTATAATCTCATAGCAAGTGGTACTATTAGGAAGAGTGACCTTGGTGAATTAGGTGTGGTCTTGTTGGAGGAAGTATGTAACTATGAGGAGAGGATTTGCTGACTCCTATGCTCAAGATTATACACACAGTGTCACGGTCCACTTCCTGTTGCCTGCAAGATGTAGAACTCTTAGCAACCTCTCCAGCACCATGTCTGCCTGCACACCACCATGAACCACCATGTTGATAATGGACTGGACCTCTGAATCCATAAGCCACAACCTCAATTAAATGCTTTCCTTTACAAGAATTGCCATGGTTATGGCATTTTCTTCACAGAAATAGAAAACCTAACTAAGATACACATTTTGGTTGCAAATACTTCTTCTAAGACCCAAAGACCATCTAACTAAAAACAAACACCATGCATGAGAAGTATTATTTTGTATTTTTGTCAGGGTTTCCCAAGAGATTTACAAACAATTATAGCCTATTGCTATTGCTGTCATATACTTCAGACAAAGGGCAAAGAGGTCCTGAGCTGGAAATGACCTGAAAGACTTTTATGGTACCAGAAGGCATCATGCACTTTTCCAAGTGATGAAAGAAAACAACAGTTGAAACCATCTATGATACCTATAAACCATACCAATGACCAGCATAGTAGGCTTAAGGGTAGCCTGCCTACCTTGTCTGAAAACAATCACCCTCTAATTGGATTTAAGACCCACTAAACAAGTGGGAAGTTATGTCTGGTACTGGAAACCTAGGTAATTCCTTAATGCTAGTGAAGTCATGAATCTTGGAGGAAAACCTACAACTGCCATTTTACTAAATCAGTATAATACCTAACTACATTCTAAATATCTGTCCTTATAAACACAGGTAAAGTGTAGTCTTTATCCCTCAAAAATCCTCTCTTTGTGACAGATATGATTATAGAAATCCACATGTGATCAAAATGTAGTTAGAGAGCCAAGATCCATTGTTTTTTGTAAGTTTTCTGTTGGTGTGATAAAAAAAAATGTCATGATAAAAGTGACTTACTGAAGGAGTTTATGGTTTGTGAAGGGTAAGAATGCACTACATGGGGAAGCAGAGCATCAAGTATGGTGGCCTGGGCAGGAAGCTCAGAGTTCACAGCCTTAATTACAAGCTCAAAATATAGAGTGAACTGGAAGTAGGGTAAGACTTTAAACTCTCAAAGACTGTTCCTAGTGAAATGCTCCCTTCAGCAACGCTGGACTTCTTCATAACCACTCCACACTATGCTACCAACTGGAGATCAAGTGTTTAAATGCCATGACCTCTGAAGGAAATTTCTCATTCAAACTGCCACCTATTGATTTATCAGTCAACACAAATCTATTACTCTACTACAAGATATTAACAATAAAGAAAACTGATTGTCAGATGAGAGAAGGGGGGATGTTGGTGCTTACTGTACCCTAAAGCATTGCATACATACATAGAAACAAAGGTAAAAATTTGAGACAAAGAATATAGCACGAGCAAGGGCACATTGTTTGCCTGAGTACTGAAGCTTTCATGTAGACTAAATTATAAGAGACTGCAGTGGTAATATGCAGTGTCTTTAATTTGAAATTTGAGAAAATGGAGTGTGAATTTTATTCATTATGTATTAGGACTGGTAAAAGATAATTTATTGCTTCAAATTTTATACACAAGGAGTTATTTCTTTTGAAATCCAATATTTTAATTTATACTATTTTCTCAAAAAGATTAAATGAATTTATAATAGTCATAAATATAACATTACAGTTTCCAACATGAAGGACAAAGTTACTCAGAAATTAATATTTTTCCCAAGCCTAAAAATAAAGTTCCAATTGGATCATCTGTGAGTTCAAGGTTTCACTGTATATTAGCTGTGAAACATTTTCTATTTATAAAAGTTACAACATTCACCATGTATTTTTGCTACATTTTGTAACAAGCTATTTTTAACTTTTCTACAGCTGTAGAATCTTATGTCAGTTAAATGAAGCCTCTTATTTTGCTGCATACACTACTTGATGCTTAATATAACATATGATGGACTTTCCCTTTTGTCTGGGTCTATTGTGAGGAATTCCTGAAACACTTCACATAATTTTCTTTTGTTTAGCAGCAGTTTTAAAATATTGTTTACTTAAAGTCCAGACTATTTTCTCATTCTTTGACATTCCATTTGCACTCAATGCTTTTTCTTAAACCAGTTTCTGTGTTATATGCTGGTGGCTGACAGCATAGAATATTCTCATAATACATTTGGGTCATATAGGATCAGAAATCTTTTAGGAATAAGGAATTAAAATATGGTAAGAATGAGAGGTGGTGGGCAATGTCAAGGATCTGTTGTTTTCTGGACACAACAGAGCAACTGTATATATGAACTTAGAGTAATTATGACAGCATGCACAACACCTTTGCAAGCTCAAGTCAGACAAAGTCTCAGCATGGAAGTGAGATGTAGTCATGTGCCCCCCACCCCTAGCAAAAGCACTATTGGAAGTTCATAGCTACTAGCATAGAGAGAGTCATTTTTTAATGGTGTGAACCATGGTATATCGACAACATTCTAGGGCAGGTCCCAAGAGCAAATGAGCAACAAACTGGACTGAATGAGAGTTAAAAAAACTAAAAAGATGGGTGTATAGAGATATGAAGAAATATCCAGGAAGTATGGGACACTGTGAAAAGGCCAAACCTAAGAAAGTGAAGAAACCCAACTCAGAGGTGCAAAAAATATATTCAACAAAATCATAGAAGAAAACTTTCCAAAGCCAAAGACATGCCAATGAAAGTACAAAAAGCTTAGAGAACACCAAATAGATTGGACCACAAGAAAATCCCTTGCCACATAATAATCAAAACACCAAGCACGCAGAATAAAGAAAGAATATTAAGAGGAACAAAGGAAAAAGGCCAAGTAACATATAAAGGCAAATCTAACAGAATTACACCTGACTTCTCCATGAAAACTTTGAAGGTCAGAAGGTCCTAGATAGATATTCTACCAACACTAAGAACTATGAATGACAGCCCAGATTACTGCACACTGCAAAGCTTTCAGTCACTATAAATTGAGAAATAAAGATATTCCATGACAAAACCAGATTTAACCAATACATATCAGCTAATCCAGCCCTACAGAAAGTACTGGAAGGAAAACTCCAACCCAAGAAAGTTAACTACTCACACAAAAAACATAGGCAATAGATAATCCCTCTTTACCAAGAGACAAAAGATAATTGGGGAAAATCCAAACATAATGCCACAACCACCAACAAATCCAAAAAAAAAAAAAAAGAATTAAAAGAATATCCCTCAATACTGATGGTCTTAACTTGCCATAAAAACACACAGGCTAACAAAATGGATACGACGACAGAATCCATCCTTCTGCTGCAAACAAGAAACATACCTCAACTTCAAAGACAGACATGGCCTCAGAGTTAAGGGTTGGGGAGCGACTTTCCAATCAAATGGACCCAAGAAACAAGTGGGTGTAGCAATACTTAGGTTTCACAAGTAAGACTTTAAACTAAAATCAATCAAAAATATGGAGGTCATTTATTCATCAGAGGAGGAATCCGTCAAGATTAAGTCTCAATTTTGAACATCTATGCTCCAAATACAAAGGCACGCACATTCGTAAAAGAAACATTACTAAAATTCAAATTGCACATAAAACCTCACATACTTATACTGATTTAAGCACCCCACTCTCGACACCAGACAGGTCCACCAGACAGAAACTTAACAAAGAAATAAAGGCACTAACAGAAGTTATGGCTCAATTGGGCTTAACAGACATTTATACAACCCAGTCACAAAAAGAGGAACATTTCATGTACTCACTCACATATGGATTTTAGACCTAGAGCAAAGGATCACCAGCCTAAAATTCACACCACCAGAGAAACTAGGATACAAGGAGGAACCTAAGCGATTCATACAAGGTCCCTCACCGAAGGGGAAAGGAACAAGATCTGAGCACATTGGGATTGGGGGGCACGGAGTGGAGAGGAAGTTAGGATAAAGAGAAGGGGAGGAGAGAAAAGCATGTGGGGCCAGGAAGATTGAGTCAGAGGAGGAATAGAAGAGAGAGGGTGGGGCATAAAAATGGGAGACATTATAGGTTCAAAGAGAAAAATGACTCTAGAGAAATGTCCAGAGACCTACAAGGATGATCCCAACTAACAATCTGAGAAACAGTGGAAAGGCTACCTTACATGCCTTTCCACGATAAGGAGATCAATGACTAACATATCTACCATCATAGATAGATGATGGAAACAGAAGCAGACACCCACAGCTAAACACTGCGCCAAACTGGAATCCAGTTGTAGAGAGGGAGGAGTGATAAGAAAAGGGGTCAAGACGAGGTTACAGAAACCCACAGAGACAGCTGGCCTGAACAAGTGGGAGCTAATGGACCCACAGACTGATAAATGGGAATGCAGCATTGGACTGACTCAGACCCCCTAAACATGGGTCTCAGCTAGAAGGCCTAGGCAGTCTAAGGGACCTCTGACAGTGGAACTAGGATGTATCCCTGGTGCACAAAAGGACTTTGGGAGTGCATTCCCCATGGAGGGATACTCCCTTAACCTAGAGGCAGGAGGGAGGGCCTAGTCCCTACTCCAAATGACTTGACAGATTTTGATGATCCCTCCTGGAAGTCATCAACTCCTTTTGGAATGGGGGTGGGTGGGATGGGATGGTGGTTGGGGGGCATGGAAGGGAGTGAGGTATTAAGGGAGAGAGGGAGGGAAATGGAACTGGGATTGATATGTAAAATAAAAAAAATGGCAAATTGAACACAACAACAAATCAGAGTAATCATCCACCATGACCAAGTAGGCTTTATCACAGGGATTCAGGGATGGCTCAAATAATTAAAAATCCATCATTGCAACCCACCATATAAACAAACTGAAAAAGAAAAACCACATGATCATTTCACTAGATACTGTAAAGGGCTTTTAAAAAATTCAATACCCCTTTATGATTTAGGCCTTGGAGAGATCAAGGATAACAAGAACATACCTAAACATAATAAAAGCAATATACAGCAAACCAAGAGCCAACATCAAACTAAATGGAGAGAAACTCAACATGATTCCTCTAAAAATCAGGAACAAGACAAGGCTGTCCACTCTCTCCATATCTCTTCAACCTTGTACTTGAAGTTCTAGCTAGAGCAATAGGAAAAAAAAGATCAAGGGAATAAAAATTGGGAAGAAAGAAGTCAAACTTCCACTATTTGCAGATGATAGGATAGTTTACATAAGTGACACGAAAACTCTACTAGTGAACTCCTACAGCTGATAAAATCTTTCAGCAAAGTGGCAGGATACAAGATTAACTACAAAACAAACAAACAAACAAACAAAAAATCAGTAGCCCTACTGTATACAGAAAGAAATCAGAGAAACATCACCTTTTACAATAGCCACACACAACATAAAATACCTTGGAGTAACACTTACCAAACAAGTGAAAGACCTGTATAAGAACTTTGAGTCTTTCTAGTAAGAAATTAAAGAAGATACCATGCTCTTGGATAGGTAGGATCAAAATAGTAAAAATGGCAATTTTGCCAAAAGCAATCTACAGATTCAATGCAATTCCCATCAAAATCACAGCACAATTCTTCACAGACCTTGAAAAAACAATCCTCAAATTTATATGGAAAAACAAAAAACGTAGGATAGCCAAAACAACCCTGTACAATAAAGGAACTTCCAAAGGCATCACCATCCCTGACTTCAAGCTCTGTTTTAGAGCTATAGTCCTGAAAACAGCACTGTGATACCATCTTACTCCTGTCAGAATGGCTAAAATCACAAACACCAAAGAGAGGATGTGGTGAAAGGGGAACACTTCTCCATTGCTGGTGGGAGTGTAAACTTGTACAGCCACTTTGGAAATCTGTATGGCAGTTCCTCGGGAAAATGGGAATCAGTGTATCACAAGATCCAGCAATTCCACTATTAGGCATATACCTAAAAGTTGCACATTCATACAACCAGGACATCTGTTCAACTATGTTCATAATATTTGTAATAGCAAGAACCTGGAAGCAACCTAGGTGCCCCTTAATTGAAGAATGAATACTAGTCAGTTGGAAAACAAAACAAAACAATGGAATCTTGAAGGCAAGTAGATGGAACTTGAAGAAACCATCCTGAGGTAACCCAGTCACAAAAAGACAAACATGGTATGCACTCACTCACATATGGATTTTAGATATAGAGCAAAGGATCACTAGCCTACAGTCCACACCACCAAAAAAAGATAGAAATCAAGGAGAACCCTAAGAGAGACATACATGGTCCCCCTGAGAAGGGGAAAGGGACACAATCTCCTGAGCAAATTGGAAGCACGGGGCATGGGGAGGGGGTATGGAGGAGAAGACAGGGAGTTAGGAGAAAGAGAAGGAGAAAAGAGGAAGGGAAATGAGGGCGTGAGGGAACAGGAAAATTGAGTCAGGGGAAGAATAGAGGAGAACAAACAAAGAGATACCATAATAGAGGGAGCCATTATAGGTATAAAGAGAAATATGGCACTAGGGAAATGCCCAGAGATCTACAAGCATGACCCCAATTAACAATCTAAGCAACAGTGGAGAGGCTACCTTAAATGCCCTTCTATGATAACGAGATTGATGATTACCCTATATGCCATCCTAGAGCCTTTATCCAGTAGCTGAGGAAGCAGAAGCAGACCCCACAGCTAAACACTGAGCCAGACTCCTGTAATCCAGTTTGCAGAGAGGGAGGAGTGATGAACAAAGGGGTCAAGACCAGGCTGGAGAAACACACGGAAAAAGCTGACCTGAACAAGGGGGAGCTCATGGACCCCAGTCTGATAGCTAGGAAGCCAGCATAGGACCCACCTAGACACCCAGAACGTGGGTGTCAGTTAGGAGGACTTGGCCGTCTATGGGGCCTCTGGTAGTGGATCAATATTTATCCCTAGTGTACTAATGGACTTTGGGAGCCCATTGCACATAGAGAGATACTTTCTCATCCTAGACACAAGGGGGAGAGCCTAGGCCCTGATCTTCTAAATGATATGAAAGACTTAGAAATTCCCTCATAGAAGGCCTCACCCTCCCAGGAGAACAGAAAGGGGATGGGGTGGGGGTTGGGGAGAACATGGGAGGAGTGGAGGGTAATGGCAATGAAACTGACATGTAAAACAAGGTTGTTGTAAATTTAAATAAAAATATTATCAAAGAAAAAAATAAAACATTTTATGTTTATAAATGCATCCTGCTGAATGCAAAAATATGTACACTATTTTATTTAAATAAAAATATTATCAAAGAAAAATAAAACATTTTATGTTTATAAATGCATCCTGCTGAATGCAAAAAAAAAATATGTACACTATTTTATATTTCCGCTAAGAAATACATGTTACCAATTTCCCCACATCTTCACTAACACACAACTTTATGGTTCTATAAATTATTATAGTCATGCTGGTGAAAGTTAAGTATGTTAAGTTTACATTTCCCTACTGACCAGTGATGTTATCTTTTCAAATGTCAGTTTATTATGTATATAGTCCATATTCAGGCAAACATATAGTTAGTTTTTACCCATTTTAATTGAGTCCTTTTAGTAAGATTTATTTATATTCTGAAATGGAACATTAATTTTCATTTGACCCACTAATGGCACCACCCCTTTTATTTCTTTTATACAGTATCTGCATATATAACACAATCTGGATTGGAACCTCGATAAGTAGTACAGGTTGGTGCAGAATTTATGGTCCTCCAGCTTCATTGTCTCAAGTGCTGTGATTATAGGGATACACAACTGCACTATGTTCTATAAATGTTTTGTGGGATCCATAGTGAACCACATAGTCTTGGTAATTGTTGGGAATTTTGCCTATGTAATTAATGTTTTTATTTGTCATTGTTATGTTCTAGTTTGTTTATTTTTCTTCAGATAGTTGTAGTACATTTGGGTTCTAGGAAATTGTGCATGTCATCTAGGTTATCAAATTTCCTAATTTATTATATTCTACTGGAATCATTTTTATATAAGTAAGGCTGACTTGCATCGTTTCACTTTCATTTCATAGTAGCTATATATGTACTCTATTTTTTTCATTGTCACTTCAACTAAAGCTTTGTCAATTATATTTTTCTTTTCGATCTAAATTTTAGGTTCCTTGATTCCCTTTTCCATTTTGTTTTTACTTTCATGATTTTGTTCTAAAATTTACTTTTTTCTTTCCTTCTCCTTTACATTTCCACTTGAAGTTCCTTAATGTTTGAACTTGCATTATTGACCTTTAGAGGCTTACATTTGCATGCTCCTAATTGTATCCTGACTATTATCTTTAAGAAAGATGAATGCCAAATCCCTTAAAGCACACACTTCATAATTTGCCTCTCAAAGAATTAAAATGTGTTAGACAGTGAGCATCTAGGAAACACACCTCTAAACAGTAAGTTCATTCTACTTTATTTAGAAATATCGCAATCATTCTCAAAAATGAAATTAAACATACATTTGTGTACCAATGCACCCTATCATTTATAAATGGTAATCTCTAAACAGAAAATTTTAAATGTATTTCTAAAAAAGATGCTAAAAGTTAATGATCTTGATTAAATGTCATCAATTGTAATTATCCAAAAATGTTACATGCAATTGAAATAGCAGTATTTTTCTGCCAATTGCCTCATTTTCTGCAAAAATTTTGCTTATATCTGAATACAGAAGTTCTCTGTTTTCCAGTTTTCATACTTCTCTAAAGACTTTGCAAAGTTGTGGTTGATCCTCCTTGGATGTACTTATTTTTAAAACATTTTTTTTCTTTCAAAATAAAGTCAGGTAATTTAATTTGAATAGTTTTTTCAAATTAAAAGACTCAGCAGCATTAAATTTGTCTCTGATAATTACTTTTATTTAACCTACCTTTTCATTTTTATACCTTTCAAGATATTTCATTATTTACCTTTACTTTCTCTTATTTATTTATTTATTTTACATGTCGATCCCAGTTCAGTCTCCCTCCCTCCCTTTTACCCTCTTTCCCCCTCACATGCACCCTGACCACCCTCCCCTCTCATTCCCCCCCCCAAACTCCACATGCTGGGCTATGCCATCCAGGTGGGGTCATGTAAATCTGACAAGTCATTTGAAGTAGGGACTAGAACTTCTTTCCTGTCTCTAGGTTAAGGGAGTATCCCTTCACGAGGGATGTGTCTGGAAGGTCCTTTTGTGCACCAGGAATACATCATGGTTCCACTGTCTGAGGCTCCTTAGACTGCTCAGTCCTTCTAAGTGAAACCCATGTTCAGGGCGCCTGAGTCAGTCCCACGCTGAATTCCCAGCTATCAGTCTGGGGACCCATTAGCTCCTCCTTGTTCAGGTAGCTGTCTCTATGTGTCTGAGTCAGTCCCATGCTGGATTCCCAGCTATCAGACTGGAGGGGGGCATTAGCTCCTCCTTGTTCAGGTCAGCTGTCTTTGTGTGTTTCTGCAACCTGGTCTTGTCCTCTCTCTCTGCATCTGGATTCTAGTTCGACTCAGTGTTTAGTTATGGGTGTTTGCTTCTGTTTCCAACAGGTACTGAATGAGGGCTCCATTACGGTGGAGAAGTTAGTTGTTCATCTCATTTTCAGGGAAGGATATTTATGGTAACCTTTCCACTATTGCTCAAATAGTTGGAGTCAGACTTATAAGTCTCTAGACATTTCTTTAGGTTCAGTTTTCTCTTCAAACCAATAATGGCTCCCTATGTTTTCTCTCTCTCTCTCTCTCTCTCTCTCTCTCTCTCTCTCTCTCTCTCTCTCTCTCTCTCTCTCTCTCTCTTGCTCCCTCCCTTCCTCCATCCCTCTCACTCCCTTTCTTTCCCCCTCCCTCCTTTTTCCTCCCCCACCTCTTGTCTTCTATTCCTACCCTGGCTCAATTTTCCTAGTCGTACATGCTTTCCTCTCTTCCTCTTCTCTTTTCTTCTAGTTCCCTCTGCATTCACTGCCCTCTCCACTCCCCATGAGCTCTGGAGAACTTGACCCTTCCCCCTTCTGTGAGGGACCTTATGTGAATCTCTTAGCATACACCTTGTATCCTAGTTCCTCTGGTGGTGTGAATTATAGGCCCTTTACTTTCTTCTTTGATTTTCACCACCCTCCAATCTGGCTGATGGGTGTGAGTGACTTATGTCTCTTTTGGTATTGTTTTATCATTCTCACAAAAATCTCAATTCAAAATAATTATGCTACCAATATTCAAATTTATTTCACAGTCTGTAAATACAAGTAATTTGCTATTTTTCTACAGCAAACGTGCAACTCTAATGACTAGATAGAAATAATCATTTGCTATATTAAGAAAAATTCAAACCAAATCACAGAGCAATTATATATTGAAGATTTCTTCAAAATTCACTATCTAGAGACAGCTGAGGAAGTAGCTTTCCTGTCAGAAAGCTAGGAAATCTGCATAGGACTAAACAAGGCCCTGTGAAAGTGGGTATCAGTTGGGGGACTTGGGCAGTTTATGGGGTCACTGGTAATGGGACCAGTATTTATCTCTAGTGCATGAACTGTCTTTTTGGAGCCCATTCCCTTTGGTGGGATACCTTGCTCACCCTAGATGCAAGGGGGAAGGCCTGGGTGCTGCCTCAATGTGCTATGACAGACTTTGTTGACTCCCAATGGGAGGTCTCGCCCAGTCTGAGGAGTGGATGCAGGTGGGGTGGGGGGAAGGTGAGCAGAGCAGGAAGAGCAGAGGGAGGAGGAAATGGGTTTGACATGTAAAATAAAATAAAAATTTTTTATAAAAAGCCAAAACAAAAAAGAAGGTATCAATCAAAACAAAAACAGACACAAGAATTATACCAAAAAGGTAATTCAATGATAGACAAAAATAAAAATTTAGTGCGCTCCATACTAAATAATAAGGAAAAAAAGATATCTTTCTAATCTCTATTTCTCATTGGGTAATTACTATGTTGGTATCAGTCAAATTTATATAATTTACAGAGTAAATTAAATTCATTAAATATGTTTGATTAGTTCTTACAGATGAATAAAATCATGGAACCAACAGTCATAATCCAGATAAATGTCATTTACTTGCAATGTATCCTTTTCTTCCCTGGACCATAGCAAGCCCTAATCTGGCAGAACTGCACAAAATGCATGGGCTTTTACAGTATATGGTTTGGCCTGCTGATATTTTCTCTTAGCATAACTTTTATTCATTCATGTAGTGGTGATATACTCCTTTTAATTTGGTGAGTGGTAGTTAGCCTGTCACATGGATATACCAAATGTTGCTTGTTTAAATTTATTGAGAGACATTTGGATTTTTTCCAGTTTGTTCTAGTTTCTGATTATTACAAGCACTGCTGTTATAAATAGTTGTACAAATGTCTATGTGAACATATGTTGACAATTTTCTAGGGGTATGTGCTTAAGAGGAAAAGGCTAGGCATATGGTAAGAGAATATTTTTGATGAAATCACTTCCAATGTTATTGCAATATTTCACCCCTCTAAGAGGAGATAATGAAATTTCCACTTGATCTAGACTTCTGTCAATATTTAGTATTATCATAATTTCAATCATCCAAGATCATACTAGATATAACCAGTGTAGCAAAAGAATAGAAACTAAATGAATAAGTTAAAAAAATTAGCATGTTAAAGACACATTTAACAGAGACTGGAACTGAAAAGTAACATCTTTCAGTCATCTTTTGTTTACCTCTCTACTACATTCTAAAGTTGCCAAAGACTAGTTACCTTGCAAATACTGAAAAAGGAAAATATCATTTTTGATTCTTTTATTAACATGCCATGTGGTTTCCTGAAATTTGCCTGAATTCTTTTGATTGGTCACTTCTCTGGTCATGTGAGAAGAAAATTAAAACTAGATTGAATGGATGAAATTGTTTTCAAGTAATTTAATTATGTCTTAAACCACAATGAATAATATTTATCATACTTCAAAATATTCAGTAATCAACTGGGATAAATAATGTTTGGCATCTAAAGAAATAGCTCTGAATATACAGAAATATATTCTAATATTCTAATAATAAGGATGAAAATCAGTTATTAAAAACAGATCCCAAATTGAGAGACACATGTTTGATTTACCATATAATACTAATAGGCACTATGAGTATATTCTATAAGTTAATAAACTTAAGTAAATATGGGTAATATAAATTTAAAGCTTAGATCAGACTTTTTGCTTGTTTTTAAAACTGTTTTTAAACATTTTTGCTTATTTTACACATCAATGCCAGTTCCCTCTCCTGCCCTCCCTTCCACTCTCCATCCCTCCCATACATCCAACCACCACCACCCTCTCATCCCATTCCCCCCTACACTCCACAGGGAGGGTGATACCTTCTAGGAGGGATCATCAAAATCTGTCAAGTCATTTGGAGTAGGGACTAGGCCCTCCCTCCTGCCTCTAGGTTAAGGGAGTATCCCTCCATGGGGAATGCGCTCCTAAAGTCCTTTTGTACACCAGGGATACATCCTGGTTCCACTGTCAGAGGTCCCTTAGACTGACTAGGCCTTCTAGCTGAGACTCATGTTCATGGGGTCTGAGTCAGTCCAATGCTGGATTCCCAGCTATCACTCTGGGGGCCCATTAGCTCCCACTTGTTCAGGCCAGCTGTCTCTGTGGGTTTCTGTAGCCTGGTCTTCACTCCTCCCTCTCTGCAACTGGATTCCAGTTTGGCGCAGTGTTTAGCTGTGGGTGTCTGCTTCTGTTTCCATCAGCTATCTATGATGGTAGATATGTTAGTCATCGATCTCATTATCATGGGAGGGCATTTAAGGTAGCCTTTCCACTGTTGATCAGATTGTTAGTTGGGATCATCCTTGTAGGTCTCTGGACATTTCTCTAGAGTCAGCTTTCTCTTCAAACATATAATGGCTCCCTCTTTTATGTTCTCTCTTATTTATTTATTTATTTATTTATTTATTTATTTATTTATTTATTTATTTATTTATTTTTGCTCTCGTCTATTCCTCCCCTGACTCAATCTTCCTGGTCCCACTTGCTTTCCTCTCCTCCCCTTCTCTTTCTCCTAGATCCCTCTCCACTCACGGCCCACCTCCAATTCCCAATATGCTCAGGAGATCTTGTTCCCTTTCCCTTCAGTGAGAGAGCTTGTAAAAATCTCTTATGTTCCTCCTTGTATCCTAGTTTCTCTGGTGGTATGAATTATAGGCTGGTGATCCTTTGCTCTATGTCTAAAATCCATATATGAGTGAGTACATACCATGTTTCTGTTTTGGTGAATGGGTTACCTTATTCATGATGGCGTCTTCAAGTTCCATCCATTTGCATGCGAATTTCAAGATTCTATTGTTTGTTTGTTTCCCCCCCTGTTGAGTCGTATTCCATTGTGTAAATGTGCCATATCTTCTTTATCCATTCTTCAGTTGAAGGGCATCTAGGTTGCTTCTAGGTTCTTGCTATTACAAATAGTGCTGTTATGAACACAGTTGAACAGCTGTCCTTGTTGCATGAATGTAGATAAATTGGGTATATGCCTAAGAGTGGGATTGCCAGGTCCTGTGGTAGACTTATTTCCAATTTCCTGAGGAACTGCTATATATTGCTCTTCATAATGGCTGTACAAGTTTTCAGTCCCACCAGCAATGGAGTAGTGTTCCCCTTTCTCCACATCCTCTCCAGCATGAAGCTTCTCAGTTTAAGGAGGTCCCACTTATTAATTGTTGATCTCAGTGTCTGTGCTATTGGTGTTATGTTTTGGAAGCGGTCTCCTGTACCAATTTGTTTAAGGGTGCCTCCCACTTTCTAAGAGGTTCAGTGTGGCTGGATTTATGTTGAGGTCTTTGATCCATTCATACTTGAGTTTTGTGCATGGTGATAGACATGGGTATATCTGCAGTCTTCTACACACTATCATCCAGTTGTGCCAGTACCATTTGTTGAAGACACTTTCCTCCTTCCATTGTATAATGTATTCGTAGGTGTGTGGGTTAATATCAGGATTTTATCAGACTTTAAGAAATTAATGTCTGACCAATTCTCATCACAGAGTAATGACTGCTGGGGCAAGGCATGTTTGTGCATGCCTGAGATCTCACTGTTCAGGAAGCAGAAGAAGTAGGTATTTTAAGGCTAGTTTAGGCTACCTAATGAGATCTTGTCTCAAAATGGAAAAAGATAAGAAAAAGAAGAAAGAAAAAAAGCCCATAAGATAAAAATAGCTCTGCTGGATTCCAAGCTAGTACCTTGCTCCTGGGACACTTAGTAAGAATGGTGTCTGTCAGTGCTGTGTTTGGTCACCATCTGATTTGTCTTCCAATAACCTAGGACCACTATAGGTAGAAATGAGGCAAGGAGAAGCTCTAGAAATCTTGTGAGGTGAGTGTGCTTTTGGTTACACAAAAGGAACCCTATGAGAGTTGCCTGAGTGGGGTGTAGGTGTTTACTATTTTATGACAAAGGTGCAATATAATAAAATGCCTTAGAAGGGAATCTAGAGAAAATGCAAGGTGTTAATTATGGCTTTTGTTGGCTATAGAAATCATAAATAATTCAATTTCAATATATTTCTGTATATTTCAAAACAGAAATTAATGACTGAAATTTTAAAAATATAATAGGGTTAATAAAATATTAGATTCTACTAAAGAAAAAACTAGTAAACTTGTAAGAGTAGCAAAAAATCTATTCAAAATGAACAGCAAAATGGAATTTTTTAAATACAGTGAAGATTGCAAGCAACTATATATGTATGTATGTATGTATACACTTATTCAAGCAAACACACACACAGTAATACAAATCAAAATTACTGTGAGATTCTATCTTACACCTGTCATCTGGGGATTTTACATGAATAGGAAAATTTATTCTAAAATTCATATGAATTTTTAAGGAACCTGAATAATTAAAAAAATTAAGTTGAAATAATTATTTACGGATTTTGAAACTTATTACCAGCATTCAATAAACTACTACACTACTGGAATATGAAGAGAATAATAAACTGGTCCAATAGAAGAGAAAGTATACAATAATATAGATGGTCAATCACTAACTGAAAATGGTAATCAGACAATTTAATTGGGAAAGGACAGGATTTTAAATTCATGGTATTAGGAATGCTAAATAATTACATGCAAAAATGTAACTGGAATAATCTTACATAATATTAAAATGTAAATTTGTGAAGAATTAAAGACCAAAAGATGGCTTCTAAATATCTAAATTTTCAGAAGACAATTTATAGGCCAGTGTACATGATACTGAATTTCAATTGATTTTGGAGGCTTGGTTATGACACTAAAGACAACAAATTGACAAATGTGTTCACATCAACATCAGAAGTTTTTCTTGCTTTGACCCTATCATCAGGCCCCTGCCAGAGACCCGCCCTATCCACATGGGACCACCCTGAGTCCCTGCCTGCCTGATCTTTGACCCCCATGGCCGGCCTCTGCAGGGGTGAATCTGGGACAAGTTCAGGTCTAATTCCCCACACACCCTTCCCTGGGAACTCCCTGGGTTAGCCCCGAATCTTGCTCCCTCCCAATATCCTGTCCCCAGAGAGAACAGTCCTAGTACTCTGATCCACAACCTAACACCCCGAACCTGCCCCCCCCCCGTGCCCTACTGAGCCCACTGCTCCACTGCTCTGATTGAGCACCAGGCCAGAGAGTGGATCTAACAACCCCTCCACCTCCTGAAAACTTCCTGGATCTGCTCTGAGCACACTAGACCTGCCTATTCATGCAGGACCACCTTGAGTCACCACTTGCCTGATCATTGACCCCCATCACCGGGCCCCTGCCATAGGAGAGACGTCCTAGAGAGATTGGACCACCCAGAGCTACAGACATCGAACTGCTAACACAACTATGCCCACTGGGGGAGAGAGAGAGAGAGAGAGGAGAGAGAGAGAGAGAGAGAGAGAGAGAGAGAGAGAGAGAGAGAGAGAGAGAGAGAGACTCCATCTGTACCAACCAACTAGAAAAAGTGATGGGAAGACAGCAATAAGAAAACACCTAACAATAGAAAGACAAGCAAGACACCACCAGAATCTAGAGACTCTACACCAACTAGAGCTAAACACCTCAATGCAGATGAAGCAGAAAAGAAAAACTTAAAAAATAACTTCATAAAAATGATAGAGGCCTTCAAAGACGATATGAAAAAATCCCTTAAAGAAATGGAAGGAAAAAACAAACAAACAACAATTGGAAGAAATGAAAGTAAGGAAAGCCAAGAAAAAACAAACAGGTAAAGGAAACAGTTCAAGACTAGAACACTGAAACAGAAACAATAAAGAAAACACAAACTGAGGGAATGCTGGAAATAGAAAAACTGGGCAAATGATCAGGAACTACAGATGCAAGTATAACCAACAGAATACAAGAAATTGAAGAAAGAATCTCAGGCACTGAAGATAAAGTAGAGGAAATAGATTCATCAATGAGAGAAAATCTTAAATCCAACAAATCCTTAACACAAAACATCCAGGAAATGTGGGACACTGTGAAAGGCCAAACCTAAGAATAATAGGCATAGAAGAAGGCAAAGAAGCCCAGGTCAAAGGTGCAGAAAACATATTCAACAAAATCATTGAAGAGAACTTTCCCAATCTGAAGAAGGACATGCCCATGAAAATACAAGAAGCATACCAAACACCAAATAGACTGGACCAAAGAAAAAAGACTCCTCATCACATAATAATCAAAACACCTAACATACAGAATAAAGAAAGAATATTAAGAGCAGCAAAGGAAAAAGACCAGGTGAAATATAAAGGCATACCTATCAAAATTACACCTGAGTTCTCCATGGAAACTCTGAATGCCAGAAGGTCCTGGATAGATGTTCTACAAGTACTAAGAGTTCACAGATGCCAGCCCAGGCCACTATACCCAGCAAAACTCTCAATCATTATAGACAGACAAAACAAGATGTTTAATGACAAAGCCTGATTTTCACAATACATATTTACAAATCCAGCCCTACAGAAATTTCTGGAGGGAAACTCCAACCCAAGTAAGTTAACTACACTCACAAAGACATAGGCAATAGATAATCCCACTTCATCAGAACCCAAAAGATAAAGCAGGGTGCATATATACATACATACATATACATACACATACACACACACACACAGTGTGTGTGTTTTCCGCCAGCCTTCCTGGTCCCACTCTTTGTTCCTCCCTGCCAGCTGCCTGGTCCCACCTCATTGCTAGCCCCAAATAACATGCTGAGACTCTGTATTTGATACAATCTTGTTGGCCAGTTACTATCATTGTTTATGGGCTAGCTCTGTCTTAATGATTAACCCATTACTACTATTCTAAGTATTTCCACAAGGTTCATCTTACTGGAGAGCGGCACTTCCTGTCTACCCTAGTATCATTATTTTCCTTTGTCTTGATGAGGTTGTAGATTAAACTATCACAACTATTATTCTCTCTTCCTAGTTATATATATTAGGTACTAGACTTAAGCTTTCCAGGTTAGGATAACTTTATTGTAAACTGCCTTATGTCTTCACCCTAGGTCATTTTGTTCCCAATTTTCCTTTTCTTAGAGCACACTTGTTATTCACTGTTTTGTATATAGTTTTGTATCAAGCCCAAATCTTTTCTTTAGACTAAAAGAAAAATTATAGTAAGAAACCCGTGGCTTAAACCACACCCATTGGGGGTGGAAACAGGGCCGGACGTGACCTGGGGATAAAGGCTGAGGAGGGGGTTGGAGGCTCTCTCTGACTGGCGGACGCTGGAAGGCTTAAAATCCTGTAAAACCTGCCGCGTTCATCTGCCTATGTTGTGAGTTATTTCTCCCTAAATAAACATCTATTCAGCCTAATTATTTCTCCTGATCTTTATTAAACCAATACACACACACACACACACACACACACACACACACACACACACACACACATTACCACTGCCAACAACAAATCTTAAACAAACAAGAAATAACAATCAATGGTCCTTACTTTCCCTTAACATTATTGATCTTAATGTGCCTATAAAAAGGCACAGGCTAACAGAATGGATACAAAGACAGAATTCATTCTTCTACTTCATACAAGAAACACATCTAAGCTTCAAAGTCAGACTTTACCTCAGGGTTAAGGGTTGGGAAAAGATCTTCCAATCAAATGGACCCAAGAAGCAAGCAGGTGTAGCTATCCTAATATCTAACAAGTTAGACTTAAAACCAAAATCAATCAAAAGAGATGAAGATTGGCATTTCATATTCATCACAGGAGAAATCCATCAGCACAAAGTCTCAATTCTGAACATCTATGCTCCAAATACAAAGGCACCCACATTCGTAAAACGCTACTAAAACTCAAAGTTCACATAAAACCTCACACACTTGCTCACATAAACTGCACACACTCTTAGTGGGAGACTTCAACACCCCACTCCACTAGACAGGATCACCAGACAGAAACTTAACAAAGAAATAAACAAACAAACAAACAAACAAAAAAACTAACAAAAGTTATGGACCAACTGGGTTTAACAGACATATACAGAACATTCCATCCAAACACAAATGAATATACCTTCTTCACAGCTCCATATGGAACCTTCTTTAAAATAGACCACATACTAGGCAACATAACAAACCTTAACAGATACAAAATAAATTGGAATAGTCCCCTGTATTTTATCAGACCACCATGCTTTAAAGTTGGAATTCAACAACAACACAAATTTCAGAAACCTAGAAACACATGGAGACTGAACAACGCACAATTGCACCATTCCTGGAACAAAAAAAGGAAGAAATTAAATATTACCTAGAATTCAACGAGAATAAAGACACATCACACCCGAACTTATGGGACACTTTGAAAGCAGTGCGATGAAGAAAATTCATTGCACTAAGTGCCCATATGAAGAAAACAGAGGATAGTCACATTAGAAAATTAACAGCACAACTGAAAGTCTTAGAACAAAAAGAAGCAAATTCACCCTGGAGGAGTAGACGCCAGGAAATAATCAATTTGAGGGCTGAAATCAATAAAGTATAAACCAGGAAAACAATACAAAAAAAAATCAATGCAACAAAGAGTTGGTTGTTTGAGAAAATCAACAAGATAGACAAACTTTTATCCAAACTAACCAAAAAGCAGAGAGATGACATGCAAATTAAAAAAAAATTAGAAACAAAGAGGGGGACATAAAAACGGACACTGGTGAAATCGAGACAATTTTCAGGTCACACTTTGAAAACCTGTACTCCAAAAAATTTGAAAATTCAAAGGAAATGAACAAATTTTTGGATAATTATCACTTACCAAATTAAATTAAGAACAGAGAAGCAACTTAAATAGACTTATAACTGGTAATGAAATAGAAGCAGTCATCAAAAGTCTCCCAACAAAAAAAAAAAAACCCAGGGCCAGATGGCTTCACTGCTGAATTCTCCCAGAAATTCAAAAAAGAGCTAATCCCATTACTCCTCAAATTGATCCACACAATAGAAACAGAAGGTTTATTACCAAACTCTTTTTATGAGGCCACAATTACCTTGGTTTCTAAACCACACAAAGACACAACTAAGAAAGAGAACTACAGAACAATATCCCTCATGAACATTAATGCAAAAATACTCAATAAAATACTGGCAAATCAAATCCAAGAACACATCAGAAAAATCCACCATGACCAAGTAGGCTTCATCCCTGGGTTGCAGGGATGGTTCAACATATGAAAATCTATCAATGAGATCCACCATATAAACAAACTGAAAAAGAAAATCCACATGATCATCTCACTAGATGCTGAAAAAGGCTTTGAAAAAATTCAACACCCTTTTATGATAAATGTCTTGGAGAGAATAGGAACATACCTAAATATAATAAAAGCAATATGCAGTAAACCAACAGCCTACATCAAACTGAATAAAGAGAAGCTTAAGGCGATTCCTCTAAAATCAAGAATAAGGCAAGTCTGTCCTGTCTCTGCATATCTCTTCAATATTTTACTTGAAGTTCTAGCTAAAGCAATAAGACAACAAAAGGAGATCAAGGGGATACAAATTGGAAAGGAAGAAGTCAACCTTTCTCTATTTGCAGATGATATGATAGTTTACATAAGCCACCCAAAAAACTATACCAGGGAACACCTTCAGCTTATAAACACCTTCAGCAAACTATCAGGATACAAGATAAACTGAAAAAAAATCAGTAACCCTACTATATACAGACAACAAAGAGGCCTCTAAAGAAATCAGAGAAACATCACCCTTTACAATAGCCACAAACAACATAAAGTATCTTGGAGTAACACTTCCCAATTAAGTGAAAGACCTATATAGTAAGAATTTTGTGTCTTTAAATAAAGAAGTTAAAGAAGATACCAGAAAATAGAAAGATCTCCCACACTGTTGGATAGGTAGGATAAACATAGTAAAAATGGCAATCTTGCCAAAAGCAATCTACACATTCAATGCAATCCCATCAATATACCAGCACAATTATTCACTGACCTTGAAAGGATAATAATCAACTTTATATGGAAAACACATGACCTAGGATAGCCAAAACAACCCTGCACAATAAAGCAGCTTCAGGAGGTATCACCATCCCCGACTTCAAGATCTTCTATAGAGCCACAGTCCTGAAAACAGCTTGGTATTGGCACAAAAATAGACAGGTAGACCAATGGAATCGAATAGAAAATCCTGATATTAACCCATACACCTATGAACACCTGATTTCTGATAAAACAGCTGAAAGTATACAATGGAAGGAGGAAAGCATCTTCAACAAATGGTGCTGGTACAACTGGATGGTGTGTAGAAGACTGCAGATAGACCTATGTCTATCTCCATGTACAAAACTCATGTACAAATGGATCAAAGACATCAACATACACCCAGGCACACTGAACCTCTTAGAAGAGAAAGTGGGAGGTATCCTTGGACAAATCGGTACAGGAGACAACTTCCTGAAGATAACAATAGTAGCACAGACACTGAGATCAACAATAATGGGACGTCCTCAAACTGAGAAGCTTCTGTAAGTCAAAGGACACAGTTGACAAGACAAAGCGGCAGCCCACAGACTGGGAAAAGATCTTCACCAACCCTACATCTGACTAGGGGCTGACCTCCAAAACATACAAAGAACTCAAGAAACTAGTCACCAAAACACCAAATAACCCTATTAAAAAATGGGGTACAGAACTGAAGAGAGAATTCTCAATAGAGGAAATCAAAAAAGCTGAAAGACACTTAAGAAAGTGCTCAACATCCTTAGCTATCAGGGAAATGCACATCAAAACAACTCTGAGATACCATCTTACTTCTGCCAGAATGGCTAAAATTAGAAACACCAATGATAACTTATGCTGTGAAGGATGTGGAGAAAAGGAAACACTCCTCCACTGCTGGTGGGAGTGCAAACTTGTACAGCCATTTTGATCAGTATGGTGGTTCCTCAGGAAAATGGGAATAAGTGTACCACAGGACCCGGCAATCCCACTCTTAGGCATATACCCAAATGATCCACATCCATGCAACAAAGACATGTGCTCAACTATGTTCATAGAAGCATTATTTGTAATAGCAAGAACCTGGAAGCAACCTAGATGCCCCTCAACTGAAGAATGGATAAAGAAGATGTGGCACATTTTACAAAATGAAATACTACTCAGTGGGGGGGGGCAATGGAATCTTGAAATTTGCAGGCAAATGGATGGAACTTGAATAAATCATCCTGAATGATGTAACCCGGTCACAAAAAGAGGAACATGGTATGTAATCACTCATATATGTATTTTAGACCTAGAGCAAAGGATCACCAGCCTATAATTCACACCGCCAGAGAAACTAGTATACAAAGAGGAATCTAAGAGGTTCATACAAGTTCCCTCACAGAAGAGGAAAGGAACAAGATCTTCTGAGCATATTGGGAGTGGGGTGGGCAGTGAGTGGAGAGGGAGCCAGAAGAAAGAGAAGGGGAGGAGAGGAAGTCACCACCTTCCCTGTGGAGGGGGGAGGATGGGATGTGAGGGTGGTTGGGGGATATGGGAGGTAGAAGATAGTGAGGGAGGGAGGGAGAGGTAACTGGGATTAATTTGTAAAAGAAGAAAAATAAAGAAGTTTTCCTTTATCAAATATTAATTAAATAATGAAAAGAAACATTGAAAAATATATTTGAAAATCATATATGTAATATTAGATGAATATACTAAGCTAACACAAATGTGTAACAAAACATCAAGTAATTCAATTAAAAACTGAGTATAGACTTTAACAGGCATTTTTCCAATGATGCTATAAAAACATCAATAAATTACACAACACACACACATATGTTCAGAGATTAATTAATAGATCAATGGAGTTAACGAGGATGATAATAAACTGGGACCCTTTACTACTGCTGTGAATGTAAACAAATATTTTTATGTTTCTTGATCTGGCTAGACCACAAGCCCATTTTTTTTTTTGAATGGGTCATTGTTTTTTTTTTTAACCTTTTGATTTTCAGTCTTTATATATTGTAGATATTAATCCTCTATCAGATGTACAGCTAGAAGAGATTCTGGCTTTCTCTTTACTTAGTTGATTGTTTCTTTAGTGTACATAAGCTTTTTAGTTTCATGAGGTCCTTTAGTGAGTGATGTATTATTTATGATTTATTAAAGCTTGCCTGAGGATTCAGAAAGCAAAGTCAGCCTCAAGCTATAGAGATCAGGCAGTGGTGATACACAGCTTTAATCTCAGAAGCCAGAAGCTAAAAGGTGGTGGTACACACCTTAAATCCTAGGACTCAGTATTAAGAGGTAGATGGATCTCTATGAGTTCAAGGCCACACAGATCTACACAAGATTGATCAATCCTAAAGAGAAAGAGCTCACACAAAAATGATCTCAGCACCTGAGATCATATGCCTCTAATCCAAGCACTAGGGGGGTATAAAAGATAGGAGCAGGGTCTTCAGTAGTCAGTATCAGGCATTCATTCTCCAGCCATATTGAGAATAGGAAGATATTGAAGTCTCAGCATTCTCCAGCCACACCAAGGATAGGCTTCAGTCTGAGATTTGGGAGAGCTTGTGGATCAGCTATTTCAGTGTGAGGTAGAATGAGAGCTAGTGTCCAGCTGCTTTGCTTTTCTGATCTTCAGGTTGACTCTTGAACCCCAATATCTGTCTCTGGGTCATTTATTTCTCATATTACAAGGTCCTGTTTATCAATTGTTGTTCTCAATTTCCTCGGCAAATGGAATCCTATTCATAAAGCTTTATCCTATACTTATATCCTACAAAGTACTGCCTATTATTTCTTTCAGCAGTTTTGGTGTCTTAGGTTTCACATTTAGGTCTTTGATTCATTTGGAGTTTTTATGTGCAAGGTGATATATATGAGTCTATTTTCATTCTTCTATACATGTACATCAAGTTTTCTCAGTCATTTGTTAAAAATGCTGCCTTATCTCCAGAGAAAGTTTTTGGCATCTTTGTAAATATTAGATAGCTTTGGTTAGGCATACTCATGTTTGGCTCTTGGATTTTGTTGCATCTATCTACATGTCTGTTTTTGTACCAGTACCATTTTTTTTTAATTATTGGTATTGGCTCAAGATCCCCAAGACCAAGTTTTCAGCACAAGGATTTGCCCGAGAGGGACAAAGTGCAATGAGTAAGAGACAAAGACAGGAGACAAAGGACAAGGGAGAAGCGGGAAAAGAAAAAGTGAGAAGGGGAAGGTGTATTTGTTCTGGGTGAACAAAGTACTGCTGATGAGAGATAGGCAGGACTAGGAGACATGGAGGATTCTGAGAGATGTAGGAGGAGAATCAAGATGTAGGGACTTGAGAAGAAGGTCCATACCCTCTCTCCGGTAAGATAAGACCAGGTGGAAACACTTAGATTAATAGAAATGGGTTAATATTTAAGACAGAGCTAGCCAATAAGAAACTGGCCAACAGCTTTCTATCTAATACAGCGTCTCTGTGTGTAATTTGGGGCTCACGCAGCTATGGAACTAGGCTAGTGGGAAAAACTGCTCATAACAGACTGCTTCTGCATAGAGAGGAGACAGATATGGCTCATAGGCAAATGACAGTTTATAAAGGTAAAGGGAGAAACTCCGTATTAGGATAAGGCATTTAATTTTAATAGTTGATTAGGTAAGTCAATGGGAGGATTGTGGTTGTAGTACTTCAATACATTGATAGCTGGACCTTAGTAGTCAGCCTCAGGAGGAGGAAGCAGCTACATAATGGAATGGACTTTGGTGGCTAGCTTTAGGAATGTAATCCAATGGTTTTAGCAAGGCAGGGGGAATAGAGGAGGGAAAAGACTGCCAGAGCCATGTTTGCCAAGATCAAGCTGGCAAGAGTCTCTTCACTTACTATGGCTCTATACAGTATTTTGAGGTCTGGTATGGTAATCTTTCTAGCGCAGCTGTTTTTGCTCAG
The DNA here is from genome assembly GCA_030556225.1 of Cricetiscus sungorus. Classification (NCBI taxonomy): domain Eukaryota; kingdom Metazoa; phylum Chordata; class Mammalia; order Rodentia; family Cricetidae; genus Cricetiscus; species Cricetiscus sungorus. The sequence goes on from JANBXA010000126.1 coordinate 6,258,242, forward strand.
GACTATTTTGGTTACCCTGTAACTTTTATGATTCTACATGAATATGAGCACAGTTGTTTTTATTTCTGGGAAGAATGAGATGGGCATTTTGATTGGGATTGCACTGAATGAATGCATGGCTTCTGGTGGATATTCATTTTTACAATATTAATCCTACCATATCCAAAATAATAATAGCCTTTCCATTTACTAGTATTTTTAGCTTTTCAGAGATTTAATGTTTTTGATGTAGAGCTCTTTTACCTCCTTGTTTAGCTATTATGAATGAGAGTGTCTTTATGAACTTGTTTTCTGTATGCTTGTTAATGGTTCACAGAATTTTATTGACGCTGTATCCTGCCACATTGCTCAAAATGTTAATAATTTCTACAAGTTTTATGGAAGAATTTTGGGGGAATATATGACTATTTTTCTAATCTTATGAAATGATGGTTTGGAAAACAAGAGGTAATGACCTTCATCCTGTTATATTCCCATGAGTCATTATTAGAATTTGATGTTATATAATTCTGTGCAAATGAGAGTTAATCCAATGACTCATCACAACAATAACTGCCAAATTTATCTTATCATAATATCTTACTGACGAATACCAAATAACAGAAAAATCAGCCAATGTTAATTGAATTTGAAGAAAAATATAAATGCTTAATGTAAAAGGGAAAAATTGGGCGGGATGTAATCATTGTTTTTATTTTATCTCAAGGAATTAAATAAAACTCCATTAAAACTTTAAGAAGCCCTTGTCTGATATTCAAATACATCCAAGTAATACAAATAAAAATATGTCCTTAAGGTTCTGCTCTCTCCTAAAAATTACATTCTGGTTATCAACTTCATGATTTTAAGCTTGGCAATTGCATAAGAATTTGTGGCTGAATTCTGAAACCTCTGAGTACAGTACAAGGCTTCTATGCATTAGGAATACAAACCCAGTGGGAGCTCCACTGGGTGTGCTTGCTTGCTTGATTTCTTTAGGAGAAAATCTTTTTAAAGTTGTTGAAATACTTCGGACTGTATGGTCATTTTTTTGAGAATTCAGATATTTTTCTTTTATTATTTATTATGTTTTCTTATTTTACATAACGATCCCAGCTCCCTCTCCCATACCCCCTAACCTCCTCTCCCATCCCCCTCCCTACTCCACAGGGATGATGCCTTCCAGGAGGGATCATCAAAATCTGTCAAGTCATTTGGAGAAGGCCCTCCTTCCTGCCTCTAGGCTAAGGGAATATCCCTCCATGGGAAATGTGCTCCCAAAGTCCTTTTGTGCACCATGGATACATCCTGGTTCCACTGTCAGAGGTCCCTTAGACTGCCCAGGCCTTCTGACTGAGACCCATGTTCAGGGGGTCTGAGTCGGTCCAATGCTGGTTTCCTAGCTATCAGTCTGGGGGTCCATGAGCTCCCCCTTGTTCAGGTCAGCTGTTTCTGTGGGTTTCTGTAGCCTGGTCTTGACCCCTTTTCTTATCACTCCTCCCTTTCAGACATATTTCATACAGGTTGTAGTTAGTGGCAGATTACTTTGTCTAGCACATGTCAGGCCCTAGGTTAAATACCAAGAAACTGAAAAATGGTTTTCAATTCATTACATTCACAGTATTGTGCTAATATTACTATTACATTTTCTAAATGCTTCATCATTGTAATAAAAAGTTTTCAAATTTTAAGCAATAGTTTCCATTACTCACACTCTACTCCTTTTTAACCTCTAATCTACTTCCCATCTTTATGAAGGCATGGTAGACATGATAGGTATCACTTACAAATAATATGTTAATATAATTTTACATTTAGCTGTGCTTTTCAAGTCCGTCCATATTAAGGTGCATGCCAGAACATCATTCCTTTACAACTGAATAATATTCTATTATTTATAATTCTATTTATCCATGTATGTACTGGTAGATACTTGGTTTGTTTTATTTTATTTTCATCTTTTGGCTATTATGGATAACAATACCATGAATACTATAGTGCAAATGTCTGTATGATTTCATGTTTACAATTATTTTGATGCATATATTCAGATTTTTGATTAATGGCTAATTCTTTTTAACTTTTTGAGGAACAACAAAGCTGTTATCCACAACAGCTTCACCATTGCAGTTCAAAAGTGCATTCTTCTCTACATCCTTGCCAATGCTGCCATTTTATGTGTTTTATAAAAAATAAAGTACTGAAAGGCACTCTTTATGCTACTAGAGGAAAATGGTAAACAGCAAACCAGCTACAAACCATTTTATCTACAATGGTGACTTGCCTGTAACATATGATGGTTCAATAGTGGCACAAAGTTGTGGGAGTAACCAAGAACTATCGAATTGGATTTAAGGACCACTCTATGACATGGAACCCATGACTGACACTGCTAGGCTTGCCTAGAAACTGAGACATAATAGACCATTAACTTAGAGGGAAACCAAATATCACTGTTCTGCTAAGGAATATAGCAATACAATGATTCCTAATGACATTCTACAGTGTTCATAGATCAGTGTCTTGCTTATCCATCACCAAAGAAGTTTCTTCCTGTAGTAAATAGGAATGAATACAGAAATGCCAGCTAGAAATGTGATACCTTAGAACACTCAGTCCTAAATGTGAGATTTCCATTAAATCCCTGCCCTCAGGACTCAAGAACTCTGCAGAAGAGGCGGTGGAAAGATTGTAAGAGCCAGTGGGGATGGAAGACACCAAGGAAACAAAGCCTTCTAGGCACAACAGTAATGATGCAATATGAATTCACAGAGACTGTGGTGGCATGCACAGGACCTGCACAATTTTGAGTCATACAGGGTCCTAGCACCAAAAGGGGAAGTGGACACAAGCCCCCATCCCTAACCCACAAGCTACTTCCAACTGATAACTACTAACAAAGGCTCTCATTGAGCATACAAAACATGCATAAGGGCAAGAGCCATTCCTAGAAGTAGATATCCAACACAAAACAAACTCAATTGTAATTTCTGGAGTGTTTTTATTGTTGTTTTGGCCTGTTTTTTGCTTGTTTTTGTTTTTTTGTCTAATATTTCTTTGTTTGGACCTTCCTTCTCCTCTCCCTCCCTTTCTTTTCTATGAGTACTTTGTTTATGAATTATGGTTTTGAACATTTTTGTCTTTATGGTATCCCTCTGTGTGTAAATATATGTATTTATGCATTTACATGTACTTCTTGTGCTTTTTCTTTGGCTCCTTTTTTCTGTTTGTTTGTTTGTTTGTTTTGTACTATTCACCTTTATTTGGTTTATATTTTATCTTATTATTATTTTATTTCTCTATTATTTTAGATGCTTGATTGTTTTTCTAATGAGAGATCAAGAAAGGATGTGGATTTGGTTGGGCAGAGAGGTGGGGAAGATCTGGAAGAGGTTAGGAGAAAGGAAAACATAGTCAGAATATGTTGTATGAAAATTTATTTTCATTAAAAAAGGCTATTCTAGTAAGCTGGGATGCTCCCTCATCGTAATTTTATTTGAATTTTCATTACTATTGTTAGTTTATAATTTACTGAGTTTAATTAATGTTTCTCATGTATAGATGAGTAGGGATCCATCCACTGGAGCATGGTCAACCTACCAGGTACCACATTGCTAAAGAAAACTGATTCTCCTTCCTGTAGCAGCACTCAACTGTCAATAGCTTCTCAGTAATAAATGGGAACTTGTGTGCATTTCTCACTATACGCACCAGAATCTTGTATATGTTTTGGCTGCCATCAATTCATGAATGCAAAGGTCCTGTTATGCCCAGAAAACATTGTTTTGCCTTAGTCTTCACGAGCTTCTGGCTCTTATAACCTTTCTGACCTCACTTCCAAAATGTTCCCTGACCCTTGGGGATGGTGGTTGTGTGGAACAGTTTATCTGTTGTTGGCACAACATTCCTGAGACACTTGATCTCTACATTTTAATCAGTTGTCATCTGCTGCATGAAGACACTTCTCTGATTAGAGCTGAGAGTTTCATTAATCTATATGTTTAGAGATACATATTTAGAAAGCTGCTGAATACTGTGCCTATTTAGCAAAATCACATTAGTAGGTTCACCTCTGTGGCCTATGAGATTTCCAGTCATGGTTCTGCATCAGATTGACAACACCAGTCACTATTTTCCTCCTGTGGAGTATGCTAAAAAATCCAATATAAATAGAGTGGTTACCCCTATAACATTTAAGACACTCTTACATTCATGGTCATATCTTGTCAGTACAGCATTACTTTAGCTCACAGAGCTCACAGCTGAGCAAGACTGTCAATGACTTCCTTTTCCCAGCAGTCTACATTGCAACTTCTATTTCTGTGGAAACTAACCAGTTTGTAGGAAGCTTTGATGTCAGCACTAGCTTTGTTTTTCAAAGTCATATGGTTAAATTGTTTTGTTTCTTCAAAAGGTTCTTACCATCAAGTTCCAGTGGATATCCAAGAGCAACAGCAATATCATTCACTGTTTTGTTTCTGCAATTCTCCCAACAACTTAAGGTGAGATATGTCACCACTGGACATTTTATTTGGTGATCTATGACTTTGGGGAGGTGCATTATTCCCTGTGTAGGGCAGCTCTATTTGAATTCACATACACACACACACACACAATATATATATATATATATATATATATATGTATATATACATATGTGTGTGTTATTATATGTGAATACATTTACACATGTATGGAAGTTCATAAAATGCATATATACATGTATAGAATTTCATAAAATAACAGATTTCCATTATGATTTTCTAAGAATACTTAGTGTTCTTGGAATACTTGGAATACATTCCCACCAGCATTGTATAAACCTTCCTTTTTGTTCACATCCTTGATATCATTTACTTTAAAAGAAATTTCTATTTATTTTCTTATAATACTATTCTAAATGGGGTGGGATGTAATCACAGTGCAGTTTCAATTTTTATTTCCTTTATGAATAAGGAAATGATGTTCACAGGTATTTGAAGGATGTGGTGACATTGCGCTGGGAATCAGCATGCAGTGTTATAGATACTGATGCTCAGACCACTGCCTCTTCTTATTTAGCTTGGGACACCAGTACATGGAATATTGGTACCTACATTCCATGCGGCTTTTCCCTCTTCGATTAAAATTCACTGAATATGCCTTCACAGACACACCAGAGATGTGTTTCTGTAGTGATTACAAATCTAATCTGGTTAACAATGAAGATTAACAATAACAGGCTCTTAATATTTTTGTTGCAGAGTTGTTTTTCACCTCCTCAGTTAGGTTTATTCACAGTCATTTTAATTTTAGAAGCTATTGTGACTAGGATAATTTTTCTTGGTTTCTTCTGTACCAAGTTTACCTTCTGTATACAGAAAGGTACTCATTCATTTTGCATGTTGATTTTTGTATATTGCTACTTTGTTGAAAATGCTTAACAGATCACAGAATTCTCTACTAGAGTGTATAAGTTTTTGTTTTTAAGTATAAGGCCAGGACTAATATTTGAAAATAAAAATAGCATGACTTTTCTTTTTATTTATATCTTGTTTTTGTTTATTCTCTTGTCTTAGTGGTCTAGATAAGACCTTAAATGTACTGGCTGGTTCTGTGTGTCACCTTGACATAAGCTAGAGTCATCAGAAAGGAAGAAGCTTCAGCTGAGGAAATGTCTCCATGAGACCCAACTATAAGGCATTTTCTCTATTAGTGATCAAAGGGGCAGGATCCAGCCCATTGTGTGTGGTACCATCCCTGGGCTGATAGTCCTGTGTTCTACAAGGAAGCACGTTGAGCTAGCCAATAAGCACTCCTCCATCAGCTCTTGTCTCCAGGATCCTGCACTGTTTGAGCTCCTGTCCTGGCTTCCCTCAGTGATGAATATCAATGTGGAAGTACAAACCAAATAAACTCTTTCCTCCCCAGCTTGAATTTTGGCTGTGCTGTTTCACTGCAGCAATAGAAACTGTATCTAAGACTATCAGGTATTATATTAAATAATAGTGGTGAGTAGGCATCCTTGTCACAGTCTTGATTTCATCAACAACACTCTCATATTTCTCTATTTGGTATAATGTTGGTGTCTTACTCACCATCTTTTTGCTGTGAAGAGACACCATGACCATGGCAACTTTTATAAAAGAAAGTATTTGATCAAGGGTTTGCTTACAGTTTCAGAGTGTTAGACCATCATCACCATGGTGGAAAGCAGGCAGTCATGGTGCTAGAGTGTGAGAGTTTTAAATTCTGATCTACAGGCAGCAGGGAAAGGGGAGTAGAATCTGGGCTTGGGCCTGGTATGTGCTTTAAAAACATATAGCCTAACCTCAGTGACATACCTCTTCCAACAAGGCCACACAGTACCCCTCCCCAAATGGTTCACCAACTTTGAACTAAGCATGCAAACATATGAGTCTATGGAGGCCATTTTCATACAAACCACCACAGTTGGTTATAGGTTTATCATATATAGTCTTTAGCATGTTCAAGTTCACTACAAGGTTTTAATCATGAAGCAATTTTAAACCTTTTATTTATGGAAAATAGATTTTTTCATACAATATATTCTGATTATGATATCCTCTCACCCAATTTCTGCCAGATCCTCCCTGTAAGGATTCAAGCATTATGCTGTATAAACTTAATGATTTGCATATTGTCTTAGTTGCTTTCCTTGTTGCTATGATAAAGTTTCTGGTAAACATTGGTTAAAGAAGGAAATGTATATTTTGGATAATGGTATGAAGGTATATCCTATCATGATGGGGAAGTCAAGATGGCAGACACTTCAAAACATCTGGTCACCTTACACCATCAAGGTGGTAGTATGTACAATATGTAATACATACCTGTAACAAACTATGTATCTTAAACATTTGTAGTAATTTGCATGAGAATCTTAATATCTTAATTCTTGGTCCCTAATTGGTGGAACTGCTTGGGAAGAATTAGGATATGTGGCCTAATTAGGAGGGAGGTGTGTCACTGGGGGTGGTTTATGAGGTTTCAGCATCCCACGCCATTCCCAGTTAGCTCTCTCCATCTTTCATTCTCTGCCTTGTGCCTGTGGATCAGAATAGAAGGTCTCAACTACTGTTCCAGTACCATGCCTGCCAGGTGTCCTGTTGCCATGCTTACCACCATGATGATAATGGCCTCTAATCCTCTGGATCTGGCAGCCCGAATAAACTTATTCTTTGGAAGTTATGGAATATAGATTTTGCCATTGACATGATGTATCTTCACAGCATTAGAAAAGTAACAAAGAGGTAGGCTGTCCCCCAAAACTTCCACACTATCTCATCAGCTCCTAACCCTACCCCAATTCCCACCCTCTCTTGATTGTTATGTCCCAGCCTCCAACATGGGAAGTGACTTCCAGATCTACCAGAGACCAAGCAGACTAGGAAGTCCAAGTAGGCTGTCCACCCACAAAACTCCCCAAATCTCTTGGCCTCTGTCCACATTATCCCCAGGCCCTCACCCTTCTAATTGCTATACCCCGTTCTACAAGAGACCAGCCTGGGGCAGAGACTCACATATCTACCAGACACCAAGCAGACTGGGAGCAACACAGGTAGGCTGCCCACCCCGAATGGTCCCCACACCCTCACTATCTCAGCATCCCCCACCACTGTATCACCAGTCCTGTGCCCTCCTAATTGCCATACCCAGGTTATAACTGGGGTGGAGACTCCTTCTCTACTAGAGAATATATAGACTGGGAGAATCACAAGCTACATAGACCAGAAGACCAGAAAGAAAACAGACAACAAAGAACAAAACACCCATGCAACAAAGACAACCTCAGAAATTGGTACCTAGACCTTTAATACCCAAAACTCAGATGTCTAGAGTACATCATAAGAACATAAGTCAAGGCAATATGTCATCACCAGAACCCAGCGATACTACTATAGTAAACACTGACTATTCCAACAGAATATTCAGAAGTACATAAAAGACCTTAAAGCCAACTTTATGCAAATGATTGAGGTCTTTAAAGAGGAAATGAATAAATCCCTTAAGGAAATTCAGGAAAATACAAACAATTGGAGGAAACTAATAAGTCGCTTAAAGAAAGCCGGGGGGGTGCAGTTAAAGGAAATGAATAAAACTGTTCAAGACATGAAAATGGAAATAGAAATAATAACGAAAACAGAAACTAAGAGAATTTTGGTAATAAAACAATCTAGGTATGCAAACAGGAACCACATGCACATGCATCACCAACAGAATACAAGAAATGGATGAGAGAATCTAAGTCACTGAAGATAGGATAGAAGAAATGGATACATCAATTAAAGAAAATGTTAAATCTAAAAAGCTCCTGAAAAAAGTTCCACAAAACATCCAGGGAATCTGGGACAATACGAAAAGACCAAAAACAAAAAAATAATAGGAATGGAAGAAGGAGAAGATTCTCAGTTCAAAGGCTCAGAAATATTTTCAACAAAATCATAGAATAGAAACTTGCTAACCATAAGAAAAAGATGTCTATAAAAATAGAAGAATCATACAGAATACTAAATCAATGGAACCAGAAAATATCACCCCACTGCATAATAATCAAAATAGTAATATTAAGAACAAAGAAAGAATACTAAAAGGTACAAGAGAAAAAGAACAAGTAATATGTAAAGACAGGCCTGCTAGAACTACATCCAACTTCTCAGTGAAGACTCTAAAAGCCAGAAGGGCCTGAACAGATGTCTTGTAAACTCATAGAGATCACAGATTCCAGCCCAGACTACTATACCAACCAAAACTTTCAATCATCATAGGAGAAAACAAAATGCTCATTGACAAAGCCAAATTTAAACACTATCTATCCACAAATTCAGCCCTACAGAAGGTACCAGGAGGAAAACCTAAACCTGAGAAGATTAACTACACCCACAAAAACACAGGCAATAAATAATCTCACACAACAAAAACCTAAAGAAGGGAAGTACGTGCACACACACACGCACGCACGCATCCATGCACCGCACCCATCACCAATAGAATAAAATGAATTAACTATCATTGGTCATTGAAATCTTTCAATATTGATGAACTCAATTTCCCAATAAAAAGCCACAGTCTAACAGAATGGATGCCAAAACAGGATCCATCCTATGCTGCACACAAGAAAATAACCTCAACATCAAATATAGATATTACCTCAAAGTAAAGGATTGGAAAAATATTTTCTAAGCAAATGAACCCAAGAAGCAAGCTAGTGTACCCATTTATCATAGCTAACAAAACAGATTTCAAACCAAAACTAATCAGAAGAGTTGGGAAGGACATTTCATACTCATCAAAGGAAAAAATTTCACCAAAATGACACCTCAATTCTGAACATCTATATCCCAAATATCTACATTTCTTTATGAAACATTTCTAAAATTTAAATCATACATTTAAATCCATGCATTAATACTGGGAAACTTCAATATCCCATTATCACCAATGGACAGATCATCCAAACAAAAACTAAACCGAGAAATAATGGAACTAATAGACTTTATGAATCAAATGGACCAAACAGATATCTACAGACCATTTTACCCAAACACAAAAGTTCTTCATCTCAGCACCTAATGGAACTTTCTTCAAAACTTATTACATACTGGGACACAGAACAAATCTAAACAGGTACAAGAAAATTGAAATAACCCCCTGCATCCTATCAGACCACCACAAACTAACCTTAGAGTTCAACAACATCAGAAGCAATAAGAAACCTTCAAACAGATAGAAACTGGACAACTCCGACTGAAGGACGACTGGGTCAAGGCAGAAATAAGAAAGAAATTAAGGACTACCCAGAATTAAATGAAAATTAAGGTCTAACATACCCAAACTTATGAGACAAAATAAAAGCAGTGTCAACAGGAAGAAAGTTCATAGCACTAAATAGGTGCCTTCATGAAGAAATCTCAGAGTAGCAACTCGACTGCACACCTGAAAGGTCTAGAGCAAAAGGAAGCAAACCCACCCAAGAGGAGTAGATGGCACAAAATAATAAAGTTGAGGGCTGAAATAAACAAAATAGAAACAAAGAAAACAATACAAAGAATCAGTGGAACAAAGAATTGGTCCTTTGAGAAAATCAACAAGATAGACAAACCCCTATGCAAAATAACTTTAAAAAGAGAGAACATCAAAATTAACAAAGTTAGAAATGAAAGGGGGGACATAACAACAAACAAAGAAATCCAAAGAATCATAAGGTCATACATCAAAAACTTTGACTTTACAAAAGGGGAAAAATCTAAAAGAAATGAACAATTTTCTTGATAGAATCAAGAAAGATACAAATTTAAATAGACCTATAATCCCTAGAAAATAGAAGCAGTAATTAAGTGTCCTCTCACCAAAGAAAGTCCAGAGCCAGATGTCTTCAGAGCAGAATTATAAAAGAATTTCAAAAAAGAGCTAATATCAATACTCCCCAGAAAAAGGAACAGAAGGAACATTGCCAAATTGATTTTATGTTGTCACAGCCCCCTGATACCCAAACCACACAAAGATTCAACAAAGAAAGAAAATTACAGACCAATTTCCCTTATGAACATGATTTAAAAAATACTAAGTAAGACACTTGCAAACTGAATTTAAGAATAGATAAAAAAAATCATCCACCATGATCAAGCAGGCTTCATCCTAGAGATACAGAGCTTGTTCAACAGAAAAAGAAATTGGTCACTTTAGTCTACTACATAAACACTGAGAGAAAGAGCACATGACCATCTCATTAGGTGCTGAAAAAGCCTTTGACAAAATACAACACCCCTTCATGATAAAGGTCTTATAAAGATAAGGGATACAAGGTAGATAAGTACACATAATAAATGCAATTTACAGCAAGATGACAGTGAACATCATATTAAATAGAGGGAAATTCAAAGCAATTCCACTAAAACTGGGTACAAGACAAGGTCACCCACACTTTCCATACCTATTCAATATAGTATTTGAAATGGTAGCTGAAGCAATAGGACAACTGAAAGAGAGCAAAGGGATACATATTAGAAAGAAAAAGTCAAAAGTGTATTTGTAGATGATATGATAGCATTGATATGATAGCATATAAGTGATCCCAAAAATTCTACTAGGGAGCTCCTACAATGATAGACATCTTCAGTGAAGTGGTTGGATAAAAGAGTAACTAAAAAAAATCAGAAGCTGTCCCATATACAAATAACAAATGGGCAGAGAAAGAAATCAGGAAAGCATCCTTCAAAATTGCCATAAATAATATAAAATTTCTTGGTGTAACTCTAACCAAGCAAGTGAAAGACCTGTATGACAAGAATTTCGACTGGAACTGATATGTAAAATAAGATTGTTTTTAATTTAAATAAAAATGTATTAAAAAAAGGAATTCTAAGTCTCTAAAGAAATTGAAGAAGATATCAGAAGATGGAAAGATTTCCCATGCACATGGATTGGTAGAGTTAATATAATAAAAATTGCAATCTACAGATTCATCCCAATATCTATCAAAATTCTAAAACAATTATTTACAGACCTTGCACGAGTAACAATCAACTTCATATGAAAAACCACAAAAACCCAGGGTAGCTAAAACAATCCTGTAAAAAAAAAAATCCTGTAAAACAATCCTGAAAGAAATTTCAGAGGTATCACCATCCCTGATTTCAAACTGATATACAGAGATATAATATACTATTACTACAAAAATCTACATGATAGTGGTATAAAAACAGACAGGTTCATCAATGAAATTAAATTGAAGATGCAGATGTAAATCCACACACCTATGGACACCCTGTTAAAGAAAGCACCTTCAACAAATCGTGCAGGTCTAACTGGATGCTAGCATGCAGAAGAATGCAAATAGATCCATATTTATTACCCTGCACACAACTCAAAACCAAGTGTATCAACTACCTCAACATAAAACCAGATAAACAGAACCTGATAAAAGATGAAATGGGGAATAGCCTTGAGTGCACTGGCACTAGAAATGATTTCCTGAACTAAATACAAATAGGCCAGCACTTAAGATCAACAGTTAACAAATGGGACCTCATGAAACTGAAAAGCTGTAAGGCAAAAGACACTGTCAATAGGACAAAATAGCAGCTTTGCTATCAGTTTCTTGGAAAATCAGGAATCAACGTACCGCAAGACCCAGCTATCCTACTCTTGAGCTTATACCCAAAAGATGCTCCATCCTACTACAAAGACACTTGCTCAACTATGTTCATAGCAGCTTCATTCATGATATTCAGAACCTGGAAACAACCTAGATGTCTCTCAACCAGAAAATGGATTAAGAAAATGTGGCACAATGGAGTATAATTTAGCTGTTTAAAAAATGACATCATGAAACTTGCAAACAAATTGATGAAACTGGAAAAAAACCATCTTGAGTGAGGTAACCCAGACCCAGAAAGACAAACCAGGTATGTACTCATGCATAACTAGATATTAATTGTAAAGCATAATCATGTTGCAATCCACAAATCCAGAGAGGCTAAATAACAAGGAGTGGGGAGATGAATGAGTATCCCTGGGAAATGGAAATAGAATAGATACCACAGGTGGACTGAGGGTAGGTGGCTATCAGAATAGGAAAGATCAGGTAGGGGGAAGTTGGGGGGGTGGAGAGTACTTGGGAAGACAACTGGAACTGTGAGATAATTCAGGGGCAAGGTAGACATCTTAGTGCAATGGAAACTCCTAGGAATACATTAGGGTGACCATAGCTAAGACTCCCAGTAATGGGGTATACAGGGCCTGAAGTGGCCATCTTCTGTAACCAGGCAAGACTTGCATGGAGGGAATGGGACACCAACCCAGCTACAAACCCGTTGACCTACAATTTGTCCTGTCAGCAAGATGTGCTAGGGTAAAGGTGGCATAGAAATTTTGGGAGTGGTCAACCAATGACTGTTCCATCTTGAGACCCATGCCACAAGAGGAACTCTACCACTGACTCTGCCTTGAGGATGAGAAACTAGAGGCTGCATAGTCTAAAGACCAAAAAATCCCACATCTGACAAAAAAAGTAAATGAAATGAGTCCTAGTGATATTCTTCTATACTCATAGACAGGAGCCTGGCATAATCACCATCAGAGAAGCTCCATCCAACAAATGATAGGAGCAGATACAGAAACCCACAGTAAAACATTAGGTAGAACTCAGTGAATACTGTGGAATAAGTTGAGAAAAGTCTATAGGAGTGAAAGGGGCCAGCAAAACCACAAGAAAACTCACAAAACCAAGAAACCTGGATTCAGGGCCTCACTGAGACTGAACCAATAAACATGGAGCCTGCATGGGTCTGATCTAGAACTGTTGCATATATGTTATGGTTGTGTAGCTTGATGTTCTTGTGGGACTCCTAACAATAGGAACAGAGGCTGTTTCTGACTCTTCTGCCTGTTTGGGGGATCCTTTTCCTTCTACTATGTTACCTTGTCCAGACTTAATATGAGGGTAAGTGCCTAGTCTTATTGCAACTTGATATACTATGTTTGGTTGATTATCTCTGCCCTTTTCTGAAGGGAAAGGGAGGAGGAGTGGATGGGGAGGGTGTCCTGGGAGAAGAGGATGGGGAAACTGGTCAGGATGTAATATATGAGAATAACTTAATAAAACAAGAAAGAAAAGTAACCAAAGCAAAGTTCATTTTTTTTCAGTATGGAAATAAGGTTAAAAATTATCTATGAAAACTAAAAAGAGAAATAAAATACTCAAATTAATAAAATTAGAGATAAAGAAGAAATTACCAATGATTCCACTTTAATTGAGGAAATAATAGAGAATGATTTGAAAGTTTTGTTCTTCAAAACTGAACTAAAATAAATGATAAATACCTAAACACATATAACTTATTAAAAATCAATCAAGAGGGTATAAATAATGTAAACATGATTGTTGTAGCAATTAATGTGATTGGAACAGCAATGCAAAGTTTTCCCTGGGAAAAGCAGAATCCTACTAATTACTTTTGGTAATGAAAATCTGTCAAGATACCATGTATAAGTGGTTTTAAAAAGAAAAAAAAACATTAAGGATAAAACCACCATATATTAGTCAGATATACATCTCTTTGGTAGGACTGGAGGACTCTAAGTTAACTTATCATATAGATACTTAATGTTTTTAATGCAGTATTCACAATATACAAGATATGTAACTAGCAAGATATTTACTCGCAGATGAATGGATAAAGAAAATATGGTACAAAAAAAGTACATGGAAGAAGAAATGTCTTTGCTACTTGCCTATTTCCCCTCAATCTTGATAACAAGTTTGTCTATCTTACTATTGAGGAATTTCTTTGCTGGTATTGGAACCTACTTCTTTGGGATTCTAATGCAGTCTGATAACCATTGAGACATTCAGTCTCCTGAACAACTACCAGATTACTGACATTTCCATTCTTGGTCTTTCCATTGGGAAACAGCAATTATTGGACTAGCTGGATCAGAGCCTGTAAGCCACCCTAACAAGTCCCCTTTTAATATGTGCATTCACTCATTTCTCTAAAGACCTGTAAGGATGACCCCAACCAACAATCTGAGCAAAAGTGGAGAGGCTACTTTAAATGCCCTTCCCTGATAATGAGGTTGATAGGTAACTTACATGCCATCATAGAACCTTCCTGTAGTAGCTGTTGGAAACAGAAGCAGACACCCACAACTAAGCACTGAGCCAAGCTCCTGGAATCCATTTGCAGAGAGTAAGGAGTGATAAGCAAAGGGGTCAAGACCAGGCTACAGAAGCCCACAGAGACAGCTGACCTGAACAAGGGAGAGCTAATGGACCCACAGACTGATAGCTGGGAATCCAGCATGGGACTGACTCAGACCCCCTGAACATGCGTCTCAGTTAGAAGGCCTGGACAGTGTAAGGAACCTCTGACAATGGAACCAGGATGTATCCCTGTTACAGGAAATGACTTTGGGAGCACATTCCCCATGGAGGGATACTCCCTTAGCCTAGAGGCAGAAGGGAGGGCTTAGTCCCGACTCCAAATGACTTGACAGATTTTGTTGATCACTCCTGGAAGGCACCACCCTCCCTGTGGAGTTGGGGGAGATGGGATGGGAGGGCGGTCAGGGGTAATGGGAAGGAGGGAGGGAGAGGGAACTGGGATCAATATATAAAATAAGAAAAATAAATTAAATAAAGAAAGAAGATTTGGTATGTGTGGATCAATATGGAGAAATAAGAACTGCTTCTGTTGTTTTCCCACAAACATTTCAAGTTCAACATTCATGCATGCATTAGAATACATTAATAGAAGCCAAGTAAAAGAGGTCATTGTGCTTTCTTTAGCTTCTTAAGTAACAAAGCTCCCAGTGGGTAAGAAAGACTAATTGCACTGCTCATGTGCTACTCTCTGATTTCCACACAGAAGAGTGTAGACACACCACTCACTTGGGTACACAGAGGGAAGGAAGTGTAGACCTTTGACTTGGAACTCAAAACCAGGTATATCATGGTTAAACCCATTACTGAGGAAGAAACACCACAATTGAACCTGTAGATCTATGATCTAGAAACTTATTATCATGATGGGAAATAATGTGTTGTAGTTCATGATATGATAAAACATGGTATAGGCCTATGATGTGACTTAGTACTATAGTGATCCCATAGTTTCAGTGTGACCAGGCTTTGCATCACTGGTCTTAATTACATCATTGTCCTTATTGAACCATTGGTCTTATCAGGCCAATAATTGTTTATAGTTTGCAGGGGTTATGGCTGGTGATATTGAGGCTTATTTTTATTAATTTCTAATGTTATCCCATTGTGAATGGATAGATTATAAGAAATTATTTTGATTTTCCTGTATTTGCTATAAATTGTTTTTTGTTTGTTCTGAAATGTACTCTGCTTTATAAATAGTTTCAGCCAGATGGTGGTGGTACATCTCATCACTGGAGAGGCAAAGGCAGTTGTAACTCAGGGTTCAAGGCCAGCCTGGTCTACAGAGTGAGTTCCGGGATAGCCAGGGCTACAAAGAAAAACCCTGTGTCAAAAAGCCCAAAACAAAAATAGTTCTATTAGCTACTGAGAATGACTTTTATCCTTTAGTCATCAAGTACAATATCCTGTAAGTTCCATTTTATCTATAATGTCATTGAACTCTGATGCTTTTTTTTTTTGATGGTTTAGTCGGGATGGCCTGTCTGCTGGTGAAGGTTAGGAGTGTCAACCTCTATTTTGGGTTGAGGTCAACATTTGCCTTTATATACAGTAGTATTTATTTTATAAAAGTGGGTTCACCAATGTTCAGTACACATTTCATGGCTATAAATTCAGTTAGTTTGTGTTCATCATGGAAAGTTTTCCTTTCTCCATTTGTGAAAGATGGTGTTTCTGGATATAGTAATCTGATTTGGCAGTTAATTTCTTTCAGAGAACTTGGAGTACATTTTTCACACCCTCTCAGCTTTTAGAATTTCTTGTGAGAAACCTGCTGTTATTCAAATGTGTTTAACTATATGTGGCTTGTTGGTTTTCTTTTGCAGCTTTCAAATTTTTTATGTTGTGTATGATTAATGTTTAACTATAATCTATTCTAAGAAGGCTCTTTTCTGATCTTGTCTGCTTAATGTTCAAAAAGCCCCCTCCCTGCTTTTAGATTGCTATTGCTCTCATTAGACTCAGGAATTTTCTGCTGTGAATTTATTGAATATATTATCCAATACTTTATCTTGAGTTTCTTCTTTTCCTTTTCATGCTTTAGGAATTTTTTCTTTTAATGGTATCTCATACATATTCTGTTCTGTTTGTAGGTACTTATTATTTTATCATTATTGTCTAGATGTTCTCATTCATCTTCCTTGGCTTTAAGACTTGATATTCTTGTACTTTATTCATTCTATTGATAAGGCATTCTAATGAGAATTTTACTTTCTTAATTAGCTTTTCATTTATAAAATTTCAATTTGTTTTGTTACAAGGATTTCTGTCTCTTTTATTTGTTGAATTCCTATTCCTCATTCAAATATACAGTGTTGACTTCCTTATTTCATTTATTTTTGTTTTTTTTCTTTAAATTAACTCTATAGTTTACTTGTGTCATCTTTGATCTTTTAAAACATTCTTATTACATTTTGACCATTTTTTTTAAATCAAGACTTCATCTAATTTACTCTCATTGGAATTTATTACTGTAGAATCAGCAATTTTTAGGTGATTTGTGCCGCTTTAGTGTGTGTGTGTGTGTCCACATGGGTAATTTCATACATGGGATTATCCCTCTGGTCAGAAGTTTGCAAATATATGGCTATATTAATAAACATTAATGGGGGAATTATTTGTGTTGTTAAAATTGGGCTAGCCTACATTATGATTGAGGCTCCTCCCCGCTGAACTGGGGAGTGTAGTTCAGTAGGTAAACCCTTGATCCACCTGTTCATAGTACTAGTCACAATCTCTACTATCACTCTGAGAACATAATACTAAGAGCAGAAGCAACAATAATTGATGGATAGGTAGACTATGCTAGTACAGTAATAATAATGTAGCAATCCTTTTAACTACAATTGTTAGAGCTTGTTTAAGTCTAATTGTTAGAGATTCTTGTAACAACAGAGAAAATGTGAGGCAAAATTAAATAAAAAGAGTAACTTGGGATTTTGTTAGGGTAAACACAGTTTAAAGATACCTTATGGAATGGGAGACAAAGAAAAATAAGCAATGTATTAAAGACAAAATAAGGTTATGAATTACAGGTAATCCATATGGTTTGCAGATAAAGACACTAATAAAGGGAACAGAAAGAAATATATATAAACAGATGGAACAAAATAAAACCTACCCAAGCAATCGAAAACCTAACAAAACAAACAAGAAACATATATGTAGAAGTGAAGATATAGGGAAATAAAAGCCTAAGAGACATGAATAAAACTTAATACCAATCAATTTAGTATCAGTCAGCATCTCTTCATAGCTAGAGTGCTGGATCCCTCCTATTCCTTAAATATCAGCAAGCTACGTTGATAGTAGATTCCAACACTCCAATACTCTTGGAGAAGGAAGGGGAGAGGCCTAAACCCATCTCCAGACCCAAGGAACAGCACCCACCCACTAAGAATGCAAGAACCAGAGAATCACAGAACCACATTATACTTCATGGCAACTGATCTGGCCTGGGACGTAGGAAAGCAAATTTGCTAACTCAAAATAAGGCTGAGGACACTGACAAATAGGGAAACAATGCACTTGTTAAATGAACAAATTCAGCTGGGGACACATAGATTAAAATCCACACAGGGGAAGCATGACCATCAAGCCCATATGGAAAAACAGTATGCAAGGCAGTACTCTAGAGCAGTACTCCACATTGAGGTCAGGAAAGCTCCCACATGAAAGCTGACCTTATCAATAATTGGACAGATATCTAACTGAATAAGATGGTTAGGAATGTTGTACAGTGGCCAATCTGATCTAAAATATTAAAACTACAGAAAGGAAGAGCAGAGCACCCACCAGCATGGTTTCATCTAACATTTTTTACATATTTCAAAAGCGCAAAGAGAACTAAAGAACAATGACCATGACTATTACAATATGACTAGATTCTACTACTTTTGTAATGTAATCCATTCTCTGAAATGTAACGTTCCTCACAATTCTGTGGTATGCTCAAAAGTTCATCTCTCCAAGAGGTTACAGTTCTTGACACATTATAAACACCCAATAACAAGTACTTACAGAAATAAATGGACTTATCTACATGTTATTTTACAATATTCTGTTACCTGGAATCATTAGAAAAATACTGAAACATACAAGGGACTTATGGTAAGAATGTTGATTAGCTTGGAGTCTTTCTATAACATATACACATATGAAAACATTGCATTATTTAGACATGAAGCATACCTATAAGCTCAGAATTTTGGAGACTGAAAGAGAAGGGCCATAAGTTTGAGGCCAGTTTAGGCTATAAAGTGAGAGATTTTTCCTCAGAGAAAACCACATTATACAATATTAATATACAAATTTATTATTTTTCAATTATAAGTATTTTATTTAAAAGGAGATTATGTGTTTATCTTTGGAAGAAGACTAACTGGGTGCATAAGATTTTACAAACTTAGTATGTAACCATATTTATGGAGAATAAGGAAAGAATGAATATTGATGAGTTCCATTATAAGATGAAACCAAACAAAATATCATAAACAAAAGAAAGAAAAGTGAGACAAATGGCCTTGGGATCTCAAGACTGAAAGGCCTGGGTATTTTATTGCTTCTTATCCATCTAACAAATTAAAGTCCTTATTTGAGGTCTATATTTTCTGTCTACATAGTACTCCGAATGTGCCTGACTTTTTTCTGGTGTTGGAAGTAAAACAGGGTCAGACATACTTATTACTTCAATGAGAGAAATATAGTTTTATTGAATTCTAATTTCATGTCTTACATTGACTTCATTGTATCATTGAGCTGTTTATTTATATCATTTTTCATTAATTTGAGGATATTTTAAACCATTATTACTAATTATTTGTTGCTTAAGTTACTCTCCCTAGTGACCGTTAATCTGGGATTGGCAGTTCTGAAGGAGAAATGTTGTCTTGGTTTTACATGTGGCTCGAATTTTTGCATTAAGACTTCAAT
The DNA here is from genome assembly GCA_030556225.1 of Cricetiscus sungorus. NCBI lineage: Eukaryota > Metazoa > Chordata > Mammalia > Rodentia > Cricetidae > Cricetiscus > Cricetiscus sungorus. The sequence continues at coordinate 6,277,821 of JANBXA010000126.1, forward strand.
ATTTGTGTTTAAACTACTAGTTTCAGGATTTGAGGAGTAGATCCCTTTCCTTTTTTCATTGGGAATATTTACAGTACTCCAGAGGGACTACATTGTAGTAGAGGTTTGACTGTAGTTTTTGTTTGTGTGACTGCTGTTCAAGGTACCACGGTCTATTCCCTAGAGTGAAATTCAGCCTGTAACAACAGTTATTATACAAGAAAAAAAGACACACTATAAAAATATAGTAATAGTCAACTACAAAACAGTGACCCTATACGTTCCAAGTGTTTTAAGGAGTTAATGGACACTAGTAGCATTACTAAGTTACTGTGGGTATAAATGGAAAGAAAAAAAACTATGATGAAAGGCACTAGAAAGTAGAGGACAAGAATGTAAACAAGAAGGGCAAGTGTACATGTAAAAAGAGTGAAGTGGTGGATATGGGGGCAGTGGCTTACAGTAGCCTGAAAAGAGAAGGGTAGAAATGTGCAATGCAATAATTATAACAATCTCATTACTTTAGAAATTGAGCCACAGAAATTCTTTAAACTCTTTCAGTCTGTTTTTTCTTTTCCTTTTAGTTTTTTGTTTGGTTACTTTTCTTTTTTGGTTTTTCAAGACAGAGTTTCACTGTGGAGCCGTGCCTGTCCTGGAACTCATTCTGTAGACCAGACTGGCCTTAAACTCACACAGATCCATCCACTTATGCCTCACAAGTGCTGGGATCAAAGGTGTGTGCCACCACTGCCTGGCTCCAGCCTATTTACTTAAGAAGATGCAAAGAATAGGAAAGACATCAGAGAAAAGAAGAAGCTTACATAAGATAAAGATAATGTGGGACTAGGTTGCCCAGATGAATTGACCTTGGATATTATATAAAGAAGGAATTGATATGTGCTGGAAAGACAAGTGGATATTCAAAATATGAAACTGACTAGGCTGATTGTTGATTTTCATCTGAATACTTTCAGTGGGTTTTTTGTTTTTGTTTTTCTCCTTCCTTCCTTCCTTCCTTCCTTCCTTCCTTCCTTCTTCTTCCTTCCTTCCTTCCTTCCTTCCTTCTTTCCTTCCTTCCTTCCTTCCTTCTTTCCTTCCTTCCTTCCTTCCTTCCTTCCTTCCTTCCTTCCTTCCTTCCTTCCTTCCTTCCTTCCTTCCTTCCTTCCTTCCTTCCTTTCTTTTTGGCTCCTAGAAGCCTGTCTTGACACTGGGAGTTCTTCAAGTTAGGGATGGCTGAGATAACTTTAGCCCAATAGCCATTACAGTGACAAGGTGAAACAGGTGAATTGTAGTTGAAGTACTATTTGGGACTGGTATGTCATTCCTGGGAACTATTCCTGAGTTCTCAACTTGGGTACTAAACACAATCTCAGGGGTATTTGTAACCAGGATTACCTTCTTTAAGATCTTCACCAATGCAGATTCTGGAAGAAATTACCTAGAACAGGTTCCTAATGCTAGTCTGCCTAGTGGCTATGATAGCTGCATCCCTAATGATGCTGCATGAATCAGCAGTTCTTGATGTATTGGCATGCAATGTGTTTAATTGTGGGGAAAATTCTCTACATTTTAAGTCACTGGGTCATCACAATGGGAACAGGTTGTCACATTATATAATATTCTCATACCTTTTCTTCTGTATCAAATTCTATACTCTTCAAAGTAACTAGAATTAGATCTGAAGTTTTCACCATAAAAATAAGCATGCATGAGGTGATACATATATAAATTGGTTCCATTGTGCCACTGCACTGTACACATATTCAAAACTTTTCTTTGTTTATATGGGGACAGATGGGTTCTGTTTCATTGTTAACTGAAAGCACAAATAAAAACATAGTTCAAAATGTTAGAAAATATGAGAAGTTAGTCATTTTTTAAAAGAAAGAAAATAGAATATTGAAGGAAGAATACTAAAGACAAAGTACATTCAAAGATAGTACAGTCCCAGGTCCATCCAAGCTCAATGTCATCTTAGTAGCAAACTGTCTTTCAAAATACGTTTGCATTATGTTTTGTGAAAAACAAAACTATTAGTCTTTTCCAAACAAATGATCTCAAAACAATATGGTCTACTGAACCTGACATTTAAATTCTTTGAAAAATTATGTGCCAGTGATTGGTCAATGATACTATAATCTTTTTATATTTTTTATGTATGTGTGCAAGCATGGGTTCCCACAGAGACCAGAAGAGCAGAAGAGGGCATTGGATCCCCTGACACTGGGATTACACATGGTGGTTTTGAGATACTGTGCCAGTGCTGGGAATTGAACTCCAGTTATCTGCAAAAGCATCAAGTGCTTTTAACCTCTGAGTTATCTGTCTTGAAACTATAAATCTTAATTCAATATTACTTCAAAGTTTCAGGTACTTGAAATTATTTTATCTATGATTTTTCATTAAGAATTCATGCCCAAATATTTAAAAAAGAGATTTTTAAGTCTAAAAAAATATTACATTTACACAAGACAGTATTTTAGTTCAAGTAAGTTCAAGTTATTATATTTGGAAATAAAAAATAAATTAGATTATTGGTTCCTTTTATATTTTTCTGATGCAAATTATAATTGAGTCATTAACTATTGTGTTTGAGTATTTTAAATTGCATGAAACACAAAGTAATGGCATTTAACTATTTAATACTTTCCATTTTTCTCAACCTTAACAGTAGAATTTCATGAGGACCTATTAAAAATACCAAGATCCACAACAGGATCAGAAATCATTCTCACAAAGAAGCAACACTATAGTAACCAAATAATCTCTAGCACTCATGATGCTAACTTTTTCCACAAAGGTTTATTAGACTATGAGCAGGCTAAGAAAGCAAGATGCAGGCTTCTCCCCATCAGCAGCCTGAGAAATCAAAATGCAGAATCCAGCTCAGTAATCCTGTGAAGCTAGGACATAGACTCTCTCCCACTCAGCACCCCAAGCTGCTAAGCAAAGCTTTTCTAATACAACTTTTAATTTTTTTCAGAATTAATCTTCTATAAAGGTTCCATAAAGTGAATGCACCAGTTTATCAAGTGAAATTTATGTCAAACATCCTAAATAAAATCTGCAGCCAAGAAAAACAGAAACCCCATTACCATAAGTATGAAGGACCATGTTGCTATAGAGTACTTGTGTCAAATCATTTCCACCTACATATGACAATGCCATTTTCACGTCTGAATATGTGTTGCTAGCTGAAATAATTACAGTCTATCTTCTGGGAGTCACAGATTTGGAAGTTATTTTCCATGGCTCCCTAATTTGCTGCAAATAAATTTCCCTCTATGTGACAATTATTCTTGGTATTTTGAGCTAATTTGATTTCAACCAAGAAGTTGACCCAAGAAGTCTGATGACATTTTGAGTCACAAGTAAATATTCTCATCTCTAAACTCAAAATAACTTGTTAGCATCTTTCTTAATAAGAATCTAAAATTCTTCATTTTAAAACCTTATTTAAAAGCTAAGTTGAGTACTCAAGAGGCAAAGACAAGATGATTCTCAGTCCCACGCCTGATGACAATGCAACAAGACTTGGTTGCAAAACAATAATAAATAAATAAATAAATAATAGCAACAACAATTTCAATTTACTTTAGTGGATATATAGCTAAAGAAAATGCTAAATTTGGAATAAGTTTTATGTAGAAACAAACTAAATGAATAGTAATGCAAAGTTACATTATTTAGTCTTAATTGCTTTACAAATAGTTTTAAAGTAGTGTGTTCATGATGAATTACTAAAACCTATTTAATGCTATAAAACCAAAACATTCAGGATTCTGTAGTACATACGGTCCTATTTTGCTTCTATAAAATGTAGTGAGTACATTTTTTTCCTAGTCTACATGCTAAGTATAACTGGAATCTTAAATTTTTATGTATGAACCAAAAAAGATGACTATGAAATGTGAAGAAAGTCAAAAAAAAATGGTATCTCCGGAGCTGAAAAACAGCACAGTATTGAGATTCCTGGGTTTTTATTTTGTCTCGTTTTTCAAAGACCTGGAGATAAAAAAGTTAGCATTCTAGAAATACTAAGGGTACAAACAAAAAGCCGAGCTAAGTTCCTAACATCACATAAACTAGGCATGGAGGAGTCATGTCTGTAATTCTAGAATTTGGCAGGTGAACCATAGGCATCAAAAGTTCAAGTTCAGATAAGAATGTAAACTAGTGCAGCCAATTTGGAAATCAGTCTGATGGCAGCTCATAAAAATAGCATCAGCCCAGCTCTACCACTTCCTTGGTACACTACAAGAGGTATATTTGTATTCTCTTGCTTACTGTTGAGGTATTGACAAAAGCTAAAAACTGGAGGCAGCCTAGATGTCCAACAATGATGAAGATTATATGTATGTACGTACGTATGTGTATGCATGAATATTACTCAGCTGTAAAAAATTATGTATTTTACAGGGAAATGGATAAGATTAGAAAAATATATTCTAAGTACAATAACCCAGGTCTCAAAGGAAAAACTTCCTATTTTCTCTCATACAAACATCCTACCCACAATTCCTTAGTATGGTGTGTCTAACATGGAGTACCTGTGCTAGCAAGGAAAGCAAGAAGGGAATGAGAGAGGGATTACCTTCAAGAAAGAGGAATAGTAGAACAGAAGCATAAATAAAGGAAATACTGTGAGTGGAAATGTTAATGCACAGGAGGGAGGTAAGGGGAGATTGGGGATATGGGGGTACAGTATAAATGGGGGAATAACCAGGATAAAGGGAATATAAAGAAGCCATTTGGAAAAGATATAACAACTGTACAATAGCAGCTTGACTATTTAGGAGCTGATAAACAACTGCCCTCTTAATGCATTTATGATCCATTCCACAGGAGGTGGGAGATTCAATTCCTAGACCATTAAGCCTGGCTAACAACCCAAGTCTGGTGAGGTTGTAGAGCTATTAAGTGGAGTACATCTCTGAAGGTGAACAGAACTAACATAGCAGCAAACTGCCTTCTAAATGCCTCTGCTCATTCCCTCAAACAAATGCAAATCCCAGCCTTCATCATAAAAGCCTCTCCTTACAATGAACAAGAAGAAATGAATTGAGCCCAGCTCTAACCAAGTTATTTATATCACTCCAAGGATTAGAGAACACAGTAGAAGATGGTTTAGAAGTCAAGACAATGCTGGGAAAACCCTCATAAACAGCTGGCCTGAACAAGTGGGAACTCATGAACCCCAATCTGATAACCAATATAGGATCAAACCAGGCCCCCTGAATGTGGGTGTCAGCTAGGAGGCCTGGGCAGTCTATGGGAGCCCATTCCCCATGGATGGATACTCTCTCAGCCTAGACACACGGAGGAAGGGCCTAGGCCCTATCCCAATTGACTTGACAGAATTTGATGATTTCCCATGGAAGACCTCACCCTCCCTGGGGAGTGGATGGGGGATGGGATGGGGGATGTGGGTGAGGGTATGGGAGAGAGAGGGAACTGGGATTGATATGTAAAATAAGATTGTTTCTAATTCAAATAAAATATATTAGTAGAAATAAAAGGAGTATGCAACAGCTGGAGAACAGGGTTCCCTATACTCCATATAACCAATGCAATGATTAACTCAACTCAGCTGTTGTTAACTACACTGGGAAAGACCACCTCTATCAATAATCAAAGAGAGGGAGACAATCATAAGACCTTACCCTTTACCTCAGAAAATACTCAGATAGATTCTTGGAGAGGGAACCACTTTTGTTGTGAACACTCTTTGAGGGTTACAGACATGCTACTGCATCTGACTCTTTTATGGATGTTAGTAATCTAAACTCATGTCATTCTGCTTGTGCAACAAGCACTTTATCCACTACCATCTCTTCAGTCCTTGATGTAAATTTTAGTACTGAAAACGTGTTGCAGATAGGCTCAATATTAAAATTTAGAAGGCGTGGGGGGGCAAGGAGTCAATAAACTGGAAAGTAGAACAATAGAAATTACTCAAGTCAGAGCAACACCAAGATAATAAAACAACAACAAAAAACAGAGCCATTGCAATGTGTGGATACAAGAAAATACCTAATTAATACTGATGTTATTGGAATCACAAATGGAAAAAATAATAAATAAAATTAAGTGGCTGCAAGTACTCAGACTTGGGTCAGAGATATAAAGTAATAGATTCATGAAGCTGATAAAAATTCAAATAAATCCATTACAAGACACACAAGTAAGCTTGTGAAAATTATGACATAGATCCTGAAAACATAGGGGAGCCTAAAAGAGTTTTTTTAAACAGAAGGAAAAACTTATTAAGGAAGAAAATTTGTACTTTGAGGAACAAAGCAGTAAGCAAAAACATGTATAAATAGATGTGCCTTCTCTTCTTGAGTTTTGGAAAATCAAGTTTCACAGTTTAAACAGAAATTATAACATTGTTTTACAGCTTCTAAATAGATATAGAGGAACTATTTCAGAAAACTGTAAATATGGAAGAATTAAAAGACAAACATTGATAAAGGTTATTTCAGTAGAATTGGCAAAGCAGTAACAACATGTTGTAATTTTTGTGTTTATTTACAAATCACAGTATAATAACTCTATCACTTGTATAACAGAGGCTAATCCCTAAAGTGAAACAATCTCATAAAGATACTAATAATAAGAATGAAAATCACATAGGCCATATAGTCACTCTTTTAGTACTTACCTAATTATCAGATGAAAATGTAGAGTTACTTATAGTTTATTTAATTTCCTCTAAGAATGATCAAACTATAGAAAGTAAAACAAACCTGGCTAACAGAGAACTGAATTTTATTACAATAGGTGAGGAGATGATGAAGAAAATTAAAATGAATTAAAATTCTTACTGTACTTGTAGCTATGACTAATAATGTGCTGTGTTTTGGTTCTGTAGTTTTACTTCCTGCATAAGCCGAATACCCCCACTTCGTTAGAAACAGACAGTTATGAAATAATAGTTCTAAACTCATTATTTCTGCTTCTGTAATCATGCCTGCTCACATAGCTTAGTCATAGGCTGAAATGCAAACCCCTCTTATCATGTTCCTTAACCCCATCTAGGCTAAACCTAACAACAACAAAAAAATGTCAAAATGACGCATTACAGCCTATAAATGTTGTAAGTAACAGTGGGTTGGAACACGGTCTGTCTAGATAACATTAGCTCCACTGGGTCTAGAGGGATATAGTCCATGACCATCATTGTGGGAAGTAGCAGCAGGCAGGGAAGGCACTGGAATAGCTAAGGGCTCACATATGAACCTTAGTTGCAGGCAGAGGCAGGGTGGGAGGACTGGGCCTGGTGTGGACTTTTGAAACCTCAAAGCTCACCCCAATGACACATAGCCTTCAACAAGACTACACCCACTCCAACAAGGCCATACCTCCTAACCCTTTCCAAACAGTTTCACTAACTGGGGACTGAGTATTCAAACATATGAGCCTATGGAGACCGCTATCATTCACATTGCAAAGTTGCTATAAGAAATGTCTACAGTTTTGAAATGTGAAAGATATCTGAACAGTGAATATAAAGTTATAGTTATCTATAGGGGAGGAAAAGAGAAAAGAAAAGCTATACAATATCCAAAATGATGAACATAATATAGAAAGGCAGCAATATAATTAAAGTAATGATTCATCAATAACACAGGAAGGAAACTGAGTTTTATCAATAGCCAATGTTAATCCAACTTAAATGAGTAAGTTCAAAGTATACAATTTCTGTTGGATTATTAGATTGAAAGAGAAAATGCAAAGACATGGCACATCTTGTTCAGTTAGATTTTTGAGACATTTCTGACAATACACTAGTTCATTTATAATGGATAGAGTACAAGTAAGTGACTAGATCAACAAACTTACAGCAACTTGGTGCAATCTATCCAGAGAAACATCAGTGAGGGATCAATTCTTACCCCGCCTTCTTCAATAATTTCAACAACAAATATATAGACAAAGAATATATGCCTATCAAATACTGGTTGGATGCCTAGAAAGATATGGAAAAGCAAAATGTTTTTCAAGTTCTGTTCTTAAGAATACTCTACACTATTGAAGATTTTAGAAGACCCTAAGTAACATTCATTTACATAGATTTCATCACTGTTAGCTGTGTGGAAACTGATAAAAAATTTTGCATTTTGTTCATGTAATTTTTTTTACATTGATAACTACCATTTTACAGCATTTATTGGACTAAAAAAAGTTTCAGACAACATTTTTATCACATTCTTTCACCTCCCCAATTCTTCCCAAATACTCCCCATTTCACCACCTAGCCAACTTCATGTTCTTCCTTTATATACCTCTAAAATGTATTAAAAATTCAAAACAAAACCAAAATGAGAAAAATTCAAAAACACCCTGTCACTGCATTCAAGAAAACTGATTGTTCCCTCTCCTAAAAGTTATTGAATGCAAATAGTTTCTTGGTTAAGGATGGAATTTTGTGCCAACTTCCCCTTCTTATGACTGGGGTTTTGTCTGGTTTTAACCTGTGCAGGTCATATGCATGGTGTCACGGTCTTTGTGAGTTAATATGTATATCAGCCCTATTATGTCTTAAAGAGGCTGTTTTCTTGGAATCATCCACTACTTCTGGCTCTTAACATCTTCTGTGTCCTCTTCCTCCTAGATCCCTGAGGCTTGAGGGGAGGAGTTTGATAGAGACATCCCGTTTAGGATTAAATTCTCCAAAGTCTCTCACTCTCAGCATATTTTCCACTTGTGGGTCTCTGTATTAATTACCATTTATTGCAAAAAAAAGGATTCTCTACAATGAGGTTTGATGCTGCACTTACCTACAAGTATAACAGCATGTTATTAGGAATCATTTTTATTGCTATGTTCCTTTAAAAGAATAAAAGTAGTACCAGATGATAAAAATAGATCTATTTGTATTCTTCTACATATAATCATCCAGTTTGACTAGTCCCATTTGTTGAAGATGCTGACTTTTCTACAGTGTGCATTTTTTTTAGCTACTTTGTTAAAAATAAATGGTCAGGTGTTCATAAATGTGTAGAATTTTTTCATGGTCTATCATCTATTCCATAGATACATATGTCTGCCTATCATAAGTGATTTTTATAGCTCTGTAATACAACTTGAAATCAAGGATGGTGATACCCCAACTAGTTCTTCTATTCTGAATTGTTTTAGCTAGCCTGGGATTTCTGTGCTGTAATATCAAGATTAATATTATATTTTCAATTTTTGTGAAGAATTGTGTTAGGATTTTGCTGGCGATTACATTGAGTCTCTAAGACCGTCTTTGGTAGGATGGTCATTCTCACACTCTCCCATACTGGAGAGTTTTCTATCTTATTGTATCTTCAATTTCTTTCTATGATGTCTTAAAATTTTTTATCATACAAGTCTTTTCCTTGCTTGATTGGAGTTATTCCCGTAAGTTTTATTTTATTTTTATGGTTATAGTTAAAGGTACTGTTTCTCTGATTTTTCCCCTCAGTATGTTTGTCATTTGTATACAGGAAGGATATATATTTCTGTGTATTATTTTGTATCCTGCTACTTTGCTGAAAGTATAATTGACTGTAGAAAATTCCTGGTGCAAATTTTTGGGTCATTTATATATACTATCATATCATCTTCCAATAAAGATACTTTGATGTCTCCTTTTCTAATTTGTATCATTTTGATCTCCTTTAGTTGTCTTATTGCTCTAGCTAGAACTTCCAGTACTATACTGAACAGATATGGAGAGGTGGACAGCCTTGTCTTGCTCCTGATTTTAGAGGGATTATTTGAGTTTCTCTTCATTTAAGTTAATGTTGGCTATAGAGTTGATGTAAATTGCCCTTATGATATTTAGGTATGCCCCTTGTATCCCTAGGATCTCCAGGATTCTTATCATGAAAGAGTGTTAGATTTGTTAGATTTTTGTCAAAGTTCTTTTCTGCATCTAATGAGATTATTAGGTTTTTTGTTGTCTTTCAATCTGTTTACATTGTGGATTGCATTTATTAACTTCATGTGTTGAACCATTCCTACATTTCTAAGATGAAGCCTACTTGATAATAGTGGATGATCTTTTGTTCTGCTCATTTATTTAGTATTTTCTTGAGTATTTTTACATCTATGTTCATAAGGGATATTTATATACAGTTTCTTTTTGTTTCTGTTGTTGAGTCCTAATATGGTTTTACAATTAGGGTAATAATAGATTCAGGAAAAGATTTTGTTGTTGTTGTCTCCTTTGAGACATAGTTTCTCTGTATAGCTTTGGAGCCTGTCCTGGAACTCCCTCTGTAGACCATGCTGGCCTCTAACACTCAAAGATCCACCTTCCTCCGCCTCCCGAGTGCTGGGATTAAAGGTGTGCATCACCACCACCCAGCTCAGAAAAAGAAATTTTAAGTGTTCCCTCAGTTTCTATTTTACAGAGTAATGACAGGAGTATTGTAATTAGTTCTGTGATAGTCTGGTTACTTCTGTGCTGAGTCAATCATGTCCCGGGCTTTTTTGTTATTAGGAAATTTTAAATTCTTGCTTCTATTTCTATTGGCATTATGGGTTTGTTTAAGTTGCTTATTTCATATTGATTTAATTTTGATATGGTAAGTCAAGAAATCCATCATTTTTTAGTTTTCTCCAGTTTGGTGGAATACAGAATTTAAAGTATGGCCTTAAGATTCTATTCATGTCCTTCATGTCTGTCAGAAGAACTCACTTTTCATATCTAGTATTACTATTTTAGAACCTCTCTTTCTTTTAGTTAATTTGTTAAAGGTCTGTTGATTTTGTTGATTTTTTTCAAAGAACTAACTATTTCATTATTTGTACTTTTTGTTATTGTTTCTATTTTATTAATTTCATCCATGGGACTGATAATTTCTTCCTGTGTATTCTTTTGGTTATGATTCCTTCTTATTTTTTCTAGAGATTTCAAATTTATTATTTAGTAATTAATGTGAAAACTCTCCAGGTTTTTATGTAGGTATTTACTGCCATAAACTTGTCTCAAACAACTACTGTCATTGAATTTCATAAGTTTGGACATGTGTTTTCATTGTCATTCGATTTTAAAAGTTTTTAACTTTCTTCTTTTATGTCTTGACATATTCTTTTTTATTCAGTAGTGCATTGTTCAGTTTCCATGAGTTTGCAGAGTTTCTGTTGTTGATATCCAGCTTTACTCTGCTGTAGGAATTAGGATGTTATTTCAATTTTCTTATATCTGTTGAGATTTGTTTGTGTCCAGGTATGTGGTCAAGTATGTGTCCAAGTGTTTGTTGTTTTAATGAAATTGGGTTCCTTTCTATTTGGTGCATAAATATTTAGAATTGTATTTTTCTCTTGGTGGATTTTTTTCTTTGATTCATATATTGTCAGATATTAAAATAACTGCCTTCCTGAAAGACACTTAAGAATGTGCTCAACATCCTTAGCTATCAGGGAAATGCAAATCAAAACAACTTTGAGATACCATCTTACTCCTGCCAGAATGGCTAAAATTAGAAACACCAATGGCTAAAATTAGAAACACCAATGGCTAAAATTAGAAACACCAATGACAACTTATGCTGGAGAGGATGTGGAGAAAGGGGAACACTCCTCCACTGCTGGTGGGAGTAAAAACTTGTACAGCCATTTTGGAGATCAGTATGGCAGTTCCTCAGGAAAATGGGAATTAGTTTATCATAGGACCTAGCAATCCCCCTCTTAGGCATATAACCAAATCATCCACATCTATGCAACAAAGGCATGTGTTCAACTATGTTCATAGCAGCATTATTTGTAATAGCAAGAACCTGGAAGCAACCTAGATGCCCCTCAACTGAAGAATGGTTAAAGAAGATGTTCCCTGGAAGAGTTTTTTATGTCACTTATGTAAACTATCATATCAACTGCAAATAGTGACAGTTTGACTTCTACCTTTCCAGTTTACATCACCTTGATCTCCTTTTGTTGTCTTATTGCTTTAGCTAGAACTCAAGCACAATATTGAAGAGATATGGAGAGAGGAGGCAGCCTTGTCTTGTTCCTGATTTTAGAGGAATCGCCTTAAGCTCCTCTCCATTTAGTTTGATGTTGGCTGTTGGTTTACTGTGAAAGGCTGTTGAATTTTCTTGAAGGTTTTTTCAGCATCTAGTGAGATGATCATGTGGTTTTTCTTTGTCAGTTTGTTTATATAGTGGATCACGTTGATAGATTTTCATATATTAAACCATCCCTGCAACCGAGGGATGAAGCCTACTTGGTCATGGTGGATGTTTTCTCTGATGTATTCTTGGATTCGGTTTGTCAGTATTTTATTGAATATTTTTGCATCAATGTTCATGAGGGATATTGGTCTATAGTTTTCTTTCTTAGTTGTGTCCTTGTGTGGCTTGGGTACCAAGGTGATTGTGAACTCATAAAAAGAGTCTGGTAATGAACCTTCTGTTTCTATTGTGTGGAACAACTGGAGGAGTATTGGTATTAGCTCTTCCTTGAATTTGTGGTAGAATTCTGCACTGAAGCCATCTGGCCCTGGCCTTTTTTTTTTTATTTTGGTTGGAAGGCTTTTGATGACTGCTTCTATTTTGTTAGGAGGTATAGGTCTATTTAAGTTGTCTGTCTTGATTTAATTTTGGTAAATTTAATTTTGGTAAATCCAGAAATTTGTCCATTTCCTTTGAATTATCAAATTGACCTGAAAATTCTCTGGATTTCCTCAGTGTCCATTGTTATGTTCCCCCTTTCCTCTGGTTTTGTTAACTTGCATGTTAACTCTCTGCTTTTTGGTTAGTTTGGATAAAGATTTGTTTATCTTGTTGATTTTCTTGAAAAACCAACTCTTTGTTGCATTGATTTTTTTGTATTGTTTTCCTGGTTTCTACTTTATTGCGTTTACCCCTCAAATTGAATATTTCCTGGCATCTACTCCTCTGGGGTGAGTTTGCTTCTTTTTGTTCTAAGGCATTCTGTTGTGCTGTTAATTCTCTATTGTGACTATTCTCTGTTTTCTTCATATGGGCACTTAGTGAAATAAAGTTCCCTTGTAACACTGCTTTCAAGGTGTCCCATAAGTTTGGGTATGTTGTGTCCTCATTCTCGTTGAATTTTAGGAAGTCTTTAATTTCTTCCTTTATTCCTTTCTTGGCCCAGGTATGGTGAAATTGTGCATTGTTCAATTTCCATGAGTTTTTAGGGTTTCTGCGATTTGTGTTGTTGTTGAATTCCAACATTAAAGCATGGTGTTCTGATAAGATACAGGGGACTACTCCATTTTTTTGTATCTGTTGAGATTTGTTATGTGGCCTAGTATGTGGTTGATTTTAGAGAAGGTTCCATGTGCAGCAGAGGAGAAGGCATATTCTTTTGTGTTTGAATGGAGTGTTCTATAGATATCTGTTAAAACCAATTGAGACATAACTTCTGTTAGTTCTTTTGTTTCTTTGTAACTTTCTGACTGGTGGTCCTGTCTAGTGGTGAGAGTGGGGTGTTGAAGTCTTTCACTATAAGCGTGTGAGGATTTATGCGAGCTTCGAGTTTTAGTAGTGTTTCTTTTATAAATATGGGTTTCTTTGTATTTGGGGCATAGATGTTCAGAATTGAGACTTTGTGCTGATGGATTTCTCCTGTGATGAATATGAAATAACCATCTTCATCTCTTTTGACTGATTTTGGTTTGAAGTCTAACTTGTTAGATATTAGGATAGCCACACTCCCTTGTTTCTCGGGTCCAGTAGATTGGAAGTTCTTTTCCCAACCCTTTATCTGGAGGTAATGTCTGTCTTTGAAGCTTAGATGTGCTTCTTGTATACAGTAGAAGGATGGATTCTGTCTTTGTATCCATTCTGTTAGTCTGTGACTTTTCATAGTCACGTTAAGACCATTAATGTTGAGGGAAAGTAAGGACCATTGATTGTTATTTCTTGTTTGTTTTAGATTTGTTGTTGGTGGTTGTATTGTGAATATATTTGCCCCGCTTTACCCTTGGGTTCTGGTGAAGTGGGATTATCTATTGCCTATGTCTTTGTGAGTGTAGTTACCTTTCTTTGGTTCAAATTTTCCTTCCAGAACTTTCTGTTGGGCTAGATTTGTAGAATCTTATTGTGAAAATCTGGCTTTGTCATTAAAATCTTGTTTATTCCGTCTATAGTGATTGAAAATTTTGCTGGGTATAGTGGCCTGGGCTGGCATCTGTGGACTCTTAGTACTTGTAGAACATCTATCCCGGACCTTCTGGCCTTGAGAGTTTCCATGGAGAACTCAGATGTAATTTTGATAGGTATGCCTTTATATGTCACCTGGCCTTTTTCCTTTGCTGCTCTTAATATTCTTTATTTATTCTGTATGTTAGGTATTTTGATTATTATGTGATGAGGGGTCTTTTTTCTTTGGTCCAGTCTATTTGGTGTTTGGTATGCTTCTTGTACTTTCATGGGCATGTCCTTCTTCAGATTGGGAAAGTTTTCTTCAATGATTTTGTTGAATATGTTTTCTGCACCTTTTGAGCTGGGCTTCTTCACCTTACTCTCTGCCTATTATTCGTAGGTTTGGCTTTTTCTCGGTATCCCACATTTCCTGGATGTTTTGTGTTAAGGATTTTTTGGATTTATGATTTTCTTTGGTCTATGAATCTATTTCCTCTAGTATCTTCTGTGCCTGAGATTCTCTCTTCCATGTCTTGTATTCTGTTGGATATGCTTGTGTCTGTAGTTCACAATCGTTTTCCCAGTTTTTCTATTTCCAACATTCCTTCAGTTTGTGTTTTCTGTGTTGTCTCCATTTTAGTTTTCAAGCCTTGAACTGTTTCCTTCACCTGTTTAATTGTTTTTTCTTGGCTTTTGGTACTTTCTTTAAGAAATTTGTTCATTTCTTCCAATTTTTGTTTGTTTTTTTTCTTCCATTTCTTTAAGGGATTTTCTCACATCATCTTTGAGGGCGTCTCATTTTTATGAAGATATTTTTTAAGTTCTTCTCTTCTGCTTCATCTGCTTTGGGGTGTTCAGGTATAATTGGTTTAGAGTCCCTAGAGTCTGGTGGTGTAATGCTTGTCTTTCTATTGTTAGGTGTTTTCTTGTATTGCTGTCTTCCCATTGCTTCTTCCAGTTGGTGCAGGTGGAGTCTCTCTCTCTCTTTCTATGCTACTCTCCCGGTGGGCTTAGGTGGGTCAGAAGTTCGATGTCTGTAGCTCTGGATGGTCCAAGTTTTCTACGAGGTCTCTCCTCAGGCAGGGGCCCAGTGATGAGCGTCAAAGATCAGGTTCCTTTAGAGTCCTGGCGATGGGTGTCAAAGGTCTAGCAGGCAGGGACTCAGGATGGTCCAGCAGGAAAAGGTTGATCTCTGGGAGGGGCCTGGAACTCTCTAGCAGAGGCTGCTAGCAGAGGCCTGGTGATGGGTGTCAAGGATCCAGCAGGCAGGGACCTAGGATGGTCCTGAGGGGATAGGTGGATCTCTAGGAGGGGCCCAGAACTCCAGCAGAGGAACAGAGGGTGGGGTCAGAGATCAGGCAGGCGGGGACTCAGGACGGTCCTGCCCTCATTGATTTTTTTTTTAGAAAGAAGTTTGATGTTTTGAATAAACACAGTTGCTCTGTTCTTTGCTCCTTTTTATAAAAATGATTAAAAAAAACTAGTCCATGAAAAAGTGAGTAGTTTGTCTCACAATGAAAACATGCAGAAGCCCTCATACTTCTTTATGCATCAAAGAATATCAAATGATTTACATTCATGATCAAGATTCAGTCAAGAACTTTAAAGTAAAACTGACTTTTTTATTTATTTTTCTTATATTACATATTGATCCCAGTTCCCTCTCCCTCCCTCTCTCCATCCCTCCCATGCCCCCCAACTACCCTGCCATCCCACCCCCTCACTCCACAGGGAGGGTGATGCCTTCCAAGAGGAGTCAACAACATCTTTCAAGTCATCTGGAGTAGGGACTAGGCCCTCCCTCCTGCCTCTAGGTTAAGGGAGTATCCCTCCATGGGGAATGTGTTCCCAAAGTCCTTTTGTGCACCAGGGATACATCCTGGTTCCACTATCAGAGGAGCCAAACTAGAATCCAGGTGCAGAGAGGGAGGACAAGCCCAGGCTACAGAAACCCACACAGACAGGTGACCTGAACAATGAGGAACTAATGGGCCCCAGACTGATAGCTGGGAATCCAGCATTGAACTGACTCAGACCCCCTGAACATGGGTCTCAGTTATAAGGCCTGGGCAGTCTAAGGTAAAACTGACTTTTTAATGTGATAGCTAGTCAATTGTTTTGCTGGAAAACCTATGAAATGCATCATGTACAGTTCTGTATACATATAACACTTAAAGAGAACACAAACAGTGGCATTGCTGGATCATATATCATTGTTATTTTAAAGTGTACTCTTTTTACTTACATGAAACAATCAGTGGGAAACAGTATGCTCTGTTATACTTAGGCAGCTGCTTCATACATTTAGCATTTGCTGTGTCTCTTAAGTACATCAATACGTATCACCTTGGTTTATATACGTATTCTATATGACATTCCAAAAATAATAAAATTGACTAGAGACACATTTCATAGAATGTAATCTTCTATACTTCCACCTCCATTCCAATTTTTAAGCAACAAACACTATATAGAGAGACTACTCAGATGTTGATTATATGATCTTAGGGAATTTGCTTACTCTGACCCTTAGCATCTCACCTACAAAATGGGATTATTTGTAAAGTATGGAAAGATACTCTAAATATATCACCTGGTACATTTTCAAGTGGTAGTTCTTAATATACAAAAATGAAAAATCAAAACAAAACAATGTTGGTGACCTAGACTCATTTCAGTCTAGTGAAGGGGCAAAAAAAATCATACTTATTTGAAGCCACATTGCAAGGTGGGCAAAAACAGTCAAAAAGATTGTTAAAAATGTGCTACTATTATTGTTATTATTATACAAAATGGAAACTGTACTTATAGCTTTAAATGGAAAGTGTATTGGTAATTGCATCCTTTGTTATTCAGAAACTTTGATTGGGAGTGTCAAAAAAGTAAGGTACTTTGTAAGAGCATAGTTTTTAAAAGGTCAATTTCAGGGAAAGACTAGAAAGCCTTTGTCATCTGGGCCACATAAAACAAACTCATTCATATGACCCTAATGCTGGGACTCAGAGTCAAGTTTAATGGCACCTTAAGCTAGGTCATAAATTTAAGGGAAGGAAGGAAGGGAGGGAGGGAGGGAGGGAGGGAGGGAATGAGAGAGGGAGGGAGGCATGTTTTAGTTACTTTTCTCATTTCTGTGACAAAATACCTTATAAGAGAGCAGATTTTGTTTTGTTTTGTTTGCTTACAGTTTGAATGGGTACAGTCCATCATGCCAGTGAAGATATGGCAGCAGGATTGTGAGACATCTGGTCATGTTGCATCTGAAGTCAACAAACAGAAAGCAGATGAGAAATGTGATCAGGACATAAAACCACAAGTCCCAACCCAGGAACCAATTTCTAGCAAGTTTCTGCCTCCTAAAGTTTCCTCAACATTCCAAAATCAGTACAAACACCTGAAAACCAAATTGGTAAGTGGGAGTGTCTAGTGGACAGTTCATACTCAAGGTCTAACTTCAGTCTTCCCATAGTTTCTGGGAAGAAGTTTATTGTATTTCATAAATCTATTTTTGGTTATGAGCCTAGCCTTTAATGGCCGAGCTATCTCTAGCCCTCATAAATCTATTGTATAGCATAAATAAACTGTTTCCAAAGTTAATCCACACCTGGAATGATTGTATCTGCAGTCCCACTTTAAGGTTCTACCAGCTGAAATATGATTTACATGACCTTTCAACTTGCACTGGTTAAAATTTTCTTGCCTTGTTATAAAGCAAGGTCATCTGGGAAGAGGGAATTTCAACCATGAAAATTCCTCCACTATATTGCTTCATAGGCAAGACTGCTGGGGAATTTTCTTGATTAATGACTGATGTTAGAGGTTCCAGTCCATTGTTGTGATTCTACCTCTGGCTTGTATAAGAAATCAGGCTGAGCAATTGATTAAGGAGCAAGCCAGTAAGAAGTATTCCTCCATGGCCTCTGCTTCAGTTCCTGTCTCCAGATTCCTGCTCTGACTTCCCTAAATGATGGAATATACAGTTTAAGACAAAACAATCCCTTTTTTCTCCAATTTACTTCTATTTATGCTATTTATCATAGTAATAGAATTGAAACTAAGACACAACGCCCTTCTTAGTGTCCTAAATCTATATTTTGCTATTTTCCCTCTATAATTTTTGAGAGGCTATGATAACGGCTAAAGTTAACAAGATGAAAGATAATGATGTTACTGGCCTGCATGGCATAAATGAGGATATTGTGAAGAAAGACTTGTGACCCTCCCTTTAACCATTAAATGGACCCAAAAAATTACAGTTTCCTTAGGAAGAGAAAAGGGCTAAATCCCTAGGTTCCAGCTGAGGAGAAACTTATCTCCAGGAAAGATTTACAACTGGCCAGATGACACTG
Source organism: Cricetiscus sungorus (assembly GCA_030556225.1). Lineage (NCBI taxonomy): Eukaryota > Metazoa > Chordata > Mammalia > Rodentia > Cricetidae > Cricetiscus > Cricetiscus sungorus. Next base: position 6,296,233 of record JANBXA010000126.1, read on the forward strand.
CAGGAGAGAATGACCTAGTGGATATTATAGCTGAGACAGTGGTGGGCAGGAGATCCACACCTTGGTAAGATTCTTTAGTTATGCATTTATCTCACCTTCTATTTGTTATACCCTCATGTTGGGAACCTAAAGATCTGTGGAAGTCACTGGATCTCTGTCCTGCTTGTCAATATGGTCCATGCTGAATAAATATACCTCTCTTTTCCTTTTTCTGTTTTTGCCTTTCATTATTAATTTAGCTTTGTTATTTTGCCTATCAAGGACAGATGGTTGAGCTTGGCTTGTTAGGTCTACCAGAGTATAGGCTCTGATCCTAACACCAGTAGCAATCCGATACATACAATTTTCCTGTGGCTTCTATAATAAGTTGCCACAGGGCAGCTAGCTTAAAATAACAAACAGCCTCTTACTTTTATGGAAGTTAGAAGCTAAAAATCAATGTCACTTAGAAAAAAAATCAATGTGTCAGCAGGGACACATTTGCTCAACAGTTTCAAGTTTTAAAGTTGCCCTCATACCTAGTGGCCCTTTCTTCTCATTCAAAGCCAGCACTGTAGTGTTTAAGCCATTATTTGACCAGTTTAATCATTTAACCAGCAGGAGGGAAGATACTCTAAAGAGACACTTATGCTCCTCATTTTAGATATCAGACTACTGAAACAATGGACTCCAACTAATTAAAATTTCCCCAATAAGTCCATGCTAGGAAAAGAGAAGCCCTGGTGACAACAAGAGAAGTCACTTGCTTCCCTGGATGAGATTACACATAACCCTTATAATTAATCCACTTTGCAAGACAGAGGAGACAAAGCAAAATTCAGTAGTAAAAAAGGCCACACTTTGACCAAGACTTTCTAGTTATGCATACCTCTTACCCCTGTGTAATGTAAAACTCCATTCCATTACTCTGAAGATTGAATTGGGATTCAATGGATTCTGTATTTTTTCCTCTATCTAATACAGCTACTTTGACTAAAATCTCCTTTCTCTAATTTTGCTATTTCTTGTATTGCTTTAATGGAGGAATGGAAGGCTAAGCCTTGCTTGTTGGGACTGCTAAAGTCAGGCTTTTACTCTAAAAGCTCTACTAATAGTCAAATTGTCATTTCTTCTGAACCAAATTCCTCTATCTCCTTCATATAATGGCATCTGTGGTGACATTAGGGCCCATCAAAATAATCCAGGGTCATTATCATATCTCACAATCCTTAACTGAGCAACATCTTCACAGCCTATTTTATAGTATCAGATAATGTTCATGGATTCAAGGAATGAAAACTTTTATAAACATGAAAGTTTTTAATCAATCTACAGCGGACAGAAAGCAGGGAAAAGTATTCAAAACTTAACTTTTAAACATTTTGAACAATATTACTTCAACAGCCACCAAAATTATATACATAGCAACTTAAATGCAAATCTCTCTCTTGCTTCCTCTATTGCTGTTCTTTAACACACCTCTTTCACTTCCTTAATGCTTTCCCTAAAACTAGATTAAAAGCTTTACTTTATAAACTCTAATTTTGTCCCTCACCCTTGGTCCTGCTGGGCCCACTGTCCAGAGTAAGCATTGGGCCAGAATGGGGGTCTAAAACCCCATATACCTCTGTGGATCTTCCTGGGTCTGCTCTGAGCACACTGGACCCGCCTATCCACATGGGACCACTTTGAGCCCTCACTCAACTGATCTTTGGGTCCCTCACATGCACTCTGCTAGGTGTGAATATGAGACCAGTTCAGGACAAATCCCCCTCCCCCACATCCTTCCCTGGGAACTCCCTGGGTTAGCTCCATATCTCGTTCCCCACATAACCTTGCCCTAAGTGGTACAGTCCTGGTACTCTGGTCCATACACCACTCAGAGCCTGCCTTCCCCTCACCCTTGGTCCTACTGGGCCCATTGCTCAGTGTGAGCGCTGAACCATAGGCCAGGTCCAACACCCGCTCCACCTCCTTGGAACTTCCTTGGTTGGCCCTGAGCATACTGGACCTGCCTATCTATGAGGGACCACCTTAAGGCTGCACTCACCTAATCTTTGGGTCCCATTGCCTGCCCTCTACCTGAGGAGAACTCCAAGAGAGCTCGGATCATCCAGAGTTACAGACATGGAAGTCCTGACCCACCTACACCCACTGACCAGGCGAGCAGGGTAGGGAGAGAGAGAGAGACTCTACCTGCACCCACTGGAAGAAGCAATGAGAAGATGGCAATACAAGAAAACACCCAACAATAGAAAGACAAGCATGATACCAGAAGAATCTAGGGACTCTACACCAACTAGACCTGAACACACCAAACAGATGAAACAGAAGAGAATGACTTTAAAAATAACTTTATTAAAATGATAGAGGCCCTCAAAGATGAAATGAGAAAATTCCTTAGAGAAATGGGAAAAAAAAACAAACAAAAATTGGAAGAAATAGAGGAAAATACCAGTCCCTACTCAAAATGACTTGACAGATTTTGTTGATCCCTCCTGGAAAGCATCACCCTCCCTGTGGAGTGGGGGGGTTGGGGTGGGTTGGGAGGGTGGTCGGGGGCCATGAGAGGGATGGAGATGGAGAAAAACAAATGCATGAAATGAACAAATCTCTTAAAGAGAGTAAGGAAAGCCAAAAAAAAAAAAAAAAAAAAAAAAAAAAACCAAACCAATCAAACAGATGGAGGAAACAATTCAAACAGTTTAAGACCTGAAAACTGAAATAGAGACAATAAAGAAAACACCAACTGAGGAAATGCTAGAAATAGAAAAACTGGGTAAAGGATCAGGAAATACAGATGCAAGCATAACCAACAGAATACAAGAGATTGAACAGAAAATCTCAGGTACTAAAGATTAACTAGAGGAAATAGATTCATTGACCAAAGAAAATCTTAAATCCAACAAATCCTTAACACAAAACACCCATGAAAAGAACAAATCTAAGAATAATAGGCATAGAAAAAGGCAAAGAAGCCCAGCTCAAAGATGCAGAAATCATTCAATAAAATCATTAAAGAAAACTTTCCTATCTGAAGAAGGATATGCCTATGAAAGTACAAGAAGCATACCAAACACCAAATAGACTGGACCATAACAAAGGCCCCTCATCACATAATAATCAAAACACCTAATATATAAAATAAAGAATATTAAGAGCAGCAAAGGAAAAAGGCCATATAAACTATAAAGGCAGACCTATCAATATTACACCTGATTTCTCCATGGAAACTCTGAACGCCAGAAGATCCTGGATAGATGTACTACAAATACTGAGTTCATGGATGCTGGCTACTATCCTAAAAAAAAACTCTCAATCACAATAGACAGAGAAAACAAGATATTCAATGACAAAGCCAGATGATCAAAATACATATGCACAAATCCAGCACTACAGAAAGTTCTGGAAGAAAAACTCTAACCCAAGGAAATTAACTACACTCACAAAGACATAGGAAACAGATAACCCTACTTTACCAGAACCCAAAAGAAAAAGTGGGGGCAAATAGACTCACAATAATATCACCAAAAACAAATCGAAAACAAGCAAGAATTAACAATCAATGGTTCTTACTTTCCCTCAATATTAATGATCAAAATTCAAGCATAAAAAGACACAGGCTAACAGAATGAAGACAGAATCCATAAAAGAAACACATCTAAGCTTCAACATCACCTCAGGGTAAAGGGTTGGGAAAAGATCTTCACACCATCATAGAGCCCCCATCTAGTAGCTGATGGAAAAAGAAACAACCACCACTAAACGCTGAGCGGAACTGGAATCCAGATGCAGAGGGAGGACAAGACCAGGCTACAGAAACCCACAGAGACAGCTGACCTGAACAAGGGAGAGCTAATGGGCCCCCAGACTGACAGCTGGGAAACCAGCATTGGACAGACTCAGACACCCTGAACATGAGTCTCAGTTAGAAGGCCTGGGCAATCTAAGGGACCTCTGACAGTGGAACCAGGAAATATCCCTGGTGCACAAAAGGACTTTGGGAGCACATTCCCCATGGAGGGATACTCTCTTAACCTAGAGGCAAGAGGGAGGGACCAGTCCCTACTCCAAATGACTTGACAGATTTTCTTGATCCCTCCTGGAAAGCATCACCCTCCTTGTGGAGTGGGGGGGGGGTGATGGGATGGGAGGGTGGTCGAGGGCCATAGGAGGGATGGAGAGAGGGAGGGAGAGGGAACTGGGATCATATGTAATAATAAGATTTTAAAAAAACATAAAAAAGATCTTCCAATCAAATGGACACAAGAAGCAAGCAGGTGTAGCTATGCTAATATCTATCAAGTTAGAATTTAAGCCAAAATCAATCAAAAGATATCAAGAAGGTCATTTCAAATTAATCACAGGAGAAATCAATCAATACAAAGTCTCAATTCTGAACATCTATGCTCCAAATACAAAGGCACCCACATTCGTAAAAGAAATGCTACTAAAACTCAGAGCTCACATAAAACCTCACACACTCAACACCCCACTCTTACCACTAGACAGGACCATCAGACAGAAATTTAACAAAGAAACAAAAGAACTAACAGAAATTATGCCCCAATTGGGTTTAACAGACAACTATAGAATATTCCATCCAAACACAAAAGAATAAAACTTCTTCTCAGCTCCACATGGAACCATCTCTAAAATAAACCACATAGTAGGCAAAACAACAAACTTTAACGGATACAAAAAAAAAATTGGAATAGTCAACTGTATCTTATCAGGACCCCATGCTTTAAAGTTGGAATTCAATAACAACACAAATTTCAGAAACCCTACAAACTCATGGAAATTGAACAATGCACAATTGCACCATTCCTGGGTCAAGAAAGAAATAAGAAATGAAAGATTTCGTCAAATTCAACAAGAATAAAGGCACATCATACCCAAATTTATGGGACACTTTAAAAGCAGTGCTACAAGGAAAGTTCATTGCACTAAGTGCCCACATGAAGAAAACTGAGGATAGTCACATTAGAGAATTAATAGCAGAGCTGAAAGGCTTAGGATAAATAGAAGCAAACCCACACTGAAGGAGTAGACACTAGGAAAAATCAATTTGAGGGCTGAAATCAATAAAGTAGAAACTAGGAAAACAATTCAAATAATCAATGTAAGAATGAGTTGGGTCTTGGGGTAACACCAAACAAGTGAAAGACCTATATAGCAAGAACTTTGTGTCTTTAAGGAAAGAAATTAAAGAAGATACAAGAAAATGGAAAACTCTCCCATGTTCTTGGATGGGTAGGATAAACATAGTAAAAATGGTAACCTTGTCAAAAGCAATCTACAGATTGAATGCAATCCCCATCAAAATCACAGCACAATTCTTCACTGACCTTGAAAGGATAATACTCAACTTTATATGAAAAAACAAAAGACCCAGGATAGCCAAAACAACCCTGTACAATAAAGAACCTTCAGGAGGCATCACCATCACTGACTTTAAGCTCTACTATATAGCTATAGTCCTGAAAACAGCTTGGCATTGGCACAAAAATAGACAGGTAAAGCAATGGAATTGAATAGAAAATCCTGACATTAACCCATACACCTATGAACACTTGGTTTCTCATAAAACACCTAAAAGTATACAATGGAAGGAGGAAAGCAACTTCAACAATGGTGCTGGCACAACAGGTTGATGTTGTGTGGAAGACTGCAGATAGACACATGTCTATTTCCATGCACAAAACTCAAATCGAAATGGATCAAAAACCTCAATATAAATCCCGCCACACTAAACCTCTTCGAGGAGAACAGAGGAGGTACCCTTGAACAAATTGGTACAGGAGACCACTTCCTGAACATAACTCCAATAGTACAGACACTGAGAGCCACAATTAATAAATGGTACCTTCCCCAAACTGTGAAGCTTTTGTAAGGCAATGGACACAGTTGATAAGACCAAATAGCAGCCCTCAGACTGGCAAAAAATCTTCAATAATCTCACATCTGACAGAGGGATGATCTCAAAAATATACAAAGAACTCAATAATCTAGTCACCAAAACACCTAATAACTCTATTTAAAAAGTGGGGTACAGAACTGAATAGAGAATTCTCAATAAGGAATCCAAAATGGCCGAAAGACACTTAAGAAAGTGCTCAACATCCTTAGCTATCAGGGAAATGCAAATCAAAACAACTCTGAGACACCATCTTACTCCTTTCAGAATGGCTAAAATTAGAAACACCAATGACAGCTTATGCTGGAGAGGATGTGGAGAAAGGGGAATACTCCTCCACTACTGGTGGGAGTGCAAACTTGTACAGCCATTTTGGAGATCAGAATGGCAGTTCCTTATGAAAATGGGAATTAGTCTACCACAGGACCCGGCAATCCCACTCTTAGGCATATACCCAAATGATCCTCATCCATGCAACAAAGATATCTTTTCAACTATGTTCATTGCAGCATTATTTGTAATAGCAACTAAAGAATGGATAAAAAAGATGTGGCATATTTACACAATGAAATATTACTCAACGGAAAAAAAATGGAATCTTGAAATTCACAAGCAAATGGATGGTACTTGAAGAAACCATCCCAAGTGAGGTAACCCAGTCACAAAAAGTGGATAATGGTATGTACTCACTCACATATGGAATTTAGATAGAGTAAAGGATCACCAGCTTATAATTCACACCGCCAGAGAAACTAGGATGCAAGGAGGAACCTAAGAGATTCATACAAGGTCCCTCACAGAAGGGGAAAGGAACAAGATCTCTTGAGCATATTGAGGGGGGGCATAAGTGGAGAGGGAGTTAGGAGAAAGAGAAGGGGAGAAGAGGAGAACAAGTGGGACCAGGAAGATTGAGTCAGGGGATGAACAGACAAGAGCAAAAAAAAAAAAAAAAAAAAAAAGAAACACCATATTAAAGGGAGCCATTATAGGTTTGAAGAGAAAACTGACTCTAGAGAAATGTCCAGAGACCTACAAGGATGAGCCCAACTAAGAATCTGAGCAACAGTGGAAACGCTACCTTATATGCCCTTCTCTGATAATGAGATTGATAGCTAACTTATATGCCGTCATAGAGCCTTCATCTAGTACCTGATGGAAACAGAAGCAGACACCCCCAGCTAAACACTGAGCAGAATTCATTGAATCCAATTGTAGAGAAGGAGGAATGATAAGAAATTGGTTCAAGACCAGGCTACAGAAACCCACAGAGACATCTGATCTGAACAAGGGGGAGCTAATGCATCCCCAGACTGATAGTGGAGAAACCAGCATTGAACCGACTCAGACCCCCTGAACATGGGTGTCTCAGCTAGAAGGCCTGGGAAGTCTATGGGCCCTCTGACAGTGGAACCAGGATGTATCCCTGGTGCACAAAAGGACTTTGGGGGCACATTCCCCATGGAGGGATACTCCCTTACCCTAGAGGCAGGAGGGAGGGCCTAGACCCTACTCCAAGTGACTCAAAAGATTTTGATAATCCCTCCTGGAAAGCATTACCCTCCCCGTGGAGTGGGAGGGAGGGCGGTGGAACAACGGGAGGGGGCATGGGAAGGGCATGGGAAGGAGGGTGGGAGAGGGAACTGGGATTGGTATGTAAAATAAGAAAAAAATAATAAATGTATATGTGTGTGTATAGATATACACACAGAATAAACTATGACCCTTCATTTTTAATTTTTATATATAATAGTTTTGAAATTAAATAGAATTATGTAATTTTCCTATATATTTTACCTTTCTTCCCTTCAACACCTTCTATAACCCCCCACACAAACATATATATACACACACACTTGCTCTTTATCTCAAATACACGGTCTCTGTCTTTTTCATTAATTATTGTTACACACACACACACCAGGAATATATGTGTGTATGTTGCTAAACATAAATACAACCTTTTCAGTTCATAATGTTATTTGGAACAGAGTACTTACTGTAAGATTGTACCTCCTAGAAATAGGAATATAACATTGCAACGTTATGGCTGCCTAAATAATACTTCAATAAGAGAAACACCAACTGGCATGCTATTATGCAAGAAGGAAATCAGTCTGGGCCCCAACACATTAGATAAAGAACTACAAGCAAATAAGGAAGTATGAGAGCCACAGAAATTGTATTCGCCTCAACAGTACAACAGTTCTGCAATTCGTTATCCAATACCAAGTGGTCAGTACTGAATCATATAATTAATATATACATATATGTGTATATGAAGTATTATAGAGATTTCTTTTCTGTAGTGTATATCAAGAATTTAGTTTGAATAGAGGCTTCTAAAAAGAACTCCCCAGGCTGCTACAGTCGTCATTTTATGGTTGCATGTCTCACTGATGCTGACAGTAGATGTTCAAGACACTGTTCTAAATAGATTACATATCTCTTTTAATTCTTGTTAAGTCCATGAGGAAAAGATTGTATATTATTTATCACAATTTTCCAGGAAAAGAAGGTACAAATTAACTAACCCATTCAGAATCACAGATTCTAATAAACTGTCAGCTCAAATTCGAACATAGACAATCTGGCTCTGTAGCACCTAACAGCCACTACAGTATCTTGATAAGACAGCAGGAAATAGACAACACATTCAAGGGGGAAAAAGAATTTCCTGAAAAATTATTATCAAATATAAGATGTATTATGTGTATTCATTATAATTATTCAAAACTAGACCAAGAACAAGGGTGGCAAATTATACCATTTGAAGACATTACCAGGTCATTCAGAATCTGTTCTGTGAGTGTGAATTTCCCATCAATGGAAATTGAGCAGAAGGTGAACAAGTAATAGTTTTAAAATGTTCAAAAATTTAGATGAAGAACAAAGGAATACATGTCACTCTTGAGGTAGACATGAGGGCATGACATAGCCATTTGCACAGTTGTTAAAGGCTGGTGCTAGAACTGTACTTTACATGACCATTCAAAACTGGCTATGTACAACATTATTAATGAAGATGCTTGCTAAACTATCACTTTCTTTGTTAAAAGGGCATTTCTGTATAATTTCCTTTTTGAAACCGCATGTTACTAACATGCATCTGATGCTGTGACAAATCCTTAAAATTCAATTAAAAATAGAAACAGGGAGCAAACCTGACCAGTTTCATATGGTTCCTATTTAAAAGTACCCTGAGGGGGCTGGAGAGATGGCTCAGAGGTTAAGAGCACTGTCTGCTTTTCCAGAGGTTCTGAGTTCAATTCCCAGCAACCACATGGTGGCTCACAGCCATCCATAATAAAATCTGGTGCCCTCTTCTGGTGTGCAGATATACATAGAGGTGGCAGAAACCTAAAACAACTAGTTACCCTAACACCCTAACCCTATATATTTACCTCTCAATAAATTTCCTCAAAATTGTAACCTCTCTTAATTCTTTGTTTATTTTGGCAGAACATTAGAAACATTGTAGATACATGTCTCAATCTGGCCTATATCTGAGATTTCATGGGCTTTCACTTACTAGTAATTCTTAACACTGAAAGATCATTATAACCTGATTTTCAAAATCTCCCCAGGGAATTCTTCCAATACTACACAAAAAACTTTTCTCCTTAGATGATTTTTTAAGAGTGATTATAATACTTAGCATTAATTTTAAAGACTTTATGAATGTTAATTTAAATAAGCAGCTAGGGAACTTTTCCACAGATTAATCTGAATTTTAGCAACATCACTAACCCAACAGTATATGCGAAAACTGCAAATTATATAAAAGTAAGTTACTAGCTGAACACAGACATAAACAGAAATTTTCTGTCCTTCTATTTCCCTGACTGACTTCTTGACTCACTATGATCTTTCCTTTCACATAAAGACAGTTACCCTGTCTCATGGTTAGATATTTTTGCTTATACCACAGTCAATAACTTAATTTAAAACTTTTATTTTATATGTATTTGTTTTAAATACATGTGTATGCATGTGCATGGGCACTAATGCCATGTTGCTCATGTGGAGGTCAGTGGATAACTTGTGGGAGTTGCCTCTTGCTTTTACCATATGGATTCCACAGATCAAACAAACTCAGGTCAGCAGTCATTGGTGATGCCTTTACTGACTAAGCCATTTCACAGGTCCCCAAATACATTATAAATATTATATTCTCACTTTTAATAACTCTCTAGATTATGAACACTCCAAAACTCACTGGTTATATGTTTTTCTTAGACCTCTGACTCCACTGGCATACTTTTATATCCTTTCATATGTACCCTGTCCATATCCTTTTAGAGACAGAGAGTACTCTAATTATTTTTTTCATGTCTTCAGCTCCCCTGGAAGTATTTTCCTTGGTAAATATCCAAAACAAGTTAAATCAAACTAGCTCATTTAATTTCTCAAACATTTATCACCAAAGCCACCAGGAGGCATAAAGCAAAAGCATGGAAGGTGTCCTGATTAGAAGGGATAACTATGGTATTTTCTTTTTTTTTTTTTTTTTACAGAGTATCAGTGACCTGCAAGGTAAAAAGTGAATTTAGTGCATCACTCTCATGTCAAAGTCCAAAGGGTACAGGTAGGAAGGGTATCTATAATGATGGAAAACTACTGATTATGGGGTTTCAAAACAGAATGTAAAAGTTAAGACATCTGCAGAGATCCTTAGATAAGCAGTAGGCCAAGCTCCCAGAGTTCAGTTGAAGAGAGGCAGGAGTGAAAATTTCAGAAAAGCGGTCAAGACCATTGGGGAATATCCACAGAGACAGCTGACTTGAGATAGTGGGAGCTCACTAACTCTGGACTGACACAGGGGAACCTACATAGGACCAAACTAGGCCCTCAGAATGTGGGCGAGAGTTGAGGCCAGTCTGTGAGGCCACTGGCAGTAGGACCAGGATTTATTACTAGTGCTTGAACTGGCTTTTTGGAGCCCATTCTCTTTGGCAAGGTACCTTGCTCAGTCTAGATATAGGGGGGGCCTTGGTGCTGCCTCAGTGTGATGTGACAGACTTTGTTGTCACAAGGGAAGCCTTACCTTCTCTGAGCGGTGAATGGGGGGTGAGATAGGGAGTAGGTGGGAAGAGCAGGAAAAGAAAGGGGAGTGAGAACTTGAATTGATATGCAAAATAAGAAAAGACTGTTTTAAAATAAAAAAGTCAAGACATCTGTCAGAAGGCCATACTGCTGAAGACACAACTTACTTGCATTGTTTTAACTTAAAAAAAAAATCAAGCTAATCCCCAGCTAGAAGTTTCATTCCTACTTACTATCATTTATGGTGCTGGAAGTTACTTTGCATATCACCAGAATAGAAAAGTAATGATCATTTTCACCCAGCTACAAACCCTGTGACCTACAACAGAGACATCCCTGTAAGATACACTGATGCAAAGCTTGTGGATGTAACCAACTACTTTTTTCATTATATTTAAGGCCCACCTCATGAGATAGAACCCATACCTCACACTGGTAAAGTGCCCAAGAACTTCAAACTAAGTAGATCATAAACCTTAGGAAAAACCTACCACTATTTTTCTGATAGCAAATAAATGACTACTAATGACATATTGCTATGGCCATTGATGAGTTCCTCACTGAACCCTCATTAGAGAAACTTCTTCTTGTAGTAGGTCTTAATTAATACAGAGATCCACAACTGAGCAATATGTAGAAAGTGAGATACTTTGGAAAACGTAGTCCTAAATTGAATGCCTTTATCAAGCCTCTCCCCTCAAGGCTTAGGGATCTAAGTAGAAGAAGAGGTAGAAAAGTTTTTAACTCAGAGGTGGAAGATGACTCCAAGGAAACAACATTACCCAGACAAAAAGAGATCTGATACTGTGATAAATGCACAAGAACTGTACAAATTCAAACCAATCAAACTTGCAGCACTGAGAAAGAGGAGTAGAACAAAATCCCACCTCTAAACAGAAAGCTATTTGCAATTGGTACCTGCTGGAAAAGGAAAAATCAGTCAGTTTTCTTCAATGGAGTATCACTGGGTATACTTCTGGGCAGGTCACATGCCTTGGAGTAGTTGTTCAACACACAAAATAGTCTCCATGTTTTTCTGTGTGCTTTTGTGCTTTTTTTTTGTCTTGTTGGGTTTTTTTTGTTTTGTTTGCTTTTACTTCATTTTGGAGTTTAATTTTGTTTTGTTGTTGTTGCAGTTTTGAGAAAGGGAGAGGAGGGGGCATAAAGTTTGGTGGGGAGGAAAGTTGAGGGAATCTGGGAGGAGTTGGAGGACGGGAAAGAATATAATCAAAGCATATCATATGAAAAAATAAATAAAAATTAAAATAGTTCATGTCCTATATGCTTAACTAAAAGACAGACAGATAAAATCAATGACTTAAATAGGATTAAGAGTTTCCTAAATAGTAGCCAAAATGTCTAAGACACAATGAAAAATTATTCCTCATCAAGAGCTATGGAAATCGTAAGCTGAGAGATAATTAACTGAACATGAATACCAAGATGAATTCAAGGATTTAAAGGGAGAGGAGATGAAATGGATTTGAGAAATTAAAGGAATAGAGGAAGTTATATAAATATATATTAACTAAAATAAAAATCTGTTTATCAAAAAAGCCACATAAAAATTTTCAATGAGCAATTAAAAATACTATTGAAACAAATGCAAAAAAGTGGAAACTCTCAGCAAAGTAATAGCAGTCAGTTTTAATTTGAACACCTAAATGGAAATTGTATAATTGATAAAACACAATAGCTAATGTCTTTTAAATAGCTATATGTACTCAATATAGAGTCCAGATAAATAACAGTTATCAATTTGAAGACAGAATTTAGGTATAATTTATCTGGTCTTAACAAGAAAAGAAAAAATGGTAGGGATGGGGGAATCTAGACTCTTAGGCACCTGTGGAGCATAACAAATAGTCTAAAAACAGATCTCTAGAAAAAGTATTTAAAAGCATAAAAAGAAAACAATAAAATGGAGACTCCTAGTATGAACAAGATGGTAGAAAAGAAATCCTGAGACCTTCTTTTCTACAATGGGGATACCAAATTCAACAATAATACATAGACTAATACCTCAAAGAGATATCCAGAAACCACCTAATTAGGCTCCTGCATCTCAGGCAAGCACGAAACCAGCTATACTAGTATCAAGATGAAAGGCTGTGGTACTTACTGGCCATGATCTCCTTGTCCAGCTCAGCACATTACAATCAGGAAAAACTAAATTGTTGGCTTCTTCCTGGAGAGGAAATAAATAAAATATATAGATTTCTGGGGCATGGGAGTTGGGCTGTGTATGTGGAATTAAGTTACATCTTCTCTGAGTCTGAACACTGGTATTAAAGATTGCCAGGTGGTGGGTCAATTGAAAATAAGACAAATATTTAGGATAACCCCCCACACACAACAACCCCACTAAGTATGGAACAAGAGGGAAAACTTTTTCCAACTATAAGATTCTCATTGGGAAAGGGAAGAGTTGGAACATATGTCTAACATGCTCATTTTGTTTTGTTTTGTTGTTGTTGTTGCTTGTTTTTTGTTTTGTTTTGTTTTTTTCAGAGAGCTACTCAAGGTAGTGGCTCAAATATCTTTCTCAGAACACTGACAGGACCTAGCATACTCAACATGTCTGAAGGTAGCTGAGAATAAACCAGATTTCTATGACTTGCTTCTGCTCCACTTGGAAAGTAGAAAAGCTTAATATAACTTAGAGACTCTATTTTAGGAAATAAATAAATACAACCTGCTAAGTCCATTTTTTGTTGTTGTTTGTGTTATGTGGTTTCAGGGCTGACCACTTTATATTGGATAGTAAATAAGGGCCCACATCCCTGGAAGAAACTAATTCTCCATCTCTTGGCAGTTATTAGTTGCCTATAGTTCTTTTGTCTAGGGATGTAACCCTGTGAAACTTTCTCCCTTCCACGTTAGCATGTCTATGGATAGTGCCATTGTTCTGGTACTGGTTAAGCAGCTGTTTCTAGGAGACACTGTCTTACAGCTGATTTTGTGATATTCCGGTTCTTACAGTTTTTCTGTCCCTCCTCATTGATGTTCCCTAAACTGTACATGGAGGAACAGGCATGTAGGTTGTTTTACTGGGGCTGGGCTCCCCACAATCCCATGATCTCATTGTGATCAGTTGTTATTATCTTCTGTGATGGCTTCTAGTTGCTCTAAAGAAAAGTTTCTTTTGATGGGGTAGTGGCTACACTTATCTGTGAGTAATAGGATGCATAATATGCTAAGGAATACTGGTCTAGCAAAGTAGTGGTAGTATATTCTTTTTTAAGGTTCATGATCTCAATATCAATGGGAAGATGGATAGATTTCCAGTACAGGGTATGTTTTTCCTCTGATGAATGGCCCTTGAGTCCAAATAGACACCAACATGTGTGTCATTTGTACTGTTATGATATCTTGGCATGCTGATCACTTTGTAATTCATAAGTATTGCATCAGGGTAAGACTATTAATTGCTTCCCTTCACTGGCAGTTTGTATAGTATTTTCTGGTACCATGGAAGCTAAACTAGAAGAAGTCTTCTAGGTTAGAGCCAGCTCAAATCATCCAAATCCTGTGTCCTAAATGTGCAGTGGGTTCAGCAATAGAGACTTTATCTTCAACCTCCAAGAAATAACCAAAAGAAATATCCATGGTTTATATTGATTTAGGAGTCAGTTACAGACCATCTATGCAAAAGAGATTTTTCATGCCTAGTACTAGAGGTATATTTTTGTTGTTAGTCCATGGTTCTTATGGGGAACACTTGACAGCCCAGGTGGCATAACAAAATCTCAATCTCAATCTCTCTCTCTCTCTCTCTCTCTCTCTCTCTCACCCCTTCCCTTCCCTCTCTCTCCCCATGTACATCTATATATCTATCAATATAGATATATAAGTATATCTATATATAAACACATATATAGATATATACATATATCTATATATAAATAATTTCATTTTTCTTTATAGCTGAATAGCATTACATTGTGTATATATGTAAATATTTTCATTATCCATTCTTCTGTTGAAGGACTTTAGGTTGTTTCCATTTGCAGGATTGTATACACACACATATACATACACACATATGTATATATGAGAGAATATATTTTTTTTGAAAATACAGCTGTTCATACTATTCATAATATCCAGAACTGAGAAACAACCTAGATATTCCTTAACTAAAGAATGGATAAATAAAACGCAGTGTATCTACACAATGGAGTATTACTCAGCAGTTAAAAAGAATGGCATCAAGAAATTTGAAGGCAAATGGGTGGAACTAGAAAATCACCCTGAGTGAGGTAATCCAGACCCATAAAGACAAACATGGTATGTGCTCACTCATAAGTAGGCATTAACTGTAAAGTAAAGGATAACCAGGTTATAACACACAGCCCCAGAGAGACTAAGTAACAAGGAGGGCCCAAAGAGTGACAAATGGATTTCCCTGGGAAGGGGAAATAGAAGAGATCTCTTGGGTAAACTGGGGACAGGTGGGGATGACAACATGAGAATGCGTTAAGGACAGAGTGAAGGGGGAGAGTAATGAAGGAGATGTCTTGATGAAGCTGGGCCTTTTGGGGTCAGATAGAAACCTGGTACAAGGGAAACAGCCACGAATCTACAAGGAGGAACCCAGCTAAGACTCCTATCAATAGTGGACAGGTATCCTGAACTGGCCATCTTCCTGTAATCAGATTGGTAACTCCCCCAATTGTCATCAGAGAGCCTTCATCCAGTGACTGATGGAAACAGATGCAGAGATCCAGAGCCAGGCACTGGGTCGAGCTCCGGGAATCCTGATATTCCATGCTTTGTTGATACCTATGGGAGGCCTACCTCTTTCTGAAGGAAATAGAGGAGGAGTGGATTGGGGCAGGGGAAGAGGGGAGGCGAGGGGAGGGAATGGGAGGGAAAGAAGGAGGGGGAAAACTACAGTCGGGATGTAAAATAAATGAATAAACATAAAGAAAAAATACAGCTGCTCCAAAAGTGAAATACCATAGAAAGACACCAGAGGGAGCAAAATATTGTAAAAATCAGAAAAATATCATTAGTATACCATTACAATAAGTAATCAACAGATACTTCAGATGTCTGAGAAGCCTCCAGAATCTTTAATCTCAGGATAACTGTGCCTCTTACTGTATAAAGCCCACCAGTAGAAATGTACCGAAGCGAGTATTTTCTCAAGCAGGAAGATAAAAAATATAACTAAGAAACGTGGCCCACACAAAGCACAGAATGCATTCCCAAAAGGTGTCTCTATAGAAGGCATATAAATTACCCTGCAAGTAATTCAAAATAACTGACACAAAGGTATCAAGATCAAGAACTTATGTATGAACAAAATGAAAATATCAAGCAAAGAAATAGGTCATGTAAAATCCAAGTTAAAAATAAAATACATAAACTGAGAAAACTCACTGGAAAGATCCAGCAGCAGCCTTGATAAACCAGAAAACTGGATTATAAAACTTAAAGACAGACATCTTAAAATAATAATGCAGAAGAACAAAAGAGAAAATGTATGAAAAATAATAAAGAAACTGTAAAGAATGTGTAGGACATTATCAGATACCTCTTTATACATATTACAAAAAAAAAGGAAAGATAGAGGGGAACACAGCTTATTTTGTAAAATAATGTGTCAAATACAGGAAATGAGCCTGCAGACTAAGAAATTCAACAAAACCAAACTACAAAGAATCCATAACCTTACTGGCATGCATCATAATCAAACTGTTACTTGTGAAATACCTAAATGGAGTACAGATCTAAATAGAGAATTCTTAATAGAGAAAATTTAAATGACTGAGAAACACTTAAAAACATGTTCAACATCCCTAGCTATCGGGGAAATGCAAATCAAAACTATTTTGAAATTTCACCTTACTCCTATCAGAATGGCTAAGGTGTGTAAAAACAAATAACAACTTAGGCTGACAAGGAGGGGCGTAAGGGGAACCTTCCTCCATTGTTGATGGGAGTGCAAACTTGTACAGTCACTTTGGAAACCAGTGTGGTGGTTTCTCAGAAAATTGAAAATCACTCTACCTCAAGACCCAGCATTACCACTCTTGGGCATATACCCAAAGGATGCTCAATCATACCACAAGGACAGCTGCTCAACTATGTTCATAGAAGCTTTATTTGTAATAGCCTGTGGTAACATATTATTTGATTTATAATAACCCTGTACCTGAGGATACAGAAAGCAAAGGCAGGCACACTAGTTAGCTATAGAAGCCAGGTGGTAGTGGTACACACCTTTAAACTCACCATTAAGGGGGTAGAGGTAGACCATCTCTGTTAGTTCAAGGCCACACTAAGCTACACAAAATTGATCCAGTCTTAAAGAGAAACAGCTCACACAAAGATCATCTCAGCCCTTGGGATCACACACCTTTAATCCCAGAGCTACAGAGGTATAAAAAGAAAAGGGTCACATGTGGAGATTTATTCTGAGGCTTGGAGGAGAGCTGATGGAGACAAGATAAGCCCTTTTAGCCTGAGGTAGAGGTAAGAGCTAGTGGCTTGGCTGCTTTGCTTCTCTGATCATCAGCTTGAAACTTGAACCCCAATATCTGTCTCTGGATCTTTTATTATTTGTGCTACAATATTCAGAAAGTGGAAACAACCTAGATGTCCATAAACCAAAGAACAGATAGAAAAATGTGGTACATTTGCACAATGTAGTATTACTCAGCTGTTAAAAACAATGACAACATGAAATTTGCAGACAAATGGATATAGCTAGACAAAAACATCCTGAATGAGGTAACCCAGACACAGAAAGATAAACATGTCATGAATTCACTTTTATGTATACAGGGTGTTAACTAAAGATTAACCAAGCTTCAATTCCTAGACCTAGAGAGGTTAGGTATAGAGGAAGGGACTGGGAGGAACAAATGAATCTCCCTAGGAGAAAGAGATAGTTTTATGGGTATACTAGGGCTAGTGTGGGGTAGGAGGATCAAGTGTGGAGGAGGAGGGGTGAACGAAAATGAAGTGGAAGGAGGGAAGGCAGGTAGGACACAGCTAGAACTGAAGGGCATTTGAGGGGCTGTATGGAAACCTAATGTAGTAGAAACATCCTAAAACATATAAAGGAAATCCTAATGTAGTGTCCAAATAATGAGGGAGTCAGAGTCCTAACTGGCCTCCTCTTGTCACCAAATGAAGCTTCCAATACAAGGACTGGGTTACATCCAGTTGAGTTGTTGGCCAAAGTGGTACCATAGAAATTCCCAAACAACCCAGTTGGCTGCCAAGACAGTATGTTGCTCTCCACAAACTGACAGTAAGGCCCTGTTGCTAAAGACAACCCACACACAACCCACTGAAAATAGAAAGGTCAAGCTGGTGCCTACATAGAACCCTCACCCCTGCCCCATGTTCTAGTGTCTTTGGTGTGGGAAGGTACTCTGCAGGCTACCAAAAGAGCAATGTAAACACCAATCCAGCTACAAAGCCTTTGCTCTACAATGCTGTCCTGCCTGAAAAATATGCTATGGTAATAGTGGCACAAAACTTAAAGGAGTAACAAAGCTACTTCTGATGTGACTGAAGGTTCACTCCACAAGATGGAACCCATACCTGACACTTCTTGGGTAACCAAGAACCAGAGAATGGAGAGCCAATGGTAAACAAAAATATTACTGGTCTTAAAAAATGTAGAGATAAAGATGACTCCTAATGATATTTTGCTATAATCACAGGTTAGTGCCTTATTCAGCCACCATCAGAGAAGTTTCTCCCTGCAGCAGATGAGAACAGATGCAGAGACACATAGCCAGACATTACACAGGGATAAGGACCTTGGAACACACAGCCGTACTTGGAGTGTATCAACCCCCCCCAACCCCCACCCTGAGCTCAGGGAACTGTAAAATAGAGTACTTAATTGGTCTAAATAATAAAACCCCAAAGTCAGATATAGAGGAAAATGGTGAGAAATCAGAGAGAAGAACCAAGCCAAAGCCATCTTAGCTTAGCATCTCAGCAGACATGAGAGCAATTCCTGTTTCTTCTCACTTATATCCTCTCTCTGCCCTGCCATCTCACTTCTTGTCTGTGCCCAGTCATCTCACTTCTTGTCTGTCTGTACAGACCTCCAGACCTCTATGGTTAGCTAGCAGCAAGCTTCATCCTCTGATCTTCAGACAGGCTTTATTTGTACAAGCAAGATATCACCACAGGGAACCCCATAGAAGAAGAGGTAGAAAGATTGAAGAGATAGAGGCACAAGGAGAACAAGTCCCTTTAAATCAACAGGCAAGCTCATATGAACTCACAGAGACTGAAGCAGCAAGCACAAGTGTTATGAGTAAGGTTTTTTTTCCCTGCTGGTCTGGTCCCACTGCCACGCCAGCCCCAAATAACACACAGAGATACTGTATAAGGTATAATGCTGTTGGCCTGTTTCTACTGTTTCTTATTGGCTGGCTCTGTCTCAATGATTAACCCATTTCTATTAATCTAAGTATTTCCACATGGTATTACCTTATTGGAGAGAGAGCCCGGCATACTACCCTGTAGGTCCTCCATCTTGAATCTCCTCCCTACCATTTCCTCTCTCCTCCTAGTCTCCTAGACCTGCCTATCTTGCTTTCCTATTGGCCAATGGTGCTTTATTCACTAACCAATATGAGAAACATTTACAGAATGACATCTCCCATTACACAAGGGTCTACAAGGGTCTGCACTAGGTCCTCTGATTATATGGTATAGCTTTCAGTTTAGTGTTTTTATGAGTATCCTGAATGTGTGAATAGGTGAGTCTCTGATTCTTGTGCCTTCTCTTGGGTTCTTTTTCTTATGTTGCTTTGCTTTGTCCAACTTCAATGTGATGGACTTTCTTCAGTTTTACTATATTAAATGTTTTATTATCTCTCAGAAGTCTGTTCTTGTCTAATAAGAGGCAGAAAGGAATAGATCTGGAGGGAAGGGGAGAGGAGGGAGGTGGAGAAGAACTAGGAGATGTACAGGGAGGGAAAACTCTA
This sequence comes from Cricetiscus sungorus, assembly GCA_030556225.1. Classification (NCBI taxonomy): domain Eukaryota; kingdom Metazoa; phylum Chordata; class Mammalia; order Rodentia; family Cricetidae; genus Cricetiscus; species Cricetiscus sungorus. The sequence continues at coordinate 6,316,144 of JANBXA010000126.1, forward strand.
ATCATGATATCCTGTGTGAGGAAAAAAACTATTTTCACTGAAAATGGAAAAAATCAATGGAAGAGAAAGATGCCTCATCATATATAAGGGAGCCTTATTCAATAATCAAGAGCAACCTTTCACTTAATGAAATGATAAGTTCAAAGAGTTAAACTTAAAAAGTGTGTTAACGATACCATATCCAGAAAAACTTGCCCCCCCCAAAATAAAACAAACAAAAAACAACAAAAAACCCACTTCCTCCTCAGAGGGTTATCACCATTAACTAAATACATTACAAAAGACAATGTTAAAGGATGCTTCCCTGGAAACAAAGGGATAACTGAAAGCAACAGAAAAGAAAAATTAGAACAATACTGTAATGCTAAAAAGGTGATACATGAATCACTTTTAATTCAATAATACCTTGAACGAAAGTATAATATTATGACAAAATATATCATTACAAATATGATGTAAAATACATAACATTGCCAATAAAATAAATTATGCAAAGTCAAAGTGTAGAGAATTTTTATAGATTTGGAAGTAAGTTAATATAATCTTAATATATATTTCTATAATTACAAGGTGTTCTATCTAAGCCTTTTATAAACCAAGGAAAATCATCTAAGAAAGGTGCACCAAAAATGAGAAAGAAATCAAAATGTCTCTGCCAAAATAGAGAGTAAGAGAGAAAAACACGACAGAAAACAACAACAACAACAACAAACTAGAGAGAGTAAGTCCTACCTAATCAATATTTCTTTATGTGCAAATGGATTAGGATCCTCACTCAAAATACAGTGACTGAATGGATAACCAAATCACAAAATAAGATGTAACAATGTTAATTACAAGATACTCACGAAATGATTATAGAAGATGAATAAGCGTGACTACACTTACTTCATATTAAGTAGCTTTTAAAGCCAAAAAATGTTAGAAGACAAAAGAGAAAATTCTATACTAGTAAAAAACTAAGTCAATTCTAAAGGAATAAATAACAATTGTGAATATATATGCACCCAAAAATGAAGCATAATATATATAAAACAATTGAAAAATTTAAAGAAAAACACTGTAATAGTGGAAAGGAAAACTTCACAACTATTCTTCAAACAGCTTATATAAACTAAATAGTAAATTTAAAAGAGAACAGAGAATTTGAACAGCACTCTGAACTAACTGAAACTAAAAGTTGTGTGTGTGTGTGTGCGCGCGCGTGTGCGTGCACGCGCTCACACACCCAGTAGTAAGATACTTATTCTCCTGGAGGACAAACCCAGAATTCTTGAACAATAGCACAAACTAACTGAACCTAATAAATACATACACAATATTCCACTCAAAGTACTAGGGCAAACAAAACACAACATATCAAAAATATGGTATGCAGGAAAAATAGAATCAAGTAGTAATTTTGTCATGATAAATAGCTCATTTTTTAAAATTGTTATTCTTCCTCATACGCTACATCCTGACCAGTTTCGCCTCCTTTTACTCCTCCTAGTCCCTCCTCCTACCTCCCCTTTCACCCAGATCAACACTTCCATTTCCCTTCAAAAATAAAAATTAAAAAATTAAAAAAATAAGTCCTCCTAGGGATATCCACCAAACACAGCATAACAAATCACAATGAGACTGGGCACAAACTCTTATATCAAGGCTGGATGAGGCAACCCAGTAGAAGGAAAAGAGTCCCAAGCACAGGCAAAAGGGTCAGAGACATCTCCCCACCAACTCCCATTTTTGGGAGTCCCACAATAACAGCAAAATACACAATTATAAGGCATAGGTTGAGGACCTAGCTCAGACCCATACATGGCCCATGTTTGCCATTTCAGTCTCAGTGAATCCCTATGAACTTTGTTTAGATGATTCTGTAGGCTGTGTTCTCCCAGTGTCCTTGACCCTCTGGTTCCTAAAATCCTTTCTCCCCATCTTCTGTGGGATTTCCCTGGCTCCACCTAGTGTTGGCTGTGGGACTCTGCATCTGTTTACATCAAATGCAGGATGATGTTCCTCTCATAACAACTGGGAAAGGCACTAATCCATGAGCAAACAGAATATCATTAGGAATAACTTCATCAACATTTTTCTTCAGTCGTGTTTGGTTCTATCCTGGGTCTCTGTGCGGTCCTGTTCCTGGCCATCCAAGAAGGACAAAAGAACAGACTCCATGAACTTCCAAACTTCTAGGAACTAGATAAAAGAATTAAGATGAGAATGGATAAGGAAGATGTGGCACATTTACACAATGGAATACTACTCTGCAGGGAAAAAAAATGAAATCTTGAAATTCGCAGGCAAATGGATGGAACTTGAAGAGAAGAAACCATCCTGAATGAGGTAACCCACAAAATGAGGTAAGTCACAAAAAGAGACCATAGTATTTCAGACATAGAACAAAGGATTACCAACTTATAATTCACACCATCAGAGAAACTAGGATACAAGAAGGACTCTAAGAGATTCATATGAGGTCCCTCACAGAAGGAGAAAGGGACAAGATCTCCTGAGCATATTGGGACTGGAGGGGGGCAGTGAGTGGAAAGGGGGCTAGGAGAAAGAGAAGGGGAGAAGAGGAAACCACATGGGACTAGGAAGATTGAGCCAGGGGAGAAATAGATGAGAGAAGAGGAGAGAGAGAGAGAGAGAGAGAGAGAGAGAGAGAGAGAGAGAGAGAGAGAGAGAGAGAGAGATTTTATAGGTTTAAAGAGAAAACTGACTCTAGAGAAATGTCCAGAGACCTACAAGACTGACTCCAACTAACAATTTGAGCAACAGTGGAAAGTCTACCATAAATGCCCTTCCCTGATAATGAGAACAACAACTAACTTATCCCATCATCATAGAGCCCTCATCTAGTAGCTGATGAAAACAGAAACAGATACCCACAGCTAAACACTGAGCTGAACTGGAATCCAGATGCAGAGACGGAGGACAAGACCAGGCTACAGAAACACATGGCTGACCTGAAAAAGGAGGAGCTAATGGGCCCCCAGACTGATAGATTGGAATCCAGCAGTGGACTGACTCAGACTCCCTGAACATGGGTCTCAGTTAGAAGGCCTGGGCAGTCAAAGGGACCTCTGACAGTGGAACCAGGATGTATCCCTGGTGCACAAAAGGACTTTGGGAGCACATTCCCCATGGAGGGATACTCCCTTTAACCTAGAGGCAGGAGGGAGGTCCTAGTCCCTGCTCCAAATGACTTGACAGATTTAGATGACCCCTCCTGAAAAGCATCGCCCTACATGTGGAATGGTGGGGGGATGGGAGAAGAAGGTAGTCACAATAGCTAAGAAATGTCTTTCAACTGATTAAAGGATAATGAAACTGCAGTTCATATACACTATAGAAAACTATTCAGCTGTAAAGACAAACAAAATCATGAAATTTCCTGGTAACGGGATGGAACTAAAAAGAGTATACTGAGGGAGGTAACCCAGAATTAGAAAGACAAATGTCAGATGTTCTCTCTCATCTGCAGTTACTGGCTCCAAGTCTTCAGATGTGCATATATAACCTAGAGTAATTACAGAAAGCAAGAAAGTAAAAAGAGGCTACTTCAGGGCAGGGAGCAATAAAGTGGGAAATAGCAGGGTACAAGTGATCTAAAGGGAGAAGTGGCGGAAAGTGAGAGGGCTTTAATTGTGGTTTGAGGGAGATAAATACAGAAGAAGGGAGTAAAATAAAAGTAAGAAACTATCATCTAAATAAACGTACAATACATGTAAGTCAGTATAAATAGACATACATAGTTTAAAGGAAAATTTCCCATCTGATTGACAATGTTCCCTTTAAGAGTCAAAGACTATCTAACAAAAACATCCCCATCCCTGAGCATGAGAATTCCTATTTTGAGTTCTTGGTCAGAATTGTCCAAGATATTCCCAAAACATTCCAGGCTACTGCTATTTTTCTCAGTTGCTCTCCCCCCCCCCACACACACATACATACACATACAAGGAAGAAAGTAAATTCCCAGTGTTTAAGACACCATGTAGTTCAGACTCAGGGACCAGAGCCTCTCTGAGCAAGAACTGACCTGAAAGCCTCCTCCCTGAGAACTAGCTTTCATTGTACAAGAAGGATCCATGCAAGTTTCCAAAGGAGGAAAGTACCTAGCTATGATGTCTATTAATCGCAAGAATGATAAGTATGGCATAACCCTAAGGATACAATAGTGACACACATACCTTGGTGGTAACTAACAATCTCTAATTGAGCTTAAGGCTCATTCAACAAGAAGGAAATTATACTTAGTACTGGAAACATAGCCAAGTACCTTGGGCTATTGAAGTCATTGATATTGGAAGAAAACTCTTAAGTTCCACTTTACTAAAACAGTATAATCTCTAGCTACATTCTAAATATTTGCCCTTATGCCCACAGATAAGTGACATTCTCACCTATTACTAAGGAAACTTCTCTTGCAACAGGTAGAGATCATTATAGAAACCTGTAACAAATCAAAATGTAGGATTGCAGAGCACAATTACAACTTATATATCTACAACACAACTTCTGTACCTAACACTCAGCGTGGCAGAGATTTTAAGAGACAGAAGAATAGGAAGTTTTCTGTGAGACTGTGTCTTATAGGAATGTCAGAAGCAACAGCATGGCTCCCTAAACATGACCTGAACTAGGGTGACAAAAATAGACATGGTTACATGGAAGGGACAAGGCAGGAGAGTTTAAACCTAGACAAAGTACTATAGGTAAATAGAGGATGCTGATGGTAGAAAGAGTGGTTTTCCCCAAGAACATACCAATTGGTTATCCAGTACAAATGGTCAGCCCTGAAAATATATATACATATAAGTAATGTTATATAGGGTGAGTAGGTTGTATTTATATGTTTAGGAATACACACACATTTATGTAACAACAATGAAATGCCATAAATTTGAGAGAGAGCAAAAGGGTTGCATATAGGAGGGAAAGAGGAAGGAAAATGAAGGTAGAATGATAGAATTAAATTATAATCTTAAAATTATCTGATCAACTATGTTCATAGCAGCATTATTTGTAATAGCAAGAACCTGGAAGCAACCTAGATGCCCCTCAACTGAAGAATGGATAAAGAAGATGTGGCACATTTACACGATGAAATGTTGCTCTGTGGGGAAAAAAACCAATGGAATCTTGAAATTTGCAGGCAAATGGATGGAACTTGAAAAAACCATCCTGAATGAGGTAAACCAGTCACAAAAAGAGGAACATGGTATGTACTCACTCATATGTGGATTTTAGACACAGAGCAAAGGATCACCAGCCCATAATTCACACCACCAGAGAAACTAGGATACAAGGAGGATTCTAAGAAATCATATAAGGTCCCTCACAGAAGAGGAAAGGGATAAGATCTGTGGGCATATTGCAAGTAGGGGGGCAGTGAGTGGAGAAGCAGCTAGGAGAAAGAGAAGGGGAGAAGAGGAAAGCACATGGGACTAGGAAGATTGAGCCAGGAAAGGAATAGATGAGAGAGAGACAGAGACAGAGACAGAGACAGAGAGAACATAAAAGAGGGAGAAATTATAGGTTTGAAGAGAAATTGAATGTAGAGAAATGTCCAGAGACCTACAAGTCTGACCCCAACTAACAATTTGAGCAACAGTGGAAAGGCTACCATAAATGTCCTTCCCTGATAATGAGAACAACTAACTTATCATCATAGAGCCCTCATATAGTAGCTGATGGAAACAGAAGCAAACACCGACAGCTAAACACTGAGCTGAACTGGAATCCAGATGCAGAGAGGGAGGACAAGACCAGGCTACAGAAACACATAGAGACAGCTGACCAGAACAAGGAGGAGCTAATGGGCCCCCAGACTGATAGATTGGAATCCAGCAGTGGACTGACTCAGACCCCCTGAACATGGGTCTCCGTTAGATGGCCTAGGCAGTCTAAGGGACCTCAGACAGTGGAACCAGGATGTATTTCTGGTGCACAAAAGGACTTTGGGATCACATATCCATGGATGGCTACTCCCTTAACCTAGAAGCAGGAGGGAGGGCCTAGTCCCTACTCCAAATGACTTGACAGATTTAGATACCCCTCCTGGAAGGCATCACCCTACATGTAGAGTGGGGGGAGGTGGGAGGGGAGGGTGGTTGGGGAGGATGGGAGGGTGGGAGAGAGGGAAAAAGGGAGGGATGGAGGGAGGGAGAGGGAACTGCGATTGATGTGTAAAATTTAAAAAACCATATATATATATATATATACATATATATATAATATAATAAGTTTTAAAAGATAAATTGCCAAACATTACCTAGACTGTGAATAAGGGAGATAACATTCCAAACTCAGTAAAAGACATTATAACTGGAGCCAAGAAGATGGTCCAGTGATTACAGTGATTTCTATGCAAGCTTGAGAACCACAGTTGGGATATTCAATACCTATGTAAAAATGTCAGGTGGCAAGTTCAATTCCAGAACACAGAAGGCAAAGACACGATCCCAAGAGCAAGCTACATATCCAGACTTGCCATGCAGGCAAGCTCTGTGTTCAAATGAGAGACATCGCCTCAATATATATGGTGGAAAGTGATTGGATAAGACACTGGGTGTCATTATTCCTCCAAGCACATGCACACACATATGCACATGCACACACATGAAAACATGAAATACATGCATGAATACATGAAAACATGCATGTATTCATGCACACATACTACAAACACAGTAAAACAACTGATGCCTTAGAAATAGCAGGATTATAAAAAACTTAAATAATTATGTCAACAAATTTGATGGAATAAAAATATGAATAGATTTCTAGAAATCATCAACATACCAACACAGAACAATGAAAAAATAAAAGTTTGTACAAACATATGACTGGTAAAGTCAATGGATTAGCAATCCAAAACCTAGAGCTAGAGGCCTAAGTAAAGACAACAGGCCAATACTGCTACTGAGCACAGATGCAACAACACTTAACAAAAACTAGTAAGCTAAGCGGTCCAGCATATGACAGTGTTTATAAAATGATGAGGTGAGATTTGTCCCTACCATACACAAATATGTGAAAATAGTTAATATAATATACCATATCAAAAACAAACAAAAAATCCACATAGTTATCACAATATTACTGAAATATCATTTGACAAAATACAACCTCTTTCATAATAAAAAAACATTCAACAAAGTAGGAACACACAAAGTCGTTACATCAACAAAACAAAGGCTACATAAGATGAGCTCATAGCTAAAATCACTTTCCATGATGGAAAACTGAAATGTTTTCCTTTAAAATAAGCTGAAAGTAAGATGCTCATCTACTTAATTTAGCACTAAAACTCAATCCAAAGACATTAGGTAAGGAAAAGAATTAATGACATGTAAATTAGAAAGGGAAGAGTAAAAATGTGTCTGTTCACAGATGAAGTGATTTTATTTGTAGAAATTCCTGAAGATGGGCTGGAGTGATAGCTCAGTCATTAAGGCTAGGCTCACAACCACAAATATAAGAAGTTCCTGAAGACACCACAACACTATTAAAACTAACAAATGAATTTAGCAAAATTGCAGCATCTTAGTAAACATGCAAAAAGCTGTGTTTTCATCTATTGAAAATGAGCAATCCAAAATGAAGACAACTGCATTTCAATAGTTTCAAATTTTTAGAATACAAAGGAACAGCTACAAAAGTTATGAAAGATTTGTACATTGAAAACAACAAAACACAGATTAAAGAAATGAATGAAGAAATAGATTGAAAGACATAATGTATTAATAGATTGAAAGACTTAATGATATTAAAATGTCCATGTAACCCAAAGCAATCTACAGACTTGGTGCACTTTCTATTTAAAATTTGACATTTTAAAAAAATAAAAACTGAAAGAAGAATTCTAAAACCTATATAGCTCATCTAACAACACCCAATTTCTGGGACAATACTGAAAAAAAAGCATAACAAAACTTGAGATTTTGCAATCCCTGTGCCCAAGCTATATCACAAATGGAAATAAAACAGTATGAAACTGACATATAAAGGCAGACTTATACCAATTTGGAAATGAATAGAGAACCCAGGAATAAAAGGACATATATATATAGTTGAAATATTTTTCATATCAATGCCAAAGATGCATAACAGAGATAGTCTCTTCAACAGATGGTTCTGAAAAATACAGATCTGTATGAACAAGAATCCAGTTGAAGAGAAAAGGGAACATATGAGCAAGGGAGGTAAAGATCATGATGGAGAGATCTACAAGACAGCTGAACCAAGCTCGCAGAAACTCATGAACTCTAGACCTACAACTGTGGAGACTCCAGGGGACCAAACTAAGCCCTCCTCCATATGTGGGGGACAGTTGTGAAGCTTGGACTATCAGAGGGGCCCCTGGAAGTAGGACTATGATACAAACCTGGTACACGAGTTAGCTTGTTGGAGCCCATTCCCCATGGTAGGATGCCTTGTTCAGTCTTAATGCTTGGTAGAGGGGGCTTGCCTATGTTGACTCCTCATGGGAGCCCTTAACTATGAGGAGGAATGGACTGGGGGTGGGCTATGGGTAAGTGAAGGAGGGTGGTAGGAGGTAAAGGGGTTGCATGGAGGGATGAGAGAGAGAACTGTGGTTGGAATGTAAAATGAAACCAAATATTAGATAGAAAAAAGAATTAAATTGTTTACTAATCCTATAACATACATAAAAATAAATTCTAAATCTATTAAAACAGACTACATAAACTAAAGACCTAAACTTAGGACCTGAAATTGTAAAATCTATAAATGAAACACAGGGGCAAAGCTTCACAATATTGGTCTTGGCAATAAATTCTTTGGCTATGACATGAAAAGCACAGAAAAGAAAATTAAATAAACAAGCAAGTGGAAATAGATTCAATTTAAAAAGCTTCTACATAGCAGATTTATCAACAGGTCCAGTGTGGTGGTGCATGCCTTTAAAGATCCCAGCACTTGAAAGGCAGAGCAGATGTTGAGTTCAATGCCAACCTGCTCTACAGAGCAAGTTTCAGGACAGCCATGGCTATGTAGAGACCCTGTCTCGAAAAACAAAAGGCAAATCTATCAACATAGTTGAGAGCTAACACACAGAATGGAAGAAAACCGTAAAACCTGTATTTCAGGTAAGAGACTAGTAAACAAAATAAAGAAATCATACAAGTGAGCACAAAAACAAACCCATTATAATACAGACGAATGGCCTGAATAATTCTTCCAAGAACAAATGGCTAATAGGTATATGAAAAAAAATTCCCAACATTACTAATCACAAGAGAAACTCAGGTGTTAAAATTTCACACTTTTAATATGGTCATTGTTTTTAAAAAGGCAATACAAACAGAAAATAATTATTGTTCCCTAGTGTGTTATATTTATGATTTTTGCTAATAACTATATTTATAGCTGTTATTTCCACAGGGGATGGGTAACTATCTGATATGCTCATTTATTTACCTACTTATATATACATCATGACACATTTTATAAATTCTATAAAAAATTAGGTTTACTTTCTTTTCAGATTGACATACAAAGCAATGGGTTTCATTATAAATGTAATATTAAAAATTAAACCTTTTGTCATTATTGCATCAACTATAAAATAGTCTAGCCATCAAAAACAGTATTGAATTTTCTTATTAAGTTAAAAATAGATTTATAAGATTCAACAACCCCACTATATTAAAAAAAAAACAGAGCTAAATATATGCTATCTACAGGGTATTTGTCTCAAACATAAAATGGCTACACTGAAAGTAAGTGGATGGAAAAGTTATGCCATTGAAATAGCAAGGGTTTTGCAAAATAGCCTGGGATAGCCTGGGAATCCTCTGCCCTGCTGCCTTTGTCTCTCAGGTGCAGGAATTCCAAGCACATACTCCCACAATGAGCTAAAATGTTTTTTTTTTAAACAAAGCATGTATACTGATATCAGATAAAGTAACATCAGAGAAAAGTAACTTATCCAAGAGAAAGAAGAACATTACAAGAAAGAGAAAAGATGACATCTAAGAATGGTATAGAAGATGCGGTAGACGTGGACTGAAATGAGAAAGCTTTGTGGTGAGGGTATAACAAATATCTGGATGCAATGTTGGGTTACAGGAAGCGATCCATGTGGAAAATGTTTACAACAACAAATTGCTTACAAAAATGCTAAATCTAAATGAGATCAACATTATATTTATTGATATTGTGTGTTTATACAAGGTAACACTGAAAGAGGTTAGTTAAGGATTTAACAACACTTCTCTACCATTTTTTCCTGAAATTAAAATATAATCTTGTTGTTTTCTGGGCTGGAGAGATGGTTTCAGTGGTTAAGAGCACCAGCTGTTCCTCCAGAGGACCTGGGTTCAAGTCACAGCATCCACATAGCAGCTCACAACTGTCTGTAGCTCCAGTTCCAGGGGATCCAACACCCTCATACAGACATATTTACAGATAAGAATGCAATGCATGTGAAATAAAATTAAATCGTTTAAAAAATTACATTGTTTTCCCCTTCTCTGTTGGGGTGTGTGAGAAGGGTTGGAGCTCTCTTTTAAATTATGGTCTCTTTATTTAATTGTTGAGATGTATGTATGTATGTATGTATGTATGTATGTATGTATGTATGTATGTATTATGTATGTATGTGTACAACCTAAGATTCAGATTCAGGGATCATAGGAGGAAAAAAAGGTAGAAAGTTTTGAGAACCAGAGAAACAGGAAGATGGTGTGAAGTATTATCTCTCCAAGAAGTAGGAAAAGCTACACTAATGAATTTTTCAATATGACTGCCTCTCTATATTGCTTTCAATTTCCCATATTTTTTCTTTTAAAATATAGCAATACAGTATTCATTATTCATATATTTAGATACATGTTACTGAACTTAAGGGGTCACAACCTGTCCCCCCCAAATCAGTCAGGCCACCTCTATGCAATAAGCCAATAAAAAGAGCCAAAGTAATAGTGGAAAGCAGAAAAAAGAGATTTATTCAATTATGGCCACATTGGGAAGAGGGATAAGAGATCCAAAAATCCCTTCATGTCAGTCCTCACAGTCCTAAAGTGGAATTACAGTTTAAATAGAGTGCCAAGGATTATAAATATCTAAATAGTCCCAGTCAAGATGTGATTCCCCATCCACCAATGACCCATCATTATCTGAGATACAGTTTCATCCTGTACTGATCAGTTTGTAGAACTCTGTAAAATCTCTTTCCAGTACACAAATTTCCCTTCTCTCTTGAAGCCTTTTCTTTCTCCCAATATGCTATTCCTTAGAAAATTCTCATTTATTTGGTGCTCATTGTATCAATAGTCTAATAGTCAGATTGAAAGACTCAAGTGTCTTTCTGGGTGTATAATAATAATTTTTTACTTTTGAAATTATAATACAAATACATCATTTTCCCTGTTCTATCTTCTCCAATTCCCGTGGAACTCCTTTATTCTCCTTCAAATTTATGGCTCTTTTTTGGTCTTATCTATATGCATATTCAGAAATATACCTAGTCAGCATATATAATGTTACTTATGTGTATATGATCTCCCTAGAAGCTGACTACTTTTCTTCCTAGTGGAAGTTCCTCATATGACTAGGCCATACTTTCTTTTCTTGGTTTCCATGAATATCTTCCATATTCTTAATAAAAATAATATATATATACAAATATACATACACATGCATCATTTTTCTTTAAGCTGGTTTAAATACATCTTTATTATTTATTACCCCCCAAATTTTTTAATGGAGACTACTTATTCTACCCAGGTTGGTCTCAAACTCATAAACTAAAGCAGTCTTTCTTTGCTCAGTCAAATGAGTACTGGAACTACAAACATACCTCTATACCTGACTTACCAAATGATTTAAGTGACAGTGAAAACAAAGTATTCACATCATAAAGCTCCAAAATTTTATATAAAGCATTGTGGCCACAGCTTCGTTTTCTGCTTGGATTAATCCTTAATGAGAAAGTTCATCATCAAGTCCCTATTCTTTAACCAATTCCTAGGTCTACCTAAATAAGACACACTTATACTCAATTTGCAAACAATTATCTTATTTTATGTGTATGGGTGTTTATATTTGTCTGTGTACCTGATGCCTGAGATCAGAAGGGGGAATTGGGTCCCCAGGAACTGGAGTTACACATGGTTGAGAGCTACCATGTGGATGCTGTGAGTTGATCCTGGGTCCTCTGAAAGGGCAGCCAGTGCAGGTAATCACTAAGCCATCTCTCCAGCCCTCATATTCAATTTTACATGAAAATATTTTCCAAATAGTTATCCTAATATTGTACTCCCCTCTGTTGATAAAGACTACAAAGAACTAAATAGATTTCCTACTGTGCATTGGATGGATAGCTCTGTAAAACATTTTCAGTCTCTCTCATCCACAAATAAACATACAGCACAAATTCATTACACATGTAGCAGGAATGGCAAGGCTGGAGTGAAACAGAAAAAAATGACAATTATTAAAAACAACAACCAAAAAACAAAAGGGCTGGGTGGTGGTGGTGGTGCATGCCTTTAATCCCAGTATTTGGGAGGTAAAGGCAAGGAGATTTCTTAAGTTTGAGAACAGTCTGGTCTACAGAGCAAGTGCCAGGACAACCAGGACTACACAAGAGAAATCCGGTCTCCATAAACAAAGGGGGGGAGGGAAAGCTGAATTTCTACTCCAATTAGCCGCTCATTTTGTAGTCCAGGCTAGCCTATAATTTATCATGTATTTCAAGCTTGCCTTAAACTCAGAGCAATTTCCTGCCTCAGCTTTTTGAGTATAGCAATTATAAGTTTATGCCACCAAGTCTGATTCATTCAATTTGTTACTTTAGAACTGAAGAAGATGAAAATGTGATGCATTTACACAATGGAGAATTACTTAGCTGTAAACAAACAAACAAACAAAAAAGACATCATGAAATTTGCAGGCAAATGGATGGAACTAGAAAAATATCATCCTGAGTGAGGTAACCCAGACCCAGAATAAAAATCATGGTATGTATTCACTTATAAGTGGATATTATGTGTGAAGTAAACCATCTCCCTGGGAAGGGGAAATAGAATAGATTTTGTGAGTGAACTGGGGGCTGATAGGGATGGGAATAGAAGGGATAAGGTGGGGGCATATGGGGGGATATACAGGGAAAGATAACTAGAATTGGGGGGCATTTTAGGGATGAGGTTGAAACCTTGTGCAAGGGAAGCTCCACCGAATCTATGAGAGTAACTCTAGCAAAGACTCCTTCCTAGTAATAGGGGACACGAAGCCTGAAATGGCCAACTCCTATAAACAGGCAAGGCCCCAAGTGGAGGGATTGAGATACCAAGCCAGACACAAAACCTTCAACCTACAGCCTGTCCTTCTTGCAGAGTGTTCTGGGACTGGAGCCTAGCATAATCCTCACCAGAGACCAGGGAGACTTCATCCAGAAACTGATGGAAGTAGAGGCAGAATCCCACAATTAATATTTAGGCAGAGCTCAAAGAGGCCTGCAGAAGAAGGGGAGGAAAGCTCAAAGGAACCAGAGGGGTCAGGAACACCAGCAGAACACAGGCCACAGACTCAACTGACCAGAATTTATGGGGGTCTGCCCTAGATCCTCTGCATATATGTTATGGCTGAATAGCTTGGTGTTCTTGAGAAATTTCAAACTCAAGAGAGATGGGACTGTCTCTGCCTCTTTGCCTGCTTGTGGGACCCTTTCCCTTCTGCTGGGTTGCCTTGTTCATGGTATGTGCCTGATCTTATTATAGCTTGTTATGCAGTGTTTGGTTGACATCCCTAGGCGGTCTGCTCTTGTGTATGGGGAAATGGAGAGGGGATGGGGGGTGAAGGATGAATCTTCAGGAGAGGGGAGGTTGGGGAAGAGGAGGGAGAAAAAAACAAATGAGTTTAATTTCTATTTCAATTCTAATTAGTCTAACTAGTGTATGCTGTTGCTCCCCCTGCTAATATATGTAAGATCTAAAACCCATAAATTAAAAGCCCAGAGTTACATGGTAGAAGCAAAATATCACTATAGAAGTCATAAAAACAAAGAACTAGCTTTTATTCCGTCTTGGAAAAGTATCAGTGGTAAATCATAAGCCTCTAGCAACTACTATTATGTGTTCCTGGCTGTGCTAATGTTAACTTGTCAAGCTAACTGGAATTTAATCTGAGAATATCAGAAATTTTAAGTTTTAGGTCTTATTACTACATAATACACTTCTATCAGTATTAGTAGCTTTATTTTTGAGATAGGGTCTCACTTTGTAGTCCAGGCTAGCCTATAATTTATTATGTGTGTCAAACTTGTCTTAAACTCGGAGCAATCGTCCTGCTTCAGCTTCTTGAGTCAGAGATTACAAGCACATGCCACCAAACTTGATTCATTCAATTTATGACTTTAGAACAAAGGAAGAAAGTCCTAGAGTTTTATTATTTTCAGATCTTTGGCAGCACCATAAATATATTAAGATTATGAGATGCAATGTTAAAGGTGCATTTTACTTTCTCCCTCTGATGAATCAATAAAAACATGTTTATAGAAGTTATAAGAGTTTACATTCAAGTTATATTTCCACTGCACTTTCTACATCTGGAAAGAGCTTGCAACGAATATCACCTTATTTTTTTTTTCACCACAAACTGATGCCAACATGAAAGTTCAAAGCCTGAATCTGGAAGTACAGTTGTGAACATGAGTGCTGGGAATTGAACCTGGGTCCTTAACCACTGAGCCACCTCTCCAGACCTACCCTACAATTTTTATATTTCTATGGAATCATAGGTATTCAAACTAATTGGGAGTAATAATGACACAATACATTAAAATTAAATAAACTGAGGGCCAGAGAGGTGTCTCAGTGGTTAAGAGCATGGGCTGCTGTTCCAGAGGACCTGAATTAAATTCTCAGCACCCATATGGCATTTCACAACAGTCTGTAAACTCCAGTTCCAGGGGATCTGACACTTTCACACATAGGCCAAACAACAATGCAAATACACATTTTTAAAATATATAAATCATAAAAATTAAGTACACAGACAATAATAAAGATAATCTAATAAATATTAGCCTTGAATTTATATAGGGAAAGAGACAGAATGTATTGCAGAATTCAGCAACAACCATTAAATGTATTAGCATGATACATTCAAGCCAGATGTGATAGCACACACCTGTAATCTCTGCCCTTGCAAAGTGGAGGCCAAAGTCATCCTCAACTATTAATTTAGGCTACACAAGACTCTGTCTCAAACAAAAAGAAATAAAAAGGAAACAAATAAAACCCAAATATATAATTATATATAGACTCTGTAAATAAAAATCGTATGTCACATTTCATATGTGAACTGGTTTCCTGTTTGAGAAAGTGAAATGGTATGGGGTTTAAAATGAGGAGGGAGATTAGAAGATAGGGCAGAAAAGGGGGAGGCAAAGGGATAAAAAACACTAAGGATGTTTGAAAATAACATACGGAGATGGCTATTTTTTATTGTTTATGTATTTATTTAACATCCCAGCAGCAGTTTTTCCTCTGTTTTTAAAGCTCCTCTCTCTGTGTGTAATATATTATATTATATATTATTGTATAGTAAATATAGATATTTAATTAATATTAAAGTAGTTTAAGGTAGAAGTCAAGAAATACCATAGAATTGGAAAATTTTGAATTTATCTTGGAAGATACTATATCAACACAAAATATTGACAATAAGACAGAATGGAAAAAATAAGGGTTCCCTTTTATTATAAAAAAATTTTAAATCCTCAGTGTAATGGTATGATGGTATATTTATATTGTGAATATGAAATAATAAATTTTGAATTGATATGGATAAAAAGTAGTTATATGTAAACTCCTATTTACTTTATTCATCAAAGAAAATAATTTCTTTTAAAAATAAAATCTTAGTTATCCAGGTGTGGTGGCACATGCCTTCAATCCCAGTGTTTGAGAGGCAGAGGCAAGCAGATCTCTGTGAGTTCAAACCCAACAGAATGAGTTCTAGGACAGCCAGGGCTGTTACACACAGAGAAACCCTCCCTCAAAAAACAAACAAACAAACAAATAAATAAATAAATAAATAAACAAACTTAGCAATTTATTCCCCTCAGTTAGATACAATACTTTTTTTTTTTTTCATCAATCTTATTTATTTTTGTTTTTCAAGACAGGGTTTCTCTGCGTAACCCTGGCTGTCCTGGAACTCACTCTGTAGACCAGGTTGGCCTTGAACTCACAGAGATCCACCTGCCTCTGCCTCCCCAGTGCTGGGATTATAGGTGTGTGCCACCAACACCCAGCTTCGTCATTTTTTTTTCTTTTTCTTTCTCAGCTCGGGGTTGAGAGACCAGGATGTAATTGTCAGCCTAAATGGGCAACCTGTCACCACCACAACTGATGTCATTGAAGCTGTTAAGAACAATGATTTTCTCTCCATCACTGTGCTTGAGGAAGTCAAACCTTGTTTCTGACAGTTACACCTGAGATAATCAATTAAGTATCTTACTTTGGAAAACTAGCTAGCAAAAACAGTTATATGTTACCTGGTTTGTATCAAAGAAGTGGCAAAGATGGCTTTAGGACATTAAAAAAAATGGATACTTTGAATGCATGAACATGTTTGTACACACACACACACACATAAGCTACCTCTCTCTCTCTCTCTCTCTCACTCACTCATGGATCCTGAGGTTGAGGGTGCTTCTCTGCTGCAAGACAAAACAAAACAAAAAACCCAATAAACCTTTTAAGCCAAGTGGAAGCAGCCATGTGGTCTGATAAAATTTAAAGACAGGAGCAACTGGAAAGCAGGCAACTGAATCTTGATACTTTTTTAAAATCATGAATAATAATGTTCGTTCACACAACCTTAAATCAAATTACTTAGTGTAAAAATAATTTATTTTATATGCACCTAGCTTTTCAAACAATCAGGGACTCTTTCTCAATAGCTAATATACAATATATTGCATATATGTGCATCTTTTATAAAACTTGCTTAGTTAAGAGGTGAGGATGAATACAAGTAATATCCACATTAATTAAGTGAATTTAATCGGGAGTTTGATAATTCAGGCTGTAAAAGGATTTAGAAACACTAACACTTTCTGCATAATAGTTGTTAGCAATGGTTATTATAAAATGTCCATTTTCTCATTATTAATCTGTGAAAATTCAATTTCAGGTTTCAATGGATATTTATGGAATTTTCAAAGTGTTAACAAAATTCTATCACAGAATAAAACAGTGACAAAATTAACTTGTAACTAGGAAACTAGTATGAATTGTTATCTTTTAGATGACAATAGTTCAAAGAGCAATAACAAGTCATAAAAAAGATAATGAGAACTCCATGTAGCCATTCCTTATAAATACTAATTTACAATTTTCATGTGGAAGTATGTGTTTTGATGTGTTGCTAAAATACTTGAAGAATGAATCCCACTCTTTGTTCTTCTTCCCATACTGAAATGGCTCAGTATCTTTTGCTTGGTGAGGAAGTTTGTTTCAGAACAATTTAATACAAAGAGAATTGTTAGATAAAGGTCATGATTCCAATAAGCTCCCATCACAAAATTTTAGACATGTGCTCAAGAATAAAATTTTCAGCACACTGACATCATAAAGTTCATACTTTTGAATATGATCGTTTTAAAACTGCACACAAAAGGAAGCATCAGGTCATAATCAGACCTCTTGAGTGAGTACTCTCTCACTCGTGTAGCCTACTGTCACTCTTGACTTTGCTTTAAATAAAGATCTCCTGCTACTTTGCATTCTGTGTATTTCAAGTTTTTGAATAAAAGGCCAATAAACTGGAAACACTACACCCAGCACCCAACCATTAGTAACAATGAAATGATAATTTTATGAAACAACAATATTTGCTGAGCCTAGAAACAGTGAATTGTTGTTTGTTAGTAACAATGTTATCAAGAGAGACTACTGTGTTCAGAAAAAGATAACAAATGAAAAATACAGAGGCCTCAAATTTGAAGTTTAGGTAAATTGCTTCTTGGAGAAAATATGCGTAATTGTTACATCTATAATTCTAAAATGTAAAGTTATGTTAGGGGACATACAACTTTTTTGAAATAATACCAACAATGATCTTCAACTTGTAATGTGATTACATCTCAATAACTCAATCAAAAGTTCAAAACTTTGTAAATAAAAACTGAACTTAATGCACATAACCTAATGGACATCACAGCATAGGATCACATTACCCTAAAGTGTATTGTGTTTTGATTTTTGGTTTTTGTTTTTTTTCTCATGCCTTACTGGCAGCTACATATTATTGCAATTGTTCAGCACTACTAGAGAATAATGAACCATATATTATGGACAGAGTCAAAGGTAACCCTAGCAACTTTGAAAATATCTGTAAATGGGATGGTTTTCCTTGGGGACTTTGAAAGTACAGCACCTGTGGTCTTCAGGTTCAAGTATGGGTCAGGATGTGTACACACTAGTAAGCAACAGTACCTAGCAGCTGTGGAAGAGGATGCAGAGGAAGAAGATGAAGAGCATGTAAAATTCCTAAGTATAACTGGAAAGTGTTCTGCCTCCTGGCAGTGGTAGAAAGATTCCACAGAAAAAAATACGGGAAAGTAGTTGATAAACAAAATGGCAATGGAGAGAGGGAGTGTCATAGATACAATTTCCAGTGTTGTGACAAAACACCATGACCAAAAACAAATGTTTGGGGAAGGAGTATATCATCTAACAGCTTGTAGAAGCAGGGGGAAGGAACTCAAGGCAGAACCCGGAGGCAGGAACTGATGTAGAGGCCAGGGAAAAGTGTTGCTTACTGGCTTGCTCCCCATGGCTTGCACAGCCTGCTTTCTTATAGAACCTAGGACCACTAGCCCAGGGATGGCACCACCCACAACTTAGGACTAAGTTCTACCACATCAATCTTAAATCAATAAAATGCACAGCAGGCTCATCCTGTGGGGGCATTTTCTCAATTGTGATTCCCTCCTCTAAAATTACTCCAGCTTATGTCAAGCTGACAAAAGCTACTCAGTACAAGGAAGAAAGTAAAGCTCCAGTGAAGAAATCTGTACATGATACAACTTGCAGAAAATTACAAGATACAAATGCAGAAAATCCAAACCATTGTGGAAAAGATTTCAAACTATAAAAACTAAGATCCTTAAAAAGAATTTTCCTAAAACACTAAAAGGACTTAGCTCTGTAGAAAAAAATTAACGAAAGATTGCAAGCCAAGTGTAGGAAAAGGTGGTTCTCTTTCCAAAGAAGCCAAGTTCATCAATTATGTGAAGGATTGCTTCCAGATGACTGACCAGGAGGCTATCCAAGATCTCTGACAGTGGAGGAAGTCCCTTTAAGAAAATGGTTTAAACAGCTTGAAATTCTCCATCTTACCTCATTTCTGTAGCAAATGCTATCTGGCCTCTCCTTTTTATAATGCAAAGTGAAAACTTTTCCTACCATGTTTGATAAATCGTTGTTTAATATTGAAAGGTGGAACCCTACCCTTTGCTTGGTTTTAATTGCATGTGGTCTGTTGTGATAGGATGTAGTAATAGTGGTGGTCAGACAAAGAAATGACAGAAAGACAAAAGGTGGAATAAATAGTATCTTAGTAAAGAAAAATAGTTTTTACTGAATTCCTATTTCATTTATACAAATGCAATAAAATTTGAGAACTGAATTATAGTAAATCAGCAATCATCTCCAATTGCAGTATGGTTTGTTATTTTTCTATATGAAAACACTAATTTACAATAGCTGACCCAAACTTAGGGACTGTTAACATGTAACCAATTTTTAACATAGAAAAGAACTTTAGAAATGCACTAAAGTAAGTTTTACTAAGGTTTACAATTGAAGTTTAAACATATGTTACTTGTCAAAAATTAACACACACATTAACATCTTAAGACTTTGACAGGTATCAATTTCAAGACCCTAATATAACTCTTCCCTTTATCAGACATGGTAGCATATGATAAATAAAATTATATAATTTAATGAATGAAAATTCTTGTTGCTCATAGAATTTATCTGGAAGTAGACTTTGGAGAATATTAATAATATAAAGTTCTGTTTATTATGCTAGTGTAGTATAAAATTCTTTGATTATAGCCATGTTTTACTACACAGTGAAAATGTACATTTGTAAGATACATTAACTTAATTATTTGTATCTTCTTAGAAAACATTCTCACATGGCCCAGAATAGGATGATTGTGAACTAACTTCTATAACATGTAGTTGATCTAATGGTAATGTGATGAATTTTTCCTCCTTCCAATGAAGCATACAATTTCAAGAACAAGTATGACTTTTATATGAAGCCTTTTCAGACAACCCTTAGCCCTTAGTGAACTTACTCTTGATTTCTTAAGCTGTCATTACATACTTTTACATACTTTTCTATGGTCTAATTAATAGATTTTATCTGCATTTGAATTCTTCAGAACTGTATGTATGTATGTATTGGTGCTTTTTTTTTTTTAGTTTCAGTTACTGGTTACTGGCAATCAAACCAAGGGACTTATGCTTCTAGAGCATATATGTTCTGTCCTGATCCCCAGCAACATACCCTGGAACCTGTTTATAATCTGTTTTCTTCAATTTCCACTGAGTAGTAATGGACACTGAGTAGAATCTTGAAAATGAAAGCTTAATAAAAGTCTTTGAAATAAAATTAAAATAAACAAGCAAAAACAAAACTCCATTCCAGAGTTCAATGATCAAGTTCATTAATAACACTTGGAAAACAAAATATCATTTTATTATGTGATTATGAAAGTCTGTATAAATGCTCTGGGATATGTGGTAACTATCTGGCCATATTCATTTCCATGGAATTCTCTCCCTTTAGATCTAATAGTTTTTCGAATAATTAAGAGTAGAATTCATCAAGACATTTCCCAAAGAGAAACCACCTCTAAGTTTAAAATCTAGTGCACAACAGACAATTCAAACTGATGTTGAAAAGTATTTACTGTGGTTTTGTACTTTAAACACAAGAGCATCTCAACACAAAAGCAATCAATACAAAGCATTTCAACTAAAACGATCAGAAGATTGGCGGTGTTAAATTGCCAGATTTAAAATGGGCAGATTCCCCAGCCAAAGTTACCTAATCACAAATGGCATCTATATTCTTTTTAAAGTTCTGTAGCTTAAAAGGGTTACCGAGAACTCAATTTAGCTTTCCCATCATTGTGCTTCTTTCTCACCACTTCTTTGTAGATAAGAGACCTGAAATGGCTTAAAACTGTCAGGATGGAAGAGAGTGAGACAAAAGAACCCATTTTTTGTTGTCAGCCCACAGAAGTGCCTCACAATTAAAATTATACATCAACTCAAATTGAGTTCACTTTTAAAAGGGGTCAACTGGGACCTGTAAATTTTCTCAGTCATCTACTTTTTAAAAAAGCAGTCTCACACCTCAAAAATAACATTATTGTCAAAACACTTTGTAACTTTAGAACCTTATCTAATCATGGTATTCAAACTTTCACTTCAGGTGTCTCATGCCAAAGTTTTTGGGAAGTGACTATTTTCAACTGTAGCCCACTTTAAGAAGAACAAATAGATCACAACTATCCTTATGCTTATTAGGAGCATCTTAAGTTTCATCAACACATTTTTAAATGCAGAAGTGAGTCATTCTGGGTGAAGAGTACTTTATAAAACGTGTTCCCCATGTCAATCAATCATCTACTTTGTCTACTTATCAAGTTTGACGGTACTTTAGTTGTCAAATAGAACATGTGACTAGTTTTGGCTTATTATCATTATTATTACTATTATTTAACTTAACTAGTATCTGCCTAGTTTTACATGTTAGGAGTCAGGAACTAGGGATGTGGTTTGTAGAAGTGGATTGCATACAAGTATAAAGAATAATAAAAATTAAGGCACCACTCAAGCTATCTGGTCAATTCTTCAGTCATGAAGCAACAGCAATGTGGAGGATGGGTTCTTGACAAGCCTGAGGTCATGCTGCACTGTCTCCTGAGACCAAGAGTCAGAAACATAGTTAGAGCAAGGAGAAATGGGTGAACAGGACACTAGGAAAACCTGTCTCGAAATCAGAGACCAAGGTGCATGGCTGTACTTAAAATCATCAGCATCTAAGAAGCACTGCCAGGCCTTAATCACCTACACATGTTTCTGAAAGCCAGGGTTGAGATCAGAAAGTGGTGTCTCTGAGAAGGAAAACTATCTGGAAGAAATTACCCGCGAGCAGATAGATGCAGGAAGGGTGTCAGAAGCTTCTGAATGAGAAAGCAGAGCTTCACTGGCCTGCTGGGGCCCCAGAAACCCGGAGACCAGAAAACAACTCCAGCACCAGACCGTGCCACTACTCACCCCTACTCTCCTAAGGTCTTGTTGTCGCCCTGCACCACGCAGCCCCTGCGGAGGGAAAAACTTTCCCCCTCCCCCGCCGCTGAGGGTGGAATCCGCCGGCGAGAGGAGGCGGCGTCGCAGCTGTCCAAGCAGGGCCAGAAAGGCGCTGGGTGCATGAGAAGCAGCCTGGCGCTTGTGCCTCTGGCGGCCACCAACTTCACCACCATCGACTTGAAGAGCCAGGAGAAAGCAAAGGCGACAGGCCTGAGCCCAGCGGACCGAACTCTCTCCGGATACTAGGCCTGAGCTTCTGGCAGGACCATCTGCTCTGGTCCCTTCAACAACAGGACCCCCAGGCTTAATTCCAATTTTTTGGCCCCCGCCACCACAGAACAGTGGCTGCTCCCTCTTGGGGCCACGGTAGCAGCTGCATCCTCGTGCTCCTCTTCCTCTGGCGCTGCTGCCTACACACACAACCCGGCGCAGTTACCACCACGGAGCCTGGATCGCCGTTTCTTAGCAACCGCGCGCATGCGCCCCACCCCGCCGGGGACCACTGGTGCGGCTGTCTGATCTTGGTTCGCGACCTAGAAAAAGTGAACAAAACCCTACTTCTTAGGTAGGCCATAATGTCAAGGTCAGAGAATGGTGAGGAAAGGTCCAGGATGCTCTGAAATGAAGAGGCCTGGAGAATTAGGATGAGATTCACTACCGTATAGGTATCTGAGTTATGGAGAACGTTTTTTGATTTGTTTTCCTGCAGTCTTTTCTCATACTTCTACCAGAGTGAGCTTTATAAAACTCCCGTCTCTCAGTTGCCTCTGGTTAGGAGAATGTGTTTTGGAAATACAACCAAATTTGTATTTCTGCTCTTTTCCCTGGGCTAGATAATTAACCTCTCTAAATCTGGTGTTTATTTTTTTTTAATCTGTAAAATGAGAGATATGGTGCTCACTGAATACTTACAAGGATGAAAATAGAAAGTGTGTAAAGCACTTAACATGCATAACCTACTGTGACACAGAGTTAAGCACTCAATCAAAAGGAGCTATTTATCAGTGGCTCATCATTGTATACAAGACAAAGTATGCACTCTGGTTGGACATTCCAGCTTAAGCTAGTCATCCAAGTGTAGTCTGATCTAATTCTCACACCAACCCTTTGTCACCCAGATGTAGACAAGTTTTGCAGCTTCTCAGATTGAGATGTATAAAATGACTATGTACATTTTTTTTGTGCTCATCTGGAAAATAAATCAATGTGAACCAATTAATTGTGAACATCCACTGATCTTTCCCAAATCACATGTTAGTGTTAAATATTGATAATAAGAACTGACATGTAAACAGTGACTATATACAAAACATTTTGTGTCATTTTCTGATGACTATTGATCTTATTAAGAACAAGATTCAAATTTCTGAAATAAGTAATTATAAGACAAAAACATGTACTTAGTTCTGAATATAATACAATGAGTAAACAAAATGTACATATTTACAAAATATACTCTGATGAATGGCAATGTAAAGAAAGATTTAAACATTTTAGAAAGTGTAATAAAAAGTACTATGCCATGTTGTAAGAACTTTGCAAAGTCCCAAAAGTGTTAATGAAACACAAGTTTCAAATGAATTATAAATTTATAATTCATTTATGGTAACCAGACAGCCAGGAAATAGTTTTTTAAAATTGAGTATTTTCACTGGGGTTCACACACTAAGTTGTATTCCTTTGGCCCCATGATATATCAGCCTCTGCTATATAAGTACAGAAATAACTATTATCAGCAAACAGACCTGTCTCTACAAATAATGTAAAGAAAGAAGGTTGATTTACTGAGTAAACACAAAAAGTACATGCAGATAGTTAGCTTTCAAGGTACTTCAAATTTAAAATGAGATACTACAGTATTTATATAATAAGTTCAGTTAGGATTTGAGGAAGATGTTTGCTTAACTAATTGAATTACTCTAAAAGAACAGTAAAACGTCTCCAGAATGATACTTCACATACTCCTGAATGGTTGCACCTTTAGACGGGGTCCAATAGTAACTTTGAAGATATGTGTTTACATTTCAAAACAAAATATGCTAGAGACTGGGAGTTTGTAATCCTGGAAGACATTTATCCACATTTCAAAAGGTAGAGAAAGGCTAAAGTTACATCATGTCCACTATAGTCATCTTTATCTTTTATTCACCTTTACAATTAAAAATTAATTACTTTTTCATATACAAACTCTGTAGATATATGTAGTAGACCAAGAAGAAATTATTCATAAACATATAAATTCATGTTAGAGGTATAATTGTTCTGCATGTTGACAGTCATGTGGGAGATCATCAAAACAGATAAGAAGAATTCCATGCAAAGGAAAAAATACGTGAAAGTAAGCAATGTGGTAAGTGAAAATTTGGGAAGTTTATTAATTATCTTTATATTGCTGTGACAAAATACCATAACCAAGACAATTCATGGGGGTGATGAGTTTATTTGGGGCATTTAATTCCAGGGGTTTGAAGTCTATAATGATGGAGAAGCATGGCAGCAAGTTGCAGACATGGCTGCTGGAGGAACAAGCTGAGAGTTCACAGTTTGAACTACAATCATGATGCAGAGAAAGAGTAAAACTGACACAGAGTCTTTAAATTCTCAAAGCTTACTTCCAGTGGCATACTTCCTCCAAAAAGACTACACCTCCTAAATTTCCCCAAATGGCATCACCATACAGGAACATACAGGAACATTCTCACTCAAACAACCCTAGGGATTTTGACCAAAATACATTCTGTCTATATTACAATCAAAACAGAATAATTGTGTAATAGAATTGAGTACAGAAAAGCTAGATTTGAAACAGATTGTGTAATGTCTGTGTGCCATATTAAAGATTTTGGAAATTTTTCTCTGAGGGATAATTATAGTTTTAAAGAAAAAATCATGCTACTCATTTAAAATGATAAAAAGCAACAACATAAGGGAATTTATTCAAGAAAGACTACTTCAGTGAAATATTACAGTAGGCCAGAGCAATTGAGCTCAATTCTGACATGGACAAATTAGTATGTATAACCAAGAAGCAAGATGGAGTTGAGTGGTTGGAAAGTGACCAAGATAAAACATCAAGACTCCGAGGATTCTTGGTATAGTTATTCAACAGGGCATTTCAGGAAGATCAGAAGGATGAGATAATAAAGGTGTAATATAATTCAAGGCCATGATATTTACTCACATGACTTCAATCTGACCTGTGCGCTAAATGGTCTTCACAATTGGGGTAATTCCTGAAATCCAAGCATTTAAGCCCTATGTTGTTCTGTTCATTGTTTTTATTCCAGCTTTTCTGCAGAAGTTCACTCTGACATTTGGATATAAATTTATTACCACAAATACTAAGTATCTTTTCTCAATGTCACTTACTAATCCTTTTACTTTTTCCTTGGAAGTCCCTCCCCACAAAAGTTTCCTCAGCTATCATTTTAAGCTTTAAGCTTTTCATTTAAATATGTGACTTTGTTACCTTTCAAACTCACCACCAAATTTCATTCTCTAGCTTAAAAAAAAAGAATTGAAACTAGCAAGGTTTTTCTAATTTATGATTCATATATGTTCCCACGTTTCCTGTTTTACATTGACTATATACAACTAAATCTCCAAGCTGAGTTTGTCTCACCTAGCCCCTCAAAATTTTTACCATATTCATTTCCCTTTCTGTAGTGATGTGATATTATGGAAGCATCTCATATTATAAAAGACTGGAACTTCTGCTGGACCTCACAAGCAAAGTCAATAATACACCGTAAAGGTTATTTAAGACTTAAGACTGATAGTCTACTGTGTACTCAAACTGTTTTAACTTGTCTTTAAGAAAGAGAACAATGTAACAACTGACATTACTTGCCTTAAATTTCCATGCAATCTAGATTTACAACCTAAGATAATGCATAACTACAGTATTAAGTACTCTTCCATGAGCCTGGATCAAAGTAATGCATGTGTATCATTTGCTGAAATCAAAAACACAGAACTCAAAAGCAATTCCCAAACTTATCATAAAGATTGAAAGAAACCATTTATTGTTATTGGTTGATAAACAATGATGTTTGTTGTCTGTGTTGTTTGATCTGATGAGGTGATTTAGTCCCTTGTAAAACTCTGTTAAAAAGCTCTGTAATGTATCCCATCCTTTCTGCATGTGATACTTTCCATGCTGTTCAATAAAAACAAAGTGAAGTCTTTTGTTAGGGATAGACATTACTCATACAACCAGAAACATAGTGCTCATACAACAGACATAGACACCCTATGTAGACACACACAGGGACAGAGACATGGGAACAAACAGATTCACAAGATAGCTTTCAGACAAGCACAGATATATAATCATACAGCAGACAGTCAACAGAAAACACATGGATTATGAAGTAGAGAATTCAACTCTGGATTTGCTCTTAGTTAAATGACCCCAAGAGAAGTGCTTTTATTTCTTTCCTTAATGTGACAACAATGCATAATTAGTGACTTGGAGTTAATCACTAGTGTGTATAGTATAATCAATACACCTTTTTCTCCACAATATTTTACATATCTCCATCTCAATTCAGTCATTCCCCTAGTATATAAACATACTCAAAGCAAGTAATTCTTAAAAGAAACATTGTCCTTTTATCCTGGATATTGATCTAGTCTTCTACAAGTGTCTTCTCTTAACCTTACCAACTTTTCTCCTTACCAGAGATCAGAGTAGTTCTCTGTAGATAAGTCTCCTTGACAGGTATTCTCAACTTTCTATATTCCACTATTAAAATTAAATTAGATCAAGTTCAACATGAACTTTTTATTTCTTCATAATAATGTACTCTTTTTCTTTCTTATGGTAAGTTCCCAGAACAATTCCCCCAAAAAACCGGTATCATCACATAATTATTTCACCTTTACACAGAATAAGATTATGACCATTTTATATAAATGAGACCAACATGTCTATACTATTCTGAAAAGTAGACTGACAATGCATCCAAACATCATGAATTGGGCAGTAGCATGGGATATGTAGTGAGGTTAATTCCAGCCTGAGCAATATAGCAAGACCCTGTCCCAAAGCATGAAAAAGATTAAGGCCTATACTTGTCCCAATATCCTGAGAGAATAGGAGAAGACAAGGTAGAAGAAGGGGACAAAATTGTCCTGCAAAATATTTCAAAGGAAAAGTGTTTCTAACTATAGGGGCAATCTTAGTAGGAGAGGGCTAGGAAAAGAGACAGGGAAAAATGGTGACAGATTACATGGTTCACCCTGAGCTTTCTCTGATACTTCCAAATATTTAAACAAAATTTGGAATCTGTGAAGACTGTTGGGAATAGATTCCTTAGAATAAAGTGTAGACAACATTTATAGACAAAAGAAATCAAACACCATGGAATGGTAAAAGTTAAAATCTATTATTTCAACATCTCTAATCTCTTAATCATATCCCAGAGTTCGTGAACATTTTGCTCATGCTCATATATTTTCTGTGTTTATATTTGAATGTAATATTTTATCAGCTTTGTCTTTCATTACTGATATTCTTTAATCTCTGTGGTCTATTCTACTGATGACACTTATCATTGTTGTTTTTATTTGACTCATCAAGGTTTTCAATTCCAAATTTTCTATTTTTTTAATTTGGTACCTCAATTTTTGTGCTGAATTTTTCAGTCCTGGTGCTTAGCTCATCCTTTTTATATTTACTTTAAAATTTTACTTTTTACTCTCTAATGATCATAAAATTGAAAATGACAAAGTACTATATAATGTGCTGTGAAGTTTAAAATTACTTAGGGTATAGAAATAGTAAATAAATAAGATGATGGAAAGAGACAGGGGAATGGAAAGAATAGAGGATATACACAATTCAACACAATTAATCAAACAAAAGGAAAAAGAAGAGAATGGAGAAGAATGTAGAGGAGAGGAGAAAACAGTGAGAGATTAGGAAAAAGATAATATGGTGAAAAGGTTTTACAAATAGTGCAAAATGGCTAAACACAGTCAGGTAAAGGTAAGAAAAGGAATAAAAAGCAGATGTGAAATTTTAAAAATAAGGTCAAAATGTAAATGAATATAAGTTGGGAAGGAAGAGAAATGGAAGGGAGGAAATATTACCCAATAATTACATAATTATGTAAGCAAAATTAGATCAATATATGAAGGAATAAATGAACATATCAACATTCTAAAAGAAATAATTAAAAACAATGAAATAAATCCTATTGAACATGTAAAGGAGTGGGGAATTACAAGAAACTTTAAAGACATAATGTACTGGGACAGCTTCTTTGTGGGTCCTCAAAAGTTGAAGATGGAGCCTGGAGAAATTACTCAGCAGTTAATGTGCTTCCAGAGGACTCAGGCTCAATTCCCAGCACCCATATGCCACTTCACAGCCACTGTGACTCTAGTATTCCATGGTGAGCAAACATATGCAGGCAAAACATTCATGCACTTAAATAGTATAAAAATAATGAATATGGCCCATTCTACTCATGAGGACAGGATCAATTGAATTTGGTTCTCTTTGTTTTATGCTCTTGTTGAGTTTTCATGTCTGCCAATTGTTTTCGCTATAGTTGATTTCCGTTGTGTACCAGGGGCCTCTACTGGCTACACTTAATATTTGCATTGTACTTAGTAGACAGATTGTTTTCCCAATTCTCATGGCTTTCCAGAAAGTACTCCCATTTTAGCTGAAAGATGGCTCCCAGATGCATTGAATATGTGAGAAGCAACCCCAGCAACCAGATGGGTACAGGCAGAGAACCAGTATTAATTATCTTGTTGGAAGGATGAAGCTGTGGATACCATGTACATTTTTGGAATTTCAGAATCTTTGGGTTCTGGGATAGTGGAAAAAAAAAACAGATAGGTAGCTCTAGATTTGATCCATCCATTGGCTTCAGGCCAGACCATATAATGTGACAAATGCTGCACTTCACCAATGGTCCCCTGTCGTCTGGAGAAATCACTGTTTCCTCAAAAACCATAGGTGAATTTAAGGGCTGATAGGGCTGAGGGCTTATCTTGATGGCAGGACTGCCCAACTTTTTTTCTGGTTTATCTCTTGGAAACGGCTTCTGGTTTCCTTCTCTCTATCAATGAACTATTCAGCTAAGCCTGTGTTCAGTTTACATCTGTACACCATTTTTTTTCCTGCTCGTTTGAAATATCCCTTCACTCCCTCCATGGAGTTCTGAAGCATTTTTTCTATTTCTATCTTTTGGGATATAATATATTTTTTCTTGGTCTGGCTGTTCTTTATTAGCACACATAGAGGCAGCCTCTAGTCTGCCATCTTACTCAGAAATTCAGAAGTTCGAGATCTTTGAGACATAAGACTAGTTCTGCCAGTGCCTTTATCATGCTTTGCTTATTCTTACCACATAACCACAGAATCATTGTATACTAGGCTGGAATCTTATTCATTATTTCATTTCAATATTTTTAGATGTCTTGAATTTAGTAAATATTATATAATATCTTGATATTATAGAATAACTAGTTAAATAAGTCAAATTGACCTGATCTGTTCTGTAATCTTCAGTATACAAAAATTAAATCCCTTTGTAAAGTGCATGTTATTCACCTTTTTCTTAAATAATGCCTTTAAACACAGGATTATCTTTATAAGCCCTGTATTCATGAAAAGGAATAAACACTTAAATAATCTGAGTCCAATTTCTAGTGTTTTTTGGAATGTAGGAACTGAACTCTTGGCATTTTTCCTTTGGGACAATATGAAAACAAATTTTAATTCCCACTAAAATATTAATTGATAGCAAAGGAAGGCAGCACAGACACATGTGACAGAGAGAAACCATATGGAGATTTTAATTTGCTGACAATTATCCATAAAGTAGATATTCAAGCATATAATGAAGAGTTGGCAATGTATAGCCATTATTCACAATTAGAAGCTGTTTAAGTCATTCATTTATTCCAAGAAGTATAAAAAGAGACTAAAATCATAGACAGTATTATACATTGAAAATGATAATCTTTATGAAATGAAATTATAACATTTACTCCATAATTTTATGCAACTTGCAAACTGTAATTCCTTTATTATAAATTCAGTCACTTTTATGGGTAAGAATCAAACTAACAGTAATTGAATGCCTACTATGTGTTGTGCACATAAAGATTACATCAATATCTCATTACACCCTTCAGAACTCTTTTTAGTTACTTTTATAGATTATGGAGCTAAGCTCTAGAGACACAAAATTATTTTCCAAGCATTCTAACCATAAAATACATTGTGAACGTTTAGGCTCATTTTGTTTGGTGAAACAAATATTTCTAGATTCTTTCAGAGTTTCTGATACAATATGGAGCTGAGAATTTGTTTTTTAACCAGTGTTAGGTTATGCTGACATTTCTTTTCTGGCAATTGTATTACCAAAATCATTACTTCCAGGAATCTAAGTATGAAAAATCTTAAGCCACTTCAGGTTGGGCATTCTAACCAGGGGAACAAGGCTCACTATTGTGCCACAGATGAATTATAGCTGTTAAGCCCTAAGAACGGTTGGGTAAAACCTGTGTAAACTTGTCATTTTGGTTCATAATAGTCTTGTTATTTATTTCTAGTGTACTATATAAATGTTATTTCATATGAGTGGTGAGCATAGATGGAGTTCATCTGGTCATTTGATGTCTGAAGTTTTACCACAAAAACTATCTAACATGTTTACATGGTTTCTGCCTAAATGCCTCTAGAGATGGGAAACTCATTCACCTGTGATGGATTCAGTCTTATTTTTAGACCACTTTAACCTGAATATTAGAAAGCTCTTTCTCTACCGTTGGAAGAAAGTGGCATAGAAGAGAAAATACTTAAATGATAGCTTGTCAGTTCAAATTGCGGAAAGTTTACATGATTTTTTGAGCATGTCCATCATTTTCTTCAGAAACGTTATTTTTAGTCCTTAACAAATTATCCCTGAAATATAACAACTAGAAACAGATCACATTTGTTATCTCACAATTTATATGTGTCAGAAGTATAGATACCAACTTAGGCCCTCTGTTTCTGTAATTCTCTCAGGCAGAGATACTGGCATGTCTTTTTGTACTGGTTGGGGTATATACATTTTGAGGCTTAATTTTTCAAAATTCTTCTTCCAAGTCCATATTAGCATGATTCAAATGCTTGTAACTTGCTTAACTGGGCTGTCTCAGTTCCTTTCATATTATTGAGCAAAGGCTGTCATCTATTCTTTGCCAAATGAGCCCAATCTGAAATTAGTTTTATCTAAGCCTGAGAATTAGAAAGTGATTACAGAGACTCTAGTAGCAAAAGAAATCACGATTGTTGGTAACCTAATGATTTCCCAGGACTTTCATCACATTCTTAAAAGCATGCTATTAAGTCTAATCCAGGTTCATATGGATGTGATTACACAAAGAAATCAATACTATCAAACAGGTTAGTCTACCAACTAACCGAACCTTTTGATACTTCTTGAAGTTATACCTGACACATCCGCAAAGAGATGTTCAATGCCTGGGATTAAACTGCACAAAGACTAAGTTATATGTTATAGCCTGAGACAACAGGTAGCAGACACATTAGCTTCTAACACAGCATCTGTTTCTCATTTTTCCTTGAAAGCAGATGTTTGATTTTATTCAAGGCAATAATACATCCAGCTCAGTGTCCTTGCTCCCTTTGCATCTAGGGATGGCCATATGACCAGTTCTGGTCATGAACTGTAAGAAATTTATATAGGTATTTCTGAGAATGCTTTAATTTTCTGCCACCAATGTAAATATTATGGCTAGCATCGAAACAGCCATATTGTGGGCAAGGTCATTGCATCTGACCCAAGTATGAATGAGTTAGTCTAGCAACAACGAAATGAAGAGTCTCCTTATTTAAGCCAGTATAGTTGGATTTCTTTTTTGTTGCTGCTGTAAACATGCCTCCTAGGCACAGTGGCAACATAAGCAGACTAGAACTTTCATTTTATTTTTTATTAATATCTTTATTTGGTATATAAACAATGGGTTTTATTATGACATTTTCATATGTATATACATATAGAGAGAAAGATAATCATGCTTGGATATTCATTTTCTTACCCTGCCCCATTGCTCCTTCTCTTGTACCCTTCCAACACCTAAATATTCCTCCTTCTACTTTCATATCACATATAAACATACATACATTGTTAAATATAGGTTCACATGTGATAAAAAACCTGCAGTTAGTTTGTCTTTCTTGTCCATAGCCATTATTATCCTTGTTCCTTTATCCTTTTAAACTTATTTCTATTCTTACATAGTCTTTCTTACACTTTAAGGTCAGACACACACACGTATATGAAACAAAGTATGGAAGACTTGATATTTATCTTTCTGATTCTGTACTGTTTCACTTTAATGTGATGACCTATCTTCTAGAAAATGACATAATTTCATTCTTACTTATGGCTGCATAAAACTCCATTGAGTGTCTATAACATATTTTTCAATCTAATGTATACGTGAACATATAGGTTAATTCCATATACATATATGAGCAAGCATCTCAGTGGTATATTTGACTTAGACTCCTTCAAATACATACCAGGAGTGTTATAGTTGGATTATAAGGTATTTCTTTTTTTAGGGATTTTTATGAATCTGTATATTGATTTCCACTAGGACTATATTGCAGAATCTATTTTTGAATAGACATGACTAGCTATTGACACTGATAAATAAGCAGATAATAAATAAGAAGTGGGGGCATGTTCCATCATCTAAGATTTTGGAAGGCTGAAGAATGAGGATTATGATTTTGAGGAACCTAGTTTGTCTTAACAAAATAATTAAGAAACAGAATTGTCTGTGGCTGGGTCTGCAGCAGGCGACCCTGGCAGTCCTTAAAAGTACAATTCTCCACTGGCAGCTCACTATGCCAGCCCAGAGATGTGTTTTTGTTCTGTGACAAGTATAAGTTCTAGAGGTGGTGGCAGCTGTGATTGTGGCTGTGGCTGATGGAGGCAGAGCAGACACTGGGTTTGCCTATCACAGATAAACAGATGCAGGAAATGAAGTCAAACCTGAACAATATTGACTTCCACATGACAGCTAAAGAGAAACATCTGCAGCATGGTGTGATGGCTCATAATCGGCAATTGCTGTCTAAAAGCTGCGAGCATCATTCATCTTGGTGCCACCTCCTGTTACGTTTGAGACAATACAGACCTGATTATTCTCAGAAACACATTTGATCTTCTTTTGCCAAAGCTTGCTAGAGTGATCTCGACACTTGCTTATTTTGCTAAGCAATGTGCTGATCTGCTCACCTTACATTTCACATATTTCCAGCCTGTTCAGCCTACCATAGATGGGAAACGCTGCTATCTTTGGATTCAAGATCTCTGCATGGATCTTCAGAACTTGAAGTGTTTCTGTGATGAGCTGTATTTCCGGAGAGTGAAGGACACCCCTGGCACTCAAATATCTGCAGCTCTTTGAGGGAGATCACTGGAAAGCAGAGCACCTGGACAAGATGGTGACAGGAAAGGCAGGGTTTAAGAGAACTTTCATTACCACAGGACAGACTTATATATGAAAAGTGAGCATTGAAATGCTGTCTGCGCTGACTAGCTAAGGGACAACAGTACACAAGATTTGCATTGACATTAGCATCCTGGCAACACTGAAGGAGATGGAAGAGCCCTTTTAGAAATAGTAGATTGGCTGGAGTTCAATGCCATACAAGTAGAACCCCTGGCCTGTCATCTGATGGACCTTATCATGGACCTACTAGAGACAGCTTCTGTGCATACTGGATGATAGTACAACCAATGGATCTGTTTGGCAGAAGCATTTCTCACTGCAGATACTATGCTAAATACCCTACAGAACATTTCTGAAGGATTGGCAGTGTACCCCAAAGTAATTGAAAGCACATTTGGCAAGAGCTGTCTTTCATGACCACAGAGGACATCATTGTGGCTATGGACAAAACCAACAGGATTGTCATGAGAAATTGGGGTGCTTTCCAAGAAGGCACTGCCATAATTAAGCAGAAAGGAGCTTTCTAGATGCCTACTCCAGTCCCATTCACTCACAGGTGGAACATTTGTTGGACCTCTCTTATTTCACTGGCCAAGCACCCCAGCAGGTCCACAGATTCATGGAAGAGGAATTGCATCCTCTGCTCAAATCCAATGGAAATGCAATGGAAGTGAAAACAGCGCTTTATCTGTAGAGTAAAATGAATTATGGAAAAATTATTGAGAGCTTGATAATTATATTGTTAGAATTTTTAAATGAAAGAAAGAAAGAGTAGATTTGTGGAGCAGATGTTTCGAGAGAAGTTAAGATATCATTAAGTGTAAGAAAGAGTCAATTAAAAAAATCAAATGTTTAGAGTCCATTAATACATGATTAAGCTCTTGAAATTGGCAAATATGGGACTCTATCATTCCAATAGCTACTTTTTTATTTGAATAAACAACTTTCTTTTTAAAATAATATAATATTTTATCAATTCTTTTATAATTTAATGCAATGTCTCTTGATAATATTCACCCCTACTCCTCCCAGGCCTGTCCCTCCTCTCTCAATCTCCCTCCACCCAGCTTGTATCCTTTTTTAATTTCAGAAGATAATATTTCAGAGCTGATGTCTTTCTCCTCTGGTCCTTACAATATTTCAGCTTCATCTTCTCCATTGTTCCATGAGCCTATGTGTAGAGGTTGTGTTGTAGGATTTAAAATACATTTAAGAATCATGCTGGTTTAGGAAATTGGCAGTAGTAGGTTCTCTAGGTTCCATGGGTCTCATCAGACACAAGTATACAACACCAGGTATGCATTCCCTACTGTTAAGTAGGCCTTAAGTTCAAATAGGTGGCTGTTAGCAACCTCCAGGGAATAAGAGTCACTATATTACCACTGAGAATCTGTTGACATGCTGATCCTTGTTGTGGTTCAAAGGCTTACAGGTAGCTAGAAATATTTATTGCTTCCCTCCCTTGGCAGCTTATATGGATCCTTCAGAAACTATGAGAGCTAGTCCCCAAAGAGAAGGCTTCCAGGCCCAAACCAGATCAATTCCTCAAAGTCCTGTGTCTGCAGTGTGTGGTATCCTCCCTGAGGACTAGCTCTCCTACTATAGGAAGGAACTATGAAAGTAGCCAAGAGGGAAAAACAATTAATAGTCCCACCCAGCTGCAAAGCCTAAGATCCACAACAATGACCAGAACAGCAAGATATACTCAAGGGTACAATAGCAGCACTTATGAATTGGGAGTAAGCAACAGACACATAATTACACCTAAAGCATGCTCAATAACTCAATAGGAGGGAATACATGCCATTGAATACCACCACAGAAATCCACAATGGGTCACAATGCAGAGAACAATGACTGTGGCATACACAGCCCCAACTGGTACATCTACAACATAACTCATACACCTAATTCTCAGAGAATATTTCAGAACAGGAGGCAAAAAGCTTGCAAGAACAAGGGGACCATGACATTTGCCATGATATAGTGTGTTCTATACATGACAAGGAATTACCTTCATGAAATCTTAACAACACAGTCACCTAAACAAGACCCAATCATACACCAGCTGGCATTCCTATGTGAGTGGGGGAAATCCCAAAAGACATGACCCAAAGAAGAGTTTCAGACAATTAATGGGTGGTCAAAGAATGAGAATAAATCTCCTTTGGGGACAAACATAATGGATATGTCACATGTATTTTATAGCCTTCCAACGTGTATGCTATCTCAGCCAGAGACCACACTAGATTCTAGACGCTTTAGCTATAGCACCCACCCTCATGGTCACATATAATTTGCAAATGAGTTTCTATGTAGTCACACCTTAAGCTTCGTTTTGCACCTGGAATTGGATTTTCCCAAATGGTACTGTTTTGATTATTCTGAAAATGAACTGCCTGGCATTAGACTCCCCAAAGTCTAATCCAGGCTAAGTCAAATGGCATCAAGTCTTTATTCTCAACTCTTCACAGGCTCACCTTTCTGTCTGGACACAGGGTGCCCCCCTCAGTGGGGGCACTACAACATGCTGAGTCCATCTATCTATCTATCTATCTATCTATCTATCTATCTATCTATCTATCTATCTGTCTGTCTGTCTGTCTGTCTGTCTGTCTGTGTGTGTGTATAAAAATATAAAGAAGAAAGGGTCATAATATTGAGAGAAAGCAGGGGAAGGCAAGAGAAATGATATATGGGGAAGAAATGTGGTTAAAAATGATATAAATGCAATATATATATATATAGTGTAAAACCAAAAATGAAAGCTTTGTGGGGGATTGTAATTTTAATTATTGCTTTTATTTTTGATATTATAATATAATTACATAATTTCACCCCTCTAAAACCTCCCATATACAATGAAATATGATCACATTCACCTACATTTCACCCTTCTAATCTCTCCACCCTCCCCAACACATTACCATCCAACTCCATGTCCTCTTCTTTTTCTTTATTTTTCAATAGACACTTAATTCCAATTAGTGTTGCCATATGTTCATGTGTGTGCCAATTCACTGGACTACATGCCAGTGTCCACTTTCACAAAGAATTATTTACCTTTCCTCAGCTGCTTGCTATAAACTACTCAAGACTGGGGGAATGGACGTCGTCTCGAACAACCATGTTGGAATTTTGTCTTCTGAATTTTGTGTAGGTCCTGTGTAGATAACCCCAGTTGCTGTGCCTTGATGAGTGCATTAGTCATGTCATGGCCAAAAGACAGCATTTCACAGCACTCCTCTCCATCATCAGTCTCTTGCATTCTTTGTTTGTTTCTTTGTTTTTGGATTTTCAAGACAGGGTTTCTCTGTGGCTTTGGAGACTGTCCTAAAACTAGCTCTGTAGACCAGGCTGGTCTCGAACTCACAGAGATTCACCTGCCTCTGCCTCTCGGGCTCCTGCATTCTTTCTGCCTCCTCTTTCATGATATTCCCTAAGACTTATCAGGACGCTGGAGATGGGGATGTGTATATGGTAGAATCTCAATATTGCAGCCTCCATACTGAGAAGATAGTGAATTTTTGTTGTTTAATTCACACACTTGTTTGTAGTGTATGTAGTCTTCTTAAAAATAATGTTGTTGTCGGCAGCTGGAGAGATGGCTCAGCAGTTAAGAGAACCAGCTTTGTTTCCCAAGGACCTTGGTTCAACACCCAGTCCCTGCCTGGTAGCTTGCAACCATTGCTAACTTGACTTCCGGGGATTTGACACTCTCTTCCAGTCTTTCAGGGCATCAGGTATGCATTGGTACACAGATATACATGTAACCCCAACACTCATATATATAAAATGCTATTTTAAAGACATTCCATAAAGAAAATGTTAATACAGAACTATAGGATAATCATAGAGAATGCAGTGGCTTTGATACTACCAAGATACCAAAAACTATACCTAGAAGGATCTTTAAAGTTGATAGCAATAATTTGTACTCTGCTTAAGAATGTTACAGAAATAGAATCATGTATTATAAAACATCTGTGGATTGACTTTGTTCAGTTGGCATAAGTTTTTGCAGAGTCACCAGAGATTTGCCGAGTTTTTTTAATTGCTGAGCAATATTCTATGATATGGGTGTTCCCTAGTCTCTTTAAATACCCACCCATTAATGAGTACCAAGTTTGTTTGCAGTTTATGACTATTATAAAAATATCATAAACATGTACACGTTTGGTGTAAATACCAATTCTCATTTTTTCTAAGGCAACTGCACAGGAGTGGATAATAAATATGGGAGTGCCACCCTTCTGTTTAAAAAATAAAGAAAAAGAAAGTGCTAAACTATTTTCTACAGTGCTATCTCATTTTATGTGCTCATCGGTAATGCAGGAGTAATTCAGTTTTTATGTATCCTTGGCAGCATTTCGTATTATTCCCCAGTTTTCATTTTTGGTTTTCTGATAGATGTGTAGTAATATCTCATTTGCATTTGTATTAATTTGCATTTCCCAGGTTACTAAGAATATCATCTTTTTTTCCCCCATGTACTTATTTACCATGTATATATCCCTACCTGTGAAATGACTTTTATGTTGCTTTCCCATTTTTTACTTGATTTTCTATTTTGTTTGTTCCTTTGTTGTTCTGGAAGTGGCTTTGTAGATCAGACTGGCCTTGAACTCATAGAGATCTGCCTGCAAGTGCTGGGATTAAAGGCGTTCAACACCACCACCCAGCACTTGACATTCTTTTTTTACACAAGAAGTTACAGGGTTCTTTTGTACATTCTAGATTTTCATTTATTTAATGTATGCTTATTAAATGCTTTTTGACATTTTACAAATTATCTTTTAATCTCTCCTGAAGAAGAAATAATCAATTTTCAATAAGATTCATTTTTATCAATGTTTCCTTTTATGGATTATGCTTTGGGGGTCAAACTGAAAGTTGTTTGCATAGCTTTATATTCTGTATATTTTCCTCAGGGAGCATGGGGGGGAGGGAGGGAGAGTGAACTGGGATAGATATGTAAAATAAGAAAAAAATAAGAAAAAATTTTTAAAAAGTTTTATGTTTGCATTTAGGTCCAATCTCCATTTTGAAAAGAATTTTGCATGCATTTAGATAAAAAATTGTTTTTTTTCTCCATAAATGAACCCATGTATTATTGGCTATGGATGACACACATGGTAAGAGTTCCTACCGGTTTTTAAATTCTTTTTCTTTCTTGATGAATGCACTTGATTGTGTTCGCAGAAGTGACTCTAAAGGTTCTGCCCCACCAGCCAGTGCTCACAGAGGAAGCACAGCATTAGATCCTCATTACACACACAAAAACAAACTATCTTTATCAAGCTGATTCATTTTAATTTTCTTCCCCATTTCTCAGAGGAAGGCATGATAGCATGCCCCTCATTTGTTGATAATTTCAACCTTCTGAGTATAATTTAGCCATTTGCTGTAACCTAAATTTCAGCCCAGAGATATGAAATTGTGCGTTTACCAATGAACATCTGCCAGCTTCAGCATTATTTGTTGAAAAGATCATCTTTGGTTCATTTAATTGTTTTTGCATTTTTGTCAAAATCCACTCAAGCCTATTTCTGTGCATCTCTAGTCTGTTCCATTGATCCATATGTTCAGTCTTCTTCCAGTGCCCTATAGTCTTGCTTATTGTAGCTCCCTAATATGTATTGAAATCAGATAGCTTGATTGTTCTCCTTTATTCTCTTTTGAAATTACTTTAAGATAATTTCCCATCCTTTCTGAATAAGTTTCAGAATTATCATGGTTTTTTTCTATCAAAAATATTTCTAAAGTTTTGTATAACTCTCATTCAGCCTGTATATCAATTTCAAAAGGATTAACATTTTCCCCAACTCTGGTCAATAAACTCCTCATGCCTTGATTTGTTGCTTAGATTGCCAGAATCTATTAAAACAGAGACACCTGCTTTTCTCACACTGAGATAGATCTCAAACCTGGAACAAATGGCTATCAAAGCAAACCATGGCCACTCTCCCAGTATCACTCAGTACCTGTGGCTCCTACCATCACTTCTCACCCTGCCCCTTAGCCTAAACCTCTCCCTCCCAGGGGCTGGACTTCCCCTCTTTTGGATTTTTTTCAAGGCAGGGTTTCATCCTGGAACTTATTCTGTGGGCCAGGCTAGCCTCAAACACGAAGTTCCACCTGCCCCTGCCTCCCGATTGTTGTGTTTAACGGGATGTGCCACCCAATCCTATGTAATTTCAGCCATTTTAGACACATGGTTTGTTGCCCTCTTGGTCTCTTGGTCCTTGGCCCCTCTCCCCCCGCCCCTATCTCTTTCTTCCTCCCTTGCTTCACCCCTCCCTCTCTTCTCATGTCCGTATTCAGTCTGGACCCTTTCAGAAGTCTTCATAGCCTCAATTTGTTCATTCACAGTGGACAGTATGTCTCCCTTTCTCCATTGCTTTCATCTTAAAACTAAATATGGTGACAGGAGAGCTGTTTTCTATGCAACTTGTTGCAATTTGCCAAACATGAACTCCCTTAAGACCTCCATTACTCAGTATCTCCTACCTGTTAAAATACTCAGACTCATCCATATTCTAACTACCCCCATGGACTATAACTTGTATGCACATTAACATAGTCTTATTCCTGGGCTCTGAGCCTTCCCTCAGCATTCACCTAACTCCATTTTGAGTGTTTGATGGAAGAGAGATTGAAGAGTATCCATGTTGTCCAATTTTATGTCAACTTGACACAATCTAGAGTTATCAGAGCAGAGGGGGCCTCAATTGAGAAAATGCCTCCTTAAGGTCTGGCTGTAGGCAAGTCTGTAAGGGGGTGGTTTTTCAACCTTCCTAATGCTGGGACACTTTAATGCAGTTCCTCATGCTGTGGTGACCCCAAACATAAAATTATTTTGTTGCTACTTCATAACTCTAATTTTGCTACTGTTATCAATCATAATGTAAATATCTGATATGTGACAACCCCAAAGGTGTGACTCATAGGTTGAGAGCCACTGCCATAGGGCATTTCTTTAACTAGTGATTCATGTGGGAGGGCCTAGGCCATTGTGGGTGGGTAGTCCTGGGTTCTATAAGAAAGCAGGTTGAGGAAACCAGTATACAGTACTCCCCTCGATGGCCACTGCATGAATCAGCTCCTGCCTCCAGGTTCCTGCTAAGTTTGCATTCCTGTTCTGACTTCCTTTGATAGACTATGTTGTGGAAATGTAAGCCAAATTACTTCTTTTCCCCCAAGTTGTTTTGGTCATGTGTTTCATCATAGCACAGCGATAGAAATCCCAACCTAGTACAGTGAGAACCAAGGTTAAATGCTAAAAGCTCTTCTTTATGTTTTCACTCCCCTAAAAAAGTTGTTTGCCCTATCTGTACCAGATGTGCTTGATCACTTGTGAGTGGGAGCTATGTGGGCAGGAAATACATCAGGATGTATGCTTTCCCCTGATTGAACCTGATAGGGAATGTGATGAATAGCAGGTTTTGCATTTTTAAGCCTCTGCAAAATGTGACTCATGGCCATTTTCTGGGAACAAACGAGTGGACCTGGCCAGAGTCCATATTCCTGGAAA
Organism: Cricetiscus sungorus; assembly: GCA_030556225.1. Taxonomy (NCBI): domain Eukaryota; kingdom Metazoa; phylum Chordata; class Mammalia; order Rodentia; family Cricetidae; genus Cricetiscus; species Cricetiscus sungorus. Next base: position 6,357,553 of record JANBXA010000126.1, read on the forward strand.
TTATTTAAGTAATGCTTGCTTCAAATTTGGCAAAAAGCTTGTGATAGTGGTCTTATTCTCTACCAGTGGGATTACTAGTACCTATCCCCTGTTTCTGGATTCATTCAGTCTGACCTGGCTCTCCAGGACTAAGAGGCCATTCCAGGCCATCTTGACATATGGAAGGTACAGTTTCCAGCCTAGTACTGGAGGACTTTTACCATAGACTGGCACACTGGTAAAGCTAATTTTAACAAGTAAAAGGTAGTTTGATTATCTTAATAGAACTTGTTTTTCTGTTGTATGTCTTTGTTCTTTGGCCAACATCTACACACTCTGACCCTCAGTTTCTCTATCTTTAACATAAAGACAAATAGAACAAAATCACTGGTTTTGTATATTTTCAAGCAACAGAGAACCATGTTGTTCTCTTACAAGGCACTGCCAACCATGAAAATAATTATCAGTTGAGTTCTAGTTGAAGGAAAATAAGTTACTTCCATTTACTCTGAAATCTTAGTGTTCTGCCAAACCCAGTTTGAGAACTATTGAAATAGCTTATTTTTGAGAATTCTCACCTCTAATAATAATATTTATAGGATTAAATAAGATGGGGAGTAAGAAAGCTAAGGTTGATGCACAAGTAACTTGGGGTGATCAAATTATTGGTATAAATGATTTACTAATAAATTTGCTTAGGAGATATTAATTTACATAAAATAGAGTTTAACTAAAAGAACAATTATGACTAGAAGGTAAGTAGTGTACTAACCAGGCTTGTTAGAAACTTTAGGAAAGAAAATTTTATACCATAATTGAAATTTAGGATTGCTGAGAAAATGTTTTAGTAACTGCTTCTTCTTGTCCCACCACAATTGACCCCAAATACTCCCCATTTGATAACAAAAAGAGACAACTTTGACTTACAATAAGCCATTAGATGCATTCCCATATCAAAGAACATGGCCCTAGGAACAGAACAGAGTAAAGACCCTCATTAAGTGCAGGTCTTCATCAAGTCCAGATTCTCCTATCAGAAAAAGTATAATTCTTCTGGGTAAGTAAGAAGACCCTGGGTAGCAACTATTTGGAAAAGAAAATACTGATGTACTTAAGACATATTTCTGGAATATATTTGTCCCATCTACCCCAGTGACCAGACTTGTAGTCTCCTGTTGTTAACCTCACAAGAAAAGAATAAAAGACTACCAACCCAAATCATGGCCAAATTATTTACAGCAAGCATTATTCATGTACAGCCTCCCCTAAGGGGAGTTCAAGAAATCAGCCACTGGGTGTAAGAGTTTTTATAGAGCAGGGAGTTTCCAAATGGTGGATTTGGTGGGCAAATAGGTGGGGTTACAGGAGCCCACCATAACAATAATAAGTCATAACAAGCTCTTTAAACAAAGACATAGTTGCTGTTTCCTGGAACAGGTGGTACAAAACCATATGTATTAAGGTTACAGGTGTGGCTTAGCCCAATCCTTGAGAAACACAGATTGAATCATAAACAGGAATGAACCTAGTTTGTCTTTACTAGAAAATGGCTTTCAAGCCCCAGATGGTGGCAGGCTGGTTTATTACTGTCTCTGTTTAAATTATTCAAAGTGTAACTTGGGACTGGGACCTGAAGGGGATCCAAGACTGACAATGTATAAGGAATGTACAAGCCTAAACCTATATAAACTGATAAAATTTTCTGTTCAAATTTTTTGCATTAGGCAGAACCAGGCAAACACTATATTAAAAAGCTTTTTTTCTTATTCATCTCTAAGTGAACAAAGTGATTTCTCACTGGAAGGCATATTAACTCTGTAACAGGAAAAAATGTTGAGTCAGACTTTATTCAAAATATGTCACCTTGGAAAAGCATGGAATCTACAAACCTGCATGTTTCTGCCTGCCCTCAAGAAATTAATTGGAGCATTCCAGTGATATGAGTAACATACTCAGCTCTGATAATACACATCTAGAAAATATTTCCTGGCTTTCCTGAAGGAAGAGCCTTAGTCCCTCCAGAATGGTAAGGCCTAGACAAAATTTGACATTACTTTCTTAAATTGCTTTCCAAGACAAGTTGTCAGGCCTTTCACTAATGATTCTTACCATGTGAAGTAAGTGTGTGTGTGCGTGTGTGTGTGTGTGTGTGTGTGTGTGTGTGTGTGTGTGTATGCATACATGTGCATGTAGATATCAGAAGTCAAACTCAAGTGATAGGCCTCAAGAACCTTTCATTTTATATTTTAAGACAGCATCACTAGCCTGTGTCTTTCTGAGTAGGCTAGCAATGCTCAAGGATCCTCCTGTCTTCCCTTTCCCCCATGCTGGAATCACAAACACATAGTATCATACTTGAGATTTTGCTTGTCATTCTGTAAATATGTTTCTTGTATTGGTTAATGAATAAAGCACTGTTTGCCAATAGGAAAGCAATATAGGCAGGAAGAGGAGACTAGAAGGAGAGAGAAAGTAGTAGGGAAGAGATCCAAGATGGAGGACAGAGAGAGAACACCAGCCACTCTCTCCCGTAAAATGAGACCATGTGGAAATACTTAGATTGATAGAAATGGGTTAATATTTAAGACAGAGCTAGCCAATAAGAAACTAGTAACAGATCTACAAAATTATATCTAGTGCAGAGTCTCTGTGCATTAATTGGGGCTGGCTCGGCGGTGGGACCAGACTGGCAGGGGATGGGGGTGGAGGGCCTACTCACTCATAACAGTTATTGAACTCAGAGCCTCATGATTGTGTGGCAAGCCCTTTATCAATTGAGCTATCTCCCTAGAATGGAGCTTGCTTTTCAAGAATGAACATGAGCAGAACAAGGCAGATTTTCTCATCGCTTATGTCCTCTACACAGAGTATAATTCATCTTGAAAATAAATGTACAATTTCTTATTATCTAACCAACAAGTAGATTTTTCTTTCTATAAATTCATCTAAAACAAACTGATCCAGGAGGCAAGTTTGACCCATTAATTCCTAGTCTCCTTGAATGTCAACAATATTTAATAAAATTTTAATTTTGTAAATGCCTGTTGCCATGGTTTTAGAGCATGCTATTCACATCTCCATCGTAACACAGTTCACATTGTATTTTCATTATGTATTGACTCATCTCCAATCAGGCCATGAATATCATAAAAACTGTTCCAATTTCCCCAGATCTCCAGCCCCTAGAATCACATTCAAAACAAAGAGCATACTTATGTCAAATATTAGGTAAAGTGACATAATTTCTTGTATTTTTTCTACATGCAAGAAAGCCAAATCAGGGATGTGGCTGAGCTGAGGCACGCAGCCGGGAGACTATGCAGGATCGGCTGCCAGGAGCATCTGAGCAGTGAACTCTTCAAGTCTTCGATTAAAAAATAAAAAAGGCCTCCAATAAAACTACATTGCAAAAAATGGGAAAGAAACAGAATGGAAAGAGTAAAATACTTGAAGAGGCAGAGCCTAAAGAATTTGTTGTAGAAAAAGTACTGGTCCGGTGTGTAGTGAATGGGAAGGTGGAGTATTTCCTCAAGTGGAAGGGGTTCACAGATGCTGATAATACTTGGGAACCAGAAGAAAATTTAGATTGTTCAGAATTAATTGAAGCATTTCTTAATTCTCAAAACACTAGTAAAGAAAAGATGGTACGAAAAGGAAATCTTTATCTGACAGTGAATCTGATGAAAGCAAATCGAAGAAGAAAGATGCTGCTGACAAACCAAGGGGCTTTGCCAGAGGTCTTGATCCTGAACGACAGCAGTGGAGAATTAATGTTTCTGATGAACTGGAAGGACTCAGATGAGGCAGAGTTGGTGCTGGCAAAGAAGGCAAATATGAAGTGTCCTCAGATTGTCATTGCCTTTTACAAGGAGAGGCTGACTTGACATTATTGTCCAGAAGATGAAGCACAATAATTGTTTGCATTTGTATGTATGTATGTATGTATGTATGTATGTATGTATGTATGTACACACACACACATATATACATATACATATGTATATATATATAATCTGAACCTTGGGTTTTGAACTAGTAGTGTAGAAAAATAGCGTTCTATTGAAAATCGAGTTTGATATGCTGGTTTTGAAAGTATTGATAGTAGTTGGGATATTTTTGGTTTTTGTTCTGTGTCAATGGTACTGATTCCTTTGGGCAAATGAAAGCTTTCTGTGGTTGCTTCCTTTCACAATAGAATATTTGATACCATGTTGTATTTCCTCAGCTTTGAAGAACAGCTTTTCTTAAATGCTGGGGAGATCTTACAGTCAGTAGTCAACCAGAACTTATTTTTCACTGAGACACAGAAGGATCATTCTGGGTTTTTTTTTTTTTTTTTTTTTTTGTATTCGTGTGTTATGCATAAGTCACATAACTTTTTTGTTTTGTCTTGTTTTTTTTTTTAATACTCAAGACCCATAGATGAAAGAAAACGTGTTGATGAGGTTCCATCATTGTGAACATTTTCCTGAAATGGTAACCTTTCAGATTATGAGTAGGTGATTCTGTAATTTATTGGATAATTTTACAGCAAGCACATCAGAATTTATGTAATATCACATACAGTCATTTATTTACAAAATCTTGTGGTTAACAAACTCCCCCTTCAGAAAATGGAATTAGACAAAGTTTTAGTATAATAACAAGACTTAAGCTGGGTGTGATTGTACATGCCTTTAATCCCAGCACTCTGAAGGCAGATGGATCTCTGATTTAGACTAGGTCAGCCTGGACTACACAGAGTATCCCTGTCTTTTAAAACCAAACAAAAAGACTTAAGTGGGCATGTAAAGGTTCCTCTAGTGAACCATTCCTTTGTAGAAAGTTGAAATCTACTAAAAGGTTATCATTCATGGAATATCTGTTTGCTGTATAAATGTAATACAGTTAGAAAAGATGTTGGCAATTTCAGCCCCGCTGACATAAATTAACAAAATTTGGTAATATAAATTAATGACTTGCATGCTTTTTCTTTACCCTGACTCATTCCTTACTGGTAAGATCAATCTTTTCAGTATTTGGGTTCTGGTTCAATGAGCCAGAAAAGTAACTTTGTAGTATCAGAATGTCATCTAACTCTATATTTACTTTATTGTAAATAATGGTGAACAGTGGTCAATAAATAGTTTTATATTCCTTAAAAAAGAAAGCCAAATTATTCAAATTATTTCCCAGAAAACAAATCTAAATTTTAAAAAGCAAAGCTGATAAATATTTGTATAGTAGTATTCAATAGAGCTAGTATAATAGTTTATCTGATTTGTGATACAGTTCATATTTATAAGTAAAAAATTATTTTGTGTAATTTAAAATCCTGAGCTTTGCTCTAATAAGAGTTAGGCCTCAGAAGCAAGGCCCTGGCAGGTTACTAGATAGCTCAGGTAGGAGCTTAGCCCATGACAGGCCTTGGTATCCTAATTAACTAACCTAAAGGTAAACTGTAAATTAAATAACTGATACATAATAAATGTGATCATTTTGTATGACTGTGAACTTGGTAACATATTTTTAAATGATGTCAGATGTTTGCGTTATGGTGGAAGCTTCACCCCAGCTCCTAAAAGTTTCTGTACCTCGATTAGCAATCCAAATCAGACCAAATAAAACCAAACTAGAAAAAGTCCACATTTAATGGATATAGTGCTCCCAGATGGCATTCCAGACCCCCAGAGAGGAGAGGGAAAAGAGAGACCAGAAAACCACTAGTCTATTTTTTGGAAGGTAGTTTAAATACCCTGTGGGAGTGGTCTTGAGCATCTCTGTGAGAGGGGTCATCATTTGGCAGGCTTTCTGAGACATAGCAGCGTTTGGAGAGAGATAGGGAAGGGGGCTTGGGTGGAACTTCCGCCATAACATCTCAGGCTCTTTGTGTATGTGGGTGCCAGGGGCTGGGGTGAAGCTTCCATCATAACAGTTTACATATGTTTTCTCAATTTTATGATGGGCACAACAATGCAAAGAAATCATGACAGTGCTAATTAAAGGCAATGTACTCTGAGCTAGCACTTTCAAGGATGAAACAGGAAGCTCATATATTCGAGCCCAGCCTGGGACACAGGGACAGGCATTATCTCAAAATAGAGAAAGAACAGAGAGAGAGTGAAAGAGAGAGAGAGAGAGAGAGAGAGAGAGAGAGAGAGAGAGAGAGAGAGAGAGAGAGAGAGAGAGAGAGAGAGAGCAGAAACAAAGGAACCCAGTGCACCCCTGCATGTCCAGAAAGCCCCATTCCTGTCTCTTTCTCCAAACCTTGCCTGCTCAGAGCCCCAGAACAAGGAAAAGCGCCAAAAGCCCAGTTCTGAGTTTTTGGCAGCTACTGGAGCTTCCTCCCCTTACGTTGCTCAGCTTTTAACCATACTTGGACACAAACCCAGTTTGTGGAAGACATATAATCATCCCTGGCCTACAACCTATAAAGTCTTCCTGCTTTAGTTCTGAGGGTGCAGCTTCTCAGGCTTAGATCTCTGGGACTGAAGAACTTCCTGGATAGTTGCTTTGCTCAAATAAACCTATTATCCTGTAGAGAGCTGCGAAGTGCTGCGCCTTAAAGATGGTGCTGGCTTCTGCCTTCCCGTTGGTGAGTGCTCTCTGGCGTAAACAAGCCCTTATTTGGTTAAGTCTGTTCAGCCTGTCTGCTTCTGTGTTAGAGTAGCCTATCTGCAGGGTCCATGTAGCTCACTGGGGTTGGTTAGTGCAAGGGGATTTAAGCCTGTACAAGGGTCCCCCGGGGTCTCGACGGTCAGAAGAGAATGTTCAAGGATCCTGATTAAAACTGCATGAAGAAGATCTTCCTGGAGTGGCGTCTTCCTTGCTGGCGAGAGCAGGCGAGTACATTATCCTTTTTCAATTTAGCTTGATCTGGCTCACCACATTGGCCAAGAAATTTATTATGGGGGGTACAGAAAACCTATTAATTTCTTGCATCTCCTTTTCTAAATACAGTGCTCTAAAAACAGTCACAAGGAGAAGGTTCAATTAAATGGGAAATAACTTTATTTTGAAGCATAGGATAAATGGGAAAGAAAAAAGGCAAAATACCAAATAGCTCACATTTACTAGACATAAAAGAATACATGACAAGGATCATGGATTCAGATCTTGTTAACATAAAAATGGAAGCTTGTAGACAAGTGTTATGATTTTAGATAGTTTAAATTCCAGGGGGAATAAAACTTTTACAGATTAGAAAATTGAAGTTTAGTAGGAAAAGGGAATTGCCCAAGGACATAGAGGGAGGTAGTGTCAGAGCACAGATTTGAATTCAAATTACTTGACTCAAAAGTCAGTGTCTACTCTCTTCCCCTGATTATTAATGTAACCTTGTGGAAGCTATTAAGGAAATTCTGCAAATATACACTAGGCAACTTTTAAAATAGGATTTCTTCACATTAAAGTTTATAGAGTTGGAGAAAAGAAAATTGAGACTCCCCTACCCACACTGTCAATTCTTTGTTCCTTTCATTTAGCACTCAGGGGCTCTAGGTCAAACGGTGAGAAAGAAGAGTGACATAAAAACTATCAAAAATAGCGAGAATCTCAGCTAAAGTATTGCAGGGAGAATGCCTCACATAATCTTTGTAGGTAGACACAAATTAAGTTAATCACCTATAACCCTCATGTACTTGGGGAGCTTTAGGTAAGGTTCCAAATACCCCTTCCCCAGCTGGCTGGAGAGCACAGAAATGTTCTGGGAGAAGATGAATAATAGGGTTACCTATTTGTCCTTTAACTTCTTAACTTTAGCAGGTCAATTACCATTACTGATCTTCTATTTGTATGTATTGCATAAGAGGATCATTTCAGCTCTGACATTAAGTTTCTCTTCTAGACTTTCTTGCTGTCCTATTTTTCAGAACTCAATTCGAAGAGTCATCGGTTGATGAGGCTTGTCTATTTATGTATTGATTGGGTCATTCTATTCTTGTCTTGTATTTCAAATCCTTTGTGCATTCTAGATAAATGAAGTTTTTTCTTCCATTCCTTAGTTAACTGATGTCATTGCTTTTGTGAAGGTTCTTAACAATAAATTCCCATTCATTGCTTGTAGACTTCATGTCCCCGAATGACTGGCATCCTATTCAGACAGTCCTTGTTTATGCTAGTATCTTCAAAACTTTTTCACCTCCATTTCACTAGGAATTTCAGGTTTTAAATTAAAGTATTTGGTCCATTTTGAATTAATTTTGTGCAAGGTGATTGATAGGGACCAAGTTTTAGTGTCTATGGATATAAAATTTCCCAAGCCTTCCACCTTTTTGTACAGGAGGCTAGCTTTTCTCTGCTGTATATTTTTTCAATCTTTTCACCATAAAGTTACATCTTTCTTTTATAGAGAGTTGCATTTCTTGAAGGTAAGAAATAGATGAATCTTTTCTGCTAACCTGTGTTTTTGGTTGAGAAATTGAAACCATTAATATTCATAGTTATTATTGACAGACATATATTAAATTCTGTAGATTTTCATTTAATAGTATCTATATCTCCTTATTCATCATTTGCTTAATTACTGTTCTAACATGATTTCTTCAGCACCATTCATATGTTTATCTTTTTTTAAAACCTGAAGGATACCTCCAGGTATCCTCTGTAGGGATAGCCTACTCAAATGTGAGTTCCTTTAGCCTGTTTCATTGTGGGAAGTTTTCTTTCTTTTTCAATTATACATATGACGTTGTTAGGTACAATAGTTTGGGTTGGCACTCATTTGACAAAGTATGAAATTAATCATCCATCATCTTTATTTTTAAAGTTTCTACTTAGATAAACTGATAGGCCTACATTTATGTATGGCTGTTTCTCTCTTGCAAATTTCAACACTTTCTTTGTGTCATATATTCAGTGTTTAACTATAATAGGAAAAAGGGAGGTTCTTTTTTGGTGTTTCTATTTGGTGCTCTAAACACTTCACAATCTTGGAATTTATTTTCCCTAAATTTCAGAAATTTTCTAGTATGATTTTCTGTAAATGTTTTCTGTACCTTCAACATGGAGTTCTCCTACTTTGTCTACGGTACTTTGATTTTTGTCTTTTTTTTAATGTGTTGCTAAATTTTGCGTGTTTCATTAATAGTTGTTTTTAAATTAACTTTGCTATTGTCTTTCTATTCAAATTCCTATGCCTTATCTTTGAGCCATAATATTTCTATCATCATCTTGACACATGCTGGTGAGGCATTCCAAAAGCTTTTCATTTTACTTTATGAATTTATTGTTGCTTTGAATTTCGAGACAGGGTTTCTCTGTGAAACAGTCCTGCTGTCCTGAAACTCACTCTGTAGACAAGGCTGGTCTCAAACTCCCAGAGATCCACCTGCCTCTGCTTCCCCAGTGTTGGGATTAAAGGCATGCACCACCACTGTCCAGCTTACGTTTTGAATGTTTGATTTACAGTATTTCACGTTGGATTTTCTTCAGTATTTCTCATTGTTGAATTCCAGTTTCACATTCTATTTTCATTTCACTTTATTTCTTTCATCTGTTTATTTAGGATCTCTTGGAATTTATTCAAGAGTTTGTGTAATTGTTAATTTATCTGAACACTTGTATAATCTTTCTTTTAAACTCGTTGGCATTCCATCTAACTTGCTCTCACTATAGGCCATTGTGCTATTAGTAACTTTTGTAGAGTCATTCTGCTTTTGTTTGTCATGTTGCTTGTTTTTGTGTTGTGACTTGGATATAGGATGATAGGACTAAAAAAATAGTTCATAATTTTTTTGATTTCCCCTTAATCTGTTAGTGTAAATGCTAGCAATTCTCAAGATAGACTAGGTTCTAGTAGGGTTGAGCAAGTAAACTACCACCCTGCCTCCACCTTAGGCTTAAAAACCATCTTATAGTAAAGACAAAATAGGTTCATCCCTGTTTATGATTAAACATGTTTTTCAAGGATTGAGCTATGACCCACCTGCAGCCTTAACTACAAATGGTTCTGTACTGCCTCTTTCAGGAATGGCAATGATGTCTTTGTTTTAGAAGTTGTTTATAACCATTTTGCAACATTACCTTTTTTACGAAGGTTAAATGACCACCCATGACTACATTGTTATTAACCTGTTGTGATTACCTTGTTTTGACCACCTGTTACTTCAGCTCCTATAACTCAGACTATTTTCTCCCATTTGGAAACTCCCTGCCCCTGAGTTCTATAAAAGCCTTGTCTTCCTCAAATCCATTGCTGACCTCTTGAACCCTCCTTAGTGGGAGACAGTATGTGCATACAAATTAAAAAAATCTTGCTTTGGTTAATTTCTTGATTTAATTAATTTATCTTGATGATATGGGTTGGTGGTCTTTCTCCTCCCATTTTGGGACTAACATAATTTTCCTGTTATACTGGTTTCTGAACCAGAATAACACCAGGATCAATCCCCATTAATCCCTTCAGCGATTGTGAATGAGAATTCCTGGAAATAAACTGTCTGCATAAGCTGATTTATTGGTTAAAACTTCAATGGTGTTGAGAAGTTGTAATGTTGTAGCTCCAACGACTAATTACAATTTATCTTGGATGGCCTTTAGCCTATTAAATAGACTTTCCTTGCCCCTATTCTGTCTCAGACCTAACACCCTGCTACTAGCCAAACACAACATCACAAACAGAAAAAAAAAATCTTTTTAGAATGTATTAACTTATCAAAGCCCTAGTTTTCTACCAAAGAGCTAAGAGTGTTTTTAAATAGCACCCAAAGCTTACAGCAGAGATGTCCCCATCTTACTAATGCACTTACTTACTGATGTACTCACTAATGTATTTGAAGTGTCTTGAATTGTAACTTTCTTCATTTTGTTTTCATGAAAATTCTACAAAATTTTTCCATATTGGAACATTGTATCTTAGGAGATTTGAATTTATGTTCTGGGTTATGGTTTCTCAGATTTTGCTGCAGAATAAATATGTCTTTTATTCATTTGAGGTGAGAACTGCTAATTTTTACATTAGAATATAGTCTTTCAAAAACAATAATTGTTGTGAATGAAAATATCTGTAAATAAGCTATGTATACAAAGACTAATTGATGAATTCAAACTGTAGTGGTGTGTAGAGATTAGAACATTGCAGGTCTAGAGAGATAATTATCTTCTATTGGGCTAGCTTTAGCCCCCCTGAATAGCCATACCTTGTCCACCTCTGCATTAATAGATAACTGTGACTAATAGATAACACCTTTCAAAATCCATAAACTTAGCAGACCACAAGCTTTCACCACTACTAAAGCTAAGAATGTCATCAGATAATATCTGGGATCATCTTGATTTAATTACCTCTCTGATGTACCTACCCATATATATATATTTTAAACTTCCCTTTCTTTATATATATTTTTTGGTTCTGTTAAATTATAAAGCTTCATTAAATTTCTTCCATGTGGGAATAGAATTTGGGGTAACCTACATCTGTGTTCCTTGTCCATGATCACTCAAAATGGCTCCAGAATTATTATTCTCTTTGAGATCTGTGGCATTTTTATTTTGCTTATTTGGCAGTTTTGGAATTAACATTATCAAAGGGTATGCACACTGTGAAAATATAGTAATTAAGTAATAAACAATCACTGCATCAGTGCCAATTAATTTAAGAAGTAAAAGAAACCTGATGATATTATATATAGTTATTTATTACTGTGGTTATAGAGAAAATGTAGAAGAGGGACACATAAATAGAAGGAAATCAGGAAGGACTAAAAGGGAGAGTAATGATACAGTTTTTGCTAAAGGTTGAATGAAAAGAGAGATAAGGGAAACAATCAGATAAGGCTCAACATTCCCAGCTCTCGGAAGGCAAGACACAGAGACCCACCCCACCCCCACCCCCCACAAATCAGGCTAGTCTAAGCTCTTTGGTAAAATCTATATAAATGAAAATTAAAAAGAAAAGAATATGAGGAAATAAAGAGATAAGAGAGATAAGGGCAGAGCTTACCTCTAAACTGCATTTGGATATTAAATGAATGAGGAATAAATGTGAGGAGTAGAGATGGTTAGTTTATGATGAATGAATGCAGTGTGTTCTATTTGTGGGTTACACTCATAAATCTCTCAGACTCTCTTTTTGACCTCTTGGATGCTTGTTATGCCTAAGTGAGGTCAGTTCATAAATGCTGATCACACTTCTAGGAATCCTTTCAAAATCAAGTTTCAAATGTTTTTCTGACCTTTGGGCCTTACTTAATGCTGGTATAGTCAATAGGGAGTCCTTTACAAGTTGAACTACACATACTGTTTATACTTTTGGGTGTACCTTCAGGACATCCTTTAAAAATCCAGGTCTTTATCAGTAAGGTGTGAATGTTGATTTACCATTCCTGAGCAGTACTTCTAGATTGCCAGTACACCACTTGAGATAGCTCATGTCTTTTTTTTTTAATTCCTTTCTTATACATTACATCTAGATCACAGTTTCCCTTCCCTCTACTCCTCCCAGTCCCTTCCTTCTTGCCCAGATCCACTCCTCCTCCATTTCCCTGAACCTGGCATAACAAGTTATAATAAGACTGGGCACAAACTCTCACATCAACGTTGGACAAGGAAACCACTAGGAGACAAAGGGTTCCAAGAGCAGTCAAGAGACAAAGACAGCCCCCACTCCCACAGTTTGAAGTTCCACAAAAACAACAAGCAAGACAATCATAACATATATGTAAAGGACCTAACTCAGACCCATTGAAGGTCTATGTTTGTTGCTTCAGTCCCTGTGAGCCCCTATGAGTCTTACTTAGTTGAGTCTGTGGGGCATGTTCTTGTCATGTCCTCGACCTCTCTGACTCCTACAATCTTCTTCTGAGGGGTTCTGAGCTCCTCCTGTTTAGCTGTGGGTCTCTGTATCTGCTCCCAACAGTTGCTGGATGAAGCCTCTCTGAAGATGATTAGGCTAGGCATTGATCTATGAATATAGCATAGATCACATAGAATATCATTAGGAATCACTACATTGACCCTTTATCTTTTCCAACAGTCATAATTGGTTCTGGTCTGGGTCTCTGAGCTGTCCTGCCTCTGGTTCCTGGGCATCCAGACAGTGTCAGGGATGGGCTCCCTTTCATAGTAGGGGCCTAAAGTTAGACCAGTCATGGGTTAGCCCCTTCCACAAGTTCAATGAAGTGATTCCTAATGAGATCTTCTTGACAGATTTTTCCTTTGGTGAGTATAAAATGTCCTTGGTTTGAAGACTATTTTGTTAGATATTAGAATAGCAACATCAGTTTGTTTCTTAGGTCCATTTGCTTGGAAAATAATGTCTATCTTTGATATTGAGTTGGGTTTCTTGTGTACAACAGAAGGATAGATCCTGTTACCACATCCATTTCATTATTCTGTATCTTTTGGGGGGGGAATTTAGTCCATTGATATTGATAAATATCAATTACCAGTTATTGCTAATTCCTGTTATTTTGTTGGTGGCGGTGTGTGTGTGTGTGTGTGTGTGTGTGTGTGTGTGTGTGTGTGTGTGTGTGTGTATTTCTTCTTTTTTGATGTGATTATTTAGTCCCTGTGTTTTCATGGATGTAGATAACCTTCTTGAGTTAGAATTTTCCTTCTATTACCTTCTGTAGGACTGAATTTGTGGCTAGATATTATTTAAGTTGACTTTACCATGGAATATCTTATTTTCTCCATCTATGGTGATTGACAATTTTGTTGGGTATAGTAATCTGGGTCTGGAATCTGTAGTCTCTTAGAGTCTGCGGCACCCAGGCCCTCCTGGATTTTAGAGTCTCCATTGAGAATTCAGGTGTAATTCTAAAAGGTCTGCCTTTATATGTTATTTAGCCCCTTTCCCTTGAAGCTGTTAACATACTTTCTTCTTTCTCTATGTTTAGTGTTTTGATTATTATGTGGTGAGGTGACTTTCTTTTCATCTATTTGGTGTTCTGTAAGCCTCTTGTATTTTGTAGGCATCTCCTACTTTAGGTTAGGAAAAATTTCTTCTATGATTTTATTAAAAAAATGTTTTTTGTGCCTTTGAGCTGGAATCTTTGATTTCTTGTATTCCTATTATTCTTAGGGTTGGTCTTTTCAAAGTGTCCTAAATTTTCTGGATATTTTATGTCCCGGATTTTCATTTCCTGGGTGTTTGTGTCTGGATTTTTTTTTAGATTTAATATTATCGTTGAACAGTGTATCAATTTCATCTCTTTTATCTTCAACACTGGAGTTTTCTCTTCCATCTCTTGCATTCTGTTGGTGATGCTATTCACTTACCTAGATTTTCCCATTTTCAGAATTCCTTCCGTGTGTTCTCTTTATTGCTTCTCTTTCCATTTTCCAGTCTTGAGCAGTTTTATTCTCTTCCTTCAACTGTTTTTTGTTTTTGATTTTTAGATTTATTCATTTCCTGTGAATGCCAATAAAGCTAAACCTTGAGTCAGGGACTGGAGTCAGTGACTAGCTGACTGAATTTGGCCATAGAGAAGCCAGCAATTTGGATAGAGAAGATACACAGTAAGGAAAGGGTGGGGACTTGAATTTGGCACTTCTTTTTTGTTCTGGGATATTGGAAGAAACATGTCTCTTGTAGTGTCTCCACCAAAAAGTAAGGTCAGCTAGTTGCTACTCAACCTCTCTGGACTAGCAGATTTTTACTCCAGCCTGTGACTCCTGTCTTACTGATAAATAGAATTTATAGACTTAATTTAAACCTACATATTTTGGTCAAGGCCACGGACTGTAGGACTGGAAGCCCAGTCAGGCTGGGTAAGCTGGCAGAGCACTGACTGTGGGTCCATGAGAATGCAGACAATAATTAAAACAGCAGCAGCTATTATTTCAGGGGCTGAACTGGCTTTTTTGAGATCATTCCCTATGGTAGAATACCTTGAGAAGCCTTGTTATGGGTGAGGGTTGATTCTGCCTCAACTTTGTACACCAGACTTTGTTGACTCCCCAAAGAAGTCCTCACCCACTATGAGGAGTGGATGGGGGGTGGAAAAGGGGAGAGGTGGGGCAGGGGCAGAAGGGAAGTGAGGGGTACTGGGGTTGGAATGTAAAATGAAAAATAAAATTTTAAATAAAAAAAACAAAACAACAAAAAATCAGTAGATTCATGTGTAGCTGCTAAGCTGACAGAAAAACATTTGTCTTTTCCTCTATTTCTTTAAGGGATTTAATCATTTCCTCTTTAAGTCTCTCTATCATTTTCATAAAGTTGGTTTTAAGGTTGTTTTTTGTCTTTAAGTTGTGCTGGAATATGGAGAGTTTCCTATACTAGGATAGCTGGGTCATGGAGGTGACATATTGCCTTGGCTATCGTTGATTTTGCTCTTACACTGGCATCTAAGTATAGGAGTTTGGGGTAATTGGTCTAGGTGCTGACTTCTGAGTTTGTCTTTGTTGGATGTGTGTTTCATTCCTTGGTTTCTGCCCCCTATATTGTCTTCTGGCTGAAGTGGCCTTGGTTGAGTACAGGGTCTCCACTCAAGTTGGGGGCTGGACTTCTGATGGCCACTGTGGCCTATGGTGAAGCTGGGGGCTTCTGAGGGAGTTATGGGTGAGGATATGGTGATTTGGAGAGGAGGGTGAGTGAGTGGTAGGCTGAGCAGGCACTGAGGGAGTTTTAGTGTTGTTCTTGTCCCCAGCATGGCCTCTGATGAAGCAGGAGGCTTCTACTGAAGTTGTAGGTCACGATATGGAGACAAAGAGAGGATAGGATGTTGACAGTAGATTGAGCAGGCACTGAGGAAGTATTGACATTCTGTGGGTGGGTGGTTTATCTGGGATTATGGGGAGGTGCATGACCTCTGGTGAAGCAGGGGACTTCCACCAGAGTTGTAGGCTGGGATTTGGTGACAAAAAGATGGGGCAGTTGGAAGTAGGCTGTGTGGGTACTGAGTAAGTGTTGGCAGTGTGTAGGCAGGGAAGACTTACCTGGGATTCTGGAGATGTGGGTTAAGGTTGGGGGTAGGCTGGGCAGACACTGAGAGAGTGTTGGTGGTATGTGGGCAGGTGGCTTATCTGGGTTTTTGGATGCTGGCTTGGCCTCTTGTAAAGCACAGGTCTTCTGCCAGAACTGTGAGGAGCTCTATGTCTTATTGACACAGAGGCACTACTATATACATATTTGTGGCCTTAAAAAATCTTCTCCATGATTGTTGTCTATTCCCTCCACCAAGATGTAAACTTCATGAGGTCAAGCATCTTATGGAAGTGAGAGAACATAGTGGCTAAGAACATGATGGCTTTTAGTGACAGACTCTAAATTCAAATTAATTTTCTACCATGGAATTGTTGTGTGAACTTGGGTGCTAATTAGCTTTTCTATGGCTTGACTTTTTTTTTCTGGAAAATAATAACAATGTTCATACATCATTGTCCTGGCTAGTTTTATGTTAACTTGGCAAAAGGTAAACTCATCAGAGAAGAGGGAGTCTTAATATTGAGAAAATGCCTTTGTAAGATTCAGCTATAGGGTATTTCTTTTTTTTAAAAGACTTTTATTTATTTTTTATTATATATATATTTATTTATTATTTTTTCTTATTTTACATATTGATCTCCCTCCCTCCCACGCCTCTCACCCCTCCCTCCCGTCCCATCCCACCCCCCCCACTCCACAGGGAGGGTGATGCCTTCCAGGAGGGATCAACAAAATCTGTCAAGTCATTTGGGGTAGGGTCTAGGCCCTCCCTCCTGCCTCTAGGCTAAGGGAGTATCCCTCCATGGGGAATATTCTCCTAAAGTGATAGGGTATTTCTTAATTAGTGATTGATGCAGGAGGGCTCAGCCTACTGTAGCTGGTGCCATCTCTGGGCTGGTAGTTTTGGGTTCTATAAGAGAGCAGTCTTAATATTGCCATGAAGAGCAAGTAAACAGCACTTCTTCATGGCTTCTGTATCAGCTCCTGCCTCCAGGTCCCTGCCCGGCTGGAGTTCCTATCTTGACTTCTTGAGATGATGAACAGTGACAAGGAAGAGTGAGCCAAATAAACCCTTTCCTTCCCAAGTTACTTTAGTCATGGCGATCATCACAGCAATAGTAACCCTGACTAAGATAGTAATAGAGATAGAATTAAAGTAACAAAATGTATTTTCTCAAAATTAGAAGAGTGTAATTTCCTAGTAGTGTTTCTGTTGAATGCATTTATAAATCCTTGATGAATTCTGTTTCTTTCCTCTCTTTATGTATACTTTTCTATTGCTTCCTTCCTTTAGAAAGAATTTTTCATTTTGCTTTATACTTACTTCCTTAGATGGCTGGCTTTCTCTAATGAATGCTCTTAGGAACTTAGATTTCTGCTTCCAACGTATATTCACTCAATACACAACATGTTTATGTGTTGTCTTTATAGTGCGTGGTCTCTGCCATTAAGTAGAAAGCTTGCTGAGAGCAGAGCTTTATGTCTGTCATGTCTACTATGGGAGTTTCACTTTTAACGCTGATGCTTAATGCACAATATTCACACAATAAATATTGTTTGCTGTGTATACTGAAGGCTTTTGTCTCATTTTTCTTTAACACATGCTGATTAAGAAACATGAGAACTTTAGCATGGGAGTCACACTGTTTTTCAAATAGCAATTTAGAGTCAAGGTTACTATTGCTTCTCCACTGCCTTTTTTTTAAAGTCAGTTCAAGTATAGGGCAAAACTGTTCATTCAAAGCATCCTGGCTTTCACTGTTTAACTTTTGATCCAGTCCATGAAAGCATACGACAGTACATTGGCTTCTCTTTTACTAACTTATTATGTTTTAATTGTATTGACTGCAGCACACCTTGTCTTCCTTACATGTTTGTTAGCAATAACAATAATACTGTCTCTTAGAGAGGTAAGATTTTCTTTCTAAGGCCTCAAACTAATCAGTACTTCTAATTATAACATATTGTAGAATTCATTGATAGCAAATGTTCTAACCCTTGCTTCAATCACTGCATGCTTCTCATAACTTGAAAAATGAGCATAGACTATGAAGAAATATACTAATTGACTACATGTGACCAATTGTTGCTTCAGAAAGAGCAAATGGGGTATTTATTCCTTCTTTTCTTCTTTCACTGTTCCTTTCATTGCTAGCTTGGTTCTCTAGGCATGATAGAAAGACAGGAACAATTATGGTGACAAAGGAAGGGACAGGAGCTCTCCATTATGAAGCCTCTCATAACAGAAAGTCCAGAATTCCCTCATAATTAGTATTTACTGCTAAGGTTGCCAACAGTGAAAAAAAAATCCTTTTATATATTTTTTAGTTTAGGGTTTCTATTTCTGTAAAGAGACACTATGACCACTGCAACTCTTACAAAGGTAAACATGTAATTGGGATTGGTTTACAGTTTCAGAGGTTTAGTCCATTATTATCATGGAGCAAAGAATGGCAGTGTGCAACACCAAAGACATGGTGTTGCAGAAGGAGCTGAGGGTTCTACATCTTGATTTGCAAACAGCAGAAGTAAAGACCGTGTGCCTCACTAGGAATAGCTGGAGCATATGAGACCTCAAAATAAATAAATAAATAAATGTAAAAATTGATTGCAGTTTTAATAATATGTATGTAATAATGTAAAATGTGAATAATGTACAATAATCAAGTGTGGTTTATAACATAAAGGTAAGGTTGGCTTATCATTATGAATGCTCATAGTTATGATTTCCAATATTTAAAATTATAAAAGCAAAGCCTTATAAATCTCGAAGGAATAATATTATGAAAATGGCCGTCCTACCAAAATCAACCTACAGATTCAGTGAAATATCTATCAAAATTCCTACATAGAAATTGAAAAAGATAAAACCTTTTGAATTTCATAGGAAAACACACACACACACACACACTAAAACAAAACACAAACAAACAAACAAAAAACAGGACAGCTAAAACAATCCTGAATAATAAAAGATCTGCTGGAGGTATCTGTTAAGGTGGAAGCTCCACCCCAGGCCCTGGCATCCACATACCCAGAGTCTGGAATGTTATGGTCGAGGTTCCACCCAGGCCGCCCTCCCTCATCTCTCTCTCCAAAACCTGCTACAAACACCTCAAAAAGCCCGTCAAATGATGGACCTTTTCCTAGAGATACTCAAGACCACTACCACAGAGTGTGTAAACTTCGCCCCAGAGAACAGATTCGTGTTTTTTTCCTGTCTCCCCTCTGGAGGCTGGACAGAAGCACTGCATCCATTAAACGTGGGCTTTTTTTTTTTTTTTTTTTTTTTTAATTTGGTTTGAGTTGGTCTGATTTGGATTGGTGTATCAGCAGAGAGGCTTATTGGGGTATAGAAACTTTTCATCTGGAGGTCCCACCGAGGAGGCTGTCTCCTCCCCCCCCCCCAGTACAGTGCCATCTGGTGGGTAAACACCCTTCTCCCACACACCTGCTCTCTGCCAGACTAAGAACAGCTTTCGATTGGGTAAGTTGTCTTAACTAAGTCATTACCTTAGAGGCCCAGGGCCTCATATGATTTTCGGGGTGTCCTGCGAAAGATGCATCCGTGCCAAGCCCCGACCTGTTACTGGATCAAGGACCTGCCTTGCCCAGTGGGAACCCTTCTTCAGAAGACGTTCTGTTCAAGGGATTCTCCCACAACCCAAAGCCTATCTGTTTTTGACCCAAGGCCTATCACAATGGATACATTGCATTAGGCTTTGGGTTCCAGCATAGACTTGTGAAATTGGCACCTGCCATTCAAAGCCTGAACCCCTAATGTCCTGGGGCTGCCTTTTATAAAATCTTTTTAAATTGGGGCTGTTGGACACCATATGTCCTGAACGCCCAACTTCTCTGTACACTAAGGCCTGGAATCAATATGCCCTTAACAAAGGGACATGATGGCTACCAGAGGGAACTTTTGATTTTACCATCCTCAGTGATCTTGAAATATTTTGCCGGCGTGGGGATGAGTGAACAGAACCCCCATATGTCTACAGTTTCTGGATACTGCGCTCCCGCCCTTCCCTCAATGTCTTACAGCATCAGTCTTGTTGGCTAGGGTCATGGTGCTTCCGGATTCCCGCCTATCTGGGAACTGAGATCCTGAAAATTCAGCCCTGACCTTGCTGTCCAAGACACTGGCCCCTTTCCTACACCCTAACCTTGCCTGCCCAATCCCCTTCTACAGGGCCTTGCCATGTGTTCCATTCAGTGACCCATATTCCTCTCATTCCTCCCTTATCCACCTCTTCCTCCTTCCTTTCCCTCCAGGACAAAGGTCAAAAAACAACTTCTTCCTCCTTACCCACCTTCCTCTTTTCCCCTTCACCCTGCTGCTCCTCCCTATACTTCCATGATACCTCCTTGTCCCCCTCTACCTATACTTGACCTAGCCTCCCCAGTGGGAGCCACAGTCCTAGCCACCCATTTCATTTCTCAGTCAGCTCCAGATATTAGGAAGCAATTTAAAAAAAGGGTGGGGAGGGCTCGCCAAACTCCCACACAGGCATTGGTTAAAAATGGCTTTTAAAGTTTTCAATGCCCGAAAAGAAGCAGCAGAGTCCTCCTGAAAGACAAGGCCATGCTCCAAGACCAAGCCTTAGCAGCTGCCCTGATGCCACAAGAGGTAAAAGGGAAGTCGACCACCGCATGGCTCCATTTCCCTGGAGCTCAACTCAAGTCAACTCCTTCAGGAGCCTGCTACAAATGCAGGCAGGACGGTCATTTGGAAAGATATTCCCTGGACCCTCGTCTACCAACGAGGCCATGATCCGTCTGCCTGCAGCCTGGACACTGGAAATCAGAAAGCTCCCATGCAGGTTCATCCTCTATGCCAAGCCACGGAGGTCCAGCCTCAACAGCACTGGCAGGTGAGACTGTGCCAGTCTTCGAACTCCTTAGCCTGGAAAAGGATTAATGTGGCCCAGCCTAGGTGACTCCCGTTGCCCGCTCAGAGCCTAGGGTAACACCACAGGTAGCAGGTAAGTCCATTAGTTTTCTTTTGGACACGGGAGCTACCTATTCTGTTTTAACCTCTCAGTCTGGTCCCACAGTTCCCTGTCCAATTCCTGTCACAGGGATGGATGGGACCCCCTCCTTCTCATCTACTTATCCTTCAGATCTGATAACATCTGATGACTAGGGTATTGATAGCTCATTATTTTATTATTTAAGTTTCCTGTCAAGAGTACAGACAGGTGTGCCTCGTTTACAGGCTTCATAGTCAGGGATTAATAGTTTCAGATGTAACTTCAGAGGTTCAGAGTTTTAAATTTCCTTTGATTGTCTTCTAAAAATATCCATGCCTTTTTACCTAAAGCCATAGCCTTTTGCTGTGACACCAAGATGTAAATCTGTTCCAGCTGTCTTACAGATACCTGCAATTTCCTGGGAAAAGTTCTGTTTCTGTATTAAGAAATCTGGACTGTTAGTGAAAAGAGTCTCCAGAGCCTATTTTGACTCCACCTATTTTCCAGCATATCTTGCAGGTGGCACTCATCCTGTCTGGGCCAAGGTCAGCCCACAGAGGATCCTCCAGAGAACAACAGCACCTACACCAGCTCCTGGGCCTTCACTGTTGGCACCACCTCTCCAGACTTCAGTGGGCACCTCTTCAGGATACTTGGTCTCTCCACCCTTCCGTGTTCCAAGATGTCCCAATGAAGGACACATCTGCTCTCCTGTCTCAATCATTCACCTTTTACCCTTCTGTACTACCAGGACACTTCTCCATTCCCTTCATTCTGCCATTTCTCATCCTTCCCATGGCTAGCCCCATTCATAGGGCCAATCGTAACACTATTTTTACCTGTCTTGTCCACCTCAAGGAACAGATGCCTGAGGTTTCCAGGATGGCAGCTAACCAGATGCTTCTCCCTCCACACCTTCTACTGAGTGTGAACCCACCAATTCCTGACTCCCCTGCTCACCCACATCGCCCTTTGTCAGCAGGAAGAAATCAGACATGAACTGGCATCCATATACTCAGAGTCTGGGATATTAATGTGGAAGCTTCACCCCAGCCCCTAGCATCAATGTACTCAAATAATCTGAATGATATGGTGGAGGTTCAAGCCAAGCCCTCCTCCCCCATCTCCCTCCAAACCCTGCTGAGGAATTATGTAAATAGTTTGACCTCATTGCCACAAGGGACTTTCTCCATAGAACACTTGTAGCACAGTCATTAAGAAAGCCCTCAAAATGATGGCCCCTCCCCCAGAGATACTGAAGACCACTTCCACAGAGTATTTAAACTGCCCCCCCAAGAATGGATTCATGGTATTTCCCGGTCTCCCTTTCCCATTTCCTTCCTGGGGAGCTGGAGCACTCTATCCATTAAACGTGGGCTTTTCCTAATTTGGTTTGGTGTGGTCTTATTTGGATTGCTGTATCAGCAAAGGGGCCTATAGGGTATAGAAACTTTTCAGTATCACCGTCCCAGATTTCAACTACAGACTTATAGTAATGAAAACAGCATGGCATTGGCATAAAAACAGACATGTTGATCAATAGAATAGAACCAAAGACCCAGAAATAATGCTACACACTTAAGAACACCTGATAGTTTACCAAGAGACCAAAAGATACATACTGAAGACTGCATCTTCAAGAAATGGTGTTCATTAAACTGAATGGACCAATGAAGAAGAAAGAAAATAGATTTGTGTTAATAACCCTGCAGAGAACTAAGATACAAATTGAAAAAAGACTTTAGCTTAAGACCAGATACCCTGAATCTAAGGAATTACATAATAGATTTGAATTCATTGCCACCAGAAAGGACTTTCTGCACAGAACACTGTAGCATAGTCATTAAGACCAGCAATTAATAAATGGGACCTCTCAAAGCTAAAAAGGTTTTATATAGCAAAGGACACCATAATTTGAGCAAAGTGGCAGCCTGCAAACTAGGAAAAATCTTTACCAATTATGTACCTGACAGAGCATTAGTGTTTAAAATATATGAAGAACTAAAATAACCCAACATCAAGAAAACACAGAACCAAATTAAAAGATGGCATATAGAACTACACAGAGAGTTCTCAAAAGATGAAACACAGATGGGTGAAAAATACTTTCAAATGCTCACTATTTAACCTGTAAGGAAGTGTCTAAGTTAAAACTACCTTGATACTTTACCGTATCCCAGTTGCAGGGGCCAAGATTAATAAAATATATTATAATAAATAATATTATAATAAAATATATATAATAAAATATATTATAATTAATATAATATAATATTATAATATTATATAATAATATAATATAATTAATATAATATAATAATTAATATAATAATTAATAATTAATATAATATAATTAATAAAATATATTATACATGCTGACAAGGATGTGGAGAATGAGAAACAGTTATTCATTCTGGTGGGAGTGCAAACTGGTATATCCACTATGAAAATCAGTGTGGATACTCGTCAAAAATGTGAAAATCATTCTACTCCAAAACCCAGCTATACCACTCTTTGTCACATATTCAAAGGATTCCATATCTTTCAACAGAGATACTTACTCATCCATGTTTATTGCAGCTTTATTTATAATTGTCAGCAGCTGATAATAACTTAGATGTTCATAAACTGATGACTAGATAATAAAATAAGATACATTTATATAATGGAATATTATTTAGCTGTTAAGAAAAATAAAATTGTGAAATTTTCAGGTAGATGGAATGAACGTAGATAATATATTGAGTGAAGTAACCCAACCCAGAAAAATAATATTTTTCTTTTATGTGGATATTATCTTTTAAGCTTTAAATATGTGCGCTTCAATTAGAATAACCACAGAGTTTATGTATCTTGTAAGAGGCTGAGGCAGGGGGTGTGGTGGGGAGGAAGGGAATTTTTCAAAGAATGGGAAATAGAATATATAAGGGGAAATTAGAATAGGAGGACTAGGTAGGGTAGGAGGGAAGGTAAAGGAGGGACAATGTGAGGATGACCACCACTAAAACTCTTTTGAAAAGCCATATGGAAACATATTACTGTGGAAACTTCCTGAAATATATGCATACATAAAAGGAATTTAAATGTTGTAACCATATCATGTAGAAGAAAATTTCCCAAGTGGAAATCTTATGTGACCAAGTAAAAACTCCAGTGCTAGGAGTGGTAACATGTTGAGTCACTTGCCAAAGTGGTCTCATAGAACCACCTCAACAAAATTACAGGCTATTGCAAATACTATTGGTTACCTTCTACAACCTGATGATAAGGTCCCATTGCTGAAGACAAGAGTCTTGTAACCTGTGTTTCTGCATAATATGGGCTATTCTTGGAATGTGCTTTTGTGCCCCTACTGTTAGAAACCTGCAGTCTCACCCTGTTGGGCCATGCCCAACCCCCACCTTTTTAATAGCAATAAGAGGTGGGAATGTTGGGGCTCGGCAGTCTGTGGGCCCTGCCTCTGAGGGGCGGGACGCCTATGGCCAGGTCAGGCCTTACCTAGCTGCCCAAGCTACCTGGCCACAGAGGGTTTCACATGTGCAAGCTCCCCTTTTAAAGCAAGCGTGCCAAGCGCACCTCTCTCTCTTGCTCCTCTCTCTTGCTTCTCTCTCTTGCTCTCTCTGGGGCCCCTTCTCTCTCTCTCTCTCCCCACTTTCGGTTGGCCACCAGCTACCCCCCTCTTTCCTCTCCCCTCTCTCAATAAACTCCGCGTGGGCGCTGAAGCTCATGTTTGTGTTTCTTAGGCAGTAGCTGTATAAAAAGAACAACACCTACCAGGAGTGAGCTTTGCTTCAGATTACCCATCTTACTTTTGTTGTGCAAAATGTTTTCAAGCATGGGTTATCCTTGTGACAGCCTTAACTTGTGTGAATTTTGCTCAAGACCATGATCAACCCACAGAATACCCTAAGAATATAAATTGTCTGGTGCCATGAATGAAGTTGTTTATTGCACCTCATTTTTTGGCCCCATTCCCACAGGTTCACACCACCACCTAGAGTAATAACAGCCAATTTTTTAAAGGATGGATACATTTATTTTAAGACTTTAAAGATTAGGTCTATTAGTTAGTTCATTGGTTGAGCACTTGTTAATTTTGCAGAAACATCGAGTTCCATTCCTAGTCTACTAAAAATTAACAAACAAATGAGCAAAACCAAGAAAAACCCTTCAAAGTCCACTCCTAAACTCCTTCTACATATCTCCATACACAACAACCACTTCTCCCTTCCCCAAACTGTATTATCTCATATTGAAAAGTATTTTATGTTTGTGTTAGTTAGGGTCTCTGTTACTGAGAAGAGACACCATGACCACAGCAACTCTTACAAAGGAAAACATTTCATTGGTGCATGCTTACAGTTTCAGATGTTCAGTCTGTTATCATCATGGAGGGAAATGTGGTGGCATGCGGGTAGACATGCTTGGGAAGATGAGAGTTGTACATCTGGATCTGCAGGCAACAGGAAGAAAATGCCACAATGGTTCTGGCTTGAACATCTGAGATCTCAAATTACCCTTACTGCCACACTTCCTCCCACAAAACTATACCTACTTTAACAAGGCCACACTTACTAATAGTGCCACTCCCTATAGGCCTATGGGGTCATTTTTATTAAAACTACCAAAAGGTTCACCCAGAAACTTATTTGATTTTGTTTTAAATATTTTCTATCAAAAGTATTTTTTCATACATAATATTCTGATCAGTTTCCATTACCCCAGTTCTTCCCAGATCCTCCTCCACCTCCCTATACACCACATTCACACCCTTTCTTTCTCTCTCACTGGAAGAATCACCTTGGAGTCTGGTTGAATTCCATCATAATACACAGAACCAAGAGTTGCAGCACAATTAGTACCTGCTCAAGGATCTTCTCCCTCAAGAGAAACTTGCAATTTCTCCATGAATCTCATCAGGAGTTCCATTCATAAGCAAACAATATATACTGAACTCCTTGTGCAAACCACAATGGTTTGTATTACCTATCAGATTATGTATAGTTCCATCCAAGGCATCTGAGAAGCCACTTCATTTATCTCACTTATGGAAAACTGAGAAAACAAAAGATTTCTTAGCAACCTTTTGTGATGTTATCTAAGAGCCACCAAAATGGTATTTATAGCTAATGCTAAAACAACAAATTGTGACTCTCTTAAGGAACCTATGCATATATTAGGGGATATCTCACTTTCTGTGGCTTTCCTTTAGAGAATCCCATACCCATATTCTTAGGCATCTTCTTGGTCTCGTCTTGAGGGCCTTTTCCCTTAATGTCTGTCTTAGTCAATGTTCTGTTGCTATGAAGAGACACCATGACCACAAAAGTTCTTATAAGAGACACCATGATAACAACTCCTTATAAAGAAAATTATTTAGTTGGGGCTGACTTACAGTTCAGAGGTTTAGTCCATCATTTTCAGTGGTGGGAAGTATGGTAGTACACAGGCAGACTGGTGCTGGAAAGTTAGCTGAGAGTCCTACATCTTGATCTTCAGGCAGCAGGAAGAAAGAAAGAGACATTGGGCATGACTTGAACATTTGAAACCCCAAAGCCAAACCCCAGCATCACACTTCCTCCAGCTAGGCACACCTACTCCAACAAGGCCACACCTCCTAATCCCCTAATGACCAAATATTCAAACATATGTGCCTATGGAAGCTACCACAATATGTTTAATTACATCTTCAATTCTGCTTCCTGAAATTCCTCTATCTCAGTGGAAGCCATGAATCCCAGTTTGGTATGGGGCTAGGTCCCTCAAAGATTAGGATACCTCAACAGGCAACTGAGAGTGACAGTGTGGAAGTGAATCCATTAGCTCATCTGTGACACTTCTCTTTTCTGAAGCCTGGCTTCCATGTCTTTCCAACTTTATTGGATAACTAAGGCCCTCCTTCTTACTAACTCTCATTTCCTTTAATTCTACATTTTACTTTCTCTGTTACCTCCAATTTTATCACTCCAGTGCTTTCAAATTATTTTAGGAGTTATGGGTGTAGCTTAGTTGTGGACT
Organism: Cricetiscus sungorus; assembly: GCA_030556225.1. Taxonomy (NCBI): domain Eukaryota; kingdom Metazoa; phylum Chordata; class Mammalia; order Rodentia; family Cricetidae; genus Cricetiscus; species Cricetiscus sungorus. The sequence goes on from JANBXA010000126.1 coordinate 6,384,376, forward strand.
GCATACTAAGAATGCATAAGGCCCTGGGTTCCAAGCACCAAAACTTTATATATATTGTAACTATAATTGCACATGATAAGCACATAATGTATGCATACTGAATAAATGTGTGCCTTTAGGAATAATTCCAAACTCTAGTCTGATACTCCAAGGTATTTCAAAATCTAGCTGCTGGGGAAGGAGCTTGAGTTTTCTTCAGATTTGCTGACCCTGGTTGGTTGACTATACTCCAGTGGATGGCCCAACACCTGTGCTTATAATGCTAGTGCAAATTGGTGGTTTTAAAAAGAATACAAGAATTTAGGAGGGAGATGGTTCTGGGAGGTTGAGGAGGAAAGCAACTGGGGAGTGTATTTCATCAAAATACATTGTATAACACATATAAAATAGCCAAAGAAAAAATTTAAAAACATGTTTTGAAATTAGTCTACAACATACACATTTTCCACTTCTCTTTCTAATGGACAACTCCAAGACCCTTGTGCTCCAGGTTCCCTGGACGATTTGCCTTTTTCATTTTCCATGTAAGCTACTGCCTCCTAGAAATCTCACTCTTCTCTGGAACACTCTTAGTTTAAAAACATATTTGCATCTTATCTGTTCAGGTTTCACCTATGTTATCTCTGCATTGTGACATCTTATTGTACACTGTATATATAATACATTATGTTTCGGTCTCTCTTTCTCAAAGAACTTGCTTTTATTTTGTTTGACTCGTCAGTGCCCCCATCAGTACAGCATTCATTGACTGGTAAACTATAAACTCAGTAATAGTTCAATGGATGGAGACGCAGAAGAGGTCCTCCTCATAAGCCCAGTTTCCTGTTTTTTTTTTTTTGTTTGTTTTTTTGTTTTTGTTTTTTTTTTTTGAAGAGTCCCCTTTCTCTTGTCCTCCTCTTTCCTCGCTCCCGTATTTTCACCTCCACTTTATTTACATTTCAATGTCAATCCCTATGCTGCTAGAGCGCTTGACATTTTGGAAGCGAAATCACTTACAGTTAGTTTCTCTCCAGCCCAAGGCTTTCTGTAATAAAAGATTCCCTAACCTATTGGGGTGCATAGGCATGAGGCCCGAGGCCCGTGATAAAATGTATGTTTTTCATCTTCCCAGTTGCTTTCGAGATTCCCCCATTTTGCCGCCCACTGATAGGACAAGCATCTTCATTCTCTTGCACTCCTCATAATCTTGACATAATTATCTGTGACATATTGATTTAAAGTGCCGCTACAGGAAAGGGAACAGGAATGTTTCGCTTGGCCTTCTGGGAGTTGTAGTTCTAGTGTCACCCGAGTTGCCTGGTCGGTCCTGGAACTGTGGACTACAGCTCCCAGGCCTTCCTAATCTCCTACTACACAGGCTCAAAGCCACAAACCAGTAGGAGGTGGCTGTATTGTATCTATTGTATCCCTTGGCTGGTGCATTTTTACAATTCTCTGGACGTGAAATTGAGAGTGAAAAGCATGGCAGATGAACAAGAAATCATGTGCAAACTGGAAAGCATTAAAGAGATCAGGTAAGCTCTTCGCTGCTTAATGCGGCATCCATCCACCCTCCACGATCCCCCCTCCCTTCCCGGGCATCCCTGGGTGCAAAGAGAACTGTTTTTTCTGTGGAAACTATCTATTGTTGAACTACTTGCTAAGAGGAACGGTAAAGGGGCCCATTCATTACAGTCTTAAAGATGAGATGAAGAATGAGGGAGCAAAGGTAAGTTGAAATTGAGTCTAGAGGAGGTAGTTGGTGGAAGAGTGTACCAGGCGGAGGGAAGGAGGGGGAGATGGCGATGCCTTTCCAGATGTAGCTAAGGTAGAATAGAAGGAGACACCAGGAGCTGGTCGCCAGACAACTGTATTCGTTTTGGTATGGAGAGGAAAGCTGGCATTCATAGATACATTAAAAAAAAAAAAATATATATATATATATATATATATATATATATATATATATATATATATATACTTGTTTAGTATAAGTCGCTTTTCGCTTCTTGCTTTATAAAAGTTGTTGATTTTGCATTCAGCTTCATGACCCAGACCTTGGGAAAGCCTTTTTGAGAGCCAAGTTTAGCTGGCCTGGCCATTCAGTTTGCAACTTTGCTGTGACTATTAGCTGGGGATACAGACGAACCTCGGGAGGAGGATGCTTTTGTTTTCCTGGAACTGTTTCACTTTATTCCTATCCTGAGGTTGAAAGGAGGTTGTAAGCTATGGGAATGTGAACAAGAGCTAGAGGTCTGGCAAACTGGGAGTTGTCACACCTCCAATAGGTTACTATGCAAGCAAGTTTTGATATTGCAGTGATATTCCAGCCCAGAAAACCTCAAGGGCTGACTATGTGGGCCTTCCTGGCTCTGCTTAAGTCCCTGCATCTGGAGTGTTTTTAAAATATATGGAGAAAGAAAAAGAGATATAGAGCATATCTTTTAAGAAATTAGGTCATGAGATTTAACTCTGACAAATTTGATAAGAGATTTAGCTTCAGGAATATGTGTATGGGATCTCCACATAGTAGTGGTAGTGAAGAATCTTGGTTTCTTCTTGGAGGGATTGTGTCTTTCCTTTTGCAAAGCAAGGGAAATTTTCATTTATTGAGCCCCTGGGATGCTCGCTCTGCTCCCCCCCCAACCATTTTGGCAAGTGCCCTGTGACCTTTGTCATAAGTGGAAAAATGGAGGCTTGCAGAATCTGAGTGATTTTTTTTATATTCACAAAGCTTAACAATGCCACAGTTTTCCAGGAATGGAGTCTGCCTACAAAGGCTCTGTTCTTCTGACTGTTTCCCATTGAAGTGTTGCTGCTGTCTTTTTCTACAAAAGCATCAGGGGATAGGAAATTAGACTCCTAAGTCTAATTTAATGCTAAGGGTGCAGCTAATGAAAGCTTATGGCTTTGAGTAGAAAGCCTCTAGCTTCAGTCTTCTACTCTTTGTAGACTTTAAAAATAGCTTGTTTTAGCTGGGTGGTGGGGGCACACACCTTTAATCCCAGCACTTAGGAGGCAGAGGCAAGTGGATTTCTGAGTTTAAGGCTAGCCTACTGCTCTACAGAGTTCCAGGATAGCCAGGGCTACACAGAGAATCTCTGTCTTAAAAAAAAATGTGTGTGCATGTATTTTACAATTCTCTCTCTCTCTCTCTCTCTCTCTCTCTCTCTCTCTCTCTCTCTCTCTCTCTCTCTCTCTCTCTCTCTCTCTCTCTCTCTCTCCCTCCTGTGTGTGTTACAGCAGGTTTCCCCGGCGGCTGCTGCTGGTTCTGCCGCTATTGTCCCGCTGCCACGTGTGCCCCAAATAACACTCAGAGACTCTGTATTTGATACAATCCTGTTGGCCAGTTACCATTATTGTTTATGGGCTAGCTCTGCCTTAATTATTAACCCATTTCTACTTATCTAAGTATTTCACGTGGTCATCTTATCGGGAGCCACGGCTGACGTCCTCCTTCCTCCCTGGGCTACATGTCGACTCCGCCTTCTACTTCCTCTCTTCCTCCTAGTCTCCTAGCCCCGCCTATCTAGTTTTCTATTGGCCACAGTGCTTTATTAACCAGTATGAGAAACATATATACAGAATAACATCTCCCATCATGTGTGTGTGTGTGTATGTGTGTGTGTGTGTGTGTGTGTGTGTGTGTAAGTGAGCTTATCTTATCTGTAGAAAGGGACTATTTTGGTTCAAAGTCATTAATCCCCAGTGAAAAAAGACCCCTTTCAGTTAACACCAAGTCAGGAGCCATGACTTCTATTCCCCAACCACATTAGACAGTAGCAAGAGAGATTTAGAAAGAAGGCTGAAGTTCTACTCCAGTAACATAGCCATACCACTTGGTTGTCAAGAAAGACCTGGTATAAAAAATGGGATTGCTGTTGAGAGTATAAGGAGGCCTACTAAGATGAAAGATGAAAGTAAAATCCAGAATATCCAACTTATATTGAAAAATTTCTCACCATATCAATAATTCTACTTGAATGAGAAAATGAAAAGATGCCAATATTAGATTTAGAATCATCTAACATGAGTTTTAAAATATACATCGTAAAAATCCTTCAATAGAACCTACAAACACTGGGAACATATAAACATACAAAAAGCACAGTTCAGAAACATGTGGACTTTTCAACAGTATTGAAAATGTTAAGACTACAGAGACTTTTGCAGTCAATTTGCATTATATTATTATTGTAACTCTATGAGAACTAGTAAGTATAATGTGTTGGTTTGAATGAGAATGTTTCCAATAGGCCTAGGTATTTGAACACTTGGTTGTCAGTTAGTGGTGCTGTTTGGAGAGATGGTGCAGCCTTGCTAGAGGAAATGTTTTGCTGGGAGTAGCAGGTCCAGAGAGTGGGCATTACCAATTTGCTCTCTCTCCTTCCTGTTTGAGGTTGAAGATACTTCTTCTCTTCCTTTTCTTGCTGCCTGCTGCCATATCTCTTCTGCCATTATGGACTTTCTTTCTGAAACCATAAGCCCAAATAAACTCTCCCTTAAGTTAAAAAAATATAAAATCAAAGAAAATAGATGAACAATAAAAACCATGAAGAAGATGGTCAGGGGGTCTTTAGAACAACCTAAAAATTCAACAGATAGGTTTAATAGTAAGATGGAACAGACAGAAAAAAATGAGTCAGTTTAAATCTAAAGCAAGAGAAATTACTCTGCTATTATTACTAAACTTTAAAAATTCTCACAAGACACAGGACAGAATGAAGAAATGGTGGAGAAATAAGGACTAATATTGTCCCAAACTAAGGAAAAACTACCTCCACGTTCAAAAAGCTAAACAAATACTACTAGATCAAACAAAAAGAAACTTGCTCCAAGGCATATTATAAACAGTCTTCAGAGAAAGAAGGAAAAGAAAAAAATCTTGAAAGGAAGGAGGTGATAAGAACTAATCCCCTAATTATATCTATGATGGGAAAATTAGCATGGTAAATTCCTCAAGAGAAAAATATCAAGGTTCTAGTGGAAAGAGGTACAACATTTTCAAGTGCTGAAGGAAAAGAACTACCAGCATAGAATAATATTTTATACTTTATAACTGAAGACACCCTCAGATGCTGGAAGTATCAGCACATATACTGTGAAAGGATGACAAAAACATTTCAAATAGAAGAAAAAAAAAACCTTTGTAACACCAGGAAGCAAAAACTTAGTAAGCAAAATCATGATAGAGTTGACTTTACTTTTTCTTTTGAGTTTTCTTAATTATGTTTGGTGAATGAAGGAAATTTGTTTTATTTTTAATATCATATATTAATGTATAAAAATGTATAGTGACATTTCACATTTGTATATAATATACTTTTATCATGTGGACCTCTATACCCACTCATTTCCCCTACCCCTGGTTCTCTTCTTTCCTATCAGACCTCTTGAAGTAAATTTTCTAACATAATTACAGTATAATATCAGTGTATGTGCAGAAATATTTATGCTATTTTATGAATAGGCGAATTTAAAGTGAACTAACATAGCTAATATATTTCACTGAAGCTGGTAGTATGATTTTAGAAGATACTAATCATTTCTGTATATATAATGTATTTCTGAAAGCAAAGAGATGCACTCAAAAATATTAAAAGTAAACATAAATGAAATGCTAAAAAATGTTTAGTTCACCTAAGAAAGGCAGGTTAAAAAACAAAAGGAATCAAGCAAGAAAACAAATTCCTAAACAGAAAATAAACAGGATATATAAAGTTAAAAGGCAGATGCAGGTTTTACACATAAATAATTCTATTGTAGGTAATGTGGGGCTGGAGAGATGGCTTAGTGGTCAAGAGTGCTGACTAACTTTGTAGAGGACTTTTGTTCATTTGTGACTCACAACTGCTTATAACTCCAGTTCCAGTGTTCTCTCTGGCCTCCATGGCATGCACATGCATGCAATACACTAAATTCATATAATATACATTGTTAGAAATATTTCATTTTATTATTTCATGCACATGGATGGTTTGCCTAATTTTATGTCTGTGTACCACATGCATGCTGTGTATCAGAGGACAGGAGGGGGCATCAGATTCCCTGGGACTAGAGTTAAAGATGGTTATTAGCTGCAATGTGGATGCAGAGAATGGAACCCTAGTCCTCTGGAAAAGCATCCAGTGCTTTTAACTATTGAACCATTGTTTCAGCCCTCAAATTTAAAAAAAAAATAAACAATTCAATGACAACTAAAGATGGATTTGTATAATGAATTTCTAAAGAACAATTCAGTTATATACTGTCTATAACAAACTCATGTCAAAACAAGTATATTGTGGGTTAAAAAAAACCTGCAAACAATAAAAAGAGGGCTCTCTCAGTGGGACAATGCACTTACCAGAAATGCCTATCAATCTAAGTTTAATTAATCCCTGAAGCCCACATAAAGCTTATACTCTATTCACATGATACATACATGCAGTGCCATTTTTAAGTGTCCTTTATAAATACTGATAATCCAAGTAATGTTCCACCATTCGTAGTTCTTCAACTGTTCTAAATTATGATTACCATTATACATGTCTGCATAGCATCCCTTTCCAAGCCTCAGTCCTCCATGTACACCACAGTCTACTGGGCTTGCCAAGCTGGGTGTTCTACAAATTCAGCAAATCTTGGCCAACCGTTTATGACTTCATAACTTCCCGTTGCTATTGAGCTGCTCCTCTGAAAATTCATTTTAATTTAGTCATTGTCATTCCTGTTACATTTCCCTCCTATTGAAACCTAAAAGTCAGCATTGACTTTCTATTTCTACCTTCAGCATTTCACTCAAATGCCTGTCCTATTCTCCACCTCCACACTCACTGCCTGTTTTAGGTCTTCATCATCATTATCCTGAATATTAATGATATTGTGTTCATTTCCACCTACAGAATTATTTCTCTACCTCTAGTCTTCTCTCTGTCTTTAATTCTATGCATACTGTTATAAAAATGGCCTCCCTAAAATAGATTTGATGTTTTCTCTCAAATACTCCATGGATTTACCTTCTTGGGATAGCAGTGTTTTGAACTCACAGGCCAATGCTCACGAGTGGCTTTCATATAGCTTTAATCAGTTGCTAGTAGTATTTGCAATTTTTATTTAAAAGATACATTATCAGTATGCATTGCTTAAGAGATGGTAAGCATACCTTTGGGAAAGGTTTTTGCTTTGTGTGTGTTTTGTGTGTGTGTGTGTGTGTGTGTGTGTGTGTGTGTGTGTGTGTGTGTGTGTATGTGCATGCACATGTGTCACGGTGTGAAATTCTTTTTTTTTTTTTTTGGCTAAGGATCAATCATTTCATGTTATTTATCCATCGGACATACATTTGCCAGCCATTGTTATTGTGTTAATCATAACTGCAGTATATGCCATCCCAGGTCCACCATTCCCATCTTACCTGTGGCTACTTCTTTCTTTCACGTTATCTTTTAGCAATATAGAAGCTCATTTCTATTTCATGTATGTCCATCCTGCATAGATCCTTTATGCTAGATTGCTCTTTTCTCATTCTGTGCCTGTGAATTCTATTCATTATTTTTCAAGGAAGACCCGAATGAAATGGCACCTTTTATCCCAAATTTTCTAATGATTCAGATCAAAGGTATCAGTCTGCCTAAGCTCTACAAAAAGATTTATGTATTTTTAATTGATATTTGTTCTGTCTTAGTTGGGGGTTTCTATTATTGTGATAAAACACCAGGAGCAAAAGCAACTCGGGAAGGAAAGGGGTTGATTTTGCTCACACTACAGTTGTGAGCAGTCCATCAGGGATATAAGAGCAGGAACTCAAGGAAGGAATCTGGAGGCAGGGACTGATGCAGAGGCCATGGAGAAATGTTGTTTACTGCTTTGCTTCCCCTGGCTTATTCAACTTGCTTTCTTATAGCACCCAAGACTACCAGCCCCGGAAATGGCCTTATGTACAAAGAGCTGAAACCTCTCCCATCAATCATCAATCAAGAAAATTTCCTACAGATTTGACTACAGGCCAATCCTGTAGGAATGTTTTCTCAATTAAGATTCCTTCTTACCAGATGACCCTAAAGATCCTAACTTGTGTTGATATAAAAACTAGCCAACACACATGTTCTCTCTCTGAATGCTTGTTTTTTCACCTTTTCTCCCTCTCTCCCTTCCCTCTTTCCCCTCCCTCCCTCCCTCCCTCCCTCCCTCCCTCCCTCCCTCCCTCCCTCCTCCCTCCCTCCCTCCTTCCCTCCCTCCCTCCCTTCTTTCCTTCCTATCTCCCTTCAGTTAGTGCTCTGGCATTCTCTATACAGGGTTTGATAACTGTTTCAGCACCAAGGTTTGGACAAGATCAAATTTAGGATGGCTTGGACCTTTGAGACTTAAAGTCAGCCCAAATAGTGGTAACCATGGGAGAAAGCACAGAAAGGAGTTGGAACCTGATATTGAACTACAACTGTCTTTAAAAGCATGCTATTTTGCTTTTCTTTTAGTAGCTGGTTTGTTTGTTTGTTTGTTTTTCAGATAATCTGATTAACTTTAAGTACAGAGCCCTTGGTATTTGAAGAATGTTCTTACCTGAATAGAGGAAGCAAGAAACGCTGATTATTTTTTAATTCACTCAGTGTCATTCACAGACTATCTGCATTAAGCCACATACAGAACTGCCATATTAAGCAGAGGCTTATCACTTACATTGGCTTGTACCTGATCTGAGTTGGCACTTGTTCTTTTTCCTGAGTTTCAGACTCAAATATCCAACTGAACACTTAGCTAACACTTTTGCTTCTCACACAGCTACCAACAGAATTCTTTGCCCAACCATACTACAAGCATCCCTTTCTCTGTTTTCCCTACCATAGCAATACCCCCACCAATCTGGAGGTCCTTTATTTCTCTTGCCTCTGTGATATCATGCATTCAAAATCTTTAGCATACTGTGCTCAAACTTGAGCATGCATAATGTTCCACCCAGAGGCTTGCTTAATTAAAGGCTGCTGAGACCCATCTGCAAGGTCTCTGACTTAGTAGATCCTGAGCCAAGACTAAGAATGTGTATTTCTAACAGGTTCCCAAGAAATGCTGTTGTTTTTGGCCCAGTTCTTGAAGAGCCACACGCTAGTAAGGTCTTGCACATTATACCATTAAAATATAATCTGAGTCTATACTTTCCACTGGTTAGTTTCCTTTCACTTTGTTAACCAATCCTGAGGCCCTTGAAATTCTAGCTGTCCATCCCTACTTTTTGAGTGAGCACTGCTTTTGAGTTTTTATGAAGTTTTTCACAGGGGAGCCCATGAAGTTTCTGCAAGTAACAGAATATTTCTTCTTTCATGATAAGCATAAAGAAATCACTCAGCGACAGCTCGTTTATTTTTTTCTTTCTTGGAGAACATTTCTTTTTCTAGAGCTATGTCTGGAGAAGATATATCTTAGAAAGCTCAGGAATCCAATTTTAAAAGTTTTATGTAAGATTGTGTTTCTTGGGATTCTGAAAATACTTTAAGGGAGCACGTTGAAGCTTTCCTGTCATGGCCTGGCCTTACCAGCTGTTCTTTAGTCTTTTGGGAGGATCTCCTTAGGAGATTCCTTTAAGGACTTGTATGGTTTGCTCAACTTTAGGGCCCTTTAGTCCAAAGACATCTCATGTAGTCATCCAGTTCCTCTGTACAGGCTATCCTGAGTCATACTTTTCATATAGAATTTTCAAGATTCCCAAAAGTTCCAGATATTCCTTTTATCACCCTGAAAATTGACAAGCCAGCTAGGACCAGAACTGAGCCTACTGGCTCATGTTGCAGGGGTTTATAGATGAGAAGATGATTGGGTTCATAGTACTGAGTTTTCTACTTCATGAATATATGATCCCAGGCAACTAATTTTACTTATCTCAGTCTCAACATTTTGTCCTTAAAAATAAAGCTCTGCATATCTATGTGTATGCGTGTTTGATTGTAACCTTTCATAGCATATAAAATTCCTAGGGCAGTAGCTACAATGTAGTAGATGGCACAGATATAATATCTATTATAATTAATCAAAGCTATTATAAAATAAAACATTTTGTGGTACCAGGAAAAGAACCCTGGGGCTCATATATGTTAGGCAAGCACTCTATCACTAATTTAAGTGTTGTGTTTCTTAACTCATGTTTCCTTCTAACAAAACACAGGATAATGCCATTTTGTTGGGATTGTGTTTTTATTTTCATTTCATTCCATAAATTTTTAAAATTTTCTTTATTGATCATTTTTAAATTATTTTAAAAAATTCTTCTTTGGTCCATTGATCATTCAGTAATGTGCTATTTAATATGCATGAGGTTGTGTAATTATTACCAATTTATTTGATGTTGCTTTCAAGTTTTATTGCATCGTAGTCAGAGTCTACAGCATTATTCAACTTTTTTATTATTTTTGTAAGATCTGCTTGTTTCCTAGCATATAGTCTATTTTAGAGACACTTCTTTCTGTTTGTTTTTATGTTTTATTTTACTTTTTTCATTCATTTTACATATTAACCACAGCTCTGCCTCCCTTCCCTCTTCCTCCTCCCCTCCATCTCCCCTCAACCCACCCCCATCTATTCCTCAGAAAGGGTAAGCTGGAATAAAGTACCATTTTCTCATATTTTTTAGATTATGATATAATTATATCATTTTCCCTCCCATTTCCTTCCCTTAACCCCCTCTCATGTATACACTGTCCTTGTTCTCACTCAAATTCAAGGGCCATTTTCTTTAATTGGTGTGTGTGTGTGTGTGTATGTTTGTTATATGTACACATTTATGTATTTCTAAACGTATAAATACAACTTTCTCAGTCTGTATAATGTTATTGTTTGCATATGATTTCAGGGCTGCTCATTTGATATTGGATAACATATTGGGGAGCTCTCCCTGGGGAGGACTTTTCTCCCCCTCTCAGCATTCATTTACTGCCTATAGTTCTTTGTTTAGGGTTGGGGCCTTGTGAGCTTTCCCCCATCCATGTTGTTAGTCTATTGCTGTCATCCTTGTTCAGGTCATGTTTCAGCAGTCATGTTTGTGAGACTTCATTGTTGTAGCTCCTCTGACATTTCTAGGAAACACAATTTGGTAGCAAACTTCCTTTTCCTTTGGCTCTTAATAACCCTTACCCCCTTATTCACCCCCACCTCTCAGTCCTCTGCAGTGATCCACGAGCCTTAAGTGCAGGAGTTGTGTTATAGATAGGACTAGGTACCACATCTTGAGTTTTGATCAGTTGTGGTTTTCTGTAAATGGTCTTTGTTGCAAAGAGAAATTTCCTTGATGAATGGTGAGAACTGAACTTCTCTGTGTATATAAGGATAAATATTTAGAATGCAGTTAGTTATCATGCTTGTCTAAATTGGTGGTTGTAGATTCTCCAATAACCATGGCTTCACTAGCATGGAAGAGTTAGCTAGATTTCCAGTACCATGGGAAACTAGAGGCATGGTTTCTCTCTAGTTGAGTGGGTCTCAAGTCCAGTTAGAGAACTGTTGGTTATCACCAAGTTATACATGCCACCAGGGCACCCTTAGGGTTATTGTGTCATGCTCATTGTTCTTGTGGTTCATAAGCATCATAGATGGGTAGGAATGTTGCTTGTTTCCTTTTTTGGAACCTTACATGGCTCCTTCTGGTACCATGAAAGTTAGTCTTCAGGGATAAAGCTTTTAGGTCATATGCAATGGCTTAGATCTGATGGGTCACGTGCCAAATGTGCATAGTGTCTTTAGCAATAGGGACATACCATCCACCTCTGGAGGTGGAGTTCAGCCAAGGGCAATAGAAATAGCCTATCACATTTTGGAAGTCTCTTGTAAAATCTTGACTAGCAACTCAAAAGAGGGTTTCTCACACTTGGTTGTGTTTTGTTAGACTATGGTTTAGGGGGGAAGCATTGTCAGCCCAGATGAGAAATTTTCATTTAAAAAATATGTATGTATATGTTTATATAGATTTATATGTATTATAGCTATTTTATGTAGATAATACATTTTATGACTTTATAGATAATATCTTTACTGTTATTTACTCTCCTTCATTTTTTCCTCCCTTCCTATTTAAAGCTTTCTGTCTATTTTTTAATTTTTTTTCCTTCTGATCACTTGTACCCTGCTTTTGTACTGACACCTCCCTGAAATATTTTCTTTTATTTTCCTGATGTGCTGGTTTGAAGGAGAGTGGCCTCCATAAGCTAGTTCCTAGTAGGTGGACAGTTCAGTGAAGGATTAGGAGGTAAGTCCTTATTGGAGGAAGTGTGTCACTGGGGATTGGCTTTGAGATTCCAAAAGCTCACACCAGACACAGTCTTTCCTTCCCTTCTTCCATCCTTCCCTCTGTCCCTCCTTCCCTCCTTCTCTCCTTCCTACCTTCCCTCCCTTCCTCCCTCCCTTCCTCCCTCCCTCTCTTCTTTTTTCCTTCTCTCCCTCCCACCTTTCCTCCTTCTCTCCTCCTCTCTGCCTATGGTTCAGAATGCAAAGGACTTAGCTGTTGTTCTAGTGCTATGCTTGCCTTTTGGCCATGATGATAATGGATTAACCTTCTGAAGCTGTAAGCAAGCCTCCAATTAAATGCATTGGTCAATCTAAATGAAATTGCCAATTAACAGGGGAGACAGAGCCCCAACTGGGCATTTCTTGCTACCAAATGAAGCTTCTAGTACCAGGAATCAGTTACATCTAATTGAGTTGTTGTCCAGAGAAATCCCAGTGGGAACCCCCAAACAACCAAAGCTATTGCCAAGGCTATATAGAATGATCTCTGCAAACTGATAGCAAAGCCTTACTGCTGAAGACAAACCTTAAGCAACTCACTGAACACAAGGAGTTAAGCTAGTTCCTACATAAAGCCTACACCCCATGAGCTAACTTCTTGGTATAGGAAGGTACTCTGCATGCTACTTAAGGAGAAACATAAATAGCAACCCAGCTACAAACCCATCAATCTTCAATGATGTCTTGCCTCCAAGATACTCTAGTGCAATGATGACACAAAGCTTGTGGGAGTAACCACCCAATATATGTGTCTTCAGGCCCACTCCATGAGATCACACCCATACTCAGTGCTGCTTGAATGACCAAAAACCAAAGACAAGATAACCTAGGGACCTACATTAAAACCAAATACAACTCCTAATGACATCTTGCTATACTCATTCATCAGAGTTTTGCTCGGCCCCCACTAGTGAAGTTTCCTCTTGCAGTGGATGGGAACAAATACTGGGGCCCATAGCCAGACATTATACAAAAAGTGAGAGCCCTGGGAACACTCAGACCAAAATGGAGTGTCTCCATCAAACCCTTCTCCCTTAGAGCGCTCATGGAACCCTGTGGAATAGGAGGCAAAAAGAGTGTAAAATTCAGAGGGGATGGAGGCCACTATGAAAAAAGGCTTCTATATGTGACTGATTCACATATAAACCTACAGAGTCTGAGGCAACATGCTATATTTTTTCCAGTGTATCTTTTGGCATCTTTGTTGAATATTAAATCGCTGTAGTTGTATTTACGTTCAGATCTTCAATTTGCTCTAATGGTATACATGTCTATTTTGTGATAGTACCACTTTATTTTTTATTATTTTGGCTCTAATACTGATATATTGAGGTCTGAAATATATTGACCTCTTCCATTGTTCATGATTGATTTGGCTACCACTCTATTTGTAAGGCTTTCCCTTGAGTTTCCTAGTTGTGTTGTTAAGTTTTTAAATTCCATCTTTATTTTATATTGAGTGCTCTTCAATCTTTCTCTTTATTGGATTGCAGTTTCAAGTCCTGCATTACCTTTGTAAGTTTATTTAGTCTTATGTTTGTCTTGTCTTGGGTAATACTTTGGCCGTTATTTTCTTTGAGTTAATTCTCTATAAGTCATTGAGCTGTTTGTTTCTGTTTTATTTAAACTCTTTGATGAAGTTTATGGTTTTTAAAGTTCTGTATCTTGGGATTAATCTAAATAATTGTTCTTAGATAAAATTTTTATAGGGCAGGTAGATTGGGGGTAGTGGAAGTGGGCAGTGTGTACTGTCAGAACTTTCATATTATTTTGCAATGAGACCTGGGCACATGGACTTCCTGTTTTGATTGTGTGCTTGATGTGGACATAGGAAGCTTGGCTGGCACACAGGATTTGCTACTCAGTATAAGCTGACAGTAAACAAAAAAGTGCATGTAAGTCTCATCAGGCTGTCCCCAGTTCCTGGTTGTGGGATCTAAGTTGGGTCTGGAAACTGAGAAGTGTTCAGGCAGGGTAGGGTCAGGCATACTCACCAGGCTGGGCCATAGCACAGGATGTATGGGCCTGTCTGGCCCTGAAGTATGGATCAGGACCAAACATCAACTGGAATTGGAAGGAGTTGTTCCAGCAAGCCTAAGTATGTTACCTATGTTTCTACAGCACACAGACAGGCGAGAGGGTTCCTGGCAGGGAATGGATTTGGGAATTGAATCCTAAAGGAGGAAGAGGGCCAGGAGAAAGTCATGCTCCTTGGCAAGCAGATGCAAGGCTACCTGAGTTGCCTGTGTTGGGAATAAACAAAAGTAACATGTGTCTTCCCTCTATATGGGCTTGATAGAAAGTTCCTTAGAGCGAGGGTTTCAGTGTCTTATGGGTCCAAGGAAGAAAGAAGTGTCAAGAGTAGGTCACAATCCCAGAAAAACATCCACAATTCAACCAAGGTTGGGAAGGACCTGGCTTGGGTACACAGGTAGATTACCTGTATCTCTGCCCTAAGTGAACTGGCTAGTGGGTCCAAGGCAGTAAGAATTCCATCCTTACATGAGTCTTAAAGGAAAGGAAAGGATTTGGGTGAAGGTCTTATTGCTATCTTTATTTGACTGATGATAGATTAAGAATGCTTTTGTCTCTTTAATAGACCATTATTCATATTATACTTATAAGATGGCATATGCTAATGACGCTATTCTACTCTTAGTAATTAGTATTGTGCCTTAGAGCACACACATAGTAATTGTGAGGTCTTTGCAAAATGCGTGGACCATTGTGGTGAAGGAGATACTCATGGCTGAACTATTTGTTGGCTGCTCATCATGTGCCACATAGCTTGGGAACTTTACCTGTAACTCATTGAATGCCTACCACATCATATGTGAGGTAGCTGGTATTACTTCCACATTAGTACTGAGTAAGTCAAAGCTAAAAAAGAAGTTAATTGAATAATGGCATTTTCTTGATATTTAAAAACGTAAGAATCCCTTTTTTGGCTAAGGATGAAAGACTTTAACTCATCTCAGCATTGCAGTTGTGTGTTGATCTTTTCTGCAATCCCTATATTCATCTAGGTCCTTCTCCCTCTTTCAGATTCAGTCATGCCAATCTGTCTTTAGTTGTTCCTTAATGCGTTGTATCTTTCTGCTCTAGGGCCTCCGTTTATGCCATCTCACTACCTGGACTGTTTTCCCTTGACACTCTACTCACTGACAGAGGACAAGTGTTCAATAAATATTTGTTGAACATATTTGTGTATGTGTGTGTTTGCTACTTAATACATACTCATTAAATATAGTAAAATGTAAATTTAATTATTATTATCCAAAGGCATAAATCTAGTGAAGGGCAGAACCAACATTTATACCCAGATATGAGTTTAAAGTACATGTTTTTTTATGATGTGTATCTGCCTGTACAAATGGGTTCTTAACCCAACACTCAACTTGCTACATGAATCAAGGTAAGATATCACTCTGATTATCAGTTTCCCATCTCTAAAATTGGGATTGAAGTACGCAGAGTTTCAGATGTTGTGTGTGTAATCTAGAAGAAGTTGAGAATAGAATTCTAGACAGGAAGGGGTGTAAATATATACTTTTCTAATAAAACTAAATATTGTTCCTCTATAAAATAGGTCAATAGCTACATCAAGAGTTCTTCATACTCAAAGGTAATGTAGTGTAGTGTGTGATATGCAGGTATTGTAATTACTTTTGTACCACTATGTTACTGTTCCTGACATAAGCAACATAAGGGAAAATTTTTATATCAGTCAGGTATGAGAGCCATCATCTACAAGTTTAAAGTTAAATTTATTAAAATTATTATAATTTATAACTCAGTATTTTAGTTATAGTAACCACCATTACATGTGCCCAACAGGCTATGTGGGCTATTGATTTGGAAAGCACACATATAAAACATCTTATTCCCTAAAGAAAGTTTGTTGGATATTGCCTCTTCTGAATTCCTCAGAAGGTCACTGTTGCTAGCTATCTTTGATAGGAGTGATTTGTGGTGGGAGACTTTTATTTGCAGTGAGAGACTCTTCAGCATCTCTGGCCCATATTCATTAGAGGCCAATAGTATTCTCCCTTCACTCAATCCCACAGCTGGAACCTGCACCCTCCTTTGCAAATGTCCTGAGACAATAAAATTTACCTCACTTGTAACTCATTGAGCCTTTCTGTTTAGAAAGAATCTCATAACTCTTCCTGAGATGGCTCTGATCATCTCTGTCTGTTAAAAAAAAAAAAAAGGGTTAGAAAGATAACATAGAAGGAAAGGCCTGACTCTGCCTCCCATTTCTATCTTCTTCCATCCTCCTATTGGCTTGTTGTGCCCTGCTCTTGAGAAATTTCAGGAACAATGCTCTGAAATGGAAAATATAAGGCCCATTTGAAAGTCTGGTTGAAGTTTGAGGCTCTGGTTGTCTCTGACTGTAAAAGAAAGGGCTAGAAAGATAGCTTAGAAAGAAAAGCCTAACTCTGTTTTTTTTCCTTCCTCCTTCTGGCCTGTTTCCTACTCTTGAGAAATTTCAGGAACAAGACTTTGCAGATGGAAAAGATCAAGGCCCGTTTGAAGGCTGAGTTTGAGGCACTGGAGTCAGAAGAGAGGCACCTAAAAGAATACAAACAGGAGATGGATCTTCTGCTACAAGAGAAGATGGCCCATGTGGAGGAACTCCGACTGATCCATGCTGATATCAATGTGGTATGTGACTCATTGCTCAGAGCCTATTTATGGGCCCTTTAGGCATGAGTTAATAGAGAATGTTATTTTTCATTTAGATGTTGCTGTGGCCAGCTCAGGGGAGAAGGTACCACAATAGTAGAGTAAACAATTCCAGGAGTTTTGAGGCCAGCTCTGGTTATGTCCCCGACTAACAACAATGGACAAGTCTTTCATTTCTGAGCATCATATTATCTCCCTGTATTAGGAAAGAGGCAAACTGACTTTCAAGTGTTCATTTGGTTCTGACACGTTCACAGTCTAGAAGTCTGCAGCTTAAGAAGTAGCCAAGGAAAACTGGACTAGATGCCTGCCTCTTGAGCATAGTTTTAAATGCTCAAAAGCTTCTAACAAGACCAAATAGATCATCTCAGTCTGCTCACCAAAGTGGGGCTCTCTCATTAGACTGCCATTTGGAAACTCTTGGAATATTGGGAATAAGTTGCTGAGCTGGAAAACTTCCCTTGTTTAGAGTTATTTGTGAAGAGTCTAAGCTTCTCTACTGGTTATTCCTTTATCAGGAAGTGGGAAGTGTTTACCTGTGAGGTCCTTTCTAATCCTTATAATCTATAACAGTATCATTTTTAGAAAACTTATTTAGATGGAGCTAAGTTTCCATTCTTGGCAAACTCATTTCTGTGGGATTATTCATTTCCAGAGTATTGTCAGGCCTAGAATCCTTACAAAATATATAAATGAGGCTTGTATAATAGACCTTTGGGGTTTTAAGTGTTAGAGCGCATCAGATTCTAGGTCTCCTGGAGGGAATTGTAGACTTTAGTGCAAGCTAACTGTATAGAAT
This sequence comes from Cricetiscus sungorus, assembly GCA_030556225.1. NCBI lineage: Eukaryota > Metazoa > Chordata > Mammalia > Rodentia > Cricetidae > Cricetiscus > Cricetiscus sungorus. The sequence goes on from JANBXA010000126.1 coordinate 6,402,086, forward strand.
CAGTAGAATGAATCAAGAGTGGTTGAGAATCTAGGCCAGTACATCTCAGACTAGAGCAGGAGGGTCAACTGGAGAGCCCATTAGAGCACAAACTGTTGAAATTTACTCCAGATTTTCTAGTTACATATGTTAGGTAAGGGCCTGAGAATGTGAAATTCTTAGTTCTTAAATGGTAATACTGCTGCTGCAGCAGCTGGTAGGGGGTATGGATAAGGGTAGCAGGGTGCAAGTATGATAACCACAGTTTGGAAACAGTTGACCTAGAGAAAAATGTAACTGTCATGAAGACACAAGTCTTCAGTTTTTATGTAGGTTTTGCCCATAAGAAGTATTTCTGTAAATAAACGCTTTATTCTCTGAGCTTCAGCTCACTGTCTTCAAGAAGTGAAGGCGATGATCTAGATAAGGTGAGCTAGGTGATCTCTAAAGGAAATTCCAGCTATGAGGTGTTATTAATTTGAGTAATGTAATAACCATTTTATGAGCCTTTACCCTGGTAATTACTACATTAAGTGCTTGGCATGAATTTGGTCATCGAATCTTTAGTAAGACTGCATGGGGTATGTACTACTAAACTTTCACTATCATAGTGATGAAGAAACTGGGGTTTGATCAGTCATGTAGAAAAGACATAGGGAACTTGAACATATATTGCTCTCCCTCTGGAGTCTGTGCTATCATCTGTTCAGCTATAAAACTTCTCTGAGAACTTTGGGATCTTTTCTGTTTCTACCTTGCTCTATTTTCCAGATGGAAAACACCATCAAACAGTCTGAAAATGACTTAAACAAGTTGCTAGAGTCGACCCGGAGGCTTCATGATGAGTATAAACCACTGAAAGAACATGTGGATGCCCTGCGTATGACATTGGGATTGCAAAGGCTTCCTGACTTGTGTGAAGAGGAAGAGAAGCTATCCTTGGAGTAAGCTGCCTACCCTCTGACACCAAAATAACAGTGTAACAGAAGGGAACCATGGGGTGAAAGGTGACACAGATGGACACTAATATGTACATGACCTGAAAGACTGAGTGCATAGTCCTTTTCTTAGGCTTGTCAGTGGCTAATTCCTTGTGTGACCTTCATCAAATCCCTATGTTGACATATAAGAACAAGATGAAATAAAGATTAATAGGTAACTCGTTAAGATACTTTGTGCAATTTTGGACAATGTAAGAATGTTATCTTTGCATTAGCATGATGGCTCAGGGAGTACAATGGCTTTCCACCGACCCTGGAGACCTGAGTTCAGTTCTTGGGACCCACGTGGTGGAAGGAGAGAATGAACCTCTGCAGGCTGTCCTATGACATGGTAGCATGATGTGCCTGCCTGCACATACACATGCACAAATAAATTAATTTAATATAACATTTTAAAATTACTTATCTATGAATTTTAAGAAGTCAGTTTCTAAGAGGAGTATACAGAAACCTTTGAAAACATGCAAGGTTATGCAATTTTCTCCAGAACATAGCATGTCCTTTAATCTCAAGACCCAGAGTTAAGAGCTAGGCTCCTTTTAAAGAGAGAGTTCAGCCCAACAAGAGGAAGTATATCCTAAATGTACAGCTGGTTGCTTGTAGAGGTATGAACTTCCTATTCCTAGAAGGACATAAACATAGGCTTAATAAGAATATTGCAAATGACCATCAAATAGAAAAGTGGTCTAAATATCTTGCTAGCCCTAAGATTTCTTGATACCTGCATCTATCAGAATTAACAAGAAAAATGTCTCCCATTCCTACTGATAATGTGCTTAGTGCTATATTCAGGAATCTGTACTGTCATGTCCTTGGGGTTCTGACAGGATGTGTTCTCAGATGCAGCCACTAAGAGCACCATCTGTGCATATTCATTGTATTCCGTTTTAAAAGGGCTCTGCCTACCTTCCATCCTTCTCTCTCTTTCTCTCTCTCTTTCCCACTCTCCATTTCTCTCACTCCTCTCACACTCTCTCCCCCCTTCTTTCCTTTATTCTCTCTCCTGCTGCTCCTGTCTCTGGAGGCTGGCTTCCCTTCTTCCCTTTATCCTCTTTATGATCCCTTTCTCTTATTAAAAAACAAAACAAAACAAAACAAAACAAAATCCCTCTGCTTGAACCCTGTCACATGCATGCATATTTCTCTCACACACTGCTTTTCTTAAAGTAAGGGAAAAGAGTCATGTGCTATAGGGAGGGTAGTACCATTCCAGAGAAGATCCAGGTACAATTTTTGGTTCCTTAGCATAGAGTATTTAAGAGGTGGAAAAGTTCTTCTTACTTCCAGAATGATCCAGCCAATGTCTTTTATCCCCAAAGTTACTTTGAGAAGCAGAAAGCAGAATGGCAGACAGAACCTCAAGAACCTCCCATACCTGAATCCCTTGCTGCTGCAGCTGCTGCTGCCCAACAACTCCAAGTGGCCAGGAAGCAGGACACACGACAGACAGCCACCTTCAGACAGCAGCCTCCACCCATGAAGGTGAGTAAGCTAGATTGGACCATGGAGGAGACCAAGTGTCCTGCAGTGGGAAGCTGATAATATGCTATTTGCATATTATCATGCAAAATGCATAAAATAAATATGCATTTATTTTAGATCTTACTTAAACAACATTTGATTGGAACACAAGAGTATGGGATGCTTTGTTGAATTCATGTTGCTTTTGTTGCTGCACATTCCCATAGAGATTAGGATACAGGAAGCTTGGCAGGCACTGCTAAAATATAATTTTCTAAAGGTTAGAAAGCTATTCTTTACACAAATATGTAGTGAACATATCTCATGAATGAGGCACCAGCAGAATCACAAGTCAGTGTCTAAGTATATTTGATGAACAGATGTTTACATGGTTAAAAACAAATGCTGAAATAAATTTGGAAATTTCTATGCTGCAATTATATATGTCCTTTATGATTTCCTTTTCTTTCTGGTGGAATTAATTTGCATTCCTACTAAGTAAAAACTTTTTGTGGGTTATCAGTGAAGCACCATAGAATCAGGTCAATAGTAAATAGTCAAACAGACATTTCACTAGAGAAGTTGCCCAGTACATAATAACCTATAGGTAGAGTCTGACCTGCTATATGCTTTCATTGATGATTTACTGGCACACACACACATGCCTGGTGATTTGTGTGTTGTATCTTTTTTGTGGTGTGGTTTGAGACAAGGTTTCTCCGTACAGTCCTAGCTGTTCTGGGAACTCACTATGTAGATCAGGCTGGCCTTGAACTCAGAGATCTGCCTCTGCCTCCTGAGTGCTGGGATTAAAGGCATGTGCCACCTCATCCTAGTTTTGTGTTGTATCTTAACATAAAACAGAGTTGAAAAATTGCAATAGATCACATCTAATGTAGGTATGAACCACCACAATGATGATCTGAGTTTCATTCCTGAATCCCATGGTGGAAGGAAAGAACCAATTCCAAAAGAAGCTGTTCTGGGAGAGAACTGCAAATGTTGTCTTCAGACCTCCACAGATGTGCACATGCACACATATCACACCCCCACCCCACCCCCACACACAATTTTAATTAAAAGTATTTTTAAAGTTCTAAGTATTCACTATCTTGGTCACTATAGAAAAGTGCTTGCTAATTCATCTTGTCCAAGAAAAATCAATAGTATGTGGGTGAGCCAGTAATGTTGTGATATAATGTTGCATAGATATGTAGTTCTTATTTTATTTCCTAATTTTACGTACATTTTTTCTACACCCCTCTCTATGTTATGTCCTTCACTCCTATGGTCTATCTATGGTCTCCAAGAGCACGATTTCTATCTGCATCTTACTGATAACTGTTCCCTCCAAGTGGAAAATTATAATTGTTTTCTGTGCCCCTAAGTATCTGCAGCCTGAATCATTGCTTAGAAGAATCTGACTACACTAACTTTATTTATCCTGTCTACCCCAACTAGGCCTGCTTGTCATGTCACCAACAGATTCATCGAAATGCACCTATATGCCCTCTTTGCAAAGCCAAGAGTCGGTCACGGAACCCCAAAAAGCCAAAAAGGAAGCAAGATGAATGAAGAGAAGGTGAAGGGCTAGACCTCTGTTGACCATAAAGCCTCCCCTTGGCCAGAGTGATAGTAGTCCTGATTTTCTAAAAACTACCCTTCCTTCCCCTCCTGAGTCTTCTATTTAATTTACTGGAAGAATTACCTCTCTCTCTCTCTGCTCTTATTTCTTTCTGCTCTTGGGATTTCAAGAACAGCTGTGGTTTGGGTGCTAATGCCTGGGTCTCATGACCCCTTCTCTCCTGCTCACATCTTAACTACTGTCCTAGTTTGGAATTTGTCTCTTTCTTTTTTTTCCTGAGAATTGGAGCCTAATGAGCTGCAGGGTGTAAGGACTGAAGGAGGTCCATGTCTTGCTTTAAGAAAAGGCCTCTATGATTTCCTTGCCTCTATTTTTGCCTTAGGTTCTGAGGGGACAGCAACTTTATTTTTACTAGACTTCCCAATGAGCTGAATGCATATATCTCCCCAATATTAAGCTCATCATTAAAGCCCAGGAGTAACTTAGACACGTGTTCTTTCTTGCAGTAATTTGTGAGGCTCTGGTGTTGTTCTATAGTCCCATCAAAGTCTTCCAGTTGTACTCAAGTTCTTTCATACCAGGCTGGGCATCTTGAGATCCCAAGATCTGTCTTCCCCTATACTTTTTTTTTGTTCTTTGCTAATCAGTAGAAATTTCCCACAGTGGCATTAGGGAGCCAGGCTCATGCTACATGTCCACCTAATTCACTGCCTAAAATACTAGGTCTGATGGCTATGATATAGGAATTGCCTTGGGCTGAGAAACCCTGGGCTGACTTTAACTTTGAATTTTGTTTAAAAACCATCACTCTAATACCTGCTCAGTGGTATATCATTGGGAGGCTAGAAGTGGATACAGTGTTACATGAATGCCAATCATTTTATAAATGTAAGTGGGTATGATTTTGCTTTTCCATTCTTTCCTCCCTTTGGGTCTGTCTTCTATAATGTAGCCTCAATTAAGGAAGTCATTGATCAGTCTTTTTCTGTGGGTCATGTAGGTGACCTTACTTCCCTCCCAAAAGGCACTAAGCTCTTCAAGCCCCACAGCACTCTCGTCTTTATCAAAGCTAAGCCTCCTAGTCATGTTACTCTTATACCTACGGGATATCATCAGGGCTGACTGATGAAAAAGATTTAGCTCCATGTCTCTATCCCTGGCTGGGGAGAAGAGGGAGAGATTTATCCTGTTTCTCTTTAACATTTGACTTTGAGTCGCAATAATATGTGTTCCAAACATCAAAGATTCCTCTGCCTTTTGAAAGTGTTATGATATGATTTCATAAATCCTTTTAAATAAATGTTCATTTGTTGGAATAAGTGCTAATTGGGTGCATTCTGTGTACTGGACAATAACAGTAACGATAATAATAGAGTGGGAAAATTAAAAAGACTGAGTGGGCTACAGGGATGTGACCAGGAGATGGAAGCATGTGGTTGGAGACACACAGACAGACAGATAGACAGACAAGAAGGCAGGCAGGCCGACAGACAGAAAGATGGCTGGAGCAATGGCTGGCTCAATGCTATCTGCAGTGGCTATAGTAGAAATGCAGACCAAGAACAGAACCCCAATGCCAAGACTCACTATGGTTTTCTTAGAGAGACTAGTTAAGAATATGGGGAAGATTGTATCCATGCTACTACCCAAGTGAATGAAAACATGGGAGCATGATAAAAGCAGACTCGGGCAATTATTTTAAGACAGGAACTATGCCTCTTATAATCTACCTCACCAGCCCTTTCAAGGGTTTGCTACAAGGGTTTTTGTTATCCCATTGTTCTTGTAGAGAGCATTGTTGGCTCAAGTAGCTAAACTTTTAAGTGTGTGTGTGTGTGTGTGTGTGTGTGTGTGTGTGTGTGTGTGTGTGTGTGTGTATTTGCATACATACGCTTATATGAATAGTGTGTGATTTTAAGTAAATGTAAAATGATGACTCAAACCTTTATCAAACAACTTTTGTGTTATTTGTCTCATGCTCCTCCTTCTTTTTTCTGTATTGACCTCCTTACCATCTCCCCAGTTGGAGGTCCTCACCAGTATTCTGTTTCCCACCACTTCATATCACCTGTGTCCTGCTATTCCCATCTCCACACCCTCTACCCCCTGTATAGTTCCTTTATACATACCTGGTTTTTGTAGTTAGTCCATGTTGTATACTTACATCTGAGAATATGGAGCAAGAACTGCAGATGAAAGAAAACATGAGGCTTTGTGGTCTCTAGGCCCATCCATTTACCTGCAGATGTCATGGTTTTATATTTCTTTACAGAGTAAAGAGTAGTACTATGTTGTGTTAGGTAGTATGTTGTGTATATGTATAACATTTCTATTATGATTCATCTGTTGACAGACTTTTAAGTTGTTTCCATTGTCTAGCTATTGTGTATAGAGCAGCTATGAACATGGCTGAGCAAGTATTTGGGGAGTATGTTGTCCACTCCTTTGAGGTAGAGCTTGGTCATATGGTAGATTTTTGTTTGTCTGTTTGTTTGTTTGTTCAGGGTTGTTCACAGATTTCCTGAGAGTCTTAGTAATTTGCATTCCCACCAACAATGAGAATTCCCTCTTTCTGTACAGCCTCCCCAGGACTTTGTTGCTTTGTTGATTTTAGTCATTCTGACTAGGGTGAGAGGAAGTCTCAGAGTTGTTTTAATTTGCAGTTCCCAGATTGCTAAGTATAATGAACACTTCTTAACCATTTTTATTTCTTATATTGTTCCAATCTCAAGACTATTTCTAATGAGGTCATTTATTTCCTTGACTCTTTTTTTGAGAGATATTTTTTGTATATTCTACATATTAATCCTCTGCCAAATTTATAACTGGGCAAAGATTCTCTCCCATTCCATTGGTTTTCTCCACTCACTTGATTGTTGCTATACATTGAGTGTAGCTGTTGGAGTGTTTCATGCATCAAGTGGAAGTCTGTGATCCACTTGCACCTGATTTTTATGTAAGGTGATAGATGTGGGTCTAATTCCATTCCTTTATATGTAGACTTCCAGTTCCCCAAGCGCTTGAAGAAGCTGTCTTCTTAAGTGTATGGTATTTTTTGCTTCTTTGTCAAACACGATGACTGTAGTTATAAGAACTCATAAAGTCTTATTCTTTATTCTAGTGGTCTAGCTGTGCCAATATCATATTGTTTATATTAGTATAGCTCTACAAGATATTGACATCAGAAATAGTAATCTCATCGTATTATTTTCACAAAAGATTTCTTTGGCAATTTTGGGTCTTTTCTTTTTTCATATAAATTTAAGGGCATTTCTTTCTTTTTTTTTTCTTCTATTTTGGTGAAGAATGTTGTGGGTATTTTGATTGAGATTTACATTGAATGTATAAATTGCATTTGCTAGGATGATCAATTACACAATGTTAATTCTACCATTCCATATAGGTATCTTTACATTCTCTAGTGTTTTAGTCTCTTCCTCTGAGATTTGAAGTTTACATTGTAGAAGTCTTTCATCTCCTTGGTTAAGTTTATTCCAAAATATTTCATTGTCACTAATGCTATTGTAGTTCAAAGTGTGTTTATATCAGTCTCAGTGGGTTTGGTTCATCTTGATGAAACTGTTGATTGTTACTAAATGTTTTCTGGTTGGATTTTTGGAATATCTTATGTAATAATGTCATATTATCTACAAATAAGAATAATTTGACTTCTTTTTCTGTTTGCATCCTTTAATTTCCTTGAATTACCTTATTGCTAAGATTAATACTTCTAGTACCTCATTGAAAAGGGGGCAGTTCTGTCTCATTCCTGATTTAGGTGGAATTGCTTCAAGTTGGCTGACGGTTTGTCATATATAGCCCTTATTATGTTTAGATATGTTCCCTCCAGTCCTATACTCTCAAGGACTTTTATCATGAATTTTTGTCAAAGATCTTTTCAACATCCATTGAGCTAATCATGTGACTTTTGTCTTTGAGTCCATTTATATGATTTATAATATGTATTGAATTGCATATTTTTAAACACCCTGAATTTCAGTTTGCTAGTATTTTCTTGAGGATTTTTGCCATCTATGTTCAGCATGGATATTGGTCTGTAGTTTTGGTTTTTTGTTGTGTCTTTACCTGGTTTGGGTATTAGAGTAGTACTGAGTTCAGAGAATGTATTTGGAAATGATCTTCTATTTTTTATGAGTTTAAGGATTGGTTGTAGTACTTTCAAAGTCGGGGGGGGATTCTGCTGTAATTCTACTGTAACCTGTAGAAAGATTTTTGTTACTGTTTCAATCCTCTCCTTTGTTATAGGTCTGTTTTGGTTGCTGGTACATTCTTGTTTTAATTTTTGTAGCTTGGATGAGTAAAGAAATTAATCTACTTCCTTTATATCTTCCAACTTAATGGAGTACATGTTTTTAGAATATTCCCTTATAATATTCTTTTTTCTTTGGTGTTTCTTATAATGTTTTCCTGTTCATTTATGATTCTGTTAATTTGGATCACCTTTCTTCCTTTAGCTTTAGTTGGATGTACAGTCTATCGAGTTTTAGTTTCACATCTGTTTTGTTAGATATTAAGATGGGAATACCTGTTTAATTCTTGATCCCATTTTCCTGGGATACTTTTTCATCCTTTTATTTTTTTAAGGTTGTGCTGATCTTTAAATCTGTGTCTTTTGATGGGAGAAATAAAGCCATTAATGTTTAGAGGTGTTGTTCAAATATTATGTATAAATTACAGCCATATTTTTGGCTTGTGTTTTTAGTTGTGTTTTGTTTTATTATTAAAATGTAGCCTCATTTAGAGTCCCTTAGGTGTACTTCTAATACTTTATGTAATAGTTTCTTTGGTTTGGTTTGTTTCAGATGATTATTTTAGGCTGATTGGATCATGGAAAGTTTTTATTTCTCTTTCAACTGTAGCATATAGTTTACCCAGGGACAGTAATCTATGTTGACACTTATGGTCTTTTAGGACTTGGAGTTAATTCTCCACACTCTTCTGGCTTTCAGGGCTTACATCAATAAATCAGGTATTATTTTGATGGGTTTTCCTTTCAGATTTCAATACTTTTCCTTTGTTTTGTATATTTAGCATTCTTACTATGGCACATCATAAGTTGTTTCTTTTCTGTTTTTGTCTAATTAGGGTTCTGTGTTCTTTGTCTGAATGGCTATGTCTTTTCTTATTTTGTGGAAGTTCTTCTATGAATTTGTTTAGACCTGTTTGAGGCCATTGACTTGGGATTTTTCCCACTTTTATGCCTATAATTCAAAGATTTGATCTTTTTATGTCTTACATTTCCTGCATTTCCTGCTTTTTATCTACTGTTCTTTGCTTATTTCATCTAGACCCCGTACTTCATCCTTGAGTCCTGATACTTTATGTTCTGCTTGATTCATTCTACTTCTAAAGCTTTCCCCTGAATTTTCTAATTGGGATACTGAGTTTTTCAATTTAATCTTCATTTGAACTCATGTTTTCTTTGATGTTTCTAAGTCTTTACTGAATTCAGTTTTTTAATCTTGAATTATCTTCATTATTTCAATCAGGTGTGTATTTATTTATTTTTAGACATCACTCAAGATTTTTTGGTAAAGTATTTGTACATGTCTTCTTTAAATTCATTGGATTCTTTGATAAAGTTTATGATTGTTCTTTAAGTTTTCTGTCCTGGAATTTATCTAGGTATTTCTCATTTTAGAACACGAAGGTTTAATGGGAGTCATGCTGCTTTGGCCATGCTGTTTCATTTTTGTGATTTGACTTTTCTCTTTGCTTGAATTTCTGATGTGATAATGTAGTCTTCCTTATACTGGAGCAGTGTAAGAGATGGGTGATCTGATCTTGAGCAAGTAAAGTTTGTAGATGAACTGTTTAATTGGACCAGGAAAGGATGGTTCCCAAGTGCTGGGTCTAGAATTATGCCAGGCAAGGGGTATTCATAAATAAAGAGGGTTCATTGTCACAGGCCTGGAAGTAAACTTGTAGGTTTGCAGATGGTGCCAGACTGGGGAAAGAGAAGGGAAAGAGAGGAAAACAAAGGAAAGGTGTCTCTTTGCACAAAGATGGTTCATGGATTGTGGGTCTGGAACTAGGCTTGTGGGTTTGTGGATGGCGACAGTTTGAGGTAAGGACAGGGAAATAACACAAGTGACTTACTCATAAAAGGTGGCTTGTGCACAAAGAGGGTGTGCAGGCTTCAGGCGATTGATGTATTTTTCAGTGATTGTTAACACAAGGCTTGATATCAAACCATAGTTTTCATTTCTTCAGCCAGTCTTCCATCAATAGATGTAGATAATTTTCTGAGTAGGTTTTAAAGCCAGATTTAGATGACCCCTCCTGGAGGGCATCACCCTACATGTGAAGTGGAGGGGGATAGGAAGGGAGGGTGGTAGGGGTGCATGTGAGGGTGGGAGGGAGGAAGAGAGGGAGGGAAGGAGGGAGAACTGGGATCGATATGTAGAATAAAAATAAATTAATAAAAAAGCCAGCAATACACATGACAAATTCAAAAGCAGATAAAAAAATCCAAGGGACAAAATATTCTCAAAAAGAACTGAATAAAATTCTTGAAATGAAAGAGCTAACCAATAAAATAAGAATACAGTATGGCCTTCTAAACCATACCTGAAGAAGTACAACACCAAGAGGCATACTAACATGGGAATGGGGAACCTCATGGGGCTCTACCCATAAACAAAGAACTACTGGCAATTAAGGAATAATTTCCCGCAGGGATCAAGCCCTAATTGATTGTTGAATACCAAGTGGTCAGGCCTTAAATCATATACATGTAAGTAACACTAAATGAACTGATATGGTTGTATTTATATATTGAGGCTTTTACATAAACATTGTGTCTGCATGTGTAAAAATAACACAGAAAAAGCATGGTTTAGAGTGGGAATAGGGGAGGGGCTACACAGGAAGGAATGAAGAGAGGAAGGAATGAAGGGGAATGATGTAATTATATTTTAACTTAAAAAAATTATCGACTGGGCAGTGGTGGTGCATGCTTTTAATCCTAGAACTTTGGAGGCAGAGACAGGCAGAGTCAGGCATAGCTCTGTGAGTTTGAGACCAGCCTGGTCTACAGAAGTAGTGCTAGGACAGCCAAGACTACACAAAGAAACACTGTCTCAAAAAAATTAAAAATTAAAGTTAAACCATCATTAATATAAAATGATCAAGCAGAAGAATAAACATAATGGGTAAAGGATAGGTCAAGGTTCATTTGCATTCAGCTGTCACTAAAGAAAAAATGAATTAACAAGACTATAATGTTCAAGGACTTTGTGACACAATCAGGGGACCAAACCTAAGAATCTGTGGGGTAAAAGGAGCTGGCGAAAACTAAAGGCGTAGCTCATTTATTTAATGAAATTATTATCCAATAAACTCAAAATCTTGAGAAAGAAATGGATGTCTGACACAAATGGCACTAAAAACTTGAAATAGAAATTAACAGAACTGAAAATTTACATGTAGTCCAGATGTCAAAATTACAAAGTAAACATTAAAATTCAAAAGGGAAGTAGTTTATCTCGTCTACGATTCATAAACAATAGGCACGCTAACTTGGAAGGGGGGTGAGCTCACAGTGTTCCACCCCTAGACAAAATAAGTACAGGTGACTAATGACTGCTGAGAGAGGAACAATGGAGCCCCTCTCAGGGGATGAATCTCCTGATATATATAACAAAAACAGACTTAATAGGTGGTGTTTATACATTTGTGCATGTAAATATATATACATACATATACATATGTATGTAGCTATAATCAAAGTAAAAGAAGCTATCAGTTTGAGAGTGAGGGGAACATCAGAGAAGTTGAAGGGAGGAGATATGGAAGGGACTGGAGAGTGGAAAGGAAAGAGGGAAAGTGATGTAATTATACATACAATATAAAGAATAAAAAGCTGTAAGGGAAAACTCACAAAAGGTAATGATATCAAAATATTAGTTCTCTCATCGGCCAGAAAAGCATGGAATTATGTATTTCAGATCTTGCATGTACATAACTGCCAGCCAAGATTGCTATATGCATCAAAACTATGCTGTGAAATGACTTGGGGAATTAAGAATATCTCAAGGAAGGCTGGAGAGATGGCTCAGCAGGCACTGGCTGCTTTTCCAGAGGTCCTGAGTCCAATTCGTAGCAACCACATGGTGGCTCACAATAAAGGTTTCTTGCCCTCTCAGGGCCTTCATGCAGATACTGTTCTGCCATATGGGCCAAGCCTCAACTTCTCACCATTATTTCTTCCATTCTGGAGCTTGCACTTCAACCGAGACTGCACATTCAACAGTAGCTTCTCCTGGTTTCTCACAGTGCCAAGCCTAATCTGCCCTCTATGACCTCTTCCTGCCTTCAAAACTAGTAGCACCTGGGAAAGTCTGCCAGGATGAGATGCAGGCTCAGGTTTCTTTGGATCACAGCTTCTGTGTGGTGACCCTGTGAAATTCCTCCCAGAAGATTTAGCCCTTGTAATCATTAGTTTCTTCTTATCACAGCTTATCTTTAGACCCAACTGACCACCACCAATTGTCCCAGCAAAGGCAAAGATTTAACTTTAGTGATTCTTAGTTCAAAATATCACTCCTTAACAGTTATGAACCAAATGAACCTAAGAGATATCTATAGAACATTTCACTCAAGCATTAAAAAATAAATGTATTTCTTACCAGCACCTCATGTAACTTTCTCCAAAATTGGCCACATGCTGCTTCACAAAGCAAGTCTCAACACATACATGAAAATTGATACAACCCCCTGAAATAATCTTATCAGATGAGATCACCACAGAATAAAGTTGGATTTCAAAATCAATGGAAACAATAGAAAGTCTCCAAACTCATGGAAACTGAACAACTCTTTACAGAATGACTACCACCAAGTCAAGGCAGAAATAAAGAAATTAAAGACTGAGACCCATGTTCAGGTCTTAGCTAGAAGGCCTGAGCAGTCTAAGGGACCTCAGACAGTGGAACCAGTATGTATTCCTGGTGCACAAAAGGACCTTTCGGGTACATCCCCCATGGAGGGATACTCCCTTAACCTAGAGACGGACAGAAGTCCTAGTCCCTACTTCAAATGACTTGACAGATTTAGATAACCCCTCCTGGATGGCACCACCCTACATGTGGAGTGGGGGGTGGGAGAGGAGGGGGGTCGGGATGCATGTGAGGGGGGAGAGAAGGAAAGAGGGAGGGAGGGCTGGAGGGAGGGAGGAAGAAGGAACTGGGATCGATATGTAAAATAAAAATGAAAATTAAAAAAAAAGAAATTAAACTCTTCCTAAAATTCCATAAATGAATGTACAACATACCCCAATTTAAGGAACATAATGAATGCAGTGGTTATTTAAATTAACAAAATCAGAAACAAAAAGGGGGACATAATAACAGACAACAAGGAAATCCAGTTAATTATAGGATATACTTTAAAAAGCTATACTCCACAAAATTAGAATATCTAAAATAAATGGATAATGTTTCAATAGATACCACTTACAAAAGTTAAATCAAGATCAGTTAAAATAGACTTATAACATCCTAAGGAAATAGAAGCAGTCATTAAAGTCTCCCAACACTCCCCCGAAAAAATCCCAGAGCCAGAGAGTTGGAAGTTGAATTCTATCAAACTTTCAAAGAAGAGATAGTGCCAATACTCCCTAAATTATTTCACAAAATAGAAACAAAGGGAACATTACCAAATTAATTTTATGAGGCCAAAATTACTCTGGTACCCAAGCCACACAAATAGTAAAAAAAGAAAGAATTATAGACCAATTTCCCTTATGAACATAGATGCAGAAAATACTCAAACTGAATCCAAGAACACATCAAAAAGATCATTCACCATGATCAAGTAGGCTTTGCCCCAGAGTTATAGAGCTAATTCAACATACAAAAAGCAGTAAATGTAATCCACCATACAAATAAATTAAAAGGAAAAAAAACATCTCATCAGATGTTGAAAAGCTTTAGACAAAATCTAATACCCCTGGATGACAAAAGTCCTGTAGAAATTTGGAATACAAAGAACATACCCAAATAGGATGAAAGCAATATATAACAAACCAATGCCAGCATCAAATTAAATGGAGAATAATTCAGAACAATTCACCTAAAACAAGGGACAAGGTAAGATATCCACTCTCTCCATTTCTATTAAATATAGTACTTGAAGATCTAATTAGAGCAATACGGCCAACTGGGGGAAATCAAGTGGATACAAATTTGAAAGGAAGAAGTAAAAGTATCACTCTCTGTAGATGATATGATACACATAAGTGACCCCAAAAATTCTACAAGAGAACTCCTACAGCTGATAAACACTTTCAGCAAAGTGGGTAGATACACTATTAACACAAAAAATTAGTAGCCCTCTGTTACGAGTAGCTTCCCACCAGCCTGGTCCCACAGCTGCATCAGCCCCAAATAACACACAGAGATGCTGTATTAGATATAAAGCTGTTGGTCTGTTATTAGTGTTTCTTATTGTCTAGCTCTGTCTTAAATATTAACCCATTTCTATCCATCTAAGTATATCCATGTGGTCTTATCTTACCAGAGAGAGGGCTCCACAGTTCTCCTCTCTCAAGTCCCTACATGTTGAATCTGCTACTACCTATCCCCAAATCTTCCTTGTGTCCTAGTCCCACATATTTTGTTCTCCAATTAGCAACCAGGGCTTTATTCATTAACCAATAAGAGAAAAATATTTACAGAATGGCATCTCCCATCAGCCCTCCTAATAAAAATGACAAATGGGCTGAGAAAGAAGTCATAAAATCAGCATCCTTCACAATAGTTACAAACAACATAAAATACCTTGAGGTAGCACTAACCACGCAAGTGAAAGAATTATATGGCAAAAATTCAAGCATTTGAAGGAATAAATTGAAGTAGATATCAGAAGATGGATATATCCCCATGCTCATGGATTGATAGGATCAATAGGATCAACATAGTAAAAGTGGCCATTATACTTAAGCAATCTACAGAATCAATACAATCTCCATCAAAATTCCAATGGAATTATTTTTAGGCCTTGAAAGTAAAACTTCATATTGGAAAATAAATATTCAGGATAGCTAAAACAATCCTGAAGAACTAAAGAACTTCTGGATGTATTACCATCCCTGATATTAAGCTCTAAAATAGAGCTATAGTAATAAAAACTGCATAACATTGGGATACAAACAGACATGTGGACCAATAGAATAGAATTGAAGACCCAGAAATAAATCCACACACCCATGGGCACTTGATTTTTGACAAAGAAGCCAAAATTATACATTAGAAAAAAGAAGGCATCTTCAACAAATGGTGCTGATCGATTTTGTTGACCCCTCCTGGAAGGCATCACTCTCCCTGTGGAGTGGGAGGGGGAATGGGATAGGAGGGAGGGAGAGAAAGAGAGAGGGAGGGAGGGAGAGAGGGAGTGAGTGAGTGAGATGGAACTGGGATCAATATGTAAAATAAGAAAAAAAGAAAGAATAAGGTAAAAAATGGTGCTGATCTAACTTAATGTCTGCCTATAGAAGAAAGCAAATAAACTCATTTCTATTACCCTACACAAAACCCAAGTCAAAGTGGATCAAAGACCTCAACAGAAACTAGATATACTGAACCTGATAGAAGAGAAAGTAGAGAATAGCCTTAAACTCATTGGCACAAGAAACAATGTCCCAAACAGAACATCAATAGCACAGGAACTAAGATTGACAGTTAATAAATAGGACATGATGAAACTGAAAAGCTTCTCTAAGACAAAGGATACCATAAAATAGGACCTACTGACAGCCTACAGAATGGTAAAGGATTTCCACCAGCTATACATCTTACAGAGGGGTAATCTATAAAATATGAAAAGAACTGAATAAATTAAAAATCAACACACCAAACATTTTAAAAATGAGGTATTGATATAAACAGAGAATTCTAAATACAGGAATCTCAAATGGCAGAAAAACACTGAAAGAAATGGTCGACATCCTTATTCATCAGGGAAATTAACACAACTCTGAGAGTCTATCTTCCATCTATCAGAATGTCTAAGATCAAAACACAAGTGACAGCTCATGCTGGAGAGGATGTGGAGCAAGGGAACATTCCTGCTTTGCTCGTGGGAGTGTGAACTTGTACAACCATATGGAAAACAACATGGCAGTTTCTCAGAAAGTTGGGAATCTATCTAACCCAAGACTCACCTATAGCTGGGCAGTTGTGGCACATGCCTTTAATCCCAGTACTCCTGAGGCATTTTCAGGTGGATCTTTGAATTTGAAGCCAGCCTGGTGTACAAGAGCTAGTTCTAGGACAATTAGGGCTACATGGACAAACCCTGTCTTGAAAAACAAAACAAAACTAACAAAAAACCCCCAACAAATAAAGATTTACCTATACCACTCCTGTGCATATCCCCAAAGGATATGCCATCGAACCACAAGGACACTTGTTCAACGATGGTCACATTGACTTTATTCATAATATCTAGAAACTGGAGACAATCTAGATCTCCATCAACAAAAGAATTGATAAATAAAATGTGGTACAGTCACATAACGGAGTATTAATTGGTAGTTTAAAAAAATGACATCAGGAACTTCTCAGGCAAATGGATGGAATTAGAAAAGTATCTTCCTGAGTGAGTTAACCCAAATCTACAAAGACAAACATGGTATGTATTCAGTTAACCATGTTACAATCCACAGACACAAAGAGGTTAAATAACTCTGAGGGCTAAAGTGGGGGATGCATGAATCTCCATGGGATGGGGAAATAGAATATTTTTCAGATGGATTAGGGGCATGTGGGGATGGGGATAGGCAGGATCAGTTGGTGGGATGATGAATGGAGGGAGAGACAACTGGAACTGGGGAGCATTGTGGAGGGGCAATATGGAAACCTAGAGTAGTAGAAACTTCCTGAAATTCACAAAGGTGACCTTAGTGAAGACTTCTATTAATGGGGAATATGGAGCCTGAACTTTCCATCTTCTGTAACCAGACAAACTTTTATTGGTAGGACTAGGACACCAACCCAGCCACGAAACCTTTCACTTACAATTTATTCTGCCTTCAAGATATGCTCGAGTAAAGGTAGCACAGAACTTCTGGAGTGGCAAACCAATGACTGGTCCAATTTGAGGCTCACACCATAAGAAGGAGCCCATGCCTGATGTGGCCTGGATGGCCAGGAATGAGAGTTTGGATAGCCCTGAGACCAAGGAAAGAATCAAATAGGACTGTTCAAAAGTCAATGAAATGTTTCCTAATGATAGTCTGCTATACTCATAGATCAGTGCCTAGCCTAATTATCATCAGAGAGGACTCATCTAGAAACTGATGGGATCAAATACAGATACCCATTGCCAAATATTATGTGGTGCTCAGGGAACCCCTAGGAAGAGGGGAGAGGAAGGATTGTAGAAGCCAGAGGGTTCAAGGATACCACAAGAACATAGCCCATAGAATCAACTAAGCAGGGCTCATAGGGACTCACAGAGACTGAAGGGACAATCAGGGAACTTATATATGTCTGAGCTGGCTTCTGCATGTATGTTGTTGTTGTTAGTCTAGTGTTTCTGTGAAACTCCCCATAGTGGCAGTGGGGAGTGACTTAATTTTTGCTACTCTGTTCTTCCTACTGGGTTGACTTACCCAGTGTTGATATGGGTTTTTTTGCCTAGTCTTATAGTAGCTTACTTGGTTATGTTTGGTTGATGGTCCCGAGAAGCCTGCTTTTCTCTGAAGGAAAATGGAGTGTGTGTGGGGGGGTGTGGGGGGGGTGTGGATCTTGGGGAGAAGAGAGGTAGGGGAGGAACTTGGAAGAGTGGAAGGTGGGGAGGCTGTGACACGGATGTAAATGTATTAGAGAAGAATTTTTATAAGGGCCCATTTATTTATATGAATGACTTTGGTCTTTTTGTTTTAAATCACCATTCATATTAGAAATAATAGTGGATGGCTTTTATTCCTTTGAACTTAATGAACAAGGAAAAGTCTTATTATTTGTGGAATTATCTCCTTACCTGTGGAGATAAGATTGTCTACAGTCAATGAACATCAAAAAAATGGGAACAATTATGATATAATGGAGCAGAAGTAAATAAAATACACTGTACAACTAAATTAGTACATTTGGAGAAAAAGCTATTATTTTTGCCTGACTTGAATCTCAGAGAGAAGCATTTAGCTTTCAGTGAGAGGGACAGGACAGTGCTGCTGGCTTTTGTCACCCAAAACTGTGCCTGTGTAGTATCTTACACTTTAGCCTTTGTGTCCTGTATGATTTGGCTCTAAATCCTTTTTCCCATTAAGGGGTGTCCCTGTGGAGAAAAGAAATGTCAGCTTGGAGGAAATGAAAGGCATCAGCATTCAAAGATACGGGCAGTAAGTTTCTGAAGGGAATAGAGTCAAGATATACTTTAAAAACATACTCACCTACCCCAATCTCGGAATCATTCAAGCAGGGACAGAGTACTGTGAAGGCTGTCTCAGGTGTGAGAGTAAGAAATTCCAGCAACACATTATTATGAAAACACCTCTTACATTCTAGGAGACTGGAACTTCTGCTGGACCTCACAATAGTGGCACACCTTGAGGTATATGTATAATAGAGACACTGAAAACTTAAACTGATGCCCTACTGTTTTTATAGCCTGTTTGTTTAACCTGCCTTTAAGAGAATAATCATTTGTTTTGAGATTTTTTTTTAATCTTACTGGTCTTTTGCTTTTATATAACAATTTCTGATTTTGTATTTTCAGGGCTTTTGTTTGTGCGTGTTTCTTGTGGATTTGTTGCTGTTTTTGTTTTGTTTTAAATTCTGTTTTTTTTCTTACTTATTTACCTAGACATTGGACATAGAGCTGTATGGGTAGGGAAGTAGCGATGAAATGGGGGAGGGGAAACTGTGATTAGAATATATTATATACATTTTCAATTAAAAAGAAAGAGAATACTGTATGGAGCAACAATGACCTTGACTGAGCAAGTAATAAAAATAATGAGAGAACAGTGTACCAACCAAACTTGCTTGCCTTGGATTTCCCATGTAAGTACCTTTTACAACCTAATGCACAGCTTTTATCTTAAGATGTGTACTCTTCTGTGACCCTGACCCTAAGAACAAGCTATATGTCTTTGTCTGTCTGCTAAGATAATCATTTACTGAAAACATTAAATGGGGTAAAAACAATTATCTTGTATAAATATTGAAAGTAACATTGCCTGATAGTGTTTGTTATCTGGGTCAGTTGGAGTCCCTGACTTAATCCATTGCTAAACTCTGTTAAAGATTTATATAAAATACCCCTCATTTCTTCCTCATCTGGTTCTTTCTGTGCTGTTTGACAAATAAAGAGCAAAAGCCTTTTGTGAGGGATGGTCACAGAGACATGGATAGGAATAGACACAGACAGAATCCTGGTAGACATAGGAACACAGATCAAGACCCTGAAAATAGACAGGAAACAGATGGAAAACACATGGAGAAAAGTAGAGAATTCAAACTATGGCTCACTCTTGGTTAAACGTCCCCAAGGGTAAGTGCTTTGATTCCTTTCTTTTATATGATACTGAGGCATACTGGTGACTGATTTTCACTAATGCATTTAATAGAAGGAAAAAGGCACTATGTTTGTGTTAAAGTCCAGTCTGGGTCTTCTGTTACTGTGATCCTAAGAGGTGTCCCGGAAAGTGAAAGGTTGAAAGAATTGGGAGAAGAGGTTGAGATGGATCTTTTATATACTACCTTCCCCTTTAAGTTTATGTTAAGCAGAATTGTTTGGGAGTTTTGTCTGTAGCATGTTCCCTTGGTTGAATAAGCACAGGTGGATTTAAGGTCCCAGTTTTATTCTGGCAATGCTTTTCCATCTTCTCTACCACCCAATTGCTATTCTCCTGCCTCTGGGTGATATCATACCATAAGTCAATCAGAAATGGCTTACTGATTCTCATGGGTAAGATGTTTGTTTATCAGATGGGCATAAGGAGCTATTTTGTGGTGGTTCTTTCAGAAAAGGACAGGCTGGAACAGGAATGTATTTGTTAGAGACAAAGACAAATTACTCTACAAACAAAGCCAGTGTGTCAGAGAATAAAAGACTAAAAAATTTAAGATACAAAATTCTTCAATTGCAGCTTATATAGTGGGAAAAGATTTTCACCAACCCCACATCTGGCAGAGGGCTAATAGCCAAAATATATAAAGAAATCAAGATACTACAAGTCAACAAATCAAATAATCTAAAATTGGGGGTACAGATATAAACAGAGAATTCCCAAAGAGGAATCTCAAATGACTGAGAAGCACTTAAAGAAATGTTCAACATCCTTAGCCATCAAGGAGATGCAAATCAAAATGATTCTGATGTGAATCTGATTCCATCTCACATCTGTCAGAATGGTTAAGAACAATGACACAAGTGGCAGGTTATGCTTGTGAGGGTGTAAAGGGAACACATCCCCATTGTTGGTGGGAGTGCAAACTTGTCCAGTCACTTTGGAAATTAATATGGTGGTTTCTCAGAAAATTGGGAATCAATCTACCTTAAGACCCAGTTATACCATTCCTGGGCATCAAAGGATGCTCCCAAAGGATGCTCAATCATTCTACAAGGACATTTGCTTAATCATACTCATAGCAGGTTTATTCATAATATCCAGAAGCTAGAAACAACTTAGATCTCCTTCAACTGAAGACTTGATAAAGAAAATGTGGTACATTTATTCAATGGAGTATTACTCAGCTGTTAAAAACAACATCATGAAGTTTGCAGACAATGGATGGAACTAGAAAAAATATTCTTAGTGAGGGAACCCAGACTCAGAAGAACAAACATGTCATGTACTCACTTGTAAGCAGATATTAACTGTAAAGGATAGTCATGCTAATTTCCACAGGCTAAGTAATAAGGAGGACTTACAGAGAATGTGCAGATCTCTCTGGAAGGGAGAAATAAAATAGATTTCATAGGAAGACTGGGGGGCAGATATGGATGTCAACCGAATGGATTTGGTAGGAGGTGGGTGTGAAGGAATAAAGTACTGAGGAGATGACTGGAATTGGGGGGGGCATTTCAGAGGTGAAGTAGAAACATAGCATAATGGAAGTTCCCAGGAATCCATGAGGGTAACCCTATTGAAGACTCCTAGTAATAGGGAATAAGGAACCTGAATGAGCCATCTTCTATAATCAGGCAAGACTTCCAGTAGAAGGACTTGAATGCCAACCCCAGCCACAAAACCTTTGGCCTATAAGATGTTCTGGGGTAGAGGTTGCAAAGAAGTTGCTGGAATGGACACTAATGACTGATTCAAATTGGGACCCATGCCACAAGACAGAACATACATCAGACTCTGCCTGGGGGGTCAGGAACCAGAGTCAGGATAGCCCAGAGACCTAGGATAGAAACAAACAAAACTATTAAGAAAAAAAAAGCAAACAGGCAAGAAACAAAGAAGGAAAGAAAGAAAGAAGCAAGGGAATAAAGAAAAAAATGAAAGAAAGAAGAAAGTAAGAAAGAAAGAAGGAAAAAGAAAAAGTCAATGAAATTATTCCTACTGATATTCATACTTATAGACTGGAGTATAGCAAATAATAGGAGCAGATACAGTGACCCACAGCCAAACATTAGAACCTAGGGAATCAAGTGAGAGAAAGGATTGTAGGAGCCAGAGGAGTCAAGATATCCCAAGAAAATGGTGCATAGAATCAAATAAGTGTGGATCATTGGGGCTCACAGAGATTAAACTCTGTGAATCAGGAAGCCTATATGGGTCTGACCTACATTCCTATGTAGTATGGTTGTATACCTTCGTGTTCCTGTGGGACTCCTAACAGTGGGAGTGGGGGCTGTCTCTGATTCTTTTTCCTCCTTTGGGGAGCCTTTTCCTCCATAATGCTTGCCTTTTCCAGCCATAATATTAGGGTAAGTGCCCAGTTTGATTTTAATTTGACAATCCATATTTGATTTATATTCCTAGGAGGCCTTCCCTTTTCTGAAAGAAGAGGTGGAGGAGTCACCCTGGGGGACAGCAGATGTGATATATGTAAGGAGAGGAGGGAGGGGAAGCTGTGGTCTGGATGCAATATATGGGAGAGAGAATTTAAATAAACAAATGAGTTCATCTAAAAAAAAGCTTTAATTGGAATCTAAGCTTTGCCATTCCTGATTAGGTGGCTTCAGGAAAGCAATTAATCTTTGTGTAATTCTTGTACTCACTTGTCATTCAGAGGTTATGTTCATTAATTTTTGTCAACTTAACACAAACAAGAGTTTCCTGAGAAGATGGAGCCTAAAATGAGGAAAGGTATCTGTTGGACTGAACTGTGGGAATGCCTGTGGGGGCATTTTCTTTATTAATGATTGATGAGGGCAGTTTCAACACACTATGGGCAGCATCACAAATGAGTGGTCCTGGCTTGTATAAGAAAGCAAACTGGGCAAGCATGAAAATCAACATTCCTCCATGATCTCTGTTTCTGTTTGTATCTCCATGTCTCTGCTTCAGCTCCTTCCACGAGTTCCCGCAGTGACAGGGTGGAAGTGTAGGTCAAATAAACCTTTTCCTTCTGTAAGTTGTTTTGGCCAGTGTTTTTATCACAACAATGGAAAGCAAACTACAACAGAATTTGGTACCCAAGGGTGGAATGTTGTAATAGACCTGACTGTATTTTGAGGGGAAGGATTGTACATGTGTTTGGAACCTTGTTTTTTTTTTTTTTTGGAAGGGCTAAAACATCAGCTATAACTAATAAGGAATCAGCATCACTGAGGTGAAATCTTCTGAGAATTATTTCGGTAGGGTCAGCAAAAAGAAGCTGTAGTCCAGGGAAGCTGCTTCCCAAGCTGGCAGCCAAATTTGCTGATGTGTAAGGGTCTCCCATGCCATAGTAGTTTTGGTGACATGAAATCTTGAATGATTGTGGGCTCATGGAGAGAATCTGACTCCTGGGACCATTTGGTAAGGTTGGAGTCCTTGCAGAGAGTCCAGGAGGCCACTGGAGAAAGTTCAACCTCAGTTGAAGTGGAAACCCCAGGAGTGAAGTGGTCATGGAGAGAAGCTGAGGCTTGGAACCATGGAGCAGGGCCAAAATTTCTGAAGAGAGACCAACAGGACATTGGTGAAGGTACAGGCTCCAGGTTAGCCAAGGATACATAATGAGACCATGTCTAATTTTTAAAAGATGAACAAAAGAAGATTTGTTGCAATTCAGCCTTGCAAGCCCTTGCCTTCATAGCAGCACTACCTGGAACCTCGACAGTTAGGCTAAACCAGACTAAATCAGGTGATTTGGAAGTTCCATACACATACCAAAAATGTATAAAAATCTGAAAACTGCTTTCTTCAATGAGTTCCTAGGAACCCTGCTATGATGTACGTGGCTGTTGTCTCTCCTACTCCATGAATTTAAGTGAACTCTTCTAATAAAACTCTTCTCCAGGTTTCCTAAGAGAAGAATTTCTCTCCTTTCAAGGTCCCACATGCTGCCTCTGGTATTACAGTTTATCTCTACTAATGCTCTCACAATGCTTTTCCAGCTTAAGGCCAGCCTGTACCCCAAAATGATTGCAAGGATTTATCTGTTAATAAAGCTCACTCTGACGGATAATTTTGTATCAGTTCCCTTGCCCCCCCCACACCACACACACACACACACACACACACACACACACACACACACACACACACACACCACAGAGAAAGTAGAACTTGAACTTCAAAAGGGATGAGTGATCATCACCGACAACAAAGGAATATGCATTACTCACAAATCCAGTGGCCTATGAATTGTTGTTAACTGTCTACAGAAATATTTGTAAGGAAATAGTGAGAAGACTTCAAACTTTTAGGAAAGATCAGATGACATGAAATATTCTATCCAGAAATGATGGAACAACCTCAGATAAATGCAGATTATCCTCAAGACATGGAACTGTGACAAAGAAATATTAGAGAATCTGGATCTTTAAATTTATGAGGGAGGCTTGACTAATAGTCAAATTTTGTGGATAACCTTCAGAAAAATCCCTACTTGAGGTACTTGAATTTGAAGCTAAATACAATTTTGCCATTCTTCATTTTTTTCTTCAGGATAGACTATCCTGAATTGCCTCACTAATTAATGCAAGATGTGTTACAGTTGCCAGCTGGCTGTCTGGCTAAAAATCCTCTTCCTCTGCATAGTCCCAAATTCAATACTTCTCTGGATATGATAGTCATAAAACTGTCTCAAAGTTATTACTGAAACTAGTTGATTAATGTAGTAATCTATTATATTTTTCTACATTGATATCTTGCATTTTGCATTCTGTTCTGAAAATAATTAATTTATATACAGAACCATAGGAAGCTTGTTGAACATGCAGATTTCTAAAAACATTTTCCCCAAAGCTCTGTTTTAGAACATGATTCTAGTAGTCCATACTCCATAATTGAAAAAAAAAAAACTTTCTTTATTCTCTGGAAAAAGCAACCT
The DNA here is from genome assembly GCA_030556225.1 of Cricetiscus sungorus. NCBI lineage: Eukaryota > Metazoa > Chordata > Mammalia > Rodentia > Cricetidae > Cricetiscus > Cricetiscus sungorus. The sequence continues at coordinate 6,426,574 of JANBXA010000126.1, forward strand.
GAATTCCATATATATAGCCTGCCCCTATTTAACAAGAAAACTACCTTTGAAACAAAATTTTAAATATATACTGCATATACTAAAATGTATTATTCATCTCACATAGCTGTAAAATGGTACAAAGTTATTTAGGTGGTAAAGAAGGGTTGATCTAAGGAAAATTGAGAGGAAGGGAGTAAATATGGTCAAAATGTATTGTACAAAATACTCAAAAACATACTTTAAAGAAATAAGGAATGGAGTTGGATGGATAAAGTGGTGGGGAGATCTGGGAAGTGATGAGAGAAGGGAAATTATGATCAGAATATACTGTATGAAAATTTTCTTTTTCAATTCAGAAATAAAATAAAATAATGATCATATTTTTATATGATTTTAAATTTTAAATTTGAAACATGCTTCTTTTACATGTCAATCACATTTCCTGCACCCTCCCATCCTCCACTGTTCCCCCCACCAATCCCCATCCCATCCTCTTTCTGCTGCCCAGGGAGGGTGAGACCTTTCATGGGGAGTCTTCAAAGCCTGTGATATCATTTGGAGCAGGTCCCAGGCCCTCCCTCATGTGTCTAAGCTGAGGGAGTATCCCTCTAGGTGGAATGGGCTCCCAAAGTTCATTCGTATACTAGGGATAAATACTGATCCACTACCAGAGGCCCCATTGACTGCCTAGTCCTCCCAACTAACACCATATTCAGGGAATCTGGGTCTGTCCTATGCTGGTTTTCCAGCTATCAGCCTGGAGTCCATGTTCAGGTAGGCAGTTTCTGTGGGTTTCGCCAGCTTGGTCTTGACCCCTTTGCTCATAATTCCTCCCTGTCTGCAACTGGATTCCAAGAGATAGGCTCAGTGTTTCGCTATGGGTGTCTGCTTCTGTTTCCATCAGCTACTAGATGAAGGCTCTAGGATGGCATATAAGTTAGTCATCAATCTCATTATTAGGGAAGGGCATTTAAGGTAGCCTTTCCACTATTACTTCGATTGTTAGTTGGGGTCATCCTTGTAGACCTCTGGACATTTTCCTAGTGACATATTTGTCTTTAAACCTATAATGACTCCCTCTATTATGGTATCTCTTTTCTTGCTCTCGTCTATTCTTCCCCTGACTCAATCATCCTACTCAGTCATGTCCTGCTTCCCCTTTTCTTCTCTCCTTCTCTTTCTGCAAAAGCCCTTTCCCCTCCCCCCATTCTCCCAATTAGCTCAGGAGAACTTGTCCCTATCTCCTTCTACAGGGGACCATGTATGTCTCTCTTATGGTCCTCCTTGTCTTATGGTCCAGCTTTTCTGGTGGTGTGGATTGTAGGCTGGCAATCTTTTGCTCTAAGTCTACAAACCATATATGAGTGAGTACATACCATGTTTGTCTTTTTTGTGACTGGGTTACCTCTCTCAAGATGGTTTCTTCTAGTTCCATTTATTTGCCTGAGAATTTCAAAATTCCATTGTTTTTTCCCTCTGAGTAGTACTTCATTGTGTAAATGTACTACATTTTCTCCATCCATTCTTCAGTTGATGGGCATTCAGATTGCTTTCAGGTTCTGGCATATATATATGTGTGTGTATACATATATACATACATATATATATATATATATTTCTAACTATATGAAGATTTCTACAAGAAATGAGAAATAACAGCTGAACAATGACAGTGATAAAAGAAACCATGAAAACTGCTATAACTATTGGCATGTATACGAATGATCATCTATGAATAAAGCCAGAGCTTGAAAGATGGCAAACTTTTATCCAAATCATTCAACATGAGATGCATGTATATGACAGAAATAAATATTAACCCAAATTTAATTTGCCAATCTCCCATAATAATAGATATACAAGCTGATTTATAGGCCCAGATCACTAGAATTTTTTTCTATGCATGAAGACGTGTGATAATATTTTCTCTACTGGATTGAAAGTAGAAATTAAATGCCACTTCCAGGCCTGGCCCATGGAAACTTCCACATGATCAACTACATTCTTTCCATCTTTCCGATGGTAGAAATAGCAATGAACAGAACAACTATTACTTCTACAGTTTGAAAGTAACAGAGTTCATCTGAATTAAGCTTTAAGTAAATAAAGTGGAGAAGAAATGACTCTATACAACAGACAAAAATGAAACACTGCCATTCAAAAGATAAGTATACTTCTATGGTGTTCATACGAGTTGATTTGGTCTATTGTTATAACTGTTTAGCCTTCTCTAATTAATACAACAAATAGTAGAAGTCTCAGCTTTGATTCAGAACTCTATGGAGGATATTCTCACTAGGGCCTATTAGAAGACAAGGTTAGGAAGACAATCAGAGAACAAAAATTATAAGCACAAAGGGTGCACACCAGAAAACGAAAGACTCAAAGTGCCTCTAGCTTTTTGGGGTTGGAGAAAGAGAAAAGCAGAGGATTGACATTCTACAACTTTGCATTAATTACTTCTCTTTTACTATGATTAAAACACCATGACTAAGGCAACTGAAAGAAAGAAGAGTTTATTTGGGCTACGGTTCCATCTTCACAAGAGTTCATCATCATAACAATGGGGAAACATGGTAACAGACAGGCAGTGCAGCTGGAGCAGAATCTAAGAGCTCACAACTTAAAGCATAAGAATAAAGCAGAGAGAGTGAATTGGAAATTGCATGAGGCTTTGAAATGCCAAAAGCAGGCACCAGTGACATACTTTCTCCAGCAAGACTACACCTACTAAACCTACCCTAACTGTCATCACCTGGAGACAGGATATCTCATTCAAACTACTACAGTTCAAACTACAAACTTTCATTATTCAATTGCTTATTATAAACTTGATGCTTGTTTAACAAACAAACAAACAAAAGAGTAACTCCCCTTTAAAAAATCAATTCAGAATGAAAGAAGAGGGTACTTAAAAAGTAGAAATTTTGTGGAGAATATCTTGAACAGGATGTTTTAAAGGTAGAATCTACTTGTAAAACACACAAATGTTCTATGGCTCTGTCTAATTTTCACCATATAGTAGATGCACAACCAGGATCTCTTAAGAGAACTGAATGGTCTAAAGCCTCCTTTATTGGGAGGATATTTTTGGCAGAAAAGGCCAGAAAGAAAGGCCAGAAAGAAGATGGACAATTCTCTTCTGAATCCACAGAGACAAAGACAGCCTAAAGACAGAGGCATTTAGATTTAGAGATTTCAAGTCCAAAGAGAGAATAAGAAGATTGTCACATTCTGCTTCTTTATGATAAGCTGCAGAGGAAGAAAATAAAAAGGATCCAACTGCCTTAATTAAGATTCAGGTAAGGTGAGGTCACTCTCGGAGATTAGAACTCCTTTATCTTTCCTAAAGCCTGGGCTCAGGCATATCTGGAAAGCATCCGTGGACAATAGGGGGAAGACACTCTCCCCTGATTCCACAGCCCTCACCTAGGAAGGAGAGGGTAAAGGACAATTCACTCCCCCCAAAGACACACCTGCTTAAACTAAGCATGACAGAGAATTATGACTAGCTATGTAGTTACATATTGTACATGTTCAATCCTGGGACTTCTGGGCTGAGAACACATACTCAGGAAAAAAGACCAACTCTGAAAAAATCTATCAGGGCCCTTAAATGAGCTGTAGAATGTTTCCTGCATGTCATAAGTTAGGAGGGCCTTCTGTTCCAGACTGCACAAATCTTTTAATCTAGTATCAACTCTGATCATCTTGGGCCCCAAAGAGAAAATGTTCCTGTTTTCTCCTTCCCTCTTTAGTACCAAGGCTCCAAGTGCCCATGGAGTGCTGTATCTACAGATGAGAAAAGGTCCTGATGTTGTGGACAGATAGGTTCCAGTAACTCCAACTCTTAATGGTTTCTCTATTAATTACTTATAAGTAGTGCCAATGAAGGCATTCTCCAAAAGGGCAGGAGGGCCTTCCACACCATCTCACAAAGTAAACACTCACACTGGGTCTACACCTCTAGTCTGTAGTGCTTGGCTCATGGTATTTCAGCTTCCATAGCATACTGCTGCTTTAGCAAAAGACATTTAGCATAGGAGGGGGTCATCATGCACTATCATGCCCCAGTATGAGAACTCCACTTGTCAGTACACTCCATATGGAAGGTGACATAGCTTCTCCAGATTTCCAGTTGCATTCTGTCCAGCCTTTCCTCTAGCCTGCAGTTCACACATTGTTGATGAAGTCACCCAGAATGCCTAGTAATTCATTCTAGCACATTAGAATTGGCACAGAGTATCACAACTACATGCGCCAAAAGAATATCGGGGCATCTGGGGTCCAGCAAGTAGAGCAAAATATAAGAGAAGCACCACAATTCTGGTCTCAGTCAGGCCTCCTCTGAGGACACTTTTAGAAACAAGGATTTAGGTCTAAAATTTCTGATTCAGAACATTTAGGATTAAGAAGAATTTAGAAGCAAGCATGGGGGAATGTTACTGCTATGCATCTGGGAATTCAGATTCCTGTTAGCAAAGGAATAATGTGGTAAAGAATTATTTTTAATGCAAAATGTAAAAGTTGTTGAGGTGAAAAATTGTTGGGGTGCAATTTGTTTTGTTGGAACTAAATTCTTTAGATTATGCTGATGCTTTTATCTGGCACAGTACAGGCGAGCAGGATGGGTGTGGGGAATAAAATAAATGACTTCTTGGCATTCTCTGCAGTGTAACTTTGGACATTAAGTGAAATAATGTGCTGATGCATTTAAGTAGTCTCTGAGGACAATTTTGGAGAGACATTCATTGGAGGCCATCAAGAACTCATCTAACCAGCCAACTACATAATTGGTCTGAGGCATACTGCCAATTACTGATGAGGAAGTAACTTTTCTGACATCCTGATGTCTCTCACCATAAGGAAAAAAATTAAAGCCTAGTTGACAGCAGGCTCTGCTGACATACCATTTTGCTTAACTAGAGGAAGGATAAACTGTAGAGGCCTGGCTGTTGTTATACATGCAGGGAGTAGTCAAAATTGTTACCACCATAGTCATCACTGTAGAGGGGTAGCTAGGGATTGGGGGTGCTGTACATTGCTTCTAGTCAGTGTGCCTTTCCATAGTTCTCTTTTTGTTCTCTCCACTGTCATGCAAACAACGTGCTGAACTCATTGGAAATAATACTTTGCCAGATGTGGGATTTCCAGAAGTCTTGACAGTATCTAGAATACTGCTTTTATCTGTTTGCTTTGTACCTAGGAGATAGAAATTTTCTTTGTATAGAATCATAGGAATCTTGGTGTTTGGCACTGGCTGATTTTCCACATGTTCCAAGCTTTGGTAACATGTTATATGCTTATTTCAGCATTGATTCATTGTTTGTCTTTAATAATTTACTGTCTAATTTCTTCCTTGCATATCCTCATGATTCATCCCAATTTTCCCTTTGTAAATGTCAATGCTTTAAGAAGAGCAAGAAAGAGAAAGAGAAAAATGAAAAAAGGGAAATAGTATAAATTGTCTTGGCATCTGAGCATTTTCAACTAGTGATGAATAGAATTTGAAAGACTCAGTATTTCATGGTTTCACAGTTCAGCTAGATTTAGGCCCTCATATTTTCTATCCAGGCAAAAGTCAGGCAAGTGACTGATGAGTTTCCATGCATCACTACAAATGTCACAGGATTCTGGCCTTTTAAAATGTCTAATTTCACCCTAGATCTTATTTGTCACAGCAAACCTAGCTGCTTCCTGTTCTCTCTCTCACAAAGTGGACGCTTGCTGCCTTGCTTTCTTCCATTGTCATAGTCTTGTTGCCTTATATACTAAATTTCCATGATGCTTTCCCTATCAAGACCCAGGGAAAAAAATAGGACCTAATTCTACATTACTGTCTCTGTGTTGGCTGTCTTAGTTTCTCTAATGTAAAAAGACACATCCGATTTAAAAAAAAAAAAAAAAAAAAAAAAAAAAGAACACTCTGCTTGAGCCTTGCTGAGCAGTACAGTTACCAATACACACTGAGTGAAAAAAAAATGTTTTCTGAACTTCACTATGAAATGTCGTCTCTAGTTTTCAGGGGTAAAAACTATCTGCAAAAAGAAGCCCTAATACACACGTTTGTACCCACATTATGTTTTTTTTAAATCTTGAGTGTAAAAGTTAAGTAGTAATTACAAGTATATTCTTTAAAGAATAATTTCTACAGTGGTCATGAGTGGTGGTGCTGTTCGTTAGGTGATGGCTCGAGATGTTTATGGGGAAAAACCTTTGTTCCTAAGTAGGAAGTTGATTTTTATTTAATGAGAGCCCACAGAGGAAGTTTGTAAATTGCATCATTCACTTATCTCTAGGGTTTTCATGTGATAGGCTCAGCCCTCATTCCCTTTGATTATGAAAGAACAAGTTGAATCAGACTAGGGTAGGATGTAAATACACAAGAATTGGATTTTTTTATTATCTTATTTTATGTGTTTTGGTGTCACATCCCCTGGAACTGGAGTAACATAGTTGTGAGATGCCAGGTGGGTGCTAGGAATTCAAACTGGGTCCTCTGGAGTGGCAATCAGTGCTCTTAACTCCAGTCCCCATGAATATGATTTTAATCTTCACATGGCCTTCAATTTTTATCATTTGTGATGATTGGGGATACAAACAAAATAAAATCAATAATGAAAATAATTGGTTCACATAATGAAATCGAGAAATGGGAAGAATATTATGACATAAGATTTACTTTTCTATAATCTTGTTAGTTCTGTACTGCCGTTTAATTTATGTATGTATGTATGTATGTATGTATGTATGTATGTATGTATGTATATTCAGATGTCCTCACCATCCTGCTTCTGAGCTGGCTGCCATTAATTCTCAAACTTGGCCAGGGCCCCAGCACCAGCTGCAAGCTCTTGGGTTCTGTTTTCCAATCAAGTTTGGGTGTGTCCAGTGTTATACCTGCCACCCCATAGATTAACCCTGTTGTTTTTTATTTAATTTGGCCATACAACAAAGAAAAACTGTCTATTTGGAAAATGAAAAGAACTATGTAGGATGTCAACACCCAAACACATATGAAGTCTGCATCTGGTCAGAGTGGTGTGTATTCTTTTTTTGCCATTTTTTTACTGAGTTATACATTTCCCCCACTCTCCTTACCTCCTTCTAAGGAAATAGAAGCAGTCATTAAAAGTCTTCCAACCAAATAAAAGCCTGGTCAAATAGTTTCATCACAGAATTATGCCAGCATTTCAAAGAAGAGCTAATACCAATATTCCTTAAATTGTCCCACACAATAGAAACAAAAGGAACATTAAACTCTTTTTATGAGGCTGCAGTTACCTTGACACCCAAACCATACAAAGTTACGACAAAAAAAGAGAATTACAGACCAATCCCCCTCATGATCATTGATGCAAAAATTACTCAATAAAACACTTATAAATCCAATCCAAGAACACATAAAAATATCATTCACTATGAACAAGTAGACTTCATCCCAGAGATGAAGGGATGGTTCAACATATGAAAATCTATCAAGGATGGTTCAACATATGAAAACCCATCAATGTAATACACCACATAAACAAACTGAAAGGGATAAAAACCACATGATAATCTCATTAGATGCTGAAAAGACCTTTGACAAAAATCTAACACCTCTTCATGATAAAAGTCTTGGAGAGATCAGGAATACAAAGAAAATAACTAATATAATAAAGGCAACATACAGAAAGCCAACAGTCAACATTTAACTAAATGAAGAGAGAAACTCAAAGCAATCCCACTGAAATTACAAACAAGGCAACTCTCTACATATCTATTCAATATAGCACTCAAAGTTCTAGCTAGAGCAATAAGACAATGAAAGGAGATTAGGGAGATACAAACTAGAGAGTAAGAAATCAAAGTTTTACTATTTGCTGATGATATGATAGTTTACATATTTGGCCCCCAAAATTCTAGTAGAAAACTCCTACAACTGGTAAACACCATCAGTAATGTAGCAGGATAAAAGATTAACTCAAAATATACAGATGATAAACTGGGTGAAAAAGAAATCAGAGAAGCAACACCCTTTACAATAGCCACAAATTATGTAACATATTTTGGAGTGCCTCTAATCAAACAAGTGAAAGGCCTGTATGACAAGAAGTTTAAGTCTTTTAAGAAAAAAATTGAAGAAGACAGCGAAAAATGGAAAAGATCTCCCTTGGATAGATAGGATTAACATAGTAAGAATGGCAATCTTACCAAAAACAATCTACAGATTCAATTCAATACCCATAAAAAAAATCCCAGCAAAATTCTTCACAGACCTTGAAAGGACAATTCTCAACTTCATATGGAAAGACAAAAAATCCAGGATAGCCAAAACAATCCTCTATAATAAAGGAACCTCTGGAGGCATCACCACCCTGACTTCAAGCTGTAATATAGAATACAGTAATGAAAACAGCTTGTTATTGGCACAAAAACAAAACAAAACAAAACAAAAAACAGGTGGGCCCATGGAATGGAATTAAAGACCCTGATATCAATCCACACATATAAGAACACCTGATTTCTGACAAAGAAGGCAAAATTGTCTAATGGAAAAAAGAAAGCATTGCCACTAAATGGTGCTGGTATAACTGGGTGTCAATATGCAGAAGAATGCAAATAGATCCATATCTATTGCTATGCACAAAACTAAACTCCAAGTGGATCAAAGACATCAACATAAATCCAGTTACACTGAACCTGATAGAAGAAAAAGTGGAAAGTAGCCTTGAATGTACTGGCACAGGAGAATGACTATACATCAACAGCACAGACACTGAGATTGACAATTAATAAATGGGACCTCCTGAAACTGAAAATCTTCTATAAGGCAAAGGACACTAAAAATAACACAAAATGACAGCCTACAGGGTGGGAAAAGTTCTTCCCCAACCCCATATCTGTTAGAGGCCTGATTTCCAAAATATACAAAAACTCAAGAGGCTAGTCACCAAAGAATCTCAAATGGCAGAAAGTCTTAAAGAATTGCTCAACATCCTTATTCATCAGGGAAATGCAAATCAAAACAACTCTGAAATATCATTTTATACCTGTTCAAATGGCTAAGATTGAAAATACTGATGATGGTTTATGCTGAAGAGGATGTGGATTAAGGAGAACACTCCTCCATTGCTGATGGGAGTGAAAACTTTGGAAAACTTTGGAAATTGGTATGGCAGTTCCTTAGAAAACTGGGAATCAATCTACTTCAAGGCCTAGTGATACCACTCTTGAGCATTTACCCAAATGATGTTCAATCATACCACAAGAATACTTGTTCAACTATGTTCATAGCAGCATTATTCATAATAGCTAGAACCTGGAAGCAACCTAGATGCCCCTCATCTGAAAAATGGTAAAATTATATAAATGTACCAAATTTTTCTTACCACTATTTATGTTAAAAAATGGTGATATCATGAAATTTGCAGGCAAATGGATGGAATTAGAAAAAAAATAAACATGGTTTGCACTCACTCATAGGTGGTTATTAGGAGTATACTATAGGATAACCAATATAAAATCCACAGTGCCAGAGATAATAAAGAGGGCCCAAACAGGGATGCATGGATTCCTCTTCAAAGGGGAAGGAGAAAAGATCTCTTGGGTAAATTGGGGACAGGGGTTGGAGGAATGGAAGGATGGGAACTAGAGGCAGTGGGTTGGGTGTTGGAGGCAGGATTGAGGGGGAGAGTAACAAAGGAGATGTCTTGATGTGTGGGGCCATTTTGTGGTTATGGGGAACCTGGTGCTAGGGGAACCCCCAGGACCTGCAAGGATGACCACAACTAAGACTCCTAGTAATGGTGGAAAGGGTGCCTAAACTGACTATTTTCTGTAAGGCAAATTTGTGACTTCCCTACTTGCCATCAGAAATTCTCTATCCAGTAACTGATGGAAGCAGACACAGTAATCCACAGACAAGTACTGTGTTGAGCTCTGAGAGTCTTGTAGAAGAAAGGGAGGAAGGATTGTATAAGACAGGGGTATTATGATGCAGGAAGCCATAGAGACAGCTGACCTGAGCTCATGGGAGCTCATGGATGCTGGAGCAACAGTCAGAAGTCTGAGTGGGACCAACCTAGGCCCTCTGCATGTGTGTGACAGTCATGTAGTTTTGTCTCTTAGTAAGGCTTCTACCACTGAGAGTAGAACCTCTCCTTGGCACTTAGCTGACTTTTGGTAACTTGTTCCCCATGCAGGATTACCTGACCTTGCCTTGAAGTGAGAAGAGGAGCTTAATCCTGCCTCGACTTGATGTGTCATACTTTTTATAAGCCCAAGGGAGGCCTGTTCCTTTCTGAATGTAGATAGAGGAGGACTGAATGGGGAGGGTTGCAGATGGGAAAGGGAAAGGAACAGGAGGAAAGAGGAGGTAACTTGGTATGAAAAATAATGTTTTTAAATAAAAAGAAATTCAAAACAAAAATAAAATAAAATATTTAAGGGTATCCTTTATTCCACTTACCTCCAGTTTACAAGGTAGAATTTTATCCGTAATTGTTACTCCAACTAGTTTGGTCATTGGCTTAGATTATCACCTTGTCATGTTTCCTTGGCATAAGCTATGCTGGAAGTAGGCTCAAAGGTTCAGGACTAAACAAACAACAAACTCCATCACATCTGGATTCCCTAGCATCCATAGATTCACACCCAGGAAAGAACTGTATTTCTATTCACTATTTCAAAAACCAAACCCACTTTATTAACATGTTAAAAGTTTCTCCAGTAAGTTTCAAGTATTAACTATGGTCACCCAATTTTTCAAATACTGGACATTCATCTTTTCCCTATCTCTAAAATTCCTTTCTTGTTAACATTATCTTTCTTGATTGCTTCTTAGTATAAAATAAAGCAAAACAAAAACACAAAGATGTGGATTTATTGTGCAGTAGATTCCAAAATAAGAACACATCTGAAGCTTTGCAATGGTGGTGAGTGACTTTAATCCCAGCACTTGAGAGGCAGAAGTAGGTGGGTCTCTGTGAGTTCAAGCCCAGCCTGATCTACAAAGTGAGTTCCAGTACAGCTAGGGCTGTTACACAGAGAAACCTTGTCTTGAAAAACCAAAGGGGGAAAAAAGCACATCCAAAACTCCATGGAGAGGGCTGGTCACATATGTATTTATGATGTAACCTGTATTCTTGCTCACATATGTATTTATCATTAAACCTGTATTCTTACTCACTTAATGATTCAATGAAAGTTTTTCAGCCTCAATTGTAAATTCACATAAGTATAAAATATTGGCACTGGCCATTATAAATTAGTGAGGCCTATATTTTGCTTCATTTGACCTTTTCCTAGATAGTGGTGATGGATCTTTAGCCCTTTCTAATCTGGAGAATACTACAAATTGAAACAAGTGTGTTGGTTTTCCTTCCAGCAGATGCAGTAGGTGGCCTTGTTGTGTGCAAACCTCTCTGGATCTTTCCCTGGTACAACAAATGGGTATGGTAAAGGAGGGTCCAAGTAATACCTTGACCTGTTTAAGTTATATTAATAAAGAAAGAGGTAACAAGAAGAGGACTCTGAAACCACAAAATGGGATCAGACTAGGAGCAACAGGCAAAGACTATGCATACTATCCATAGATGTAAAATTATACCATAAGAAATCTTTTTCCCTCAAATCCAGTCAGTATCTATTGATCTCACAGCAAGGGAAATGGTGAGAGCCTCAGCAATATGGGAAGGCACTGAGTAACAGAACATTTGGAGAAATGATACTTTGTATTAAGGCCTTTTTACCTTTGTTCCCCAACAAAACATCATTTGATTCTCTCTGTAGCATCTGTCATATTATGTCTTTTGTGGGTGTGGATCATAAGGCCCTCCCTCTTTCATATTAGAACAGGAACAACATGTTCACTTACCCTTCCAGCTTGACATACAAACACAAGACCTGCATAGTAGTAGGCCCTTGTTACTTTATGTTCATTCATCCATTCCTACTTTCAATAAAAACTTTTTATTACCTAATATGTGCTAGGCATCCTGGAGTTAAAGCAGTCATGTTAGCAGTCAGACATCTATATTCTCATGACACTTACATTCTTTTATAGGACACAGACAATGAATGATAAGTCAATACAGTAAATGTAAGGTAGTAAATACATAAGGCAGGTTAAGAATAAAAGAATGATAGGATGGGTATTTATATTAGATAATGGGATAAACAATATTAAGTTTGGTTGGAAATCATTTACATTCTGGCTGTTCTCAAAGGTGCAATGCTTTTAATGCCCTTAGTCATTTTTTGTTTTCCTTTCTGTCTGTTACAAAGTTAACAAGCATCTTACTCCTCGACAAGGAATCTAGGAGGATAATTGGAATAAACATTATGTTATGAAGAAGTCCTTTTGACTCTCAAAGTCCACTTTCAACAAGCTTAAACAACACATAAAAATTATCTATGTATTTTATATTACAAAAATAATAAAGCAAAGGTTTAAAATTAGTCATAGATACCATTATGTCATGATTACTATGTTCTTTAGGCAATGTGGTATTCAAAAGTCTTAATATGATGACTTTTACATTACTTTTAAATAAGCTACAAATGTTGTGGAGATGATGAAGAGGGGGACTAGAGGATCATCAATAAGTTGCCCACAATCTTTATCAGGTAAACTGGAGGAAACGAAGAAAGAAGCTTGACTGAAATATCCTCAAATCAATAATTTGTTATGCATGCCATTCATTTTGATCTTCCAACTAGTTGTGCATTATTTAAGAACTGTCTATCACAAAAATATTAAAATGGGATTTACTGTAAAAAAAAGAATTAGGAAACAGTCAGGCTAATAAAAGAAAGGAAATGTAGAAAGGACTAAAAGCTGAAAGTATTAAGTGTTATGAGAAAGGTATCATTAACCAAGGCAGGTGAATTCAGGGCCTAAGAAAACTTCTCCAAATATACGGAAGAGGTAATGTCCTTCAAGTCCTAGGGCTTGGTGGTTAGGACTAGAAAAAATGGGTAGGATATGTGTTACACGTTGTTAGACACTCCTGAGAACACCATAGGATAAATTGTGTAGTATATTTTGAAAACACTAAGTTCAATTTGACTGACCTTCTGGGTATAAGAGAGGGAAAGTGTTCCTTCATGTCTTCCTCTCCCCTCCTCCTCTCCCCTTCTCTTTTTCTTAATTCCTTCTCACCTCCATCCATGCTACCAATTTGCTCAGGAGACTTTGTCCCTTTCCCCTTCTCTGGGGGACAATGTATATCTCTCTTAAAGTAGAGTCCTCCTTGCTTCCTAGCTTCTCTGGTGGTATGGATTGTCGGCTGGTAATCCTTTGCTCTATGTAATCATTTGTTCTATGTCTAATATCCATATATTAGTGAGTCCTTTTGTAACTGGGTTACTTCACTCACAATGGTTTCTTCTAGTTCTATCCTTCTAGTTCTATCCACTTGCCTGCGAATTTCAAGATTCCATTGATTTTTTTCTGCTGAATAGTATTCCATTGTGTAAATGTACCACATTTTCTCTATCCATTCTTCATTAGAAGGGCATCTAGGTCAGGTTGGGGGTGGATACAGGAGAGCAAGAAAAGAGGTACCATATAATAGAGGGAGCCATTATAGGTCTCAAGAGAAATCTGTCATTAGGGAATTGTCCAGAGATCTAAAAGGATGACCCCTATTAACAAACTAAGCAGTAGTGGAGAGGCTACCTTAAATGCCCTTCCCCCATAATGAGATTGATGACTACCTTATATGCCATCCTAGAGCCTTCATCCCATAGCTGATGGAGGCAGAAGCAGGCACCCACAGCTAAACTCTGATTTGATCTCCTGGAATCCAATTGAAGAGAGGAAGGAGTGATGAACAAAGGGGTTAAAACCAGGCTGGAGAAACACACAAAAACAATTGACCTCAACAAGGGGGAGCTCATGAACCCCAAACTGATTGCTGGGAAATCAGACTAGGACCAAGACAGATCCTCTGAAGATGGGTGTCAGTTAGGAGGACTGGACAGGCTATGGGGCCTCTTGTAGTGGATCAGTATTTATCCCTAGTATATGAATGGATTTTGGGAGCCCATTCCATTCTTTCAGCATAGACACATGGGGGAGGGCCTAGGCTCTGCTCCAAATGATGTGGTAGACTTTGAAAATTCCCCACGGAAGGCCTCACCCCCCCTGGGGAGCAGAAAGGGGATGAGCTAGGACATCGAGTCAGTGGTGGTTAGAGGAGGGAGGGAGAGGGAACGGGGATTGACATGTGAAACAAGATTGATTGTAATATAAATAGAAAATGAAAAATTAAAAAAAGAGAGAGGGAAAGTGGATGGTATCATAAGAAGATTAATAATAGCTTCTTTTATGAGGTATTTATTTGTTTACCTGTGTGTGTGTGTGTGTGCACGCGCGCGCACACCTATGGGTCATGATCCCTTTGAAGGGGTCAACCTGCATATTAGGTATTTCCATTACTACACATGACAATAGCAAAATTATAGTTATTAAGTAGCAATGAAAAGTAAATTTTTGGTTGGAGGTCACTGCAGTGGGAAGGACTGTATTAAAGGATTACAGCATTAGGAAGATTGAGAACCACTGGTCTAAGGGAAACTTTTAAGCTACATTCCTGCCTCCATCCTCAAAAACATTTACATGACTTAAAATCATGTCTGGGATCATCTTAATTTATCAAGAATAAGCTAATTTGGCAGATGAAACATATAAACCTGAATTCAAATTGCAGGTCAAACATCAGGTCATTTTATTTACTTAGCAACGGGCAATGTGTTGAAGAATGGCCTCTCTCATGTAGCCTGCTATCTCAAAAGCTTTGAGATTGAGAGGTCCTCCCTCTGTTCCCTTCTTTCCCATCACCACAAGGTACACCGATTCCATCTGAACTACTGTCACTGCCTGGCTCCCTCTACTTTGACCTTTGGTGCGCAGGTCCATGCTGTTGTTGCCCTCAGTGAACAGGTTGTCTCGGATTAACAGGCATTTGATTCCAGCAAGGGTGACTCCATGGAGAAACAGCTTTTCTCTTTCATCTTTTGCCAGTAAGGTCTGAACTTCTTCTTGGGTCATCTGAATAAAGTTGCCTTCTGGGGAAGAAGCTAATAACCAGGGAGGACAATTGGTGACAACTGCTGCATCACTGCAAATCTCCGTTTGTAGAAACAAATTGACACAGTCTTGCCAGATGTCTTGGCTGGAGTCTTCTGTGCTCTCCATAATTGATGTCTGATCAGCTAAGACTGACAGAAATTTCTTTAAAAAGCTCCACTATTTCTTGAAGCTTCTTTGAGCAGCAAGTTATTGGAGGTCTAGGGTGAAGTTGTGCTTCAAACTTCCTGTTGCTAGTTTTGAAGGAGGAGTGATGTCACTATGGCTTTATGACTTTTATAGTAGTCATCATTCACTACATCACCAGAAAACTCTGGCAGTCTCTATGGTCAGTAAGATAAGGTAATGGAGTAAACCAGCTTACTCTGAATTACTATGGGAAGAACACCAGCTTCCAATAAGTAAGTAGAACGTAAATATGTAATAACTAAATTTTAAACTTAAGTATAAAGCAAGACAGGTGAAATTTACTATAATAAATAGTATTTAATATGTGGTTTTATCTTCAGGACTGAGCACTATGTATACAGTAAAAAAGTTTACATCTTCTAATGGGATAATGCTATCACCCTCTTTCTTATCTGTTTCGTCTAGCCTTTATTTTTCCCTCTAATCTACACTAGCCTTAAATTTAAGTTTGCTCTCATCACTTATTCAGCTAGTATCAAGCATTTACTATGTACTTGTCAGGCACTTGAGTAGTGAATTAAATAGACAAACCACAGGAGTCATGTAACTGACTTTCCAAGTGAAAGAAAAGATACTATCTCTTACTGAAAATATTTTAGGAACCTAACATTTTATTCTAAGTTTTCTCATTCATTCCCTGGATTTCCTACTCCCATGAGGGGCCCTTTTTGAATTTTGACTCTCCTACATTCATTGGTAAGACATTCTGCGCCAATTTGCCTTAAAGAGAACCACTGTAAGGTAAGGAACCACTAGTAGTAACAGTTGTAATTTAAGAAAAGCCTCATTAAAGAAAAAGATACCATGAGACAGGGTTCAAGAATGTTTTTGTTTGTTTGTTTTTAATTAGGGAAAGAGATGATAAAAAGTTGAAAGGGGAGGGGGAAGACAGGAGCAGATGGAGAGCAGAAAGAGGGTCAGAGAGAAAAAGGAATGGAGGGAGGAAGGAACACACACACACACACACAGAGACCCCACCTGCCCCTACTGACACACACACACACACACACACACACACACACACACACACACACACACACACACACACACAGAGAGAGAGAGAGAGAGAGAGGGAAAGAGAAGGATGGGATGTGGGTAGGGCCTTTTTAAAAGGGAACGTAGTGCATTAAGGTGGTGCTCTTAGTGGTTGTAACTGGAGGAATATACTGTCAGAACCCCAAGAACAGACCAGTACAGATGCCTAAATACTAACAACAAAATCTGTGGAAGCTCTGAAATTTCATTCATTAATTCGGTAAGTACTTTTTAATTACTGCAAGTTATTAACTAACTGCAAGCCACGCTTGTTCCAGACTTTGGGAAAATCCTGTCTTCATGAACATGACTTAACACAAGAAAAAAATAGTGACAAATGACAGATACATCTCTATTTTCTCAAATGACATTGATAACTTTGACAAAATAAAGAATGTTAGAGAATCAGGAATGACTTTATTTTATATAAGGTATTTAGATAAGGATTCTCTGATACGGTGACATTTGTTCAGATATCTGAGAGAGATAAGTAAACAAATATGTACATATGAGAAGGAAGAAAATTCCTTCTCAGGAATAAATAGCAAATATAAAGGCCTAAGAAGAAATGGCAAGGAATCCAGTATGACTTGAGCAAAGAAAGAGAGAAAAGAGTGATGGAAGATTCAGTTGAGAGGTATTAGCTTGAACTCCTATTTCTACTGCGATTAAGCATTTATCTTGTATCTAGAGATGGGAGCCATTATAAGATTTTATTCAAAATACTAACATACTACAGAGACAAAAAGATACTATGCAGCAAAGAAATACTATGAGTACTAGGGCCAAAACATAGAGGCCAGTTAACTTGGTGTGACTACAATCCATCTAAAAATTTCTGATTCCTGGGTCAGGATGCAAATGATTAGTTTTAGAGCCCATTGCAAAGGCTGTGTCCCCTATGAAACAAGAGAAAGATAATACCTCTAAGGATTTGGTTTTGAACAACTGTGCTATGGTTTTGCATATATGTGTTGCTTCTGAAACTATGTTGAACCTTAATCACCAATTGCAAAATATTAAAAAATTAGTTGTGATAGTTCAGGCTTATAACATCAGCACTTGGAAGCCTGAGGCAAGGACAATCGAACATTTCAAATCCAAATAGGACAATCGAACATTTCAAATCCAAATAGGCTACATGGTTTGACACTGGGTAAAACATACAACAGCATCAACAACAAAGCTATTCAGAGACAAAGCCTTTAAGAAGTAAATCAACAAAGGGACTCCATTGTCGTGTATGGATTATGCCTATAATAGAGCTAATTTGAACTTCTTAGGCCATTTTTATTTCTATCCCCTTTTTCTATGTCTATCCCCTTTTTCTATGTCAGTATAAAACATTCAAGATGGCCTGGAGTACTCAATACCCTGTCTCAAAATCAAAAATACAAACAAACAAACAAACAAACAAACAAACAAGGAAATACATCAAAAAGGGGACCTAGGGACGTAGCTCAAGATACAGTGCTTGGAAAGCAAGCTTGAGAAATGTAGTTTGAGCCTCAGAACCTGTTGTTCTTTTGATACAATTATTGCCTATGAAACACAAACACGAGACTCAGAGCCCACGTGGAGTTTATTGAGAGAGGGGAGAGAAAGAGAGAAAGGGGGTAGCTGGTGGCCAACCGAAAGTTGGGTTTCAAAGAGAGAAGAGGTTCCAGAGAGGGGGGGGGAGGCAAAGGGGAAGAGAGAGAGAGAGAGAGAGAGAGAGAGAGAGAGAGAGAGAGAGAGAGAGAGAGAGAGAGAGAGAGAGAGACGCACTTGGCGCTCTTGCTTTAAAAGGGGGACTTGCACATGCGTAACTGAGTCCCCTGTGCAGGTAAAAGCTTGAACAGAGCCAGGTAAAGCCTGATGTAGCGATTTCATGGCCATGAGCGTCCCGCCCATCGTCGGGGGTGGGGTCAGCAGACTGCTGGTCCCAACAGAACCCACATACAAAGAAGCCAGACATGGCATTGTTCAGTTGTAATCTGAGTGCTGAGGAGACAAAGGTACATTCCAGACCCTGCCTTAAAAAATAAAATGAGTGGCATTTAAGGTTATCTTTTGACTTCCACATATGTGTACCCATTCACACATGATCACACACACACACACACACACACACACACACACACACACACACACAGAGAGAGAGAGAGAGAGAGAGAGAGAGAGAGAGAGAGAGAGAGAGAGAGAGAGAGAGAACTTGAAAACAGAGAAAGCAGTCTTCACATACCCTTTTTTCCACTGAAAAACTAGAAATGTGGTGTTATGAAAAAGTTAAGCTTGAGGAACAGCAGAAGGCAGAGATAGGAGAATGAAGAAGTCAAAAGGGGGTGTGAAGAAAAACTAGCGTATGATATGAGCTACCCTGTCTTTAGTGTGCTACCTGGGATACATAAACAGAACTCTTAGTTTGAATTCACAGGATTTGAGATATAAATTTAGGAATCCCCTATCAAAGAATAAGAATTGAATTTGTAGAAGAGCTGGGCAGCTGAAGGGAAGGGTCACTTGAGGGTGTGCACAGTGAGTGTGCTTTATGACAAAAGCTAAGGGAAGAAGGAACATTGAATATCACTCAACAGGGTCCAATGTTAAAAAAGAAAATAATTACCAAGAGGAAAGTGTATTAAGAAACTAGAGTTGAATGGATATAAAAGACCAAGTAAAGAAAAAGACTAGGAAAGAGAGTTTATTATTCACTAAAGAAGGTAAGTAGATGATTCTTTTGAGGTTTGAACAGTGCAATCTGTGAGTCTCTTCTTCAGTAAGAGAAGAAGAAACAGTCAGGTTTTGACTAGGGAGATGACAGTAGACATTTGAAGGTGGGGAATAGAAGAGCCCTTTCTGTCACTCAAAAATTATTCAATAGTGACTATCCCAAGGTCTCATCACAGAAGAGCTCTTTAGAAGCCCAGCTGCCACCATAAGATGACCTATCCCTTGGTGTCATGCCCTTGTAAAAACCATAGCAATGAAAAAGGGCTGTACAATCAAATCCGTGTTTCCATTTCTGTTGTTGGAAACAGAGTCACAATTTACTGCTTTCACCTCCCAAGTGTTGGCAGTAGGGGGGTGGAGGGAGGGGGTAGGGAGTAGGGGGTGGAGGCATTGGTGGCAGGCATTCACCACCAAGACTGGAATTCCACCAGTACTGGGTGGAATTCAGAGCCTTGTGAAAGTTGCATACCCAGAAGCTTCTGTAACAAATGAGCTACATCTCCAGACTTGGAGTTTCCAATCTTAAGAGCTGTGCCAAACCTTGAGCCTGAACCAGAATACTTAACTAGCAAAATAAAAAGGCACTTGCTGGAAAGTAAGAGGCTGGTATAGATGCGGACTGAGTGTCTTGATAGGAGTTTTTGTTAGTGTCAGGTGACGCAACTTTAATCAGGAGCAGGGCTAAGAAAACCTTGGATAAGAGGCTGCAGCAGCTAGAGAAACAGCACCGGGCTTTTGCTGGCAGCATTGGTAGTTGTGAACCATTTCATTTTGTGGTGCCTGAGGTAAGGAAAAGAATTAACTTGGACTCCCTGCTGCTCAGGCACACTCCTTTATATTTCTCAGGGTGCTATTTGACATGCCCTTTCTGCTCCTGCATTTGTGTTCACTTTCTCATCCTACAGCCAGCCCCACTCAGCCAAACTGTGCTCTCCTCCTCAGGACCCACTTGGGAGCAGAAGTGGAGCTGAAAAGGGTGGTTTCGTGTTCCAGTCTGTAACATACCTGGTGAGTGCTTGCTGCTTTCCTGCAAGTGCCTTCTGACACCTTACAAATCCAAGCTGGTATCTGTCACCATCTTCACCTTAGTTTCATAGATTGGTAGCTGCCTTTACTAAATTACCTTCCTTTTATGGTGTCACACCACCCTAGAAAGTTTCTTTCTTTAGCATTTTTTCCTTTCCCCTTCTCTCCTGTGTATACCCTCTGTCTCTAAACAGGCTGCCCAGATCCGCATTCTGCCCTCAATTCAAGTGTAGGGGTTTGAACACCCTTCCAGTCCTAGCCTGACAATCAGAAAGAAAGCAAGTAAAGCTCAGTGCACCTAGCTTAGCTCAACTGAAGTAAGAAATAACAAGAGGTAGCATTTCCAACTCAGTTGACATCTGTTTGAAGCCTGTCCAACCTTTAGAACTACTTCTGTTCCTCTCATATTCTCTGACTCCTTCCCATTTCCATCCAGCCCCTGCATATTCCAAGTCCTTCTCCCTTCTGACAGTTTAGTTCTACCATTTGGTGCTGAATCACAGTAAAGAGTTCGTAATAGTCTGTGATTAGTGTTTTCCATTGGTTATTACAGATTGGGCCCATGATAACTGAAGCCCACATTTTAATGAAAGTGGTATGAGGTTTGGAAGTTGGCAATCTTCTATGGGACCGAACTAGGCCCTCCATATGTGGGAGACAGTAGTGAAACTTGGACTATCTGAGGGGTTCCTGGCAGTAGGATTAGGAACCTAACCCTAGTACATGAGCTAGTCTCTTAGAGCCCATCCCCTGTGGTGGGATACCATGCTCAGCCTTAATGCATGGGAGAGGAGCTTGATCCTGCCCTAAATTAATGTGCCAAGACTTTGTTGATTCCTCATGGGAGCCATTACCCAAGGGGAGGAATGGACAGGGATGGGGTGAGGGAGAGGCAATGGGAGACAGGAGGAGGAGTGGGAAGAAGAACTGTGGTTGGAATATAAAATGAAACTTAAAAAGTAAATGAATTATATAAAAAAAATGGGAGTCTTGAATTAGGTATTGTTTCATCCAAATTTTAAACTATTTTTTCTCTGCTTTTAAAACTAATATTATGCCCACTTTTTGGCCTCAGATGTTTCCTGATACAATGGATAAAGCAAGAACTCCAGTGCTTAATCTTCTCTCTTTCTGATTCCCAGTTTCCTCAGGACTCTTCTCTGTAAATGATAACCACATCAGTATTAACTTTTTCTGGATCCATTCAGTTCCAATTCATGTTATTTAAACTAGGTTTCCTGGCACGGGATAAGGGATAATGGCACCATAAAAGAGCAAAGTTCCTTCGGTTCTGCTGTAGTCATTCTCTCCATCCACATGCATATGGGCCACTGTATGTATCCAGCTCAAACTCGGGTTGCTTGAGTGCACATTTTTAATATTTTTTTTTTCAAAATTTTGCTTTGCTTAGGCAGTATAACTGCCCTGTTTTTGAGAGTTAAACTATTAATACTCACTGCATATACAGGTGGGGATGGATAACTATAAACTGACTGGTAACTAGAAGAAAGACCTGTCCCATAAAAATAATAATAATAGCAGTTGGCACATACTGAATGCTTAACTACAAGGCAGAACTGGTACTCAATAGTTCCATAAATTTTGTCTTCAATGGTTAAAAATGTCCCTGAAGGATATTATTATTATTATTTCCATAATAAAATAAGCAAGCAGAAACCCATAGTGTTAAAATGACTTCCTTAATAAACATAGCTTACTTTTAGGCTGATGGAAAGATAAGATTCTTGTTCAAGAAAACTGATTGGTGTCATGACATATGTTTATAAATCATTAGTTTATATGGTTTTATAAAGTGTACACACCCAAATATTTGTATGAAGAAAGACATTTCTTCTTCTAATCAACATCCAACCATGGGAATGGGTAAACCCCTATTCTGAATTTGTGGTAATGTGTCAGTTTTCCCCTACCCCTATTTTTTCCAAGATAGCGTTTTTGTGGGTAGCCCTTAATGTCCAAGAACTTGCTCTGAAGATCTTGAAATCATAAATTTGTTTATTTATTGCTGTATACTGTTTAGTTTTGCTAGCATTCCACATGCACTATCTTTTGTTGATGGGAAAATTTTAAATTTTGGTATTACCAATATCATTTTCTTCTGATGTATGTATGTTTGCATTTTTTTTGCAATAATAGGGTAATAGGGTTCAGTGGCCATTATTACAGTATTTCATGCCTACCATAAATTTTATTGACTCTCTTGTTGGAATCAGCTTGTTCTTTATGTTTTTCTATCCTCATTACTTCAATTTTATTTAGTACTGAGTTGTTAATTACCTTTATTGGAATGGAACCTTATAAAGATTTATTTTGTTATCAGTTATTTAACTTCAAAGAAAATTTACAGAAATTAACTGTTGCATGCTTTGACACCAGACTGAATTCATGTCTCAACCCTGATTCATAAATAGCTTTGTGATCTTGGGGAGTATGGAACCTCCTTGTTCTGCAGTTTTGTTATTCGTTTGTTTGTTGCTTGACTTTTTGCCCTTAAATTGGTTGTTGTCATAGTTCCTATATTGCTGAATTATTTTAAGAGTTAAATTAATTAGTATTTGTAAAAATGCTAAAATGCTTCTCGACTTCTTGTAGATGATTAGTTTATCTTCCAATACCTAACATTATTAGTTGTTATTGTTTATGGAAACTAGCCTTGTTGAGGAGTACAAAGCAAGCTTAGTCATCTCACCTCTTGTCTTTATTAAGTGAAGTGATGAGAGATACAAACCATTAGATAGGAAAACAAAGTAAAAATGCAAACAAGACACGATTGTAGTTTAAAAGCAAACAGCATCTAGTTCCAGATGAGTATGAGGTGTGTGAAATAAAGGAAGCTTTATAGCAATTAAACTGAGTCCAACGTATAGGTCACTTCAGCCTGTCTGGAAGTAAAGAGGACTCCCTGCCAAGAAAATTTGCAGGGTATAAACTCAGAGGAAATCATTAAGGCAAGTTATATGCTATATTTACAGAAACATTAAGTTGCAGTGATAGATTTTTGTAAATCACAATGAATATTGAATGCTACAAAGAGGAATTTCAACTTGATTCTACAGATGATAGAACTAGTGAAGAACTGTTAAAAACCTCAGCATGGTAGCTTATGCCTGCAATCTCAGCTGTCAGGAGGGAGAGGCAGAAAGATTTCCAGGCATTCGAAGCAAGCCTGGGCTAAATATGGCATTCCAGGCTATCCTGGAATCCAGAATAATATCCTATCTAAAAAAAAAAAAAAAAAAAAAAAAAAAGAATCTATGGCTGGGAGGTCTAAGGCCTTGGGGTAGAATCTATTACTGGTGTTTTAATAAATGGCCTTGTTGCCAGACTACCTTCTAAGAATTTGTGTTAATACCCTAGATGAAAGCTCCTCTCAGCCTTAGTCAGAGACACTTCGTTTGCAGTGGACAGTAGATAATGCAGAAACTCAGACTGATTAAAATGGCGAGGGTTGGCACCAATTGAGTACTCAACCTTAAACAGGACATCTATATCACCTCTCTAAAAGCCCAGGAAACATTGTGGAAGAGTGGGAGGAAAGATGGCAATAGAGCAAGAGTGAGAGAAACACTATGAAAAGTTGTCTATTGGATATGACATGGTTTGGTAATCATGAACACTCGGCATCTGTGGTTACGTGCAGAAGACTGGTACCAAAACAGCCATGAAAAAGGTGAAGACTAGTTGGGAAGAAGTGGGCTAGCAGAGGGATTAAAAAGGACAATGGGGGTGAATATGCTCTCAATATATTTGCATACGTGCATGAAATTTTATATATGGAAAAATCATATCATCTGCAAGTAGGGATAGTTTGACTTCTTTGTTATCTGTCCTTTTAAATTCTTTTCTCTTGTTCTAACTAAACTTTGAGCACTAGGCTGTCTAAAAGTAGAGAGAATGGGTGCTTTTGTCCTAGGTTTTTGAATAAATGCTTTCAAATTTAGTTCTTCCAATTTAATATAGTTATTAAATATATGGTTATAGGTTTGTCAATATATATATATACAGCCCCATTATGTAGCCCTAGCTAGTCTAACTTGCTGTGTAAACCAGGGTAGCCTGGAATTCACAGGGATTCTGCTTGCTTCTGCCTCCCAGGTGTTACGATTAAAGAAAGGTGCAAGCTACCATGCCCGGCTCCTTAGTTTCTTAAGAACTTTTATCATGAAGGGGTGTTGATCCTTATCAAATGCCTTGTCTTATATAGATAAAATTTTATTAACCCTTTCATATGGTATATGAACAATAGTGAGCACATCATCTTTAGGAGACCACACTAGCGTCCTGAGTTGTTGCTTATTCTTTTTGTTCTGTATTAATAACAATCATTTTATTTTTGGCTATACTTTCCCATTGAGTATATATGACCTACTTGGCCAGAAATTGACATTTTTTTTGTCATGTTTTACTCTTAAGGTCAGATGAGGCACCATTGGAGTTTTTCCAGAGAAACCTGGGAACAGCCTCATCCCATGTCTTCTTTAATTTTCCACTACCATTTGTGTGCCATCTGCTGGAATTTGTCAGATTCATGTTGACCACGTGGCTTCCCTGTCAATTCCCTGACAATTCCCTGTCCTCTTCATGAATGTGCACTAATTATAATCAAACTCTGGTATCTCCATGGCTTCTCTGATCAAAAGGTCAGGTGAATTGTTGGAGCTATTGGACCTTTCTAGAGAATGTTCCTGAAACCTAGTCGATCTGGGGACAAGGACCAAAATATTTGTTGTCTTTTTACCCCTTGTATCCTCACTGGATTTGTCCCCCAAGTATAGTTATTGAGCATGTATAAGGTCAGTTGCATCAGAATTGAAGAAAAAAATGTGGTTAACACTTTAGGTGTGGTATAATACTTAGACACAGCTTGTTAAACGTGCTTTCTATTAAGATTTATTTTCCTAATTACAAACTAAATAATACTTTAAGCACTTACCTTAATAAAACATAAAATAATTTTTTTCAGCAAGTTCTAAGCTAGGCTTAGCCTATTGGGTTATTGTAGCTGAAGCTCTTCCCTTTAAAATTCCAGTTACACTATTAATTAAAATTCAGTTACACTACATATTAAAGAAATATGTCTTAATTTAACAATCTTAATTTATGTGGACACTTCTAATCTAATCTATTGCTATGTAAACAATATATACATATAAGCACATAGAGACAACATACATACAAGCAGGCGTATTTAAAGATTAAAAACAACTTAGTGTTATTTATTAGTTTTTTAAAACATAATTTCTTATTGATGTTTTGGGAATTTCACATCATGTACCTTAATTCTGCTCACCTCCCAATCCTCCAATGTTCTTCTCTCACTCCTTCAACGCCCACACACACACCAAGAAAATAAAAATAATCAAAACAAAGCAAAGCAATCAAGCAAACAAACAAAAACAAAACACAAATCCCTCTTCACTTCTCCATCTTTCCCACGGCTCTGCAACACCCCTTCATTCATCCTGGTGGCATTGGGAGCAGTGTGTCATATAGTTTACCCTTTTGTCCAATCAACTTAATTAGCAAATGTTCATTGTAATGAGTCATTGGTCTGGTTCAAGACCTCTGGTTTCTGGTACACCATCATCACTTGATCCTCATCGAAACTTTGCGATATGCCAAAGCTGTCCTGAGTCATGGAGATTTTTGTGGGTCATGTTCCACAGGACCATGCCCTTGTCCTTCACCAGCTCCAGTAAGTCTTAGATGGGGTACATGTTAAAGTGGGACAACTCAAGGCCTACCTGGCCATGGGCCCAAGTAGTAGCTGAGCTGGTCAGTACAGGGCACTGAGGCTGGCCCACTGAGGCAAGGGTAGGAGGTAGCCAGCTCCCCTAAGCCCACGCCATCAGCCATCAGTGTCAGTTCTTCCCCACCTGTGGTGGGGGGTGGGGCCCGCTCTCCCAAGTGCAGGGTCCAGCTCTCCAGAGAGGGCTGGGGCCAGCTCTCGCTGCAGTGTCCAGTGAGGGCCAGGGTCAGCTGTCATCCCTGCCTTTGCTGGCTCAGTATGACCTTCTGATTTCATCATGCATGCCCCCCTGAGGTGACATAGGCCAAAGACATCAATACAGACCCAGCTGAAGATGGGTAATGGACTCGGATATGGTCCTCAGCAACAGCTTGGGCCCAGATGACATCTTGACTCTGGATGAAGCACTGGCCACTCAGATCAGGATGGCTATGGTGGTGGCATGACCCTCAGACACTGAGAATGCCATAGGTTTTGGCCCCAACACTGGGCTTATGTGTAACCTTTGGTGGCAACATGGACCTCTCAGACTTCAACACAGACCCCAGCCATGGTAGGACTATGGACCCAGGCATAGTTCTTGACAGCATCTGGGTCTGAATGTCATCATTGTCCCAGGTGGTAGTGCAGGCCACTCAGATCATCATGACCCCCAGCAGCAATGTGGACCTCAGACACTAACATGGCCCCAGACTTCAGGCATCGGTAGGAACGTTGATGGTAACAGGAGCCCTGGACAGTACACAGACCCCGGCTGCAGTAAGTTCATGGACCCCCATGGCCATCAGCTGTAGCTCTGGCCCAGACATCACATGGACCTGGGTAGCAGCTCTGGCCACTCAGATGTGCATGGCCCTGGCTGCAGCAGTTGACTGTTGGTTGGATAATATTTTTTCATAGTAGTAATCATTCTTTATTTCAAATTTGTAATTTAAAATACATGTCTCAATATAAATTAATAGAAGACAATTTTAGAGATACACAGTATAGCCTAGTTATCCTCAAGGCTTTAAGCATGGTGAACAGGCACCAAAAGCTTGTCTGTTTGTTTAGATTTGTTTGTTTTTATTTTATGTGTATGAGTGTTTTGTCTGTGTGTTTATGTATGTATACGGTGTGTGTGTCTGGTGTTCAGAGTCTAGAAGGTGATGGATTTCCTGAACTGGAATTATGGATAGTTGTAAATTGCCATGTGGGTTCTGGAAACTTAACCCAAGTCTTTTGCAAAAGCAACACGCTGAGTCACCTGTCTCGCCCCAACAGTTTGTTTATTAAATGGCCTCCTTTCTAAAATTTTAAATTGAACAGTATAAGAATCTTGATAAATTCCTCATCCCTTTTTGCCTGAAAGAGGATAGGTCATCTTGTCACAAGCAGTGACACAATTTTTGTATTGCAGTGTCACAATTTTGAATTAAAATTTGTCTCAGAAATGTAAAATATAAGTTATTGTTATTTCAAGTCATTTTTAGTGGATGTTAGCAAGGCAGCCATTTCTATTACATACAGAGTACGCTCACCTAAATTTTGAGAATTAATGTTTTTTGGGGTTAATATAAGCTATGATTTTTATCATGGAAAGGAAGTTTAACATAAAGATCTTTGACAAACATATGTGTCAATTTATATGCTTCACAGTCTTAATAAAAATCTTAAGGTTACATTTGTATACATCTTAGGTTTCTATTGCTGCAATGAATGAAACACCATGACCAAAAAGCAAGTTGGGAGGAAAGAGTTTATTTGACTTACACTTCAGCATTACTGTATAATGCTGAAGGAAATCGGGATAGGAACGCAAACAGGGCAGGACCCTGGAGTTAGGAGCCGATGCAGAGGCCATGGAGGGGTGCAGCTTACTGGCTTGCTCCCCATAGCTTGCTCAGACCACCTTCTTATAGAACCCAGGACCAACAGTCCAGAGATGGCACCAACAACCACGGGCTGAGCCCTCCTCCATTGATCACTAAATGAGAAAATACCTTATAGATGGATCTCAAGGAGGCATTTTCTCAACAGAGGCTTCTTCTTCTGATGACTCTAGCTTGTGACAAGATGACACACATTACCACCCAGTACAGTATATAAGAATATTCCTGAATGATAAATGCATAACAATTATTCTAATAAAAATTTTAGTGTGCATCACTTCATACTTGAGATATTTTGATTAATGCAAAATATTTAATTTTTACTTATTTAATTTAGTTTTTTTTTAAAGGTGTCTTTCTACATAGCCCTGACTGTTCTGGAACTCACTATGTAGGCTGGTCCTGAACACAAAGAAATGTTCCTGCCTCTACCCAACAAATGTTTAAGGTCATATTTACCTAGCCACCTCCCATATAATAAAATGGAGACTTCCTATTAATTATGAAAGATTGGCCTATAAGTTAGGCTTGTTCCTAACTAGCTTTTATAACTGAAATTAACCCATTTATATTAATCTATGTTCTATCACATGGCATTACATCTCTTCCATCTTGTATCTCCTGTTTCATCTCTGTGTCTCCTGGCATCTCATGCGTGCCTAGGTTACTCTTCCTCTTCCTTTCTATCCTGGGAAATGTACTCCATACCTCTGTTTAGCTATTGGCTTTTCAGTTTTTTTATTACAACAACCACAGACACAGCAATACACCTTCACACAGTGAACAAATATCTCACAACAGATCTGGCTTATAGTTTTATTTTATGAATATTGTACATATTACATAATATATATTTTGTTACAATAATTATTGTTTTTTCTTTGTAGAGAAAATCTTTTCAAAAGACATTCTATCCCATCTAAAGTTTCAGGTTGATTCTAATCAATTTATATACATTTGTGGTACCATTTTGAGACTTTATGAAAAATTATAAGAATGAAAGATACCATTTTAGTAGGTTTTAAGAAGGTCAAAGTATATCATTTTATAAGGTAGTATGCATTTTCAGGCCTTTTCATATATCACCCCCAAAACATTTACACACATTGTACATACACATTTTTTTAAAAATTTACATTTCTTTTGAATGTTCATTTGAAATTATCACATGTTCCTATCATATTTAGCTGTTCTGTTGTACAATGCATTCTTGGAAAGTGTTTTATAACTATGTTTTCTTGCATAATTCCTTTGCTGCTTTCACTATATTTTTTTCTACATTCCTCTAGCCTGTATCTGAATGCTAGCATGCATTACTTCCCTAACCAATTTCTTCCCTTCCTCAGTTACTAGCTCTCAATTACCTCCTGAGTCCTGAGGGTCTTTTCTGTATTTTATAGCAGACCTTAATGATCTTTTGTTAAACTCTTATTCCTTTGGTCTGGTTCCACCTTTTGCCTTTCTTCCTTTGTAATTGGCCACTTGTTATTTATTTGCCCTCTTACTTGTTATTGACCTACCCTTTATCCAACTTCCATACTGATTCGGACCTGTAATCCCAAGCTCTCTGGAGGTTGAGCAAGAAGATATCAAAGTTAATGCCAGTTACCTGTCTCAGGAAAGAAAAAGTAAAAATGGATTGATGATGTAAATACCTTAGTATCCTGGCTTGGCTGAGGCAAACACAGGTTCCTATATCCCAGTCTTAATTACTATTATTAACTCAAATTACACAGCACACAGAACACAGTGAATATATCTATGTATTTATATGCATATATTCAGGCTAAATGTTAGATTTATCATTTGATATTTCAAAAATAATGATATATGGATGTATAACATGCAGATAAATAAATGATTTGTATGCATATAAATAAAATAATACCTTAATATTTCACACACACATGTATGCATATATATGCTAAATAATATTAGTTAAAGCAGCTACAGCAGAGTTTAAGAAGTTTCAAAATTGAGCTGAGTGACTCTGTATAATTAACAAGACTGGTGCTGGGAGGGAACTGCTATTGGAGACACTATAGTTCAGTTTGAGAATGAAACTGCAGATATTAGCTGGTAGGTGAAGATTGAATCATTCTAGAGTATGACAGGCAAACAGGTAAGTGAGCAGATATTTATAGACTGCATCAACATCAGGGTACCCTGGGAAGCTTTGCAAAGTTTCAGGAATTGTTGGGGAGTCCTCAGTCCTTAATACATACTCAAGGTATCAGGATATAGTTTGATGTTAGGGCATGCTAGAACAGTGTTAGCTGTCCATTACTTTATGGGATCCAGGTCAGGGAGTTGTACTTTTTCCTTGATAGTCATGCTTGATAGGTTCTTGCACATGATTTATTTTATGATTTTTAATATACCTACATGCTTTATCTCAATTCACCTTAGTAAACTTATAGGCTAGGTTCTGTTTCTATTCTCAGGAATAGGTCACTGATTAATCTGTATTAGATAGATGATGCCTGATAGGTGGTGCTATTTCTGGGTCTGCTCAGGGGCTGCAGTCATTTTCCTTCTCCCTTAAAATGGAGTCAGAAGATGCTTGGAAAATAGAATCTCTTAGGGCAATGCACATCCTGAAAAAAAAAAAAAAACAAAAACAAAATAAAACACTGTTTTGTACAATATGCAGTAATGTAAAGTAGAGCGCTGCCTGATCCCAACATGTGTAGACATTGAGAAGAGGAATTAAAAACGGGATCTGGTGTTCCTGAGCCCTTCATCAGGCTACTAGCAGAGAAGCTTTGGGTTTAAGCAAAGAGCAAGAAGTATGAATAAATGGAGCTGTCCTGACCAAAGTCTGATCCTTCACGGTGCCCCAAGGTAGTCCATGTTGATTCGGAGTATAGATGGTTACCTCTATTTCAGTTTGTGACCTTCCCATCACAAATAATTGCTTTCATCTGGGAGACAGAGTCCAAGAGTCATCTGCGGAGAGATTTTGCTATTCTGGGAATTCAGGGGAAAAGGTTAAGAATAGTCTCCGTGCTTTCAGACAAAGGAGAAAAATACAATACCAGCGAAGAGATGTGAGGCTTTTGCTGGACTTTTAGTTGCATGTGCTCCTCAGAGTTAATGCTTTTTAGAAGTGGATTCTAAGTTCTTGTTTTAGTGTACTGCGAGGGGGCGGGGGAGCACAATCACACCAAACATAGATCTAATTGACTTTTATTTGCAATTCATGAATAGAGGAGTCTCCATTAAACAAAACAGAATAAGATCTCCCAGGCAACAAGAGGACCAAGGGCTTTCTATGTTGAAAACAAAGAAACAAAGAAATAGGAGAAAAGAAAAAAGAAAAAGAAAAACTACTCTGACGCAAGTTGACTGGAACTTTGTATTTTCAGGAAAAATTAGTTAGCTTTGCAGGGGTCTGGATGCATTCTTAAAGTTTGTGTTTAACTGGTATATAGCATGAAGACATCCATTGTGGTTTAATCAGGCACTGAATAGAGATTACACCTTCAGAGGCATTGCACTTTCAAAGATTCCTTTCCTTTATTTTCAGACAAAGTTTTATGGTGCAAACTGAGCATGCACATAGGCGTTGCTGTCTATTACTTTCATTTTTATGATTTTACATTTATTTATTTATTTACTTTGTGTGTGTGTGTGTGTGGGTGGGTGGGTGCTTGTATGCTGCAGTGTGCATGTAGAGGGCAGAAGGCAACTTGCAAACATGGGGGTTCTTTCCTTCTACTACGTGGGTTCCAAAGTTTGTACTCAGGCCACAAGGCTTAGGCACTAGAGCCTTTACTCTGATCCATCTCACTAGCCCCATGATAATCTTTAAAATGTGTGCTCCACCACATTAACTGAAGGTACTCAAAGAATTGGCTAACTCCCAAGTGAGTATATATAGACACTAAATAAAATCCCTATGTTCTCTTGAAATGATAAAGAGATGGTATAAAGAATTTGCCAGTAAACTTGCTTAGAGAATACTAAGTTACACAAAAGTTTAGCTAACGTGGTTCTCTGCTTTTGTCAGGCAATTTAGACAACCCTGGCGGACAGCCACTAATCAAGGCTGTGCCTCTTATCAGGAAGAGCATTATTCTGCAGGCAGGCAGGGTGATCCTGGTTACCAGCTGCCCCGGAAGAGCAGCCCTGCTCTGTCTCAAGATAACCATGGCGTTATTTTTACATTGTAAATCTTCCCGTTTTTACAATCAACCAAACCTTGGAATTTCTGTCTCTTAAAAACATGTTTAATTGCTCAAGCATATCTTGGGACTGTGCAGCTCTGGAAGTTGAGGGGGATTTCTGTTCAGGTCCTGCTCCCCTTTGTGCCAGAACTGCTTGCCAACTATTATTTAAACATTTTCCTTTTATTAGTCTGTAAATGCTTGGAGAGATTTCTCAGTGGGAAGGCATAAAACTACTCCAACCTCTTTGTTCTTGGAGGGCAGTGCTCTATGACCTGCTGAAGGTAATAAATCTGTCTCCACTCTGTTATCTTGGTTGTGTTTATTTCAGCTTTGTACTCACTAAGATGTGATCCCATTGTGTTTAGTTATAAATTGGCCTTTCTGAGATGGGAGCTTCCTCTTGATGACCTATTGTTTTCCAACTTCCAGCAGGTGATGCTATAAATGAAACAACAAAGCAGCAACAGCAACAGCAACAACAAAAGACAGAACAAACAAAAGCCCTTAGATATTACTGGATATGAACCTTAAATTATTATGAGGAAAAACTTCTTGGAATCATAAGTCTAGGTTCCTGCATGGCCACCGTTGTCCTAAGAAAACTGTGGCCACTTTACATCTTTGTTCAGCAGTTTCCCCAGACTGGTGAATTGTACAGGACTCTGTCAGCTAAGAGGACTTTTATACAAGAGTGTAGGCTGGGAAGATTAGGGAAATATACAAAGTGTCAGCTATAGACTTTGATTGATGGGTCTGAAAAACAGAAATTATTATCATCCATGCTAACTAAATGATTTGAGAGACTAAAGGAGTCTCAGTCTAGAAGGGGAGACATCATCATCATGACAGAGAAAAATCTAGTTGTAGGCAATTTAAAGTTCGGCAAATTGGTGATCATTTTCACTCCTGCAGGTCTGTCTAGAGGTAAAAAAAGGATCTAGCAGGAAGTACACGGTTATTATTGTTTGTTTGGCTTTGTTCTGTATTTCAAATTCGTTAGATATATAGTTTTTACAGTTTCAATGGTGTAAATCACCAAAATGAGGTTTTATCTGGGCAAAAATACATAAATAAACAAATACAATGGCATTTCAACTAGCAGTTCTTTTCAACCTCCTTCTTGATCTCCTGGGACCCTGACAGAGATCGGAGAAATTCATGCCCATCTGAGGGTCCTTTGGAAACTTTTCCAGTATCAGAATCTAGGATTGTTAATATATATGTTCAGACATCATGTTTATCTACACATTCTGTCTTAGCCATGATATTTTATTTCGTCTAAGAATTTTCTTTCTTATTATTTCTTCTTTTGCACTTTGGAAATCTACTCCTCCGATTCCAAGGCTCTTCATCTTAAACTCTTTGTGTGACAAGAACAGTAAGTAGGGTGAGTCATGGGGAGGAGGGGATGAACTGGTTCTTCCACTTGGCTTATCCTTGCAGTAGATTTGCTGGTCCCTCTCAGCTTTGATAACAGGAGAGCTAAAGCTCATTTAGGCTAAGAGAGATAACAAAGCAGGCTTTCCTCCTGGCATTCCTAGCCTCAGGAAAGGCAGAACATTTCCTGTTTCTAGTCAAGGGCAAGATTTAGTCTAGCCACTTTTGTGATCCCTACTCCCAAACTGCCTGGCCAGTTCCTGTCTCTTGTTCTCATCACTTTGTTTTTATAAGGAAAAACGGTTTTGTCTAACTTGGGGATTTCACACAAACTTTATTTCAAATAGTAAATTTTTAAAAAGAATTCATAGCAAGACCAAAAGGAAATATTAAGTAATGGAGATAAGTATAAAGTCTTTATATATGATCATATTTTAATAAACAACATTAAAATGAATTATAAAAATTTATTAAAACTTTATTGTAAAGAACTTCCAAATAAAGAACATCACCCAATGAGATTAGCCCAAAGTCTATACATTTCAGAGAACTTCTGTACTAGGGTAGCTATTTTGAAGAAATAGAGCTTCATGTTGGATTTTATACTTATTATAAATTATGTTTTATGCATTTATCTAGAAAATAATATTTTAAAGCAAAGCATTGTGGATGAGATTATGAATGAAGATAGGACAAAACTATTGATTTAGATAAATTTTTAAAAAATGAAAAAAATGATAGCCTGTTTTGGGAACCTATTCCTCAAGCTGAATTGCCTTGCCAGGCTAGAATACAGGGGGAGGTGCTTGGTATATCAAGCTTTGCCGACACCCCATGGGAGGGGTTATTAGGGAGGGGAGAGAGAGAAGAGGAGGGAGGGAAGGCTGCAGTTATGATGTAAAAGTAAATAAATAAAAATTTAAAGGTTGTATACTCAACAAAAACAACAACAAAAAAGATAGCCCGGAAATCTAATTCATATCTCAGGTTCCTGATATCAAATGATAATAAATAATTCCACAAAATACCCACTCTCCAAAAATGGGTTTTATATTTAACACTTTATTGTTTTTCTTCAGCTGCATCTCTATTATTGAAAAACTTTATTAAGGGCAATCTAAGTTGGTAAAGGTTATTGTCTTAAATCTACAGCCAATTCAGTAATTGTATTTCTTTGTCATAAGAGCTTCTAAAATAAGATACATAAACTAAATATAGGATTAAGCATTCCTATTTAAAGGTAGTTTTAGCTTATTGTACAAGGTATGATGAGCAATAACTTATCATTAACTTATTCACTAGCCAAAGTTGTGCACATACCTCATTTACAACAAGTAATACATGGTTCATATGTTTGGAATAATATATTGATTAAGATTCTACAATTTAGAGCAAGATTACTAACCTGAATAGTTACTACATTTTAAACCTTGTATAAGCTACTTAACTTCTTTGATTAACTTGCATCCCCCTTAAAATCGTGACAATAATACCTTGAATTATTTTGAAAGTATAAATTTTTAAGAATTATGAAGTTAATGAATATAAAATGTTTTAAATACATGTAGCCAACATGATTATGTAAGTATGAAATAAATTGAATAGGCATGGGAGAAAAGTATCTTAGTACTTTCTTTATTATTCTTCCTTGGCTGGTTTCCAGGACAGGCTGGATTACATTAAAAAGGCCATCTCAAAAAATAAAATGAAATCATCCTTTCTTGGGACATATGTGTGATACCCACATCTGCCTGGCTTTTGTAGATATGATTGGAATTTTCATAGAAGATTTTTCCAAATGAATGAAGAACAAGGAGTGAGAAGAATTGACTGTCAAGAGGCCGTTCTAGGCTAAGTCCAGAGAATTGAAAGAACACATCCAGGTTTCATGGTTGCAGGAAACATCAGCAAAATGGAGAAGAGGATAATTTCAAAGTCTACACAGCAAAACAACAATTCCAGATACATTTTCTTTTATTACTTCCATTTTTTGCCTCTCCCTCTTTTTCTCTCACTCTGGCTCAAACTCTCTCACTTTGACTTTCGAATGCTCTCTCTGAGCTTTGGCATGGAGAGAAATGTTCCTTCATTCTTTGCTTAACTGTATCATCAGAGGGCACTTTTTCCCCATTTCTGTTTAAATCCTAAATCCAGATTTAAAGTTGTTAGAATTGCAAGAGAAAAACCATGGACTTAGAATTGTCTTTTGTGGTCCAAATGTAAACTCAGATAAGAAATTCAGTTCTTAGAACTTGGATTTCTTTATTTTCAAAGTTGGATAATTACACCGGCAAATGGCTTTTACAGGGGTTAAATAGCTAATAATTATGGGCTACACTGTGGTTAAAAGCCATAACATTGATCATTAATCATTTAGATAAGTAATTTGGTAGAAAAGGATGTTTTGTTATTGTCCTCTGTGAAAATTATGTGAGTTTTAAACTCCATCCTATTATGCTTATAGTCATTTATTATGATCTGATTTTATCGGAAGCTATTGATCTTGTACCTCAAAAGGGAAAGAAGGTCTGGAGAGATGGCTCAGCTGTCAAGAGCACTTGCTGCTCCCACAGAAAATCCAGCTTCAGGACCCAGCACCCACCTTGCTTCTTATAGCTTCTCTGTAATTCCAGGTCTAGGGAATTGAATGCCCTCTTCTTGTCCCTAAGAGCACCAGGCTTACATGTGGTACATAATACATACATGTAAGCAAAACACTCATACACATAAAATCAAAATGAATTAATTGAGAGAGGGATAGAGACAAAGCAGACAGACAGAAAACTTTACTAACGCTTGCTTACCATTGCTTGACCATTATCTTTGTTTTAGTTTAGAAGAACCCCATGATGTCTTTTCACAGGATGTTTGTTGGCTACAAATGTGATTATGTTTCTGATGATAACTGTGGTCATGATTGACAGTTGGATACACTGAAAGCTGTAGAGCTGTATCATTATTCTGTTTTGTGGATGGTCTTTTATCATGGCTCCTGGGAAGAAGTTGCCATTACTAATAGGGGCTATCCTTTGGTCCTCCACTGTGAGAATGCTCAGGTAGTCTACATTGTTTTAGATTTGTGTTTGTAAGGCTTATATCACTGTCAGGTAATTATGATAAAATTCTTAAAAAGCTAAATCCATTTGATTCTTAGAAAGGCATACTAGGATGACCTTGAGTTGTAAGGTGAGAAAGTTTGAGTTCAGATCCTTCCACTTACTAGTTGGTGTATGACAAGTTATATAATATCTGGACTCAGCTTACTCATTTATAAAACTGGCTAAATATATTTTTCTCCAAGGGAGTTGTTTTGAGGCTTAAATACTTCAATGCATTTTGCTATGTGCTTAGTAAATAGCTAAGAGACATTTCCTTTTCATGTTTTCTGTTGTCTATAGCCTTTATGTTTTGTCCAACATTACTACCCCTACCATCAGTTACTCTCTAGAAGGTTATGGGAGTGTATATGAACAATTTAATAATACTACCATTCCTACTTTTTTCAATCTTATCCTCTCATCTCTAAGCCTTACTTCTTGGCAGTAACCTACTGTGACTCAGACTTTGTGCTTTCTATAGTCTTCAGTTTCCCTTCCATTTTATGATCTTCTTGTTTCTCAGAATAATTGTTCACTGTTTTATTGACAGAGCTACTTGCCATCCCACCTATCATGTTTAAGGCTCTGATAGGGTTCATCTTTGGAACAGTCATCGCTCCATAAAAGGTGAAGGGTCAAAGAGTGTATATTGCATGTTGCTTCTTGTGAAGAAGAGAATAAAAAAGTCTGTTAATGTTTTTCAATATCATCAGCTAAAATTTCAATTGGTCTGTCAAGAACAATGCAAAAATAGTGTTAACATGCCTCATGTTAGAACAAGCAGCACAGTTAGGGCACATGTAAGCTCAGGAACAAAGAACTTCTCTTAAGCCATGATTTCCTTACATGTGAAACCTGAAACCTCTGTTCAGTCTATCATCCAACACCTTGTTCTTATTCATTCTATAAATCTAAAACTGTAGACAAGTCACTGTCTTTTTCTGGATTTGTTTGGCAAGTGTTTCTTTTGAGAGAAATTTATCCTTGTTTCCATTATTTGCTGATATTTAAGTTTCATGTGTTGTTTTATTTTCATGCCCAACTTCTTTAGCATACATAAAGGTCTTTATGCCTTGTCTTATAACCCCAAATCCTCAAAAGAGATGACAGCAAATGAAGGATAGCTTCATCTTCCTCCTTTCCCTCCCCCTCTTTCTACTATTTGTTATCAAAGGCTAGGGGATGTTTAAGTTGTATCGTCAAGCCTGTGATGTTATATTTCATCTTTGGAAAGATTCATCTTGTTATCTCTTGACGGACTTGAGAGTATCTCTACTTTCTTTCTTATGAGGGAGTCTCTAGTCCTCTGGACTTGATCTCTCTGCATAGCAGAAAATGAACTTGAACTTCTGATCCTCTTTCCTCTACCTCCTGTGTGCTAGGGTTACAGGTGTATACCAACATGGACAGATTTAGGTAGTAGAGGTGACTGGACCCAGGGCCTTCTGCTTGCTGAATAAATACTCTACAAACTGATATACAACCCCATTTCCTATGCCTGTTTTTTTTAGAATAAGTAATATCTAAAACATGAGCTTCTTCACTCCTGTCCTAGTATATGAAGGCACTTCAGATATGGCTACTTGGAACTCATTATATGATGTGTGAAAGAGTAAATTACATTTTTTCCTCCATTTCCAATTGTACCTGTGTTTTTATATTTGAACCTTTTAATTGAGTATTTACCCTCGTTATTGTAAAGTGGTTGATAACTACAGCCTCTTTCTAACAAGTGAAATAAATGTAAAAATTACAGGGAGATTATTTTCTTTAGATATACAGTACCTACCTTCCATGAAATAATGACTCTTAAATCTGTTTCATTGGAAAAGATGATTGGGAGCTTGGAATTCAGAAGTAAAGATATGTGTACTTTTACTCTCCTACATCTGCAAAAAAATCATTCAAGTTAAATAAGATTACCTAATAATAATTAAACTTTACTATAGAATAGTTGGGTGCAATTCCCACCTTGGCACTCAGAGATGCAATTATACTTTTCTGAACTTTAGTAGTTGTGGGAAATTTATAAGGGATAACATGATAGAAGGGATATATGTATGTATGTATGCATGTATGTATGGACATTTATAAGGATAACATGATATCTAGATTTTATGATGACTCTTAGTTCGGGTTTCTATTGCTGTAAAGAGACACCATGACCATGGAAACTTCTATAAAAGAAAAACATTTAATTCATTTAATTGGGGTGGCTTAGATTCTCAGAGGTTTAGTCCATTAATATCATGGTATGACATGGTGGCATGCAGGCAAACATGGTGATGGAAAAGTAGCTAAGAGTACTACATCTTGACTCACAGGAAGTGGTCTGTCTCTCTGGGCATGTCTTGAGTATATATGAAACCTCAAAGCCCACGTCCACACTTACACACTCCCTACAACAAGACCACACACACTCAAACAAAGTCACACCTCTCAACAGTGCCAATCCCTTTGTTGGTTTGAATAGGAATGGCCCTCTTAGGCTTATATATCATCTGAATGATTCATCTTTAGGGAGTGGCGCTACCTCTCAGGAATTATGAGGGGGTGGCCTTTTAGAAGTGAGTGTGACCTTGTTGGAAGAAGTGTGTCACTGTGGGTGGACTTTGGGGTTTCAAATGCTTAAGCCAGTCCCAATGACTTCTCTTCCCAATGCCTGCAGACCTATATTTAGCATTCTCAGCTACCAAGTGTGCCTGCATGCCGTCATAGTCCCTGCAATGACAATAATGGACTAAACCTCTGAAACTGTAAGCTAGCCCCAATTAAATGATTTCCTTTATAAGATTTACTGTTGTCATTGTGTCTCTTCAAGGCAATAGAACACTAACTATAATGGTTAAACATTTTTTTAGTGTGTCCATTTATTTCTTTTCTATCGGTTCCAACTTAGTATGAAATTATATAACAGAAAAGGCTTATTTTTATAAAAGCGCTTTTGGCGTCTAGTTTTTCTCAAAGATATCTTTGATTCTTTCTCTCTGTGTTTAATATAATTTAAGGTAATGGGATGAAAGCTCTTAGTTCCTTTGTGTTTAAATTGTTGTAATTAAGAAGTGGTAGTATTTGCCTCTTATGGTAACTAGGAGCTCTGAAGTCAGAGAAATAGTCAAATCTTGAAAAGAGCAACTATTCAAGTGTTAGAGACTATAGTAATGCAATATTGTGCCTTTATTTCAAAATAACAAAACATACCTGTTATATTTCTATGTTGTTCTCTCTTGTATGTTGAAATGTTTTGAAATATAGAAACTTTGTAATTTGGCATTAACTCCTGAAACTATTGAATTTCATTCTTGGATTCTCTGGATCTTTCTTTTACATTGAATTCTATTGTACCTGTTTTAGATGGATGTGATTATTACAGGGTTTATATTAGGTGGATGCTATTATTACATGGTGTATAGTAATTGGGACATTTTCAGAAAAAAATATCAGAACATTATATATCAAGTGTAGAATTTTGTTGAAGAAACATTCAAAAGGCAATGTATGGAACTTATGTAGATGATGAGCTCCTGCCAGATAAACTCTGGGAGCCAATTATGTATGCTAGCAATACTAGACCAGAGGCATCTTCTGATCACTTCTTTGTTATTATTTATTTCTGCTTTGTGAAGTTTCTCTTTCCACATACTGAAACATCTGGTATTACTGAGAAAGTTAGGTTTGCATATGTAAGATTATTATGCCATGCATATGTAAAATCACTTTTTACGCCCTTTGTTGTATCTTTTATAAGCCTGTTTTTGTCTAACAAATCTGTGAGAAGGTATTTTTAATAATCTAGATTTGTTGCTTCAATGTGATATCATGATATAATTTTGTTGGACAGCAACAGGCTTGGATTTTTCAATCTTAACTTGTGAGTGCTAGTATCAGACTTAGAGCTATGCCTAAGTGAGGCGCTTATACCTTAAGAAAAGATGCTGCCTCATTTTGCCAAGGAGAAATACACCAAGTATTTGAAAAACTGAAACTTTGGTATATTTTGTCAAATGCAACACCAGAAGTCTTTCAACAGTTCAGTTTTCAAATTCAAGAAAGTCAAGTTGTGTGGATGTGTTGTGGGTGTGTGTTGTGTGTGTATGTGGTAGTGGGAATTAAACAATCATCTTGACACACTATCTAAACACTCTGCTTACCTAGATGCATCTATAGAAAATGCAAACAGGTTAAAAGCTGTGATAGTTTGAAAATAAATGGCCCCCAAATGGAGTGGCACTATTAGGAGGTATGGTCTTGTTGGAATAGGTATGGCCTTGTTGGAAGAAGTATGTCACTGTGGGGGCACACTTTGAGGTCTCATTTGTTCAGACCTCCCTCAATGTGACAGTCAGCTGACTTCTTGCTCCCTGCAAGATGTAGCACTAGTACTACATGGGCCACATGCTGCCATGTTCTCTGTCATAATAATAATGGACTGAATTTCTGAAACTGTAAGACAGCCACCCCAATTAAATGTTTTATAAGGATCTTGCACAATGTTTAACACATACCAAAAATTCAACAAGTATTATATCACTTCTCCATATAAAGGTTATATATATGTATATGTATATATGCTAGCCATATTTTCAAAGAGCATAAATGTTAGTTAGCCTAACTCTTACAGAAGTTGAGAATATTAAAATTATTGATTTGTTTGCTGAAGCATCACTCATATCAAACTTCTTTGGTACCAGCCCACTGTTGCTTGTGCTTCCATAGGTATTCCTTTGATATTTATCATCTATTTAATGAAATCCCAAATGGCATCATTAGTGTGATAAAACAGCATAATTATTATTACGGCTTTCCTTCTTAAAACACTTATTTCTACTGATTAATTTTTGCTTTGAGATTCTTGTGTTTCTTTTCATTAATACAAAAATTACACCCTGTCCACATGTGTTCTCCTTTTGCCTTCTGAAATGCACAGTACTGGGAAATGAGAAAACTCACACAGACAATAGAAAACAATTTACTGAGATGGTCCTCATTATAGTGTCTTGGTTGTTTTGCAGTAATTGTGTTAATATTCCCTTTCTGTAGATCTCATTTATTCCTATCTGCATCATTGTTCCTGT
Organism: Cricetiscus sungorus; assembly: GCA_030556225.1. Taxonomy (NCBI): domain Eukaryota; kingdom Metazoa; phylum Chordata; class Mammalia; order Rodentia; family Cricetidae; genus Cricetiscus; species Cricetiscus sungorus. Next base: position 6,467,960 of record JANBXA010000126.1, read on the forward strand.
GACCTAGGATGTTGAAGTCACCACAACTTTAGTAGAGTGATGAAGCAGTTATTGCTATCTCTATTTCAAGAAAAAAAAATCTGAAACAGGGCCTCTTCTGCAGCATAGACTGGACTTGAACCCACTGTAACTGAAGCTGGCCTTGAATTCCTAATCTAATCCTTATACATGAAAAATATTTCACTTTGGCTAGGTCAGATATTATGATTTTCTATTATTATTTAAGCAAAAATATATGCCTGATATAGAATGGAACATAAAAGCAAACAGATGAGCAGAGTCCACTGTGGTATAACGGTAAGCCTTGCTTACATAGTAATTCAGTTATATCAGTCTTGTTCTGGCAAGTTGATAAAGCACTCAGTTTCACAATTTGTTGAAGTATCTGAGTCAAATTGTGGAAATAAATTCTTTCTATAGAATTATAGAGGTTAGTGTTCAGGAGTGGGTAGATTAACATTTAAGTATTAATGTAGCAGTTTTCTAAAACCACTATCCAGGATTCCTTAATATGTGCTGAGAAAAAGAGGGAAATCACCTTATAGTGCACTTTCAAATCACTGTTCTGCATTCTTCATCTTCATCTTCCAAGACCTCAAAATATGCTCTTTGTGGGATAATCAGGACAAAGTACATTATAATTAGTTTAAATGTTTTGAACACATTAAGGTAGCAACAGGGCTTCAGGAAGTAGATGAGGCAGAGAACAGACGCACATAAGGAGCCTAAAGAAGTTGCATCAATAGATGGGGCTGGAAATCAAATGTGTTTTCTAATTAGAGCACCTTTGAGAGTTTTCCTGCAGGGGCTGACTGAATCTTTCAGCTTTCTTCATGAGAGAACTTTGAGAGCTTGAAAGTAGCTTCTCCCACATGAGAAAGCAAAGATCCATGCAGGAAGACCCAGTAGACTTTAGCCTCACTCACTATGTTGTTTCCAGTTGTTTAACTGTTTTATACTTTGGCATACTCTTTTATACAAAATGAAGGGCCACTTTCTTCCTTATCTTGATGGATGGACAGGAGTGCTTGTCATTTTCAGTCTCTGCTTCCTTTCTGCCTTAGCTTGTGAACTGAATACTCTAAGGAATGAATTTCTTAGCAGCCTCGCAAGTTCAGGCAAGTTTTCAAAAATTATAAGGTAATAACCCAGAATGTAAGTGTTGGGGACCATGTGAGGAGATAAAGAGGCAACACTGAAACTCAAGCAACACAGCTGGGTGGTTGGCAAAGCCCCTTCCTAGTGAGCCATGGAGAGGCAAAGCCCCAATGATTACATGTCCTGAGGACCTCATGCTATTATTGAGTGATATGCATGATGTATAATCAACAAAGGACCAATAAAAAGTTTAAAAATGATTTTTACAAAAGCAAAAATAGTTGATTGAAGTAATCATAGCTAGAAACAATTCAAGAAGTGGGCATAAACATTTTCACACATACTCATTCCTAAGGATGTTTTTAAAGTTAAAAAACAACATCATGAATAAAGTATGTTTATAAAATAAAAGAAAAAGGATATTGGTCTCCAATTGTTTTGTTTAAACAGTCTCACTAGTCCTGACTGGCTTGGAGCTCACCATGTAGGTAAGGTGGCCTCCTCAGTGCTGAATTGAAGGCATGTGCACCATTTGCAACCTACAATTTCATTTTTATACTGTATCTTGAACATTTTTAGGTCAGGTTAGCCAGTGTGTTTTGCCTTCATGTATTTCTATGTAGCATGTGTATGCATGGCCCACAGAGGCCACCAGATCTCCTGGAACTGGAATTACAAATGTTTTGAAACATCATGTTTGTGTTGGGAGTCAAACCCAGATCCTTTAGAAGATCAGCCAGTCTTCTCAACTGCTGAGTTCATACTTCATTTTTTCATTTAAAATTTCTATTAACACATATTAATTGTACATATAATGGGACTCACTCTGCCATATAAAAGTAGTACTTAGTCACACAGAACCATTTTCTATCCTTGTTACCTTTCCCTTAGGCACCATCTTAGTCTCTAATAATCACTATTCTACTTTTAGCTCACCTTTGTTTTTTAAGCTCCCACATATGAGAAAGAAGAGGTCATACTTGTCTGTGTCTGACTTCTTTCACTGAACATGATGTCCTTCGGTTCGTTCCATATTAGTAAAATGGCAGGATTCTATTCCTCTTTACGGCTGAATAATACTTCATATTTCAGTTTTTTCTTTATGCAATCATCTATTGATGGGCATATAAGCTGATTATATATCTTTCTGTAACCATTTTCCCTTCCACCCCCACCTGTCCAATTCCATCCTTCTATCTTTAGATAACAAACAGGCAAAAAAGAAAGGAAGAAAGACAGAAAGAAAGAAAAAACCGAAAAACTGACTTTTGAAAATGCAGTAAAAGTGCAAGAAACAGAAACAGACATATAAAAACAAACCCTATGAAACTACAAAATTGGAAACCACAATAAGTAAGCAAATGATCAGTAAGATAAATTCCTAAATGCTGAAACAATATGAGACTAAAAACCTACAAAAATACTTCTGGGCATGGAGCTTGTGCTTTTTACATCCATGAGACTCCATTGGAGAAAGCTAGTTTTTCCTTTGCAAGAGGTAGTTGGTTGAATATCACTCCTGGGTTAGGGATTGGGGTGTGTGTTCACTAACCCTCTCAGTGCTGGGATCCCTTATGGCATGAATCTGTGCAGGATCTGTGCATGCTGGCAATTTCTTTGAGGTCATATATGCATCAGTTTTGTCATATTTGGAAGACACCATTTTCTTGGTGTCATCTATCCCCACCAGCTCTTACAGTCTTTCTGCTTTCCTCAGGGTTCGATGGGGTCTGAAGAAAGGGATTTGGTGAAGACATCCCATGTAGAACTGTGTTCCAAGGTCTCTTACTCTCTGCACATGGTTCAGTTGTAGGTCTCTGTATTTATTCCCATCTACTGTGGGAGGAAGCTTCTCTGATGATGGCTGAGTGAGATACTGATCTATGAGTATAGCAGAATGTCCTTAGGATTCATTTTATTGCTATGTCCCGTTACTATTGCAGGCTCAGGCAGGAGGCTTACAGCAGGCAGGTTAGGGTTTAGCTAAACAAAGTCTGATCTGAGTGCCAATGAATCAGTTCATACACATATCATTCTTCTCATAGCTCTTTATTGTTCAAAAATGTTCTTCCCAAAAAAGCTCTCTATCAAAAGCTCTCTTTAAGATTTCTCCTCAAAAGTTCTTTCTCTAAAAGCTCTCTCTTAAAGTTTCCTTTAGAAGTTCTTCGTAAAAATTCTCCTAGAGTTCTTTCTAAAAATTCTCTCAAGATCCCTTCTAAAAAGTCTCCAAAAGTTCCTTCTCATCCCATAAAGCTTCTAGTTTTTATATCCACATGCACATTTAACAACTCCCTGTCAGTAGGGCATGCATATCTCTCAAAGCCAGGAAGGCCATAGTCTTAACAAAGGCACTTCACATCTTGGGGGTATGTGACTTGTAAAATGTGCTGTTAACTGATTAAAAGGGATGTCTCAGCATTATATTAAAGGAAAAAATGAAGGCTATGTAGTGTGAGACAGAGGCTGAAGCTCTTACTGCTGACACCCCAGTGAGAAGGACTTTAATTTTCTGGGGCCCTTTTGAGAATATAAAGCACTCAGTATATATTCTATATACAGCCAACTTTATAGTAACAATACTTGGGAGTTGATAACTAGAATATTAATTGCTAATTCTGTAATAAATGATAAAGGCTTACAGCACTTAGCACAGTGGTTCTTAACCTATAGGTCACAATCCCTTTGGGGTGGAACAACCGTTTCACAGGGGTCACCCAAGACCATCAGAAACCACAGTTATTTACATTTCAATTCATAATAGTAGCAAAATTACAGTTAGGAAGTAGCAACAAAAGTAATTTTATGTTTGGGAACAGTTGGGAGTCACCACAACATGATGAACTGTATCAAAAGGTTGTAGTATTAGGAAGGCTGAGAAATACTGCCTTTAGCAGAATAGTATTTTGTTTTCCTCTTGTCCCATGGCTTATCTAGTCTTAAGTTCTTGGCCATCTGAATAGTAATAGGATTGGATTCTATCTCATAAAGTAGGCCTGAAATCCAACCAGATAATGTTTGGTCACTCCCACAATGTTTGTGCCACTATTGCACCAGTGTATCATACAAGCAGGTCACCATTGGAGAGTTCAGGGTTTGTAGCTATGTTGGTGTTTACCTATCTCTTCTAGTAACTTGGAGAGTACTTTCCAGTACTATAAACACTAGACAGTAGGGGTGAAGTCTGTAGTTAGGCACTAACTCAACTTATCTGTGTTCGGTGAGTTATTTAAGTGTTGTCTCCATCAATATGGCCTTACCATCAGATTTCAAGGAATAGACTATAATCTTGGCAATAGCCTCAGTTGTTTGGGGGTTTCCATGGGACTCCTTGGACAACAACTCAACTATATGTAACCAATTCCTGGCCGCCAGATATAGCTCCTGGCATTAAATGTTTAGTTGAGATATTTTCTCTCTCAGATATTTGGTGAATCCATTTAGATTTCTTTCTTTTTTGAATATATTTTTAAAAACTTCTACAGTAATAGGTGTCCATATGACTCCTCAAATGACTCTTAGTGTTAGTTGCTACTCCTCATATTCCCTCCTTTAACCTCTCTCTTTCCTCTTTTCTTGGCTTAATTCTCCTGTTTCACACCCTATCTATTCATAATTATGTATTCTATTTCCCATAACTTTGGAGATCCTTCCCTCCTCCTGGTCTCTTACTCCTTATCTAGCCTCTGTCATTGTATTGATTGTAGCATGCCCAATGAAGGCTTAAAAGCTAACTTTCACATATAAGTAAATATTTATCTTTGTCAAAACATCCAATGTTGATTTTATAAAGTCAGGAAAATGTTAATGTCAGGGTAATCAACAAAGACAATCAGTTTCTGCCTTTGAAAAGCTCCTCCATATTGAGTAGGATAAATTAGTTTTATAAATGGTTAAGGGAAATAATTTTCTAATCTGAAGGAACAGATTTATGATTTTAATCATAAGTTACAATTCTTACTGGTTCCTTCCCCTAAGTATTGATTCTTGCTTGTTTTTTTTTGTTTTTTGTTTTTTTAGTTTTGTGAACTTAGAACTTCACTTTTACCTTAACTCCATTAAGAATAGACTCTCTGTGCCATGTGGACAGTATTTGGAAACCCTATTAACATAGCTTATGATGGAAAGATTGTCTTTGTTGATTACCCTGATCTTTACTTTTTTCTGATTTTATAAAATCGACATTGGATGTTTTGACAAAGATAAATATTGATCATTCATCTATTCATTTTTATGTTACCCTATATGCAGTATGTATCAACAAAGACAATCAACTTCTGCCTTTGAAGAGCCCACAATCTGAAAAGCTTCCATGGAACAATTACAGTTGGCTTCCTCAGGCTGCTCTGTGACTTATCTGTGAGGGGTTAACATGTCATAATTGATGTAGAAAATTCCGGCCCACTTTGGCTGACACCAGTCTTAGGCAGGTGGTTCTGTCTCTATGTGTTTCTGCAGCGTGGTCTTGTCCGCTCTCTCTGCATCTGGATTCTAGTTCGGCTCAGTGTTTAGTTGCGGGTGTTTGCTTCTGTTTCCAACAGGTACTAGATGAGGGCTCCATCATGGTGGGTAAGTTAGTCGTTGGTCTCATTATCAAGGAAGGGCATTTATAGTAGCCTTTCCACTGTTGCTCAAATTGTTAGTTGGGGTCAGTCTTGTAGGTCTCTGGACATTTCTTTAGGTTCAGTTTTCTCTTCAATCCTATAATGGCTCCCTCTTTTATGTTCTGTCCCTCTCAACTTTCCTCTCCTCCCCTTCTCTTTCTCCTAGTTCCCTCTCCACTCACTGCCCCCCCACACTCCATGTGCTCTGGAGATCTTGTCCCTTCCCCCTTCTGTGAGGGACCTTATATGACTTTCTTAGAATCCACCTTGTATCCTAGTTATGTTTTGACAAGAAATTAATGTAGTACATTAAGAATAGATTATCTGTGCCATGTGGACAGTATTTGGAAACCCTATTAAAATAGCTTATAATGGAAAGATTGCTTATTGTACTTTTTCCCTTTTCTTAACAGGTAGCTAAAGTTAAAAAGACCAATGTCTTGGTTCACTGTTCTAATGGGTGGAACCACACATCCCAAATCTGCTCAGTGACCAGCATCCATCTAGACCCATCTCACAGGATATTCAGCAAATTTAAGGTAACATAACAAGTAATGATATTTCCCTTTATGTGAGTAATAGATTGGGAATGAGTGAAAGAACTGTGGTCAAGCTTGTCATTTTACACAAAGGAGCTCTAAATCTATGAAATAGCTGTTTTTTCAACTTAGCTGATTTGTATTAAACATGGACTGTAGCTCCTTCGTACTTTTCCTGGGACATTTAACATGCTTTAGTGCCTGTCAGAAGGTGGGTTTCTGCAAGAGTTTGTATATCAGTTCTTTTTCTTTCTATTGCTATATTAAAGCACCATAACCAAAAGCTACTTATGGAAGAAGGGGTTTACCTTGGCTAACAGTTCCAGAGGAGAAGGAATCTATCTTAATGGGAGGCATGCCAGCAGGCAAGCTTAGTGACAGGAGCAGGCAGCTGAGAGACCATGTCACAAACCACAAACTCAAAGCAGAGAACAAACTGGAAGTACAGGAAGGTTTTAAACTCACAAATTCTACTCCCAGTGGACTCCATTAAGGCTGTACCTCCTAAAATTCCCCAAACAGTGCCATCAACTGGGGACCAAGTATTCAAATGCCTGAGTCTATATGGAACATTTTTTCTTTTAAACCATGAGAGGTAGGAAAGGCTCAAAATTGATAACGAAGTTGAATAGATAGCATGTATATAGGCTAGCATCTGGGCTCATCTGTCTGAATATTAGACTTATCATTGTTTTCTGATTTAGATTCCAAGACTTAAGTTTGGTCTTTCTAAGAAACAGAACTCAGAATACAGGTTTATCCTCACTGGAACATTCTTTCTTATGTTCTCCATGTAAATTCAAATACTGCTTTGTATTTCTGTTTTCAGAGGCTGACATTTATGTTGTGCTCATCAGAACTGTATTTGGCTAAATTTTTCTACTTTGTTAGGCTTTGATACAGAACTATTTATTTCCAAAGCATAGGAAGTTTAAAATACATCCAGCAGTACCTACAACTGTAATCCAAGTAATTTAACTTGTTATCATTTGGAAGATGAACCTGATTAATAATTCACCCATTTCAGCAAGTATATCAATACTACTGTAAAGGGGTTAATTAATTTTATGAGTTCTTTTTAAAGCAAATACTTCCTTTTGTACAAAAATGAAGACCATAATTTCACTTAAATAAGGCTACCAAAACTCAAGTATGCATTTGCATAGAAAGAAATATGGAGTTAATATGACATTAAGAAATTTTATTAAGAAACAATTGTTCTGGTTGGGTGTATACCTTAGTGGTAAAATACTTGCCTAGGATGCATACTACTCCATATTCAATCCAAATTAACAAAGGAAAATGGAAAATTAGTGAAGCTGAGTCTAGTGGTGCATGCCTATTTTCCCATAAACCAAAAGTAGTGGGAGAATGATCACATATTTAAAGCTATTGTCAGCTACACAGTGAGTCTGAGGTCAGATGGTTATGCAAAAACTCATCTCAAAATACCCCGAAAGAAAACAAACAAAAAAGAAAGAAGTAAATACATATTCAAGGACACTATAATATAATGTTTACATTGAAGAGGAACAGATATTTATATCAAATTAACTGTTAAATAAAAGTCATCTTAAGTCACCAAGAGAAAAAGAGCTTAACTTTGGTGACTAAAAATGACCATTCAGATAATAGACAGGGAGAAGCATAGCCTCAGAGAATATAACCAGAATCAAAGTTTTTGCAAAACTATGACAGTTTTAATTAAATAGGTCATTGCTTCTTTAAAAAAAAAATCGTCTCAAGTTGATCATCTATTCAGCAGGGTAAAGGATGAAGGGTTTTCAAACTATACAAGTTTTTTAATAAGAAACTGGGTATAAATTTTATATATATATGTATATATATATGTATATATATATATATATATATATATATATCCCTTTTAAATGACAATTTCCCTTCCTATATGAACACATCTGGTGAAAAAATGACCAGCAATAAAGTCCAACATGCATCTCTTTCTTTTTTATTAATATATCCCAGGCGTGTGAAGGATGCCCAGTTTCATCAGTACTTTTCCACAGATTCTACAGATGGGGTTTATTGGAAGCTTCTAGTGAAGTTAGAGTATTGAATGCTTGGCTTGACTCTTTCCTGTCTTGGGGAGAAGGTGAGAGGTAGAATTTTCACTTTTTTGTTCAGTTTAGAAAAAGAATTGTGTTTAATACTTGCCTGACAGTTAAGGCTGCTATTTTAGACTCCACAGTCCTTAGTAAGATACAAGGCTGTTAGTCCAAGGACACAGAAAAAGCCAGCCATTCAGGTTGGTAATTGGAGATTACAGCTCAGGTAGAAGCTACAAGTGGAGGTTTCCTCCTGTCTGTAGAATCTGCTTGGAATGAGCATTATGATGAGTGAATGTTTCTAATTCTCTTATTTGTTTTAGCATGGCAAGTGTGGCATTTATTATAGGAAAAAGAGCCTTTCAGTTAGTGTATGAATTTCGTACAAAAGTACTTGTCCTTGGGTTGCCATTGAGTTGGTGTGGCCATACAAGGAAAGAGAAGCCATGCCTTCTGATTCTGCCATCTTGTTGATGTTAGTCCTTCCACTTTTATCATAAGACCTCATGAAAGCTACAATTTTCTCAGTTTCACTTGATTTTTAAAAGTACTTTAAGTTTATTGTAGTCCAGTTGTCTCCTCCAGAGCTCTTTCTACTGGAAACTTTATTCTTCAATTATTAATAAGTATAGTCTTTAACATCATTAAAGTTATATTACTTTGGAGATCTTTGCACCTACCAAACTAGTATTTTCTTGGCATACAAAAATACTAGTGATTAACTCCCCCAGTTAACTACTTCACTAACCCAATTTTAGCTTCTTTTTGTTTAGAGTATGGGGTATATATTTTTGACCTGGGGCAGCAAGCCCAAAGAAAGAGTATATTAGGGAGCTTTCAAGAAATTAAAAAGCAGAACAGTACTTGAGATCAATGTGCATGGACTAGAAAAGGTAAGGAGAAAAGGCCCCAAAGGAGATTCTCAGCCATAGCCCTGACCAAAGAGGTTAGATGTCTTGGGAACCCCAGCACTGCTATGCACTCCTGTCACTGCTGCCTGTACAGGTTAGAGATCTTAGGACCTCCAGCTTCTGGAATACTCTTCCATTGCTCTGCCATGCTCACACCACAGGACAGATTATTGTTCTCAGGCCTCATGTATCAAGACACCTGACCTCAGCTGCACACTTCTTGCAACCAACCTGACCAACTCAGTCAGGCTGGAAATCTTAGGGATGGTACATACTATGCAATCCCACTGCCTTATCTCCTGCCAACCTTCACACATTAAAGGTCTTGGAACCTCTGCTTTCCATGAACACTTGAGCCATTCTTCTTGTTCATATCCCCCCACTGAACATTGCCATTGCTCCATACCCTTGGGACCTCCTTTTCCCAAGCATACTTCCACTGCTCTGCACTCTCACTCTGGCCTCATAAATTAGAGATCTCGGGACATCTTGCTGTGCACTCCTGCTGTCTAATGCCCAACCTAGCAATAGAAAGGATAATTTGCCACTTATAAATAATGGAAGCAGGATCCCTGTAGGCAACTTTTTTCTCTTTGGTTCTTTCATATGTCATTCTTTGTTCTGGAGACAGAAACTAGAAGAGATGTCAATTAAGGAATGAATTGTCCTTGCACTTGGGAAGTTCTTTAATCCTCTAAGCTTTGTGTCAGTGGAGGTCTAAATGGCACCCTGTCCAGAGGAGGCTTTTTCTCAGATAGATCAAACAAAAATCCAGTATACATACCTCTCTCACTACTGCTGTAGGATCGATCATAAACAAACCTATTGTGGCCATAAATGAACCTCTCTGGGAGTGTGGATATCTTCAAAGCCATGGAAATCTCTGGGAACACAGACACATTTAAGGCTTGATAATCTCTAAATATTTGGCATCCCTGAGAACATGGCTATTTCTGAGGCCAGAGGCTTTTCTGGAATCCCATATTTCTTTGAGAGTGGAACCCCATATTTCTTTGAGGGTATAGACATTATAGGTGACACGGTTATGTCTGAAAACAGTTATTCCCAAGGGCAGCAAGAAGAAGATAGGCTTCAAAGGGCACAGTTATCTGTGTCCCAAGCAGGGTTATGCTGCTCTTTCAGTTGGTTTACATTGGTAAGACTAGGGCACCACTGTTTTCTAGAAGGAAATTTATAGCCTTTACTGACTTAGTGGTCAGTACAAACTGTTCAGAATGTAATTAAGAAAATAACATGTTATTAATTTCCAAGATGGGATTTAAGTTTAGAAACATCGCCTTTCACTTGGGATGCCTCTTTACACTGCCTGTTCCCTTAATGATTACATTTCCTTGCTTTTCTACACTCATTGCTCTAGCCTGAGGTTAAAAGTAAAAATACCACAGGGGAAAATTATGACCTTGTTGCAAATGTGGAGAGGTGTTATGCAGCAGGTAGCCATGAATTGCAGACTATTTAAAGAGAAAATTTACTTTGAGATATATTTGGATCATTGCTGTGTTAACATGAGTATATATGAGATGCTTGAAGGTTTCTAACATACAAGGAATATTTTTTTTTTTTTGCAGCAGTCATTCTTCCCAACCCACACCTGAGCTCTGGCCCGTTATAATATTCTTTTAGCTAATTCTCCCTTTTTTTGTAGATAGTTCACAGGTATAATCCAGCGTAGTATAAAATCATCTATTTCAATTCAGTGGGGCCTATGATAATATTGATTAATAGCACTCCTTTTTGTTTGAAAGTTTTATTACATCTGTATTATTTGTGTGTATATGAGCATGTGTGCATATCACGGTGTATATACAGATGTCAAAGAACAACTTACAGAAGTCTCTCCTTTTACCATATGGATACCAAGGGTCAAACTCAAGTTATCAGACATAGTGAAAAATGTCTTTATCCTTTGAGTCATCTTGTCAGCCCCAAAGTTTTTTTTTCTGTAAGTTTTCTTTGTATCTGTATTTATGATGTTATAGGTAAAACATGAAAAGCAAAAATATGGTTCTTGTCTTCTTTGACCAATCAATATTCTTGACATTCTTGACAAAGTTATACAAGAAACTGAATCTTAGTGCTTTGTCCCTTGTTGAAACATAATTTGTATGTTTGTCTAATCATTTTGCAAAACAAGCCTTTGAAGACTTCTTATTTACCCCACCCTGACTTGATCGCTCCTACTTCCATCCTCACCTGTCCCCAGTCCACCCACAGAACCTATTTTATTTCCCCTTCTCAGAGACATTCATGCTTCCCACTAAAGCCCTCCTCTTTACCTAATCTCTCTGGCTCTGTGGATTGTAGCTCAATTATCATTTACTTAATAGTTAATATCCACTTATAATTGAAAACGTACTGCATTTGTCTTTCTGAGTCTGCATTACTTCAGTAGGGATTTTTTTTCTAGTTGCATCCACTTGACTGCAAATTTCATACTGCCATTTTTTAACCTCTGAGTAACACTCCATTGTGTAAATGTACCACATTTTCTTTATTCATCCTCCTGTTGAGGGACATCTGGGTTGTTTCCAGTTTCTGGCTATTATAAATAAACCACTATGAATATAGTTGAGCAAGTGTCCTTGTGGTAGGATGGACAATCCTCTGGCTATATGCCCAGCAGTGATGTAGCTGGGTTTTGAGGTATACTGATTCCCAACTTTCTGGGGAACTGCCATGTTGACTTCCATAGTGGCTGTACAAGTTTATACTCCCACCAGCAATGTAGGAGTGTTCTCCTTGCTCTACACCTTCACCAGCATGAGCTGTCACTTGTGTTACTGATCTTAGCCATTCTGACAGGTGTAAGATGAAGTCTCAAAGTACTTTTGATTTGTATTTTCCTGATGGATAAGATGTTGAACATTTCTTTAAGTGTTTTTCAGCCAGTAGTTTTTGTTTGAAATCTATTTCGCTAGATATTAAAATGGCTGCAACCTGCTTGCATCTTAGATCCCTTTGCTTGGAGTATCTTTTTCCAATCCGTTACACTGACACAATGTCTATCCTTGATGTTGAGGTGTGTTTCTTGTATTCAGGAAAAGGATGGGTCCTACTTTCATATCCATTCTTTTAATCTGTGTCTTTTATTGGGGGAATTGTGTCCATTGATATTTTGGGATATCAATGAATAATTATTGTTAATTCCTATTATTTTGTTGCTGTTGTTGTTGTGTGTTTCCCTTCTTTTGGTTTTATTCATGTGAGATTATTTATTTCCTGTGTTTTCATGTATGTAGTTAACCTCCTTGGTTTGGATTTTTATTGATAGTACCTTCGGTAGTGTTGAATTTGTAGATATATATTGTTCACATTTGGTTGTATCATGGAATATCTTATATTTCAATCTATGGTGATATTGAAGGTTTTGCTGAGTATGGTAGTCTTGGTTGACATCTGTAGTCTCTTGGAGTCTGCATAACATCTGCCTAAGCCCTTCTGTTTTTTTTAATCTACACGGTAAAGTCAGGTGTAATTCTGATAGGTCTGCCTTTGTATGTTACTTGGCCTTTTCCCCTTATAACTTTTAATATTCCAATTTCTCTATGATTGGTGTTTTGATTATTATGTGGTGAGGGGATTTCCTTTTTGGCCCAATCTACTTTGTGCTCTATATGTTTCTTGTACCTTTATAGGCATCTCCATCTTTAGGTTAGTGAAGTTTTCTTCTATGATTTTGTTGAAAACATTTTCTGGGCCATTGAAATGAATTTCTTCTCCTTCCTCTATTCCTATTATTCTTAAGTTTTTTCTTTTCATAGTGTCCCATATTCCCTGGATGTTTTGTGTCAGGACATTTTTTTGATTTAATATTTTCTTTGACTAATATACACATTTGAAGATATGTTCATCATATCTTCAGTGCCTGAGATTATCTCTTCTATTCTGTTGGTGAGCTTGTCTCTGTAGTTCCTATTCTGTTTCCTAAATTTTTCATTTCCAGGATTCCCTCAGTTTGCATTTTCTTTATTGCTTCTGTTTCCATTTTCAGGCCTTGAACAATTTTATTTGTTTCCTTCCATTGTTTTTTTTTCTTGTCTTTCTTTAAGTGATTTATTAATTTCCTCCTTTGTGTTCCTGGATTTCTTTAAGGGATTTATCAATTTCGTGTTTATGAACCTCTATAACCTTCATATAGTTGCTTTTAAGGGCTTTATCTTATTATTACACTGTGTTGGATTACTCAGGACTCACCATGGTAGGATAGTTGGGCTTTGGTGGAGACATGTGGCCCTGGCTGCTATTGATTGTATTCTTTTTTTTTTCTTATTTTACATATCGATCACAGTTCCCACTCCCTCCCTCCCTCCCATGCCCCCACCACCACCCTCTCATCCCACCCCCCCAACTCCATAGGGAGAGTGGTGCCTTCCAAGAGAGATCAACAAAATCTGTCAAGTCATTTGCAATAGGGACTAGGCTCTCCTGCCTCTAGGTTAAGGAAGTATCCCTCCATGGGGAATGTGTCAAAGTCCTTTTGTGCACCAGGGATACATTATGGTTGTATTCTTAAGCTAGCATCTAGGCATCTGGGTTGGGGGTGGTTTTAGGTCTAGTTGCTGATTTCTAGGTTTGTCATGGCTGGGTGGGTGTTTCATTCCTTGCTTTCTGTTTCTGCTCTAGATAATCAGATAGTGTGCTGGTGGAATGTTGCATTGGTTTTATTGGTCTGTTCAGCGGTTGTGTTCATTGGGGAAGCAGAGGCCAGGGAAAGACAGTCTGAGAAATCCACAGGAGGCATGAATGGGGGGGGCTGCTCCTGTTGCAGCACTAGGGGTGATCATGAGAATTGGGTCTGGGATAATGGAGTGAGTTGTAGAGGTCTGTGGGAGCCTACCTGGTCTTCTGGCAGGTGTAGCCTATGTTTGAGCAGAGAGTGTCCACATGGTTTGGGGGTGGGACACAGTGGTGAGGTGAGAAGGTCATGGAGGGGGTGGTTTGTGGGATACACAGTGGGTGTGCACAGGGGGAGGGGAAGCTTCACTGGTGTTCTGTTGCAGCACTAAGGGCAACCCTTAGAATTATAAGCAGAATGGGGAAGGTCCCTGGTCTTCTGGCAGGCATCTAGTTCTCTGTTCTTAATTCAAATTCATTTGGGTGCTTTTAATTCACAAATAAAAACATTTCCTTTCTTACTTTTTTTCTCTTTACTTCTCCTTCTATTTCTAAGAAAACAGATCTGGTATAAAGGTGAATAGTAATAATACTGCTTACCTTGTAATTTTTTTTTAATTTTTTTATGATGATGTGGATGAAACCTAGGCATTTGTGCATGGTAGCCAATGCTTTATTACTGAACTGTCCTTGTTCCAATGACCATTTTCCAACTTACTATTTCTCCTCCAGCTTTCTAAGTAGTATTCCTTTGTTTCCTACTCTACCTCATACTCCCCTTGCCATGAACCCCATTAAAAACTTAAGATCATTCTTCCTCATCCTCTCCAGGGCTGAGACTACATGTATGGTCCAACATGTCCAGTGAGCCTAGAATTTTTAAGTTTTAAGACAATTATCTAATGAATCTCCTTTGACCCTCTTCTACAATTTGTACCTTGAATAACAGATATTGCTATCTGTCTACTTGACTTCTATAAAAAAAAGTATTTCTGTTCATAGATTTGGTTTGTAGCTCTGGACATAAGGAATATGTAAAATAAAAGTAATTTATAAAATAGGTAAGAACCAGTACCCATGAATACAGCTAAAAAACACTCCTGCACTTACAGCTCGAGAATGTTGTGGAAAAGGAAGAAGAATGGTTGTAAAAGCCAGATGATCAGGGAGTTTGCAGTGAGATTGCATTTCCTAGGAATGATGGAAGCTACACCCATAAAATCTTATCAATACATCTGCCTTAGCATGAGCTGAACAAAGACAATATTAGGCATGCCAAAGTGGATGGGGAAAAGACCAGGAGGCTCTACCCTACCCAAAGAACTACAGGCTAGGAGTGAGAAATAGGTTCTCAGGAAATAGCACTCCAATTGGGTCTCTAATACCAAATGGCCAGCCCTGAAAACATGCACACAAGTAATATTATACAGACTGAGCAGGTTATGTTTCACAATATACATACATACACATATATGTATGTGATAACAATTAATGAAAAAGAGGCCATGATTTTGAAAGGAAAGAATAAGCAGAATTTCCAACAGTAATCTAACATAGAAGAAATACACTTTGTGCCGTTGTTCAGTTACCAAACTGCCTGAGGAGTCTTTGATGGCAAGTTGATATCAGTAGTTGCAGGAAGACAACCTGCTCTCTCTCTCTCTCTCTCTCTCTCTCTCTCTCTCTCTCTCTCTCTCTCTCTCTCTCTTAGCATATCTATATAGTGTAAGAAAACAAAGAAAAAATTAAAATACCTAGAAAGCTAATGGTGCCATTTACAAATTAAGTAAATTGTAAGACCTTTCCTAAACCAATAATATCCCTTAATATAAGATATTTAAAAAGTATAAGAATTATAGTCTGTCATGAGTGAAACTTGCTTTATGTTAAGGTTTTGTCCCATGCCTCAATCTGTATTTTTGAAGTACATTAACTAGCATGACACCCTAGATACAACATGTTGAAGGGGTAGTTGTTTATAACAGGAAAAGAAGTTACTTTGAGATCATGGACATTTTTGTTTTGCTTTTCCAAAGACATGGAAACAAAGACTATACATAGCACCTGAATTTTACTTGGTTGAGTAGTTAAGGCCATGCATTCTATTTCATTGCCAGGATATGTATGGTCAGTTTGGTATTCTATCTTTTATTTTCTAACATGATCTATTATTATTTGTGTATAAAGAATATCTTGTGAAAGCATTATGTATATCCTCATTACCAAGGGAATTTTTCAAGAACCTTATAAAAGAAAACTTATTAATGGCTTTCATTTCATACTCTCAGATATTACCTATTCTTTAACCAATATGCTTTATAAACCTGGGAATATTACAAATGTTTTGTAAATTTAATTGGCCCTGTTCTGGTGTTCATACCATTTAAAAACAACTTTAATAATAATTTCACATACAACTGTACACATATTCCAAGATAGGCAAGTAAACTGGGATAGGGATGATTGACAAGAATGAATGGCTTTTGAGGGAAATGTAGAGCAATAACTCAGGGTAGCCTAGAAAAATAAAAACCTTTTAAGATCAAAATGTCAAGAGAATGCTTGTTTAGAGAAGAATATAAATGACTTGGATCTTCAAAGCATGGTTTCAACGGACACCAAATAAAATCACTCTTAACAATAAACTAAAATTAAAAAAATCTCATTATGATTGCTTAGTCATTAGAATAACAGATTTATCACAATAAAAATTCCTAAATAACAAACAAGTAAAAGCTAATATTCTGACTTTTTGAGGAAAAAGAAATCCAGCTATGTGTGGTGGTTCAGACAATAATCTTGGTAAACGTGAGGCTGAGGCAGGACAATCATGAATTTGAAGCCAACCTGATCTATAGTAAGATTATTTTATAAAGAAAAAGAAGGAAAAGGAATTCAGAAATAGGGCTTGATGTAATGTAAGAAAACATAAGTAGAGTGATACTCTCTCAGCCTAGACACATCAGGGAGGGCCTAGACCCTGCTCCAAATGATATGACAGATTTTGAAGATCCACCATGGATGGCCTCACCTTCCCTGGGAAGCAGAAAGGAGACGGAATGGGGGTTGGTAAGGGGACAGGGAAGGAGGGGAGGGTGAGGGAACTGGGATTTACATGTAAAACAAACTCATTGCAAATTTAAATAATAATAATAATAATAATAATAATAATAATAATAATAATAATAATAATAATAATAAAAGAAAACCTGAAACTTTGCCTATATTCCAAAGAGGAAGAATGTAAAGCTAATGAATGGTACATTTGTTAGGTTTGTGTACTTTTGCAAAGTTACCTTGGAATTTTTTTTCACTTATCACCAAGTCAATTGTTATTGCCTGCCAACATGCAATGGGTTATCTTTTGTCTAAGACACACCTCCTGCTGCACAGAAAGTGAGACCTTATACAGCAGCCCAGACTGGCCTCCAACTTGCAGTCCGCCTTCCCTCAGCTCTCTCAACTGCTGAAAGTTCAGCTGTGGCCTGAATCTAAACATTTTATCTTCGCTCCCTTCTGTTGTATTATTTTGAACACAAGGAATCTAGTGCAGGGTAACTGTGAGTTCTCCTGTATAGTGAGGATGACCTTGAACTTCTACTCTTACTCTCTCAACCTTCTGAGTGCTAGAAGCCAAGCATAGGAGTGATTTTTAAAAATATTTTATTCATTATTTTAAATTTTTATTTTTAATTTACTTCATTAAAATGTTTATACAATAATTTTGGTCATACCTTCCCCTTTCCCAAACTCCTCTTAGGGTTTCCCAAACTCCTTGTCAATCCATCTTCATTCTTTAGTTGTCTCTCCACATTAAAAATAAAAAAAGGAAAAACTCAAAACAAACTACCAGAAAGGAGAAAGGTAATCATTAGTGTTATCCAACTACAGATCTATCAACTACAACAGCAACCTGAGTGCACGATGTACTTGTGCAATAGTGACACAAATGTTATGGGAATAACCAACCAATTTTGGTTAAATTTAAGATCTACTTCATGATATGGAACATATACCTGACACTGCTAAAGCAGCCAAGATAGAAAGGTCATGGGCCTATGGGAAAAATCTACTATTACCCTACTAGAGGAAAATAGCAATACAATGACTCCTGATAACATACTGAGATACCTATGAACAGTGTAGTATTCAACCCATACCAAAGAAGCTTCTTGTAGTAGATAGGTATTAACATAGAAACCTAGGACTAGACAATGTGAAGAGAGTCAAGGACTTTGGGGCACTTAGTCCTAAATTTAATGTCTTCCTCAAACTTCTCCCCTCAGGTTTCAGGAATTTATGTGGAACAGAAGGCAGAGATAATGAATGGCTCCAAAGGAACAGTATCTGTCAGACATAACAGGACTGATGCTACATAGGCATTCAAAGAGATTGTGACAAGACTCATAAGGCTTGTACATGTTCAAGCCTGGCTAATCACTACACTGAAAAGGGGATAAAGTCCCACCATTAACCAAGAAACTATTTGCAAATGATTCTTGATGGGAAATAGGAAAATACCTTGTCTCCAAGGAAGTATCACTAGTTATATCAACTACATTCCAGGACAGACCCCATGCCGAAGAGTAGTTGGATAATAAAAAATGAACTCTGTGTATTTTGTGTGCAGTGAGGGATTTTTGTTTCATTTTTTGGCATTTTAAAGAGCATTTTCAAACCAAATTAAGCTTGGTCTGGATTTAACATAAAGAGATATTTTAAAAGAAATTCATGTAAAGTTTTTGCTATATGCTGGCTTTCATTAAATGTATGACAACTTTTGTTGCTATTGGGCTTTAATATACTATTTTAAAATCTTTCTATAAGGCTATTTTGTAAAATGGCCCCTTTAAGTCATGTTTAAAAATATAAATAACCTTTAATTAAAAAAAAACTCTAAAAAGGAGTTTACTGTGTTCTACAAAGGCCATACCTGGTTAGATTGTTCTCTCTTTAGTTCTCAAATAGTTTGTAATAATTATAACATTTAATTCTATATGTGATACAAAGAACTATGAATGCAACTAATCCATGTTTTTGCCTAATCAAATATTGAACTGATTTTCAATATAAACATTTAAAAATGAAGTAAAAGTAGGCATGGCATAGTCTCTGAATTTTTTCATGAACTTGTTTTTATATAATCTGAAGAAATGGCTGGCCTGTTAAGTGACACCAAAGAGACAAATGGCAAGGGAAAGATTGGAGATCATAAAGGATTCTTGCTTTATTATCTTTTAAAGGAAATCCTGTTTTCAAAGTCTCTGGTGACAGCATAGAATATTGCCTTTCCAAAAGCAAAAATGTTTCTTTTGAAGTCCTTCAGAACTTGTGTTATGTTACCCTCCAGCTGTGAAAGTGAGAGTCTGTGTCTCCCTCTTAAACAGAAAGTATCGGTATTGTTGCCAATTATGGTATCTCACATCTCCTTTAGATGCCAGTGAAAGTAAAAGATGATACATGCTCTGTGAGGTTTTTTTTTTTATTCACAGAAGATGAGCATACTTTGAAACCAGCTGGTCTAATTTATCCTATGTATCTTACATGGGCTGAACAAAACATTCATAAATTGGCATGTGAGAAAGTAGTGGTTTCCATATTAAAACTAGTTAGTACCCTGCCTCTTGGTCTTTCTAAAGGTATGTAAGTGAACTAAAAGCTTAATTTTCTTCCAAAGCTTTGCTATCTTTTAACTATTTTCATGGTTTTTTTTCTTTCATGTGACCTCTTTAGAGGACCACACAGCTGCCTTTACATAATCCTAGTTGTGATTAACATTACAGGAAAGAAGGGTGATAGATAAATATACTTGGCCAGTTAAATTTTCATTCATGCTTGAAAACTAAATTGTTTGCAATACAGTTCAAAACAGGTATTCTCTGAGAAGTACTGAAGTTGAAATATTTTTCCCTCAAGGACATCATTTACACTGATAGAAACTTTTCTAAAGAATGCTTTGAGTTGTATATTTTCTTTCTCAATATTCTCTCTGTTAAATTGTATGCTCTTATGTTTTCTTT
Source organism: Cricetiscus sungorus (assembly GCA_030556225.1). Classification (NCBI taxonomy): domain Eukaryota; kingdom Metazoa; phylum Chordata; class Mammalia; order Rodentia; family Cricetidae; genus Cricetiscus; species Cricetiscus sungorus. Next base: position 6,487,830 of record JANBXA010000126.1, read on the forward strand.
TTAATTTAATTAAGTTATATTAACCTCGAAGTATTCCCTCCCTCCTCTTCTCCCATTCCATCCTCCTACCTCTCTTCTGCACCCCCAACCCACCCATCCTCTGTTTCTGTTCAAAAGGGCCAGGCCTCCCATGGATATCAACAACACATGATATATATATATATAGAAAGAGAGAGAGAGTTAAAGCATTATGGACAGCTCACAAGTAGACCAAACTACACAATTGTCACATCTATGTCGAGGGCCTAGGTCAGTCCCATGCAGGCTCCCTGGTTCTTGGTTCAGACTCTGAGTTCTCATGAGCTAGGTTAGTTGTTCTTGTGGGTTTTCTTGTGATGTCCTTGACCCCTCTGGCTTTTACAATCCTTCTTCCCTCTCTTTACCAGGATTCTCCAAGCTTAGCCCAATGTTTAACTATGGGTCTCTGCATCTTTTTCCATCAGTCCTGGATGAAGGCTCTCTAATGACAATCGGGGTAGTCATCAATCTGATTATAGCAGATGGCAAATTCAGGCTACATATCCACTATTTCTGGAATCTTATCTGGAATTATCCTTGTAGATTTGTGGGAGTTTCCCTTGCATCAGATTTTTACCCAACCCTGAAATGCCCCTACACTCTTTCTAGTCATCTCTTTCAGTACTTCCCCTCCACCAGCCCCCAACCCAGCTCCTCAAGTTACTATCCACACACATATCCAGTTCACACAGAAGATCTTTTTTATTTCCCCTATCGAAGAAGATCTGTGGGGTTTCTCTCCCCACCCCACTTAGGCCCTCCTTGTTACATAATCTCTCTGGTTCTCTAGGTTGTAGCATGGTTATCATTTACTTTATAGCTAATATCTCAAGAGTACATACCATGTTTGTCTTTCTGGGTCTGGGTTACATTCAGGATGATGTTTTTCTAGTTCCATCCATTTGCTTTCTAATTTCCTAGTATATTTGTTTTTTAACAAATTATATTGTTGTATAAATGTACCACATTTTCTTCATCCATTCCTTGATGGAGAAACATCTAGGTTGTTTCCAGGTGCTGGTTATGAATAAAGCTGCAAAGAACATGGTAGAGCAAGTGTCCTTGTGGTATGATTGAGCATCCCTTGGGTGCCAAAGAGTGGTATAGCTGGGTCTTGAGATAATTTGATTCCCAATTTTCTGAGAAACTTCCATAGTGATTTCTAATGTGGCTATATAAGTTTGCACTCCCACCAGCAATGGAGGAGTGTTCTCCTTGTTCCACATCCTCTCCAACATAAGTTGTCATCTGTGTTTTTGATCTTAATCATTCTGACAGGTGGAAATGGACTCAGAGTCATTTTGATTTGCATTACCCTAATGGCTAAGGATGTTGAACATTTCTTTCAGTGTTTCTCTGCCATTTGAGATTCTTTTGTTGAGATTCTCTAATTCTGTACCACATTTTAAAAACTGGATTATTTTATTTCCTTAATGTCTTTATATACCTTGGAGATCAGCCCTCTGTCAGATGTGGGGTTGGTGAAGATCTTTTCCCATTCTGCAGGTTGTTGTTTTGTCCTATTGATAGTGTCCTTTGTCTTATAGAAACTTCTCAGTTTTAGGAGGTCCCATTTATTGTCAATCTTAGTGCCTGTGCTAATAGTGTTCTGTTCCAATGCATTCAAGGCTATTTCCCACTTTCTCTTCTATCAGGTTCAGTGTATCTGGGTTCATGTTGAGGTCTTTGATCAACTTTGACTTGAGTTTTGTGCAGGGTGATAGACATGCATCTATTTGCACTCTTCTACCCACCAACACCCAGTTGTGCCAACACCATTTGTTGAAGGTGCTTTTTTTAAAAAATAAATTCTATTGTATAAATTTGGCTTCTTTGTCAAAAATCAGGTGTCTTAGGTGTGTGGATTTATGTCTTCAATTTGATCCACCTTTCTGTTTTATACCCATAACCCTTAAGAAAATAGAAGCAGTCATTAAAAATCTCACAACTTTGTGGATTCTTGGAAAACAACTAAGACTCTTAGCAATAGCATAGAGGATGCCTGAACTGGCCTGCCCCTAAAATCAGATTGTTGAATACCCCAACTGTCATCATAGAGCCCTCACACCAGACCAAGCTCCAGGTATCCAGGCAAAGAGAGGGAAAGAGTAACATGGAAGCAAGGGAGGTCAAGATCATAATGGACAAATCTATGAAGATGGCTGAACTAAGTTCGTGGAAACTCATGAACTCTAGACCTACAACTGTGGAGACTCCAGGGGACTGAACTACACCCTCCATAAGTGGGAGTCAGTTGTGAAGCTTGAACTATCAAAGGGGACCCTGGCAGTAGGACCACAATACAAACCTGGTACATGAGCTAACTTGTTGGAGCCCATTCATTAGGGTGAGATGCCATGTTCAGTGGCAGTAGGATCACGATATAATACCCAGTACATGAGCTAGCTTGTTGGAGCCCATTCCCTATGGTGGGATGCCATGCTCAGTCTTAATGCATGGGAGAGAGTCTGGGCCCTGCCCCTACCTATTGTACCAGACTATGTTGACTCCTTATTCATGAGGAGGAATGGACTGGAGGTGGGCTGGGGGGAGTGAAGGAGGATGGGAGGAGGTGAGGGGGTGGGATGGAGAACTGTAGTTGCAATGTAATATGAAATTTATAATGGGAAAAAAATCTCACAAACAAAAAAACATCCAGGGTCAGATGGTTTCAGCACAGAATTCTACCAGAACTTCAAAGAAGAGCTAGCGCAATATTCCTCAAATTATTTTACAAAATGAAAACACAAGGAACATTGCCAAATTCTTTTTATGAGGTCACAGTTAACTCTGATACCCAAAGATTCAACAAAGAAAGAGAACTGCAGACCACTTTCCCTCATGAACATTGGTGAAAAAAAAATACACAGTAAAATACTGGCAACTCGAATCTGAGAACACATCAAAAGGTTCATTCACTATGATCAAGTAGGCTTCATCCCAGAGTTGTAGGGTTGGTTCAACATATGACAATGTCAATATAATCTAACATATAAACAAACAAAGAAAACAACCACATGATCATCTCATTAGATACTGGAAAAGCCTTTGACAAAAATCAAATACTTACTCCTTCATGATAAAAGTCTTGGAGTGATCAGCAAGCAATACAAGAAACATACCTAAATGTAATAAAAACAATATCCAGCAAGCCAACAGCCAACATCAAATTAAATGAAGAGAAACTCAAAGCAATTCCACTAAAATGAGGAGCAAGGGATGGCTATCCACTCTCTCTATATCTATTCTAGTACTAAAAGTTCTAGCTAGAGCAATAAGAAAACAAAAGGAGATCAAGAGGATATAAATTGGAAAAGAAGAAGTCAAACTATTGCTCTTTGAAGACGACATAATAGTACACATAAGTGAACCTCAAAATTCTACCAGGGGACTCCTATAGCTGATAAACACTTTTATTGAGGTGGCTGGATACAAGATTAACAACAACAACAACAATACAGTAGTACTCTTATATATAAATGATAAAAGGCAGAATTAAATCAGGGAAACAATAGCCACAAATAATATATAGTACCATGGGGTAACTCTAACCAAGCAAGTGAAAGATGTGTATGACTAGAATTTCAAATCTTTGAAGAAAGAAATTAGAGAAGACATCAGAAGATTGAAAGATCTCCATGCTCATAGATCAGTAGGATTAACATAGTACAAATGGCTATCTTACCAAAAGCAATCTACAGATTCAATTCAATCCCCAACACAATTCTTTATAGATCTTGAAAAAATAATTCTCAATTTATTTTGCAAAACCAAAAACCTTAGGATATCTAAAACAATCCTGTAAAATAAAAGAACATCTGGAGGTATCACCATTCCTGATCTCAAACTCGACTACAGAGCTATAATAACAAAAACTGCATGGTATTTGGCATAAAAACAGACTTGCATTTTCTTTTAGAGCAGGGGTTCTCAACCTGAGGGTCACAAACCCTTTGGCATACCTCTATCTCCAAAAAATGTGTACAATTCACAACAGTAGCAATATTACAGGTAAGAAGTAGCCATGAAAGAATTTTATGGTTATGGATCACCACAACATGAGGAACTGTATTAAAGGGTTGCAGCATTAAATATGTTGAGAACCACAATTTTAGATAATAAAGGAAGGTGGATGGTATTATTATTTATTAAAATAGCTTCATGATGGGTGACTTCTGAGCCCCTTATTTGCTTCTATAGGTAAAGTATCATTGGATAACTCACCTCTCAAGCAAAAATATGCACACCCATATCTCTACATGTTAAACAACCTATGTCTAACCCCACCTCACATGTAATGATCATATACCAGTTAATATAAAGTACCTTCAAGTCTTCACATTAATCATATTTGCAGAAACCGTGGCTTCTCTGTTTTGTGAGCACTAAGGGAAAGGAAAACACATATTCTAGTCCCAAAACAGATCATGTTCTATACTACAGGTTATCAGTGCTTTCATAGAACTATCAGGTTTAGTCCTTTTAGAATAACACATAGTAATAGTATTTGTATATATTTTGCTTATATGTGGCTCATATGTTATTTAGTATTCAGGTGAAGAAAATTTTTTCACTAATTAAGGAATTATCAGTGCTAAACCAATAACTGATAATTTACAGAACAATGACCTGAGCACTTTTGGACATGGTAAACTAGAGATATAAACCAAAGTGAAACAGCTAACCTTTTCTCTAGTCAGTGTTATATGAATTAATGTCAGCCACATACCAGCATGGACATGCAACTAATGTATACCTCAGAATCCTTACTAAGAAGCTGACTTTCCATTAGCTCTATGTTTACAGAATGATACTGTCACAGCAGCTCAGGTGAATTAGCAAAAATACAGAAATGTGATTTACTTTAAACTTCATGTTTTCTGCTATCTTGAGACAATCTAGATGTCTTAAGTCATCAGGGTGTCCACCATCAGTGTTTTATTCAGTGCCAGAGAGCTCATTCACCCCTCTTGCATTCCCATTTTAAGTTTTTAAAATCCTCCCATGTTTTGTGCATGTGAAGTTGCTAGTAATTACCTTTATGGGGTTAGTTGGTGGACATGTCTGTGAGGGATGGTCTTGATTGTCTTAATTGATGGAGGAGGGCCCAAGCCATGGTGGGTGGCACCATTCTTGGACAGGCAGTCCTGGCCTGTATAAGAAAGGTAGCTAAGCCATGAGCTCATTAGTAAGTGAGCTAGATTAGGGTTAGAGTTAGGAGTTAGTGTTAAGGTTTCAGGTTTAAAGTCAAGACAGGGTTAGGATTAAGGGTTAGAGGTGCATGTTAGAGACACTGATAAAATGTTGATTTTGGAATTCAGAATTTGGCTAGGCTAGAGTTAGTTAATTTAACTGAAATAAGGTTATTGCAAGTACTGTAGTTAATATTAAAGCTATTGAGCTATTGAGAGTTAGATTTAGGCTTCAAGATAGGTCTATGCCTACATTTAGGATTAAGGCTAGGTAAAGGACTGGATTAATGTTCAATGTTAGAGACAGACCTAGATTAAAGGACATCTTTCATGTAAGGTTTAAGGATAGGGCAAGGGTTGTTGTCAGTGTTGTTTTAAGGTTATAATTAGGCCTAAAGATAGAACTAGTGGTAGTTCAATAGTCATGCTTAACATTAAAAATCCTTAGCATTAGGTAGATCTAGGATTTTTAGTTGTAGGGCTAATATTAGGATTAGGGTTATAGTTAGGTCTAGTGTTTGGTTTAGGGGTAGGGTGAGGAACAGGGCCACAACTATGACTGTGAAATCTACGGCTAAAGTCTAGGGCTAGGATAGGATAGGACTAAGGCTAGGTCTAGGATTAGTGTAGAGACAGGCTAAAGCTAGAGCCAGGACTAAGTTTAGGGTTCTATTTAATGCTAGTGTTCAGGCTTAATATTTTGTTAGAGATCCCATTAGGATAATGGTTATATATAGAGTCATGGTTAGGCTTCAGTTTAGTGCTAAGGTTAGTGGTAGGACTGGGTAAAAGGCTAGGCTAAGGTTTGGCTTAATGTTAAGGATAGGTGTCTATCTCATTAGTGGTTCTACTCGTCTGATAAAATACCATAACTGAAAACAAAGTGAAGGGGAAAGGGTTTATTTCATTCTAAAGTTTTCAGGTCATACTCCATCACTGAGGAAAGTTAGGGCAGGAACCTAGAGTCAGGAAATGAAGCAGAGGTCTTAGAGGAACACTTCTTACCTGTTTACTGGCTTTATTTTCATGACTTTCTCAGCCTGCCTTCTTACATAACTACGGACCACCTTCCCAGGGATTGTAATACCCACCATGAGCTGACCCCCACCTACCCATATTAATTATTAATCAATACAATGCCCCCAGAGACTCGTCTACAAGCTAGTTTTATGGAAACATTTCCTCAATCATGATTGCCTCTTTCTTGGTATGGGGCAAAAACCAACCAGCACAATAGGTATAGGGTTGCATTTAAATCAGGCTTTTGGTTAAGGTTAGGATACAGGTAGGTTTAGAGTTAGGTCATGGTTAGGTGTCTGGTTAGAACTGAGGCTAGGGTTGGGTTTAGGGCTTTGATGACTGTTGGTTATACCAGGAATAAAGTAATTCTAGGGTTAGTTGTAGTATTAGCATTAAGACTCATGCTAAAGTATGACTACAGCTGAGGTTGTGTTTATAGCAAGACTAATATTTGGGGCATAGTTAATGTTTGGTTTAAAGTTAGGGTTAGAGCTATGTCTGTGGCTAGGTTTGGGATTAGTGCTAGAAATAGGGCTAGGTTAAGAGTTTGGAGCTACGGCTATGACAAGGGTTTGACTTTTTTAAAGTTTAGGGTTATGGTTGTGCTAGGATTTGGATTATTGATAAGAATAAGGTTAGATTAAGGATTTGGACTAGGGCTGAGATGGCTCAACAATTAACAGCAATTGTTGCTCTTCCAGAGAACCCATATTCAGTTCCATACACCCAAACAATGGCTTACATTGATCTGTAATTTTAGTTATAGGGCATCTGACATCCTCTTTTGGCAGGCAAAACACTTACATATAAAAATAAATCTTTTAAGAATGAATATGTGTTATGTTTCATGCTGTGGCTAGGATTTGAGTGGAGTAACATGTATGTCTAGGGTTAAGTTAGGGCTTTGATTAGGTCTAAAGCTAATGCTAGGATTAATTAAGGTTAGGTCTAGCATTAGTGCTAGTTCTACTATTAGGTTTAGGGTTAATGCCATAGCTGTGGCTAGGGTTATGGCTAGGGCTAGAATTGAGGCAAGGGCTAGAGTTCATGTCATGGCTAATTTCAAAGTTAAGTTGGGGAATATAGGCTAGAGTTAGGCTTTGACATAGGACTAAGGATAGGTTTAGAATAAGGATAGGGCTAGCTAGAGTTAATTTCATCATAATATTTAGGATTGGAGTTAATTTTGCCTTTATTTGGGGAGGTGTTTTTTATTTGTTTGTTTGTTTGTTTGTAACACAGTCTTGGTGTATAACCCAAGCTGAAGTTTAGGCCTATGACTAAGTTAGGGTTATGGTTAGGGTTAGGATTAAGATTAGTGCTAGCATCTTGGTTAGGATACAAATTTGAGCTACTGCCAATGTTAGAGTGAGGAATAGGTCTAGGCTAAGGTTAGGTTTAATGTTATGAATAGGTATATGGTAGGTCTGCAGGCAATGGTTATCCTCTTGGGTTAGGATTAGGGCTTTGGCTTTGACTTAGGCTAAGGTTAGTTTTAGGGCTAATGGTTTTTCTTAGGGCTAAGCTAGAATAGTTTTTAAGGTTAGATTTAGGTTTGGAGCCATGGTTAGGGATAGGTCTAAATTTGAGATTAGGATTGGAGGAATGTTGGGTATTGTTTTAAGCATGGTATTAGGCTAATATTAAATTTGGCATTCATGTTGGGATAGGACTGGTATTTGGGTTATAGTTAGAGCTTGGGCTAGGATAAATATTTGGCCTAGTGTTTGGACTGTGGTGCTGCCTTGGGCTAGTGTTAATATTAACACTAAGGATAGGGCTAGTTTAAGGGTTAGAGTTGGGTTTAGGCTTATAGTTGTGGGCAGGTCTTGGATTTAGGTCTTCTAGTTTCCTTTCTGCTGCTTTGATTAAACACTGGAATCAAAGGGAAATTTCAGAAGAAAGGATTTATTTGGCATTCCACTTGGAGACTCTGGTGACTATTTCATACTCCAACCTCAACAAGCACCAATTTAAGCACATTTATCTCTAACCTCTACTTATAGACACTGGTCAGCCAGAAGATAGCCACAATAAGCAGTGACCCAAGAAACTCTTCCCACCTCCACAGCAAGTGAAAACAGAGGAAATTCAGAGAAGCCCCCTTGTTCATCAGTACGCTTGTTCCCAGGCATGGCTAAGACACAGTAGAACATAGGGAACTTTCATCCATTCATAAAAAGCAGTGCAAAGAAAACAGGATGGAATTTCAGTAATATCACATAAACAAGTGGAATAAAACAATGTCAGAAAGGACTCCAAAAATATATTTCCATTGGGACTACAGCTAATGAAAGTAGTTTTATAAATTATATTTGATAACTAACACAAAAGTTGTAACTGTAATAAGTAAGTCATCATAGGAAAATGAGCAACCCCAAATTATTAGAGTAGGTTTGGCCTGGGAGGCTGGCACCTCTGAATGCCTTGGCTTAGTATCCAAGAGTACAGGAGAACACATCACACAGGGCCTAAGAATCAGTTTTTGTAGTAGAAAGTAGGGAGTGGGGAGCAACTGGCTTCTACAGTCCCAGAAACTGCTCCTTCTTTTGGATAAACTGCAGAGTGAGAGATAAGTCAGATTGCCTGTTTTTGTGACCTTCTGATTTCAGGGCATATGATGAGGGTTGGCTGTTTTTGGCATCAGGCTTCTTAAGGCCTTTGGCTTGTAACATGGCCTTGGATTTGGTGTAGGTGATTTCCTTTATTTCATACCCTTTACATATAAAAGATAGGATGTGTTGTTGTTTGTTTGTTTTGTTTGTTTTTGTTTTTTAACATGGATCTCCTCTCCCTATAGATCTCAGCAAATGGTTTTCTTCAGAAAGGTCTGAGGAGCTGGCGCCTCTGAGCCCCAGGGTCAGAAGCAGAACTGGAAAACCTCAGACACATGCTGCTTCCATGCTTCCAGGCTGGGCAGCAGGGATGAGAGGCCCATGATGTGTCAGGTCTCTCTGACTGATACCTTGGAGGTTTGGTAGGAAAGCAGCTGCACGCCTGCCTCTGCCAGGAGGCCAGTCATAGTGGGCAGCATTACAGGGTTGGAGGGTTGAGCCCGGAACATGATCAAGAGCTAGCCCATTAAGCACCTGCAGCATCGGTGTGGTGGCCTGGACCAAGCCCACAGCTTGGTAGGGGGCACCTGCTAGTGCCACAGTCAGGAGGCATTCTCCCACTGCCATGCTCCTCTGGGGGACCACAGGGCTGTGGGAGGTGGTGGCACTGAGGCCACCTTCTTTCTTAGCTTAACTTTTACGAAGTTCACATCTGTGTGCTTTGACACTCCCCTAGGAAGACCGACAATGACTGCAGGGCTCAGGCAGATCCCAGTGTTCTTCAGTGATGTTCCTTGTGTCACCACCTGGATGGTCCCTTTAGGGGAGCCAGGCCAGGCATGCATTAGTGTGTCCAGCGCATCTGCCAGATCAATCCAATGCTTGGTGTGTGGAGAGAAGGCACTGGTAAGGGCCTGCCCATTTACAACTACTGTCAGAGACTTCCCCTTCACCATGTCCACAAACTGGACTGCGATTTCCTTCACGGCGGCTCTGGGGTCTCCTTGGTTCTGGCATTCATGTGGGGACAGCTGAAGGCATTCTCATGGTCCACTAAGGCCCGGTCCCATGGCGGCTTTTCTGTAAACACATCCAGCAGAGCACCAGCACACTGTCCAGACCGCAGGGCATGTAGCAGGGCACCTTCATCCATAATCCCTTCTCGAGCACAGTTCACTATTTGCATGCACCTCTTGCACTGGGAAAATGTGCTGTCATTCAGCAAGCCTGTGGTAGAGGGCAGGAGGGGAGTGTGGACAATGATGAAATCACAGAGAGGCCAGATCTCCTCCAGAGACAGCTGCTGAACACCAAAGGAGGCTGTGACTTCTGGAGAAATAATGGGGTCATAGCCTACAGTCTTCATCCCAAAGGATGGCATTCGGGTGGACACCTCTCTTCCAATTCTTCCCAGGCCAAGAATTCCCACTGTCTTTGCATTCAGCTCTTTCCCCATGAACTTTTTCTGGTCACATTTGCCATCTTTCATCGAAGCTGCCCCCTGGGGAATCTTAGTGGCAGACTGGACGATAAAGCCTTCAGAATCCTACAGCTCAGCTATCAGCTCTTCCTTGCTCAAGTTCTGCTTCTCCACTACCTGCAGTTCTCCATCTTGTAGGATCTTCCAGCAGCAGTGGTCCAGGCTGTCACTGATGAGCACTCGGTGCAGATTTGCGAAGGCCATTGCTGGATCAGGCTTCAAGGTCAGTTGTTCTGGGTGTGCAGATGCACTTAGGTCAGGACGCTGCACCTGGTGAACTTTAACATGCACCATTTACGCTAACTAGCTGATTCATATCTGAAATAAACTCAGAAATATGCGGTCGCCACGAGAGAACTAAATCTCATAGTAACTTCGTTCCTCTTACCGGGGTGAGATGCTTTATGTCCAGCTACTTTGTGCTGGCAGAAGGGGCTTCTTTCAGAAGTTTGTTGGTCTGTAGTGAGTTTATGAGAACATTGTTTTGATTTTGTTCTGTGTGGTGGACCTAGAGGTAGCAGAGATTTGATCCAGGAACTACTGAAAAAGTTTCATGACAAGGTAAAAACGTATTTATGAAGATAATAAGGAGGAAAGAAGTGGTGGGGGCAGGGGATTCATAATTCCATCCAGAGGAGGAGGATTGTTGTTGAATTTTTTTGAGCCTGGTCCCAAGACTTTGGGTTCTGTCCTGAACCTGTTTGAGTCTGCTGATGTAGAAGACATTGTACTTGGAAGAGCACACAAATCTCTCTATTTGTAATAGTCAGGAAATACCGTTTTTAATTTTGGAGAACAATAGCAGGTAATGAACCAATCTGATCCTGAAGGATGTCAAGCTGATCTGAAATTTCTTTAAGGTTTTCTGAGAGATGGCAAGAAAGAGAGGTTAATTGAGTCAAAGAAATTCCTGGTTCTAATGCTTCAGGTCTGACACTTGTATGAAGTAACAAGAACAAGGATGAATTATATGGCCCTTTAGTAATGCAAAAGATATTAGTGTCAAGAAAAAACATGTGATGGGGATTTTTAGGAGACCATGGGTGACAGCAGAGGTAGGTTTGAATAGGGAAGTCAGTATTCGCCTTTGGCTGGGAAGTTAGGTCCCCAGTAATACATTGAGAACCAGAAGACTCAGAAAGATTTAATGTGGTAAGTCCAGTTAGACAGATAGTGCTAGAAGGGCACTAAATAGTCTTGTAGAGCAAAGGTAGTGTTGGTGATATTGCATTGATAAGGTTTGGGGGAACCAACAGGAAAGACACATAGAAGTGGAGTATGCTTATTCTGCACTATTACAGTCTCTTGGTTTACAAATTTTGCCAAAAGTTAAGAAGCACAGCTTATTTAAGAAACCTCCCCTCACAATTTCAAAGGTTCCTTAGGATCTTTTCAAGGGAAATTAAAGCTGATGGTGAGGTAGGGAACACTTGGCTAGCAATTTGAGACAAGTGAAAACACACATCCAGCAAGGCAACTGAGAGGAAGACCTTATATAAAGTAGTGGGAGGGGGGCTGAACTCAGGAACCTGAAAAATACAGTATTTCCTTGAGGGATTTTTAAAGTCTTTGAAGGACCTACTCTCCTAATTTAGTGTTGGTCAGCTTGACCAAGACAAGGATGCCTGCTTGGCTAACAGCTGTGGCTTCATGATCATCTAGTTCATCAGCCAGAGACATAACTGGTGGGAGAAAAACCTTCCAGACCCCTATTTTATATTTTCATCCTTTTGTATTGGGTAAGGAAGAAGCCAGCCACTTGGAAGTTTGCAATCTTTAGTACTTACTATCTGTTTGCCTGTCAATGAATCTGTCCAACTCCTATTCCTTCAGTCCCTACTCTCAGAGGTCACCCTAACAGCTGTTAGAGATTTCAGGGCACAGACTGCTTTAACTGAGTCATAGCTAGCAAAAGGGGGAATGCAGAAGGGGTAGCAGTTAGAGTGCCTCAGAGGAGGGGCCACAATAAAACAACAGATGGCAAAGATCCAGAACATAAAATAGCCAGGAGATCACAATGAGCATCCTTGAAGAGTGCTATGCAAGAGAGGAAGCATTTGTGACATACATAAAGTGAAGCTTTTAGTACTATTACAATTCTTACTGAGAATGTACTTACGCGAATACTTGAGACAGTCTTTTTCTTATTAGAAGATGAAATCAGGCAAGAAAAACACTTTAAAACCCCTTAGTAGGCTTTGTTGTGGGTGTTACTAAGACTGATTTTGTTTTGTTTTGTACCAGAGCCCTGTTGAATGATTAGGTCACCATGTAATCAGCTGTTTATTATGGCAGACTCCCCTACAAGGAATGGGTACCTAAAATACAGAAATCAGTTAAAATCAGATCAGCATCTAGTTGATCCTTGCATCCCTGGGATGATGCCTAGTTGTTCATGGTGGATGAGTTCTCTGATGTGTTCTTGGATTCGATTTGCCAGTATTATTATTGAGTATTTTTGCAATGTTTATGAGGGATATTAGTATGTAGTTCTCTGTCTTAGGTATGTTTTTGTGTGGCTTGGGTACTAAGGTAATTGTAGCCTTGTTAAAAAAAAAGTTTGGAAATGACCATTCTGCTTTGAATGTGTGGAACACTTTGAGGAATATTGATATTAACTGTTCTTTGAATTTCTGGTAGAATTCTACACTGAAACCATCTGGCCCTGGGCCTTGTTGTTGTTGTTGTTTGGGACATTTTGATGATTGCTTCTATTTCATTAGGGGCTATAGGTCTGTTTAAATTGCTTAATTGGTCTTGATTTAATTTTGGTAGTGATATCTATCCAGAAAATTGTCCAATTCCATTGAATTTTCAAATTTTGTGGAGTATATGTTTTTAAAGTATGACCTGAAGATTCTGTGTATTTCCTCAGTGTTTGTTGCTATGTCCCCCCCTCCTTTTAATTTCTGATTTTTGTTAATTTGCATGTTCTCTCTCTGCCTTTTGTTTAGGTTGGATAAAGGTTTGTCTATCTTGTTGATTTTCTGGAAAAACCAACTCTTTATTACACCGATTCTTTGTATTGTGTTCCTAGTTTCTACTTTATTGATTTCAGCTTTCAATTTGATTATTTCCTGGCATCTCCTCCTCCGGGGTAAGTTTGCTTCTTTTTGTTATAGAGCTTTCAGTTGTGCTGTTAATTCTCTAATGTGAATATCCTCCATTTTCTTCATATGGGCACTTAGTGCAATGAACTTTCCTCATAGCACTGCTTTCAAAGTGTCCCATAAGTTTGGATATGCTTTGTCTTCATCCTCATTGAATTCTAGGAAGTTTTTAATTTCTTTCTTTATTTCTTCCTTCACCCAGAAATGGTGCAATTGCACATTGTTCAATTTTCATGAGTTTGTAGGGTTTCTGCAATTTCTGTTGTTATTTAATTCCAACTTTAAAGCACGATGGTCTGATAAGATACAGGGGTTATTTCAATTTTTTATAACTATTGAGGTTTGCAATATTGCTGAGTATGTGGTCAATTTTATAGAAGGTTACATGTGGAGCTGAGAAATAAGTATTTTCTTTTTTGTTTGGATAGAATGTTTTATAAGTGTCTGTTAAACCCAAATGGGTTATAACTTCTGTTAGTTCCTTCCTTTCTTTGTTAAGTTTCTGTCTGGTGGTCCTGTTTAGTGTTGAGAGTGGTTTGTTGAAATCTCCCACCATAAATGTGTGAGATTTTATGTGCAATTTGAGCTTTAATAATGCTTCTTTTACAAATGTGGGTGCCTTTGTATTTGGGGCATAGATGTTCAGAATTGAGATTTCTTCCTGATGGTTTGTCTTGTAATGAATAAGAAATGACATTCTATCAGAATGGAGTCCATGAGATCCCCCTTGTTCAGGTCAGCTTTTTCTGTGGGTTTTTCCATCCTGGTCCTGACCCCTTTGCTCATCACTCCTCCCTGTCTGCAACTGGATTCCAAGAGTTCAGCTCGGTGTTTACCTGGGAAAACAGCATAGGACCAACCCAGATTATCCCCTGAATGTGTTGTTTGTTGGCAGGACTGGGCAGTCCATGGAGCCTCTGATAGTGGGTTAGTATTTATCCCTAGTATATGAATGGACTCTGGGAGCCCATTCCACATAGAGGGATACTCCCTCAGTCATGATTTGGGGGAGGGCCTGGGCCTTGCTCCAAATGATATGACAGACTTTGGAAACTTCCAATGGAAGGTGTTACCCTCTCTGGAGAGCAGAAAGGGGATGGTATGGGGGTAGGTGGGGGTAACAGGGAAGGATGGGAGGATGCCGGAACTTGCTGGAACTGGAAACAAACATATGTACAACAAAGTTGTTTCTAATTTAAATTATATATATGTAATGTATGTATATATATGTATATATATATATATATGAAATGGCCTTCATATCTCATTTGATTGATTTTAGTTTAAAGATATTAGGATTGCTACACCCACTTGTTTCTTGGGTTCATTTGATTGGAAATTCTTTTCCCAACCCTTAACTCTTTTTTTGTCTTTGAAATTGAGGTGTGTTTTTTGTATGTAGCAGAAGGATGGGTTCTGTCTTCATATCCATTCTGTTAGCCTGTGTCTTTTTATAGGCGAGTTAAGAACATTACTATTGAGGGATACTAATGACCATTGATAATTCTTGTTTGTTTTGGATTTGTTGGTGGTGGTATTTTGTGTGGATTTTATTCCATTTTTCTTTTAGACCTTGATAAAGTGGAATTATCTATGTTTTGTGTGTGTAGTTAATTCCCTTGGGTTGGAGATTTCCTTCCAGAACTTTATGTATGGCTGGATTTGTGGATATGTATTGTTTAAATCTGATTTTGTCATGTAATCCATCTATAGTGATGAAAGCTTTGCTGAGTATAGTAGTCTGAGCTGGCATCTGTGGTCTCTTAGTGTTGGTAGAATATCTATCCAGGGTCTTCTGGCCTTCATAGTTTCCATGGAGAAATCAGGTGTAATTCTGATAGGTTCACCTTTATATGTTACTTGGCCTTTTTCCTTTGTTGTTCTTAGTATTCTTTCTTAATTCTGTGTATTTTGTGTTTTGATTATTATATGGCAGGGGGATATTTTTGGGGGGTGGTAGGGAGTGCTAAGTGATGCCTGTTTTGTACTCATAAGGTTATATTAACAAATCAAAATCCAGTTTTCTCAGAGTTCATCCTGGGGAACCAATTAATTTATTGGGCTTACTTACAGGGAATTGGTAAGTGGTTACTGATGGGAGTGCTGGTGACCCAGAAGCAGTCATACTGAAGACTCTTCACTCTATATTTATAAGGGCTTTCCCTTAGGCACATAGGTAGAGCCCCCTTTCTCTAGCATTCCCCAGTCTATCATCCTAGATCCTCCATAAAACTTTAAGGTCTCCTGTAATTAGGACCTAATTAATTGTATAAAACAGCTTGGATGGTCCTGTCTATTTTATCTTTCTGTGACAAGTCTAACTGTGGTCATTTTAGGCAGGCACACCTTAAGGGCACAGTTGTTTAGTTTGGAATATAGAACATGTCTGAGGCACTGTTGTATTGCTGTGAAGATACAATGACCAAGGCAATTCTCACGAAAGAAAGCATTTAATTGGGGACTCACTTACCATTTCAGATATTTAGTCCATTATCATTATGGTGCAGAGCACAGCAGCATGTAGTCAGGCGTTGGGATGGTAGTTGAGAGGTAAAAACTGATCCATAGAGGGAGGGAGGGAGAGAGAGAGAGAGAGAGAGAGAGAGAGAGAGAGAGAGAGAGAGAGAGAGAGAGAGAGAGAAACTGGTCTGGCATGGACATTTGAACCTGAAAGCCCACCCCTAGTGACAAGATCACATCTACTCTGACAAGACTACATCTTCTAGTCCTTATAATCCTTTCTAATAGTTCCACACAAGGCCACATCTTCTAACCCTTATAAGTCTTTCCAATAGTTCCATACCCTGATGACTAAATATTCAAATATATGAGCCTATGGGGACCATTCTTATTCAAACCACCATAGAGTAAAATACTTGAATTCTAAGTGGTAGACACTTGTTTGCTTTTAGCCTGATCTGTAGGACAATTCTAAGTGAGAAGCAACTGCTGTCAAAGAAATAGAACTTTATTTTTAGTACTACATAAGGCTTAAGCTTCTATTGTTGGCTGTGATGTAAACCAAAGTAACTTCTCCTCTCTTGTAGGGGGTGGGCGGCCTGACAGTGCAACCTAAGCAGTAGCTTGAACAAGTGATAGCTAATAAGAAAGTACCAAGCCCTTGTCAGATTGAGGATAGGAAGTTACATATTGCTCCAAGAAAGGTGAAAAGTTCCTCTGACTTAGGATCTCCCTGATCTCATGTACGTTTGTAACAGATATTTAAAATTTTAGATGAGAAAGCAAGTTCTATCAGTATTTAATGTGACTTTGGGGTTATTTTCCTTTGGGGTTTCATTTGTTTGTTTGTTTTTATTTTAAAGAGAGCTATCTGGATTGGGAGAAGCCTCTAAATTTATCATGGAAACACTCAAAATTAAAACAAAGTGAAACATTAAAATTACATAAAGAAAACAACTTGGAGATCTGGTGTTACTTTCTTAGTCTAATATAAAAAGGGGTGCAGTGATGCTCTGAGGGCTCAGTGGAACAGGGAAGTTTTGGTTTATGCCGTGTGGTCAATGTTAATCAAGATGGTATTGAAGTCACATGGGATTTATTCATTTTATGATGTTATTAGCCAAGGTGATTATAAGCCATATGGTTGCTTTCTGCTCATATTAAGCTCAGCTCCATAGTAAAGTGAGCTCATTCTTTATCAGAGCACAAGTCCCTGTGAGATCCAACATCTCACAGATTAGATGTGGACCTTTACATCCTTTTCCTCTAAAAGATACTTTAGTTAGGTTAGTATGAGTATTTGAAATAATAGTACCTATGGCTAGGCAGATAGGACCAAAATAGCAAAATAAACAAAGGAAGGATTTCCAAGGTCTTAACTCAAGGAAGCAGAATCTATATGTAGTTGTTAGAAGGGCTAGAATCAGTGTGAGGTCTTTCTCAAATAGTTTCTGAAGAGTCAGAGAGAAGAAATTTAAGTATTGTTTATTTTCAGTTTAAAACAATAGTGGGCCTCTCTCACACTCAGGGTTGCAAAGGAGACAAAGGAAGGGTGGGAGATACAAGTGCTTGAATCCTAGTGCTAGAGAAATATTCAGGAATCTATAATCATAACCCCAGCTAACACTCCTAGCAATAGTAGAGAGGGTGTCTGAATTGGCCATCCCCTTTAATCAGATTAGTGACTATCCTAATTGTCATTATAGAACCTACATCCAGTAACTGATGGAAGCAGATGCAGTGACCTACAGCCAAGCACTGGACTGAGCTCCTGGAGTTCAGTTGAAGAGAGGGAGGAGGGATCATATGAACAAGGCGGGGGGTCAAGATCATGATGGGGAAAATCACAGAGATAGCTGACCTGAGCTAGTGGGAGCTCACAGACTATGGACTGACAGAGACTGATCTAGACCCTCTGCATGTGGGTGACAGCTATGTTGTTTGATCGGGGGGGGGGGCAGGACTTCCCCCAGGTGCTTGAACTGCCTGCTGGAGCCCACTCCCTATGGTGGGATACATTGCTCAGCTTTGATACAAGGGGGAGGGGGTTGGTCCTGCCTCTGTTTGATATGCCAGAATTCATTGACTCCCCAAGGAAGGCTCTACCCTTTTTGAGGAGTAGATAGTGGTAGGAGAAAGGGAGGGAGGGGAAACTGGGGTTGGTATGTAAAATGAAAAATATTTTTAATCCAAAATGATACAAAAATTAGTCAGTCTCTAGGTGGAAAATAACTTTCAAAACATCACTAAGGAATGCCCCTCCTTCTGGCATCTGGATCAGATTACACCCTGATCCACATGAGGTAAAATCACTGTGGAGCCAGGCCTTTGGGTAATAGTGTAGTTTTTGTTTCTATTCACAGGTTCCTAGTTACTGAACCGTTAAAATTGCATCCTACAATGTATAAACATTAGTGCTAGAAGGAGTGTCTGAGGAGACCTTTCTTGATACAGAGAAGAATAAATTAAAATTACCACTTCTATTCCAGGATCAGGGAAAGGGTGTCAGCAGTTCAATAGTCACACTTTGTATCCTTGTACCACAGTTGTTTTTACTATGGACATCTCTATATAAGGAAATTGACAATAATAAGCTATGCTAGAAATACTCTACCCATTAGCGTCCATATGAGCACAATGTCTTTACTTCCTGGACTGTTTTGTTTTTCCCCTTCTCCCAGCCTGGTCCAGGATGGGGGTTTTAGAGTCCATTGAGACAAACATGCTTGAGTTTGAAGACAAGGAGCCAAATCTCATCTCAAAAGCCCATTTCTTAGTGAGTTCAGACAGCACAGGACAAACATAACCTACATATCATGATTGTTTGGTTTCTGATACCATTGCTTTTGTCCTAGCAGCGCCCATTTGGTGCAATAACACAGGATAAAATTCTACTGTAGCATGCCTAGGATAAATTAAAAGGATTAGTAACCTTATAGACCAGAATCATCGTCATATTCTGGGCAAGACTTAGGTGGTCCCTCCAAAGGGGAAAGTTTCCAGATCACAATTGGACCATTTGTGTCAAAGAAAAAGAGACCCATGTGATAGCAATGCAGACCTGAGGCATACAGGGTAAGCTTCAGGGATTGAGGAAGACAAAGAGATTGGTATGAGGGAAGAGAAGGTGTGTGAAGAGAAGCAGAGTGGGGCAAGGTTTGATGATGAGAATGCTTGTTGGCCAGATCAAAACATGTGAGGGAGTTTTGGGAAAACTGGGCTTAGAAGTTTAATAGATACAAATGACAGAACAAAGGGAATGACAGGAGTTGAGACAAAACTCTCTTCATTCATGTGGCAATAAGGCTGCTGGAAAGTATGCTCCCAGATGGGGTGAGGTCATCAGGTTGTATAGCAGCCACAGCTCAGCCATAATGAGTTTGTAGAATGGAATGACTCTTGGAAAGTTCAGGAAAGATGAGAAATGATAAGGGAAAAGGGCCCCTGGCAAAGGAAGAGACCTGATCAGGCTGGATTCACCAGGAAGCCCTTCCCAGGGTTTTGCACCAAATATAAGAAATGAGTCAGTGGTGGGAAATGAAAGAATAGGCTCAGTTCAACCTCAAAACAAGAGTAGACTTTATAGGTCTCTGCACTTTTCTCTAGAGTCAGTTTTCTCTTCAAACCTATAATGACTCCCTCTTTTATGCTCTCTCTCTCTCTCTCTCTCTCTCTCTCTCTCTCTCTCTCTCTCTCTCTCTCTCTCTCTCTGTGTGTGTGTGTGTGTGTGTGTGTGTGTCTGTCTGTCTGTCTGTCTGTCTGTCTTTCTCTCAATTATTCCTCTGAGACCTACAAGGATGACCCCAACTAACAATCTGAGCAAGAGTGGAAAGGCTACCATAAATGCCCTTCCCTGATAATGAGATTGATGACTAACTTATCTACCATCCTAGAGCCCTCATCTAGTAGCTGATGGAAACAGAAGCAGACACCCACAGCTAAACACTGAGCCAAACTTCTGGAATCCACTTGAAAGAGGGAGGAGTGATAAGAAAATTAGGACAAGACCAGGCTACAGAAACCCACAGAGACAGCTGACCTGAACAAGGGGGAGCTCATGGACCCCCAGACCGATAGCTGGGAAACCAGCATTGGACCAACTCAGACCCCCTGAACATGGGTCTCAGAAGGCCTGGGCAGTCTAAGGGACCTCAGACAGTGGAACCGGGATGTATCCCTGGTGCACAAAAGGACTTTGGGAGCACATTCCCCCTGGAGGGATACTCCCTTAACCTAGAGGCAGGAGGAAGGGCCTAGTCCCTACTCCAAATGACTTGACAGATTTTGTTGATCTCTCCTGGATGGCATCATCCTCCCTGTGGAGTGGGGGGGATGGGATGGGAGGGAGGGAGAAAGGGAGGGAGAGATGGAGGGAGAGAGAACTGGGGTCGATATGTAAAATAAGAAAAATAAAAAATATAAATAAATAAAAAAGAGTGGACTTTATTTGCCTGCGAGGTTGGTGCCTCACCCTGTAGCTTGTATCCAAGGGCTCTGGAAAATGCACCTTGCTGGACCCAAGCATCAGTTGTTGTAGTGGAGAGTAGAGAAAACAGAGGGGCTGGCTTCAACCCAGAAACTACCTTTTTAAAAAATGTAAACTACAGGGTGGGTCAAAATCAAATTGCCTATGACTGAACCTCTTGGTTTCAGGGAATGTGATAAGGTTTGGATACTTCCAGGTTTCTTGAAGTCTTGGACCTTAATTATGACCCTGGTTTGGAGGGGAGAGATTTTTTTAAACCATATTATCTAAAGGGGGTAAAAGGATTTAAATGGATGATATGTTTCTATACTTTAAAGAGTAGTAAAACATTAATACTAATTGGCTGTGATTAGACACATATCATACCAAGTACAGGCATGTTTTACTATTGTTTGCAGCCTCTACAAAAATGATGCAAGGACATAATACTAAAGATATTATGTTAGGTAATATGCTTGAAGATGGAATGAGAATCAATATGAATAACATCTAGATGAAAATACTTTACATACACCCTAAGAGAATATCAGAGACTATTAAATCAAAAACTTAGCAGATGTTGTATATAAATAACTCATTGTTATTCAACAACAACATAGGTAGATTGGCAGTAAATTGTAATAGAAAGCCAGATTTGGTGACACATGTGATTAATTCCAGCACTGGGGAGAAGTAGAAGAATCATCATAACTTTTATGCCAGCCTGCTTTATATAGCAAGTTCCAGACTAACTATGGGTAAATAGTGAAACCTTGGTTCAAATAAATACATTAAATTTAAAAATAAATGCTATCTATCCCTAGTGCATGAATGGACATTGGCAGCCCATTCCCTGATGGAAGGATACTCTCTCAGCCTAGATACATAAGGGAGGGCCTAGGCCCTGCTCCAAATGATGTGACAGACTTTAATGATGCCCCATGGGAGGCCTCACCCTCCCTGGGAAATGGATGGGGGTGGGATGGAGGAGTTGGTGGGGCACTTGGGAGGGAGAGGGACCTGGGATTGATATGTAAAATAAGATTGTTTCTAATTTCAATAAAAATTTATAAAAAAATAAAAATGAACATAAAAATACTCACTGATAAAAAATAATAAATGATAAAGAGAATTTCAAGTTAAAGGCCAGGGTGGGCTACAAAATAAGATCTGACCTGTGTCAGAAAAGATAGGGGGATATAGTGGTGACTAGCTTTAACCAGCACTCAGGAGGGCTAGTCAGGAAAGTGACAAATGAAACATAGTAATGAAAAAGTAACCAAGGAAAGAGATAGACATTATGACCCCAAATGAGTACAGATCCAACATCTAAAACTCAAAATATATGAAACAAACCCAGAGAGAAGTTAAATGAGAAATAGACAAACATATAATTATAGTTGAGGACTTTAGCATCTGTCTTTCAGCAACTGATAAAAATAATAGAAAACAAGAATATAGGAATGGGAAAAATAACAGCCAACAAAATCAGTTCCATATCACCAAGAGCACAGCAGGATACATGTTTTCAAGCTCTAATATAACATGACAAAATAAGCCACATACTTATCCCTAAAGCAAGCCTCAACAACATTAGAGGAATGATAATTGTACAGAGTAGACATTCTGACCACAGTGTCGTAAAACTAGGAATTTATATCAGAAAGATAACAGCAAAAGGTTCTAGGCAATTTGTTACCAAAACATTTCTATATAATCTATGAGGCCTCAAAGGAAATGTAAAAACATAAAAGGCTTTCTTATTTGTAAGTTAGCATGAGAAAATCTTGGAAATTGTCATCCCAACTCATATAAGAAGAAAAGGGGTAAACAAACAAAATTAACAACTTTTCTTAAATACATTGAAGAACTGAGTTTGATGTTAAATTTGACTTGGGTCACATCCTCAATAAGCCAATTAAAATAATCAGATTAATAGTGGAAAGCAGAAAATTATTCAATGTGACCATACTGGGAAGAGTGACGAGATCCATTCAGTTTCTCAAGTCCATCTTGAGGTCCTGAAATGAGATTAAAATTTAAATAGAGGGCCAGAGAAATCCACATCTGAGCTGTCCTGGACAAGGTATGGCTCTGTCCACCTCTGACACATCACTGCCTGGGCTTTGCTCTTGTCCTGTAATGTGGTGTGACAAATTGTTAGATCTGAGTGAAATCTCTTCTTGTGAGATACATTTGCCATCTGGCTTGAGCCTCTTCTTTCTACAAACATGAGATTCCTAGGACAATTCCTATTTCTTTGGGGTCCATTGTTTGATGGTCAGATTGAGAGACAAAGGTGTTTCTTTAAAATATCTATAACAAGCCATGAGATAAAACACTATCCCCTAATTTGGAGGGCTAGACACAAAGATGTAAAGGAATCACAATTTATCAAAGCACAAATCAATGATCAGAATCCTCAAATAGGAACTAGTACAGTATAAAACTTTGATCTTTAATTGAAGAATTGCTGGAGCCTTGGTGTATATAAATTTAGGAGTTACAAAAATACTTTGAGACCTATTGTATTATATGTGACTATAGTAGGTGCTGAAAATGTATTTTTGTACAGTATCTTGTTATATCTTTTACTAATAACAGACATACTTTCCTCATATCTCCCACCCCTCTGTCTTCTCCCTTTCATCCTTCTGTTTACCTTCCCATCAAATACTGTCTCCTTCTTCTGTCCTATCATATACTTGTATATGCATACATTGTTAATCTAGTATGAGAATTCTTTTTCTTTCTGCCATTACTCTCTCTTGTTCAACCCCACAGACATCCATTAGACCCTGTGATTCCCACCTTCCTAGTCTCATCTCTGTACACACACACACACACACACACACACACTTAAATCTAGGTTCTACATATTTAAAAATATGATATTCATCTTTATGAATCTCCCATACTTATTTTGCCTAATTACCTGATGATCTCCAGTTCTTTCCATTTTCCTGAAAATTACATCATTTTGATCCTCATTAGACTTGATAAAACTCTATTGTGTATGCCACATTTTTTTAGCCATTAATCTCTTGATAAGCATAAAGACTAGCTTCATATCATGCTATTGTGAATAGTGTGGCAATAAACAGGGATCTCTGCCATACTGACTTAGAATTTGAATATATATCCAAGAGTAGTATAATTGGATCATATAGTGGTTCTCTTAGTGTCTCAAGGGCATGCCAGTTTACACTCCCACTATCAGTGTATAAGAATCACTTTGCCACACATCTTTACCAGCATTCATTATGAATTGTATTTTTGGTAGTCAATATGACTGAGGTAAGATGGAACTTCAAAGTACTTTTAATTTACATTTTTCCTTTAGTTAAATGGTTAAACATCTCTCAAATGTTTATTGGCCTTTTATCTTTCTCAAGATCTCTGTTCAGTTCATTTGCACATGTACTGATTAGATGTATTTTTTTCTTTATTTTAAATATATTGAGATTATAATATGATTACATTATTTCCCACAAAAGACTCTGGATGGCCAAGGCAATCCTAAACAAAAGAAAATTGCTGGAGATTACCATTCCAAATTTCAAGTTATATTACAGAGCCATAGTAATAAAATAATTTGATACAGGTACTAAAACAAACATGTGGATCAATGGAACAAAACTTTTTACAAAAGCATGAGCACATATAAATTTAGCCCATGTGATATTTGACAAATATTCCAAAAAGAGGTGGAGTAAAGAAAGCAACTTAAACAAATAGTGCTAGATGTTCACATGCAGAATGAGATTAGAACCTTATCTGTCACCTTACACAAAAACTAATTCCAAATGAATCAAAGACCTAAACATGAAACCTGAAACTGTTAGAAAGAAACATAGGCAATACCCTATATGATATAGGTGTAGGAAAGGACTGACTGATACGAATCCATTTCCCCAAGAATCAAGGCCAAGAACTGACAAGTGAGAGCTCATGAAACTAAAAAACTTCTGAACAGCTAAAGAAACAAAGAGGATGACTTCAGAATGTCAGAGACTCTTTGCCAGTTGAACACTGACAGGATTAATACCCAGAATATATAGAGAACTCAGAAAACAGAATAAAAAAAAGACCCATTTAAAAATGAGCTAAGGATCTAAACAGAGAGTTCTCAAAAAAGAACTAAAAATGATTCAGAAATAAATTAGCATATATTAATTATACACAGCAATAGATTTCATTATTTTCTTATTTTATTTTCATAATCCATCTCAATCACCTTCACCTCCTATTATCCTCTTATCCTTCTCCTATTCCTGCTGATCCTCTTTCTCTTCCCCACGAGTACTTCTTTTTACTTTCTTGTCTTTTCTTCTTTCTTCTCTCCCCAGTGTGTGTGTGTGTGTGTCCCAATCCCTGGAATTTCATTAGGGTTGCTTACCCAGGAACATGGATAAGAGTGTGTTTATAGGAACGTGGGAACCTTACTACTCAAAGAAAATGTCTTTCCCTTCCCTAGCAACCATTAACGATGTGCAAATCCTCCCATAAGCTCCTTCTGCTATGAGACAGGCTCTTGATGGAGACCAATGTTGAGCATGTAATCACAGCTGCTGTGAATCTTAGAGTGCTACATCCAAATTTGTGTCATGCCCCCTAGTCAGATTTTTTTCACCATTCTCCCTTCTTCCTCTGGCTCTTGCATTTTTTCTGACCTTTTATTCATCATATTTCCTAAGCTTTGGAGGGGGAGATATTGATGCTTCATTTGGGGGTTAAGCATTCAACAATCACTTATTCTTAGCACTTTGACCAATTGAGTTTATGCAATTCCTTATGGCACTGCAAAAAAGAAGCTTCTCTAACAAAAGTTCACAGTGGCATAAACAATTGTTGAGAAGACAAAGTGATAGGTATGTCATTTCTATTCATAAAACAGCAGAAGCTTTCCCACTAGGGTCTATGAACTCCTTTAACACAGGCTTTTGACCAGGTTAACAGTATGATATATAAATTCCCATCCATGATATGGGCCTCAAACACAAACAGAAAAGCTGGTTTTTATCCCAGAGGGAGACAGGATGCTGGTTCCACTTTTGTTTGTACATCTAAAATCAATGATTTAGTTATTTATAAAATTAGGTGTGTACCATTTCTATCATTTAAAGGTAATTAAAGGAAGGAAAATGATAAACTTTGGAACTGTGATTTTGACTATGTTTCTAATGCTATATATGTTAATCTGGAGTATTATGTCTAAGTAAGAAGGTAACACCTTCAGACTAAACCTTCTGGGTGAGTATATGAGGAGATTCTTTTATAAGACACGAGATCTTCTTAAGTTTTAGAAAAGATGACAGAGAGCTCATT
Organism: Cricetiscus sungorus; assembly: GCA_030556225.1. NCBI lineage: Eukaryota > Metazoa > Chordata > Mammalia > Rodentia > Cricetidae > Cricetiscus > Cricetiscus sungorus. Next base: position 6,513,458 of record JANBXA010000126.1, read on the forward strand.
CCAGTATATTTTCCCCTAGGCATTCTAGTCTTCAGTCAATAGAGAATGAGGTGATACATTGTAGAGCCCTGGAGAAGGGACAATATAGAGAGTTTCATTTGGGAGAAGAAAGTAAAGATACAGCCCAGAGGAAGGTGAGATAGTTAGGTAAAGCTGGGACTTCTTTGCCCCATTGTGGTGCGTAAGAATGTCTACTGCTCAGTGCCCTTATCTCCATGTGCTAGTGAACACTGTAGCAGAGTATGTGAGGACATACTGAGAACATGTTTTAGCCTGACCAGATGCCTATCTGTCAAACAGCCCTTCTAGGACATCCCTGTGGCAGCCCCCCTCCTCTTGCTGGGATCACTCCCAGAATGTCACTGGTAAGATAACACAGTCAAGGGAGGGAGAAGGAGGGCTGACTAAAAATAGCCACCTAGAATAAATCAGCCTAGGGACCAATGCCTAGTCTTTCCACTGGGAACAGAGGGCCTAAACAGCTCCAGCCTAGGGTGGTAGTGGCTCTCTGAAGAGGGTCAACTAGGGCCTTTGCACTTCACAGAGGGGCTAGGACTATAACTTCTGTTCAACACAAGCTCAAGCTGAAGTCCTGTGAGTATCTCGAACCTAACTTTCAATTCTGTCAGGGAGGTGTAAGTCTTGCTCTTTTTGTTGGGGCCAGCATTAGGGAAAGCTGAGAAGACAGAAGGGAAGAGCCTTTAGAAGGAAGGAAGATCGTGGAAGCTTCTTGCTTTATCTTATCTAAAGTATGCCTGTGGTTTTTTGTTACTTTGTTTTGTATTGGTTTGGTTTCAATTTCTAAATTTTTATTTCAAAATGTTTTCTGTCTAATTTTAGTTGTGGCAGTGCTTTTTGATACAAGATTTTACTCTACAGCATAGCCTGGCCCTGAACTCTTCCTAAATGGACACCCTGCTCCGGCTTCCTAGTGCTAGGATTACAGTGTGGATGCATTTATTTATTCAGGAATATGTGTGGTTATCTGCCACAGAGATAAGGTTAAAAGTTTGGTTGTCTTCTCTACATGGTGTTTGCATGACCTGGAGTATGCAGTACAGTGGCCTTTAGGCCATGAGGACAGAGTTTCTCAAGATGGAATAAAAAAGGTAAAGCTTAAAAATAGCCCACTAATGCCTTAAGGAATGTTCTAGCTCCCATGAAACCATCTACGCTCTCTACAAGAGTTCTTATTCTGGGTACATGAATTCTAAGAGGGCCTTAGATAAAATACGAAGGATTTAAAAAATTTGAAAATATAAGCAATTGCTTTTTGTCTCCTAACCCCTAACCTCTAACTGAAACTCAGCACATTTTTCTGAGATAAAGGTAGGCAGCAAGTGGTGGTAGTGTTACAAGTTTGTATGACTTGGTCACCAGAATAAATCACAAGCATATAGTATTACAATGTGGCAGAGGTCCTGGAATTACATTGACCGTCAACCACCACTTACAAATTATTAATAGATCTTGTTGTCTATCATATCATAGTGTTAAAATGGTTTGATGGCAACATTTTAAGATATTTGGTTCTTTGATTATGTATGTAGTACTTTATATACTAGAAGCATAACAAAAAGGACCCATGACTTTGACTTTACCTCTATCAGGGTCACAAAGGAAATGTTTAAAATAACTGCACTACAGCGATGAAGAAGAAGTTCTTTGTTTACAATGTACACATGTTAACTGTTTATTAATAATCTAGAGCAAGGTAATGCTACACAGTAGACTAGCTGAATTTTCTAGTTCTTATCTAATTGAGGCACAGTTTACTCAAGTGCAAGCAGCCATGATTTCTTCTGCTCTGGGGCTCATTATAATATAAACTGTACTGTGAATTCACTGTATGACTTAGGTGAGAACCTCAGCATTTCCTCCACCAGACCCAAGTCCCCAAAATGAAACAGGAAGAAGGGAATCCCAATGGACTACCAGGAGAAAAAATATGTAAATGGAACTTCCATTACAAAAGTTCCTGGAATGCAATGTGATGCTCAAAAGCTAAAAGCCACAGTGTTACTACACATGAAGCAAGGGAGAGGGGTATGTGTTTCATGTTATAATATAAAAACAGGGAGAGTGAGAAGTAAGGAAACCTAGATTGTTTTCTAATTCTGGTAGAATGCATCTGGCTGACATAAGGCACTTTACAAATGTACTAACTTCCAAGCTCTAGTTTCTACCATCTTCAAAATGAGAGTATTATTTATGCTACAGTGAAATATCTTTGAAAAGTACATACTTATAGATATATTCTGGGTTCACAATAACAAGATAAATTTACAATAACAATGATATGATATTAGAAAAGTCCCTGGAACCTGCTAAGTTTTGAATTCCCCATCTCTAGGGTGAAGAAATTAACTTATCAGTAAGATCCTTTTCAACTGAGTTTTTAAAGCATTAATTAGGAAGCAATAATCATAGAAAACCACAACATACATACTATAGTTGTTTTTCTAATGTGTTCCCTAAAGTAATTGATAAAAAGATTCATTATGAAAAAATAGGTATAGAAGGAAAATAGTATTATAAGATTAAGTATTTCTTTCCTGAAGCATGAACTATCATTTGTGCTTATCAATGAGGAGACATAACCAGAAAGTAGAGAATAGTCATAGAAATCAATAATCAAAGCCAGGTGTCATTGTGCACCTCTTTAAACCCAGCATTGGTGAGGCAGAGACAGATGGATCTCTGTGGGTCCTAGGCTAGTCTCGTCTACATAGCAGGTTCCAGGACAGCCAGGAGCTCCAGAATGACTTTGTCTTAAATTTTTATTTTAAAAAATAGGAAAGAAAAAAGAAATCAGTAATTATCACAATTTCAAGCTAATTTAAATATGTCTTCATTCACATATGGTGAATGCACATAGTGTTTGGTTTCACAAAAATATTTTTTTCAAATGTGTTATGCCCTTTGACCATATTTGCCCCACTATCATTTTTTCTCTCCACCTCTTACCACCTTCTTTCCCCATTCTACCTCATTCTCCCAAAAAGTCTGCTTCTACTTTGACAAACAGACCTAAGTAATTTTAAGTATTGTATAAATCTCTAGGATCCACAAATGAGAGAAAATATATTTCTCTGAATCTGACTTATTTTGCAAATATGATGTCCAGTTATATCAATTTTCTTTAAAGTGACATAATCTTATTTTCCTTTATTGCTGAATAAAGCTCCATTGTTTACACACAGCACAGTTTCCTTACCATCAAGTTATTGTTGGATACCTAGGTTGATTCCACAACTTGGCTATTATGAATAGTACAATTATTGACATAGATGTGTAAATACCTCTTGGCATGTTCACTTAGAGTCAGATATATACCCAGGAGTATTACTGGGTCATATAGTAGTCCTATTTTGAGTTTCTTTTTATTCTAGATATTTATACCTTGTTAGGTATATAGCTAGCAAATATTTACTCCTGTTCTGTAAACTGTGTCATCATTCTATTAGCAGTTTCTTTTACTGTGAAAAAAACCTTTTACTTTTATATAATTACAGTTGTCAATCCGTTGTAGTTATTTCCTGTGCTATTGAAGTCCTTTTCAGAAAATCATTTTCAATGCTGATCTCTTGAGGTGTTTTTCTTATTTTTCTTCAAGTAGTTTGAGAGTTTCAAATCTTACATTAACGTCTTCCATACATTTTTAATTTATTTTTCTGTACGCTGACAGATAGGGATCTAGCTTCATTCTGCTACATGTGGATATCTAGTTTTACCATCACCAAATCTTGAACAGGTTGTATTTTCTGTGATTTAGTTCTTTTACACCGTTGTGAAGAATCAGATAGCTGTAGCTGTGTTGATTTATTTCTAGGTCTTGCATTCTGTTGGACTATGTGTCTGTTTTTGTGATAGTGTCATGCAGATATTGTTTTGTGGCTTTGTGTTATAATTCAGAATAAGCCTTTGATAGCTATAGTATAGGTGATTCTTTTGGCTGTTTGGGGCCTTTTTATGCTTCAGTATGAAATTTAGGATTATATTCCTTTTTTTGTGAAGACCATTGTTGGAATTTGGATTTGTATTGAATTAAGTCTGTAGATTGTTGTTGGTAATATGGCTATTTTCACAACATTAATTCTTCCAATCCATGATAACTTGAGGTATTTCTATCTTCTGCTGTCTTAGTCAGTTTCTTTGTTTAGTTATACAATTTTCACTAAAAAGGACTCTTCTATCAAAGTTTATACCAGGATATACTTCTGTCTTAGGGGTTCTATTGCTGGGAAGAGACACCATGACCTTGGCAGCTCTCACAAAGAAAAAACATTTAATTGGAATGGCTTTCATTTTCAGAGGTTTAGTCCATTATTATCATGGGGTGACATGGTGACATGCAGGCAGACATGGTGCTGGAGAAGTAGCTGAGACTTCTTCATATGAATAGGCAGGCAGCAGGAAGTGGACTGTGGCACTGGGTTATGGCTTTAGCATATACACAACCTCATAGCTAACCTCCATAGTGACATAATTAATCCAACAAGACCACACCTACTCCAACAAGGCCACACCTCCTAAGAGGGCCAGTCCCTTCAGAGGGCCATTTTCTTTCAAACAACCACACCTTTGAAGCTATTGTGAATGAGATCGTTTCATAGTTTCTACTGAGTTCATTATCTGTATATAGAAAGGCTGTTGAGTTTTACCTGTCAATATTTTATCTTACTATTTAGATGGGTTTTTTTGTCAGTAAAGTCTTAAGGGATTGTTACCTGGTCTGAAAATATGCAATAAGGTTAAGTTGACTTCTGCCTGTACAGATAAGTTAGTTGATTTCTGCCTTCTTTTCCTTTTAAAACAGTCTTTTCTCATTTTACATACCAATTCCAGTTCCCACTCCTTCCCCCAACCCATCCTCATCCACTCCTCAAGAGAGGGTAAGGCTTCTCATGGGGAGTTGACAAAGTCTGGATTTTCAGCCTTTTTATGTTGCTTTTACTTCTTTGTCTTATTGGTCAAGCTAAGTCTTCAAGGACTATGTTAATTTATTTTTTCTGTTTTTTTTTTTTAAAACTTTCTTTTTATTTATTCTCTGTGTCCTTTACATCATGCATCTTGATCCCATTCATTTCCGGTCCCTTCATAAATGCCCTCTGCCCCTGCAACACCCACCCCAATAAAATAAAATTTAAGAGAAAAAAGTAAAAAGGGAAACTATTGTTATGGAAGTTGTAGAATGACATAGTGAGTCATGAACCCTTATATCTGTACATCTTTACTTGCAAGTATTCAGTACAAAGGGTCATTGGTCTGTTTTGATGCCTCTGGTTTCTGTTACACTATTGATGCTGGGCCCTCACTGGGACTCCTCTTGGATATCCTATTGTTGCCATGTGTTGTGGAGATCCTGCAGGTTTGAGTCTGCAGAAGGCCCCTTCTTGTACTCCAGCAGATCACAGATGGGTTGCATGTTGGGGTGGACCAACTCAAAACCTGGTTCTTGCCAGCTCTACTCCATCTTCACCACCAGGGTGAGCTTACCAACATTGCCCCAGTTAGTTCACCCTTTGTAGTGATGAGCAAAGGTTGGGGCCAGTTGTTCTGCTTTCACACCCTCAGGATAAGCTTCCCCATACCTATACCTCTACTGTGTCAGGCAAGGTACAGAGACCACTCAGCTGAGTGCTGTAGCTGGTGAGTGACAATGTCACATGTCTTGATCATATGACCTCAGGGGACTAATATTTATTAAAAATAGAAAAAAATCAACCCTTTATCTCCTTTCTGTTTTTAATGAAAATGCTTTGAAATTTTCTCTATTTAGTATAACAATGAATATAGATTTGTCATATAGCCTTTATTTTGCTGAGTTATATTCTTTTTATTCCTAGTTTTTTCAGAGAATTTATCATAAGGGGATGTCAGACTTTGTTTCAAGTATTTTTTTTACAATCCACTGAGATAATTGTATTTCCTTTATGCCTCTAACATTAAACATTTCTATATTTTTCTAATCACTGAGTCTACTCTTCAGTATGATCTTCTCTTGCCTTTCCATGATTTTTTACCTCTTTTTTTTGAGTCAAGAATGAGATGTTTTCTTTCAGATTCCTGAAGACTTAGGAGAGTGCTGTTGGACCCTATTCTGCCATCTTCCAATTCAATCTGACCTATATGTCATTAAAATGATAAAAATGGAACTTGATTATTAGCTATGGAAAACCATGTTCAGGCACATTTTAACCAATTACTCCAATTGCTATTATTATCATCTCTGTAGTGATAAAGAAGTTCATGCAAAGAAATCAAGACTTCACTAGGCCCCAGTTACATGATTGAAACTCAACTCCAGACCTGTGTTTTCCCTACATGACCTCATCATCTGCAATAGGGGTAAAACAGATCCCTATAAAAGCTAGTAAAGTTATATGAACATAAATTATAAAGAAACTAACTCAACAGATGTATAGTGGCTTGGTCTGGGTTTAAGCTAAGTCCCTTATTAGGTCATAGGTGACTTATAGAGGCCTAGAGATTATTGAGGGAAGAAGAGTTGAGGTTTGAGTCAAAACTCTAGACAGAGAATGGGATAAGGCTTTAGTCAAAAGATGGAGAAGCAGAAGGTTCTGAAGAAGTATAAGCAATCAAACACGCTCTTGATTGAGAACAGTCCTGAGGAAGAAACTATTCATCACCATAAGGAACTTGCTCTGGAGACCTGTTGTTTCTGCAATATACTTGCCTTCATTTTAATTATATTCTTTGTGATGCTACCTCTTAATCAATACTCTTACCATATATTTCTTAAGTACCTCTCTTCCTGAAACCCAGAAGAGAGAAGGTTACAGAAAGATCAGAAGAGGGATGGTTTTTGGTCATGGATGATGGATGTGAAGAAGCTGAAATTCATCTAAAATGACAAGAGATTGAGTTGAGACTGTTATTAGAGTGCCCATGGATGCCAGCTTGATACCACAAATTCTCATTCTATTGAGCTGCTCACTAGCAGACCCAAACTAGCTCATTAATATCACATTCTCAACTGAGGAAGACACATCTCTCAAGTCTCTAGCCATTATTACCAATAGTGAAATGCCAGACAGATATAAAATCCTTGCCATACACTTGAGTCACTAATGGCACATGGATAAGTACAAATGTGTCTGTTTGTACATAAATTCTAATTGCAATATTTTTGAAATCTCCAAGAACTCAGGGAAATCTTCTGAGAATTAGGAGTTTCAAGGACAGACAGAACAGTATATGCTAAGTCACCAAGCTATGAAATGACCTATTTTGACAGACATCTTGAGTCTTAAAATACAATTGAAACTGAGAAACAGGACCCCGATAGATGAGTTCCCTAATGGTGAACGTCAGAAAATAAACATAGATTTTTGATAGGGATGCTTAGTCTGTCTCCCTCTTTTGTTCCCCACAGATCAGTAATTGTTGCTTCACAATGAAAATAGTGCTATTCCAATAAACCAGAATGAACCTCATGGATATTGCCAAGATCTTCTCTCTTCTGCAGCCTGAAAAGGAAGAGGAGGACACTGACACCGGAGAGAAGCAGGCTCTCAATCAAGCTGTATATGAAAATGACGCCTGTACCCTGGACCACCTTCTACACCAGGAACGCTATAAACGGTTCATCAACAGCAGGAGTGGCTGGGGAATACCTGGAACACCCTTGCGTTTGGCAGCTTCTTATGGTCACTTGAACTGTGTGAAGGTTCTCCTGGAACATGGTGCTGATGTTGATAGCTTGGATGTTAAAGCACAAACACCACTTTTTACTGCTGTTAGTCATGGCCATCTGGAATGTGTGCGCATGCTTCTAGAAGCTGGTGCCTGTCCTAGTGGTAGCATCTACAACAATTGCTCTCCTGTTCTCACTGCCTCACGTGATGGTGCTGTTGCTATCTTACAGGAGCTCCTAGGGCATGGTGCAGAGGCCAATGTCAAAGCTAAACTACCTGTCTGGGCATCAAACATAGCTTCATGTTCTGGCCCCCTCTATTTGGCTGCAGTCTATGGGCACCTTGACTGTTTCCACCTGCTTTTGCTCTACGGGGCAGATCCTGATTACAACTGCACTGACCAGAGCCTCTTAGGTCGTGTTCCACAACCCCGCACACTTCTTGAAATATGCCTTCATCATAATTGTGAGCCAGATTACATCCAGCTTTTAATAGATTTTGGAGCTAACATCTACCTTCCATCTCTCCCCTTGGATCCCTCACAAGATGATAAAGGCATCAAATTGCTGCTACAAGCCCGAGGTGAGTGGTGATCATGCATACCTTGTAGACTTCTTTATTGCAAGTCTCAGGGTTCCAAATCATCTAAGCCCTTCCCTCTGAGTTGAACCAGGGACAGCTCCCTCTTCTTCATTCTCCTGGGCTCCTGTGGAGAAAAGGTTAAAGATTACACATTAGTGAAAGGGTCACTAAGATGGGGTATACAGAAATCATTTATAAAATTTCTCGTTTTAGATCTTCCAGTAACAGACTGTTTTGATGCTCCGGGCTTCTCTTCTCTAAGCCTCAGTGTTTTCCCATTGTTACCTTGCATTGGGAGACAGTTGGAACAATTCTTAGAAGGGAGAGGGCATTAGGACTGTAGCAGCCACAGCAGAGTAGATGTAGGCTTGGAGAGGATAAGTACACTGAGAATTGGTGCTCATAAACTCTTTCTTGTTGCTGTAGCCACTCCACGATCACTCCTGTCTCAGGCCCGTTTAGTTATCCGCAGATCCCTGTTCCAGGCCAAGCAGCTGCAAGCCATCGACCAGCTGGATATCCCCCCGGTGTTGATTAGCTACCTCAAACATCAATGAAAAGTTTTCAACCCTCCAAGGAACCCATGATACCTCCCAAAGACACCTGGTAAACCAGGGAGCTTGAGTATAATACAACTCATGACTTCTCTGGTGTGTTATCCTCCACAATAAAGTCCTCAGTAAAGTAAGTCCTGCTGGCTATGGTGTCTGCTGTTGAGTGTGGGAATGGGGGAGGGTCATGGGGAAAGGGTATGATTTGCCATAGGGAAGGATGGCCAGAATTCTGTTCCTGACAAGCATAGAGATCTTGTGGGCTGAAAATGAAGAGAGGAAATTGACCCATTATGGCACCTTCTCAACAAGGCTCTTGGTAAGAGTTTGCTGCCCCGGTGTGAAGCTTTTTAAAAAATATAATTATATGGAAGACTCCAAGTGGACTTGGATTCCAAATGTTTCTTCTAGTATCTACTCTAGCCCATGTTAACTATTCTCAAAGTCAGTATCATTATCTCTATCTGGGTTAGGGGCTAGACAATTATGCCCATTGGAACAGGGTACAATCTTCTGTGGTATGTGAAACACAGATTCTCTGGTTACCCCTAAAAACATATGGACACTGAGCATGTCAAAAGACTTGCAGTTGAAACTATTATTGGTATACACAAAATACTCAACAATGAGGAGGGACTGAAACAGCCCCATTTTCTACATGAACTTACTGAGATACTGGCAAAATTAAATGTCCGTGTTTTGGGTCAAAGCAGCTCTCCAGAATACTTCTAGGTATTCTTTTTTCTAGTTGCCAATTCAATCTTCCTTGGCCCTTTTTTTCTTGTCACTAACCCTCAGTGAGAATCTAATAGCCCCATTCCCTAAACTGTCAATGTCAACTTTCCAAAAGTCTGAGTCTTAAGTACTTTAAACTTCAGCTGAGCTCTAGATCCTTGCCTGTGGAAGAGAAATCTAACAAAGTGTAGCTTTTGGCTTCTAGCCTGCTTGCTAGATCCTTGCTAACCAGCCCAATAAGTAGACTTTCTTTATTCAGTATAAAGGCAGTGTATTTAGGCCAAGAATAGTATCTGGTAAAATGACCAACTTGCAGTGCTTTAGATTGTAGATAAACTGCTTCAAAACTGCCACTTACTGTATTTTAGCATCCTTGACCTCACTTAATTAACAATGAGTCATTCTTTCTAATCAGAATTGCCCTCTTTTCCAGAAATTATATTCCTAGAAATGTATGGGTTGGCTCCACAGAATTTCCTTATTCTGGACAAGGAACTGTATTTCAGAAGTCATATCACCCCTGGTTTCTTTCCCTTTGTTCCTTTCCTGTCTTCTTTCCTGTCCATTTGTTTCTCTTTATTTACATTTCCAACCTTAAGTTTATTGCTACCTATATGTAAAACATTAAAATGTATGTGTATATAAAGTACTACATGGTATTTCAATATAGTTATACATTGTCCAATGTTTGAATCAGGTTAAGAATATTATTTCCTTACATATTTATAATTTATGGTAAAATTAGCTTTTCCAGTTTTTTGAACTGTCTATAGTGCAGTGATACTATCAATAGTTACTCTAATGTGAATTACCAAACCAGAACTTCTTGGCCATTTTAAAACTAATCACCATTCTATTTTTAACATCTATGAAATATTTAACTTATTTTATAATTCACATATGACTTAGATAATTGAGTGCTTTTATTCTATGCCTGACTTATTTCCCTTAACCTCATGAGTAATAATTGTTATTAGAGGCTGAAGGCATGTGGAGAAATGGAATGGGAAATCACTAATTAAAAGATCTAATTTCCAGATAGACAGGAGACTTTGAGATCTGTAGTATACAGAGTAACTATAGTCAATAACCATGCAGTATGTTACTCGAAATGATTAAAAATAAAATTTACATGTCAAGCCATAACATTATAGGCAAATAATGAAAATATTACATTGTTTCTTTCTCATTTTCATATAAAATTGTGGTTTGTTAACTATATTTTTCAAAAGAAACCTAAAAGTTATTTTCACTTTTACAAATACTTTTTATATGCTGGAGAATTTGTTCAAATAAATATTTTATGTAGATTAACTCATTTGACAAGTTATCATACTTATGGCCATTTGACAGATTAAAAAACTGAGATCCAGTGTTGTTAAATAACTGATTACAAAAAGGTAGTCACTCACAAATCTACAGAATGGGGTGAATGTACCTAGCTAGACAACATCCTACCTGGGCCTTTATTAACTAGCCATTTTCTAAATTAGCTATTCTGACTCTGTGCAGTATTGGCTAGCTTCCTTAACTCCACCCCCCCCACAGACACACACTACATACTGCTTTTCTTCTCACAAGCAAATTGGAACTTTAGTGTGTCCTACATTCCAGAGCAGGTAGGTATGAGATCTTCAACTCCCATGGCAATATACTACTGAATCCTCCTATGTAGTGAGATATTCACCTTGTATGCGCCTGTGGCTTAGACCCCGCCCATTGGGGGTGGAGACAAGGCCAGATGTGACCTGGGGGAAAAGACTGAGGAGGGGGTTGGAAGCGCTCTCTTGCTGGTGGATGCTGAGAAGATAGGATCCTGTGGAACCCGCAGCGTTCATCTATGTTGTGAGTTATTTCTCCGTGAATAAACATCTATTCGGCCTAATTGTTTATCCTGATCCTTATTAAACAGCAATACTCCTATTCTTCCTTCTTGTCTTAGTCTAAGACAAGACTAACCAAGACTAAGTATAAATACTCAGGATTCCATCTATCACCAGCCACCACCCTGCACCAGATTATCTTTCCTTTTTCTTTTTAATTTTAAATTACATATATTTGATTTACTTGTTGTGTGTATGCCACAGCACATATGTAGAAATCACAGGATAATTTTGTGGAGTCATATCTCTTTCCACCTTTAAGTGGGTCCTGGGAATGGAATTCAAGTAGTCAGGCTTAGAGGCAAGCACATTTACCTACTGAGCCAAATTCTTTGTCTTCTGTGTAACTGATCTCTTTTTCACAGGATACAAACAAGCTTACATGCTTCTAACATGTAGAAACAAACATGCACCTCAGGGCCCTCTCTAGTCACTACCAAACTTCTATAACAAGGAAACTATTTTCTTTTTCTTCTAGCTCAACTGAGCTTGGGCCGACAATGTGCCTGATACAGCAGGATAAGATTGGAGAGCCTTGAGCTTAGTTGGGGTGGGTTTTTTTTTATCATAGCAGAGGTTGGGGGAGTGGATTTTTAAGGTTCAGGACCCCTGATTGGCTGACATTCGTCTAGGGGTGTCATAGCAAAAAAAGGATGGGTGTGTGTTGGCTAAAGCATCCAGTGCCAATGGTTGGAACATTAGGTAGGAAACTATTTTCTTGATCCATACTGGTTGGTTTACATCCCACTTCTGCTTCCAGCTGGCATTTCCCATATCACCAGTGAATTTCTAGATCCATACCCTAGGGTATATTTTTCTTTCACAATCTTCATCACAAGGTACCATCACAGTCTTCAGCTACTTCTGTTTTCAAAATACATGCAGAGTCCAAATACTTCTCACCACATCACTGCCTTTCACCTAAGTCATTAATAGAGCCAGTACTCTCTGCGCCCTTTTCCACTCTCTTTTCTCCATTATATTCATTACTACATGGCCTAACTATATATTGTATAGAAGTATTTTGTTTACTATGTTAATGTTTTCATTATCATAATGGAAGACAATGAAAAACAGCAATAAAAATAGATAAATAACAGACATTATATATTAGGCAGTAGTATTGTTATGGATGAGGAAAGTGAAGGCAATGGAAAAGGGAATTGTTATATGTCATGTCCAAGCGAGATCTCACTGAAAACGACATTTGATCACACACCTGAAGGAAATTAGGGATAAAGTATGCCCGCTTTCAGATGTCAATCACCATAGGCAAATGGAACAAGTTCTTTTCCTATCTTTCATTCTCTCTTCCTCTCCTCTTCTTTGTCTTATTACATAGGGTTTTGTTTCTAAGACAGGCTCCAAACCTATGATCTTTCTCCATTACTTTCTCCTGAGTGTAGGAATTGTGTGTATCACCAAGTATGTTTCAAAGTTATGATTTTAACTTTGTTTGCAGTGCCTGAGATTAGGATCAGAAGCTTGCTTATACTGTTCAAATTCTCTATCATTGATCTATATCAATGATATAGTCACTGATTTCTGACACTTCAATCTCAGAATGTCCCAGACACAAGCACTACATTTTCTTGATCTGTATCTATAGTCTCTGAAGGATAGTAGCATTTGGCAGTTCTTGCCCAAATTGGGAAGTGTAAAGTATGGATCCTCCTCTATTAGAACAGCTACCTGTAAAGAGAGAAGTGTCTAGTTTATTACTCTGGATGATAATATGTTTCTTCAGTGGCACTGAACTAGGCAGAGAGGAAGTATTCAGTGAAAGGAATCATCACAGTTTTCTGATGTCAGGATTTTCCAATACAGATGAAAAGGAGTCACAGCTCCCTACTGAAAGCTCAACAGGTTAAATGGGTCCCCTAGTTTAGGGGACATCAACTAATGCCAAAACATGATTTGTTACTTGAAATATGCAAATAATTTCAGGACTAGCGACTATAATAAAACAGTTAATTTTTTATTAAAGAAAAACCAATAGAAGCTTAAGCCTCATTCGTGATTAGCAGAAAAGGAGGCACTCAGAAGAAAGCAAGACATATCCAATTGTAGGTATGAGCCCATTGGGGGAGTCTTAGCTCATTGTTTTTAAAATAGGCATATATAAGATTTTAAAGTTTCTGTCTTATCACTGTCAGGTTTCAGAGAGTCACATAACAAGATTACAGATGAGAAGGTAAATGTCTATCTCACAAGGAAAGTAGGATATATTTACTATAAATAGAGTTGTTTGGAGTTATCATGGAAAGGAGAGAGGCTCTATCCAAAGACATATACATACAGGCATTAATTCTGGTTTATTGCACTTGAACATAAAATATGTGTGGAAAGAATACTATGTATATGGTAGAAACTGTTGCCATGTCCAAAATCAACTTGGGGACAAAAAGGTTTATTTCATTTAAAAATTCCCAGGACACAATCTATCACTGAGGGAAGTCAGGACAAGAGTTCAAGCAGGAACTTAAGCAGAAAGCATGGAGGAATGTTTCTTTCTAGTTCACTTTCCTGGCTCATGCTTAACTAGTTTTAGTATACTGCCCCGGTCCTCTTGCCTTGGGCAAGTAGGGTCCAAGTGGGCTGGTCCTTCCCACATCAATCAACCAGTCCCTTACTAACAGGGCCATGTTTTGGGCAATCCCTCAATTGTGGTTCCCTCTTCCCAGGTGACTCTAGGTCCTGTCTACTTGACAATAAAAACTAAGCAGGACATCAGCCTTAACAGCAAATGTTGTTGCTTGTGCTTGAATTCTTTCTTCTATGTTATTGAGAGGTTTCAACCAGACTTCAGGGTGAGAAGTTCCTTCCCTTTGTACCCATAATTTTTTTGGCTTTTCTCTTTTCACTTTTTAACTGAAAATTACTTTTTTTCATACAACAAATTCTGATCATGGTTTCGTCTCCTCCAACTCCGTCACTTAAGGTTAGGCCCCATACCCAGCAGTAGACAGAGAACACAAAATTAACTCAATAGTATTTTATAGATTTTTTTTTGTCACATATTGTTTTGATTGGGCATGTTTTTTGAAAAAAATTTACTGGTCTTTTACTTGTATATTATAATTTTTCTGTCCTTTTAGCTTGCTTCACTGGCCCTTGAGCTTGATATTATATCTAAAAATGTCTCATTTGACAATGTTTAGCAAATATATGCTCAGCATTGTTTATTTTTAAACTATATTGGGTACTAAGGGTATAACAGTTACCAAGAGAAGCTTAGTCTGGTTTGCAGAATCATAAGAAATCTGTACATAAGTAAATAAGGTTCCTGTATGCTTCTTTTATAAAAGTAATTTCAAAGATACTATAAGCCTTGTAACTTTGAAAATATCTACATTATATCCAAAAGAGACCAATGATACAGTTAGTGGTGTTAATAACAATAATACCAATAGATGACATTCATTTAGGTTTGTATGTATCAGGCTTTAGTCACTTACGCTTATTACAGCTCCATGACATGTAACTTAAACAATAAGATACTACGTGTGAAATGTTTCCCATAGTTGTGCATTTGAGCATTTGTTCCAAAGTTGATAACACTGCTTTGAGAGTTGTAAAAACCTATCCAAGCTGAAGAAGGGTACATGGAGGGGCAGGAATTGAGGCTTACAACCTTGCCCTGGTTCTGCCTCAACATCTCTGCTTTCAGGTAAGTTATCACATAATGAGCATCTGCCACACCCTTTTGCCACCATGGTACAAAATTATCTTACCACCATGATAAAACCGAGAGTCAAAATAGCTCATACTTTAAGTTGTTTCTTTTAGGTATTCTCTCACAGTGACAAAGAAAGCCTCTAACACAGAAATTAGCTTATCAGGAGTGGAGGAGTCATTGGTGAGATAAATTTGACCCCACGGATTATAGGCTGTTAAAACTTCTTTGTAGGAGGAATATGGAAAGTGTGAGCCACAGAAGCACAAGAAGGTTATAAGCAGAGTTTAATGAGAAATTCTGGCCCAAATCTGAAAAGCCAGAATACTGATGGAAATGTGGACAGTGAAGTCCAGGTTCATCAGGTTTCAGAAGGAAAAGGGGTTTCTGTCAGAAATTGGTCTACATTTGTGCTATGTTCTAGCAAAAAAAAATATTATCTTTTGCCAATGTCCTGAAAATCGCAGGCTGTACACAGAGTAATGGAATAAGTTGTTTAGAGAAAGTTTTAGTACAGAATAGCATTCAGGTTACTCCTCATTGCTCTTAGCCAGTCAGCAAGATTTACAGTACAGAGAACAAACAGATAGCAGAGCAAAACTACATGAAAAATGTGCAGTTGGAAAGGAAAGTGCTAGAGAGGGATGAGAGCTAGTTCAAAGTCGTGAACACAGTAGCTGCAGATAGAGAAATTAAAGGAAATTAAAGGAAAACTAAACGCCACCGTAAGACAAAGAGAATAATGTTGCGCCCATTTGAAAGCTCCAGGTTTATGACAGTTATTCTTCATTGTCAACTTGACTGAATTTGGAATAATATGAGAAACATACCTCTAGATAATTATTTTCCAGATCCAGCCATTAAGACACACATAAGCCTCTGCATCTGTTGTCAAAAGACCATTGCATTTCATGCTAAAAGTAGAAACTCTCATCATTATCTACATATTGCTCAATTTGAACACATGAGGAATGCAAGAGTTACAGGGGCATGGATTACACCAAGGTTCAAAGAAGGTAAGACCAAAAAAAAAAAATACATGGCATCATCAAGGTCCCTGCAAGGAGTTCTTTAGAGGCCTTACAGGCCAGCCAGATGACTCAGTCGGTAAAAAGGGCCTTGACACACAAGCTTGGCAACCTATTTTTAATCCCCAAATCTCCATAAAGGTGGAAGGAGAAAACTGACTCCACAAAGTCATCCTCTAACCTCCTCAATTTGTGCCAGGGTACACATTTCATCCCTACAAAAATAGTAATGGAGAAGGTCCAAAAGTGTCTGTTGTACGAAGCTGTGATGGTGAAGTCTAAGTTGCAGTGGAAACGCCAGGATGTTGGAGGTGCCAGCAACCTGGAATGTCTACCAAGGAAAACTATAGGCACACTCAGCGTAATTGACCTAAAGAAGAGCCAGTAACACACTGCAGGTGACAGGGCTGCTATGGGTAAAAAGCTACTTGGAGCCCAGATGATGTCATCATAAACCCCAGATGTGGATATGGAACTGCAGGGTTTGGTGTTTGTGATGCTAGGTCTTTGCTTTTCATTGGTTCAGTATTTCCTTCCCTTTCCTTCTTTCCTTCTTTCCTTCCTTCCTTCCTTCCTTCCTTCCTTCCTTCCTTCCTTCCTTCCATTTTTGACCAGGTATACAGTGTAAGCCTTGAACTCACTAAGATCCACCTGTCCCTGCCTCCGGAAAGCTGGGATTAAAGCTCCCAGATGATCCAATATGCCCTTGATATACAACCTTTTCTAGAATGGTAGTATTTTTTGTCATGCATATTGAAAGTATGTAATTTATTTTACAAGCTATCATAGCTAAGACTCTTAGATTTTGAATGACATTGGGGCTCTTAGATTATGAGGACTTTTAAAATTGAAGTGAATGCACTTTAAATTGTAAGATGTCCATTAGCCTTTGGATTTAATGCTGAAGTTATAGTTTGAATGTGAAATGTCCTCTAAAGTGTTTAAGCATTTGCTCCCCAACTTGTGATACTGTTTTGGAAAGGTGTAGAATCTTTAGAAAGTGGGGACTACCCTCAACCAATGGACGAATGGATAAAGAAATGTTGTACATTTACGTAATGGAGTACTACACTGGCGTAAAAAAAAAAAAATGGCATCATGAAATTTGCAGGCAAATGGATAGAACTAGTAAAAATCATCCTGAGTGAGGTAACCCAGACCTAGAAAGGCAAACATGGTATATGTACTCACTCATAAGGGGATATTAGATGTAAAGCAAAGGATACCTAGGCTACAATCCACAACCCCAGAGAAGCTAGATAAAAAGGGGGACCCTAAGAGGGACACACATGAAGGGCTCCAGAAAAGGAAAATAGATAAGATCTCCTGGATAAACTGGGATGAGTAATGGGGTTGGGAACATGAGGGATCAAGAAAATAGTTTGGGGAAGGATGGAGGGGGAGACGAAGAAAGAGATGTCTTAATAGAAGGAGGCATTATGAGGTTAGAGAGAATCCTGGTGCTAGATAAATTCTCAGGAATCCACAAGGATGACCCTAGCTAAGACTCTTAGCAATAATGGAGAGAGTGTCTGAATAGGCCTTCATCTTTAATCAAATTAATAACTACCCTAATTGTCATCATAGAACCTACATCCAGTAACTGATAGAAGCAGATGCAGTGATCCACAGCCAAGTACTGTGCTGAGCTCCTGGAGTTCAGTTGAAGACAGGGAAGGGGAATCATATGAGCAAGGGGGTCAAGAGCATGATGGGGAAAACCACAGAGACAGCTGACCCGAGCTAGTGGGAGCTCATGGACTATGGGTTGACAGTCAGGGAACCTGCATGGGACTGAACTAGACCATCTGAGTGTAGGTGACAGTTAAGGTTTTGATCTGTTGAAGGGGTAGGGTTGGCAATGGGACAAGAACCTCTCCCAGGTTCATGAACTACCTTTATGGAGCCTATGGGGGGATACCTTGCTTAGCCTTGATACAGGGGGAAGGGGCTTGGTCCTGCCTCAACTTCATATGCCAAACTTTGCTGACTCCCCAAGGAAGGCTTTACCCCCTCTGAGGAGTGGATAGAGGTGGGAAGGGGGCAGGCAGAAGCCGGGAGGAGGAACTGGGGTTGATATGTAAAATAATTTTTTTTTAATAGTAAAAAGAGAAAGTGGGGCCTAGGCAGGGGAATTAGGTATCTGGGAACAAGCATTACGGTTAGCCTGACTCCACTTCTGGGCCAAACTTTACTTTTTGGTAGGCTCTATATAACTAGAATCTGCTACACAGTCCTGTTACTATAGCCATGAGCTACTCCTGCTATCATGCCTTTTACAATATAAAGGACTATACCCTCTCAAACTGGGAGCCAAATAAAACCTTACTCTTTTGTTTCTATCACCCATGAACAGAAAATAGCTAAGACAAGTGGTACCTTCATTAATGTAGAAGAGGAAATTAAGATTCAGAGTGATGGCTAATCTACCCAGACAGATTGTACAGCCCCTAAGTGGTAGAGCTGTGTCTTTCTTAGTTATCGTTACTATTGCTGTGATGAAAAACCATAACTAAAAACAACTTAGGAGGAAAGTGTTTACTTGCTTTATGCTTCCATAACACTGTCCATCATTGTAGGAAGTCAGGGCAGGAACTCAAAGTGGGCAGGCAACTGGAGGCAGGAGCTGATGCAGAGACCACAGAAGGGTGTTGTTTACTGGCATGCTCATCATGCCTTAGTTGGTATGTTTTCTTATATAAACCAGGACCACCAGCACAAGGATGGTACTACCCACAATAGGCTAGGCAATCCCCCATCAATCACTAATTAAGAAAATGCCTTATAGTCAGATCTTAGGGAAGTTCACTCCTTCTCAGATGACTCTTGCCTGTGTCAGGGTCACATAAAACTAGCCAGCACAATTGACTCCTTGTCAACTTGATACAAACATATCATTGTGAAGCTATAACCTTTTGTGTTCATCTCTAAGATCACACTTTAGCATCAACATTACAATATAAACATTCCAATTTTAAATATCCAAGTCTTTAAATATCAAACACTCAAAAAAATCAGTCTTAAAAATATCCAGCCTCACCGGGCATTGGTGGCACATGCCTTGAATTCCAGCACCCGGGAGACCAGTGAGTTTGAGGCCAGCCTGATCTACAGAGCTAGTTCCAGGACAGGCTCCAAAACAATACAAACAAGAAAGAAAAAAGAAAAGAAGAAAAAGAAAAGAAAAAGAAACAAAAGGAAAAAAAAGAGAAAATATTCAGTCTCATTTAAAATACAAAGTTGATGTAAAATACCAAATTCTCTTTAAAAGTTAAGTTTTCTTGACTGTGAGATCCTGTAAAACCAAGAATAAGTAAGTTTTTTCAAGGGTGATGAGCATAGTCACAATCTGAACAAAGTGAAATCAAACTCCTCCAACTGTGTAAATAACTTAAGTGCCCAATGTCTTGGATCCACTCAAGTCTTCTTTTTGGCTCCTTGAAGGGACTTGGTTCACTTCTCTGGCTCTGCCCTCTGCAGTACACAAAGATTGTCTCCTAAGCTCCAGCCAACTCCACTTCATACCTGCTGCTGTTTGTGGTGGTCATTCCATGGTACTCACTTCTCCAAAATGCTGGGGTCTCTTGCTGCAACTAGGCTGTACTTTTACCAATAGCCCCTCCTGGGCTCTTGTCTTAGTTATAGTTTCTATTGCTATGCAGAGACACCATGAGCATCGAGACTCTTATAAAGGAAATATTTAATTGGGGTTTGCTTACAGTTTCAGAGGTTTAGTCTATTATTTTCATAGTGGGATATGGTGATTTGCAGGCAGACTATTTATATATAGTGCAGGCAGACTATTTATACATAGTGCTAGAGAAGGTGCTGAGAAGACTACATTGTGTACCACATTGGGCATAGCTTGAGCATAAGAGACATCAAAACCCACTCCCATACTGACACACTTCCTCCAACAAGGCCACAACTACTAATAGTGCCATTCCCTTTGGGGGTCATTCTTGTCTAAACCACAGCTCTCATCAGAGACTCCAACCCTTCCACACAGTATTAAGCTTCTGCTTTTCTCTGTGGACCCCTTAATGTCTTCAAAAGCAATAGTACTTTGGTGACTCTTACACTACCAAGTTCAACTGCCAACTCAAGGTACAACCATGGCCACCTGTGGAAGACAATTTTCTGTGTTCTGACTCTGAAGAAACACTTCCCAGAGGATGTCCCCTCGATGATGCTGATCTCTTCTTGTTTTGTTTTGTTTATAGAGACAGAGTTTCTCTTTATTGTTTTGGAACCTGTCCTGGAACTAGCTCTGTAGACCAGGCTGGCCTCAAACTCACAAAGATTCTCCTGCCTCTGCCTCCTGAGTTCTGGGATTAAAGGCATGTGCCACCAACGCCTGGCAATGCCGGTATCTTAATCATCACTAATTTCTCAGCTCCAGCTAACCAGCATCAGTGGTGCTTGTTAATCAGGGGTGATTCTTCAGCCCCAGCTGACCAGAACTATAGGTTCTTAATTCAAAATATTCAACTGCCCCAGTAGAGTCTTTTAGTGATTTCCAATCTTCCCTCTGGAACTTCACAAGCTCCCACAAAACTGCTCACCTAAATCCTTTGAACACTCAATGGCTCTTCTAGTTCCAAATTCCTTTTACAATCCTCCCCAAAATAGCCTGGTCAAGTCTGTCAGAACAATATAATCTGGGTACCAATTTCTGTCCTAGTTAGGATTACTTGTTGCCCTGATGAAACACTATGACCAAAGGCAAGTTTGGGAAGAAAGGGTTTATTCAGCTTACACTTTCACACTGCTGTTCATCACTGGAGGAAGTCCTTACAGGAAATCAAGCAGGACAGGATCCTAGAGGCAGAATCAGAGATCATGGAAGAGTGCTGCTTCCTGACTTGATTCCCAAGGCTTGCTCAACCTGCTTTCTTATAGAACCCAAGACCACCAGTGGAGGGATCAGACCACTGAGCTCTCACCCATCAATCACTGATTGAAAATGCCCTACAGTCTCACCTTCAACCCTATCTTATGGAGACATTTCTTAATTGAGTTTCCCTCCATTCAGATGACTCTATCCTATGTCATGTTGATATAAAACTAGCTAGGAAAAGCTGGAACCCCAGCCCAGGGCATCTGCTGCACAGCCACTGTACTCTATTGCTTCCAAAGAACTGGTGAAATTAGTTAACTGGTCATCAGTACATCCAGTTAGTCATGTTTTTTACATTTTAGCTCCAGATCTATTTTTCTAGTCTACTTTCAAGCTCCTTTTCTCGGTTGGGATTTTACCTCTTATTCAACCCAGTGCATCTGCTCACAGCACTGGGCATTTCTACTTTGGGTAGGAACCTTTCCTGTACTTTTCAGATTTGAATTCATTATCAAGGCCATCTTCTATTGAACTTTTTTCTAGTGTTCTTTTTCAATTTGAAAACAAACAAACAAACAAAAAAATCCCATCTGTATTGCTCCATAGCACCCTTGACAGATATCTAATTTAGCTTTCTGATCTTCTCAGAATCTCATTCTCAGGTCCCTTAAAATCACTATGGAAACTTTTAATGTAGACTACTAGGCCTATACTAGAAAAAGTACATGTGGAATGCAAAGAAGTGGGCACTGTAATCATGTTTATGGAGTTGCTGGGACACAACTCACAGTGGTCTTCATAGGCTTTTCTTTTTGTTTTGTTTTCCATTCTTTTTGTTCCTTTTGTTTTCAATACATCCTGACCACAATTTCCCCTTTTTCCACTCTTCCCACCTCCCACTCTGACCCCAAATCCACTCCTCCATTTCCCTTTAGATAGGAGTAGGCCTTCCAGGGAAATCAATTAAATTCTGTATAGGTTTGTTACTGGAGCTAGAAGATATTGTGTAGCAACATAATAGTCTTCAGTCTGCAGAAGGAGAAACTCAAAACAAGAAAGAAATCCTGCTTCCCACCATCAACTCCTGGCTTGACTTTTCTTTTTCTCAGCCTAATAGCTATCACTTCCAAAGGTGACTGGTGTGTCATAATGTTTTGAGACTGAGAAAAGGGGGGCATGCAGGACTATCTCTTGTCGTGGGAGCAACCTGGTAGTGTCCAGGGCTATTTCAAGTCCACAACCTGGCTGGTTTGCACATGTTCTCACAGCCAAGACTGTCTTGCCCTATGTTTTCCCTGGACTCCAGATTTTAAAACTATCTTTTCCAAATCAAAATCTTCGTCTGATTTGAAATATCAAGGGTCTGTGTGAAATGTGAGCAAGTCTTGAGCAACAGAGACACAGGTTAGCAGAGTATGAACGAAGGTGCTGAAAAAGAAAATATGGTGTTATCAGGCCCAACAAATGAGAATCAAGATTTTTAAAGCTGGAAAGCAAAGATCCAAGGAAATGTTATAGTCCAGCTATTCAACCCAAGCTAGGGGAAAGGATTTGTACAACCAAGTCATATAGTGAGTTAACGGCAGTCTACCATTCAACATTTATTGAGTCCCAGGACTAGGACTGATTCACATTGCTAATTTTTGGTAAAGATGTCTTGAATGTCATTGAAGGTCATGGGGCATCATGAAATATTATAGAAAGAATTGAACTCACAGATCTTATTCAATCCTTGTGAAAATGGAATGCCTGGATCAGAAGGGACCCAAGATTGGCCAAGGTCTCATAGCAAGTTTGAGGCAGAAAGGAAAGTAGATCCCAGCCCTAACAGCCATGTCAATTCCTTGGCTTCACACAGGCAGTGGCAGCAGTCCAAGTCTTACCAGTTCAGCATCTGGATCTTATAAGGTAGACAGGATCCAGTACAGCAGCAGAGAACTCTGCAAGGGGGAGGGGTGTCATTGTTCTCTAATCCCTCCATGCTCTGCAATCTCAACCCACTTCCCCCTCCCCTTTTAGACATTGACAGAGTTTTCAGGCTGGGATTTCTGTACATTCCAGAGCTGGTTATACAACTGGATTCTTTGTTGCTCCAGCTCACCTGGCACTGGCAGTTAGTAATGCCTCTTAATGTCTTTAGGCTAGTTAGAGGCCTAAGCTCAGCTGGCTCCCTGCCACATTCCAGACACAGTAGCCTGCAAGGCTGGTCTGACAGGCCTCCTCACAGTTCCTCAGTCTTGACCTCTAGTTAGGACTCTGACAAAACTTCTTTCAGTATTTAGATGTTTTTTTCAAAAGGGGTCTGCAAGAACGAGACTCACAATTGAAGGAGAGTGCTCTGAAGGGCGTGAGACTCATTCCATATACGTTGGAAGGTATGGAATTTGGGTGAGTCAAACTGTAGAAACAGTTATCTTCCAAGAGAAGCAAAATGAAAGTTACCCTGAAAGGTCAACATAGGTGTATATCACAAATACGCTCCAGTCGCTGGCAGTCCAAGTAACCTCCAAAAAGCAGCTTCCTTTTCCTGAGCAGCACTAGACCCTTCGGTGACTGTTGGAAGTTGACCTCTATCTTGCCTTCTTTAGGGGCCAAGAGAAAGCTAGGAAGCTGTGGCTCTGGGGAGGCTGGTGGTGTGGTGTGCAGGAAGGCAAGTCACTTTTCTGATAGGTGATTTGTTCTCTGGGAACCCCAGCCACTAGGCCCTGCTGCTGCCACACTTAACAATGGGCCAGTCATGGTGCCAAAGGGTTCTGCAGACCCCACAATCTCTATGACTCCCCACTTCCCTGCCCCACTTCTCCCACTTGTTCTTAAGCAACGTGGAGAAACTCCTTGGTTGAAACCCCGGAGCAGTAGCGCGAAAGCACCGGCCACGGAAACAGGAATGCTCACAAAATCGAAACCGAGTTCCATGAATGTGGCTAGTCCCATCTGGGCGGGACTACATCTTTGAATCGGGTGTGTAGCCACGCTGAAACCCGCCCCGCGTGGGGGCGGAAGTGGGGAGCCCGGGCTAGGGGTTCTGCAACCTCTCCGCCCCCTGCCAATACCACGCCCGACTTATTTGCATTTAAAGAGAGAAGCACCAAGGAAAACAGTGGGCGGGCCAGGGCATGCCTTCCAACTGTTGCGATTGGACCGCATGCCTGCCAATCAGATCACGGACGTCCCTCCCTGTAACTGTGGAGTCCAGGGTGAAGGGGTATGGGGGAGCTGCCCAGAGCCTGGAGAAGGGTAGTTGGTGCAGAAGAATGCTGTAGCCGAGGTGTGGGCTGCGGCAGGAGCAGTCGTGGCGGCGTTCTCAGCAGAGGCTCTATCTCAGAGCCGAGCAGCTCAGCAGACAATAACCGCGCTGGGAGCTGGACCTGGCAGGGTAAGCATTGCGCACAGCTAGGAGCCATCCTGCTGGAGGTCTAGTGTATCCCCGCGTGCTCTGCTCTGGTCGCCTGGAAGAGGGCATCAAGGGCCGGACTGATCGGAGTCTCTGCCTCCGCTGCTCTTTCTTGGAACTCGCTTTGCGTACTGTCCAGTGAGGGGCCCAGAGGCCGTTAGTCTTTGGGGTACAGACGATCGTGGCTGGGGGTGGGGTGGGAGGGCCGGAAGGCGGGCGGACTAGCCTGGGCTACGCCTCTAGTGGAGGCCGGGATGGGCCCACACGTGCTGTTGCGAGGTTCCAGGAGGGGCGCCGCTAGCTAGCACCCCAAGAATGTGTTTGCAGGCCGGGAACTCCTTAGCTTTGTTTGTAGTACATTTGCTGGAACAGCTGTTAGGCCGGTGCTGCTCACCCGCGAGGCCTTGCTGTGGCCCCTCCCCTCTGCAGTGCATCTCCTATGTCTCTCCTCTGCAGAGGAAGCTGGCGCGCTAGCAAGGGCCAGACTGAGACTGGCTTTAGGGTGGATTAAGATATCCACAGTCTGTTCCTCCTCAGGGGGACACAGTTGGGTTTCTGAACTTCCCACTTATCCTTGGAACCTTGGTCCTGTGATCCCAACTAGCCGCACCCCCTTCTGGGCCTCCAGTCTCATTTGGCTCCCACCCCCATTGCAGGCGGGCTGGACTAAGAGCTCGTACTGGTCTTTGGGTTAGAGCTGCAAGGCCGCTTTGTTGCCCCCTCCCACCCCCCGTGCGTCTCTTTTCCCTT
Organism: Cricetiscus sungorus; assembly: GCA_030556225.1. NCBI lineage: Eukaryota > Metazoa > Chordata > Mammalia > Rodentia > Cricetidae > Cricetiscus > Cricetiscus sungorus. The sequence continues at coordinate 6,538,558 of JANBXA010000126.1, forward strand.
GTAGGACATAGGGCGTGTTTTACTTCCCAGCCTTCGGTTTAAAATAGAAATGGGCACAATATTATGGGGGGAGTTCCGTGCTAGAAGCAGAGGGGGGCAGTCATTGTAGTAAAGAACACACGTTGTATGTAAGGCAGACAAATCCTACAACTTCTCAGTTACTTAAAACACCCAGCTTGCCAGACTGCTGTCATTGTCTGCTGCAGACACCTTTGACACTGGTGACCGCCCAAAGGCGTGACTTCTTCTTAGCTCCCTTTGAGGGGGCTAAGCTTGCCAGATGAGCCATGGGTAGGGGAGGAGGCAGAGGCGGCAGCCGGACTAGTACAGCAGAACCATCCTCCCCCTTGCTGGACTCGCCTTGATATGAGTCTAGACAGTCCTGTCCGCATACAAACATCTTCTGCGGCTCTGGCCCGCCTGCCTTGGCAGCACTGACATGGACAAGACGCAGGACACTGCATTGCTGGACTTCCTACCCTGCCAGAGGAGGTTCCAACAAATCCTTTTCCCCCAAGTGCAGGACACCTCATGTGCCCTACGATGCACCACTCTGAACTATTCAGGCATTCCTGAATAATAAGAGGGGGTTTGACTAAGGGACTTTGTAGGCTGGACATCTTTGGAGTGGGGCAGTGAGACCCAGTAAATCTCTTACTTGGGAAGGTTAGCATGTAATCTCCTTGCTAGCAGCCAGGATTGCAGATACCACACTATTGTCACCCTTACCTATGTTTACCAGACCTCAGCACAAACCTCTACTTGCAGCTGGACTTTTATATCTCAGGTCTGCCTCTCTTCTGCTTTTATTTCAGCCCAGCAGCCACATTTCCCACCCGCAGACATTCACACCCTACTCCTGTCCAAGTCCTTTTCCTTTCAGGCCCCAGTTCTCAACCAACTTTTTCCTCGGGCCTTTCAGGCTGCTTCTTGAGGACCAGACCTCTTTCTTGAATCTCCTGTATAGTTAAGTTTCCCTAACTGCTTTGTTTGCTTCATGTGAATATCTAAATTCTCTCCAAACACTCTTAGGGGTAAATAAATCAGACTTTATCTATAACCCTCTCAGAGCCTAGCATTATAAATCAGTTAATGGGTGGATGTTCCAGAAGGACTCGCTGTCTTTGTAGAGTTTTAGAAAACACCTTTAGCCTCTGTTTGTCCCAATCCATGAAACTTAAGGAAATGGTGCCCAAGGCTCATCTGTGGGTGGAAATGGTTATTGGGTTGCTACTGCATTTAATTTAAAAAGAAAGTCATAATCAGTCCCCTTGATAATAACCTCAGGGTATGGAGTGCTCAAACCCTGGGGCTCTGCATACTTTTGGTTGCTGATTCATGAGCTTACAGGCAAACTGCCATGGGAGAGATTTATGTATCCAGTGGGGGTGTTATCTTGTAAAGCAGCTGGGAAGTACAGGAGTTTGGTCCAGAAAGGGTAGATAGAATTAGAAATGAAAGGGAGTGGCCAGCAGGCAGCTTGCGCCTGGTTGAGATGGCAAAGCTAAGAGGTTCAAAAGGGGTTAGGACCCAGTGCTAGGAATTCCCAAATACCAAACATTGGAATTTCATCTACTCTTTTTAGGGGGAGATCATTGAACAATTGGTGATTAGGGTGTGTGTATGTAGTTTTGATTTTCTTTTGGGGTGGTCTTGTTTTGAGACAGGCTCTCATTGGGTATTTCCAGAAACTTGGTTTAAAGGCCAGTGGCCTTGAACTCATTGACAGTTGCCTGTCTTGAATGTTAGGATTAAAGTGGTACACCACCATGCCCAGCCCAAGAATGGAGCTTTTGAAAAGATTTTTAAATGGGGCCTTAGAAAAAGGGACTTCCACACTGGCAGCTTCCCTTTGGCCTTTCATAGACAAGGGTTGCGAAGTCACGGGGAGGGCATCTGGGCCTAAATACTTACTAAAGAAGAAGAAATATCCTCCAGACCTCTTTTAACCCATTTTCTCTCAGCCTCATAGGTCTTTGTGTGGCGTAACAGTTAAGATCCCTATGGTCATAGATGTGCCCTAGAAAGCAAGCAAGGTGTGCTTAAAGTAACACAGTAATTTGCGGAGTGGTAGCCTTTTATGCTGTGCCCTAAGGTCTCGAACAGGTTCCGTTCAATGCACATTTAGATGAACTGCTCCCTCCTCCCACCATCCCATTCCTCAAAAGTGAACACTGCCTGGGTTTATGTGGCAGTGCATAATGGGAACTCCTCACCCCTTTCATATTTTTTTTTTGCAGCTCAGTCAAGAGATTAAGGCCTGCCGAATGTTGGGACTGGAAGTGTCAGGAGGAGGAAAGTATTTGGGAAAAGTTGGCGCATCAAGAACTGTCATATTTGCACTCAAAATGTGTATGGAAGAAATAGCCCTGCTTGACTAGTCTAGAGAAATAAGGGAATAAGAGAAATGTCAGCAAGCTTGTCTTTTATTTGTAGAACTGTTACTGTCTAGAGTTCTTGATCAGTTTTGTTTTCTCTGCTAGTTAAATAATTAAAAGGCAGGAAAAGTCTTGAATGCACAGGGAGCAGTGGGGAAATTCTGGAACACAGCAAGCAGAGCAGACAGAATCAGCCAGTGAAAAAATGATGTTACTATGGGTGGTGAAACACAGACACAAACACACACACACACACACACAGAGCAACACATTCAGGTGGAAAGACAGCCACAATACAGGGGATAGGGGAAGCCCAGCTTCTCCTTGAGGGCCTGTGTGTGTCTCTAAAGAGTCTTCCTTGTCTAAACCCGATTGGTCAGTTTGAAGAAATACAGGTTGGCTGATTGACCCACAACTGTTGTGTAAACATGTCCTGATCTGGCCTCGAACTTGTTGAGCCAGTCCATCAGCAGGGGGCCTCTGGCAGGAGGAAAAAAACCCCTGCTTCGTTTTAAGCTGCCAGGTTTTGTCTCAGGTCAGGAGGGTGAGGAAGAAGCCAGCCATTTTGGAATGTCACCATTGTTATTACCTAGCCATGGACCCCTCTGCCTATCAGGGAATACAGAGAACTCCTAAATCCTAGTCCCTCAGAACCAGAGACAGAGAAAGGATTTTCAGCTTTCTCCCTCATAGTTAGGCTGCCTGAAGCTGAAAGGGGAAAATTCTGATGTTATCTCACCAGTGTCTCTGTACAAATCCTGTTCAGGCAGATAAACTAGATGATAAATTTTTTGCCTCAAGATGAAGTATTTCATAGCCTTTCTGGATAGATGGAGGAGGAGCAGCCCGACTCTGATCTTGCTTTTACTTGACTAGTATTGATACACTGGGAGGTTATACAGGCATAGCACTTACCTTCGAGGAGATTCAAAGGGAGAGACAAGTAAGTGGCTCTCAGGGACCCTGCCCTTAGAAATCCGAGGCTTCAGGAGGATCCTCAGGGATGGGGTGTGGCTGAGTAGTAGAATACTTGCCTTTCAAATACCAGATACTGTGTTACCCCAGCACCGAAAGCTAAACAACTCAAAAATAGAAAAATCATCAGATAAGCTCATTTCTAGGGAGAGTCTGTGTCTTGGCACCCTATCTTCTGAACTAAATAAAAGTCCTGTATATTTGGAGCTGAGACCATAGGGCAAAGAAGTAAGGCTGAAAAACTTTCAAGGAGGATGCAGAAAAAGTAGATGTTGATGGTTAGACAAAGGGGTTCGAATAGAAAGTCCTGTGTTATCTTCAGAGTACAGCTGTGTCCACGGAGGACTAACTTGGGAAGGAAGGTACCTTGATTATAAGCAGTCTCATTGAAAGGCCCCCTTATGTAGTTTCTGCTCTATGTGTAATAATTAGTTTGACTTTGCATTAGTTCTCTTTACTCTGTAACCACAACCCTGTAAGGTAGGTAAATTGTTTTCATTTCACAGATAAATTATTTCTGTCTCAGAGAGATACTTTCTTAAACCTAGAAGGGGTGGAAGTGGCATTCCAGTTTCAGACTGGAAAACTCAAGCTGAATTAGAATTAGAGTGCAACTGAATCAGCATCCCAAGCTCCTGCTCCATCATCGATGCAGTGACTATGAGACAGGGAGTCCTTGTGGTCAAGCTAAATGGATAGACTGAAACCTACCAGATGGAAGTTAGCAAGGGTGAGTATGTGAATAAGGCAGCTGAGGGTCTGGTGAGAGTCAGGGAAGCATCAATAGAAGGCCATCTTTGGGATTTGTGCTGCATCTGGAGTTGATGGGTTGCTTTCTGGAAAAGAGTCTTCCCACAGCAGGGATGCTGTGAATTAGGAAAGAAAGGGTGGTTGCAGGAGTGGTTAAGAGGGACTCTTTCAACCACCCACACTGTTCCCCCCAAACAATCCAAACCAGGAGCCCTTCTTTCACACCATGAAGATTTTGACCTCAGGTCTAGTTTATGGGCTCTAGTAATGTACTAGTAGAGTGCCAGATAACCTCAGAGGCCATTATCTTTTTATTTTATTTTATTTTTGAGATAGGGTTTCTCTGTGTAACTAACAGCTCTGACTGTCCTGGAACCTGCTTTAACTCACAGACATTCACCTGCCTCTCCTCCCCAGTGCAGAGATTAAAGGCATTTGCTACAACCAACTGATTTGTTGAAGTCATTATCTTTAAGTAGCTCAAACTCTTCAAAACTGTCCACTTTGGCAGCTTTCTATTTCAGCCTTTTTGTCACCTCAAACTTAACTTCCAAGGAATCAGAACAGAAGATACTTTCATAGTTTGAAAATAATGGTGATAGCATTGCTGATGAAGATTTAAGTTACAGGGCTGATTAGGTAGCACCTGGATTCTCAAGTCATCCTCCTCCTCCTCCTCCTCCTCCTCCTCCTCCTCCTCCTCCTCCTCCTCCTCCTCCTCCTCCTCCTCCTTCTCCTCCTCCTCCTCCTCCTCCTTCTTCTTCCTCCTCCTCCTCTTCCTCCTCCTCCCTCCTCCTCCTCTTCCTCCTCCTCCTTCCTCCTCCTCCTCCTCCTTCTCCTCCCTCCTCCTCCTCCTCCTCCTTCTTCTTTTTTTTTTTAGAATGCATGCTGGGTAAGGCCAAAGCAGCAGTAGCCAGTAAGGAGAAGAAATCCTTGAGAAAAAGTTAAACTGAGCTGGGGCAGGATGGAATAGGGAATAGAAATGATAACTATTACAGGTATGAAGGGCACTTTCACAGTTCTCCTGGCCCAATTATTTTAAAAACTATGTTATTGGTTTTTTGAAAATTTCCTAAATGTGTTTTGATCATATTCACAATACTCCCAAGTCTTTAATTGGGGGCCCGGCCCAGTGAAGCAGGAGTGGCATGGAATTGAAACTCAAGAGGCCTGGAAGCGGCTAAAGTTCTCTCATCATCCCATTAAAGACTTTAGACAAATCTCTCCCACCCCGAGTCTAGGCACAATTTTCCCTTCTGTGACAAGGAGTCACCATTACCCACTAGCAGTGATTAATGGGTTGCTGGGAGGGAACAGTGGGACTGGGAACAGTGGGAACAGTGGGAATGCTTTGTGTACTGGTAGGTACCCTAAGTGGTCTGTTCATTTCATTTCTTTTGATGGTGGCATTTTTAGCTTAGTTTAAAATATTGATCTCTCTGATTTGGACTAAGGAACCTAGCCAGAATCTCCAGATGATCTAGAGTTGTTTGCTCTCAACATTAAAAGTTGGTCTAATGAATAACAAAGCTTCTGTGGTATAACTACATAATCCCCAAGGGAAACTGAAAAGGTTTCAGACATAGCAGTTAGGGCTGTGGAGAACACCCTAGTCAACCCTGACTGGGGTACATTTACTGATTGAATTAGTCCAATCATAGTTGGAATAAGCATGAATACAGTTTGCCATAATGCTTGAGCTTCTGCTGAACAATGCATTTCATTTGATACTTTACATACATTGCTTTTGTTCCAACAATAGTCGGAACAAGTAGGAATTCTCAATAGCCCCATCTCACAGTAGAGGAAATTGAAGGTCAGACAGGTTGGATAGCTTGCTGAGTTTTCCTCAACATGGCGTAGCTAATTCCAGTGAAGAACTGTCTGGCTCTCTAGGGGAGGACCTTCACCACTCTCTTGTCTTTCTTACCCTTTCTTCACCAATATACCAAGGGACTGGATATATTAGGAGTGGGTTTGTCTTCACAAAGACTGCTTGGAAAAAGTCTGAATACTCTCATGGGTGAAGGCCATGCCTCTGAAGCTATACCCTTGTTTCTTCCCTTAGCCCAGCCTGTCCTAAGTTTACTAAGCTTGTCCCTTGAAGTTAGGCTAAGAACAGAAAGTGTGAAAGTTGGTCTGAAGCTGTTTCTTCCTCAGGAGAAGGATTTCAGGCACATTTGTGGCTGTTCTTCTACTTGGGTTGTGAGTGGAGGGGAAAAGAAGGCTATACTTTAGGAGCCAACTTCTGTTTGTCCCAGAATGACCTGAGGTTGGTTCTTGGATCTTGACTGGTTCCATTTTCTACTGCAGCTTGTTCTCTGCTATAGTCATAGTGGCTGTAGATAGTCGCCTCTATGAAGAAACACTGAGTATCTTGGGAGAGTTCCCAACAGGCTATCTTAAAAACAGCCGGCCACACTGACTGAGAAATCTGAGTGCTGAGGAGCTCTACCTTTGGCAGAACCACTTTCTTGGCAAGAATATTAAGGGAATCCAGTCCCAACCTAAGGGAGCTTCAGAGTTTGTCCTTCCTGTTCCTTTTCCTTTGGGTTCTACTTCTCCCAAAGGGTTTTTCTTAGCTTAGGTCAAGGCAGAATAGCCTGTTATAAAAAAACAGTTTGGGGACCATGGTGAATTAATGAAGATTATGAAGAAACCTTGGGGTAGAGGTAGTTAGATAAGACCAGATTGGGGAGCTGCTGGCTATGTGATACTCCTAATGCCCTCCTACAAGCTGTTCTGTGGAACATGGGCAGAGATCCTGTGTAAGACTTGGGGGGCGTGGTTCTGGGAGGAAAAAAGCAAGAGAGATAATGAGGTATGACAGTTTTAAGATTGATCCTTGCTTAGCAAAAATAATCCATGGTATAGCTAAGAGTGGGGGCTACATGGGGTAATAGAATCTCTGTCCAGGGTCAATGAGATATACCCCATAGTCTCAGGCATGGGAAGTCTTGGCTACAACATTAAGTTTCCTGCGGATTGTTTTCTCTTCAAACATTATATTTTGTATTTCCTTCTGCCCCACTTTTTTTTATTGTAGATCAGCATAAGTCATTACTAACAACCATGCCAGAGACTCAATATTATGTTACCTTGAAATTTCCTTCATCAAAGAAACTGGTACATTATTCTTTATTTTAGCCTCAGGCAAGTTCTTATGAAAAGGGCAGAATATAGCCAGATTCTTCGTCAAAATAATCCAACCTCTAGCCTAGTTGCTGTTGAAGTCTTTGCTTCCCTCTGAAACCTCAGGAGCCAAGCTTCTGGAGTCGGCTTTGATATTAGTAGTCTTCCAGTCTCATCCTGTTAAGCTCTGCTTACAGTATTCAGCTGCTTTTCTAGTTCAAAGTCTCAAAATCCTCCACATTCCTCAAGAAAACAAAACAAAACAAGAACAAGCAAACAAACAAACAAACAAAAATGCATGTTCAGATTCTTACCAGCAACAGCCTAGTGTGGCTCCAATTTCTGGCATAGTTATTTCTCTGTTGCTGTGATAAAACACCATGACCAAAGCAAATTATAGAAGGAAGAGTTAAGTTATGTTTCCTAAGTATAGAAACCATAATAAAGGGGGATAGCATTGGCAAAGTCAGCAGGCATGGATAGCAGCAAGAATGGGAAGCTGAGGGTTTGGATCTTGAACGTCACACACAAAGCAAAGAGAACAGACTATAAATGGCATAGAATCTTTATAAACTCTCAGAGCCCACCTCTAGTGACACACTTTCTCCAAGAAGCCCACACCTCCTAAACCTCCCCCAAATAGCACAGTGGTGCTCAGATATCTGAGTCTATGGGGGATATTCTCATTCAAACGACTACTGCTCTCTGGGTCTGATAGTGTTTCCTGGTACATGGGAGAGCTGGTGTCGTTTGGATTCTAGCCCTGTAGCCCAAAGCTGACACAGCAAGGTGATAATATAGAGCAAAGGCTTTCAGCCTGTGGGGTGTGACCCTTTGGGTGTTGGCTTATCAGCTATCCTACATATCAGATATTTACATTATAATTCATAGCAAATTTTAGTAGTACATTACAGTTCTGAAGTAACAATGAAATGATTTTTTGATTGGGGGTCACTACAACATGAGGAACTATATTAAAGGGCCACAGAATTAGGGAGGTTGTGAATCACTGATGTAGAGAGTGGTGATGATGAGTTGGTCTCTACCCCCATATCCATGCTGGCAAGGTCCAGAGAGGCTGTTCTCCGGTGAGGGCATCAAGTTTATACATTCTCCTCACCTAATTATCATCGCCAAGAACTGTTTGATTCCACCAGCATAATTCCCTTTTTGATTGATAAGAACACATATCCCATCTAGATCACTGCCATTTCCATTCTTTAATGCTTGACAAAGCCCAATCTGAATACCTCTTCGTTCTTGAAGCATTTTTGCTTGCTTCCTTCTTTTCATCTATCTACCTACCTATCCGATCTTTGAGAATTTCATACATGTATAAAATGTATTTTGATCATATCCACCTATCATGTATCCCCTCTTTTCCTTCTAGACCCCTCTTCCACCTCCCTTACAACATCACACCCTATTCTTTGTTTTCTCTCCCAGTGAGTTCAATTAGTGCTACCCTATGTATATGGATATAGGGCTATGCACTGGGCATAGGAAATACTCTAGAGGCCATACTCCAGAAAAAAAAAAAAAAACAAAAACAAAAACCAAAACAACTGACTTTCCCTCCCTATGTAACCATCATCACCTGACAATAGCTCTTCAGCTAGGGAAGAAAATTCTTGGGTCTCTCCCCATTCCATGCTAATATTTTGGCTTGCTTGGTCTATTGCAGGTCTTATACATGCAGTCACAGCTGCGGAGAATTCATGTGTGACAGCCCTGTCATATCCAGAAAACTTTTTGCAATGTCCCTCTAATACCTCTAGTTCTTACAGTATTTCTGCCCTCTCTTCCATGATGATCTCTGAATTTGGGGGTAGGAAATGTTATTCAGATTTACATTTAGGGCTGAGTATTCCACAGTATCTTATCTGTATATCAACAGTTGTGAGTCTCTATATTAATTACTGTCTAATGTAAAGAGAAGTTCTGATGAGAGTTGAGAGCCGCACTAATCTGTGAGTATAAAGATAAGTACTTAGAAAGCAGTTTTGTATTAAATACATTTAGAAAAATAATAGTAGTAGGTTTTCTCCTAAGGTCTTCTCCTATGGTCTTCCCCAGCCTTTGGGTTTTGGTCAAGACAGCTTTTCTGAGCCCAGGGAGTATGTTTTACCTTTTAAAATTATCTGGAGACTCATTAAAACAAGACTTGTCTACATACCAAGTTCAAGGAGAGCCAGAACTATGTAGAGAGACCCTGTTTCAAAAATCAAAAACAAAGAAATAAGAGGGGCTATATAAGGCCTACATGATGCTGTATCTTCAGACTTCTGTAGGTAAGATTCTCTCCCTATAGTCTGTAAGCTCTCTAAAGCAAGGACTGGAAGTTCCTCTCTTGGCTTGGCCTGATGTATTGACTTTAGTGTCTGTCACTTACTGAATGTTCAGAGAGGTTTAAAATAAAATATGAGTTATACAACAAGAAATACAATTTCAAATATAACTTCAATGCTGTCACTTCCATCCCCAATATCATAGTGACAGTCCTGATAAATTTCAAGGCTGATGTGAGAAGATTAACAGGATGAAAAGTAGAGAATTTAGATATACAACAGGCCCATATTCTCATTACAACATGAGGCACAGAATTGTGGGTGATTGCGTGCTTAGTGGTGAGAGTACTGTCTGTTACAGAGCTGGGTATGCAGAGTGTCATGTCAAGATCTGTTGCACAGATAAATTCATAACCTGAGAAAATACCAATTCCTGTATCTTCACTGAGAAGATCAAATGGGCTTTTTTTCTCTTCTCCAAACCAGACCTCATCTTGCTCTGGTTGGTTAGCAAAGTGCTATTAATGGAACTCTGGTTATTCTGGCGATTTAAGCATATCAAACTAGGTGAAGTACCAGACACAAAACTGTTGGGAAGATATGAACCTGGGTACTAGGAAAGACTCAGCTAATCATACCACAGGCTAGAATATAGTTGCTAGTTTCTCTTCAGACCCAGTGCTGGACAACAGTATTCTACTGCAGAAAACTGTGAATCTTTGGAGTGTGGCATACAGTCACTGGACCAGTGTTCTGATCAGCTCAGTCTCATTCTCTCCCTTTCTTCCTCTCCATGTTTCTAGCCCCTTGCTTTCTTAAGTTCCACAGCTATTCTCTCTCCCTTGGCTACTCTAGATCTACAGAGAGGACTCTGAGAGGGAAGGGGTTTCATAAGATCCCTTGATTTCTGTAGGCTGATTAGTGATTTACTGGTCATATGTTTACTGTCACTGGAAAACATTAGATGTGCCAGGGACTAAGGGAATTATCAGGTTGCTACAAGAGGTGGTTAACCCTTCTTTTTGTTCCAAGCCTATTGACACTTGTATTAGGAAGCCTTGATCAGAATGGTGCAACTTACACCAAGTGTATTTATTTAAATAGCTCTTGACGGTCTGTATCTTAGGTTAGGAGCATGAATCATATAGGGTTGTGTGTTTTCAAGCTCTCTTCTTAGATTGCAAGGTAGGTGAGGACCAAGATAATGAGAGGAATAGAGCCGAAGAAAATGTTTGCCTTGTGGCTCTATGGTAGAATCTGGTGGTTATACTTGAAAAGGACAAAATTAAAATCCCATGCCAGCAGGACTGTCAATAGAGAGTCTGACCCTGATCTAACCTCTCACATAGTCTCTACAAGGGGTTTAAGGACATAGTTCTTGGTAGGCCTCTTGAACACCCAGAGGATATTTTTCCTGAGCCTACCATGTCATTTTGCAGGTTCTACCTTACAGGCCTGATCTGCAACTCAATGGTGTTCCTTCTATGGAGTCAGGAAGGTTTAGCCATTGTCGTAGTGGCAGTTAAGAGAACCCATGGGCAGAAGATAAAGCCCTGAGAAAAATGTTGGTGATAGTCCAGGGTAATGTTTAATCCAGGCCTGGATCCAGTAGGACCCAATGAAGTCTCAAAGAGCAACTTCATCACATAATTTTTAAAACTTCAGTGATGCTAGAAGCAGCCTGTCTACTCATTTCCTGACCCCAACCCAGTAATTGATAAACTTCCTTATAGACAATAGCACAATTGGGCTTTTGCACCCCTACAATTATCTCTGTCAAATCCCCCCCACTTACAGCAGCCTAAATGATAGTCGCCTGTTGCTAAGTGTAGAGTTTTTACTGCTCTGGGGCCCAGTAAAAGCTAGACCAGCAAACCAAACATAGATTAAGGTTTTTACCAGTGTTTACTTATTTTCTCTCCAGTCCCATTCAATCCTTAGACAATAATCACCCATTAAAACAAACCCAGTCTGTGTGCTTGCTCACCGGTGTTTGTCTCTGTCTTTGTCTCTCTTATCTCCCCCAGACCCAACTGTGATGCTTCCTGACTGAGCATGCTCTAACTGCACCAGAAGTCCAAAGGCTGCATTTCCAGTTGAAGAGCTGTCACTATCATGGAGACTCAAAAGGATGAACCTTTTCAGATCAAGGGAGCATCAGCTTCTAGAGATGCCCAAGACCAGGGAGCTGAAAAGGGAGCCAAGAATAAGACAACTGAGACAACAGAAGGACCAACATTAGAGCCCCCCTTGTCAGGCCCAGGTAGGCTGAAGAAAACTGCCATGAAACTCTTTGGCGGCAAGAAAGGAATCTGTACTTTGCCTAGTTTCTTTGGGGGAGGACGAAGCAAAGGTTCTGGGAAAGGCAGCTCTAAGAAGGGTCTAAACAAGAGTAAGACCCATGATGGCTTGAGTGAAGCAGCTCATGGCCCTGAAGATGTTGTCATTGAAGAAACAGGCCTCTCTGAACCTTTGTCCAAGTCACCTTCTCAATTTCCTAGCTCCCAGAGTGCTCATGGAACTTTGGAGATAGGCTCTAGACATAAGACATCTGTGATTGAAGCCACAGAAAAAGCTGGAGTTGAAAAGGTACCCTCTGTGCACAAGCCTAAGAAAGGCTTAAAAGGCTTTTTCAGCAGCATCCGCCGTCACCGAAAGAGCAAGGTTTCTGGGGCTGATCAGAATGGGCCAGGGACAAAGGAACTTGAAGGGGCTAGAACCAGGTCTCATGAGCATGTGAGTTCAACCTCTCTGCCCAGCTCTGAGGAGATATTCCAAGCGGCTAAAATGGAAAATGCCAAACCCCAGGATGCCCCTGGAACAAAAACTTCTCCAGCACTAGAACATTTTTCACCAACTACTGAGAAGACAGCCTGTAAAAATCCAGAAAACCTCACAAGGACCTGTGCCTCAGAGTTCATACAGCCCAAGCCTATTCCTGAAGCCAGTAGCCTAGAGGAGCCCCACACTTTGGAAGCAGAAGAAAAGGTGGTGACAGGAGGGGTAAACTCATCCAATGGCCCTGTTGGGGATCAGCTAAGCCTCCTGTTTGGGGATGTCACATCCCTGAAAAGCTTTGACTCACTGACAGGTTGTGGTGACATTATAGCAGAACAAGATATGGACAGCATGACAGATAGCATGGCCTCTGGCGGCCAGAGGGCCAACCGAGATGGGACCAAGCGTAGTTCCTGCTTGGTAACCTACCAAGGAGGTGGGGAAGAGATGGCCTTACCAGATGATGATGACAATGAGGAAGAGGAAGATGAGGAGGTAGAATTAGAGGATGAGGAAGAGGAGGTCAAGGATGGGGAGGAAGATGGTGATTTAGAGTATCTGTGGGCAAATGCCCAGATGTATCCAAGATCTAATCTGAACCTAGGCTACCATGCTGCTACATCCCCAAGCCACCAGGGCTACATGCTTGTTGACCCAGTTCAGTCTTACCCTAGCCTAGGCCCTGGAGAACTTTTGACTCCTCAGAGTGACCAGCAAGAGTCTGCTCCCAATAGTGATGAAGGTTACTATGACTCTACCACACCAGGATTTGAGGATGATTCAGGTGAGGCATTGGGGCTTGTCCACAGGGATTGTTTACCTAGAGACAGCTACAGTGGTGATGCCCTATATGAATTCTATGAGCCAGGTGACAGTCTGGAGAGCTCCCCACCTGGGGATGACTGCCTTTATGACCTCCATGGTCGCAGCTCCGAGATGTGTGGTCCTTTTTTGAACTTTGAGCCCTTTTCTTCTCGGCCACCTGGAGCAATGGAAACTGAGGAAGAACGTCTAGTGACCATCCAGAAACAGTTGCTGTACTGGGAGCTTCGCCGGGAGCAGCTTGAGGCTCAAGAGGCATGTGCCAGAGAGGCTCATGCCAGGGAAGCCTATGCTCGAGACACCCACACTCGGGAATCTTATAGCAGAGATGCCCGAAACCGAGAAGCCCAGGCCCGAGAGGCTCATGCTAAAGAGGGTCGAGTCCGAGATACTCAGGTCCGGCAGGAGAAGCCTGTCTTGGAGTATCAGATGCGGCCTTTAGGCCCATCAGTAATGGGCCTCGTGGCAGGGAATTCAAGAGCTTCTCAGACTTCCCACCGGGGAACCACCTCAGCTTTCCCTGCTACTTCTAGCAGTGAACCAGACTGGCGGGATTTCCGTCCACTAGAGAAGCGTTTTGAGGGGACTTGCTCCAAAAAAGATCAAAGTACTTGTTTGATGCAGCTCTTCCAGAGTGATGCTATGTTTGAGCCAGACATGCAAGAAGCAAATTTTGGAGGATCTCCCAGGAAGGCCTACCCTAGTTACTCACCCCCTGAGGAGCCAGAGGAAGAAGATGAGAAGGAAGGGAATGCCACTGTGAGTTTCTCACAGGCCTTAGTAGAGTTTACCAGCAATGGAAATCTTTTTTCCAGCATGTCCTGCAGCTCTGACTCTGATTCATCCTTCACTCAAAACCTCCCTGAGCTGCCCCCCATGGTCACCTTTGACATTGCTGATGTGGAACGGGATGGAGAAGGCAAGTGTGAAGAAAATCCTGAGTTCCACAATGATGAAGACCTCACAGCGTCCTTGGAAGCTTTTGAGCTGGGTTATTACCAAAAACATGCCTTCAACAGCTATCACAGTCGATTCTACCAAGGCCTGCCCTGGGGTGTTAGCAGCCTCCCTCGATACTTGGGGCTCCCTGGCATACACCCCCGACCTCCACCTGCTGCAATGGCGCTCAATAGGAGAAGCCGTTCCCTTGACAATGCAGAGACCCTAGAGCTGGAACTCTCCAGTTCTCATCTAGCCCAGGGTTACTTGGAGTCTGATGAGCTACAGACCCACCAGGAAGATTCAGATGAAGAAGGCGAAGAAGAGGAAGGAGAATGGGGCCGAGACAGTCCCCTGTCCCTTTACACTGAACCTCCAGGGGCCTATGACTGGCAATCCTGGGCTCAATGTCCTCTTCCATTGGAGCCAGACCCTGCTTGGATAAGCCCCAGTCAGTTGGATGGGCCTTTCAATCAGTCTTCATATGGGCAGGCAACCTGTTGCGTACCTCCTGCGGCAATGGCAATGTCAGTGCCAGGGCTCCCAAGAGCACCTGGAGACTCTCTGCCTCAGCTAGCTAGACCTTCGCATCTACCCTTGCCCATGGGTCCTTGCTATACACAGGCCTCCCAAAGTGTGAGGGCCAGGCCTAGGGATGTACTGCTGCCTGTAGATGAGCCCAGTTGTGCCTCCATTTCTGGAGCCAACTCTCTGTCTCACGCCAAGCCTGTAGGCATCACCCATGGTATCCCTCAGCTGCCCAGGGTACGGCCTGAACCCCTTCAGCTTCAACCCAGTCACTACAGAGCTTCCAACCTTGACCTGTCAAAGGAGAGGGGCGAGCAAGGCGCCCCTCTCTCTACCAGCTACTCCTCCACTGCCATGAATGGAAACCTAGCCAAGTAGCCATCAATTCCAGAGTGGAGACCTGAGCATGTGAATGGGGGTCAGGGGTTGGGCAGAAGGGTGGGGGTGGGGGTTGCTGTTTAACTTGAAAATCCCTTTGGCCAAGATAAACTCCTCTGAGTTTTTACTTTGTTTTCCCACCTCCCGCTGGCATCTTTGGCCAGGTTCAGCCCAGATACATCTGCCTAGGGAAGTTGCTGCTTCTATGCTCTAGTTTTTGCTTTGGGTTTTTTCTGACCCATATAGGGCTTGGGATGCATCCTTATTGCAGGCTGAACCCCTCTTCTCTGGTCCCTTGTTGACTAATGAACCACTGATGAGCAGCCAATTTTTGCACTGACTCTCACCCAGAGATGGGAGGCTTTCTGGCTATTAGCAATATAAAATTATGGTACATATTATTCCTAACCCCCTTCACATCACATCAAATAACTATAACCTATTTATCCCAGTTCTGTTTAGAGTGGATCAAGTAGCATGTGTCTCACTCCCTATTGCTGTGGACTTTGGTATTATAACTAGATGATGTCCTTTTAACCTGGCCTGACATAGTCTAGAAGACAAAAACACTAATCCCCATAATGGAGTGAGTAAATCTGTCTGTATTCAAGCAGAATACAAAGGTAGATAGATCGTGGAAACTGCTGTGGGGTCTTGAGCTGTGGACTGATATCTTGTTTGTTTCTTAAGCCTTTGGCTGTTGCAGGTACTTTAGAACTTCCCTTTTGTCCTGTAACTGGAATTTTCATAATCTCATCACAAGGAATTTAGTCTCTTAATTGAGATAAGGGAAGAGAAGTCACCTAAATTGGGATTGATTATAGGGCATTGGGTTTTGTGGAATGAAAAGGAGGAAAATAGAAAGAGGGATCCATTTATCACAAACACCAAAAAGGGATCTCAGACTTTGGAGCTTGAAGCAATTTAGCTTACCAGGGAAACGATACCCCTGCCCCTTCCTCCCAAACAAAAACAGTTCTTTAATCCTTGCCCACCCCTTTGTGAAGTGGTTCCAAGCTTACAGTTCCAAGACAGGATGCCAAAGGCATCTTACCTGTTGTCGTGGGCACTTTAAAAAGCTTTTGTCTCCAAATTAGCCAAGTTCTTAGTATCATCAAAGGACCAGGCTTGAGAGGAAAGATGTGTCCTTGCTCTGCCAAGCTTCAGGACTGATATGCATGGCAGCTGCAATCCTTTATGAAATGAACAGCACCCTCCCTTCTCTTACATCCATGCAGTTTTCTTTTTTTCTTTTCTTTCTTTTTCCTTTTTTTTTTTTTTTGGCGGGGAGGGGGACAGGATGCCATGTTTGAGTCTTCGATAGCCTGGGAACTCACCATGTAGACCAGGACAGCTTCTAAGTCACTGAGATCCATCTGTCTCTACCTCCTATCAAGCCCAGTTAAGCAGTTTTCACTCTTAACTAAGTTGGAAACACTACTAGGGAAGAGCTTGCTATCAGGAAGACATTGCAACGGGCTCATCTTGGCCAGGCTCAACTTTTCCTTATCACTCATACGAGACAGGTTTGTTTTAAAATTTTCTATTGGGCCAGGCATGGTGGCATATGCCTTTCATCCCAGCACTTGGGAGTAAGAGTCAGGTGGAGCTCTATAAGTTTGAGGTCAGCGTGGACTACATAGTGAGTTCTAGGCTAGGTAGGTCTACATAGCAAAACCTTGTTTAAAAAATCTAAACTTTCTTTATTGGAAATGCCATATTTTGGGGTAGACTTGTGGATGTAAGTTAGAACTCTTTTATCTTCTGCCCTGTGCCCATTCTCACCTCAGAACCATCTTCGCATCTATTAAGTGAAGATGTCAACAGGGCTTTTGCCAGAGACATGGCAATTTATATTGGGAACAGATGCTGATGGCCTTCTGAGTCAAGATAACTGTGGACCTACTTTCATTGTCAGGGGATATATCCGTGATATTCTTTGTCACCATTTCTAAAATTGGGATTGACCCTGTGCCCTTCTCCAAAAAAGAGCAGACTTGATTGGAAAAAGTTAAATCCCTGAAAGTAACTACATGAGTTTGCATGGCCCAGCACCACCCCTCAAGAACCTCCAATCAGCTCTCTTGGATAACCTTGGCTACATCATAAAGAAGTGCATCCTTTTTGAAACTGGAGAATGAAAGAGAGTGAGAAAGGGCTTCCTTACCCCAATCACATTGTTCCAAAAGACAAATGCCCAGGTTTTAACCACTTGGCCTCTCACCAAAGCTGTTCTGAGAGGGTGAGGCTGAAATTGGTCTGGTTGGATGGCAGGAATTAACCTCCAAATGCCTTTACAGCAGGAAAAAACACACCTCTTGCCTGTTCAAGTCAGCCTGAGATCCTGTTTACATTTGGCTGTCATCCACAGCAGGCAGTAGAACTGTCAGCGGCGCCCATGGTCCACTGGAGAAGGGCTGATAGCCTGTTTTGGAAGAGAAAGGGTAATTACCTATACCACCCTCATGGTTCAGAAGGACAGCACAGTCCATTGTCTCTGAATGGACCTGCCATAACTCTGACACATTTTGCTGTGCTTTGAAAAGTCATACCTCAGAGTTGGACCTGGGGCTAAGTAGAAGTTTATACCTTGGATGATGTTGTTACCTGAAAGTCCTTTCACTGACCTGGCTGCTAGACCAGGGATAAAATCTTCACAACCTAAAGTGAAACAGCTAAGATATATGGCTACAGAAGCAAACTCCTTTATAAAACAAATGCTAGCTGCAGCCTAGAAGAGGAAAGATTTGGCTGGGGACATACAGTGATGACAATATGGTATGGTTAACAATGGGAAATGCAACCAATCTCCAGGTATCTGTCCAACATGGGCACATACTTCCTTGGCTGACACCAAATATGTTCCTAACTACCAGAAATGTTGCTGTTATGTCCACACTGAGGCTGGGGCCAGACGATTCTCCTGTCTCCATTGGAGGTCCTCAGACAATGTGTTTGGCTGTGAATTCAAGGGAAGATAATGATGATAGAAGGGGACTAGCATCATCTTGTTGCCCAATAGTACTAAAGTGTCATTTCTGATCCTGAGAATTTCTTGATAGCCTAGTCCTTAGAGGACCAGTGAATGTGGGTAGAAAGGCCACCTAGCAGGCCTCTTCCAAAGCCAGGATGCCAATTTCTTGGTGCTTTAGATTCTCCAAGGGAGCCCTGCCTTGGGTATCATCTGGCTTTAGCTTGGATACCAGACCACAAGCCTCATGGATAATGGTCTCAGTAAATGCCAGTGTCCCTCCTCTTAGTGCTATACCAAGGAGGGAAGTAGCTTTCCACACTCAGAATGCTGGGTGCATGCTCATCCTGCCGCCAGTGGCTTTTTTCACCTGCACCAGTGCCACCCCTGCCCTCAGCCCCTAGGCTCACTTGCTAGAGGGAAGCACGGGGCTTTACCAGGGATACTTCAAGTTTACCCATATGTATGTTGCATCCAAGTTGTTTTTAATATATATATAAATATATATCAAAAGCCAATTATCTATTTTTATATTGTTTGCATTTTATATTCATGGAAACAATGTTTATCAATTGTTCTTTTCTGATATATTTTATTTTTAAGCGGTGCTGTTTACAGTTTTAAACAAAAAAAAAAGATGACACAAAATAATTGCTGCTGCTTGTGCAGAGGGATGTCATCTCAACTGTCTAGGGCCCTCCCTCTTTTCCCTCTCCCACCTGGCTGTGTCACACTAGTCATTCTCTTTCCACATGGTAAGGACAGAAGATGCCCAGGTACCGAAGACCGATACCAGGTAACTCAGGCATGCAAAACCTGGAAGACAGCATGTTTTCTAGCTTTAATTTTCTCTTTAATTCTCCATGTGTAGACATCCTGACAGTACTCATGCCTCTTGACTTTTATTCTTTTCCTTTCTTCATGTTTTATGCTTCTGTTTGCAAAGGATTGTACCCACATTGTGTGATTGGTTGTGTTGTTTCTTCAAAGAAACATTAGGGGTACATTCTTCACCAAGAGACTTGGGATGACAGATGACATTGATAGCTGAACCACCTGGAATTGGTCATCTCCTTGAGGAAACCCTTGAATGGTACTTACCAGGAACTTAGTAGATTGTGACATTGTTCAGAAAAGATATAATTCCTTGCTCCCTCTTGCTACTTTGGGAGAATCTACCCCAGCTCCTGCCTCCTTGTTCCCTTCCCTGTTCTAGCTTACAAGTGGATGGTACTTTTGGGAACCGAACTCTTGTCTTTTGATTGTAAGCCCTAGCCTTTAATGGCTGAGCCACCTCTTTAGCCAGGATGGCACTTTAGGGAATGGTGACTGTTACAGTCGTGGCTGGATGGCCTGATAAACGGTTTCTCCATCCTATAATCATTCCAAAGAAGAAAATCCACACGGCATGTATATTTGTGAGGGTTGGGTCTATTAAGAGGGGGCTTTAATTATTCCTGTTACTATTGGTGCTTATTTTCCCTGCTATATATGGGGGTGGGGAAGGGCTGGGGTAAACCAGGAATGTATATTTAGGTCATGATAAATAAAATGGCTGGGGGAAGGAGAAAGATATTAGGAATTGCAGTACATCTTCACTCTATGTGTAAGAGTTCTCTCCTACAGTATAGAAAGGGGAGTATAGCTCTTTGCTGTGCCTGAGCTTCCCTTCCTCATTCCTGAGATATCACAGAATCGTCTGCATTGTGACCTCTCCATCCCTAGCACTCACTGGCATCTGGCTATCTTGACACACTGCCTGTATGTTACAACATATATTTCATTTGCTGAATGCTAATAAACTTCTGGGTTCATGAGGGACCTCCAGTCGCTGAAGTGTCTTCTTGTTTGTTCTACAATAGTATTCCTGTGATCTATGGCTGATGGGTTTGCTCTTAAAGGGCAACTGAAAAACTGAAAAATTGAAGGAGGTACTCCACAAGGGAAACAAGCCAAAGCTGAAACTAAATTAGAAGAGACTCCCATGTTTCGCTTCCCCTGTGCCCTGTATCCTAGACAGGTGTCATCACACCATCTACACTTTAGACGTACCCCTGAAGTTCCTGTACATTGTCAGGGGCTAATTTGTACTTCCAAAGTTAGGCTAAGGTTTTGCTGTCTCTCATCCAGAAAGGAGTAAAATGGGAGACCCTGGATTCTCTTCTCAAACCAGCAATGAAACTAAGTGGTCCTCCAGGGTCTCATGAAACAAGGAAAGTCCAAAGGAAATCAGGAGAACATAGAGAATCTCACCAGAGGGAAGTTGATATTTTACAAAAAATGATTTCTGTGACTTGGGCTGCTCAGATGGAGAATGGTAGGTGGGTTTGCCAAGGGGCATTATGGAGCAAGAAAATTGCTGAAGTCTATTTAGTCTGATTGCGTCTGTTGGAAATTCACTGAAATTAATCAAAGTGATCCAGGCCTCTGCCCTAATCTTCTGTGTCTTGATCAATTGACCATTAATAGTTTCCTTCAATGAAAATTAAGATATTAGACTATGTCTGAGTTACCCACATGATGCTTTGTCCTGTTTTGAGACAGGGTCTCACTGGAATCCTGGCTGTCCTGGAACTCACTGTATAGACCAGGTTGACCTCCACTCAAGAGGAGATGTACCTGCCTTTGCCTCCCTAGAGCTGGGATTAAAGACAGGCAACCTCACCCAGCATCCTACAGGACTTTTTCAACTAAGTTGAGCCTTCTTTTCACACTGATTTTTATTCAGTTGGACTGAAGTAGGGTTCTGTTACTATTTGTGTTGCCCACATAACCTACCAGACAAAATAGGTGGAAAACATGCTTCCTTTTTAATACAGATGGCTGCCTTGGCTGTGGTCCCATAGGAAGTCTTTTCAAATGATGGAGACATAATTGTGGACGGAACCTGCTAAGAACCATATAAATACATATATTCACACACACATACACAGAAAATACATGTAAACTGTATTTTGATCACATCCACTTTTAGGCTACCCAGCCTGTCTCTTCCCAGACCAAGTAACTCACTTCAGTTCATTTCATACTGTTCTGTGCTTTGTTTGAGAGCCATGGTTTTACCTGCAGAGCAGGCTGCCTTTCTTCTGTTTTACTTTGGAGCAGAAGTAAACATAACAGATGAGGACTTTGTGCTAGCTATTTAGAGACTGCTAAGTACTGGCTGCTAATGCCCCACTGCTCCACACACAAGGAGGGGTCTTGATCGTACTAACTGTTCATTCCTTTGGATAATTCCTAAGTTTTAGCTAGAGTACAGAGTTTCTACAAGTTAGATTAAGTCAGAAAAATCAAGTAACCTAAGGGAAGCATGTTCTTATTTTAAAAACTTTTTATCACCCCTTCCTTCTAGAAGACCCTAAAAGGCCAGTAAACAGAGCAAGTGATATCATCCCTGTTTCATATACAAGAAGTTGGAACATGGAGAAGTGATTTGCATATTACCATACAGAATAGTGATTGTAAGTCAGTTCCAAGCAGGCTGGAGTGGAAGACAAAGTCCATTGCTAGTAATTCTCTAAACACAATATGATGATATCATTGATATGTACCAGACTCACTTTAACTACATTTTCTCATGTAATACATAAATCTATGTGACTGGCATTGTTATTAACTCTGCTTTTAGATAAAATGGAAGGGATGCTCGGATCGTTTAAAACCTTAGCTAAATTCACTCAGCCAGTTCAAAGGGCTTTGAAGCTCTCTATTTTTCCCACTGCGCTGTGAAGCTGTTAGGTCAGCTTAACAATGTGGATAGGTTCTAGCAAGGCCCCCAGCAGCTTGCCCCAGATCAGAGAGTGCTGCTGAAAGACACCATTCGCTGCTTCCCATCCTCCTGAGGCCTTAGCTAGCCAGCATCATGTGCCCGTATAACAGCATCTGAATCCCCTGTAAATATGGGGTTGGACTCTCCATGCTTGTATCTCTAGTCATCGTACCTAGTCAGGTGGGCCCAATCATCCTTCCACTTGAGCCTGCTAATAAGTGGGCTGAGGAAATATGATAGGTAGCAGTGATTTAATGGATATGAGTACTTAGTTGCCAAATGAGCCCTCCCTCTGCCACTCAGACCTTCACCATCAGTTGGAGAATGACCTCAGGAAGAGTTACTTAATTGTAAATAACTTTAATAGCCACAGCAGAGAAAATTTTTTTCTCTTGAGATAATGGATTTCTACTGTGCTTTTGGGTTTTATTTCTTTTGTTTTGTTTTTCATAAAGAGACTATATAGGCTGAGCTGACATTGAACTCTATGCAGAGCAGTCTTCAATTGAATTCCTAGAGATTAGCCTGGCTCCCACTTCAGAGTGCTGGGATTAAAGATATGTGCTGCCATGGCTGGTTTGTGTGCTTTTGGAAACTCCCTTTTATTCTTTCAGTTTCTTTCTTCTTTTCCCACTTCCTTCCATCTGATTCTTGAGCACAAATTCTTTTTTATCCTTCTAACAAACAAGGTCTCCCATGTATCACCATTGACAAGAAGAAAGTCATGATCTATGGATAACAAATTCAGATCAAAGAAACCAAAACATAAATGACTATCCATCTCTGTGTATAAACGCACACACAGATAGGCAAGAAATAGTCATTTCTACATACCTTAAAGTAACTTAATTATGGCTCCCAGGCTTCCATGTCTAATAGGAAAGCTGAAAATTCCACATGATCAGGGTTTCTGTCCATTCATATTCATGTATGGGAATCCAAGGAAGTTTGTGGTGTCCAGAAATTAAGGCAAAGGCTCCCTAATCTAAAATCTGGCAACCTCATTTTCCATGACTACAGCAGGGAAGAAGGCAGAAGCCCCACATACTTGGTTCTGCCTCCCTGTAAAAACCACAGAGCATCTCTTCCCCCTTCAGAAACTCAAACAGGATCTCCTTTTCCCCAGGGGTCATAGGAATGATAGAAATCTTTCTTCTTCTCTCTCTCTCTCTCTCTCTCTCTCTCTCTCTCTCTCTCTCTCTCTCTCTCTCTCTCTCTCTCTCTCTCTCTCTCTCAGCTCTCTTCCACCTTCAGGGATTTCCAGGCTGGATGAACTTTTTGCGTTTAGCTTTCTGCACTGTAAAATTTAATTGTCAAATGGCTGGAGATTTGAATCAATAGCAGAGTGCATACTTAGCATGCACAAAGCTTCGAGTTCTTCTACAGGACTCCTCCCATCAAACAACAACAACAACAACAATGGAATCTGGTGGCCAGTGAGCTGGCTTGTTGATGCCTGCCTGGAACTCAGACTTAAGGAGGCAGAGGCAAGAGGAACATCCAAGGCCAGTGTGGGCTATATAGAAAGACCCTGATTCAAAAGACAAAAACAGAAATAAAAACCAAACAAAAATTAAGAAGTCTATTGAGGACCTGTTTACTTCTGTTGAACAAGGTAGTGAGTAGTGAAGACATAAACTATAAGCATAAATATAAGTATTTTTTGCACTGGGAGATGATGGTTTGTACCTTTAATCCCAGTTCTTGGGAGGCAGAGGCATCTCTGAGTTCGAGGCCATCCTGGTCTGCAAAACAAGTTCCATGATAGCTAGGGCTACATGGAGAAACTCCGTCTCAGAAAATAAACAAACAAACAAAGTAAGTACTTTTCAAAAGCTACTTTAGTTACAAAGACTTTCTCACTGGGAGAATAAAAGTGATATCACTGACCACGAATTTAGGACGTTCAAATTTGAGACTACTTCACCTTCCCCTTTGGTGTTTGATTCTCCTCTACACCATCTGTCCTATGTCTGCTCACCTTCAGTAGCACAAGTTACTAGAAAAACTTTTTTCTTATAGTGTTACACTGGACTTCGATTAGTCCCTGGCAGCCACATAAGTTCTGTTACCTACCCCTTTTTCTCTCTTCACAGCCTTTGAAGATCTGAAGGCAAAGGCAGTGTTGTTCTTTGGTCCAAAAAGTAATAAGTGCCTGTGATATGCCAGGCATTGTTCTACGCTGTGGATGCAGTGATGAAAAAGAAAGATAAAATATCCCCTCAAAAACCTTGCCCTTGTCAGAGGAAACAATAAACAAAAGATAGATCATACTAGATGATGGTAGGTACAGTGGTGGAAATAAAGTCAAGTAAAAGGCATGATGATCACAGTTTTAAATAAAATGATCAGAGAAGATTCACTTGGCAGGACATATCTGAGAGACGAGTTAAAACTCTGAGGTAAGTGCAGATAATATAGTCTAGGAATAAACACTAGTCCAGTGTTGCTGAAGCAGAGGGCATGAAGGAATAGTCGTGGACATACAATCACAGATGTAGATCTAGAACTTGATAATTTAAAAGGGACTTGTAGATCATTTTAAAGATTTTAAAGTCTTTACTGACATGGAAACAATGTCATGAACTGACTCACATTACTTAGAATAGTCTCAGACTATTCCTTTAGCTTTGTCTTGTTCTCAGGCTACTGTTACAAGATACCATTAACCAACTCATTTATAGACAACTGAAGTTTATTTATTATAGTTCTTGAAGCTAATCATCCAGGATCAATGCAGCAGCAGATATGATATATACTGGGTGCTGGGTCACTTTTTTACAGATGCCACCTTCTTAACTGTTCTCACATAGGGGACAGAGGCAAGCAATTTCTACTGGGCCTCTTATGAAGAGATTAATTCCATTCATGAAGATGAACACTCAGGACATAGTCACGTTCTAACATTTCCACTTTTTATAGCCAGTATTTTTGATACAATGTCTTTTGAGAATAACGAGGACATTCATAATTCCACCTCTATGGTTGTGCTTTGTGGTAAATAAGTTGGAAGAGGAACTCTGTTCACCTGGAAATTAAAATAATGCCCAAAGGGAAGGGCCTTGTTCTAGAAGCAGCCAGGATAATAGAAAAACTGCTGAGAAATGTGGACAGGTCTTTTCGATTCACTTACTAAATGTAGGCAACATTAACTCCAATGGAAGCTACCCTCATTATTGTCAAAAGACAGTGTGTTGAAAATACTAGTTATGAAAGTAACTTTTGAAAACTGTAATAGGGTACAAGGATGCAAGATGAAAGCGAGACAGATCATTGTTTTGTTCAGGGAAGGCCCTTTTGAGCCTGTCATCAATTGGACCTAATGCTAGACTTGGTGAGTTTAGAAATTAATTTTAAAAATTATTTTATTTTATGCATACCCATATTTTGCCTCTGTGCTTGTGCACAGCTTTCATGCCTAGCACCCAAGAAGGTAGATAGTGGGTTAGGGGGTGTTGAATTCTCTGAAACTGGAGTTATAAACATTTGTGAGCCACTGTGTGGATCTGAGAATCAAACCCGGGTGCTTTGAAAGAGCAGCACATTTCTTAATTGCTGAACTATCTCCCCAAGCTGAGAAATTTATTTTTTATTTTTATTGGTTTAATTTTTTAGTATTTTGAGAAGTTGCCATTAGTGTCATGAATTCCTCAACCTAATCTCACTTTTTTTTGCGTTTTCTTTTAGTATTTTAATGTTTCTTCCACTCTTCCTCTTAGCTTCTGTCTCTGTATTATTCTGTCTTTCATTCTCAAAACAAAGGCAAAGTATATCTTTAACCTGGATAGATGGCCATACAGAATATAGATGGCCTCATATAGTATCATTTTTTGCTTGCTATTTAAAAAAATGCAGAAAGCTAGTGGAAACAGTCTGTAACCTCTCCAAACTCCTGATTTATAATTGAGAAAAAGCCTTTCCCAAAGTTAGATATGGTACTAATTTCCATGACAGCAATAGGGAAGGGTCTTCCTAAGGGTTAGATCAAAGACATGCCTTTTTGGTCTTGCCATGTCTATAAGTTACTTTGGGTACTCCCCTCATTTTTCTGGTCCTTGTCTTAGTCTCAACATCAACCAGATAAGAATATATACATCTGCCCTGTCTTTTTTTCCTGTGAAATGGATGTAAAAACTGTTTTTGAAAAGTATACATTAAGGTATCATAAAAATTTCATTAGAGCTATCTTTTCACTATTGACTGTCAAGGAGGAAGATATATCTTCAAAACAACAAAATTATTGCTTTTATAGTAAGTCTGAGATTCTATACTGCAGATGCTATACATAGACAGATCAACAGCCCTATACTAGAGGTTGTCACAAAAGCCAATGGCACACTGCTCTCTCCAACTCCACATGTAATGACATCCTATGAGTATACTGATATATACATATATATATATATATATATATGTAGAGATGGAGAGAGAGAGAGAGAGAGAGAGAGAGAGAGAGAGAGAGAGAGAGGGAGAAATCAACACTAAATGTCAGCACCTATCATTTCTTGCTAAACCAATGAGTTTAATTGCAGTGACTTACAACAGCATAGATGAGGGGTTACTAATAGGATTATCAGCAACTTAGTAGTGGTTACAATACTGAAGAAAGCATCTTCACTCTGTCAGCTATCTATCTATCTATCTATCTATCTATCTATCTATCTATCTATCTATCATTTATCTGTCTATCTATAGCCAGAGAATAGTGGCAAACTCATTAATTCTTCACCTTCTAGCAATTATAAAATCTTAGGAGAGGGTTGATACCTCATGAGCTCCACTCCACCTCCATGATGAAAAATTAATGGCTCAAACCTTGTACATATGTCCCATGACTAATCATATCCACCAAGAGCCCAAGAAGACAATGGTCATATAAGGTCCAAAGGACAGTGTTTCCCAAAATTCCACCCTTCTCCCTGGCTCTTAATTCTTCCAGGCCTTTTCCCACCATACTCTACGAGCCTTGGAGAGGGTGATATGGATGTCCCATTTAGATCCACACATTTAACAGTTCTTAGCATTTTGACAAGTTATGAGTCTCTGCAGTAACTCTCACTCAAGTTTTGTAAAAAGAAGGTACTCTGATTGAAGATGACAAGCTAACACTAACAGATGTGCAGGACATCCTGTGGAACAGGTCTTAAATCATAAAACAATTGTACACCAGTGGATGCATCTTGCCTGTCATACTAGGAGTATAACATTTAAGTCCAACAACTGAATAGGACTGTTGATGGATATTCTCCCTCAGCGACACACATAGCATCTTTTGGCACCATGAAAATTAACAAACAAGAAAGGAGAATACAGATCAGTCTCATGGTGATTTCTCAGTGTGCTGTAAACAAAGAATATGGTGACTATAGCACTATCAATATCAACATGCTAGTTTGGATCCTAGAAGGAAATTGTACATTTAGCAGTGATGTGTGTGTGGAAGAGGGAGTATACATGCATGTACGCTGGTTGTAAATAACAAGATACATGATTATAATACACAGAAGTAAGTTGAACTAGGTGAGAATATTTGCACCAAGTCAAAACTAGCCTTAAAAACTAACCTAGTGGGGCTGGAGAGATGACTCTGCATCTAAGAGTACTTGCTGTTCTTCCAGAGGACCCAAGTTCAGATCCCAAAATCCACATCAAATTATTCACAACCACTTGTAACTCCAACAGTAGGGTATCTAACACCCTAGTCTAGCTCCCACAAACATCCACACATACTGCATTCTCTCTCTCTCTCTCTCTCTCTCTCTCTCTCTCTCTCTCTCTCTCTCATACACACACACACAAATAAAAAACTTACAAATCTAACCTAGTATATACAAATCAACATAATTAAGTTTAATAGAATGATATTTATAGCAGAAGAGACTACCCTGAGTGGTATAAACGGATGTCCTAAGACCTCTCAGATTATCTGAAGCTGGGCTCAATTTGGTGGTTTAAACACAAAATAACCATTACTACATTTTGTTCATCTGATTTCTTGTCTAAATGAATAAATATCATCTGGATTTCCTGAAATCTACATGTTTGTGTCCTCAGAAGTTGCACAAATTTGAGGTAAGAAGTAAGACTCTAAGAGTTTCTTTCTCACAGCTTTGTAATGCAGGTGATGGTGAGAAGTACTTGCTGTTGTCTTTTCCCTCCAGGGTGAAGGGAGTTTTTGACTTAATATTTATTTTTAATTGATGAAATAACAGTTTTCTTTGTCTCCTGGTAGCTCACTGTGGAAAGACTCTGTTACTGATCTTGAATTTTTTGTTACCAGGCTTGAAAGTCCTTTATAAGAACATATCTCTCATTATAGTGGATATGGATAATAAAAGTTTTTTATTTAATTCTTTATAGCATATCCAAAAAATAATGAACCTTCGATTTAGAAGAACTAATGGGAGTGTCTTTGGCTAAGGAAGCCAGATTCATTAGTCAGTTGTGACAATTAGTGCCATTTGTTTATTAAACCATCAATCTAGGGAATTGAAGATCAAAGGGAAGGTGAATTTTTGTACACTATCCAAGTTTTATAAAGAATTTTAAATAATTTTTCATTAAATAAGTTTTATGGTTATGAATTTAACAGGAATGCCTCAAGTAGGAATAATTTTTTTATTTTACTTTTGAAATGATAATGTAACTACCACATTTCTCCCTTTTATTTCCTCCCTCCAAACCCTGCTATGTACCACTCCCAATTGTCCTTCGAATTCATGGCTTGTGTTTTAAATTGTTATTATACATATATATATATATATCATATATATTCCTAGCTATAACCCCATACTGAACAACAAGAATAATTCTAATTTTTTACATTTATTTATTGTATATATAAACATTCTACAGTGTATATATAGAGTTCATGGGCCAACATTTAGATATCTAACCATCAAATTTTAAATAGTTCATTCACTAAAAGAATACAAGATGAAATCATTATTCTCTAAGCCAGTTTTTCCATAGACATTACATAGTCACTAGTTTTGTCTCAGAGAATATGATTTTGGCCTTAAGAATTTTAATAACCTTCAATTACAAGCAACTTAGTTATATATCTATCATCTTGTCTGAAAATTTAACCAATATTACATTTTTATAACTTAAAGTAAATTTTTAGATTTGTTCTCATATATCTATTTTGGACAAAGTTTTATTTTACTATATAAATATCTCATAATTGTATTCTTTTTATATTTGTTTTTATTCTCATGTATTGTATCTTTGTTCTTTATTTCCTTTCTTAATAGTAATACAATTACATTTATGATATAATAAATTGATTCACACATGTTAAACTATTAAGTTATTGTCTGCTGTAAATTTAAAGTAAAATTCACTTTTTAAAGGTCCTTTTACACATTTACTATATCTGAAAAATTCTAAAAGTTGCAGAATGTTGGAGGTAACTAAACTTTTAATAATGTTGGAGAGTAAATTATGCTATAAACAAGAAAAATCAGAAGAGAAAATATGCAAGGCATTTGTTCCACCGAGGGACTGGAGCAGATAACAATTTATTACTTTTTTTCTGGAGGGCCAAGGGAAGAAAGAAAAATAATCCAGTGATGTAGGAAGGTATGAAGACTCACTCTTGAGTTTATTGTAGGCTATATCCATAGCATTTGTCTTTTTAATAACATGCAGACTATATTTTGATTATCTAACACTTATTAGTACTGGCAAAACATGTTAATGGCCCTGTGTTTTATTTTTCCCCTTTTATTGAAAATGGATTCTTTTCTCATACAATATTGTGATTACAATTTTCCCTCCTTCCAATTCCTCCCCACCTCCTCTTCCATTTTATCCCGTTCTCTTTGGGTCTCTTGTTAGGAAAGGATAGGCTTCTAAGAGATAACAACAGAATTTAGCACAATGAACTATAATAAGACAAAGCAAACACCATCACACTGAAGTTATAAAAGGCAAATAAACAAAAGATAAAGTGCCCCAAGAGATGACACAGCAATCAGAGCTCCATCGGTTAACATCCTGAGGAGTCCCATTAAAAACACTAAACTGAAAAACATAATAGATACACAGAAGATCTGGTGTAGATCCATGCATGCTGCCTCAATCTCTGAGTTCCTATGAGCACTGATCATGTTGACTTAAGAGGGCCTTGTTATCTTGATAGCCTCCATCACTTCTGGGTCTTATATTCTCTTCCACCTCCTCTCCCTCAGGGTTCCCTGACCTCTGAGGGGTGGGACTTCATGAAGACATCCATTAATAACTGAGTGTTCCAAGATTTCTCTTTATCTGTCACTCTTTGTATCTCTCTTTCCCTGTATCTCTGTCTCTGTCTCTCTTGAGCACTCTCTGATACCTCTATCTTTTTCTCTTTTTGAGTAATCTGGCTGTGGGTCTAAGTATATGCTCCCAACTGCTGTAGGAAATAGCTTTTTTGATGGTGACTGAACATGGCACTCGTCTATGAGTATTGCAGAATATCATTAGGAGTCACTTCATTACTACTGTTTTTTTTTTTTTTTGAAAGACCAGTAGTGTTTAGTTTAATTCTAGTTCTCTAGGCTATCTGGCCTCTGGTTCTTGGTCACTCAAGCAGTTTGGGTATGGGTTCCATCTTGTGGAGTGTTCTGTAAGTCAAATCAGACATAGGTTGGTAACTTCCACAAGCTTTGTGCTACCATTGCCCTAGCATATTTTGCAGGGAGGAGATCATTATAGGTCAAAGATTTGTGTCTGAGTTGGTATTTGTGTCTCTTTTCATAGCCTTCAGGTTATTTTCCTGTACCAAGGACTCTAGAATGTAAGGTTGAAGCTTCCATTTAGGCACTAGCCTGACCTCTCCCTGTTCACTGAGTTGTGTAGTTGTTTTCTTGAGCAATGGGACCTCGCTGTCAGTTTGTGAAGAGCAATTTATTGTCTTGGCAATAGCCTGGGTTGTTTGGGGGTTTCCATAGATGCTAGTATTTAGGCATCTATACTTCTGACAGATAAATATCCCACAAGTTTAGCCACTAACAGCACCACCTGTGGGTATTCACTGAGTTCCCTTTTAAAAGGGTCCTGCCCACCTCCCATCTTTCACTTTCTCTCCCTCTCTGTTCCTCTGCTCCCTTTCCTCCTCTCTTCTGCTTCCCCTGCCTCAGAAGGCCAGTCTCCCCCATTTCCTTTCCCCTCTTTATGACCCCTTTCACTAATTAAAAAAAAAACTCTGCTTGAACCCTGTTGCATGGGGTCTTTCTCTCATGTGTCACTTTTCTTAAATTACAACAATAAGATCCCTTTGGCCAGCCATTCAATTGGGTGAAACACGGCCATAGTACTGGAAGATTCATTTTGTTGAAAAGGGATGACCAATTGGGACTCCATCTCCCCCACTATTTGGGAGACTTCATTACGGTTGTCTTCATTTTTTAGGAAGTTTCTACTGTACTAGGTTTCCCTATAACACCTCAAATGCACCTCAATACTAGTTGCTTCTACTCAAATTCCCTTCTTCAACCCCCTACAACCCACCTTCCCCATCTGATCCTCCTGCTCCAGTCTCCCACATCCCCAGTCCATCTATAAAATACATTCTATTTCCCCTCCCAGGGAAATCCATGTGCCCCACCTCCAGTCCTTTCCTCAATACCTAACCTCTCTGAGTCTGTGGATTATAGCTTTGTTGCCATTTACCACACACACACACACACACACACAAACACACACACACACACACACAGTGTATATATATATATATACATATATATATATATACATATATATATATATGTATATATATATATATATATATATATATATATATAAGCTAATACATACCATATTTACCTTTCTAGGTCTGGGTTACCTCACTCAGGATGATTTTTCTTTGTTTCCCTTTATTGGCCTGCAATTTCATGTCATTTTTAAACAGCTGACTAATACGCCATTGTATAAATCTACCATATTTTCCTTATTCATTTTTCTGTTGAGGAACATCTAGGTTGTTTCCAGGATCTGGCTATTATGAATAATGCTACTATGAACATAGTTGTGCAAATGTTGTTATGGTAAGACGAAGTGTCCTTTGGATATATTGCTGACAAACACTTAAAAAATGTTCAACACCCTTAGCCATCAGGGAAATACAAATGAAAACTACATTGAAATTTTATCTTACCCTAGTAAGAATGCCCAAATTTAACTTTAAAAGTGAGGTATTGGAATAAAAGAATGCCAGACTTTATCCTGCCCTTTGTTGCCTTGGGAACTAAAACAAAAAGATCTTTCTAATTTCTGGCTATTATAACTAGAACAGCAAAGAACATGAATGGGCAGGTATCTCTCTGGTAGAGCCCTTTGAGTATATGCCGAAGAGTGGGATATCTGGGTCTTGTGGTAGAGTGATTTTCAGCTTTTTGAAAACCCCCCACACTGATTTCCATAGTGGCTGTACTAATTTTCACTCCCACGAGTAATGAACAATTATTCCCTTTTCCCCACATCCTCACCAGTATGTCCTGTCATTTGCTTTATTAATATTGGACATTATGATTAAGGTAAGATAAAATTTAAAAGTGGTTTTAATTTGTATTTTCCTAATGGCTAAAAAATTTGATCCTTTTTAAAGTGTTTGTCAGTGTGTTGATTTACATATGTATGGCCCCCATAGACTCCTGTGTTTGAATGTTTGGCCCATAGGAACAGGCGCTGTTAGGAGTTACAGCCTTACTGTAGGAGTAGGAGTGGCCTTGATGGAGGAAGTGTGTCACTATGGAGGCAGGTTTTGAGGTCTCATATATGCTCAAGCCATGCCCAGTGTGGCAGGTTTTCCTTCCACTGCCTGAAGATCATAATTTAGAACTCTTAGCTCCTTCTCTGGCACTATGTCTGTCTGCATTCTTGCCATGATGCTAATGGACTAAACCTCTGAAACTGTAAGCCATCCCCAATTAAACATTTTCCTTTATAAGAGTTGTCATGGTCATGCTATCTCTTCAAAGCAATAGAAACTGTAAGACAGAAGTTGGTACCAAGGGCTGGGGCATGGCTGTGATAAACCTGGCTATGATTTTGTTTGGAGGAATTTAAACTTTGGTACTTTGGGTGAGGAAAGCAGTGAAATTCTTTAAGTGCTGCTTAACGGACAATTCTAGTAGGAACATGAAAGACAGTGGTGCTGAGGATGATTTGAACTGTTGGGCCTGGCTCAAGATTTCAGAGAAGAATCTTAGTATGTTGTCTAGAGATCATTCTTGTGATACTTTAAAGAATGTGGCTGCCTTTTGCCTTGTCCAAAGAGTCTGACTGAGGCTAAAGTGAAGAGATTCCATTGACAGAAGAAACCTCAAAATAGCCTAGTATAGATTCTGTCATGTGGTTATCAGTGTTAACTCTAATGAAGATTTATAACGAAAAGGAGCAAGTTGAGTAAATAAAAATATAAAATGTGCAGATTGAAAAGAAAGATGGCACCAGGAAGTAGAATGAAGCTAAGTCCTGTGTTCAGGAAGATAAACAGATCAAGAAA
The DNA here is from genome assembly GCA_030556225.1 of Cricetiscus sungorus. NCBI lineage: Eukaryota > Metazoa > Chordata > Mammalia > Rodentia > Cricetidae > Cricetiscus > Cricetiscus sungorus. Next base: position 6,571,757 of record JANBXA010000126.1, read on the forward strand.
TGGAATAAATGATGACTACAGGGCAAGAATAACTAAGTTTGAGCTTGTGAAAAAGATTTAAAGAAAAGCTTAGAGTCAGGTGTGGTGGAGTGAACCTCTGGAACTGTAAGCCAGCTCCAATTAAACGTCTTCTTTTATAAGAGTTGCCATGGTCATGGTGTCTCTTCACAGCAATAAAACCCTAACTAAGACAGTCAGCCATTTATGCTTCATCTTTTAAGAAATTTGGTTCTAGACCCTATTTTTAATTGGGTTATTTTATTTCTTGATATTCATTTTTTATAGTTCTTTGTATATTATAGATACTAATGCTCTGTCAGATGTATAATTTGTAAAGATCTTTTTCCATTCTGTAAGCTAGGTATTCTCTCAGATAATCATTATTGTTGATCCAAATTCCTGTCCTATTGATATCTTGTTCAGAAAATATTTCCTGTGGTAATGAGTTTAATTACATTCTATGTCCTCTGGAAGAACAACAAGTGCTCTTAACTGTTGAGCATCTCTCTTGCTCCAATTTTTATCTGATCACAATGGAGTAAAACTAAGTGCCAGTAGAAGGAACTACACAAAATATACAATGTCATGGATACTGAACAAAACAACATTTAATGATGAAATAGTAATCCAAGAAATCAGAAGGTATAGAACAAGAAAATGAAAGCATAACATACCAAAATTTGTGGGAAACACTAAGAAGTTGTTGTACTAGGAAAATTTATAATTATATGTGCTCTGTTGGGAAAATGTCAGAAATAACTTAGGATGCCCTTGGAGTCCTTTTTTAGGCTACCTTTTTAAAATTGGTGCGTGGTAGATTTCAATAACATTTTTAAGGCAGAGAAAGTATCTCCTCTGCATGCCCCAATGGTAGTGTGTGCGCGCGCGCGCACACACACACACACACACACACACACACACACACACACATATACAGAGAGAGAGATAGAGAGAGAGAGAGAGAGAGAGAGAGAGAGAGAGAGAGAGAGAGAGAGATGACTGACAAAAACTAGGTGCCTGTGAATCAGAGGCTCTACAGCAGACCAGGAGCAGGGGGGAAGGTGACCACACAGCTGGACAAAAGTAACACTTACTTGTTGCTAAAAACAAAAATTACAGTGTAGCAGAGCTCCAGCCCAGGTTCATGGAGACTTAAGGGGAAAAAATCTGTTGCCAGAAATAAATAATGTCAGTGAAGAAACTAATGAAATGGAACAGCAACTGATGAAATAGAAAATTGGTTCTTCAAAAGATAAACAAAATTGGCAAACCATTGGCAAGATTAAAAGAAAGAGACTATCAAATTAGTAAAATTAGAATTGAAAAGGTAAAAGCATAAAAGATACAAATGAAAATAGAATCATTAGAGCACATTTAGAAATATATTTTCCCATAAGTGGAAAAATCTAGCATGGATTAATATCTAAATATATATTATGTACCAAAATTAATAATATTTGAAGGAGCTGAAGAGATGGCCCAGCAGGTAAGAGAATTTGAAACATTTGAAGAAAACTTTAGTTTATTTGCAGCCCACAACCATCCTCAGGGTGTCTTGCACCCTCTTCTGACCTCCATAGGCATTGCATAAAGAGAGTACACAGACATATGGGTGCAAACACACCTATACACATAAAAAAATTAAGCACTAAAATTAAAAATAATATATGAACAACATTAAGAGATCTATAGTAAGCACTAAGGTTAATGTAGTAATAAAGCCCCCCTTTAAAAAAAGCAACAAAAAATTCAGGTACAGCCTATTCAAGAAATAAAAACAGTTTTCCCCAAATCATTCACTAAAACAGAAAAGGAAGCAAACAACCTCGTTTTACAAAGGCAATATTACCCTGATAAGCAAACCATGTAAAATCACAATACATCAGATTTCTTGGAACCGGAGTTACAGAGAATTGTTAGCCTCCAGTGTTATTAATTGATAAGCCATCTCTTGTATTCCCTGAAGTTTTCTATATACCAATTATGAGCATGCTGTGAAATAAACTGGCAAAATATTCTATTCACATTTGCTTAAAAACCCAAACACAACAAACAAAACAAAACCTGAGAATAAACCTAACCAAGGAAGTTAAAGATCTCTGAAATGAAAACTTAAGTACAATGATTAAAGAAAGTGAAGATGCTAGAAGATGAAAGAAAGCTTTCCATGGTCATACTTCAGCAAAATTATAGTGTGCCAGTGAGCTTATTTCTGAAAGCAGCACCTGTATTCACCAAAATCCCCACCAAAAGTCCAATGACATTTGTTCTAATTTGCTTTTCTGCTGTTGTGATAACCACGATGACCAAAAGCACCTTGGTGAGGATAACGTGTTTTGTTTCACCATTTCGAGGGAAATCAGTCAGGGCAGGAACTCAAGGCAAGAACCTGGATGTAGGACCACAGAGGAGTGCTGCTCACCAGTGTTCCCCTCCTCCATGGCTCAATCAGATGTTTTCTTGTACAACCCAAGATTGCCTGCCCAGGAGTGGGCTGAGCCCTCCCTTGTAGCGTGTATGTTTACTCCAGCCCGCCAGCCCCAAATAACACTCTGAGACTCTGTATTTGATACAATCCTGTTGGCCAGTTACCATTATTGTTTATGGGCTAGCTCTGTCTTAATTATTAACCCATTTCTACTTATCTAAGTATTTCCACGTGGTCATCTTATCGGGGAGCCTCGGCGGGCGTCTCCCTTCCTCCCCGGGCTACATCGCGACTCCTCCTTCCCACTTCCTCTTTCTCCTTCTCTCCTAGCACCGCCTATCTTGCTATCTCATTGGCCACAGAGCTTTATTAACCAGTATGAGAAACATGTATACAGAATAACATCTCCCATCATCTCCTCTTTTCTGTCTAAAGTAAAAGAAGGGTTTTAACCTTAACATAGCAAAATATATCATATGACAGTTATCAAATAAGAATCACAGTTAACAATATTTAGTCCATTAACATTTTGTAAGACTTAAAGAAAATATCGTCTATCCTATCTTTGAGTGTCTAAAGTCCTATATGTAACTTATCTTTAATCCTAATTAAGGAAAACTGTAACCATAACTATCTGTCTTCAACTCCATCAAAGACCACAGAAGGATAATATATAAACTCTAGAAATGACAGAGACAACTCATTGCCTGGTCAGTCACCCGAAGTTCTTCTGTAATGTTCCATCTTCAGCCCATAGGCCATAGTGTGTCTTCAGACTCCTCAACACAGCAGGAAACTTTTCTCTGTAGACTGTCTGGCTGTCTGGCAGCCTCTTCCATGAAGCAGGAATCCTGTAGCAATGTCCATCTTGAATAAGCAGTCACCTTTTTGTGGGTCCTGCATGTCCAGTTTCTACAACATAAAGTCAAACAGTCCAGAAGAGCAGTACCTTGTCCAAATGGCTAGTCTTGCCATATTAGAAGCAAACTTCATAATGAGTTTCTTCAATGTCCATCTTCCTTTTTGATGCAGGTGGTGTTACCAGGAGCAATTGTGCCTCACTGTCAAGAAAATCCCTAAACCAATTTAAATGCCATATTCTGTAGGTCTTTGAAAGGTTTGAAGAATGCCTATCCATCTCAAATATATCTCTGTATATCTAGAAATCCTAATTAACTTAACTCCAAGTTTTAAGTATCATAGGTAATTCTCTAATCTGTACTAAATTATACATTACATTTTCCAATGAGCTATATAAACACAATACCTAAACAAGAGGAGAAATATACATATCACAAAATTGACCTTAAATTGTATCAATAAAAGAAAATCCATTCCAAAGCAAAGTATTCATAGCTATACCATAATTCCCTTTTTACCTTTAAAAAGATTGCCTGTGGTTATAGCCATTTATAACCAAGCCCATTTAAATGAAAATAAACATCTATAAACAATATTTGGGAATTTGGGTGTCGTTTTCTCCAAACTACTTCCTGCTGATAGAGGGCGCTGTCATGAGGGTCCAAAGAAGATGCAGAAATCTTGGCTGTAGACATTGCTTCAGGGGGTCTTGCTTGATCAAACCACATAAGTCTGGAAAGAATCCACAGCTTTTCATTTTCTGTGGAAACAAAAATAGAAATCCTTTTCCCCAGTAACTTGTCCTTAGGCTTAAATTTTGGAGTCAAAGCATTTTTAAAATATATAAATTGAATTAATCCCATTTTTAAAATATATAAATTGAATTAATACAGCAGCATTTCTTTTATCAATAGTTGTTATTTTCTCAGCAAGCAAATAATTTAAAGACAACAGAATCACGTATAGTATCCAAAATTTTTCTGTGCTTTCCATTTTTACGTGGCTTTTTTATTACTCTATGTATTCTACTTCTATTTTTACATATTTTGAGACAGGGTTTCTCTGTGTAACTTTTATCTGTCCTGGAATTCACTGTATACCAGGTTTACTTTGAAATCACAGAGATTTGTTTGCCTCTGTCTGCCGAGTGCTGGGATCAATGGTGTGCACCACCACAACCATCCATTTTACTTTCTTTTTGCTTTTTAAACCATTGTATCCTGTTTCCTTTTCTCTCCCAAGCCAGCGTATTTTTAAAAACACAGTGTAAACCTTCATTGCCACTCTCATACACACCAATGAATTGTTAGCAGAGCTCTTTAAAAACAAGGCGGTTTTTTTGCTACTTATGCTAATTTTGGAAACCTCCCTTAAAGGAGCAGTGCAACTCTCTGTCTACAGCAAAACAAATCCAACTGAGAAAATGCTGCTACTAAGAAGTCTTGCTAGTCTCTGTTCCCTTGTTTCTAAAACATTTCTTAAGCTCTTATTAGTTTTAAGTGAAAGTTCTTATAGCCACGTTGGGCGCCATCTGTAGCATGTATGTTTCCACCAGCCCGCCAGCCCGCCAGCCCGCCAGTCTGGGCCCACATCCATGCCAGCCCCAAATAACACTCTGAGACTCTGTATTTGATACAATCCTGTTGGCCAGTTACCATTATTGTTTATGGGCTAGCTCTGTCTTAATTATTAACCCATTTCTACTTATTTAAGTATTTCCACGTGGTCGTCTTATTGGGAGCTGCGCGGGCGTCTCCCTTCCTCCCCGGGCTACATCTTGACTCCTCCTTCCCACTTCCTCTTTCCTCCTTCTCTCCTAGCACCGCCTATCTTGCTATCTCATTGGCCACAGAGCTTTATTAACCAGTATGAGAAACATATATACAGAATAACATCTCCCATCACTCCCTCATCAATCATTAATTAAAAAAAAAAAAATACCCTCACAGACTTGCTTATAGGCCAATCTGAAAAAGGCAATTTCCTGATTGAAGTTCTCTCTTCCAAGGTTACTCTAGTATGTGTCAAGTTGACAAAAAAAAAAAAAAACAGTGCAACATTCTTTACAGCACTAAGAAAAAAATCTTTTAAATGCACATGGGAATTCAAAAGATTCCAAGCAGCCAAAGCAAACACACACAAAAAGAGTACTGGAGGCATGATAACATCTCATATCAGATTATATCACAAAGCCACCATGACAAACATAGCATGGGACTTGTACACAAATAGGTATGTAGACCAATGTAATAGAATACTTAGAAATAAGCACACATTAATACAGACAATTGTTGGTTTGTTCCTAATAAAAGGGGTGAAAACTATGTTGGAATTCAGACAGCTCTTTACTAAATGATACCAGAAAACTGGAAACACACATGCAGAAGAATCAAATTGAATGCACACCTATCACCCTGGGCAAAAGAAATTGAGAATTGAACTTGTTAAGTATTCTGGCCACTTGGCACAAGCTAGGGTCACCTGGAAAGTGGGAACCTCAACTGATAAAATGTTTCCATCAGATTGGTCTGTATACAAGTCTGTGGAGACGTGTTCTTGATCAATGTTTGATGTGGCAGGGCTGAGTTCAATAAGGGCAGTATCCCCTTATACAGGTGGTCCTGGGTTGTGATGATATATTGTTTATGATTTAATGAAACTTTCCTGGGGATCAGAATGCAAATCTAGCCATACTAGTTATCCAGAGACACCAGGCAGTGGTGGTACACATATTTAATCCAAGGCAGATGGATCTCTGTGAGTCCAAGACAACCGGGGGCTATACAAGAGAAACAGAGTTCATGCCTTTAATCCCAGCTCTAGAGAGGTATATAAAGAAGAAGCAAAGGGTCTCATGTAAGATTCAGTTTCCAGTCCCAGGGAAGACAGGACCTCCATTTCAGCTTTGGTAGAGGTAAGAGCTACTGGATGGCTGCTTTTCTTTTCTGATCTTCAGCTTGTACCCCGATATCTGTCTACAGGCTTTGTTATTCATGCTACAAATTGGCACCCAATGTGAGGCACGAATCCAAGATCAGAATGCAAAGCAACCAGCCACCAGAAAGCTCTTACTTCTACCAAGGCTGGGAGAGCAATCCATTCCTCAACATAGCTGGAGACCAATTTTCCTTCCTTTCCTCAATGTGGCTGGAGACTAATTGCCAGAATACAAGATCCTGCTCCTTCTCTCTAGTGCTGGGATTAATGGTGTAGCCCAAGATGGTCTTGGACTCACAGAGATCCATCTTCTCTGTCTCCCGAGTCCTGGGATTAAAGGTGTGTACCACTACTGCCTGGTGTCTATGGCTAACTACTGTGTCTAGCTTTGCATTCTGATCCCTAGGCAAGCTTATTAAGTCATAAATAATATATCATCACACTGGGTTGCATAAAAAAACAGACCAAACAACCATGGAGAGAAAGGCTGTAAGCAATATATATTCATGACTTGTGCTTCAGTTTTAACCTCTAGCTTTCTGCTTTGTGTTCCTGCCCTGACTTTCTTTCACAATGGACTGTGATTAGGACATGTAAGCAAAATAAACACTTTATTACATGAGATTTTTGGTCAGTATTTTAACATAGCAATAGAAAAGCAAACTAGAGCAAGAATGGATCAAAGATATTACTATAAAACTTGAAAGGGTGATAGAGGTAAACAGGTAAAACACTTCAAGATACTAGAATAGGGAAGAAATTTCAGGGAGAAAGACTCCAGTAACACAGGAAATAACTGTAAGAATTGACAAATGAAGTTATTAAATTAAAAACCATCTGAATATCAAAGAAAACAACAAGTGGAGAAAAAAGATTACAGAATGGGAGAGAAATTTTGATATTAGTTATAGTTATACCTCAGAGAAGTAAATAACATCTAGGTTTCTACATTTTAATATATTCACACAAAAAAGCTATATAGAATAAATGCTAAACCTCCAAATCCTTTGACCAATAAATGGGTCGATAAAGTGACCATAGTTTTCAAAATGAGAAAGTTAAATGATCAATAAACATTTGAAAAAGTGTTTAACACCCATAGTGATCAGAGAAATGCAAATTAAAACTACTTTGAGAGTCCATGTAACCCCTGAAGGAATACTTAACAAAAGGAAAACAAAAGCAGGTGTGGATGAATGGAAAGAAGAGTACTTTTTCACTGATGGTGAAAGTGAAATCTGTTGCAGTCACTCTGGTAACCAGAGTGAAAGTTTCTCTAAAAACTAAAACAGAACTATCACATGACTCAGCTGTACCTCTATCTGAATATATCTCTAAAGTGACATTGATGTCAATATTTATTGCTACACAGTTCACTAGATGTTTATTAACAGTTGAATAAATAAGGAAAACATTCTATTTATGCACTGGAACATTCTTCAGCTGTAAAACAAAATCATGACATGTAATTGGGAAATGGATGGCAGCTGAAGTTACCTTAAATGGAGTATTCCAGATTCACAGACACACAATTGCTTTCTCTCCATTTAAATTCCAGGTGTGTGTATGCATGTGTATGTTACAAAGGTTATATTACTAAAATAAGGGATCCTGAGAGGGGAAAATTAGGTCATAATAGTGGCCTACAAAGGAGACAAAAGGTGTTAAGAGAATACATGAAACCAGTGAGGTTAATGGCTGAAGAATGGGGGCCAGCATGAGAGAACAGGGTGATTGGAGAGCATGAAATGTCAGGTTAAACCCTATTAATGTATATACTAATTTAAAATGTTAAATTAAAAACCAAAAAGATACACATTTTCTGTATAGCAGAGAAAACAAATGTCACAATGAAGAGACAGCATAGAGACTGGAGAGATGATCTTTGCTATCTGTACTTATGAAAGGGAATTCTTATAATTTCTACAATTGTGGAGAATATATGTTTTATTTGGTTGGTTAGTTTTTGTTTGTTTGTTTGTTTGTTTGTGGTGGGGTTGATTTTGATTTTCGAGACAGGGTTTCCCTGTGTATCCCTGGCTATCCTGGAACTGTTTATAAACAATGCTGGCTTCGAACTCACAGAACCTCCTGCTTCTGCCTCCTGAATGCTGGTATTAAAGGGGAACACCACCACACTCATCTTGGAGAACATATCTGAAAGGCAAATTATTAGGAATCCAGAGTTGTCTTAGTCATACAGACAGAACAAAAGGAGTCTGGACACACAAGTTGTAGCATATACTGCTCAATTCCAGTTACTTTAGTTTTACTTTGTTACTTTAGTTGAGTAGCAAAGTCTCAAACAATTCTAGAGGTACTGTGCCCACCAATGACTGTTTCCTAGCCAATGAGTTATTATCCACTAGAAGCCTTCATCTTCAGAGATAACTTTATCATTTGTATTCCACAGAAAAGGTATGATTGCCTCCCTCAATAAAAGAAAAATGCTGTCACAATGTATTGCATCTAAAGCTCTGGGGCTTAGTAGAGAATGGGAGTAGGAGCAAAAACAGGGAAAGAAAGAAGACAAAGAAATTGATTAAACACAGACTGGAAGAAGAATAAGCCCCAGAGCATCGAATTCTTTCATAGCTATGCTCCATGGTCATTTTCAAGGATATTTCTGGGTACCTCAAGATGGGAAGGAGGTCACTCTAATTATTGGTCTCTGGGTCAGAATTGGCATGAAGGGATGCTCTATCCAACTCCAGGACTCTCTCTCTCTCTCTCTCTCTCTCTCTCTCTCTCTCTCTCTCTCTCTCTCTCTCTCTCTCTCTCTCTCTCATTAGGAACATTATGGGAATTTTACTTTCAGTTTTCTTAGACTTTGTCTTAGGGTTTATATTGCTACCATAAAACATACCAACCAAAAATCAACTGAGGGACAAGAAGATTTATTTCATCTTATAGCTTGTAGTATAGGAAGCTAGGACAAGAACTCAAGGTAGGAACCTAAATGTAAAAAGTGGAGCAGAGGCCATGAGGGGTACTGCTTACTGGCTTGCTTCTCATGGATTGCTCAGCCTGTTTTCTTATGCCATCCAGGACCACCAATGCAGGGATGACACCACTCACAGTGTATGGAGCCATTCCACATCAATCATCAATCAGAAAAATGTCCCACAAACTTGCTTAAGAGCAATCTTATGGAGGCATTTTCTCAATTAAAGTTCTCCTTTCACAGATATATCTAACGAACATAGACTTACTGCTATCATGTAACCTGAAGAGTTATGATATTTACAGGTTGTGGTGGCCTTCACTTTTTATCCCAGTACTTGGGAGGCAGAAGCAGGTGGATCTCTGTGAGGTTGAGGCCAGCGTGGTCTATAGAGTGACTTCTAGAACTGCCACAGCTACACAGAGCCAAACTCTGTCTTGAGAGAGAGAGAGAGAGAGAGAGAGAGAGAGAGAGAGAGAGAGAGAGAGAGAGAGAGAGCAAGTTTGGTCTTTAGAACATAAAGGAAAAGAGGCTTACTACAATGATCTTTGGCCTAAACTCAATTCAAGCTGGGTGCGTGGGGCCGGGGAATAGCCAAATAAAATCTTAAAATCTGACCTTACCTACAATGAACCCATTTTCTATATATCAATCAAGGAAAATTACCTAAAGTGCCTTATGAACAGTCTTTCATTGTTCTCTATCAGGCAAAGTGACTTCACAGATTACAGTATGTAGATTCAGCTCCATAGAATGCATTAAGAGTAAAACTACCTTAGTAGAGGGAGCTGTTATGGGCTTAATGAGAAACCTGACACTAAGGAAATTTCCAGGAATCCACAACGATGACCCCAACTAAGAATCTAAGCAACAGTGGAGAGGCTACCTTTAATGACTTTCTCCTATAATGAGATTGATGACTACCTTATATGGCATCCTAGAGTCTTCATCCAGTAGCTGATGGAAGCAGAAGCAGACACCCACAGCTAAACACTAGAGCTGATCTCCTGGAATTCAGTTGTAGAGAGGGAGGAGTGGTGAGCAAAGGGGTCAAGACCATGCTGGGGAAACCCACAGAAACAGCTGACCTGAACAAGGGGTTGCTCATGCACCCTAGTCTGACAGCTGGGGGACTAGCTTAAAACTGAACCAGGCTTCTAGAACATGGGTGTCAGTTGGGAGGCCTGGGCAGTCTATGGGACCTCTGGCAGTGGAACCAATATTTATCCCTAGTGCACGAATAAAATTTTGGAGCCCATTCCCCATGGAGGGATACTCTCTCAGCCTAGAAATATGAAGTAGGGCCTAGGCCCTACTCCAAATGATGTTACAGACTTTGATGATCCCCCATGGGAGGTCTCACCCTCCCTGAGGAGTGGATGGGGGTAGGATGGATAGATGGTGGGGGAATGGGAGGACACAAGAGAGAGGGACCTGGGATTGGCATACAAAATGAGATTGTTTTTACTTAAATAAAAATTAATTAAAAAAGAGTAAAACTTCCCATTACCTACCCATTCCCATGTTTACAACCCCCAAGGGAAATGCCTAGGCCCTCAGAAACAATTAGAGTCCATGTTCATTTTCAACCACAGACCTTCAGCAATTAGAAAAAGAAAGCTAGGAGGCTGCTCTGGAGACACAAAACAATACTAAACAAGTAGTATCCCCTGGCCACAGCTAAATATGTGTCCTGCCTTGATTATCTGTTACCTTAGTGGGAAATCTCCCTCCTCCATTTCCATCAACATTTCTCTATCTCTTGCTATCTCCACTACTGTCTTCCACTCCCCAGCTTCTCTAGTCCTGGCATGTCCAGTCTATTTCTTTCTCTGTTCTGGACTCTTCAAGATGCCTCTGGATATTTTTATGTCTTACAATAAAAAACCTCCCCCCATTCAAAAATTAGAGATAGGCACTTTTTACTTCATTGGTATAATTAGGTCATATGGGTTCATATGTTTCCATGTAGTTGTATGTTATTCCATACAACATGTGACATCATGAAACGTTACTCAGTCTACACTCTAGAATTCTCCAGAATTACTTAGTAACAGTGGTTCCTTAGATTTTTTTTTAATTTTATGCTACATGTGGAATGAAGTTTTTTGATTTTGCTTACTTTAAAAATATTGTATGCACAAATGTTAGTGTTTTAGATATGTTAAAATATCTTATAATTAAATACTTACAAAATAAGGTACTCATTTACCTTCTTAAAACCTATACAACTGGTACTTTGTAATCTATTAAATGTTTAATGAAAATCTTAAAATGACATTTATTCCTATAAGACATTCATCATTTTCAGAAAAATGAAGTTTGAAACTTAACATTGGATATGGGGATTTTAAAAACAAACTCTTTAAAATCTATTAATTTCACAGCTAGAGACATGGTTCAGTAGATAAGAGTACTGGCTGCTCTTCTAGAGGACATGGGCTTATTTCCCAGAACCCACATGGCAGCTAACTGTAGCTCCAGTTTCAGGGAATTTGATACCCTCTTCTGGCCTCCATGAGTGCCAAACATGCACATGGTGCACAGGTGTACATGCAGGCAAAACTCCCCCACACAGAAAAAAAGCTATTAATATCATTTTGTTTGTGTGATAGTCATGGGTAAAAAAAAAATAATAAAACACAAAATTGCTTTATGTTGGTTAGGATTCCTCTGAGTAATGTACATTGTAATAGCTACAGACTTCATTTAAAAAAATTCTTAATATGCAAATATTAGATATATTAGATTGAAACTGTAACACATATACAATGATAAATATACATACACATTTTCCAATGTTTTTATTCAGTTTCCTTTGCATGGTAAGGATTATAGCAGATTCAACAATGAATAGTAACATTCAAAACCTAGATAAGCTTATTTTGTATATGATACATGGCTGTTATTAAAAGATAAGGCAATAATAAGATAAAATTTAACTGAAACTTATAATATTATGAAGTAAAAATTCTGGCCTATTTAACCATGTTCTTTTTAAAGGCCGATTTTCTCCCCAAGATTCTTATCTTGTTCAACTTAAACTAAAGAAGAAAAAGTCATTTAAAGTTAATTTGTTGGTGCCTGCTCAACCTGTTTAAAACCTTACCAATAAGATTAATTCTATGTTTTGCTATTAAAGGTCTGGGGCCTAGAAAGATGGCTCAGTGGTTAAGAGCAGTTCTGCTCTTACAGAGGACCTGAATTTGAATCCCAGCACCTACATGGGTGCTCACAATTATCTGTAATTTCAGTTCCAGAGGATCTAGTTCTATCTTCTAGTCAATGTGGGCACCAAGCACCAACTGGTGCACTTACATCAATGCATGCAAACATTCACACACATTAAAATAAAATATAAATAAATCTTTTTTATAAAGGTCAAAAGGTCTTCTACTTTATATCAAAATTATATTTATAAAAATATACATTATAGATTATCTACAGCTAATGCTATTAAAATGTTATCTAAATCACAATGTAAATTAAAATTGACAAATGATACAAAATCTTTGGCATTAAAGTATGTTTATTGCTAGATCTTGAGGTAGACAGGTTCCCATTTTCTGGAGGAACAGCCATACTGATTTCCAAAGTGGCTGTACAAGTTTGCATTCCCACCAGCAGTGGAGGAGTGTCCCCTTTGTTATTGGTGTTTCTAATTTTAGCCATTCTGGCAGGAGTAAGATGGTATCTCAGAGTTGTTTTGATTTGCATTTCCTTACTGGCTAAGGGTGTTGAGCACTTTCTTAAGTGTTGTTCAGTCATTTTAGATTCCTCTATTGAGAATTCTTTGTTTAGTTCTGTACCCCACGTTTTAATTGGATTATTTTGTGTTTTAGACTAGCTTCTTGAGTTCTTTGTATATTTTGGAAATCAGCCCTCTGTCAGATGTGGAATTGGTGAAGATAGTTTCCCATTCTGTGGGCTGCCGCTTTGTCTTGTTGACAGCATCCTTTGCCTTACAGAAGTTTCTTAGTTTCAGGAGGTCTCATTGTTTATTGTTGATCTCAGTGTCTGTGCTACTGGCATTATGTTCAGGAAGTGCTTTCCTGTGCCAACTCATTCAAAGGTGGGTCGCACTTTCTCTTCTGTGAGGTTCAGTGTGGCTGGATTTATTTTGAGGTCTTTGATCCCTTTGGATTTAAGTTTTGTGCATGACAATAGATATGGATCTATCTGAAATCTTCTACATGTTCGCATCCAGTTATGCTAGTACCATTTGTTGAAGATGATTTCTTTTTCATTGTATATTTTTAGCTTCTTTGTCAAAAAAACAGGTGTTCATAGGTGTGTGGGTCCTCAATTCAGTTCCATTGGTGTACCTGTCTGTTTTTGTACCAATACCAAGCTGTTTTCATTACTATAGCTCTATAGTAAAGCTAGAAGTCAGGGATGGGGATGCCTCCCGAAGTTCCTTTATTGTACAGGGTGGTTTTGGCTATCCTGATTTTGTTTTGTTTTTGTTTTGTTTTTCTGTTTTTACATATAAAGTTGAGTATTGTCATTTCAAGGTCTGTGAAGAATTGTGCTGGGATTTTGATGGGGATTGCATTGAATCTGTAGATTGCTTTTGGCAAGATTGCCATTTTTACCACCCCGAGATCCAGAAATTTCACTCTTAGGCATATACTCAAAGGATGCTCATTCATACAACAAGGACATCTCAACTATGTTCATAGCAGCACTACTTGTATTAGCCAGAACCTAGAAGCAACCTAGATGTCCCACAAGGGAAGAATGGATACAGACCATGCGGTGCATTTACACAATGGAGTACTTACTCAGCAGGGGGAACACATCACAATGGAATCTTGAAATTCGAAGACAAATGGATGGAAGGAGAAGAAACCATCCTAAGTTAAGTGAGGTCACCCAGTCACAGAAAGACAAACATGGTATGTACTCACTCATATATGGATATTAGACATAGATGAAAGGTTTACCAGACTACAATCCACCCCTCCAGAGAAACCAGGAAACAAGGAGGACCATAAGAGAGACATACACAGTCCCACGGTGAAGGAGAAAGGAACAAGAGCCCCTAAACAAATTGGGAGCATGCAGGGAGGAGGGAGGGAGGGAGAAGAAAGAGGAGGGGAGAAGAGGAGGGGGAGGAGAACATTAGGGATCAGGAAGGTTGAATGAGGAGATGAATAGAGGTAGAGCAAGAAAAGAGATACATCAAAGGGGAAACCATTATAGGTTTAAAGAGAAATTTGGCACTAGGGAATTTTACAGAAATCCACAAGGATGATCCCAACTATGAATCTAAGCAATAATGGAGAGGCTACCTAAAATGCCTTTCCCCTATAATGAGAATGATGACTACCTTAAATACCATGATAGAGCCTTCATCCAGTAGCTGATGGAAGCAGAAGCAGACACCCACAGCTAAGCACTGAGCCAAACTACTGGAATCCAGTTTAAGAGAGGGAGGAGTGATGAAAAAAGGGGTCAAGTCCATCCTGGGAAAATCCACAGAAACATCTATCTGAGCAAGTGAGAACACATGGACCCCATAGTGATAGCTAGGGAACCAACATAGAACCAAACCAGGCTCCCTGAACGTGGGTGCCAGCTAGGAGGACTGGACAGTATATGGGATCTCTGGCACTGGAACCAAGATCTAGCCCTAGTGCAAATGGACTTTGGGAGCCCATTCCCCATGGAGGGATACTCCCTTAGCCTAGAGACACGGGGGTATGCCCAGGTCCTTCCCCAAATGACTTGACAGACTTTGATGATCTCTCATGAAAGGTCTCATCTTCCCTGGGGAGTGGATGGGATATTGGATCAGGGGGAAGATGGGGGGCATGGGTGGATGAGAGGGAACTGGGATTGATATGTAAAATAAGAAAAAAACATTAAAAAAAGAAAGGGAAAATATGTTTATTTGTGAAGATTTTATGTACTTATTGTATGTGTGTATGCATTGCCACAGTGTGTATGTGGTTGTCAGAGAACAAATTGAAGTAATTGCTTCCCTCTTTCCATAATGTGGGTCTTGGAGATAAAACTTCACTTGTCAGACGTAACATCAAGTACCTTATTTCACCGAACCACCTTTCTGGCTAATTCCTTTAACTTTTCAACTATCAGAGCTCTTAGTTCCTAACACCCACTTAGGGCAGCCCACAATCACCTATAACTCCAGCTCCAGGGAAATCTTCAGGACTCTACTGGTACCTGAACTCACATGTACCAATAGTCAACTCCACCTCCATGCACAGATACACACCATCCAAAATCAACTAAATATTTTTTAAAACATGCACTTCTAGTGTTGTCTTATTTATTAGGTGTTTTCCAATCCAAACATCAGCAATCTTGTTCCTCCAGTCCTTTCTCTACTAGGCATTGTAATATTTATATATGAGCACAAGTACCACTGAATAACTTACTTCCTTCCCTCAACATAAGGTTCTGAAAGGCTGGGTCAAATGTTTTTAATTACATCAATCCCTAGTTAACCAAAATATGAAACTTAGTTGGTGTGTAGCAACAGCAGTCAGCATTTGTTTTCAATTCATCATTATATGTCAGTCTTTAAAATGCTGTAAATATACTAACCAATTTAATTTTCAAGATAACTATATGGATTAGATACTATTATCAAATTTAATTTCCATATAATAAAGCTGAAACACAGATATTTTGCATCACAGAGATGGGATGGCTGGAGAATGGAAGGGAAAGGAAGGGAAGGGAAGGGAAGAAAAGGGGAGGGAAGGGGAGGGAAGGGAAGAGAAGGGGAAGGGAAGGGAGGGAAGGGAAGGGAAGGGAAGAAGGGAAGGGAAGGGAGCAAGTTAGGGTTCAAATCTGTATGATTGGAATCTAGAGATATTTCTTAACTCCAGTAGGTGAAAAGACAAATGGGAGAAAGGATACATGGATGGGTAAATAGATATGTAGATGGGTGAAAAAATAGAATGTTGAATATGTAAGTGGGTGGATGGATGAATTAGAAAAGAGGTTGAAGAAGTAAAGATTTAGGAAGAATAAAAACTATAAATCAACACATAATTAATATGAGTTAGCTTGGAAACAGCTTTTAGATCCTATTATTACTCCACAAGTGTTTTGATATTTTCTTGAGATATAAAAACGTTATTTCAATAGTTCTCTAATAACTATTTGTGGCAGGGAAGGAACAAACCTTGATCATATTTCTATCTTCTTGAAATCACATTTCTCCCTTATTTATGCTTATAATTCAAAGCTTAGTGTTCTTCATGGTATACTATGTTTCTTGTGTGTTCCTTTCCAGATTTGTTGTTTCTTATGTTCATGTTCCTTGCTTATTTGGTCCAGGTCTTCTATTTTATCTCTGAAACTTGATATTCTGTCTTCTGCTTGACTCATTCTGTTTTTAAGGGTTTCCTCTTAAAGAGTTTTCTAGTTGGGCTATTATGGTTTTCAACTTCATCTTCATTTCAGCTTGAGTTCTCTTCAATGTTTCTATGTCCTAAACTCTCTTTTCAGGTGTTGGAACATCTTCAACGTTTCCATCAACCTTATGTTTGTGTTTCTTGGATGTCACTCAGGAGTTTATTCTCCTTAAACTCTTTCTCCTTAATTTTAGTGAGCGGTTTCCTTGTGTCTTCACTAAACTCCTTGAATTCTTTGGTGAAGTTTATGATTATTCTTTTGAACTCTGTGTCCTGGAATTTATCTAGGTCACTCTCATTGGCAAATACTTCTACAGAACTAGTGGTTTTGGAAAGAAGATACTTGCTTGCTCTATCATAGGGTCATTTTTTTTTTCAGTGATATCTGGGTATGTGGCCTTCATTTGTTAGCACTGTGTCTGTTATGGACAGAGGATGTTAGGGTAGAAGAGAGTATATGCAGGTAGTTTGGAAATGAGTTGGTTGGAATGAGTTCAGGTGGACAGAGGAGACTGGGCTGGTATAACAGGATATCTTTCCTGGTCCAAGTCTGGGGTGTGGTGGTAGATTTGTCTGGGTAGAAAGGCTGTTATGGCATGGGAGGCTACTATGGGTTGGTCACTTATTGTGCAGGCAGGGGAGAACAGACTAGATCCATGGACTGGTTTCAGGACACAGGATAGATCTGCCAATCAAAGAAAAGGCGTGGATTGGAGGTCAGGGGGATTCAACTGGCTGGATATTGGAGGCCGTTGTGGGAAGTATGTGTACTGAGTGGGGTTGTTGGAAGTGGCACAGAAGGCACATTGCGTTGTTTTGCGTGTCCTAGAGATTTTATTGTGTTGCTCTATTTTCACTTAGTACCAGGAAATTTTTAATTTCCTGATTTTATTTGATCTATTTATCATTCACTAGTGAGCTGTTTAACCTCCATATATTTGTTGTCAATTTTGTGATTTATTGCATTATGATTAGGTAGACTCTATGGAGATAATTGGGAATTTTCTCAGTTTATTAAAGTGTATTTTGTGCTGTAGCATGTGGTCTATTTTAGAGAAGTTTCCACGAGTTGATGAGGAAAATCTTTATTCTTTGATGTTTCTGTAGCATATTCTGAAGATATCTGTCTATATGGCCAATAGCTAGGCAGGATGTATAGGCAGTACTTCTGTGTAATTAGAAGTAGGAGGGGATAAATTTAGGCTCTTAAGTAACTACTAGGATGCTGACTGAATAGGACACACAAAATGGGAGAGAGGTAAAAGTCACGTAATAGAACTTAGATTAATTCAAATATGGGTTAATTTAAGTTATAAGAGCTAGTGTAATAAACCTAAACTAAGACTGAGCTTTTATAATTAATAATAAGTCTGTGTAATTATTTATAAGCTGGCTACCCAAAAGAAAGTACTATTGCCAACTGTCTGATGTTGCCTTCTGGTGTGCAGGTGTACATGCAGATTAAGTATCCATATACACAAAATACATAAGTCAATAAATCTAAAAGTAAGTCTTTCTACTTCATAGATCCAGTTTAGAACTAGATCTTCCCATTTCAAATTAAGAAAAAGTCCCTCCCAGTCATGCCCTCCATTTTGGGATTTTAGTTAATTCCAAATGTAGTAAAGTTGACAACCAAGAATAGCCATCACAAATCCACCCCTTGTTAACTTGGCATACAATAATCTCCCCTTATGCTGAGATTCATTTCCCAATGAAAATAATTTCCCATTGACTTTAATCTCAGGACATGGTAGGACCAAGTGACACCATAAAGGATCACTTGCACTTCAGACACAAATTCTTATCTCCATTGTGGAAAGCAATCCAATCCCATGGTGATATGGATCAATTATCCATCCTAACACTATTATTTATTTCATAGCCAGTTATCTTAAGGGCAACTTAAGGACCCAAAGTGGCCAGACACCAAGTCCGAGCTTTCAGTTCAATGGGATGTTTGCTATGGCTCTTGGAAGGAGCACTCCCAACTCTGAAACCATAACTTCTAGGCCAACAGAACTTAAGGGTGTGGGAACAGGAAGCTAACTTTTTCCTAGAGGGTCACTAGGAGTGACAGCAAATGGATATCCTTTGATTCCTAAATCCTGGTTATGGGAGAAACTATACAATATATTGTACACTGATTTAAAGTATACATAGCACTCTGGAAAACTCTTCCAAAGCCCTTGATGCTGCTGCCACTTAACTTGTACTGTACTGTGTCTTCAAAAGCCCACTCCATCTATTAGGCCAGCTGTTACAGTCAGGTATTCCCCTTGGGTTTGGTCCTGCCACCCCGTTACCACGCCAGCCCCCAATAACACTTTGAGACTCTGTATTTAATATAAGGCTGTTGGCCAGTTACTAATTCCTTATTGGCTAGCTCTGTCTTAATTATTAACCCATTTCTACTTATCTAAGTGTTTCCATGTGGCCATCTTACCTGAGCGCGGCAGGCGGTATCTTCTTTCTCCATGCTCTCCATGCTGACTACTCCTTCCTACTTCCTCTTTCCTCCTTGTCTCTTAGCCCTGCCTATCTTGCTTTTTCATAGGCCCAACAGTGCTTTATTAATGAACCAGTATAAGAAACATATTTACAGAATAACATCTCCCATCATCTCCTCTTTTCTGTCTAAAATAAAAAGAAGGGTTTTAACCTTAACATAGCAAAATATACCGTACAACAGTTATCAAATAAGAATCACAGTTAACAATATTTAGTCCATTAACATTTTGTAAGACTTAAACAAAATATCATCTATCCTATCTTTGTGAGTCTAAAGTCTTATATGTAACATATCTTTAATCCTAACTAAGGAAAACTATAACCATAACTATCTGTCTTCAATTCCTTCAAAGACCACAGAAGGATAATATATAAACTCTAGAATGACAGAGACAACTTACTGCCTGGTCAGTCACCCGAAGTTCTTCTGTAATGTTCCATCTTCAGCCCATAGGCCATAGTGTGTCTGGCAGACTCCTCCGCAACTTTAAACTGTCCATCTGTATTGGTAGTTTGTCAGTTGCTTTTCTCTGTGTCTTGTAGATTGTCTGGCAGACTCTTCCGTGGCTGTACCAACGTTGCTGTGAGACCTTGGGTGACTGTCCAGGTAGGTAGCTTGCTGTTTCTGTCCTTGCTGCACCTTTTGGAAGTTGCCCATCCGCACTTCCTGTCTACCCTAGTATCATTATTTTCTTTCTCAGGTGTTGATGAGGTTGTAGATTAAACTATCACAAGTATTATTCTCTCTTCCTAGTTAGATGTATTAGGTA
This sequence comes from Cricetiscus sungorus, assembly GCA_030556225.1. Lineage (NCBI taxonomy): Eukaryota > Metazoa > Chordata > Mammalia > Rodentia > Cricetidae > Cricetiscus > Cricetiscus sungorus. Next base: position 6,591,599 of record JANBXA010000126.1, read on the forward strand.
CTAGACTTAAGCTTTCCAGCTTAGGACAAAATTGTAAACTCCCTTATGCCTTCACCCTAAGACTAGATATGTTTGTGGTTTTGTTCTCGATTTTCCTTTTCTTAGAGCACACTTGTTATTCACTGTTTTGTATATAGTTTTGTATCAAGCTTAAATCTTTTCTTTAGGCTAAAAGGGGAATTGTAGTGGGATATTCACTGTGTTTGCTTCTGTGGCACTGACCACACCCATTGAGGGGTGGAGCCAGGGGTGGAATTGACCTGTGGAACTAGCTTCCGGACATGGAGAGAGGAGCATCCAGTTCCAACTGCTGCGTTCATCTGTCTGTGTTGTGAGTTGTTTCTCCCTTAATAAACATCTATTCAGCCTATTTGTTTATCCTGACCCTTATTAAACCACAATAGCCAGCCATAGTGGGAACATGGTTAAGACCAGTGGCCATGAGCATGGACCCACTGTCACACTTCTCTGGTTAGTATGAGGTACTGATGTGACAGACATCATCATTTTGCTTTGGGGGGATTTTGAAAGGACTTTGGAATTTTGGCCTAGAAAAGCCACTGAATGTTCAAAGCTTGTTGAGCTGCTCTGTAGGAAAGCTTGGAAGATAAGGATGTCATGGGCAGTGTACAGTGATGGAGGCCTGGCTTGTGAAGTTTCAGAGGAAAATTTAAATACTCTACCAGGTCCATTTGTTATTTCGAATTAAGATTCCATGGTTGTGGCTAGATGAAGCTGAATAATCATCTGTGATTAACAAGAAACCAGGACTACTAAAGTGAAACCTTTGCTTTGTGGAAATACATGATGCTGGTCAGCTGGAGCTGAGAAATTGATGCTAATTAAGAAGAGACCAGCATCATTAGGTGAAATTGTCTGGAAAGTATTTTCTGAGAATTGGTGCCCAGAAGCTGTGTTCTAGAGGTGCCAAGGTTGTACCTTGTGCTGGGAGCTGAACTTAGTGTATAAGAGTCACCCAGGTGGTTCTGGTTTTGCAGGCATGAAGGGGTGATAGAGAGCAGCTGAGACATGGCACTGTGAGAGGCCAGAAGAGGCCATTGGTGAAGCTGCAGCCTCAGCAGTAGTTGAAGGTCCAGGAATGAAGGGACCATGCAGAGACGTTGAGGCTTGGTACCATAAAGAGAGCAAGCCAGTAAGCAGCACCCTTCCACGGCCTCTGCATTAGCTCCCAACTCCAGGTTCCTGTCCTGTGTTGAGTTCCTGCTTTCATTGTTTTTGATGATGAACTCTTATATAGAGGTGTGAGCAAAATAATCCCTTTCCTCCCCACGTTGCTTTTGGTCATGGTATTTCATCACTGCAATAGTAACTCTGCTTAGACAATATGGCATGGTAAAAGTCCCTGAAAGGAGGCTAGGCCATTGTGTGAAGGAGTGAAGGTGGAGCCTGGGGAAGGACCTCTAATAGAAATCTTCCTGGAGGTTTTAGGGTTCTTCTTCAGTGGGAAGAGGCGGGGGCCTTTATGTGAGTATTCCAGCCAATGTGTATCGGTGAGTCTTTGATAAACTCAGAGATACTAAGATTTTTGCATGCTTTTCAAAAATTAGTAATAGGCAGAAGGTGGGGTTTTTAATGGAATTCCCTCATTGGGGTGCCTGAGGTGCCAGCTGGAAAAGAAAAGAACCTCCTATGTGGTGAAGGGAGCTCATATCCTACACAGCCCTGAGATAAAGTTATGCTGAAATAGAATGTTAAAATCTCAGCACCAACTCATTGTGGCATTTTGATGGTGACCATAGCTGAACACAAGCTGATAAATAAGGACTTACACTATCTCTAAGTTCTGGGGGAGTCCCAACCTATCTATGGTGGTCCCAGGTTAGAGCTCTTTGACAACAGCAGGTCCACATGCCAATAATCCATTTTCAAAGCACCCCAAGAATCTTGAATACAGTACTAGTTTGTGTGTTTTAGCACCCTCTAGAGACCACGTGTCATCAATCACATTCCAGCCAGATAGGCTTTTGTGTAAAATTTATAGATTTTTCTACTCTTACATGCCTTTGGTCAGGTGTTTTAACTAGCCTTTCTCACACCTTCCAAGTAGGAGATATAGAACCCAAACAGATAGATTTTGATTAACTGGTACTGTTCTAATTGAGGGTCAGACTGATAGCGACTGAATGGGGCTTATCAATCCTGAGAGAATATGTTTTTGTCACTGGAGCTTGTTGTCTAAGCAGTAGTCAAAGTGACCAATAAAGAAAGCATGAACAATATCTTTAATCAGTAAAGTGGCAAGTAATAGTTCACATACCCAAATGTGTCCTATGTCCTGGGTACTATTCTCTGTAGTTAACATCTTATTTAATTAACACAGTACTCCTTTATGTTAACTATCATCCTCATTTTGCATATGAAGAAACTGAAGGACAGAGAGGTTACATGACATATCCATGTTTGCATGTTAGCTAGTCTGAATCAGATTTAGATGCAGGTATTTTGACTCATGAGCTCAATCTAACTGCTATATATAAATCATACAGAACTGTTATTTAAATGTCTCTCTGAATTACTTAAAGAGTCTAATTTTTATTCTGGATTTCCATAACTGTTACTAAACTGTCCCTTCCTCATTCTGTGTTTGTATAATTAGTTTCTTTTTAAATCCAGGCATTCCCAGTGGCCCATGGCCTGGATGGGTGGGTACCACAAAGATGTGGTAGAAAAATAGGGAAGGAGAGGCAGAGTAGAGTAGTCCATACACATGGAAAGAAGCAGAACTAAAGACACATCAGTGGTGAAGAACAGACTGATGCAGGTGTTCTAAGCTGCCACATGGGGTCATATGTTGTTCAGACTTGTGCCGCCCCCAAAGGCTATGTTGGGGTCTGTGGCACTGCTGAAGCTTGGGTCTGAGTTCATGCCTCTGGCCTGTGTTATCACTGAAGGCCAACATTAATGCCCATGGTCTGGGTCACCACCTGAGGCCATGTTGGTATCTGAGGGTCATGCTGCCACCAGGGCTATACTAATTTGTGTGCCATGCACTGCCATACATGGTGACATCTGAGCCCAAGCTGTGTCAAAGGGCCACACATGGGTCCATGCTCCTACCATGGCTGGGATCTGTGTTGATGTCTGTGGCCCATGTTAACATCAGAGGTCATGGGCAGCAGAGAACTTGTTCCATCCATTGCTAGCAGCCTCAGTGTGAGAGCTGACCCCCTTTCCAGGAGAACTGGTACTATTGGTGTGGACATGGGAAAACTGGCCCTGAACATTGTCAGCCCTTGGAGAACTACCTCCCTGCTCACCAGACACTTGAACTGGAGAGCTGACCCTGCATGCAAGAGAACAGGATCCCCTTCTCACCATTATTCTGGGAGAGCTGGTTTCAATGGTGTGGGGTGACCCTTGCCTGAGTGGGGTGAGTCTGGTGGAGGTCCAAACTGACCAACTCAGCTACTACCCAGGTCCACATCCAGAGCTTTGAGTTGGCCCACTCCAACATCTACCCCATCTTTGACCTTCTGGAGAGTGTGAAGGGACCTGATGTGCAGAACCATAGTTTCAGGAACTTCATTACTCAGGACAACATCAGGATAACTGAGAGAAGTTCAAATGAGGGTCCAGTATTGATGAAGTCAGAGGCCTTGAACCAGACCAACAACTCATTGCAATGAACATTTACAAGTAAAGCTGTTTGGGTACAAAGGAATACTGTGTGACACACCGTAGCTCCCAAGGCTGCTACAACAAAAGAACATATGATGGAGAAGCAGGAAAGATGGAGGAGTAAAATGTTTTTTCTTTTCTTTTTTAATTTTCTTTTGTGTGTGGGAGGTACATCACAAGGGTGGAAGACAGACATGGAAGTGCTGGGAAATTAGTGGGATTAGGGTACATGATGTGAAATTCCTGATAATAAGAAAAATATATTTTAAGAAAGACTCAACATAAAAGAAAACCTCAGTTTTTAAATACACTTTTAGTGGTTTGAAGGAAAATTGTCCCTATAGGAAGTGGCAGTATTAGGAGGTGTGGCATTTTTGGAGTAGGTATGGCCTTGTTGGAGGAAGTGTCACTGTGGGGGTAGGCTTTGAAGTCTCATTTGCTCAAGCTACGCACAGTGTGACATGCAGTTGCTTCTGCCGACTGTGGATTAAGATGTACAACTTTCAGCTCCTTCTCCAGCACCATGTCTGCGTGTATGTCACCTGCCATAATGATAAAGGACCAAGTCTCTGAAACTGTAAGCTAACCTCAATGAAATACTTTTCTTTATAAGAGTTGCCATGGTCATGGTGTCTCTTCACAGCAAAAGAAACTCTCGCTAAGACATGTCATAATGCATCTAGGTTACAAAAATGATTTATAGTAAGGTATTATAATGATATGCTTACATGAATGTGAAACACCTTTAGAAGATTTCATGTATAGGAGAGAGGTACTTTCAACTTGCACTTGCTTGAAGAATCAGAGCATCTGTAGACATACCCAGGAATGCTCACGTTTTTGAAAGGATAAAATGTCATTCCAAAAGAATTTTAGACATGAAACAATCTTTATTTTAAAAAATTGAAGATTTTAATATACATATGACCTGCAAAAGCTCAAGTTAGACTAAATCCCAGCAAGGAGGAGAGATGGCAAGGTCTCTCCTTCAGGAAAGAAGCTATTCACAATCAGGTGTTCAGACACGGAGAATCAGTTTTCTTCACTGGAGTGACCCCACATCTGACAGAGGGCTGATTTCCAAAATATACAAAGAATTCAAGTAGCTAGCTACCAAAACACAAAATAACCCTATTAAAAATGGAGTACATAACTAAATAAAAATTCTCAATAGAGAAATCTAAAATGTCTGGAAGACACTTAAGTGCTCAACATCCTTAGCCATGAGGGAAATGCAAATCAAAACAACTCTGAGATACTATCTTACTCCTGTCAGAATGACTAAAATTAGGAACACCAATGACAGTTTATGCAGGAGAGGATGTGGAGAAAGGGGAACACTCCTCCACTGCTGGTTGGAGTGCAAACTTGTACAGCCATTTTGGAGATCAGTATGGCAGTTCCTCAGGAAAATGGGAATAAGTTTACCACTGGACCAGACAATACCACTCTTAGGCATATACCCAAATTATCCACATCTATGCAACAAACACATGGCTCAACTATGCTCATAGCAGCATTATTTGTAATAGCAAGAATTTGGAAGCAACCTAGATGCCCCTCAACTGAAGAATGGATAAAGATGTGGTACATTTACACAGTGAAATACTACTTAGCGGGAAAAAAAACAATGGAGTCTGGTGTTTTCAGAGAGAGAAAGATCATAAAGTTGGGTGAGAAGAAAGGTGGTGGAGGATCTGTGAGAAGTTGGGTGAAAGAAAAGAATATGGTCAAAATATATTGTATGAAATTCTCAAAGAATAAATAAAAAATTTAAAAAGACAACAAGATTTTACCATACATTCTTTGGGTATCTAATTCCTGGTTTCCATTCTCTTATTGGTTTACTGAACTGTGTTTAGGTATGGTTGCTTGACCAGCTAAATCCACGAGACTGTTGTGTTATATAGTTAAAGTTTGTTTTCATACAATACACAAAGATTTCTGAGAGTCATTTGAAAATAAGTAGAGGATATCATGAGAGTTTATTCTTTCATTATTATTTTTTTCTTATTTTACATATCGATATTTGTTCCCTCTTCCTTCCTCCCATGTCCCCGACCCCCTTCCATCTTATTTCCCCTTCCCACTCCACAGGGTGGGTGATGCCTTCCAGGAGGGATCATCAAAATCTGTCAAGTCATTTGGAGTAGGGACTAGGCCCTCCCTCCTGCCTTTAGGCTAAGGGAGTACCCCTCCATGGGGAATGTGCTCCTAAAGTCCTTTCCTGCACCAGATATACACCCTGGTTCCACTGCCAGAGGTCCCTTAGACTGCCCAGGCCTCCTAACTGTGACCCATGTTCAGAGTGTCTGAATCGGACCAATGCTGGTTTCCCAGCTATTAGTCTGGGGGTCCATTAGCTCCTCCTTGTTCAGGTTAGCTGTCTCTGTGGGTTTCTGTAGCCTGCCTGGTCTTGCCCTCATTTTCTTATCACTCCTTCCTCTCAGCAAGTGGATTACAGGAGTTTGGCTCAGTGTTTAGCTGTGGGTGTCTGCTTCTGTTTCCATCAGCTACTAGATGAGGGCTCTATCTATGATGGTAGATAAGATAGCCATGAATCTCATTATCAGGGAAGGGTATTTAAGGTAGCCTTTCCACTGTTGCTCAGTTTGTTAGTTGGGGGTCATCCTTGTGGGTCTATGGACATTTCTCTAGAGTCTGTTTTCTCTTCAAACCTATAATGGCTCCCTCTATTATGGTATCTCTTTTTTTTCTCTCTCTCATCTATTCCTCCCCTGACTCAATCTTCCTAGTCCCACATGTTCTCCTCTCCTCCCCTTCTCTTTCTCCTAACTACCTCTCCACTCACTACCTGTCCCCACTCGCAATATGCTCAGGTGATCTTATTCCTTTCCCCTTCTTTAAGGAACCTTATATGAATCTCTTAGATTCCTCCTTGTATCCTAGTTTCTCTGGAGGTATGAATTATAGGCTGGTGATCCTTTGCTCAATGTCTAAAATCCATATATGAGTGAGTACCTGAAATGTTCCTCTTTTTGTGACTGGGTTGCCTCACTCAGGTTGGCTTCTTCAAGTTCCATCCATTTGCCAGCGAATTTCAATATTTCATTGTTTTTTTTCCCCCGGCTGAGTAGTATTCCATTGTGTAAATTTGCCACATCTTCTTTATCCATTCTTCAGTTGAGGGGCATCTAGATTGCTTCCAGGTTAACTGGGTAAATTGTGGATGGGGTGGTTGGTAAGGGAGAGGGGGGTGACAACATGAGGACACAGGATATTCAAGCAGGGAGGGATGCAGTGGAAGAGCAATGAAAGAAATATCTTGATATTGGGACCCATTATGGGATTAGGGAGAAAACTGGTACTAGGGTAATTCCCAAGGATCCACAAGGATGACCCCAGATAAGACTCCTAGCAATAGTAGAGAGGGTGTCTGAAATGGGCTATTCCTGTAATCCTGTACCTGAACTATCATCATAGAGCCTTCATCTAGTAAATGATGAAACCAGATGCAGAGATCTACAAGCAAGAACCAGCCCAAGCTCCACTAGTCCAGTCAAAGAGAGGAAGGAGGGAATATATGAGCAATGGACATCAAGATCATGATGGAGAAAGCTACAGAGACAGCTGAACCAAGCTCATGGAAACTCACGAACTCTAGACTGACAGCTGTGGAGACTTCAGTGGACTGAACTAGTCCATTCATATATGAGACACAGTTGTGAAGCTTGAATGGTCTGACAGGCCCCTGGCTGTAGGACAATGACACAAACCTGGTACATGAGCTAGCTTGTTGAAACCCATTCCCTATGGTGAGATCCCAAGCTCAGCCTTAAAGAATGGGAGAGGGACTTAGCCCTGTCCCAACCTATTGTGTCAGGCTTTGTTGACACTTCATGGGAGCCCTAACCCATGAGGAGGAGTGGACTGGAGGTGGGCAGGGGTGGGGTGGAGAGAGGTGGGGAGAGGTGGGAAGGAGAACTGTGGTTAGTGTGTAACATGAAATTTAAAAGAATAATACATTGTAGAAAAGAAAATGCACTTGGAAGGCAGAAGCAGGAGGATCTCTGTGAGTTCAAGGCCAGCCTGGTCTACAGAGTGGTAGGACAGGATCCAAAGCTACACAGAGAAATCCTTTCTCGAAAACCTGGGAAGAGGGGGAGGGAGAGGGGAGGAGAGAGAGAGAGAGAGAGAGAGAGAGAGAGAGAGAGAGAGAGAGAGAGAGAGAGAGAGAGAGAGAGAGAGAATGATCACCATAGGAAGTGGCATTATTAGAAGGTTTGGCTTTATTGGAGTAAATTACCACTGCACCAGTGGTCTTTTAATTCTCCTATATTCAAGCTATACTCAGTGTAGAATACAGTTCACTTCCGGTTCCTTGTGGATCAAGATGTAGAATCATCAGCTCCTTTTTCAGCACCATGTCTACCTGAACACCCCCATGATGATAATGAACTAAGCTTCTGAAATTGTAATCTTACCCCAATCAAATGTTTTCCTTTATAAGAGTTGCCGTGGTCAAGGTATCTTCTCACAGCAAGAGAAACCTTAACTAACACAATATTGAAGTCCTTTATATATTAATATCATTTTCACTTCTAAAACAAAATATAGAATCTTTGGCTTGGTAGACTCAATAATCAATAGAATTGACTATTAAATTATAGAATTCTTACAAAATCAGGAACAGTGTTATTTATTGCAAATATATTTCAATACAAATGTATCAGAACCTCAGAATTAATACAGAACTGATCCAACTCATAGATGTCCTTTCTTTGATATTTTATGGGGGCTAGTTTTTATGTCAACTTGACACATGCTAGAGTCATTTTGAAAGAAAGAACTTATTTTAAAAAATACCACCACCAGATCAGCATGTGAGCAAGCCTGTGGTGCAATTTTTCATTGATAATTGGCATGAAAAGGCTCAGATGTGTGGCAATTTATTATTTATGATTTATTAATGCTTGACTGAGGCTTCAGAAAGCAAAGTCAGCCTCAAGCTATAGAGATCAGGCAGTGGTAACAAACACCTTTAATCCCAGAACTCAGGAATAAGAGGCAGATGGATCTCTCTGAGTTCAAGACCACCCAGGGCTACATAAGATTAAATAAATCAGAAAGAGTAACAGAGCTCATGCCTTTGATCTCAGGACTCATGAGAGGTATTTAATACAGGAATATGGTATCAGAGCAAGCATTCATTCTCCAGCCACATTGAGGATAGGAAGACATTGAAGTCTCAGAATTCTTCAGCCACATTGAGGATAGCATAATAATTTGAGGCTTGGTGGAGCCAGGATCAGCTATTTCAGCTGAGGTAATGCTAAGAGCTACTGGTTTGGATGCTTTGCTTTTATGATCTTCAACTTGAAGCTTGAAACCAAATATTTACCGTGCTACACAGATGATTGTGGGTGGAGCCACCTCTGGCTGTTAGTCCTAGATGCTATAAGAAAGCAAACTGAGCAAGCCAGGAGGATTAAGCCAGTAAGCATCACTCCACTGTGACCTCTGAAGCTGCTCCTGCCTCCAGTTTCCTGCCTTGAGTTCTTGAGCTGACTTTCCCTGGATGGTGGACTGTTATTTGGAAGTATAATATGAAGTAATCCCTTTTCTCTCCAAGCTGAATTTTGGCCATGATTTTTTTGTCACAGCCATAGAAGCCCTAAGACATAAACCAAATATTTTTGGTGTAAGTTTAATATAATATAATGTTGATATAAATTTTATGGGAGTAAAATTTACTTAGCATAAAATTTTCCCATGTAGCCATTTTCAGTGTATAGTTTATTGGTATTTATGTACATTCATAATGGTATAAATTATTATTAACTACTTTTAGAATTACTGTATCATTTAAAGTAAAAATTCTATTCCCATAAAATCATTTCCCATTCACCTTTGCACATTGATTTTGGTAATATTTATTTTTAAATTTTTATTAGTTCTTTGAGAGTTTTGTACTATGTTCTTTGATCACATTTATTTAGTCAACTCTCCCCAAATCTACCTTCCGTTTTTTACATGCCCCAATTTTTCTTGAAAAATTCTTCAAGACCATTTGTAATGCCCAAATATTGATGTATGGTCTTCTAAAAGTGGCTGACTTACCAGAGGCTACACTCTCAGTGGAACCTGTTTATTCCTCTCACAGAAGCTAAATGTTGTAAGTAGCTCTAGGTCTAGGGATGGGATTGTGAGCTGAAGTCCCATACCAATGCTGAGATTTGGCCTAGCCTTGGCTTGCACAGGTTTAGCTTGTGCTGTCACAGTTATTCTGAGTTTACATATGTAATTGCCCAAATGTCTCCAGAGAATACTGTTTTTGTTGTTGTTTTATAGTCATCTAGTGCCTCAGGATCTTAAACTCTTTTTGCTCCTCTTCTGCCATGATCACTAAGCCTTGGGAGGATAGGTTGTGATATATGGTCCATTTAGGGCTGAGAATCCTACACTCTCTTATTCTCTTCACCTTGACAAGTTGTGGCTGTCTGTGTTAAACATTGGTTCTGGCATTTTGAATAACATGGCTTAAATAGGTAGTGCTCTGCGTGTTGTAATTTAAGAAAAGCAGCACGCAAGAGAAAGATGTTATGTGACAAGGTTCAAGCAGAGGGTTTTTTGTTTGTTTGTTTTGTTTTTATTATTAGGGAGAGGGATCATAAAAAACGGGAAAGGGAAGGAGGGAGATGACCCTCAGGGAACAGGAGCATGAGAGCAGTAAAAGGAACAGAGAGAGGGGGTGAGAGGGGGGAGGGAGGGAGGGAGGGAGAGAGGGAGGGAGGAAAGGGAGAGTGGGGGGAAAAGAGAGAGAGACAGTGAGAGAGAGAGAGAGAGAGAGAGAGAGAGAGAGAGAGAGAGAGAGAGAGAGAGAGAGAGAGAGAGAGAGGAATACAGAAGGTGGACAGGGCCCTTTTAAAGGAGAACATGGTGAATATGCACATGTGGTGTTCTTAGTGGCTGCAGCTGAGGGCGTTATGAGCAGTTTCTCGCCAGCCTGGTCCCAGTGCTGTGTCAGCCCCAAAAAACACACAGAGACAGTATATTAATTATGAAATTGTTAGCTGGTTACTAGCATTTCTTATTGGCTAATTCTGTCTTAAATATTAACCCATTTCTATCAATCTAAGTGTTTCCATGTGGTCATATTTTACTGGAGAAAGGGTTGAACCTCTTACTTCTCTTGGTCCTTCATTTCGACGACTCTTCTCTACTACCTATCCTAGAATCCTCCTAGTCTTCTAGTCCCGCCTAACTTGTTTTCCTATCGGCCAACAGGGCTTTATTCATTAACCAAAATGACATCTCCCATCATTGCATATCCTGTCAGAACCTCAAGGACAGGCCAGACATTGCCTGACTATTAACACTATGGGCTCCTTGATCTCTAATGGTCAAAGCTGGAGTTTGAATTATTCCCTCTGTCTTAGAAATCCCCGATTCAGGAACTGAGTGTGTGCCACATGTTTTTGTATCAATGAAAGTTTATAGAAATCAGTTCTGTCCTAACTACTACAATTGACTTTTTAATGCTAATGAGGCACTTGAAATAGATTATTCACTTTCTTTGCATTTATTTATAACATCTCTGTGAAGTATTTATGATAATTAGTTCCTTTTACTAGTAGTATGACAATTTACTAGCGACAAAATGAACTTCTACAGGTTATCAAGTCATTGTCAATGAGAGATTTCAATCAGTTCAATAAGTATATATGTCCATATGTTACAAAAAAAAGCATTTAATCCCCTTAGAATTCAGACCTATATGTATATGTAAGGACCAAATAAATGACACAGAAATTTTTGCCAAAAGAACTTTTAGAGTAGTTAGGATTTTCTAGTCTAAGGCAGTTCAAGACATTTTATAGAAATGGTGTCTTTTTGGGTATCTTTTATTTATTTATTAAAGTACTCTTACATATGACCTGTGATATTTTCAGCCTATCTCTACTGGAAGCTTAGAATTTCATATTCCCCAAAGGTTCGTTGTAGGATATTTGTACACTATGTGAAGATACATTTCTGCGTCTGGTTTAATACAGAGATGAATGCACAATAAGTAGGCAGGAGGTATGGGTGGGATTGTTGGGCAGAGAGAGAGGAAGTAGGAGATAATTGAGGCACAGAGACATGGAGGGAGTCAGATATACAGAATGAAAGAAAGGTAAAAGCCACACGGTCAAAATGTAGATTAATAAAATCAGATTAATTTAAGTTATAAGAACCAGTGGGGCAAACCTAAGCTAAGGCCAAGCTTTCATAATTACTAATACGTCTCCCTGTCATTATTTGTGAGCTGGTGGCCCAAAGAAAAATTCAACTACAGTTAGTGACTAGTCCCAAGATCATAAAGTGAATAAAATTACCAAGACTAGTATAGAATTTAGGTTTCTTGTCTCCTATCTCACTCTTCTTGCCATTAGAAACACCCACAAGCCAGGTATGATGGTGTGTTACTGAGATTTCAGAACTTGAGAGGTAAAGGCAAGGAGATCAAGAGTTTAAGACATACTTATCTCAAAGGACATCCTGAAATATTAGAGAACTTGGTCAAAGAACAAAATCCCAAACCAAACAAACAATTCTAGGAAAAGAGTAGGCAGAATTTGAATTGAGGAACTAAGGAGAATGCATAACCTGAACAAATCCTGCAGAAGAGCATAACACAACAAAGGAATATCGGAGGGCCCGGCTGTACTCAAGGGTTGAAGAAAAGTCTGTCAGGAAGAAATACTGATTGCTTTTCTAAGGGTTAGCTTGAGGTTTTCCATGGAAGCTTAATCTCATGAAATGCTAGTTTCTAGTGTCAGGGGCAACTTTAGGTTATGTGACTTGCAGTTCCAGATTTACCCATTGGGTAGCAGTGCTGTGTTATTTTCAAACTATTGCAGTTAAAGGACAGGAAACTGTTCCAATTCATTCCTCAGAGTTTAAGTAGATTATTCAAAAACCCCTTCCTCACCCTTGCCTACCTAATACTCATTTTATTTTTCCTTTGTCCAAGAAATACCAGGCCCACTGTGTTACTCTTTTCCCTCAATCCTTCCCCCAAGCAGAATCATTCTGATGTGCCCCAACAGAGTGACGCCAACCACATGTTAAGTGAATCTTGATTTTATTTTTCTATGTTTTATCTGAGAAATATACAATGGCATTCCTTTCTTATGGCAACTGTTGTTATATCTATCTATATAGAAGACCAACCCCTTCTCTCTTCTGCTTATCTCTCTTTTCTTAAAATGCTCAGGCTAGGTATAAAATGTACTCATATGAAAGAAGATAAGAGTGTTAATATATGAAGTGTCAAGATACTATAAGAATGTGAATATATATGTTGGTGCAAAAAATTAATTCCTGGAGGTTTTTCATAACATTTGTCATTTTCACCTAAAATTCTGAAAAAAAAACCAGTTATGATAAACCAAATCTAGGGTCTGGATATTTGTTTGGTGCACATAAACCCATGCAGGCACACACACACACACACACACACACACACACACACACACACACACACACACCTTAAACAAACAAATAAATCTTTAAGAAAACAACAGCAAAATCCCAAGTCTGATGTCTGGAAATTTTTGGTCCTATGTTATTTCCTTTTAATTATGATTAAATGAGTAAAAATGTAAAGTCATTTGAAACAGTTTGGTTATTAAAAGATTTAAAGTATGTTAAAATTTATTTTAATTTTGGTAAGCTTATACAAGATTGTCAGTTTATGAGTTATAATTTTTATATGTAAGGATCTGGTGAATTTTTTGTTCACTTCCTGAATTTTACTAAAGGAATTTCAGAATTCATTTATTGGATCTTTATTGTGGAGAAGACAAAAGTGCTCCGACCTCCACACCCCTTTATACTCTCATTTTCTTGAGAAAACTTTAATGGGTGATTTCTGCTCTCTACTGCCATATTTATCTGGAGTCACACTTTCCTTCTTGGGGTAAAAGTAAATAAATTAGTTACTTTTTTGTCATTATGTCTAAAATCCTGACAAATAACTTAAGAGAGTAATTCTTTGCTTTGTTTATAGTTTCTTTGGGTTCAGTCAAGCCCAGAAGTAATGATGGAGGAAAGTGGTCACATGCTAGCAGGTCAGGAAGCAGAGAAAGCAACATGTTCACATTTTATTCTGTCGAAGTCCCTAACCTGTAGCATGGGGTTGTCCATATTCAGTGTGGGTCTTCCCATTAGTTAATCCTCTCTATAAACACCATTGCACACACTCAGAAGTGTGCCTCAGTACTTTGTGACTCAAAAAGCAGCCAAGTCCACAATGAATATTAATCATTACTTCCAAACAGGGGTCCTCTATATGGGGTCTCTAAATTCTCCTTTTTAGACATTAAAGATAAATCTTAGCAAAGAAAAGACGTTTCACATGTATTCTAACAAGACAGGAAAGGATATGGAGTCTGGAAGAGATCAGAGGGCAATTTCTAGGCTCTGATACCTTAGGGAAAGTTGGGAATATTCTGCTTCTGTCAGAAAGTCAATGGCAAGCTACTGTTAGAATGAAATTACATGTGCATGCCTTTGTTATAAAAACAAGCTGAGTGGCATGGGGGTGGCGAGAGTAGAAATCCTTAATCCCTCTAGAGGATCCATAAACAATCATCTTATAAATAAAGTAATTTGGGAACATGTAACAAGGGTTTTTAATTATTGATAATCTCCTTCCCATCCCTATTAACCATTTACTCATTCCCCACAAGTTCTTTTCCATATTCATTTTTTGTGTTCATTTTGTTTTTAGACCCACTGGATTTTACCAGGATTATCTATGTCACCACATGGTTAGTACTATTGTAAATGCCATCCTAGAGCCTTCATCTAGTAGGTGATTGATGGGAGATGTTATTCTGTATATGTTTCTCATACTGGTTAATAAATAAAGCACTGTGGCCAATAGGAAACAAGATAGGCGGGGCTAGAAGACCAGGAGGAGGAAAGAGGAAGTAGTTGGGAGGAGTCAGCATGGAGAACTTGGAGAAAGAAAATGCCGGCAGCTGCTCTCCATAAGATGACCACGTGGAAATACTTAGATAAGTAGAAATGGGTTAATAATTAAGACAGAGCTAGCCCATTAACAATGATAGCCACTGGCCCACAGGATTGTATCAAAAACAAAGTCTCTGCGTGTTATTTGGGGCTGGCGCGCCAGACCAGCAGGGGGCGGGCTGGCGGGCTGGCGGGCTGGCGGGCTGGCGGGCTGGCGGGCTGGCGGGCTGGCGGGCTAGCAGACTAGCAGAAAACATACATGCTACAGGTGATGGAAACAGAAACAGACACCCACAGCTAAACATTGAGCCAAACTTCTTGAATCCAGTTGTAGAGAGGGAGGAGTGATGAGCAAAGGGGACAAGACCAGGCTACAGAAACCCACAGAAACAGCTGACCTGAACAAGGGGGAGCTCTTGGACCCAGTCTGACAGCTGGTGAACCATCATAGGACTGAAACAGATACCCAGTACCTGGGTCACAGTTAGGAGGCCTGGGCAGTCTATGTGGCCTCTGGCAATGGAACCAGGATTTATCCCTAGTACATGAATGGGCTCTCAAAGCCCATTCCCTATGGAGGGATACTTTCTCAGCCTAGATACACAGGGGAGGGCCTAGGCCCTGTCCCAAATGTTGTGATAGACTTTGATGATCCCCATGGAAGGCCTCACCCTCCCTGAGGATGGGGGGTGGGATGATGGAAGGGGAGATGGTGGGGAGAATGGGAAGATGGAAGGGAGAGGGAACTGGGATTGGCATGTAAAATAAGATTGTTTCTAATTTTAAAACAAAATAATTTTAAAAATAAATTCTATTTTACCTCAAACAAACAAACAAATGAACAAATAAAATCTATTCATTAGAATCTGGTGGATCTCTCAGTACCCTATAGATACTTATCTTTGTTTTTTATAATCATTTTGTGGTATAGTGAAGGCCCAATGTTGCTTTATTTTTCTTGACTTCAGTTGCAAATAACAAAGTTAGAGTGGTTTATTGTCCTATTAGGGAGTCCAAGGGTAAAGCTGAGATTCCGTTTCAAACATTTTAAATTTTATTAATATTTTGAATGTTCCTAAATACTAAAGTGGCTCTGAAGGTGATCACCACCCTTTTTCAAGGAAAAATAGGCAAATGGCACTAGTTACCCAGGTAAAAGTTATTACCCTAAAAGTTATTTTGACTTCTTCTCCCTAAAAGACTTGGAAATCATGGATATTTTACTGAAATGTACTTCCATGGGTCCAGTCTATTGAATATGAAACTCCTTATTCTTGAACAAGTAGGCTGAAAAACTTCCATGAAGTTCTGGTTGTACATAGTTGTAAGCCTCTGTCTTTTCTCTCATTCACTAACCAAATATTGAGTGCTTAAAAGGCAATATTTCCTGAGCCTGAGCTACTGTCTGGGTCCTTGGCCCTACCATAGCCAGTAGGACTGAGGACTGTGGTATAATATCCATGGCCAATGGTGCTACTACAGGCCACATGTATGCCCAGGGTCTAGGCCACAACCTGTAGCCATGTTCATGCCTGAGGACCATGCTGCCATTGAGGTCATGCCAATCTGGGTATCCTGTGCTGCCACAGAGAGCCATGGTGTCATCTAGGCTTGGGTTGATACCTAGGGTCATTTCTGTGTCTGTGGCCCTGCTGCAACCAGGATCTGACTTGATGTTCATGGCTCCTATTACCACAGAGGGCTATGTGGATGCCTAGTGTCTGGTTTGCCATCTGAGATCATGTTGGTGTCTGAGGACCTTGATGATTTTGGGACCACACTGATCTTGGTGGCCTGTGCTCCCACTGTGTTAATGGTATCCAGGCCTGAACTGTTCCCGAGGGCAATGTCTGGGTCTGTGGTCCTGCTGTACCTGGGGTCTGTGTTGATGTCCTTGGTCTGTGTTTACCACAGGGGTTCATAGGAACCATGAGTGTTGAAATCTGAGGACCATGATGAGGCATCCCTGCCCCTCACTGGCCCTGGGATATCTGGCTCTGCCTCTTGCTGGATACTGTAGCGGGAGAGTTAGTCCCACCCCTCATGGAAGATCTGGCCCCCACACTCAGGAGAGATGGCCCCACCCTTTACCATGGATGTGGGATAACTGTCTCCTATGACATGGGCATGGAAGGGTTGGCTCAACATCTTCCTCAAGGGAAACAATCTCAGTGGCTAAAACTGATCACTTCAGCTACCACTCAGACCAACATCCAGGGCCTTGGGTTGGCCCACCTTAACATCTACACCATCTATGACCTGCTAGATGACATGAAGGGATACTCTTGTGGAAGGATGAGTGAAGGACCTTTTTGACTTGGGGCAAGAGCAGGCTATCTGAGTGGAGTTTTAGTGAGGGTCCAGGGATGATGGTGTGCCAGAGGCCTTGAACCATACCAATGACTCATTAAAGTGAACATTTTGCAGGTGGGACTGATTGGACAAAAGAGTATACTGCATGGCATACCTCAGCTTCCAATGCCAGTAGGATGAAGAGGTGCTGGAAATATGGGTGAGCAAAGTGGCTTTTTGTTAGCATTGCTTTGTTTTTAACTAATTTGGGGGCCTCATTTGAGCAGATGCTGCAAGCATGAGGGACAGGTATGGAGGGACTGGAAGGTGAGCAGGATTGGGTGCATGATGTGAAGAATTAATAAAGAATTATGTTATTAAAAAAGAAAAGTAAGCACAATATGAGGGAATTGTGGAAATAGAAAATCTGGGTAAGCAAACAGGAGCTACACAAGCATCATCAACAGAATACAAGAGATGGAAGAGAGAATCTCAGGCATTGAATATATGATAAAATAAACAGATGAACTGGTCAAATAAAATGTTAAAATATAAAAAATCCTAACAGAAAAAAAATTCAGAAAATCTGGGGCACTATGAGAAGACCAAACATAAATATAACAGGAATAGAAGAAGGAGAAGAATCCCAACTGAAAAACCCAAAAAGCACATTTAACAAAACCACAGAAGGAAAAGTTTCCTGACCCAAAGGAGATAACTACAAAGGTACAAAAAGCGTACAAAACACCAAATAGATGGACTCAGAAAAGAAATACCTCAAGCTATATGACAATAAAAATACAAAACATACAGAACAAAGAAAGAATACTAAAAGCTCCAAGAAAAAAGGTCAAGTAACATATAAAGGGAGACCTTTTAGAATTACATATGACTTCTCATTGGAGACTATAAAAGCCAGAAGGGCCTAGATAGATGCTTTTGCAGACTCTAAGAGGCCACTGATGCCTCACCAGGCTACTATACCCACTTTCAATCACCATAGATAGAGAAAACTGACAAAGTCAATGTTAATTAATACCTATCCACAAATCCAGCCCTACAGAAGATACTAGAAGAAAAATATAATCCAAGGAAGTTAACTACACCCATAAAGTCACAGACAATAAATAATGTCATATCACCAAAACCCAAAGAACATACATACATACATACACACACACACACACACACACACACACACACACACACACACAAACCTACCACCACTGTTAAACACAAAGTAACAGGAATTAACAATCATTGGTCATTAATATTTCTATCAATGGACTCAATGCTTCATGCAAGAAACATATCTCAATATCAAAGATAGACATTACCTCAGAGTAAAGAGTTGGAAAAAGATTTTTCAGGCAAATGTAACCAAAAGGAAAGCTGGTGTAAAATATTCTAATAATTAGCAAAATAGACTTCAAACCAAAATTAATCAAAAGAGATGGAAAAGGATATGTCATACTCATCAAAGGAATAATCCACCAAGATGACACTTCAATTATGAACATTTATGCCCCAAATGCAATGGCACCCATGTCTGAAAAAAAAGCATTGCTGAAGCTTAAATCACACATTGAATTTCACTGGCTTAATATATCCCACTTTCCCAATAGACAGGTCATCCAGACAGAAACTAAATGGACAAATAATGGAACTAACGGATGTTATAAATCAAATGAACCTAATGGATGTCTACAGAACTTTTCATCCAAACACAAAAGAATATTTCTTCTTCACAAAACTTTATGGAACCTTCTCCAAAAATCTGACCATATATCTGGTCACAAAGCAAGTCTCAACAGATACAAGAAATTGAAATAACCCTCTGTACCTAAACAGAACACCAGGGATTAAAGCTGGATTTCAACAAGAATAGAAACAATGGAAAGCCTACAAACTCATCGAAATTGAACAAGTTCATATTGAAGGACTACAGGGTCAAGAAGAAAATAAGAAAGTTATTAAATACTTTCTAGAATTCAATAAAAATTAATGCATAACATACCCAAACTTATGGGACATAATGAAAGCAGTCCTGAGAGGAAAGTTTATAGCACTAAGGGCCTTTATAAAGAAATTGCAGAAATCTCATGTGTACCGGCTGGTTTTGTTGCCAACTTGACACAAGCTAGAGTCATCAGAAAGGAAGGGGCTCAGTAAAGGAAACACCTCTATGAGACACAGCTGGAAGGGATTTTTTTTCAATTAGTGTTCAATAGGCAAGGACTCAGCCCATGGTGAATGGTGCCATCCCTGTGCTGCTTATCCTGGGTTCCGTGAGAAAGCAAGCTGAGCAAGCCAGGGAACATAAGACAGTAAGCAGCACCCCTCCCTGGCTTCTGCACCAGCTCCTGACTCTGGGATCCTGTCCTGTTTGAGTTCCTGGCCTGACTTTCTCCAGTTATGAACAGCAAAGTGGAAGTGTAAGCCTAATAAACCCTTTCCTCCCTAACTTGCTTTTTGGCCATGGTGTTTCATCGAAGCAATAGAAACCCTAACTAAGATACCCTAGCAAAGACTTCTTGTAATGGGGAACAGCTTGAACTGGCCATCTTCTCTAACCAGGCAAGCCCTCCAGAGGAGGGATTGTGACACCAACCCAGCAACAAAACCTTCTACCTACAGTTTTTCCTGCCTGCAGAGTATACTGGAACAAGAACCTAGCATAATAGCATAATTCTCATCAGAGAAACTAGAGATACTCTATCCAGCAACTGATGGGGCAGATGCAGAGTCCCACAACCAAAAATTAGGTGGAACTGGGGGAGTCCTGCATATGTAAGGGAGGAAGGATACAAGGAACCAGAGGTGTCAGGAATACCACAAGAACAAGGCCCACAGAATCAACTGACTGGGACTCATGATGGGCTTGAACAGATCAGGGATCTTATAGGGGTCTATTCCAGGCCCTCTGCGTATATGTTATGGCTCAGGAGCTTGGTGTTCTTGTGGAACTCCTAACAGGAGAAGCAGGGCAGCCATTGATACTTTTGGCTACTTGTGGGACCCCTTTACTCCTCCTGGGTTTTCTTGTCCAGCCTTGATGTGATCATATGTACCTGGTCTTACATATTATGCCATGTTTGGTTGATGTCTGTTGGAAGCCTGCTTTTCTGAGGGGAAATGGAGGGGGCTTTTATCTGGCGATAAGGAAGATGGGGGAGAGAGACTGGTGGAGGGGAGGGGGAGAAACTGTAGTCTGGGTGTAGTATATGAGAGAAGGATAATAAAAAAGAAAAAAAAACATTGAAAACAGAAAGCTGGTTAAACTGAAATTAAATGAGGGACCTATGTTCCAGCCACAGCAAGCAACACAACTTGGCTGCTTTGGCTATGTAATTCTGGTTTAGGGTCAAATATACCAGAAAGGGGTTAGAGAATTTCCCTCCATGACTAAGTAAAGGTGCTGAATCCAGGATTGTGTAAGGGGTGTCCTTGAATGGAGGCCTAATAGAGAGGCCATTGTGTGAAGCTATGAAGGTGAAGCCTGACTTGCCTGGAAGACCCTAAGATGTTGAAGATGTCAGAGCTGTAGCCTACCTGCTGAGGAAAGCTGCTAACAGGGGGTGAAACCAGCCCAAAAGAAGGGAGTATTTCAGTTCACAAAGCTGAAAGGAATTGGAGATCTGAAGACTAATTTGACATCAGACACGGAGTTGCAGAATTTGGAGTTTGTCCAGTTTGTTTTCAGTCTTGCTTTTATCCAGTTTTTTTTTTTTTTTTTTTAACTAAGCTACCTTTCCAACATTATGGAATGAAAATGTATTTCATGTGACATTACATGTTGGAAGTATGTGATATGCTTTTTCATCTTGCATTTACAAGGGGATTACTGTTAAGATATTGCCATAATTTGGGTGGGAGAGAGATGCCCTCTCCCTACACATCAATACCTGAGGAAAGAGGGAGAGTTGTCCCTACTTGCCACTACCTGTAACACTGGGGACAGTAGGCCCAGCACCTCAAGTGGGCAGCCAATCCCATTGATGGAGAAGTGGATAAGCCAGCCCTGAAGCTGTAAGCGTGGGATGGTTGTTCCTATCACCCATCTGTCATGTGGCAGTATGGGTGGGGGATATGCGCAATGTGAAAGGCACAAAGAATAAATAAAAAGAAAACAAAGAGTTTGCCATAAGTCTTGGAAAAGACTGGACTTTTAAACAATGTTGAGGCTGTTGAAGACTTCTGAAGTCTGCATTATGATGTGGCTAAGAGCCAGGGGTGGGGGGGCAGAGAGTAGAATGTGGTGGTATGAATAAAAATGACCCCTATAGGTCCATACATTTGAATGCCCGGTCCACAGTTGAAGTGTGTGGGAAGGATTAGGAAATGTGGCCTTGTTGGATAAGATGTGTCACTTGGTGGTGGCTTTGAAGTTTCAAAAAGCCCATACTCTCCCTCTCTCTCTCTCTCTCTCTCTTCTCTCTCTCTCTCTCTCTCTCTCTCATTCACTCTCTCTCTCCCTGCTTCATTTTTGTGGATCAGATGCACATTTTCAGCTATTGCTCCACTGTCATTCCTGTCTGCCTGCTGCCTTTCTCCCCTCCATGATGGTCATGGACTCACCCCCTGAAACTGTAACATCCCCATTAAATGCTTTCTTCTTTAAATTGGCATTCCCAAAGTTCACCTCTATTCCCATTTCACTGTACTTAGTATGTTCTAAGCCTCATATGCTCTAGTTCTTAGTCTCTACCCTATTCTGTGTGCGCTAATATACAGTGTGTGGTCCTTAAAGCAACCTATCCCATAGTTCCAACATCCCATGAGGTTGTCACACTCCTATCTCTTTTACGTCTTGCTTAGAACTATGGTCTATATGTTGTAGGTCTATCTTTAGTGACCACTTACCATGAATAGCCCCTTGGGACTCAGGAATATTTATGTCATTTAAAATCCAGAAATTTTCCACTTAATTCCTTAGTTACATCACAGAATTTTAGAATGTGTACTTCCAACTGAGCTATTTGTCAGGCTCTTTTCATTCACAATCTATGCCATTTTTGAAAGAAATATTGGGTGCCTGTCTTGTACACATCATAGCTCATCTTTAATCCTTTTTGCAACATAATTTGTATGAATGATGATTTTGGTTATAATTTTATAGAATTAATTTCCAAATCCTATAAATGTTGTGGGAGCCCTGGACCCACCTTCCACTTGTTCTAAAGATTCTCTCAATCTCAAAATTCTTGTAGCTACATGGAACCTACTCCTTCGCCCATCTTTTCCTTTATACTCATCTGTGTGGAACATATGAGATGCTTTGGTTCAGTCTATTTCTAATACCAATTTCTTTTCAGTACTTTAGTAAGGTAGGGACCAAAAAGCCACTCATTTGGATCTTTTGTAACAATTCTTTCAAGAATCCATTGAAGTTAGGGAGATAGTAAAGGGAAAAAAGAATAAATAACAATGAAGACAGGATGGTGGTCACTATGTCAGAACAAGGAGGGTTTTAAAAGCTCAAGGGATCCTCTTATTTTATGCTTGGGGAAATAGATGCAAAGCGGTAGAGATCTGTTCAAGGTCAGATATCTGTTCATAGTTGTGACTAGACTTCAGTCTCATGATTTTCCATCATGTCCTAATACTATTTTACTCTAATTCTAAACCATAGTCTTAAGTATTCAGAAACAAACATCACTTACAGCTAAACTCTCCTTCAGTGGCATTACTGCAAGTGATGATTATTAATAAGCCATATTTTCTAAGTCACCTGCTTAGCACTCACTCATATAATGCCTGGGAAGGCAACTGTGACAGGAGGGTCAATGCAATGAAAGTTTTCTCAGCTGTTGCTCTTCTCTCCTTTTAGGAATAGACAACCCCTGAATATTCTGAGTCTTTTGAAAGTTCAAAGGCTACTACCTCTCTGCTAAGTCTATCAGATACCCTCAGCCTCCGTCTGATAGTTTGAAGAAGATGAAACTCCCTCAGGGGGAAGGATCAGCTGAGATAGTGTTAGTATACCCTATCTTGGGAGCTGATCTGTGTTTATTTATAGACTAAGTGTGGGAAAACATACTCTTGAGATTGGTTCACGTCTTACCACACCTTTTCAGCCACTCTCACCTTTGAGATATAAGTGGATCCCACATCACGGCTCTGTTTTTTGAGGTCCAAACCAGATACTTGGGGATAAATATATCTCTAAAAAGAATGGTGACATCAGGACCCCAAATGGGAAGCCAGTTGTCATTCAGTTCCTTTTATAGCTAGGACCCAGCTGATGACAGGCTCTAAGAACCATATGCAAATTGTCATTAGTATCTCTCTAGTCTACCTCCAAATTGCTCAGGTCCTGAGGACTTCAGTTCATTGTGTACTATCCAGTTGCTGCCCTTACATCATAGTCCACATGGACTCTTACCAGCTCCTTCTCAGTTTCTATTCTAGAGGTTTCTAGGACAGGCCAGTATAGTGGAAAGAATTAACTTTAGAGTGGGATACACTAAACTCCAAATTTTTGTTCTGCTACCTTGAACAGCTGGTAGAACATGTGTTGTCTTCAATTTCCCTTATGGGAAATAGAATGCTGGATAACATTTATCTCAGAATTATTGTAATGATTTATTAAAATCAAATTTAAGGATGTCCACATCCCAGTTCCTAGCACACGTGGGTGCTCATTAAGCCTAAGTTCCTTCTTCTTCCCACATCCCTCTACCCACTCTATATGTCTCTCATTCACTTAGGTACTCATTTGCTCATTCAACAAATGTTTATTGATAGAAAGAAATAGGAAATTTGGATTTTGTTTCCTGACATCTCCTTTAAATCAAACACGTGAATTGAAATGTTAGCTGCCACTTACTACTTTTAAGATATGGAATAAATCGTTTTACCTAGATGAGCATCAGTTTTCATATCTGAGACCTTGGAGTAACTAGAAATGATAATAATGGCAAAAACAATAAACTAATTGGATTGGAAATTCATATTTCTCTAAGACTGTTACATGATTGATTATGTGTAAATATTTGTTGATATCAATAAGAGAATCCAAGTTTCATTTTCCAAATGAATTACAGGGGTTCTTTTACTTCAGCAAGGTGGTATCCTAGAAACAGTGCCACTGCAGGTATAGCCACATACATGCCACTCATCCCACATTATGCTTGAGTTGTATTCAAACCTCCTAATGTTAAGATGGCTTGTAAACCTGTTTTGGCAGTTATATTCAGGCACACAATAAGGGTGCCTCTAGGATCATGTTATTCTAGATGGCTATAGGATATAGCTAGGAGAACTTAATATTACTTGGGTAACCATCCGTGAAGTGATTGGAATTTTAAGGAAGACCCAAGTTTCTGAGCAAGTAAGAATATACTGATGTACATCTACTCATTATTGGGTATTTCTGTGGTGAGAACACCATTTACACACGTGTGATAGCTGAATCAGGCATCAGGAAACTTGAGTTTCCCACCTCACCACCCCCAGTTTACCCAGAAGATTGCTTCTATTTCCTCTCCCCCAGGAAATTCATTGTCCCTCCTTGTTACCTAGCCTCTCTGGGGCTGTAGAATATAGTTTGGTTAGATGTCTCAGAGATTAAGAATACTGGATGCTCTCTTCTGGAGGTCCTGTGTTCAATTTCCAACAACCACATGGTGGCTCACAACCATCTATAATGAGATCGTGTGCTCTCTTTGGGTATGCAAGCATATGTGCAAGCAGAACATTGGACATAGAAATAGGCTCTTGTTCAGAGGAGTTTAGAGCTGTTTAACTGTTTAGAAGTTCTTAGCCAGGGAAAATGTGCCATAAAATTGAAGTCCTATTCTTTTTTTTTAAGTTTTAACTTTGAGAGTTGCAAAGAGAGGCCAGGAAGAAAAGTTTGATGGCATTTGGCTTTCTTTTTCTCTATATCTACATGCTGGTCAAGTTGATCTTTTTCCAGTCTTTCATTTGGTTTCTGTGCTCCTGGCCAGGTTTGTCCATTGCCCTTAAGACAATGTGAACAGTCAGATCAAACCATGTATTTTTATCTTAGACCATTCATTCTTTATGAAGAACCTTCTTTTACTCAGAAAACAAATGATTAGCTTCCTACTAATCAGAAATCTGTATAGGCTCAAAGACAGAAGTCTGTCATTTGTGATAAAACATTTTCCCCTGGAAATGTTTGCTTCTTAGGGCCTAGGAAGTAAAATCCAGGGAGATGTTTCTAGTGAGATGAAGTGTTCAGGTTCTGTGAATTAAGATAGTGACTTGAAACACCAGGAAACCAAGAGGTCTCTGATGGGACATTCTGGAGGCAAAATTAATGTTCAGACCACCAGCCATCTGAGATATGTATGTTACTATTTTGGCCTTTTGCTACATTTCACTTCTGCAACCCTCCTGTGTCACCTGTCACAACTATAGTCAGACTTTCTCCCAGGAGTTAAATTTAGCCCAAGCCTGTGCTGATAAAATATTAATTAATCAGCTGATGAAGAGAAATTGCTCTGGAGGAGTTGGGGACTATGAGTCCTGAGATTCAATATTTAGTTTGTTCCCTTTGACTCTGTTCTTGGCAAAATATTCTCTATAGTTGATTAAAATCCAGCTATAAAGAGCACACAATCTCATCATCATAACAGAGGTGATAAACATTTTATAGTATGGCTACATCTGTTATCTCAGTGTAGCCTAATACACTTGAAATAAATAAGATAAATAAAATCATTCATATTTAATGGAGGCATAAAAACTTTAACATAGCTATTTCTAAAATCAGAATTGGAAACTAGTGCCCCAAGTACTGGACCTGGGGGGTGTTATTTTGTTTTGAATTTTACAACATCCATTTGGAATGCCTTCATACCTTTGATTTCAAATCTCTGTTTTTCTGAGTATAGAGACTATTTTGGACACCTTTAATTACTGTGCAATTTACATGTAATATTCACCAACTTTAAGTGAAGAATATGAGATATTTTGACAAATTTATATAGTCATGTAATGCCTAACACAGTTCTGATGGAGAACACATTCATTATTCACCAAATTCCCCCATGCCCCTTTAACCGGTCTTCTTCACAGAATCATGGGCAAACAATGTTCTTCTTTCTATCTTTAGACCTCTTAAACTTTTTTAATTTGTAAAATTATTGTGTTGGAGAGTGTCATTTTAAGTATTGCCTACTTGGTGTTCTGTATGCCTTTTGTGCCTTGATAGACATGCCTTTTTCTTATAATGGGGAAATTTTCTACTATTATTTTGTTAAAAATATTTTCTGTACTTTTGACCTGGTTTTTTTCTCCTTCTTCTATACCTATTATTTGTAGGTTTTTTCTTTTCATGTGTCTCAAGTCTCCTGGATATTTTGTGCCTGGTTTTGTTGTTTGTTTGTTTGTTTTGTTTTGTTTAATTTAATACTTTCTTTGAGAAAATTTCTTCTACCATCTTTTCAAGACCTGAAATTCTCCCTTTCATGTGACTGAATCTGTTTGTTGATGAGGCTTGCCTTAGGATTCATTTGACATTATGAGCTTGTCATTTCCAGTTTTGTTTCAGCTTTGGTTTTCTTTAGTGACTATTTCTTTGTTAATTTCTATTTCTGCTTATTGAAATGTTTGCATTCCTTGATTCAAATGTCTGAGTTTTCGCTGCATTCATTAAGGCATCAATTCATATCCTCTTTGATGTGCATATCTTGGACTTCTTTAGAACAGTTTATTTTATTTTTATAATGAATTTTTCCTTTTATTAAAAATATATTGTATTACTGTTTTTCCCATGTGTATGTCTGCACCATATATACATAGTACACCCGAAGGTCAGAGAGGGCATCAGGTCCCTAGGAAACAGAGTTATGAATAGCTGTATAATACTGCTGTATGAGTGCTGGCAATTGAACCATGATCCCCCTCAAAGAGTGGACAGTGCTTATAAATTCTGGGCCATCTTTTCAACCCCTCTAATGCGGAATTTCTAAAGTGAAAATGACAAAGTGATAACACAACAATACACATTTCTCTCCAGTATGAACTGTCTGGTGTCAGAGATTGGAGGAACAAATACCTTTTGTTTTCATTGTGATTTTTATCTTTCTAGGTTGAATAAGAAAATGTTTTTATGAAAGATTTTCCCATGTTACATTTGCTGAATTCTTCAGTATAAGTAAGTTCTTTATGTTTTGTAAGATTATTCATTCATTAAAGGCTTTCATAAGTTTCTTCTCTTTTGTTCATAATGTTTCTCTCTAACATGAACTCTGCTGTAGTTTATAACTAGAGAATGCTGAGTAAATGACTTTTATGTACTTTTATGTACTTTTTCACTTTATGTACATTTATAAGGGTTCTATTCAGTTTTAATTTTCTGGTATCCTCTAAGATTTTAGTAGAAGTCACGGTATTTGCCACATTCATTGCATTTGTAAGGTTTCTTTCCAGTATGGATTTTAAAATATTCTTTAAATTGTGACAACTAATGAAGACCTATCATATTCTGTACATTTGTAGATTTTCTTACCAGCATGAACTTTTTAATGTCCTAAGATTAAAACACTTGTTAAATGATTTGTCACATTCCTTACATTTGTAAGGTTTCTCTCCAGCATGAATTTTTGGATAGTTATAAGCACTGAGTACTTGGTAAAAGACTTATCACATTCATTGCATTTGTTTTCTCTTAATATGAATTTTCTAATGTGTTCAGAAACTCAAGCAACTAGTAAATTTTTTGTCACATCTGTTACCTTTGTAAGGTTTCACTTACAGTATTTATTCTGTAATGGATTTTAAGGTGTTCCAACTAATAAAAGGACTTATCACATTCTTTACATTTCCATGTTTTATCTCCATTATAAATTCTTTGATGTTTCTACATGATTGAGTTGCTTCTGAAGTATTTTCTGCATTATCTACATTTTGTGGTTTCTTTACACTATGGACTCAGGGTTTCACAAATTTGTGGGTAGCTTCAAAATATGTATTACTTTCTAATGGGAGATGTTATTCTGTAAATATGTTTCTCATACTGGTTAATGAATAAAGCACTATGGCCAATGGGAAAGCAAGATAGGCAGGGCTAGGAAACAAGGAGGAAAGAGGAAGTAGTTAGGAGGAGTCAATAAGGAGAGCCCGGAGAGGTAAAATGCCAGTGCTGCTCTGGCAAGTAAGATGAGCCACGTGGAAATACTTAGAATAGTAGAAATGGGTTAATCATTAAGACAGAGCTAGTCCATAAGCAATGATAGTAACTGGCCAACAGACTCAAATACAGAGTCTCTGCATGTTATTGGGGACTGGCGTGGCGGTGGGACCAGTCAGGCAGCAGGGGGGGGCAGGGGGGGGACACGACACCTACTCATAACAACTTTCTTCAAATTTGCACTCTGTTTTATGTGGGTTCTCTGATTAATGTTGGAACACAAACTTGAATGTTTGTTACAGTCTTTATATTTTCTGGGTTCTTTTCCAGTGTGCATGTTTTCATATTTACTGAGGTTTGAAGATTCAAATGAGGTATTGCTGTGGCTACCACATCTGTATTTGTTGTGGTTTTCTGCAGTAGTACTTGTGTTATAAAGTGCACAACTGGAAGATTCATGAAATAGTTTGTGGAATTCATTTTATTTGTAAAACTTATCTTTGTTATTGACACAGTGATGGACAAAATGCTTTGAGAATTGATCTAATACTTTTCCTGTTTAATCATCCAAGCAGTGGTTCTACAGACCAGATTGCTGTACCCCCTCCCACCACATTGCACTGATACACAAACTTCTGTGATCAGAGTCCAGTTGTTCTCACTCCTCCAGGAAACATCTACAGTCACCTCCCTGAACATCAACAGACCCTGGCACACATTTAACAGAGTAGTAGCCACTTGCCCTTCTGTGAGTTTCTACCATAGAAATGACCAGATATCTTCTTTCTCTGGTACCTGGCACCTTTTCTCTTCACTTTCCAGGGCTTGTTGTTTTGCTTCACAGGTGAGCAAGTCTGGCTTTTCAGTGGCAGACAGTAACTAAATTGCTGTAATTCTTCAATATTCAGTTTCCCTAGAAAGCCCTCTTAGCACGGTCTAGGCTTTTTGTATTGTTTTTCATAATATGGTCTACATAATCCAACAAAGGTATCTTCATGCTGGGGAGGATGAGAACCTGATAGGTACTCAGCCAACAAAGCTGGCTGCCTCTGCAGAAGACTCCCAGAGAGAAGATGGTTTTCAGTCCACATTGGAAGGTTTAAAATGCTGGATTCTAATGTAATCAAAGAATGGCAATAGCAGAGGGAGTAGCAGCAATGTGGTAAATGCATTTGCAATTAGGAGGCAATGACAAGCAGACAAAAACCAAAACTTATCCCTCATAGTTCCTTACATCTGGGATAATGCCAAAAGATGCCTTTCACGTTTCAGATAAGTCTTTCTACTTCAATGAAAACCCTTCACAACCATATCTAGATGATAATCTAGAAAAGTCCTCACAGGTCTGCCTAGAGTATTAATTATCTCATCAGTAGTTGTAGATCATGCCAAGTTGACAATCAATAATGAACATAACATAAACAATGCAATGGTGCCTAATGATTCCAATCTTTCTTTCTTTCTTTCTTCCTTCCTTTCTTTCTTTCTTTCTTTCTTTCTTCCTTTCTTTCCTTTTTTGTCTACAGGACTGGCCTGTATTTGTGACTGGCCTCTTCTTTGTGACTGATAACCCAAGTCTACTTCAACTGGCTTTGAAGTATAAGAATTCAGGTTTTCTGGAGGCTGCCAGCGTCCTGATTCCACCTCCAAACATGGGAGGGGGTAAGTGTGGGCCTGTTTCCAGCCTGCTTTCCGGTGCCCTGCTCCGGACTGAGGACAGCATGCAGAGGAGCCCACCCTAACTAACTGGCTCCTCCGGAGTCTGCCAGTGTCCTGGTCCAGGCTCCAACAATGGGAGGAGTCCCATTGCCTCCCATTGGCGTAGGAGTATTGGAACTGCTTGCTCCCACCAGAAGAGAACCTTGGTCCCCTACCCACCAGAAGAGGGAGAAACCCTACAAGTATGCACTGGAAGAAGAGATGGGTAGATGACAATATAAGAACACAGTCAACAACAGAAAGATCAACATGGTGATACCAGAGTCTAGGGACTCCACACCAGTAAGAACTGAACATCCCAGCACAGATGAAGCAGAAGAGAATGAACCAAAAACAACTTTATGATGATGACAAAGACATTCAAAGAGGTGATGAGAAAATCCCTTAAAGAAATGAAAGAAAAAAATCAAGAAATGGAGGAAAAGACAAACTAAAAATTATAAGAAACAATTCAAACAGTGCAAGGTTTGAAAGCTGAAATAGAGACAATTAAAAAAAACCCACAGTCTGAGGGAATGCTGGAAATAGAAAAGTTAGGCAAATGGTCAGGAACTACAGATGCAAGCATTACCAACTGAATATAAGAAATGGAAGAGAGAATCTCAGGTGTTGAAGATACACCAGGAGAAATAGATTCATCAAAAAAAGAGAGAGAAAGAAAGAAAGAAAGGAAGGAAGGAAGGAAGGAAGAAAGAAAGAAAGAAAGAAAGAAAGAAAGAAAGAAAGAAAGAAAAAAGAAAATCTTAAGTCTAACAAATCCCTAACACAAGATATCCAGGAAACATGGGACATTGTGAAAATGTCAAACTTAAGAGTAATAGGTATAGAAGAAAGTGAAGAAACAAAACTCAAAGATACAGAAAATATATTCAACAAAATCATAGAAAAAAAAACTCCCAACCTAAAGAAAGACATGCCAATGAAAGTACAAGAAGCTTACAGAACACCAAATAGAGTGGACCACAAAAGAAAGTCCCCTCACCACATAATAATCAAAACACAAATCATACAGAATAAAGGAGATATATGAAGAGCAGCAAAGGAAAAAGGCCAAGTTAACATATAAAGGCAAACCTATCAGAATTACACCTGACTTCTCCATGGAAACTATCAAGGCCAGAAGATCCCAGATAGATATTCTGCCAACACGAAGAGATCACTGATGCCAGCCCATATTACTATAGCCAGCAAAAAGCTTTCAATCACTATGGTGGAGAAACTAATATATACCATGGCAAAACCAGATTTAAACAATACACATCAACTAATCCAATCCTACAAAAAAATTCTAGAAGGAAAATTCCAACCCAAGGAAATAAAGTACACCCACAAACCATAGGCAATAGCCAAAAGAAGAACGGGGGGAAATGCACACATAATACCACCACCAACAAATCCAAAACAAACACGAATTAACAGTCAATAGTCATTAATATCCCTCTATATTAATGGTCTTAAATTGCCTATAAAAAGACACAGGCTAAAAGAATGGATACAAAGACAGAATCCATCCTTGTGCTGCATACAAGAAATATACCTCAACTTTAAAGACAGACATCACCTCAGAGTTAAGGGTTGGGAAAGACTTTACAATCAAATGGACCCAAGAAACAAGTGGGTGTAACTTTTCTAATATCTAACAAATTAGACTTTAAACTAAAATTAATCAAAAAAGATGAAGAAGGTCATTTCTTATGCATCACAGATGAAGTCTCAATTCTGAACACCTATGCCCCAAATACAATGGCACCAACATTCATAAAAAAATTACTAAAACTCAAATCTCACATAAAACCTCACACAATTATAGTGGGAGATTTCAACACCCCACTCTCAACACTGGAGAGGTCCAACAGAAAGAATCTTAACAAATAAATAAAGGAAATAACAAAAGTTATGACCCATTTGGGTTTAACAGACATTTATAGAACATTGCATCCAAACACAAAGGCAGAACCTTCTTCTCAGCACCACATGGAAACTTCTCGAAAATCAACCACATACTTGGCAATATAAAAAACCTCAATAGGTACAAAATAATTAGAATAACACCCCTGTATCTTATCAGATCACCATGCTTTAAAGCTAGAATTCAACAACAATACAAAATGCAAAAAATCTACAAACTCATGAAAATTGAACAATGTACAATTGCACCATTCCTGGGTTAAGGAAGAAATAAAGAAAGAAATTAAAGACTTCCTAGAATTCAATGGGGATGAAGACACAACATGCCCAAAGTTATCGACACTTTGAAAGCAGCGCTAAGAGGAAAGTTCATACCACTAAGTGCCCACATAAAGAAACTGGAGAATAGTCACGTCAGAGAACTAACAGCACAATTGAAAGCTCTAGAAGAAAAAGAAGAAAACTCACTCCAGAGGAGTAGATGCCTGGAAATAATCAATATGAAATAAATAAGGTAGAAACTAGGAAAACAATGCCAAGAATCAATGTAACAAAGAGTTGGTTCTTTGAGAAATTCAACAAGATAAAAAAACCTTTATCCACACTGACCAGAAGACTGAGAGAGAACATGCAAAATAAGAAAATCAGAAATGAAAAGGGAGACATAACAACAGACACTGAGGAAATCCAGAGAATCATCAGGTCATACTTTGAAAACCTGTACTCTACAAAATTCAAAAATTCACAGGAAACTGACAATTTCCTGGATAGATATCACTTACCAAAATTAAATCAAGACCTAATAAGCAATTTAAATATACCTTTAAACCCCATTGAAATTAAAGCAGTCATCAAAAGTCTCCCAACCAAAAATTTCCCAGGGCCAGATAGTTTCCATGCAGAATTCTTCCAGAAATTCAAAGAACAGCTAATACCAATACTCCTCAAAGTGTTCCATACAGCAGAAGCAGAAGGGTCATTGCCAAACTCTTTTTACGAGGCTATAATTACCCTGGTATCCAAGCCACACAACAACATAACTAAGAAAGAGAACTACAGACCAATATCTCCCATAAGAAAAAGGCATGTCTATCAAGGCAAAAATACTCAATAAAATACTGGCAAATCAAATCCAAGAACACATCAGAAAAATCATCCACCATGATCAAATAGTCTTTATCCCAGAGATACAGAAGTGGTTCAACATACAAAAATCCATCAGTGTAATCTACCATATAAACAAGCTGTAAAAGAAAAACCACATGATCATCTCACTAGATGCTGAAAAAGCCTTTGACAAAATACAATTTCCTTCATGATATATGTTCTGGAGAGATCAGGGATAACAGGAACATACCTAGACATAATAAAAGCAATATACAGCAAACCAATGGCCAAAATCAAACTACATTGTGAAAAACTCAATGTAATTCCTGTAAAATCAGGAACAAGACAAGGCTGTCCACTCTCTCTATATCTCTTCAATAACGTACTTGAAGAACAGCTAGAACAATAAGCCACCAAAAGAAGATCAAGGGGATACAAATTGGAATGGAAGAAGTCAAACTTTCACTATTTGCAGATTATTTGATAGTTTACTCAAGTGACCCGAAAAGCCATACCAGGGAACAACTACAGCTGATAAACACCTGCAGCAAAGTGGCAGGATACAAGGGTAACTCAAAAAAATCAGTAGCCCTAATATACACAGATGATAAAGGGACTGAGAAAGAAATCAAAGAAACATCACCCTTTACAATAACCACAAACAACATAAAATATCTTGGGTAACAAATGAAAGACCTATATAATAAGAAATTTGAGTCTTTAAAGAAAGAAATTAAAGGAGATTCCAGAAAATGGAAAGATCTTCCATATTCTTGGATAGGTAGGATAAGCATAGTAAAAATGGCAATCTTACCAAAAGCAATCTACAGATTCAATGCAATCCCCATCAAAATACTGGCAGAATTCTTCACAGACCTTGAAAGGACAATCTTCAATTTTATATGGAAAAACAAAAGACCCAAGAGAGCCAAAACAACCCTGTATACTAAAGAAACTTCTGGAGGCATCACCATCCCTGACTTCAAACTCTATTATAGAACTATAGTCCTGAAAACAGCTTGGTATTGGTGCAAAAATAGACAGCAAGTGCAATGGAATCGAATTGAAAACCCTGATATTAACCCACACACCTATGATTTTTGACAAAGAAATGAAAATTATACAATAGAAAAAAGAAAGCATCTTCAACAAATGGTTCTGGCATAACTGGATGCTAATGTGTAGAAGACTACAGATAGACTCACATCTATCACCACTCACAAAACTAAAATTGATCAAAGACCTCAACATAAATCTAGCCACACTGAACCTCTTAGAAGAGAAAGTGGGAGGTACCTTTGAATGAATTGGTTATTGTTTCCTGAGCATAACACCAGTAGCACAGACACTGAGATCAACTATTAATAAATGATACCTCCTGAAATTGAAAAGCTTCTCTAAGGCAAAGGACACAGTTAACAAGACAATGGGAAAAGATATTCACCAACCCCACATCTGACATAGGACTGATTTCCAAAATATTCAAAGAACTCAAGAAGCTAAGTTACCAAAACAACCAATAATCCAATTAAATGTTGGGTACAGTGCCTGACGTTGGCGGCTCATGCCTTTAATCACAGCACTCAGAATGCAGAGGCAGGTGGATCTCTGTGAGTTTGAGGCCAGCCTGGTGTACACAGCGAGTTCCAGGACAACCTCCCAAGCAATACAGAGAAACCCTATCTGGAAAAAAAAACAAAAGACAAAAAACAAAACAAAACAAAACAAAAAACAAAAACAACAAAAAACATGTGTTAGAGAACTAAATAGAGAATTCTCACTGGGTGGATCTATAATATATGTAAGACACTTAAAGTGCTCAACATTCTCAGCCATGAGGGAAATACAAATCAAAACAACTCTGAGATACCATATTACTCCTGTCGGAAAGGCTAAAATCTAAAACACCAAAGACAGTTTATGCTGGATAGGATGAGGAGAAAGGGGCACACTCCTCCACTGCTAGTGGGAGTGCAAACTCGTACAGCCTCTTTGCAAATCAGTATGGTGGTTCCTCAGGAAAATGGGAATTAGTGTACCTCAAGATCCAGTAATTCCACTCTTAGGCATATATTTAAAAGGGGCACATTCATACAAAAAGGATATCTGTTCAACTGTGTTCATAGCAGCAGTATTTGTAATAGCAAGAACCTGGAAACAATCTAGATGCCCCTCAACTGAAGAATGGATGGAGAAAATGTGGTACATTTACACTGGTGTACTAGTCAGCTGAAAAATACAATGGAATCCTGAAATTCTCAGTGAAATGGATGGTACTAGAAGGAACCATCCTGAGTGAGATAACCCAGTCACAAAAAGACAAGCACAATATGTACTCACTTATATTTGGATTTTAGACATAGAGTAAAGGATTACCAGCCTACAATTCACACCACCAGAAAAGCTAGGAAACAAGGAGGACCCTAAGAGACATACATGATCCTCTGGAGAAGGGGAAAGGGACAAGATCTCCAGAGCAAATTGGGAGCATGGAGGGAGGGAAGAGGGAATCAGGAGAAAGAGAAGGGGAGAAGAGGAGGGGAGAGGTGGGCATGAGGGAACAGGAAGATTGAGACAGGGAAAGAATAGATAACAAGAAAAGAGATACTATAATAGAGGGAGGCATTATTGATTTAAGAAGAAATCTGGACCTAGGGAATGCCCAGTGATCTACAATGATGAACCCAACTAATAATCTAAGTAATAGTGGAGAGGCTACCTTTAATGCTCTTTCATGATAATGAAATTGACGACAGCCTTATATGCCATCCTAGACCTTTCATCCAGTAGCTGATGGAAGCAGAAGCAGATACCCCCAGCTAAACACTGAGCCGAATTCCTGGAATCCAGCTACAGAGGAGGAGGAGTGATGAGCAAAGGGGTCAAGACCAGGCTGGAGAAACCCACAGAAACTGCTGACCTGAACAAGCGGGAGCTCATGCACCCCAGTCTGATAGCTGGGAAACCAGCATAAGACTGACTTAGACTCCCTGAATATGATGTTAGTTGGGAGGACTGGGCAGTCTATGGGGCCTCTGGTAGTAAATCAATATTTATCCCTAGTATAGGAATGGATTTTGGGAGCCCATCCCCCATAGAGGGATACTCCCTCAGACTAGACACACGGGGGAGGGCCTAGGCCCTGCTTGAAATGATATGAGAGACTTTGAAGACTCCCCATAGAAGGCCTCAGCCTCCCTGGGGAGCAGAAAGAGGATGGCATAGGGGTAGGGATTATAGGGGAGGATGGGAGAGTGAGGGAACTGGGATTGACATGTAAAACAACCTTGTTTCAAATTTAAATTTAAAAAGGAAAAAGAAAAATATAGAATTCAGGTTTTCTTCTTGCTCAGCATTTTCTCAGGAAAGCATTAGTTGCCTGAACAGAGACAAAGAATTGCCAACCATCCCTCCTGGCAACATCAGGAAATGGGGAGGAGTAGAGCAAGCGGTATCACAAACGTAGTCTCCTACACTTATGGGCAAATGCTCACACAAGGGAAAATCTTATGTGAGTAGATTTGGAGATAATATATTGGTTCATATTTTTTTTATATTCCCTTTGTAGCTTAGAATATAATTAATGTAATGGGTATTATTATTATTGCATTTTGAAGGTCTCTGTTCTACACTGATTTCTCTGAAGACAACTGGAAGAGCCTCAGAGTAAGAGCACCTGTGAGCTCAATCTGCAAGTCAATGGATGTCATATGGATGTGTCCTATGCTTTGTATACAAGTTCTTTAATGACTTCTATTGAGTATTTGGGAATCTCATATCATAAAACCTGATAATGCTCACCTCTCAATCATTCCATGGCCACCCTTCCCCCATGAATTCCCCACCAAATTAATGAAAAGAAAAAGTCCATTTTGTATTATCCATATATTCACTGGAGCATGGTCAAATTCCTAGTGGCCAGCCCCTTAAGGGAGGATGAGCCTTTCTCCACTTGCATCTATACCAGAAGCAACCTAACTGAGGAGAGCCTTGCAGAGCCAGCTCCCCTGAACTCATGCCACCACCTGTGCCCATTTCATCACCATGCTGTGAGCCAGCAAGGTTCAGGCCAGCTCTCTCACACACATGGACATTAACATGGCTTCAGGCAGCAACCCAGACCATGGACATCATCTTGGGCTTTGGTGGTAACACTGTCCCCAGACATCAACATGACCCTTGGCAGTATTAGGACCCACTCTTGGCCCTCAGCAGCCTTGACATGGTCTCAGGTGGTTACATAGGCCACTCACATCAATATGCCTTCCCGCCCTCACCAGGCAACAAAGCTCAAGGACATCACCAAAGCATGAGATAGAGGCACACACTACATATATCCAGGCTTCTTTGCAATCTGGGGCATGAACCACAGACACCAACATGGCCTCTGGTAGCATCACAGGCCACGGTGTTCCTTTGAGGGGGCCCAATCAAGAAAGTGAACCCTTCCTCACCTCAGGCCTGCACTGTTGCCCAGAGCCAGGGTGATCTCGTGGCTGGGAGGCAGCTGTGTGGGCTGACTCAGCATCTACATAAGCTCCAGATATACACAAGCTCCCATATACACCATCTTACTGACCCTGTTGGGCAATGATAGCATGTCAACCTCAGCCTTCTCTCTCACCTCTTACCTCAACCACTTCTCCAGTTCCCCTTCTCTCCATAGTGCACACACCACTCTGTTTTTCTATCTATCTCACCTGTCCATCATGTATTTGTGCACTTGGGTTGCATATGTTTTCTTGTGAGTTTATTTTCAAAATATAGTTTTTTGTCAGTGAACTATAATTAACTTTGTTTTTACATTCCAGTTTCTTGATCTTGATCATATTTTCATATCAATATTTACAGACATACCACATTCTTTTTAAAAATCTGTGTGAGGTCCTATAATATAGATACATTATATTTTCTCCAGATTTAGTGGGTGGCAATTTATACTTTTCAGTAATTTACCATTTGAAGATACTAGTAGCTCAGATAATACCAAATTATGGAAAAAAACATAGTGAAAATCCCACTTAACATTTTCTTTGGAAACAATCTCTTGAATATGACATCAGGAACAAAGGCAGTAAGATATTAGGAAATCAGAGGCTTTTATACATTGAATAACAGAGAATAAGTCAATATTTTCAAAAAGTATATCCAATAAGATATTATTATCTATAGCATAAAAAAATGTTTAAAACTCAAAAGCTATAAAACCTCTACTAAATTGGGTTAAAATGGGTAAAGGGTTGAAGATTCAAATACTGAAAGCATCTGGAAAGATCTTGAGTATCATTGCAGAAATGCAAATAATATCTCAAATGAGATATTATTTAAAACCCTTAGCAGTGGTATTACTAAAAAGTAGACAATCTTAATGTTATTGGCTATGTAGAGAAATTGGGCATATATTGCACTGTTGATAAAAATGTAAAATGGTGTTGTCAATAGTGAAAACAAGTTTGGGAATAAGTTTGCATCCCCAGAAACCAAAGATGCTATCATGTTTGCAATCCAAGCACTCCTACAAGATCCTTGCAATCACAACAGCAAATAAGAAAAATACTGGTTTTTAAGGTAGGAGAGGGTTGAAAATTGAAGCTGTCCTCTGACCTCCATTTGTATGGCACATTCACACACACAAAATTGCACACCCGTATACATCATGCACACACAGATGATTCAATATGGAGTTCCTGAATAATACTACAATTTTATCCCTACATCAAAATTTCAAGTA
The DNA here is from genome assembly GCA_030556225.1 of Cricetiscus sungorus. Lineage (NCBI taxonomy): Eukaryota > Metazoa > Chordata > Mammalia > Rodentia > Cricetidae > Cricetiscus > Cricetiscus sungorus. Next base: position 6,630,079 of record JANBXA010000126.1, read on the forward strand.
CAGAAACATGAACACTTATGTGTATTTATTAAGAAATCACAAGATAGAATTATCCTAGGTATCCATCAATTGATGTCTGCATAAAAGATATAGTGTATTTGCTTACAATGGAATATTATTCACTTGTAAATGGAATGGAATTCTAATACAAGCTACAACATAGATGAACTTTGAAACTGTTTTGCTCATGAAAAGAATTCCAGCTCAAAGGCCCAGAAAATTTTTCAACAAAATCACAGAATAAATTTTTCCTTACCCAAGGAAGATGCTTGTAAATATGCACAAAATATAAAGATCAAGAAAAGAAAATTCCTTTGCCACATGTTGTGGAATATTAATTTAAGCTGTGTTATATTTGTTTATGTTGTGGGATGGTTGTTTAATGGTACAAAGATGTGTTGCATTCTTTTATGTTGTATTTGTTTAACTCTGTGAAGCTGTGTTACTTTGCCTCTCTAAAACACCTGATTGGTTTAACAAAGAATTTAATGGCAAGAGAGAGTGTTAGGAAGGGCTGCCAGGCAGAAAGAATAAATAGGAGAAAGTGAAAAAAGGAGAAAAAATCTAGGCTTGAGATCAATGAACAAGAATTGATAAAAGGAGGAGAGGTGGACACCAGGGGCCAGCCACATAGTCATATAGTGAGCTATGGAGTAAGAAGTAAACAAAGATATATAGAATAAGAAAGGTTAAAAAGCCCAAAGGCAAAACATAATTAAAGAGAAACAGCATAATTTAAGTTAGAAAAGCTAGCTAGAAACAAGCTAAACTAAGGCTGGGCATTCATAAGTAAGAAGTTTCCATGTATCTATTTGAGAGCTGGATGGTGGGCCCCCAATGACAAAAGTGTAAAAAAAACTTAAAAAACCCAAAAAACTACAGTAACAGCTACACATTAATCAATACACTAAACATACAGAAGAAAGAAAGAATATTAAAAGCTGCATGGGAAAAAGACTAAATAACATATAAAGGCAGACCTATGCGAATTACACCTGAATTCTCCAAGGAGACCCTAAAAACCAGAAGGGCCTGGACAGATGGCTTGCAGACTCTAAGAGACCACAGATGCCAGCCAAGACTACTATATTCAGTATAGCTTTCAATCACTGTAGATGGAGAAAACAAGATATTCCATGAGAAAGTAAACAAATTTTAAACAAAACACCTCCACATCAAGGATAGACAGGGTAAGGAAAAAAATTTATTCCTTTAAAAAAAATTTATTAAACAGAGAGAGGATCTGGACCTCTGTTCTCTCAAGTCCTACATGTTGAATCCCCTCCCTACTTCTTCCTTTCTCCTCCTAGTCTCCTAGTCCCGCCTATCTTGCTTTCCTAGACGCTTCAATTCTTAAAATCTATGCCCCAAACACAAGGTCACCCAAGCTTGTAAAAGAAACACTGCTAAATCTTAAATCATATATTGACCCTCAAACACTGAAACTTCAATACCTGACTCATACCAATGGACAGGTAATCCAGAAAACAAAACAAAACAGATTTGCAGGAACTAACTATGTTATAAACCACATGAACCTAACAGATATTTACAAAATACTGCACCCAAACACAGAAGAATATACCTTTTTCTCAGCACCTCATGGAACTTTCTACAAAATTGAGCACATACTCATTCACAAAGGAAGTCTCAACAGATACAAAAAAAACCCCAAATAACTCCCTGTACCCCGTAGATTAAAGCTGGATATAAACAAAAACAGAAACAACAGAAAGTTTACAAACTCTTGTAAACTTCACTAGTTTCTACTGAATGAAAATTGGGTCAAGAAAGAAAAAATGGAATTAAAGACTTTCTAGAATACAATGAAAATGAAAATGCAGCATAGCTAAACTTATGGGAAACAAAGTGGTTCTAAGAAGAAAAATCATAGCACTTAGTGTCTTTATAGAGAAATTGGAGACATCTTATACTAGCAACTTAACTGCACATCTGAAAGCTCTAAAACAAAAAGAAGAACACCCAAGAGGATTAGATAAAAAGAAATAAACTGAGGGTAGAAAGCAATGAAATAGAAACAAAGAGAACAATACAGAGAATCCATAAAACAAAAGAGTTGGTTCTTTGAGAAAATCAAGATAGACAAGCCCTTATCCAAACTAAGTAAAAGACACAGAAAAAAATATACAAACTAACAAAATCAAAAATGGAAAGGGGGTATAATAACAGATATGAAGGCTATCCAGAGACTAATAAGGACATACTTTCAAAATCCATATGCCACTAAATTGGAAAATCTAAAAGAAATGAACAATTTGCTCAATAGGTACCAGTAAATCAAGATCACAGAAACAATTTAAATATGCCTATAGCTCCTAGAGATAGACACAGTTATTGAAAGTCTCCCAACCAAAATGAAACAAAACTCAGGGACAGATGGTTTTAGCACAGAATTATACCATACTTCCAAAGAAGAGTTAATGCCAATACTCTTCAAATTATTCCACAAAAATAGAAACAAATAACATTGCCCAACTCGTTTTATGAGGCTATAGTTATCCTGAAACACAACCACATAAAGACTCAAAAAAGAAAGAGAATTACAGACCAATTTCCCTTATGAACATGCAAAAATACTCAATAAAATACACATCAAAAAGATCATTTGGAGAGATCAAATACATAAGGGACATACCTAAACATAATGAAGGCAATTTACAATAAGTCTATAGCTGACATCAAATTAAATGGAGAGAAAGTGGTCATGCTAAAATCAGTAACAAAACAATGATGTCCATTATCTCCATTTCTACCCAATATAATAATTGAAGTTTTAGCTAGAGCAGTAAGACAACAAAATGAGATCAAAGGGGTACAAATTGGAAAAGAAGAAATTAAAGTATAGCAATTTGCAAATGATATGATAATAAACATAAGTGACTTCAAAAATTCTACCAGGGATTCCAACAGTTGATAAACAAATTTAGTGAAGAGCCTGGAAACAAGATTGACTAACAAAAAAAAGGAGCACTCCCATATACAAATGATAAATGGGCTGAGAAAGAAATTAGGGATGTAATACCCTTCGTAGTAGACGTAAATAATATAAAATACATTGGGGTAACTCTTACCAAGCAAGTTAAAGACCTGTATAATAAAACTTCATGACTTTGGCATGGCCCTGCTTCAGCCAAGGGCTGTGTTTGTGTCAGTAATTCATGCTGTTGCCAATGACCATGATGTTGTTCATGGTCCATTCTGTGGCTCAGGGTTGAGTTGATGTGCATGGTCTACATTACCATCAAAGACAATGGGAATGTGAGTGGTCTGTGCTGCCACCTGGACCCATGTTGAAGTCCATGGTTCGTGATATAACTGGAGGACATGTGAATGTTTGTGGTCTGAGCTCCTGCTAGATACTATGTTGATTTCTGAGTTGCATGTTATTCCAGAAGACCATGTCTATGTTCATGAGCTGTGCTGCCACCTAAAGCCATGTTCTTGGCCCATGATGTAGCCAGAAACATTGTGGAAATGCATGATCTGTGCTTTCACTGAGTATAAAGGGCAAGGAAGCTTCTTTTGTAATGGAATCAATGACTACAGACTCACACTCACAGACATCATCCTGGTGTGACATAATAGCCTGAAGGCAGTCATGATGCTGTAGGAACTAAGAGTCCTACACCTTGACTTGAAGGCAACAGGAAGCGGTCAGTCACTTTGGGATGTGGCTTGAGAATATATGACACCTCAAAGCCTATTTCCACAGTGACACACTTCCTTCAAAAAGCCACACCTGCTCCAAAAAAAGCCACATCTAATAGTTGTACTCCCTTTGAGCTTACAGAAGCCAATTACATTCAAACTAGCACACCAACTCAATCACAAACCCCTCAACCTACAATCTGTCCTTCCTGAAAGATGTGCTGAAATAATGGTGGCACAGAACTTGTACCAGTAGCCAATTAATGTTTTGTTTAACTTGAGAACCATACCACAATAGGGAGCCAATCCCTTACAGGGCCTAGGTGGTCAGGAACCGTAGAATGCATAGTGATGGGAGATGTTATTCTGTATATATGTTTCTCATACTGGTTAATAAAGCACTGTGGCCAATAGAAAACTAGATAGGCGGGGCTAGGAGACTAGGAGGAAGAAAGAGGAAGTAGAGAGTAGAGTCAAGATGTAGCCCGGGGAAGGAGCAGGACGCCTGCTGCGCGGCTCCCCGATAAGATGACCACGTGGAAATACTTAGATAAGTAGAAATGGGTTAATAATTAAGACAGAGCTAGCCCATAAACAATAATGGTAACTGGCCAACAGGATTGTATCAAATATAGAGTCAGAGTGTTATTTGGGGCTGGCGCGGCTGTGGGCCCAGACTGGCGGGCTGGCGGAAACTTACAAGCTACAGATGGCGCCCAACGTGGCTATAAGAACTTTCACTTAAAACTAATAAGAGCTTAAGAAATGTTTTAGAAACAAGGGAACAGAGACTAGCAAGACTTATTGGTAGCAACATTTTCTCGGTTGGATTTGTTTTGTTGTAGACAGAGATTTTCGCGGCTCCTTTAAGGGAAGTTTCCAAAATTAGCATAAGCGGCAAAAAGCCGCCTGGCTTTTAAAGAGCTCTGCTAACAATTCATTGGTGTGTAGGAGAGCTGCCATAAAGGTTTACACTGTGTTTTTAAAAATACGCTGGCTTGGGAGAGAAAAATAAACAGGATACAATGGTTTAAAAAAGAAAAAAGGAAGTAGAATTAATCCTAGTACTCGGCAGACAGAGGCAAGCAGATCTCTGTGATTTCAAAGTAAACCTGGTATGGACTGAATTCCAGGACAGATAAAAGTTACACAGAGAAACCCTGTCTCAAAATATGTAAAAATAGAAATAGAAGAAATAGAATAATAAAAAAGCCACGTAAAGATGGAAAACACAGAGAAATTTTGGATACTATATGCGCTTCTGTTGTCTTTAAATTGTTTGATTGCTGAGAAAATAACTACTGATAAAAGAAATGCTTCTGGATTAATTCAATTTATATATTTTAAAAATGCTTTGACTCCAAATTTTAAGACTAAGGACAAGTTACTGGGGAAAAGGATTTCTATTTTTGTTTCCACAGAAAATGAAAAGCTATGGATTTCTTCCAGACTTATGTGGTTTGATCAAGCCAGACCCCCTGAAACAATGCCCCAGGTGATCCAACATTCAAAGCAGTTGAGACAAAGCCTTGCAGACTACAGCCAAGATTTCTGTGTCTTCTTTGAACCTCCATGACAGCGCCCTCTACCAGCAGGAAGTAGTTTGGAAAGAACGACGCCCAAATTCCTAAATATTGTTTATAAATGTTTGTTTTCATTTAAATGGGCTTGGTTATAAATGGTTGATGACCACAACCAATCTTTTTAAAGGTAAAAAGGGAATTATGGTATAGATATGAATACTTTGCTTTGAAATGGATTTTCTTTTATTGATACAATTTAAGGTCAATTTTGTGATATGTATATTTCTCCTCTTGTTTAGGTATTGCATTTATATAGCTCATTTAGAAATGTAATGTATAATTTAGTACAGATTATAGAGAGTTACCTATGATAATTAAAACTTAGTGTTAAGTTAGTTAGGATTTCTAGATATGCAGAGATGTATTTGAGATGAATAGGCATTCTTCAAACCTTTCAAGGACCTACAGAATATGGCATTTAAAATGGTTTAGGGATTTTCTTGACAGTGAGGCACAACTGCTCCTGGTAACACCACCTACAGAAGAAAGGAAGATGGACATCGAAGAAAAACATTATGGAGTTTGCTTCTAATATGGCAAGACTAGCCATTTGAGCAAGGTACTTCTCTTGTCTAGACTGTTTGACTTTATGTTGTAGAAACTGGACATGCAGGACCCACAAAAAGGTGACTGCTTATTCAAGATGGACATTGCTACAGGATTCCTGCTTCATGGAAGAGGCTGCCAGACAGCCAGACAGTCTGCAGGACACAGAGAAAAATGAATGACACACTGTCAATACAGGTGGACAGTTTAAAGTTTCCTGCTTGGTTGAGGAGTCTGGACACACACTATGGCCTATGGGCTGAAGATGGAACATTACAGAAGAACTTCAGGTGACTGACCAGGCAATGAGTTGTCTCTGTCATTTCTAGAGTTTATATATTATCCTTCTGTGGTCTTTGATGGAGTTGAAGACAGATAGTTATGGTTATAGTTTTCCTTAGTTAGGATTAAAGATAAGTTACATATAGGACTTTAGACTCACAAAGATAGGATAGATGATATTTTGTTTAAGTCTTACAAAATGTTAATGGACTAAATATTGTTAACTGTGATTCTTATTTGATAACTGTTGAATGTTATATTTTGCTATGTTAAAGTTAAACCCCTTCTTTTATTTTAGACAGAAAAGAGGAGATGATGGGAGATGTTATTCTGTATATATGTTTCTCATACTGGTTAATAAAGCACTGTGGCCAATAGAAAACTAGATAGGCAGGGCTAGGAGACTAGGAGGAAGAAAGAGGAAGTAGAGAGTAGAGTCAAGATAGCCCGGGGAAGGAGCAGGAGGCCTGCTGCGCGGCTCCCCGATAAGATGACCACGTGGAAATACTTAGATAAGTAGAAATGGGTTAATAATTAAGACAGAGCTAGCCCATAAACAATAATGGTAACTGGCCAACAGGATTGTATCAAATATAGAGTCTCAGAGTGTTATTTGGGGCTGGCGCGGCTGTGGGCCCAGACTGGCGGGCTGGCGGAAACTTACAAGCTACAGCATAGCTCAGAAACTTAGGGTAGAACAAAACACAACTGTACAAAATAGATAAAATGATTCCTAACAATATTCTTCTGTACTCATAGGTCTGTGATTTGTCCAGTTGTCAACAGAAAGCCTTCCTCTGGCAACAGATGAAAGCAGTGTAGAGATCACAGCCAGACATTATCCAGACAGAAGAAGACTAAATTGAAGGCCTCCATTTTGTTTCTCCTTTCAGAGATGTGGAAACCCCGTGGGAGACAGGAGGAAAAGATTTCAAGAGTCAGAGGGAATGGAAGGTATCAGAAGTGCATGGCCCACCAAATCCACTAAGCAGGGCTCATGTGTGCTCAGAGACTAAAGCAGTAAGCATGGGGTCTGCAAAGGTCTGCATCAGATCCTCTGCATATGCGTTATGGCTGTTAGTTTGGTGGTTTTATGAGACTCCTAACAGTGGAAGTGGGGTTGTCTCTGACTCTTTTGCTTGCTCTTGAGACTCTTTTCCTCCTATTAGGTTGCCTTGTGGCTTGATATGAGGGCTTTTGCCTTATCTTGTATCTTATTTTGTCCTATTTGGCTGTTGTCTCTTGGGGGCCTGCTATTTTCTGAAGGGGAAAAAAGATAGGGAATGAATCTAGAGGAGAGGGGATGGGAGGTGGCACTAGGAGGAAAGGAAACTGTGGTTGGGATGTATTATGTGTGAGAAGAATCTATTTTCAATTTTTACAAAGTTAATTTTTAAAAAGAATTTGATCTTTGTCAGGGAGGTCAGATAAAGTTTTTGTTAAAATTCAAGGAAAAAGAAAGAAAATATTTTGCTCAGTGTAATAAGCCAAACTCAGTATATTATTCCACTTGTATTAGGTACTTTTTAAAGATAAATTCAAATGGAAAGAAATGAGAGTAGACCTCAAGCAGAGTGTGGTAGTAATAAATAACTAATTAATGGGTACAGCATGTCTGTTTAGGATGATGAAAGTGTTCGGCAATCAAATAAGGCTAATGATTAGATAATAACATGAATATAATTAGTACTTCGAATGATTAAGATGATGAACTTATTTTACATATATTTTAACACAAAGGAAAACACAAGTACTCCACTAAAAATCCACAAATATTCATTTTTTTGCAGCTGACACAATAGATTAATTGACACACGATTGACAAAGAAGAACAATCACAATGGGAATAGGAGTAAGCTTGGAAATAATTATGAATGTGACTGAGGCTGATTTTTATGATGTTGAGTTTGAGGCGTGAAAACAATCTCAGAAGGTTGTAACAGTTTGATTCTAGATCTTTGGGGGGAAAAAGTAGATTATAAAAGTAGAATCTTGAGAGCCTACCACATCCAGATGCTTGAGGAACATAAAAAAAGGAAGATTCAATAACATTGCCCAAGTAAAACATAAAGCCTTAGAACACAGAAATTGAAAGCAGCCATACATACAGAGCACAAACTATTGGTCAGAGTAATAGGAATAAAATCAGAGTAGAGGAGTACCACAGATGCCAAAGAAAATGAAGTACCTACTGACATCAGTGTTAAGAGAAATGAAGTCTGATTAACAGCAGTTTGCTTTAGCTTGTAAGCAAGTTTACTAATCTTAGGAATTTATAAATCACAGGGGGTAAAAAGATGGTCTTTGCCAATGCTGATACTTTTGTGTTTTGCCTTGATATTCTTCTTTTATTATGGACATTTTTAATGGGAAAGGAGTAAAAGAGTTTGCATTTTAACAAAAAATTGCTCTTTGCAAATGAGTAGCTCTGTCTCTAAGTCTAGCCCTTGGTAATTATGAGCTGTATGGCAATGGCTAAATCACTGAACTTCTTTGAGCCTTGGTTTTCTTTTAGTCTAATGTGGATAATGCTATCTGCTGCCTAGGGCTGTCTTGAGAATTGGAGGAAACAATGCACTAACAAACAACTGGCATGGTACTTGATAGCCTGAGGCTGAGTGGATTGTCTTCCTTTATTCCTTCATAGTCCGCTACAATAAAATAAATTCACTGTCTGTCTGTCTGTTAGACCTTCTGGAAAATGTTTTAACTCAGGAATAGACTTTTAAAAGACCAATTCTCGCTAATTTCTTAGGCTACACAGAGCCAAAGGACAAATGGTTGCCGTTTAGAAATTCAAAATCCCTATGAGGATGCAACAGGAAGCATCCCACCTTTTATATATATATATATATATATATATATATATATATATACATATATATATATCAGTATATATTTCTTTAATACATTTCCTTGGCCTTTTTAATTAGTAATGCTTGATACAAACCCATGCAAACATGTATATATTCATACATATGTAAATATATACATACATACTGACACACATACAAGATATGTATGGGTGTATATGTGTGCATGCACAACCCTGAGTAAACAAGTTCTACCTTCCAAAGTATTTGTACTTGCTTAATTTTTACTAATTTGCATGCGTTTTATGTATTTCAGCACTCTTAACCATTTTTCATACTTACTTGATTATATATATATATTATATATATTCCATTTGTACTCTTATTTTCATATTTCTCTTTCTGTTTTGGACAAACTATAGAACAGAGCATTTAGAAGCAGAGAACAGGAGAAATTGGGGGGCCATTCATTGACCCTAAATTGTGTTTTATTTTAATTAGGCAACACCTGTACTTAGATAAACATTAGATATGTTAATTATCTGAGTTTTTAAAACTAATATATTATTTGAAATTATTCAGGTTAAACTAATCTAAACAATTACATCTCACCAGAACAAAGCTGGCAAATTAATGTGACAGAAAAACAATTTGATGACAAGCATTCACACACACACACACACACACACACACACACACACACACACACACATACTTTCCTTTACAGAAAAACTTTACCTAGAGGAAATCAGCCTCCTTACACACTGTTGTTCAAATTGGAGCAGAATCCCACACTGCTGCCCTGGCAGTAGACAGAAATGCATTTTTCATTTCGTAGCCTGGCAACAGCAAATTTATTAGGAAAAATACTGCAGTTTAGGGATGGCCCACAAAAGACTTGGAGTGAGGCTTTAGATATGAAGTAAGACTGGATCCATAGAACTTAATTAGGATGAGGTTCTAATCTCCCTAGACACCATTTAGGATGCTCTCAGGGAAACTTGGGTATCTAAGGTAGAAAGAAAAAAAATGAATGTACAGATAGGTTTACCAAAAAAAGTAGCCACCTCCATTTTCTAGAAGAGCATATAGAAAGAGGATGAATCTCCAAACAAAAATTAATTTCAAAATGTGCAAGTGAGCATTTTTCTGTCTCTGTCTTCACAGCAAAAAGTTCCAGACTTTCTAAGCTTCTTTCCGCTTCACTTACCTTTAACTCCCTCCTCAACTTGCCCTAGTTATCACAGTTTAAGGTGTGCCACGAATATCACAAGTTATGTTCTACACTTGCTTGTCAAGGCAATAGCCTTGACAGGTGTCAAGTGTAATACTATTTTGAAGCTAGCAAAAATGGCTTAATGTGAGGTAAGAAACAGACTAGTTGGGATTCTGGTAATGTTGTCCCTTCCCAAACAAGACGTTTGACCATCTTTGTTCTTAGGCTCTCATTCTGCCTGTCATCAAAGGCCTAATACTATTTGCACCTTTCTGTTTTTCAATAACCTGTTCTTTTATTTTTCTTGTTCTTGCTTACATTCTTTCAGCCAGTCTTTCTCTAGTTTTTTCCCTCATACTTTCTGGCTCTTTCTCCCCTGCTGGATTTTTCTCCATTTTTTGCATTATTTCTGTAATCAATGGGGATTTGTTCTGAATGTTTTTACAAGCATTTCATTATGTTGTGCCCCCACCCCTGTGTCCATTTGAGGTTGGAGTGGTAGGACTCTGAACAGCTTTTCAAGAGCTACTGTTCCTGCTTATGCTAGGCTGCTTTTTCTCCAGTCTGCTAAGACGATCCTGCTGAAAAGTCAGCCCACACATTGGCCTCATGGAAGAGGGAGTAGAGTTGGGATTTATTAAATTGTCAGTTAAAGGTCAACACAAATCCTTTCATTACATGACCAGAAGATAAATACAGCAGTGAAGATTCACATCAGAAAATTATGTCTAGAGCCTAACATTTCATTTTTACACATGTTATTAAATTAAAATATTCTGATATTGTAGAGATCATCTTTAATCTTCTTCTTTCTTTTGAAGCATTGCCTGGAGAATCCATTGTTATACCATCCTACACTTGTCATCTGTCAGTGGGAAAAGGGCAATTTAGGGAAGTGTATGTTGTTTTAATCTGGGGGAGGCAGAATTGGGAGTAAAATGGTAGCTTCTGAATATTATGGGGGTGGTGGGCATGGAGCACCATATTAAAGCTCTGGAAGTTTCAGGAGTCAGGGGTAGGCAGAAAGGAAGTAAGGATTGGAAATCAGTTTTTGAAGCAGTCTTGATATCCAAGCAATTTCTTGCAGCAGAGCAGATTTGCTTCAGTTTATTGAGACTTATATAATATCCTGAATAAAGGTTGCTAGTGCTGCCAGGTGCAAGCAAAACATTTAAAAAATCGCTCTTTTTCCATCTCACAATATCTAGAAAAGCAAACACTTTCTGATCTAAGTATTTTCATACTGAAACATATTTCCTACTAATAAGCAGTTATGACCTCCTTTCACCCAATTTCTGGTTATTGAACATGCCTATTATGTGCTAGGTAGTCTTATCTATATCTTCATTTCATAGCTAAAAATAACAAATGTTTTAATAACTTGTTCAACATCATATAACTAGTAAATTATTGAGCCAGTATTCCTTAATTTAGCAGGGTTAATAATTTAAGCCAATGAAAATGGGTAAAAGGAGGTAAAAGAAAGAATTAGACTATTGGGTCTAGGCTCAAAGAAGAGGTACTCAAACCTACTTTGATTCTCTAACAGGGGCACAAAATATAGTTTGTTCTTGGGCTTTGCTACTAGGAAGTGATTTCTATGGAATGATCAAATAAGTTACTGCTACTACCCAATTCAAAATAATCATTTTTATGTTTCCTCTCTGAAGTAGGTTGGGTGTTGACATGCATTTCTTTATGCTAAATGAGCATAGTGTATAGTTGTCAAATCTCATCATCCTGACTATAAATTCACACTTGACAGTAATTTACCATGCTCAGTGCTCTTCTCAGACTGTCTAAAATCTATCTTTGGTTTTAGAGTGCTATTTATTATAATTGGCAAGGCTAAACCCCATTTTGATATTCAAAATTATTAATAAAGAACAACCATATCAGATACATTAAAGTTGTCTTGGACAGAACACAAACTTGACATGATTAGGAAATTACAAAGCCTATTTTGGATCAATGCTATCCAAATATACTTACACACACACATACATACACACACACACACACACACATACACACACACACACACACGCACACAGGAGCTGTCCTATAATGGGGCAATGATATTACTACTAGACACCAATAACTAATAAACAAAAAGAAGGGTGCCATGAGTTGGTTACTTCTTTTGGAGTTGTTGACTTAAGGAGGTACCATAAATAGCCCCAAAAGCACAGGCTATTGTCAGTGTTCTTCCTTCCAGGACATGATGTTAAGGCTCATTTCTGATGATCCCACATATTTAAGTCTCTAGTATTGACCTGGAAGCTTCATCTGGCAGGCTGGCAGGGGAAAAAAGTAATCACCAATGTATGAACCCTATGAGCTACAGTAGTGACTGACCTGGCAAAATATTCCCATTGGTACAATAGTGGCATGGAAATAGCTCATTGTTTGTTTTTGTTTTGTTTTGTTTTTAATTGGATTTAAGTACCACTGTACATACTCTTTCCTTTCTCTTGGTCTTACATTCTTCTGGCTAGTCTTTCTCTGTTTTTTCTTTTTGGCTCCTTCTTTCTATTCTATTGGATTTTTATCTAATTTAACTTTTTTTGGCCTTTTCTATAATCCACACTCCACACCCAAAACTTTTATTGGACAAAGAAGCTGGGCAAGATATGTAATAGAGGAGAAATTACTACTATTATTTTGCTAAGCAAACATAGTATTAAGCTGACTCCTAATGACACCATTACACACACAGATTAATGCATCTATCAACCTTCATTAGACAATCTTCTGATTGTAATAGGTCATGATGTACACAGAGACCCACATCTGGTCAAGCCATAGAAAACAAGAAGTTGAAGAATGCTCAACCCTGAAAGGAACATATTTGCCACACCCCTCTTCCTAAGGCTCAGGGAATCATTGTGAAAGATGGGGCAGAAAGTGTAAGACCCAGAATCAGTGGATGACCACAAGGAAACAGACTTTCAGCAGGGCAATTGCACATGTGAATTCAGCTCACAATAATTATGACAGCATTCACAAGACCTATGCAACTTCAAGCCAGCTCAAATCCAAGCATGAAGTTGGGCATGAAATTTCACCTCTAACTACAGTGCTGTTGGCAATTGATGCTTGTTAGGAAAGAGAAAATCAATTTTGTCTAAGAGTGTAGTCCCTGATAAGTTCACCATGCTGCAATGGGAGGTCACACATTTGAAAATATTTTGGCAGCACAAATTGGTCTTGTTGAGAAAAAAAAAGGATATAAATATGAGTGGATGAGGTAGTAGGGATAGACTCAGGAAGACTTGGGGAGGGATGAATATGATCAAAACACATCATATGAAAGTCTCAAAACCTAATAAAAAATTTTTAAAAAGATTTTGTAACTGTTTTCTGGTTAGATTTAAGGATTGCTCCACAAGATAGAACCCATGCCTGGTATAAGAACCCATGTCTTGATACATCATATGTTCTAGAGCAGAACATAAAACTACTTTGCTGCTAAATGGACATAGTACTAAACTTGCCATTGCATTCCTGCCTTTATACCCAGAAAGCCGTGCATCTCCAAGTCCTCATGAGGGAAACTTCATTTTGCAGTAGGTGGCAATTATGACAGAGATCCACAATTGTTAAACTTTCAGATAATAAGAGACTGTAAAGTGCTCAGCCTTAAATGGGACATCCATATCACACCTCCCCTCCTCCAACGTTCAAGGACCATCATGGAAGGGAAGTCACAAAGATTATAAAAACAAAAAGTTGCAGAGAACTGCTTTAAAACCAATGCAGAACTCTTTGTCTTTATCTTCTTTTAAAGAGAAAGAGCCAATTCTCATCTAGACATAATGAAGATATAAATAAAAACAATGAATTTAAAAGAAAAACTTGTGCTTTGTTTGTTACCTCACCAGTTGATCTTTATTTTTGTTAAAGGAATTTTGTTTCTCCTTTCCTTTTTTCCTAGGCAATGTTAAGATAAACAAAATAATAGATAGGACCATTGTTTCCTTCCAAGGCATGTCCAGAGTTCTTGTATATCCCTTTAGGACTCAGCACACTTTGGAGTTTTAGCTCTTCTAAAACGGAGTTTCTTAAATACAACCAAATGTAGTTTTGTCTCTCTCCCTAGAGTTCATTGGCGACACTTCAATGACTTAGATATTTTTATCCAGTAGACCTGTTATCTGCCAGCCTTATCCCAGGTGCTGAATTCCAGTTGTTTGGTATCAGGCATATTAGGCAAGGCTCTCTAGAGAAATAGAGATTATGTGTATACATGGAGAAATTGTTGATAGGTACATACATGCACACATACACACACACACACACACACACATATACATAGATAGATAGATTTACATGATAGGGGCTTAGTAGTATAAAATGGCTGTTGGCACACTGAAGAGGTAAAGAACTTAGTACATGTAGCCAGGTCTGGAAGTAGGATGCCTTAGCAGTCCCAATCTTGTGCTGAAATTCTGAAGTTCCTTGCTGATATTGAATTCTTATTGGAAGGCCATAAAAATGGAGAAAGAAAAGTAAAGTGAAAAAAATCAACAAAAAGCATAGTTAGATTTCAACAGCAAAAATAGACACACTCAAGAAATATAAGTGAAGATAGTCAGGTACACATTGCTTTTCTTTGTACCTCATTATGTATGGACCACACATTAATTCTCCCTGAAAATTCCTTCTCAGATATTCCCTGTGATGTGTCTCCTAGGTGAGTTTTACTCAGTCTGATAACTAAGGCTAACCATCACATTGGTGTGACAGACAAAATGGATATTCTGTTCTAATGGCATGCTGAATTCTTATACCAAGCTCCTGTCTTATCTGTCAAAATACAAAAGTTATTTTTTAAAAAAGATAGTTTCAGGTAAGGAACTCTAGAATAGTGAATTGGAAGAAAATACAAGAGCTATAAATCCTGCTGTGCTCAAGATTTTCTGACTGCTGTATATAGATCTTCCCTTTCATGGTATCTTAGTTCTTTTACCTAATAATAACCAAATAATAACCAACATTTATTGATGACTTCTTTTGTGTGAAATAGTACTCATGTTACTATACTGATTCCACCAAATACTATATGAAGTTATCTCTGCATATGACTAGCTTGACACCTACAAAATTTTGCTCAGGGAAATATCACTAAGAAAGAATTGAGTTAGGATTTTTATCTAAGTCAGATTCCACAACCTAGCTATTTGACCTGTTTTCTTCACTATTTTCCTTGAAAAAGATGAGGCTAAATGTATCATTTCTGCCTTCCTCATGCATTACTTTTGAGGAAAGTCTGAATTTATACGTGTGGAAAGAGCTACAAAAGCACAGTTTAGATAGAAGCTACATTGTTTCTATTGTTAACTTTAGCATCAATTTAGGCCTTCTCCATCTTGCTTTGCTGCTGTATTCTAACCCAATACCTAGAAATATAGTATATTCTTGTGGTTAAGAACATGAACTCAGGGCTGGAGAGATGACTCAGCAATTAAGAATGCTCACTACTCTTGGAAATGAAGTAACAAGTTTGGTTTCCAACATCCACATAAATATTTAACACATTTTGGCCTTCACAGTCACCTGTGCTCATAGTCACATACATCCCCCACAGCAAACATAAACATGTACAGGTATTTTTTAAAATAAAATAAATCTTTAAAAAAACTCAGAACATGAGGGACCAGGAAAGTTGAGATGGGGGAAGGACAGAGAGGGAGAGCAAGGAAAGAGATACCTTGATAGAGGGGGCCATTATGGGGCTAGTGAGAAACCTGGCACTAATGAAATTCCCAGGAATCCACAAGGATTTCCCCAATTAAGAATCTAAGGAATAGTGGAGAGGCTACCTTAAATTCCCTTCCCCTATAATCAGACTGATGACTGCCTTAATTACCATCATAGAGCATTCATCCACTAGGTGATGGAAGCAGAAGCAGAGATTCACAGCTAAGCACTGAGCTGTACTCCCAAATTCTAGTTATAGAGAGGGAGGAGTGATACTGTACTAGACCCCTTGAATGTGGGTGACAGTTGGGGGCTTGGGCATTTTATGGGGCCACTAGCAGTGGGGCTACTATTTATTCCTAGTGCATTAACTGGTTCTTGGAGCCCATTTCCTATGGCAGGATAACTTGCTCACCCTAGATACAACAGGGAAAGCCTTGGTCCTATGATAGACTTTGATGATTACCCATGGGGGTTCTTACCCACTCTGAGGAGTGGGTGGGGGTGAGTGGGAAGATGATGTGGAGAATGGGAGGACAACAGGGAGAGGGAGCTGTGATTGGCATATAACATAGGATTATTTTTCTAATTAATTAATTTAAAAAATCAATTTGCTCCAGTTCAGATTTCTGCTATACTCCTCAAACTGTGTGACTCACAAATAAAAAGAACAAATTGTCTATGCACTTAAAATATGTCTGGAACAGAATACTTTGAAAAAAAAGTCAGTGATTTGTGCTACCCCTAAGGTTCAACCTAGATTAACTTAAGATAGCAAAGAAGATAGTGATTGTTGTAGAATATTTGTTTAATCATGGAAAGATGTGTTGCATTTATTTATGGAGAGATGTGTTTCATTTATTTAATGATTTGAAGATGTGTTACTGTTTTATCTTGCCTGCCTAAGACAGCAGAATTGGTTTAATAAAGAGCTGAATGGACAATATCAAGGGAGGAGATATAGCAGGAAAGCAGGAAGAGTAAGTGGTAGGAAGAATTTAGGCTCAAAATGGAGAGAAAGAAAAGGGGGAGATCACAGAGGCCAGACAGACAAACATGGAAGGAGTGGGAAGGTAGGACATACAGAATGAAATAAAGGTAAAAAGCCCTGAGGCAAACATAGATGGACAGAAATCAGTTAAATTGAGTTTAAAAGGCTAGAAGGACAGTTAGACATCAGTGGTGCAAGCCTTTAGTTCCAGCACTCAGGAGGCAGAGGCAGGTGGATATCTGTGAGTTCAAGGCCAGCCTGGTCAACAGAGCAAGTTCTAGGACAGGTTCCAAAGCAATACATAGAAACCCTGTCTCAAAAAAAAGTCTGAAAAAAAGAAAAAAAACTAGTAGGACAAGCCTAGGCTAAGGCCAGACATTTATAACTAATAATAAGTCTCCATGTCTTTATTTGGAAGTTGGTTGACAGCCCAAAGAAAATTTCAACTCCAGGTGATATGAAAATGGAGATGTAATTAGACATGGGCTAAGCATGAAAAGGGGAGATGTGGTTAGACATAGGAATAGAGGCATGATTCTGGGCTGCGTATAGAAGCCAAACCCTTTCAAAAATTCTCAGGCTAGGAAAGGGTATATTGTCCACTTACTCATTTTCACCTTCCTACCTTGGCTTTCTACGTTGAAGTGTCTGGCTCCTTCCTTCTAGAAGATAGGTGTGATATGAGACTCATAGGAAGCACTTGTCAATGATTTTTTCTGTGGTCTGGAACAGGCCATTAACTTGTAGGAGGTTTATATGCTATATGATACAGGGGCCTGAATTTTGGGGACAGGCAGATATGGATTTGAACATCTGC
Source organism: Cricetiscus sungorus (assembly GCA_030556225.1). Lineage (NCBI taxonomy): Eukaryota > Metazoa > Chordata > Mammalia > Rodentia > Cricetidae > Cricetiscus > Cricetiscus sungorus. Next base: position 6,647,699 of record JANBXA010000126.1, read on the forward strand.
CAGTCATCATCTTTGTGACCTTAAGAAATTCCCATAACTCTTCTGATTCTCTTCTTTAGACAATTGGATAATACTGGTAATTGCCATAGATAGGTTGGCTGGCATATTTTAGACATTCAATAAATGTTAACTTTTCATTTCTACTGTAACCTTCCTCTTTCACCTCAAAACTGAAACAGTCAATTACTAATAGACTGAGAAGCATAGAACTCTTGGGTCATTAGAATTAGGGACACAGTAGAGTATAAAATGGGCTTTGACCCAGAATTTAGGATTTAATCTGAATCTTGCCTTTAACTTTACCACCATGGCTCTCTTGAAGCCTGTATTTTCTTACCTTTTACTTAAAGATTTGTGTTATTAGAAAGTTAGGATGAAGGGATGATCCTGAAACATGCTTATTGTGGGCACATCCATTTTCTTACCTTTTACTTAGAGATTTGTGTTATTAGAAAGTTAGGATGAAGGGATGATCCTGAAACATGCTTATTGTGGGCACATCCTAGTTGTTTGTGATACCAAGACAGTACTTAAGCCAGTAATTAAACAAGGTGAATGGGTAGAAAGCAGGCCACCAAAGGGACTGCTCATAACAAGTATACATTTTAAGCTCAAGTCTTGTTTTTCAATATTCTTTAAAAAATAAAAATTAAAAAAGGAAACTATGGGACTTCTGAAATGGTCTTCAAATACATGAATGGCTGTCCATTGCCTCCAGAGGCTGGATCAAGGAAAATTAATTGTTTTTAATATTAAGGACTTGAAATAAATATAAAGCAACCTTTCTTGGCTTGGTTCTTTCTAAATAAAACTTTCAGTATTATTTGAGCACATGGATTGAAAGTATGAGTTAGAGGATTTTTGCCCAAAGTTTCTTTGTTCTAAAACTCCAGAATTCTAGTGCAATCTTTAGGCATGTATTGTAATCAGGGAGATGATTTCTCTAAGCATGTTTCTCAAACAGCAGTAGATATGATTCTTCATACCTGGTGAAAGAATGCACATGATTTTTGTATTTATAAAAAGTACATTAATATTTGTGTCTTATAAGTATGTAGCATTGTGACTATAGAGAATAAATGTAATGTCTTTGTGTATTTTGCTGCATGGACTCATGTTGTATTATTTTATTCTTTTAGAGCTCCACAACCACACTTTAATAAGTTTTGAGTAGCATTGATCAATCTATTAGTACCCATTTTCTAGGCACATACTGTATGTAGATCACTGAATTAAAAATTTTACTTCATGACAGAATACAAACTGTACAAGTTCATAACCCAAAAAAAGAGAAAATGGAAGTAGACATGACCAGAAAACATTTTTTTGTAAAATATTGTTGAAAGGGGACTAACTTCTGCACATAAAATAGCTTTCCTAGTTAATGAAAAACATTATCTTTTATTTTTATTTCTTGCTACAGGATAATTGTCCACAGGAAAAAGGACAGAACATCCATTAGAGAAAATTGAAGCACTCTCATCTAATTTGAAAGTATATAGAGGTCACTCTGGTAGTTTCAGGTTGGAATTTTCAAAATGGAAGGTTTTGGTGAGGTACTGTGTAAGATATTAACCTCAAACTAGCAAGCTCAAGCAGGGTGTGATACTAGGACTCCATTCACAATAACAGACTTGGAATAAAAAAGCACTGGCTCTTTCTTCCCTACAAACTTCAGAGAGCTCTTATTTCTGAAGCACATTGTTTTTTTTCTAATATATTTGCTGTTCTAATTCTCAAAACTTGCATGTTTCCTGCCACACAAAATTTGAAACACATAGTGGAATGTCTAAATCAACCTCATTAGCAAATGTGTCACCACAAATGCTCATTTTTTTAAATAGTGAAAGACTTAGAAGATGATGCTCCATCCCCCACCCAGGCCCATTACTGCAGAGGATCAAACCCTGGGCTTTAGGCATGCCAGGTGATCTTTCTTCTCTTCAAGTTCCTGTAATACAATGTTACTGTTCAAGTCACAGTGCTGTATATATCTCTTTAACTTATTCTCCAAATTTAAGTAAAGTTTTATATGCCTTTAGCATCCTCTTACTAAATACTCTCCAGGTTACAACTCTGTAAAACTTCAAACATGCAATACACAGCTCTTACCTCAAAGGAAATAAAAGATACTTTATTCTGGAGACAAGTATGAGTGACCTAGGAATACAGATTTAGGTTATTCCCAATACTATGCTCCAACATGATAATAATTTTGTAATATTTTATAATAATAGAAGAAAGGGCAGCATAAATAAGATGCTTTCCAAACACATAGTGGGCACGTTGGGTATGTGGGCTACAGCAAAGAGGAGATAACCTCCTCTACAGTCCTCTTATGCTGTCTAAGGACAACCTTAGCTTTGAATTTGGTGGAAGCTAGGGCTCTGTTCATACAATGCATTGGATTGGTCACAGGGATATTAGGTCATACACAGAGAAAGACAATAGCTAGTCAAGGACTCACAGTGCCTAAGATAATTTGAAACTAGACACTGTATCTATAATATTCCAGTCTCTCTGCAATTACTAGTCAACTTTTTAAGATGTGCACTATAGGTGTCTTTTCTTTCTGGGAACTGTAGTTCTTAATGCTCCCTATTGTCCAAGCATCATACTGTTCATGCAGAGGCCAAAAAATATTTTTTAAATATTATTTAATGTTTCTTCTTGCTAGAATTGCTCATTCCTAGGATCTAATACATATGAATCTGAGTGGGCAGGAAACAGTCTTTTTGAGACAAGAGTAGCTGCTAAGGCCATTAAAGAAGAAACATATGGGTCATATCGAATCCATTAGACATCATGATCAAAGTTGACTTGTAAGTTTTTTCCTTTTTTCCTCTCTGCATCTGAACAGCATTTCACATATGATATGTAATAGAAGTAGTTTCACAAAGGCTCTCTGGCCTAACAAAGTAAAAGCAGCAGATGAAGGGAATAGATAAATATAACCAGGTTAAATATTATGTTGCTTTTAAAGTAGATTGAGTAGATGTTTTCCCCTGTATCCACAGCTCTTTGCATTCTGTGAACTATTTTTATTTTATATTTGGTGTATTTAAAATAATCCATTATTTTTATTTACATTAGAAATAAGCTTTGCTTACATTTCAATCCCAGTTCCCTCTCCCTCCCCTCCTCCCCTGCCCCCCTAACTCCCTATCTCATCACCTTTCTGCTCTCCAAGGAGGGTGAAGCCTTCCATGGGGGATCTTCAAAGTCTGTCATATAGTTTGGAACAGGGCCTAAGCCCTCCCTGATGTGGCTAGGCTGAGAGAGTATCCATCTACATGGAATGGGCTCCTGAAGTCCATCATATACTAGGGATAAATAATGATCCACTACCAGAGGCCCCATAGATTGCCCAGGCCTCCAAACTAACACCACGTTCAGGGAATCTGGGTCGATCCTATGCTGGTTTCCCAGCTATCAGACTGGAGTCCATGAGCTCCCCCTTGCTCAGTTCAGCTGTTTCTATGGGTTTTTCCACCCTGGTCTTGACCCCTTTGCTCATCAGTACTCCGTATCTGCAACTGGATTCCAAGAGTACATCTCAGTGTTTAGCTGTGGGTGTCTGCTTCTGCTTCAATCAGCTACTGGATGAAGGCTCTAGGATGGCATATAAGGCAGTTATCAATCTCATTATCAGAAAAGGGCATTTAAGGTAACCTCTGCAGTATCACTGAGATTGCTAGTTGGGGTCATTCTTGTAGGCCTCTGAGGATTTCCCTAGTGCCACATTTCTCTTTAAACCTATAATGGCTCCCTCTATCATGCTATCTCTTTTCTTGCTTTCCTCTTTTTCCCTGATTCAATCTTCCTGCTCCCTCATGTCCTGTTCTCCCTTCATTTTCTCCCCTTCTCTTTCCCCTGACACCCACTGCTCTCAATTTTCTCAGGAGATCTTGTCTGTTTCCCCTTCTCTGAGGGGACCATGTATGTCTCTCTAAGGGTCCTCCTTGTTTCCTAGCTTTTCAGGCAGTGTGGATTGTAGGATGGTGATTCTTTGCTCCATGTTTAAAATCCATATATGAGTGAGTACAAACCATGTTTGTCTTTTTGTGACTGGGTTACCTCACTCAGGATGGCTCCTTCTAGTTCCATCCATTTGCCCCTAAGTTTCAAGATTCCATTGTTTTTAGTCAGCTGAGTAGTACTCCATTGTGTACCCCATTTTCTTTATCCATTCTTCAGTTGAGGGGCATCTAAGTGGCTTCCAGATTCTGGCTATTATAAATAATGCTGTTATGAACATAGTTGAACAGATGTCCTTGTTGCATAAATACCTTTTGGGTATATGCCTAAGAGTGGAATTGCTGAATCTTGTGGTAGACTGATTCCCATTTTCCTGAGGAACTACCATACTGATTTCGAAAGTAGCTGTGTAAGTTTGCACTCCCACCAGCAGTGGGGGAGTGTTTCCCTTTCTCCACATCCTCTCCTTCATAAACTGTCATTGGTGTTTTTGATTTTAGCATTCTGACAGGAGTAAGATGATATCTCAGAGTTGTTTTGATTTGCATTTCCCTGATGGCTAAGGATGTTGAGCAATTTCTTAAGTGTCTTTCAGCCATTTTAGTTTCCTCTATTGAGATTTCTCTATTTAGTTCTATACCCTACTTTTTAATTGTATTATTTGGTGTTTTGGTGATTAGGTTCTTGAGTTATTTGTGTATTTTGGAAATCAGCCCTCTGTCAGATGTGGGGTGGACGAAGATTCTGTGGGCTTTGTCTTGTTGACTCTGTCTTTTGCCTTACAGAAGCTTCTCATTTTCAGGAGGTCCCATTTATTAATTGTCAATCTCAGTGTCTTGCTACATGTGTTATGTAGGAAGTGGTCTCCTGTACCAATTAGTTCAAGGGTACCTCCCCCTTCCTCTTCTAAGACATGCAGTGTGGCTGGTTTTATTTTGAGGTCTTTGATCCCTTTGGACTTAAGTTTTGTGCATGGTGATAGACACACACACACACACACACACACACACACACACACACACATATATATATATGTATATATATATATATATATATATATATATATTTGCAGTGTTCTACACACCAGCATCAAGTTATGCCAGCACCATTTGTTGAAGATGCTTTCTTTTTTTCATTGTATAGTTTTAGCTTCTTTGTCAAAAATCAGGTGTTCGTAGGTGTTTGGGTTAATATCAAGGTTTTTAATTTGATTTCATTGGTCTATCTGTCTATTTTTGCACCAGTAACAAGCTGATTTCAGGACAATAGCTCTATAATAGAACTTGAAGTCAGGGATGGTGATGCCTCCAGAAGTTCCTTTACTGTACAGGGTTGCTTTTGCTGTCCTAGGTCTTTCATTTTTCCATATAAAGTTGTGTATTATTCTTTCAAGGTCTATGAAGAATTGTGCCGGTATTTTGATGGTGATTGTATTGAATCTGTAGAGTGCCTTTGGCAAGATTGCCATTTGTACTATGTTGATCCTACCTACCCAAGAGCATGGGAGATCTTTCCATATTCTGGTATCTTCTTTAATTTCTTTCTTGAAAAACTCAAAGTTCTTATCATATAGGTCTTTCACTTGTTTGGTAAGCATTACCCCAAGATACTTTATGTTGTTTGTAGCTATTGTAAAGCTTGATGTTTCTCTGATTTCTTTCTCAGCCCCTTTATCATCTGTATATAGTAGGGCTACTGATTTTTTTTAGTTAATATTGTATCCTCTCGTTTTTCTGAAGGTGTTTATCAGGTGTAGGAGATCCCTGGTAGAATTTTTTGGGTCACTTATAAAAACTATCATATCATCTGCAAATAGTGAGGTTTGACTTCTTCCTTTCCAATTTGTAGTTTCTTGATCTCCTTTTGTTGTCTTATTGCTCTAGCTAGAACTTCAAGTACAATATTGAAGAGGTATGGAAAGAGTAGACAACCTTTTCTTGTTCCTGATTTTAGAGAAATTGTGTTGAGTTTCCTTCCATTTAGTTTGATGTTGGCTGTTGGTTTGCTGTTTATTGTTTTTATTATGTTTAGGTATGTCCCTGTTATCCCTGATCTCTCCAAGATCTTTGTCATGAATGGGTGTTAGATTTTGTCAAAAGCTTTTTCAGCATCTAGTGAGATGATCATGTGATTTTTCTGTTCAGTTTGTTTAGATGGTGGATTACATTGATAGATTTTTGTATGTTGAACCATCCCTGCATCCCTGAGATGAAGACTAGTTGGTCATGGTTGATGATTTCTCTGATGTGTTCTTAGATTTGATTTGCCAGTATTTTATCAAGTATTTTTGCATCAATGTTCATGAAGGATATTGGTCTGTAGTTCTCTTTCTTAGTTGTGGCTTTGTGAGGCTTGTGCAATAAGATAATTGTAGCCTCGTAAAAAGTGTTTTGCAATGACTCTACTGCTTCTATTGTGTGGAACACTTTGAGAAGTATTGATATTACCTGTTCTATGAATTGATGGTAGAATTCTGTACTTAAACCATCTGGTCCTGGGTGTTTTGTTTTGTTTTGTTTTGTTTGTTTTGGTTGGGAGACTTTTGATGACTGCTTCTATTTCATTAGGGGTTATAGGTCTGTTTAAATTGTTTATATATCCTTGATTTAATTTTAAAATAATCTATTATTTTTAATTTTGGCTTTTCTTTTGTCTAGCTCATTCTTATAGCTAGAACCTCATATGAATTAGGTAGCACTAATTATATTAGTCTTTTAAATATAAATTATTATCACTCTTATTTGCTGATCGTGAGTTGATCTGCTTCATTATCTTGATATTGATAATAATAACAATTGAATGGTATTTTAGTTTAAAATTATGAATTGAAAATCACAATATGGAAGAAATTAGATAACAATATAATACTTTTAAGTTAAAAAATATCTTATTTCCCCACTTACCAAATATTGCAGATATCAATGTTAGAAACAAAAGGCCAAACGTGGTAGAAAGTCATATGACTATCCAGCATAACCAGGTCTTACATTTTAATTTTAATAGTAATAAAAGGAAATTGGAATCTAGTAGAACTTATTCGTCAAATTTGTTTTTGTTAGCAAAATAAAAATATTATTTAAGCAATTTTTCAGTCATGGCTACTGATGCTATAAAAATAATTATCTAATAACTGATGCTATAAAAATAATTATCTAACAACAACAACAAAAACCTGCTCTTATGGTATAATGCATCATGAGTATTTTTAGTAGTAGAGATCAATATCTTTTGTATAATTTGGATAAGTAGAGTTAACTCACATCTCTGAGTATCTTTAACAAGACTGTGTGGAATTAAAATTAAAAATATGTTGTGTTTATTATATGTCACTGTTTACCACTCTAGAGGTGGTGGGACCTGGGAGAATAGAGTCAATAAATGAGACAGACCAAAGTCTCATGAAATGGCTAACTTTATTCAGAGCATCACACAATTTATACTTTGAGGATTAAGAAGAGTCACATGAGTAAACTGTACAATCATAAGGATAAGCCACACTTGGCAGGCAAGCCACTTATGGCAGAAACTTGTTTTTCCATAGAGACATACAAACAACCATAGCCAGACTGTAACAAATAATCTAAAGTAAACTCACTCCTATCTGCTACACCTTGGAAGGGCATGAAAATACATTCCAAGAACAATCCCACATTTTGAAGAAACTGAGGTCACAAGATTCTTGTCTTATTTCTTAGAGTTTTCTCACAAGCACTCAGAAGTCTCTTCACAGGACTCCTCATAGGACCATGCTCCAACAGTTTACCATTTTTTTTATTTTAACATTAATCTAATATTCCAAATGGTGAGAACTAGTTAACTTTCTTCCTTTTTCATAGTAGGAATAAATTTATTTCTTTGGGCTCTGATAGTTTCAAGGCCAGATCTGGTTCCAGCCCAGGCTACACAGATTAAACCTTGAACCTTGTCTCAAAAACAAACAAACAAACAAACAAACAAACAAAAAAGACTTGATTAAGAAAAAACTTGTAAATTAGAAAATGTTAGAAGTTAAAACACAATACTAAATGCCTTTTCATTTAAAAGAATTTCCCTTTTCTTTAACCAAGAATACAACATATCGGTAACCTGCAGATCTTTTTTCTTCACTTGATAGTTTCTATCTTTTTATTGTTGTTGCAATTATAAAACTTAGAAAGCACTTTTTTATATAAGATAATTATATTCCAAGTGAAAATCTAGGAAGCTGTTCTTGGAAGACAGAAATCATGCATATTGTTTCATAAGTATCTGTAACAAATATAACTAATATTAATATTTCTGTGTTTTCTTAGCAAATTTAAATCAACTGTTAAAGATTTGACTCATTATACCAGGCACTTTGAAATTATTTTTGTTTAAAAATATTCTCAATTGAGGCATTCAAATCTGGATAAATGTTGACATTTCTATATTTATTCCTTGTCTATCTTTTTTTCTGTTGAGCTAACTGCAAATGTCTTTAAGTAATCATATTAAGTACTTAAGGGGAGGCAAAAGCAGATATATGCTATCATTCAAGTCCTTGGAACAAGAACCTAGCACCCCAAATAAATACAATTACCTTTTAAAGGAAATTGTACTCTAAGCTATGAGTAAACATCTCTTGAAAAAACCTTCTGTACTGACAAACAATAAATACTTCTTAGAGGATCTTGAGAAAAAGGGAGAAGATAACAGCCTGACCAGACCTTTCAAATTATATCTTGGCTTTCTAGAACAAAATAAAAATCCTTTTTAATTTAAAATCAAATGCTCATGTTAATACCCCGAAAGAAAGATCTTGATCCACCAGACTCACCTATTTGTTCTCTTGCATGGCACAATGAATAAATATCCTTTTTCTATCCATCATCATCATCCAGTATTCAATCATACTGGATAAGTGAACAACTTTATTTAACTTGTTAAAACTGTTGTAAATAAGGTTACAGTGTTTTGTTATTTGCTTTATTTTTTCTTTTTTTTTGCTTAAAGTCACACTATAAGCTGAAGAAATTCTGATTGTTTAGTAATTTTACATTAATTTATAAGCCAGTTAGGTACCAAGTAAACAATATAAAGCATAAACACATGTAGACAATATTAGAAATTAAAAAAGAAAGCAGAAAAGTAAGTTCCAAGAGAACTGGGTAAGATTACCCTTTAGGAATTATCGTGCAACAATCCACAGACTCAGAGAAGCTAGGTAACAAGGAGGGCCCAAGGGAGGATACACAGTTCTCCCTGGGAAGGGAAAATAGCAGAAGAGATCTCCTGGGTGAACTGGGAGTAGGTGGGGATGGGAACTTGAGGCATCAAGTTTGGGGTGGATGGAGGATTAGAATACTGAAAGAGACGAGTGACATGGAGAGCTTTGCGAGTCAGGGAGAAACCTGATGCAAGGAAAACTCCCATGAATCTACAAGAATGGCCCCAGCTAAGACTTCTAGCAATAGTGGATATGTAGACTGCACTGGCCATCTCCTGTGATCAGATTGGTGACTACTCCAATTGTCATCAGAGAACCTTCATCAAGTGACTGATGGAAACAGATGCAGAGACCCACAGCCAAGCAGTGGGCTGAGCTCTGGGAATCTTGCTGAAGAGAGGGAGGAAGGATTGTATGGACAAGAGGGTGTAAAGGCCATCACAAGAAAACCCACAAAAATAACTTATCTGGCTCATAGGAACTCACACTCTGAGCTAACAACCAGAAATGTTCCAGCCTTGCTTCCAAGGCCCCTAGAACCTGGATATTTTGTGTCCTTATCTCTTTCGGCATCCTATCTTTTTCATTTTTTCCCTATATCCTTGCTCCTCAGCACTCATAAGCTTGCTCTTCCCCTCAGAAGAACAATGCACCTCACTTGCTTATGTAGATGGGATGGCATCCAATAAGTTACAGGCTTGCTTCTTAGGTACCTGTTTGATTTTTCACAGTAGTACTCCCCCATCTATAACCAAAGTTTCTGGACCAGTAGAACCTATTGTTGTGGGAACAGGAAGCAAAAATTTGCTACTGGTTCATTAGAGAGATAGTCAGCAGAACCACTCACATTCCCACCACTTGATTCATGGACCTATGAATTCCAGCTGTGGTAGAAACCATACGCTGGATGCTGATTGTGGTTTTCTGTAATGGTCTGCCTCTATTGAGAAGAAAATTTTCCTTGATGAGGGGCAAAGGTCAGTCCATCTTAAATGAGCATGTAGTTTTGATTTTTCCACAACTTGAACTTCATAATTACAGGGGGAAGATTTCATTCAAGGGCACACATAAACATTTAGTCTGCTTATGTAAATTTAGAGTGAGTTACTGCATTCACTGAGCTCATACTTTTTATGGTCATTTTAACCAGAGCTTCTAGGAGCAATCAGCCAACATCATCATTTTCCTTATTTTTCCATAAAGTGTCAAGTTTTTTACAGAGCCAATAAATTCCTTGTTCCCCCACAGTAATCCCTGCAAATATTTCTAACCATGTGCTCTCAGTATTCTCCACATTACCAGGAAATTTTCAGTAACTGTAGGTATCAAATAATTACAAACATTAGACCAGATACATAAAACAATAATAAAAAATTCCTTACAATTCTGTTTCCCTAGAACCACTCCTGCCACCACAGTCTGTATTAGAGTTGCAGGTTGTGAGCCATCAGATGTGGGTGCTGGGAATTGAATTCTAGCTCCAGAGGATTTAATGCCCTCTTCTGACTTCTATGGGCATGGCACACTCATACATACGCACATACAGAGAGAGAGAGAGAGAGAGAGAGAGAGAGAGAGAGAGAGAGAGAGAGAGAGAGAGAGAGAGAGAGAGAGAGAGAGAGAGAGAGAGAGAGAGAGAGAGAGAGAGAGAGAGAGAGAGAGAGAGAAATAGGAATGTGAAATAAAATAAAAACAAGATTAGTATCACTTTTATCAATTCCAATATACCACAAAAAAATCCTAATATATTTTAAGTGAAACAGTAGAAAGGGAGTCTTTTCTTTCTTTCTTTCTTTCTTTCCTTCATTCTTTCTTTCTTTATTTTTTACATGTCGATCCCAGTTCCCTCTCCCTGCCTCCCTCCCTCTTACCCTCTCTCCCCCCTCACATGCACCCTGACCACCCTCCTCTCCCACCCACCTCCACTCCACATGTAAGGCTATGCTATCCAGGTGGGGTCATGTAAATCTGACAAGACATTTGAAGTAGGGACTAGGACTTCTCTACTATCTCTAGGTTAAGGGAGTATCCCTTCATGGGGAATGTGCTCCCAAAGTCCTTTTATGCACCAGGGATACATCCTGGTTCCACTGTCTGAGGTCCCTTAGACTGCTCAGTCCTTCTAGCTAAGACCCATGTTCAGGGGGGGCTGAATCAGTCCCATGCTAGATTCCCAACTATCAGTCTGTTAGCTCCTCCTTGTTCAGGTCAGCTGTCTCTATGTGTTTCTGCAACCTGGTCTTGTCCTCTCTCTCTGCATCTGGATTCTAGTTTGACTCAGTGTTTGCTTCTATTTCCAACAGGTACTAGATGAGAGCTCCATGATAGTGGATAAGTTAGTTGTTGATCTCACTATCAGGGAAGGGCATTTATGGTAGCCTTTCCACTGTTTCTCAAATTGTTAGTTGGAGTCAGTCTTGTAGGTCTCTAGACATTTTTTTAGGTTCAGTTTTCTCTTCAAACCAATAATGGCTCCCTCTTTTATGCTCTCTCTCTCTCTCTCTCTCTCTCTCTCTCTCTCTCTCTCTCTCTCTCTCTCTCTCTCTCTCTCTCTCTCTTGTCTTCTATTCTTACCCTGACTCAGTCTTCCTAGTCGCACGTGCTTTCCTCTACTCCCCTTCACTTTCTCCTAGTTCCCTCTCCATTCACTGCCCTCCCCACTTGAAGGGAGTCTTTTCTTGCTAAATAAAATCATTTAGTCTTCTTCATTTTCCAGGAGTTTACTGTGTGAAAACTCAAAATTTATTATTGGTAGCTGTGTATTTAATCATCAGTCTAGAGCATTTAAGACTATAGAAACAATGTATTTAAGTATTTGTTCATAAAAATAAGAAAAATACACTTTATCATTGCTGTATAATTCAGTAGGAATGGGTCAGGTAGAAATGATTCTTCAAATAGAATATTTTCTACTGTTAATGCAGTGGCAGTCTAGCAGGTAAAAGTTTAAACAATGGCATAACATATATTCTTGTTATCAATGTGAGTGAGTTTCACAAGCATCATTTAGAGTATAATATTATTTATACTCATATCTCCTTGTGACATAATTATTCATTGGTTGGAGTGTTGAATTTTGATTTTATAAATGTTAACATCAATCATAAATTTTAATAACTCTGGTGGTTAAACATGCACATCATCTTTAGGTTTTATCTTCCACAAACCTTGAGCAACTTACTTGAATCTCCTATAATGTTTCTGTCATGCTGAAATTCTTTCATGACTAAAATATAATCTCATATCTGCATGCTTTTTAATGTCCTTCATCTGCACATCAGTTCCATTTTCTCTTTTTCAAAACTGAAAATAGCATTACATTAATGATTAGCATTTCATAAATATTTTTCTTGCTTTTGGGCACTCAACGAAGCAAGCCATGCAGATTTATGTACAAGTGGCATTATTACCAACAGAATTGCTTAACAGATTTACCAAACACTAGGCAGCTAAGATTAAATAACTTGATAAGGAAGTTATTGAACACATTCTTCCAGATTGCTTTCCCCACAATGAGAATTATTCTTTATTTATTAATTTTGCTCTTTGGTAATTTCATATGCATATATAACATATTCTGATTATTGTCTCTCCCTAGCATCCTCTAGTTCACTCCATTCCAATCACATTCTCCCTATCCTACCAGTCCCTTCCCCAGTTTTATGACTGGTTTTAATTTGTGACCCATTTAGTTTAATCAGGGCCATATGTGTGAGCATTTGATTGGAGCTATCTGTTTAAGCCTGGTACTGTTACTAGCGGGTATCCAACTGAATCATTTTATTTTTAATACTATGAGATATAGCATAGCAGCATATCCAAATACATTTATAATCATCATACTGAAAAACTTGAATGTTAATTACATACATTGCATAACTTAACAAATTGACATTATCAGTTTACATATTGTTAAATTGTCAGGGCTTCATTGTAAGTCTTAGGTAAACCTTGCATCCAGTTGGAATTTTTAAAGGTCTGTTTTAAGTCCCCCATCATCTTTCTTATTTAGTCTCATCAAAGTTTGATAGTTTTAAGATGTATAAATAACCTTTGAGAATAATTGATCTGGCTGCCAGACAGAGTTTGCAAGTTAACCCTGAGATTTCAGTGCTGAATCCAAAAGGCAATTGTTCCCCCTGTTAAACTGCAGATGATCAAAAATGGCTACTTACTACTCTTTGAAGGAATAAAGGGGGATACAGAAACTAAGAACTCTAAGAATAAGTGACTTTTTTCCTTTCCTGTTAGACAGAGTGGTTTTTTTTAAATTAATTAAGCCATTCAGTTGCTTTTTCCCCCCCAGAAGCCCTGATTATAACATTATAAACTGCCAGAAAAGTTCTTTATTGTCCAAATGTTATGGAATTAATATAGCTTTTCAGCGGCAAATCACAGCACACAATAAGAGATTAGTAAAGGAAAAGGCTTTTCAATAAAAACATGTGATTGGTCTGGCACAAAGGGCTTTAAGTCTTGAACAGAAAATTTTAACAGCTTATATAAACCTTAGGCTTATACATTTCACATACACTCAACCTCAAATCTCCTCCAGGTCCAGGACCCAGGTTACTTTGAACAATTAAAACAGAGACAGGAGACTGCAAGTCTGGCCACTTGGAAGATATACACAGCAAAGATACTGCCAGCATTTTTAAAGTGCACCAATGTTGTTCTTTTCAAACAGTTATTACCCAGGTTCATCCTGCCCACCTGCAGAATTATGTTTTTCCTAATAGGAGCCTAGGGCACTGCAGCAGACGAGGACTTAATGATGGCTGTGACCCTGTGCTGCCCCCTTGAGCTGCTCATTAGAGGCATTTTTAATAGGCCTTTTACGTAGGGATGGGCCTAAAGGCTGGTAGTGAGTCAGGGTTGTCTCCTTGTGTTATGGAAATAGAGTCTAATTTGTTCAATCTCAATGAACAAATATTAGCAGAAAGCATTTCTCAGCAACCTTAACCTTCAATCACAGTACAAAACTGCCTTTCCTACAATTTCTAACAAGCCTTGTCCTCACAGCACTTATCTTCCAGTCGTAATGGAGGCAGTTCTCCTTTAGCTAAATTCTACTTTGTATAACTTAATATTCCCTAAGCAGCTGATTACTCTAACCAACTTAATAAATCAGTTTTATTACCTGAAGTTTCTCCTAGATCACAAAAGCATTTCTTGTAAACTTTTTCAATTGAAAGTTCATTTTTTTTTATATTATATCATTCTACCTCCTTTTTTGTTTTTTGTTTTTTGTTTTGTTTTTTGTTTTTTTTTAAAGATAGAGTCAAACTATGTAGCCCTGGCTCATCTGGAACTCACAGATCTCCACCTACCTCTGCCTTCCAAGTGTTAGGAATAAAGGCATGTAGCACCACATCAGGCCATACCTCTTTTTACCTGATATGTTTACTTGGTTTATTTTTATAATCCTGGAAATATCTTTGTGTGAATAAAATAATTATATTTAAATTAAAATTCATATGCAAGTTATAGTCCTTAATACATTGTTAGAGAGATGACTTTATGATTTAGTTTTTAAATGCCTTATATGTATATACACACACTTATGCACATGCATTTGAACACATGTATATAGCTTAAACATAATAGAAATTGTAATATCTGCATGCAATCATTTTATGGAGTAGTCATAGGTCTTATTTAGATCACTTTTTAAAAACATAAAATGACCGGGTACATGGAACAGATCACATAATAAGCTGCCCAGCTGACCAATCATTAAGTGGGAGAGTCGTGTACATTTTAAAAGTCATGTTGGAGCTTGTGGCTGAGAGCCGTGCAGGGATCTGAGCAGACTGAAGTGCTGATCATCTTGGGGGTGGGGGAGGAAAGGAAAAAGGAAACTCACTGTTGTATAAAAGACAAGCCTTGATGACCCAAAGATTTGTGCAAAGCCAGTGACAGTTTTAACATTCTAGAGAGGGATGGGAGTGGCTCTCAAAAGCAGCCATACTCTATATGCCCAATCGGCTGGTGGGGGGACCCCAAGCCTTGTCATGGAGGTGGTGGCTACAAAGCAAGAACAGCTGCTGGGGTTGATGGAGCAGATATCTCTAGGAGGAATTATATAAAGAAAATTTAGTTAGGAGGGCCCTAAAAGAGAAAGATAATTTTACGTTGGGAGAAGTTTAATGAATTTAGCAATCCTGAGGGAAAGGGGAAACAAAGACCCAAATACCTCTGAGGACTATATTTCCCTTTGAGATGATGAGAACCTGGGTAACAAATCAGTACACCTGGGTACTGCCTAGATGCAGATCCAATTTTAGAGCTTAAAGGTGTGGTAGATTTAAGCAGACCCTGGGAAAGCAGAGCAGATGTACCAGACAAAGTGCCAGATGTAGGGAGGAATGGGACTGGTGAAGCCAGAGGCCAAAGGCTCTCTGGTGAAGACACACATGAGGAATTGGTCACCCAGTGTTCTGTGTGTCCTTGAGGTTGGATAAACACCAAGTATAACCCCAAAACCCAGTGGGAGAAGCAAAGTAAAAAATGAGAAAGCTGATCCCAAACACCCTACCAAGCACAGACAAACAATTTTTCAGGGAAAAGAAAAAAAAATGGGGAATGCGGTTTTCTAAAATAACTATCTGGAGATAAACTGCTATCTGATACTCAAGCTGGCTTCATATGTGATAATTACACTTTCAATTTGCAGGTATTTGGGACAAAAATGACAGATATAAAGATAACCTGACTTTTCCCTTAACAAGGAACACATAATGCCATAATGCTTTCAAATTGGTTGATTTCGTGAGCTTAACAAAAAAGTAGGCAATACAACTTTTAGAAATCAAAAATAAGGCATCCTGCATTAATTAAAATATAAAATGATCTAGAAAAAAAGGCTAGTAAAGGCAAAATTCACAAGGTTATGTACTCCCAGTCTTTGTCTAGTGAGGGGTTAGCATAATCCCTGCCTACATTGTACCTCCTACCTAGGTGTGATCAAGCACACATCATGTGCCATTGGGAAAACCAAGCTTGTTTACAGAAGCAAAAACCTCAGGCTTGTTATCTCACATAAACAACAGCCCCTGGTATTCCAGGAAGTTGCATTTCCTTGGGCTTACAGGTTAGGAGCATTTTTGTTTTTAAGATTTCTTAAGCACAGTAATTTAAACTTAAACTTTAGCCATCACATTACCTTGTAAGAGACAGAATGATCTTAAGTTTATGTGATAAACTTCACCTTTTGATCTTTTGTGTTATCAAGCCTTTTTTTAATATAGCTTAAAGAAAGATACAAACTTCCTACCTTTTTGTTCCAAACAGATACACCTAGATTTCACATAATTGTATCATGTGTGCCTAGGATAATTGCTTTTGTATGTTTGTTTTTTATTGTTTTCAGTTGTTTGTGTAAAAAAATTAAACTGACTATGGACACTTCAATTTGTTTTTTTTTAAATTCATTTTTGTTGTGTGTTAACATTTTTGGCATGCTTTATTAGAATGCATGCATATATATAAATTTGAGCATTGTGATAGTGTATTGAAAGCTCTGGTAAATACATATTACCTTGCACATTTGAGCACTCTAAATATCATAAAACCTATTGAAATGATATCCTTGAGTATGTTAAATATTTCATGAAACCTTAGAATGCTAATTGTTTACAGAGTGTTGGTGGTGCACACCTTTAATCCCTGCACTCAGGAGGCCGGTAGATCTCTGTGAGTTCTACACCAGCCTGATCTACAGGTAATGCTAATTGTTTATATAAAACAACATTTACTTAAGAATAATAAGATAAAGATTTCACTAAGTTGTAATATATATGTAAATTTTATACCATTTATATGTTATGTACCATAAAATTTATGTTTGTCTTTTCTAGAATATATTTAATATAAAGCTGTTAAATATAAAATATTTCAATACCAAACTACATAAAATCAATAGATATTAATGTTACTAAAGATCTCTATGTTAAGCTTCCTTTTCACTATGAGGATTATGGGAAAAATAAACCCAACAAACAATTATGTTCAAAATCTTGATTTTAAATAAATATACATTATATGTGACTGTGCACGTATACATTGTCTATCTATACATGCTTATATTTTTGTTTGGGTTTTACATAGTGTCCTTAGTAACAAACTGGGTTATAAGTATGTGCTCATGTAAATTAAAGTTGTTAACATGGCCCAGCTTTCCTTTCTTTCTGTTGTTTCATAGCAAAACTAAAATTTTAAGGAGCAAAATAATTTAAAAAAGGGCAAAAATAATACATCAATATGACCACTAGCTAAAACACAGATGGCAAATTGTACTAAATCTTTGTCCCAAAGTATTGGGACAAATATCATGAGTTTTTTTTTATTTAAATTTTTTAAATATGTGTTTAAGGACAAGGATATAATCATACAATATGGTCAAGGTGTTATCTTCTTTCTCCTTATCCTTATTCTGGTTCTTCAACATGGTACCTATTTCTTGAGGGTATAAATTAACTTTAAGAGATGACTGGCCTACTCCAGGATATTTTTTTTTCTCAATAGACAATTGCCCTCCTTTAAAATGCTGTTATATCAAACATGAATATATAAATGTATAAACATTTTTTAATTTTTCCTTTTACCTCCTTTTTATCTTTTTTTTATTTTAAAACAACCTTTTCTCATTTTACATACCAATCCCAGCTCCCACTGCATCCCCTCCTCCTGCTTTCCCCACCTTCCCTCCCACCCCCACCCCCACCCCCATCCAGCAGGGAAACCTGCATAGGACCAAACTAGGCCCTATGAATGTAGGTGATAGTTGTGTGGCTTGGGCAGTCTGTAGGGCCACTGGCAGTGGGACTAGGACCTTACCTAGGTGCATGAACTGACCCTTTGGAGTTCACTCTCTTTGGAGGAATACCTTGCTCAGCCTAGATATGGGGGGAAGGGCCTTGGTCCTGCTTCATGAAGATGTGCCAGAATTCATTGACTCCTCATGGAAATATATAAATATTTTAAAGATTTCCTGCACTAGGGATACATCCTGGTTCCACTGCCAGAGGCCGCATAGACTGCCCAGTCCTCCAAACTGAGACCCATGTTCGGGGTTGTGGTTTGGTCCTATGTTGGTTCCCCAGCTGTCAGACTGGGGTCCATAAGTTCCCACTTGCTCAGGTCAGGTGTTTCTGTGGGTTTTCCCACCTTGATCTTGACCTCTTTGATCATCACTCCTTCCTCTCTCAGACTGGCTTCCAGGAATTTGGCTCAGTACTTAACTGTGGATCTCTGCTTCTATTTGCATCAGCTAGGGTGGCATTTAAGGTAGTCATCATTCTCATTATAGGGGAAGGGCATTTAAGGTAGCCTCTCCACTAGTGCTTAGAATAATATTTGGGGTCATCTTTGTGGGTCTCTGTACAATCCCCTAGTGCCAGATTTCTCTTTAAACCTACAATAGCTCCCTCTATTGATGTGTGTCTTTTCTTGCTCTCTTCTATTCCTCTCACCACCAGATCGTCCTGATCCCTAATGTTCTTCTCCCCTCCTCTTTCTCCTACTCCCCTCCCGCCTCCTAATTTGTTCAAGGGACCCGTGGGGACTGTGTATGTCTCTCTTAGGATCCTCCTTGTTTCCTAGCTTTTATGGAGGTATGCATTGTAATCTGGTAAACCTTTGCTCTATGTCTAATATCCATATATGAGTGAGTAATACCATATTTGTCTTTCTGTGACTGGGTTACCTCATTCAGGATGGTTTCTTCTAGTTCCATCTATTTGCCTGCAAATTTCAAGATTCCATTATTTTTTCTCCATTGTGTAAATGTACCACATTTTCTTTATCCATTCTTTAGTTGAGGTTCATCTAGGTTGCCTCCAGCTTATGGCTATTACAAATAATGCTGCTGCTATGAATATAGATGAACAGATGTCCTTGCTGCATTAATGTGCATCTTTGGGTATATGCCTATGAGTGGAATTGCTGGATCTTGAGATAGACTAGTTCTATTTTCCAGAGAAACCGCTATACTGATTTCGAAAGTGGCTGTACAATTTTGCACCCCCAACAGCAGAGTGTTCGCCTTTCTCCACATCCTTTCCAGCATAAGCTGTCATTGGTGTTTTTTAGTTTTAGCCATTCTGACAGGAGTAACAAGGTATCTCAGAATTGTTTTGATCTGCATCTCCCTTATGGCCAAAACTGTTGAGCACTTTTGTAAAATGTCTTTCAGCCATTTTAGATTCCTCTATTGAGAATTTTCTATTCAGTTTTGTACACCACTTTTTTAATTGAATTATTCAGTGTTTTGGTGAGTAGCTTCTTGAGTTCTTTGTATATTTTGGAAATCATCCATCTGACAAATGTGGGGTTGATGAATATTTTTCCCCAGTCTGTGGGCTGCCTTTTTACCTTATTGACTGTCTTTTGCAATCTTCTACATACCAGCATCCAGTTATGCCAGCACCATTTGTTGAAGATGCTTTTTTCCCCATTGTATAGTTTTAGCTTCTTTGTCAAAAGTCAGGCATTTGTAGATGTGTGGGCTAATATCAGGGTCTTCAATTCAGTTCCATTGGTCTGCCTGTCTATTTTTGTGCCAATACAAGCTGTTTTCATTACTATAGCTCTGTAGTAGAGCTTGAAGTCAAGGATGGTGATGCCTCTAGAAGCTCCTTTATTATACGAGTTGTTTTGGCTATTTTGAGTTTTTGTGTTTCCATATAAAGGTGAGTATTGTCCTTTCAAGGTCTGTGAAGAATCATGCTGAGATTTTGATGGGGATTGCATTGAATCTGCAGATTGCTTTTGGTAAGATTGCTATTTTTACTATGTTGATCCTACCTATCCAAGAGCATGGGAGAGCTTTCCATTTTCTGGTATCTTCTTTAATTTCTTTCTTTAATGATTCAAAGTTTTTTGTCATACAGGTCTTTGACCTGTTTGGTTAGAGTTAACCCTAAGATATTTTATGTTGTTTGTGGCTATTGTAAAGTGTGATGTTTCTCTAATTTTTATCAGTCCCTTTATTGTCTGTATATAGTAGGGCTACTGATGTTTTAAAGTTAATCATGTATTCTGTCACTTTGCTGAAGGCGTTTAACAGGTGTAGGAATTCCCTGGTAGAATTCTTTGGGTCGCTTATGTAAACTGTCATATCATCTGCATATAGTGAAAGTTTGACTTCTTCCTTCCCAATTTGTATCCCCTTGATCTCCCTGTTTTGTCTCACTGCTCTAGCTAGAACTTCAAGTACAATATTGAAGAGATATGGAGAGAGTGGACAGACAGCCTTATCTTGTTCCTGATTTTAGAGGAATTGCATTGAGTTTCTCTCCATTTAGTTTGATGTTGGCTGTTGATTTGCTGTATATTGCCTTTATTATGTTTAGGTATGTTCCTGTTATCTCTGATTTCTCCAAGATCTTTATCATGAAGGGATACTGAATTTTCTCAAAGGCTTTTTCAGGATCTAGTAAGATGTTCATATGGATTTTCTTTTTCAGTTTGTTTAGATGGTGGATTATGTTGATGGATTTTTGTATGTTGAAACACCCCTGCATCTTCGGGATGAAGTCTGCTTGATCATGGTGGATAATTTTTTTCTAATGTGTTGTTGGATTCAAGTTGCCAGTACTTTGTTGAGTATTCTTGCATCAATGTTCTTGAGGAAGATTGGTCTGTAGTTCTGTATCTTAGTTGTGTCTTTGGGTAGTTTAGGTACCAAGGTAATTTTAGCTACTTAAAAAGAGTTTGGTAATGATACTTCTGTTTCTATTGTGTGGAACAATTTCAGGAGTATTAGTATTAGCTCTTCTTTGAATTTCTGCACTGAAACCATCTGGCTCTGTGTTTTTGTTTTGTTTTGTTTTTTGTTGTTATTTTGTTTTTGGTTGGGAGACTTTTGATGACTGTTTCTATCTCATTAGGGGTTATAGGTCTATTTAAATTGCTTATCTGTTTTTTATTTAATTTTGATAAGTGATATCTATCCAGAAAATTGTCCTTTAAATTTTCAAATTTTGTAGAGTACAGTTTTCAAAATATGACCTGATGATTCTCTGGATTTCCTCAGTGTCTGTTGTTATGTCCCCATTTTCATTTCTCATTTTCTTAATTTGCATGTTCTCTCTCTGCCTTTTGGTTAGGTTGGATAAAGGTTTGTTTATCTTATTGATTTTCTCAAAGAACCAACTCTTTGTTTCATTGATTCTTTGTATTGTTTTTTTTTGTTGTTGTTGTTTCTACTTTATTTGATTACAGCTCTCAATTTCGTTGTATCTTTGTGTCTACTCCTCCTGGGTGAGTTTGCTTCTTTTTGTTCTACAGCTTTCAGGTTTTATGTTAGTTCTCTAGTGTGCCTATTCTCCAGTTTCTTTATGTAGGCACGTAGTGCTATGACCTTTCCTCTTAACACTGCTATTAGAGTGTCCCATAGGTGTGGGCATGTTGTGTCTTCATTCTCATTGGATTCTAGGAAGTCTTCAGTTTCTTTCTTTATTTCTTCCCAGACCCAAGAATGGTATAGTTGATCATTGTTCAATTTCCATGACTTTGTAGGATTTCTGCAATTTGTGTTGTTGCTAAATTCTAATTTTAAGCCATGATGGTCCGATAAGATATAGTGTTTATTCCATTTCTTTTTTAATCTGATGAGGTTAGTTTTATTGCCGAGTATGTGGTCGATTTTAGAGAAAGTTCCATGAGGTGCTGAGAAGAAGGTATATTATTTTGTGTTTGGATGGAATGTTCTATAGATGTCTGTTAAGCCCAAATGGGTCATAACTTCTGTTAGTTTCTTTGTTAAGTTTCTGTCTTGTGGTCCTGTCCATTGGTGAGAGTGGGGTGTTGAAGTCTCCCTCTATAAGTGTGTGGGGTTTAATGTATGATTTGAATTTTAATAATGTTTCTTTTACAAATGTGGGTGCCTTTTTATTTGGGACATAGATGTTCAGAAATGAGAGTTCATCTTGATGGGTATTTCCTGTGATGAATATGAAATGACCTTCTTCATCTTTTTTTGATTAATTGTAATTTGAAGTCTAATTTGTTAGAAATTAGGATAGCTACACTAGCTTGCTTCTTATGGCCATTTTATTGGAAAATCTTTTCCCCACCCTTAACTCTGAGGTAATGTCTGTCTTTGGCTATGAGATGTGTTTCTTTTATGCAGCCAAAAGTTGAATTTTGTCTTCAAATCCATTCTGTTACCCTGTGTCTTTTTATAGGTGAGGTAAGATGATTGGTATTGAGGGATATTAATGACCATTGATTTTTTTTTTATTCTTGTTTGTTTTGGGTTTGTTTTTAGTGGTTTTATTGTGTGAACTTTTCCCCTTTTTCTGGCTTTTGGTAAAGTGGGATTATCTATTGCCTATGTTTTGTGAGTGTAGTTAATTGCCTTGGGTGGAGTTTTCCTTTCAGAGTTTTCTGTAGGCCTGGGTTTGTGGATATGTATTGTGTAAATCTGGTTTTGCCATGGAATGTCTTATTTTCACCATCTATAGTGATTGAGAGTTTTGCTGGGTATAGTAGTCTGGGATGGTGTCTGTGATCTTTTTATTTTTTTGTAGAAAATCTATCCAGGACCCTCTGGCTTTCAGAGTTTCCATGGAGAAGTCAAGTGTAATTCTGCCTTTATATGTTACTTGGCCTTTTTTTCCTTCTCTGCTCTTAATATTCGTTCTTTATTCTATATGTTTGGTGTTTTGGTTAATATGTAGTAAGATTTTTTTTTTGGTTCAGTCCATTTGGTGTTTGGGGAAGCATCTTGTACTTTCATTGGCATATCCTTCTTTAGGTTTGGAAAGTTTTCTTCTATGATTTTGTTGAATATGTTTTCTGTACCTTTGAGTGGGGCTTCTTTGACACCATCTTCTATACATATTATTCTTACGTTTGGTCTTTTCACAATGTCCCATATTTCCTGGATATTTTGTGTTAAGGATGTGTTGGATTTAAGATGTTCTTTGGTCAATGAATCTATTTCCTCTAGTTTATCTTCAGCGCCTGATATTCTCTCTTTGATATCTTGTATTCTGTTGGTTATGCTTGCATCTGTAGTTCCTGATCATTTGCCCAGATTTTCTATTTCCAGCATTCCTTCAGCTTGTGTGTGTGTGTGCTTTTTTAAATTGTCTCTATTTCGGTTTTCAGGTCTTGAACTGTTTCAATTGCTTCCTTCATCTGTTTGATTTTTTTTTTCTTTGCTTTCCTTGGTTTCTTTAAGAAATTTGTTGATTTCTTTTTTTTTTTTTTTCTTTTTGTCGTTTTCTTCCATTTTTTTAAGGGATTTTCTCATATCCTCTTTGAGGGCCTTTATCATTTTCATGAAATTGTTTTTAAGGTCATTCTCTTCTGCTTCATCATTGCATTGGGATGTTCAGGTCTTGCTGGCATAGAATCCCTAGACTCTGGTGGTGCCATATAATTTTTTTTGTTGTTGGTATCCACGGATTTCTAGCTCACTCCTCAACTATAAAACTTAAGGCTGTGAACTTTTTTACATCATTTTTTAGTTATTTTAAATACAACTCTCCTTCAACTGTTTGCTTTACCCCATTAAGTTAAACTGTTTTCTTGATTACTTAATTTTAACTATAGTAGTCCTATTATATGTCACAGAAAAAGGGGGTATAAAAAATCATATCCAGATTATAATGGCTAATAATTTTTAAGTGATCTGGGTATTTCTAAATTTACATTATCAACTATCCTTTTGTTACAAAGACTGTTGTCCTTCACAGTACTCAGCCTCATCTACATCAGATCTTAGGACTGAGCTTCCTAGCTACAAAGGACCTTACAGTGTTTTTAAAAAATTATATGTGTTCCTCACATTCATCCAACAGGAGGAACTGTGAACATGAATTCCTGGAAAGAATCTGTGTTTGCAAAGACTCATTGACTGAATACTTGTACAGTGATATGGAAAGGTTGGAGTGTTAGCGGTCCAGTGGCTAATTACCTGTTTGGGGCCAGTTTTAGCTCCTTGAACCCATTCTGTGTTGGAGCTAACATCCTGTGACTAATAGATTAAAAACCTTTTGCAATTGTTAACTTAGCAGACAACTCTCAATCCAAAAGCTAAGAATGTCATCAGAGAACACCTGAGGCTTATAGAAAAGCTTCCACTTCTCTGTTATACTCACCAATGTATTTATGACTCTATTTGTTCTTTAAAACTATAAAACTTCATAAAATTGCTTCCACTTTAGAATATAGAATTTGGGATAACCTAAATCTGTGTTCTGGACCATGGCCACTCAAAATGGTTCCAGAATAAACTATCTCATACTTCCTTTAAGATGAGAGCTATGAGGGAGACAGTAAGTGAGATGGAAACCTAACATTACAGAATGTGTGTGTGTGTGTGTGTGTGTGTGTGTGTGTGTGTGTGTGTGTGAGAGAGAGAGAGAGAGAGAGAGAGAGAGAGTGACAGAGAGACAGAGATAGAGGCAGAGACATACAGAGAGAGACACAGAGAGAGAGAGAGCTGCCACTGATTAAGTACTGAAACTCAGTACTCTCAGTATTCTCAAATCCCAAATTACCTGAAAGTATTCCTCTACCCTGTGATATACATATATGATGGGTAAAGAAGTCTGCCCACTTACGTGGGGCTGTGACCCATCTTGAGACTTAGGGAACTGAAGTTCCTCTCTGGATACCATTGGTACAAATCCTTGACCTGTTTCCTCTCTATTATGGGGAAAATCTGTATTTATATGAGGGTTGGCTTGTCTCTCAGAACAGGTCCCCTATATTTCCTGACTCCTAATGTAGAGAAGAGGACTGGCTAGGAGTCAAACCATGCTAAGTGTGGTTAAGGAGTGGGGGGTTCCTTGGTTGGTATAACTATGTATATGTGTTGTTGTTAGATCACAGACTCTCAGAAATAAATCCATGCCACCAGCACTCTATCCCTTATGACAAAGAATTGACAGGTACCTCCAGTGACAAAGCACTTGGGCCTTGGAATAGACGGAACCAGCCTCTTGTTGTTATTGTTGTTGTTGTTGCTGTTGCTCTTCTTCTTCTTCTTCTTCTTCTTCTTCTTCTTCTTCTTCTTCTTCTTCTTCTTCTTCTTCTTCTTCTTCTTCTTCTTCTTCTTCTTCTTCTTCTTCTTCTTCTTCTTTTCTCCTCCCACTCCTTCTCCTCCTTCCTCTTCTCATCCTCCCTCTTCTTCTCTTCCTCCTTTCCCCCCATTTTCTTCTTCCCCCTCTATGCTATTGTAACTCAAAGATGAAAGCAAAAGTTAGAGTACTCAGGGCAAAGTGGGGTAGAAACAAGACAACAAATGTAAAGCAAAGGAGAAAGGACCTCATACTGTGATGCTAGTCATCTAAGTGACTACATGTGGATTCAACTGTCCTTGAGCAGAGAAAATTGTTTTTGCTTCTTTACTTTGCTATTTTGGGCCTGCATACCTGAAGGTAATTTCTTGTTACATCTGTGCTAACCTATCTTGAAAGCTTGTTAGAAAAATAGCAGGAGCTAACACGTTGATATGCTAGCTCTGGAAAGCTCTTGTGAATTTACAGCTGCCTAGAGCCATAATATTGGGGGAAGCATAGATAATAATAGGGATGAAAAGGATGATTTGCCAGGTGCTACCGAGCTGCAACTAATGAGTTGTTGCTACAGCCAAGGCAGGACACTGAATCATGATATCATGGTGCATGCTTTCTGCCTGGTTTCTTCAGAATTGTTTTTTATTGAAATAGATTGTTTTTTTTAACCCTCTCAAGATTCCTTTGCTTTACATCAACTAAGATTCCACAACACTCCAGAGACTAAAAGAAACTATCTAACTCATGATAGTAGACAAGTCATTTGAATGGACTATTCTACCCCAAGGATTTAAAGATTCCCCCCATTTATTTTCATTGGCATGGTCTGCTCAATTCCCTGTAAAACTTTTCTCCAACAGGTAAATTACCTATTACTCTGTGGAACATCAGAAGAGAGAATGTCTCAATCGACTGGGTCCCCCTTAACTATTCTAGCCATAAAGATATGCAAAGTCTCTCGGAAGAAATCCTAACTGTGCCAATCTTGAGTCACATATTTGGGAATGATACCAGAGAGAGAATGTTGTAACATGATCTATAAACAGGCCCAATGGAGGATCTTAGCTGCTCTTCAAGTTGTGCATTGCAGCCTGCTGGACTGACGCCAAGGGCCAGATCCATAGAAGTCGTCTCTCTTGAGCTGACAACTATAGACTCTGCTCCTTCTCAGCATGAAGCATGTAAAGCAGTCACCACCTCCTTCCCCAACAGCAGTTGGTATTGATCCCTGAGAACAAGGACATAAGGATAGTTAGAGAGACACAAATAGACCAAGAAAATAAAAGTTGCCTCCCTGAAATGGAGGCTTCTTGTTCCAGAAGACACTGATGAGAAAGAGCAGGAATGTACACTGACAGGTGTGGACAGGTGTCTAAACAGAATCTATAGAGGGAAGGAGCAGACACAGAGATCCAAGAAATTACCTAAGCCAGAGTCCATTTATGAACTCCTAGTCTCAGGGCACTTCCCATCTCAAGGGATAAAGCTGTTACTTTCACTTTCTCTGTGGCTTGGTCTTCTGTCTTTTGTAAATGTAACTGTCTGTTCCAGGAAATGAGCCCTGATTCCCTAGATCACCAGCATCCCAGTTACAACACAGGATACCTCTGTTGTTTAACAACAGTGTATTGAAGCTGAAAGTCCACCCCACTGGCTAAATAATGACAAAGAAAATCATATGTTCAAAGAAAAAAAAGAGGATGGTGGCTAACTGAAATGTGATTCTGTAATAATCTTGTACCTATTACGATGCAAAAAATAATATTAATAATAGCAAAATTGCTGACTCAGTAAATTGAGGAAGCTGTGCATGCAATATAGTGATAATAGCTAGCTAGCATTTCTTAGATTTGTTGTTTACTTATTATCCCATTTATCATGAACTAACCCCCATTATAAGCAATTTTTGTGTTAACTTATTTAATCATTGCAACTAACCTGTGGAGAAGGGTACATTTGTTATTAATCCTATTGTGCACACGAGAAAAATTAGACAGAGGGGTTATATATTATGTCTAAGGCACTGTGTGTAGTAAATATAAGAAAACCATTTGCTCAGCTGGTAAAAGTGCTAGCCATCAACTTGATGAGCTGAGTTTGATCCCTGGGACAAACATGGTAGAAAAAGAGAATAGACATGTACAAGTTATATTCTCACATCCACCCATGGCATGAGCATGCATGCAAACCACATTATAAAGAAAAAAAAATACACTGCAACCCAGATATGTCTCATGTCTGGAATCTAGTATTAGATGGCTTATTAATCAGACAATACTACATAAATACACTCACTAACATTATTTTCTCAAGGGAATTAAAATTTACTGAGTGTTATATATCAGAAATCTTGCTATGGTATGTCACAAATAAATGATGAATTTAATCTTTGTAATAAGCCTGAGAATTGGGATCTAGTTTTTAAACATCACTCACCACTATGAGTTAGTGCTACAAGAAAGTATATATATATATATATATATATATATATATATATATATATATATCACATCAAAGTACTTTAATGGCTTTCTTTTGTTTGTTTAAAGAAAGCCCATCCAGCTGGGTGCAATGGTGTACATCATTAATCCCAGCACTAAGGAGACAGAGTCAGGCAAAATTCTGTGAGTTTGAGGGCTACTTGGACTACATCATGGAAAAAAAATATGTATATGTTTGTGGGGGCGGGGGTATCTGTTTGTGTGTGCCTGTGTGTGTGGGGGTGTTATCAGAAAAAAAGTGAAATCCCCTCCAGGAAACCACAGCTAAAGAGGGAGGAAATATGGTAGATAAAGCAAATAACAGTGGTTGACACGTGGCTGGTGCTTTAGGACCAGTGTATATATAATCCATTCTGTGATAATAAGGATCTGCTAGAGGAAAGGCATTGAACTGTTCTACCTCCTTGTTTAAATATCTCTCTGGTCGCCATGTAAAGAGCTGTATGTAAGACCAAGGAAACCAAGACCTCTTTGTGGGTTATTCAGAAAGTAGAATGTATTAGCTTGCACCAAGGTTGGCACTTAAGAACAGAATCTGGACATTGCATATTTAGGGAGGTAAAGCCAAAAGGCCGTATTGACAGACTAATTAGGTAGATGAGAAGTTAAGGATTACTGCTAGGCTTTGACCAAATCAACTAGATTAATGGTATCACTGTTATAGAAATGGGAACAAGACTGGATCTGATACTGGATAAGGGCCACAGAGGCAGGGAGTACCCACCTCTCACAGAAACTTCAAGGAAAGCTGCTGATCCAGGGAAGGGATTAGATGGAACTCTGGGTAAATTTTCAGGGGTTCGGGAAGTTGCATATCTCTCAGGGGCTACATAAAATGCTGAGGCTGCGAAGTGGGGAAACGGTCTGATGCAAGATAAGGCAGATAGGCATGTATGGAGGTCCACAACCAGTAAGGCAACAAATAGTTACAGACCCAAGGCAGGGAACAGATCTGATCTAGCAGTGCAACCCACGGGTGTGTTTTGTGGGGGATCTGGCAGGGTGGAGTAAACAGATCCCACAGCTCAAAACACAAGCTTCAGAGCCAGGAATGAAGCCCAGTCAGACTCAGGACAATATCTTATCCTTGGAGGAAGGATTAGAGGTATTGTATTTCTTTTCCTAAATACCAGTCCCACCGAGGAAACAGTACCACAACTTTACTACAACTTTGTCTTCTACTGAACTCTGTACACATCTCCACTGGCTCCTATAGAGAATACTAGGTGATTATTCTTTTGTAAACATAGGATGATTTCTAAGGAAGCAATGAGACAATGCTATTCTATCCCTGGAACTCCTGAAAATTAAGTGAATAAGAAACCTCTAGCCATTTCATTTTTGTTTTCCATTTCTGTGTTAAGAACTCATTTTACACTTGTAAGGCAAAAGGGCTAGGGAAAGAATAAACTGACCCCAACTTGACCTGGAGACCAGGGACAAGGGAGACAACTGACCCTGACTTCACCCCAAGCTCCTCTGGGACTTGGAAATCCTCACCCATGACTCAACCTTAAAGGTCAAACAATGTTTCTTTTATATAATACTTTCCATCTAAGCTCACTGTACATGCTCCAAAAACTCTATGGAAGCCTAACCTTCCTTCCAGCACTCCACTGTCTCTATTCACTTTCAGAGACAGATGCCATTCTGCTCTTCCCCCCAATAAATCTCTTGTATGAGGTTTGTTGCATGGTGTGTCTTTGAAGTATTCTTTTGCCCCCAACTGCCAAGATGTCATTGCATCAGAAAATCTCTTACAACACTGAAAGTTATGAATTGAAATGCCATTTTAAAAATATGTATATGTGAATGTCAGTGTTTGAAAGATGGTTTTTGAACTGTATAAAGAACCATTGCCTTTGCATCTGTTTTTCCTCCTTTTGAAAATGAAGTCACCTAAACAAAAGAATTTAGAGAACTTGAATTTGAAATGAAGGAACTAGTCTTCTAGAATGTTCCTTCAGGCAACCCTATCTAAAACTGCTAGGTAACTGAATTGTTAATTTTGAGCTCCCTAGAAATGATTTGGTTCTTGACTTTTCAAATAGTGATTATAAAAAATTAGGCTCAGAAGACTATGTTAAAGGTTTTACTAGAATAACCCAAAAAAGTATGGTTGAAATTTTTTTGCTGAATGCTCAGATAGTTTTTGAACTGCTTTTTGTCCACTTCTTTTTTCATTTTTTCCTTTAAACTGCTTTTAATTAGATACACTTAAAATGTAAATATAAAAGATAAATTCTAGGTTGACAATCCATGTAGATGTGCAGAGATGGCTCAACTGTTAACAGCATCTAATGCTGTTCCAGAATACCTGAATTGTAAGTTCTCAGTACCTATTTTGGGTTACTCAAAATTGCCTACAATTCAAGCTCCAAAAGATAAAATGCAACTTCTGGTCTCCACTAGCAACCATATACATGCAACACACACCCAAAGCACACACATAGAGACACACACATACACAAACATAAAAATAAATGGATTTTTCTAAAAGTCATTTGAAATACAGTTGTCAATATCGAGTTGAGTTAATTTTGCTATTATGTATGTCATAAAAAGAAAGAAACAGCTCTCGTTGAAGGAAATAAGAGGTATAATATACCATGGAGCAAATATGAATAACCTCATCTGAAAATATATATTTGGATCTCTTCAAAATTAATGTTCAGTGGAAATGGGTTTGTGAAGTATTATAGTTACAGGATTAAAAGAGAGTTATAACTCAAAGCATTTTTAAAAAATGGATTTGTGGTAACATGAGAAAGGTAGAATCCAACAAAATGTCAAAATCTCTCCTATAGGCCTCATGACATATTTAGCTTTTAAGTTCAGGGTAGCTAGTGGTCTGCTGAATAAATGCATCCCAAAAGGTTTTTTTCCCTCTTATCTACAGGATTTTATTCCAAACACTAACAGAGGTAGGCAAAGATTTCTGGGGGCTAAAACTAGATCAAAATGAAGAATAACTGGGCTCTGGGCCTGCAACATTCCAACCTCTCTACATCACTGCAGTTCTGGTCAATCAGTCTTTGCAGACACAGCTTCATTTCAGGAATTCTCATACTAATAGAGGGCATGCATTGTTGCACATAGTTTACACAATTAGATACTCTAATATCTACATATATTACTAGAGAATCCGGATTCCCTTTTGTAGGTTGTTAGTCTTGTTGGTGAATTCAATTGAAAATGAACTCAAAAGGAAGCTCAAGTGCACTAGCTGGAGTTTGACAAGGGCAACAGGGCAGACAGGTTGTGCCAAGAGGAGAAAAATGGAGAAGAGGAAGAAAGTCATACCTTTTGATACAGGGCCCAAGAAAGCAGTAAGGCTCAAAATGGAAGTTCATATAAAGTTGTATGGATGGGTTTTTCATAGAGTGAAAATGCCATGAGTGTCATGGCAGACATGCGGTAAAAAGGGCAAAAAGGAAAAATCAGAAATATTTTGAAGTTGGAAATCGGAAAAGCAACTAAGCAACAGTAAAGATATGCAAGTAGTTCTATCAAGAACGAAAAATGTGATAAGTTTTGTTTTGTTTTGGTGTAAATTGTGCTTTTTTGTTTCTTTGTTTATTTTTTGTTTCTTTTTTTTTTTTTTTTACATCTGAACAAAAATTTCCCTGCCCTCCTCTCTTCCCAATTCCTTCTCCAACCTCCACTCTACATGCCATCCACTCCTCCTCTACTGTTTCTCTTCAGATACAGTCAGGTATCCCATGAATATTAGTCAACCACGGTATATTAACTTGCATGGTATATTAACTCTTCTTCAATTAAGGCGGGATGAGGATAATATGTTAGGGGATATGGGTCCTAAAAGGGGCAACATATTCAGAGACAGCATCCAGCATCCACTCTCACTTTTAGGACTCTCATAAGAAGATCAAGCTAGACATCTGTCACATGTATTCAGAGGGCTGAGGTCAGTCTGCTGCAGGCTCCATGGTTGTTGGTTTAGTGTCTGTGAGCTCCCATGAGCCCAGGATAGTTGGTTCTGTGAGTTTTCTTGTAATGTCCTTGAATCCTCTAACTGCTCTGGCTCCTACAATCCTTCTTCCCCATTTTCATTGGATTCTCCAAACTCAGCCTAATGTTTGGCTGTTTATCTCTACATCTGTTACTATTAGTTGCTTAGTGAAGCCTCTCTGATGACCATTGGGCTAAGTACCAATCCCAGAACATCTTGTAGGCAGGAATAATTCTAGGTTGAATGGTTTATGGCAGGATTGGTGTTCCAATCCCTCCAATTGAAGTCTTGCCTGGTTACAGGAAATGGCCAGTTGAGGCTCCATATCACCTTTGCTAGGAGTCTTAACTGGGGTCACCCTCATAAATCTCTGGGAATTTCCATTGCTATAGGTGTGTCTTGCTCATCATAGAGATGGCCCCCAAATCCAGTTTTTCTTCTAGTACTCACTCCCTTTGTCCTCTTCCCACTGATCCCTACTGTTCTCATCCCCCATTCCCCTCTTCCAGGTACCTTAGTCTGTCCATTGGCAATGTCCATTGTATTTTCCCTCCACATTGAGATTTATGCATTGACCACTTGAGTCCTCCTTGTTATTTAGCTTTTCTAATATCTATGTATGAGTATGAGTTAGTACATACCATGTTGGTCTTTCTATATGGATGATCTTTTCTAGTTCCATCCATTAGCCAGAAAATTTCCTAATGTCATTTTTAACACTCGAGTAATACTGCATTATGTAATTGCACCACATTGTCATTGTCGATTTTTAAGTTGAGGGACATCTATGTGGTTTCTGATATATAGCTACTACAAATAAAGCTGCTATGAACACAGTTGTGCAAGTGTTTTGGTGGAGCATCGTTAGGTATATGCCCAGGAGTGGTATAGCTGGGTCTTGAGGTAGATAAATTCCCAATTTTCTGAGAAACTGCCTTAGTGATTTCCACGATGGCTGTACAAAGTTTGCCTTTCCACCAGCAGTGGAAGAGTATTCGGCTTGCTCCAATCCTCTTCATCATGAGCTGTCACTTGTGTTTTTTTTATTTTAGCCATTCTGACAAGTAGAACATGACATCTCGGTGGCATTTTGATTTGCATTTCCCTGGTGGCTAAGGATGTTATATATTACTTTAGTGATTCTTGGATATTTGAGGTTTCTTTTTGAGAATTCTCTTTTTAGATTTATATCACATTTTAATTGGATTATTTGGGTTTTTGATATCTAGTTTCTTTATATATTTTGGATATTAGTCTTCTGTCAGATGTGGGTTTGGTGAAGATCCTTTCCCATTCTGTAGGCTGCCATTTTGTCCTTTTGACAGTGTCCTTTGCCTTACAAAAACTTTTCAGTGTCATATGGTCCCATTTGTTAATTGCTGTTCTTAGTCAATGCATGATTGGTTGGTTCTGTTTAGCAGCAAGTTGTCTCCTGTGTCAGTGCTTTCAAGGCTACTTCCCACTTTGTCTTCTATCAGGTTCAGTGTGTTTGGTTTTATGTTGAGGGCTTCAATCCACTTGGACTTGAGTTTTGTTCCGAGTGATAGATATGGATCTGTTTGCAATCTTCTAGATGCTGACATCAGTTATACCAGCATCATTTGTTGAAGGTTCTTTCTGTTTTCCATTGTACAATCTTGGCTTCTTTGTCAAAATATCAAGTGTCTACAGGTGAGTGGATTTACTTCTAGGTCTTCAATGTTTGGTTTTTATACCAATACCATACAGTTTTTATTACTCTTGCTCTGTAATACAGCTTGAAATCAAGAATGGTGATACCTCCAGAAGTTCTTTTGCTATGCAGAATTGTTTGAGCTATCCTGTGATTTGTTTTGTTTTGTTTTTCCATATGAAGTTTGGTATTGTTCTGTCAAAGTCTACAAAATTTATGATGAAATTTTGATTGGGGTTATATTGAATCTGCAGGTTGTTTTTGGTAGGATTGCCATTTTTACTATGCTAATGCTACCTATCCATGAGCATGGGAGATCTTTCAATCTTCTGATATCTTCTCCTATTTTGTTCTTCAAAGACTTGAAGTTGTCTTACAGGTCTTTCACTTGCTTGAATAGAGTCACACCAAGATATGCAATATTATTTGTGGCTATTGTGAAGAATGTTGTTTCCTGGATTTCATTCTCATCAAGTTTATCATTTGATTCTTTGAGTTAATTTAATTTTGTATCCAGCCACTTTGCTGAAGGTGTTTATCAGCTGTAAGAGTTCCCTGATAGAATTTTGGGTTAAATTATGTATATTATGTAATCTGAAAGTAGCAATACTTTGACTTCTTCCTTTCCAAATTATATTCCCTTGATTTATTTTAGTCATCTAAATGCTCTAAAACTCTTTTAGTTTGTTTATATGATGGATTACATTGACAGATTTTCATATGTTAAACCAGCCATGCATCTCTAGGATGAAGCACACTTGATTGTGTTTGCAAGTATTTTATTGAGTAGTTTTGCATCTATTCTCACGAGGGAAATTGATCTGTAATTCTCTTTATTGTTGAGCCATTTTGTGGTTTGGCTATCAGTGTGACTGTGGCCTCATAACATGAACTTGGCAGTGTTCCTTCTGTTTCTATTTTGTGGAATAATTTCAGGAGTATTGGTATTAGCTTTTCTTTGATGGTCTCATAGAATTCTCTTCTAAAGCCATTTAGTCCTGGAATTTTTTTTTTGGTTGAGAGACATTGAATGACTACTTCTATTTCCTTGGGGGTTATGGATCTACTTAAATTGTTTATCAGATTTTTGCTTAGCTTTGGTAAGTGGTATCTATCAAGAAAATTGTCTGTTTCATTTAGATTTTCCAATTAACACTAGTAGTATCTAGGTTTGAATGGGCACATCGATATTCTCAAGAAAAAATGGAAAATTGATTCTTTAAAACTTACTTTAAGAATTTATTATTAGCTGCTTGTGGTGAGCATTGGGCCAGAGTGTGGAAACTTCCTGGGTCTGCTCTGAGCACACTGGACTTGCTTATCCACACATGACCACCTTGAGGCTGCTCTCACCTGATCATTGAAACCCATCACCTGCCCTCTGCCAGAAGAGAGACCTACAAGAGAATTTGGATCATCCAGAGTTACAGACAACAAACTCCTGACCCACCTAACCTACCAGGAGAGCAGGGCAGAGAGAGAGACTCCACCTGCACCCACTGGAAGAAGCGATGGGAAGACAGTACTCAACTTTATATGGAAAAACAAAAGACCCGGGATAGCCAAAACAATCCTGTACAACAAAGGAACTTCAGGAGGCATCACATCCCCGACTTCAAGCTGTACTATAGAGCTATAGTCCTGAAAACAGCTTGGCATTGGCACAAAAATAGACAGGTGGACCAATGGAATCGAATCAAAAATCCTGATATTAACCTAAACATCTACAAACACCTGATTTTTGACAAAACAGCTAAAATTATATAATGGAAGGATGCTTTTATAATTATATAAAGCATCTTCAAATATGGTGCTGGCACAATTGATGATGGTGTGTAGAAGACTGCAGAAAGACCCGTGTCTATTGCCATGTAAAAACTTAAGTCCAAATGTATCAAAGATCTCAAAATAAATCCAGCCATACTGAACCTCTTAGAAGATAAAGTGGAAGGTACCCTTGAACAAACTGGTAAAGGAGAGAGCTTCTTGAACATAACTCCAGTAGTACAGACACTGAGATCCCCAATTAATGAATGGAAACTCCTCAAACAGAGAAGCTTCTGTAAGGCAAAGGACACAGTGGATAATACCACATAGCAGCCCACAGACTGGGGAAAGATCTTCACCAACTCCACATCTGGCAGAGGGTTGATCTCCAATATATATGAAGAACTCAAGAAACTAGTACCAAAACACCAAATAACCCTATTAAAAAGTGGAGTACAGACTGACTAGAAAATACTCAATAGAGAAAATCAAACAGGCTGAAAAACACTTAAGAAAGTGCTCAACATCCTTAGCCATCAGGGAAATGCAAATCAAAACAACTCTGAGATACCATGTTACTCCTGTCAGAATGGCTAAAATTAGGAACACCAATGACAATTTATGCAGGAGAGGATGTGGAGAAAGGGGAACACTCCTCCACTGTTGGTGGGAGTGCAAACTTGTACAGCCATTTTGGAGAGTAGTATGGTGGAAAATGGGAATCAGTCTACCACAGGACCCAGCAATCCCACTCTTAGGCATATACCCAAATGATCCACATCCATGCCACAAAGACATCTGTTCAACAATGTTCATAGCAGCACTAATTGTAGTAGCAAGAATCTGGAAGCAACCTAGATGCCTCTCAACTGAAGAATGGATAAAGAAGATATGTTACATTTACACAATGGAATACTACTCAGTGGGGAAAAAAACTATGGACTCGTGAAATTCACAGGCAAACAGATGGAACTTGAAGAAACCATCCTTAGTGAGGTAACCCAGCCACAGAAAGAGGAATATTGTATTACTCACTCATATATGGATTTTAGACATAGAGCAAAGTATAAACAGCCTATAATCCATAGAATCAGAGAGACTAGAATACAAGGAGGAACCTAAGAGATTCATATAAGGTTCCTCACAGAAAGTGAAAGGCACAAGGTCTCCTGAGCATAATGGGAGTTGGAGGCGGCAGTGAGTGGAGAGGGAGTTAGGAGAAAGAGGAGGGGAGGAGAGGAGAACATGTTCAACCAGGAAGATTGAATCTTGGAAGAATAGACTAGAGAGAGAGAGAGAGAGAGAGAGAAAGAGAGAGATGCTATAATAGAGGGAGCCATTATAGCTTTGAAGAGAAAACTGACACTAGAGAAATGTCTAGAGACCTACAAGGATGACCCCAACTAACAATCTGAGCAACAGTGGAAAGGCTACCTTAAATGCCTTCCTTGATAATGAGATTGATGGCTAACATATCCACCACCATAGAGTTCTCAACTAGTAACTGTTGGAAACAGAAACAGACACCCACAGCTAAACACTGAGCTGAACTCCTGGAATCCAGTTGCTGAGAGGGAGGAGTGATAAGAAAAAGGCTCAAGACCAGGCTACAGAAACACATAGAGACAGCTGATCTGAACAAGGAGGAGCTATTGGGCCCTCAGACTGATAGCTGGGAATCCAGCATGGGACTGACTCAGACCCCCTGAACATAGGTCTCAGTTAGAAGGCCTGGACAGTCTAAGGGACCTCTGACAGTGGAACCAGGATATATTCCTGGTGCACAAAAGGACTTTGGGAGCACATTCCCCATGGAGGGATACTCCCTTAACCTAGAGGCAGGAGGGAGGGTCTAGTCCCTACTCCAAATGACTTGAGAGATTTTGATGATCCCTCCTGGAAGGCATCACCCTCCCTATAGAGTGGGGGAGATTGGATGGGAGGGGGCCTCAGGGGACATGGGAGAGAGAGGAAACTGGGATCAATATGTAAAATAAGAAAAATAATATATATATATTTAAAAAGTATTTATTATTATCAGTGTGTGTGTGTGTGTGTGTGTGTGTGCAAGGTTTCTACACACAAGT
Organism: Cricetiscus sungorus; assembly: GCA_030556225.1. Taxonomy (NCBI): domain Eukaryota; kingdom Metazoa; phylum Chordata; class Mammalia; order Rodentia; family Cricetidae; genus Cricetiscus; species Cricetiscus sungorus. Next base: position 6,684,899 of record JANBXA010000126.1, read on the forward strand.
GGCCATGGTTTCCAGAGGCATTGGATTCCCTGAGTTGAAGTTGCAGGCCATAATGAACCATGTAAAATGTGTGCTGTGAACAAAACTCAAATACTTAGAACAGTAAGTGGTCTTAGCCACATCATCTCTCCAGTCCTGAAAATGGAGTTTTACCAGATAACTATTAGTCTATGCCACAGTTGTCAAGAGCCATTTACTAATTGTTTATTACAGTGACTGGTTGTGTTTCCACAGTCCATGATTCTCCAAATAAGGGAGTTATCATCTTTTATTTGGGAGAATGAAGAAAGTTGTAAATAAGAAGAGAGGTCAAAAAGTATAGGAACTTGCTTGCTAAGTTGCACAAGTGACAGGTTCAATGCATTTGAGAATGGTAGGAAACATGTTAAATCAGAGAGGACAGGCTCTATCTAAAAGGAGATGCTATTGCCTGGCTTCAGCTCCAGCGTTTTGGCCAGTCCTAATGTTTTCTATGGAATAAATCCAGATTTTCCTTTATAATATTCTGCCTTATAAATAGAATTAAATTTATCTCTTTTTAATTATGTGAAACAGAATACAGTTCCAGGTCCCTAATTTCAATTTTCTGGTATAATATAAAGGGCACTGCATTGAAAGACCAGGTTTCTAATCCGAGATTTTCTGTGTGGCCATTTGTCAGTATTTTTGAGTCTGTACTGCAAATTTGCCACCTTTAACTTTATGGCATTTAATGAATTAATGTCTTTGGCATCTAAACTCTAATGTTCTATTTATTTTTGTATAATTGCCAAAAAATTACTTTCTTTAAAATTTCCTAGAAGCTTATTTCAAATTTTACTTTTGAGGAAGCCAGTCATAGCGGCACATGCCTTTAGTCCCAGGACTTGGGAGGCAGATTAATTTCTATGAGCTCCAGACCAGCAATTTGTATAAGATGAGTTCTAGGCCAGCCATTTATATATTATGAGTTCTAGGCCAGCCAGGTCTTCGTAGTGAGATTCTGTCTCAAAAATAAAACAAAATTTAAAATTAATTAATTTAAAATATGTTTTACTTTCCAGGAAACATTATATATTTCTTTTGTAATTTTGAATTCATTTGAAAAGTTAGTTGGAGTGGTACATGGCTGCACCTCAGCACTCGGGGCACAGAAGCAAGAGGATTGACACAAATCTGAATTCATCTGGGTCTACAAAATGAGTTCCAGGCCAGTCAGATCAACATCATAAGACCCTGTCTTAAAAATTAAAATGGGAAAATTCCATTTGGAAAAGATATCTACTTATGTACTTATCTTTTCTGATGAAACCTTCCTTAGGTACCAATTATTTGATTTAAGAATGTTAAGGCCACGGAAGGTGCTACTTCAGCTTTTAAAAGAACTCCTTTGGAGATACTTGACAAAATTGACCACTTCTCTTCATTAAGACTCTTAATTGCCTTCCAGAACAAAATACTCTATTAGTTTCTCTCCTGATTCACTGATTGCTTCGTCTTTGCTATTTTCTAATCTACTCAGCTCTCTAACCTCTAAATGTTGGAATTCTCTAGAATAGTAGTTGCCAACCCTCCATGTTGTGGTGACCCCCTCAATCAAAATTATTTTTGGTGCTACGTCATAACTGTAATTTTGCTAATTTTATGAATTCTAATACAAATGTCTGTGTTTTCCAATGGCCTTAGGTGACCCTGTGAAAGGTGGTGTGACCCATGGGTTGAGAAGTGCTGCTTGACAGCTTAGTCACTCAATCTCCAGTCTTCATTTTTGTTTCTTCTTGGATCTAATGTAATGGTTTCAAGTAATAGCTATGCTTTTATGATTCCCCAGATCATAACTCCAGCCTACCACATGTGTTTTTCAATTTAACATTTTACCTAGTATGCATCTTGTTTTAGGAGGCTTTGCTATTGTCATGATAAAATACTGTACAAAAAAACTTAGAAAAGAATTAATTTCATCTTACATCTTTTTTTCTTTTTTAAAATTTATTTTTCTTATTTTACATATTGATACCAGTTCCCTCTCTGCCCCTCCCTCCCACCCTCTCTCCTACTGTCCCATGATCCCAACCACCCTCCCATCCATTCCACCCACTCCATATGTAGGGTGATGCCTTCCTGGAGGGGTCATCTAAATCTGTCAAGTCATTTGGAGTAGGGACTAGGCCCTCCCTCCTGCCTCTAGGCTAAGGGAGCATCCCTCTACGAGGAATGTACTCCCAAAGTCCTTTTGTGCACCAGGGATACATCCTGGTTTCACTGTCAGAGGTCCCATAGACTGACCAAGACTTCTAACTGAGACCCATATTCAGGGGGTCTGAGTCAGTCCCATGCTGGATTCCCAGCTATCAGTCTGGGGGCCCATTAGCTCCTCCTTGTTCAGGTCAGCTGTCTCTGTGGGTTTTTGTAGCCTGGTCTTGTCCTCCCTCTCTGCATTTGGATTCCAGGAGTTTGGCTCAGTGTTTAGCTGTGGGTGTCTGTCTCTGCTTCCATCAGCTACTAGATGAGGGCTCTATGATGGTGGATAAATTAGTCATCAATCTCATTATCAGGGAAGGGCACTTAAGGTAGCCTTTCCACTGTTGCTCAGATAATTAGTTGGGGTCAGTCTTGTAGGTCTCTGGACATTTCTCTAGAGTAAGTTTTTCTTCAAACCTATAATGGTTCCCTCTTTTATGGTCTCTCTCTCTGCCCCCCCTCTGGTCTATTTCTCCCCTGACTCTATCTTCCTAGTCCCATGTGCTTTCCTCTCCTTCCTTTAACTTTCTCCTACCCCCCTCTCCATTCACTGCCGCCCCACTCCCAATATGCTCAGGAGATCTTGTTTCTTTCCCCTTCTGTGAGGGACCTTGTATGAATCTCTTAGAACCATCCTTGTATCCTAGTTTCTCTGGTGATGTGAATTATAGGCTGGTTATACTTTGCTCTATGTCTAAAATTCATATATAAGTGAGTACATACCATGTTCCTCTTTTTTGTGACTGGGTTACCTCATTCAGGATGGTTTCTTCCATTTTTCTGTGAATTTCAAGATTCCATTGTTTGTTTGTTTGTTTGTTTGTTTGTTTCTGTAGAGCTGATATCTCCCACATCAATGAGTCATTAAAATGACCCAGAGCCCTGTGCATAGCCAGTGTGATAGAGACAATTTCTCAATTGAGATTGTCTTTTCCCGGATATCTTAAGTTTGTGCTAACTATACAAAAACTACCCAGCACACACCTCAATTTTACTCTGTCCCAATCTTAACTCTAGACATTAAAATCTGCATCTGTTTCTCCTTCACTATTCCTTACTCCAACTAAAGGGGACTTCCAGATACTTCACTCTACGTATTCAGGCCAAAATATTAATGACTCATTTCTGTCACTTCCCACATCTGATACCTCTGGAAGTCCTGTTTGTTCTACCTAAAGTATAAAATGTAGAATTGGTTGTTTCTCTTCACCTTCTGTCATGGTTGATTTTTGTCAACTTCACAGAGGCAGAGTCACTTCAGAAGAACCACAATTGAGAGAATGTCCCCACCAGATGGGCCTGTAGGCAAGCCTGTAGGTATTTTCTTGATTAATAATTCATATGTAAAGGCCCAGGCCACCAGGGTTGTGCCAACACTGGATAGGTGGTACTGAATTGTGCAGGTTGAAAGCAGGTTGAGCAACCATGAGGAACAAAGCAACAGACAGTGTTCTCCCATGGCTTCTGTTTTACTTCATGTCTCCATTTTCCTGACCTGCTTGAGTTCCTGTCGGGATTTCCCTCAGTAATGGACTATTACCACAAACTGTAAGGTCAAATAATCCCCTTTCTCCCCATATTGCTTTTGGTCAAGGTATTTTATCACCGTATTAGAGTGTCTAATAAAGACATCTTTCCTGCTACCCACTCTGATCTAAACTACCCTGATCTTTCACTGGGAGTACTATATAATTCTATATCCTCCTTCCTGCACATTTTCTCTCTTAACTTCCTGTAGTCAATTCTCCACACAACTGCTAATGAGTATAATAATACTGGTTAAATCCTATCACATGTCTTTCTTTGGCTCGGAATCTATCAGTTGAGTCAGAACTCACTAGGAACACAGCCTAATTCTCATAATGATTTCTAAGACTGTTATTATCATATCTCTCTTAATCCTGTGACTTCAAACCAGTGCTCACTAGACTCCAGTCACAGTGGCCTTCCTACTTTTCTTCAGAGCCAATAGGCACACTATAGGCTGTGTTAGCCTTTTATGAGGATCAAAAAATCTGGGTCAGTTCTGTCAAAGCTCTTCACCATCATGGAGGGTAGTTTCTTTCTCTGTCTTTGTTTTGCTCTATGTCTGTGTCTGTATCTCTCTCTCTCTCTCTCTCTCTCTCTCTCTCTCTCTCTCTCTCTGTGTGTGTGTGTGTGTGTGTGTGTGTGTGTATGTCTGTGCAAGAGGTCAACTTGAGATTTTTCACAATTGCTCTTCTCCTTAATGTTTGAGATAGGCTTTCTCATTAAACCTAGAACTCACAGATTTGACTGGATTAGTTGGATAGCAAAATGGAAAGATCCCCGTTCCTGTCACTGCCTTCCCAGTGCTGGGATTACAATTGTGTACACCTTTTTGTGAGGTGTACAGGATTTAAACTCAGGTCCTCATCGTGTACAGCAAGTACTTTTACCAACTGAGTTTCCCAGACTAAAGTGTCCTTTTTAAAATTACAACAACCTCATGTCTAATCATTTGTGTGTGCCAAATATTATGCTAAGGGTTTTACATATATTCCCTTGTCTACTTTTCTCATCAACTTTTGCATATAGATACTCTTAATATAATTTTTCAGATGAAGAACTTGAGACCCAAGAGGTTTGGGTGTCTATTTTGTTGTTAAAATAGCATATTTCAAATTGTGTTGGTTGAGAAATGTGTTAAAAATATTCTACAAATCACAACTAACATAACAAATTAAAACTAAGACTTCATGAAATAATATCCATACTATTTTCTCTACATCTAACATTATCGTTTCTATTAAGAAAATAAAAGTGGTCAGGAAATTCTTAATTGACTTTATTACTCAAATGAGTTCACTTCATCATTGTAAATATTATTTTTAGAAACCATTTTGTTGGTTATGTATCAAATATTTTAAGGATAATTTAACTTTTTAGGACCTTCAAAATGTCTCTAGCCCGAAAAGATGTCACTGTAATTGTAGGCTGTCATACATAAAGAGAGACATAGAAAGTGATGGAGACATTTCTAGGAAGCCTAGGAATGGTACAAATTGGACCCTATTTTTCTCATTCTTCCCTTTTTTAAACTCAGCCAGAAATATTATGTATTAGTCAGGGTTCTCTAAAGGATCAGAGTTTATATAATAAATATATATTAAAAGGAAACCACACTGCTAGATTGCCAATAATGAACTATTATTCTGATATCCATTTGTCTTCTGCACAGGTCAAGTAGGAGAGTTAAAAGGGGATGTGGTGGGAACCCCTACTCCTTCACCTTTCAAGTCCCTGATGCTGGCACTCATTTCCATAGTGCCTCCAGCGATGAGATAACAGTTTGGGTTCACTATTTTCCCTGGCAGAGACAGTTCCAGCGGCTTCCATTTGCTCTTTCCAACCATAATAACCCGTATACAACAGAACAGGGAACCAATTCTGCTAACCTCTAAGAATATCCATCCTAATTATGCATTTTGGGGCTAAAAAAGTAACCAAAAGAAGAATTCAGAGGCCCACTAAATCCACTGTTAGTTGGAGTTTGGTTAAAACACCATTGATGACCTGATATCCTTAAGTCCCCACTTTAAATGGAGAGGCACAGTGCTTGGGGGTGTCCCAAAAGCAATGTCAACTGAGAGATAGTGTCTGGTATATTCCAAAAGGCATGATTGTTTCCTTTTCTGAATGTACAGTTACCCTAGTAAAACACCATAGGTCCCTATTTGGAAGGATATGAGAAATATCAATTGCAACAATGTCCTTTACCAAGGAAACCTAGATTCTCTCCATTCAGGCTGTAAATCTCAGCATGTAGACAGCACCACCTGTCAAAACAAAAACAAGACCTAACCCACAAAAGTTTAAAATTCTGGGGAAGTCTCCAAATGTACTAACCTTGCTTTGGGCTTCTGTATTTCCACTTCTGGCTAACTATTCTTGTTAACTGAAGTATGTCAAACCATGATGTGTTTTTTGTGCTTGAAAGCTCATCCTGAGAAAGGCTCAGTGCTATACTGGGATTGGACTTTCTATTGGCATAAACCCAGGTCTGAGCAGTCTTCTTTGGTGATTACCCCACAACCCAGATCTTGCATTGTTACCTTTTTGTTAATTAAATCAGCAGAGGAAAAATTTGATCCTGCAGGTCTACACAACCTTATCATGATGGCATCATTTGGGGGTTCACTTTGTTATTCTGCCAAGGACAGTGTTTTTTTTTTGTTTGTTTGTTTGTTTGTTTGTTTGGTCGGTTGGTTGGTTGGTTTGGTTGGGTTTTGGTTTTTTTGAAACAGAGTTTCTTGGTATTGCTTTGGAGCCATCCTGGAACTAGCTCTTAAAGTCCAGGCTGGTCTTGAACTCACGGAGATCTGCCTGCCTCTGCCTCCTGAGTGCTGGGACTAAAGGTGTGCCACCAACACCCAGCCAAGGACAGTATTTTTCATGTCAAACTTTAAAGAGCTTAGAGAGGGTAGCTGTGAACTTAAAGGGCCTCTTTGGTATCCAGAAACAGGGAATTCCTGCCAAAGTCAATATGGTTGACCCCCAAGACTGGTAATTTTATTTCCCTTTTGTTTCTAAAAAGAAAGGTCCCCTAAGAGACCTCCTCTCTCTCTCTCTCTCTCTATATATATATATATATATATATATATATATATATATATATATATAATTTTTCTTGTATTACATATCAATCCCAGTTCCTTTTCCCGCTATCCCATACCCCCTGACCCCTTCCAATCCCATTCCCCCCACTCCATATGTAGGGTGATGCCTTCCTGGAGGGGTCATCTAAATCTGTCAGGTCATTTGGAGTAGGGACTAGGCCCTCCCTCTTGCTTCTAGGTTAAGGGCATATCCCTCCATGAGGTGTGTGCTCCCAAAGTCCTTTCCTTTTGTGCACCAGGGATACATCCTGGTCCCACTGTCAGAGGTCCCATAGACTTTCCAGGCCTTCTAACTGAGACCCATGTTCAGGGGGTCTTAGTCTGTACAATGCTGGTTTCTCAGCTATCAGTTTGGGGGCCCATTAGCTCCTCCTTGTTCAGGTCAGCTGTCTCTGTGGGTTTCTGTAGCCTGGTCTTGTCCTCCCTCTCTGCATCTGGATTCCAGTTCTGCTCAGTATTTAGCTGTGGGTGTCTGTCTCTGCTTCCATCAGCTACTAGATGAGGGCTCTATGGTGGCATATAAGTTAGTTATCAATGTCATTATCAGAAAAGGCATTTAAGGTAGCCTTTCACTGTTGCTCATATTGTTAGTTGGGGTCATCCTTGTAGGTCTCTAGACATGTCTCTAGAGTCAGTTTTCTCTTCAAAGCTATAATGGCTCCCTCTATTATGGTATCTCCTCTCTCTCTCTCTCTCTCTCTCTCTCTCTCTCTCTCTCTCTCTCTCTCTCTCTCTCTCATCTGTTCATCCGCAGACTCAATCTTCCTAGTCCCTCATGTTCTCCTCTCCTTCCCTTCTCTTTTTCCTAACTCCCTCTCCACTCACTGCCTCCTACCCACTCCCAATATGCTCAAGAGATCTTGTTCCTTTCTCCTTCTGTGAGGGACTTTGTATGAATCTCTTAGGTTTCTCTTTGTATCCTACTTTCTCTGGCAACACCTTTCCTTCTAACACTAATATCTATGTATTTGAGAGGACAAAATTATTTTAGACAGTAATACCCTAAAGGCAGCCCATCTTGATGACTGAGATTGTTGACTTCCTGGATTAATCACTGGCAGCTGGTTCATTAATTTTATCCCACACAAGATGAAATTTCATGATTTTATCCTTGTATTCATAATCGTTAGCAATTAGTGCTGTTGTATTCTATCTTCCTTCCCAATCTTCACCTCACCTATTTGAATAACAATGATAAGGATCATTAATAGGTAGTTTTAGGAATGTCCAAAAGGTCTTTAAGCAAGTTAAACCACTTTTTGATATTGATGGAATTCTACAACCCTATTAAAGTCTTGTGAACAGAGACTAAATCTCATCCTATTGATGAGATCTTGGTGTAATCTTATATTGTTCAGAGTGAATCTTGACCCCCTGCTCCTGGAAGAAGGGGAGTCTGTGCTTAATTCAGATCAAGGGGAAATGTTAGAGAGCTGTGAAGGCATGTTGCCTACTTCATAGAAGGTCTTAATTCATAAGTAATTGGTCAGGAAAAAAAAGCAAGGAGCTCCTTTTCTTAGAAAGTGAAGGAGAGACCATTGCCCAAAATATTACCAGACCACCTTCTTAGGGGCATATGGGAAGTTACTCTCAGTCAGAAGAGACAGTAATCCTTGCTTTCTTTCTTGTCAACTGATTATGTGTGTGTGTGGGGGGGTATTTATTAGAACAGCTTATGGCCTGTGGTCCAGCTAATCTAACGTTAGCTGTCTACTAACAGAAGTTCAAGAATTCAGTCCATAAGGCTGGGTGTCTCAGGTGATCTTCAGAACCTGCAAGAAGTTTTCTCTAATGCTAGTGAAGGAATGAATTTGCCAGTGAGAGCAAGATCAAGCAGGCAAAGAGGGAACTTCCTTCTTCCATGCCTGTTAGATAGGCTGCCACCAAAAGGTACAGCCCAGATTAAAGGTGGGTTTCTCCTCCTCAAATGATTTAATTGAGAAAAAATAATCTCATAGGTGTACTCAGTCACTTGGGTTTCAGTTAATTCCAGATGTATTCAAGTTGACTACCAAAAATGGCTGTCACAAGCACAAGATCAGGGAGACCCTAAAGGAGAGGAATTTGTCCCATTTTGATTTCACCTGGGACATTGCATACCTTCTCTATGCCTTCTCTAGGCCAGTCAAAACACTTCTAAGTTTGTTACAGATGGAGAATAAGGTACTTCTTAATTAGATAATCATTTGTTCAAACTACTATTTGAAAGGAGCTAGAGTCCAAATTCCCACTGTTAGGGAGGAAAGGTCTTTTATATATATTTCATCCTAAACAATAGGACCCTAGGCTACTATATAGCCTTTGGTAAAAGAAAAATCTTATACCACTACAGTGTCAGCCTTTTCTTACCCCAATTTGTCTTTTCAAGGAAAAGATTAGGAAGCAATTAAGCTATATTCAGGAATGGAGATGTTCATCAAAATTATCTAGGCTGTGTACAAAATTATCAAGTTAGATGAACTTACTGTAGAGATGCAAATATGAACAGTCAAGAAACAAAATCCTTATTCCTTGTGCCCTCCCCTCCCTTATATCAGGGCTACTACTATAAGGGGCTGTCCAGATTTGAGGTATGTCTTACCGCTTCAATGAATGCAATTAAAAAATTTTCTTCACAGATACCTCCTGGAAATTAAACATTTGAATGATTACAGATCCAATTACACATGCAAACATCATATCTCTTACTTGTTGCATTACATTTTCCTTCCATATTGAAACATTCCATCATGCAGGAAAGCTCCTTAAGTAGGAAGGTAAAGAACTTAAAATAGCTTCAGGAAGTCCCTGAAACTGACCAGATCCACTAGCTTCTCCCTTCTACAGTTAAAAAAGCAAGCTGTAAAGCAGATTTTCAAATGAGTCAAGCTATAAGGAAGACTCTGAGACCAGAACAGCTTCCTGTAAGAATCAGAAACCAGCAGAGCTGCCTGGAAGAGATTTGGATCACCTAAATCACACAGAAAAGATGTTCTCCAACTATTTGAGCTGCCTGTGGGCTACATAATGTGCTCTAGGTTCCTAGATATTTTGAGCTGTTACCTGGTTTAGGATGGGCTCTGGTGATACAGGTGACTTTGAGTCATTTCCGTTCCTGTAAGTAACCCTCACCCATACTCATGTAAGAAATCCCAATAAAACTCAGGGTTCCCCAAGTTGGATTTTAGTGATATCTGTACTTTGGTCTGTCATGAGTTTTCTATCTGAGGTGAGTAGATGTGTTTGGATTCTTTTCCTGCCTCCTTACTACATCCCTAGAGAAGGGCTTATTTCAGCCGCTGTTCACAATGTTTAGTGATTTCACCACAATGAAAATCAGTGAAAGCTAAGGTCAGAGACTGCAATTCTTGGCTTCCTCACTCTTTCTACTTGCCCTATCAACTCTGTAAATGTGGACCATGGACCAGCAGCATCTACTAAATCTAGGAATCTATTATAAATAGAACACCTCAGGTATTCATTCCTAGGGAATCATACTCCTCATGGTAAGAAGAATATTAATCAATATCATAAGAAGCTTGAATAAAAGATGTAGGCACATTTGGTGGAGTGCACAACCTGCATGCATGAAGCCCTAGGTTTCATCCCTAGCACCAAATAAAACCAGACCCAGATGTGGTGTGCAGCATACCTATATTCCCAGCACTTGAAAAGTGGAAAAAGGAGGATCAATAGTTCAAGGTCATCCTTAGCAACATAGAAGCATGAGGCCCGCCTCTGCTATATGAGACTCTGACACAAAAGAAGTTTAAGAAGCACTGGGTTGGGTATCCTAGGACTACAGAATAGTAAAGAAGATGAAACTCATAGAACCTTGGAGAACACTGGTTACCATTTACATGCCTTCAGTAGCTACTCATTCAACTCCAGCTATTGGAGTTGTAATGTAACAGCCTAGGTATGTCAGATATTCTAACATAACATTTTATATAAAATACACAAATTAAAATATTAGCATCCAATAATCTTTAAATGCTTGGTAGAGAGAAATAAAATCAGTTATTGTTAAAATATTCATTTTATAGCTTCTAATGTCATCTAGTTTTTGTCAGATCACAGAGACTGTAGCTGCCTCTTGTTCCTCCAGAAATCTGGCCATGTCCATCCCTTGCCAAATCCCCTGTTTGAAAGAAATGACAGCTCTGCTGTGACAGATAAAGCACACAGATTTTAAAGGGAAAAATCAAACCCAGCTCCTCCCCCTTTGTAACAAGGCCAATTGACAGCCTTTCTCACCCAGTGCCTGGCTGGTTCATTAGCATCTAGATTTAGCCCCAGACTCAGTCATGGTGTCAAACTTGCTGCTGTCCCTAAGAAAACCTATAAAAGTAAGGGATTCTTTTGTTTCTGTAGAATTCAAGGTATTTTCTCTCCTTTCAGTACTCCTATCATGCCATTTGCTATATGTGGCAGATGTCTGCCCTAATGCAACCCCTTCCTGGACCTGAGTCTGCACTCTTCCTTCAGTGCCCTGTCACTCTTACTGCAGGGCCTCTCAGGTTTATTTGTTTCCACTTACTTTTTAATTAGTTCTTTAGGAATTTTATATAAAATTTTGATCATATTTATGCCCTTTCTCAACTCTTCCCAGATCCACCACCCCTTCCCTGCTCACCAAACTTTGTGTCCTCTTTATTGCTTTTTTATAAAGTCCATCAAGTCCAACTTATGCTGCCCATACATTCTTGGTACGTAGCCTTCCACTGAAGTGTAGTTGACCAGCAAGAGTCTATACTGACAGATACCTGACATTCCCTCTTCCAGAAGCTATATAAATTGCCAATATTTTCTTCATCTATAAGGTGTTTGGGGATGGTTCATACCTGCCTCCCCATTCCATCTTGGTATTTAGTTTGGCTGCAGTAATACAATGTCAAAACTGCTGTGATTTCGCATGCATAAAGTAACCTCAAATGTCATAGAAAATGCAAATGACCCAAGAAAGACAAAACAATCCTGAAAAATTTTAAAAATCAAAACTGCTAGTAGTTTCACCTCCAATCCTTCACAATAAACTACAGAGTTATGGTAGTAAGAACAGTAAGGGACTGGTATACAAATATGTCCATTGATCAATGGAATAAAAGTGAAGACCCAGACATAACTCCACACACATGACTTTTTTTTTTTACAAAATGAGCAACAATTGGAGAAAAGACATTTTTGACAAATGATGCCAGTCAAACTGAATATAAGAAGAATAAAATTAGTTTCTTATCTCTTATCCTGCACAAACTCAACTCCAAATAAATCAAAGACTTCAACGTAAGACCAAATATCCTGAATCTGATAAAAGAGAAAGTGGTACGAGAAAAGACTTTCTGTTCAGGACACTGATAACACAGAAATTAAAACCAACACTTTATAAACGGCACATCATGAAACGGTAAAAGCTTTTGTACAGCAAAGGATACCATCATTTGAATCAATATATCTTCTTTTGTTGTTGTTTGTTTTTATTGTTTCTTCTTTTATTTGAGACAGAGTTTCTCTGTGTAGTGGTGGCTGTCCTGGAACTTGCTTTGTAAATCATGCTGGCCTTGAACTCAGAGATCCACCTGCATCTGCCTCCCAAGTGAAGGGATAAAATTTGGACAACAATATGCCTAGCTTTATCCTGGGTTTTGATGATAAAGATCTCTATCTCCAATCAAAGCCTCATCATACTGCCTCTATATATATTCCTCCTGTATTTTTCTTAATGTCCTATCACTTCAAGGCCAAACAAACACACACACACACACACACACACACACACACACACACACACACACACAGAGAGAGAGAAAGAGAGAGAGAGAGACAGAGAGACAGAGAGAGAGAGAGAGAGAGAGAGAGAGGAGTTCAAGTGAGTCTTTTCTTAAGAAAGTTCATGCTTTTATGTGACTTCTGTTATAACAGTTTTTTTATGTTTTTAGCAACAGGGATGTTTTATTCAATCAAAACAGGTATCTCAACACTTAATGTATAGAACAAATGAAAGGAGAACTACATCTAGGTAAGATGATATCCAAAAATCTCCTACTCAGTTTCCTACATGTCATGTAGGACAAAGCAAAGACTCTACAGGACAAGACAGACATAGACCCTATAAGATAAGATGCTATAGGATAGTCTCTATACTGTAAAATAGTGCAGATCAAAATCATCACGAAATTCTAACCACACATGAAGAGATCAAATGGCTTATCCAAGGTTAAATGGAAATTTAGCAGTGATTGACTGGCCAAGAACTCCCCACAATTTGGCTTGTCAATAATGTCTGTCAGAGATAATAAGCACAGGTCCCCAGTGTCATCACCAGCATCTCAAGGAATCCCCCTAGACTTTTAGGGACCTTGACTCAGTTTAAACTGGGATTTGTGGCTTCAATGCAGAAAAGAATTTCAGTATTGCTGATTTATGAGTTAGAGTTTGGGTGAAATAAAGGTATTTTAATATAGGTTTAATCACAAAGTTTAAGATAAAAAGTGTTCAGAAAAAATATATGTACTGATATATTATTTATGATTTATTAAAGTTGCCTGGGAATTCAGAAAGCAAAATCAGCCACAAGCCATAGAAGCCAGGCACACACCTTTAATCCCAGCAGTCAGAAGCCAAGAGGTGGTGATACACCTTTAATCCTAAAACTCGGGATTAAGAGGTCTGTGAGTCCAAGGCCACCCAGATCTACACAAGATTGATCCAGTCCTAAAGAAAAACAGCTGACACAAATATCATCTCATGTGCCTTTAATTCCCGCACTAGCGTGGTATAAAAGATAGGAGCAGGGTCTTCAGCAGTCAGTATCAGGGGGTCATTCTCCAGCCACATTGAGGATAGGAAGACACTGAAGTCTCAAGATTGTCCAGCCACACTGAGGAGAGGAAACAGTAAGAGGTTTGGTGCAGCCAGGATCCCTTTTCAGTCTGAAGTGAAATAAGAGCTACTGCCCAGCTCCTTTGCTTTTCTGATTTTCAACTTGAAACTTGAACCCCAGTATCAGTCTCTGGATCATTCATATTTTGAGCAACAAATATATACTTGAGAACAAAAAATAAGACCTGATTGTGGGTGTGGGCTCCTCAAGATAAAGTCACAGCTCAATGATTTGTGTGTGTGTGTGTGTGTGTGTGTGTGTGTGTGTGTGTGTTGTTTTGTTTTGCTTTGCTTTGCTTTTTACAATAGATTTTTTTAAAGCATTTTAATGGTTGCTATCTTTAAAGTGTTGCTAAGAAACCTAAATGAGATCACAGGGTGGTTGCTGAGAGGCACCTGACAGGGCAACAATTGGTAAGATACCCAGGATGCAGGAAGCTAATCTTCACCGCAAATAAAGTTAATAGTCTTGTTTGCAATTCCAAAAAGATGTCTGTGGAAAAGAATGAAGCTCTCCCCAAGGTCACACCCACTCAGGCCTTAGGGTTGCTTCCTTGTTACTTTAACATAAAATATCTGTATATGAAAGGAATATTTGCTCTATGTCAGCAGCTTTTATAGTAAATGTTGTTGACTGGGCTGGATTACTTGAGTTTTCAGTTGAGAAGAGGCTTAAATCAGACTCCAGGAGGAATCCTTTTCCTTTTGATGTTCCTGTACTTTTCCCTAAGTTTCTGTCCTGCCTTGGGCTCACAGGCTGGTTCTCTAGCATATGCTTCCATCACTGGAGGATTCATTTATAGCGTCTCTGACAGGTACTGTTGCGGATTCTTTTATGGTATTATGCCTTCCCAGTGAAAAATCACTCCAAGCACTTAGAGATTAATAAAGGAGAATGCTTTAAAAATAGAACGCAACTGGCTCTGGCTGATGAGAAAAGAAGAACCAGCCCTGACCAAAAATCCCCCTCCGCATCTAGAGGTTTGAGCTTTAACATGGCATCCTTACATACACTTTTCTCTGTGGGATGCTTATGGCACCAAGTTATACTCGGAGCAATTAAATAAAAATGTTTCACAGAACCAGAATTTCCAAGGTTTGACTGTTTGAACAGCAGATTTAAAATGTAAAAATGCTGTCACAGTGCTCTTGAGACAGAACAATGCTGCCTTTCCAAGGCAGCTGATATCCTGGGTTATCCTGCCTGCCTGGCAGGACTATGCTCTTCCTAATGAAGCACAGAGCTTAATTAGTGGCTGTCTGCCAGGGTCATCTTCTCTGAACTGCCAGGCAGAGGCAATACACCTTTATCTGAATTTTACTTTTGTGTAACTTATTATTTTGGGACCAAATCCTTTCTGACATCACTTTATTACTTCTGTTTCCTTCTTCAGCTCAGCTGTCAGTGAGGAAGGACCCTTTATGACATTGGGCATTAATATGTGGGTGGGAACTGACAGAAAAATCTTGGAGTAGCTATAATTTTTCTGACATAGAGGACTCAAACCCACTCGATTATTTGAACCAATGCCTCACTGCATATGGATTAATTCTGATCATCTACTGGAAGAGACACTAAATTATTGTAGCTCCTCCCTTCTTGAATACAGTGAATTGGAGAACAAATTCCTCAGAAGACATGAAACCAAGATGGAAAGCATGGCATGGTATAAAGAGAAGAGGGAGGTTAAAAAAAGAAAAAAAATGAAAAAGAAAGGTGTGGGTGAGAGCTAAAAATGATTTTAAGATTACAGTACAGCGACAGGAGTTTGGTCTAGAGCTGAGCTGCTCACACCTTTATTTGCATGTAAATTACTGGGAATTCTTGTGAAAATGTTAACGCTTACTCATGAGGTCTAGGAGTTTGCTTTTGAAATAAGATCTCTGAGAATGGAGGGTGCTGGCCTGAGCACTACACCCAGGGTAATCAAAGAAAGGCAAGATGTTCCTGAGAACTTGTCCAGCTGCACTGTGCTTCTCAAAAGTCTGAGATCATGTTTACGTGTATACATATAAACACATTCCCTATTGTAGCAACATCTCATTTTTCATTAGTTTCTGTATTTGACTTTTGGAGAATAAAATTCATTAGGATTTCTTTGGTTTTTCTTACTTCTTCACAGCTCTTGGAGCCTTGGAATCACATGCCGTTACTCTCTGTGAGATAGTCATGCTTTCTTTTTAATGGAATTCTCTGAAATCACCTCCCACAACTGACTTGTACCTCTGTGATTCTGAACCACTGGACTGCTGTCACTTGCATGAATCACACTTCCTTTCAGCTTGAGGCTTTTGCAATTGTTTTTCCTTTGTGTTGTGAAGGCTTTTTTTTTCATACATCCCTGGTTGATTGATGTCTTCTCACCATCTTAGTATCAACTGAAATGTCACCTCCTCAGAGAGACCATCTATAGAAAGCAATGTCTCCCTTCCCTGGTCACATTCTAGTATATCGTTTTATATAACCTATAGTTATATGATTTTTGATTTGAATTTCAAGTCGACATTCTTCTATAATAATATAAATTCCTTGAGGACAAAAATGCTGTCATGTTCATTACTATTCTCCAACCCAGTATCTACAATGCATCTGACACACGGTAGGCGCTCATCCAATATTTTCTGGGAGATATTCCTCATTCATTAGAAACCAGCTCCTGGATTATCACTTGTTTTTATCACTTCTTCTAGCTGCCTGACCTCAGCATTCCTGGACATGGCTCATTCAACTCTGGCCTTGCCTTCCACAGCCTTTTAATTTACTTGACTTAACCAGTCAACTCATGTGCAAATACCTTGCATCTTTTCAAAACTAGGACAAATTTACTTACTTTTTTCAGAATTCTGATTTCAAGAATCTCTTCTTGGGTTCCTCTGTCCTGTTCTTCCAGCAAACTTTGGAACTTCTTCGGTAATTTCTCTGGTGGTGTTGGGAAGAAGGCAATACAGCCCCATGCTGCAGCCTATAGTATCCAAAATAATTATTTTATACATTTCCACTCAAAGAAGCTGGAGTCTCTGAGCTTGCCATAGAAAAGAATTCCAGGACGAGTTGTTGTGCATCAAAGTTATAATTTATTTTAAAAAATGTGGCATAGATTTTAAAGTAGGGGAACGACACTTAGGGAAAGAGCACTATAGTGTGGATATGGACTTTTAAGAAAGACAGAGATGCAGTTTTAATATTAAACATCTTAACAACAGCTACATATGTGTGGATTTTGTAGCTTCTGATTTTACTTTTCAAGGGGTTTCTAAGAAATAGCTTTAATTTTTTATCTCTGGCAAATGAAGCCACAGAGTGGTTACAGAGATGCAATGGATAGAATTAAATGCTGGGAAGAGAAAACCATAGTTCATAAAGTTTAAAGAAGTACTATGCTGTATCACCAGTGAGTTAGGCCACATGGTTTGATTATAAACAAAGTCCATAATCTTATTTGTGAGTGCTGTGCTTTCCTGGGGAGACATTACTCACTCCAGATCAAGCACCAAATGAAAGAACAAAGCATAGATTCTACCCAATTCCAATTTGTTGTACAAATGAGTCTCTTGGTTTTACCTATAGGAGTACAGGTCAGTGGTTACTCAGGTAACTCCAAAACAGCCTTATCACTAAAAAGCCTCCTCCAGTATGAATAATGACTTTCCCATAGCTACACAGATGATGTCCCTTTTAGTTAACCATCTACTCTCTATATACTCTAACACAAATGTCCAATCCTTTCAAAAAATTTCCTTACTTTTGAGAACTTCATGCATATATACAATGAAATATCATAATACTCCACATACTCCCCCCAACTCCCCTCCATAGCTCCCAACACTCCCCTTCCAATTTCATTTTTCTTTTGGATAACCAACAAAATCCAGTTAGTGCTGTCTATAATGTTCATTGGTATAGGACTGTGTACTAGAGCATAGGAAACCTACCCATGGCTATATTATATATAGACATAAAAGATTCTACCTCCCCAGCAACCATCTGCTACCTATAGCTACTCACTAAGGGGTAGGGACTGAGGATTACTTACTTCATCTATGTCATAATTTTGGTTGTCTTGGTCCTGTGTAGATCTTGTACAGGAAACCAGAGTTGCTGTGAGTTCATAACTGTGACTGCCATGTCCAAAAGATGGCATTTTATTGTAGTCTTCCCAATTCCCCAAATCTTATAGTCTTTTAGCCTCTTTCATGGCATTCTCTGTGCCTTGGTGGTAAAGGTATGCCTGATATAGATGTCCCATTTAGGTCTGAGCATATCATTTTTTATTCTCAGCACTGTGATTGGAATCTCTGCATACACTCAATTCCACTAAGAAATCTTTTTTGACCAAGGTTGAGAGCAGCTCAGGTCTATTGTTATAAGCACAAATACTTAGAAGGCAGTTTTGTAACAGGGCCCCAGACCTTAGCACAACTGACTCTATAGTGGAAGTGCCATTCAGGCTGCAAAATTTAGCATGTAGACAGCACCACATGCCAAACTCAAACAAAGACTTAATCCATCAAAGTCCATGTAGTTCTGGCAAAGCCACAAAATGTACTGACCTTGATTTTTAGCTTCTGTATTTCCACTTCTGGCTAACTATTCTTGTTAACTGAAGTATGTCAACCCAGGACATGGGTTTTGTGCTTAAAAGTTCACCCCGAGAAAGGCTCAGGACTACAAAGGATGCTGAGCACCCAGTGTAGTTGCCAGCTGCTAACAAAGACTTTCTACTGGCTTAAACCCAAGTCTGAGCAGTATTCTCTGGTGAATATCCCACAAAAATTTGACAGCATGAACACTTGGCAAAATAACAATAATAGATTGTACTAATGGTGGGTGGTCCACAACCTCCCTAGTCACTGGTGTTTGATTAGAATTACAGTATCAGGCATGAAATTCCCTCCTGTGGATCTGGCTTCAAATCCAATCAGAAAATTTCTCCATGATATGTACAATCTTTTGACATGATATCATCATACATACAGAATCAGGTTGCAAAAACAAACAAACACAAAACCAGATACTTTAAGTAAGCTTACAATTTTGTGTTGGGTTGCATTCATAGCTACCCCTGCTCATGTACGGCAGTTTAGATGTAACTGATAGGCCCTAAGAACCCCCTAAGAGGAGAAAAAAATTACAGACACCTGGGAACATGGTCCAGGAGAGGAAGGCTGAAAGTGAAGGTCTAAGGACTGTTCCCCCATCCTCTCCTGATCGTGTTGATGGTTTCTTTTGGGTAATTGAAGTTGTTCTGATTGGAGTAATAAGGGCTTTTGTACTTAGAAGACAGTTATCTACAACACTTCAGTTCTTTCTCTGGCTATTGTATTCTTTTCATCACTTCTTTTGCAATGTTCTCTAAGCCTTGGAGTGGGTGATATAGCAGTCTGGTTATTTTTTTCATTTGTGCTGAGAATTGGGCACTATGCCATAGCAACAGCATCTAGACTACACATAATTCTCTACTGTATCCACAACCCATAACCCGCCTCTGGAGTAGTCCTTAAATCCCCTTTTGTGAACATGCCATATTCCAAATCTTACTAATTCTGTAAGACACCCTAAGGGTAGTCTGATGTAATGAAACCTAGTTATAGAGGGTCAACAAGATCTCCGAAGGCCTACCAATGTCCATTAAAGCAAATGTTGATTGCTCTTGTGATTCAGCAGCTAAGAGAATACTAAATAGGTATCTGAAAATCCAATGTGGTATGAAAAGATTGTATGCCTTATATAAAGTATTTCCAAAAACAAAACAAAAATACTGCAATGTTGGTACAGTGGTGTAGATAGAAGGTACAATTGTAGGTTGCTTCTGTGTTTAATCTTCTATAATCTATCATTCCCCGTGAGTCATGCAGCTTCTTTATCCCCGGGAAGCTGTCATAGGGTAGAAACACTGCATTTCTCTCCTGAATACTCAGCTGGAACTGCTTCAGCACTGCTTGGTCTGGCCTGAAAAGATAATAATGCTGTCCTTAGAAGACAAATTTAAACAACAGTCAAGTTCTATGGAATTGGCAGGTTTACAGGGCCTAGGTTCAACTCTAAGGCAACAAATGGTTAGGTTTTGAACATGGTTCATTGTTACCTCAACATTCTTGTTTAAATTATCTTAGATAAAAAGAATATTGTCTCTATGTAGGCAATATTCATAGTGTATTTTGTTAGTTGGGTGTGTTGGCTATTTTGGTTTACAACTTGACTACATCTGGAATTACCTTAAATCAAAATGATTGTGTACATCTGTGAAGGATTTGTCTTAAATAAATCATTTGAAGTGAGAAAACCCACATGTAATCTAGACCTTTCCAAGTGGGAAGACCCACCTTTAATCTAAGCCACACCTTCTAGGGAACCATGAAAGTTAAACTTGCAGGGGACTTTTCTCAAAGGAAGAATTACCTGTTTTCTGCTCACAGGGCTGGGAGTGAGTATTGTTAATAACCTAGTGACCTGATAAATACATTCAGCAAAGTAGCAGATTGCAAAATTAACACACTAATATCAGTATCCTGTCTGCATACAAACTGCAACTATACTGAGAAAGAGATCAGGGAAAATGGAATACATAACAGCCTCAAAAAATAGAATATCATAGAATAAACATATCTCAGTATGTAAAATATTTACATAATAACAACACTGACCAGCATGGCAAGGATGGAATTTATAAAGATGGAATAGTGGTAGTCATGTTTTAATGGTAACGGACAGTTCAGTAATTGGACTGAAGGCCCACTCAACTGGAAGGAAATAATGCCTGGTACTAGGAACCTAGCCTACTAACCAGGATTAAGGAGATTATGAGTATTAGAAGATAGGGCACGACTGCCACTTTATTAGGCCAGCATAATTCATTACTACTTCCCTGGAGAAGGGGAAAGGGACAAGTAGCCCTAAACAATTTGGGAGCACTGGAGGGGGGGTGGAGAAAGAGGAGGGGAAAAGAGGTGAGGGGAGGAAAACATGAGGGATCAGGAAGATTGAGTCAGGGAATGAATAGAGGAGAGCAAAAAAAGAGACACATCAATAGAGGGAGCCATTATAGGTTTAAAGAGAAATCTGGCACTAGGGAATTGTATAGAGATTCACAAGGATGACCCCAACTAGGAATCTAAGTAATAGTGGAGAGGCTACCTTAAATGCCTTTCCCCTGTAATGAGATTGATGAGATTAAATGCCATCATTGAGCCTTTACCCAGCAGCTGATGGAAGCAGAAGCAGAGACCTACAGGTAAGCACTGAGATGAACTCCTAGAATCCAGTTGCAAAGAGGAAGGAGTGATGAACAAAGGGGTCAAGATCATGCTGGGGAAACCCACAGAAACAGCTGACCTGAGCAAGTGGTAGCACACAACCCCAGTCTGACAGCTGGGGAACCAACATAGGACCAAACCAGACCTCCTGAACATTCGCTTTGAATATTTAGATGTGTGTTTCATTTAGAATACCCAGAGAGATTAGGAAAGCAGCAAAGGCCAAAAGGAGAAGGGAATCTTTTAAGGGAACAAACATAGAATGCAATGCAGTGATATAAAAGAGGAAAAAAGGAATAATATAACAGGAAAGAAACAATGAGGTTAGAGAGACAAGGAAAGGGTAGAAGAAGGAATATGGGGAGTATGAAAAAGCCACATGGAAAGCTACTTACTGGAGCAGCTTCCTAAAATATATATAAATATCTTTAAATGGACTTACTCTATAATAGGGTATAATACCCCAACTAGACACCAAAATCCAGCAAATAAAAACCACAGTGTCAGGAATGAGTTACCTCTTTTTGAGTTTTTGCTCATAGACACCCAAATATTACAGGATATTACCAATATTCTTTGTTATCCTCCAGAACTTGAAAGTGAGTCTCTATGTCTCTATTGCTTTAGATATCACATACTTGAATCATAGAACATGGAAAAGCCAAGCTAGTACTTACCCTTGAAACTTCATCCCAGAGAGAGTATGGATAAGAAGACAAAAAAAAGGAGAGAGAGAGAGAGATAAAAAATGAGAGAGAGAGAGAGAATTCATATTCATTTATATGGGCTGCCATCAGAAGGTGTAGTACAGATTTAGGTTGGATCTTCTGACCTCAAATGATCCAGATTTAGGGTGGGTCTTGGATTTTTGTTAATTCCAGATATAGTCAAGTTGACAAACAAGATTAGCCATCAGAAATAGATAATGAAAATGTAGCACATTTATACAATGTAATGTTATTCAGCTGTTAAGAAAAATTAAATAATGAATTTGAAGGTAAATGAATGGAACTAGACACAATCACCCTGATTGAAGTAACTTAGACTAAGAATTATAAGCATTACATGATTTCCTTATATCTTATATGTGGATTTTATTTATTTATTTTTGGTTTTTAAACATCAGAAATATGTGTTTCATTTAGAATATTCATAGAGGTTAGGTAGCTCTTAAGGGACCAGGGAGGAGGAGGAGATCTTCTAAGGAAAAGGAAATAGAATACAGTGTTGTAAATGTATAAAGGGAAAAATTAGAATAGGAAGGTAAATGGGGAAGGAGTTTGGAGGTATGGTAGAAGAAATAACATTAAAGGTCTTTTGAAAAGCTATCTGAATGCCTACTACTATAGAAGAATCCATATGTGTTTGTAATTTTGTGTATATATATATATATATATGGAATTTTTCACACACACACACACACACATATATATATACATATATATGTGAAATTTAAATGGAGTTATCATATAATGGAGATAATGACACAATTATATAGCATATGCTACCAAATAAAACCCCTAGTACCAGAAATAGGTTACATCTTTTTTTTTTCAGTCATTGGCCAAATGGCTCTGATAGATACCTCCAAAAGCTACTGTCAATGCTGTTAGTTGTCCTCCATAATCTAATGGTTATGGTGAGTCCCTATTGCTGACAACACCAGTTATGTCAATGAACATGAAGAAATCAAGCTGGTGCTCAACTAGAATCTCCACCCCTACTAATGTTCATGGTGCTGGACTGAATGTTGCATGCTAGTAGAAGAGAAAAGTGATTATCAATATCTCCCAGCTACAAACCCTGCAACCCACATCAGCTACTTTTCTGAAGGATATGCTGGAGTGATAGTGGCACAAATGTTATGGGGTAACTAACAACTTTTTAGTTGGATTTAAATCCCACTCCATCAGATGGAACCTATACCTGACACTGTTATTGAGGTAAAAAACCTGAAACTAGATAGGTCATGGGCCCTAGGAGGAAGCCTACTGTTATTATTCTACTCAATGAACATAGCAATAAAATGACCCCTAATGACATATTGCTATACTTATAGATCAGTGCATTGCTGAACCCTTGTCAGAGAAGCTGTTTCTTACAAAAGATGGTTATTAACACAGGGGTACACAACTAGACATGTAGAGAGTGAGAGATTTTTGAGCATTCACCCCTAAATGGGATTTTAATAATCACACTACTCCCCTCAAGGCTCAGAGATCTATTCAGAAGAGGAACTAAAAATATTAAAAGAGACAAAAGTAGTATACAACTCCAAGGAAAACACATTCTAGATACAATAGAACTAGTACATATGTAAATTCACAGAAGCTATGACTGACACATGCATGAAAACTGCATAAGTTCAAATCAGACAAAATTCAAGCACAGGGAAGAAAAGTAGGTTTAAAGTCCTAACCCTAACTAAGAAGCTATTTGCAATTGATAGATTCTGGGAGAGTGAAGTCCGTTTTATTTAATAGAATGACACTGGGCATATTAACCATGTCACAGGGTAGGCCTCATGCTCAGGAACAGGTGGTCAATGCAAAACAGATTCCATGTTCTTTTGAGGGCCTTTTTGGTTTGTTTTTATGTACTTTTCTTTTTGTTTTAGTTTTGTGTTGTTATGTTTTAAGACAAAGAATATGAAGTTTGGTGTGTAGGGACGAGGGATGTGGTAGCAGCCAAGGGAGAGGAAAGAATATGATCAAGATATACTGTATAAAAAATTAAGGATGCATTTTACAATTAATTAAAACAAAGCAGTCACTAATGACTCAATCCTAATGTCTTATTGCTATACTCACAGACCAGTGCATCCCTCAACTTTCTTCAGAGATGATGTTGGGGATCATCACTATCCTTACAACCTCAGGGCTCTGAGATAGAAAATTACTGCCTCTCAAGAAATAAACAAAATGTTCAGCAGAACATTCCAAGGTACAGGCTTGCGGTTTCACAGCCAGTTAAAGAATAGCTCAGGGCTATCTTTCCTGCTTCAGTTTAATAGCCAGCTAAAGAGTAGCTAACCAGCTCAGGGCTATCTCTCCTGCTGCAATTTACAGCCAATTATAGGTTAGCTAAACAACTCAGGGCATTCCTTCTACTGACCTTCTCACTCTGCCTACGTGTCAGTGCCCATACCCTGGCTATGTGCAAACCCTGCACACATCCTGCCCATGGTCCTATATAAGCCTCCCCAGAGAAAATAAAATTTGTCAGCTTGAACAGAATAATGTTTTACTGTCCATTCTTTGTATCCCTTGCTTGCTGTTCATTCTTTGTATCCCTCGCTCCCCCATCCACTTCTGGGTGTTCCCCAGTTGGTCCTTGACTGCCCGGCAGGTTGGGGCAGAGAAGAGATCTCAGATAACACAGAGAGCCTCAAAATGGTCAACATGTAGATAAATAAGAACGTGTGCTATGTTCAACCATAAATGAGCTATACATATCATACCCCTCCTTGAAAGGTTTTGAGGTTTTTTTTTGGATGATGGTAAAGAAAGATTGTAATATCTGGGGGTAGGAAATAACTTCAAGAAATTAGTGTTTTCTAGGCACAACAGGACAGTTGCACATATGAACTCACAGACATTATAGGTTGCCTAGATCTGTGCTATCTCAAATTAGACAAAAATCCCACCATGATATGGAAAAGTGAGAATGAAATCCTCAACTAGCTAAGGTGCTATTGACATTCCATAGCTCTTGGGAGATGGAGAATCAATTTTCTTTAATAGTGTGACTCCTGATAGGTCAACTGCACTACAGTGCATCCCCTTCTCTTAAGGGTATTTGGACAATGGGAGGTTGTCTCAATGGATTTTTTAAAAAGAAATAAAATAAGCACAAATTTGAATGACTAAGGTAACAGTAGAGAAAAAGATCTGGAAGGAATTAAAGGGATGAATATGGTCAAAATATATTATATGAAATTCTCAAAAAATCAATAAAAATAATATTTAAAAATCCAGACATTGTTTACAGCTAAAATCAAAACTCACCTATAACTCTTTGTATAACAATCCATATTCAATCTACTACCAAGTTATGCTTTCTATCATTTATTTATTTATTTAATAGTTAGTTGGTTAGTTATTTTAAATCCTGACCATAGTTTTCTTCTCCATCTCCTCCCAGCTCCTCTACCCACTTCCCTTCTGCACCCCCTATCCAGTCCTCCTTGTCTCTATTTAGAAAGAGGTAGACCTCCCATGGATATCAACAAAACATGGCATAAAGACAAAACATGACATATCAAGTTGTAGTAAGATGTAGTACCTCTCTATGTATTAAGGATGGGCAAAGCAACCCAGTATGAGAAATAGGGTCCCAAAAGCCAGCTCAATCATTAAGGACAGGCCCAGATCCCATTTTTAGGAGTTCTACAAGAAGACCAAACTACACAAGTGTCATAGTATTCAGAGGGCCTAGGTCAGTCCAATTCAGTCTCCCTGGCTGCTGGTTTAGTATCTGTACACTCCTATGAGTCCAGGTTTATTGAGTCTATGTGAGTGTGTGTGTGTGTGTGTTTGTGTGTGTGTGTGTGTGTGTGTGTATGATGTTCTGGACTCCTCTTACTCCTATAATCCTTCATCCCTCTCTTAAGCAGAATTCCCTGAGTTCAGCCTAATGTTTGCCTGGGGTTCTCTGCATGTATTTTCATCTGTTTCTGGATAAAGCCTCTCTGATAACTATTAAGCTAGGCAGTAATCTATGAATATAGCAGAATATTATTAGGCACTATATACATTGACTTTTTTTGTCCGGTCATGTTTTGTTCTATCCTAGGTATTTGGGCCATGCAGCCTCTGGGTCTTGGTGTTCTAAGCAGTGTTAGGGGTGAGCTTACTTTCATGGCATGGGTCTCAGGCTGGACCAGTCATTGGCTGTCCACTCCCACAATCTCTGTGCTATCCTTACCTTAGTACATCCTGTAAGCAGGAGAGACTGTAGGCCTAATGTTATAAGGCTGGGTTGCTGTCCCAATCCCTCCACTGGAAGACTTGCCTGGTCACAAAAGTCAACCAGTTCAGGCTACATTTCCTTAGCTGCTAGGAGTCTTAGCTGGAGCCATCCTTGTAGATTCGTAGGAGTTTCCCTTGCACCAGGTTTCCACCTGACCCTGAAATGCTTCCCCATTCCAGCCAGCTCTTTCAGTACTCTCCCTCTACCACACCCCCACCTGATCTCTCCTATCCCCTTCCCTGCCTGACCCCAGTCCTACATATCCCTCAACTGAAGAATGGATAAAAAATGGTACATTTACATAATGGATTATTACTCAGCTGTTAAAAACAATGACATCATAAAATTTGCAGGCAAATGGATGGAACTAGGAAAAGAATCATCTTGAGTGAGGTAACCAGACCCTGAAAGACAAACATGGAATGTACTTACTCATAAGTGGATATTGGCTGTAAAGTAAAGGATAACTAGGCTACATTTCACAGACCGAGACAGGCTAGATCTTAAGCCTTATTTTATTTTTTTTTACTTCTGTCCACACATGTAGTGGGATATTCACTGTGTCTGCTTCTGTGGCACTGACCACACCCATTGAGGGGTGGAGCCAGGGGCGGAAGTGACCTGTGGAGCTTAGTCTCGGGAGGAGGCGGAGAAAGGACTTTTCTGGCGGGACACGGAGAGAGGAGCATCCAGTTTTAACTGCTGTGTTCATCTGTCTGTGTTGTGAGTTGTTTCTCCCTTAATAAACATCTATTCGACCTATTTGTTTATCCTGACCCTTATTGAACCGCAATATCTGGTGTCAGAAGTGGGATGCAACACACACATTCATTATCCTTTTAATCCAATTCACCACAAGCTATCTTGTCATATTTCTACATCAGCTTCAACCTCTGATTTCCATTTCAATTTATTTATCAGACTGTGTCTTGATGGTATTTTAGAAATGTGCATTAGGTAAACATCTCTATAGTTTGAAACTCTTCAATTTTCTCACTTCTTTTCTTGCTCTCAGACTTTATCCAAACCCTTTTTGTTGTTGTTGTTAAAACATTTTATTCTACTTATTTGCATATGTTCCTGTGCTATCGTTTCTTTTGGATTTCAGAGAACAACTGACAGGAACTGGTTTTCTCCTCCCACCATGTGAGCCCCTAAGATTGCGTTTTAGTTCATCATGCTTAGCAGTATCTACTTAGCCATCTTGACAGCTCTAAGTCTAAATTTTCTTTCTATGACTTTCAAAAGTTTACATGACCTAAATTCTGTCAAATCTGTCTCCTACCACTTTCCCATTACCTCTCAGGTTCCAGCCTTTTGTACTTCTATTACCTAAGACAACAAAAAATAGTCTAATTGTTTAAATTTGTGTATAGATTTGTATTTTCTAATCATGGAATGTTTTCCCATGTCTTTTACATGGCTGACTAGATTTGGGACTTTAAACGTCATTTAGAAATGTCATATTACAGCTTTAAAAAACATAACTTCTCTTTTATTGTACTTATCCATGTTTACAGTCGCGTTGTTATTTACCTTATTTCTTTGTCTATTGAATAGCAATGAGTTCACAGACTGTATCCATCATGTCCACTTAAACAGTATCAGTACTTAGTATACTGTGGCTGACAGTACAAACTTAAATTTATGAATGTGTAAGAATAAATACCAATGCATGTAACAAATTTGGGTGAGCTTATTAACAATCTTTCACTTATATTTCTAGAGGTTGGAGTGCCAAAGATTAAGATGAGGAAAATTTATTGTCTGATGAGAGTTTACTTTCTGGCTTTCTCCTGATGAGACATTGAAAAACATGTTTTGGGTTGTATTATAAAGGCTCATGTCTTTTCACAATATTTCTAATCTTATGATCAAATCAATTTCCAAAGGTTTCCCCTTTCAGATACCATGACCTTCAAAACTAGGATTTCAATATGTGAATTTTGAGGCATGAATATTCAGACCATAAAAATATCCAATTCAGGATAATATAATTAGCTGTTATGTGCTTTATTTTAATGAAGTGGTACCTATGTCTTTCTTTTTGTCATCAGTAGTATCTATTATTGGCTATTTATGTACCTGATATAACCAAGCTAGATTAGGAGACCTAAGAAATTGGTGACGCTAACTAGCCTATCAGTTATAGCTTCATTTGCAGTATGGTATGTTTAAATTCTTGTGGGACTCTTAGAATGATGGCATATTTGAGAATAAAAAGGTAAGATGTTGTTATTTGATCCTGTGTTTGGGGGAGACATAAACATATGTCTAGTCACCCAAGATATGAAATTGATAATAGACAAAAGTACAGATACAACCATAGTCCACTTTGGTGAACCAATGAGTTTTATTGGGGTTGCTTAAAGAAACTTGGGTGGGGGTGTTACTTACATGAGCAGACATCTGCCATCACAAAAAGCATATTCTGTCATGGGTGACAGTTCATAAAAGTTGGAAACTTGGGGCACACTGCACCATATGCAAGCACCTTAACAGTTTGGAGGATGGCTTTTCCAGTGGCTCAGATGGTCTGAGCCTCTTCCAAGCATTTTGGCTGCTCTCTGCTTCTTTCATGCATCTTGGTTGGTTTGTTTTTCTTTGATGCTGTTCCTTCTGAGCCTCTTCTAAGCATCTCAGCTTATATGAAAGTGCCTCTCAACAATCTTTAATGCTTATATACTCTTGAGGGAGGAAAGGGCCTATTAAATCTGGTCAGTTTCGTGGACTTCCTGAAGATATTTTTGTTCTTTCTGTTCCATCCTAACGAGTTTTCTTGCAAGATGGGCTGATCCTCTTAGAGCATTCTGTTGTTTCACCTCCTTGTAAACATCCTATTCTAAAACACCCTGTTGTTTCACTTTCCTTTCACATTGTATATCTTAAGAAGTTTCTCTCAAAAATGATGGAAAGTTTTAATCTTGAATGAAACTGCTACTTAACACATGTATGGGAGTTTTGTTTTTTAAATTGTTTTCTGGGAGAGAGACAGGGAGTACTCAGTGCGCAGGGGAGGGGGGGGAATGGAATCTTGAAATTGCAGGCAAATTGATGGAACTAGAAGAAACCATCCTGAGTGAGGTAACCCAGTCACAGAAAGAGGAACATGGTATTTACTCACTCATATAGACATAGAACAAAGGTTTACCAGCCTACAATCCAGGTGTATGGGAGGGAGGGAGGAAGAGGGAACTGTGATTTACATGTAAAATAAGATTGTTTCTAATTTAAATAAAATTCATTAAAACATTTTTTTTTTCTGGGAGATAAATGCCATAGAGTAGCTCAAACAGGAGTGGAAGAATGGTGATAGGTAAATGAGGGTTCATTAAACTGTTTGTTTTTATTCATCTGAAAGTTCATGTAAAAATGTCTGAAAGAACCTGGTGAAAGCTATTGATCATATCCCTTAAATGTTACCTGGCCTCACCATCCTTGTGTTTATATCCAATTTATAAATGTTTTTAACTAAAAATTATTAGTTCTTTGATAATTTCATGAAACATGCTTTGATCATATTCATTGCCTTCTGAACTCCACCTAGAGCCATCCATCTTTGCCATATTCATTCATCAAGTCAAATCTGTGCTGCTAATATGTTCTTGGATTTGTGGCCTTCCATTGTAACATGGCCAACTTATCAGGAGACATACTCTTAAAGAAAATGGAACTTCCTCTCCCCCATCTGTCATTGCCAATAATTCTTCAGCTATGGGTGGAATTTGAAGCCTGTCTCCCCTCCTCATCTTGAGATTTTGTTTGATTTGAGGCTATGCATAGTCACAATTTCTGTGAGTTTATATCTATCCTTGTATCCACAGGGTATTGTATTCATCCACTGACTCTGGATCTTACAGTCATTCTTCCCTCTCTTCTGCAATGTATCTGACCTTTTGGAGGAGGGGATGTTATACAGATGTCTCATCTAGGACTAATATTACACAGTATCTTTGAGCCTTGGCTAGTTGTTGGTCTCTGTGTTAATCATCATCTACTGCAAATGGGAGTTTCTCTGAAGAGGGTTAAGAGATACATTAATCTGGGGCTACAATGATTAGTTATTAAGAATGGTTTAATACTATGTCCTTTTAGGAAAATAACAGTAGGAGGGTTTCCCCTAGTACCTGTGACATGTTTAACCACAGGTTCTTGAACCTACATAGGTGCCAGGTATGGTGTTCATCCTGTGGAGTGGGACTAAAATGCAATCAGAAAGTTGTTGGTTACTCCCATAATGTTTGTATCATTACTGTACCAGTGAATATGTCTTGCCAGGCCAGTCATTATTGTAAATCACAGAGATTAAAGCTGGGTAAGATTGATGATTACTTTGCTCTTCTAATAGCAGGCATGAATAGCACCTTCTAGCATTACAAAAGCTAGCCAGTAGGATGAAGCATTCAAATCAGTAACAGCTTGATAGTTCCCTGTTCTGTGACTTAAGTACATGATGTCTTTAGCAGTTGAGTTTTGTTGTCATGTTCTGGAGACTAACCAAGAGCTTTCTGTCTCTTGGGAAGAGTGGGGTATTAAAATCATACGCTAACACTTTACTGGGGCCAATTTGTGGTTTTAGATGTAACTGTTTATTTTATGAATTTGAGTAGCCCTCTGTTTGGTGCATATATATTTATGATTATAATATGTTGTTGATGAATTTTTCCTTTAATGAATATGAAATAACCCACCTTATCTCTTAAGACATGTTTTTCTTTGAAATCTTTTTTTTCCAGTTATTAGAATAGCTACACTTGTTTGTCTCTAAGTTTCACTTACTTGGATTAATCTTCTACATCCTTCTATCTTAAAGTGGTAAGATAGCATTGGTGGTGAGGTCTATTTCTTGGAGGTAGTAAAAACATAAATTTTGTTTTCCAATAAAATCTGTTAGTCATGGTCTTTTCATTAAGGGAATTAAGGTATTAATATTATTATTAGTGGAATATATGTATTTATTCATACTATTTAAATTCTGGTGGGGGTTCTTGGATCTCTTTTGATGACCTGTTCTAATACTGTTGATTTTTTTTCCTTTTGAGTCCCTGGTTGTATCTACCCTTCTCTTACAGTTGAAGTACTCCTTTGAAGAGCTGGCTTAGTAGTCATAAAATCCTTCTATCCATTTTTGTCATATTATTTCTCTTTCAATTTTAATAAACAATTTCATTGGGTATGTAATGTGTTCTGACAGCTGTGGTCTTTCAGGAGTTGGAATGTATCTTTCCAGGCTCCTCTGAACTTAAAGGTTTCTGGTTTTATTGTAATAGACCTGTCTTTGTAAATGACTTGCCCTTTCTCTCTTGCAGCTTTTGATACCCTTCCTCTATTTTGTGTTTTTGTTGTTATCTACAATATTTTGTAGAGAAATTTTTTCCTGGTTTTATCTATTTTTGTGATCTGTAAGCTCTGCATGCCTGAATATGTTAGGTATCTCTTTCTTCAGGTTTAGGAAAATGTATGGTTTCACTGGACATGTCCTCTATGACTTTGTCATGGTTTTCTTTTCCTTCTTATATGACCATAATTTGGAAGTTATGTCTTTTCATCGTATCTCAAAACTTCTGCATGTTTTGTTTATAGATTTTAAAACCTTCTCTTTGATCTTTACTGAGTTATCTAATTCCTCTACTTTATTTTCTGTCAAGGGCCTTCTGTTTTTGACATGATCCAATCTGTTGATGAAGTTTTCCACTAAGGCTTTTGATTGGCATATTGAGTATTTCATTACTAGCATCATCTTGGTTAGGTTTTCTTATTAAAAATTCCTTTTTCTTGACTTAGATTGACTTTCTTTTTAAAATTTACTTGTTTGTCTTTGTCTTCTTTGAGTTGTTTGACCATCTGTTATAAACATTCTTTTTAGTTATTTGAAAATTCTTCAACAGGAGCTATTAAGATAGAGTTTGTATTTGGGGGAGGAGACAAGCTACTTATGGATGTGAAGTTTGTGCACACTCGTGTGTGTGTGTGTGTGTGTGTGTGTGTGTGTGTGTGTGTGTGGTTGTTGTTGTTGTTATTGTTTTTTATTTCTCCATGAGGGTTTGCACATCTGGAGTTTGTTGGTTGAGACTTTCTTGCTTGCTTGCTTTTGATCAACTCACCTTTCTTCTTTCAGCAGGGGTGTTTACAATACACATAAGGGACCTAATTCATTGCAGGGTTGGAATATAGCTTTCCTCTGTTTGTCTAGTATTGGGGCTATGGCTATTATCTCAGGCCTTCTACTTGCTATCTACAGTCTAGTGGTTCTAGCAGAGCAGAGCTTAGAATAAGTTTCTTCTAACAGTATGAACTGGCCCTCGGTCTCAGAGCCAAATAGAATATTGGGGAGGGGGTTACAGACAGCTAGCTTGAATGATCCTGGTATGACTGAAAGTTAGGGTGTCCTGGGTCTTTGCACTGTATATATTGGTTGAAGAATTCCTTGTGGGGAGCAGGTGGAGGACTTTCAAGTCCCAAAAGGGGGAAGAGAGACTAGGAGGAGGTCACAGTCCTTGTTAGCAGCTGTGGGGTCATCAGGATGGTAGAAGCCTATGCTGGATGTGCAGGCAGCTTATCTGTGTCTCTATAGTATGTGGATTGGGCAAAGGGTCCCAGTTGTGGAGGGGTCTGGGATCTAGTGAGACCTAAAGGGAAGTCAGGCACCCTAGCAAGAAAATGGGGTGACTGTAGGGGGGAGTGAAGGCACCTCACTTATGTGTCCATGCCATATGAGTGAGCTAGAAGTTCCCTCAATATTGGGGAAAGATGTGGAATCTCATCAATGGAGGGAGGGAGAAAGGCCAGAAGGAGGTTGCAAAATGTTTTATCTTTTTGGCTGAGAACCTTGCTTTTAATGGCTGAGCCATCTCTCCAGCCCAAAATATTGTTTTATAAACAGAGCATAGCTTCATGTCACTAATAGTAGTACTATAATAATAGTTTAGAGGTTTTGCACTTATTTGTTTGTTAATTTTTTATTAAAATGGGCTCTTAACATGTAGCCCTAGCTGGATTATAGCTATACAGACTGTGCTTGTCTCAAAATTGTGGCATTCTGTTTCTTCTTCTCAAGTGCTGGAATACAGGTGTGTGCTACCATTTTTTCTTCTACTGCATTTCATGCACTATCCAAAGTCAGGGTTTGAGGTGTACTTCCTCACCCTCAATTCCATTCAGCCACACACATGCATGTAAGTGCGTATGTGCGCAAGCTCTCGCTTTCTTTCTTTCACACACAAACAATAACAATGAAATGAAAACTAAAAACAATCAGTTGGTCATCTTATGTGCCAGTCAGTGTTATAGAAAATACTAAGGTCAGAAGCTTATTGTTACTTCTTCAGAAATGTTGAAGACTAGAGAAAAACTTTATAATTCCAGTTTAATTACTAGATAAAAAAAACATACATACATCCAGCACATTCATTTGCTAGGGCTGACATAACCAAAGAACCACAGATTGTATGGCTTATCAGAACATAAATTTCTTATAATTTTGAAAGTCACAAGTTTGAGTTCAAAGTTGACTTTGGTTTCTTCTGGCTTCTCCTGGACTTATAAATAAGTTTCCACATGATCTTCACCCTCTATCAGTCTCTGTGCAAATTCCTCTTCATAAGGTCATTGGATATATTGGATAAAGACCCACCCTAATGGTTTCATTTTAACCTATTTATGCCCTTAAAGACCTTACATCCTAATACAGTTTACAATTTTAAGAGTTTGGACTCCAACCCAACATTCTATCAGAAGACACAATTTTATCTATAACAACCAGTAAATAACAATGATCCCTCTCAACTGACAACATCAAGTGAGAGTGAAACAGAGCTTAGGTCTGGTGGTATTCCAGGTAAACTTCCAACAGGTAGCATAGTCATTTACAACTCTTAGAGAATCATAGTCATTTCAATGAACTGGCAGACAAGCTGGTTGGCAAGGAAGCCATATCCAAGACACAATACAAATGAAGACCCACGGGTGAGAAAGTAATGAGACATGGTAGAATCACTGGTACCTGGACTATCAGACTTGGGAGGAACTTGATAGGTTATCCAAGCCAAGCCCCCATTTAATTTAGGAATCCCAGGCAAAGGGCAATTGAGCTTCTGTTTGTATACCTCTGGTGCCTGGATATCAAATCTTTAGGCTTCAGCCAACTGTGTGAGACCTGAACAGTGACTTGGAAAAAATGAATAGTTTACTAAGAAGACGTCCAAAAGTCTATGTATGTAACATGCTAGTGATGGCCTCATGACAATATCCTCCAGGAACTTCTTACTGATATCACACTTCAAATTCTATCTTGCTGCAGCTGCAACCTGTGTTTGCAATTCTAATACAGCCCGAATTGCCCCACAAGTCAGGAGCCCTGGAGTCTTGTATTTTTGTGTTACTTTGGGCAGAGATGTCTTTCAATCTTCGTTGTACATGCATGTAACAGAGTGGGGGTAATTAAAACTCCATTTTGTTCACCTCATAGAGTTATTCGGAAGATTATACAGAATAATGGGTGTGATTGGAGCTGACAACCTCAACCCTCAGCAGATGTAAAAGGGCAGGCCTAGGTTTTCTTGCCCAGAGTTGGCATCATGAAAAGATGGGCAGTTTCTGTTGATAAACGTTTTTCTCATTCTCAGCCAAATAATCAAGTGGGAAATTCATCCATCTTTTACACTACCTCCTATATTCCTGAAGATACAAGGGAGACAACTGGAATGGTGTGTGTGTGTGTGTGTGTGTGTGTGTGTGTGTGTGTGTGTGTGTGTGTGTGTGTGTGTGGGAGAGAGAGAGAGAGAGAGAGAGAGAGAGAGAGAGAGAGAGAGAGGGAGGGAGGGAGGGAGGGAGGGAGGGGAGAGAGAGAGAGAGAGAGAGAGAGAGAGAGAGAGAGAGAGAGAGAGAGAGAGAGAGAGCTCACAGTGTGAGCTGAAAGAAGTTTGGAAAGCTGCCTCAGAGGGTAAAATCAGAGCTTTTTTTTTTTTTTTTTTTTGTGACCATATACAGGTTCCTTCCCTATTGCAAACATCCTTTTATTTTTCTCTACAATGGAAATAATAATGCTTGCTTTTCCATGGTTATTCTGAAAAGTGAAAGTAATGCAGATAAAAGCTCAAGAGATTAGACGCTAGAGAGGGCACCAGAAAAAAATACAGAGAGAAAGCTTGGGGGAGAGGCATGAAAACTCACTGTCATGTTTTCACTGGGCTGGATCTTAATATTTAAAGACTGTCCCAACACCTTTTGCAACTTTGGAGAAGACTTTCCGCTGAGTCGACATAATTGGGAAGCCCCACAATAAACTGCATAGAAATCGAGAGCGCCAGGAGGGCAGGCAGGGGTGGTAGCTGCCTTACCCTTGGTGGAGGTTATTCCCCCTATATTCTCGCCTGCATCCAACCCCTCAGTTTGCAAGCCTTGGAGGAAGACAAAGGCGGCTCACTGGGACCCCCTCCCCCAGTTGCGTGTTTCCTTCCTGTCAAGCCCCCTGGGAAGCTGCGGGTGGAGAAGCTCAGCCCGCACGCTGCCAAGAAACAACCTAACCGAAGGCTAGGTCAGGCTGAGGGGATTCGGCTGTAGAGCCGTGGAGGAAGGGAGGCGGAGGGGGCGCTGGGGCTCTCGCTTCCTCCAGTCCTGCCCTCCCTCCCAGTCAGCCCGCGACAACCCGCGCCAGCCACCCGGCCTCACAGAAGCTGGACTTCGTGGACACCATGCAGTGGATTAGAGGAGGATCGGGAATGGTGAGTGCACGTAGCTCTAGTTTTCCCTGCATGAGCCCTAATCCTCCAATCTGATCACCAATCCCTTGAATTAACCTCCACACCAGGAGCCCCCATACCTCTGCCCACCGCCCTCTCCACTGTCCTTCAGACATCAGTGAGCTTCCTGTAGCCATTTTAGGAGTCTGTGCTTGCCTGTCAAACCAGTAAAGACCCCTCCCATCCCCCCCCCACCTTAGGCATCTCTGTCGCCCTCCTAGACTGGGGTAGGCTCAGGCTGGGGGATAGATCAAGTGACCGGGAGCATCCCAGGTAACACCTGGGATGCCAGAGAGGCAAGGGTCTGACATAGGGCTCTCTTTGAAAGCAGTGAAGCTCGCAGGACGCAAGCAGGCTGGCAAGGATTGAGGGGAGCACCCACAAAGCCAAAAATTATAGAGTCTTGTAGGAAAGCTGCATGACCTCCTTAACTAGGCTGTGTGTACCTGTCACCCCTAGCCAGCTCTAGGGCCCAGAACCACCCAGGTGGAAGCTATCTGAGAAAGACCTGCAAAGATTCCTTGCCTGGGATGGTCTCACCCAGTCCACATTTAGGGCTTTGTCAAGGAGAGATGGCTACAGAAAACCTTGTCCTCTAAATGGGAATTCAACTAGCAGACCCCCACCAATGCAAGGAGGGTGCGCTTTTGTTTGTATGTTTGGGGGTGTGTTTAGTATCATCTTCAGTTCATTTTATGCCATGGTGATCCCTTTTATACCTGGAGACCTTGAAATGACTTCCCATTGCAGAGAGGAAGTGGTGCCTGGAGCTTGATGCTTCTCTGAATCAGCCAGGGACAGTCCAAGTCTGGTTGGGGGGACTGGGGAGGGGAGGGCCACAATGACTTTGTAGTCAGTACGGACAGGGACAGGAATATTGGAGGGCAGTTGGGTTGGGTCAGCAAGTGCTGATGCCAGTGTCAGCACATACTTCTGCACTACCACCCACAATCTGCAGCAAAAGCAAGAGAGACTGAAACATTGGGGGGTGGGGGGGAAATGATATTAAACTCTTTTTTTGTTTCCATTTTAAAGGGAAGGAGAGAATCTGGTGTGGGCTAGGAATGTATGCAAAGAAGCAAAGGAACTCCCTTTTTTCCCTTCCTGGGTGTTTTCTCAGGCTTTCTGTTTTAGTAGTTCTTAAAAGCAGCTAGTTTATATCATTAAATACAAGGGCTTACCTAGCTTCTTTCCCCAGAACTCTCTCCTTCCCTGGGGACCCAGGGCTAAATCAAATGTTTGTAGAATCAGTAAAAGTGAGAGCAGGCAAAGACATTAGAGTGTTTGGAGTCTAGCCAGCACACCAGAGGACACAGAGAATGGGACAGATTTGCTCAAGGCCACAAACTCTTTGGAGGTAAATTTGAGTCTCCTGACTCTCCTTCACTGTCCTTCTTTAGCATTTCACAAATGACTGTTTCAGATGGTGCTAAGAAAGCTAGAAAAGAATGGATCAGGAGACTTTCAGAAGGAACTAATTCTATAACATCTGCCTGCAAACTTCCATGCAAATTCTATCATTTGTGGCAGCTGGGGCTGGGTGAAATTTCCCTTCTCTTGCAATTGCATTGACAAGCCAGGGCTCAGAAGCATGTGCTGAAAACTGATTAAATTAATGGAGAATTTGAATTTTTCCCAATTTTAAAAGAGGCCAATGACATATCTTGCAAATCACTATGTAATTAAAGATTGATTGGTGAGGGAAAAAAACTCATAATAAGATTTTAGGGGACCAAAGCAGTGACTAGTCTATGATAAAAGCATACCAGTTGGACATGGAGGCACATGCCTTTAATCCCAGCACTCAGGAAGCAGAGGTTAGAGGATCTCTGTAAATTTGGGGCCAGACTGGTCTACAAAGGTCAGTAGCCAGGTCAGCCAGGCTGCTACACAGAGAAACCCTACCAGGAACTATCCCCCCCCCAAAGCATTTACTTAGTCATACTATTATTTTAGCCAAGGACGCAGAAAACCTTTAGTCTTCACTGGTGTTCACGGGTGTTCACTGTTGGGATTACGTTGGGTCTCAGATTTCTCTCCCTGAAATAAGAATATTAATGTCCACCAACATCCCTTCCAGTAAATGTTGGATAAACGTTAACTAGTAAACCAACAACTATTTCTGGGCACAGGACTTTCCCTAGAGTAATGTTAATATAGCCAGTGATGCCCTACTGGAAAAAAAATAATTTTCTCTTTCCAAGCAGGTGTCAACTGAAGATAGCTTCTTGGTTAGGGGTAGGATTATATATCTAAATTTCCTTCTCAGTGCATGGATTTTACTTGGTTGAACCTGTGCAGATTTTATTTTTCTGTTTGTTTTATTTTTGTTTTTGTGGTTTTTGTTGGAGGGGGATAAAATATGAAGTTGGGTGGGTAGGGAGTTGGGGGAGGGGAAAGAATATGATCAAATTATATTGTATGAAAACCTATTTAAATAAAAAAGTTAAATAGTAAGGATTATAAGGCTGGGCGTGATGGTTCACGCCTGTAATCTCAGCAACTTGGGAAGCTAGGGCAGGAGCTTGAGAGTAAGAGTTATGAGGGCAAAACTGGGAGTTAGTTGTAGCCACCATTTTGTAATATGGCGCTATCATTTACACTACACTGAAATTTTTTCGCACATTTGACAGTGTAAATGAATTCATATGTTACCATGTAACTCATAAAACATTGTTTAAGCTTTTACAGAAATTACTATCTCAGTGGATACAGGATGATTAAGTGTGAGTCCATGTTGGATGAAAATTTGTTCAGTACACTGATTTATAGCTTCCCCTTGAAATGACAGTTGTCAGTGACAGAAGAATTATGTATAGAATGGAAATAATATTCTTCATAAAGTCTTACTTGTCTTACTATTCTCATCCATGAATAGCAGTACCTTTATCTTCTAGATGTTACTGTAGACATTGATTTACTTAAAAAAATGTTAGGCTATCCACTATTAATTTTTATGGATATGGTACAGAGGAAAAAAGAGCAGTGACCACAAATAAACTTCAAATTATGCTCAGGGAGCTTAACATCTAGTAGGTTTGTGGGGTGATCAACCAGTCACACAAAATAATATGCAATATGGCAAGATGTGAAAGAGGGTAAAAGAGAGGGAACTGTGATCGACATGTAAAATAAAAAAATAATTAATTAATAAATTCACTAAGGAAAACAGAGAACAGAGATGAGAATGGGATGATATATTAGATCAGTTAAAACTTTTTTGACTAAGGGATAGTTAGGCAGAGATATGAAAGAACTTAAGGTTCATATGCATATTTAGAAAAGGATACTAGATATAAAGACAAACCAGAAGAAAATCTAACTGGCATGTTTAAGAAACAAAATGCAGCAGGTAAAAAAATTAGTAAGTGGAGAAAAATGTTAGATGAAATCAGAGAGAAAATTTAAAAAATAGATCAATAAATGATATGGGTAAATTTATATGAGTGAGATGAGGAGGCATTGGAAGCTTTTGAGTTGATGGGGGATATTATCTGACTTATATTTTATCATGAGAATAGATTATAGTAGGGATAAGAACAAGAATTGTGAAGAGGCTCTTATAATAGTCCAGGATAGAGGTGATGATGCCTTGGTTCATGTGGTGATAATGGCAGAGATGATGAGTATGATGAAAGAACTGTATGCAATATTATTTGTAAATTGCTTGTCTTTGTATTTTTTATTACCTACTAAGACACTCACTGGCTGAGACCTGGGTTAAAAAGAACAAAGAATAGCTATATACATACAAGAGTATTTCATATAAAAGTCAGTGGTTTGAGCCATCTAGGTTGGACTCTTAGCCACCAGTGTAGGTAATTGAGATTCGGGTTTAGATAGCATTTCAGTCAATTAGCTTTGATTTCTGACATGCCAAGAAAATTAAGTATATTATTAAAGTTTTGGAAATTTGTTATACTTAGCATATATGGTATCTAGAATGGATCAAATTATTTGCTGGTATTAAAGGTGTGCCACTACTGCCCAGCTAAATCAATGTTACTCTTCTGTATAACAAAATTATGTTCACTAATAATCATGCAATGTTCAGTACTATTCTTCATTTTTATAAATTGTTCTTTAATTTTCAGTTAATGGAAATGAACCATGCATTTCTATTTTAAAGAAATATGAATTCAGAGTTATCACATGTGTGAACCAAGATGAGTAGCCACTGAACAAAAATATTAGACCTCATACCTGGCTTTGTCTTGTTCTTTAAAATTAAAAAAATATCCCCAGTTAAGCATATAGAATAATGAAATTATCGTGCTTTGTTTCTTGGTCTTCATAATCACTGTTTACTTAAAACCCGCATATAAAATCTAAAACATATAGTGCAAGAGCAATTGTGAATTTTTAAGGATCACCTAGAACTACCTTGAATGATTCGGAACCTTAATGAAAGAACAAAATGAACATATGTAGTTAATTCTGTTTGTGTGTGAGTATCCTAGTTTACTTTTCCATTGTTTTCATAAAACACTGGCCAAAAGCAACTTGGTGAAGGAAAGGGTTTGTGTGGCTTATAGATTATAGTCCATTAATGAGAGAAGCCAAAGCACAAACTCATGGCAGGAACCTAGAGGTGAAGAACTGAAGGAACACTACTTAATACTTTATGCCTCATGGGTAGCTCAACCTGCTCTCTTATACAACACCAGACCATCAGCCTAGGAATGGTACCACCTACAGTGGGTTGGGCCCTCCCATGTCAGTCATCAATCAAGACTGGGAAAGTAAGAGGTAGAAACAGAACTTGACCCTTCTCCATTTTAGACACCTTAACCTA
Source organism: Cricetiscus sungorus (assembly GCA_030556225.1). Lineage (NCBI taxonomy): Eukaryota > Metazoa > Chordata > Mammalia > Rodentia > Cricetidae > Cricetiscus > Cricetiscus sungorus. The sequence goes on from JANBXA010000126.1 coordinate 6,725,377, forward strand.
GATCAGACCCAAAGTCAGGATGGAAATGATGAGCCTAGGGTGGAGAGTGGGGAATAAAATTATTTAACAGACTAAAATTGTTATATAAATGTTTTAAAACTTAACACACACTGCAGACAGTATGTGTAGGCAAATTTTGAGGGGGATGGGGATGAATATGAATGAAAATTGCTGAATGGAGTCCTTTGTAGAAATTTCAAGAAAATATTTAGTCTTGCCTCCCAGCCCATTTGTGTGGGATCTATCTGAAAAGAGTTCAAGGGGCAACTCGCTATTCTGAGGCAGTAATATTTGTAACACTGCTTTTCCTTCTTGAGATTAACAATTTGACGTGATGTTCCCTCGAGGACCCCTTAGAAGTTAGGCTCTAATTGTTTGCATAAAACATCACAAATAACTGGATTGTGATTCAAGCAGTTAGGATCTATCAGCTAGAGAGAGGGGAAATTTTCTTCTCAATTTCAATCTTTTTTTCCCCTCTACCTTCAACCTTGACATATCAGCAAAGCTAAATAATTGACAAAGGATTGAATATTTCTTGTCTTCTGGAACTGATTTAGAACTGCGAAGTAGTGAATTAGTATTTGGGGAACTGGTTGGCATTGCTGATCTGTCATTTAGTTATAGGACTATAAAGCATAAAAGGTTTGAGCAGAATTTTGGAGAGGGGAGGAGTTAGTAATTGTAGGAGTTTGAAGGAGGGACCATGGTATCACTATTCAGAGTCAATCAGCCCTTGGTGGTGGGAGACAGGTGCTGGTGAGGATGGTAACATTTGACATTCTTGAGAACTTAATGGCCTGTCTCAGGAAAATACCAGTAACAGAGCTAAATAAGAAACAAGAAATGAGCTATAGGATCTGAGAGTCCAAATTATTCCTGTTAGATTTCCTAGGAGATTTTCAGGCTTGAAGATGTATAAATATAAGGGAAGACTGTCACGAGAAGGCACACCAGGTGAGTCATGGCTATTTAGACAAATGAATCACATTCAGGTACAATTTTAAATGCTTTAGACTTAGGAAACGCAAAGAAATGGTTCTTTGGGGGTTAAGGGTTGGCTTTAAGATAGAGGTATATGAGTAAAATGACAATGAATATGCTCCAATACAGTATAACTCAAGGTAAATGATGACCATGCCCAGGAATAGTTGAACAAGTCTCCCTGTAGAAATGGGCCTAACACAAACTCTACAAACTCAGTAGGATTCTATAAGATGGCAAAGGTGGGGGGCTTATGAAAGTATATCACTGAACTCAGAAAGGTGACAGAGTGAGTCTTGGCTTCTTATTGGGGTCTGGGCATGTCATGGTTTTACTTAACTTTCTCCAGAGGAGTGGACAGATCTCCAAGAGCCTCCCAGAATAGCCTGGTTGAGCTTCTTATTGGTGGAACAGTCTAAATTATGCGCAGATAAATGCACAGTGATAGGCCTTGTAGCATGACTATAGTTGGAGACATTAGAAGGACTTGATAGTATCCAATCTGAACAGCTTTGAGTGGCTTTATGTTTTGTGGGAGTGTTTCTAAGGGGGACTAAATCTCCAAGGTTAATGTAAAAAGGTCATTTTTGGAAGATGGCTTCAGCCTTGCACTGTGCTTGTTCTGGTACTCAGTGACAACCTTGATTGTTTGCCTCAGTGATTATATGCTGAAAGATATGATGAATATCTGAATCTAGTTAAAAAATTCTGTCTGGAGGAAGGACTGACCATAAAGGACTTTGAAGGAGCTGAGTTGGGTTGTAGAGTTAGGAGTCAGGAAGGATCACAAATGTACACTTGGGAGAATAGTGGGCCAGACTGTTGAGTCATGAGCACAAACTTTGAGAGTTCTTTAAGGGTTAAATGAGCCCTTTCTGCATTTCCAGAAGATTGATGGAGCCAGGCTACATAATGCTTCATTTCACAAGCTGCAGTCACTTCCTGGGGGATACTGGAAATGAAAGACAGACTATAGAGTTTGAGGAACTCAAAGTGAGGAATAATGTTTTATAAGGACAGTGATAACCTTTGAGGCCCTCTCTGTTTTAGTGGGGAATTCCTCTGTCTGTGGATGATATCTGCTGAAACTAGTAGATATTTTAGTTCTTTGCATGGGTGTATGTGAAGGATACCATATAAGCAGGCGGGAACTGATAGGGCTGCAAAGTTTGAGTGTTAATATTTTCCCAGTGCTACCTTCTTTCACTCATGTACATTACAGAGAAAAGGGTTTATTAAGAACAGAGAGAACTAGTTCTGGAGAGTCCATAAGTTCATACTTAGGATATCTAGGGCCTATGCCATTTCAGGGACCAGTCTTTTGGCTCTTCCTTTGATCCATTTTAGGCCTCATAAAAAGGTTTAGCTTTATGGTCAAACTGGGGAACCCAGTTCTATAAAACTCTGCCCTTATCAAGAAGGTCCTTAGTTGTTTGATGACAGGATTCCCCAGAGTTAGAATATTATCATTATGGTATCTGGAAAGGCTCCTTGGACCTGGAGCTAATAAAGTTCTATGAACAGGACCTTTCTATTTTTATTCTATTTAATAATGTTTTAACTTATTCTCTGATAATTTAATATATTGTATGTTTTGTTGAGACTTTGGAGACTTTGACAAAGAAAACATATCCACATAGGGCTGAGCTTTAAAGAGTTAAGATTGTAAGTGGGTTAGTGTTTGTTATTGATCAATAAATCATTTACATATTGAGGAAAATTACTCCTAGTGAGAAATTTAAGGGAGTATAAGTTTTTGGTTAGATAGGGCCTGTTCGAAGAGTTGGGAGCTATCCTAAAAGCTCTGAGGTGGAAGGAACCCTTGAGTGGAAGGATTCTGCCACTGGAAAGCACATATGAAATAAGAGTATGTGTAAGAATAGAAGAGAAAACATCCTTTTAGGCTAACACTGAGGTTCAGGAAGTGCTAGAGGGTATCTGATCTAAGAAGTTACAAGGCTCAGGAACTAGTGGCCCTAGGTCTTGGACCATCCTGTATAATCTGACTTTTTTACTGCCAAGACACAGGGCGTGGTGTGGTATGGAAAGTTATAGGGTCTCAGTAGCCTCCCAAGCAGAAATGTATCAATGAAAGGATATAGTGTGTGTGTGTGTGTGTGTGTGTGTGTGTATTCCCGTCTGTGTCCCACACTTTAAAGTACATTGGGTTTGAGCCTTAGAGAAAATTTGTTAAGAGTCTGTGATAGTTAATCTCAATTGTCAACATGAGATCTTGAATCACCTGGAAATGGTATCTCTCTGATTATGCCTGTGGGGGATAATCTTGATTAAATAAATTGATAAAGGGGTTGTAATTTAAGAAAAACAGTGGGTGTGCAGAAGATGCCACATGACAGAGTTCAAGCAGAGGGTTTTTTGGGGGGAAAGGGATCATAAAAGGGGGAAAGAAAAGGGGAGACCAGTTTTCCAGAGACAGTAGCAGCAGGAAAGGGGGAGAGAGAAAGGGGAGAGTTGGAGGGGGGACAACAGACAGAGAGATGGAAAGAAAGAGTGAAGGGTGGGAATGGGCAGAGCCTTTTAAAAAGGGAACATTGTGAATATGCACAGGTGTGGGTGTTCTTAGTGGCTGCAGCTGAGGGCATATCCTGTCAGAACCTCAAAGACAGGCCAGTCCAAAAGGGAGACCTGCCCACTGTGAGTGACACCATTCCTGAAGCTAGGATCTTTAGTGAGCACTAAAAATGGAGGTGGGCCATACTTTTAGGTGTATTTGTTGAGTGATGTAGGTATCTATTGTAAAGAAAATAGGGAACACTTTTAGGACATGATCATATAGCAAATTGTAATGTCACATAAGTAGGAAACCTGTCATTTCTGGAAATAGAACTTCAGGTAACCAGGCCCTAAATAGAGAAGGTTGAAAGTTGGACAAGACCATATCCAGCCTCTCTGCTGCCTGGAGACAGAGGCAGACTGAGCTCTGTTATATACTAACCAAGCTATATGCCTCATATGTCATGTTCCACAGGTGACATATTCAACAGGCCTACTGTTTCACAGAAGTCTCCTTCTTACTGTTTACCCACGAATGTATTAGAACTTTGTGGGTACATATCTCTAGTTCAAACCACAGGACACTTAGGATCATTGAACCTTATTTGGTAATGTAAAGGAACTTTTACCTACTTCCTTGTGATGTAACATCTTGTCTTTCTGACTACCTTATAAATGACCTGAAAAGAAGCTATCTTGCTTTTTCATTCTGCTGGCATCAATAACATTTGCCTGAAGGCCAATTTGATGCTGAGTCTCTCTTTGTCCTCTCTATAATCTAATAGTGACTTGTTGATAGGAGTGTCATAAAAGCCTTTAGACTCACAAAGATGTTTCATCGGGCCTGAGGATAGTGCAGCTAGAAAGGACCAGAAAGTAATGAGTGGAAAGATATGTATCTATTATGCAGTTTAAACAGAACTTAAACTGAGGTGTGCTTGGGACTTGCCATCCATTCTCATAAGGAGCCTGGGGGACTTGAAGATTGAACCTCAGAGGAGATGAATTGGACTGAAAAATTAGTGCTAATAGTTAAAAAGAAAATAATTTTGTTCTTTGCCACATCTAAGATTACATGAAGCTCATTCACAGAGATGGAGACTATGGATCCTTGTACCCTCAGGACCTCATCCGTCCATTTGTCCTTTTTTAGGTTTGACTAGAGCCTGAGGTCCTTGGCTTCTCTCATTAAGGAGTAAGAAATAGTCTCCCCTCCAGTGTGCCTGTATTTTGCAGATTGGTTATGGTCTTGGGGAAAGGGTATAGTCGGTTATAGAGCAGAGAACTTTGCTTTTTATTTTTGGCCCCTGTATTTCTAATAATTTTGTCTATATGCCAAGCAATTTTGTCATCTAGTTTCAGAACTTTCAGGGACAACAATGCAGGCCTTGCTTTCTATAATGCTCATGTTGCTTCTACACTACCTCAGGTGTAATGTTCAATTTAGGTGTACTTTTTCCCAAATCTTTAGACTAGAGATTAGAGCTCTGCAGTCTGCTAGTCCAATTTATCTCACAAGTTAAAAATGAGTTTTATAGTTTCAAAATAAGGAAAAATCAAAACAGGTATATTTGTTTTGGTGGCATAAGAATATGGAATTATATGAAACCCAAATTTCAGGGCTTATAACGTAGTTTGACTACAGTCATATAGTTCAAAAGGTAAGCTATCATTTGTTTTCTATGGCTACTTAAACAAAGTTGAATAGTTATGACAGTGTTCATATGGTCCGTGCTGCCTAAAGTGCTTAGTAGTTGGCCCTTCACAGAAAACATAGTGCAAATTCTTAATGCAAAGCTATATAGTTACTATGGATGTGCCTTAGAAAGATGCAGAAGGGACAGACAGGACTTTGAATCTCTCTCTTCAACTTATCACATCATGACATTTACTTTATGTGTTGTGTCATATCTTAAAATTTAGAAAAAAAGGTATTGTCTGTTTTGCATTTGCCCTAGCTGCAACATAACATGATTAAATATTACTCACTTTATAGATTGTAAATGAAAGTTTGGAGAGGAAGGGTGATTTAGCCAGGACCACAAAGCTATTCAGTAACTAAAAATTGAATCTATAGAAATAAGTTCCCAGTTGACAGTGCATTCTCAGTAAGATAAATTTAGTAGGGCCAAAAGAAAAGAAGCTTACCAATTGTGAACTTGTTACATAGCAAGCTATCTCAATCAATCTTCACATTAGTTATTACAAAGCCATTATGTCTGTCTATACTCATTGACTTGTTAGTTTGTAAACTAATGTGCAGTTTCAGACCGGATATATTCTATGTATTAAGCATTCTTCTGAACTAGAGAGATGCAGCAGGGAAGAGAAACTGAAATGTATCTCTGTAATCTGAGAGTTTGTAATCTAGTCTAGTTGCGAAACAACGATAGATATCTTAAGCATCTTACTCACTGTTAATGAAATGACAGTATCAGGTATCAAATGCTCATCTATCTGATGGCAAACATTTTTCTATTATATATAAGCCACCCATCCATGATCATTGTACCCCTTATTCTATTATCTGTGCTCTCCAAACATTGCTCATTTATATACATAACGATTCTTCTATCCATCCATCTACTTATATATGTAGCTAGTAATTTATTGATCAATTATAAATTTCTGGGTGCTGACAGTATAACATACTAAGTCTTCTTGCTTTTATCTTCAAACTTGAAGTGGCATAGTGTAATGATTAAGGGCATAGATCCAAGTCTCAGGTTCTCTGCCATCAGCTGTTTCCTCTAGCCCTTTATTGTTTGCATGGTCTTGGCTATCTCAATCCACTCCTCAGTGTCTTTATCTTCATATTTGGGCATATAGATGTAATACATGCATATTTTACAATGTAGTTGTAAAGAAAAAATATATGCATGAAGTACCTTGAACATTGCCTGACACAGATGAAAAACTATATAAATATTTTACATTTCTTTAAAAGTCAAAAGTCTTACAGAAAATGAGCTTGATATGCAAAGACTCACTCACTAATCATATTCATCAGGGTACATTCAAGCCATACAAAATGCAGTTTTCTATATGTAGTAATATGCAAAAATCTCCAAGATATATACTTATTGAAAAAGTTAAAAATTGACATCTCAACACTAACAATAACTCAATATGTCTTCTTTTCTATGTCATCAATGCATGATAAAAACACCTTTATTTTGAATATTTTAATACCTGTGCAGGGTACAAAATTCAAGAAATAAAGCAATTGTGTGTGAAGGATGGTCAATGCCTATAATCACAGTGCTAAGGATACTGAGACAGGAGAATTACCGCAAGTAACTACATAGAAAGTTCTAAGTCAGATTGGGGTACAAAATGAGATACTGTTTTTTAATGTGATAAATAGTATGTCATCCTGTGGTGATATTTTGTTGGTGCTTTAACAAGTAAAGCTTGCCTGGAGATCAGCGTGGGGAGCTAGCCATTAGTTAGCCATAGAGGCCAAGACACCTTTAATCCGAGCACTCAAAAGGCAGAGGTAGATGGATCCCTGTGAGTTCAAGGCCACCCTGATTGATCAAGTCTCAAAGAGAAACAGAGCTCACACCTTTGATCCCAGAATTTGGGATTACACATTTTTAATCCCATCACTAGGGAGGTGGATATAGCTGGGCAAAGAGCAGAATATAAGGTGAGAGGAGACAGGAGCTCAGAATTTTCAGTCTGAGATTTCATAGAGACAGGATCACACATTCAGTAAGAGGATTCATAGGGACAGGATCACCCCTTTGGTCTGAGGATTCAATATAGGTAAGAAGTAGTGGCTGCCTGCTCTGCTTCTCTGATCTTTCAGCATTAACCTCTATATCTGACTCTGGGTTTTTAATATTAAAACCAATTAAAATTTGTGCTACATCTCCCTTCTTTTCTCAAACCTGTTACTCTCATTTTACTCAAAGTCAGCTACTTTTCTTAGTTATTCATGAAGAGATGTTCTTTGCCTTTACAAGTACATACATATGTAACACACACATATATTTTTCTTTACTTCATACATATAGCAATTTTAGACTTTCCCCCTTTAAAATTAACCCTATGTTTTGGAGAATTTCTGTCAATTACTACATATAGAAAGCCTCATTTTGTATGGCTGCAATAGATTCCTTTGTGTCTTATATTGATGCCCAATTATGCCTGCGGTTGTTAGCACGGACTAACAACAATGTTGCAGTGCATTTTTACCATTATACACATATATCATTTATTCTTTGAGAGTATTATACCTGTACACAGTGTGTTTTCATCATATCCATACCCATTCGCTCAATTAGAATTCTTTTCAGACCCTCCATCACCATGTCTCCCTCCCAACTTCATGTATTCAGTTTTGAATACACTGAGTCCAATTAGTGCTGACAGGGGGCATGCTCTTGCTTCATTGTGACCTTGGAAGAGAACATACAGACACAATTCCTTTACTTCAAAAGTTTGGGTATCCATTTTTATTGTTTATAAAGTACTCCAGCTGTGATTTGTTATGTCAAGCAGCTATGATTTGTAAGGCACTATATTAGAGAGAAATATGGGTCAATCAAAACAAGATTTGAGTTACATCTTAAATGTGCTTAAAATTGTTTATTAGAACTATTCCTATACTTTTCACTTTTGAAATTGTAATATAATTACATTTCTTCCTTCCCTTTCCTCCTTCTAAACTCACCCATATACCTCTCCCTGCTCTCCTTCAAATCAGTGGCCTCTCTTTTCATTAATTGTTATTAGATGTGTGCATGTGTGTGCATGCATGCGTGAGTGCGCGCGCGCATACACACACACACACACACATTTCTAAATATAAGCTGGTCAGTCAATATAATGTTATTTAGATGTATGTTTTAGGGCTGACCTTTTCATACTGGAAAACCAATTGAGGTCTTCGCTGGGGAAGACCACACACATTCCCCACTCTCACCTTTCCTCAGGTGCCTATAGTTCTTTGTATAGGCTGGAGACTTTGTGGTCTTTTCTACATCCTCTTTGGAATGTCTATTAGTATTGTTCTTGTTCAGCTCACATTTGAGCAGTCATTTGTTGAAACTGTGTGAGTCTAGCTTCTGTCATTTGTAGGAGATACAATCTCACAGCAAACTCCCTGATCTTTTGGCTTTTACAATCTTTCTGTCCCATCTTCCACAATCTTTCCTGAACCTTAGGTATGGAGGTGGTTTGTAGATGTTATTCATTGAGACTGGATTCCACAACTCTGCAATTTAATTGGTTGTGGCTTTTTGTAGTGGACTCTGTTGCAAAGAGAAGTTTCCTTGATGTGAGGTAAAGACTACACTTGTCATGCTAGATCATGAGGAGGAAATGGTTAGCTAGTGACAAGCTCCATTCTCTGATTTCCAGACGTTTTGCTCTATATCTGACTCTGGCTTTTTATTATTTATACCAATTAAGCATTCCACTTACAGCTATGGAGTAGGGTGGTGGAGATAGCACATAAGGGACCTGTGGAAAGATTTCATTGATTAATTTGTTTTTTATGGATATATGTATTTGGGCACCACTGTGTGCCTGCAAAAAAACAGAAGAAGGTATCAGATCACCTGGAAATGGACTTACAGATGGTTATGAGCTGCCCTGTTGGTGGTGGGAACTGAGCAGCAAGTGCTCTTAACAGTGAGCTGTCACTCTAGTTCTTTAAGGTGCTTTGAGTGACTAAAGGAGAAATAAACTCAACTTGAACTAAGTGCTGTAAGTATCAAGAAGACAATTTTAAGAAACACAGGAGTGCAAGGTTTCAGAGGAATAGACTGAATTTTGAATAAAAGATGCATTTACTTGATACTTTTAAGATTCTTAGCATAATTGGTGTGTGGTAGGATGCTAAGAATCATAGGTAACATACAAGGCATTCTATGCTGAAGATATAGCATAAAACAAAGAATCTTTGAAATAATGCGCCATAAATGTAGCTTCTAGATGTCCTGGTGTGTTTCTCAGCTGTGGACAGAAGGAGTTATTTGTGGTCGTAGTTTCTGAAGTTTTAGTTCATAGTTATTTGGGTTAATATGTTCAACTGATTGTATGAGGCCCACATAAATCAGAGTGAGCAAGGTGCTTTCCTTAATCTGCTGGTTCAAATGTTGGTTACAGCCAGAAATACCCTCATAGACCAATTTAAAATAATGTCTGACCAATAATTCAGGCACTCCATAGAACAAACATAGTAACACATTAACTGCCACATAGCCTCACTTGCCATACTCCTGTGCCATGAGAATCACATGAGTAAATGGACTACAGCCAGGAAAGAACTGTGTAAACAATGCTAACCTGTACCCATGGGAGGACCACAAATTATTCCTGATAGGCCTTATGGGGCACACATTTTGGTGGATAGGATAAAATACTTTCTACTGCCCTGAATTCAGATCTTAGAAGATTATATCTAAAATTTCTCTTCTTTGAATGTGAAGATATCCGACCATAATTAATTTACAAGAACTAATCCTTCCTTCATACCAAGGCTTCCTGGATTCTCTGTTTAAAGAGAGACCAATAAAGCCCAGGATTTTGTCACACTGATGAAACTGAGTAACACAGTGTGGGTGTTTTAGAACATGACTAGTTCTTCCAGTGACTAAGCTATTAACTAATAAAAACCAGATAATGGGGAACAAAAATGCATTAAGCTGTCTCTAAGAGGTCTTATTGTCATGACTGGAGATAACCTATTAAAGCACTTGCCCGACAAAAAAGTGACATTTAAGCTGAGTCAGTTGTATAGGGATTTGAGAAACAAGACCATCTTGACTCATTTGAATTGCAAGAAAAAAACCAAGAGAGATGGTAAGGTTTGTGAGCTGAGAGAAGGCAGCAAGAATAGCATATGCAAAGGCCTTCTGGTTGATACAATGTGACATACCTTGGGAAGACCATTGTGAACAGAATCCAGGGAAAGAAGGAGGTGAGTAGAAAGATATGAAAGCAATCAGGCATATATCATCTCACTGTGTAGGACTGTTTAAGCTTAGAGACGATGAATATAATTGAAAGTAGTATGGTTAAGAGGCCAATAGTGTGAGCTCCAGAAGTAAAGTGCCTGAATTCAAATTCTGACTTCTTAACTAGGTGACTTTTAGCATGTAACTCAATCTTTCCTTGTCTTGGTACTGCCCATAGGGTTACTGTGCAAGCTTAGTGAATTAACATACCCCTGAGTGTGCATGGTAATATTGAGAATGTAACAAACACTAGTTAGTCTCAATGCAACACAGAATGCTCTGTATGATTGGAGAAGATAACTTTTATAGGCTATGTAGAGGATGAAGAGGTGAAACTGGAGAAGCAAAGATTAGTTGAAAGATTGGCAGAAATACTGGAATTGAATAAAGGAGGACAGGTTGATATTCATTTCAAAGACGAATCAAAGGAGCTTTCTGCTGGATTAACTAAGAGCTGTAGGGAAAGCTAAAAATAGTATTGAATTAGAATTTCTGGTTCTCCTGAACAGCTGTGTAATTTTGGGCAATCATTTAAATCTTGTAATGTTTCAGTTTCTTTATTATCTCAGCTTCTCTGGAGGTGAGAGGAGCAAGGGATGATGAGAAAGAGGGATATATTTTTAAGAAATTGGTTCATGTAATCATGGACCTGGAAGTCCTAAATCTGCAAGGCAGGTAAGCTGAAGAGTTAATTGTCCAGGGGAAGAAAACACTTTCAGCAAAATATTTGGAATATTTTTGATCAATTATCTCAGGACCACTGTTCTAAATTGTAAAAGTGCTCCTGTTAGTAGCACTAAGGTTGGAGCTGTGATGTTTGGTCTCCACTTTCCCAGTATGGAGCTGAATAAATTTCTTTCCTAACTTTTCACCACAACTCTACCACTTGATCTCTGCAGTTAGTGGCTACAATTAGTTTGAAACCCCCTCTAGAGCCAGGCCTGCAGTACACAACTGTCATAATGGCCATTCAAGTGTTTGTGAGCTGCATCTCTCTCTCTTTCTCCCCCCTTCTCTCTCTCTCTCTCTCTCTCTCTCTCTCTCTCTCTCTCTCTCTCTCTCTCTCTCTCTCTCTCTCTCTCTCCCTCTGTGTGTGTGAATGTGCACGCAAGCTCTCGAGTGTGTGAACTCATGCACATGCACTATGTACAGGCATTTATGTGTGTGTGCACATGTATACACCTAAAGGCAATTTGATGTGACAGAGTGACTTTCGAGTACACAGCAGTATATGCTTGTAGAATGAATGGGTGATATAATAAAAGGGGCAAATTGTAAGTTATCTGCAGTCACCAAGCCCAGGAGAGGGCAAAGGGATTTGCCAGAACTTTTTTTTTTCCACAGGTGAAATGCTATTCAACTAGATATGCAGTGAGGTAAAGGCAGCAGGCTAAGACTAGGAGCTTTAGAAATTCTTCCTGGGAAAATTGCTTAAGACATCTGGATACCAGTTTATCTATATGCAAAGTGGGTCTTTTCTCTCTCCCTCCACCACATACCCCCAAATGTAAATATTCCTTTGTTTATATATTCAGTAATATTTATTGAATGTCTGTTATGTAGCAAGCACTATTCTAGGCACTGCACAGGAAAGAAAACAGATAAAAACTTTAAAAAGTAAAACAAAACAAATTTTAAAATTATGTGAGTTCTTAGAACTAAGGAGTGAAAAATAGAACAGGACAGAATGATAAAAAAGTTTGTGTGTGGGTAGTTACATTTTTAGGTTCCTATTTCTTGCTGTACTTCCCTCACAAGATGGCCACAAAACTGGTACACAATAAAAGGTCATAGTTTCTAGGAAGCTGCAAAACTCTTTAAAATATGTTATCTGACTTTCTGTCTGTCTGTCTATCTATTCATTTATTTGTATGTGTATGTGTGTACATGCCATAACACATGTGTGGTGGTCAGAAAACAACTTACAGAAGTCAGTTTTCTCCTTTCACCATTGCATTCAGGAGATCAAAATCAGTCTGTCAGTCTTGGCATCAAGGACTTTGACCACTGAGTCATCTTGCAGGACCACAATATCTTATTTAAATATAAGATTCAGGAACCTGCATGGGACCAATTTAGGCCCTCTGAATGTGGGTGACAGTTATGTGGCTTGAGGAGGGGTGGGGAGGGAGGGCTGGCAGTAGCACCAGGACTTATTCCAGGGGCATGAACTGGCTTTTTGGAGCCCATTCCCTATGGTGGGATACCTTGCTCAGCCTTGATACAAGGGAAGGGGCTTGGTCCTGCCTTTACTTGGTATGCCAGACTTTGTTGACTCCCCAAGGGAGGCTTTAACTCTCTGAGTAGTGGATGGGGGTGGGGAAGGGGAGAGGAAGAAAGGGTCGGAAGGGGAACTGGGGTTGGTTTGTAAAATCAAAAATATTATTTTTAGAAAAAAAAACATGAAAAAATGGGGAAATGAGTCTTATGGCCACTTCACTATAATTCTGCTCCGTCTTAACAGGAAAAAATTGAAATTCTAGATCTAAAAAGACTGACTCTTTCCTCCTATGGGGTTGCCTTATCCAGCCTTAATATGAGGGTTTGTGCCTAGTGTTATGGTAATTTGTTATGCCAGGTTTGGTTGATAGCTCTGTGAAGCCCTCTGTTTCGTGAAGGAGGAGTGGATCTGGGGCAGAGGGTAAGTATGGGGGGGGGGACTGGGAGGAGTGGAGGAAAGAGAAATTGTGAGAGAAGAATAAAATTATAAAGATTTAACATAAATATAAGATGCCAGTAGTAATTCTTGGGAATAGTATTCTTTAGGTCTCTATTTGTTGTTTCTTTTCCTGCTTTTGTGTCATTGTAACAAAATACTTGACAGAAACAATTTACCGGAAGAAGGCCTTATTTTGGCTCAGGGTTTTAGAGGCATAGTCCATACTCCTTTGCTTCACTGTTTTGGGGATCTTGATGCAGCATATCATGGCAGTAAGAATATGAGTGAAAGAAGAGTGTTTATTTCATTGCGGACAAAAAGCAGAACCCCTGCAGTCATCAAGCAGAGGCAGGCAGATCTTTGTGGGTTCAAGACCAGCCTGGTATACAGAGCTGGAAGGACAGCCATGGCTACACTGTGAAACCCTGTCTACAACAGCACCCCCCCCACAAGCAGAAAGCAGAACAAAAAACTGTAGGGATGAATAACCTTCAAAAACATGACTCTAGCTAGGTCCCACCTCCTAGAGATCCTATCAGCTCCCAAAATAGTGCTACCAGCTGGGGACTAAGCATTCAACACGATGAGCTTGTTGGGAACATTTTATATTGAAAACATAACAAGCACCAGTTTTTGCCTCGAGGATGGAAACTTCAGTTCTATGTTTGACCCTGATATTGCAGTCTTTTTAAATTCCAAATGTATAGAATTGTATGGATTCCAAAGCACGTTTCCTAGACTTGTCCCTTCTGGCTCTTAATCTGTTGTCCTTTCCAATTCTATGAAGCAGTGGGTAGGAGTAGTGGTAAGTCATATGCTTACTTATAAAATCAGAATAATGACTCCTCAGGCTACTGCAAAGTACAAAGCATAAATGTATATGCAAGGACCTTCTATGTGAAACTGTAAGAGCTAGTTGCTAGGATCTAGAGAATCAGTGATCATCATGAAGTGATTTTATTTCATCTTTGTGAATCAGATGTATGTGAGCCTTATGTACTTGCGCCATTTCCTTCTATCCTTTTTTTGTAAGCAGCTAAAGGAAGTTGGGGTAGCACTGAGCCTAAGCACCCCTGAGAAATAGAAACAGTTTCAAGTAAGCACTGTATCGTCTGTCAATGGAATGGTAGCCACTGTTGTACAATCCTTGTTGACTAGCTTTTGGGAGGCAAGAACTGGTACTCACTTTTTGATTCATTGCCTTTAAAGACTGTCATTTGTCTGTTAATGGCAACCTCATTCTGAATGCAGGGTGTAGAAGTGGAGAACCTTGAGTAGCTGGAATCTTCATTTACCACAAATCCCTGTTTTTCTATGGCAGTGCCTCACCTCCTAACTGAATGTATTTTATTCCATAGAGCGTATTTAAATCCATTGTGCCATTATCTCTTTGGCAGGTATTATTTGGGTCTTCTATTTATAGACAAGGAAATTGAAGCTCACAGAATATATTATCTGCCTGAAGTTAAGGGCAGAGATTGTATTCAAATCCTTAAAGAATATTATTTACTAACGTTCACTATAGTCTTATATGTCAGAAATTTCTCTTAAGTGTTTCACATCACATGTGTACCATCACCATAATAATCTCCCTGCTTTGCAGATGAGACATGAAGGTGACTGTAGCTATTGTGCTTACTTAGAATGAAGGGCAGAAAGTATACTAAGATATTATACAATTCTCTCTATTTTAAAGATGAGCAAAATAAAATTCAAGGACACTAAGTAGCTTGTTGGAAGGTCATATATTAGCAGTATGTAGAAGAGGAAAGGTTGAATCTCAGGTCATTGGCTCCAGAGGTCAATGTTGTGTTTCATCCACCTTAACCTTTGTGACAAGGTCTCTCACTGAACCTGGAGATGCCCATTCATGAATACTAGCTGACCAACAAGCTTCAGGGGTCCTTCTATCTCTTCCTCCGCAGTGACCAGATTACAGAGACATACTACCATACCCAGATTTTTATATGAAAACTGGAGAACTGCCAAGCACTTCACCAATTGAGCCATCTCCCTAGCCCTAAAGTTTGTATTTTTTGTTTTGTTTTGTTTTATTTTTTTGACAGGGGCGGTTTGATATGTGGTTTCTCTGTGTAGCTTTGGAGCCTGTTATGAAACTTGCTCTGTAGACCAGGATGACCTTGAATTCACAGAGAATCACCTGCCTCTGCCTCCCAAGTGCTGGGACTAAAGGTGTGTGCCACCACTGCCTGGCAAGTTTGTGTTCTTAACCATATAATATATACTGCTTCTAAGTTTAGGACTTTTTCCTAGTTTGGATAAGTGAATTATTGAGATAGAGAAATGTCGGCTGGGTGGGGAGAGACTTAAGAATACTCAGCAGATTTAATACATTTAATTTTTGAATAAATAATTTATTTGCATGGTCTAGCAAAATCAAACTATAAAAATGAGTGTATAAAAAATCATATAGAAAACTGAGCACTGTTGGTGCACATCTTTAATCCAAGTACTTGAGAGGCAGGTGGATCTCTTTGAGTTTGAGGCCAGCCTGGTCTACAGTGCGAGTTCCTTGACAGCCATGACTGTTTCACAGAGAAACCCTGTCTCAAAAAACAAACAAACAAAAACTATATAAAATGAGTAAGTTGGTATTGTTTCTCTACTACTATAGAGTAGGTCACCAGTTTTAGAGCTGGATGTTTCTTTCTAGAATTTTAAAATTTAGTAGTGAGCAGAGTAAGCATATTCCTCCTTTTTTTTTAATCCAAAAGATCACACATCAAACATACTGTTCTGTATCATGCTGCTTTAACATACTAAATCTTTATGATCTCTTCTTGTCAGTCTGCAGAGAGCTTCAGCAGTTTTAGCTAGGAGCACATAGATTTCTATAAACCACTGTCTTGCAAACACCTTCTCTTAACAGTTTCCCTCAGGATATCATTGCAAAACTGACTTGGGCTTCAGTGAGCTGGGTCAGTCTGCAAACCCAATTCCTTAGCTTCCCTCACACATCATCCAGCTCTTGAAAAACTCTTCAGCTGAACTAAGTGTCTTCCGCCTACTCCAGTTTCAGCTTATTTATATAATCTGCCTAACTACTTATTTATTTAAAACTAACTACTTATTATTTAAGAACATTTTATTAATTCATTGAGAATTTCATACAATGTATTTTAAACATATTCACCCCAACTCCTCCTCTTTTATGTAACTCTTGTTTTGTAGCCCTACTAAGCAAAATTTTATGCTTAATATGATGATGAGTGCTTACCGTCCTGAATGTCCAACAGTGACTTCCAGTTAAATATAAATATAAATATAAATATAAATATAAATATAAATATAAATATAAATATAAATATAAATATAAATAAAGCCTGCAGGCATGAAGGTTAGAGAGTGGTAGCTGGCTGAATGAGTCATGAGGACCAAGAATACAACTATCTAGGAGCTTAGGCTCCAAAACTAAATATTGAGTTCTGATATTGAAAGACGAAGTCTCTGTCCATCTCATTCTTGAATTGATACAAATACAGTTCTGGCTGCCCTAGAAAGATCACAATACTAAAGGGAACTGTGTCTGTCCTCTGCAAGGCCTTTTGGATCTTTACTATTCTTTTCTAACAAGTCTTCTCTGTACCCTGAGTAGAGACAGATGGCCTGGCCTACAAGCTTGTTTGAAATAGAACTGAAATTGGCCGAAAATAAATGTGAAATAGGATTGAAATAGATCTAAGCAAAAGAACAGGAGGAAATTGCTGCTCTTATGTATTTATTCAGATGCTTATTCACGCCTGTTGGCCACAGGAGGGCGGCATAGGAAGTATTTTTGAAGAAAGACCTCCTAGTGTCCAGCAGGGAACAGAAAACTGAGAAAATTCTGCAATTCTCAGCCTGTTTGTAGTCTGGCTCTTCTAGTTCCTTGTAGAGTTCATACTATCCAAGGCCCTTAAAGGGGCCAGCAAGACTATAAAGCAAAGTTTGGTATTCACAAGCTGCAGCTGAGAATGCTTTCTATGGACTTCCTCTATAGCCTACTTTGAGTCAAGAGTCCTGTACTTTGTTTTTTATCCATTTAGTCATTTGCCCATGAGTGCTAAGCATTGTTTTAGGTGTTTGGAGTAGAGCAGTTAAGGAAATAATCTCTGCCTTCATGGAGCTTACATTTTATAAAAGGGAAACAATAAGTCAATAAGTAAAGAATTGCATAGTGGTTCAGGTCATAACAAGGTTTTTAAGGGAAAAGAAATCTAAAGGATTAGGGAGTGACATACAATGTTAGAGAAAGTGGTCAGGATACAAAAATTTTGAGGAGGTGAAAGACCTAAAAGTTGTAGATAGTCAGAAGAAAAGTGATCATGGAGAGTCCAGTTTATTCCCATTCTTTGGCTTCTTTCTAAAACTCTACCCACCACCATCTAATTATAGTCAGTCTATTTATTTAACTTAAGGTAGTAATTCATCATCTTATGTTCAGGGAACTACCTCAGGACCAAGGCCATGTCTGTTCCACCTTTAGTCAAATTGTTGAGGATCTAAAACAATCAATGCTTTATTTTAAGCTACAACTGAAAAGATTTTTTTTTTTGAGAAATAAGGAAGTTAAGGAGCATGTTGAAAGATACAAAGCTACCAAGAAACAGAGCTTGAACTTATATATGAAAGTTTTAGTTTCCTTTAATCTACATTTTGCTATGAGCTACTCAAGGTATCATGGATGTACCTTTGAACACCAACCATTTTAGTGAATTCTTTCTACTGACGAATAAAAAGGAAGATGAGTGTTTGGAGTAAGAATGGTGACAGTCCTACTTTGTTTTCCATTGTCACTTCCTCCTTGATACTTGGAAGAAATGGTCATGTTGGTGGCTGGAGAGATGTATTGGTGATTAAGAGTGCTTCTTGTTCTTGCAAAGGACTGGAGCTAGGCTCCTAGCACCTATACCAAGTGGTTCATAGGATCTAATATCATCTTCTGGCCTTTGAAGGTACCTGTACACATGTGACCATACATAGATGCAGACAAATATGCACATACATAACAAGACATAATGCAAAAGAACTGTTACACTTATCTTTTTGGAAAGTGTTGTGTAGGGGAACATGTTTTGGAGTGATTGGAGTTTGACTCACTAATAGATGACTTAAAACACTTGAGAGAGCCATTGCTCTGGAATGTATCAGAGAGTTTATAGAGAAAAGGGTAGGCTTTGAAAACAAATTTCAGGTCAAATTCTTCTATTTGTATGCCCTAACTATATGCTTGTTTCCAAATGATGTAAACACTCATAATTTCTTCCTCCTTAAAATAATGATAACTATTCCATCTTTTAAGGTTTCTGGGGATAATTCAATAAAATCATGTGTAAGCCCAGTACCCTGTATGCCTAATGTATGTCTTGTTCTTGCTTTCCTAGATTTCTATCTAGGAACACTGGAAAGAGACAATGTAGATTATCTTCTTTATCATTAAATTCTATGACTCACTCGCTAATCATTAAAACTTCATCAAGTATCTGACTGTGCTTGGAACACTTAACATATAGCATTGAAATTATATACGTCATTGATTGTCTTCTGGATGAGAAGACAAGGTCTCTGAGAACCTTGTTAACTATCAGAATAAGTGCTTATTGAATTGGGCTTATTTTAGAGTAGTGCAGATATCTGTGCTGAATAATTAAATATGTGTTCTTGTTTTTCAGAAGTTGATTCTCTTAAACAGAATGGACAAACATCAAAGTACAAGAGTATCTAGTAACACAAATAAAACTAACATAAGTAACATGAACAAATGGATTCAGAATCTGTAGACTAACTGTGACAAACACCAGGAATTAATGAGTAAGCTGGGTTGCGGGTTAAATGACCAGTGAATGAGTAGAGCATGGGAGGAGTCAAGATAAAATGTAAACCTTTTCTTGAGAGTACTTCCTGACAGAAGTGGGATTTTGGGACCTGTTTGAAACATGATAAACAAAAACCAATCAGAAATTGACTTTTATCGGCCAGAAAGAAAGATTTAATGCCCAAAAATGTTTTGGATCGGGGAGAGTAAAACAGTGGAATCTGTAATGGACTGAGTGTGTATCTAATCACTACAGTGACAGGAAAGGGAAAGTACACTGAAAGAAGTCAGTGGGCTGGGTAGTATCTAGAATGCTCCTTGCAGCTTAGGGCACCAGGCTGCAGAATGGGAACAGAGGACTTAGGGGTGTGTGGGATATTGTCTCCCTTTGGGAGAAGGTGCAGTTCCTGTTATGCAAAGAACTGTCTAGATTGGCCAAAGCATAGTTCAGTGATGCTACAATGATCCACATTGTATGTGATTTCCAGCTGTGTAGTTTCTGCCATGCAAATCAGTGTCATATTGATAAAGGGCTTTCTGATTGATCAGTATTCAGACCAGGTCAAGGGGGCTGGAATACAGCTCTGTGGTGTCAAGTTACAGGATTCCTGAACCATGCTTGTGAAAATTCCTAATTGGGACAAACTCCATTTTCTGACCTGTTATTAATGACCTTTCTACCACAAAGCCCAGTTCAGAACATTGAAGCAGTTTATCCTTAGGGCCCAGGAGATATCTTAACATGTGAAAGAATAGGCTTTAGAATTGTATTGCTTGTATTTATATTTGTATTGCTGCTAGCAATGCAACATTGGACAAGTTATTTGACTCAATTTGTTTCAGCTTTCACATATCTATAATATATATAATAATATTATATATTTCATAAGGTTCTGAGAATTTAAATAGTTAACATATTAAAAGGGCTCAGAATAGTACCTGGAACAGAGTAAGCATTTAATAATTGTTAACTGTTATCATTTTCTGTGGAGCTGAATATGGGTCCTAAGAAATAATGGGGATATGGAAATATTTACATTTCACATTCTTTCATGAATGAACACTTTTCATTCATAGCTGTAAACAGTGAAAATATCTGTTGCAAAGTGATAGCTACAAACTGAGATTTACACAAAGATTTAGGGACTATCTCTGGATGGGAGACGTTTCTCATCATTGTGAGTACTGGAGTTGAAAGTAGGTAACCAAGATATTGTAGAAAACAAGAGAGACTCAGAACCATTCATACTTGAGAGCAGAAAGGCTGGATCAGGTAGAATATAGGTTAAGGTTAGGGTTAGGGTTAGGGTTAGGGTTTGGGTTAGGATTAGGGTTTGGGTTAGGTTTAGGGTTAGAGTTAAATGAGAGGAGTTTTTGTGCTACATTTTGAATACAAGTTACCTGCACCTTTATGGTTCACACATGGAGAACTGAGATCAGATGACATGCTGAATGAAGAGTGTGATATCTCCCTAAAGAACTTTTAAGGCTTAAAGTACAAGAAGTTTGGTTTTTACTTTGCCAATGGTTAGCTACATAATCTCGAACAAATTGTTTTTCCAAATCTCAGAACCTGAAATATTAATGTTTTAGAGGCCTTGCCTCTTTGATTAGAAAACATCAATCTTGAGTGGAGACTGGTGAATGAAGGCAACATCCTTGCATTTAACAAATGATTACGAAGTGCTTGATAGATATCAGACACTGTGATGAGCATGAATGAAGAGAGTATGGTCAGAGGAAGCCTAGTCTGGAGGAGATACCACCTGAACTGTGCTTTGAAGTAGGGAAATGGAAGAAAGCAACAATTTGCCTAGGCAGTGAAGCCAGAAATCCTGGTAGAGTACCAGAACTGCTGTAGGTTCTGTGTATCTATGAAAGAGAAAATGAAAGTGCACTGGTAAGAGCTAAGGTTAAAGAGATTAAAGAGTACTGTGTGGGCAGGACATTGTATGTCATGCTATGGAATTTGCCATTAAGAGCAGTGGGGAGCCACTAAAGGCATTAGAGCTAAGGAGTTATATAAGTTGTCTCAGCTGGAAGAAACAATGTATGTTAGTTGTTTTCAGCAGAATGTATCTTAATATAAAAAAAAAAATCAGGGGCTTACAAAATTGGTGGAAGGAAAGAAAAGGCAAGGCTTGGGTTGAACTTGTAAGATTGACTCCAGAGCCTTAGAGTATTTCCTATCTCTTCAACAAGGGGGAAGGTGAGCACCAAGGATTCTGGGATTGCTTTACTTTATTTGCTTTCTCAAAAATTAAGAAGTTGCCATTGTTCTGACTATGGAGAAGTAGCTCATATCTTCCAGATAAAGAAAAATGGTTCATTCTTTGGGTCTCAAAAAGTGCAGAGATAATCACCAGACACCAGGATCTATTGTAACAAAGCCACAGAAATCTCCAGTGTCCTCACCGTGGTGTTCAGGAACAGAAGCAGTGATGTATGGATTTCTGCCTGACAGTCTCCTATTATTGCATCCACAATGCTGGGAAATGAGAGTCTGGGAAATAATAGAGTTTGTTGAGTAGTTTTTTTTTCCCTTTCCACTATAAACAAAAGCAAGCTTTACCTAAGCATATAATACACATTATCCATCATACGATCAATAAGAACAAAATTCATTTGAGCCAGAGAGAAGAGGCAGAGCTGAGGAGGCAGAGAAGCACTAGGGACCAGGTAATGAATGGTAATAGAGTAGAGATGAAGAACTGATTAAAAGGTAGTGGCAGGAGGAAGAAAAAGAGACAAATAAGAAAGAAATTGAAGGTGAAGGAAGTCAATGGGCTGTGGACACTGGTTAGTTTTTTTGAGACATGAAGGAGAGACAGGATTTACGGATCATTTCCGGTTATTTTATTGTGTAAATGCCATTCTCAAGAGGTCTGGAACTCAAGGGGAGAGCGATGACTTTGCTTTTAGACTTACTAACTTTGAGGTACCTGTGAGACATGCAGAAGGACACAATGAGAAAACAGTTAGAGATTCATCCTTGACTTCAAGAGAGCTCCTTAAGTATCAACAGAAGAGAAGTAAGCTCTCTACTTCAAATGCCTCTGTCTTTTATTTCCCACTTGTGCCCAGCAAATTGGTTGCAAGTAGGTGGATAAGTGTGTAATGCAGGTAGTAATTCAAGCTTTGGGGGTAGATAAGCTTATGCTGGGGAAGTACAGAATTGAGGAGACAAAAGAGCTGAAATTAAAAGGATTTTTGAGAAACCATGACATTCATGACTCGATGAAGAAAAACCTAGGTAAGAATTGAAGACGGCTCATATAGATGGTATCTTTAAAGCAGTGGGACATTTCAGGGAAGAAAGAAAGCCATAGGAGAAAGAAAAGGATGAAACTTTAGCAACAAGTTGTTTCTATGGGAAGTTAGGGATAAAGCTAGAGCTAGTTTATTATTCTAGGTTGAGGGTCAAAGAAAGTGAGGAAGTCATTCTAGTTTTCTTCTGCTGCTATGACAAACACCATGACCAAAAACAACTTAGATAATGATAAGACTCGTTTCATCTTACATTTCCAGAGCACAGTCAGTCTTTGGGAGAAGTAGGACAGAAACTCAAGACAGGAATCAGAAGGCAGAAACAGTGGAGGAATGCTGCTTTCTGGCTTGCTCACTGGCTTATGCTCAGCTAGCTTTCTTTTATAGTCTAGGTACACCTGTCTGGGTATGGTCCTGCCCACTGTCCTGGTTCCTCCACTAACAATTAGAATTCAGACAGTGTCCTTCCGACAGGGACACAGGAAAATCTGATCAGGCAGTTCTTCAACTGAAGTATCTAATTTCCAGGCGACTCTGGTTTTAACAAATTGAGAACAAAAGTAACCAGCACAGAAGTAGAGCTAGAAGGGGATGAACATCTTAAGGGAAAATTTAAAATTCTAATTGCCTGGAATATAGCAGTTTTGAGAGTCAGTATCTGTCTCAGCATAATCTAATAGTAGATTTCATGCTGGGTGTGGTGGTGCACATCTTTGATCCCAGCACTAGGAGGCAGAGGGCAGATCTCTGGGACAGCCAGAGGCACATAATAGAGAAAGAAACCCTGCCTCTCAGAAAAAGTAGATTTCCAATTATTTTTCTATTACTCATCAAAAAAGTGCATTTCCCATGACAAACTAATATTTACATTTGTATTTTTATATAACTGAAGTAGATACTTTATGGAATAGCATTTACCTTAAATACATGGATATTTCAGATAAATGGAATGATAAAAAGAAGTGTTGTGTATCTCTTCCAGTTAGAACAATATTTCTTTTTATGGTTGAATAATATTCCATAGATAGAATGTATCTCATTTGTCAGTGGGTGGCTGCTTAAATTGTTTTCATCTTTTGGCTATTATGAATAATGTTGCCATGAACATTTACATATGAATTTTTGTGTGGACTTGTTTTCCTTTCTCTTACGTCCTATCAAACTGCTACTCTATTTTTTAACTTTGAGGAAATTTTAGACAGTTTCACATTCCTATCAGTCATATGAAGGTTCTAGTTCTTGGTACTTTTAGGATCAAATCCGGGGTCTCTTGCATCCCAGGCAGGCGCTTCATCACCTAGCTATACTCCTAAGCTCATTATATGTTTTAAACTGCTATAGTGAGTGTAAATTGGTATCTCATTACCAAAAATAATGTAATAAATATTCTGTATTTGCATTTCCTGTATTTGATTTGAATTTCCCTGATGGCTAACCATGTTGAGTATCTTTTCATGTATTAATTGACTATTTCTTTAGATAAATGCTATTCAGCTACTTTGATGAGTTTAAAATTGGATTATATTTCTTTTTAATACTTTTATTACATTATATTTATTATATTTTATTTACTTATAATTTATTGGAGGGATGTGTGAAGGTCAGCGGAGCGGACACTTGTGAGTATTGGTTCTTTCCTTTAAATATGGGGGTCCCAGGGATCTAGCACAGTTCATCAAGATCGATGGCAAGCACATTTATCTGCTGAGATACTTAGCTGTCTCATAAGTTCTTTTTAAAAAGTATTATTGTGTGAGTGCATGTGCCATGGTATGTATATGGAGGGCAGAGGACAAATTTGTGGAGTTGGTCCCATCTCCTATCTTTTCATGGGATCTGGGAATCAAGAACATTTTTTTTCTGAGCCACCTCACCAACCCTTGTGTTATATTTCTTTTTGTGAGTTGTAAGAACTCTGTTTATTCTAGATACAAATCTGCAGTCAGAGTCTATTTGCAAAGACTTCTCGCTCTTTTGGTGGGGGTCCCACACATGTAATAGCATCCTTTGAAGCCAGTAGTTTTAATTGGATGCATTTAAATTTAACTGATGTCTTCTTGGTGGCTTGTGCTTTTGCCATAATTAAGCAACCATATCCACTGGGTGGTAGTGGCACAGACTTTTATCCCTAGCATTCAGGGAGGCAGAAGCAGGAGGATCTCTGTGAGTTCGAGGCCAACTTGGTCGGCAAAGCTACACAGAGAAACCATATCCAAAGTCACAAAGGTTTTCATCATATGTAAACATTTAATAGTAATTATTCAATATCAATAAGTATTTGGTTTGTGTTAAGATTTCTAGTTGTTTCATATGTTACAAATGCACATGTATCTGTATATACCCAGATTCCACCTCAGGCCATTGAGTTATTTGTGAAGTGATCAATTTATTTGTGAAATCGGATTATTGATTTTGTACTTTTTCACAGTGTACATTTTATCATCAGAATTGCTATACTGCAGTAGCCCTGCCCTCTTTGGTCCTCTGTGTGTCTGGTAATTGACAATTGAATCTAAAAATTTGATTTGATTCATGCCTTTTGTTGTTCTTTTGTCAAGAATTATTCACAACTGATTGCTCTATGATATGAAATGTGTAAAGTGTGGTCTCACTTGGAGTTTATTCTCTCCCAGAGGGCCCGAGGCTATTTTATTTATGAACTGTACCCATTCAGAATTTCTAATACTTTAATTAAAATAATAACTGTCTGAGTCTCAGAGACTTCTAGAGAATAGCAAACAGTTCCCATTCCTCTTGAGAGTCCATAGTAAGCTAACAATTTCAAAATTAAGTTTGCTGTATATCTAGCTAATCCAGTTTCGTTTTTCTCACCCCTCTTTCCCACCCGTTAACCCGTAAGGTTATAAGAATCTAAGAACATGAAAGACTCTGGGAGATTACCTATATAAGGGAGACCTTCTTTCTTGAGGGCCCAGGCAGTTGTAGAAATTACACACATTTTTCCAAAGTTGGAATTCTGGGATTTCACTTTATTCTCAGAGAAGCTATTTCTCATGCAATGGGATGGAGATGGAAGCCCTGAGAAGGTAAATGTGTTGCCTGCAAGTAACAGCCAAAAAGAACTAGGAGTAAATTTGAACCCTTCTGGCCTCTAGTTTATTTTTTTTTCCTCTTGATGTAGATTCAAAGTTGTACACACTGAACAGAGCAATGATCACAAGCAGATTGCAAGTTTTTTTTCTTAAGTTTATATATGGCAAATATTTAACCCATAGTTGGCTTTCCTTCTTCATACTCAGTAGGCTGGGAGAGAGCATGCTAATTGTTGTGTGAAGAAACTATAATTAGGGAAGGACAGGGCAACTAGAGCAGAGAAAGCCAGATAGATTTGGATTGTGGATAAGTTGGTGTTCCATTAGTTGTGTCCACAGCACTGATTGTGAGATTTTACTGCTGATTGTGAGTAGCCTATTATTTAGTTTAGGCAGTGGCCAAACATACATTTGCTTCCTATTGCCAGAAGGACTGCCAAGTTATATGCCTTCCACCAACCCACCTATCTACCTACCTGTGTGTCCTATTCGTTTTCCTTTCTCCCCATCCTTTATCCTGGCTTTTCCTCACCTCTTTCTTCTTTACCATATCCTCTATATTTCTTCTTCTTTTGTCCCATCCCATCTTTCCTTCCCTCCCTCTTTCTCGTATATGCGTTCTCTGCTCTCCTTCTTCTTATTTATTATGCCTGTTCCCTTTCATTTGATTCTAGTTGCTTCCTCCCCCTTTCTCAGTCTTTTCTCTCGTCCTTCAGTCTCTTACCCTCCCTTCCCCCACAAGTTCCTCACCCCTACGTAAAAACTGACTGTTGGTGGCTCCCGAGGAAAGAACAGATTCTGTGAGCTTTGGGTCCTCCGATTGGCTGCCATTGCTAGCACACCAGCTCAAGTCTCGCCTCCGGGCACTGAACGCGCAGCTGCAGCATCTGCTATTGGTTTGTTCTCCTGTCAGCGTTTCTGTCAGCGGCTCACGCTGGCGCCCCCAGTCTCTGCGTGAATAAAAAGGCAACCTACCGGCTGAGGTGGGGGTGGGGAGAAGAGAGGGAGAGGGCCAGCTAGGAAAGGCTAGGAAGAGTGGCTGGTAGCCTGGAATCCCTCTAAGAGAGCTAGCAGACGAGGCATCTCAGGAAAGCTAATGAACTAGATAGAGTAGGGGAGACTGAGACTGACCGGTAGCCAGCTAGACAGACGGACGCATGCTCGGACAGACAGAAGGCTCTGGAGAACCTATCGGTTCCTTTTGCCTTTCTTTTTGAAAAGCAGGATTTTGATTTTTCACTGGCGCTCAAGAGAGAATGCTGGACTCTGCTACCTTCAGCTCAAGCTAAGATTTCTCAGCTAGGAAAGAAAGATCAGCCCAGTCCCGCGAGGGGGAGGGAAGCAAAAGCCCCTGCCTCCAACCCCCTTCCCTCCCCCGGACCAAACTCGGGGACCAAACCCAGACCTTCCCTAACCATCTGACTTCCTCCTTTCCTTTTTAGCATGGTGGCTGTATGGACAGTCTGACAGAACAGAGATTGACATCTCCCAATCTGCCGGCCCCCCACCTGGAACACTACAGTGTTCTGCATTGCACCATGACCCTGGATGTGCAAACTGTAGTCGTTTTTGCCGTGATTGTAGTCCTCCTGCTTGTCAATGTCATACTCATGTTTTTCTTGGGAACACGCTGAATGGAGTTCAGCCACCTGAGCTGTTGCGAACTCTCACTTTGATTTCATCCCGAGAGCCTCCGAGTGGGGAAAATCAAGAGAGACAGTCTGAGACAGGGAAAGAGAGGGAGAGAAAGAACAAGCTTTCTTACTCAGGGGGGAAAACGTTTTTGAGCTTCAACATGGCCTCGCTGTGATATGTATGACGTTGGTATATTATCTCTCCCTAAATCTTTTGTCATGTCTTGTCTTTTAAATATGCCTGTGAGTGTAGTTGTTTATTGCTTGAGTAAAATTGTTGATAAGAAATGTTTTCTATTTAAGTGTGCATGTTTGTGTGCATTCTCTGTGTGACGTTTGTAGAACAAGCTGTGTCCTGTTAAAGTGGCTTCGCTGTTTGTGATGTTCTGTTAACTCGTTCTCTTAAAAACTACCTTTAAACTCTGTTTTGAAATTTTAATCAAAATTTCTCTCTTGCTATCAGAATACATGTGGGTTTTTTGGGGGCTGGGGTCGGAGGAATGTATTTGTGGGAGAGCATGATGAATTTTTGGCATTCTGTGAAAGTCTTGCACTGGTTGTTTAGAGAGGAAGAAAAACCTATGCAAGAAATAGATTTATGGAAAATAGTCTCCAAATGAGGAGCAAAATTTGGGAAGTGACACACTGGGGTGCCTTGAGTTGGCACTTGGTAACTGTGTCCTTTGGATTTCAATTTTGCTGTTCAGGGTTTCCAATTTCTGATTTGGAAAGCTGCCATCATTAAAACATTTGTTAAAGCAGTAGGTGTCATTTTCTGTGCAATCATGGAGTAGAACAAAAAGTATTCCTTTATATTTTAAATTAGCAAGAGAGGATTTTGACAAGATGTTTGGGCTCCTTTTCCCAGATATTATACCCCATAATTTGAGTTTGAGGATTTTCTTTTTCTGTCTCACTCAGAAAACAAAATCCAGCATTTTATTTAGTTTGTGATCTGGGTCTGCCTCCTTTGGGGTAATTATCATTTGCAGCGCTGTTCATGAACTTCAAATAGAAGTTGATAGTGCTGATGAGATTTATTTCCTTGTTGGTTACTTAAGAACAGAGGTCTCTGAAACATTCATGTAACTGTAAGTATGTAATGTGCTAAATTAAGAGTTTGAACACAAAAAAAAAGGACGTGTAATGGGATGAGAGCTTGGGAAATGTGAGCTAGACAGTGTTCCAAGTTGAGATATGTCTATTATATAGCCATGGTGGTATATGCTGTTATTATTATTTTTTATATTTCTGTTTTGCCAAGATACCTCTTGGCAAAGCTAGTAAAAAAATAGTTTTTGATACCAGTGTGTACACAATATTTGCTTGTTTTTTTTTTAATCTTCTTTGATGGTTCAGGCAGATATTCTTCATTCCGTTGCTTACCTGACTTGAAACGGTTCCATTTCTGGCTCATACAGCAGTGAATCATGCCACATACACGCCCACACACATGCTTCTAGCTATACTCATGTGGGCGGCTGCTCATGTGTGATGTGCAAATCAGCTAGCATTATGCTGTCAATTTTCAGGTCTTGTTCAGTCTCTTTGGAAATGGTTAATGAGGGGGCCTTGAAATTGTCCTGACAGACAAAGAGAACATTATTTAATGGCATCAAGTTGAGGTTTTGAACCTTAAGGTGTGCTCTGGTTGACGCAGTGTGGGTGAGAAGCTGAGCAATGTTTTTCCTCCTTGTTTGGTACCGTGAATAGACGCATGATCTAGGAAGCTTGCTGGCAGTGATTTCATATTCATCATCCTTTGGTCTCTGTTAGGGCCCCTTGGGTGGAACTAAGAATCTTGTTGAAATGAGAACCTAGTATGATTTTTTATTTTTTAACTGTGTGCTTCAGAGAAATATTTTAAGTAAGCTTGTTGTTTTTGAGACAATGTTGGAGAGTGGAGAAAAGCTCAGTCCTGGGTAGCTAAGTTTTCTCTGTTCACTGGTTGTTTAATAGTGGGCTTTTTTCTGTCTCCTCAATGAGTTTTGGATTCCCTATAACGTTGACAGTTGGAAATCTTTGGGTCAGGTAACTACCAAGTTCTTACATTTTGTGATTTCGGGCACCCATAAGGAATTGAAGTCAAAGGGAAGTGAATATATATTCTTTTTTCTGATATCTGCAAAATGCATCCCCCCCAGGGATGTTTTTGTTTACGCTAGCTACCTGGACATGAAATGAGAACTCCAACACTAAAATACTTTTGACTTCTTTTTTATTTTATTTATTTTATTATAAAGGGAAAATGAGTTTCTATAGCTAGTTTTTGACCCGGCTTTAGGACTAAGTAATGTTATAAAATGCCTGACAAACCCTTGACAGAAAGCTTTAAGAAATGTATGGGGGTGACAGTATATTTGTGGATACATGTGCATATTCATCTGTGTGTGTGGTAGTGGAGGGTTGCAAATGCTCCTGAGTGTGGATGGAGAGTGCTTGGTGTAGGACTTTGTAAAGATGGCATCAAGTTCCACAGTTCTAAAAAGCCTTCCCTAGGGCTGGTGAATGCCACCTATGTTCATTTTCCTGCAATCACATATAGCCTTTCAGGCTAGAATACTTTGAATGGACCCTACCATCATAAAGGCTCATACTTTACAAATTCAGCAGATGTACTAATGAGGTGGCAAGCCACCTCAGAGCAGCTGGAAGTGAGTTTAGGGAGTGGACAACAGGGTGTTGGTGTGGCTTTAATTGTGTGGATCCAGGAGTCTTCATATTTCTCCTTCAAATGTGTGAATGTATGCAACAGGAGAAGGAAATGGAAAAAAAAATGAGACATATTTCTGCCCCTTTATGCCTTCTTCATAACTTCCCCTTTCCCCCTTTCCTTTGTCATTTATTACTCTAAGTGCTTGAGATATAAAGAAAAGGATGGATTTGGGGCTCTGATTTGTTTAAACTTTAGTTCCCTTCCTCACTCTCTTACCCTTTTGCATAGGACAAACTCTTGCTCCTGGTAGGGTGCTAAATCTATCCTAAAGGATTTTAGCCCTCAGCTCCCACCCAGGAGTTAAATAAAATGCCTTATGCTGGTATCCTGGTAACCCATGAATCACCCTGCAACCACTGAGCTTCAGAGTCCGCTTTTTTAAAGGCACAGGCACTGTGGTCTCTGTTCAACAGAAGCTGGAAGCCAGCAAAATGGGAAGAGATTCTCTTTAGGGAAGAACAAAATAAAAACCAAAATCTTCATTGTCAGAAAATGCCTAGAAAATATATTCACAGTGCACATGGAGACTTTTTATTGGAAAATGGTTCATGAGTTCCACTCTTTAGTCACTACCCTCATTTTAAAGATTCACTGAACCATTTCATTGCCTACCGTTGGTGTAAGGAAATCTGGAGTTCTTGAAAGAAATATTTTCCCCAATTTTTGGGTTTAGGCAGTGAGATAGTGAAGTGATAGTTTGGCGGGAACAAATTGACCAGCATATTTCATTCATTAAGTCAGGTCTCACCTGTCAGAAACTGCAATATCTGCTTCTGTAATTTGCTTGAATTTTGTTTGTGGATCAGTAACACTTGCCAACCCAGCTGTAGTGTGTGGCTTCTGGGATCTGTATATGTGTGCATTCCTCTCTCTCTCTCTCTCTCTCTCTCTCTCTCTCTCTCTCTCTCTCTCTCTCTCTCTCTCTCGTGTGTGTGTGTGTGTGTGTGTGTGTGGTGTTGTTTTAGTAGTTTCTGACTGGGAAGTGGAGCAAGTTAGGAATGCCATTTTGATTGCTGATCTGATGAATGAGTCTTGGACCCTGATTCACCTATGTGAATGTGTGTGATTGTGTGTGTGTGTGTGTGTGTGTGTGTGAGAGAGAGAGAGAGAGAGAGAGAGAGAGAGAGAGAGAGAGAGAGAGAGAGAGAGAGAGAGAGAGAGAGAGAGAGAGAGTTTTACCATGGAGCTGAGGAATTCCAATAAACCTTTGGATGGGATGCCTCCTGTATAGTAAGGTCCAAATTTAGAGTGATTGACTGTGTACAGAAGACACTCTGGTAGTCACAGTGATGCTGTTAAATTTGCCCTCTTTAGCCTGCCTGCTACTATTACATCTGACCCCACAGTGTGCAATGTGAAAATTGAGCCTTTGTTCCAAGAATACTTCTTCGTGCAAAGCATCTAGTTACAGCTCTAGTAGCTTTTTTGTAAGAAGTAAAATGAAGGAAGTAAATCTTGAGACTTTCTAGCCCTTATTTACAGCTTTGCAACTTCGCTAGACCGTGTCTCTGGCTTTCCAAGAATCCTTTATTAAAGCTTAGTTATTCCGGTATGTGCCCAGAGTGTCTCTTTCTGTCCCTATGGATCTAACACTTTAGAATATTTAATTCATTATGCTTTGACCTGGCACCAAAGTACAACGTGGAAAAACTAGAAAGGAGAGAGGCCTCCAGGAAAGAAGCTGTTAATGGCTACGTCAGTAACATTTTGTCAATGCATGGGCCTGTATAGTTTGCAGAGTGATTTTATATCTTTTCTAATTTTGCATCCTATTAGCCATTTGAAATGGGTAGGGATGCTTGTTGTTCCCAGGTTTACAGTTTAGAAGAGTAAAGGTGAGAACTGTCTGTGGGTATGCCTCTCTATCAGTGAAGTAGGTGCAGCGGATTTGATATTTTCCAGTTAGGGTGAAACTGAAAGGGGTCAGGTGAAGAGGGAGCTACGTATGAGTCATTCCTGAAGTCCCGTGACTTCTTTGGATTTGCATGCTTACATATTAAATGCTTTTAAATATGATTCATTCGTGTAGTACTTTTGAAAAAAAAGTTAGCCCATAAAATGTCTTGAACAATCATCCAACAGTTGTTTTTAACCAGTCTTATAAAAATAAAATGTCACTATTTCAAATCTTCAAGATAAAAACCAAAATGAATTGCTGAAACATAAGATTTTGATTGGCTTATTCTTGTAACTCTTTGCGAGTTTTAATTTTTCTCATCCTGTGCAAGAAATTCAGTTTTTGCTTTTCTAGTACTGTATCACTTAAAATATTTTATTTTGTTTACGTATTGTTTCAGCCTTTTGGAGGTTTGAAATTTGTTCTTTGTATCATACAAAAGGTTAACAGTGCCTAGTAATACTGCCTTATATGAAATTTGAAAAAGTATCACCCAAGTTTATTCAAAGAGTGTTTTGTATGATGAGGTTAATGTTACTCCTTTAATATCTTACTAGTGCCTCCCTTTGAAGTTGGAGTCTGTCAGGTTTTCTGTGTAAACAAGTGGTGACTTCATCTATCAGTGCCATTTTCTATCCTATCATTGTGTTGATGAGGGTAACGTCACAAAAGACTTGTTTTGTATCCTTTATGGGCACATGGATACACCCCATTCATAACTATTATCTGGCAAACTAGTGGTATTATCAGAAAAAAATATGTTGCTTGATATCTCAGTCCTGGTCCCACAGTGCCCTGTCTTCCTTCAGTGTTCACAAATCATGTGTTTTCTAATTAGGTCCAGAATTTAGCTGAAGTTCAGTACCAGAGTTGGAATTTTTCCTTTATGAAAGTGCAGAACAACATGGATATAGCTTTAAAACAGAATATATGTTGCTTTTTAGGGTTCTGTAAGCTGCATGATTTCCTTGTTGCTTTGCTAAATTGTTTCCATTAACCCAGTAGTTCTTTGCCTTGTTTGTGTGGAAATCACCTGGGGGAATTAAGAAGACTAACAATTCCCAGACTCTCTCTATTTGAGTTGTTACAGTGTGTCTCTGATATCAGTATTTTCTGATTTCACCTGAGAATGAGAACGCCTGGAGTTGAGAATGATTGCTATGGAATGATTCAGAGGAAGTATTAACTTGGCCTGAGTGTAGTTTATTATACATATTAATAGGAAAGATCTGCAGATTCAAGGAATATATAGGAATTGTAGGAGCCTTGGTGAATTCCAAAGGCTTATGTCCATTTCATGGGGATTCTACCCTAGGCAAGGAGTAGTCTCTACTAGGATTTAAACAACAGTTGGTTTTCTGTGAAAATATTAAAAAATACTTATGTAGAATTCAGTACAATAACTATTTATAGCATTTACATTGTGTTAGATATTTAAATAGTCCAGAGGCAGTTTAAAAAATTCGGGAGGTAGAGCTTTGTGTATAGCTCAGTGTTGCAGCTCAATGTATGTGAGGCCCTGGGTTCTATCCATAGTACTAGATCAAAAACAATAAAATATAAAGAAGGACATTCATATGGCATAATACTATATTTTATATAAGGTACTTGAGCATCATCAGATTTTGGTATTTGAAGGTTGTTCAGGAACCAGTATACCAGAGATACCAAGGGACAACTGTAATCAGTATGATCATTTGATGGTTTGAATCTTGTGGGAACAAATAAATTTCTGTATATTTGCTGTATTGGTGCATATTCTCCTAGTTTTATGAGTGACTATAAATAAATTGCTTTTACCTTCTAAAGTTTGTTTTCCTCATCTGCAAAATAAGAATAGTTAGTTAAGATGGTTTTTAAAATTTCTTCAATCTCAAATAATCAATGCTAACTTTCTGATTAATATTATTTAAATGTTGCAGGCAATATAGCATTTCATTTCTTCAAGTTTAGACTCACAGGGTGGTTATGGAGGTCATAGATCTGCATTTATAATTGTGCTTGGATTAAGTTTCCTCTATAGCAGGTGAAACATAGATTGCATTCTTTGAGCCAGCTAGTAGCCATTAAGAAAGGAATCTCTTAGTGGCTTGACTAGTAGTCATGTACCAGTTTTGGATTCAGCTTGTTAAAAAGACACACCACATGCATAGTTGAGAATTTTCTTTTTTGAATACAGAACCAGTCTCATAGGTATGGAGAAGTGTAGGAGGTAAGGGCTGGCCGCCTTGACAGCTTAGAGCCACTTTGTACATTATTTTAAGAAATCATTCATTTGGTTAGTAATAGTACTACCAGTAGTATGTAACCAAGACACTCAACAAATTTCCATGGTTACTCCATTGGTTCCTTCCCTAAACCTAAAAGTAGTTTAGGAAATAAAGCTCATAAAGATTAAGCAAACCTTCTCAGTGTTACACAAAAGGAAGTGGTAGGTAGTGCCTGACTTGGGCCTCTGTCACTACATCTTGCAGTGCTTTTTGTGGTGAGGATGCAGTTACATCTCTGAGAATTGAAGGGGTCTTCTGACACACTGCAGTAGTCATTAAGGGGCTTTGAAGAAAGTACCAAAGGAGGAGACAGGGAGGCAAGAATAGAAGTTGAGAAGAATATGTCTGGGTTTAGCTCTTCTCTGCCTTTTCTAGTCTTCTGTGCTAGTTGCTGGCCTGCTTTAAACAATTGAGCTTCTAGCAATAATGTTGAGAGTTGATATCAGAGACAGGGTAGAGTTGTGTGTGCATGGCAGAAGGGCAGCATATAGAAGGCAGACCCGGAGAAGAAAAAAAGAACTAGGAAAACCATTGAGCCAAAGGTCAGGCCCTGACTCTTTACCCACCTTGCTGCCACATATTGATCAAGGTCTCTACCTCAGTTTCTACCTCTAAAAATTTAGTGGTTTTAAGAGAAGAATCACGTTTATAAGAGAGGGGGGAAAAAGGTCTACATAAGGCAGGAAAATGTCTACTAGGTCTGGTTTAAAAGGGCCTTATGGCAGGAATAGAAAACAGATTAGAAAGGTCCAGGTTACCACTTTGCTAATGTATACCTTATTTAATAGGGGAATTGTAGAGAAGGATAACTTTTCCAGATTTGTCAAAATGACTGGGACATAGAATACCCTTGGATGGGTGCATGGCTAAGGTTAGTCTTTTACTAAAGTGTCCAGGCTTCTCTGAGAATTGCCTATAATGATGAGATGAAAATAGCTAACAAGTCTGCAGTACATCACTTCACTCCTTTTATACAAGGAAGAAAGCTAAGGCACAGAAGGGAACAGGTGTCCAAGGTTGCATTGACTCGCGGTATAAGGCTTTTGCCCATTGGTTAAACTATTACCCTTTTCCAGGATTCTGCACCTACATTTTCTGGAGATATGCATGTTTTTTTCAGGTTTGATTGAAGTAAGAAAGCTGAACAGAGAAGATTATTATGTAACCTCCCAGAGGAATCTGGCCTTTGGGTGCTAGGCAGTGGGAAGAGGGTGGCAGGAACACAGAATCTCCTGTAAGCCACATTGGCTTTCTTGAGGCAAAGAAGCTGTGGATGCAGCCCTATGCTGAGTAATCTCACCCTCAGGGCACAGAGCAGGCCAGTGCTGTTCATCTCCAGCCAGCTCTTGGAATGGCTCTGGCAGCTGATTTCTCTGCCTGCCTGCCTTCATTAGAGGAGGAAAAGCCATGCACCTCCATGCCCAGCTGGCTGCAGACAGGATGTGCTAAGATCCCACCCCCACCCACTCTGAGTGGTGCCTAAAGGCAATAGTTACTTTTAGCTGAGCCTCCCACAGCCTCTCCTCCACCCACTTTCTTCCTGCCTCCTCTCTCAGTGAATGCTGCTGGTTGGCAAGACGGTTGAGTAGTGGGTGCTTTCGTTTTGGGATAAAGGCACAGGAGGAGTCAGGTGTCTCTAGGAGTGTCTCTGATAAACTAGGCACCACTGTGGCAGAGCTCAGAACAAAGGCAAAATGATGGCATTATTTTGTGCTTAGGACAAAATGATAGTGGAGGGGTTTATTAATAATCTTGGACCTAACAACCAGCTGAGTGACATGCAAATCTAGACTAAATTGCATAGGAATACTTAACATTTACTAAACCACGCATATACTTGAAGGAAAAGGAACTGGCATCAGTAGACACTTGATTCTTGACTTTCCCTGTTAGATGTTGGGTTTTATTTTTAGTGGGTTTTATACATTGTGTCACCTGAATTTTCCTGTGACCTTGTCAAGGAGGTATGCTAGAAAGTGACAAAAATGAGATGCAAAGACTCAATTGTTATGTAATTGCTTTCAGCTTGATCTACACTCAAATTCTAGAAGTTAGAGTGTCATTTAGTCATTCCAAACAACTTGGCTACAAAAGGGACATCAGAGATAGCTTAAGTCTAATCCTCTCATTGTGGAAGCTGAGGAACTAGACACAGGGAGGACAATAGCTTGCCTAGGGAAACATAATACAGTTGTGGTAGGACTAAGGCTAGTGCATTTCCTAATAATGATGTGAGTTCCTGACCCCACGGCATGTGTTAACCACTCTGGTCTTTCCCTCTGGAGGTGACTTTATAAACCTATATGTGTTATAAAAAACGAGGGGTCTATGACAATGGGCATGGCAAGGCAATGTCTCTGACTTGATTTTGTTGTCAATAAGTTGAGCCTCATAATCTCAGACCTTTCTAAGCAGAGATTTGTAGGTGACTGACACAGTGGAGGGGTTTGATACAGAGGACATGCTAATAGAAAGCCAGTTACCGAGTGCCCTTGAACATATCCCTTTGTCTTTGTAGTTAAATTCTCTCCACCATAGTGGAGGATTCTTATTACTGTTCTCTCTTAGAAAGAAAGAGGCCTTATGATCCATCCTGTGCTTTGGATTCTTGGTAGAAAACTGAGATCATTTTTTACACAAGAAGCTTTCTTTTATTTATTCCAAGCTCTGTTCTCCATGGAGCCACACACATGTTGCTATGAATAGCAAACCAGTTTTCACTCTCCCTACCTCTTGCAAAGCTAAAAGGGGAGTTTGGAGGACTGCTCAAATTAATTGTGTTATTATTTAGCACCGTTTCAAGTCCCTGAGGCCTGAACTACCTAAGGATACTGCAATTTAAAAAAATCAGTTATTGGCCTCCAGGTCTTTGGCTAAGATTTGTTACAAATATTACTAAGCTTTCTTAATATGATTAGGAGTTGTTTTGAAATTACAAGCTTTTGACCAATGACCTACATAGAATAAGTGGGTATCCTCCATCTTTAGCTTTGCCATTTCCTTTGGAAATATCTCCTCCCTGCTCTAGAGGCAGTGGAAAAACAAACAGGTGAGAGAGCAGTGGAGTCTGAGATGGGAGTGTGGTGACTTCTTTAGAAATGCAGATAGACTCTATCCTCCAAACCCCACAGTAATAATAAATAAGAACCATTGTAGTTCTGTATTGCTTTCATTGACTCAGATCAGTGGTGCTTTGAAAACTGGTGTGCTTGGCAGAGCTAACTATTCCTTGTCCTTGAATACTTTGAACAAGGAATTCATCCTAAAACTTCTTTGTGTTCTTTGCTTCTATGTAGGTCTCTTTCTTTCCTTCTTTCTTTCTTTCTTCCTTTCTTTCTTTCTTTCTTTCTTTCTTTCTTTCTTTTTTTTAAAGAAGCTAGTTAGCCAGACATGGTGGTTCATGCCTTTAAGCCAGCACCTGGCAGGCAAAATTAGGTAGATCTCTGGAAGTTCGAGGCCAGCCTGGTCTACAGAGTAAGTTCTGGGACAGCCAGAACTACATAACACAGTGAAACCCTGCCTCATATAACAACAATAACATACTACTACTGCTGCTACTACTACTAATAATAATAATAATAATAATAATGATAAGCTAGTCAAGACAACAAAAAGAACTAAGTGGAGGATAGCGCTGGATATCTCTAACCTTGTTAACACTAAGTCACTACCTAGCACTTCAGGTACACCTACTCCATAAATGGTAATTTTATCTACATGTATATTATCTAAGGATGCTTGAGAAACCTTACCACATGTAGAAAAATAATTCTAAATTTGGTAGGCCTTTGTACCTTGATCAGTTGGGATGTTTTCTCTGAAGATTTATCTAGATTTGCTCTTAAAGTGTGGACCTTGAGCTTAAAAGCTGCCCATTAATCCAGGTGTAGTGTGGCTCATGCCTATGTTTTCAGCACTCAGGAGGCTGAGACAAGAGGATTGCCATGAATTAAAGGCAAGACTAGACTACATAGTGAGTTTAAAGACAGCATGTCTATAGTGTGAAACTCTGTCTCAAAATGTAAAACAAAATGGCGCCTCTTTTTCTATAGTTATTTCAAAGGATCAGATACAGTGATTGAGATAAATCATATATTGTTTTCTCTGGGCTTTAGTGAATAGTATGGCTTTGAGGCCTTGTTCACACTTGTCTTCCTGTTCACTAAGACCCCTGAGAAAATGGGTGTTGGATGTCTGATAGGTGTAGGTTCCAGAAATGTGCCTTTTCTAGAAGGAGTTTAACTGGGATACAATGCTTCAGATGCTAATTTACAGTTACATATCTGCATTCTGATACATTGTGGTGGGGATAAACAAAATTAACCCATGGTATTTAAGGTGAGAAGTCACTAAATGAGTGAGAAAGAAGCTATATATTAAGCTCCCTCGTAGTGCTGATTAGAAAGTTGAGGCATAAACACAGGCAAGAAACTGCCAGAAGACTTCAAGTTGATATTTGATCGGTGACTTTTACCTATTCAGTACTTGCTATTTGACTCACAGTTATGAAACTCTTTAGATCAATTACTGGGAATAAAATTTAAACCCATATTCCTTGTCTAGCTTTTGTGCAGATTTACTCAGGTATCTTGAAAGAAAGCTGTTAAATTGTTGGAAAGTAAAATTGGTTCAGTTTTGTTGTTTATCATTGACTTTTATCTATACCAATGCATGCATGTTTACTCAAGTCACTGTGTGTTTACTCAGCACACTCAGGCATACGTGCAGAACTCATCTGGGACACACACAGTTTGTGAGTACTTCTACATTTGCTTACTTAAAGCACAACTATCTACTGAAGAATGGGATATCCTAACACTCAAACATTCTCAGCAAAAGCAAGATATATACAGGATCACAAGTGGTATACTTGTATATATTTTTATGTTTAAACATGTATAGATACATATAAAGCACACTACATATCTATATACACATGGAATACACCCAAATGCATACCTAGATAGGCTTGAACACCCCCAGTCCCTGGACACACACTTAGATTCCTGAAAAACAGAATGCTAAGGACATACTTGGAAAAACAATACTCCAAAATGACAACATCAGACATTCTTTAATACCACTACAGGACATAATCACATTTTCCAGACACACCTGTGCAAAATGTATCCTAACTCTGGGGACAACATGGAGGTATACTTTTCTTCTAAGCCGGAGCGAAAGGTGTCTGATCATATCTGGTGTACCTCTTATTGGCTTGCTCTGGCCTTCTTTTCTTTAATCTTTGCTATCTGGCATAAGAGGACAGGAAGATAAGTAATAAAATTTATGCTAAAGATGGCATGTCATAGCAGGCTCCAGAAGGAAAACAAGATTCAGAACTTCGACCTCAGATGTGAGTAAGCAGGAAGATACAGAAAGAAGAATGGAAAAAGAAAATTGTCACTGATCAATACAGAAAGCTGAAGTTTTCTCCTTTTCGCCAGTCTACTTACAAAACATCACAGAGTGATTCAATTGTAAAGCAGTACCCTGGAAAACAAAGTAACCTATTGTTAAAGTTCATTTTTCTTGGAGCTGAAATACTAACTTGGATCAGAACAAGTATATCTGAGTTGTGGATGGGAGGTTTGAGGGTGGGTGATAAAATGCATAAAGGCAGACCCCATTGATCAGTAACCCAACTTCTCGAATTAGAGTCAGGCTGACCGTCCAGCCACAGTCTTAATGATCACAACTCAGACCCTAAGTACAGTGGTTTAGGCTGTTTGTCCCCACTAAAGAGGGCCTACTATTTTTAGAATTCTTCAAGCTGGAAACCAGGTCATGGTGTCCAGAGGAAGATTTTTTGGCTTTTGCTACTACAGGCTAGAGCTGAAAGCAGGTGACCGTAACCTGGATAAAGGGTAGGAAGCAGTTTAATACGTAACCAGTGTGCGTCATCTTAAGAAACTGCTCTTAAGCAGCAGGTTCATAATCTTTGCTGTGTTACCATTGACTGTGAAAACCTTGAGCCTTTTATCAGCTTTGGACTCAACTTCAAGAAACAGGAGTTCCAGTCTTAGGCAGAGCTTCAGTTTGTTTCCACTTTCTTGTCTGGGTCTCATTCAGTCTTGTAAAAAGCACAGCAATTACATTCAGATGATATCAAAGCTCCAAGATCCAAAATGTTTTGTAGCTGTACTTGATCTCCACCCCAAAATCTGCAAACCCTCTGTCCCTTAGCTCGTTTACGTGGGTTCATGAAGAATCAAAAAAGGGGACTATGGAAAGCCAGGCAGTGTACCTTCATAGAGTCAGGTTGGTTATAGTCATGCTGGTTTTACTTCCACTCACACAGCTTTCAGATGCCAAGTCAGACTGCTAGGAAAGACACAGTGTTTGAAACATTTACATGATCAAATAGCTGAGGTTCATCAGGAGGTCAATGTAGTGACTGAAAGGAGGCCTCAGGGATACAATCTTCCCAAAAACTGAGAAAAGCAATTCTAGACTGCCTATACTTTACTTCTGCTGGAGGAAGCACCCTAGGATGTTAAATTTGGCTCCAGGAGAGAAAATTATTCTAAGAGT
Organism: Cricetiscus sungorus; assembly: GCA_030556225.1. NCBI lineage: Eukaryota > Metazoa > Chordata > Mammalia > Rodentia > Cricetidae > Cricetiscus > Cricetiscus sungorus. Next base: position 6,765,691 of record JANBXA010000126.1, read on the forward strand.
TCATACTTATGGCCATCTACTTTGTTTTATCTACTTTGTTGAGGGGAGCAGATCAGGATATATAGTTTAGGTTCCCCCGAAGTCTCAGACATTATGGACAAAATTTAAGAGCTTCACTTTGTATTCTGTACAATAGGCTTAACTGTAACATCTCATGGGATTTGGGTTAAAAGAATACATTTTGATAAAGTGTATGGAAAGTATTATTTGAAACATCAAAAATGGGTCTGTATTCTTTGAAATGTTAGGATTTCATCCAAGTTATGGTTACAGCCAGTTTAGAGATAATAAGGAGCTTATCTCAACTTCCTCATACCTCTCAATTTTACTTGTTCCCATCTCTTGTTCCGGCCTCTCAAAACCTGCTTAAAATATTAAGATAGCAGAATAGTGCAAAGATAACCTCATCTCTTCATCAAAGCACATTGTCTTAGTGGCTTTTATATTGGTGTGATAAAATACCCCAGTGTCTTAGTTACGGTTCTATTGCTGTAAATAGACACCATGGCCAAGAAACTTATAATAGAAAGCATTTAATTGAGGGCTTGCTTACAGTCTCAAGGGTTAGTTCATTTTCATCATAGGGGAAGCATGGTGGCAGGCAGGTATGGTGCTGGAGCAGTAACTGAGACTTTATATCCAGGTCTGCAGGCAGGAGGCAGAAAAAGAGGTGACAGTGGGCTTGGTGTAGACTTTTGAAACCTCAAAGCTCATCCCTAGCGATACAGCTCATTCCCTCCTCCAATGATGCCACATCTCCTAATCCTTCCAGAGAAGCCCATTGTGGACCAAGTATGCAAATATATGAGCCTATGGGGGCCATTTCTCATTCAAACCACCATACCTGCTAAAGGCAACTTGAGGGAGAAAGTCTTCATCTGTGCTCACAGATCGTGATGGAGAAGTCAAGGTGATAGGTGCTTAAAGCAACTGATCACATCCCATGCATAAACAGGAAGCCGAGAGCAATAAATGTGTTCATATAGGTTTTTCCTTTTTATATAGACCAGGACACCAGTTCTTGGAAAGGTCTTACCCACATTAACTCCCCCAAGATATGCCTAGAGGCTATCTAAATCTAAATAACCTCTTATATGGGTACCTGAGGACTTGCCTAGATAATTCTGGTTCTGGTCAAGTTGGTAATAAATGCTAACCAACACATAACCTAATTCAGCTGGTAGGATTGTCCAAATTTTTACAGTAAATAAGTAATTAGGTCAGACTTGTACATAGCCTATTCTTACTCCATTTGTTTTTCAACTAGCAGTTACACGTGTCTTGGACAGCCCTGACCAACCATCAAAAGGGTGCTACTTGTGCTTAGTGTTTGGTTTTGCTCTTAGTCTGTGGGTCTTGCTGGGAGCATTATCCACCCACATGGAAAAATTATTTAAACTATTTATATATGTGGATATATAGAGTTATATGTATAACATATGTTTTTAGATAAACAGATAGTTTCTTCAGGCAACCTTACTGTTTTTTTTTAACCTCTTCCCACTTCTTTTTGTGTTTTCTCCTCCTTCTCTAATTAAAATAACCCCCCAATCTTCCCATTCCCCCTTCAGGTCACTTGGATTCTTTTAATTGTTCCATTCTCATGGTTCCTCTTTACTTTTCTGGGTTTGTGATAATTTATACATGCATTCAAATCTGAAGATTTGGAACTAGGAAGAGAAAATGTATTGTTTGTCTTTCCGGATGTGGGATATGGTTACCTCAATGAATATAATATTTTCTGGTTCCATCCTTTCACTTAGAATTTAATTTTTCTTTATAGCTAAATAGTTTTCCATGGTATGTATGTACCACCTTTTCATTATCCATTCATCAGTTGATGGACATATAGGTTGATTACATTTCTTAACTATTGTCAATAGGATGACAATGAATATTGCTGAGCAAGTATCTGCAGAGTCAAATACCAGTTTCTTTGCTCATTTATCAATGAGTTGTATGACTGGATCATATGATAGAACTATTTTCTGCCTTTTGAGAATTCTGGATTTCCTGAGTGGTTGCATCAGCTTGCGGCCCAACCAAGAGTTAGTAAGTGTTCCATTTTCCTCACATTCTCTGCAGCATTTGTTGTCAATTCTTTCTTGATCTCAGCCACTTCAAAGTTGTTTTAATTTACATTTCTGTAGTTTCTAAGGACGATGAGCACTTTTTGTGATATTTCTTAGCCAAGTTTTCTTCTTTTGAGAACTCTGAGCTCAGGTCTCAGGGCCATTTTTGAATGGGTTGTTTGTTTTTGACTCTTTGCTTGAGTTCTTTATGTGTTCTGGATGTTAATCCTCTCTCAGGTGTATAAGTGGCAAAGATTCTCTCCCACTTTGTTGGCTTTCCCTTCATTCAATTGAATATTTCCTTAGTTTTACAGAAGCTTTTTAGTTTTATGAGGTCTCATTTTTAAATAGTTTGCCTAAATTCCTTGGCAAATGGAGTCCCTTTCAGAAAATCCTTTTCTACACTTGTATCATGTAGGGTATTGCCTATGTTTTCTTTCTTTTTTTTTCTTTAAGTTAGAAACAAGGTTTTTTTTTCATGTCAATACCAATTCTCTCTCCCTGCCCTACTCCCTTGCCCCCACCAACACCCTATCCCACCCCCTTTCTGTTCCCCAGGGAAATCAAGGCCTTCCATGGGGATCTTCAAAGTCTGTCATATCATTTGGAACAGGACCTAGACCCTGCCCCATGTGTCTAGGCTGAGAGAGTATCCCTCTATGTAGAATGGGCTTCCAAAGTTCATTGGTATACTAGGGATACATACTGATCCACTACCAGAGGCCCCATAGATTGTCCAGGCCTCCTAACTGACACCCATGTGCAGGGGGTCTGGGTCAGCCAGAGAAGCTAGGAAACAACGAGGACCCTAAGAGAGACATACATGGTCCCCCTGAGAATGGGAAAGAGACGAGATATCCTGTGCAAATTGAAAGCTTGTGGGGAGAGAGGGAGTCAGGAGAAAGAGAAGGGGAGAAAAGGAGGGAAGAGGAGGACATGAAGGAGCATGGGGGAAGAATAGAGGAGAACAAGAAAAGAGACACCATAATAGAGGGAACCATTGTAATTTTAAAGAGAAATCTGGCACTAGGGAAATGTACAGAGATATACTATGATGACCCCAACTAACAATTTAAGCAATAGTGGGAGGCTACCTTAAATGCCCTTCCCTGATAATGAGATTGATGACTACCTTATATGCCATACTAGAGCCTTCATCCAGTAGCTGGTGGAAACAGAAGCAGACACCCAGTTAAACACTGAGCTGAGTGCCTGGGATCCAGTTGCAGAGAGGGAGGAGTGATGAGCAAAGGGGTCAAGATCAGGCTGGAGAAACCCACAGAAACAGCTGACCTGAACAAGGGGGAGCCCATGGACTCCAGACTGATAGCTGGGAAACTAGCCTATATTTTCTTATGGCAGTTTCAGCATTTCAGGTTTCACATTAGGTCTTTGACCCATTTGAAATTAACTTTTGTGCTGGGTGATAGAGTTCTAACTTCGTTCTTGTACTCATAAAGTCATGGATTTTGACATCATTATTTGTTGAAAATGTCATGTCTGCAGTGTCTGTTTTTGACAACTTAAGATTTTTTCCATTTTCAAGTGTTTTGCCTAGTATCTTTCTTTGGGAACTTAAGTTTAAATTGTAGAGATCTTTCATCTCATGGGTTATGTTTATTCCAAGATAATTTATTCAAAACAATAGAAACTGAGGAGCACTCCCAAACTCCATCTATATAGGCAGTGTAATTCTATTACCAAAACCAGGTAAACACACACACACACACACACACACACACACACGACTATTGTGAATGGCAGTATATCCATTTCTTTCTCATCTTAATGGTATATAAAAAGATCAGTGATTTTTATAGCTCAATATTTTGTGAATTGCCACATTGCTGGAATTTTCATTTTTCTGGTGGAATTTTTGTGATCTCTTATGTACATCTTCATGTCACCTGTAAATTTGACTTTTTATAATTCTAGTGTGTTCTCTTCATGCCTTATTGCTTCAGTTAATGTTTTGAGCACTCACTGTATTGAGAAGGGGTGGGGACTGTGGAAAGACCCACCGCATTCCTGATCTTAATGGAAATGTAATGGCTTTAAGTTTTACTCTTTTTAGGGTTGGAATGGCTGTGAGCTTATTATATTTTGTTGAGTTGTGTTCTGCCTATTCCTTCATTCTCTGCAATATTTAACACATTGGACTTTATCAAAAATTTTTCTGCTTCCACTGAAATGATAATGTGGCTTTGTCTTTAAGTCCATTTGCATTATGTGTCATATTTATTAACTTACATATGTTGAAACTTTTCTGCATCTCTAGCATCTCTAGAATAAATCCAACTTGTTCATTGTGGATTACGTTTTTTTTTAAACACATCTGTATTTGATTTGCTAGTATTTTATTAACAATTTTCCATCTATATTCATTAGATATATTGACTTACAGGTTTTTTGGTTGATTTTTTTGTTTGGTGTGTGTGTGTGTGTGTGTGTGTGTGTGTGTGTGTGTGTGTGTGTGTGTGTGTGTGTGACTGTGTATACATCTTCAACTGGTTTTGATATTAGAGTTACACTGCCTATACAGATAGAGTTCGAGAGTGCTCCTGAGTTTTTATTGTTTTGAATAATTTAAGAAATATTGGTAGCAGATTATGTTTGAAAGTCTAGTACAATTTTGCTGTGATTCCATCTGGGTTTGGCCTATTTTTGTCAGAAGGCTTTTTTCTTAGTGTCTCAACGTCCTCATTTGTCATAGATCTCTCCAATTTGTTGATCTCTTTTTGGTTTAACTTTGGTGGTTTATATGAATTTAGACAATTGTCCATTTCTTTTAGCTTTTCCCTCTTAATACAGTACAGGTTTTTATAACATTTACTTATAATTTTCTGAATTTAATTGGTGCTTGATTTAAAATTCCCCTGTTCATTTTTGATTCTTTTAATTTAATTTAGCTTCTCATCCTTTTTGCTTAGTTGAGCCAAGGTTCTGTCATTCTTGCTTATCTTCTTAAAGAACAAGCTCTTAGAGTCATTGATTCCTTTTATTGTTGCCTTTTTGTTTCATTAATTTCTGCTCTTTTTTTATTTATTGCATTTTAAGTGGGTTTGGGTTTTACTTATTTCCCTTCTTGAACTTTTTGAGTTGCATCATTAAGTCATTTATTTGTTCTCTTTCTGATTTTAATGTAGGTGTTTAGAACTATAAATTCCCATTGTAGGTTTTTGTTGTATTGTGTTTTCATTTTCATTCAGTTACAGGATTTTTGTTTAAATTTATTTCTTGATTTCTCCTTTGACCTATTCATCATTACATAATGAGCCATTTAATCTTCATGAGTTTATATATTTACTACAGATTTATTTGCTGATGATTTAAGGTTTTATTGCATTGTAGTCAGATAAAATACCCAGAATTATTTCAATTTTCTGAATTTGTTAAGATTTGTTTAGTGTCCCATAATACAGTCTATTTTAGAGAAGTTAACATTGGGCACTGGTTAGTTTGTTTTGGCACAATTATCTGTATATACCTTAAGTCCATTTAATGTATGATTATTTAGTTCTGATGTTCCATTTTTTGTTCAGTTGGAACGTATATTGGAGACAGTTGGTTATTAAAATCACCTAATAGTATTTGGGAGTTGATGTTAATTTTTGTCTTTAATGCCAGTAGTATACTGTTTCTGAAATTGCATGCACCAGAGTTTGGTACATATATATTTGGTGTTGCAATGTTTTTTTTGGTTAATTATTTCTTTGATTAGAATGAAGTGGTTTTTGTTTTCAAAAATATCCTTTCTGATTAGTTTTACTTTGAATTCTTTATTATAAGATATTAAGATAGCAACACTTGATTGCTTCCTGGTCACATTTGTTAGGAGTACTTTTTTCCTATAAAACTGAGTTTCTGGTCTTGTTTCTTAATCTTGTTTATTAATGTCTTTTGATTACTGGCCTTGTTTCTTAATCTTGTTTATTAACGTCTTTTGATTACAGAGTTGAGGCCATTAAAAATTTAAATCTATTTCTGCAAATTTCGTGTTGTTTGCAGTCTTTCTTTTTATTTGTTTGTTTGTATTCTGAATCATACTTCTTGTTAGTAACTATATGTTCTCTCTGGAGTCTCTTCTGTATTTTTATTCCTCTTCTGTCTGAAGTATTGGTTTTAGTGGTCTGTTTGGGCTGGTTGGCTGAATTCTTTTAGCCTGTTTGCCTCACTTTCTTTCTTCTTCAACTATGGCAGATAGTTTTTCTGAGCATCTGTGGTCTCTTAGAACTTGCTTTTGGGCTACCAGCCAGCACCCAAATCATGACACAGAAAATTCTTATTAGTTATGAATGCTTGGACTTATGCTTGTCCCACTAGCTCTTATAACTTAACCTGTTTCTGTTCGTCTATGTTTTGCCTCAGGGCTTTTTACCTTTCTTTAATTCTATATGACCTACTCGGTATCTGACTAGCTAGTGGCTGCCTTGCTGGCTGGCCCTGGGCATCTCCCTGTCTTTCTCCCTTGGTTCTCTCTTCTCTGTCCTTCCTTGAGCCTAGATTCCTCCTCCTAATTATTCTCTCTGCCCATCAGCCCTGAATATCCCTCTAGTGCCTAGCTATTGGCCATTCAGCTTATTATTTGACCAATCATGTGCCTTAGGCAGGCAAGGTGAAACATGCAACACATCTTTACATAATCAAGAAAATGCAGCACAAAACAATATTACACATCTTTTCATCATCAAACAAATGCATCATAAAACAATGTAACATGACTTTACATAGTTAAAATAATATTCTGCAGCATAAACAAACACAATACAATACATCTTTACATTGTTAAAATAATATTCCATGACAGAATGCATTGCTCCAGGCATTTCTGGCTTTCAAATTTTTCCACTAGGAAGTCACCTGTTATTTTGATGTGTTTGCCTTTACATGTGTCTTGAGGTTTTGTTTTGTTTTTCTCCTTTGCTATTTTCTTTGCTTTGTTTATTTAGTTTTTAAACTATGATAAACAGTGAGAGGTTTCTTTTCTGGTCTTGTGTATTTAGTGTTCTGTGTGCTTCTTGTATGTGTGTGGGTATGTCTATCCTTAGTTTGGGGAAGTTTGCTTCTATAATATTGTTGAAGATTTGGTCTACACTATTGACCTGGCATTCTTCTCCTGAATCTGTGCCTATAATTCAAAGATTTTTTATTTCATGGTGTTCCACATTTCACACACATTCTTTCCCCGGTCTCTCGGTGTGTGTGTGTGTGTGTGTGTGTGTGTGTGTGTATGTGTGTGTGTGTGTGTGTGTGTGTGTGTGTGTGTTCATTTTTATATAATCTTTGCTACTTTATCCTCATATCTTACTTTATCCATCTTATTGGCAATGCTTTCCCCTGAGTTTTCAAATTTTGTTAGCGAGTTTTTCAATTCCAGCTTAATTTCAACTTCAATTTCTCTTCAACATTTTCCTTTATTGAATTTGGTTTTCAATCCTAGATAGTCTTTGCCATTTCATTCAGACTTATATTTGTGTTTTCTTGGATATCAATAAAGAATTCTCTTTGAATACATTCTCTTTAAGTTTATTGAGCCTTTGATTTGTGTCCTCTTTAAACCCCTTGAATTCACTGATCACTATTATGACTATCCTTTTAAGTTCTGTATCGTGTGCTTCATCTAATTCTTATTGTACAGCATTTCTATAGGACTTATGAATTTGGGGGAACAACATACTGTCTTGACTTTTTATAATGTTTTTGTGATGAGACCTGGGCACATGAGCTTCTTTTGTTGGTTTGGGTCTCATGTGGACATAGCAGGCTAAGCTGGTCCTTAGGATGTACCACTAGCCACAAACCTGGAAGTTATGAAGTGTATACAAGAGGCTCACTAGTCTGAACTGGGGCTCCTATTGTGAGACCCAGAATAATCTAAGAATTAAAAATGGTGTAGGCAATGTAGAGCAGGTAGACTTACTAGACTATATTATAGAAAAAGATGTGCCATCTGGCCTGGGCTTGAAGAATGGATCTGTTGCCCTACCCCAGCCCACCGCCATGACATGGGTTGACTAGAATGAGGAGCACATATAGCTTAGATATGTCTCTATGCCATGTGAGAGGGCTAGAGAACCCCTGGTGGTATTGGTTCTATAATATGCCCAGTCTCAAAGTGATGGACAGGAGCTAGACAGAGGTCATGATTTCTGGTAAGCAGAAGGAAGCACAGGTAGGTTACCCATGTCTCTGTGCTATTGGGTAGGCTAGAGGGTCTCTGGTTGGGAGCAGTCAGTCTATGATCTGGCCAGTCCCAAAGAGAGGGGCAGGGGCTGGTAGATATCATGATCTCTGAAAATCAGTCATGGTGATCAGAGAGGGGAGGGCTATGCTGAGAAGCTCAGGTGGTTTTCCAGAGGGTCTCCGGCAGGAAGGACCCATGGTTTGATGAGTCTCAAGGAGAGGGAGAGAGGCCAGGATGAGATCAGGATCCCTGCAAAGCAGCTGAGGGTTGACCAGACTAGGGTGGGAGGCTGTGCTAGTGAGTATAGGTCTAGATATTCTTGATATATCAATTGCTTAATCTCACTGGTGTTATAATTTATATTGATTAGAAGATTTTATGGAGTATATACTGTTCCAAGTAGTATTTAGTTGTTGGGTTTAGTATGTTCTTTTATTTAAATTCTTTTTGCATTTTCAGCTGGGCAGTGGTGGCACACACCTTTAACCCCAGCACTTGGGAGGCAGAGGCAAGCGGATCTCTGTGAGTTTTAGGTCAGCTTGGCCTACAGAGTGAGTTCCAGGACAGGTTCCAAAGATACACAGAGAAAACCTGCCTCTAAAAAAAAATGCATTTTCATAAATAGTGTGTTCTTATTTGTTTCCTTCCTCACTGTCTTCTCAGGCTTCAGTGCCTCTGTTTCCTTACTTCCCTCTGATGGTCCCTATTGCTTTCACGTTGCATGCATTTTACAACTCTCTCTCCCTCTCTCACTCCTTCTCTCTCCCTCCCTCCCTCCCTCTCTCTCTCTCTCTCTCTCTCTCTCTCTCTCTCCTTCCCCCTGTTCCCCTAAAGTCTATTTTCTCCTTACATTCTTCTTTTAAAATAAATTTTGAGGTTTACAATATAATGGCATGGGACACATGTAAATGGTAAAACTATAATAATGAAACACATTGATCTATGACTAATTACATACAATTAAAGCACTTACCTCTACTTTGACAACAGAGATATATGGAACAAAACCAGTGTGAGCCATTCTTCTGAATGATTCAGACTCAAGTTTCTAATGTTTGCACTGTTCACTGGATTGACACCATAGGAACATTTTCTTGTTGAAGCCTTTATTTTTTTTTTACCTGTAAAATATAGGGCTGAATTAGTTCTGATAGCTCTTAAGAGTTTTCCTGTTATAATCACTTGTATGTGGACTCACTGATTTTCAGGCTCTTGAGCCCCAGACAAAAATCAAAATGAGCGGCTTTGAGCCCTAGAACCTTATTATATGCTTTGTCCCTTAATCAGTGGCCTTGGATCCCATCCCCTCTTTACCCTGACATTCTCTACATAGTCCAGATAGGCAGATGCTGCCTTATATAAGTGTGATTGACCTACTTGAAGGACTTTACTTAAGCACAACCACTGTTTTGCAGACAGACCCTGGTGCGCGCTCTCTCTCTCTCTCTCTCTCTCTCTCTCTCTCTCTCTCTCTCTCTCTCTCTCTCTCTCTCTCTCTCTCTCTCAAGGGTCCTGGGAGTAGGCTTGATTTTGCTACTCTTATATTCTTGTTGAAGGTTTTGATAATGTATTCATCTAAGTCTTTAACAAGATTTGTGGGGAAGCCAGAGCAGCCAGTTTCAGTGCCTGAGGCCTGACCCAGTCATTGCTCACGGAATGCTTCAGCTTCGCTGTCACCTACCATTTACTGAATACTTACCAGAAACCCAGGGCTTCTGGACTTTGTCAGGAGAAACATGGACTGCTGGCCATGAAAGCCTGCTGAAAAGGACCAGGTGCATTGGCCAAGGCTGCAGTTTCCTTTTTCTCTCCTGAGTCTATAGGCAAAGAGAAATGAAGGAACCACTGGAAAGCACGATGGACTGTTTAAATGCAGGTTTTTTTGGGGGGGGAGATGAGATACATTCTCTTTGAAAATTAATGTCAAGTCAGGAACTTGCTTCAACTTTTGTCTTAGGAAATCCTATCAAGTAGGCTTGAAGGTACTTTAAGTGGATTGAAATATGCTTTTCCTCACTGTTCTCTAGCTGTAGGAGCATTACTGTGTTGAATAAATGGTGTTCTTGTTCTAACTACCTAGCCAGATGGTCACATTTGGACATTGGATCCATTAGTTTCTTTTCCAACCTGGCTCTTCCTCCTTTCCTCCCCCCACCTACAACCCTCTTTCCCCAGCAAGATTTTAACACGACATCTGTCAAATGGATGAAAAAATGACTTCTCCTTCTCTTTGCCTTGCCCACCCACCCTCTGGCTGTGGTGTTGATGATTATAGAGCTATGCATGTGGGTGGTACAGAGGACAAATTCTTCATGCAGTTCTAGCCCCCTCCCCCTCCCCTTCTGGAAGCCTATGGGATTTCTAGCCAGGAAACTCCAAGACTGAAGTTCAAATCAAAGACTGGGAAAAACTGAAGCCCCAAGTACTACTATTCATAGTAACCCAAGTAAAATAATTTAGAATTCGGCTGTGGATTTTAAGATCATTTGAGGTTACCTAAGTGACTTGGCACTGTTTGAGCTCCTCTGGCTCTCCTCTAGCAACAACCAGATTGAAGCTGGAAGCAAAGAGGTCCAATGTCCTAGAGAGAAGTAAAAGCAACAGTTGTCATTGTTTCCTACTTAAAGTGGGGTCTTCTTGTCTGTCATCTCCTTTTCTTTTTCTGATGACCATAAGATACATACTTTGATCTGTAACAAAATCGAGTGTAAAACTGAAAAAGAATTCTAGAAGCCAATTAACTTTAACAAGCCGGCAAGCCACTTGGATACATATTGTATAAACAGATTATTTGGCCACATTCTGTGTTTTACAACCTGAGGGAGATGCTAGCTCTCTTACTGATACACTTGAGGGCTTGCCTGTTTTTTCGGACTGGTGTTAGTCATAGAAGTTTTAAGAAGAGGTTAACAATACTGTTTATTGTAGACTGAGCAGATGTTCTATAGCCACTACACAAATGATATTATTTGTAGAATTACACACTGCTTGACGATATTATTTGTAGAATTACACACTGTTTGACAACTTTAGCTTCTAGTTGTTACTTTCATCTTGTACTAAGTAGAAATTGTTAAAAGAGGCAGATGGAGAGCAGATGCTGGCTGTAGTTATCAGCAAAAGGATAGAAGAACAGGTGACCCAAGATCACAGCTGAAGAAGCAGCCTGGCTGTATTATATGGCTGCATCAGGGGCACAAACGTAGGATTGTATCATCCTATAAAATTTAATTTGGCAATCTAGGGTGGGATTGTAGTTCAGTGGTAGAGCACCTTGCTTAGTATATGTAAGACCATGGATTTAATCCTCAGTACCACATGAAGGAAAAGAAGGTTCTTGGCCAGTTAGAGCAAGGATTGGATTCAGAGATGAGACTGATTTACACAGTTTTAAGAGATTGATGGGGAGGTTTGCTAAATCTTCATGAGCGCAAAGCGTGATATCAGCAAGGAGAATTGAAAAGTACATCAAGCTACACCTTAAAGTAACTTGAAGAAAGAGAAACATGTGGAAGGTGGAAAACTAGTTAGAGGCAGCTTAAGGTGATGAGGACCAGGTCTAAGAAAGGATAGTGAAGGTGAAGAAAAATATATCTGAGAAGGACATACAGGAAGAAAGAAGTCGAGTAGAATTTTGTAAAGTAGGAAAACTTTGGAAGGAAAGGAATATGACAAATTTTACATTTCATTGGAGGTGACAACAGGCATTTGGAAGGATGGAATTGGAGGCATATGGGAGCCAATGTCATGATAAAGAATGATTTCTCTGGGGTCCTAAGTAGAGAACAAAACCAAAACATCTATTGTTTTTTATGGGGCAGTGTAAAAACCATTCCTCAGCTTTCGTAGCTATTCTGGGAAAATGCAAGCAGAAGCCTATGCTTTAATGTAATGCCATCTAGTCCCTGCATGGATTTTCCTCTTTTCCCTTAGCAATGAACAAAAAAATCAATTATGCCCAAAAGAAAGGAAAAATAAACTGAAAAAATGAAATGTTTGTTCTTTATCCCTAGCAGAACGAAAGTATTAATCTCAACAGAATGAGAGGTGATTGAGGGATCATATTTAGTTTCAGCATGCCATTTGACTGATTAAAATATTAGACAGAGGAATAGGTGGATGACTCAGTTGGTAAAATATTTACCATGTAAATATGAGAAACTGAGTTCAGATGTTAGTACCTGCGTTAAAGGTCAGGTTCTGTGTCACACACTTGCAGTCTCATTCCTATGGCAGTAGAGACAGGAGACACCCAAGGATTGCTATCTAGTCACTTGAACTAAACTTATAAGTTTCATATTCACCGAGAAGGACCCTATGTCAAAATAAGGTTCATGGTCTGGGGAGATGACTCAGCAGGTAAAAGCTCATATGGTAACTCCATGTGATTCAGCATCCTTTTCTGGCATCTGAACACATCCCCACACGTGCATATACTACCATAGACACAAAGAGTAAAATAAGGTGTATCTGCAGACTTATACACATGCACTTGTGTCACACACACACACACACACACACACACACACACACACACACACACACACACACACTACAGAGTTATTCAACGAGTAACTGGCAAAATTTTTCCAGTAGCCATTTGGAGCCCTTTTTATATACCACAGTGGTTCTTCGATTTTATTGCAGTAGCCTGGGTTATAGGGATGATTGTTCTTCAACACTTTTGGCTAAATAGTCAGCATCTATTTACAAATCTGTTTTTAAAAGGATGGCTTATCTACTCTGAGAGAACATAAAATCCCAGCTTGTCTTAAATATAACTTAAAGGGAACCAGGAAATGGAACTTGGCTCTTGTTTGTACTTAGCTGTGGAGAAAAAGGACCATCTGAGAGAAAAAGGACAGACAAAACTTCACAGTGAGGTAGCAAGCTCCCTTCATAGCCTTCCTTTCCCTGCTATGTATATTTCTGGAAGGAAGACTGTGCTTAGTTACCATAACAACAGTTGGAACATTTGTTATTCATTACAATACATAGGGGTTCATGCTTAAATTTACTTGCTTGTATGTACATCATGTGCGTGACTAGTGCCTGTGGAGGTGGCTAGAGAGCTTTGGATCCCCAGGAACTGGCAGTACAGATGGTTATAAACCTTCTTGTGGCTGGGAATCAAACCCAGGTTTCCTGGAAGAGCAAGCAGTGCTCTTAATTGCTTAGCCATCTCTGCAGCTCCAGTAGTTGATGTTGTAAAATGTATTCTGCTTCTTGATATTAAACTTTAATATTCTTCTAGCCTGTAAGGTTAATAATTAAATATATATTTGGGGTATTTGTTGTTCAACTAAAGGGAAAGAACAAGAAGAATAAAATGAGTGATATAGTTCTTGAAAACTGTTCAAGGCTGTGATTCTAGGGCTCTCTATCCTTTGTCATTGTACCCTGCCATTAGGCATACATTTTACATGACCATAAATATCCTCAGACATACACTTACCACTGATGAAAGCTGTGTAGACAGGCAGGAAGCAGTGGATGCAGAGAAGCCAAACTTCATGATAGCATAGGGATTTCTGGGGAGAATGAGTCATCAGGAGATGAAAGGACAGTCCCTGCCTAGATGAGGGAAATCTGTTAGGTCCTCCATGAATCATGAATCGGCACTGTCAGGATCGTATGAGAATTTGTTTTAAATGAAGAGTCTCAAACCCCAGTTCAGACTTACTTGGTTGAAATAAACCTTTCTTCATCCTTTTATTCATATCCAAGTGCATCTTTAGTGTAGATAATGGAAGCACTATCTTGCTGTATCTTTGGTGTAGATATTGGAAGCACTATGTGCCCCACATCTTAGTAAATCAGAAGAACCAATATGTATTTGGTGTTGCTTCCAGCATGCCTTGAGAATTGGAAGTTAATTTGTTAGACACCGCAGGAGTGCTATTGCATGTCCTAGAAATATTTGTGTTCCATGCTAGAGTAACTAAACACCATCTCCTAGCTTAATATTGGGATTTCTGGATGAAGAGTGGAGGCAACTGGGAATTAGGGCTTTTGGTGGGAAGTGAGGCATAAAGTAGAAGGAGAATAGAGAGTGGAGTTCCTGGTAGAGCCACTCCCAAATGACTTTTCTTGGCTTTATTTACAATGATCTGCTGCCAGCTTTATTTCAATTTGTTTCTTTGGCTACTCTTCTAGTCCCCATCTCCCTATGTTATTAATTTTTGAGGTTTATAGCTTTTTCTCATAACTCTATCCTCTGAGACAAAATTTCTTGGTTTGTACAATTTCTTCTAACTCCAAGAACTTTCCATCTCTCTCTTCTTCTAATTTCACTAGCTATACAACTAGCTAACCTCTTTATTTAACACACTCAAAAGTATATTTATCATCAACTCTTTTCTTTCAAAGTCTTCATTGTTTCCTAGTATTTCTTATGACTTAATAGCCATACTTAGGGTGGATAGCCTCTCCTCAAAATCAATGTTGACCTCATTTCTTTCAAACTAAATTAAAATCTCTTCACATACAACTCCACTTTATTTAACCTCACTCTTTAGTCTTAAACACCCTGATATTTTCCCCAGCACATGTTACTGCCTTATCCTTTAAATTATAATTTAGTGCTCCATTAAACCTTTCATGGATCCCAATAGCTATGCATAATACCTCCTACCCATAAAGTCTCCTAGGTCATTAAATCCAAGACTTTGTAGGCATTGTGTATCTATCAGGTTAATCCACACTTTCTGTAATTTTGCCTTTTGAAGCAGACATTATCCTGTTTAGTAGATGAAGAAACTGAAGTCCAATGCTGCATAGTTGGAGTCTCTTGCATTTTGCTTTTGTAAAATTGTACTTCTAAGTATCCCTATTGCATGCTGACAGCGCCATTTTGGTTTGTCCCTTTGGCATTTCCAATTTTTACCTCATACCACTACTATTTTCTAAAATAACAAAATCCAGAATCAAAGGTAGGTTTTCATGTTGTTTGAAAGGCTTTTTGATCTTTAAGTATGAGTAACCACAGTGAGCACACAGCTGTGCACACAGCAGGTCAGTGAATACAGGCTGGATGAAAAATAAATGTATAAGGTACATAAATGCATGAAAACCTTGTAGCAAATTAAAATTAAATTCTTACAGAAAATGAATACATATAAATTAACTTACTTTTTAAAATGCCCAAAAGATGGGAGAAAACATTATTTTACCCAGACAGGTATTTATGGTAAATGAGCATAGGAACTACATACAGTTTCAAGCCCCTCTGGATTCATTATATTCATCACACCTCTACATACACAACAGCCAGTTCTTGGCTCAGTGTTTTATAACTCATGCAGTAAGTAGGAGTGTAGAACCACATAGCAAAGCTTAGGAGTTAAAAGTAGATTCTCTAGAGAAAGGCTGTATCTGCATTTGAATTTTGTTTCCATAGATGGTGTCCTGAACAGAGGGTTGGTATTCAAAGCTAACAAACTGTAGACACTTTATCAGAATCTGGGAATATAGTTCAAACCATAAACCCTCATGGGCCTCTAAGCTTGGTCTATCTGAGCTTATTGTGCTAACTTAGCAACACTCAGTTGGGACTTATCTTTAATCCTTATCTATAAATATTTATTTGATTGAAGCTACTTTTCACATCACTTTGATATAATACTTGACAGAAACAAAGTAAGGGTGAATTTTATTTCGGGTCATGTTTTTTAAGGGTATAGTCTTATCTTGGCAAGGGAAGCATAGAGGCTGGGTTGGTTCTTTCTATAGTAACAGAAGCATGTAGCAGTTTGTCCATATCTTCGCAGATCAGTACATGGAGAGCTTGGGTTGCCATTAGAAAGAAATGTGTTTAATTTTCAAGGTCTGCCTCTGATGACCTACAACTTCCATCAGAGACCTACAATGTCCATCTAGGTCTGATGTCCCAAAGGTTCCATAAGCTCCTTAAAACAGCACCACAAACTGAGATAAAATTTTAAAATACTTAAAGCTGTGTGGAGCATAGCACATTCAAACCATAACAACCAGTGAGTAGCAATTCTCTTCCTCTGTTGAGACCAAAACCAGCAGAAATTGATCATTTTTCTTTGGAAGCAAGAACAACATAAAAGTGGATCTCATCAGAGAGTAGAATAACATCTCTTTCCTCAGGGTTCTTTAAGACCATCTATTATTATGATAGCATTCTGTAATTTCAGTATAAGTGAACCCATATTAGTGGTATTGTTTGATGGTTCTGAGGTCTAACAACCTATTTCTGTAATTTATTCATTGTCACTTTCTGAAAAACAAGTTTACTTCACTGAACCTCAGTTTTCTCATGTCCAATAGTGAAACACAGCTCATTTAGTACAGACTGTGCAATATGGTGGGCAAGAAAACTATTTTTGAATAGTAAATCACAAGGTATTTGAAATGAAAGGTCTTGTTGGAGATTTCCACACTAAGACTTTCTGTGGTGAGCATACAGGTGAGAACCCTGAGCAAAGAAATATATCTTAGGCAAGGCCTAGGGGATTAGTATATCTTAATCAAGTCAGAAAGTGCAGCATATGGTCACACACATGTGTTCATATGTGTGTAATGTTCTGCATGTTCATTTCCTGACTGGACTGTCACATTCATTCTCTGGATAGTATATTATATGACAGGTCTGTTGGAGAGGGTAAATATTCTACAGGTGACAGTTTCTGTTGTCTTTGGAATGTTTTCTCTTTGGTCTTATGGAACTATGATTTCCTTAGACATATATTTCTTCTTCAAATAGGCCCATGGAAAAACTTATCTATAAATGACACATTCAGTCATTCAGTATGGAGAGAGTGTGATCAAGTCTTTTTGCCAGGCAAGACATATGTTATTTAATTCCAAAATGTGCCTCTACAAATGCTGGGAAGAACAATAGTTACAAAGTGGAAGAATTCGGGGGGGGGGGAGTTAGTATATAACAGTGGTCAGGAGCTAGAGAAAAACAGTCTAACTCCCACTCCGCCCTGATATATACATGAGTGTCATAACTATATGTGTTTTTGTTCAGGCAAATGTGGTAATGAAATGGATGTTTGATTTCTGTTGTGTGGAGCCCAGTCCTGGTTTCTATGGAATTCAGTGGTCCAGGTTAAGATCAAGGACTCTGCCTTACTGAGTGATCTTTAGTTTCTGGCCTCATTTCTTTATTATTAGTTTTATTTTTAAATCTAGTAAATAAAGCCAACATGGACTCCCTAGCTATGCCACAGGCCAGCCGAACAATTTTTTTTATGCAACTAAGCCAGAATTGAGTTTATCATTCACAAAACATCATGGGAAGCTATACTCTTTCACACCCATGATCTATCTAAATGGAATCAAGCATGGGTGAGAGTAGGTGCTATAGGACTGGGGTATGTTGTATGTGATGAATGTCATACTCTCTGACCACATGGGAAGGTACACAGTAGAGTTAAATAATGTACTACCAACTCTCAATTGGTCAGTTTCAAGGAGGAGGGGAAAGGGAAAGGAACACAAAGAACTGAAAACAAGTATGTCTGCATTTCATCTTAGTCATTGATACTAGCCTTTCTACTTTAAAGTTCCAGGGCTGCTTTAAAGCACCAAGGAGAGATACAACAGAGCTTTGGTTATTTGTTTGTTTTCATTTTGGGAGGAGGAGTTCATGAAAACAGTTGAAAGCATGATGCTTTATGCATATCCACATGCTGGATTATTCCATGCCCTGGCTAATAGAGAAATGAAAGCATTGTTTGTCTTGTAGTCTGGTATAGCATGCTAGTTGGTGTCATTTGCCCTTACTGCCACATCTCACCACTGAAACATGTAAGCTTTTCCATTAAAAGTTGAGCATTTTGGGTGAGGGAATGCTTAAGTAGACTAGTCAGATGTATGGACTGAACACATTCTCATTTTGCCTCCTAAGCTGATCACTGGAGATTCCATCGTTAGTGCTGAGGCAGTATGGGATCACGTCACCATGGCCAACCGGGAGTTGGCATTTAAGGCTGGCGACGTCATCAAAGTCTTGGATGCTTCCAACAAGGATTGGTGGTGGGGCCAGATTGACGATGAGGAGGGATGGTTTCCTGCCAGCTTTGTGAGGGTGAGTGTCAACCTTCACTATGCTCTTCTCTCATTGGCTGCCTAACCCTGGCTTCCCTAAATGCACTCTTGTTCTACTCATTCTTCTCTTGGTGGCATTTCTTTTGTCTTTTCATTTCTTTTCCTCTTTCTCCTGCTTTGTCTCTTCATCTCCCTCTTTTGCTTCACTCCTACCCCTTTCTTAACCCTCTACTTTCTAACCTTTAAACCTTTCTTTTATCTCTTGTTTATTTTGGTTTCATTCTCTGCTGCTCATCATTTTATAAGTCACTTCCTTTGATCTTTTTCTTTCTAGATTTGACTTGGATTGTTTTGAAGTGTTCCCCCACCAACCCCCACAACCTCTATGTAGCTGTGATTTTTGCCTTTCTTTTCCTTTTTTTCTATTTAATTTCTTTACTTTCCATATACCCTTTTTGTGATAGTTTCTTATTCTAGATTCTTATCTCCTCCACTCTTCATTTCTTCTCTAGTCTCTTTCTCCTTGCATCAACTATACTGCTTTCTTTTTCTTTGTTTCTCTCCTTTAAAGAAGTATGAACATCATTATGTACTGTTACAACCTTCAGCTGTTAATGTCAGAGCACATACACCCTTTTATCTAGGGGCAGAAGCTTACTAATTGCAGGTCTTACTTCTTATACCAAAGTCAAATGGCCAGGATCTAAGACATGCTATGTATGGGAACAGGAAGCCTGTAAGGCTTGGGAAGGCTTTGGATTTTTTTGATGCTTTACCATAAAGAACATGCACATTAATAATGGTGCTTTATGAGGCCTCTGTTTCCAGGAGGTTACCTTTTAGCAGGTTGCTGTAGGGGATTGCCATGGACCCTGTGTTCCAGTTCTTGGCTTTCCTTGAGGTTGTTAGTTTGCACTTGTTCTTTGACTATTGGGAGCGCCAAATTTTCCCAACTGTAAAGTGGTCTTGGAAATCTTTTATTCTTCTTTTTGGCCATGGAATATCACAGTGAATAAGAAACAATGAAAAGGTGTTATGGCCACCCTTGCTATAACCTATCACTTTCTGTCAGTTCTTTCTGGAGTGTCCTGTTTTTCTTTTATAATTTAAAACAAGAAACTCTTTGAGTATTTCATACATGCATATAATGGGAGGTCTTTAATTTTTTTCAGTACTGAGGAACCCAGAGTGTCACATATGCATGCCAGGCAAAGCTCTACCAACTAAGCCATATCACCATCTTTATTGTTGGTGTCACCTCTAAGATAAGGCTTAAGTAGTCTGGGTTCCCAACAAAAGGTTAGAGGGGCTTGGGCTTTTGGAGATCAAAGAATATAAAGGTTGGCCTTATGATATGTATTTTGAAGAAAGGAGAAAAGCATCGGAGTTAACTTGGATTGCAACTTGCGAAAGGCTTTCAACTGAAAATAGGGACCATGGCAGACTTTTTGTAAGAATTTAATGAGCTAACACCTGCTAATGAAGATTAAACACACTGTTTGACAAGTATAAAGGACTTGAGAAATGGCTACCTATGTTTTAGTTTTAATTCTAAGTATACCTGTGATCATTTTTACTATCTAACGTGCTCTACCAAGGTCAACATATCAAGACTGGCCATATCAGTTGAAAGATAAACCTATCCTGTAGTGGCTATCAACTTATAAATCACAATTAACTGATTATTAGGATTTAGGTGTTGGCACCACCCTGAAATAGGGAAATACATACAACTGCCTGTTGTCTCCCTCTATGTTGAGTGTTTTCTAATAAACTATCTAATCCTTTATTCTCTGTTTATATGGCTTATTTTGTTAACATCTTGATGTGTTATCTGTTTCCCAATCCAGCTTTACTATTTGATGATTCAGTACCTAGGGTATTGAGAATGAGCCCAATAACCACAAGACTTAAAAACTAATGTAAATCCCTATGCCTACAGAGCTTATGCCTCTTGTGTGGACCACCCTCTTTTTAAAAGAATGATTAAACTATACTCAAATATTAATATGTTTTGTTTTCAGAGAGCTAGACCATGGGATGAGAAGGAGCACTGAACATATCAGGATGGCTTAGAGGAGTGAATGGCAGGGTCATGGTTTAGAAAATAACCATGAACAAGCACTAAGAGTTTTAAGCCCAATGCTAAAAGGAGTGGTATTTCAGGCACATATCCCCTGTAGCCATTTTGTATAGAATCACAAAGAACCAGATTAATAAAACTCAGAATTCAAATTAAACACTGACCTCCTCATTTATGTTCTAACCATCTGAAAAGACAGTTTTCCAAAGAAGACATGAAAACAAATGGTCAATAAATAACTTTTCCAAATGTTCAACATTCACAGCCATTAGGAAAATGCAAGTCATTAGTAAAACTACTTTAAAATGACATTTCACCCCAGTCAGAGTAACTAATTACACACACACACACACACACACACACACACACACACACACACATACACACACCATACCACCACCACCACCACCAAACCCTGACAATTGCTAGTAAGAATGTGAGAAAGAGAAAGTCTATGCTGACTGGGAGTGTAAACTTGTGTAGTCCCTATGGAATTATTAATGTTTTTGGATATAGGACATAAAACTACTATTAATCCTGGGTATATACCTGAGTTAATTAGTTTTTCATGGCCTGTGTTCAAATACCTGACAACAAACAAGTTAATGGACAGTCAGTTCATTTTGGCTTATAGTTTGAGAGGATATAATCCATCATGACAGGAAAGGCATATGTTTTCATTTGCTTTCTGTTGCTGTGATAAACACCAGACTAAAATACATTATGGGAGGTATTCTATCTTTTAAGCTTTAAGCCATTATTTAGGGAAACAAGGGCAAAAGCTCAGGGTAAGAATCTGGAGGCAAGAACTAAACAGACATCATGAAGAAATTCTTCTTACTGGCTTGCTCATCTTGCCTTCCTATATAGGTCAGGCCCAATGGCCTAGTGATGACACAACCCACAGTAAGCCAGTAAGCTAGTCCCCCCTCCATGTCAGTTAGCGTTTAATAAAATACCTCAGCAGAAACACAAGACAGCTGTTGTGATTCCCTCTCCCTGATGACTCCAGGACTGTTTTACTTGGAAACTGAAGCTGACTGTGGCAGCATGGCAGCAGAAAACACAAGACAGCTGTTGTCCCAAGTCAGGAAGCAGAGAAAGATTAATGCTGATGCTAAGTTAATTTTCTCTTTTTAATTCAGCCTAAGATCATAGCCTATGTCATGGTGCAGCTTATATTCAGGGTGGGTGTCCTCTCCACAGGTAAACTGAAGACATCCTGATATACACTCCTCAAAGTATAGTCTCATAAAGGGAGATTAGCCACCATAATACCCAAAGCACTCTCAATTCTATCACAAAGATATGTGGACATCCACATTATTTTGTGCTGCACTACCTCATAGTAGCATATATATATATACATATATACACATATATATGTATATATATATATATATATATACCCAGCCTTAATGTCTATCAACAGATGAATCCATAAAGAAAATGGGAAGAAAGCATACATAGAATGAGATTTTATTTAACTATAAATAAGAATGAAATTTGTAGGAAAATGGATAGCACTAGATAGCATTATGTTAAGTGAAATAAATAATACTCAGAAAGGTGGCAATGTGTGTAATTCATGAAACTAGAAAAAGGACCATGGGAGAGAAAAGGGCACTTAAGGGGGCTATGAAAAGAAAACAAGGTAGTAGAATACGTATGACATGAAAGCAGAAGAGTATATATTAAGGCAAGGAGATGAACAGGAGGATCCAAAAGGTAGGAGCGAGGCTTGGAGGAGGAGCGACTATAACAATAAAGTAGGTATGAAAATGCTATAATAATACCTGTTACTTTGTATGCTAAATAAGAAACAACTATAAAAAGTGGGGAATGGCCCACTAAAATTCAAGCTAGCTTAGTAAGACATTTTAAAGATAAGGATTAGAATTTTTTAAAAAAGGAACTGAGATCATAGGTTCTCCACCTGTGATTCATGACCCCTTTGGAGGTTGTATATCAGATATTTACACCACAATTCATAACAGTAGCAAAATTACAGTTACAAAGTAGCAACAAAAGTAATTTTATGGTTGGGGGTCACCACAGCATGAGGAACTGTGTTAAAGGGTCACAGTATTAGGAAGGTTGAGAACCACTGCTCTAGATGCTTCTGCCTTGTAGCTGGTGTGTAAAAATGTTGGTTATTATGTTTCTACTAGAAAATATACAGTGTAATAAAAGACACAGATGTAGTTGAAGTTTTCTAAAGGTCACAATAAAGATAAAAAGATAAAAGTGAAATTAAATTTCATATATTCTGGTTTATTCAAAATATTACAGAATTTTATAATATCACTGTAAATTAATGATATTTTATCATGTTTTTAGGTATGTATTGTATACTTTTGACATACCTCAATTAATAATAGTCACATGTAACCAATTACTAATTTCTCAATATCACAAGTACAAGTTTAGAGTGAATAGTATAGTTACAGACCTGCATTGTTAATGACAGAGTATAAATTATAACTTAGAACTCTAATATTTTATACAATATTAGTGTTTATTCTTGAATATTTAAGGTAGTATCCAATGTCTGTTTCAAATTGTACTTATCATGAACATTTTTTTAATCTTTGTGATCTTTTTTGGTGTTTTAAGCAGAGTCAAGTGGTTTCAGCATCACTATTGGAGAATACATGGAAATGTAGGTGTCAGCTATAATGCTGTCGCTAGTTAAAGAAATTATATTAGGCTGTTTAATGATTGATAGTATTATTGGCTCCAAGATAGACCTTTTTAATTTTCATGAATATTTATGCTTATGTTTAAACTTATAAAACCATTGTGTTACAGTCAAGGGACTTCATGGTGAAGGTTACAAAGTTCCTTTCATAGTAGATCTCAAAAGTTAGAATTACTATGTCCATTCTTTTATATTGGTTTAGGTGATAGAAGAATGGTATTATGAAAGCCAATATTGCCTGGGTTAGGACATGCTACTAGTGTGATATATGATAATGGGCCTCTATTTTCTTGATTGTCTTTGAAGCACTATCTAGAGTCTAGTCTAGGACTAGGTATCACATAGAAATAGTGCATTAGTACTTTTAAAGTAGGTTAGTGAGTGGGAAATTTCCTGGGATACTTGCTATATATATCACAGAATAGTTGCCCAGTTTGTTGAAACTCACTAAAATCTGAGATTCAGTAGTATCTTAGGAATAGATCCCTAGGTTAAGCAGCATATAACAGAAAGAAAGTATAGTAAGAAAGAAGTTTCTTCAAATGTCATATCAAATGGATACTTTCATACATCATCAAGCTAAACTGATAACTGACATAGTGAGAAATCTCAACGTTATACCTGGCTATCTCATATTTTTATGAACACCAAGTCTTAGGATAAGTAATCAAGAGTATTTTGTGTGGTTCTGTTTAAGCTAGACAATTGTTAGAATTTTTTTTTTAAAAAAATGGGGGTGGGTGGGTGGAGAATATGAGAAACTAAACTTCTTACCTCAGTCCTGTCATTAGATGAACAACTTAATCATCTCCCCATGCATCTTCCAAGTTCAGGCTTCCTTCTTTTCAACTGGGTATAATGTTTCTTGTGAAAATTCTTTCTAAGTTGTGATATTCTAGGTACATGAAAATAGAAACTATGTGCCATTGGCTTCTGAAGGAGGTTATTAGATATATGTCTTCCCTCCAGTCAAATCTGTCTCCCTTATTGTTTAGAATTTTATTCTTGTATGTATCTGTTCTTGGTTTCATTTCTTTATGTAATGAGAATATGGCTTTATAAGAGCAACACAGTAGTCAATGTACCTTCTCATCCTTCGGTTAGGTTAAATGAATTGGATCATGCTGAATATCAGTGCCCACATCTCGCTAAAAAAACATCTTTCCCTGCTTTCCTGGGCTTGTTTCCCTGGCAGCTGGAAACAATCTGCTGACATATGATTGTGTTTCTAAGTAGCCTGTGGTAGGTTTTTCCCTGTTAGAGACCAATTTCAAGTCATTCAGTCGCATTTCCTTTGATGCTGTGCAGAAAAGTAGCCTTTGTTCTGATATTAGGCCATGGCCTGAGTAGAGCATATGTTAGGGCAGTTTTGTATAGGGTACAAAGCACCTTGTTATTAATGAATAGTGAGGTCTGTGTCAAAAGACATGAGTTTGTTCAAAAAGGAAATAGTTGGCCAGTAAGGTGACTCAGCTGGTAAAGGCAATGCATAATGACCTGAGTTTGATCACTGGATCCCACATGGCGAAAGGAGAAAAACTACTTGACTTTGGCAACTTGTTCTCTGTCTCCATACACATGCATGTATACTGTCCCAACTCATTCCCCCACAAAACATAATAAATGTATACATTTTTAAGTTGTATAAAATTCCTCCTTTTTTTCTTTGTTGTGTTTCTTTTTAGTTCTAGATTTGTTTGGTATTTCACTTTCCTGGAGGTTGGGACATAAAAGGATTATATGAGGCTGGGAAGATGATGCAGTAAAATGCCTGCTGTGCAAGCATGAGGACCCGAGTTAGGATCCCTGGAATCCATATAAAAAGCAGAGCACAGTACAGTGTGCCTGAAATCCTGGGTTATCAGGCTTGGCCAGTGGTGGGGTCCAGGTAAATATGTGGATCAGCCTAGCTGAATCAAGGACCTTCAGATTTAATGAAAGACAATTCTCAGTAAAGAAACATGGGAGCAATAGAGAAAATACACCTAACGCCTATCTCTGGCTTCTACGCATGCTTGCACACATAGGCACACTTAGATACTAGCAGGCCATATGTCACACCATATACCATGTACACATGGAGTCTGCACAAATGGACAACACACACACACACACACACCTCTGACCTCCACAATAAGTAATAGCACATGCACATCAATACATACACAGTAAATAAATATTAAAAAAAATATTAAAAATTAAGATCATCCAAACAGGTTTATCCCTTACTTTTCTATACACCAGAGTTATAGAAACTCAATCTTTGCTACTGAAGTGGGAGACTACTCTTTATATTGTTATTCCTTCTTGGTCTTAATATATATAATCTCTTTTTATAACACCAAAGAGCTTTGAATAAAGCTTTCTATCTATATGAAACTTTAGACTCAGTCGATTTAGATCAGAAAAGATCTGTGTTAGCAATAAGTGGCTAACTTACTTGCATACAAGGACCAGGCAGGTAGTGTTCCCAAATGAAGCAGGTTGATTCAAGAGTTAAGTTTCCAACTGGCAAACCTATGCCTCAAACAAAAGAAGAAAAATGTGACATTGGATGGTTCCCACATGACATGATGTTGGGACAAAGTTCAATGGAGCAAGATCTTCCAATTTTTCAAGAAAAAAATTTATGTAGATGGAGAGATGGTTCAGTGGTTAAGAGTACTGCAATTTCTGAGGACCTGAGTTTGATTCCCAGCATCTTGTGCAGGTAGCTCACAACTTCCTATAACTCATAACCAGTTCTACAGGGATCTGATGCTTCTGGCCTCTTAAGTACCTG
The DNA here is from genome assembly GCA_030556225.1 of Cricetiscus sungorus. Taxonomy (NCBI): domain Eukaryota; kingdom Metazoa; phylum Chordata; class Mammalia; order Rodentia; family Cricetidae; genus Cricetiscus; species Cricetiscus sungorus. The sequence goes on from JANBXA010000126.1 coordinate 6,791,536, forward strand.
AATTTATGTGTACATCTCTACACACAGATATACATGATTAAGAATAGTAAAAACAAATGGCACAAAATAATTTAAAAGTGTATGTAAGAACTGCCATATAGGTCCATCTTGGACAGGTATGGTCATTGGGTCCACTGCATGTGAGTACAAGCAGCTGGACTGAACTCGCTGAGGGTTTGAGTTAGCGGCAGGGCTACTGCATCTAGAGTTTATGCTAATGATCTGAGTCCCTGGAGATAAAACCCACTGGGCTAAGACAGGGAGGAGTCTGGAGGTAATCAGGTTGTTTGATGAGCCGATTTCCTCAGCCAAATAGCTGAGAGACTTCTGGGAAGCCTGGCTTTCTTGGTTTAGGATGAGCTCTCAGGGAGAATAAGGTGTTTGCTTCTTGAATTGGGGATGCCTCCAGGATGCATTGTTGGGCTTGTTGAGGTAAGTCCAAAGGGAAATGAGGAGACCAGATATTGGAACCCACATTCCTATGCTGTGTGGGTAAGGGTACTTGGATAATCTCAGATCTTAGTTCATATCCCAGTAATGGTCCTAGTCACAAGGAGAGCCTTCTGGGTCTGTCAATTATCTTATCTTTCACAAGGATCCATCAGTGGACATGAACTCCAGAAACTGGTGGAGCCAGGATAAACATAACTAAAGAGTCCACCTGCCCATACAGAGCCACTGGTGTGTTACCCCAAAGGTGTTCCTAAGGTACTCTAAGTGTCAGAGCTAGCCACAGGCTTGTCTTTAGGAGCTCTGCCCTCTGAATTTTACCAAAAGAGCAGCCTTGAACCCTGGTACTTATTAAGCTATTATTGTTTGGTTCTAATGAATGGATGGAGGAGGAAGCTGAGACTTTAGCAAGGGTAGCAATGTGTACCCCAACATACACTTGGGACAGTTATGTCTGCTAGATGAGCCATATAACTCAGATATGCACACCCAAGTCCTTGACCTGTGTCCAGAGTAACATATTTATGAATGAGTAGAATTTCTGTTTTCTATCATGGGTAAGCCCATGAGAGAGAATGTTCAGGGCCCAATGACTTTGAATATTCAGGCCTACATGGAGAGGGTATGACAGAGAGGCAGTGGTTGGCCAGGAGCTATACTCTTAACTGTGAATTTGACATCCCTAGACTGGCTTCCCCGGACTTCTGTTGTCAGTGGTAAGGATACAAGACCTTATTATGTTGCCTGTGTTCAAGGCCTGGTGTGTGTTGCCTGCCAAGTGGCAACAATCCAGATTTTATGTGTCCAGCCTGGTGTACTGATGTCTCTGTACTCAGGGACATCCAACAACAGCAACTAGGCCCTGACTTTTCACTCAGTAGCATCCTTTAGGAATAACAACTGGGTCTGAATACCTGAGCATGACTGGGTCTGCTATGGGGCAATAGTGAATACATAGCTCTACTCTAAGCAGAGCATAAGAGGCCTACAGGAAGTCCCCTGGTCATGGCCCCCAGTCCCATGAAAGAGGTCCACACTCTCATCCTGCTTTGCTGAACTTTATCTCAAAGCCTCCCTTAAAGTCAAGTCTAAGAACCTTCTTGTAAAGTTTACACACCTGAGCCCTAGACATAATGTTCTAGGGCATCAAAGTTGTCGGATGGAGAATGCCCAGGTGGTCAAGATAGTGGAGGTTTGAACTCTAGATACTAGAAGTCTGTGGAAGAAAGTACAAGGACCTTGATGCTTGAAGCTGAGATCTGCTTGTGTTTGGAGATTTTGAAGCATAGGAAGTCAACAAAGAGGGGGCACTCTTACTTTGTTTCTATGAACTGAACCTTCACCTACTGAAATTCAAGATTAGGTGAGAAGCCCTGGGGCCTTTTGCCTGAGCTCACTTGTGCTGCAGGTCCTCCTGCCTTCTGTCACCTCTTTGTGATTCCTCCATTTCAGGCCACAGACCATGCTTCTTTTTGCTGACATTTTGATCAGATGTAGTTTTCTATAGTGGTTTTCATCTATTACCAAGAGAAGTTTCCTTGATGAGGGGTAAAGACTCTACTTATCTGTCAGTATAAAGATAAATATTTAGACTGTAATTAGGCATTATGCTGGTTTAGCAAAGGTCTTGTTGTAGGGCTTCCTCCAAGATCCATGTCTTTACTAGCCCCAGGTAGTGGCTATGTTTCTGCTACCAGGTGTGATTTTCCTCTTGGAAGTGGATCTTAAGTCCAATTAGAGAGCTCTTGATTACCATAAAGGTATGTGTGCCACTATTACACCCTTAGGGTTATTGCACCATGGTAGTTGTTGATCTTGTTCAAAAGTGACATAGCTGGGTAGACTACTGGCTGCTTTCTTCCTGAGGAGGATATGGCCTCTTTTGGTACCATAAAAGTTACTACTCAGGTAATAGGCTTTCAGGTAATATCCAGCTTAAATAATTTCTTTTTATAAATTGTTGTTATTGTTGTTTGAGATAAAATCTCACTATGTACCCCAGGCCATTTTCAAATTTATCATCTCAATGTCCTTACTAGTAGACATTATAGATATGATCCTTACCTTTCATGTCCTAGCATTCTGGTTTTATATCTTCTTGTGATGGTCGTTAAATCTATAAATGTATTGCAACTTTTAAATCTCAGAGTTTGGTACATAATATTTTAGCTTTCAACTCAAAATGAAATTTAAAACTTTTCTCATGATCCATTTCTCTCAGCCAGTGTTAAAATCTATCACTGTTCAATACCATATATACTCATTAGTGCTGCTTTATGCATCATATTTATGCTTTATCCCTTGATCTTTCAGTTTCTAGTTTCTCTCTCATTTTTCTCTTCCCAGCCATCACCAAGTGTGGTTTTATTTGGAGAAATTAAAATTGTGACATTTATTCTGTTTTGGAATTAGATTAAAATTTGATGATTTCTCAACAGTTTGATTCCCATAACAGAAACCAGTAAAAATCCTTTGTAATCCAATGGAGCTATACAATACTTAATGGAAGACATATATCTAGAACTATTTTACATTTTCTTCCATATAACATAATGTAATATGCCTCAATGGCTATTCAGGAGATAATGTTAATATATCCAATTTTAAGGTTTCTGTTTGTTTTTCGTGGTTTACCAATTTACTTTTACTGTATGCAACTCTTTTCAAGATCTTACCTCTCTTGTTCTAAGGCAGAGACCAATAATCCTGAACAAAGCTATTTGTATATATTGAGTAGGAGAATTTTAGAATAGTGATTCTCAACATGTGAGTCATGATATCCTGCATATCAGATATTTACATTATGATTCATGCAGTGAAAAAATACAGTTATGAAGTAGCAATGAAATAATTTTATGGTTGGTGTCACCACAACATGAGGAACTGTATTAAAAGGTCACAGCATTAGGAAAGTTGAGAACCACTGCTTTAGAGTTATAAATTTCCAGACCCCAGACTCTCCACTCTCTATATAGAAAAATATGTAAGTGAAAAGAAAATGGATAAAGACAGCATGCAAAAACAACAAGAAAAAACCCATTAAGTTAATAAAGGCTGCAAAACAAATTTTCCTAGCAGCTCCACTTACTTCAAACCACATACAGGAACTGCCATCTAAAGTTCCATGCTCAATATGAAATCGTTTGAATTCTAGAGGACCACTCTGAAAGATATATTTAATTTGATTCATGGTTTATGTATAATGCTTACAAGTGGCGGGATCTTGAGCATATTTCTTGATTCTTTGAAGGGTTTTTGTTTTCTCTTCCTATGAAGTGAGGACAGAGGTTGATGCTTTTTTCTCATATATCAGACTCTGAAAATTTAATGATATGATATATTTTTGACATAGGCTTTTAAAATACTTTGTTCCTATACCCCTTATGTGGAATGTTAAGGCTAGTAGAGTAATATGGAATGATTCCTTCTCTCATATATGTATACACACACACACACACACACACACACACACACACACCAAGCACTGAGAGATGTATTAGTATATGGGTGTCACTATAAAGCTTTAGGAATCAGTTTGTCCATTTAGCAGAATAAAAGCACCAGATTCTCCCTTAGGGCTTAAATCCCAAATAGTCTCAGGCTCTTGGCCCCATTAATAACAATAGTTATGATTTTAGTCTTGAGGAACTTAAATCCAATCAGAAAGCAGTTGGTTGTTACCATATTTGTGCCACTCTTGCTTCAGTGGCCCCATCTTGCCAGATTAGTTTAAAAGTAGCTTCCAGGGTTGACAGCTGGGTAAGACTGATTATTTCATTTTTTCCCTCAGAAGCATGCAAGCTAACCAGTACGAATAAAGCTTTGCATTATTACTAGCTTTATTTCCTCTGATCTCTATGAGTCAAGTATGTGGTATCCTCAGTAATAGGGTCTTTCCAACTAGTTCTGTATGGTAACCAAAAGCAATGACGGTGGCCTGTAATGACCAAGTTGAACTCATCCCAAAGATTCAGGGATGGTACAACATACATAAATCAATTAATGTAATCTACCACATAGTCTTGGGAACAGAAATAGTATGCTCATCTTACTAAACACCAAAAAGGCATTTGGCAAAAATCCAGTATCCCTTCATAATGAAAGTCCTGGTGGATCTAGGAATAAAGGGATCATATCTCACTGTAATTATGGCAATATTCAACAAGCCCACAGCCTGCCTCATTATAGAGGAAAAGGGGACATATTTCCACTAAAATCAGGAATAAGGCAAGGGTGCCCATTCTCTTTGCTCTTGTTTGATATACTGTTTAGAATTTCGTATAGAACAAGAAAACAAAAGAAGGAGATAGAGTATACAAATAGAAAATAAAAAAGTCAAAACATCCATATTAGCAGATATTGCCATACACAAAAGAACATGAGGATTCCACTAAAAACTACAACTGTTAAACATATTCATCAAAGTAACAGCATAGAAAATTAACTCTAAAGTTAATGGCCTTCCTAGATACAAATAATCAGCATACCAAGAATGAAATCAGGGAAATAATTTCATTCACAATAGCCTAAAATATTTGGAGTTCTAACAAGGGAGTGAAAGACTTATACAATCAAAACTTTAAGACATAGAAGAAAGAAATTGAAGAAAGTATCAGAAAATGGAAAGAACTTGTATATTCATAGATTGGTAGGTTCAATATTGTGGAAATGTTCATCCTACCCAAAGCAATCTACAGCTTTCAATAAAATCCTCATCAAAATTCCAAAGCAATTCTTCGCAAGAATAGAAAAAAATCTTAAAATTGATATGAAAACACACACAAAAACAAGGATAGCCAGAATACTGCTGCAAATATCGCCTTCTCTGACTTTAAATTGTACTACAGTGCCATGATAATAAAAACAGCATGCTATTGGCAAAAAATACTCGTTGATCAACAGACTATAATTGAAGACTCACAAAAGTAAGCTCAAATTCATATAGTCTCTTTATTTTTTTTAACAAAGGGGCCAAAAACCCACACATTGTAGAAAAGGCAGCATATTTAACAAATGGTGCTTATCAAACTGGGTAGCTATATATAAAAGAATGAAACTAAATCCTTGTCTCTCACCCTTCATAAAACTCAGCTCCAAATGTATTAGAGTCCTCAACATAAGACCCAGTGGCCTGAAGGATTTTCTGAATATGACTCAGTAGCATACGCATTAAGACCAGCAATTCACTAATGGAACCTCATGAAACAAAAAACTTCTGTATAGTGAAGGACACTGTGCTGGTTAGTATTATGTCAACTTGACACACAAACTAGAGCTATCTGAAAGGAGGGAACCTTAACTAGAAAATGCCTCCATAAGATTTGGCTATAAGGAATTTTCTTAATTAGTTATTTATAATGAATGTCCCAGCCCATTGTGAATGGGGCTACCCCTGGGCTGGTGGTTCTGGATTCTATAAGAAAGCAGGCCGAGCAAGCCAGAAAGCAGCTCCTCTCCATGGCCTCTGCATCAGCTGCTGCCTCCTGTTCTGACTTCATTCAGTAATGAAAAGTGCTGTGGATATGTAAGCCAAATAAAACCTGTCCTCCCCAACTTGCTTTTTAATCATGATGTTTTGTCATAGCAATAGAAACCCTAACTAAAAAAGACATCATCCTTCACAAAGAGACAGCCTGCAAAACTGAAAAGAAAATACTTACCAGCTATGTGTTTTACCCAGAAGAGACACAAGAGAGCATTCCTCAGTGAGGTCAGATTAAGAGTCCTTTATTTGCCAATGGTCTAGAGCAAGCTCACACCAGAAAAAAACTCTGGACCCAAATGTGAACAGAATAGGGTTTATAAAGCCCCACACAATTACATCATACCAGAAGTAAGCCAGCTGATAAAAGTTTCTGTTAATAAACTTTTCAAATGCTTTAATTGATTAAATAATTTTCTTCATTTTATAAAACATGGATATCCCCAAACTGCAGGTATATTAGAATGTTCTGCCCATCAGGATGTGGATAGCAAGGTCTGGGAAGGAGTTGGGTGAAGCATAAGCTGGAGTGAGAAAAAGCTAGAATAAAATAGAGTCACTTTGGTTAGTTCTCTACACATCTGACAGAGGGTTATTATTTAGACTGTACAAAGAACTTAAAAAAAAACAACCAAAACAAACCTTAAACACCAAGAAAACAATCCAATTAAAAATTGAGGCCTGGAATTAAACAGATAGTTCTCAAAAGGATTCATAAATAATTTGTGTTTAATATTCAATGACCTTAAGCGTCAAGGAAATTCAAATTAAAACTTTGAGATTTCGTCTTAACCCAATCAGAATTGCTAAGTTCAACAAGAACAAAACGACAACAGATGCTGGCATAAATATGGGGAAAGGAAACACTTATTCACTGATGGTGGGAGTGCAAACTGGTACAACCACTATGGAAATCAATGTGGATGTTCTTCAAAATACTGAAAATAGATCTACCGCATGCTCCAGCTGTACCAATCTTGGGCATAACCCAAAGGATTTAAAATCCTACTACAGAGTCACCTGATTATTCATGTTTATTGCTGCCCTGTTCACAATATCCAGGAAATGGAAACAGCCTAGATGTCTTACATTTACACAATGGAATGTTTTGTAGCTGTGAAGAAAAATGAAATTATGAAATTTACAGGTAAATAGATGGAGCTAGAAGTATACTGAGTGAAGTAGCCCAGCCCCAGAAAGGCAAACAATGAGTACTCTTGTTCATATAAATGTGCCAGCTTTGAATCTTCATATACATGTGTTTAAATAGGAATGCCTATGTTATCCAGGGACCCAATAATGGCCTGATTGGGTGAGCTTTCAATAGAGGGAAGATGTAATGTATGTAATACAAAGCGGGGATGAGGAATGGAGCAAGAAATATTATATGTGGATAAGACAGAAGGGTAGAGGACTTAGTATGGGGAGGGATAATAACACTAAAACTTTTTAAAAGTCATATGGAAAGCTGCTATTGTAGGAGCTTCCTAAAACAGATGCATATACATATATTTATATAAATAGTTTAAATGCAGTTTCACTATAACGAGGTGAAAATATTTTTCTCAAACACCATAAGCTATCATATACAATGCCTAATGCAAGGAAAATGGGTCCATAGCCCTCCTTACATTTTTAAAGAGAAGAATATATGGATATATGTGGAGAAATCCATATGTAATACTCAGAGCCTGGAGTTCTTGGTTTGAAGGCTGCTGAAAAAAGACATTTAGTGGATCTAGACATTCCATAGTCATGCCACTTTCCTTCTACTAACATTACCTATCCATCTTTTCTCCCTTGTCACTATGTTTTACTTAACCTTTACTACATATAGAAAAGTTTAATCATTCCTTTTCCCATCCCAGTTACAGATATAAGGTAAGGGAATAAAGGCTTCAAAATATGATGTGATCCATCAATGGTCCTATAGATAATTAGAATTATATGTTGAAATAGTCACCAACTCAGCACTTTGGTTGGATTATTCATTGTTGTTTATATGACATTTCATTACCCAGTAAGCTATGTTTGATCATCTAAAGATGCGTAGAAATTAAGTTTTCTTCTTTTCTTTATTTTTCTTTCTATTTCTTCCTCCCTGTCTCCAACTCTCCCCTCTCTCTTTCTTTCCTTCCTCCCTTTCTTCTTCTTCTTCCTCCTCCTCCTCCTCCTCTTCCTCTTCCTCCTCCTCCTCTTCTTCTTTTTCTCCTCCTCCTCCTCCTTCTTCTTCTTTGTCTTCAGGGTGTGTGCATTAAGAAATTATAATTATGGAATTCAGGCTGATCTTAATTCTATACTCCCATTTCAGTCTCCCTATTGCTGGGATTATAGCCTTGCACCACTATGTTCTGATCATAATTTTCCTTTATGTAGCATGAAATCTTCTATGAATTCCTTTATATATAACAGTATTACCAATGAACCTTACAATGGTTCCCATGGATTATCTGAGAGAAACTACCAGTATTGTTATCATTTGTCTACTGACAGTTCTCCCTGTCTCTTCAAGTCATTGTTTATGGCTTAGGGTGGGTTTGAGAGATTTTCTTTTTCGGACAAACTTTCTGGCGCTTCTCCTCATAAATGGCTATATATGGCCAAGACCACTGGCTCTGGAGATTGTTTTTCTTGGTTGGAATTAGCCCCTTCTCATTTATTAATAAATAGCTATGAAAAGGTTGGTTGTGCTTGCTGTGCTACAATGACCATGTTTTTGTAAACTAATGATTGAACAGCACCTACCCAAATCTTTTGTTATGAGAACTAAACAAAATGATGCAATGGAAGTCCTGACAGTATATGGATTGTAGAGGAAGTATTCAACAGTAGTACTGCTGACACAGCAAACTTTGAAAGCTAATTTCAGAAATAATGTGTTTATTTTCCCTTGTTTACACCCTCTGCTTGAGAGAGGTCTTTCTACTCAAATGTCTAGAGTCTGAGAATAGATCTTCAGGCTTCTAGACTTTCAGTTTTTTGGGTTTTGTTTTGAGACAGAGTCTCTCTGTGTAGCTCTGGCTGTCCTGGAACTGGCTTGCTAGACCAGTCTATCCTGGAACTCACAGAGATCTGTCTGCTTCTGCCTCCTGGGTGCTTGGATTAAAGACATGCACCACCACTGCCCAGTGGCTTTCAGTTTCTTTTCATCATTTGAACAAGTTTATTCCATCTGAATCATCTTCTTGCTGCTCCCACTTGTATATTGCCAAGGTTAACTGGATATGCAGAACTCATGTTCCATCTCATCTGGCCACTTGTACAAAGGATATGATCTACTCAGAGGTCTGAACATGCTGATAATGCCAGGCTTTCAACTTAATAGTAATAGTATTGTAGCTAATGAGCCTGATGCATCTGTAACTGGATAGTGTGCCTTTTTGTCTACTTGGTTTCTAGAAAGAGACATGATGTTACTGCAGTAGTACCTTAGCACTTAGCCTTCATTTGTATACAACTAAATTGTAGACAAGTACAGTACATAGGAAGCCAAGAACAGATTAGGCAACAGAGCTGTAATAGCAGACCTATACATTCTTCCCATTAGTCCAGCCCTTATATGCTTTGTACAAAGGTTAGCAGGTAAAATACAGAGGATAGTGTGGTAAGAGATGTGATTCTCAAGTTGAGGTGAGGAAATATCATAGAATTTAAGTAGCCATTAGAGAATACCATAGCCCATATAAGGAACACAATTAGGTAAAAGTACAAACAGAGTATTGCAAGAGAACACTTGGTAAGAAGCAAACCAGATTTGAGATATCTATACCATCTGCATGATAAGAGTCAGTGAGACCCTAGTGGACCTATCTTCGCTAAGATGGCAGCCCGAAACATGCTTCAGTAGGTTATTATTATCTCCTAAGCTGGCTCCAACTGCCCCTTGAATTATGTGGTAACAGCTGAGAAAAATTTGCCCTGTGTAGTCAGTGAATGGTTTAAGAAATTATTTTTGTAATTGATTTCCTACTTAACTCAAACTTATCATACTTTAAAAACTATCCCCCTCACAACCTGTTTCTAAACACTTTCTTACACCACTAACAAAGGAAGAATTATGGCCCAGGCTAGGCATATTGATGTGCTTTCTAATGATAAGGATTCCTAAGCTGAGAATTCAAGGGTCAAGGCAGTGCTTTACCAAATAACTACCAACACCTGTGTTTAAAGAATTTTTTTTCTTTATATCTTACTCAAATTTTTTTCTGTTTTCTGGAAGATGAGTAACTTGGGTCAGATTGATTTTCAGCTTTTTAAATTTTTAAGTGTGGATTTCATCAGGATATCAGGTAGGGCTGGACTTCGTCCAAATTTGGTAGCTTAAATAGAAGCCTCTTACCTTTTTTTCCCCCATATATTTATACAATGTATCTTGTTTATACTCATCTAATATACCTCACTTACTCCCTCTAACTTCCACCACACACCTTACAACATATCTCCTATGTGTCCTAAAGTAATGTCTTTTTTATAACCTACTAGATCCATTTAATGGTACCCAGATGTGCACGTGTTTGGATAAACCAATAAAGCACGAACAACCTACAAATGGCTATCCCCACACCAAGCAAAAGTGACTTTCACTTTCTTAGCAGTCATCAGTGGGCATTGGGGGATCCATCCCTGCTTGATGCTGGAATTTTTTTTTTATTTCACTGGTCTTGTATCTGTAACCAGAGTAGCTGTGAGTTCATGTACGTAACAGCTATATGATGTACACAGGACAGGATTTCACAGTATTCTTCCTCTGCTTCTTAGATTTTTTTCTAGCCCCTTGTCTGTGATGTCTCCTGATCTTTGGAGGTGTGGTGGTAGTGTTAATATAGACATTCCATCTGTGGCTAAGCAGTCAAAGGTGCTTTGCTTATTCTCAGCATCTTGAAGAGGTTGAATCTCTTCATTAACCAATGCACATTACAATAAAACACTTCTGTGATCAAGGTTGAAAACAGCACAAGCCTATGTATATAAACAAAAATATTTAAAAAGAAATTTAACATGACCATTTAGCAAACAATAGGTTCTGCCCTATAGCTATGAGTTTTGATCATGTATACAGTACCAGGTATGAATTACTTCTTGTGGAGCATGCCTCAGATCCAAACAAGAAAGTAATTGGTTACCCCATAAACTGTCTTGCCACTGTTGCCCCAGAGGGCACATCTTGTCTGGCACATCATTATCATAGCACACAAGATGCAGCATTGTTTAAGACCATTGATATTTTTCCCTATAGCAGCCTCTGTTGCACTTTCCACTATAATGAAAGCTAGCTACCAGGAAGAGAGTTTATTGTCAGCTCATGTCTTTATGTCCTGCAACTGAAGTATATTGTGTTTTCAGCGATAGGATCTTAACTGTTTATTTATGATGGGTAACCAAGGGCAAATCCAAAAGCCTGTCCTGTTTTGGTTATCGCTGGGGACTCCCTAACCAATAATTCACAGTGGGGTAACCTGTGCTTGGCACTGATATTTTTACTTAATAGCTTACATCTTCTATCAGCATTATTCTCCCGTGTGGGTCATTTCTGTTCTAACTAATTTTCTTTTAACATTATGCTTTAGTTATCTTGTACTAGTGGGGTTGCACAACGCTTCTTCACAAATCCTTAGTTTTGCTTAACCTCCACTTACCCCTTATTTCCTTCACCCTATGCCCCCAGTCCCATCTAAAGCTTCAGTTCCCAGTGTTACTACACTGTCTTTGAAAGCACATTTGTTCTACATTACGCTTTCTACTTGTATTGCAAGCTCATAGATTCCCACAAAGATTCTTCAGCTTGGGTAAATCTTCCTTTGCCTTCTAGCTTCCCCAGTTTTCCACTACTTGCTTGAATCTTTCTGCTCTCAGTATTCTCATGTTCTACTTTCATCTCACCTATAATCCATACCCCTTTCCTAATATGCATTCTTCACCCAAATGGAACATTGCTAGTTTCCTGGCGACCACATGTACTCTAAGCTAAACACACAAAACACAAGATTTGAAGCTACTACCCACATAGGACAGATAAATGCACATTTGTTTTTGGGGGCCTGGGTGACCTTAGTAAGCAATTTTTCCAGTTTCATCCATTAAATTTTACGACAAGTTTTCCTCACAACTAATGTTCAATTTTTATAGGTACCACATGTTTGTTATACATCCATCAATTGATATACATCTATTTTATCTTATTTTCTAGTTATTGCAGCTAGAATAACAATGAACGTGGATATGATATCCAAGCATCTCTGTAGTAAGATATAAAGTTCTTTGGGTACATGCCCAGGAATGGCATAACTGGGTCATATGACAGATTTATTTCTAGTTTTTTGAGATACATAGCTGGCAAAGAAATTCTCCCATTTTGTGTGCTGCCCTTTTTCTCTTGGTTTCCTTTGCCGTATAGAAACTGTTTAGTTTTTGAAATAACGTTTGTTAATTGCTGATTTTATTTTCTATGCTTCTAGAGTTGTATTCAGAAAGCCCTTATATTTGCCTAAAAATTGACAGCTACTCCTTACTTTCTCCTCTAGTAGTTTTAGGATACTAAGTCTTTTGTTGATGTCTGTGACCCAGTTAGAGGTGAAATTTTTTTGCATGATTTGGTGGATAAGGATCTAGCTTCACTTTTCTGTATGTTGAAATCCATGCATTTCAAAGTCAATCATTGAAGATTCTGCATTTTCCCCACACATTTTTGGCATCTTTATCAAAGGTTATGTAGCTGTGGTATGTAGAGTTATCTGATACCTCATCCTATATCATTATGTCCCCCTTTGCCAAAATCATTCTATTTCTTTTATTATGATAGCTTCTAGATTGAAATATATATATGTATATATGATGATATATCTCACAGCTCTGTTCCACCCCCAGACAACTTTAACTCTCCTTAATATTTTGTAACTCCATATAATTTTGTTTTTTTAAATTTTCCTATGTTTATGAAGGGAAGCCCTCATATTTTAATTTGGATTATATTGGATCTGTAGATTTCTTTTGGTAGGGTGACTATTTTCACACTATTCTTCCACGAGAATGGGAGATCTTCTCATCTACTGATGTCTTCCTCAGTTTCTTAAGTGTCTTTAAGTTCTCATTGTCGCATTCTTTCATTTTCTTGGTTAACTTTATTTCAAGTTATTTTATTATTGTGTAGTATTGTGAAAGGGATTGTGTTTTCTGATTTCATTTAAAGTCACACAAAAAGCCTTTAAGAGGAAATGTAGAAGACATGGACATTAAAGGTTCTATCAAATCACTCATTTTTTTTTTGGCTACTTTATTAATGAATATTAATTCCATCAAGGTCTAAGCGAGAGAATCCCTCTGAAAGTCAATAAAAAGAAAAAATAGGGAGAAAAACAAAGTTTATATTAGAGACATTTAACTTTTATTTTCTTGTTTGACTGACTAGGACTCAATTGTCTGTGATGCTTCATAGCATCCCAAGTTACCCCCCATTTGCTTTGATATATTACCTTAGGAAGACCTTTAATAGGTAAAAGATATCAAGATTTCAGTATATGGTGATGGGACTATAGTGTCCAGTTGCCAAGGAGATGGTATTTAGTATGCACAATATTTAAGAAAATGATGAGAACAAAGTTCTTTCTAAGTGCTTTCTAAAGTATCCTGACTAGAGAATACCTCTCAACTGTTGCTTTATTGTTCTAGGGGCAGCTGGTATCAATTTAGGGGATAATTAGAATCTTTATGCCAGTAATTAATTGTTTTAGGTATATTACTTCATATTATCCCTACAATAGCCTATGAAGTAGATTGATACTGTTCTGTTTACTGATAAGGTCATTGAGGATCAGAGAAATCAGGTAACTTACTCTGTGTTGGAAAGTCTATCTATTCACCCAAGTGATCAAGTCTACATTGTTTACCCTTCCAGCCTTTCCTTCTGACTTGGTCTAAGTATTTAGAGACATGCACTAATTTCGGATTCTGCTTGTTTACCATGAGAGACCCACTACTCTAGCCTTCTCACATAGAAAGTGGAAATAATAAAACTTATTTAGTCTGCTGCATTAGTTTTGTTTGTATGTTTTGCATAACTGTAAACAAAACACAGGAATGAAACAAATGAAGGAAGAATTATTTTGGCTTACACTTTCAGAGTTAAGTTCATGCTACTTGGCTTCATTGATTCTGAGTCTGTGGTAAGTTAGAACATAATGGCAAAGGCATTTGCCCCATGGTGACCATGAAGCAGAGGAGGGGGGGGTGTGGGAACTAGGGACAGTTATAACTTTTAAAAGCATGCTTTCAGTGACCTATTTCTTCTATGAGTCTGTACTTCCTGAAATTTACAACACTTTTGAAAACAGCTTCACCAGCTAGGAACTAAGTATTTAGCACATCAGCCTCAGTAAAACATTTCGTATTCAAACCCATGCCATGGTGGATAGTTTTAAAGCCAACGTAAGAGGCATTTTAGAGACAGAAAGATGTTTAAAACTCAGTTCAAGATCTAGGAGGAGATGGGGGAGGGGAAATAATGCTCAGAATATATTGTATGAATTTTCAATAAACAACAACAACCAAAAAAAAATCCAGGGAAAAAAGAATGACAGGAAAGAGTAAGAAAAAATAGGAAAAGGGCCTGCTTGGTCAGAAAGTAGAACCCTCACATTAGAAGATACAATGAAGTGATGGTGAGAATATGATGTGTTGGAAAGACATGTGGTTGATGTCATGGGTGTGTTATGGTACAGTACAATTCCGTGAACAAGATCTAGATTAGTCTGTTGATGTAGTCTAGTCATCAATGAAAATTAAAATATTTTTCCTGGGTCTTTCTTTTTCTCCCCATCCCTCCATTTGTAATGTAGCCAAACTTTTCATTGTTTTACTGGAGACCATTACTTCTAATTATGTGTATGTTAGAAAGAAAAAACAATTTGTTAACAGCTTTCTTATGGCGGTTTTCACTTAATTAATAATAATTACTAATTCTCTTTCCTTCAAGGAGGACCAAGGATTAGTTTCTGTACCTGACTTTCTATACTGTGTTTATTATCTTTGTGCCAGGAAAGAATGGTAAATGTTCATATAGTGATGAAAGGGGAAATTTCCTACTTTACTTTTCTGTTGCTGTAATAAAACAGTGACCAAAACTAACTTGGGAAGAAAATGATTTAATTATCATCTAAGGAGAAAGGGAAATGAAGGTAAGGGCACAAAGCAGGAACCTGAAGGCAGGAACTGAAGCAGAGAGCAAGGAAGAGCGCTGCTTACTGGTTTGCTCTCTTACCTTCTCAGGGATGGTGCCATGCCCAGTAGGCAGTACCGTATTATAACAATTAGAAATCAGAAAATACCCCAAACATACCCATAAGCTTGCCCAGTAGGGGCAATTACTAATTGAGGTTCCATCTCCTATGGATGTTAAGTTGATGAGTGAAGCTAATGGTGACCTTCCTCACTTTGATAGACAAACACATCACATTTAGCCAGAACTTTTTCCTTCTTGTTTGTCCCCAAAATCTCATATTAATATCCGAATATAAAACACAGTCCAACTCCCAGAACTCCTACAGTGTTTAAATTTTCAACACTTTTAAAGTCCAAGATTTTTTTAAATTAAGAAGCTTTCATCTGTAGATTCTTCTAAAATACAAAACAATTTCTTATTCTAAAAGGGGAGAACTAGAGAACAGGTATAATTAGATCAAAGCAAAATCCAAGTGGAAAAAGCTCAGTGTCTGACCTCTAGGACTCATTCATGATTTACAGAATTCCAAAGGGGTTGGTCAGTCCCACTTTCCTTGCTTTGCCATCTATTGGCTTATAGATTTGGGCTGTCTCCATCCCAAACTACCATTTTTTGGTCATCCTACAGTCCTGGATCTCCAGTACACTGTGATATGTGCTGCAATTGTGGCTGCACCTTCACTAATGACTTCTCTTTGGGGAATCTAACCATGCCACATGTTGACATGCCTCAATTTCTTGCTTCAGATCTAGAATTTTCACTACTACTGACAGGTCACCTTCAATAATGGCCACTCAGTATGTCTCTGTAGGGACTCCAGCCCTGCCACAAGATACTGAGATTCAGCTAGTCTTTGTGTTCCCTTCATGTCTTCAAAAACTAGTGTCATGTGGGAGAGTCTTACATGCTATTTAGCAAATTCTTCTGCCAACTCTAAGTGCAATCTTGTCCCTGCTTGGACCAAATGTTTATGTGCTAACCCTGAGTAAACACTTCCCAGAATATATTGCTTCAATAATGCCTGCGTCTTATTAATCACAGCTGATTTTTCATTACCAGCTAACCAGTGTCCATTGTCCCATTAAAACAAAAACTTCACTTCCACAGATGCTTAACTCAGATATACCCCTCAAATAAAAGAGCCTGATAGAGTCTTTATGGGATTCACAATCTTCTGTCTGACACCTCACAAGTCAGGTCTCCATTGTCTACATTTCTCAGTGTTATCTTCCAAGCTCCCACAGAATAGCCAATTAAGCTCTTAGCACACAATGGTTTTTTTCTTAGCTTAAAGTTCTAAATATTCTGTCTTTCACCCACAAAACTTCACACTGCTGGATTAAGAGATAAAGTAGTTCTAAAGAAACTTCCAGAACTTTCATTTAGCTCATCCATAGTAGTTGACTTCCCCATCATTGTGACAAAATACCTTCAGGAAACAATTTAAAGGTATGAAAGGTATGTTTTGGATCATGGTTTTAGAGGTTTCAGCCCAAGCATAGCGCTAGGAGTATGTTACAGAGGAAGCTGCTGCCCTCATACCATGGAAGCAAAATGAGAGCACAAGAATATGAATGAGGAGGAAGAAACTGAGGATAACATAGAGCCCTCAAGGCCACATCCTTAAGGACTACTCCCTTTAGCTAGGTCCCATTTCTTGTTTCCAAGCACTCCCAATAGTCATCAGTTGATTAGTCCATTGATGAAATTCGCACCCGTGTGATCTAATTACTTCCCCAAAGCTTCACCTCTGAATACTGTTACAATGGGGAGTGATTATTTTGTTTGTCTGTTTGTTGGTTGGTTGATTGGTTGGTTGGTTTGGTTTTTGAGATAGGGCTTCTCTCTGAAATAGTCCTGGCTGTCCTGGCACTCGCTCTGTAGGCCAGGCGGCTTCTAACTCACAGAGATCTGCCTGCCACTGTCTCCCAAGTACTGGGATGGAAGGTATGCAACACCAATTCCAAGTATGTCTGATTCTGTAGGAACATATGGATCTTTGGTAAGACATTTAAGATCCAACCAAATGGATATTGCAGTACCTCTTCTTTTATAAATTATCTATTTATTTAGAGAGAAAGCCTACTAAAGATGTGCAAAAGTGTAAAATTGTTGAATTCACTCAATAATTTGGAAATATTTTTGATGCTATTTAAATGTAGTAGTTTTCTTAATTTTACTCTTGGATTATTTAGTATTACTGCCTGGAAACAACCTTTGATTTTTAAAATATTTATATTATATTCTACAAATATTGCTGAACTTTTTATTAGAGCACCTTTTTGGGTGGATTCTGTAGAATTTCCTATGTATAAGATTGCATGATTTATGACTATATATCTTCTATTAACCTTGAATTCCTTTTATTTATTTTTCCTGTTCAGTTACTCTTGCTGAAATTCTCAGTACAATATTGGGTGGGAGTGATAAAAGCAGATATCCTGGATTGTTTTAGTGTATGGGCTTTTCATAAATAACTATTATCATTTGGAGGAAGTTATTTCTAGTTTGATAAATATATTTAATCATGAAGGAGTGTGCTGATTGAGATAAACATGTGAGATTTTATAACATTTTTACTATGTTGTATTACGTTGCTTTTCTTAGGTTAAATAAATTTTGTATTCCAGAGATCAATCCCATTTGATAAGGAAGATTTCTTTCAATATTGCTAACATTTTATTGAGGTGTCTGCATTTTTATGTTTTGAGGATTTTGCCAGAGATGAATGATAATCCTTTAATTATTTGAAATCAAATATTTAAACCACCAGACCTTGTCCTTTGCTTCCATGTGAATAGTTTCTGATTACTCGGTCTCATACTCCTTATTGTCCTGCTTACATTATTATTTGTTCTTGAGTCTGTTCTAGTTTGTGTATTTCCAAGAATTTATCTATTTCATCATTTTAACTGATTTTTAGTGTACAGTTGTTTATAGTGTTGCCTTTCAATTATTTTTCTGTAAGTCTGGTATTGCCATTCTTGTCATTGTTTCTACTAATCAGGATCTTTGTTTCAATTCCTTGAAGAGACACCATGACCACAGCAACTGTTATAAAGTAAAACATTTAATTGGGGTTGGCTTAAGTTTGGAATTTCAGTTTATTATCATCATTGTGGGAAGCATGCAGGATGCAGGCAGACATGATACTAAAGAAGTAGTTCAGAGTTCTACATCTGAATCCACAGATATCAGGAAGAGAGAATGCCACTGGGCCTACCTTGATCTTCTGAAACTTCAAAGCCTGCTCCCAGTAATGTACTTCCTCCAACAGGGATAGACCTACTCCAACAAGGCCACACCTCCTAATAGTGCCACTCCCTATGGACCTATGGGGACCATTTTCATCCAAACCACCACAGTCTTCCTTGTTTTCTAGTTTAACTTTTTATGAAGCATATATCTCCTTGCATTGATTAAATACGTTTAAAACATTAGAAAACATAGATACATGAGCCTATCAAAGATGTTTTCCCTGGCAGTATCTGTGGAGATCAGTTTCTTTGCCAGAAATATGAGAGCTTGAGTCATTATTGTTTAAGCTTTTAAAAGTGTTTAGGCTATGGTATTTCTGCATTCTATATAGGCTTGATGTGTGTATATGGTAATCTGTGTGCAGGAAAAAAGAAATTCGAGAAAAGCCTATTATTTCTGAATGGAATAGTAGGAGATAAAAGTGGAAATACAGTTGGATTCATAGTATGACAATTTTGAATGTTAGTATCAAGGATTTGGACTTAATAATTAGTGTGGGGGCTTTTGATGATATTTGGGTTTGAGGCCAACCAATCAAAGTGGTTGTCTAGGAAACTGGTATGGTAGTAGCATGTGGGACAGATTGGAGCTAGGTGTTTACCTGGGACTTTGTCCTATTATGAAGAGATGAAGGCAATAACAGAGGAAATAGAAAAGGAAGACAAGAACTAGATATTGTCTGTAATTTTGAAAGACTTTGTTGACTCTAAATGAAGAAAGAGAAGTCAATCATCTTGTTCTTCGATGCTTCTTTTACAGTTATAGAGTGGTTAGGTACAGTATATGTCTGATGTAGATAACTGCTAAATTTGATTTCACTAACCCTGATTTACTTTCATTCGATGATGATTGAGGAAATCATCCATTAAGTACTTTGAGAGGTCCTCTAGAAATCTGACAGATTCTATGTATTTTTCATACTTTTACTTGTCACCCAAGAGCCTATGTGTGCTAGCAGAAGCACCTGTGAACAACACTTGTGAAAAGGTATGCATTAGCCTACCCATCCATATCTTTGGCAAGGCTGATACAGAATTCTGAACTGAAATGCCACCCAGTGAAGATATCTCATATCTGACCTAGGCTGGAATGAGAGAAAGCAACAGGATATTAGGGAATAATAGTTTTCACTATTATAAATACAGCTAAGTATATGCACCACGTTCCAGTATCTTGGAATCACTTTTTAAAACCACCTACATTCCTTTGAATATTTATCTACCACAGAACTTCTTAATTGTGTTAAACAGAGGTATTAAGGGATCAATTGTACACATTAAAAAAAAAAGGCAAGAGGAAAGATCCAGGCAAGGTGTGTATGCTTTTAAACCCCAGATGTCAGGAGACGGAGGTATGTAGATCTTTCTGAATTTGAAGCCATGCTTAGGGCCAGCAAGACATTCTAGAGTGAATCCTGTCATTCACTCTGTTTTCAAAAGCTTCTGACTGAAGACTTTGTAAATACTTACTCATTTATCCTTTTTTCTGTTTAGCTGGAAATTTCTCAAAGAAGGTTAACTCATTATTATTTTTTGTTTCTTTGCCTACTTCCACAGCTCTGGGTGAACCAGGAGGATGGGGTGGAGGAAGGGCCCAGTGATGTGCAGAATGGGCACCTGGACCCCAACTCAGACTGCCTTTGTCTGGGCCGGCCACTACAGAACCGGGACCAGATGCGGGCCAATGTCATCAATGAGATCATGAGCACCGAGCGTCATTACATCAAGCATCTCAAGGACATTTGTGAGGTAGCCATGGTAGTGCATGTGGGGGGCATGTGTGTTGGATACAAGGCACATCTAGGAAGAGCTGACAGTATGCATGGACCTATGTGTGGTAGTTCCAAAATGTTGGAAAAGGCAGCTGCACTGAACTCCCAGATAGTTTTCAATTGGATGAAATAGCATCCTTTGAGTTTTTATTTCTTTTAATTTTTTCTCCTCTGATTTATCTGCCTTTGTCATTAATTCATTAATGTGTACTTTATGTCCTTTTACCATCTATCTCCATGTCTGTCTCTTCTTTGTCTCTGTCCTTTCTTTTCCTGAATCTATACTCTTAACCTCGTTGTTTCTGTTCCTCATTCATTAAAGCAATTTTAACCAAAAGATTAAGAAACTTCAATATATATGAGTTCATAGTATTTTTTTTATTATGGATGCAGATGTAAGGTCTTCACTCCTGCCACCTAAGTTGTGAATTATCCAGAGCTATGGTAAGGCATGAACATATTTATGCTTCAAGAGCATGGCTGATGATCCTAATGTGCCAGTACTCTTCCCCGCATGGATAATATTGTGGCTAATTTGAACAAATAGGTACTTGTAAAAGAAATCAACAGGAGATGAAGGCTAGATCAATGAGCCTCAGTTCCTTTATTTTGTGTCACTACATTCTTTAACTCCATGCTTGCTAGCTTTCTAGACTATAGGAGTCTCCCTGCTCCCCATTATACCCTCTTCAGCTTAATGGAGGCCAGTGAACATTTCCAAGGGGTTTATTACTAAGTGGTAAGAGAAAAATCAATAGAAAGTGGAGAAAACATGTTTTCAAAATGATTTTAAAGTTATTATTTTATGTGTATGGTGTGTGTGGATGCTTTTCTTGCATGTATGCCTGTGTATCAACTGTGTGCTTGGTACCCGAGGAGGAATTCCCTCGAACTGGAATTACAGATGATTGTGATCCACTATGTGGATACTAGCAATCAAACACACACACACACACACACACACACACACACACACACACACACACACACACACACACACCAAAAGAAAATGCCCAACTTTCTTTTGACCTTCAGGAAATTTGTCATTGACTCATTTTGTTTCCTTCCCTGTTAGGAGGAATCAGAGCATATTTTCTTTTCTTAAGCTGGGGCCTACTTTCTGGTCAAGAGTATAGTTGTAACATTTTCAAAGTCCTTTTTTCCCTGGAGTAGAGCTATCTAACAGAATGTTCTGCAATGATGAAAATGCTTTATCTCCTCTCTCCAGTAGACATCTGCTAGCCAGCCAAGTTTTTGAAACATGGCTGGTAGTAATGAGAAGAAAAACTTAATTAAAAAAATAGAATAAATTTAAATAATAACTATTTGAAATTGCATTGGACAGTATAGTTATAGAAGGATTATTGTGGGTATTACATTTCACCTTAGCTCATTTTCTTTTCTCAGTTAAGTAGATTAAAAATTATTCCCTTCATGTCATAAAGCAATAATGTAGGGTGGAAAGAACAAGAGTTCTAGAAACATTGTTTTGGTTTTTATATCCCAACTTAGTCACAAATTAACCCTCTAACCTTAAAGGTAACCCCAGACATACACATACCCTGAGCTCAATTTTCTCATTTGTCTTTTGGGCTTCATTATGTAGCTGTTTCTTAAAGTTGTTGAGGGAATTATGTAAATGCACTGTTGTTGATTACATGTGAATTGTACTGGGGTTTAAACTTGGACCCTTGTACTTGGTAGGCAAGTGTGCTGCCACTGAGCTATATCCCTGGATCACAAATGTAATGCTATAATTAAATATGCTTCAGATATTTTAAAAAGTGTAGTTTTATCTCCCCCTTGAAAATTCTTTTTTACTGTTCACTCATCCATCCAGAACTCTCATTTTCTTCTCAAAGATTTGTACCATAGCCAGCAACATCTGCGTTATTCAAGACCTTGTTAGACATGTGAAATCTTTGGCTCTATCTCAGGCTTACTGAAAAAGATTGTGTATTTTAGTAATTCTCGCATTTGATTTGCAATACATTTAAAAGTTTGAGAAGAGGTACTTCAAAATGATAGCTAGATTATATGTGATATTATCTGTAATAAACTAAGTAGAATCTGTTTACCATTTGATAAATAGGGCAGTCTATCCTGACCTAAGATTGTATTTTCCCCCTTTGCTCAAAACATTCCAATGGCTCATAATTTCTCAGCAAGTAAAAACTAAAACAGTTATTATTTACAAGGTCGTGTAAGGTCAACCCCTTCACTATTTTGACTTCATCTCTTGTTCCTTTTCCTATGTTCTTAATAATCCAACCCCCACTGGCTTCTTAGAATTCACCTAATGTTCCAGACATGCTCCCAAACAGACATTGTTAACTATTTTTACCCCTTCCTAGAGAAATCTCCCCCAATTTGGTACTTCAAGGTTTTATTTAAATATTCTATTTAAAAATGTAAGCTTGTATTGCTTCTTCCTTTTCCCATTTTACTTTTCCTCATAATAATTTGACTATTGGATAAATTGCACATTTCTGTATTCATTTACTTATAGCTAGTCTATCTTAATAAAATGTAAGTTTCATACACAAAAGGGGATGTCATTTGTTGTTATGGATGTCAAATCAATTACCCAGTGCCTGACACATAATAGATTCTCAAAAAGGATTGCAAAATAAAAATAAATGTAATGTTCACATGTACATACTAGTTTGATTATCATATTGTTCGATCTTCAAAGAGGAAAAACAAATATTATTATTGTCTGTATCAACAGATCATTCCTAGTTAGACAATTTTTCATAGTGTTACTAGTCTCAAACCCCATGGAAATCCTATGGTGTTAGAGGTATGCCCTATTTTTCCCAACTCTTAAACATCTTGTCCTCAAAACACAAGATATAATAATGGATGTGTTTGATCTCTACAAAAGGAGAAGTGCTATGGTTCCACTTTGAGGAATTGTCCAGTGCAGCCAACCTAGTTACAGCTTTTGCCCTACTCAACAATAGATACCAAAGAGAATTTGAGAAATCTGTATTTATCTGGACCATGGACAGTATTCTAGCTCTAGATTGTATTACCTTTAAACCAAAGCCCATAAGCACCAAAATATTTTCAGAAAGAATACCAGACATAAATTGAGAATTCAAGGCTCAAGTCATATTTTAGTCACTGATTGTCTATGAGACCTCTGCAAAGTATTTTCCACCCTGACCTTCCCTGCTTTAAAATAAATTGTTTGGGGAGCTTTAGGTAATATGTGGCTCCTAACCTCTCTGGTTTTGTACTATATAGATATATTTTCACTGGAGAAATCTATGGGCATGAGGCAGTTATCTTCTGCATTTTCTGCTTCTTCTTTCTTAGCTCTCAAGGAAGCATATCTTATTCAAGTGTGAATGTGTTAATATGACAATCTAGCACACTCCACAAATTTCTAAATCTAGCCAGGGGGATCAAAACTCAGAGTTTAGCTCAAGATCATTATGACTAATCATCTGTGACATTGCCATTTGTAACCATGGAACTAATTTTACAACAGAAGAAATGAAGTACTAAACAAATAGGGCTAAAGATGCTTTAGAATGTTGTCTTTCCTGTCCCTGGGGGAAAATTAGCTCAGGCATAATAGAAATGTGAAATCAGTTCTATTCCCAGATGCCTTCAGGAAACCTTGCCTATCTTTCCTCGGTCATTTGGATTAGTCTCAGATGTTTCACTATAGCCTAATAAGGCTTATCATACTATAGTTTCAAGTAATTTCTCTTTTATCTTTAATCCTGAGCTTTAAGCTACATGTGATGGCACACATCTGTACACTCAAAAAGCTAAAATTTCAGGGTTATGAATTTGAATCTTGTCTGAGCTTATAGTGAATCATTAATTAAAACCAAAAACAACCAGAAACAACAGCAACAGAAATCTTAGAGTTTTCAAAAGGTTTTGTATTTTTAAAGAAAAATCTTTAAAAATAAGATTTTTTTCCTTTTCATGATTATTTCTGCCCAGGTGCTCATTGTTGACAGGAGTTTCCATTCCACCTGGTCCTGCAGATGTTTAGTCCCAAATAAACACACTGAGACTTACATTAGTTATAAACTGGCTGATGGCTCAGGCTTCTTACTGGCCAGATCTCTCCTAATTATTAATTCATTTCTATTAATGTGTGTATCTATGTGTGGCCTTGGCTTACCAGAGAATTCTCAGTGCCCTATCTTCCCGGTAGCTAGATGGCATCTCTCCCTTGACTGGCTGCTCCTCCTTCCAATTTCCTCTTCCCAAAATTCTCCTAGTGTGGTAGCCCTGCCTTTACTTCCTGCCTGGATACTAGACAATCAGCATTTATTCATCAGCCAATAAAAAAAACATGTATTCATGGCATAGAGAAGGACATTCAAAGATCATTACATCTTGCCACATTTAGATAACAATAACATGGTGTATATTGTGGTAATGTCTGCATAGTATATTAATATATTACGATAAATAGATGAGGCAACTATTTAAAATAATCAGCATAGGATTTTTTTTTTTTTTTTTTTTTTTTTGCCTGCTCGAATCCCTACTCTACCCAGACATCTTAGATGACCAATTAGGGGCTCATTCCTAGGGAAGACTGATTTTCTTTCAGTATTTGTTAATTGAACTTGATCTGTGGGTGGGGTCCTATGAAATTTCCCCCAGCCTTGTTGGTATGCCAACTAGTATTTATTGTTCAGGTCTTGTTTAGGCTACTATACTGTTGATTTCATAGGTGCGGTTTCCCTTTCCTATATAGAAAATATAATCTCGAAACTGACTTTCTGGTTCTCT
This sequence comes from Cricetiscus sungorus, assembly GCA_030556225.1. Taxonomy (NCBI): domain Eukaryota; kingdom Metazoa; phylum Chordata; class Mammalia; order Rodentia; family Cricetidae; genus Cricetiscus; species Cricetiscus sungorus. The sequence continues at coordinate 6,816,481 of JANBXA010000126.1, forward strand.
GGCTCTTACAATCTTTCTACCCTCATTCTGTGATGTCCTGAGCCTTTTGTGTTTTGTTACAAATATATCAAGTGGAGATAGGAATCCTGCTGTAGTTTATTCTCTGCATTTTAAGCAGTTGTGGCTTTCTGTAATGGTCTCTTTCAGCAGCAAAAGAAGTGTCTTTGATAAGGAATGAGAGCTATACAACTCTTTAGTTATAAGGATAAGTATCAAGTTTACAATTAGAAAATATACTGGTTTGAGAAAGTGGCAGTAGTAGATTCACTTCTTTTTATTAATTTTGTATTTAACATTTTTTCTTATTTTACATATTGATAGTATACCCTTTTCTAAGATTCATGATCTCACTAGTCACTGGTAGTTAGCTGGGCTTACAGTACCAGGCAGGAATTTCTTTCTATTGACCAGGCCTTAAGTTCAAGTAGGTGCCTGTTAATTTACTCTTAGTTTATAAGTCCCACTGTTACACTTCGGGGGATATCTTGTAATGATTGTCATTTTTTTGTGTGTTTTATAGGCATCACATCTAGGTAGGACAGTTTGGTTGCTTTTCTCACTTTGCAGCTTGCATAGCATCTTCCAGTACCATGTGAGCTAGGCCTCATGGAGAAATATTTCAGTTAAATCACAGCTGGATTCTTCCAGGTACTGAGTCTGAAGTGTGTGATGTCTTCAGCAATAAGGACTTATCTTCAGTCTCTGAGAGGCAAACAGTGCCATCAGCAATAGCCAATATTGTTTTTGGAGTCTTTTAAGATTCATTGCCTAAACTAGCGATTTGAAAGGAGGTTTTCTATTCCTATTATTCTTACGTTTGGTCCTTTCATAGTATCTCAGATTTCCTAGATGATTTCTGTCAGGAATTTTTTAGATTTAACATTTTCTTTGACTGATGTACCAGTTTCTTCTATCATGTCTTCAATGCTTGCAATTCTTCCTTCCATCTCTTGTATTCTGTTAGTGATAATTGCATCTGTTTCCTGTTCACTTACCTTCAGTTTGTGTTTTCTTTATTGCTTCTGTTTTCATTTTCGGGTCTTGAACAGTTTTATTAGTTTCCGTCAACTGTTACTTGTCTTTTTGTTGTTTATTTTTTATTTGCTATTCTTTAAGAGTTATCGATTTCCTCCAATTTTTGGTTGTCTTTTCCTCGATTTATTTAAAGGAGTTTTTTATCTCTGCTTTAAGGGCCTCTATCATCATCATAAAGTTTGTTTTAAGGTCGTTTGCTTGTGCTTTGGCTGTGTTGGAATATTCAGGTCTTCCTATTGTGGGATGGCTGGGCTCTGGTAGTGACATATTGCCTTGTTTGTTGTTGGTGGTGTTTTTACACTTAGATTTAGGCATCTGGACTTGGAGTGGTAATAGGTCTAGGCACCCATTTCTGGATTTGTTTTTGTTGGATGGGTATTTTCTTCTCTAGTTTCATCTCTTGTCTTCTGGATACTGTGACATGTGAAAGACTTGAGGGTCTCCTCCTACATTGGGAACAGGACTTATGATGGGCTAGATAGCCTCTATTCCAATAGGGGATTGCTTCCCAAGTTTGGGGTTGGAGTTCTGGTTGTGTACATGGTCTCCGATCTGGCCAGGGGTCCTCCAGGGTTCAGGATGCTAGCGTGGCTTCTGGTGGCATATGTGGCTTCTGCCTACTTTTCAGGGAGCTGGTCTGGCCTCTGAGGTTTGGGATGCTGGCCTGACATCTGATGGAGTGGAAGGCTTCTTCTAGAGGTGTAGGCTGGGCTATGATGATGAAGAGAGGATGGGCAGTTGGAGTTAGGCTGGGCCAGTGTAGGTGTGTAAGGCAGTCTTACCTAGGGTTCAAGATGCTGGCCTGGCCTCTAGTTAAGAGGAGACTTCTGTCAGTGGTATGGCGCAGGATGTAGTGACAAGGAGAAGAATGGCAGTTAGGATTATGTTGAAAAGGCAAGGGCAAGGTAGGGGTATCTTACTGGGGTTCATGATGCTGACCTGACCTTGATGGAGTAGGGGGCTTCCTTCTGAGGCGTGGGCCTGTATTAGGTGGCAAGTGGAAGTGCTTGGACTTATTGCAACTTGATATGATATGTTATGTTGATATCCAGGAGGGACCTGCCCTTTTCTGAATAGAAATGGAGGAGTGGATTGGGGATGTCCCAGTATAAAAAGAAAGGAAGGTTCTTTTTGTGCCTGGCACTGGGATTTTTGTTGGATAGACTATGGCTTTCAGGAAGTATTATCTCTGGTGTTTAAACTTCATAATACATATTCTATATAATTTTAGGTAAATACAAGATGATTCCTTATGGATATTTCAAACATCCTTAGTGATATTCATTCCTCTCCTCTCTCTCTCTCCTTCTATGTTGTATTCTGTTTCCCTTCCCAAGTTAACAGCTCCCCCACCCATTCTCTACTTCACATCATCTGTCTCTTGCTATTCCCCTCTGTACAGCTACAGAGCTTCCACATTCAGTCACTTTCTATGGTCTTGGTATTTTGTGGTTACTCCAGGTAATATCTGAAGAGTGCCTGAACATCTGAAGATTTGGGCCTAGTATCCAGAAATAAGAGAGAACTTGTGGCATTTGCCTTTCTGGGTCTGGGCTACCTCAATTAGTAGAATATTTTCGAGTTCTACTCATTTATCTGAAATTGTCATAATTCTATTTTCATTTATCTTTACAGCTGAATACAATCCTATCTATATGCACCATATTTTCATTATCCATTCATCAGTTGAAGAACATTTAGATTATTTCCATTTCCTAGCTATTGTGAATACAGTAGCGGTGAACATGGCTGAACAAGCATCTGTGAAGTAGAATGTTAGTCTTTTGGATATATGCCAAAGAATGGTATATCTTCGCATATGGTGGATTTGATTTTAGCTTTTTGATGATTTTCATACTGATTTCTAGAGTATCTATACCATCCTGCAATCCCACCAACAGTGAATATGGGTTATAATTTTCCTTCATCTGAGCAAGCATTTGTTGTGAGTTGTTTCCTTGATCTTAGCCATTCTGATTGTGGTTAATTGAAATCTCAAAGGAGAGGATTATTATACAGAATATACAAAGAACCCAAAAAGTAAAAATAAAGCAAACAAATGACCCAATTAAACACTGAACAATTGATTTCAGCAGAGAGTTCTCAAAGGAAGAAATAAAAACAACTAATAGATGTTTCAAAATTATATTCCTTATCCTTTATTAATTTGAGAAATATAAATGAAAACTACTTGGAAATGTCATGGTGCTCATGGTACTTTTAAGAATGATGCCTTGTCATGCAAGGCATCAATCTATACCATCCATCACTAAACAATTTAATAATACTTTCTGGGTATACTTTTAATTTTAAAAATAGTATCTCTTCTGTCCTATTCTGGTCTTGAACTTCTGGTCTTCTTGTCTCTACCTCTCAAGTTCTGGGAATGGCATGTACTACCATGCTCAGTGATTTGGTGGTGAGGATAAACCCCAGAGCCATATACATAAAGGGTAGGCAAGCCCTCTACCAACAGATAAAGCTTCAGCCTTGTGGAGTGTCTACTATGTGTTTTGGTCTGCTGCTCCTCTGAAAGGTTGTCTCAGAATTGAATACTGTTCTCCTACTTGTGTGACTGCTCAAATTACTACTCTATTGTTTGCCTTGGTCTAACTTAAGATAGCATCTATGTTTTGAGTCTCCACATTTCATGACCAACTCATCTTAAACTTACAGACTTTCAAAAATGTATGAATAAGAGGACACCGATTGATAAGATCATTGTCTCTGCTATATAAAATTTCATAGTCAATAGGCAATCAAAATAAGGGAAGCTATTTGTCCCTCTTGGCTTTTCTTCTTCCTCCCATAGTCTTATGGGTGTTCCTTTATTTCCTTTTTACACTTGATCTTAGCCAAAAGTCTGAGAAGTGATTTTATTTCTTTTTTTGAAGGTCATTCTAAATATTGTAAAATACTAGGTCTGCAGGAGACATTTAGAAAATGATAAATTTCCTCTTCTTGTAACTATATGTTTTGTTCTTTATATTTTCTGGAAAGTACTTTTTCTCACTTTGAACAATGAAGACAATTTTAAAAATCAGAGTTTTAAAGTAAAAAAACCAAATATACAAATATAATAAATTGCACTTGTGCATAATCTATTACAATTTGACCTATTTAAGGTCAGAATTAAGGTGTATTCCAGACACTAAGTTCATAAATAAATAAATGCAACCTTATTAAACTGAAAAGCTTCTACACAGCAAAGGACACCATCGTCCTGATAAAGAGGCAGCCTACAGAATGGGCAAATGAGCAAAGATGTTTTTTGTTTAGTTTGTTGGATTTTTTTAACCAACTACCAACTATACACCCAATAAAGGGCTAATATCTGAAAACATAAATAAAGTATCTAAAATATATAAAGAACTCAAAAAGCTGGATATCAAGAAAAGAAGTAACCCAATTTAAAAAAAAAGGACAGGATACAAATCTTAACAGAGAATTCTCAGAAGAGGAATTGCAAATCCCTTAAAGAAACATTCAACACCTTTAGTCACCAAGTTAAGTCAAATAAAACTACTTTGAATTTTCATCTTACATTGTTAGAATGGCTAAGATCAATAATACAAATGACAGCTCATACCAGTGAAGGTGTGGGTAAGGAGAGCACTCACCCATTGATGGTGGGAGAGCAAACTTGTACAGACACTATGGAAATAAGTTTGGTTCCTCAGGAAGATGGGAATTGATCTACCTCCAGATCCAGGTATACCTCTCTTGGGTATACAATCAAGACACTTTGTCCTACCACAAGGACACTTGCTCAACCATGTTCATTGTTTCTCTATTCACAATACCCAATAATTAGCAACAAAGTAGATGTCCACCAACAAATGATTGGGCAAAGTAAATATGTTGGTACATTTATATAATGAAATGTTACTCAGCCATTAAAAAGTGAATTCATGAAATCCACAAGAAAATGAATGCCACTAGAAAAAAAAATCGCCCTGAATTAGGTATCTCAGACTAAGAAGAAAAACATGGTATATACTTATATGTAGATATTAGCTGTTAAATCAATGACAACCAAGCTACAATCCCTAGAACCACAAAGGTTAGTTTTAGAGTAAGAATAGGTATAGACTAGGGTTAACAGATAACTCTCTGTAGGAAAGGGAAATGGGATAGATAGTTATGGATGGATGGGAGTGGAGTGACTGGAATAGGAGGATTAAGGAGAAGTGAGAGAAAAGGGGGACAAGGGAGGGAATATAGGGAAAGCCAGCTAAAATTAAGGGTCATTTGAGAGGTAGTATGGAAATTTAATACAGTAAAAGCTTCCTAAAATACATACATATATGAAGGGAATAGAAATGAAATTGCCAGATAACTAGGGAAACAGAGACCCAACTGGACATCTCTTGTCACCAAAAGAAGCTTCCCGTACTAGGAATAGGTTACATCAAATAGAGTTGTTGTCCAAAGGGGCTCCCTGGGAACTTTATACAACCCAGGTTGTTGCCAAGACAATGGATTTCTCTCCACAAACTGATGGCAAGGTCCTAATGCTAAAGATAACACCTACACAACTCATCAAAGTTGGAGAAGTCATGCTGATGCCTACATAGAGCATTTACCCGTGGGTGCTAGTGCCTTTGTTACAGGAAGGTATTCTGTACTCTATCAAAGGAGAAATGTAAAGACCAACCTAGCCACAAACCCTTCGATGTACATTTGCATCCTGCCTGCAAAATATACTAATGTGATGGTGGCACCAACCTTGTGGGAGTAACTAAACAATATGGTTTGACTTAAGTCCCACTCTACAAGATGGAATCCATACCCAAAGCGCTAGATAACCGAGCATCCCAGATTCAAAACAAATACTACTGTTCTACTAAAAGAACTAAAAGAACATGGGAATAAAATGAATCTTAATGACATTCTGTTATACTCACGATCAGTGCCTTGCTCAGCCATCATCAAGAGATGCTTCCTCCTATAGTGATGGGAACAAATATAGAACAAAACACACACCCAGAGAATATGCAAAATGGGAAACCTTAAAACACTCAGCCCTAAACAGGATGTCTCCATCAAATCCCTGTCCATATGTCCAGCAGTCAATGGTCAACTGAAAATGAACTCAATGGTATCTTTGGTAGTTTCTTGTTTTATAATGTTATGTTATGGCTTTAAAAATTAATTTTGATTATATAGGGTACCTGTAGAACAGAGAGAGAGAGAGAGAGAGAGAGAGAGAGAGAGCGAGCAGAGAGAATTTTTTACTCTACAGGCCCTTTCTGTATATATAGTATGGTTTCCAGTTTTGAGGTTTTATTGGATTCCTGAGTGTGCAAATGAGTGGATCTTTGTGTTTAAAGCTGTTTCTTGTGCCTTTTCTTGAGCTATTTTCTTCTGTAATTTTCAATAAAAGGAAGAATATAAGGTATATAATTCTATAAAATTATTTTCATATTGATACACCATTCATATTCTACTGTTATGCCATAGAACTCTTCTGTTTCCTTAGTATTTTTCAATCATTTTAATTATTATAATATCCCATTAATTTGAATGTGTATTAATTCCCTGTTATTAACTTTAAGAAAGTACCACCCTGCATTCTTCTTAATATGTAGTTAAATTTCATACATAATACAAAGAAAATGATTTACTTTACAGTGATAATGAATATATTTGGAGAACTATGAATCTTCCCCAGCATTTCCTTTCATCTTTTTTATAGTCACTACTTTCCATATTCATTTTTAAACTCTAGCATCCTTGCTGTATTTTGGATATTATATGATGTTTGAATCATTCTTTAAAACTTTCAAATGGGAAGAATGGACATAACTATTAACTATTTTCTGAATTGACATCTCAGAGAGTGTGCTGCCTAGACTGCATATTTATGTCATCGTTTTGTTAGGGATTTCTTATCAGGAAATGAATTCTTGTCCAGTTTCCTTTCATCATTGACATCCTGTAATAATTTGTCTGCATGTGTTTCAAATATAATGTCCAGTTACTCTGGGGTTTGATGGCTAAGATTATTTATACTCTTTCCTGGTCATAGATAACAGAGAAATTCATTTAAAAGAATGGTTTGGAGACAGATATAGTTGTGTATTGTGACATATCAGTCCTTGTGAAGCTCAAGCAGGAGTGGGTACGAGTTCAAGGCAAGTTTAGGCTACATAGACCTTTTCTCAAAATAATAAGGAAATGATGGTTTTGTTTTCTCAATTCCTGGTAGTTTTTGGATGGTTGTTTGTTGTTGTTGTTGTTTTGTTTTGTTTTAGTGTGTGTGTGTGTGTGTGTGTATGTGTGTGTGTATGTGTGTGTGTGTGTGTGTGTGTGTGTGTGTGTGTGTGTGTTTGTGCTCCTACCTTGGTTACTAGATTATTATACATGCATGGCATCTTAGTGACTATTGTTTTAGCTGGAATCACTCACATCTTTGGTATTGTTTTCCCTGCCAACAAAAAAGACTAGTACTTTGGTACAAGAAATTGACCTCAAGTCTTGTGTATTCTAGACAAATGTTCTGCCACTGAAGTATATCTCCATTTTCTCCTAATATTCTTAATACAATTAATACTAAGTACGATCTAGGCTCTGGGATTTGGGCATTGGCCTCTTGGGATTTTTTCTCATACAGAGGGAAAGCATAAACACTTCAAAGTAATCGTACTCTGGAGACTTACTAATGTAGTAATTCCCTTCACTGGAGCTCTGTTTCCCATTATGAAAATTAAAAATAAGAACTACTTGCCTACTTCATGGAACAAAAATGATTCTCCATGTGCCTAGGAAGTAGGAGGAAAGACATCCTCACTCGAGCTTTTCCTTTTTTCTGCAGGGCTACCTGAAGCAGTGCCGAAAGAGAAGGGACATGTTCAGTGATGAGCAACTGAAAGTCATCTTTGGGAACATTGAAGACATCTACAGATTTCAGATGGGCTTTGTAAGAGACCTAGAGAAGCAGTACAACAATGATGACCCCCACCTCAGCGAGATAGGACCCTGTTTCCTAGAGCATGTAAGCATTATACTTTGTTCATTAAAAAAAATAATAGGAAGACATGGAAGGATGTGTGAGCTTTCTAGTTCTAGTCAACTGTGATGTACTGGAATGGGGCATGAATTCATGACTGATTTTTGATCCTTCATCTTTAACAAGGTTGGGAAGATTTATAACTTGTTTAGGATTATTTTTCTTTGCTATTATACTCTGTTTTCTCCTCAACCATTTAGAAAGTTACCTAGAGGATTTTCTTTTCTAACTTCTCTTTTCCTTTTCTTTTGAGTTCAACTTCTACAAGAGCCAATTTTGGGAAGGAATTCAATGTATTCACTACATAGTCCTGAAAGGTATTGAAAAGTCAGAGCTAGAGTATGAGAAGTGGAAAGTGTAACAAATGGAGGTCTGAGCTTAAAGTAAGCAAACTAGTGAGAATTTGGGACCTGTGTCTGAGGATACTGGGTAACTTTAGCTCTATCCATTACCCTATTTAAACTTCATTATCTTCATATAGAATGTGAGAAAAATTTACAGTGGTACATTTGTGTATCTCTCTTTTGTGTATGTGTACCTTTCATAAACAATTTAATCTAATTTTGATAAGGTATTTTTAATTTATTTTATTATTTTATGTGCATAGATACTTTACCTACATGTATATTTCTGTACCGTGTGTGTACAGCACCCAAGGAGGCCAAACGAGGCCTTCTGATCCTGGAGTTACTGATGGTTGTGAGCTATCCTATGGGTACTAGGAATTGAACCAGGTCCTCGGGAAGAGCAGCCAGTGCCCTGAACTTCTGGGCTATTTTTCCAGCCTTGTCAAGTATTTTTCCAAGAGATAATATATATGTGTGTATCAAAATTCACGATATACAGAATAAGTTCTTTCCAGGAGTATCTGCTTTGTAGTTTATGGGAATGTGTATTGAAAGGGTCTTTCAGACATCTCTTATGTTCAATGATTTTCTAAGAAATCTGAAATGACATAGTATATAGCTTATCTATGGCTATGCTTTATTATAATGAAATAACTAAAAAAAGAAAAAAGAAAAGAAAAATAGAACACCTGGCAAAAGTTTCTAAGAGTCATATGAAATGTCTCAGAGAAACTAAAGATTCTGTGCCCAAGATTTCATGGAAGATTGATTATACAGGTACCCTTTATATAGTATGCACAAAAATTCAGACTTTCAGAAGGAAAGCAGATATTTCATATAAACCACATTGTTTCTGTTGTCTGGGCACAATGAGCTGTCTACCAGGGCATGGTAGAGATCCTTATTGGTGTTCAAGTTCTATGGTGCTTGTGATCTTTCTACATATAGAACTCCCAGGTCTGATATGATAACTCTTTCCACATAGTATGTTAACTGGTTCAGCCATTTCAGATAGTACCTGAGTAATTTTATAAATATTATACATATGTATGACCTAGTAGTCCCATTCTAAAAATTATAGATGAGAAACACTCTGAAAGATCCAGAATATTCATGCACAAAGCTGTTGAGTCAATTCAGTATTGTGTGTACTGGAGTGATGTCAGAACAAAAAAGAATCATATGGGGCATTTTGCTCTTAGAGAAGAAAAGACTAGATACATGTAATTTATAGTAATATCGCCAACCCATTTTTGTTGAAGTGACACTTTTGGGGATAATGATAGGAGATGGCAGCTCTTAAATATCTCACTTCTTTATTTTGAAGATTTATTTTAAAATTGATTCTTTAAAAGTAGCAATTTAAAAAATCACACACTATAATTAACCAGACACAATGACTGTACAACTCCATGACTCTCTTAATACTGCCAATTAAATTACAACATAAAATTTAGAGTATACATTCATATCATAGTAACCTTCCCTTGGTCCCCTAAAACCATTGCTTATATACAAAATCCATTGTTGTACAAGTAGTTTCTAAGTTTTAGCTAACTATGGCACCAACTCTGAAATTCAACAGTAAGAGCCTCATTTAAATAAGTTACAAATGTAATACTCAAAGGACCCTTCATCTACAGGCAAATGAATCCCAGCTGTGGTGACAATAAGATGACAATAAGCTATCGACTTCCAAAATTTATGTCTGTTTATTTTCTGTTTTAAAACTTGAAAAATGTTCATTATGTATAAACACTTACACTGTAATGTATTACTTAAGAATATTTTATCCAAGTACATGATATATGTTGATCATATCTTCCCATATTGTCCATCTTCTTCTTTCTCAACCATCTCCCTCCCATTAGTCTCCTCTGTTTCCCTAGACAGCTTCTCTTCTACTTTTGTATCACATATATAGATTGTGGCACTCTGCACGAATCCAGATACTGACCTAACTGGGGTGGCAAGAGTATGAAAAAAGGACAGATATACACATACAGAGATACAGAAAAGCTGGGATTAGGTTGTCTGTTTCTCTGATGGAGAAGCCACATTAGCTAAAGCTGAGCTTTTTTGTTTTATATGATTGGACATGAAGGTGGGGTTATTATACAGAGCTGAACAAGGAGGCAGTGCTTAGGTATATACAATTGAACAAAGAGACAAGTTTGGCTAATCTCAATAGGAGCAGTCTTTATAGGGAGGGATATTCAGGCTGTAATATCCAAGTAGAGAAAGCTACAGTGAACATTTTCTGCACACATTGTCAACATTCACACTTGAACCAGAAGAAAGCCCTGTCATCACCTGGGGAAGGCTTTGCCACTCCCATGTTTATGAGGCATTGGGGTCCTTGATATGGTCATGTGCATGTCAAACAATCATACATTCACTCAGGACTTCTTTGGCACCCTGTATCACCAGTATCTTACTTGTTCAGAATTGACCTACATGCTTAGTCCAGAGGCAGCGTGCTACCATTCTTGACACCAGACTTTAAGGACAATGGGAAAAAAGAAGAACTTAACAGCTTTTTCTCAGTAGAAAGAAAAGGAATATTTTCACAGGTTGAAGATGTTGAAGTCGCAAATTGTGTCAAGGATATACTTTTTGCAGTATTAGCAGGAGAAAACAATCTGATCAAAAGCATTTTGCTTTTCTAGGGTGGCTGACATAATTGGGACACATCCATGCTGTTATTGTTGTGGGTACAAGCACACAGGAGGTGGATTCTAATTAATTCCTAATTATCCTGCCAAAAATCTCAATGCTCCAACCCTTCTTGAATAGTCAGAATAGAGTTTGTTGGGACTCAGGTGCTTATAGAAATAATCCCCAAAACAGAAGAATGCATTAGTATAGGTTATGGCTTCTCCCATGATTGATTTTACCTTCATGGACACCTCAGAAATAACAACTATTGTATTATTTGAGTCAGGTTGTTAAAAGAAAGCTGTAGCATTTATTTTTACTCATTTCTTTCTATTTTTGAGTTTATAATATAGTTACCTCATTTATAGTATAATTACCTGATTACCCCCTTTCTTTCCTCCCTCCAAACACTCCTATATACCTCTCCTTGTTCTCTTTAAAATCTATGGTTTCCTTTTTTCATTGTTATTACATACATATATGTATACGTGTACATATATGTTAAAAAGTACATGAATACAGCCCGTTAGTCTGCATACACACACACACACACACACACACACACACACACACACTTTTTTTTTCAGGGCTGACCCCATTTGATGTCAGATAACCAATTGGTATGCTCTTTCCTGGGGAAGACTATTTCTCTAGCTCTCAGAATTCCTTAGTTTCCTGCAATTCTTTGTGTAAGACTGAGCCATCATGAACATTCTACATTAGCTTGTTTATTGTGTTTGTTCAGCTCATGTTTAGGCTGTCATGTTTGTGAGCGTTTATGGGTGTAGTTTCTGATACTCCTAGGAGACAAAATCTCACAGCAAACTCCAGATCGGCTGGATCTTAAAGTGTTTTTGTCCCTCGTTCTGCAGTAATCCCTGAGCCTTAAGAACAGGAATTGTATTATTGATGTATGTGCTGAGAATGAACTCCAGAACTTTATATTTTGATTGCTTGCAGTTTTCTGTCATGGTCTCCATCTGTCGCAAATAGAAGCTTCCTTTAAAATTTCATTTAAACTATTTATGTATATTTATATTTATATACACACACGTACGTATTCTATGTTGTCAAGTATACAGCAGAGAATTAATATTCTCAATATATGAAGAACTCAAAATAAAAATTAAAGCAAAACAAAATATGACTCATTTCATGAATGAGCCTGGGGCATGAACTGAGAATTCTCAAAAGAAGAACTAAAATGTCCAACAGATCTCTCAAAGGATGTTCATTTTCCCTAGCAGTTAGGGAAACAAGTCAAAACAACTCTTGAGATTTTTTCTTACTCAGAAAAAATCTTACTTAGTCAGAAGTCTTACTTAGTCAGAATGACAAAGATAAACAAAGCAGGTGAGAACAAATGCTGCAGGAGATGTATGGAAAAGAGAACCCTCACTCACTGTTGATGGGATTGAAAACTGGTCCAGCCACTTTTGCAATCAGCTTTTCTCCATGGTTCCTGCCTCAGTTCTTGCCTCTGGGTTCCTGCTTTGAATTCCCTTCCTGACTCTCAATATTGAAGGAGTATTGTAAGATGAAATAAGCCCCTTTCTCCCCACGTTACTTTTGGTCATGCTGTTTATCACAGCAGTAGAAACTGTAACTAAGACAGTGTATGTGTGTTTAAAATGTTAATGTCCTCTTCTTATTCCACTATAAACATGCAGTAATACTAAAATAGCAATCAAGCACCCTTTAAATGCCCACCATTTTAGGAAGTAAGGGAACTCTGATAGTATTGCTTGCCACAAGATAATTGATTATTGTGTTCTTGAGTGGATAGGAGAAATGAGTGAGACTAGTGAAGATTATTGGGTTCAGATATGAAGGAGGGAAATGTCAGAAGAAGGTGGCCTGAGCCATTGTGACAAAGGTGATGAGGCAGTTTGTGTTAAAGGTAGAATGAAAAGGGAGTGCAGTCAGATAACTGAAAACAGTCCCAGATCTCAGGGACCAGGGATAGAATTCTCACAGACTCACAGCCCCTCAGAATTTTGTGAAAGCCCATTAAAGGAAAAATGGAGGGACTAAGTAGAGAAAGAGAGATAAGGGAAGGGAACAAAAATGGAGTGTATGAGGGAGGAAGGGAGGAAATGGAGGGGGAAGAGGGGAAAGAAGGGAAAGAGGCTGGAGAGAGAGATGGGAAGAGGGAGACAGGATAAGAGAACTGGCCTGCTCAGTTAACATTCATTACTTAATAAAGAGGAATAAATTTAAAGAAGACAAGGCTGGATGGGAGTGTTCCATCTGAATATTCTTCCTTGTTCCCTCCCTCCAGTCTCCTCAGACAGTGTTCCATTCCAGATGCCAGCCCTACCCTTTGGTAGCCCATTGAGAGCTCATATCACAGATGTTTGTCTTGTTAGTGCACATTCCTTCATGGATTAGGTCACAATATTACTGCCAGTGTTCCATTTGGCAGTAGTGGACCTCCTCCAAGCAGTCCTTCCTGGTGTCTTGCTCAGGGTTTGTATTCTGTATCTATATTCTCCTTGCAGACTCTGGTTCTGACCATATTTCTACCTTGCTTAGGAGAGGCAGGAGGATAATGAATTCAAGACCAACTTAGGGTATATATTAAGACCTGAATGTTAGTTTACTATATTTTTCAATTGAATTGTTTCAGAGACTCACATCACACCCCAGAAATATCAAGAATAGCAGGATATGAACATATTTGTTGACTTTTGCCAAGCAACAACATCTTCTAGTCTCAAAAAATACATCATTACCTCCAAACAAGCCAAGGCAAAAGGAACAGACAGCAAAATTTGTTCATGTTCACTTTTTGCTCTCCATGTAATATACAACATTGCCAATTTCAATTCCCCTGGTATCTCACTGAATGTCAGTATTGGATAAATCCAGTATTATGTGCCATAATGTGTACAGAAAAATCTGTTTGATGCTTCCATCTAATCCTCAAAGATGTTTTTGCCTCAGCTCTGTGTTCATCTGCCTCATGCCAGGTGCTATTTCCATGCCTGATCCAGGCTTAAGATATGGAATCTGAGAAATCTTTTGATCTCTATCAAAGCTCCCTTCTGTGTAATGTGCTTCTTTTGTTTTTATGATTTTAGAATTCTTTGACTTTTGTGTAATCTTTGGTGAATAATTTTATTATACTAGAGATCACTAAGCTTCTTGAACCTAATTATTTGTATTTTGGCCCCAGATATGGAAGTTTTCAGCCACCACTTCTTCAAATGTGTTTTCTCTCCCCCTCTCTCTGTTTCTTCTTCTGGAACTTGAGTTTTGAAAATATTAGATTTCTTTGTTATATCCTATGGATCCTGTAAACATTTTTACTCATTTTTTTCATTTTTCTCCTCTGGGTAGTTTCAGGTGATCTATTGAATTAATGTATTCATTTTCTGCTTCATGTTGTCTTCCTTTTAAAATTCGTTTATCTTAGTTCAGTACATGTAGTCTTTGACTCCAAATACTTAATTTGGTTCTGTTTTTTGTTGTTGTTTTGTTTTGTGTGTGTGTGTGTATTTTGTTGTTGTTGCTGTTGTTGCTGTTGTTGTTGTTGTTGTTGGTGGTGGTGGTGGTGGTGTGTGTGTGTGTGTGTGTGTGTGTGTGTGTGTTAATGTCTTCAAATTTCATTTTGATTTTGTTCTGGTTTCTGATTTTGTTAGTTATTTGTACTTGTTCTCTTAATTCACTTGAATTCTTTAAAAGAATAATTTTGGATTCTTTGTCAAACAATTTAGGAATTTCCAACTGGGGGTATTTATAGTTTATTGTGTTCCTTTGATGATGTGTTTTACAAAGATTTTTTTGAGATCTTTATAGTCTTGAAAATAGAACTATGCCTTTTAAGAAACATTTCCCCCATCCGGAATTTGTGGACTGGCTTAGATAAGGAAAAACTTCCCTTTGTTTGGGATAGTGGAAGACGCAAGGTAGGTTGCATTTGCAAGAGATGCAGTGTCACAGTGAATCATGTCTGGGATCATGCAGTAGTTCCATGTCTGAATGAAGACTATATTTTTTGTTCAGGATACTGCATTAACAACAGCAAGAGCTGTGGAAGGTGCACAGAGGCTTTCAGAACACATGGGGTCCTTATCTATAGTATATAACTGTGTCTACTGGCTAGATATTAGTGATGGAAGACAAGACTAGTGTTAAAAATTGGAAGGCCAGTTTTAGGCATGTGCATGGTGGCAGAGCCAAACTGTGGGTTTTCCAAAGTCATGAGGCCTTGGATGAGTGACACTAGGTTGGGCCAATGGGGTGCACATGTTATGAGAGCTTGGTTGCACATGACAGCAAAGCTGGAGGCACGAGGCATGTTGAGTCACCATGGATTAATGCTTGGTAGTTATTCCGTGTCACTGAGACAGAGCATTCAAGGAAAAATGTAGCCCAGAACTGTAGTAAATAAAGGTGGGAGTTTAGGGAACTTATAAAATGTGAAGGCTGGGTTGCTGGGCTGGGATAGCTCATTTAGGAGCAGTTCAGACAGTACGGACTCCTTGAGGAGAAAAATATTGTAAATCAAGGACCTGGAGAATATTAAAACTACAGGAATAGGTCCTTGGGTTAGGAAGACTGTATCAGGAATTGCTTAGCTCTAAGAGATGGTTTAGTCCTAGGAAAACAAAAAGATAGAGTGTATCATATTACTGGAGAATTCAAAGGCAAAAAAAAAAGTACCTGATGCAAACAAACTAAAATCTCTGGAGCTTTCATTGATAAAGGCTGGAGTCAGGCTGCTGCTATGCTAACAGCTATCTCACCAGTGGGAGCTGCTAGAACTACCAGAATCCTCTGAAGAACTTCTCTCTCCAACTCCTCCCATGTCCTTTCTCTCTAACACCTCTCATACCCCCTCCCAATTAATTAACGGCCCCATCATCATCATCATCATCATCATTATTATTATCATCATCATCATCATCATCATCATCTAAATCCATAACTATATAAACACAGCATGCGGAGTAAGTTTAGTGTAGCTTGTGTTTAATTTTAGGATGCCTACTCTTTCTTGGACAACCTATTCATCCCTAGCAGAGGCTAATTCCCTCTCTCAAGCTTATTTTTCTTTGGCTCTCTCTCTCTCTCTCTCTCTCTCTCTCTCTCTCTCTCTCTCTCTCTCTCTCTCTCTCTCTCTCTGTCCTCAGTAAATTTTTGTATGTATATATATATATATATACATACATACATACATACATACATACATACATATATATATCTTCATGACTTACCACTTTGTATTGGGCAACCAGTAAGGTGGCTCATACTTTGGAGAGGCTAATTAATTTTCCTTCTCTATGTAGTCATTAGTTTCCTATAGTTCTTTTTCTGGGTAAAATGCCCATTGGTATTTCCATTGGTCTGGACTTGTTTATGCAGCCATTTCTAAGAAAGACCATTTCACAGAAAACTTTCTGGTAT
The DNA here is from genome assembly GCA_030556225.1 of Cricetiscus sungorus. Lineage (NCBI taxonomy): Eukaryota > Metazoa > Chordata > Mammalia > Rodentia > Cricetidae > Cricetiscus > Cricetiscus sungorus. The sequence continues at coordinate 6,832,945 of JANBXA010000126.1, forward strand.
TCTGGTTCTTACAGGCTTTCTGCCCTACTGTCTATGGTGGTACTCAGCCATAGATGCAGGAACTGTGATGTAAATGTGTCCGATGGGGCTGCATTCTCCTCCATCTTTTTATCTTTGCATTGTATCCAGTCATGACTTTCTGTGATAGTCTTCATTTGCTGTGAAGAGAGACTTCTTTGATGAGTGGTTAATAGTTACACTTATCTGTAGGAAAAAGGATGAGATTTAGAATATAGTTAAGGAACTACATTGATCTAGCAAAGTGGCAGAAGTAAATTATTTCCTAAGGTCCAAAATTCAAGCATAGGTGGGAAAGGTGCTCTCCAGAGCCTACCATTAACCATTAATGAGGAGCTGTTAACAGTTGTAGCTACTGGGGGGAGGGAGAATCATTCTTTTGGAGTTTGGAGAGAGAGTGTGTTTGGAGACAGAGAGGGAGTTTGGAGAGAGAAAAAATAGGGTAGATACAGGATAAGTTGAAAGAGGGAGAATGGAGGGTACATATTTTCATACTTCATTGTATGCATGTATGAAACTTTAAAATAATTTCATTCTACTAGTATTTATTACAATTCTACTTTAAGGATAAAGACTTCATGTTTTAGTGGACCCATGTAACTTAATAGCCTAATCAAGGGAATTTTAACCTATTTTTCTCTCTCCTTTTTACATTTTGAAATCATCCAGCCCTCTTTCTGTGATCTCTTTTATCCCTATGTACACAACTATGATTTATGTACTCACACATTAGCACATATTTTAATAACTGTATGCTGACTACCTTCTTATTTTCATAAGTCACAGATAAGGATTTCACTTTTTATCAAGTGCTTCCATTTGTAACACTAGTATTGTAATGAAAGTCATCATTGCTCATACAAGACACATGCTATCCTAGTCTCTATTATAATTTTGATTTAAATCTTTAACTCTTTTGGGATTGCATAGTTCTGATAAACTATTCCCATTTCATTTGTTTCTGTTTGGCTCTGGTGATCATCAGTAATTTTGCAACCAACCTTTGCTACTGTACCACCATTTAGGTTTGTATACTGAGGTTTTCAGTGCCTTTGTTTCTTCCTCCTATATGGTTCACTCCTAGGGTATATTATAAGAAGGAGGATTATTATATTTCTAGTAGAAAGTCCTGTTACTAACACACTACATAATAACCATTAAGTATTACAGGAAAAACTGGAGTAATTGTTCTACATAAGTTCCTCCTTTCCCATCCATAATATTTCTAATTCATTAGAAAAAAAGGACATGTATTTTATAATACATATTTTAAATTGGGAACATTTAAAGTAAGCAACATACATTAAATAAGTATACATCTTATGCATCCATTATATTCAATAAAATAGTGGATATAATTATACTCTAATAAAAGTCAGTGACTTTAATAAAAATAAATTTATATTGTTTCATATAAATCATATGATATACAGATAAGAAATCCTGAATATTGTTAATCTGTGCACTTACCTTTCTTGATGTTATCAACAGGGTCCTTGCTAATATGAATGGATTGCTATTTTTAGTTCTTACACACATTTATATGATATTGGGAATATAAAAAAGAGCAATCCAGTCCCAAAGTACTGATTGCCTTTTAGTCAGAGACTAGTGAAGTTTTATTCTGTGAAATGTATATCGAAGTGTCAAACTCAATCAGCGGCTCCAGTGACAAACAGCATTCAGAGTCACTGTCCTAAGGTGAGCCAGTGTTGCCCAATTAAACAATTTGTTGCTAGAGATTCTTAAAGCTCTTATACCTCACTATTAATTCTTAAGTTTTGTGTGAGCATTTGCATTTTATTAAATTATTTATTTAGTTAATTTAGAAAAGTATTTAAGAGATAATTTAAAATTAAAACTCAAATTTACTTAATGTTTTTTTCATTTTAATTAGCATTTAAATTCTTTCATATTTTTATTTCATTGTTTGTGAATTTCACATAAAGTGTGATCATATTCACCTTCTCTCCCCCAAGTTTTCCCAGATCAACTCTCCCATTCTCTTCCCACCCAAACTTCATGTCCTTGTTTTCCCAAGTCCAGGATGACTTGTGCTGCTCAACATTCTTGACTTTGTAGCCTTCCACTGGAGTGTTGTCAGCTCCTTACGTGCTACACTCATAGACAAAACTGACCTTTACTCTCCCAGCAGCTAACAACTGCCAAAAGCTCCTTGGCTAGTGGTAAAACTTCTTCTCCAACTCTTTTCTCTAGGGCTTGGCTTGGCTTGCACAGTTATTTTGCATGCTGTCACAGCTGCTCTGAGCTCATGTGTGCAGCTTCCCTGCTGTGTTCAGAAGACATTGTTTTCCTGTAGTTATCCGTTGCCCCTGGCTTTCATATACTTCCTCCTCATTTTTCTGCAGTGATCCCTGAGCCTCAGGGTGAGGGAATAATACATAAAGTTCCACTTAGGATCGAATATTCTGCAGCCTTTTATTCTCTGCCCCTTGGTCATTTGTGGGTCTGTGCTGATCATCTACTAAAAATACAAGCTTCCCTGATAAGGGTTAAGAGATTAATTGTTGAATCTTTAGATATGTTTGTTTCATTTGGAATACCCATAGAGTTCAGGCCATGGCCAGGGACTTTCAGTATTCCTGAGCCTTCAGTGCAGGAGTGGTGTTGTAGATACATTAGTTGGGACAAGATTTCACAACTCTGCATTTTAATTGTCTGTGGTTGTCTATAACTATAAGGGCCTCTGTCACTTTTAAAGAGAAGTTTCTCTGATGAGGGGTAAGGCCTATATGTGTGGGTATAAGGATAAATATTTAGAACTAGGTATTATTATATTGGCTTAGTAAGGAGGTGACTGTAGGTACTTCTCCAAGATCTATCACTTCGCTAGCCTAGGACAGTTGACTCTGTTTCAAGTATGAGTCATAATTTATCTCAAGCAGAAGTATAATTAGAGAACTGATGGTCACTGCCTACATATATATGACACTATTGCATTCTAAAGGTTATCATTTTGCCATGTTGGTCATTCTTGCAGTTCATAGCATCATAGCTAGGCAGTATTGTTTGTTACTTTCCTTCTTTGGAAGCTTGCTTGATGCCTTCTGGTGGAGCCTTCTCATGATGGAGTTCTTTAGATTCAAACGCAGCTCGAGTCCTCTGGGTGTGCTTTGTCTGAAGTTCATGTATAAATGGTGACTCATAAGGTCTTACATTCTACAATGGAGAGGGAAATAACCAAGGACCTCAGCAATAGCCTATAATGTTTGAGCAGTATCTTGGATAACCCTGACCAACAACTCAAAAGAGGGTTTCTACCTGACCCCCAAAAGCCTCCCCCAACCCCTGCTTTCCAGTAATGTCTTTCAGTATTCTCCTCCTTTACCTAACTCTGAACCCAGTCCTTCAAATTCCCATCCCCACCTGCCCCCAGTCCACCCAGGAGATCTCTTCTATTTTCCCTTCCCAGGGAGATCCATGAATTCCCCCCTTGGGCCCTCCTTGTTAACTAGCCTCTCTGGGTCTGTGGATCTGGGTTGGCTCACTCAGGGTGATTTTTTTCTAGTTCAATACATTTGCCTTCATTTTTCCTGTTATCATTGTTTTTAATAGCTAAGTAATACTCCATTGTGTAAATGTACCACATTTTATTTACCCATTCTTTGACTGAGGGGCATCTATGTTGTTGCCAATTTCTATCTGTTACAAATAAAGCTGCTACGAACAGAATTGTGCAAGTGTCATTGTTATAGGATAGAGCATCCTTTGGGTATATGTCCAGGAGTGATAGTTGAATCTTGAGGTAGATTATCACTTTTCAGAGAAACTGCCTTTTTGATTTTCAAAGTGGTTGTACAAGTTTGCACTCCCACCAGCAGTGAAGGAGTTTCCCCCTGTCCCACATCCTCTATAGCATAAGCGAATTGAAGAACCAGACATAAATCCACACACAAATGTCAGGTTTTTTTTTCTTTTATGAGGTTCCCCTTGTCAATTGTAGCCTTAATTCCTTGGCAAATGGAATCCTACTCTACATCTATATATCATTTAAGGTTCTGCTTATGTTTTCTTCTGGCGGTTTCAGTGCTTCAGGTTTCACATTTAAGTCTTTGATCTGTTTGAAATTAGTTTTTGTACAAGGTGATAGATAGAGGTCTAATTTCATTCTTTTACATGTAGACAACCAGTTTTCATATCACAATTTTTTGAAGTTTTTTTTCTCCAGCTTATATTTTTGATATTTTTGTCCAGTTTTAAATGCCTATAGTTACATATATTGGTGTGTTTTGTTGTTGTTTTTATTTGTTCAATTGTTTTTATTGTGGGTATGGTATATCTTCACCTCTGGAGTGGTAATCCCTATAGCACTGTTCTTTTAATTCAGAATTGTTCTGGATATCTGGTAAACATTTGTGGTTCCATGTGAATATAAAGCTAGGTTTTTTTCCTATTCCTGTGAAGTATGTGATGACAATTTTGATTGGGATTGTATAAAATCTGTAAATGGCTTTTTACAGAATGGTCATCTTCACAATATTAATTCTACTAATCCATGAGTGTGGGGTGTCTTTCCATTTTCTAGTGTCTTTCTCTGTTTCTTCAGAAGTGTAAAGTTTTCATTGCAGAGGTCATTCACATCCTTAGTTTAGTTTATTTCTTGACCTGTTATAAATGGTATCTCTTTATATGTTTGATGTTGGAGTATACAATATCTACAGATTTGTAAAAGTTGATTCTGTATCCAGTCATGTTGGTGAAACTGGTTTTCATTTCTAGAAGTTTTCTGATAGACCTGTGGAGCCCTTTATGTAAAATACTGTATCATCTGAAAATAAGGATTGTTTGATTTACTTTCCTATTTTTATGCTTTTAATTTCCTTCTCTTGCCTTATTGCTGGTTCTTTGTGCACAATACTAAAAAGGCATGGGAATAGTGGATGTCTCTATCTCATTTATTGACTTCAGTGAAATTGATTCAAGTGTTTCCACTTTTATTATGATATTGACTGTAGGTGTATCATATATAGCTTTAATTATGTTGAAGTTGATCCCTCTAGTTCTATTCTCTCTGACAGCTTTATCATGAATTAATGCTAGATTTTGTCAAAGGCCTCTTTGTGATGTATCTATTGTGATGATTATAGGATTTTTCTCTTCAAGTCTGTTTGTATAGTTTATTATAATTATTTACTTGCACATGTTGAACCATCCATGTCATAACTTGGTCATAGTGTATAATTTTTTGATACATGTCTGTATTCATTTGAAAGTATTTTATTGAGTATTTTAAGGTCTATGTTCATCAGGGATATTGTACTGCAGTTTTCTTTTTCCACTGTGTCTTTACTGGGTTTGGGTTTCAGAGAGATACTGTCTTCACAGAATGAGTCTTGGGGTGTTTCTGATATTTTCCCTTCTCTTCCTTCTCCTCCTTCTGTTTAAAATGGACTTGTTATAGCTCTTCTTTGAATGTCTGGTTGAATTCCTTTGTAAATCCATCTGGCTCTGGACATTTTGTAGCTGGAAGGCTTTTTCTTTCTATTTCAGTTTTCTTCTTTGTTATGGATCTGTTTAGTTGATGATTGCTTCTTGGTTTAATTTTGGTGGTTTGGCTTGATCTAGAAATTCATCTATTTCTTTTAGATTTTCCAGCTTATTGGAATATAGGTTTTTAAAGTATTCCCTTATAATATTCTGAGTTTCTTTGGTGTCTGTTGTAATGTTTCTGTGTTCCATTCTCATTTTATTGATTTGGGTCATTACTTTTGCTCTTGTTTTTGTTTTTCCATTTTGATGATTGGCCCAGTGGTCTGTCAGTCTAGTTTATTTTTTCAAAGAATCAGCCCTTAATTTTGTTGATTATTTGTATTTTTTCTAGTTCATTAATTTGTGCTGTAATTTTCATTTTTTTAAGTTGGCCAAATTTGGATTTGGTTTGTTCTTTTTTCCATTTTTATATATTTATTATTTTTCTTATTTTATATATTGATCTCAGTTCTCCCTCCTTCTCTCCAGCCCATGACCCCCAACCTTCCTCCAGTCCCACCCCACCCACCCCCACTCCACAAGGAGGGAGATGTCTTCCAGGAGAGATCATCAAAATCTGTCAAGTCATTTGGAGTAGGGACTAGGACCTCCCTCCTGTCTCTAGGCTAAGGGCATATTCCTCCATGGAGAATATGCTCCCAAAATCCTTTTGTGCACCAGGGATATATCCTGGTTCCACTGTCAGAGGTCCCTTAGACTGCCCAGGGCTTGTAACTGAGTCAGTCCAATGTTGGTTTCCCAACTATCAGTCTGGAGGGTCCATGAGCTCCCCTGTTCAGGTCAGCTGTCTCTGTGGGTTTCTGTAGCCTGATATTGTCCTCCCTCTCTGCATCTGTATTCCAGTTCAGCTCTGTGTTTAGTTGTGGATGTCTGCTTCTGTTTCCATCACCTGCTAGATGAGGGCTCTATGATGGCATATAAGTTAGTTATCAATCTCATTATCAGAGAAGGTATTTAAGTTAGCCTCTGCACTGTTGCTCAGATTGTTAGTTGGGGTCATCCTTGTAAGTCTCTGGACATTTCTCTAGAGTCAGTTTTCTCTTCAACCTATAATGGCTCCCTCTATTATAGCATCTCTTTTTTTTTTTTCTCTCGTCTATTCGTTCTCCAACTCAATCTTCCTGGTCCCACACGTTCTCCTCTTTCTCCTACCTCCCTCTCCACTTACTGCCCTCCCAACTCCAAATATTCTCAGAAGATCTTGTTCCTTTTCCCTTCTGTGAGGAACCCTGGCTTTTCCAAAAATTTGTTGGTCCTTTAAGGCATTTATTTGTACTTTTTCTGATATTTTAGTGTCGACATTTAGCTATAAATTTCCCTTGTAGGATTCCATGTAATGCAAACCAGAGGTTTTATTGTGTTGTGTTTTCATTTTCATTTAGTTCCAGGAAATATTTTATTTCTTCTCTAACCCATTCATCATTCAGTAATATGGTGCTTAAACTTTGTGAGTTTGTATTTACTAGAGATCTGTTTTCTCTTGGTTTTAACTTTTATTGCATTATTGTCAGAGAGGTTACATGAAGGTGTTTAAAACTTTCTGAACTGCTGAATATTCAGGGAGGTTATTTGGACATGCGTTTTTTGTTTGCTTGTTTATTTGTTTTTATCCCAAGATGTGGTCTGTTTTAGAGAAGCTTCCATGTGCTGCTGGATAGAATGTATGTTCTTTGGTGTATGTGTGGAATATTCTGTAGACTTCTGTTAGTCTATTTGATATATCATTTAATTCTGATGTTTATTTTTTTTTGTCCAGATGACCTGTCTCTTGGATGAAGTAGTATATTACAATCACCTAGTATTGATGGGTTATTAATGTTAATCTGTGTCTTTAATTCCAGTGATACATATCTTTTTATGAATTTGGGTACACCAAAGTTTGGTACATATATATTTAGCATAGTAATGTCTTCTTGGTTAACTATTTACTTGTTTAAAATGAAGTTTTCCTCTTTATCTCTTCTGATTAGTTTTACTTTGGAGTGTATTTTATCAGATATTAAGATACCAATGCTTGTTTACTTCCTGGTCTCTTTTGATTAGAATCCTTTTGTCCATTCTCTTACTCTAGCTTTAAAGTTAATGTGTTTCTTATAGAAAACAGTTTTGCTTCTTGATCCATTCAGTCAGCCTGTGTCTTTTATTGGTAAATTGGGGCCACTGATATTTAAAGTTATTGTAAAAAAATGTATATTAATTGTGGTCATTGTGTTGTTAATTTTTGTTGGTTTTGTGTGTGTGTGTGTGTGTGTGTGTGTGTGTGTGTGTGTTTACACATGCATATGATTTCCAATGGCATTTTGTGTTTTAGTACTTGTAGTTCACATCTCTTTTAAGGGTTCCTTGGCTGTTTCCATTCCTCTCTTCAGCCTAAAATATTGTTGCCTTTGTTTTCCTTACATTTGATCTGTTTGGATATAATTTTAAGGCTATTTAGATCCTGAAAAGTTTTTCTTTCTTTTTCAATGATGACAGATAGCTTTTCAGGGGAAAGTCTGGGTTTTCCACTATGTTCTTTTTGTACTTGTAGTGTTTTGTCCCAGGCTCCTCTGGCTTTCAAAGTTTCCCTCAAAACCTTAGCTGTTATTTAGGTATGTTTGCCTTTTTATGTGGCCAGTGTTTTTTCTCTTGAACTTTGATTTTGTTTCTTTGTTTTGTATACTTAGTGCTTTAATTATTACATATCATGGAGATTTTATTTTCTGTACTTATATAATCTTTTTGGGTATGATTTTCCTTAGTATAGAGAAGTTTTCTTCTATAGCTTTGTTGACAGTCTGCTCTATGACATTGACCTGGTATTCTTCTTCATTCCAGTTGTAGAGAGGGAGAAGTGATGGGTAAAGGGGTCAAGACCATGCTGGGGAAACCCAAAGAAACAGCTGACCTGAACAAGTGGGAGCTCACAGACTTCAGTCCAGCAGCTTAGGAACCAACATAAGACTGAATCAGGTCTCCTGAACACTGGTGTCAGTTGGGATACCTGGGCAATCTATGGGGCCTCTGGCAGTAGAACCAGTATTTATCCCTAGTGCACAAACGAACATTGGGAGTCTATTACCCATGGAGGGATACTCTCTCAGCCTAGACACATTGGGGAGGGCCTAGACCCTGCGCCAAATGCTGTGACAGACTTTGATGACCCCCCATGAATGTATCACCTTCCCTGGAGAGAGGATGGGGCATGGGATGAGGAGTTTGTAGGGGGTATGGGAGGATGGGAGGAAGAGGGAACTGGGATTGGTATGTAAAATAAGATTGCTTTTAATTTAAATAAAAATCTATTCCTATAATTCATTGAAAGGAATCTTTAGGTTAGCAGCAGGCACAAAAAGTACTGACTGAATACTTATAAGTTGAGAATGTTGGAGGCATTGGTGGTCTGGTTAGCCCAGGGCATTGGATGTAAGACCATGTTAGTTTGTGGGGTTGGGGAGGGTGTCTAGGCCCTGGGGAAGCTAATTATTACATTTTTAAGTATCTACAAAAAATTTATTTTGTAGAATGTCATTTTCACAGTTTTTTTTAGGATTTAAACAAATTCTAGATATTCTCAAGATCAGCAAATAACGTGTAGTATTCTCTTGATCCAAGGCCCTTGTTATGTGGATGTCCTACCTGTAATTATTCAGCTATAATTCTTGATATTTGATTTAACAACAGAAATCAGAAATACCTGAAAAACATTTTTGATGCAAGAAAGGTGATTCCAGCCATTGGTTATTTATTGAATGTCTTGGCCCATTGTTAGTTCCTCTCTTTTAAAATTCAGGTTAAATCTATCAGAAAATTTAGTGTTCCCAAACACAAATACTTTTTCTGATTTGTTGTTGTATCTTTAGAACTATTATTAGTATTGTTTACTAGCCCTGAGATCATCTGCTTGACTTTTAATACAATAGAAGCCAACTGCCCATTCTTGTTTCTGTGCTATGTGTGTAGACACACATTATTTTATGTGTGTGTGTGAGACCAGAGGCCATTTCAGGTGTCTTCATCTAGCACTTTCCACCTTATTTATTGAGATAGGGTCTCTCACTGAGGGTCTGTTCTTTTTTGTAACTTTTTAAATTTATTTCATTTTGAGGTTATAACACAATTACAACATTCCTCCCTTTTCCTCCTTCTAATCCTTCCCATACACCCCTCCCCACGTGCCTTCAAATTCATTGCTATTGAACACATGTATGTATATTTATATAAATATAATTCCTAAATATGACCTGTCTGTTGCTTATAATGTTACTTATATGTGTCTTCATTAAAAATATATCTGTTATAATATATCAGGCCCACCAATACTTCCTATCTTACTAAGATTCAAACCTAAAATCACTAAGATCCTAAACATCCAGAATACCCTTATGTCAATGACCCCATATCTTCTTTTTTCCCTGTGTAATTTACTCTAGCCATCCTGTCTTCTGACTATCTTTAGAACATACCAATTTCATTCTGTCCTTGGCATCCATAGTCTTACACTTCTTTTCTGCATAGAAGGTCTTTCTTCAGATAGCTATAGGATTCCATTTCTCCTTTCAATACTATCTTTTAAAATTTGTCTTAGATATTTGTACATCAACACTACATCTACATAGATCCCTGCCTCTCTCTACTCTGGTTCCCACTGCCCCCATGTTTTTCCTCTTTCTCTAAAATCCTTGATCACTTAATTAACATATATATATGTATATATATGCACAATTGTACATACAACCTACTGAGAGTCCAATGAGTGGAGCTCATATTACATATGTTCCCCTTTGGAATTGGATAACCCATGCAGGAGCTCCTCTTTAGAGCAAGAGCAGCCATTGATCACCTACAGCTCTTTTTCTAGGGTAGGTCCATGTAGAATTGGCATGTCAGCCAGTGTTGCCATTATGCTGGTCTTTTTAAGGCAACCATGTTGAGATTTCATGAGTACATTTCCCTTGTCACATCTAGGGGACATTATATAGCAGCAGGTGTCCTGAGCCTCTGGCTTTTAGGGATAATAATTTCCTCATTATGTTCTTTAGACTTTCATAGTTCCTGTCAGTGGCAGAATATGTTAGTTCGTCACTACAAGGAAAATCTCTGGCTCATCTCTTCTGATGGTTACTAGAATTTTATTTGTTACATTCTGTTCACTATTGGTAAGGTCAGTCTTCCATAACTACCCAGAATTGTTTCATTTTTCTCACTTACTCATTATTGCTACAGGATTTTATCATCGGTTTGTGTAGCTATCAGTTGTGTAGCTATCTTTAATTTTATTACTAAATTATGAATTAAATAAAAATTGACATTGCCTCAATATTCCTACATATGAACAAGATCTGGCCTTCTATTTATTTCAAGACCTCTTTGGGGTCTCTGAGCCTTTATTTTTCCCTTTTTTTGCTTCACAGCAAGATGGATTCTGGATATATTCTGAATATTGTAACAACCACCTGGATGCCTGCATGGAACTCTCCAAGCTGATGAAGGACAGCCGCTATCAACACTTTTTTGAGGCCTGCCGACTCTTGCAGCAGATGATTGACATTGCTATCGATGGCTTTCTTTTGACTCCAGTACAGAAGATCTGCAAGTATCCCTTACAGTTAGCTGAGCTCCTTAAGTATACTGCCCAAGACCACAGGTAAGGAGTTTGAGGACACAGAAGTAAATGTCTTTTAAATATATAACTTTCGAGTTCCTGAGATATGGTTAGTTGATCTGTAAAGTAGGATATAATCCACCTTACCTCAAAATGCCTTTGTGAATAAAAATAAGGGTTATACTCTAGAAGTTGCTTATAAAATTATAAGTCAGTATGCACATGTAATCATATGCATAATCATTATTATGTAACTTATACTCCTCCCTCATGGACTGCAGCTTATACTTTGGCTTTTAATACTAGGCTCAACCTCATGAATCAAACCTGACATAGTTACTGCTCAATTATTTATTCCATTCTGTTTGAAAGACTCAGATGGCCTGCTAATATCTTTCCCAACTAGTATTAATCCTACATTCTTCCTGCAAGCCTAATCCCCTTGTTGCATACTTAGCTTTCTACCCCTTTCTACTTCACCCACTGTGTATTTTATATAGACTTAGAATACAGACTTAGAATATAGTGCGAAGAGCGGGTGGGGGAAACAGATTGAGACTTTCCTTGAAGTTTTTTCTTTAGTTTTTAAACATTTTCTTTCCTTCCTTCCTTCCTTTCTTTTACTTCCCTTCCTCCTTTCCTGCCCCCACCTCATTTGAGACTGTACCCAACTATGTATTCCTGCCTGGACTGTAATTCATTATGTAGACAGACCAAGCTGGCCTCTACCTAAAACAGATCTGTCTCCTGGATGCTAAAATTAAAGGCATGTGCTATCGCATTCCACAGTTCTTAATTTTTTTCCCCAAGGGAACTTACCCAACAAGGGCTATTTAAGATATCTCTTTGAGTGGAAATGATGCATTTCATCTCTTACCAACATGGAATGTGATTGGTGATGACTTACAGTAAACAAGCCCTGCCCTTTCACATATCTTACCTCAAAATTTAGAGACTCAGAATATCTCTAGCTTGTCTTTATTTGGTATGACATTCCTGAGTTTGGACTTGTTGGTTCATCTCAACATGTATTCTTATGATAAGCATTCCAAGAAGAAAGGAGTCTCCCACTCAAGTTCTCTACCTTTGTTTTTAAAATAAAATATAGTTACATCATTTTCCTATGCCATGTTTTCCTCATTACTCCTCCCATTTCTTGTTGCCTGCTCCCATGCCTTTTCTTCTTTAACAATGGTTGTTAGACATGCATATAAATGTTTACAACCTGATGAATCCATTCAAGTTTTCCTGAATGTATGTTTCTAGGGCTGATATAAACAATCTGGAGGCTTTTCACTTTATCATCTGTTTCCAATGATAAATTTCTACATCAATTTCAAATATTTCCCTATCAGACTCCTACAACTTAACTGAAGGAATAATACTTGGTCTCATGACAGTGATCCAGAGACTGACAGGAGTAGGGATGTGTCCAAGAAAGAAGAAGAAAAAAATCAGAAGACAAAGACAGAGAAAACCTTTTTCAAGTCTCGGAAGCTATATTAAGATGTTCAAAGCTACTCATAGACAAGTCTAAGAGACTTAGTCTAATCGGAATGTCTGAAATGACACAACCAGTGTGGTCTCGGAGGTGGAAGCCTGGATGAAAAGTTGTTAACAGTAAATAAAATGTCATTTGCTTGTGAAAACTTGGCATAATTGCTTCTTAATAAGAAAAAAAGAAAATGTAAGAGGAGAGTTAATTGACATGTCTAAAACTAGAATCTTGGTTCCATCACTCCCAATAACGGGAGGCAGCCAGACCACATCTGAGAACCCAGAGACACTGGCCAGAGTTCAGAATGCGTAACAGCTATTTTTATATTTTATCCACCTTTAAAGCTACTTGTACAGATTAGATATGATAACATCCATACTTTAAGCACTATGAGAAAAATAACCAGCAAACATGGCAAAACCAACAATTATATAACAACAGCATAATTGCCTAATACTTGTGGTCAGGAAGAGCATTTTCATATCCTCAATGTTCAATTGAACTTCATGTATATATGGCCTTGGAGTAATTATGATTATAACTAATACAACTGAGGAATTATTTTTTAGCTTACTTAAGCTTAATTAAATGTGAGTGTGTTACCATACTGGACAGAATAATTCTATGATTACTTCTCAGAAAGTGGTTTAAAATACTGATGTCCTCAAATCAACCATTGACAGGCTCAACAGTCTTGCCATGGAGAAACATTGGCAAGGTTAGAAAGCTAACAGATCAAACAGACAGGAACAAGCAATAGGAAAGGATAAAATACAGTAGGAACAAATGTGAAGTTTTCCAGGTGAATCCAAGCAATCAACACTTCAAGGACTGGTTAAGAGATACTGCTTCTAGAATGCTTGTTTTGAAGAGACTTAGAAAGTATAATTAGTTGATTCAATATGACTCATCATAGTAATAGAAACATTCATTAAGGCTCAAAATAAGAATACCTCTATCTTGCTTGAGAAAGAGTAAACTTGTTAAGAGAAAAGTCTGTTACTACGGTAGATTGAATGTAATAGTGTTTGAGGTCCACAGTTCTGGAACATGTGCAAGGTACAGATTGGAGTCGTGGATGTTACCTAAGAGATTTTGTGTAGATATACCTGGCAATTAGGACTTCCCTCCTTAGGCCTATACTTGTTCCATCCCCGCATCTCCAATACATTAAGAAAAAATAATACTTTGCATCATTTTTATCACAACCTTTTTTTTAAATTAGTGCTTGGAGAGGAAGAAGGCTACAACCACAAATTTTTTTTTTAGCTTTACTAAAAGAAGGTATTAACACTAGGCTGTAATGAATCATATTGTCTTCTCAGGTCATTCTGTCTATATCAAATGGCCGTAATCTCACTTTCACTTTCAATCTGCCTTTCATAAGAACTGTTCAATTGGAAATTAGGTCAGACAAGCAGACAAAATTGGGTAGAATTATATGACTCTCAAGACATGAGTTATCAGATGTTTCCGAAGCTGGAGTGTAAGTTGTACTTCTCAGACCAAGAATTCTGTGGAAGGCATCCTGTCTTGTATCTACCATTAGAGAAATATTCTATTTGAAATAAAAGTACAAATAATATTCATGTATCAAGAGTAAAACAGTATATATGGATGATTGCATTTAATTTTTTAAACCCCTCAATAAATTCTGCCAAAATTCTCCCCATCTTATGGATGAGAAAATTGATTCAAGTGCTAATGACACTTGTTAAAGGCAACACCATTAGTTAGCAATAAAACTTGATGTAAACTTATGGAATCTGGCTTCAAATTTAGTGTTCTCATACATTATGCTACACCTATATCCTTATTGTGCCAGAGGAAAACTTGCAATATTATTCCATGGTGACCATGGGCAGAGAGACTCCTTAGAAAGATATATAGAAATGACTTAGAATGTCTGGACTATGCCATGTATAATGCCTTTTATGCCTTTTTCTTGTTCCTTGTCTATTTTTTCCCAGCTAGGACACAAATAAAGAAGTATAAAATTAAGAGGTCTATCCATCCCTGTGAAAGAAGCTTACAGTTAGGATATTCATGGAACTACTATGATTTCTGTATGAACTTAAGTCTTCTAGTCATCTCTTTCAAAAATAAGACTGAAAATGTAGTTGTTCTCTAGGTGATGTAGATTACCATCTGGTAATCAAGAGTCTTACTAAGGAGAAAAAGATAATGAACTTAAGATTGCCATAGTGCACATTGGTTCATCCACTTTTTTCACTTTTATATCTTCATAGTGATTACAGATATGTTGCAGCTGCTTTGGCTGTCATGAGAAATGTGACTCAGCAGATCAATGAACGCAAGCGACGTCTGGAGAATATTGACAAGATTGCACAATGGCAGGCCTCTGTCCTAGACTGGGAGGTAGGACTTTTATAAATAGGGTTTCTGGATGATCCCAGTTGCTTGTTGAAAATCTTGTCATCATAGCCAACAATTAAAAAGGAATTATAATGAAGGATTCCTATTGAAACCAAGGCAAAGGTGCCTGCCAAGGAAGGTCTATTTAGAGTAATCTCTGAAGTTTGATAAAATCATTGTGATTTTATTTTATTTATTTTACCTATTCACTTTAATTTATTGTGACATGTTAAAGCAAACAGTGTTCATCTCTGGGTGTTTTTAAGAAACAACTGGATTGACTTAGTATTATTCCAATGCTCTTTCTTATCCTGAATTTAAGATCATGAATGTCACAGGTAGTAAGAAGTAGAACATACTAATCTACTCCAAGCCACACAATATAGACTTAGTACTCTTGTTTATAACCATGCAGGATAGTAAATATATTTCTTTTGATATTGGTGAGATCGCATCATCCTGGTATATCTACTAGACTAATCAAACATGCTTATTCAAGGCCATAACTATCATCTTACCAAATCCAATGACAGAGCTCAGTTTTCATCATCATTCTAAAAATAATCTGTCACCTAGTCATCCTAGTGTGGACACCACAGTCTACTTGAACTTGGAGAGGAAGTGACTGAAGTCATCAACCTTTCCTTCCCAAATGGCACACGCTAAGAGTAATAACATTTCTTACTCATCTTTCAGGTCCAAGTTGTGTGACCTGATAGTATGTAGGCTGACATAGCCAAGATGGAAAATGCCAACAGGCAGGAAGTTACATTCTTAAAACAATGTGGTAATAGTAGATCCAATACGTTGCACTGCTCTCACCTCAGATATAATTTTCTGTGTTTAAAAAAACAGTTTTTTTTCTTAACATTTCAAATGGTTTAGTCTATCTGAAGGTGGCCATTATTAGTCTTAACAGAGAGTTAACAAATGATCAGACAAAAGTTTCTGCTACTTCTATCCTTCCTAATGTGGATGAATTAAAAGCACCACAATTAATATCAGTTGACCCATTTTTATCCTGTTTGATAGAGTAGGTTCTTTAAGGGTAGAATAGCAGTGACACAGTGAAATCTAAAAAATTAATACATATACTATACATTCATTTATACACATATATGTGCATACATGTATATGTATGTATGTGTATGTATACATGATACACACACATACACATGTATGCAAATCCTCTTGCATATAAGGAGAAGCCATCACTGGCCCAAAATTATTAGAAAGTAATGGATTCTCCCTTCTTTGTATGTGTTTTTTTACCTCTGTTCATTTATTGTAGCAGAGATAAGGAGCTAGACCAAATTAACTTTAAGCAAGCCTACCAACAAAGACACTCTCAAACTGTTTAACAAAAGGGTCTCCTTTTTCTGTCCCTTTTGCAGGTTTCCTTGTAAGGAAAGGTACCAAAAAGCCACTGAATTCCTATTCTCTGAACAGTTCTTCTTCTGCCCTATTCTCTGAACATTTCCCCCCTTCTAATGTTTGATGTGTTGTCTGAGTCTCCAGTCATTAGAGAGAATAAAAGTTTGAAATCCTTTGGCCTACCCAATGAGCTTTATTTTTACCAAACTCCATTGACTTGAGCTATGGTTTAGGGAATCAGCATTTGAGAAAGCATTTCCTGTTATATTTATGGAATGAGGGAGGTGCTCCTCGAGTAGAAACAAAGTTAATTATGCCGGTGTTTCTGGGGAGGGTAGTGAAGAACAAATGGAGAATGAAGGAGGCAGGCAGTAAATCCCAGAAAGTGGCTGCCTTAGGCAACCCTTACTAACAAACAAGCAAGCAATGCTTCCTAGTCTGGGCCACTCCTCTACCTCTCTAACATGTATAAACAAAGGGGGCTCTCAAAAAATGTCCTTGTGGTGATTTCAGCTTTATTCATCAAATGAAAAACAGTAACAGGGGGAAACTTCAAAACATAATCTCCCTTGAAGAGGGAAAAGTAGGAATGGTGACATGCAGGCAGTTGTTGGCTTGGTAAATCTGATTATCTAGCTAAAGAAAAGAAAACCCTGCCTGTGTCTGTCAGTGCCTGTCTCTTTCTCCTCATCTTTTTCTCATGAATATTCAGATTTACCTAATTCCAGTTACCAAATTAGTCACTTGCTATATTCTATGGAAAGTATTCTACCCCTCATAACTCCTGAAAAATAAAGAGATGAATGAAATTGTCCTATATATCTTGAAGCTATTATAACTTAGAGCATTTGAGGGTAGCAGAAAGGAGGAGAGCCTGTTTCCAAGGACTGTAGTTTCTGGTAATTTTCCATTCCTCAGTCCTCTGGTTCAGAGGTTTGGATGAGCTGTCATTATGCCTCCTTTCACATTAAATCATTTTAAACAAAGAGAAATGGAACATATCCCTGATAGCTTCTCTTCAGCCCTTTTTTCCCCCTGAAGATTTTCAGAAAGCGCTTATGTTTGTAGCTCATGTTTGGGACATGGATCATGTGGTCATATTTTTTTCTTTATGGTTTCCCTGCATTTATTGCCTGCTTGTATAATACCCGATGTCCTTTTCTGGTTTACCATTGGATTGTATAATCCAAAGAAACATCAGAAACAACAAAATAGCATGATAGATATAGAAAAAGGTATCAATTTAAAAGTGAATGTAAATAAATGAATTACATTCCTGGTCCAGAAGATTAAGCATAGGTCCAGCCAGATTTGTTACTTCTCTACACATATTGACACATAGGTTAAGAAAGGTACCATTGAGGATTAAACTAGTTGAAAAAAAATAACATTTCTTTTGCCCTTATTTCAGGACTGTTCAAATGCTTTGACATTAAAACCTGGGATTTTTAATCAATGAACATATTAGGTCTCATTTGTATCCTGCTATTTGTGGGGGGAGGCACCAACCAGCTCCCAAATCATGACACATGGACTTGTTATTAGTTTTGAATTCTCAGTCTAGCTTAAGGCATGTTTCTGGCTAGCTCTTTTAACTTAAACTGACATGTTTCTCTTTATCATCTTTTGTCTTGGGGCCTCTTGCCTTTCTTACTTCTGTATGTCTCACTCTCACTGCGTCTCTATGTCTGCTGGCATCTGCCTGGCTTCTTGCCCTGGGTGTCTCTCTCGTTCTCTCCTCCTTCTTCTCTCATTCTTTCTTCTCTTTTCTCTCAAGCTTAGATTTCTATTTATTCTCTCTGCCAGCCAGCCCCCACCTATCCTTTCACTCTCTAGCTATTGATTGTTTATCTTTTTATTACACCAAGCAGGTGCCTTAGGCAGGCAAGGTGAAACAGATGCAACACATCTTTTCATAATTAAACACACATCCTTACATAGTTAAACAAATACAGCATAAACAAAAGCAACACACCTTTACACAGTTAAAGTTAGTATTTTGCATCATATGTCACACACCTTTGCCCAGTCATAGGTCCCCTGGGATGCATGCAGCATATGGACTACAGGCTAGATATGCCTACTCGGTTATTCAGACCACAGCTCCATCATCAATTATCCTGTAATTAGGATGAAATTAAACTCAACAAAATGGGTTAAATTAGAATTAATTTAAAAAAAAAGAAGCCTACTCCTTGAGATTTTGTCTGAAAAAAAATATGAAAAGCTGGTAAGAAAGCTCTAGGTAGAGTTTAATGGTTACTACTCATTTATTAACCATTGATTCATTCTTTGCACATCATTTATTGAATACTTACTTTCTATTAGGCTTGAATCTGTGTTCTAGAAATGTATTAAGTGGTGGAGCAAAGTTTCTGTAGTTTATCTTTTACTATAGAAGAAAAGCAAACATAAGCACATCACCATCAAATGTTGATAGGGAATATGGGGAGAAATATGATATTATAACAGGCGAGAGTAATGGAGAAATTACCAAAGGGGACAACATTTGAGAAAAGACCTGAAGAAGTTGAAGGAGAAAAGCATGTGGCTTTTTCTGTAGTGGAGCTTTTCAGGTAGAAGGGAGAGCCGTAACAAAGCCCCTGAAATATAAAACTGTATGTTCTTAAAAAAGGAAATCAGACAGCAAGGCTAAAGAACACAACAGACAATTGTATATGAGCATTGGAGGTCAAATCATATGTCTCTTGTCCAAGGACTATTTCCTATGTGTCTTTAGAAGTCTTGCCTTTTGAAAAGATCCCCTTTCCTTGCCCTTGCCAGCTGTTATAGAACCTGAGAGGAATCAGACATGGCCTTGTTCATCTGGAGTAGGCAGATAGACTCCTAAAAACTGACCAGTTTGTGGTAAGTTGTGGAAGAATGCAGAAACCCATAGAGGCAGTGGCAATGTTTTGTGCTTTGTTGGGTAAGATAAAGAGATATGCAGTACAAGTGAGGCAGAGCAGACAAGAATGAAAGCTCCAAACAAAGAGAGCATCCTTTCCCTCATATAAACTCTAGCCCTTCCCCTCACACAGATGTGATGCTTTCATGCAGCATGTGGAGTAGATCAAAGAGCAACTGCTTAAACTGCATCCCAGGGACACAGAGTAAATTAGTAACAGCACTGGACACAGAACTCAGTTGTTTTAACAGTCTCATCTCACTATATTGTAGCTTATTTTCTTCTAGGAAAGGTACTATCATTCAAGTGCAGTCTTGTTGTTAGGCACATGGGCTTTGGGGGGATTTTGAACTTGGCTCTGCCTCTTTGGAGAAATTGTGCCTAATTCTCTGATTTATGACTTTGAGCACAATCATACTTCATTGTTTATCAGTTTATTGTATTAGTAAAAAACAGGAAATATGTATTAGTGCCTTGGGCAGACAATAATACCCAAGATGAAAATTACATATGGAAACTTTCCAATGTAGTATGGGCATTCCTAAGTACTAACATATGTTAATTTAAGTATTATTCACAGTATCTAAACAAATTTATAATGGTATGTTCTCAAAAAGAATCAAGAAACAGCTGGGCAGTGGTGATACATGCCTTTAATTCCAGCTCTCAGAAGGTAGAGGCAGGCAGATCTCTGAGTTTGAGGCCAGCCTGATCTACAAATACAAAACAATTTCCAGGACAGCCAGGGCTACACAGAGAAATCCTGTCTTGAAAAACCAGGGGTAAAAACAAATGAAGAAATGGAGACACAATAAGGACATTAGTTGTTCAAGATTAGTTAATTAAGCAAGCATAGAAGTATGTTTTTTCTCAACATTTTTTAAACTTGGTGTTACATGCAGCAACTATTTAAAATAGGGTTAGTATGCCCCTGCCTAAGAAAATGTTGAATATTCCCCCAGGTCTGATCATCCTCAGTTCATCAAATAGTAACTTAAAGCCATCCTGGAATCTGGGCATGGTGGCTTATACCTACCTATAACCCCAGTACTTGGGAAGCTTCAGGATGAGGATTGCAAGTTCAAGATCAGCCTGAACTATATAGCAAGTTCCAGGCTTTCCTGGACTCCATAGTAAGACTCTGCCTCAAAAATAGTCATGTTTGTCATCAACTTGTATTACTAGCCAACTTTTATACATTCTTTCACTTTATACATACTCAAAGTGGATTGTGGCACATCTTCCTCTCTTGTATCAGGAAAGGTCAACTCGGAGGAGAGGTCTGACCCAGCCTTGTGCATTCAAAGTATCAGTGCTAGTATGTCAACTCAAGAAGGACTGTTTGTTTACCTCTGTCTTGGATACTCTTGTAGCTAAATTTGGACCATAAAGAAAAAAACTATTTTTTGAGCTGCTTTCAAGTTCTGTAATTAGAAAATAATCCACTGAGATCTCCTTTTCTTTCCAATCCCTCAGGCTAGAGGGAATGGTACAATTAAGAATACCATTTTCTGATGTCACTCTTTATAGCATATTATTCTGCCAGAGCTTTTTGCTTCTGACTATTTCAAAAGTATAGGGACTTCTATCTTTAATCCGGCCTTGAACTTTGGGTATACATTTAGTCGTAAAGGTACCAGAGCTGGTACTATAGATATTCTTCTCATATACCTCATTTAACAGCTGGTAAAACAGACTGAGGGAGAAGAAGGGACTGGACATCTAGGCACTTTTGGTGATAGAAACAATATGATTTATTATAAAGAGTAAAGGTACTCTCTGGAGATAGAGAAACTAGGATCAGAGTATCTATAGCTAAAAAGCTTCATGATCCTCTCCTGTCACTTGACCTCTTGGTACTTGAAGATGTAAAATGGGACCAAGATTGTTTATGTGACAGAACTTTTGTGAGGTCCAGATGAGCTAGAGTAAAAAGTAACTAGCACAATATTTGACCCATATACATTCCCTGGAATTATGAGTTCTCTTTCCTGGGCCACTGCTCATTTCTTCCATCTTCACATAGGCTGAAGCATGTGTAGTAAACTTTCTGATTTTACCATAAAATATTTTCCTCCCTTATTTCATTTTTATATGGAAAACAGAAAAATTTCTACTACCTTTTTAGGCTTACTCTTGAAGTAAGTGAGAGGCCAGGTAGGAATTGAAAGAATGGATCAGAAAAGAGATTCATAGACGATAAGGAGGAGGAGAAAGGAGAATAAAATGCCTGCTGACTTTCTTATGGGTCTCATTTAAGTTCAGAGTACATGAGAATACAAACGGAATGGAGGGAGATATAGAGGAGAAGGGAGACTGACTGACTAAGGGAATGGGTGTTATTTAACCCCACAGTAAACAAGAATATGAGTCTTCTCACTTACAGAATTGTAAACCTTTTAAGGGAGCCCAGAAGTCTCTCTCTTTTCCTCCATCTTCACAACCTCTCTTTGGCTAGCTCCCACTCCAGTCTATGCTCACCTTTGAGTAACTCTGTGTACCAGCTTTACTACTTGGCTCTATCTCACCATCACATGTCCTTCCTAGGGAGAGGACATCTTAGACAGGAGCTCGGAGCTGATCTACACTGGAGAGATGGCCTGGATCTATCAGCCCTATGGCCGCAACCAGCAGAGAGTCTTCTTCCTATTCGACCACCAAATGGTCCTCTGCAAGAAGGTAAACTCAACCTCTTCTTTTCTGAGGGAGATGAAGACCTCAGGAAGTGCTATATGCTCCTTCCCTTTCGTTGTGCCCAGGTTTTTGAAGAAATAGGCAAAAATTGCCAGTGGAAATTAGCAACAGTTCCATACCAGAAGCACTAGTATTGCATGAAGACCATATGCAAAATTGAAATGCTGAGGTTAACACATGTTATCCCGGTAGCATTTATATTTTCCCTCATAACTCTTGTGGTCTTCCTTCTGAGCACCCACAGCAGATAGACAGCAAATTTAGACCAGCATTGAAGAATATTGTGGTGTATGTATCCTATTTAGCAAGTAGCTTCCAAGAGTACCTTGTCCCATTCCCACTTGAATTGTGGCACTTCCCCACTTCCCACCTGATGAAGCAACAAGAAGACTATTTGTTGTTCAAACAAGTAAGTCCTCAATGCTATAAGACTGTCCTTCATAAAACCTCTATTCATTTCTATACAAAGTGCACTATCAGTTCCCCCAAAACTCTCAATCAAGCTGTTGCTGATTATCCTAGCCCTGTAATCTTTTGAGGAGATATCCTATACTTCTCACCACTGATCCTTGGATACCACCGTAAGTATTGTTTTCTTAGCAAAGAAGGATTATGCTCCCCCACATAATCTCTACTGAGGGTTTCTGATTGGGATATTGTTCCTCTTTTCATAATAGGAGGCTCAAACCAGTTTTGTAATGTTTGGCTGGGAAGAACTTCGAATCATGAAAAGTGAGAAACTGAGGAAGAAAGAGTGCTCAGAGTGATTTTCAAAATTTGTTCTCATTCTTGGCTTTTTCTCTGTTACATGGCTCCTTTTTTTCATTCACAGTCACCCTTACTCAGTAGTACATCCCCTAAAGAGGGGTGTGAAGTCATGAAATACTAAGTTAAACACTAAGCAGATATCTGGTTCATGTCCCTCGCTCTCTCTCTCTCTCTCTCTCTCTCTCTCTCTCTCTCTCTCTCTCTCTCTCTCTCTCTATCTATCTATCTATCTCTCTCTCTCTCTCTCTCTCTGTGTGTGTGTGTGTGTGTGTGTGTGCATGTGTATTATATGTCCTACATTAAATCATTATGTGTTTGCCTTTCAAAATCAATTGAGAGAATACATTGAACTTGAACTTATATTCAACCTGCCTTGCAATTTATAGATAAGCTCCGAATGCCAGATCTAGAACAAATACTCTACTAGTTAATTAGAGTAGTTATTGCAGTCTAGATCTCACATTGGAAGAGAACACACATGAATCTGAGACTCACCAAAACACCAGTCTTTTTAGCTCTCCCAGCTCTTACCAGAACTTTCATACAGAGTCAGAATTTCTGAAGGTGAGTAAAGGTAACAAAAAAGTTTTTAGCTTATCAGCCATGTCACCAAAAGGCATTTGTCCATTCTTCCTACTAATGTATCTTCATGCTTAGAACAATTAGAGGGAGAGAGGGGCAAATGGGGAAAGGAGAGACAGAGGGAGTGAGCAGTGGAGGGAGGAGAGAGGTGGGGGAGAGAGGACAAACAATTAGGAGGAGTCTGATTTATTTTAGGGTTCCACACTATTGCCATACTTCTTGATTTTGACATGTCCCCAAAAGATGCACTTGTTTTAAGTAAAATGTGAAAGTGAGCTCTGGAAAGCAGTAGATATAGGAGCCAGATACAAAGGAGTGAAGCAGAACCTAAAGATAAAGGAAAAGAAAAAAAAAGATGGAACAATGTACTGTATTTAGGAGCAAATAGGCAGAAAAAAACAACCAGAATGAAGTGGTCTCAGACAGCTAGTTAGAAAGACAACGATTAGAAAGACACCAGAAATTAAGGGAGGGCTTCTAGATTCAGAGAAGCCATGTTGGAAACTTGGGAAAAACAAACAACAGGATGGCAAAGACAAAAGACACCTTGATAAAGGCATAGCTTCTCTCAGGTGAGAGCTTTCTTGGTTTAGTGAGACCATAGGTTTGCTCTCCAGAACAAAGCTAGCCCTAGAGTTCAAGACTGTTAACTCCACATACTTGGATATTCTTAACACTGGTTTCCCAGGGTTGAAAAGCTACAGCTTTGTTAAGTAAAGGCCATTAAAAGCATATGATGTTTATATTTAGTCCATGGTTGAGGATTTCCTTATTATCTACAAGAAATCTTTCTGTTTTATACTTATCAAATAGAAAGTAAACCCAAAAATAATAATGGAGTGGAGAGAAGGTATGCAAAAGAGCAAGGTATTTTGTCTGCAAAATTGTTCTTACAATTACTGCAAAACACTCTTAATAGCACTGGGATCTGGGGCACAGCTTCCTGGAGTTGAAGGTAACCTTTGACAAAGGAAAAGATGGGAGAGGGTAAGACTGAGGTGAGGAAGGGTTCACCTCATTTACTTTATTCATCTTTGGAACACAATGTAATTGTTGCCCAAATGCTCAGTTATTTTTTTTCATATAGAAAAAATGGGTTGATCAACAACTAAATAATTGGTTATGACTATATTGACCTTTCTGATAAGTTCATATTTAAAAGCTTTAAATGTGATATAATGTGATATTTAACAGGAATAACACAAATAATCTCATAAATCCTGGAACATTAGTTTAAAAATCTTCAAAATCACATTAAAGATTTCTAAATAACTGAATACTATTAAAAATAAAGGAAGAAAATAAACTGGCAGTCTGACAGGACCTTACATGAGACAGAAGCTGTATCTGAGGTTGCAATAAAGTATCTCAGTGCTCTGGAGTTTTACAAGTCACATCTGCATGAGACCTGTAATTAATAAAATTTATGTAGCCTAATAGAAAAATGTACACTTTTATGCACTGAAATAACCCTCACATGTGTCTTGTGGAATTGCTTTATGTAATATTGGCAATATTATAAATACTATATGAAATTGAAATACAGAATACTTATGTATCTGTCATGGCTGGTAAATAATGAAGCTAGGAATTAATCTTCCTTCTTTTTTTTATTCCTCAGATTAGAGATTGACCCAAGAATTTGCACTTGTAAGGCAAGTTGTCTACCACTGAGCTACATTCTCCAACCATGGAGCCAGGGACTAAAACTAGTCAAACTGTCCCAAGGTCCTATACTAGTGACTTCCATGTCACTATTCCCATTAAGCTTGTCCAAATTTTGTAAGTGAATATTAAGCAGTTCAAATATTTAAAACAAGATTAATTGACCATGAGGTCTCAGCATTTATTTCTAAGATTGTTGTTTTCATATGAAGTCTATTTGTCTTATACCTGTACTAAATGATAAGAACAAAATTCACAGAGACAATCTATGTTGATGGGAGGGAATGATTTGTTTGATTTCATTTGAGACAGCATCTTTGGCACCTCAGTATATCTTCTAGGATATCACTATGTATCAAAACATAAGTTTATACTTTGGGTTTCTCTTGCTTCTATATTCCAAGTACTGAGATTGCAAGCACATTCCACCATGCAGTGCCAGGGATCATACCAAGGACTTCATGTACACTCTACCAACTGAGCCAAATCCCCAGCCCCAAGAATCCTAATTTCTTTCTGCTGCCACTTTAAATTCTCTCACAATTTCCTTGTAGCAAGGAGAAACATGGAGTGATAGGTAAAGTCAAATGATTCTGCTCTTAAATCTGGTATTTAGCATGCCTATTATTTCAAGCAACAACTATTTATTTCATGCACCTCATTATATCACCTTTAAAGCAGGGAGAATAATCAACAGAATTGTTATGAAGAATAAATGAGATCAATTCATATACAGTGGCAGTTGAGGGACAAGTCTGTTGCAGATACATGTGTAGTTTGCTCAGCCCCTACTTTCAACAAAACTCATACTGTTGTAAGTTGGTGAAGTCTCCATCAGTAGATTTACCCAACTGTGGACTGAATAATTATCTGCTACAGTCAACATAGGAAACATTTAAATATTCAATCTACTCTTTAAACTTCAGCTACTAATGTCTACCTATTAAATTTCTGTCTGACTCTTCTGATTCTACTAACTTGTAGTCAGTTAAACAAAACCTTGCCTGTTTTGTTGACTGGGAGTTGGGATTTAATAAAGCGCTCAGAAGAGTTTGAACAGCTTGTTTGTCTTGCAGAGGGAAGGATAAAGGAGGATAGTTTTAAAACAGCAGTTATAATACACATGAAAGACACCTGTAGCTCCTTTAATTCTGTTCCTTTTCTTTCATTGTCATTTTTTTAAAATTGTAAGCTCCTTTTGTTCTCTGTTCTCTTATCCTATGTACTGGCTGCCTCTGCTCCTCTATTAGTTTAGTTTTGTACATGTTTTGCTGTTTTCTCCCATATATCATTATTTTGAAATTATTTTGATGTTTTAGCAATAATTCTCCATATTTATTTTTTGTTCTCCCTTTTCACTGTTTACTGTGAAAGAGAACAGACCTCGTTATCCCATTATCCACCAATTTTCCTACCCTCCTATTATCGTCCCAAGCAACCTTTTCTCTGCATTCACTGTTCTTGTACTTGTGCCGACATGTTCCATTGTCCGCTATCATAACAGTACTGCTTTTATGTTGCTTTCACAATATTCTGAGGGATAAGAACTAAATTACATGTAATGATACCGGACCGAGGACTTTTGTTCCCGGATGTTTGTGCATTTAGACATTTCTTCTTGTACTGAAAGGACAGAATTGCAACATGAGCCATTCGAAACAACTCACACACAAAAGTAGCAATAAGAGATAGGGATGGGGTTGGAGAGATGTCTCAGTGGTTAAGAGCACTTGCTGCTCTATGGAAGACTGAGGTTCAGTTCCAAACACCCACATAACTCTAGCCTCTTCTGACCTCCACATTCACGTGCACTCACATGTTTCAAATATATAAATTCAGATACACCTTTATACACATAAAATAAACAAATATGTTTTTAATAAGGAAATAAGGACAATATAGAAATAAGATAGATAAGGGAGATGAAACCAGAAAAGTGGATACTAAACTCTACTCACATCTTACCTGTTTAATGTTAACCAGTACTTCTTAATCTATTTTTTCTTTTATTTCTGTTCCTTTTATTCTTCTACTTTTATCTATTGTCTTCACTGTCCAATGGAACTAGTAATAGAACACATTTCAGAAAGGCTCTAGAGGGGAACCATGATAACCAATGGGAAGTAGTGGAGTATACTGCTAAAAGTATGTCTAATACAACCAAACTAGAGGGTACCCATTATTTTTCTCCAATGAGTTACCTGAATTTAAATAAGTTTTTTTGTTTATAATTATTCCTCATTTGGAAAAAAATAGGAATCTAAAGGCAGCCATGAATTTTAAATGAGGCTGTACAAATAATAATTGTTGCTACATTGTGTTTACTAAATGTTAGCAATTAATACAATTACAGTGTATGTCATGTTGCTAATCATCCACTTAGCAATTATAATTCTAGAGTAATATATAATACATTTCTTAATAAAAGGCACAGATTTTAGAGCCAGATATTGTGGATCCAAAGCCTAGCTCCACTGTTTAATCTTGACTAAGTTCAATGGGGGCTCTATATCTGTAGTTACTTATTAAATGCAGCTACCTACATTGTAGTATTTTGTCAGCAATATTTAAGTTGAAAAATGCAAAGTTATTATGATAGCACTTGGCATACAGTACATGTTATTTAAATGCTCACTGCTGCTATTGTCACTGTTAGTTTTATTTTAACTATTAAGCATATGTTGTACGTGTTAGTATACAATAGTGACCAAAACAAGCTTACTCTTGATCACATGCATTCCCCCAAGATCTGGATAGAAAACTGGAGTGTTCTAAGCTGGGGAAGAGTAGCCAGAACCACGTCTAAAGTAGTAGAGGCAAACTTACTGATAAATAAGGCAAGCTAGAATCCTGAACAGCTTTGTGCTCCAGATTGTAGCATCTGTCATTCGTACAAAATGTCCTGTGAAGTCTTTCTAAATCCTAGGATTACCTAGTGGGATCAAGTTGAAATATCTGTGAGCCGTTTGAATTATGTAATGTCAGGATTAGGGTAGTTCCTTGCTGGAGTCACAGGCTATGTCCCGGAGCTTGGTTTCTACCGCCCGTTAAAACAACCCTGGAGAACTACTAAGATCTTTATGTCCCATGACTTGAACAACTGAAAAGGGAAACTGAGAAAGGCTAGTATCCTGTTAGAAAATGTAAACTCCACTAGACAGGGAAGTTGTGATCCAAATATCTATTTGGGGCATATTATCACCACGCCACTTTGGAGGCATCAGCCCATGTAATACCAACAGTATCACAAGCACCTAGGACTTAGGAAGGATTTGTTGTGTTGCTGTGTTTCATAAGGCCCAAGAAACCTCAGAAACTGCCTTTCTATGGACAATCCTTGAGTGAGGCAAGTTCAAAAAAGACAGTGCTGAGCACAACCTAAATGAACAAACAAAACTAAATGCTGTAATTAGCATGATTAAGTGTGAAATGAGTAAGTAGCATTTAAGAGCCTTCATAGTTAGGATTAGAATTTATACAATGGGAGCCACAACAGCTAGAATGTCTAATGAGAGAACATTTTGGGGGGAAAGACTATGTGACTTTGACAACTAAAGTTAGAAGGACAGAAATAAGAGAAGCTGGTTAGGAAAAGAAAGAAACAGTAATGTGAGCCCAAGCACATTTGTGGTTTGTGTGAGTGGGTTAGCAAGTACTTTTGCTACCCTAAATGCATGTCAGATTTCTAGAATTAGTGGCCATGTAAATTGAAAAAATACTGGAATTAGTCTTTTCTTTGATCCATTGTACTTAACCCTTCATACTTTACTTGATTGGACAGTATAAGTTGAAAGAGTCAGTAGAATTTTGAGGTTTTTCAAAAAGGATTTTAAAGGTGCACAAAAGCTCAAGGCTACATTTGTCAGTCAAGGCTACATTTGTCAGACAAGGTTGAAACTTTGTGTTTAAGTTGGAACTTTGCAGCTATTTAATACAATAAGGTTCACTTTTGTAATTTTACAGTTGCAATAACTGAGGCGAAGAAAAGCTAAGTGGCTTGCCCAAGGCCATAGAGTTAAACACCTAGAACTCAAATTTAAATTTATGTATTTTATGCCTATTCTTTTCACTGTCCCATGTTGTTTCATGGACTTTAATACCCATTCTGTTTGGACTTCCTGAGCCCATTGATCATTCCTAATCATTTCTATCAAATCCCTGCACTTAGTTTATCACTAATCTGATGCCTGAAAAGCCATACTGAACCCTCTGTCAGCCACAAAGAGAAAAATTTAATAACAGAATTTTAACAACACATCACTCTAACCCCTGTTCTTCTGTTAAAGGAATAGAATACTTTCTTGTTCTTTTGTCATACATAAATATATTTTTTTAAAAAACCATTAAGATATTTAGATTGATGCTGGTAATGAGTCCTAGGATTGTACACATATTTAAATTTTAGGAAATTGCCAAAGGTATTTGAGATTGAAATCATGAGGCACTAGTTTGGTAGAGAGGAGTAGAGAAGTTTTTGGACACAGGTTAAGAACCAGGAAATTGAAGTTGTTAATAGTTTAAGACACCCACTCATGAAGTGTGCTGTCCAGATCTGCCTTTCCAGGTCTGTATATGCCATATTATCAACTGTAAGGGAGAATTCAAACCTTACTTACATATGTTTTCCTTTTGTATAGTTAAATTAGCCTGACAGTGGTCAGTTTTCTAAGCATGTATCCCACAAAATGTTCCTGAAATTTTGAGATCAGTTCATGAGTGCCAGTCCATTCTTTGTGCCAGGACTGAGCTTGTGCACTTTGGACATGGTTGAAACAGTCCTAAAAACTATTAGCCTTCTCTGTTCAACTGGTCTCTGTCTCTCATGTGACCTTGCTGTTATAAGTATCCAAGAGATCTGTTTAAGCTTAGTGGCAGGGGTACTCAATGGATCAAAAACCATATGTATTCTCATTTTATTTTCATGCATATTACATATTTATAATAATTATGGCAGTAAAAATAACTATGTGATGGTTATCAGTTGCTAAACAGTTAAATAATACCTATATTTTCAAGCCTGAGGATTTGATATTGACAGAAATATGTTGAAAATTATTCAAAACCAGGTTTACAATAAGTAGCATATATTCGCTCCCATGTAGTATTCCTTATATCTAAGCAGAATGCAATTTGTTAGACTCTAAACTGTCTTACTACTATGCAAATGGACATATTTTGTATATGTCAGTATTGTAACATATAGTATATATAGATGGGTAAGACCGCTAATTGGTTTACCACTGTGCTGTTTCCGTTTTTTTCAAATGATACAAGCTAGAATCATCTGAGAAGAGGAAACTTCAGTGGGCAATGCAATGTGCAAACCACTGTGAGCAATGTAATCCCTGGGGAAGTAGGCCTGTGTTGTACAAGAAAGGTAGGTGAGTAAGCCACTAGGAGCAAGCCAGTAAGCAACATTTATCCATAGTCTCTGCTTCAGTTTCTGCCTCCGGGTTACTGCCTTGAGCTACTGCCCTGACTTCCCTTGATGATGGACTGTACATTATAAACCAAATAAGCTCATTCTTTCCCCTTGATACTTTTGGTTATGGTGTCCATCACAGGAATAGGAAGTAAAGTAGGACATGTTTCTTTTCATTTCTGACTCACTTCTTTGATTTTCTCCTCTACTTTTGAATTTGCTATATGTCATTGTCATATATTTCCTTATAATTTTGTTATTCATACATGTCTCTCAAAATATATAGCATTGTTTTTATATGTTGATTGTGAAAAAATAGAAATCAGTTTAAAATACATGGAAAGGAAATGAAGTCAATGATGAACATGAGATTTAAAATGAGAGTGTTGGGGGTCCTAGCTTTGCATAAGGTGGTATGCTCACCAATACCATTTAAAATGCAAGTAAATAGATCACTACACCCAGACTTATGATGAGTGTCTCATTGCCTATAATTAGTTTGATCTAATGTAGTACAGAGAACACTGTATTTGTACACATTTATAATTTTACTTTGCTAATATAAGATCATGACATTCATCTGTGTTGATATACATGCCTTACTTACTCTCTTTTAGCCTCTTTCCCTGTCAGCCTAGTTCTTGCCCCAGAACACTGAGTAGTAAAGCATTAGATCCCTTACAGTTACCTCTTCCTGTCCAACAGTCTATGATCTTCTAGTAACTCTCATCACTGAACTTTCATTTAAAATTTTATTCTCAGCATCCTGATTGAGTTTTCCAGAACATTCCAGCAAGCTTATTTTATGCTTATGGTAATCATGCCAAGTTTTTGGAAGCTGAAAAATCCCTTGCTGGTAGTGCTTTTTTTTGTATACTTATTTCTATTGCTTATATGCAGTTTACATTTCAGTGATTGATGCTGGGGTTTGAAACAGTCTTTGCATTTGGGAGATCTCTTAAGAGCATCTACTTAACCAACTATCACTGTCCAAATGGTCATCTCAATGCATGTATTGAGACCATAAAAATCTCCATTTATATTCCAGAATAATGACATTGTTTGTGTCCTGTTATAACCACGCTCCACCTCTGTTGGCATTCACTCTGCCTATACTTCCAACAAAATAACCTCTTTCTTCCCACCTAGGACCTAATCCGGAGAGACATCCTATACTACAAAGGGCGCATTGACATGGATAAATATGAGGTAATTGACATTGAAGATGGCAGAGATGATGACTTTAATGTCAGCATGAAAAATGCTTTCAAGCTTCATAACAAGGAAACAGAAGAAGTTCATCTGTTCTTTGCCAAGAAACTAGAGGAGAAAATACGTTGGCTCAGAGCTTTCAGAGAAGAGAGGAAAATGGTACAGGAAGATGAAAAAATTGGTAAGTGACCTGAGAGCAGAAAGAAAAATATAATTGTGAAGAACCTCCCATAGAGGTTTACAATTGATTTCATCTTGCTAGAGTCAAAGGGAAGATTGGGGATGCACACTGACCTAAGTCTCTTTGGTGGTTCCTTATTACAGGCTTTTGTAAATACCAATAGGTATGAGTTATAGATTGTTCAAGTCTAATATCTGTTTCCAGACAAGAATATTATACCAAATTCCAATTCCAACTCAATTCTTCCCTACCACACACATATGTATTAGCAAATAAACACAAAGGAGTCATGCATGCTATTCTGTAATCTCCATAAATTCGCAGAGCTCTTTGTCTCTAGGTGTACAAGCAGGACATGTTTTACAAAATGATTTATCAATGCAGATTTGGTAGAATTATACAAATGAGATGGATAGCTCTCTTTCCTTGTATGTGTTGCTGGGGATAAATACCAAGGTATGTTCGTGCTTGACAAATACTCTGTTAATAAGTTACATCTCCAACCTCTA
This sequence comes from Cricetiscus sungorus, assembly GCA_030556225.1. Lineage (NCBI taxonomy): Eukaryota > Metazoa > Chordata > Mammalia > Rodentia > Cricetidae > Cricetiscus > Cricetiscus sungorus. Next base: position 6,865,247 of record JANBXA010000126.1, read on the forward strand.
GCCAACATCAAAGGTAGAAAGTGTGGTAATTTGAATGCAATTGGCCCGCATAATCTCATAGGGAGTGGTACTCTTGGGAGGTGTAGCTTCATTAGAGTAGGCGAAGTCTTGCTGGAGGAAGTGTGTCACTGTGGAGCTGGGCTTTGGGGGTCTCATACGCTCAAGGTACTACCCAGTGTCTCAGATATCAACTTCCTATTGCCTTTCAATCAAAATGTAGCCAATAGCATGTCTGCTTGCATGCTGCCATGCTCCCATTAATGATAATGGATTGAACCTCTGAACTTTAAGATGCCACCTCAGCTAGATGTTTTCCTTTATTAAGAGTCATCACACTATAAAACTATTTAAAAATAAATTACAGAAAATGCAACAATATCTAAAACCATAACTGTAAGGGACAAATACTTAAATTTCCCAACACTTAGGAACCTCCATAATGATTTCCAAAGTGGCTGTATGAGTTTGCACTCCCACCAGCAGTGGAAAAGTGTTCCCCTTTCCCCAATATCTTTGGTGGTTTTGATGTTAGCTATTCTGAAGATTGTAAGATGGTATCTCAGAGTTGTTTTGATTTGCATTTCCCTGGTGGCTAAGGATGTTGAGCACTTTCTTAAGTATCTTTCAGCTATTTTAGATTCCTCTATTGAGATTCCCAACCATTTTAGATTCCTCTATTGAGAATTCTCTATTTAGTTCTGTAGCCCTCTTTTTAATTGGATTATTTGGTGTTTCAGTAACTAGCTTCTTCCACTTGAATCATCTCACTAGATGCTGAAAAAGCCTTTGACAAAATCAAACAACCCTTCATGATTAAGGTATTGGAGAGATCGGGGATAACAGGAACATACATAAACATAATAAATGCAATATACAGCAAACCACCAGCCAACATCAAACTAAATGGAGAGAATCTCAATGTCATCCCTCTAAAATCAGGAACAAGACAAGGTTGTCCACTTTCTCCATATCTCTTCAATATTGTACTTGAAGTTCTAGCTAGAGCAATAAGACAAAAAAAAAAAAAAGGAGATCAAGAAACTACAAATTGGAAAGGAAGAAGTCAAACTTCACATTCAGATGATATGATAGTTTATATAAGTGACTCCCCAACCAGGGAACTCCTACAGCTGATAAACACCTTCAGCAAAGTGACAGGATACAAGAAAATCAAAAAATATCAGTAGCCCAACTATATACAGATGATAAAGGGGCTGAGAAAGAAATCAGAGAAACATCACCTTTTACAATAACCACAAACAACATAAAATACCTTGCAGTAAAGCTAACCAAAGAAGTGAAAGATCAATATAGTAAGAACTTTGAGTCTTTAAAGAAAGAAATTCAAGAAGATACCAGAAAATGGAAAGATCGCCCATGCTCTTGGATAGGTAGAATCAACACAGTAAAAATGTTAATCTTGCCAAAAGCAATCTACAGATTCAATGCAATCCCCATCAAAATCCCAGCACAATTCTTCATAGACCTTGAAAGAACAATACTCAGCTTTATATATGGAAATCCAAAAGACTCAGGATAGCCAAAACAACCCTGTACAATAAAGGAACTGGCAGAGACATCACTATCTCTGACTTCAAGCTCTGTTATAGAGCTATAATTCTGAAATAACTTGGTATTGGCACAAAAGTAGACAAGTAGACCAATGGAATAAAATTTAACACGCTGATATTAACCTACACACCTACGAACACCTGATTTTTGACAAAGAAGCTAAAATTTTACAATGAAAAAAAGAAAGCATCTTCAACAAATGGTGTTGGCATAACTGGATGCTGACCTGTAGAAGACTGCAGATAGATCCATATATATATCACCATGCACAAAACTTAAGTCCAAATGGATCAAAGACCTCAAAATAAATCTAGCCACACTAAATCTCATAGAAGAGAAAGAGGTCCCCTTGAACAAATTGGTACAGGAGACTGCTTCCTAAACATAACACCAGTATCACAGACACTGAGATCAACAATTACTAAATGGGACCTCCTGAAATTGAAAAGCTTCTGTAAAGCAAAGGACACAGGCAACAAGATGAAATGGAAATCTTTTCCCACAGAATGGGAAAAGATATTCACCAACCCCATATCTGACAGAGAGTTGATTCCCATAATATTGACTTTTTAATTTGTTACTTCAGTTACTAAAATTCAACTTCACTTATCCATATAATTGTTATTTGTTGCCAATTTCTTCATGAAATTAACGCTGAATGCTCTTTACCAATTCTTATTTTTTTAATTTAAAATAAAATCCTAAAGAGTGTCAATTACAAATAGATTTGCAAAGTACTTATAGTGTATGGGTTACTGGTAACGAAAGAAAAAAAATGCCAATTTTCGACCATTTGTAAAGAAGGGATAGAAGAAGAAATAAATGTATACATATGAGGTATATATAGGGCACATATGTAGCTATATATAGGGCACATAAGTTTTTATATTTCATGATGTTTTTATAGAAATATACATATAAAAAATCATGTGCCCTTGAGGGGTGGTGGTGGCACCTAGCACTCAGGAGGCAGAGGCAGGCAGATCTCTGTGGCTTCAAGGCCAGCCTGGTCTACAAGAGCAATCTAGTTCCAGGACTGGCTACAAAGCAATACAGAGAAACCCTGTCTCGAAAAAGAAACAAAAAAACCCCATATACCCCAACTTTTAAATGTTATGTTCTCAAAAATGGATTGTATTTGCAGGTTTGGGGTTAGTTCAGTAGTAGAACACTTGACTAGCATACATAAGGTCCTGAGCTCCATCCCTGTTTCTGTAGAAAGGGGAAAGAAGTAGAGGAGGATAAAAAGGAAAATATACATTTGTATGTATTTTATATTGAAAATAGTAAAACCTTGTCAGTTTTCAGTTTCACATAGTTTTCTTGATTTATAATTTGTCCTCTAGTTTGTTCATGATGCTTAATTCTGCCAAAAAATTAATTGCTTTAGAAAATATACCTATTATTTCTTATTTTGCCTCTCAATTTTATTCTGCTTAAAGGAGATCCACGCTACCAACACCTAACAATTTCTGAAATTTTAAAAAATAATTGGAAACAAAATTCATCTAAAATTTATTCTTTGAGTGTAGTGCAAGGATTTAGTCCTTTTTTCAGACAAATAGCCAATTGCACCAGCACTAATTTAATAAATCAACTGTGTATTCCTCACTAACACATTTTCAGTGTTGTAGACTGTAACTGTCCATATATACTTATGTTTGTCTTAGAATTTCTATTCTTTTCCACTGTTCTGGTTGTGAAGACTATACTGTCTAGTTCTTCATTGTTGTTTCTTAGCAATTCATAGATGTTTATTCTTTGATATGAGTATCAAGCTCCTCTATTCTAAATCCAAGAAAGATAGATTTAGATTCTGATTGGCATTGTATAAAGCTTTTTAAAAATTAGAAAGCTTAGCAATTTTATTGTTTCCTCATTCAAAGTGAATGCTCTTTTCTCTTTTAATCCAAATCTTATTCTTACCTGCTTCAAGAACACAGTATAGTGTCCTTAATATAATATGGCTTTTCCTTTATAGAGTGATTTAGATAGTTTGTACTTGGATAGACATCATTCATAATATTCATAATATTTTCTGTAATTATGGTTATCTCTCATTTTCATTCCTGATAGTGAATATTTCTTATTTTCTAACATTAATTTTATTTATTCAGATACATCTTTACTACACACATTATAATAATTTGATACATGTGTGCAATGTGTAGTAATCCAATTAGGACAAAGTACATTTCTATCTCTTCAAACAGTCACTTTTACGTATTAACAAACTGATACTATTCTAGTCATTTTTAATGTAGTATTTTAATTTATAGTTTTTCTACCATGTGAAATAACAGCTGGAAATACTTCTTGAACTCCGTTTTGGTACTTGTATTTGAACTTCTTTCTTTTTGCCCCCCCCCACATTGGTCTTTTTAAAATAATGTTTATCAGCAGGCATTAGCTTTTTAAAGAACTTTTTGGGGTTATTTGTATTTCTTATAATTTGTTTTTAAGAATTAGTTTTAGATTTTCTATATCTATTTGATTTTCTTTGTATATATTCATTTTACATGTTATTGAATTATAGCAGAACATTTTCAAGAATGTGTTTTATAATGATCATACCACCATGTACCCTCTTCCTTTTTTACCCCACCCTCTCTCCTATGTATTATTCTTGCTACTTTTTTTAAATTCTGGGTTTGTTTTTGTTTTTTCAGTTTCATAGCACTAGCGTTTGGGTTGGTTTCAGCTTTTTAAATGAAAGTATTATTTTCTGAGTAAACTTTGAGTCAAATCATGCACTTTATAAATTTATATATAAAATGTCCAGGTTGGGGAAGGGGAAATGTTTATTACTTGATTTCACCTATGGATTCTGTGGTTTTTCCAGACTGCTATTACTTACAGTATTTTATGTGAACTTTCTTTTGCTATGCTGGAGTTGGACCCCAGGGCATCTTCTACTTGGTTTTCAAGTGTGTCTAAAACTGAGCTGTTTACCAACCTGCAGATAAGAATTCCAGAGATAATGTTATAACAAGCTTTTTTTCCTCCTTAAGTATGAAAGATTACTTTCTTTGTCTTTTTAAGTATTGGAATTTCAGTAATTAGTCAACATCTTCATGTCTGTGTGGATTATCCTAATCTTGCTTGGGTCTTAGAAGACTTTTCACTATTTCAACAAGTATGTGTGCTTTCACTCAGTAAAATTTTATATTGTTATTACTATTTAATTACATTCCTCCTTCTGAAATCTATATTTTCCAAGTATACATTTTTATTATAAACTCTTATACTTTAAATCATTATTTTCATTTATGTTTTTGATTTATATAAAGTGGTTCTTCCACTTTATACAATACTTTATTTAAATATTCTCCATACTTTATTTTTAGTTTCCTCTCAACTTCTGCTCATAATTTTTGCTGCTGTATTTTGTAATATGCATCTTTATAGCCAAGTCTTAGTTTTAGTTAATAGAATTTTAATTTAATTGCATATAATATTTGTATATATTTATTAAATACAACATAATATTTGTATATATTTACTAAATACAATTCATGTAATCATTGAATGATCATGAACTCGAGATAGTTTATTTTTCACCTTAAATTTTATGCTGTTAGAATGATTATGTTGAAAATATTGTCTTTTAACTATTTGATATATACCATGAATTATTAACTATATTCACCATACTGTGCCATAGAACACAAGAATTTATTCTTCCTATCTAAATATATCATTTAACTTATTGTATGACCTCTCGGCATACTCTCTACTCCCTCTTCTCCCAAATTTTTATTCTGCTGTCCACATATATGATATTAACATTTTAAACTATGAGATTATACAGTGTTTGTCTTTGTACATTTGACTTGTCTTTCAAATATCACTATTTTATAAGAATTTTAACTTTTTTACCCCTGCATAGTATCTTTTCATTTTCTTTATCTGGTTATTGATGGATATTTAGGTGAACCAATATTGTTGATATTGTGAATAGTTAGAAATGCAAGTATCTTTTTGACATGCAAAAATTATGTATATGAAAAGAAATAATCAGTACAACTATGAGATAGCTACAAGATGAGAGAAAATTCTTGTGGGCATATAATCTGACATTTGTTGCCTGACTTTGTTCCCTGTAAGGAAGTTGGCAGTATATACCTCATTCCTGCTAAGATCCTAATGACAAACTAAAGTTCAATTCCACAAACTTTCACCCTGAATATTTAATGAATTAATTAGGCTGTATAGATAGATCCCATTCCTCTCGTCTTCCCCAGTCTGTATATTATAATTATAGCCCTCTGTATATTATAATTATAGCCCTCTGTATATTATAATTATAGCCCTACCTAAAAACCCTGAAAACACATGCAATAAAGGTGGAATTAAATACACCCCTGTAGTCAGATTTTCCTTTGAGCCATCAGCTCATGAATAACAACATGGAGTCTTGTTATTAATTATGAAAGATTTCCAGGTGGTGCTGGCACACACATTTAATCCCAGCACTCGGGAGGCAGAGGCAGGCAGCTTTCTGTGAGTTAAAGAACAGCCTGGTCTACAAGAGCTAGCTCCAGGACAGGCTCCAAAGTTACAGAGAAACCCTGTCTTGAAAACCAAACACACACAAATAAACTCTGTCTCAAAAAGAAAGAAAAAGTAATAACAAAAACAAAACAAACAAACAAAAAGTTATAAAAGCTTGGCCTTAGCTTAGATCTGTTCCTTACTAGTTCTTATAACTTAAATTAATCCATTATCTATTAATTTATGTTCTTTTGCAAGTCTCAGTTACCTTTACTCTGTACTTCCCATCCTGATTCTTCTGTATCTGGCTGGCAATGCTGCCTTTCTTCCTCCCAGTGTTCTCTCTCTCTGCCTGGAAGTCCTGCCTATTTCCCCTACCTAGCTATTGGCTATCCAGCCTTTTATTGCACCAATCCCAGCAATATATTATCACAGTGTACAAACAGCCCACGACATTTTCTCCTTTTTCTCTAAATAATAATGGAAGACTTTAACTGTAACACAGTAAAATTATATACAATAAGAACAATTATCAGATAAGAATTACATTTATAATGTCCAGTCTATTTGTTTTTGGCAAGTTTGAAGAAATTACTTTATTACTTTATTATCTATCTTATTTTGATGAGTCTAAAGTTTTATACCTAAACCATTTTTATCATAATTTATATTACCATCCTGAAAACTCTTTTTATATCTAGAGCAATTTTACATAAACTACTTAAGCTTTTATGTCTCTCAACCTTATCTATGTATTTGTTTTCTTAATTTGGTAACAAGAAAAACTATAACTGTCGAGTCTTGAATCCCCATCAGAGACCCAAGATGGATAAAATATTGAATAAACAGTAAGTGCAGAGTAAACAATTTGCAAAACTATAGGAATAACAGAGATATTTGGCTGTCTGGACAGTTGACATTCACCCCAGGTTCCTCTGTAATATTGTGGCATCCATCTTCAGCCTATAGTCCTAGAATATGACAGACTTTCCTATGAAACAGAAATTTTGAAGGATTGCCTTACCTTGTCTTAACAAAGTTTGGCAATAACCTTTTGTGTCCTGCTTGTCTAATTTGTACATTTCATCAGTACTTGAGGCAAGGGCAATTTCTTGCCCAGTGGCTAACATTGTCAGAAATAAAGGAAAACTCCATATGGAGGTTGTTTGATGCCCATCTGGATGACCTGATTTAATATAGTTCTCTACTATCACATATTTTATGCAAGTTTTATAATTTTGTTTTATTTGAATTAATAAAAGACCATTGTGCATATATAGCATATTTCCATTATGTGTTCATCAGTTGATGGGCAGCTAGGCTGTTTCCATTTCCTTGATATCATGAAATAATAGCCATCAACATAGATGACCATGTATCTCTATAATAGAATATAGAATCCTTTAAGGATATGCCAAGGAATTTCAATGTTATGGTAATCCTATGTTCAATATTTTACAAAATCCACATATTGATTTTCTTAATGTTTTACAAAATCTCCATATTGATTTCCTTAATATCTATACCATTTTATGCTCCTACCATCAGTGATTAAAGTTCATCTTTCCTCCACATCTTTGCCATTATTTTACTTGAGGTTTTTTGATATATTTGTCAAATATCTTTGGAAGGAAAGATATATTCATTTTACAGTACATAAAGGTGACTGTTTTTCATAACAAAATTCAAACTTCTTTTGTCTTATAGGTTTTGAGATTTCTGAAAACCAGAAGAGGCAGGCTGCAATGACTGTGAGAAAAGCCTCTAAACAGAAAGGTACATTTGCCTGTGCTCTCTCAGACCCACTTGTTGTCTGCATCAGACTAGGAAACCATAGGCTATGTGTTTTCACATTCCTTGGCTCCTTTCCATACTGAGGTTCACTTGGAATAGTGATACACAGGTATCCTTGACAACAGGTAACTAATGCTCTTAATGTTTCAATTCTTGGTAGTAAGTGGTATGGGGTAGTCATATCCATGCTATTGGCTAGATAAACAAAACAAAATCAAAACCATTGTCTTTGTTTATACTTCAAAGGAAGAAAAACTTTTTTGAATAGTTTAGAGAGAGGCAGGTAATAGTGCATGTATATAACTTATTTAATAAATATAAATATATAGGGATATGTTCTCAGCTTCCTTTCAGTGGCCCCAACCCAAAGTGAAGAGCCTCAAATTGAAACCAGGTAGTCTTTTTCTGAGGCATACACTGAAATATCTTTGAAATTTTAAAATACAAACAGAATAAACTTAAATATGAAATAGTTCTTCTTTTCTTTTTCATGAACCAGAGCAAAACTAAAGTGCTCAATTGAGCAAAAAGAAGGAGCTACCTTCCACTTAATGGAGTGTCTACTTAGTATCAAATTTCTTAATTTCTTTCATTTCATCTTTATAGTAACCCAAAGAAAATGGCACTATTAGCCCCTGTTCCAGGTTAAGAAACTGAAAACATTCAAGGTAAAGTGATTTTTTTAACCTAAGTCATCTTGATTCTGAGACCACTGCTCTCTCCTCTTCATCTCAGGGTCCTGATGATGATGATGATGATATCTCTTGTTTGAAAGAAGAGCTCATTTTATTGTCTCATCTCAATTACTGGCAGCTATTTTTACTACTGACAGTATTTTCACTGTCCCCAGGATTTGATAATCTTAATGACATATCACTTTCCCCAGCCCTTTCCTTCTGTTCTCTCATTAGCTCTCATTAGTTCTCATTAGCTCTCATTAGCTCTAAATGAATTCTAGAAATGATGGAGGGAAAACTGACAAAATAGCTCTATTGTAAATATCATTAGAAAAGTAATTACTCTAGTGTCTCTTTCCCATGTTATTTGTATACCACAGGATATTGTCAGCCATCTATTTTTCTGAGGGATTATCTGGCTGATAGAAAGACCTTTTCACTTTCCTTTATTTTTACTTTTTGCTGTCTTGGTTTTCAGAATTTATATATAACTGCTTGGGGTTAAATGCTAATTCCTGATACATCAATGCAATTGAGTTTATTAATACAAAAGATGTCAGAATCATAAACACAACCTCCATCTGCATAGGCTTTAGGGCCAGTTGAAAATCAGGTTAATATTCTGGAATAACTAAACAACATCTTGAAAAATAAAAATAAAATGGGAGTAATTTATCTAATTTCAACCCTCACTATATAGATACATTAACTGAGGCATTACAGACAGTTTAATGGAAAAGAATACATATATGTGACCTATTTTGGGCAAAGACAAAACAGCAATTCAGGAAAAAGAAAAAAAGTGCAATATTTTTACCAAAATAGTGCTGAATTATATTTCCATACACAAAATAGAACTTTGATATAAGTTCACACCTTGCACAACAAATAGAAATTCACTGTAAAATTAAATATCAAACTATAGAGCACTAAGAAAAAGTATACAAAAAGTTTTTAGGATCTAAAGAAAAACAAAGGAGTTCATAGACTTGACATGAAAAACTTGAAACAGAAAATGGAAAACAGAACTTGACAAAGTAGGACTTCCTCCCTGATGCCCCTGTTTTGTTTGTTGGCATCTGATACCATTATATTTCTGGCGCTTGCCACCGTCCAAAAATGGCTTCAGAACCTAATTCCTCCAATGGATGTGCCAATGACTTACAATGGATTAACAATGACTTCCTTGAGTCTTCTATTAATGTGAACTTTGGTGTGGTGGTCACAACCCCCATTGAAGCTGCACCCTTTGAAAAGATTCCATTTTCCTTTATTTATATGAATCATGTCTTCTGATGATGAATTTTCCTTTCTGTTTCTGTTACTGATGTCAAATTTCTATTAAATACAGGCTTATCATTGTCAACCCAAAGCAAAACACTGAATCACTCTTCCTTAAGCATTATGGAATGCCCTGAAGTTAGTAGTTCTTAACTAGGTTCTTTAGACATTTTCAGGGAGTTTCGGAGAGAAAGAGAACTAAAATCTAGAAATAAAGAGAGTTTGTTAGGTTGTTCAGAGGAACAAGCCTTAAATCAGGGATTATGGTCTACTAGAAAGAACCCCTAACAAAGAAGTCAGCAAACGTGGGTTCTAATTCTTGCTTTGTTGCTAGATAGCATGCGACCTTAGGTATATTTCTCGCTGGTCCGTGGTTTTCTTGTCTGTCAAACAAGTGATAGTAACACTCCATAATTTTTGTGATAATAGATAAGATGGTGGAGGATGTGGTGTTATAAAAATACAAATCCTAGTGCAAATGTGATAGGGAAAAAAATAACTTGCAGTACTGATTGATTCCCCTTTACCCAAAATGCTTGGGACCAAAGTACCTCAGATTATAAACTTTATTTGAATTTGGGAATGTTTGTATAGACTTTTTTGATTGAACAGCTTTAAGATGTAAATCTTAAAAGTTTCAAAGTATGAAACTGTCTGGTTGAATTTCAAAGTATTTCCGTCTTGGGGGTTAGGGATATTCAATGTTACCAGGTAAAACTCAAAACTAGTGGACTGTGAGGGACCATTGGTTAATTTGAGAACCCACTTTGTACTAAACTTACACTCTTTCCTTTTGATCTCCTATTTGCCCTAGGTGTCAACTCTGCCCGCTCAGTTCCTCCTTCCTACCCACCACCACAGGACCCGTTAAACCAGGGCCAGTACCTGGTCCCTGATGGCATCGCTCAGTCTCAAGTCTTTGAGTTTACTGAACCGAAACGCAGCCAGTCACCATTCTGGCAAAACTTCAGTAGGTTAACCCCCTTCAAAAAATAATACCTATAGGAAGGCAGATAATTTTAAAATAAATAAAATTATATTTATAGATGGACCTTTTTTTCGGAGAAGCACTGTTGAAATTTATATATATATATATTTGTGTGTGTGTATGTGTGTGTGTGTGTGCGCGCGTGTGTGTGTGTGTAGCACACACATGCACACACACATAGACTTTTAAGTACACACAGAGAAGGACCAAAACCATTTTCTGTTGTTTTGGGAAATTGAAATCTGTAGTTGGTAAGAAGTACCACTGACTTCCAAACATGTAATCACTTCTTAAAATTTTTAGTTCTTAACCTTGTTCCCCTCCCCTTTCTTTCAGAAAATGAATTTCTCTTTGTTCTTTTTCCTGTTAAGATAACCTATTTGCTCCTCTGGTTCACTGACCTGTCATTACTACATAGAGTATTTGCATTGTTTTATTTCCCTTTCTTGATGATACTGATGCTGATAACTTTTGCATTTAAGTTATGTAGTGGGTTTGGAATTTCATTTCTCTCTCTGTCATTTTCCATGGAGAAGGGGAAGATTCCCATCTCCTGTCCCTCATGCAACCATATGCAAATGTTCCTGTAGCCCTGCGGTTATACCAACAGCCTTTTCCCAGCATCCTGTGTCCACAATTGTGCCAGTCTAGACATGCTCTGTTGTGCCCTGTGACTTATCTGCTTGGTATTTCTATTGCTTTCACTGTTTTAGGTATTGTGGAAGGGATATAAAACCAAACAGAACAAAGGAGTGCAAGAATGTATTGAGGGTAAAGAAGGCTTCTGTTAGGGGGATTCTTTTTTTTTTTTTTTATTTAGATGATTTCTTCTAGCACTGGGGGTTCTCATGTAACAGCAGTGCTAAGTCATTGAAGGTTTTCGTCTAAGGGTTAGTTTGGCCCATTAGTCTCTTTTTCAAGCCCCCTTTATTATGAGTCTCCTTTTCAATCTGTCTCTTCCCTAGTCAAAAGGTTGAGCTAAACTGGAAGTGAAGAAATTGAGACTCTGCCTCCTGGGGTATCTCCTGTAGGTATCTCCACCTACACAGCCCATACCTAATAGGTAGGGTAAGGTAGGTCTCTCTATATAGCAGTCATTTCAGTGTTCTGGTCTCCCATGCTTCTATTTTCAGATTCTTAAGGCATCACTGTTAGAAGCTTATGGAGGATTCGAGACAAAACCTGCTTGACCAAGATCATTAGCTACTTGAAGAGTCCAAGATTTATAATACAGGGAAAAGTAGGAACTATCAGGAAAGAGACAGGCTTGATCCAAGATAATATACCTGTAATTACTACCATTGGAATTATGAGAAACATTCCCAATTGTTAGCAGATTGCATGGATAATCTTCTCTGTCTCCTTCCTTGCTCTTACTCTGTCTTCCTTGAAGAGGATTGTGAGTATTGGCATAATTCAAGCCTTTCTGGCACTCAAAGTAGGTCTTGTTCCTGACACACTCCCATCCCTGGACAACTGAGGTAATTGATAGAGAAGCCTGGGGGCTACATTTACCTCTGGGAAAAAGAGCTGAGGCAGAACACCAAAGTCAATTATTGACAGGCTTTCCATTTGACCAGAATCTTCCCCACAAAATTCACAATCCCTATGAGTAAAGAAGTACTTATTTTTCCTCATCAGATGGCCCTTTGTATGGATAGAGCTTGGATAGTGAGGTTAATAGGATATAAAGAAATGGGAAAACCCATGCTATCCAGAATCTGGAGCTTGAATCTGTCCTGGACCTCACAGGAAAAGACTTCATTATGAATGACCCTAAGCTTCCCAAGCAGCAACCATAGATATATGAGGTCTTCAGCAAAGCTGCATTGGGGACTTCATTGTGCTTCCTGACCTAGACTAAGCCCTATCTGATTGAGAGTCTTTCCCCCTATGGAAAACTAATTACAAGTTGTCAGACTTTTATAGTTATGTAAGTGAGCTAGCAGAAGACCAGGGCTCGGGACTGGCTAACACTGCTCAGCACAAGACAGAGCTACTTAAGTAAGCCCTTAGGGCAAGAAATCTGGTATCTAGCACCTAAATTACAATATTCTCCCTTGGCAAACTGAAAGATATTTCACTTCCTCTGCAGGCCTCCCTTAGGGTATCTTATCTTCCTACTTTCTACCTATCCTCACTAGACTTGGCCTTGGCAACTTTCTCCAGGGATTAGAGGCACACCACAAGGAGTTGCTTTGAAATGTTGCTAGATCTATAGTATCTTTTGGCCAGATCCTGTCTTTCCCTTCCCCTTCCTGAGTCTAATGTTCAAAGGCTGCAGGATCAGGGGTATCGCCTGTCACCATCCTGTTTCTCCATCCAATTCGCTGGCCTTAGAATTTGTAGTAGTTTCTGAAGGCATTCCTAATTCAGCTCTCCTTTGATTGGAATGCCCCATCCCACCCCCATACCTATGGCTCAAAGTAGATCAGTGGACAGTTGCCCAAAAGGTAACCTATAAATTACCTAGACTCAGTATTTAAACCTGTTGTATCCCCACAGCCATGTTATCCCCCAAATTCTATAATTATCCTGTTTCTGCATGTCCCTGTACTCCCCTTTCCTCAATACAATAAGGCCTGAATTCTCTTTCCAAAAGGGTTTTGCCAGTTTGTTCTATGAGTTCCGCTGTAGGGAGGTCCTAATACAGAAATACAATTTTTCTCTCCTTCTCTCATCCTCTTTCTATGTGTATATCTTTAATTGATCTATTAAGGACAGAAACAAGAGAGTTCTAACAATTCTAGTATGAAGCCAAATAGTGATATTTTAGTGCTTTGGGGGTGGGGTGGGCTGGGTGAATAGATGGGCAACAGTGATTTTGACTACCCCTGCTGCTCTGCACTTGCCAGTTTATTCTTTTGTTTCTATTATCTGACTGTTTGACCCTGTCAAACAAGTGTCAAAATTGTGTATTTGGAAATGTTTAATAACAACAAAAAAGATGTTGTAATGACATAAAGCCTTATGAAACTATTTATGGAGTTCAATAAAAGAAATAAAAAGAATTTCAGGCACAGTTGTGCCATTTGTGTGTGTGTGTGTGTGTGTGTGTGTGTGTGTGTGTGTGTGTGTGTGTGTGTGTGGCCAATAGCAAAATAAAAGCAATTTGTGTGGTGTGAGACTACTTGCTTCAACTATCTTGAGTCACTTAATCTGCTGTTTCATTTCCCAAGCATCCCATAAATTATTGGGAAATATTTCTATCATTTCTGGAGAGGAGCAGAAGACAAGAACAGACTTTAAACTTGTAGCCATGAACACTTAAAATGTTTTTATAGATAGAATGTCTTTCATTTTACCTGGAACTTTACTAAAACTTAATGGCCCATTTCTAACATTGCTCATTTTCCTTGTGTCTGCAGTTCTGGGTATTTGTGACAGTGTCAACATTAAATTTTTAATGTAGTCAAGGCTGTAACACTTAGGAATCTTCCACTCCGGTTCCTTCTTAACACTTGTGGACTTATCTCCTTCAAAGAAGACTTTAATTGTCCTTGTATGGTTACAGTGATCTCACTATAACCTTTATTATTTATTGCCTTGTGAATGCATGTTTTGCATCCTACTAGGCTTGCATATAACATGGAATGTTGCCTGTCAAAAATCCACATGAATAAGAATGTCTCACAGCCTTGTTCCAGAGTGATAGAACACTTAAGTCAGTAAGATTCTTATTTGCTGAAAGACTTTAGGCAGTTGTTCAAAATATCTCAAGAATGAACTCTATCTGTGCAGGCTTTAGAAGTGTCCCATTTTAAAAAAATGATAATTCAAGCATTCTTTATCTTTTCTAATTTTTGCCTTTGTCCATATCTTATATCTACTCATTTATCCCCTTCTACTGTCACCACCCCATCACTTTTATCTGGGTTCTGTCAACTCTCCCTATCCAAATCACCAAGATTTTGTCATTCCTTTTATATCTTACCAATGCCCAGCTCCTCTGATTCCAGGATTAAATTCTAATTACTTCTTTCCGAGTAAGTGGCAATATCTAGTTTCAGTCTTCCTAGACTATGATCCAAGAGCTTCCATAGCGAGAAAACAAATGACACTGAGTTTATTAATTGGATTTGACAGAGGAAGACAGAGGCTAAAAGTGACTGGCAGGGACTACCTACCTTCTGAGCTTTCCTCACCTATTCTTTCCCTCCACTGCTGCTGAAACTGATTTAAGAGTTCTTTTGTCTTAGTTTTTTGGTGGCACAAGGGAAGGCAAGATGTGGAATGAAATGACACAAACAGCATATGAATGTTATTCTGTGCAGTCATTAATAGACCCATCTCTTAAATTTTCTAATCATAGCTTCAGAAACAAACAAAACTAACTGCAGTTCCAGGTCATTATTGTCTCCAGAGCCAAGAACAAGTGGACAGAGAGCCAAGGTCTCTGGTGTGGACTTTGCTATTCTTCACTCACAGTTTCAGTTACTTAAGTCACCACTTTGCTTCTTAGTCTACTAGCTTTTGAACCATTATGGATTTCCTTATTCATATTCACCTATTTCTCATGGTTCACAGAAACATCATCCTGACAAGGCTATGGTACTTTTGAAGTAGATCTTGCTTGTCCATGATTTTACTTGCAAATTCTAAGACTACAAAATGAGAGTATCCTGTAGGATGCCACTTCAAGCTCTAGCAACTGCAGAAGAATAATATTTCTGCCTGGCTGAATTTGTAACACAATTTATTTATAACATAATTAATACGACTTAAGAAGCAAACTGTTCTGGTTGTTTATCACATTTATCTCTTAGTTGTGCCCTTCTCCAGTGGACTATTAGTGTCATATAGATAAAGGTGTCTCATCTAGTTATGAGAAGGGAGGAAGAGGAATTGGCATAGAGTGGTCCTTGTAGCCTTCAGATGCTACTGTCACTTTTACTCAAGGCCTCCAACAATGTGTCATTTAAGGTAAGTTCCTGTGTCAGGCTATATCTCTCTCTACAATAGCTATGGATCTCTCCACTCCTGGCAGAAAGTTGCATTGTATTCAATCCACATATTCCAAGTAGGCATTCTGCAACAGAGGTTGGCATGCCGCAATAAGGATATTAAAATGATGTCAAAGTGACTGGAACATCACACTCCCACAAATCACTTGGGGATGGACTGGGAATGTGGTGAATGAGAGCCTTGGTTATTCATAGAACAAAGTAATTAGCCATAAAGAAAAATCTCTCTGTCCATCAGGATCAGTTTGGTTATAGTGTAGTAACTGATAATCACAAATTTGTCAGTGGCATATAGGAGTTTATTTCTTGTTCATGCAAATTCTGCCGTATGTTCAGCTTCCCAGTGCAACTATGAGCTATTTCCATTTTATTATATATCTCCATTTCAACAAATGCTTTTATAATTTCCACAGCAAGAGATATCACAAGAGTGTTTCTCAGCCCACTAACAAATTTTGTACTTTGGCTTTCCAGCCATAGGGCAAAGGGACAAAAATGATCACATGGCTCATACAGACAGGCAGCAAAGACAGGAGAACTAGATATTAATAGTCATGAGAAATATGTACCAAGTGCCATCTATATCCCTGCCCCACAGACATCTGCAAATCAGAAGCATGTTTCCCATACCATAGCCCAGGAGCCCATCCTCCTTTGCCCCCTTCCTGTGGTCATCTCCACACCGAGACATAGGTCCAGATTGTTAGTCTTCATATCTGCTTTGTTCAAGAGGTAACTTTGCTGGGATACTTTTTCCCTTTCCCATATTTCCCTCTGCTTGATGCCATGTCTGCACTCACAAACCTGGCTTCAGACCTGTGATTTGGGAGCCTTCTTTGCCTGATCCAACTAAACAGTTCATCCACCAGCTTCACCTGGCATAGCTCAGGTCATGCAATTCCTGCACTAGCCCAGTCTAAGAAAAGACAGATTAGCACATCAAATACACACCAAAGGAAGGAGTCCACATACCCAGGTCAAATCTCAAAGACAAAAACCATATGAATGGCTAAGAAAGCATTTCTACCATCAAACTCATGAGTCCTTTAGAAATATTATCTAAAAGTACTATCAAAATGACCCCCCAGGACGCATAAATTTTAATGAACAATTACAGTCTTTCTCAAAGAAGTCAAGGAATTAAAGAAAATAAATCAAACATTCACAAACTCTTAGAGAATAACAATACATATTTGAGTGATGACCAAGAGAGTGCAAATACACAGCCCAATGAAATGATGAAGACAATTAGAGATTTGAACTGAATTCAATAAAGATAGAAGCAATAATGTAAACAGAAGATGAAATTGGAAAACTTCTAAGCCAGAAGACAGCCTCATACCCAGGAGTATATTGGCAAATTTTACTTTGATGAGCCAACTAAAATGAAAAAGAGTTCATAAAGTTGGGATGTGATAGGAGTTAGAGGAAGGATAGGGGTGATATAGCATGAAAATGTATTACATGTATGTACTAAATTGTCAAAGAATGAACAAAAATGCTATCTTTAAAAGACTTACACGTATGTGGGATTTTTTTACTGTAGTTGCATGCATGACACCTATCACACTGTAGGTTACAATATAGGATAATTGAAATAAAAATCCTTATGGATTCTTGGGAGTTTCCCTGGCACAAGATTTCTCCCTAACCTCCTATTAAGACATCTATTTTATTTCAAATGTTCTGAGAAACTGCCATAATGATTTCCAAAGTAGCTATACAAGTTTGTACTCCCACCATCAATGGAGAAGTGTTTCCCTTTCTTCACATCCTCTCCAGCATACACTATCATTGTTTATTTTTAATTTGTTTTGATTGTAGCCATTCTTACAGGTATAAGATGATACCTCAGAGTTGTTTTGATTTGCATTTCCCTAATAGCTAATTAATTAATGGGGTTTCCTAAAACTGAGAAGCTCCCGTAAGGCAAACGATACAGTCAATAATATAAAACCGCAATTCCACAGAATTGGAAAATCACTTCACCAACCTATCTGATAAAGGACTGATCTTCAAAATACATAAAGAACTCAAGAAGTTAGTTACCAAAATACAAAATAATCCAATTAAAAAGTGGGGTACAGATCTAAATAGAGAATCTTCAATAGAGGAATCTCAAATGGTCAAAAGGCACTTAAATTGCTCAACATCCACAGCAACTCTTATAAAGGAAAAACATTTTGTTGGGGTGGCTTACACTTTCAGAGATGTAGTTCATTATTATCATGATGTGACATGGTGTTGTGTAGGCACGTATGGTGCTGGGAAGTAGCTGAGAATCCTACATATTGACTTTCAAGCAACAGGAATTGGGATGAGACACTGGACATTATCTTGAGCATTATGAGACCTCAAAGTCTACCTCCACAGTGGCACATTTCCTCCAACAAGGTCACACCTACTTCAACAAGGCCACACTTCCTAATAGTCTCTGTGACTCCATTTAGGGGTCATTTTCTTTCAAACTACCACACTTAGCTTGCTCCTTTTCATTATAAATCTTCATTAGAGTTACCTCTAATAAACACACTGTAGAGTAAGTACTAGGCTGTTTAGAGATTTCCTCTGGCAATAGAATTAATTATAAACTCTTTACTTTAGCCTCAGGATGATGCTTCAGACAAGGGTAAAAATCAGGCACATTCTTCACCAGGATATCACAAGAATACAACATACTAAAATTCTTCACCTCTGAAACTTCTTGAGCCAGGCCCCCACAGTTCAAATCACTCTTAGCACCACTGTGTTTCATGTTCCTACAGATATGGACCATTAAGATGTGCTTAAAGCATTCTACTGCTTTCCTAACCCAGATTAGCAAAGTCCATATTCCTTCAAACAAACACATAGTCAGGCCTCTCATAATACCCCAGTTCCAAGTACCAATTTCTGTCTTAGTTAAGCTTTCTATTGCTGTGAAGTGACACTATAACCACAGCAGTTCTTATAAAGGAAAACATTTACTTTCAGAGGTTCAGTCCATTTTCATCATGATGGCATGCAGGCAGACATCTTGATATGCAGCCAGCAGGAAGTGGACTGTAACACTGGGAGTAGTTTGAGCATAGGAGACCTCAAAGCCCACCTCCACAGTGACCCACTTTCTCCAACAAGGCCACACCTACTCCAATGAAGCCACACCTCCTAATAGTGCCACTCCCTTTGGCCAGGCTATTTTATTTCAAACCACCACAGTCCTGATGGCCTCATTCTAGTTTTCCTTTAAAATAAAAAAGGACTTATTGTCCTACTTTGAAAATAATGTATTTGTCTCAGTTACTTTTCTATTGTTATCATAAAGCACCATGACCAAGACAAATTAAAAAAGAATTTAGATGAACTTATGTTTCTAAAGTATTAGGGGTCCATGGTGGCAGAGTGAAGGTATTATGGCATATGGCTAGAGCAGCAGATACGAGTTCAAATCTACATCCATGAGCAGGAGGCAGAAAACACACACAAGGGATATTGAGAAGATTTTGAAACCTCAAGACCTGCCTCAATGACACATCTCAAAAAATGTCACACCTCCTAATAATTTCCAAACAGCTACCAACTAGAGACCAAGTATTTCAATATATAAAACCCTGGGAGCCATTTTCATTCAAATTACCACAATGTACAAAACTATGAATCAAATCACATCATTGGATAATACATATCTTCCTTTAACTATTTTAGTATGCTCTAAAGTGTATCAAAATTTTTCAGTACTGTGCTGATTATTTTTGTGTTAACTTCACACAAATTGTGTTATTGAGGAAGAAGAAAGCTCAAATGAGTAAAAAGTTCCCTCTCCAGATTAGACTGTGAGGTATTTCTTGATTGATGATTGATGTGGGAGGGCCCAACTCGCTGTGAGCAGTGGCACCCCTAGGATGATGGTATTGGGTGCTATAAGAAAACAGGATGAGTAAACCATGAAAGAAATACAGTAAGCAGAACTCCTCTATGGTTTCTCTAGTTTCTGCATCCAGGGTTCTGCTTCACTCAATGATGTGCTTATCAACTATAAGGTAATAGAAACCATTTCCTCCATGAGTTGCTTTTGGTCAAAACAGCAATAGAAATCATAAGACAGAAATTGATATCACTTTTGTGGGATATTTCAGTGACAGATATGATCATGTTTTTGGAAGAATTATGGAAAGATTTTTGAACTTTGGGCTAGAAAATGCATTGAGTGATCAGAGCTTAATAGACTGGTATGGGAACTTGGAAGATAATGCTGAGAGCTGTACAGTTGATAGAGGTCTATATTATGAAGTTTCAGAGGGAAGTTTTGAGAGACCCTTAAATACTCTACTGAGATTATCCTATATTTGAATTTATGACTCTCTGCTTCTTCAAGTCAACTGGAACTGAAGAATCAACAAGATACCAGAACAACTAAAGTGAAATCTTTGTATTGCTGGGACAATTTATACTGTTTAGTAGGGACTAAAGAATCAACTATGATTAAGAAGAAACCAGCATCATTGAGAAAAAATTTTTCTGGGAAGTGTTTCCTTGGGGTCAGCATACTGGAGCTGTGGTCTAGATGGGGCCAAGGCTGAAACTTTTGAAGTCAGTTGAATGTGATAATGTTTAAGAATTTCCAAAGTGGTATCAGTTTTGAGGCCATGAGAGAGTCATGAAGAGCTGCTGAGACTTGGCATTGTGAGAAGCTAGGAAAGGCCATTGGTGAATGTATCACCACCTTTGTTGCAATACAAGCCCCAGGATTGAAGGAATCATAAAAAATTTTTGAGGCTTGGTGCTACATGGCAGGGAATGAGTTACTGAAGAGAGTCTAGTGGAGGCTATTAGATAAGGTACAGCCCAGTTGCAGGGAGACCCCGGCATTTTGGAGATGCTAGTAACATGGAACAACCCCAAGGACAGCAGTAACTGGGATGGAACTGGTCTGAACCTGAGACATGTGTGTGTTGCCAACAAAAGAGCCAGAGATGTAAGCCCTTGGAGCCCAGAAGATCCTGAGTGAAGAATGCTGAAAGGAATACTATTCAAGATAGGGTATAAAGCTGAAGTAACTAAATATGGTACTGGCACAAAAACAAACATGTAAACAAATGGAATCAAACACAAGATCCAAACATGAGAACTCATAACTTATATCATTTGATACTTGACAGAGAGGAAAAATACCTGTACTAGAGAAAAGACAGCATCTTCAACAAATGATTCTGGGAAAACCAGATGCCCACATACAGAAGCATTAAATTAGACCAATATCTATCACCCTGCACAAACATTAGATCCAAACAGATCAAAGCCCTCAATTTGAATCCGGAACCACTAAAACTACTAGCAAAAAACTTTGGGAGTACCTTAATATGTGTGTGTATGTGTGTGTGTGTGTGTGTGTGTGTGTGTGTGTGTGTGTGTGTGTGTGTGTGTGTAAAGGACTATCACAACAGGACTCCATTTGCAAAGAAATTAAGGACAACAACAGAGAAACCGGACCTCATCATATAGCTAAAAATTTCTGTACCAATAATGAAACAAAATACTTGTGGAAGGTTAAAAGAAAATGGAACCCAAAAGGGGTGGCACTATTAGGAGCTGCTGCTTTGTTTGAGGAAGTGTGTCACTGTAGGGTAGGGTTGGCTTTGAGGTGTCTTATGCTCAAGCTACACCCAGTGACACAGATCTCTTCCTGTTGCCTGCAAGCCAAGATGTGGGAAACATGGCTACTTGTCCAGCACCATGTGTGCCTACATGACACAATGTCACACCATGATGGTAATGGACTAAACTTCTGAAAATGCAAGCTACCACAATTTTTTCCTTTATAAGAGTTGCTATGGTCATAGTGTTTCTTCATAGCAGTAGAAATCTTAAGACAGCCGGTGTATTCCCTCTGAGTCCCAAAACAGTATAGATTATGAACAGTCCTTCACTTTTTTTCCTCAGTAGTCAATTTGCTGAGGATACCATACACTTAGGCCACAGGACACAGATGATTTGATCAGTATCTGACCTGAAAGCCTCTTTCCTACAATCTAGCTTCGATGGTCCCATGAAATATTATGAAATCCTCCAAGGGAGGAAGAAATTAAACAGTTCTACCTAAATGTAACACAATTACCAGCATGACAACATATGCATAAAGGTCACATGTTGACAACAGCCAACATTTGTCTACTTGGATTTAAGGCCCATTCAATAGGAAAGAAGCCATGCCTTATACTGGAATTTAGCCATCTTCTTGGGGCCAATGAGGTCATGAGCCTTAGAAAAGAATCTACTACTACCACTTTGGTAGATCGGAATGATTTCTTACTGAATTCTAAATCTTACCCTTGTACTCACAGATAAATATAGCTACCACCCCCTCATTGAAGAAACTTCTCAGGAAAGCAAGTGGAGACCATCAGAGAAAAACACTACTGAACACATTGCAGAGAACAACATCTCTTGGGAAGCCAAACCCCAAGCGACATATTTACACTTTGGTTCCTACACCTATGGTTCAGGGACCATTACAGAAAAACAGACAGAAATATTTTAATAACCAAAATGTAAGAAGTCTGCTATGAAGCAGTCTCTCCTAGAAATTTTTTCATAAACAAGAATAGACAATGGCAATGGACATGTTAACATGGACAAGAAAAAAGTCAAATGGGGTCCCACCACTACACAAAGAACTACAAGCAATTATTGATTCCTGGGAAAATGAGAATTAGCTTCTCTCAGGGATGAGTCCCCTTATTGGTTGTTCAATACAGAGTGTTCAGTCTTGAAGCCATATATTCTCCACAACAAAATGGACTCAGCAGGTCATATATATGTAACAATAATAACCAAAGAAAAGGAGATTATCAATCTGAGAAGATCAGAGGGGTTTGAGGGAGAGTGCCTGGGAGGGTCTGTGGAATCAAAAGGAGTGGGGTAAGTGATATAATTTTTATTTCAATTAAAACATTTGTAATAATAAAGTAGAAACATGGTTCATCTAATCATTGTTTTCCACTGATAGATAACACTTTAGCTAAAACTAAAAAATATTGAATCTATTATATCTCATCCTTCAGTTTCACTAGTGGTAATGATCAGTCAGATTCACCTAGCTAGACTTGGGCACAAAACCAGCAGAATCTGGCTGGGTGAAGAAAAGAATATGCATAGTCCAAATAGTATACAAAGAAACAAATGAAGCTGAAATAAAAGTTACAACTGAGAACACAACAATACCATTAAAACAAACAACACAATGACTGTAATCAACACATATCTTTCAATAATAGCTTTAAATATTAATGTTTTTATTCTTCTTTCAAAAATCATTAGCTAGATAAATGAACCAAGAAACAGAATCTATTTATATGTTGTCACATATCTTACCTAGCTTTAAAAATAGGTACAAAATTAAAATGAAAGGATGAACAAACGTGCTGAATTCAATAGAACCAAAAAGCAAACAGGCAAACAGGCATTGCTATCGTAATATCTGTAAGAATAGACTTCAAACTAAAGCTGAACTGAAGAGATAAAAAAGTATAATTCATTCTAATCAAGGGAATAATTAACAAAGAAGGCATTACTGCTATAAACACACATGCACAAAACTCTGCTGCTTTCAATTTCACATACACACACACACACACACACACACACACACACACACACACACACACACAAACCCCAACATCTGAAGTTTAAAGACATAGATTAGCACCATCCCATTACAAGGAAATTATTTCAATCTCCCACAGACAGTGTTCATATTCAGGCATCTGTACTGGCCTGTCCTTTGGGTTCTGAAAGGATATGCCCTCAGCTACAGCCACTGAGAGCACCACCTGTGCACATTCACTATCCTTGCTTACCTCCCCCCCTCTCTTTCACTCTCTCCCTGTTTCCTCTTTCCTCTCTCCTCTCTCCTGCTGCTTCTTTTAGAGACTGGTCTCCCCTTTCCCTTCCCCATATTTGTGATCCCTTTACCTAATTAAAAAAAAAAAAAAACCTCTGCTTGAACCCTGTCACATGGCATCTTTCTCTCTCAAGACGCTTCTCTTAAATTACAACAGACATGCCACACAGACCTCTCACAAATAAGCAGAGAAACATTAGAATTAAATGACATTATACGTCAAATTTACTCAACATAGCTATAGCTTATTCTACCCAAACACCAAAGAACACACATTCTACTCAACATCCCATGGAAACCTCTCTAAAATAAGAACATCTTATGACACAAAATAAAATTTCACAAATTCATAAAGACTGAAATAACTCTATGTATCCTATCTGACCATAACACAATAAAATATAAAATCAACAGCAAACAAATTTCTAGATGTACACAAACTCAGGAAAATTAAACAACTCACTGCTGAATGATGAGTGTGCCAAAGAAGAAATCAAGACAGAATTTCCTGGAACTAAATAAAAATCAAAACACAACAAAACCTTTGGGACACACAAATGCCAGGGGAAATTTACAAGTCTAATAGTGTACATAGTAAGTCAGAAATAACACAAATAAGTGACGTAATGATGCAAATCAAAAATTTGGAGCAAAACTAAAATAACCCAAACATAGTTGATGGCAAAAAATAATAAAAATAAGAGCATAAATTAGTTAAATAGAACCAAAGAGCAGGTAAATGCATGTAAGAGCTGAATCTCTGAGTATATAACCAAGATCAACACACCCTTAGCTCAACAAGCTGGAAGAACGAAATAAAAGATACAAGTTAACAGAATCAGTAATGAGAAAGGAAACATTATAACAGACACCAAAGAAATTCAGAATATTATAATGAAATGCTTAAAAACGTGTAGCCCATTAAGTTGGAAACTCTAAATGAACAAATTTCTAGATCCAGCCAACATCAAAATTAAATCATGAAAAGATCAACAACCAAAGAAGACCCATAACAAATGTAGAGATTGAAACAAAAATAAAACCCTCCAACTAAAAAATTCGATTCATATGGACTCACAGCAGAATTCTTACAAAGATCTGCAGACAATCCCTTTTAAACATGAAGGGAGGGAGGGAGGTAGGAAGGAAGGAAGGGAATGGGGGAAGAAAAAGAGACAGAAGAACTCACAAACTCTTTTTATGAAGTCAATATCTTTTAAATATCAAATCCATGTAACAACACACAAAAAATAAAACTAAATGCTAGTACCCATCACGAGCATAGTTTTAAAATGCTCAATGAAACATTCACATATATAACAAAAATTAGCCATTGTGACCAAGTTAGCTTTATTCCTGAGGTGTGGCCATTGCTAAACATACATAAGCCAATAGATGTAATAAATCACATAAATGGATTGTAAGATAAAAAATCACAATCATCTCAATAAATGCAGAAGAAGAAAAAAATACTTGACAAAAATCTAATATGTCTTCATTATAAAAGTCCTAGGAAGAGTAGGACTGGGAGAAACATACCTCAACATAATAAACCCAACGTATTACAGATTCATAGCCAGCATCATCCTAAATGGAGAAAAATTTGAAGCAATCCCACTGAAATCAGGAATGATTTCAGGCTGTCCACTATCCCCACTCCTTTTCTGTACTGAACTCAATGTACTAGATGGAGCAATAAAACAAGAAAAGGAAATTAATGGAGTACAGACAGGAAAAGAAGTCAAAATGTCTCTGTGTGTAGATGACATGATATTAAACATTAGAGAATTCAAAAATTCTACCAGAAAACAGCTATAAAATATGAACAATTTCAACAATGTGGATGAATACAGAATCAACTTGCAGAAATTAATATCTTTCCTATAGACTTCCAAGAAACATACAGTGATTATTAGTACTCACATTCACAATAGCTTCAAAGGAAATAAAATCTTCAGGAATAAACCTAAACAAGGAGGTGAAAGACGTATACAATAAAAAATTTAAATATCTGGAGAAAAAGATTGAAAAAGACCTAGAAAATAAAAAGACTTCCCATGTTCATTCATTGGTAGAATTAGTATTACAAGAAACAACAAAAAAGACCATTCTAGCAAAAGTTATTCACAGATTCAGTGCAATCCCAAACAAAATCCCCATCTCGTTTTTCACAGAAATAGAAAAATCTATTCTAAGGTGCTACAGAATCTTAGAAGACATCTGATATCTGAAGTAATCCTAAGAAAAATGAGCAATGTTAGGATTATCATTCCAGATCTCAAGCTATACAATAGGGCCATAATAATAAAAACAAGATAGTACTGGCACAAAATAGACACATATTTAAACCAGTAGAACAAAATCAAAGACTTGAATGCATGTAACTATAGGATCTAATATTCCACAAAGATGACTTTCAAATATAGTGATAGAAAAACCAAATATTAACATGTGGAAGACCAAACATATATTTGTATATATCACCTTGAATTTTGCATAAAAACTAACTCCAAGTGGATCAAAGACCTAAATGTGAATCATGAAACATCAAAACTGTTAGAAGATATAGTTAGGTAATACTATACTGCATATAGGTGTAAGAAAGACTTGAGTAGGTCCCCATTTCCGTAGAAATTGAGGTCAACAATTGACAAGTAGGATTTTATAAAATTAAAGTGTTTGTACTGCCAAAGAAATAATCAATTGAATGAAGAGAAAGCTAAAAGAGTGGGAGAGAATTTTGACCAGATATAAATCTGACAGACTTAATATTTCTAGATATTAAATAGCTCAATAAATAAATGAACTCTAAAGAGTTCTCAAAAGAAGAAAAATGGCTAATAAATATCTCAAAAATGTTCATCATACCTAGCAATTAGGGAAATTCAAATCACTCCAACTTTGAGATTTCATCTTAACCCAGTCAGAATGGCAATAATTTGAAAAAGAAAAATAGGGGAGGACGTGAGAAAAAGGGAACGCTTCTTCATTGTTTATGAGTCTGACAACTGGTCCAACCACTGTGTTGAGAATCTTCAAAAAGCTAAAAACAAATATAAAATATTATATTATAATACTACTCCTTGGTATATGGTCAAAGGACATCCGATCTATAGAAACTTGCTTAGCCATGTTCACTGGTGCTCTATTCATTCACAATAGCTAGGAAACAGAAACCATCTAAACATCTTCCCAATGAAAATGGATAATTAAATGTGGAGTGTATACACTCTAGGATACTATTAAGCTGTGAAAAAAATAAATCATGAATTTTGCAGGTAAATTATTGGAACTAGAAAAGATCATATTCACAGAGGAGGTAGCATGGACCCAAAAAGTTAAGTATCTCATGTTCACTCTCATCTGTGGTTTTTCAGCTCCAAAATTTCAGGTGTGAGTATAAAACTTGAAATAAGTACAGAAAACAAGAAATTAAAAAGTATTCATGATGGAGGGAGGAATAGACTTAGAAGTTGCAGGTTATACATGATTTGAAGGGAGAAATGGAGAAGGGAGTGAGAGACTATTAATAGGGAGAGGACAAGAAGATATAGGATGAAAAAAGGAAGAAGGATGGTAAAGATATATGAAAGTCATAAGAAAACACATTATCTGTTTACCTGAAATTTCATATAATACATATAAGTCTGTACATATGTGTACAGATTTATATACATGTATATGTATATATATATGCAGTTTAAAGAAAATATCCAACTTGGCTAATAAGTTTCCCTCACGAGCAATAGGCTATCTAACAAAACCCCCAACAGTATTCCTGAATGCCCCCTTCTGAGTTCCTAATCAGTGCTGTTCAAGAAACTTCCCAAACATTATAGTCTTTTGTTGTTGTTCTTGGTTGTCTGCTAGAGGTTGAGGGTAAGTTCCTCTTGCTGAAGAATCAATATACTTTGGACCCAGGGCCCAGAGGCTAACAGGTGATTGTGACCTGAAAGCCTCCTCCCTCGGGACTAGGTCTGCTAGAGGTTAAAGGTAAGTTCCTATTGCTGAAGAAACAATATACTTTGGACACAGGGCCCAGAGGCTAACAGGTGGGTGTGACCTGAAAGCCTCCTCCCTCGGGACTAGCTTTCATGGTACCAGAAGATATCATGCAAACTTCCAAGGGAGAAAAGCAACCAATAGTCCTACCCAGCTGTAACTCCTATGAACCACAGCATTGCCCAGCATGGCACAATAACCCTAAGGGTGTAATTGTGGCATGCACATTTTGGTGGTAAGCTTTTCCTCAAAATTCATCTAGCTGGGATGAGGTAGTGCTAATGGTAATTATGCAACAGCTCCCTCCTCCCCCATAACATCCTAGAAGTGATGGGATTGAAAAGTAGAGTGGGGCAGAGTTAATTTATTTGCACCTACCCACTGAACATGTATCTAAGGGGACCCACAGTAGCCACAGTAGGCTGGAACTCAGGTAGGCAACCTTTGTCCTGATCACCTGATAAATGAATAATAAAAATGTGATACATTCACACAATATCACACAATATTATATTCAGCTGTTGAGAAAAAAATAAAATATGCAGTTAAATTGATAGAGCTAGAAAGAGTCATCCTGAGTATAATAACCCAGACCCCACAAGACAAATACTGCTTTTTTTTCTTATGTATGGATGTTAGCCATTAAGCTTTAGGTATGTGTTTCATTTAAAATAACCATGAAGCTCAGGTTGCAAGTAAGGAACAAAGCAGGAAGAGGGGGATAGTCCAAGTAAGGTAGAATAGAATACAGTGTTATAAAGAGATAAAGAGGAAACTACAATAGGAGAATTGAATGGGCAAGAGGATGGGAGGGCAAGGTTAAGAAGGTTATATGACGAAGAACAACTAACAGTAAAGGGCTTTGGAAAACTTAGTACTATAGAAGCTTCCTAAAATACATAGATATATGAAAGGAATTTAAATGGACTCGCCATACTATTGTGGAGAAAATGACCCAAATAGACATATTATGCCACCAAGTAATACCTCCAGGATGAAGAGTGAGTTACATCTTGTTGAGTTCGTGGGCCAAAGTGGTCCCACAGAGCTCCTAAAGCATCACAGGCTAATGCTAAGGCTATTGCTGAGAAAAGCATTCAGTTATGTCATTGAACATGGAAAAAGCTAGTGCCCAACTACACGCTTCACCCTTACTGACTAGCATTCATGGCACTGAAAGACACTTGACATGCTACTGGAAAAGAAAAGTAATCAGCAATACCACCTAGCTACAAATTCTGAGACCTGCAATGGTGACTTTCTTATAAATCATTCTGGCACAGTAGCAGTCCAAATGTTATGAAGTAACCAACCACCTTTCGATTGGATTTCAGGCCCACTCCAAGAGATGGAACCTGTGCTTGATACTGCTAGTGTCAAAGAAACTGAGACTAGATAAGTCATGGGACCTAGGGGAAAACCCAGTATTATTACTGTGCTGGAGGAGCACAGCAATGTACCCATAGACACGTATATTGCTTAACTGTCATCAGAGAAGCTTTTTCTTGCAAAAGATGGTAATTAGCACACAGTCTCACAATTAAACAATGCGCATAAAGAGAGCACTAAGTCCTAAATTAGATGTCTTTATTAAACTCTACCCTCAAGGCTCAGGAACCTATGTGGAAGGGAGGTGGAAAGTTAGTAAAGGTCAGAGCTTGTGGATGACTTCAAGGAAATTGTGTTTTCCAGACACAACAGTAATGATGCACATAGGAATTCACAACTATGACAGACTATGACAGTATACACAAGACATGCTTTGTCTCAGAACTGAAAAAATTTCAACACTTAGAAGGGGAGGTGGACACTAAATCCCCCCCTAAACAAAAAGCTATTTACAATTGTTATCTGCTGGGAAAGGAAAAACCAGTTTTCTCCAATGAAGTGTCAGTGAGTATATAAACCATATTTCCATGCTTGACAACATAAAATTCACTGCCTAGTTTTTGTGTGTATGTGTTTTTTTCTTACTGATTTCTGTTTAGTTATTTTGATTGAGAGAGCATAATGTTAGGTAGGGAGTTGGAGAGGATCTGAGAGGGACTAAAAGCGGGTGAAATCATCATCAAAACATAGTGTATGAAAAAATTAATGGAACCCCCACTCCAACTCTTAGATTGGAGAAAATTTCTTAGGTAGGAGAAAAACGTAAAGAAAAGCTCAATCAGTCAGTCCATATGTGAAAAGGGAGAGTTGTAATCTTTACTCTTTTGCTTTAGACCATTTAGAATAAATGGTGAGCCACTGGAGGAATATTAAAAAGGAACTGTGTTAACTGAAGTTCCCAGAAAAGAAAACCACACAATCATTGAACGTTGTACATGGATGATTAACTAAGATGAGTATCGTGGAGGTGTTCAGCTGTTGCAGTTCCAGAGACACATTATCTTGAACTATCTTAACCCTCCGGCCAACGTGGCCATTCATTGTTCATCTCTGTTTGTGACCTGCCATTCTTCCGGCTGTTAGGTAAGTTCTCTTGGAATGTGTGCACAGATCCTCATCTTTCACTGACCCAAAGGCTGGGAATGCCATCAGATAGTATCTGCAGAGGTTTCTCCGGTTTGTTGTAACAGGCTTGTCCAAGGCTCCCACCAATGTATTTTTAAAGTTTCTTGATTTATAGCTCTCTTTGTTTTGTTGCCATAAAAATTTCATGAGGTCAGTGGAGTAAAAGGCTTAGCTTACAAAGGCACTTCTGGCGTGCGTAAGCCTGTGGACCTAGGTTGAATCCACAGAATTCAAGCAAACGTGGAAGAAGAGAAGTCACTACACAATGGTATCTTCTGATTTCCGCCTGTGCACATGGCATGGGCTCCATCTCAGCCGCTCCCAACACACACACACACACACACACACACACACACACACACACACACACACCACACAGACAGAGAATAATAATGAATAGACAACAACAACAAAAATCTTCATGAAACTGTTACCACATTGGAACATAGAATTTGGGATAACTTAAATTTGTAGTCTTGGTCACTCATATTTGACTCTACAATAAACTATCTTTTATTTATTTTGAGATGAAAGCTGTATTTTTTATGTTCACATATGGAACCATTAAAAATTGTGTTACCAACCAGGCATGATGGCACACACCTTGAATCCCAGAACTGGGGTGGCAGACACAAGAGGTTCTCTGAGTTTGAGGTCAGCTTGGTATGTAGAGTGAGTTCCAGGACAGCCAGGGCCATACAGAGAAACCTTGTCTGGAAAGGCAAAAATCAAAACAAAACAACGACAACAAAAATCTCGTTTCCAGAGTACCTAATAACTTCAAAAATACTCATGATATAAATGGCAAAGTAAGCTACAAAAGTATAGTATATACTCTCAATTGTGTAAGATCATAGAACATATATATTAATAAAAGATAATCAGCTTAATAAATGTTTGGTGTTTGCCTACTTTGTGCGATTAAAGTTAGTTTTAATTTTTTTTTATGTATTTCACTGAGTTTTAGAAAAATCAAATTCCAGAATATTTCTTTTACATTTAGAAAAAACATTTAAAAATCATTACAACAAATGATCAGGTAGAAAAATATAACGGAGAGTTTAAGTCAACATGGTGGACTGTGCAAGCCCTTTTCCGACTCCCGTTTCAAAACCCTTAAAAATGAATGAAACTGTAGATTTGTATATGCAATTTATCCCCCCCCACCACCACCACCACGTATTTCTTTCTTTCTCTTTTTCTCTTTTCTTTTTCTGCTCGTGAGGAATTCCTGGAAGATAGAAAGCAGATGGAGCCTCAGTGAAGTATGCAGTTGGGCAGCAGACAGCCTGCAGGGGAGGGGGGAGCTGTACTGTCTGGCTCTGGTGGGAGTGAACTGGGGGGAGGGGGGGCCAGAGTGAAGGAGAGTGCTTGTGTCAGTGTGGCTGCCCCAGGAGCGGAAGGCAGGACGGAAGCGGGAGGGGTGGAGGAAAGGAGAGGGCGGGCTCAGAGGAGGAGGATTCCCTAAGCAACAAAAATCCCAGTTCCGTAGATTGGCCAAGCTGACAAGCACTGCCAAGACCAGGCCGCGCAAACTGCTGGGAGACGTGCCACTGCCTGCACTTTCGTTGCCGCAACCATCCCTGTCATCTCTTGTCCACGATAACTGTCGTCTTCTTCTCTGCTGCCGTTCTGCAGCCACAGCAGCATTGACAACAACAGCTAAGTGGCCGCTTCTGGCTGGGACTTGGGCTGGGGAGTCAGGGAAGGCGCCAGGGGCGGACAGAACCCGGGAGCCCGCCATCTCTCTCTAGCCATCACTGCTGCAATCACCCCTCCCTGAAGGAGGAGAAAGCACTAGTGAGTGGCACTCTCTGTCTCAGTATCCAGTCGGTCAGCTCGTTTCTGACAAAATCTGAAGAAGGGAGAACGGACCAGTCTCTCAGATCGAGAAAACTATCTCCCATTGGGCAGTGTCGCCTATTTGTCAGCGTGTTAAGCAAAGGTCAGCTTTGCTTAGGCCACCTAAGCCAGGAGCCATGTCTCCTCCGACTGTGCCTCCTACTGGGGTAGATGGTGTGTCCGCGTACCTGATGAAGAAGAGGCACACTCACAAGAAGCAGCGGCGTAAGCCCACTTTCCTCACTCATAGGAACATCGTGGGCTGCCGCATTCAACACGGCTGGAAAGAAGGCAATGAGCCAGTGGAGCAGTGGAAGGGGACTGTGCTCGAGCAGGTTTCCGTGAAGCCCACTCTGTATATAATTAAATATGACGGCAAAGACAGTGTGTACGGACTAGAACTGCACAGAGACAAGAGAGTTCTAGCGCTAGAAGTACTTCCTGAGAGAGTTCCTTCTCCTCGCATTGATTCTCGCCTGGCAGATTCCTTGGTTGGGAAAGCAGTGGGACATGTGTTCGAAGGCGAGCATGGTCAGAAAGATGAGTGGAAGGGCATGGTGCTGGCGCGAGCCCCCATAATGGATACGTGGTTTTACATCACCTACGAGAAGGATCCGGTCCTCTACATGTACACCTTGCTGGATGACTACAAAGATGGTGACCTGCGTATCATTCCAGATTCCAACTACTATTTCCCTACAGCAGAGCAGGAGCCTGGCGAGGTGCTCGACAGTCTTGTGGGCAAGCAGGTAGAACACGCCAAAGACGATGGATCCAAAAGAACTGGCATTTTTATCCATCAGGTGGTGGCCAAACCATCTGTCTACTTCATAAAGTTTGATGACGACATTCACATTTATGTCTATGGTTTGGTGAAAACTCCATAAGTTTACAGTGCTCGTTGAAAAACTTATGGAACTAATAGAGGTAAAATGTTTTATGTTCTCAAAAGTATGTGTTTTTAGAACAATTTTGAGGTCAAAAGTTCAGGACAGTGGGCAAGTCTTATTGTGCCTCCAAATCTTATATCGACTATCTCTCACTTTTCACCCACGTGTACATTAGTACTTTTGTTGTTTGTTTTGTAAGTGAAATTTTAATTGGTTGCTAAGAGAAAAGCTAAAAGTGTTTAGATCCACTGAGACAATTCAAAAGTAGATAAGCTGTGCAACATGTCTTCTGCTCCCACTTTTTCTTCTTCCAGATAATTAGTTTGAGAATCTGGCATTTGTCTTAGGATGTTTTCCCTGCTTTCGAAGGGAAAGTTCAATGTAGCTTCTTAAAAATTGACCAGTTGATGATACACTTTTTGATCAACAACACAGTCAATCTCTGACTTTCACTCTCAAGCTTCTTCTCACAACCTTGCACACAGTACGTACAGATGTGCCAAAAAGTCATTCTGTTATTTGTGGGTTTTTTTTTTACTCTGATTGCTGTTTTATTGTGCTTTTATTTCTATAGAAGTGTTATGTACGAATATATATGTACACACACAGACACACACACACATATAGTTTTAAGAAATATTGCAAGTTTGGCAATTAATGTTGTCTTTAATGTTTGAAAAGCAGACTAGTAAAAAGTTACATGGTTTTCCTGATTATCTTGTTTGGTGTTTATCTGACTTTATAAGATTTATTTTTCTACTTGAGATATTTCTCTTTTGTGATTTGCTAATTACTATCCTTTGTTCTTTTATCTATTCAATTGATATTTTCCATGTAAAGTTGTTGGAATGTCTACAATGAAAGTGCATTTAATCATTTGTATTTCATGTGTTAATGAATTTTGCATTGTGTTATTAATTTTGAATTTATTGATAAAACTGTTCACTTTACAATTTTTAAAACTTTAAGTAATTTTATAATTTTAAAATGTCTATGTCTTTTTTAAATTTTTTGGATTTCTATCTTTTCCAGACAGATATATCTAAACTAAGTCATACCAATATTCACTTTGTTTTTCTCATAATCTTTATTATATTTAATTTTTTATCTATCTGAAATTCATTTTTTTCATACAGAAATACATAGGGTTTAACTACAAATGTTTCACATACTCAACTGTAGAAATTACTTTTCAAAAATGATCAATATTTTTCAAATTTCTAAGTTAAAGTGAGTTTTAAACATAGTGGCTGACCATAAGTTTCAAAAACTGGAATAACAAATTCCCTTCCAGTAGTTTTTACTTTTTCTTTCTTATTATAATTTGTCCTCTACATTCATAAGTTCACAAGAAAACCCAATGCATTTTTGAAAAGGGTCTGATGCCTATTAGAATTGCATCAACTTTATGTATTCTTATATACAAGAATATTAATAGTTATATTAATCCTTAACATGCCAAAGTTTTGGTACATCATTGAAATATTTTTATTCTTTTTATTACATTCTTCATGTAGGTCATTCATATCTAATAGAATTTATTTTTGCAGTTGTCAAATTTTGAAATAAGTTGAGTATTTTTCTTCTTTATATGTAACTTTTTATTTTTATCAATAAAGGAAGTCTACAGATTTTATATTTTTATCTTTTATCCAATGAGTTTATTTAATTCTATAGGTTACATTGGATTCTAAATTAGAAACTTTTGGATTTTCTTGATATATACAATCATTTCATATGTATATAGAGATCATTTTTTTTCTTTTAATGCTTATACTTATTAGTAGAGCACTAGCTGGATTCTTCACAGCAGTGACATGGAATGATGATGGCAGACATGCCTGTGCTATTTTTAATTTTTATGAAAATAACTTTACTGTTTTGTGTTTGACTTTGCTGTTGATTGTTGGTAAGTTGTTACTCCTATGTTGAGAAATTTCTCCTGTTTCTGTTTTTACATAGCATTAGTATTAGAAATGTCTTCTGTATTTTAGCAATGTCTTTTCAATACCCATTATTAAAATTATGGGTTTTTTTTCATTTCATTTGTTGATGTATGATTTTTTTTAGAAAGTTAGGTATTTAGTATTAAACAAAACTTATGTTTCTGAAATAAACTTTACTTGATCATGGTAAAATGATCATTTATTATGTTGCTGGATTTTATTTACCAATACTGCATTTAGAAATGGATTTGCATTTCAAAGTGAAATTGCATTTTTTAGATTATTCTTTGTTTTTAGTTGTTGTTGGGTTTTGTTTTTTTGGTTTTTTGTTTGTTTGGTTTTTTTGATGGTTTTTTTGTTTTTGTTTTGTTTTTGTTTTTGTTTTTGTTTTTTTGGTTTTTGGTTTTTGGTCTTTTAAGCCAGGGTTTCTCTATTTAGCCCTAGCTGTCCTGGAACTTACTCTGTAGACCAGGTTGGCCTGGAGATCCCCTGCCTCTACCTCCCCAGTGCTGGGGTTGAGGCATGCACCACCACCCACCAGCTTTTTAGATTCTTCTTTATATTTTTAATCAAACTAACAGACAAAAGGTTGAGTCACTTTTTTCTTTCATATGCTGTCTCTATAAAGCTTTGTTATTAAAGTTCTACTAGCTTAACAAATGACTTGGAGAAATCGTTTAAATGGCATTAGAAATGTTCTTCAAAAGTTAGCTAGGACTAAGCTATAAAACATTCTAATCCTGGGAAAAAATTTGATTATGCATGAGTTTAATGAGTTTTCTAATATTTTCCCAGTGGCAAATGGCTTTTTCAGACTTTCTGTTAATACAGAATATATATTTTTCTGTCATTTACAGAATATATATTCTCTGTCAATTACATACAAAGTTGAAAGCTGTTTATATTATAAAACTTGCTGGTTGTATTTTCAGGTGCTTTATGTCCTTGTGTGTTTAATGTGAACTAGATTTGCCCAATTCAGAAAATGTAGTAAAATCATCAGCTATAATGATTATGTTATTATCTTTGTATTCTTTGTATTTACTAGAAAAATAAGAAAAATATAAGAAATTATGAAAGATGTGAAAAACATTTGTTTACCTCCACTTCAAATTAGCAAATATCAATACTTTGTCATGTTTGCTTTAAATGCAGATTTATATGGCAATTAATCAGTGTTAATGGCTAATAAATTTATTTTATTTTCAACTACCACATCACCTCTTCTGCAGAGGCAGACACTATCATGTATTTGGTGCTCATGTTTTATATATTCACTAAAAATAAATTATATAAAATAAAATTATAACCAATAATAGTGCTTTTGTGTATTCTAATGATGTCAACATGAATGGTTAACTTTAGTCCAATTGTTATTTATTCTGGTTTTGTTATAGGGAACCTTTTAAATGTTAATTGCTGTTTATATTTACTATTCCTAACACTAGGGTTAGCCTGACCATAGTCCCAGGCATTAACTAAAGAAACTAAAAATCTCATTTTCTAACAGAACTTACTTTATGCCACTCTTCTCAGATTTCTAGGCCAGACATAGACTTTACACATTTCTTTTAAGATCTTGGAGTATTTTATATCATAATAGCTAGAAAGAGGGTGACCCTAATTCTGACTGTCTCTTTAAGTTTGGGAAACTGCTGGTTTGGGAAAATGGTAGAGGCAAAATAAAAATCTTCCTGTCTTAGACAATAACAAATTGATCTATCTAGGTTCTAAGTCATGAACCATGAATTGAATTGTTCTACGACATTAGACCATAGACTAAATGTAAAGGCTGTTCCTTGCCCACAGGGCTTAAGGATAGATATGCTGCTGGACTCTAGGACTTATGTTATGATGTAGTTATTTGAGCATATACTAAGACCTATGATTCATAGCTGGGCTTGAGTCTAGTTTTAACTCTGGTTTAGCAGGGAGAATCCAACAGTGACTTATTCAGAAGAATATAGAACAAATAGGTCAATGTCAAATGTTGTGTTCAATTATGTCTGTATGCTATAACTTTTGTACTAGAACTAGCTTTTGGGCTAGAACCATTTCAAATTTTCCATAGTAAAATTTATCACACATAATTGATTGAGTCAGAAGAAGGTTCACTCTACTGGGAAGTGAATCCATCTTTCCAAATTTTTATTTTC
The DNA here is from genome assembly GCA_030556225.1 of Cricetiscus sungorus. Taxonomy (NCBI): domain Eukaryota; kingdom Metazoa; phylum Chordata; class Mammalia; order Rodentia; family Cricetidae; genus Cricetiscus; species Cricetiscus sungorus. Next base: position 6,902,246 of record JANBXA010000126.1, read on the forward strand.
TTTGAGATTCTCCTGTCTGAAAGAAACCCATTACTTCATCCACACATAGATTCATATCCTACATGCTTACAATGAGATACTGTAGTTCTTCCACTTTGAGAAACAGAGAGAGGCCTTTCAATGTTCTAACACTCTTACAGGAAAGGAAATGGGCAGAAACAAAGTCTTTGATTCCCTAGTACATAAAACTTACACCATGGTGAATACAGACAGAGTCTCATTCCTCCCAGCACATTTTCTGGAATTAGTATTGAAATGTACTGCTGTCATAGATGTCTTACATCAGGGTGTGATGAAATTTTGAAGGAAAAGCAAAATAATAGAAAGTAAAGATGGACAAGGTTGGGTCCTGGGTATGCTATTCTATATAGAGAATCACTTTGATTGGTGTCATTTGAGGGGGTATTTGAATGAAGTAAGGAAACAAATCATGTTGCTGATATATTCAGATCAAATATGTACAGTTAATTGTTTCTTCTTACAATTATGACCAGACTGGATGTGAGAAGAGACTTGTGGGAGGCTGTACAGATACAAAGGCCCCCCAAAACCCATAAATTCCCACATGATCAGATGTGGACTGCTTGGAGTCTGACTGACCTATTAACTTATGCGGTCTTATACAAATATTTAGGGAGTATAGCTTAGTGGTAGAATATTTATCTGCAAAAGTTTAGAGCCTAACTTCTAATGACTTGCAGTGTCTCCCCACAAATGACCAATCTTAGGAAGTACGAATGATGCTATAATATTTACTACTTAACACAATAGTGGTATTTCTATTGCCTTTTTTAGCTTAATGACTAAAAGTTTTTTATTTATTTATTTTTTGTGGTTTTTTTTGAGATAGGGTTTCTCTATATTGTTTTGAAACCTGTCCTGGAACTAGCTCTGTAGACCAGGCTGGCCTTAAACTCACAGAGATCTGCCTGTGATTAAAGGCATGTGCTGAGATTAAAGGCATATGCCATCAATACCTGCCTCAAAAGTTTTTATTTTTACATCTTTAAATTATTACATTTTTTGCCTACATGTATGTTTGTGTATTTGTGTATCACTTGCATGCCTAGTACCAGATAGAGACCAGAAAAGGGTGTTAGATCCCCTAGAATTGAAGTTGTGAGTCATCATGTGAGTGCTGGGAATGGTACCCACTCCTCTGCAAGATCAGCCAACATTTTTAATGCTGAGCCATCTCTGCAGTTCTATTTATTTATTTTTATTATTTGAGAATTTCATATATTTATGAAGTATTTATTCAAATATCCCACACAGAGGCTCTGGGGGTTAAGATCAAGTAATTTTTCTTAGATGTTATGAAAGGATACCAATTACCTATTGGGAGGGGAGAATTCTATTACTGTATTTCTATTTTTTCTACACAGAGAATATCCTTCATAAAATTTTTATGTATGTTGTGGTCTCATCAATTCTTTTATCATTGCATTTTTGGTGTATCATTCTCAGGACATCTGGTGGCATAAATGGAGACCTGTCTGCAGCAGTAGCAGTTTGTCCAAGAGGAAATCCACACATACTGGGGATTCCCTTCCCCCATGTCTCCCCTGGCCTTTCTTCACTGTGAATCACTGTGGTTGCTAACCAATTGCCCATGGACAACTGAGAATGTCTGGTTGGAATGGGTCTCTACCAGTCCACCAGTGTGTGACTCTGGATTGTCATCATCTCCTAGTGTACAAACTAAGGACTTCCTTCCACCCTCTGTTTCTAACTAACTACTTTCTGTTTCTAACTGATGGATGCTAACCAAGACCATACCTTCCTGTAAGCTGCAGGCAAAAGAAAAATCATGGTTGCTTGCTATAGAGTCCCAGAGAAAGAGCTTATTTTTCTTCCTTTGCTGTATGGTTGGTGGCACCAGCTTGTCTGAGGTGAATGTGCACATACTGTGAGAACTACATCCTCCTTTTCCTATTTTTCCCCTTTCCTGTAAATACCACAGCATGTGAATGACAGTATGTCCATGTGTTCTCTCCCTGATAATATCTATGTTTTTATGCTTTCTTGCTGAGTCCTCCCTTCCCTCATAAGTTAGTTTTAGTTTGTAAAGTTCCCCTTTTCAGTGGCTCTGACTTGACTAACTGGACAGGTATATCTCCACAGTGAAATGTGGTTCTATCTCTATAGGTTGAGAAAGTCTTTTTCTTATGAAGGCCAAGATTAAAGCACTCTTGACAAGAAGCGGGGGTATGTCACCCTAAGAGACACAATTTGGTGTAATAGGTCTCATGTTCTCTCTCCCCTGTCTACTGGGAGACATTATCAAAACTAAATCAAAGTTTGATGTTCAGATTCTCAAAAAGAATAGTAATATGTATTTTCCTTTGTAACAAAACATGACGTTTGTACCTACTCCAATCAAGAAAGCTGGCTGCATCAAAGCTACACCCTGCATTAGAGTTTGGAAAATAATTTAGAAACATACTCAGAGATTCCTTACATATAACTTTTTATGACCAGATCACAGAACACTCATCCATGAAAAGGATGTCACACATACTGTAATAGATTAGCTCACCCCCTCTAAATTCAGTTTCAAATGACCATTTCTTTGAGTGCACACAAACAATTGTTCAACTCTGTCTTCTCTTATCAGCAGCCACCCTTCTACTTAACAGCTTGGTTCCATCTCCTCTTCTTTGGCCTCCTCTATTGCTGTCCTTATTTTTGACCTGCAGAAGTTTTTTGGATTATTACTATTCCTTACTCAGATATACTTTATCCTTCCACATTTACACTGGGCCTTCCTGTGGTGAATTTAGAAAACAATTGGATTCTATTCCCATTTCTTTATGAAAACACCAATTTCTTTCCTCAGGTGACCAATGAGATCATAGGACCATTATGAGTACATGGTCCCTTCTCTCATCCCAAATAATATGCAAATGAAAGCCACTTTAGTCAGAACCCATAAACCCATAAGCTTTCATTACAGAATTATTAGGGATCACTGTGGCCTTTGACAGAGCTACAACATCATTATTACCTGCTACTTGTATAAGAAGTCCTGTATCAGGTGTTTAGTATATTCCTGGTCAGGCTCAATTGTCATGCCAAAGACAGAGCTCTATTAGTCATATCAGACTGCTGATTTAAGAAACAATGAGGGAGTGAGCAATCAAACTCTATGATTAATTACTGGGGGAATTAATAAGGCCATTATCAATTCTGTTAAGTGTAACAAGTTATGGGAGATAACATTGAGAGCTCCCCAAAAAGTCTACTCTCTTTCAGTAAGGCTAGTTTAAACCATAGATCATTAGAGTACAAAGAACCAAGCCATCCTTGCCATACACTTTATAAGCCAAACATCCCCAGATATTACACAAAAAATTCAAAACTAGATGAGGCATCTCAGACTCCTTTCCTTGGTCTATGAGATGCAACTTTCTTTTTCCCTCTTTCTATTTACTTTTTTAAAAAATCTTCAACAACTATTTCCTGTCACTTTTAATTTTTGAATACATCAAAAGGGAATTTTCTTTAATTATTTCCTTTTATTTTCATTCAAACTACCACATGCCTATGCCCATGCTTATCTATGTTCATTGTTGCTCTACTCATAGCATCAAAAATTGGAAACAGCCTAGATGTCCATCAATAGATTAATAGATAATGAAAATGTGGCACCATTACACAATGAAATATTATTCAGGTGCTAAAATATGAAAATATGGAATTCTCAGGTAAAAGGATTAAGGTAAATAATCATCCTGAGTAAGGTAACACAGAACAAAATATATGAATACATATATATTCTCTTGTAAGTGGATGGTAACATTTAAGCCTTCGATAAGCATGTTACAATCTATATAACCATAGAGGTTGATATGAAATAAGGGACTAGGAGGATGAGAAAAAGAAGAAATAGACTATATACTTATGGAGAAATGGGGCATATCCTGGAGCAGGATGACTAAACAGGAATGTGGAGGAAGAGTGAGGCAAGGGAGGGAGTACAGGGAAGGACAACATCTCAGACTCGTGGGTTTGTGCCCCATGTTGGGCACCATGATGTTACAAGCAGTTTTCCTGCCAGCCTGTTCCTAGAGCCTCATCAACAACAAACACTAAAAACCATTTGAGGGGTCATATTGAAACCTACTACTATATAAGCTTCTTAAAATATATATACTTATAAAAGAAATCTAAGGTAGTCACCAAATAACATATGTGAGGAATGGGTTATATCTAATAGAGTCATTGGCTAAAGGGGCTCCATGGAAACCCCTCCAAATCTCAGGCAATTACCAAGGCTATTAGTTGCTCTCCACAAACTGATAAGGCCTTATTGCTGATGACAACACTAATATAGCTCATTGAACATGGAGAAGTCAAGCTAGTGTCAAACTCGAGCCTTTATCCCTACTGACTAGTGTTTATGTTATTGAAAGGTACTCTGTGCACTACCAGAGGAGAAAGGTAAACACCATCCCAGCTACAAACACTTTGATCTATCTATAACAGTGACCTGCCTAGATGATAGTCTGATGCAATAGTGGTACAAATGTTGTGGGAATAACCAATGGCTATCTTATTAGATTTAAGTCCATTCCATGAGATAGAACCTATACCTAACCCTGCTCAGGTGGCCAAGAACCCATGACTAGATAGGCCATGAACCTAGGGAAAAACCAAATACTATTATTTTGCTAAAGGAAAATAGCAATAAAATGACTCCTAATGACATTCTGCCATACCCATAGATAAGTGTCCTGCTCAGTAATCATCAAAGAAGGTTCTTCTTGCAGTAGATGAGAACTAATACAGAGACCCATGATTAGACAATGTGCAGAGATAAGACATTGGAACACTCATTCCTAAATGGAATGTCTTCATCAATCCCTCACCTCAGGGCTCTAGGAATAATGCAGACAGAAGGAAGAGAGATTGTAAGAGCCACAGAAAACGTATGACACAAAGAAAACAGTAGTTTCCAGACACAATAGGACTGATGCACATATGAACTTACACAGACTGGCAGCATTCACAGGGCCTGCACAGGTCTAAGCCAGGTAAGGTCCCAACAGTAACCCCAAAGTCATATCCATTTAATAACAATTGGCAAAGGAATAGTTTTCTCCAATGGAGTCTCACTGGATACACAAACCACACTTAAGGGCAAGCCCTATGTGCAGCAGTAGATGACTATCACAAAATACACTCAGTGGTATTTTTTGAGATATTCTGTTTCTTATTTTCTTTTTGTTTGGGCATTGTTTTACTTTACTATCCTTTTTTTCTAATTTTGCACTTTATATGGTTGTGTGTGTTTCTTGTGCTTTTTCTTTTAAAAAGTTCTGAATGTATTTTGGGGAAGATTTTTATTTCCCTGTTTAATTTCCTTTCTATTCATTGTGTGAGAGATGAGAAGGAGTTGGGGCAGGGGAAACTGGAATCAAAATATAATGTATATTTTCCATCAAAACTATAATGTAAATAAAAAATAAAATATAATGCAAAATGAAAATAGAGAACTATTACAACAGACATGAAAGAAATACAGCATATTGTAAGTATTAAAAACCTGTACCCCATTAAGTTGTAAAGTTGAAAAGAAATGGATGAGTTTGTTGAGCTCCTCAAAATACTGAAGTTAAACCAAAAAAGATAAACAATATAAACAAACCCATCTTTCTGATTTAAAAAATATCCAGATGGATTCACAAAAGAATTTTAACAGATTTTCAAAAAGAGTTATACTTAATACTTGATTATTTTTTAAAAATAGAGAAGTAGAAGGATCACTCCCAAGCTCATTTTATGAAGCAAGTGTTACTTTAATCCCTAAGCCAGGAAAAGTGAAACAAAACAAAACAATAAACAAGTATCCCCAATGAACATACATTTAAAATTCCTTAGTAAAATATAAGCAATCCTAATACAGGAAAATATCAACAAGATTATTCACCATAATCATTTATCTCATAAATTCAGGGTTAATTCAACATTTATAAGTCAAAAGTATAGTCAATTGCATTAATAGACTTAAAGACAAAAATTACATGATCACCCAAATAGATGTAGAAAAAGCCTTTGCTAAAATCTAACATATTTTCATGAAAGAAGTCCTACAAGGGTAAGACTGCTAGGAATGTAGCTCAAAATAATAAAGGTTACATATGCTAAGCCCACAGCCAACATCATCCTAAATGGGCCATTAAAATCAGGAATGAGACAGCACTGTCCAGCATCACCACTCCTTTTCAATATACTTCTGGAAGTACTACCTGGAGCAATAGGACAAGAGAAAGAAATGAAAATGATGCAAATTTTTAAAATAAGTCAAATTATCCCTACTTGCAGATGTTATTATATTAGACATTAGAGACTCAAAAAATTCCACCAGAAAAAAATTCTACAAACAATAAAAAATTCAGCAAAGTGGCAGGATACAAAATCAGATTACAAAAAAAAAAAAAAAAAACAGTAGGCTTTCTATATATTAAAACTAATCACACTGTGAAAGAGATTATGGACATATTCCAATTTACAATAGCATCAAAGTGGGGTCAAGACCACGCTGGAGAAATCCACAGAAACTGCTGACCCGAGCAAGTGGGAGCTTGCCGAATCTCAATTGACAGCTAGGAACCTGCATTAGACCAAACTAGGTCCCCTACAGCTAGGAACATGCATTAGACCAAACTAGGTCCCCTGAGTGTGAATGACAGTTGTGGGGTTTTGCGCAGTCTATGGGCCTCTGGCAGTGGAACCAGTATTTATCCCTAGTGCATGAATGGGCTGTGAGAGCCTATTCCCTATGGAAGGTTACTCTCTCAGCCTAGATACACAAGAGAGGACCTAGGTCTTGCCCCAAATGATGTGACAGATTTTGATGATCCTCCATGGGAGGCCTCACTCTCTCTGGGGAGTGGATAGGGGTGGGGTGGGAGTAAGGAGAGAGTTGTGGGAGGATAGCAAGGAGAAGGAACTGGGCTTGATATCTAAAATAAGATTGTTCAAATAAAAAACAATTCAATTCATAAAAGTAAATATCTTGGAATAAACTTAACCAAGGAAATAAAAGTATACAATTAAAACTTCAACTGAAGAGACTGAGGAGAGACATTAGCAAATGGAATGCATCTCATGTTCATGGATCAGTAGAATTAACATTGTAAAAATGGCCATGCAAGAAAAAGCAATTTATAGATTCAATACAATTCCAATCAAAATATTCACAGTGTTCTCCACAGAAATAAACCATCCTAAAAATCAGATGGAATTAACTAGAAAAGACTTCAGATAGCAAAAACAATCCTAAGGGGGAGGAGACAATACTAGAATAATTGACATTCCAGACCTCAAAATATATTATAAAGCTATTATAGGACTAAAAACAGTATTACTGACACAAAAAATAGGCATGTGGACCAATGGAGTATAACAGAATACCCAAACATGAGCTAGCTTTTTGGAGCATATTTCTTATGGTGGAATCCTCATTTATACTTGGTGCAGCAGAATGGAGCTTGGCCCTGCCTCAACTTAATATGCTATGCTTTGTTGACTCCCATGGGAGGACTGCCCCTTTCTGAGGAGTTTATGGAGGAGGTACAAATGAGGTGAGGAAGGGAATGAGAGGAGAGGAGAGAGGGAAAATTGTGGTTGGGTTGGTATGTACAATAACTTTTAAAATTTAAAAAATATGAAAACCTTTTTGTACACACAATGAAACAATACTCAATCAAGTGAAGAAGAATCCCACAAAATGAGAGAGAATCTTTGCAGCTACACATCTGAAAAAAGAATTAATATCCAGACTACACAAAATACTCAAGCCCAGTGCCCTGCTCAGAGAGTCCTGAGGACTGAGGACTGAGGTCTGCATGCAGGGAAACATGCCCTAGCAGACCAGATGATCTGGAGTCTACCAGCATCCTGAGCCAGCCTCCAACCAAGGCAGAAATCCCACCATCACCCACTGAAGTAGGTGAGCCATCTGACTTTGGGCCTGCTTGCACCCACCAAAAGAGAACCTTGGTCCCATACCCATGAGAAGAGGGAGAGACCCTACCAGCACACTCTGGAAGTAGAAATGGATACATGAAAGGATAGAATACAGTCAACAACAGAAAGATGATGATGATGCCACCAGAGTCTAGGGACTCCACACCAGCAAGACTTTAACATCCCAACACAGATGAAGCAGAAGAGAACGACCCTAAAAACAAATTTATGACAATGATAGAGACCCTCAAAGAGGTGATGAGAAAATCTCTTAAAGGAATGGAAGAAAAAAGTCAAGAAAAGGAGGAAAAGACAAACCAAAAATTACAAGAAACATTTCAAACAGTGTAAGGTTTGAAAGCTGAAATAGATAAAAACAAAAACAAACAAACAAAAACAAAAACCACACACACAGAGTCTGAGGGAATGCTAGAAATAGAAAAGTTAGGCAAACAATCAGGAACTACAGATGCAAGCATAACCAACCAAATACAAGATACGGAAGATAGAATATCAGATGTTGAAGATATAGGAGAAATAGATTCATCGACCAAAGAAAATCTTAAGTCCAGCAAATTCCTGACACAAAATATCCAGGAAATATGGGACACCATGAAAAGGCCAAACCTAATAATAATAGGTATAGAAGAATGTAAAGAAACCCAACTGAAAGGTACAGAAAATATATTCAACAAAATCATAGAAGAAAACTTACCCAATCTAAAGAAAGACATGCCAACAAAAGTACAAGAAGCTTACAAAACACCAAATAGAGTTGACCATAAAAGAAAGACCCTTGAAACATAATAATCTGAACACCAAACATAAAGAATATAGAAAGACTATTAAGGGCAGCCAAGGGAAAAGGCCAAGTAACATATAAAGGCAAACCTATCAGAATTACACCTGACTTCTCCATAGAAACTCTGAAGGCCAGAAGACCCTAGATAAATATTCTGCCAACACTAAGAGATCACAGATGCCAGCCCAGATTACTATACCCACCAAAGCTTTCAATCACTACTGATGGAGAAACCAAGATATTCCATGACAAAACCAGATTTAAACAATACACATCAACTATTCCAGCCCTACAAAAAGTTCTGGAATGAAAACTCCAACCCAAGGAAATTAACTAAACCCATAAAAACACAGACAATAGATATACCACTTTACAAACAGCCAAAAGAAAAATAGGGGTAAATCCAGACACAATACCACCACCAACAGTAAATCCAACACAAGCAATAATTAACAATTAATGGTCATTAATATCCCTCAATATGAATGGTCTCAACTCGCCTACCAAAACACACAGGCTAAAAAAATGGACACAAACACAGAATCCATTCAAACCTGATCATCTGAAACAAGATTTTAATTTGTGAAATGTGGAAACCACAAAAAAAGAGATACCATATAGAGAGAGCCATTATAGATTTAAGAAGAAATCTGGCACTAGGGAAATGCCCAGAGATCTACAAGGTTGAACCTAACTAACAATCTGAGCAATAGTGGAGAAGCCACCTTTAATGCCCTTCCACGATAATGATATTGAAGACTACCTTATATGCCATCCTAGAGCCTTCATCTAGTAGCTTATGGAAGCAGAAGCAAACACCCACAGCTAGACACTAGACAAACTCCTGGAATCCAGTTGCAGAGAGACAGGAGTGATGCGCAAAGGGGTCAAGACCAGGCTGGAGAAACCCACAGAATCAGCTGACCTAAACGAGGGGGAGCTCATGGACTCCAGTCTGATAGCTGGGAAGCCAGCATAGGACCAACCCAGACCCCCTGAAGTTGGGTGTTAGTTAGGAGGACTGGCCAGTCTATGGGGCCTCTGGTAGTAGATCAGTATTTATCCCTAGTGTACGAATGGAATTTGGGAGCCCATTCCACATTGATGGATACTCCCTCAGCCTAAACACAAGGGTGAAGACCTGGGCTCTGTCCCAAATGATATGACAGACTTTGAAGATCCCAGTGGAAGACCCCACCCTCCCTGGGGAGCAGAAAGAGGTTGGGATGAGGGTTGGTGGGGGTAAAAGGGGAGGATGGGAGGGTAAAGGAACTGGGATTGACATACAAAACAACCTTGTTTCAAATTTAAATTGAAAAAGAAAAAAAAAACCAAAAAGACTCAAAAAATTGTCAAGAAAACAAATAGCCCCCCCCAAAATGGGGTGCAGGTTTAACAAGAGGGCCCTCAATAGAGGAAGTAAAAATGTCTATGAAATGCCTAAAATAGTATTCATCATCCTTAGCAATTAGGGAAATGAAAATTAAAAACTGAGATTTCATCTCATCCCTGTCAAATTCTGAAGCAATGTGGAGGTTTGTTGCAGCAGGTTTTTCCTACCCGCCGGCCTCCCTGTCCTGCCGCCATGTGAGCCCCAAATAACACGCAGAGACTCTGTATTTGATACAATCCTATTGGCCAATTACCATTATTGTTTATGAGCCAGCTCTGTCTTAATTATTAACCCATTTCTACTTATCTAAGTATTTCCACATGGTTGTCTTATGGGGAGCCATGGCCAGCGTCTTCCTTCCTCCCTGGTCTACATCTTGACTCCTCCCAACTACTTCCTCTTTCCTCCTCCTGGTCTCCTAGCCCCACCTATCTTGTTTCCTATTGGCCACAGGCTTTATTAATTAACCAGTTTGAGAAACATATTTACAGAATAACATCTCCCATCATCTCCTCTTTTCTGTCTAAAATAAAAAGAAGGGTTTTAACCTTGACATAGCAAAATATATCATACAACAGTTATCAAATAAGAATTACAGTTAACAATATTTAATCCATTAATATTTTGTAAGACTTTAAGATATGTAACTTATCTTTAATCCTAACTAAGGAAAACTATAACCAAAACTATCTGTCTTCAACTCCTTCAAAGACCACAGAAGGATAATATATAAACTCTAGAAATGACAGAGACAACTCATTGCCTGGTCAGTCACCCGAAGTTCTTCTGTAATGTTCCATCTTCAGCCCATAGGCCATAGTGTGTCTCCAGACTCCTCAACAAAGCAGAAAACTTTAAACTGTCCACCTGTATTGGCAGTTTGTCAGTCACTTTTCTCTGTGAACTGCAGAATGTCTGGCTGCCTCTTCCATGAAGCAGGAATCCTGTAGCAATGTCCATCTTGCATCAGCAGTCACCTTTTTGTGGGTCCTGCATGTCCAGTTTCTACAGCATAAAGTCAAACAGTCCAAAAGAGCAGTTCCTTGCTCAAATGGCTAGTCTTGCCATATTAGAAGCAAACTCCATAATGTGTTTCATCGATGTCCATCTTTCTTTCTGTTGCACATGGTGTTACCAGGAGCAGTTGTGCCTCACTGTCAAGAAATGGTAACACAAAACAGGGAATATCACAGGGTTCCACCTGTAGACAACTACAGACAATGAATAACTAATGAGAGAGAGGGAATTAACTTCTCCCGGGGATAAGACACCTACCTAAGTGGTTATCTAATAGAAGATGGTCATCCTCATAGGCACACAAACAACAAAAAGTAGACCCAGCATGTTATATTTACATATTTTTGTATATTTATATATATTATATATTATATATATTTTTGTATATTTATATATATTATATATATTTTTGTATATTTATATATATTATATATATTTGTATATGCATATATAACAGAAAAGAAAAAGAGACATCAATTTGAGAGTGAAGAATAAGAAATGTGAAAGGAATTGGATGAAAGGGGCGTTGGAGGGGAGGAAATGAAACAAGGAAAGTGATATAATTATATTCTAATTGAAATGTATAAAGTAATAAATTCAAACTCAGACACATAGTGACAATAATGCACAGTGACATGTCAGAACCCTACAACCACTCAATACTGGAAAGCAGTTGTCTTTAAGATGTCTGTCTGTTGGCAGAATTTCTTATTTGCAGCATGAGGTATTTTTCCCCCATGCTTTCAGTTTTCCTATAATCAATCGTTCATAATCTTTACTGGAAATTTTTGCAGTGTTATTTTGTTTGCAATTGCATATAGGAATTGTTGTAGTCTGGAGAGTTGCCCTGTTACCATGTTTTACATATTTCCGTATCTTTTATGACTTGACATTGAGATATGTGGGCCTGGTGAATTCGTTGTATTCAGTATCTTTTCAGATGGCTTTTATACTATATGCTGCTATTACTAGGATATGTGCCTCAAGATGTTGTTCCAGTAAGCTACATGATATTTGGGTTCAGTTGGATATTGTAAAAATCTTCCTTTTGTTCCAGCGGCTTTAGCTTATGGGTTCTGCTGTAATAACTGTGTGGTAATTTATGTAACACCATCAAACTATCTATTAAAGGGTTATGTCTCTCTAACGATTTCTACAGCTTTACTCGACGCCCTTAATCTCTAGCAGTCAATACCTAATTTTGACACCAGAGGGCGCGCGAAGACCGAGTTTGCTGAAAGTGATTTTTGACTTTGGAAATGATTTTTGCTTTGGAAAGATGTCAGACCTAAATGATACTCAAACGGCTTGAGGAAGCTACCGTGATACTTTTTTGCAAAAGGATTGGTAGAGAAAATTTCTTGAAGCATGACTTATTTCAATGGAAGCATTCAAATTTTGCACTTCCTCTGAATCAAACAGAAAACTTAGACCAGTGTTTCTCAACGTCCTTAATTGCTGCGACCCTTTGACACAGTTCTTCCTACTCTTCCTACTCTTCTACAGTTCTTCCTGCTACTTCATAGTTGTAATTTTGCTGCTGTTACCAATCATAATGTAAATAGCTGTGTTTTCCGATGGTCTTAGGAGACCACTGTGAAAGGGTTGTTCAACCCTAAAGGAGTCTCAACCTACAGGTTGAGAACCCTGGGTCTGGATGCCAACAACTTGGATTTTTTGTTTATTTGTTTGTTTGTTTGTTTGTTTGTTTTTTAGCTAGCCTCTGATGCATTAACACTGGAACATTTCCAACACTTTAGGAAAGGGTATTCTTCTTACAGTAGAACTCACAAAGACGAAGATGACTGCTGCTGTGCTGCAATCCCACTACTTTAAGTTGGGAAAGTATAAAACTGGGGAGAATATTTTTCACACAGAAACTTTGGATAAGGATAGGAAACTGGTAACAGCCATTCCTATACATCGCTTGCTACTTATTTGTTGTCAAAGAAATGATCACTGATTCAATTTTAAGTTCTGAACGAGTGGGTATAATTTTGCCACAGAATAGTTACCATGTTTGGTGTGTGTGTGTGTGTGTGTGTGTGTGTGTGTGTGTGTGTGTGTGCATGCTGAATGAACACTCCCACTCCTCCACTTGGTGATGTAAATGTCCCTTCCACTTCATTTGTTCTTTGGCCCTTCGTTTATTTGTGGGTGTATTTAATTGCCATCTAGTTTTGAGTTGTACAAACTGTCTCCTAACATTGATTTCTAGCTTCATGTTGTGGTGGAAAGAATGAATACTACATATAATTTCAGTCTTCTTATATTTATTAATAATTCTTTTCTGAAAAATGCAGAATCTACCATGGTAATGTTGCATGTGTAGTTTGAAAGAATGTTCTGTGTATTCTTAAGGTCTATTGTGCATACAATGAGTCCTCTGACTTTTTCGTTTACAGTTTGTTTCTGCTATGAAAAGAGATAACTCAACCCTAATTTTATTGTCATCAAAAGCCTATTATATTCAATCTTCTTCTTCTTTTTTTTTTTTTTTACTATATGAGCCTTTAAAATTAAAGTATTATTCTTGTAGGCAGTAGACTGATAGATTTGGCATTTTAAATCTGGCAGCCACCCTATGTGTTTCGCTTGCAGAATGCAATCCTTTTACATTTAAAATAATTAATGAAGGTATTAATTATTGCCACTTTATTCTTTCCATTAATCCATACTTTTCTTCTCTTGTCATCAGTTTTTTATTTAAGTTATTCGTCATTGTAGACTTTGATTTTTACTTTTACATTTTTGTGGCTCTTAGATGTATTTATTCTTTATAGTTATCATGAAGGATAGATAATTCCTTTACAGTGATCATTGTCTACTTCCAAATAATCCCTTGGGAAACATGCTTAAAAGTCTACTCTTTAAACTGCTCCTCAAACATTTAATTATTGGTGTCAGAACTTCCATCTTTATGTTGATTAATTGTTGATTGTTTCTTTAGCCATGCAGAAGCTTTTTAGATTAATGAAGTAGCACTTGTTAACTGTTGGCCTTAATTCTTAGGCAAATAGAATCCTGTTCATAAAGTCCTTTCCTACATCTATATCATGTAGGGCACTGCCTATGATTTCTTCTTTCAGTGTTTCATGATTCACATTTGGATCTTTGATCTATTTGGAGTTAGCTTTTGTTCAGGGCATAAATTTGAGTATGATTTTATTTTTCTGCATATAGAAATCCAGTTTTCCCAGCACCATTTGTTAATGATGCTTTCTTTTCTCCAGCTTATTTTTTGGCATCTTTGTCAAATCTTAAATGGCTGAAGTTATATTTCCTGGTGATTGGATCTTTTATTTTGTTCCAGTGATGGGTTTTGTGCCGGTATCATATTGAAATGTATCTAGAAATCTGGAAAAATCATCCCTCCACCATTGCTCTTTTGTTCAAGATTGTTCTGTATATCTGGGGCCTTTTCAGTTCCAAATGAATTTTCTTTTGTTTTTGAGACAGGGTTTCACTGTGTAGTTTTGGCTGTCCTGGAACTCACTTTGTAGACCAGGCTGGCCTCAAGCTCACAGAGATCTGCCTGCCTAAGTGTGTGCCACCATCACCGGACTCCAAATAAATTTTAACACAGTTTTTTTGCTAGTTATATGAAGAATGAGATGAGAATTTTCATTGGGGTTGTATTGTATTTGTGATAGCATTTGGCATCAATGGTCATCTTGACAATATTAATTCTACCAGCCCGTGAGCAGAGCACAGGACGTCTCTCCATTTTCTGGTGTCTTTAAAGGTTTAAAATTTTCCATTGTAGAGGCCTTTTGCTTCCTTAGTTAGCTTTAATCCTATTTTATTTTCTTTGGAGCTATTGTGAATGTGAATTGTCCAGGATCTTTTATTCTGTCTGCTTGTTGTTGGTGTATAGAAAAGCTATTGATCTGTGAAAGTTCTTTCTTTATGCTGCTACATTTCTAAATTTGTTTTTCATTTCTCAAATTTTCTGGTAGGCACTTCTGCAAATACATGAGGACAAACTTTGTTTTTTTAAGTGGAAGTTACTACCCTCTCTTCTAATAGAATTAAGGCACATAAACACCTAAGACTGGGAGAAAAAGGTTTATATCCATTCCTTGAGAATTTTTTTTTCTAAGAAAGATAGATTTGGTTTAAGATACTCAAATGTATAGAAGTGGTCACCAAGCCAGGTGCATGTTATTCCTATCACATGAAGGGCTGATTCACAAATTTAAGTTGATCAGTGGTGAATAAATGAGAAAAAATGGAGCACTTTAAATGACTGGTACAGCAACAGATGGGTACGGGCACATAGGGCTTCCACTAGCCCTTGGATTACTATTTTCACCATACCCAAATAACAGAAAAATGGCAATCATTCCAAGACTTAACTGCTGTAAATACAATAATGCAGCTCATGGAGCCTTTGCAACCAGGATTCCCACATGGACAATCATTCTTTAAGGATGCTTCTTATTATGATAGATTTAAAAGATTGCTTCTTCTTTTGCTACTCTTTTAACCTCCCAGAATAAAGAAAATTTTGCTTTTTCTGTTCCCATACTTATAAATAACGGACCTGTACAGAGATATTAATGGAAATTTCTTCCTCAAAGAATGATGAATAACCCTACCATGTGTTATCAGTATATTACAGATGCCAGTGTGGCAAAAATACACTCAAGCTTGTATTATGTATTATATACATTATATTCTTTTTTATTTTTGGAAAATGAAACACCTACCATTCAAAGTTTTCCAGTGTGCTATTAACTGACTTTAAATGACTTGTCTTGAAATTACAACAGAAAAAATACAACAAATACAGCTTCAAACATCATCAGTAAAACCATTAAATGATTTCCAAAAACATTGTGTGATATTAACTGCATGCGACTATGTGAATATGTTTCCACAACTGAACTACAACCATTTAAGAATATCCTTAAGAGAGATTCTGACATAGACTCTGCATGTATTATTAATACTGCAGTTCATGCTGCATTGCGATTGATTAAGAAAGCTATTCATGCAGAGGCAGGCAGATCTCTGAGTTGGAGGCCAGTTTGGTCTACAGAGTGACTTCCAGGACAACCAGGGCTACACAGAGAAACCCTGTCTCGAGAAAAAAAAAGTTAAAAAACTTTTCAATATATTCCAGTGGCAGGACTTAATTATAACTTGCCTGTATACCTTTACATTTTGTTTGCTCTGTTACTTCCTACAAAACTTTTAGCCCAATTGATTGCTGCTGCCACCATTGTGGAATGGCTGCACTGACCCTTAAAACTATACAGATCCATGATCCCTATATTAATTCCCTTGATTATAGAAAGGGAGGGGGAAAGGATGATTCACTTAATGGACACGATCTAGATTTTATTGCCATCCCTCTTGATGCTTCTCAAGCCACTTCTCTATAGCTTTGATCTCTATTGGCAGACACAATTAGTACCCTTTTCAGAACAAATATTGTACCATTACCTCAGAGACAATATCCTATAATTTCCAAAATACACTTTGTTTATTGTTCCTACTCTCACTTCCCTATATCATATACCCCATACTGCCATAGTCTTTACTAGTGGTTCTTCTTCAAGAAAATCTATATGCTGAATGGAGGGTCTGAAAAAATAAACAGACAATACATTCCTCTATGCCAAATTCTAAATTGGTGACTATCTTTTTGTTTCTTAAATATTTCCCCAATAATGTTAACATTGTTTCAGATTTCCAATATGCAGCCTATGTAATCTCACCTTTGGAGAGTGCTTGAATTCAGGCAACATCCTTTGGAAAGCTAAATGTATTTTCCATAAAATTCAACAAGCTATTCACCATGACACATCTTCATTTTACATTATATACATTTGTTCTGTTGCTTGGTCACTTAACTTATGGTAACACAAGGGCATATTTTCTATATTCTTCTGTTTGTCATCAAGCTTAAAATTCACATGCTCTATTACTTCAAAATGCTCATTCCTTGAACCGATAGTTTCCATCTCTGACTCACACTCAAGCTACACATATTTCATGTTTTTGTCACACATGTATACATTTGACTCTTTTGCTTCCTTCAAGTGAGACCAATCCTTGTGGATAGAAAGAATTGCAAATGTATATTCTCATGTTAAACCATTTGGATGCCAAGCTTATGGTCATGTTTCCTTTGCTACGCATTATCACCTTATTTGGTCTACAGCAAAGTCTATTGAAGCATTAACTTTCCCATGTGCACTCATACTGTCTCACTGCATTCACTGTACTTGGAGTTCTGTACATCATCAAAACAGATAATAGTGCAGCTTTCCAAACATTCCACTCATTGTGGGGTATTACACACAAAATGGGCATTCCTTATAACCTATACCACAAGCTATTATTGAGCAAGCTGATGAACTATTGAAATGACAACTTCACAAACAAAATAAACCACAGTATCCACTCCTTCTACTCCTCCCAGTCCCTCTCCCCTACCTCCACTCTCACCCAGTAACATCTCCTCTGCCCACCCCCAAAAACCTCAGGCCTCCCAGAGATATCCACCAAACATAGCCTAACAAGATACAATAAAGTTGGGCACAAACCCTCATCTGATCCTTAACATGGCAACCCAGTAGGAGGAAAAGTGTCCCAAGGCAGAAAGAGTCAGAGATGCCCTCACTTACATCATTGGGAGTCCCACAAGAACACCAAGCTACACAACCATGAGCTATATGCATGGGACCTACTTCAGACCCATACAGGGTGCATGATTGTTGCTTGCCTTTCTTTGAGCCCCTGTGAGCCCTCCTTAGTTGGCTCTGTGAGTCTTGTTCTCCTGGTGTCCTCCACTCTCTGGCCCCTACAATCCTTCTTTCCCCTCTTCTGTGGGTTCTCCTGGCTCCACCTAGTGTTTGACTGTGGGTCTCTACATTTACTTCAGTCATTTTTTTCCTTTTTAGAAATTTAAATTAGAATCAAGCTTTTTATACATGTCAATCCTAGTTCCCCCTACCTCCCCTCCTCCTCTGCCTCCACCAACCCCTATCCCATCCCCTTTCTGCTTCCCAGGGAGGGTAAGGCCTTCCATGGGGGATCTTCAAAGTCTGCCATATCATTTGGAGCAGGGCCTAGGCCCTCCCCCATGTGTTTAGGCTGAAAAAGTATCCCTTTATGTGAAAGGGGCTCCCAAAGTCCTCTCGTATACTAGGGATAAATACTGCTCCACCACCAGAGGCCCCATAGACTGCCCAGTCCTCCTAACTGACACCGATGTTCAGGGGGCCTGGTTTGGTCCTATTATGCTTTCCCAGCTATCAGACTAGGGTCCATGAGCTCCCCCCTTTTCAGGTCAGCTGTTTCTGTGGGTTTTTCCAGCCTGGCCTTGACCCTTTGCTCATCACTTCTCCCTCTCTGCAACTGGATTCCAGGATTTCAGCTCAGCGTTCAGCTGTGGGTGTCTGCTTCTGCTTCCATCAGCTACTACATGAAGGCTCTAGGATGGCAGATAAGGTAGTCATCAATCTCATTATCAGGGAAGGGCATTTAAGCTATGTAGGGAGATATTCACTTTGTCCACATCTGTGGCATTGACCATGCCAATTGGGGGTGGAAACAGGGGCAGAAGTTACCTGGGGAACTAGGTCTGAGGAGGGGCCCTGGAGCACTCTCTTGCTTGCAGCACAGGGACAGGAGAGCATTCAGAGACATCTTTGGGACCAGGAATCTGTCTATGTTGTAAGTTATTTCTCCCTGAATAAACATCTATTCAGCCTATTTGTTTCTCCTGATCCATATTAAACCACAATAAAGGTAGCCTCTCCACTATTGCTTAGATTGTTAGTTGGGTCCTCCATTTAGATTTCTGGACATTTCCTTAGTGTCAGATTTCTCTTTAAACCTATAATGGCTCCATATATTATGGTATCTCTTTTCTTGCTCTCTTCTCTTCTTCCCTTGACTCAATCTTCCTGCTCCTTCATCTCCTCCCCTTTTCTTTCTCCTAACTCCATCTCCCCTCCTCCCATGCTCCCAATTTGTTATGGAGATATTGTCCCTTCCCCTTCTCTAGGGGACCATGAATGTCTCTCTTTAGGGTCCTCCTAAAGGGAGGGTCCTAGCTTCTCTGGTGGTGAGGATTGTAGGCTGGTGATCCTTTGCTCTATGTCTAAAATCCATATATGAGTAAGTACATACCGTGTGTGCCTTTTTGTGACTGGTTTCTTCTAGTTCCATCCTTTTGCCTGCTAATTTCAGGATCCCCTTGTGTTTTTCCATTGAGTAGTATTCTATTGTGTAAATATACCACATTTTCTCCATCCATTCTTCAGTTAAGGGGCATCTAGGTTGCTTCCAGGTTCTAGCTATTACAAACAATGCTGCTGTGAACACAGCTGAACAGATGTCCTTGTTGTATGAATGTACATCTTTTAGGTATATGCCTAAGAGTGAAATTTCTGGATCTTGTAGTAGAGTATTAGGAATCAGTTTACTCCCATCCTTTGCTGAATGAAGCCTCTCTAATAACAATTGGGCTAGTAACAAATCTATGATTATAAAACAATATTATTAGGAATCAATTCTTGACATTTTGGGTTGTTTTTGTTTTGCTGCTGGTGTTGTTGTTGCTGTTCTTGATGTTGTTATTTTTGCCAGTTGTATTTGGTTCTATCTGGGCTATCCTGCCTCTGGTTCCTGGCTATCCAGGCAGTGTAGTGTGTGGACCTCCTCTCATGCTTTGGCCACAAGTTGGACCAGTCATGGGTTGGCCACTCCCACAAGTTTTGTACCACCATTTTCCCAGAATGTCTTACAGGCAGAACAGATTTTAGGTTGAAGGTTTTGTGGCTGGGTGTATGTTCCAGTCGCACCGCTGGGAGCATTGCCCAAATATAGAGGATGGCCAGTTTAAGCTAGTATGCCCCATTACTAGGAGAATTTGCTAAGGCCACTCTCATAGATTCCAGAGTTCCCACTGTACTATGCTTCTACATCGCTTCCAAGATGTCCCCCAATTCCAGTTGTCTCCCCCAATACTCTCTCCCTCTGTCTATCTAAACCATCACCTCTCCCTCATGATCTCATCCCCACCTGCCCCCAGTCCACCCACAAAAACTATTCTATTTTCCCATTCCATGGAGACCCATAGGTCTCCCTTTGAACCCTCCTTGTTACTTAGCCTCTTGGTCTGTAGATTGCAGCATGATTATCCTTTGCTTAACAGCTAGTATCCACTTAAAAATGAGTACATGTCATATTTGTCTTTCTGGGTGTGGGTTACCTCATTCAGGATGATTTTTTTTCTAGTTTCATCCATTTTCCTGCAAATTTCATGGTGGTAACTTTTTTTTTTTAACAACTGAGTAATGCTCCGTTGTGTAAATGTACCACATTTTCTTTATCTGTTCTTCTGCTAAAGAACATCTAAGTTATTTCCAGTTTCTGGCTATCATGAATAAAGCTGCTACGAACATGATTTAGCGGTTGTTCTTGTGATAGGATGGAGTGTTCTTTGGGTATATATATATGCTCGAGAGTGGTTTGGCTGGGTCTTAAGGTAAATTGGTTCCTAATTTTCTGACTTCCATAATGGCTGTAAAAGTTTGTACTCCCGCCAGCAATGGAAGAGTATTTCTCTTGCTCCATATCCTCACCAGCATGAACTGTCACTTTTGGTTTTCATCTTAGTTATTCTGACAGGTATAAGATAGAATCTCAAAGTAGTTTTGATTTGCATTTCCCTGGTGGCTAAGGAAGTTGAATATTTCTGGTAGTGTTTCTCAGTTATTTGAGGTTCCTGTTGAGAATTTTGTTTAGATCTGTACCCCATTATTTAATTGAGTTATTTGGCTTATTATGTCTAGTTTTTTCAGTTCTTTATATGTTTTGGAGAACAGCCCTCCATCAGATGTAGTAGGCTGCTGTTTGTCTTATTGACCTTTGCCTTATAGAAATAGTCTGTTGGTGAAGTTCTTGTTTGTTTACCCAGATTTTCCATTTCCAGGATTCCTTCAGTTTGTGTTTTTCTTATTGCTTCTATTTCCATTTTCAGGTCTTGAACAGTTTTATTAATTTCCTTCACCTATTCATTTGTTTTTTCTTGGCTTTCTTTAAGGGATTTATTTGTTTCCTCCAATTGTTTGCTTGCATTTTCCTGAATTTCTTTATGGGATTTATTCATTTCCTCTTTAAGAACTCTTGCCTATTTTGTAAAGTTGGTTTTAAGGTCTTTTTATTATGAGTCAGCTGTACTGAAACATTCAGGGCTTGCTGTAGTAGGATAACTGATTGTAATCCATAGGTAGTGATATATTGCCCTGAATATTGTTGATTGTGTTCTTTCACTATCTTCTAGGTTTGGAATAATTACCGGTTTAGGTGCTAATTTCTGAGTTTATCTTTGCTGGATGGATGCTTTTTTGCTTGGTTTCTGGTTTGTTTTGTTTTTTGTTTTTTGGTTTTTTTTTTTGTTTTTTGTTTTTTTTTTTTTGGTTTTTTTTTTGGTTTTTTTTTTTGGTTTTTTTTTTGTTTTTTTTTTTGGTTTTTTTTTGTTTTGTTTTTGTTTTTTTTGTCTTCTGGCCTTTGTGGCCTACAGTTCTGGTGTCTATCTGATTGAGTAGGGATCCTCTGCTGAAGTTCTGGAAGTGTGCATGGTCTCTGGGGTTCTGTGTGCCAGTGTGACCTCTGTTAAATTAGGGAGCTTCAGTTAGTGTTGTAGGCTAGGAAACAGTGACTGGGTGCTGGAGGGGAGTTGTTGGGGGAAAACTGGGAAGGCTTTGAGGAAGTGCTGGCAATCTTTCACTGGAGTTAGGGGCCAGGACATGGTGATGAACCTAAGAGTATTTTTAAATAATGTTCCTTCTTTGCTGAACCCTTACTTGGCACAGAGCCCATGAATAGATTCCCTTACAGCTATACTGGTTTAGGTCCCCAGCCTCCGCTATGCATTAATACTAATAACTCCATTTGTTATTACCCAAGGTTACAAACTGGCAAGCCTGGGTACCCAAGAAACAAGATTTTAGGGCTATGTTAAATTTTATAACAGCTTGGGGACAGCTTACTAATTTCACTTATAGTGCAAATAGACCTTTTTATGCTAATTGTAGGTGATGAAACTCCACAAATGAACTGTGAAGATATGAGTGTATTACCACGCATCCTAGTTATAAAAGCATGACTAAAAGAAAAGTGATTTGGGGAACCACATAGAGAAGTGTTTGAGTGAGAAAATCGAGTGCTGAGATTGGGACTTACTGCAGAATAATTTAATCACTCCTATCACATGTTGATTCATTCCAGTAACACAATAAGTGGACTATAGGTGAGTTAGATGCCCCCCTTTGGTTGGGATTGGGGGCTATGCAGGACCATATTTGGAAGCTGGACTGATAAAGGGGTCACTAACAGTGTTTAAAGGACATCATCACTGAAATGCAACTCAAAATGCTGTCCATTTAAACATAACCCCCCAAAAGGAATTACAAATATTAGCATGTACTTTTAAAACTTATGTTATGTGTCAAGAAATATTCAAATAATATATAATGTGTCTGAGTCTGAATGTTATAGTACCTCTTGTCTGCTATTTGCAGCAATGTATTAAGCATAATCATTGGGGAAAACAGACTGTTTATGATTCTCAAAAGACCAGTAATTGCCTGGTCAGTCTTGAAGAAAGTTTTATAGGAGACTACATATGTAGTCTTTATGCATGAAATAATAAATAACCTCAGGAGGTGTACCAAAGAGTTTGTATGGTAGCTAATTGCTGCCATTGTGATCTCAGCTAACGTAATTGCTGCAGCAGCCACTATAGCTGTGGCTTTATACCATGGGAGAAAACAGCTTCTTTCATATGAAAATTTCAAAAGAAATTTACTGAAACCTGGAAAATACAAATTCACATCTCTTAAGACATTCTTAGTGAAATGTAATTACTAAATGTCCCTATTATTTGGTTGTGAGAATTAAATATAGGACTTGAACTGGTCACAGCATCTAAAATACCATAATAATGTAACCCAGTAGTAATGTGCTACCCAAATTCCACATAATGAATCATAAAATGAATGGTCTAGGACTAAAAATCATCTGTTAGGATTAGATCACCTTCATAATGCATTATTGGATGTACTGAAGTTACAATCCCAGGTCTTAGCTATGGTGGCAGCTAAGGCCCCTCTGTTGGAAATGAACAGCAATTAGAAGGATTAGCTGAAGGAATGGTGTCATTCAGTCCCTTCAAATGTTTTAAAACTCATGTGTTCAGCTTGCTTGGTTTAATAATTCTGATTATTGTTTCTTTTTGTGTAGTCTGTGAGGCAGGATGAAAACAGTCACTAAACCAGAAGAACTGCTTCCAGCATTAGTCATGCTAACTTTAACGAAAGGGGGAAATGTAGCCAACAGCCTCATCTGAGAATGAAGCACATTCCGTCTCTAAGACACTCTGACCCTTGGCAACAAATGATGTAGAGAAATGATCTGTGCAACAGATGTTTCCACGTCAAGGATATGGAAATGTGCTATTTCTTAAGATGAATACGCTGGTTATGTTTCTATATATTTTTCTTTTTAATAACTTCTTTATTGACTCTTTGGGAGTTGTCACATCATGCACCCCAATTTCATTCACCTCCTGATCCCCCATCCTCCCCTCATCCTTGTCATATCCTCCCCCACATAAGAAAATAAATCAAAGTAGGCAAGCAAGTGAACAAAAGCAAAAAAAAAAAAAAAAAAAACCAACCAAAAACCCTACAACAACAGAAAATTCTCTTTGTTTCTTCTTTCCCGTGTCTCCTCTACGTTTTTCTATGCAAACCTCATCTTTGTTCTCCTAGGCAAGTAAGCCAAACATTCTATTTACTTCTAAACATGATTCAATGATTTCACAGTATCTTTATGTGCAATTTCCTCCAATAAAAATGCAACACTGGAAACACTCTGGGTGCTTAGGGTTCCTCACATGCTCTTTGGCTTCCCACTGTTCCCTGCTCAATTCTCACATTATAAACTCTGAGTGTTTTTCATGAACTGAACTCTGCTATTCCCAGCACAAAATGAAAATTTCCTGTTGTCAGGGGGCCAGCTAATTCTGGAAGGGATCAAATATGTTGACTTTTAATAAAAAGAGGAGTTCATCTATGGAGGAGGCATCATCCAGGGAAATCAGGACGGGAACTCAAGGCAAGGCTGATGCAGAGGCAATGGTGGGAGAAACGCTGCTTTCTGACTTGCTCAGCCTGCATTTTTTAGAGCACACAGGTCTATCAACTCAGGCATAACACTAGCCTCTCCCAACATTCATCAAATAATGTTACATGTAGGTTTTTCCTGCTGGCCACCTGACCCACTCTTTGTTCTTCCCTGCCAGCTGTCTGGTCCTGCCGCCATGCGAGACCCAATAACACTCTGAGACTCTGTATTTGATACAATCCTGTGGGACAGTTACCATTATTGTTTATGGGCTAGCTCTGTCTTAATTATTAACCCATTTCTACTTAACTAAGTATTTCCACGTGGTCATCTTATCGGAGAGCGGCGGCCGGCGTCTTGCTTCCTCTAGGCTCTACATGCTGACTCCTCCTAACTACTTCCTCCTTCCTCCTAGTTTCCTAGTCCCTCCTATTTTCCTTTTCTATTGGCCAACAGTGCTTTATTTATTATCCAGTATGAGAAACATATTTACAGAATAACATCTCCCATCATCTCCTCTTTTCTGTCTAAAATAAAAAGAAGGGTTTTAACCTTAACATAGCAAAATATACCATACAATAGTTATCAAATAAGAATCACAGTTAACAATATTTAGTCCATTAACATTTTGTAAGACTTAAAGAAAATATCATCTATCCTATCTTTGTGAGTCTAAAGTCCTATATGTAACTTATATTTAATCCTAAGTAAGGAAAAGTATAACCATAACTATCTGTCTTCAATTCCTTCAAAGACCACAGAAGGATAGTATATAAACTCTAGAAATGACAGAGACAACTCACTGCCTGGTCAGTCACTCGAAGTTCTTCTGTAATGTTCCATCTTCAGCCCATAGGCCATAGTGTGTCTGGCAGACTCTTCAGCAAAGCAGGAAACCTTAAACTATCTGCCTGTATTGGCAGTTTGTCAGTCATTTTTTCTCTGTGTCCTGTAGACTGTCTGGCTGTCTGGCAGCCTTTTCCATGAAGCAGGAATCCTGTAGCAGTGTCCTTCTTGCATTAGCAGTCATCTTTTTGTGGGTCCTGCATGTCCAGTTTTTACAGCATAAAGTCAAACAGTTTAGACAAAAGCAGTACCTTGCTCAAATGGCTAGTCTTGCCATATTGAAAGCAAACTTCATAACAAGTTTCTTCATTGTCCATTTTCCTTTCTGATGCAGGTGGTGTTGCCAGGAGCAGTTGTGCCTCACTGTCAAGAAAAACCCTAAACCATTTTAAATGCCATATTCTGTAGGTCTTTAAAAGGTTTGAAGAATGCCTATTCATCTCAAATACATCTCTGCATATCTAGAAATCCTAACTTAACTCCAAGTTTTAGCTATCATAGGTAACTCTCTATAAGCTGTACTAAATTATACATTACATTTTCCAATGAGCTATATAAACACAATACCTAAACAAGAGAAGAAATGTACATATCACAAAATTGAGCTTAAATTGTATCAATTAATGAAAATCCATTTCAAAGCAAAGTATTCCTATCTATACCATAATTCCCTTTTTACCTTTAAAAAGATTGTTTGTGGTCATTAGCCATTTATAACCAAGCCCACTTAAATGAAAACAAACATTTATAAACAATATTTGGGAATTTGGGCATCGTTCTTTCCAAACTGCTTCCTGCTGGTAGGGGGAGCTGTCATAGGGATCCTAAGAAGACCCAGAAATCCTGGCTGTAGTGGTCTGCAAGGTTGCAATGTCCCATTGATGTTGCTTCAGGGGGTCTTGCTTGATCAAACCACATTCGTCTGGAAGGAATCCACAGCTTTTCATTTTCTGTGGAAACAACAATAGAAATCCTTTTCCCCAGTAACTTGTCCTTGAACTTAAGTTTTGGAGTCAAAGCATTTTTAAAATATATAAATTGAATTAATCCAGCAGCATTTCTTTGATCAGCTGTTGTTATTTTCTCAGTAGTCAAACAATTTAAAGACAACAGAGTTGCGTATCTTTACGTGAGTTTTTTATTACTCTATTTCTTCTACTTCTATTTTTACATATTTTGAGACAGGGTTTCCCTGTGTAACTTTTATCTGTCCTGGAATTCACTGCATACCAGGTTTACCTTGAAAACACAGAGATCTGCTTGCCTCTGCCTCCTGAGTGCTGGGATTAAAGGCATGTGCCACCACACCCAGTTACTCTACTTCCTTTTTTCTTTTTTTTTAAACCATTTTATCCTGTTTCTCTTTCTCTCCCAAGCCCACGTATATTTTAAAACACAGTGTAAACCTTTAGTTCTTTTTCTTAATATGAATCTGTCTTTAAATCTTTATCTTTTTCTGGCCAAAGTCTTTTATCTGGTAAACAACAACATTCCTAAAATGAAAGCCATGTTTTTTTTTCCAGTCTATCCAAGATGGCGGGGGCTATTTTACCACCAGCAGTGAGAGCTGTGCTCACCGCCTTGGTCTGTGCTGCATCCAGCAGCATGCTGCCGACTTGGAGATATGATCACTGCCATTGCCAGCTCTTGTACACACCAAGAATTGTTAGCAGAGCTCTTTAAAAGCAAGGCGGTTTTTTGCTGCTTATGCAAATTTTGGAAACCTCCATTAAAGGAGCTGCTCAAATCTCTGTCTACAGCAAAACAAATCCAACCGAGAAAAATGCTGCTACCAAGAAGTCTTGCTAGTCTCTGTTCCTTTGTTTCTAAAAACTATTTTTTAAGATTTTGTTAAGTTTTAAGTGAAAGTTCTCAGTTCCACTTCTGACACCATTATGTTTCAAGCACGTTTCTCCCTGCTGGTTGGTTCCCGCTGCCACACCAGCCTCCAATAACATGCTGAGACTCTGTATTTGATACAATCCTGTTGGCCAGTTACCATTATTGTTTATGAGCTAGCTCTGTCTTAATTATTAACACATTTCTACTTATCTAAGTATTTCCACGTGGTCATCTTATCAGAGAGCGGGTGGCCGGCGTCTTGCTTCCTCTAGGATCTATATGCTGACTCCTCCTAACTACTTCCTCCTTCCTCCTAGTTTCCTAGTCCCTCCTATCTTCCTTTTTTATTGGCCAACAGGGATGTATTTATTAACCAGTATGAGAAATATATTTACAGAATAACATCTCCCATCAAAATAAGACAATGCACTACAGGCTTGTCCAAAGGACAGTCTGGTAGAGGCATTTTATCAATTGAGGCTTCCTCTTTCCAAATGATTCTAGCTTGTGTCAAGTTGACATAAAATTAGCCAGCACATAGATATTTAAGTTCATCCTTAAATGGCCACTGATCTACTCAAACAGGTGGCAATCTTCTATTCAAGAAACATTAGGTATGTTTTTATTGGTCCCTAGGAAAGGGATATTCAGATATAGAGATGTTACAACCACACTGAGACAAGAGATCATCTCTACCTCAAAGGGAGAATGTTAAAGGTAAAATATAGGGTTTGAAATGGCAGTTCAATTTTGGAAAAATGCACATTAGTTTTCTACAATTTGTAGAGGATTACTTTTACCACCAATCCATTATTTAAAACTGGAGATTGAGTATGCCAATTAGAAAGACAGGAATGTTTACTTATAATAGAAGCATTTTCTCCCATGCCTATTGGTATCTGATTGACAGGTACTGTAATATAGGGTTTATCAAGAGATGTCAATTGAGCCTAGTGTGCATACATAAAATCAAGTTATTGATTTTGGCAATCATTTCCAAGGGCTTGAGGAGATGGATAAGGAATAAGAATCAGTTGCTCCCACTGAGTTAGAAATGGAATTTCTTGGAATAACTGGGAATAAACCATAATTCGAATTTTACTGGTATAATCTGAATCAATAACATCTGGGAAAGCAAAGACTCCTTTAATGATACATACAATCTGATTTACCTAAAATCAAGCTAAATTGTATGAAGTGGTTGGTGCCTACAGATTTATAAAGAGCCTATTTCCTTCTCCTAAATCTAATTTTCTATCTTTAATTATAGATAAGCCCATATTGAAATTTTTTGTAATAATAATAAAATATTTTGTTGTTTAGAGTAGCAAGCTGCAGAGGCCATAAGGTGCAGTTTGTGACTATGAACTGGGCTGAAGTACAACACTAGGCCTCATTCTCTCATTTCCCCAAACTGGGTTACCTTCAATCATTATCAGCACTGAATTGACATTAACTGACCTAGTGAAAACCATTTTGACACTTTGAGTGTACTTTTGGAGGAGATTTTATTATACTGAGGTTTATTAACAAACTTTTTACCACATTTGAAATAGGTAGGAGACCTCACTGCTGGTGACAGAAACTGAGCCTTAGGCCTTTCTGTTTCAACATCTTGGCATGTTTTTATAATGTCAGCAATAGTATAAAGAGGACTAGCTACTACAAAATTAAGACTTTTTTGCAGTCAGAATTTTTATGTTAATAAGCTAGTGAAAGAAACAAGGTGGCAACAGCCTCTTTATCACTTTCAATAGCTTGCAGGAGATGATCAACATTGCCTTTGAAGGGCTCTGCAGATTTTTTTCTGTAGCAGAAAAAAGACTCCGAGGACGTATTAAAACTAGGAATTTTGATCCAAGCCCTTTAGCAGCTCTGCTGCTTAGCCATTAACCAGTTGAGGGCTGGCAAGCTGCTAATCCACGGTTTTAAAGTTTCTTTTTCTGTGTAACTGATCATAAGTAACTTTTTAATTCATTGCTATCTTTTGTTATAATCAGCAATGGACTAGCATTCATCTGGCCATTCCTGGAGCCACAGATTATTTTGACCAATTATGAGAACATTTTTCATGAAGGCTTGTCATGCAAAGGGTAAAGTTCATATATATTTGTGATAACAACTATTATTCCTCTAGTAAAATAGATTTGAACCCCATTCTCTGTAATATGTTTTTGGAGGTATTTATGTGTGTTAAATGGGAACCTTTCAAAGGGAGGAAGAGTGGATTTTGTCTTACTTCTCTAACGACAGAAAGTGCAGTCCCTGATTCTCCTACCTGCACAGTCACTTTAAGGCACTTTGTGAAGGACTTTGTGGATATAGATCTTTTATTGTATTACCAGTTGGTGGAGAATTAGACAGAGAAAGTACAGGAGATTCAGGAGGAGACTTTTCCAGAACTTCATTTTTGTTTCCTTTCAGCAAGGCTGTATGCCTAATCTAACATGCTTCCAAAAGGTTAAATGTTTTAATTGAGATGGTCTTGTAGAGCAGTGTAATTCTTTCCCAAGATTCCATATCAAGTGTTCTGTGGTCATGATACCAAGGACAGTTTTGGGGTCTTTGTTTTTGTTCTTTTTTTTTTTTAACGACAGTCAATAGTTTATACATGTCTTTTAATGGTGCTTTTAGCTCCAGTCCCTTTAAGTAAAGTATTTAATTGCTAAACATGAACTTCAGGACATATTCCCCTTCATGATAACAATTAGAGAACCAAAACGTGTGTGTGTGTGTGTGTGTGTGTGTGTGTGTGTGTGTGTGTGTGTCTTCCTTTGGGAAAGACACATTTGCAATTCATCTATGTGATGAAACTGAGAAAGGAAGCTAGACAAGGAAGAAAGAATAAAAAAGGAGTAAAACCCAGCAGGAGCTTTCTAGGAAAGCAAAGTCATTCTGTGCTTCATCCTTCTAGAGACGGTCAGTCCTGATTTCCCTTTCCACCCCAGGGACCTCTCCACCCCAGGAGGAGGACAAGGCAGGAAGAAGCTTCCAGGACAATCCTGTGATCCTTTTCCTGTGATCCTTTTTACTTTTGGTGACCAAAGTGTCCAAAATAAAAACTTCTCCTTTCCTAGTGCTTCTGAGTTCATGGGAAAGCCTTTCTCATGCAGAACATCAAAATATACTAATGACACACTAAAAAATAAAAACAAAGCAACATCTTCTTGGATTATATTGACCAAGAGCAAGCCCAAATTTGAGTTCTCTAATTTTCCCCCTGTGTCTTCTGTTTGAACACCACAGGAAATAAGGTATGGCAAAGAGGTGAGAACTTCTTTACAAAAACTGTTTAAGAGCTTTACAAGGGAATATGTTATTTTACTGGCACACAGAATAGCGCTCAAAACCACAGACAGGTGTTACTTTCAGCCACAATTACCACACCACCCACCACACATGCACACATGCGTAATCGCACACTCACACACACGGAGACTCTCTTTCTCTGTGTGTGTGTGTGTGTGTCTCTCTCTCTCCTCTCTCTCTCTCTCTCTCTCTCTCTCTCTCTCTCTCTCTCTCTCTCTCTCTCTCTCTCTCTCTGTGTGTGTGTGTTTCTTTCTCTGTCTCACATACACACACACATACCACGTTATTTTGTGACAGGGCATAGAAGAGTACATAAATTAAGATTAAAGCTATACATTCAGCTTAGCTTGTCAAAACTTTTTATATTAAAACTCCAAGGTAAAGTAAGTTTGATTGTATTAATCTCTACTTTTAAACAATCTTTTTTTATTTTACATACAATTCCGTTGCCATTCCTTCCCCTCCTCCTGCTTCTCCCATCTTCCTCCCACCCCATCCCTCATCTACTCCTCAGAGAGGGTGAGGCCTCCTATGAGGGATCATCAAAGTCTGTCACATCATTTCAGGCAGGGCCTAAGCCCTCCCCTCTGTGTCTAGACTGAGCAAGGTATCCCTCCATAGGGAATGGACTGCAAAAAGCCAGTTCATGTACTAGGGATAAATCCTAGTCCCACTGCCAGTAGCCCATCAAACTGTCCAAGCCGTACAACCCACATTCAGAGGGCCT
This sequence comes from Cricetiscus sungorus, assembly GCA_030556225.1. Lineage (NCBI taxonomy): Eukaryota > Metazoa > Chordata > Mammalia > Rodentia > Cricetidae > Cricetiscus > Cricetiscus sungorus. Next base: position 6,933,308 of record JANBXA010000126.1, read on the forward strand.
AGTTCAGTCCTGTACAAGTTCCCCAGCTGTCAGTCCAAAGTTAGTGAGCTTCCACTAGCTCAGGTCAGGTATTTCTGTGGATTTCCCCATCATGGTCTTGATCCCTTTGCTCATATTATCCTTCTGCCCTCTCTTTGACTGGACTCCAGGAACTGGACCTAGTGCTTAGCTGTGGATCTCTATATCTGCTTCCATCAGTTACTGGATGAAGGTTCTATGATGACAATTCAGGTAGTTACTATTCTTATTACAGGGAAAGGCCAGCTTAAGCATCTTCTCCACTATTGCTTAGAGTCTTAGTTGGGGTCATCCTTGTGGATCTCTGGGAATTTCCTTAGTGCCAGGTTTCTTACAAACCCCTTAATGGCTCCCTCTATCAAAATATTTCTTTCTTTGCTCTGTCCTTCCCCAACTGGAACAAAATTAACAAAATGAGAAATGAAAAGGAGAACATAACAACAGACACTGAGGAAATCCAGAGAATCATCAAGTCATACTTGAAAAATCTGTGCTCCACAAAACTGGAAAAATTAAAGGAAATGAACAATTTTCTAGGTAGGTACCACATACCAAAACCACATAAACAATTTAAATAGATCTATAACCCCTAAGGAAATAGGAGCAGTCACCAAAAGTCTCCCATCAACAATAAAAAGAGCACAGGGCCAGATGGTTTCAGTGTGGAATTCTACCAGAAATTCATAGAGCTACTCTTTTTATGAGGCTACAGTTACCCAAACCACACAAAGATGAAACTAAGAAAGATTATTGATCTCTTAAAAGCAGGGTAAATGTAAACACAGCGAAAGCACAGTAGGACTGTAAGTTAAGTACCTAGTCTGTTTTTTCTTCTCTTTTTTACATCCTGACCACAGTTTCCCCTCCCTCCTCTCCTCCCAGTCCCTGCCCAACCACTACCCCTCTGTTCCCACCCTCCAATCCACCCTCTCTTGCATTTCTGTTCAAGAAAGGGAAGTCTCCCATGAAAACCAACAAAACATGGCAGAATAAATTATAATCAAACTAGGCACATCCCCTCATATTAAGAGTGTACTAGGCAACCCAGTAAGAGGAAAAGGATCCCAAAATCAGGCAAAAGAGCTAAAGACAGCACCTGCTGCCATTTTTAGGAGTCCTCAAGAACATGAAGCAAAGCAACGGTAATATATATGCAGATTGCCTGTGTCAGTCTGCTGCAGGCTCTTAAATGATATCATCATGAATTGTTAACTACAAGGTCTGGCGAAAGTTCAGTCTCTTTGGGGTCAAGAGATATTTTCAGAAAAAAAAACTATCACCACAGATTTTCTTTACTGAATGTTTTTCTTTTGCTTTGCAGAAGATTTTAAATTTAATTTTATACTGTGATGATATTTTGTTCATGATCTAACAAATAAAGCTTGCCTGAAGATCAGAGTGCAAAGCTAGCCACACTGGTGAGCCATAGAGGCCAGGAAGTAGTGACATGCACCATTAATCCAAGTACTCAGGAGATGGGCAGATGGAACTATTTTAGTTCAAGGCCACCCTGGGCTACACAAGACTGAATTTGTCTAAAAGACAAGCAGAGTTCACACAAAGGTGATCCAGGCCTTTAATCCCAGCACTAAGGATTGGATACAGGAGTGATATGGCTGGGCAGAGAGAGGAACATGAGGCAGGAGAAATCAAGAGAGAGATGCAGTCTGAGATCAGTGCAGTCTGAAGAAAAATGCAGTCTAAGCAGTCTGAGGATGCAGTCTGAGGACAGGATTGGCCCTTCAGTCTGTGGTAGAGGTGAGAATTCTCTAGGGATTGGCTTCTTTGCTTCTGTGATCTTTGGCATTAACCCCAATATCTGATTCTGAGTTTTTGTTATTGAGAACAATTGGAATTCATTCTACACTATATAATTTGTAAATTCTTGTCACAGTTTCCTGAGCTATGCACCATATTCAGAAAGGCATGGCACATGCCTAGATCCTAAGGTGTTTCCTATATGTATTTTTTTCTGGTAATCTTAAAGTCTCATTTATATCATTTAAGGTCTTTCATTCACTTTGCACAGGGTGAGACATAGGTATCTAGATTCAGTCTTTTGCATGTGCCTCTCCACTTTTACATGTATCTCATGTTAAACAGTCTGTCTCCTTTCACAGTGTGTCTTGATATGTTTAATAATTTCATAGTATAGCTGTATGGGATCATATATGAATCATTAAGTATATTCCATTACCCTATATGTTTGTTTTTGTGTTAGCTTAATGCAGTTTTTGTTATTGTGACTATGAAATATAATTTGAGTTGTATATTATGCTGCCTCTGCAGCATTGTGTTTTAAGAGTCAAATTGTTTAAGTATTGTGTTTTTTGTGCTTCATATAAATTTTTAGATTTGTTTTGTTACTTCTGCAAAAACTGTTAATGGCATTTTGATGGAGATTACATTTAATTTCTGTGGCAGTGAGCATAGATATCTCACTCTGCTACCTCATATTGGGAAAATATGCATCCTGTTTTCCCATATTTATTATTATGTTGGTTTGATGGGTACTCTTGGTTGTCAACTTGACTATATATGGAATAAACTAAATCCCAGGTAAATGACCATGCCTGTTAAGGGTCTCTGATTGAATTATTTGATATGGAAAGGCCCACCCTTCCTGGGCCCTACCTTCGGGTAGCAGTCCACATAAAATGACATGAAAGAGTGTTGCCTATTTGCCTGCCTAACCTAACTCATCCTGTCGCTGAGGAATCCCTCTACTGGTGTTAGAAGCTACTTCTTCAGGATTCCAAGGTAGATTGAAGGCAGTAGTTTTCTAGGAATTCTCTGGAACTTCAGCACCATATTGAGACTGCTGGAGATAGCCATTTTTTTACTACCTGAATGACAAAATGCAAGCCACTATAATAAATCCCCTTTCTCTTTGTGTGTGTTCATTCTACTGGCTGTGTTCATTTAGGGAACCCTGACCAATACTATTCGCTCTAGACTTTTTGTGCATATAGAATAGATTTTACTTTATTGAAATACATTCCTATTATTACTTATTTACTTTGGGAAATCTTTTTTTCCCTTCATTTTAACTTGGCAAGGTTTTGTATAGCTATGGCTGGCTTAAAACTCACTATATAGACAGGGTGGTCTTTTTACCTCCAACTCGCAACCACTTAGGTTACCACCTTGCCTGATTTATTCAGGGTTACAACTGAATTTGTGGCTTTATGTATACTAGACAAGTACTTAATAACTGCTACAGCCCCAACCCATTTTCACAGCGTTTTTCATGAAGAGATACTGAAGTTTGTAAAAGGCATTTTCTGCATCTATTGAGAGTAATTGGTAGGAGTTGAACCCAGTCTTTAGTGCCAGTCTCCAGCGCTAATTTTGTTAGGGTCTCTTTGATTGTTTTGTTTATTTTCTCTACTTTTCCTGAACCCTGGGGTCTATAGGCACAATGTAATTTTCAATCAAGCCCCAGCAATTTGGCCACCAGCTGACTTACCTGGGAGACAAAAGCGGGCCCATTGTCCAGCCCTATTACCTTAGGCAGGCCGAACCAGGAAAAATTTCTTCCAGTATCTTCTTGACTTCTATTTGAGATGTTTTTCTCTTGGTGGGGAAAGCTTCAACCCATCTTGAAAATGTATCTATAAAAACTAGCAAATATCTGTTACCATACATGCTAGGCTTGATCTCTGTGAAGTCAATTTCCCAATATATGTCAGGGGAATGGTCTCTGTCTCTGACACCCTCCGGTAGTTTTAGTCTCCCTGCATTGACCTTGGCACAGGCGACACAATTGCTGACAACTTTCTGTATGAGGGAGTCTATATGGGGTATATGGAAAAAGAGTTCCTCTCTGGCCAATAGGGTGCTTAGTTTTTTCTTACCCAAATGAGTCAATTTGTGCAAGTAAGTCACCAAAGTCTTGGAATCTTCATTCCTGGGTTTTTGAGTCATATTTTGCACCTATCTTGCTCAGGACGGCTAGGTCTTCAGCTGAGTACTGTAACAGAGGCTGTTTGGCAGGCCGTTCAGGTTCCTCAGTCTGCAAAGGCAGGATCTGAGGTCCTTAGCAGTCTCATCCCCTAGGCAGTCCTCTTGGCAATGGGATTGTCTCCTCGTTGATGGTCCAGACAATGAATAATAATACTCAGTCTCTTAGGCAAGAATAGGGCTTTGTAGCAAATCCAGTATTTCTGTATTGTTTTTAATCTCCCTTTCTCCGGAAGTCAGTAGTCCCCTCCTTCTGTAAATTTCCCCATGTACATGTGTGGTAGCAAAAGCATACTGGTTATCAGTATAATGCCTGGGTGAATGTGATGAGTTCAGCTCGCTGTGCTTTTCCCTCTGCTGAAGCCCCAGCTTTTTTGTTCACCTTCTTAGAGAAAACTGCTCCCATCATCACCAGGTTGCATCCGGCAGAGGTTAATCAATCAGATCTAGGCATGTTCCATGTGCTTCAGCCAGCACTTGCTGGCAATCATGAGGGACCTTCTCGTCATGACTTGGGTCCAGCAGGAGGGTGGCGGGGTTCAAGGAGGTTACTGGTTCAAATTGTATTTTCTCTGGAGCCAAGAGCAGAGTCTGGTAGTGGGCCATGCGTGCATTTGACAGCCAGCAGTCAGGAGGCTGGTGGACTGTAGTATCTACTACACGGGGTACCTTCTGTCTCCCAAGGGACTTTCCTGCCTCCCTGTCTCTAATCTGGGCTATACTATGGTGGCCAAGATTCTGCTCAGTTCCTTAGTCTTTTTTTTTCTGTAGCTCTATAAGCCTGTCTCCATCAATCTCTCTAGGTATGCTGCAGGAGTTTCTTCCCCTCCCTGGGTAACTGCTCTTACCTTGGCCAAATTGGTTGGGTGTCTCCCGGCACCCCTGAGACCTGCAAGGAGAGCCTGGCAATAAAGACGGAGTTGTTCCCTACCATCAGGAATAGTATAGTCCCAATTCAGGTCTATTCAGGAGAAAAGCAGCATCAGTCTCATTAGGGAGCTGAGTGCTTCTAGGGTAACTTTCTGTTTCTCCTCCGTAGTAAGGAGAGTCTGGAGGTGCTGTTGGCAGTCTTCCCATGTTGGCTAATGGGTCATCAAAATGGACTCAATGAGCCCAGTCAGGGCAGGGGGTCCTTGAGAAAAGGAAGGGTTAATTTGGGGAAGAGGAATTCTGAGGCATTGAGGCATGTCTTGGCTGTAGGCACAGCTCAGGCAGCTGGGCTCCTGGAGAGCTGCAGGGAGGGAGCTGTTGGGTGTACATAGACAGGATGGTCAATCATACCAAAAGGACATTTGTTCAACTATGTTTATAACATCATTATTTATAACAGCCAGAACTCTGTCCCCTCATTCTGACCCCTCGGCTGCTCCCACAGGGCAAAGCCCAGCAGGGAGCAGTGTGAGAGGAGGTGGGGACGGTCCAGGGGGATACTGGGCAAGGAAGGGCCGGACCCAGGGAGATGGTTTTCGGGCTAGAACTTGCCAGGTGACGATGTAGGGGGCGTGCCCATGAGGTCCGGTGTCAAAAACTCTGTCCTTGACCTGTAGAATTACAGAGAGATTAAAAGTACCGTCCCGAGGCTACCCAACATTGAAGGTAGCCCATTCAGAAATGCAAAGTGTCTGCCACTCTTGATTCTTGACAGTGACAGATTGGTGACTGGCTTGCTCCCTGACATCCTTCCAATAATCTAAAGTGAAGGTCAAAGGAGTCTTTAGTTGCTGTCCCATAGCAGACTGATGGTGTAAGACAAAGAACACAAATAAACTGACAGTAATAACAACACAAAAGACTGACAATCAGGCCAGAGGCAGCGCAGCTACAAATTGGTGCCAAACCGAAAATAAAATATCAGACAGGTGCGGGGATTGGAATCCACGGCTCCTGGGGACGAGAGCTGCCTGTTTACTCTCACCCCTACCAGACTGCCCTTGGAGCATCCTCCTGGGCCGGACTCAGAGGTCTCCTGGCTCATCAACCCGCCTCCTGAGTCACTACAGAGCCTGCACAAGTACAGATGAACATACAAACATAAAACATGAATCTAAATGTGCCGCCGGACTGTAATCTCCTTCTGGACTTGGTAATGGGTCAGGGGACTCTCCGCCCTCCTGGCTGGCTCGCCAAATGTTGGACCCTAAATCCGGGGTACTGATGGGCCAGTGGGAGAGCCCCGCGACACAAAGACCAAAACCAGGAGATGCAACAAGCAAGAGATGTTTATTGAACAAGTGCACTCAGGTGACAGCAATCTCGGGGAAAGCCGCACATCCCCCAAAGTGTTCAGGCTCCTTTTTATAGAGACAAACCGCTAATCAACATACATGCATGGGGCACAAGGTGATTGATTACAAAGTATGATCTCATGTTTGAGAGATCACCCAGTTATGACCTGTTCTTATTCAAAGGATCAACCAAAGAATGACTTAAGTCCCCAGACTGTCCGTTGGCCAGGAGTGACCCAAACAGTGCTGTTCATCTGGGACCATTTGTTTCAGGGTTGGGGGCCTATTTCCTTGTTGTGGGCCAAGACCTGGGAGAGACTTCACTTCAGTTATTTTACAAAAGATTGATGATTTAGTTACTAGTCCTATTTAACAGAATCAGCCTAGCATAACCACTAGCCCCATCCCCGCAGTAACTTTCTTGTTCTCATATCTGTTCTTTTCTCCCATGTCAATGTCCACTCTTTATGATTTCTTATATTCCACTTGCAAGAATTATTTTCCCTATCCTTTCCTACATCCTTGCTCTGCAAACTAAAATCTTTCAAGAGAAACATATTTACAGAATGACACCTCCCATCAAAGTACAAATTATAATACTGTGATTTTCAGTGTGGAAAATTACTCCATAAAACAATGCTTAAATTAAATATTTTATTAGATACTAGGAAGCAGTTCTCGATTTACTGAGAGCCTATCTCATGGAAGGGATAGTCTCTGCAATCTCTATTTTATTTGCTTTATCTGGTGGTAGTGGTAGTCCCACTTAGTGGATGAAGTGACAGAATGACTGAGTAAATGAATGTGAATGGTGCCTGAAAGTGACAGGATCCTATGTAAGGATGGTAGCAAATCAACTTAAGATGAATAATTTTGGGAAAAAGATTTTGGGTAAAGAGATTACATCATTGGGCATGAGATAAATGGAAAAATAGATATTTGTGAGTTTTAAATGATGGATATATATATATATATATATATATATATATATATATATACATATACATATAGACATGCAAATGATCACCTTGCTATCCTTCTGAGGAAGCAAAAAGGATACAAAATTTGAAACTTTTCTGTTTTCTGAGAAAAAATTCCATGGAGGATAAATTCCAGCAACTGCTATCTCTGGTAATTCTGAAACAAAAATAAAGTTGCATTTCATTTTGAAAAAAAAAATCCCATAAAACACACATCCAGAAGGCTGTGTATGTCTTCTTTAAGAGAAGACCATGATTCATGCCTCACAGATTAAATTGTTCAGTGATAAGAGTTCACAAGTGGTTACCAATTAAATATATAACTTTGAGAACAATGTGAAATTGCAGGGAGATTCCTGAAGTTTACATCTAAAGGGAATTTGAGTTAAATACCCATTGCACAAATTATGAGATATGCCATGCTGGAAAGGTTACCTGACCACCCTTATTCTCATTTTTCTTATTTTGAATGAGATTAGAATGAACACCTGGCATGTTTGTGAAGGCTGAATGAGAAAGAAAAACACACACAGATAACTTCAGTGTATAAGAGATAGTTAATAAATTATAAATTTGCTGCAGGAGAGCCTTCCCAAGTAAAAACAATTGAGTTTAATTCTTGGCTAGAGTGCCATTATAGTGAAGTATTAAATTTTATCCAAATAGCTACTAATTTAGGGTAGAATAGCCTTTGAAAATTCATAACAACGTACCTGATCAAGCAACATTGGTGGAGACATTAAATGATTTAACAAGTAGAAGTTGTTAGATTTAGAGATATTTGACTTTTATATTAGATTCATATATATTTGGCTATAATATACCTAATAATATATGTTAGATTTAGAGATATATAACTAAATATATACATTTAGAAATATACACATTAGAGATGTATGACTTCAGAATCACCAGAGGAAGCAGACGCTTACTCAACCCCATTAAAGAACACATTCATTCTAGTTTGTACTTCCAATACATGCATGGATATATATGCATAAATGACCATCCAGTGGAACATTGTCAATCTACCAGGGACCACATCTATAAAGAAAATCAATTCTTCCTCCTACCCTTTCCCCAAAAAAGACATGAAGTTGAGAAGGGGTTGGATCTAGAAGAGCCATAGAGAAGAGTATGGATATGGATAATATAACTAAAGCACATTTCATACATATATGAAATCCTTAAAGGATTAACAAAAAACATTTTATTAATAAAAATCAATATTAGAGTCTAATAATAGCAAAATAACAACTTAAAGACCTATAAAACCATGTGGAATACACCACAGTAGTACTTTGAGGAAGATTTATAACAGAAGAAATGTATTTCAGAGAAAAGAAATATAAATTTATAGACCAAGCAAACAAATTATGAAATTAGAATAGCAAAATACATGCAAGAAAATTAAATGGAAGGATACTTATCAAAATCACATAAAGAAAAAAAATGAATACTTATACACGTCAAATGAATATCTATAAATAAGTTTAAGTATGACAACTACTTATTAGGAAATATTACAAATAAATATCCATAAAAGTTACAAAAAATAACCATAAAAATTGCGGACCAATTAATTTAAACTATCCAAGCCCGCGCTTAGCCCAGGATGTATGCTTTTGCTCGGGCTTCTGGGTGGGGTGACAAGGCTCATTTCCTGTGTTCACTCACTCATAGGTGCTGTCGTAAACAGCCCTGTTATAAACAGTCAAGAATGTGACCTTTAGCCTGGGATTTAGACTCCCAGATTCCTGGGGTCAGTGGAGAGTTAGGCTAAATTTTACCATCCTTACAGGAGAATAAGTTGACAGGCAGCTTTGCTGGTATTATCACATCTTTTGCTTGACTACAGGTGAACTTGAGGGCAAAGCATAAGGCTCAGCCAATCGCCATGGCCCTGCCCCACCCGCTCCACCCGGTCTACAGCATGCCCTAGGAGGACATCCCCTCCCAGCATGGCTGAAGGAGGCAGAGCCCTTTTGGCCACCACCTCCCTCTTTCTAGGCTTTGTCACTGCTGCTGCTTCCCTGGCAGCCTGGAAATTCTGACCTCTTTTCTTTATCTTTAAAGGCAGATTTCTTTTGGAAAGCTCTTTTTGCATAATTTCCCTTGAAGAACCAATTCTAACATTCATTCAGAAAATCTGGATCATGTCCACACACAGTGAACATATATCTGTTGGGATCCAAACAGCAAGACTCTAATCAGACTTAATGTATGGAGTATCCTGGTCCTAACATACTTTGCTCACAGTAATTATTTTGTTCATGATAACCTGCTTCATGAAACCTATTAACACTATTGAGGACATTGTCCATCTCAAGGAACACAAAAAGAGCTCTGTCATATTGAAATAAATGACATATGTACTTGTGGTTGCCATCTGTCTTATCCCATCTTTGTGGGCCTTCAGTCATATCCAGCCAACTTGCCTGGTTGCTACCTGAGAGGTGGGTTATGGATTGAGAAAGGGCAGGTAAAAACTCTAAGAAAGAGACAGAGACATGGAATAGAGTCAGGAGGGAAATCCAGTGAATACTGAACACATCAAGTTTATTCTTCACCATTCTTAAATACTTCAACCAAGAAGGGAAGTACATGTACATAGTATGATGTACATGGAAAAAACAGACTTTCTTCCTTAATTCTCCAAGGATTCGGTAACCACACCTTATATATAATTTCTTGTTATCAGGCCTTGAGGGTCAAGAGTAACTACATCTCAAACCAAATCTATTGTTATTTAGATAAGATACCCAAGACCAAGATCAAACATTCTACAGTAGCCACACCTTAGACCTTTAGGTCTTATGATTTTAACCTTAGAAGACTAAGGACAGTTTTGAACTCTCTGACCATGAGTCAAAATAAAGTAGAGCCATCTTTATTGGCCCAACATATATACTGTGAATAAAGTCTATGTCACATAGGACTATTACTTCTTATATAATGTCTGTTTCTCTGGGGTGAACAATAATGGGGTAAATATTCAGAAAAATTTTAATCAATTTCTTTTAAAAATTCCAAGGAATACAAAATTATTCACTCTCCACACAGGCTGTGTTGCCTGCAGTCCTTACACAGGATTAATAAAACCTGGCAGAGATACTCCAACTTTGTTTCTTACTATAGCAATGGTAATACAGCTCACTAAAACAGGAAATCAGTTCACTAGATCTCATCTTTAGATTCTATAGTCTTAACCCTAAAATTGAAGGTCTGTTGCAAGAACTAGCAATAATGTGTTTCTTGTACCAAGTCATATTACAGTTAGCCAGTGTGCTGGGTAGTTTTGTATGTCAACTTGACACAAGCTAGAGTCATCAGAGAGGAAGGAGCCTCTGTTGAGGAAATGACTCAATGAGATCCAGCTGTAAGGCATTTTCTCATTTAGTAATCAATGTGAGAAGTCCAGCCCATGGTGGGTGGCTCCATCCCTGGGATGGTGGCCCTGGATTCTTTAAGAGGGCAGGCTGAGTAAGCCATGGGAAGCAATCCAGTAAACAGCTTCCCCGCCCCATGGCCTCTGCATCAGTTCCTGCCTCTGGAATCCTACCATTTGAGTTCTTGTCCTTACTACTTTCATTGATGAACAGCAATCCTGAAATATAAGACAAATATACCCTTTCCTCCCCAACTTAATTTTTGGTCATGGTGTTTCATCACAGCAATCGAAACTCTAAGACACTGGCCATTCTAGTGATAGCTTTGAAGACAGTAGTGCTGAGAGCAATGTGCACAATGGAGGCCCAGTTAAAGAGGTTTCAGAGGGGAAATATATTAGCAACTGGGCTAGAGACCATTTTGGGGTGAGTGTGGATGCCTATTTCCTGTGTCTTAAGAATCTGCCCAAGGCTAAATTGAAAAGTTTTGCACTAATTTCACTGGTAAAGGAGATTTCAAGACAGCTCAGAAGGGACTTCACCCAGCTTGAACTTGATAAGCATGGCTCTGGCAGGACTTGCCCTTCTTCCCCATTCTCTCTGCCTTGCTAAAAAAAAAACCCACCAGATTATGTTACTAAAACTAGTCACCAAGATCTATTTCCTTATTTGGCCACTTCTTCCTCCTGAGGCTGAATGTCAAGGTCTAGCTATCAAAGTATTGAAGTTCAACAATCAAAAGAATTTTTTGGCCATATTAATTATCATCATGTCATCCTAACACGGGTTTTCCCCTTTTGCCTTTATAAACTGCCATTTGCTTATAGGCCTTGTCTGTCTCCTCTCTATCCAGAAGCAGTCCTTTGTACCACCCCCACAACAAACATACCATTCCCTCTCTCTCTTGCCCTCTTTCTCCTCTCTTTCTTGTTCCATTCCCCTTCTCCCTCATTCTCTATCTCCTATCTTTGTCTCTTGTTCCCTTCCCTTTGTCCCCCAAGGCAAATACATCTCCTTTGTGCTGAGAACTTGGTCTTGGGATGTCTAGGGACAACTTCAAGATTCCCTACAAGTTCAGTATTGACTCTGTTATGTGGTTACTAGTAATCACTCTTATGCTGGTCTACAAGGAAAAATAGCAAGCAATGTAAAAAAAATACAAAATGTATAGTTGGAGGAGAAAAGGAGAACCAGGAAATTTAATTTGGGGGTCAAGACTTGTAATGAAAGAAATGAGAGGCCTGATGAGGAACAAAAGGAGGGGTACCCTCAGGGAAGACCATATCAAGCTAATCCCAAAACTTGTGAAAGGAATTTACACAATTCTATAGAAGATAGCCTGTGAAATTTTCCTCTCCTAGACAAGAACAATGAATCAAAAGTTATACAAATATGGTTAAAGGAGGGATCCTGGCTCCCTCCAAATGGAACAACTGGTCTTGGTGTCAGTGTTGGCCATATATTTCTGTCTTAAGTGTCATGAATGCAGGGCAATGGTGGTGCACACCTTTAATCCCAGCCTGTGAGTTCAAGACCAGCCTGGTCTACAGAGCTAGTTCCAGGACAGGCTCCAAAGACACAGAGAAACCCTGTCTCAAAAAAAAAAACCACAGGAAAAAAATGAGTCATAAAAAATACATGAGTAAAGAAATTGTGGAATCTTTATCTGTATCTAAGGAGTACTACTGAGGTCAGCTGTGTGACAGGAGAGTCTCTGCACTGAAACACTGAGAGTCAATTGCATGAAGCTGTGACAGTGACACTTGGATTGCTATGGAGACCCCAGGAGGTTAGGGTGCCAGAGATAGCTGTATAGAGGGAGTGAGACCAATGCAAGAGAAAAAAGCATATTACAGTTAGAAAAGGATTTGACGTTTGTCCTCCTGAATTGCAGTCTTCTTTTGGTCCAGCATTTCTTCATGATGCTCTCCTTTCTCCCTTTTGAAATGGTAAAGTGGTAATATATTGTTTATGATCTAATAAAGCTTGCCTGGAAATGAGAATGGAAAGTTAGCTACAGCCACAGTGGTAGCACACACATTTAATCCCAGGACTCAGGAGACAGAGGCAGATAGATCTCTGTGAGTTCAAGGACCCCTAGGGCTATATGAGAGTGAGAAACAGAGCTCACACCTTTAACCCCAGCACTAGAGAGGTATATAAGAAAGGAGCAGGGTCTCAGAACTGGCAATTAGTCTCCAGTCACATTGAGGATAGAAAGGTCTTCCTTCAGTCTTCAGCCACACTGAGGATTCAGGATCACCCTTTCAGTCTGAGGTAGAGGTAAGAGCTCAAGCCTGGCTGCTTTGCATTTCTGATCTTCAACTTGAACCCCAACATCTGTCTCTGGGTTTTTACTACTTATACTCTTGTATTATGTACCATCATAATTTAGAAGTACGTAATTTGATATTTTATAGGGGTTACAATTCAGAGATTGCCTTGAGTCTCAGAAGTAATTTGGGACATTTTAGACTTTCTTTTTATTTATTCTTTGTGTCTTTCACATTATGTATCTCGGTCCCATGCATCTCATTCAGACTTATTACTAACTAGCTGTTATGTTTTAAGTTAACCCATATTCCTTATTTACACTCTGCCAAATGGCAGTACGTTTTTAGCATGGCACCCTCATCTCCTGCTCCCTCTGCATCTGGCTAGCCATTCCTCTGACTCCAACCTCCTTCCCATCATTCTCAGCTTGGCTTTTCACCTAACTTCCCTCCCAGCTTCCCAGAGCCTGTAGCCTTTTTTTTTAAATTAAACCAGTAACAGTGATTAATCTTCACAGTGCAAAAAAGGATTATTCCACAGCAGAGAAAAAAAGAAAAAATCTTGTCATAGAAGCTGTAGTGTGACACAATGAGTCACACAGTAAACCCTTTAGCCCATATATCTTTACTTGCAAGTATTGCTTGCAAAGAGTCATTGGTCTGGCTCAAGGCTTCTGGTTTCTGCTGGGCCTTCACTGGGACTCTTCTTGGATATCTTGTTTGTGATGTGTGTCATGGAGATCCTGCAGCTTTGAGTCTCCAGCAAACTATAGATGGGGTGGATACTGGGACAGACCAAGTCATAACACTATTTCTGGGCCTTGGTAGTTGCAGGAGCAACTTTAGACTTCTAACCTGTGTTAAGACTATGAAAGACTTTGGGACTTTTATTAAAGTTGAACTAAATTCATTTAGCATTATGCCATGACCACAAATCTATGGGGATCAGGGAGCTGAATGTGGTGGCTCACATAGGCTCATATATTTGAATATTTGGTTCCCAATTGGTGGAACTGTTTAGGAAGGATTAGGAGGTGTGTCCTTGTTGGAGGAAGTGTTTCTCTGGGGAAGGTATCTTAGTTTGAGATTTTTATTGTTGTGAAGAGACACCATGGCTATGGCAAGTCTTATTTTTTAAAAAATAGCATTTAATTGATGTAGCTTGTAGCTTGCTTACAGTTTTAGAGGTTCAGAAAAATATCATCATGACAGCATGGGAGCATGTCAGCATACAGACGATATACTGCTGGAGCTGAGAGTGATATATCTTGCAGGCAACAGGAAGTTGACTGACTGTCAAACTGAGGAAAACTTGAACAAAAGAGACATCAAAGCCTACCCCCACAGTGACACACTTCCTCCAACAAGGCCATACCTCGTAATAGTTCCCATTGGAGCCCATTTTATTTCAAACTACCACATTCCATTCCCTAGCCCCCAAAGGCTTATAGCCAAATCATATTGTAAAAAAAAAAATTCATTCTATTTCAAAAGTCCCCATAGTCTATAACAGTCTCAAACTTATTTAAAAGTCCAAAGTCTCTTCTGAGATGTTTGGCCATCTCTTAACTGTAACCTGCACTATAGAAAAATTCAATCCCAAAGACTTTTTGTGTACTAATTTGGTAATTCCTGTCTTTCTTTAGGGTAAATTCAATTTGTCTCTCTACTAGGAGAAAATGCTATCTATGTTCAATGTATCAAGGAGAGACAAAGCTTCCTTTGTCTAGGGCATATGTGCACATTATCTAAGATGTGAAATGGCTAAAAAACACCACAGCCAAAGTTTGCTTTTGAAACAAAGCCACTCACTAGATTACTAACTTGTAAATCTCAGACCTTAATTATACTCAACAGATTTAAATTTTGTCTAGTTGATCTTTCCAATACCTTAAGATTGTGTCTAATATTTACTGCTCAGATTTCAGGGGAAATATTTGTATGGTCTGCAAACAGATGGCTTTGAGTCACACTGAGATGGTCTTAAAATGCTGGAAACATTATTTCAACAAATTCATTTTAAAACACAGCAGGATTATAGAGCAAATATCTTTTTTCACTGAAAATGGCTTCACTATCTCTGCTGCTGATGCAGTTGCAGAATTAAGGTATGTGAAGTCATTTAGAGGACAAAGATAAAAGCAGGATGTAATTCCCGATAAAATAATCATTATTCAGAATTTTAGACAAGTAATAATATTTGTGTTCAATGAACATTATCAGAGAGGTTCGTGTGAAAAGGTATGGATTTCACCATCTCTCTGTGAGGCTAGCCCAAGAACAGGAAGTTTTGGAGGAAAGTGCAATGTGTAGTCCTCCAAGCTAGGGGGCGCAATTATCCAACTGAATTGATAGTGAGACAGAGTGGCTCGTCTTGGCCACCATTTTGATGTTGAGGCTAAACGGCACTGTTCGCTGTTCAGCCGCGCAGTCTGGCTTGAGGTGTTTAGCCTCTACGTCTGACGAGGAAGTACGTGTTTTTCTCCCTTCAGACGAAGCCATGGGAACTGTGAGCAGTCTAATGCGGTTGAGAAGAAATCCTCCCGCAGAAGAACCTCCTGCTGCTGAAGTTGAAGAGCCCCCCGTGGTAGCTGGACCGGCCTTTGTCCAAGAAGAGCAGGTAGAGGAAGAGGCCAGAGCTTCCACTAGTCGGGTAAGCCGCAAGCGGACGGCCAGCTCAGGAGGACCCTCTGCAAAAGTACCCTGTAACCAGTCACCCAGATCCACATATGGGTCACCTTTCCGGAGGAGAGGGGAGAGTGATATAAAAATTTGTGCGTTTGAGGAGGAATGGTGCCTGCACAAATTCTACCTGTGCCGTTCAGGGTACTTTGCCAGCATGTTCAGTGGTGCCTGGCAAGAGTCAAACATGAGTACTATAGAGATGGAAATGCCTGATGAAAATATTGACCGTGAGTCTTTCTATGAGGCTTTGGTCTACTTGTATAGTAATAGTATGGCAATTCCTTCCCACCGAATCATTGCTGTCTTGGCCACAGCCAGCATGCTGCAGTTGGATGAGATAATTAGTCAGTGTGAGGAGATGATGAAGGCCTCAGTCACTATTGAGACTGTGTGCAGCTACTACTACGCTGCTGAGAATTACGGGCTCCCGGATATCAAATCCATTTGTCGCCAGTGGCTCTTAGACAACCTGATGAGCCTGCAAAATAATGGACTAATGTTACAAATCAGTGTGCAGCTCATGAAAGACCTCATTGCCTCATCAGATCTCTTGGTGATTGGAGGAGAGATAGATATATACACTGTACTAAAAAAGTGGATGTTTCTACACCTAGAACCCACATGGGCAGGAGCCCAAGGAGCACTATTACCTGCAGCCGATTTGTGCTTTGCCAATTGCAAAAGCAATGCAAATGGTGCCCCTTTTCTGGAAACTGAACAGGGGAGAGCCTTTGTACCAGTGCTGCAGCAACTAAGATTGCCCTATATCATCTGTGACCTGCCTTCAGCACAAATTATTGACCAGGATGCAGTGATCCCTGCATCATGGTTGAGTCCAATATATAAAGAGCAATGGCTAACCCTTCTTAGAGCAGAGCAGTCCAGGGAACTGGGGCCAATGGATATCCAGGTATCTGACACCCGGGGAAGCAGTATGCGGTGTGGAGGCCAACTTCAAACGGATGAGGAACACAGCTGGTCTTGGCCTGGCTTCAACTTTGGCTGGGACTTGGTAGTTTGCTATATAAACAGGCGCATTATATTTCGTCGCAGTGCTTTGAACCAATCCTGTGGCTTTGGTGTCAGCTTACTATGGCAGAGAAAGGTTGCATTCCGTGTGCGTGTGATCTGTTTGGATCAGAAAGGAAGAGCTGTTTTCAGGAAGGACACAAACTATCATGTTCTCTGCCTGAGAAAGGATCAAGAGCTAGAGGTGGTCAACCTACAAAATGAAGACATAACTTTCCCCATGTATGTGGCATGTAACTTCCTGTACCTTCCTGGAGAGAATAGCCTTGGCCATAGTGGAGAATCAAGCAGAGCTCCAAGAAGTTAAGAAGTTCTTCCGTGAGGTCAAGGGCTGGCAACATCCTCCAGATTCCATCTGCCTCTGTGAAACTAACTGGACTTGACAAACTGTTGACCCACTTCATAAGAATTTCTGTGGAAGGAAAGCCCATAAAGTTTGAGACTATCTGTATGAGAAGCTCCTCCACTACCAAAACCTGATTGTACAGTTACTGTGGCAATTTCTCCTAGATTACCACCTATCAATATCTACATAACTTCTGAGAACACTGGAAAAATGGTAGAAGGAAACTGTGAGCCTACCTAACCTACTGCTTGATGAAAGATTTTAAAAATGCATTTCTTGTCTTTTGATTGAGTTAATGTTTAAAGGATTATTTTCATTTCTCTTTCAGTTATTTTAGAACTGTTCTATCCTACTCATAGTTCCATTCTCTTGTTCCTCCATACCCTTTTTCCTCATTCTGAGTATAGCACTTAGTTTTCCTGTTTTCTGTGTGTATAACAAAGAAATGTTATTTTTATGTTTGGTGTTCTTTAAACTAGGAATATAGTAATATAGTCATGCTTTACTTGCATTTTCCCCCAAAAAAAGATTTCAAAATCTATAGCACTGTATTTTGGAGTGTAATGCATGGAAGCAGCTTCATTACATAGTTAATTAAATTACTAAAGTCTAAATATTTACAAGTATGCATGTACCATTGAGCTTCAGAAATGTTTGCTGTTAAAGTTGTATTTGGATTTCAGGGCATAAAAAGTTATAGGGGGTTTGATAGTGAGAGTGTAAATTTAAATTCAATATCAAGCCCTGACAAAATACTGTATTTGAAAAATGCACTCATTGTAAAGAGCAAGAACAGTAACATAATATTTAGAATAGAGAGGTGAAGGATAGAATGAGAAGTGCTTTGTGTACTGAAGTAGGATAAAAGGCTGTTTAATAATCTTTATAAAATTTTATTTAAACTAAAAACTATTTTACATATTAATTCCAGTTCCCACTCCCTCCAGTCCTCCCATGCCCCCCACCAACTCCTATCCCACCCCCTATCCACTCCCCAGGGGAAATCATAAAAGCCTATCACATCATTTGGTGCAGGACAGCATCCCCTCCCACACTATGTAGGCCAGAGGCACCTAAACTGCCCAGCCTCCCTCCCCAACTGACACACACATTCATGGGGGCCTGGTTCAGTTCACAGCTAAACACTGAGCCAAACTGGAATCCAGTTGTAGAGAGGGAGGAATGATAAGCAAAGGGGTCCAGACCATGCTGGGAAAACCCACAGAAACAGCTGACCTGAACAAGAGGAACTTGTGGATCCCAGACTGATAGCTGGGAAACTAGCTGTTTAGTAATCTAAAGAATATGTAGAAAGTTTTACTATCTGAGATGGAGAGAAACTCTAGCAACAACCATACTGCTAATTTGAAAACTTACCACTTTATCTCTTCTCAGATATTCTACTTCTCATTGATAGATTTTTTGTGGTTAAACAATGTAAAATAATTGAGCTCAGTTTAAGAACCATTCAACTAAGTATGTACTCAGATTATAAAAGACTAGCACAAGCTGAAAAAAATAAAAATAATGAACATATTGAAAGTTGTACATAAGTGAAAAAGAATTTTCCTTATGGGTTTATTTTTATCTTCCCAACTAAATTAAAACCATTAGTCCTTGGGAAGAAATTGTTTTATTCATTTTCTTTTCTTGTTAAGATTTTAAAGTCTTTGTAATACAAAGCGTACATACTAGTGTTCCAGTAATAATTTAATGTAAGTACTATGAAATGGCTAAATGAGTGTATCCATGAGGCACCCTTTATTGTTAGCTTTGAATTTCACATTTCTCTCCTGATGTGTTCTTATACTCTATATACCTAGCTAGCTACAAACAGCAAACATTACTTCATATTTAAAATGAAGGTGTGGGCCCCTTTCTAGTTTTCCAGGCCTCTATCCCTACTTACTTCCACATAAATACAAATATACAACAGAAGCTAGGATCCACATATGAGAGTGATGTGTTTATCTTTATGAGTCTGAGTTACCTGTGTGAATATATTCATTTTTAGTTTTGTGAGTTTTACTGCACATTTTATAATTTTGTTTCATTTGATAGGAAAATTAATTATATACATGTACCACGTTTACTTTATCTGTTGAAGGCTATTGATTGGTTGATTTCATTTACTCACTGTTGTGGAAAAAAAGCATCAATAAACATAGATGTGCAAGCATCTCTGTGGTGGAAGGAGAGTTCTTTGGGTATAATCTCAGGAGTATTGTAGCTAGGCCATATGGTAAGGGAGGGCTGACATGAAACTAGAAAGGGAAATGGAGGGGGCAAAAGGATGCAAAGAAGGGATGAGCTCAGGAGATAGGAAAAGAGTGAAATGGGGGTAGGAGAAACCAAAGTTAAACATATAAGAAAATGCCTATCATATTTTTATGCTAAATCAATAATAGTTTTTAAGTAAAAATATATAAAAAGTTATGGACAAAATAGTCTGGGGTGGGGAAATCATGTTTATAAGGATGACAAATAGCTCAGGTGTAGATGCTAGAGTGAACATTGAAATGTGTAACATTTTATGTATTGTTGATACTGAGGATATCTGGAGGCCATGGTGGGCTTTGACATGCTGATGTGTGCCACAAATAGCCATTGTCACTTCTGCCAGAGATAAGAGAAATAACTCCTTTTGGCTGAAGGGAATGCATTTCACAAGTTCCTGAGGAATAATAGCTTTTATCTACATCAGTTTCCCTATAGTCCAGCTTGAGCTAATTTGCAGACATGGAAAGCCTGAGATCTATATGAGACCTACATACTAATTACCTGAAACCTAGCATTCCAGCCTTTTGTTGATGATAAAGGATGATGAAATTTCTGACAACTTCAGCATTATGGTAGGGTCAGAGTAGTGGCCCAGAAAGGCTGGAATGTTGGGGGGCAGTCATCAGAAGCATCTGGTTTGCTGACCCAGTGTGGGGAATCCCAGGGCAAAGTTAGCATCTTAATATCCATCTTTACTACTATTCTCTTAGATGCTAACATACTGGTAATTTTCCATTCCCCTATGACTGTTCTCCTGTTAAGCGTATGATGCAGCCTGACCCTGAAAGAATCCCAGCTACAGGCTTATTGTATAGCAATTTATAGCAGAACACATGCATCCTGCTTGGAAGGACATTCTGCCTCCCTCACATCCTCCCTTTGGCCCATTTCCTCATTTCTCCCCTACTTATACAAATCTTGATCAGAATACTGTCTTGTCTCCATCTCTCCAGTCTCTTGTCCCCTCATTCTCCCTCCCTCTTTCAGGGTTCCTGTCGACTGACCCTGCAGACCGGGACAAACCAACCTGAGGAAAGAGGAAGCAGTCACATCAGCTAGACTGTTTTACATCAGTGTTGAGCAAGTCCAGGGCTCAAGGGTTCTGCAAGACCACCTGGGGCTGATGAGTTGCAGGCCATTTTGGTGTAGTTTTCAGGGCCTGGATGGTGTCTATCAGCTAAATGGGAATGTGCCAGGATAGATATAGGCTAGGACCATCAGGTATTAGAGTGAACATTGTCTATAATCTGCACCGAAATCTTCATTGTAGAAAAAAACAAACAAACATAAAAAAGGTTAACAAGTTTCAAGAAGCAGATGAAGTAGACTCAAAACTTTGAGCCATAGCAAAACAAAACCTGAAAAGATATCTGCATAATAATAGCATAAAAATTCATTTGTAATCAGACAGAAATTTTTTTAACAGGAAAGAGAACAAAGGGGAAGAGTTTTGCCAGGTAGTGGTGGTGCATACCTTTAATCCTAGCACTTGAGAGGCAGAGGCAGGAAGATCTCTGAAAGTTCAAGTCCAGCCTGGTCTACAGAGTGAGTGCCAGGACAGGCTCCAATGTTACACAAATAAAAACCTATCTCGAAAAACAAAACAAGAAAGGGGATGCAGAGTTTGAGCCCCAAAAGCTGGTTATGAGTTAAAAGCATGAATGTTCTTCCCTCTGTCCAAAGATATTTTCATTACAATGTGTAGCACCTTTAAATCTACATTTAAGAGATACTCTCTCAGCCTAGATATAGAGGGGCCTCTATCTTGCCCCAAATGATGTGGCAGACTTTGATGATCCTCCATGGGAGGTCTCATCCTCCCTCATGAGTGGATGGGGTGGGATAGAGAGATGGTGGGAGTAGTGGGAGGCTGGGAGGGAGAGGGAATTGGGGTTAGTATGTAAAATAAGATTGTTTTTAATTTACATAAAAATTAATTTAAAAAGAAAAAACCAGAAAACAACCAAAGGAAAGTTAAAATTTTGAACTTGTAACTAAAATTAGTGTAGCCAATGTTTTATCAAGGCCAGATGTTATGGAATATTCATTTATATTTATACTGTGTGAAGATGTGTCACTGTGATTTACTTAATAAAAAGCTAAATGGCCAATAACTAGGCAGGAGGTATAGCAGGGACTTTCTGGAGTAGAAAGCAGAAAGGCAGAGTCACCAGCCAGATGGGGGAAGCAGAATGGGCAATACAAAGGAAAGGTAACAGAGCCACATAAAAGAACATAGACTTAAAAAAATATATGGGTTAATTTAAGTTATAAGAGCCATTAGAAACAAGCCTAAGCTAAGGTTGAACTTTTTATAAATTAATGATAAGTCTCCATGTCATTTTTCATGAGCTGGTGGCCCAAAGGAAAATAAATCCATCTACAGCTAGATTAATAGCTTATCAGAACTCCATTAATTAATATGTTAAAATTCTGAACTTTGAAGTCTTAACATTGTATGTTATCAACTTTGAGTCTCATTTTTCACATACCTAAAATCACTTTCTCGGGCAGGGGGACAAAGGGCAGGATACTGGCATGGAGGCTTTGAGATGTATATAACAAATATTTGTGAGTAGGGACTGAGGGTATCTGGAGGCTTTCATGGACCTTGATATGATAGGCACCACAGCTATATTAATTGGAGAACCATATGTCCCTTTGCCAGAGGTAAGGGAAATGACTTCTTTTGGTAGTCAGGAACTGGATTCACAAGCTCCCGAGGAATACTGGCTTTTATCTAACTGCCAGAAATCCTCCTATAGTCCAGCTTGAGCTCATTTCTGGATATTTGAACTGCCTTTTGGAGTTTGGGGAACTGGAGTTTTATTTGCACCTGACAGATAGTTCCTGCCTCTGTGTTACCATCTATACTTTCACATTTCTGGCCATCTCCTTGGTGTGTGTGTGTGTGTGTGTGCATGTGCGTGTGAGCATGCACACACACTTGCCTGCCTGTCTGTGTACCATCTGCCTCTTGTGACAGGAAAAATAAATTTATTAAAGAGGAAAAAGAATATGAATTTATTATTTCCATAAGAAGTGGAAGCATTACAATCTTGTCTGTCTTTCATGATTTCTATTTTTGCTTCTGGATCATGCTCTACAGAGAGCAGCTAGGGGACTGTGAGGCATTCAGCAATTAGGATGTGCACAGGAGATAATGCCTTTGGAATATGCTCAATTTATTCACACAAATATTCCTTACAATACCATGGTATTCTAAGGGTTACTGTGATCTTACATAAACAAGCACCTCACCAAGTGAGCAGGTAGAAACAGCTAGTCAGACAGGAAATACTGCAGACTTCCCCTGAGGAATCTTCTCTGAGGAGTGCACTTGAGAAACAAGCTCAACCAGTGTCCAATGTGTTCATCAGCTGTAGCAGACTGGAAGGAAGGCAAAGATGGAAGTCCCAGAAGGTTCTTGAGGGTGACAACCAGACCCTAGCACAGCCAGGTGGGCATTTGTGAACTCAGCTAAGGTGCTAGGAATTCAAGGGTTGCTGAAGTCAGAGTTACGGAGTGGCTGGTTTCAGAGTTTCCTTGATGATGGGAATCAGTGCAGAGACTTGAAATGCTGTCTAGGGAGCATAGTAGTGGCATCCTGGAGTCCTCTATGAAGTTCTAGCTTCTTTTATTGCCCCTTGAGACTTTTGTGCTTAGGACTGAGTTATTATCATACCAGCAGGACCTTGGGGTTGGTTCATTAGCATATCAGAGTCTGCCTTAAGCTTGAGTTTGCCTGGCTCAAAGCAGAGTTGCCTTGTGGCTGACTCCTTAACACATTGTCAAGTGTTACATTATTCCAAGTCACACAAAATGGTTTTCAAATTATACAAAATGGTATCACTTATGTTCCTAACATGCTGTTATTTCTATTGATTTATCTCTGCTTTGTCTCTCTTGCTATCTTTCTGAGTCTCTGAATCTTTGTTATTCTTTCTGTGTTTAACCATTGACTTACTGCCTGTTCCCCTGCTATTTCTGTATTAGTCATGAACTATCTGTTTGACTCTTCCTGTGTCTGTTTTTCTTTTATTTCCTGTTCCTTGGCTTCTATACCAACTTCTACCTGTGTCTGTCTGCACCTTCAGTGTATCCTTGTCTGCCCACCTTTTAAAATGTGTATTTATCTCCTTCCAGGTGTTGGGCTGAGTGTTATAATAAAGCTCATGGGGGACCTTGGCAGATTTCATGGGAGGCAGGAAACAAAAATGTCAGGCAGACACAGCTTAAGAAAGTTTTATTAGAAAAAGAAGGGAGGGAGAAAGGAAAGAGAAAAGGGGTAAAGAGATACAGAGACAGAGAGAGAACAGAAGAGGAAGACAGGAAAAGTACTATCTGCCCCAGGGGAACAGAGGGAAAGAGAGAAGAAGTAGGCAGGGGTTTTTCTTTTAGAGGGTCCTTTTGCACCTGCTTACAGACTATGTAGTGATGTAACAGCCATGGAACCCTGGGCTGACCAGGGTATACCTCAGTGCATTCTGCCAGGTGACGGGGTAGGCCAGCATAATGTTTGGATCCTTACACAAAGTGTTATTTATGTCTCTTTCACAGAACCCCCAAAAATCCACCAAAGAGATGACTCACTGAATGCAAGCTGCAGCCTGGATTCTGCCTGCTTGGGAGCAGGCAGAGTAAGGCTTGCTGCTGAGGGAGATTTTTTAAAGGGAAAGTTCAAAAGTCTCAAGATTACAAATCTCCCACGGTTACAATGGATGAAATAATAACTGTTTTAGGCATGATACAATTAAGCAGGATCATGTAGGGGAAATAAGTTTGTTACTTATCTCCTGGGCCAGGGTTTTGTTTTGTTTTTTGTTTGTTTGTTTGTTTTTTTTTGTTTTGTTTTGGGTTTTTTTTTTGTTTTTTTTTTTTTATACAACCGTGAGTTGGTGGCCATCTGATCTTCTTTAGTGCAGGGAAATGTTGACACATGTGTTATCTGGTCTTGGGCCTCTAGTCAGTACTCAGTGCTTTGTTTAGCTTCATCTGCTGGGCTGCCTTTTGGGAGCTCAGAGGAGCTTGAAAGTTTTCTTTTTCCTATATGGGCTTTGGAGTCTTAAGTTATTAGACTTTTATTAATTTTTATTAATTTTTCTTATTTTAAAAGCAGTCCACAAAACTGGCAATGCTGCTGACAGTGTCGTAAGATCATGGCCTAGACCTAACCTAAGGCAGGAGTCTGACTAAGTAAACAAGATTGTTACTGGGTAAACATAAAGTTGAGCTGAGCTAACTCAGAGATCTCATAAGGATTTCTGTTTACCAGGAAAGCCAGTACCACTATCATCTTCCCCCAAAGGTTAACTACCTCTAGCAAGGGCATGTAGTTCCTGAGTAACTCAGACTGCTGACAACAGATCAAAGCTCCCTTGTTAACCCCTAGGCTGTTCTGTCCCCTATTGTCCTCAACCATCACTACTACCTTTCCAATAAAACTGGCAAGGCAATTGTCCTGTACTCTCTGAGGCAGCCTAGCAGTTTGTTTCCTCAATAAACTTTTCTTTGTACTCACAGAGTGGTCTTGTCTCACAGGGAGCCCTCCAGAGATGACCACTCAGACACAGATTTTACACACACACACACACACACACACACACACACACACACACACACACACACACACCTAATAATAAAATAAATGTAAAATATTTTTAAAGAAATATGCTATAGCAGAGATGGGATTGTATACTACCATTTTATCTTCCAGGGTTAGGATGGTTAATTTGTTTGGTTCTAAACCTCGCTTTTACTGTTAATGAATGCTTAATGGTATATCAGATTTCCATGCAGTATGTTGTAGTGAGCCTGCCTGAGAACCAGAGAGCTGAGATTATGCATGGGTATTTGGGAACCCAAGGGTAACCCCAAGCATTTAGATCAAGGGACTATTATAAGCAAAAAAATCAAATAATATTATCTTGCCCTGCAGCTGCAGGAGGTTTATACAAGCAGGCACTTTAACAGAAATTAAGATAAGTTAACTGGAGCACCTTGACCTTAGGGTCATAGAATAGAGTGGAATTCTCCATCAAGGAGAGCAAAATCTAGTTAAATCTGAAATGGCCTCAGCAAGCACACAAAAGGGAGGAATATCTGCACTGTCTTGCCCTGTAACACTAGTTTGGTGGTTTTACTGTGCCTTTGCTTACACTGAGCAGTAATGTATTGTCTGCCAGACTGGCCAGTTTTCTGAATATTTAGTTCCCTGGTATCATTCTCTCTTGCTGTAAGTCTGTCTCTGCCTATATTCAGGAGGCAGAATTGAAATTATTAGCACACACCTCCTCTTCTGTTACGTCCCTTTCTAATGCCAGGTAATTGTTTCAGTAGTCTGTGAAAAAAAACATGGGGAAATAATACTACAACTCGCATCCAAAGAAGCAAGGATTGTAAACAAAAAAATGACCTATGAGAGAAAGAGGAGTTATGGAGGACTTGGTAGGATAAACTCATACAATATCCAATAGACAAGTATAGATGCACTCCTTTGGAAAGTAGTGCATAAATATTACTAGATGGCATTGGGTTCTGTTGAAGGATCCACCAGTGAGTTAGAGAAAAACAAGTGGGAGTGTCTATCCATAGGGATATCTACAGGAATGAGCCACAGAACAATTTAGATACAGAGACTTCTGATAAAACATTAAATAAATTTCAAACAGATAATATGCATGACAGAACTATGTCTGAGTTAGGAATATATTTTTTAACCGTTATATGTTAATTTTCATACTGTATGCATTTCTATCACAAAATAGTGGTCATCACTTAACCCTCCTCTTACCAAAAGTATCCTAGGTCAATGAGATGGCTCAGTGAGTAAAAGAGCATGCCACTGAGCCTGAAATTGTGATTTCAATTTCTGAGACATGGTATAAACAGAGCTGACTCCTAAAAGTTTTGTACGCACACACACACACACACAAACACACACACACACACACACACACACACACATACACACACACACACACACACACACACACAGCCACATACACATGTAATAAAGTAAATGTAAAATATTTTAAAAGAAATATGCTATAGCAGAAGATATGATTATATACCACCATTTTTTCATCCCAGGGTTAGGAATGATAATTTTCCTGTCCCTTAACTGCTCTTTCACTGTTAATAAATGCTTAATGATATATCAGATTTGCACGCAGTATGTTACAGTAAACCTACCTGAGAACCACAGCTGAGTCCTGCGTACTTCCCCTGAAAGACCCACTGTATCCTTGGACTCCTTTCTCCGAGAGACAAAACAGTGACCACTGGATGCAAGCACAAGAGGATATTTATTGCTCACACAGGTACCTGTGGATGCTTCAATCTTTCGGGAGACTGAGCGTGCCGAGGCCAAAACTTCAGAGGATTATACAGGGTTTGGGCAGCAAAAAGCGGGCTTACAGAAGCAAACGCAATGCATGATTACAGGGATTTCATTGGTCCACTCAAATAAAGCAGTTGGGGTCAGCCTGGGGCAGAGTTGTTTGTTCGGATCGGGTACAAGGAACAATCTAACAGGCTCTCTTTTGATTTTATGTCTATTTTTATAAAATTTAAAGATAGTCTCTGAGGTGTGATAGGTAATACGAGGCCACAATTCAATTAGAACACAAAAATCAGAGGTCTGATTTAGAATTTGAGCCGAGACGCAAGGAGTCAGCCCTGTGCTACATGCCCAGTAGGTCCCATTGGGAGCTGAGAGATAGTAGTTACCTATGGTAATTGGCAGAGTTTTGTTAGGTCTTAGTGGGTCTTGGGGACTGCAGCTAAGCAGAGTCCTTGCCCTGTGACATCAGGGAGAGTTAAACTGTGGCTGGGGGTATCTGAACATTGCTGAGGGGGGTTTGTGTGGTTTGAGTAATTTCCAGGGGTAGCTATACCTTCATAATATGGAGGGTTCAAAAGGAGACAAAGCCAGCAATCTTCAGTTCTGTCGGGTTGCGTGGCATTGAGGGCTTTATAAGCTCCCTCGATTAAATTTAAAAGCCGGTCCCCTGTTCCTGGGATTGGAGTTGCCTGTATAATTTTAGGGCTCCCAGTGATCAGGGCCGGTGTATTTGTGGTGTCCTCTGGTGGAGGCGATGGTTTAGGTATGGCGGGCAGTGGCGTGGAAGGAGGCCCTAGGTTGGGGAGCACAGAGCTTGGTCCTATAGCTTAAGGGGCAGGGTTCTGAATCTCCAAGCGAATTTTAAAGATAACCCCTTTATCCTCTCCCTGTAAGTACCATCTCAGACCCCATGTCTTGCCCTTTAACCAAACAGTATAGTCCCTCTTTCCATGGGTGGTGAAATCAATTCTTAAAGGGAGACAAAGGGCTGTCTGGCATGTCCAAGCTCCCCAATTGGCAGGAGAAGTAAGGTAGCAGTTACCCCTGCTCAAAGGGGGGTGAGTGTAATTTCAGTGTGCAGTTATTAGATCCCAAGATGAACTCGGGTTCCAATAAGCACTCCCAGTGGTTTCACATCCCCATCTTTTGCAAAAATAGTCTAGGTATCCCCTACATCCTGACCCCCTGGGTTGACCCTGTTGAGGGCAGACGTAGAAATCTGATTGGGCTAGAAAGCATCAGTTCTTGGGAGTGCTGCAACCCCAAAACTGGCTCTCTATCTTTGTTCTAGGCATATTTCTATTAAGGGAGTCTGCACCGTAAGTAGGGATGTCCCAAGTGTCCAAACCAGCAGCGAGTTGACAGAAATCAGGAGTGAGGCTGGGTCACCAGGTACCAGGTGGATAAAGGCCAGAGGTGGACCAGACAACCTCGCCTGTCTGGGAAATCCTTTGCCAGGTCAGATGCCGGGAAGTATGGGGAGATTCTGCCCCAACTATACCCCAAAACATTGTTATCAGAATTATGAGCGTAAAAGTCTTATCTTGAGAGGGTTTTGAGAGCATTACACTTTCCATGTTGGTTCAGGTGGGGTCTGGTCCTGGATCTGATGTTCTGGTTGTGTGGCCTTTACGTGGGATGAGTGGATCCAGGCAGCAATCCCATCTACTTTTAGCACGGTGGGAATTGTCAGGAGCACAGCAGCTTAGGGGACCTTCCAGCGGGCCTCTAGGTTCTTGGTTTGATGCCTGCAGACCCAGACAGAGTCGCTGATCTGGAAGGAATGAGGCTGAGTCTCTCCTCCCTCTCGGTAGGCGGCTGCCAGAGGCTTCCAGACCTCTTGCTGGGCTGAGATGTGCCTGCAAGGAGGGAGTGTTTGCAAGATTAGCATCAAAAAACGTGACAGCAGGTGGTAGGCATTAGGCCTTGGGGGCCTGGTGTATTCCTGGCACAATATAGAGCCATAGGCAGGAGTTGTACCCAGTCTTTAGAGCCAGACTCAAGAGCTAATTTGGATAAAGCCTCCTTAATCGTCCTGTTCATTCTTTCTACCTGTCCTGAACTCTGGGGTCTGTAAGCGCAATGCAATTTCCAATCAATCCCCATTAATCTGGCCACCAACTGGCTTACCTGGGAGACAAAGGCAGGCCCATTATCTGATCCCAATACCTGTGGCATCCCGTATCTAGGGAAAATTTCTTCCAGGAGCTTCTTGGTGACCATCTTTGTGGTTTCATGTTTGGTAGGGAAAGCTTCAACCCATCCTGAAAAGGTATCTATAAAGACTAATAGATATTTAAAGCCATACATGCTGGGTTTTATTTCAGTAAAGTCTATCTCCCAGTGGGTACCAGGTCTATGGCCTCGGAGCCTGGCTCCGGGGTCCAGCTTGGTTTTCCCAGGATTAACCTGTGCACAGGCCCTGCAGTTAGTAGTTACCTGTTCCAGCAGAGTATTGCAATTGAGGAGATAGGTGTTAGTTTCCTGCATTTCTAGCAAACCTTTCACCTTTCTGGTACTCAGATGAGTCAGCTTGTGAAGATGGTCTATTAAAAGTTTCGCCAATCTTATGGGCAGGCATTACAGTCTTTCCTTAGTAGATCCAGCGCCGTCTGGTGGGGTCATAAGTTGCCCCCAGCTTCTGAACAATGTCCAGATCTGCTTCCTCGTATTTCCAATCGGGTGCCTGGGCTATTTTCCCCTCAAATAATATAGTCAGTTAACAGTGGGGGTCCCAGAGCCGCTTGCTTGGCCATTTCATCGGCCAAGCGGTTTCCTCTCACCTCTGAGTTGTCCCCCTTCTGATGCCCAGGGCAATGCATTATGCTCAGCTTCTTGGGGAGGAATAATGCCTTTAATAGGGCCAAAATTTTGGCTTTATTTTTAATTTCTTTTCCCTCCGATGTCAGGAGGCCCCTCCTCCGATAGATCTCTCCTTGGATATGGGCAGTGGCAAAGGCATATGGGCTACAGTGTAAACATTAAGCTTCTTACCTGCTGCCAGTTTCAGGGCTTGAGTCAAGGCAATAAGTTCAGCTTGCTGGGCAGAGGTACCTCCAGGAAGCGCGGAAGCCCATATGACTTGGGTTGCATCTGTCACTGCTGCTCCTGCCCGTCTTTCCCCATTTTGTAAGTAGCTACTACCATCCGTATACCATGTGAAGTCCTCATTTTTTAAGGGCTGATCAGTTAGATCAGGCCAGGTTCTATGCACTTCTGCATGGATTTGCTGACAGTCATGGGATGCGGGTCCCTCTGGCAGTGGCAGGAGAGTAGCTGGGTTCAGGGCTACGGTTTGCCCAAACTGAATTCTGTCTGCATCCAAAAGCAGGGACTGGTAATGGGTTAGGCAGGCATTGGATAGCCATCGATCTGGTGGCTGATGGATGAGGGATTCAATGGCATGTGGCACCAATATGGTCAAGGGCTGTCCCAGAGTTAATTTGGTGGCTTCCTTAATGAGGACCGCAATAGCAGCTATCATCTGGAGGCATGGGGGCCATCCTGCTGCGACTGGATCTAGTTTCTTGGACAAATATGCAATGGGCCACCTCCATGGCCCTAATTTTGGGGTAAGGACTCCTTTGGCGAAGCCTTGCTTTTCGTCAGCAAAAAGTTCAAATGGCTTGGTGATACCTGGCAACCCTAGAGCTGGTGAGGACAGCAGGGCTCGTTTAATGGCATCGAAGGCTCGCTGCTGTTTCTCAACCCATTCAAAGGGAATATCTTGTTTGGTTAATGGATAGAAAGGGGCCGCCATTTCTGTGAACCCCAGGATCCAGAGCCTGCAAAAGCCCACGGTCCCCAAAAATTCCCTTAGCTGACGTTGGTTTTTGGGGATAGGGATGCAGGATATAGTCTCTTTGTGGGCAGTGGTTAACCACCTTTGCCCATCCATTAACTTGTATCCTAGATAAGTGACTTCCTTCTTGCATATTTGGGCCTTTTTAGCAGAGGCCCTGTAGCCTAGGTCCCCTAGTTTCTGCAATAGGGCCCAGATACCAGCTTTACAGTCCTGCTTGGTGGTGGCTGCAAGGAGGATGTCATCCACATATTGCAGCATTATCAAGGATGGATGCCGGGTTTGAAAATCTGCCAAATCCTGATGAAGGGCCTCATCAAACAGGGTGGGGCTGTTCTTGAAACCCTGGGGTAGGCGAGTCCAGGTCAGCTGTCCTGAAATGCCCAGTTCAGGGTCCTTCCATTCAAAGGCGAACAGGGGTTGACACTGCAGGCTCAGTCTTAAGCAGAAAAAGGCATCTTTCAAGTCCAAGACAGTATACCATAGGTGAGTGGGCGGCAGAGTGCTTAGCAAATTATAGGGATTTGGCACCATGGGGTGGATATCTCCTACCCATTTGTTAACCTCTCTGAGATCTTGGACTGGCCTATAATCCCCTGTTCCTGATTTCTTTATGGGTAAGAGGGGGGTGTTCCATGGGGAGAGGCAAGGGATTAAGATCCCTTGATCCAACAGTCTCTTGATATGGGGTTTTATCCCCTGGTATGCTTCATTGGACATAGGATATTGTTTAATAGAGACAGGGGTTGCCGTGGCCTTTAAGGGTATTATAAGTGGCGGCTGTCGAGTTGCCAGTCCCATTCCTCCCGTTTCTGCCCATGCCAAGGGAAATTGAGTCAACCATATGTCCATCCCTTCCTGTAGTCTGGAGGGCTTTTCAAAAAGTATATATTTATCCCCTAAATGTAAAATTAATATTTTAAGCGGGGCCCCTAGGGGTCCCAAAACTTTAGCCCCTGTTTCCTCAAAATGAATTTGAGCTTTTAATTTTGCCAGCAAATCTCGGCCCAGTAATGGGTATGGGCAGCCTGGTACATGTAGAAAGGAATGTGAGACTTTACCTGAAGCAAGGTAGACTTTCCTCTCTGTAGTCCATCTGTATTGCTTTCCTCCAGTGGCCCCTTGTAAGCAGGTGGTCTTGGTGCTTAGAGTTCCATCAGTATTAATGAGGACCAAATGTTGGGCTCCAGTGTCCAACAAGAATGTGACTGGTTGCCCCCCCGACTCTTAACGTTAGCCTGGGCTGGGGAGGGGGCTCCTGGCCCTGACAGCCCTAGTCCTCGTCTAGGGTGAGGAGTTGGGCTGATTTCCAAGGGCCACCTCCATGCCTCTGATTTCTGGGTTGCTTAGGGCAATCTTTGATCCACTGCCCTTTTTCCTTGCAGTAGGCGCATTGGTCTCGAGTTACCCCAGGCCTCCTAGTGTTTCCCTTTCTTTCTTGACCCCCTGCGCTAGAACTATTCTGTACTATGGTGGCCAGAAGTTTACTTAATTCTCTTCGATTTTTCTGATCCTGTTCTCTTTTTTTTCTCTCTCTCTCTAATTTTCTTTTAAGCTTATCCTCTCTGTCTTCCTGCAACTTTCTTCAAGAGATCCTGCAGGCTACAATCTTGTAAATTATATAGCCTCTGCAATTTGGACCTAATATCCGGAGCTTCATATTCATGGCCATATGAAGGCCATGGAACATTGCCCCTTTGTTCGTTACTGTCGGGATCAAAGGGGGTAAACATACGATAGGCTTCCTTTAGCCTCTCCAGAAATGCAGTCAGAGTCTCCTCCAGTCCCTGGGGTATCTGTCTTACCTGGGCCAAATTTGTGGGGCGACATCCCATGCCATGGAGGCGATAAAGACGTAGGTGTCCCCTACCGGCTGCAGTGTTAAAGTCCCAGTTGGGACGATTTAGGGGAAAAGCTTCCTCAATTTCGTTAGGTAGCTGAGTGGGCCTCCTGTCTTCCCCCAAGACGTTCTTCCGAGCTTCCAGGAAGACACATTGTTTTTCCTCTGAGGTGAGGAGGACCTGAAAAAGCTGTTGGCAATCATCCCAAGTGGGTTGATGGGTTATTAGGATGGATTCAATTAGGTTAGAGAGGGCTACGGGGTCTTTGGAGAAGGAGGGGTTGTTAGACTTCCAATTGTAAAGGTTGGATGCCGAAAAAGGCCAGTATTGAAATTGGCCTCATGGTCCAGCAGTCTGGCACAGGGGAAAGGCTCGGGAGGATCCTTCCATGGCTGGCTCCCTTCGGCCACAGAGTCTCCTGACAACCGGGGAGTCCGCAGGAGTCTCTTCTTGTCTGTTGTTCAGGGCAGGAGTGGTACTATCTGGTACATCTGGACCCCTTGGCAGGGTGTCGCCGCCATTTTCAGAGCCCTGGGGAAGGGGCTGATATGGTGGGGAGGTCTTCTGAGAGCAAGTCTATAAGAGCAGAATCATCAGAAGGTAGGATAGGTTTGGGGCAACGGGTTCCCTCCTTCTTGAGTGCAGGATATAGTTGAGATTTGGCAGGTACCTGAGAAGGGACTAGTGGTACAGGAGGAGGCAAAGGAGGAGCAGTGGGCCCCTGTGAGGATGGGACCCCATCAGTCTTGAAGAGAGATTTATAAGGGGACTTGGGGGTAATTAAGGGAGCCACCCAAGGGGGTGGGTCAGAGGCCAAATCCTCCCAGGTAACAATATAGGCCACCTGGTCAGGATGTCTGTGGGGCCCGGTATCAAAGACTCGTTCCTTCACCTGCAAGATAATACCAAGGTCAAAGGTCGCATCCCGGGGCCAGCTGACATTCAATGTTGGCCATTTAGAGGCACAAAGTCTGTGCCATTGCTTCTTCTTCATATCAACTGACTGATTGTGTGCTCGGCCCCGAGTGGTTACTGATTGTCCCATTTCTTTTCCAAAATAAAGAATCAAACAAATAAACAAGATGGACAAAACAGACAGACAGCTGGCACCCAGGTGCGCAGCGCGATTTTGTCGTAAAACCAAAAGTAAATATTCAGATGGAGGTGTGGAAGCTCTGGCTTCCCCGGCCTCCAACAGAACAACAAATCCCTCGGACTCGTTGCGGGCCCTGAAAAATCAGGCCCCCCAAATCCCTGGGACGTCTCCCAGGGTGGCGGGGGAGAAGTCCAAGCTTGTCAGCTCCTTCCCAAGGCGCCTACTGACTCAGAATGGCTGTAACAGCCGACTACAGATCACAGAGCAACAAGTAAGATGTACTGGACAACAAAGAACAGAAAATTTAAGTGCTGGCCAGCTTACCTCCCGGTGGGCACTGTCAGTCTCTGGGGAGGGGTCTTCAGATCTCAGTGGGACCTCCACTGAAAGACCCACTGTATCCTTGGACCCCTTTCTCCAAGAGAGGAAACAGTGGCCACTGGATGCAAGCACAAGAGGATATTTATTGTTCACACAGGTACCTGTGGATGCTTCAATCTTTCGGGAGACTGAGCGCACCGAGGCCAAAACTTCAGAGGATTATATAGGGTTTGGGCAGCAAAAAGCGGGCTTACAGAAACAGATGCATGGTTACAGGGATTTCATTGGTCCACTCAAATAAAGCGGTTGGGGTCAGCCTGGGGCAGAGTTGTTTGTTCGGTTCGGGTACAAGGAATTTAGTTATGACTATTTCAGCACTCTGGTGGTTTTGATAAGATGCTTCAAGGACCCTCTGTTCCCAGATATCGTTTTGCTGACTCGCAGATGCTTTAAGGAGCCTCTGTTCCTAGATATCATTCTGCTGACAACAAATATCTGGTTGCTGGGCCAGATGGGTACATCTGGTTCCCTCTTGTACTTGTTCCCACCTTGACCCTTTGCAAAAGCAGCTCAAGTAGGCAATATGCATGGTGGGGGTCTTTCTCCCCCAGGTAGCATGCCCCCACACACAGTAGAATTCTTTTGGGTATAACCTGGTAAAAGTAAGTTAAAAAGTCACTACGGTTTTTAAGTAAATCTTAGAGAAAGGTTTATAAATATATTTTAATTTCACATTTGAAAATATTTATATTTACTTGGTATTTTAAACACTTTAGAGGTTATTTAAAAATGAACTAAGAGTATTTATTTTAAAACAAATTCAAATTTTTAGGCTGTCAGTAGAAGAAAGAAAATGTACTGCCGTGAGATGAACATAATTTTTTCAATGCAAGCACTGTGATTCAGTGTTTATCCTCAAACTTTATAATATATTATATTGTATTATAAATGAATCCTGTATTTTATTTTAGGTATGCAGTATATTTTAAAATATAATATAAGCTATGTAACATTATATAAATTTATTTCTCCCTTTTACTTTACAGTGGAAATAGAAAACAACAACAAAGAATTACTGTAAAATTTATTGCCTGCTCATTAATAACAAAACTGAGTTTGGAATAAGTTTGTTTAAAAAAATTAAACATCTGTAGGACAAATTCTAATTGTTCTTAATAATATAAACTCAGAGTCAGATATAGGGATTAACTCTGAGGATCAGAGAAGTAAAGTGACCAACTACTAGAGAGTTCTCACCCCTATCAATGCTCAGACCAAAAGCTGACTGCCTCCTCAGACTGCTCCTCAGACTGCTCCTCAGACTGCTCCTCAGACTGCTCCTCTGACTGCCTCTCAGACTGCCTCCTCAGACTGCACCTCTGACTGCCTCTCAGGCTGCCTCCTCAGACTGCTCCTCAGACTGCTCCTCTGACTGCCTCTCAGACTGCCTCCTCAGACTGCTCCTCAGACTGCTCCTCAGACTGCTCCTCAGTCTGCCTCCTCAGACTGCATCTCTCTTTTGTCTCCTTTCACCTTATATTTCTCTCTCTGCCAGCCATATCACTCCTGTCTCCAACTCTCTAGTTCTGGGATTAAAGGCGTGCCATTCCAAGTACTAGGATCACCTTTATGTGAGCTCTGTTTCTCTTTTAGACTGGATCAATTTTGTGTAGCCCAGGGTGGCCTTGAACTCACAAAGATAAGTCTGCCTCTGTCTCCCAAGTGCTGGGATTAAAGATGTGCACGACCACTGACTGGCCTCTATGGTTATGGCTAGCTTTGCACTTTGATTTTCAGGCAAACTTTATTTGTTAGGTAATAAAATATCACCACAAACATCACCCCCACACATGTTTATGTTGTGAATAGTGCTGCAATGAGCATGAGTATTCAGGAATCTCTATTGTATGTTGCCCTATACCCCATCATATATATTCATATGTGTGTATATGTTCTCTATATGTGTTTGTTGAACAAGTTATATATAGTGTGTGTGTGTGTGTGTGTGTGTGTGTGTGTGTGTGTGAAGTTATATAACTACAAAAAAAGTCATAACCACCACCACCTTGGGAAAATAAGATGGTAATATATAATCCCATCTTATACTATAGCACATTTCTTTAAAAATATTATACAATTTTACACACACACACACACACACACACACACACACACACACACACATGGATATATGGTCGTTTTGTTTTTTAGGGACCTGTTGATAGTCACTGTCAAAATCAGGTTCCTTCTCCCCCAACCTTACCTAAATTTGTTGTTTATTTTCTTAATGGCAGCCATTCTACAAGGGGTGAAGTGAGATACCAACTAAGGTGCATTAAATGGATGTATGTAAATGCCATAATGAAACCCCTTTGTGAAATTATATAATTCAAAGATGACTGAGAAGTGTGGTGTTACCTTGTTTAAATTTTACTTCTAATTTTTCAGTCTAAAGATAGTGGAAGGATCAAAGTGTGAATATCATCTCTGCCAGTAAGTTGTGTGATGGTTAAGAATGATTAAGGCCTTTTTTAGCTTAAAGTAAGGTCATTCTAACTTTAGAGGAAGTAAGTGTTCAACATGAGATAGGGTGTGGCATTCAAAGTCAAGGTCACAGAGAGAAAGGAACAAGCTGCTGTCTTCATAGATATGCAATGTGTGCAGTCACATGGGGCCCAATTCTTGGAAGGATCCTGTACTATAATGTTCTAATCTTCCTATCTTTAAAATATTAGTAGTTCCCAATGTAGTATCGAATATTTTCAATTTTTATCTAGATCATCCCAATATAACTCTAATTTGTGTCGAGTGGACATAAAACTATCCAGCACAATTGACCTCTTTCAACTTGACATGAAAACACATCACTGTTAAGTGACAACCTCCCTTCTTGTTCATCTCCAAAGTCACACATTAATAATGCCACAATATAAAATGTTTTACAAACTTAAAAATTCCCCGTCTTTGCAAAGTGAAACACTTTTAAAATTCAGTCTCTTAAAAATCCAAAGTCTCTTTTAAAACTTAAAATATCTTCAAAAATTCAGCCTTTCAATTTTGAGCTCCTACAAAATAAAATTTAAAAAAAAAAGCAAAATACTTTCTTACTTTAAGATGGAAGAACCAGGGCACAGTCAATTAAATCAAAGTAAAACCAAACTTCAAAAGTGTAATAATTCAATGTCCAGTATCTAGGATTCACTCGCGATTTGAAGGCTCCTCCAAGGTGTTTGGGTCACATCTCTGGGTCTGCTCTCTGCAGCCACACAGCTTGTCTTCTAGGCTCCAACTGGCTCCACTCCACAGCTGTCGCTCTTCTTGTTGGTTGTCCCATGTTCCTGACATCTCCAAAATGCTGGGTTCTCCTGCTGAAACTGGGCTGCACTTTCACCATTAGCCTCTCCTGGGCTTTCTTCAGGGATTCCAACCCTGCCACACAATGCCAAGCTTCAGCTGCTCTTTATGACCACTTCACACCTTCAGAACCAGCACTACCTGGGTGACTCTTGCACTACAAAGATTGGCTGCCAGCACATTCCTCATCAAAGAGGCTTCTCTCTGCACCAGAGAGGGACTGTCACCGAAAAGCATAATTAGTCTAAATGCCAAGAACTGCTCCTAAGGCTCAGGGAACAGAATATTTTAGGCTTATCCTACAGTCCTCTTTGCTCTAGCTCACTTGCAGGGAAGCAGAAAATACCCCCTTTTAATCA
This sequence comes from Cricetiscus sungorus, assembly GCA_030556225.1. Taxonomy (NCBI): domain Eukaryota; kingdom Metazoa; phylum Chordata; class Mammalia; order Rodentia; family Cricetidae; genus Cricetiscus; species Cricetiscus sungorus. The sequence continues at coordinate 6,970,614 of JANBXA010000126.1, forward strand.
TTCTGATCACATCTGTATAGACCTTCAACTATGGTTTTTGAACATTCAGAAGGTCAGTTACACCAGTCTGCATAGTATCTATGTAGTGTTGGGACAAAGCCAACAACAAGACTCTAAACAAACTGATTAGACATACATTTTTGCCAGTCCTTGTACTTGTTATAAAAAGCAGACCAATAGCTTCATTGATTTAAGAAAAGGTTTGATAATATTTAGCTTTGACTTTAAAGTTTTTAATAACATACATCTTTAAGCCCTTTTATATACCTTAAATAACTTATTCAGACCTATATAAGTTGTATAAGCTTTCTAGGTTTCTTTTCATGCTATGAGACATAACAATAAATGCATTTACCATCTGTCATGAGAACTTTTTTCCAGGTGGGGGATTAAATGATGTCTATTCCCTCCTCAGAATGTCTGAATGACAAATCAAAGTACTATATTATCAGGGGTTATTTACACAGCATGGGTAAGGGATTACTGTTAGAAGTGCAGGTGACCTAAAACACTTTCCCTAACCACATAGGTGGATGCCATTCTCCCATGTCTTTCCAAGTCCATCCATTACCTTAGTTCTTCCCCAAGTCCTTGAGACTTTATGTAATTAGGGCCTAAGTGCATACAAGTATGAGTGACTGGATACTCAGATGAGGGTCTAAAGATCTTGGCCATTTCTTCCTTATACTAAGGAATATTAACATTTGGCAACTCCAACTATAGCTATTTATTTTGTAAGGAGGCACAGTTATGAAGATAGCAGTTGTTTGACTCCGAAGCTGTTGTGCAACATAATTTTAATAAAAGAAGCTGAATATTCAACAGGCTTTCCATGATGGTTTTGCTTTCTCTTCCATACTGATTTCAGCTTTGGGTGCCTGGTGGATGATATGTTTGATAGTTAGGACTATCAGGAGATCAATAGCATGGCAGGGGCAACTGTTGCAGGGAGGGTCTAACATTTTGCTATGTGCAGCTCCTCAAAGACCAGCCAACAGGAGTTTGAATCTGGAATTATGCTTCTGACCCTCCAGCAACTATTCAAGAAGCTAATGATTGGGCCCTGGGATGATCTGCATTCTGGCTTCAAAGTCAAGACTAATGAGACAAATGAAGTGCCCATGAGCTGTGATGGTCAGAAAGAACAATAGGTGGTGGGCCAGGACCTGGACCCTATGGGAAGGCAGGAAGTTTCATAGATTTTGGTCATAGGGTGATCCAGGAAGGCAGTGCCCAAGGACCTGAGCCACTGAGAAGCCCACACTTCTTTGTCATTATTATGTAGATGGGACTCTTGATTCCAGGCACTTGTAGTTGGGGTACTTGGAGGTCAGTGCTATGATTGCCTTAGATATTGTGTGTCTTTTGAGGTTTCCTGTGACTAGGGCCCCAAGTGAATCGCCTCTTTCCATATAAATGAGTTGTTTCTTCCAGCTTATGGGAGACTGAGGTGGCCATGTCTGTGTTGTTAGCTTCTTGACAACTTCACTCATAATGCTCTTGTTCTCCATTCTTGGAGAATCTTAGGGAAATCTGGCCATTGGGGAGCAGAGAGTATCCTTGAGATAAGAGTTAGCCACAGCCAAGAGCTCTACTATAACCTCACTTCAAAGGGACTCTCAGAAAGGCCCTTGGAATTCCTAAGGAAATCAAATACAAATGAGAACAAAGGCTATTGAAGTGATCTGTCAATGGGGGAATCATATGAGAGGTTGGATCTAAGGGTAGAGATGGGTGGTGGTGGCATGAGGTGTGAAAGATTAGAAACAGTGTGTCCCTCCTTCAGTCTCACAGAGAGAGGGCATACTGGACTTTCCAGGAAGTGGTTTCCTAGAAGGCCCTCTTCCTTGCCTCAGTGGATATGAATTCCTGGAAAGAGGCTGTATCTATAAAGATTAATTGCCTGATTAGCATGGCAGTTATTTAAAATATGGCAATTCCAGAGTTTAATTATACTTTATCTTGGGCTAGTTTTAACCCCCTAATATCTATTCCTTGAAAACTTCTGTCACAACTACATCCTATGAGTAACATCTAAGAATATAATCAAATAGCAATGAGACCTATAGGAGAAATTACCCCATCTTGCTATTACCCATCTCTCTGGAGGGTCCATCAGTGTATTTCTAAAATGCCTTGATTTATAACATTTTTGTTCTGTTACTATAAAATTTCATGGAATGGATTCCATGTTGGAAAATAATATTTGAAGAGGTGTAACTGTATGCTTCTTGGGCCATAGTCATGCATTTTTGCCCCAGAATCCAGTTTTGTTTTCTTCAGAAGCATTTTGGTCTAGACATTTGGTTTGGTTTTGTTTGCTTGCTCCAATATTTAAAGGCACTTTGGATTCTGACTGTTTAGCATGTTTTCAGTTTTGTTCACTTTCTGTTTTTTGTTTTCTTTTTCTTTTGGTTTGTCTTGTTCTCTTGGCCTTTGCAATATCTTGATTTATTACTAATTGGCCTTTGCCTCCTGATAATTCTCAAATCTTAATTCTACATTTTTCTATGGCAACTCCTGCAACTTTGCCAAGCTTTTAATTTACCAATGTTATTATTGCCTTATCATAAAGATGATGAAGACAAGAGGCACTTGTTCTCCCTGTCCCAAAATGGTGGCAGTGTCAGGGGGGAAACTCTGTGATGTACAGTAGCCTCATAGGGAAACCCAACAAACATCCCCCAATGCTGGATCAGAAGGAATTTTTGTAAATGGAGTTCTTAATTGGTCTAGATAATAAGAAGCTGGAGTCAGCTATAGAGGGAAATGCTGAGAGATCAAAGAGAAGGAGCAAGGCACAGCACACCTTACTTCCTTATCGTCTCAGCAGACAAGAGAGCAATTTCCCGTTTCTCCTTGCTTATATTCTGTTTCTGCTCAGCTACATCATATCCTCTCTATCTGTACAGACCTCCATGATTAGCTAGTGACAAGCTCCATTCTCTGACCCCCCACACAGGCTTTATTCGTGCAAGAAAGATATCACCCAAACTTTAATGGCTTACCTGGGAGTGGTCACTCAGTCTCTAGAACACCCCCACATTTCTATAAATATGCAGAATAATCCCAAGATCCAGAGAGAGAAGATGAACTCGGGGTAAAAGTGGACAAAGTTGATCCCCAAAGCAGCATGTAAACATCCTCTAAAATACATCTTCTCCCCTAGCTAACATAGACAGGCAGTTTTTCAGGAAAAAGAAAATAAAATGGGCAATAAGGTTTCCAAAAAGGAGTTCTTGGAAATAAAGCAATATATGTTATGGTACCCCAGCCAGCTTTATGTGTGGTAATTATGGACATTCAACTTGCAAATATTTGGAAAATGGAAGCTTTAACTAAAGATAGCTTGGCTTTATAGTTCCCTCAATGGGGAACATTTGATGTTCCAAAATTGGTATTTTGTATGGAAACTTGAAATCCTAAGCAATAAAACAAAAGATAATGGATGAGCAGCCTATTATAATTAGAAGTTAGAAGTATCTAAGAGAAGAAATAACAAATTTGTTAACTTATACAAAATTAACAGGAAAAATTTGAAAGTAGAATCAGAATTGCAGAAAGATATGAGACTAATAAAATTTTAGTGGCTGCTTCAAAAGTAAAAATAACAGTGAAAAACTCTTTTCAGCCTTCTCTGTCCTATCTACTCCATCTTAGAGTTTCTATTGCTGTGACAAAATACCATGACCAAAAACCAGGTTGGGGAGGAAAGGAATCATTTGGCTTGCTGTTAAGAGCACATTTTCCCCTGCTGCCGGTCTGGTCCCACTCTTTGTTCCTCCCCACCGGCCACCCAGTCCCGCCGCCATGTGAGCCCCAAATAACACTCAGAGACTCTGTATTTGATACAATCCTGTTGGCCAGTTACTATCATTGTTTATGGGCTAGCTCTGTCTTAATTATTAACCCATTTCTACTTATCTAAATATTTCCACGTGGTCATCTTATCCGAGCGCGGCAGGCCAGCATCTTTCTTCCTCTAAAGGTTCTACATGCTGACTCCTCCTAACTATTTCCTCTTTCCTCCTTGTCTCCTAGCCCCGCCTATCTTGCTTTCTCATTGGCCAGTGCTTTATTCATTAACCAGTATGAGAAACATATTTACAGAATAACATCTCCCATCAGCTTGCAATTTCAGCATTACTGTTCAGCATCAAAGGAAATCAGGACAGGAATTCAAACAGGACACAAATCAGGAGGCAAGAACTGATGCAGAGGCCGTGTAAGAGCTTCTGCTTACTGACTTGCTTTCCATGTCTTGCTCAGCCTGCTTCCAGGATGTCTAAGCTGGGCATGGTACTGCCCACTGTGGGCCCTCCCTCACTAAGCACTAATTGAGAAAATGCCTTACAGCTGGGTCTCAAGGAGGCATTTGCTCAACTGAGGCTCCTTCTCTAATGACTCTGGCTTATGTCAAATTGACACACAAAACCAACCAGTACATCTTCTAATAAAGGAATTTGAATTTTCTTCTCCCTCATCCCCTTTCCTTCCTACCCTTCTTTTGAATGATGCCCAGAGAGGTTGAAGTGGTTCTAAAATGGAACAAACTTCTACACAAAAACTCCACAGCTTCTTTTAAGGAAAAAACTCAGGGGAGGAGGAAATGTCAGTTAATATCTGTACTCCATGGACTAAAGGAGAACTGAAATCTTTGATTATTTGGTTCCCAGATGCATACTGAGAACTTCAAGGATTTGCTAAAGAAAACACTAGGATCACTCTATTAATGTATGAGCCAGGGCTTCCTGACTTACACAAACTAATTCAATCATTAGTTTCAGGAAGCAAGGCAAAGGAACAGTTTCACTTGGCAGAATGATAAAACACCCCGAGAATCATAATGAAATAGATGTTAATGATAACACTTCCTGTCATGTATTAGGAAACCACTGCTTTACTGTGACACCAAAACTATTCCCACAGATAATGATGATGATTATATAACAATATAAGACAAGTCTAGGAATCAAGTGGCAACTTACTAAAATATGCAGTATGAAATGGCTCAAAGATTTGGTCACTTTTGGTCAAATTATACTGGAATAATACAGTATGGGTTTCACTTCTCAGACATGTCCTTGTTACCCTACCAGATCAACTTTTAAGAACTATCAGGAAAAAAATTGGGTAGTATAAACTTATAATTTCAACAGTTGGGTTTGCACTCAACAAACCAACAAGCAACAACAAAAAATCAACCAATCCCTTGCATCGTGAAAAAGACAAAGTAATTTGTACTATTGTTAAAAGCCTGGACATTTCAAAAAGTGCTGGAAGAAACTTAAATGGGTGCTCTTTCAAATGGAAAAGCAGACCAGGGAGACAGAGACAGAGACAGAGGCAGAGGCAGAGACAGAGAGACACAGAGAAAAACAGAGAGATACAGAGGTAGTCCTTGAAATCATAAGGGAGACTTGAAGAATCCACAGAGTTTTCCTTTTTTCCTTAATTACCATAGGAAGAACAGACATAATTATTAACCAAGAGAAAACAAAGGCCTTGGTAGATACTGAAACTACTATATTCTGCTGTAAATCCCACTCTTGTTCAAAAATTTTTCCTCTAAATAAAAATAAAATTTAAGTGGTGGAGTTTAAGACTAACCATGCAAATTTCAACTGGGAGAAACCATACGGTGTCATACTTTTGTAGTGATTGCGCCCCGATCCATCTGTTAGGACATGACCTTTTAGAAACACTGTTAAGGAATTTGAATCCACTTTAAAAAGACTATTGACTTGATTCAAATTATAATTAAATGAATATTAATTACTGCTAGCAGGCCAACAACCTTAAAGTCAAATCAAATGTGTGACATGAAGAAGAGGCTAAAGGAAGGGTTTTTAAAGGAGCTGTTTCATTCCCTGGTATACAGTGATAAGTGAATTTACACAAGCCAGAGCAACACAGTTCATTATTTCATAGCAGTTTAGGAGGTGAGGGGAGCAAGGAGTTAAGAGTTGCTGGGATCTTACCTTTTTTAGGAATTTAGAATGAGTACCTAGAACAAAAATGGAGTTTTTCTTAGCCATGACATTCTCCACTGACTCTAGGTCATGTGAATCAAATCATAGATTCCTGTTGAGGTTCATGTTAATTGTGAACCTATAGGACTAGGACTAATATTTTATCAGAGTTGATTTGTTATGAGATGGCATAATTATAGTTTAGTAGTTCATTACATTCTGCACTAGTTCTAGAAGGATAAGTTAAATTGGGGAATTTAATTTAAGTCCCCCAATATCTACAGTGTTTGACAATGGACATTAGAATTCATCAAGTAGTGAAACAGAGAAAATAAAAATCTGCTTTACCCAGGTAAAAATTGGTAGCCAGGAAGTAAGTAAGCCATTTACTCTGACCTCAGACTCCATCTTCAGTATCCCTTTTGGCAAGTTTTGTAACTCTGAGTTTTAACAGCTTTTGGTGAGTCTGGAGGCCACCATGGGCTCTGTGATGTCAATAGATGTCGGGAGCCGCATTCGCCATTACAAGATGGCGCTGGCTTCCTGTTTCCTGGTTCTTGTTTACAGCATTAGCTATGCTGACTGCACATGCGCCACTGTATGGTAATTTCTATATGGTAGCTCTCCCTATCAGAGAAGCTATATCATTCGGGCGTTTTGCGGAGCACCAATTACAGACGAATACGTCGCCCTGCAGGCTATTTAAGCCGTGCGTATTCGGGGCTTGGGGTCCTTCTCCATCAGCATGTAAAGAGCGCTACAATAAAGATTCTGCTGGACACATCTTCGGTTGCCGCGTCTTCCTTATCGGCAAAGGTTGCGCGCGACAAGTGGTGCCGAAACCCGGGAACCTGCCGACCCTGGGCGGAGGAACGACTCGAAGGACCCTCGACTGCTCGTCGAAGGAAGATTCAAGCCAGCGGAGCGAGAAGCTGCAGCACTTTTCAGCAAGGTATGACCCCTGTGGTCTGGGTGATCCCGTTTCTTGTTGTTTGTTTCATTTTTCGTTTTATTGTGCTGTCTGTGTTTTAATTGTCATAAATGGGAGAATACTCGCCGCACACTCTTTTGTGACCTAGCATAAGTGGCCTTAAGTCTCAGGTAAATAACTGAGCCGTCACACCCTCTCCTGTAGATAAAGGAGTTATGGGGAACCAGCCGACCAAGCCTATTGCAGATGCAGCGCAGGCGCTGCTGAAGCAAAAGGAGCTAAAGATTCCAGATAGAGTTTTGCGGAACTTCCTTAAGGAAGTTGACCGTGTTGCTCCCTGGTTTGTGGTCTCTGGGACCCTCTCCAAAGGAACATGGGATAAATTAGGAGGAGATCTTATGCGGGAGAAGGAACAAGGAACTTTAAGGACTGGTGTATGGCCATTATATAAATTGTTAAAGTCTTGTATTGAAGATGAGAGATGTAAGGAACAGGTCAAAGAGGGACAGAGAGTGCTTTCTGACCATCAGGATAGTCTATCAGAAGCTGAAAAGGGAAAGGGAGAACAAAAGAAAAGGTTCTCCAGAAAGAAGTCAAATAAGAATGAAAATGTGCACAGTAAACTAGCAAAGCTAGGAAAGAAAGCAAAACAGCTCGCCGAAAAGGAAAAGGAACTTAACCGACGAGCTAAAGAGTTAAAGCTTGTGCCTGCTCCAAAAGGAGGAGCATGTAAGGATTGTGAATGTGAGGATCCAAAATTATACCCTCTCCTCACTGAGTTTAAACATTATACTATAGATTCTTCCTCCGAGGAGGAGACGTCCCCCCGGAGAGGAGGATGAGTCTGACCTATCTGGGTCAGAAGGGGATCCAGAGCTGAACCCTGCCGAGCAGGCAGAATTAGATGAGGAAGCTAAAAATTATGAGGCTGGGAGATATGGGCGTGCCCCACCTTATGCTCCAGGCTATGAGCCAACGGCACCGCCCTATGATGTTGTACAGCAGCAAAAAATGGCCAAAAAAGGAAGAAATTCTATGATATCAGATAAGGAGACAAGGAGAATAAGGGCAGCGTTCCCTGTGTGGGAAGATGCCCAGAATCAGAGACAACATACGCCATTGGATCTGAAACAATTGAAGGCCTTAGTGGAAGCAGTACAGACATACGGAGTTAGCGCTTCCTTTACCACAGCCCTTATTGAAAGGCTGGCCTTGAATGCAATGACCCCAGATGATTGGAACAATACAGTTAAAGCGTGCTTATCTATGGGTCATTATTTAGATTGGAAGTCCATTTATCAGGAATTGTGTGCGGCCCAGGCAAAGATGAATATAGCCGGTCAACGACCTCAATGGAGCTTTGATATGCTCACAGGTCAAGGTCAATGGGCTGTAAATCAGACAGCCTACCTACTAGAGGTTTATGAACAAATAAATAAGGCTGCCATCAGAGCATGGAAAAGTCTACCTAATAAAGGGCAAGTGACAGGAAATCTTACAAAGATTATTCAAGGAACAACTGAACCATTTTCAGATTTTGTGGCTAGAATGATGGAAGCAGCAGGAAGGATATTCGAGGACGCTGAAGAGGCTCCAGCCAAGAGCGCAAAAAGAATTACATTGGCAAAATGAGGAAGGGAAAAGAGGAACTATTACCCCATATGTGCTAACCCTCCCTATAAATCTATGGGGAAGAGATGTATTACAACAACTAGATTTTGTGCTCACAAATGACTATTCACCTCAGAGCCAGCAGATAATGAAAAATATGGGCTGCGTCCCTGGTCGAGGCCTTGGAAAACACTTGCAGGGACGTACAAGTCCCCTGCCCTCTAATGGGAAGCAAGACAGAACAGGACTGGGTTTTTCCTAGGGGCCGCTGGGGAGGCAATCCCCATTCCTTGGAAAACAGAGGACCCGGTATGGGTTCCTCAGTGGCCCCTTACCTCTGAAAAACTGGAAGCCGCCAATCAATTAGTCCAGGAACAATTAAATCAGGGACATATAGAAACCTCTCAATCTCCTTGGAATACCCCCTATTTTTGTAATTAAGAAAAAATCTGGTAAATGGAGATTATTACATGATCTGCGAGCCATAAATAAACAAATGCAGGTCATGGGTCCCATTCAAAGGGGTTTGCCTTTGTTATCCACCTTACCAGTTCGCTGGAGAATTTTAATAGTGGATATTAAAGATTGCTTTTTCTCTATACCCTTACATGAGCAAGATAAAGTTAGATTTGCCTTTACCTTGCCTAGCATTAATCATGAACAACCTGATGAGAGATACCAATGGAAAGTTTTACCACAGGGCATGGCGAATAGTCCTACTATGTGTCAACTTTATGTAGCAAAAGCTATTCAGCCAGTTAGATCTCAATTTCCCGCCATTAAGATATGTCATTATATGGACGATATTTTGTTATGCCATTCTGATCAAGCCCTTCTGCAGCAAGCTTTTGGCATTCTATCTAAAGAGTTGAATAATAAGGGTTTATTTATAGCTCCTGAGAAGGTACAAGAAGGAGATATTGGAAATTTTCTTGGCTCTACCATTTATCCGACGCAGGTAAAGCCGCAAAAGATTGTTATCAGAAGAGATGTTCTTAAAACACTTAATGATTTTCAAAAGCTTTTAGGTGATATTAATTGGGTAAGATCATATTTAGATCTAACTACGGCAGAACTTAAACCTTTATTTGCCATTCTGGAAGGAGACCCAGCCATCACATCTAGTAGACAACTTACCGCTGAAGCTGCCCAAGTGTTGGATAAAGTGGAAAAGAAATTGGGTGAAGCTTCTCTAACTCGGCTAGATCCATCTAGCCCATTCCAGCTATGCATTGTCTCCTCACCTCAACAGCCTACAGCTGTGCTATGGCAAAGGGGACCGCTATTATGGGTCCATCCTCAAACCTCTCCTGGTAAAGTTTTGAGCCATTATCCCACTCAAATAGGAGAAATGGCCTTAAAAGGTCTACAATTAGCTCTAACTCATTTCGGCTGTGAGCCAGAATCTATTATTGTGCCTTATACTGTTTATCAAGTCAATGTGTTATGTGCCACCTTGGATGTTTGGGCGATTCTTCGTTGCACCTTTTCGGGCATATTGATAATCATTATCCTAAGCATCCGTTGTTACAATTTGTTCTTACTAATGCCATTATTTTTCCAAAAAATTACTAGAAGTCAACCGATAATAGGAGCTATTGATGTTTTTACTGATGGGTCCAAAACAGGCATTGGCAGTTATGTTGTTAATAATCAGGTGTTTCAAAAATGTTTTAATTTTTCATCCCCACAATTGGTTGAATGTGCCATTGTGGCTGAAGTTTTGCGAGCTTTCCCTCAACCTTTGAATATTGTCTCCGATTCACATTATGTGGTAGGAGCAGTACAGATTTTAGAAACAGTAGGATTAATTTCCTCAAAAAGCGCTGTTGCACAAGTCTTCGCTGATATTCAGCAATCAATTAGAACAAGATTGCATCCCTTTTTCATACAGCATATGAGAGCGCATACACTGTTGCCTGGACCCATGACAAAAGCTAATGAATTGGCTGATAAAGCTACTAAGGCATTTTATTTTATTCTTAATCCCATGCAAAATGCTGTTGCTTTTCATGAGTTGTATCATGTTCCGGCAGATACACTCAGAAGAAAATTTGGTATAACACGAGCAGATGCCCGTGACATTATATTAAAATGTGCCAATTGTGCGGAATTTAGATCTGCACCTACCTTTGGTGTTAACCCTAGGGGATTAAAACCTTTGCATATTTGGCAGATGGATGTTACCCACGTTTCTACCTTTGGTAAATTAAAATATGTACATGTCTCTGTGGATACCTGCTCCGGGATCGTCCACGCCACGCCATTATCTGGAGAAAAAGTGGCTCATGTTATCACCCACTGCTTGGAGGCATGGGCAGCATGGGGAAAGCCACGACAATTAAAAACTGATAATGGTCCTGCTTATACTTCTAAGACATTTCAGCAATTCTGCACAAAAATGGAAGTCCATCATGTAACAGGCCTGCCCTACAATCCCCAAGGACAGGGCATAATAGAACGTGCTCATAGCACCATCAAAATGTATTTACAAAAACAAAAAGGGGGAATCTGCCCCGCCATAAACATGGGACAGAAAGCAACTCTTTCCCTCACTATATTTACTCTAAATTTTTTAAAATTGGATTCCAATGGACAGTCTGCTGCAGACAGACATGTCACTCATACATCTCCAAAAGAGCTTGTAAAATGGAAAGATGTACTTGATAATCAATGGAAAGGACCGGATCCTATATTAATAAGATCCAGGGGAGCTGTTTGTGTTTTCCCACAGGGTCAAGAAAATCCAATTTGGGTACCAGCACGATTGACTCGGATGGTGAAGCATGATGGCCCCGCTCTGGATCCTGACCATGCTAGGAATGCTGATGAGCTCGCAGACGACGAGTCAAGAGATACGCTGGGGAATCCTGTCGACCTTCCCTCGGCCGATGCCGGTGATGCATGATGCGCAAGTTTTTCCACGATTTTTTACGACTAATGACTCTTTGGGGCTACCATATTTGCCAATATCCAAGGATGTGGCTCCTATTCAAAACAATGATACTTGGATTATTAATGGTAGCTTATGTTTTACTGTGAACCAGTCATCTAAAGATCCTTGTATTAAGTTAGGAAACTTTTCCTATGCCAAATTAGGGGAGGAAGTTACTACTGGAAAAGGGCTTGCCAAGGTGATTTCTGCTAATGCCACTGTCCTCTTTGGATGGTGGCCACACCTCGATTCAGGGATGAGCCGCGGCCGCCATCGTCATCAACCACAATATGCACCTTTCTGCATTGGTGGGCGCCCAGATTCTTCCTCAATTTTTCCTTGGACTGGCTGTCAGAGTCGCAGAGCTCACCCATTAAATGGACACTTTACCTTCTCACCTTTAGAAGGCTTTGGGAACTTTATAGAGATGAATCTCTGGAGATATGATATTGATCCTTTTGATGCTTGGTTACTTTGTGGTGCAAGGGGTAGTTGTACAGACCTCTCGCCTATGGTTACCATCCTGGGGGGATCAACGGGGATAACCCAGATGAGCACCAAGATCGGAGGTGACGTGTCAGCGTCACCGATTTCTAATGTGAAATGGGTGGATCCCACTCCAGTTTGTGTCTGGCCCCTGTTCGTTTTTGCTGTATGTAATGATACAGGATGCCTTTTTGCCCTTTGCTGGAATGCTAGTGAGTTTTCCTCTGCTACTGTGGCCCGTATGCCCAGGTTTTTGCCAATGCCAGTAAAGACTAATAATTCTTTAACTTTATTTCGACAAAAACGTGATTTTGGCATTACTGCAGCTATAGTGGCTATTATAGCGACTGCGGCAGTTGGGGCCTCTTTAACCGTGTCGTCCTTAGCATTACAGGGACAGGTAGCCACTGCTCAACATCTTAACAATCTGTCTGCCTCAGTTAGTGAAGCAATAGATGTTCAAGCCTCTGTGAATAGTCGATTAAAAGGAGGGTTAATGATTGTTAATCAGCGCATTGATTTGGTTCAGGAGCAATTAGAAATTTTATGGCAATTGGCTCAATTGGGATGTGAAGTTAAGTTACCCGGACTTTGTGTAACTTCCATTCAATATGAAAATTTTACAAAAGCAGCAAATTTGTCTAAGGAATTATCCTCGCTGTTGCTATCTAATTGGAGTGTAGAATTTGATGAATTGATGAGAAAACTTCGTCTTGCCATAGTTCAGATTAATTCCACTCGTTTGGATATTTCTGTCACAAGTGGATTGTTTTCTTGAATGTCCTCTGCCTTTTCCTACTTTAAAGAATGGGTTGGTGTAGGAATGTTTGGAACGACCTTGTTTTTGGGACTGTTCCTCTGTTTTTGGTTGCTTTGCAGATTCAAAAGACAACAACATGCTAAAAATGTGGCCATTGTGCAAGCTATGCTGGCTGTTGAGCAGGGAGCATCCCCCCAAGTATGGTTAAGTATGCTAAGCCGTTGAGACGCTGTCAGAACTCCAAGCACTCCTGACGGGCACAGGTTCCCATTGCACCAGGGTGTTGTTCTGGACAGACCTTTGCATCTCCCAGGGCTCAGGTTCCCATTGCACGGGATCTCAGATGCAAGGGGTCTCCTTCACTGTGTAATCTCCTTGATCGCTCAAACTGTTGATTCAGCGGGCTGATCGGAAACTTCACAGTGTTAATTGTGGCCTTGCATATAATTTTAAAGAAAGGGGGGAGATGTCGGGAGCCGCATTCGCCATTACAAGATGGCGCTGGCTTCCTGTTTCCTGGTTCTTGTTTACAGCATTAGCTATGCTGACTGCACATGCGCCACTGTATGGTAATTTCTATATGGTAGCTCTCCCTATCAGAGAAGCTATATCATTCGGGCGTTTTGCGGAGCACCAATTACAGACGAATACGTCGCCCTGCAGGCTATTTAAGCCGTGCGTATTCGGGGCTTGGGGTCCTTCTCCATCAGCATGTAAAGAGCGCTACAATAAAGATTCTGCTGGACACATCTTCGGTTGCCGCGTCTTCCTTATCGGCAAAGGTTGCGCGCGACAAATAGACACTACACGTAGCCATTTGTCCCTTCTGCCAGATAGAAGGGAAGGGACTTCTGGTAGAATGGTACCAGTTTCCTCTAGACTTAATTGATGGGAGATGTTATTCTGTAAATATGTTTCTCATACTAGTATGTTTCATACTAGTAAATGAATAAAGCACTGTTGGCCAATAGGTAAGCAAGATAGGTGGGGCTAGGAGACAAGGAGGAAAGAGGACAGAGTAAGGAGGAGTCAGCATGGAGAGACCAGAGAGGTAGAAAGCCAGCCGCTCTGGCAGGTAAGATGAGACCACGTGGAAATACTTAGATTAGTAGAAATGGGTTAATAATTCAGACAGAGCTAGCCTATAAGGAATGAGTAACTGGCCAACACAATTATATCAACTACAGAGTCTCAGCATGTTATTGGGGACTGGCTTGGCAGCAGGACCAGACCAGAGGCGGGAAAAACCTACTAGTAACAAATGGTGTCAGAGGTAGAACTGACAACTTTCACTTAAAACTTAACAAAAGCTTAAAAAAATAGTTTTTTTAGAAACAAAAGAACAGAGACAAGCAAGACTTCTTGGTAGCATCATTTTTTTTTCTGTTGGACTTTGTTTTGCTAGAGACAGATTTGCATGGCTCCTTTAACAGAGGTTTCCAAAATTAGCATAAGCGTCAAAAAACTGCCTTGCTTTTAAGGAGCTCTGCTAACAATTCTTTGGTGTGTACAAGAGCTGGCATTGAAGGTTTACAGTGTGTTTTAAAATATACGTTGGCTTGGGAGAGAAAAAGAAACAGGTTACAATGGCTTAAGAAAGTATAATAAAAAGTGAGTAGCTGGGTGTGGTAGCACATACCTTTAATTCCAGCACTCGGGAGGCAGAGGCAAGCAGATCTCTGTAATTTCAAAGTAAACCTGGTATGCAGAGTGAATTCCAGGATAGATAAAAGTTACACAGAGAAACCCTGTCTCAAATATATAAAAATAGGAGTAGAAGAAATAGTGATAAAAAAGCCACGTAAAGATGGAAAGCACAGAGAAACTTTGGATATTGTAATATTGTACGCTGTTCTGTTATCTTTAAATTGCTTGACTGCTGAGGAAATAATAACTACTGATAAAAGAAATGCTGCTGGACTAATCCAATATATATATATTTTAAGAATGCTTTGACTTCAAAATTTAAGTCTAAGGACAAGTTACTGGGGAAAAGGATTTCTACTTTTGTTTCCACAGAAAATGAAAAGCTGTGGATTCCTTCCAGACGAATGTGGTTTGATCAAGCAAGACCTCCTGAAGCAACATCAATGGGATATTGCAACCTTACAGACCACTACAGCCAAGATTTCTGCGTCTTCTTAGGATCCCCATGACAGCGCCCCCTACCAGCAGGAAGCAGTTTGGAAAGAACGACACCCAAATTCCCAAATATTGTTCATAAATGTTTGTTTTCATTTAAATGGGCTTGGTTCTAAATGGCTAATGACCACAAGCAATCTTTTTAAAGTTAAAAAGGGAATTATGGTATAGATATGAATGCTTTGTTTTGGAATGGATTTTCATTTATTGATACAAATTTAAGGTCAAGTTTGTGATATGTATATTTCTCCTCTTGCTTAGCTATTGTGTCTATATAGCTCATTGGAAAATGCAATGTATAATTTAGTACAGATTATAGAGAGTTACCTATGATAGTTAAAACTTAGAGTTAAGTTAGCTAGGATTTCTAGATATACAGAGATGTATTTGAGATGAATAGACATTCTTCAAACCTTTTAAAGACCTACAGAATATGGCATTTAAAATGGTTTAGGGTTTTCTTGACAATGAGGCACAACTGCTTCTGGTAATACCACCTGCATCAGAAAGGAAGATGGACATGGAAGAAACATGTGATGAAGTTTGCTTTTAATATGGCAAGACTAGCCATTTGAGCAAGATACTGCTATTGTCTGGATTGTTTGACTATATGCTGTATAAACTGGACATGCAGGACCCACAGAAAAGTGAATGCTGATACAAAATGGACAGTGCTACAAGATTCCTCCTTCATGGAAGAGTTTGCCAGACAGTCTGCAAGACACAGAGAAAGGTGACTGACAAACTGCCAATACAAATGGTCAGTTTCCTGCTTTGCTGAGGAGTCTGCCAGACACATTATGGCCTATGGGCTGAAGATGGAACATTACAAAAGAACTTCGGGTGACTGACCAGGCAATGAGTTGTCTCTGTCATTTCTACAGTTTATATATTATCCTTCTGTGGTCTTTGAAGGAGTTGAAGACAGATAGTTATGGTTATAGTTTTCCTTAGTTAGGATTAAAGATAAATTACATATAAGATTTTAGACTCACAAAGATAGGATAGATAATGAAATATTTTCTTTAAATCTTGCTAAATGTTAATGAACTAAATAATGCTAACTGTGATTCTTATTTGATAACTGTTTTGTGATTTATTTCGCTATGCTAAGGTTGAAACCCTTCTTTTTATTTTGGACAGAAAAGAGGAGATGATGGGAGATGTTATTCTGTAAATATGTTTCTCAATGATAGTAACTGGCCAACAGCATTATATCAAATACAGCATCTCTGTGTATTATTATTTGGGGCTGGTGTGGTGGTGGGACCAGGCGGGCTGGCGGAAAACATACTTTAACATACACTTTAACATTCCAGCCTTTTGTTGTGGATAAGGGGTGATATACTCTCTTGTGTATGTCTCTTCTCAGCTGACATTAGGATGTTGTTGTCAGGCCCAGGACGGTTGAAATGCTAGTCAAAGGACTGGAGGAGGCAGGGTACATGTAGTCCACTTCCCAGGTCCTGCTGGACCACCTGGAGCCAGTGAAATACAGACTGTTTTGGAGCAATCTGGAATGCTGGTTCAAAGCAGAGGTGCCAGCTGGTAGGAAATTCCTGTCAGAAGCTTCTTATTTACATCACTTTTCAGCAACTGCAGGTCTTGTAAGTTCCAAAGCACACCTGAGGCTGGTGTGCTTAGGGCAGTTAGGATTCTTCATTTGACTGGAAATCTGTTGGAACAGACATTGACTAAGGATAGAAGGTAAACTTCAGGAATTTAGGAGAAATGTTTAGGTTAGGAGAGAGCTCAACCTCAGTGGTGAATCTTAAGCTCTCCATTGACAGGAATAATTCTCTGGTGTCCATTTGTTATGTCAGATGGATCCAAATGACAACTCCCCATTGTTTTTATCTGTATTGAAATCCTCATTGTAGAAAAGGCAGTTTACAAGTTTCTATAAACAGTTTCAATGAGTCATGCCTTTGAATCATAGCAAACGTTCAGGGAACCTAAAAAAATGATTCCTGGTTTAAATGTGAACATTTTCCCCTGTCTTGAGGGTTGTATACACATACAGATTGGACAAAGGTGTTTTTAATATGCTGAGAAGTGTCTTTAAGTCTGTACTTAGAGGATAAACAAAGGCAATTTAAAAATTTGAGCCTTTGAATATGATAATAGTTGCCAGTAATTTACCAAGGCTGGATTAATAGAACTCCACCGATTAACATGTGAAAACTGAATTTTGAAGTCTTAACTTCATATATCATTTTAAGTCTTATTTTTGTACATCTTAAATTATTTTAGATTTTATAGCTTGCATTTATATATTTAAACATTTTTAGACTTTTATAAGCTACATAAATTTTAAATCTTTTTTATCCAGTTATTTACTATGACATAGGTGGTTGATTATAACAGTCATGGATAAGTAAGATTCTTTAAATGATGGAATAGTAACAAGTTACATTGAAACCTTTATTCCCTTTTCAGCATGAATCCTGTCAGCAAGGTAAACTGTCTAGGTTTGCCTTTCTCAGCAGGAGACCTAGTTGCTCTAGAAAAAAGCAAAGCCTTATTTTATTTATATAAGAAATAAACTGACCAAACAGCTTCAGCCATTGGGAAAGGAGCTGGATTGCTTTTCTGTTATTAAACTGATTCAGCTACAGTTAGCCACCAACATCAGACATCTGAGAAGGATAAATTTGAGCAGTAAGTAAAACCCAAAAGGCCTCAGTATCAAACAAACAAACAAAAACCAACTAAGACTTATCTGCTACCTGGATGTTTACCTAGTCTTCAGTACTCACACAGGCCAGCATAAACTTTTTGACTGCCACACAGGGCAACATTGGCCACTGGTTTCCAGACCCAGAAATCTGAGAGACTTTCTAATTGGTGAAGAACTTGAGAGATGGGCCTACCTTGGAGAGCCAAAGAACAGTAATCATTTCTGTATCCTGCTTGTCCACATTTTGGACTGGATACTAGAGGTGGCAAACCATGGGGCTGTGGTTACCATTACCACAATCTAGGTGGAGTCATCTTCTTGGAGGTAGTATTTTTGTCTATCATGGGAAGATATTTTTTCATTAGACATTTTAAATACCACATTCAGGAGATCTCTGAGTAGTTTGAAGAATGTTATCAATTAACTATACCTGATTTTAAATAAACTTTGTTTTTAGTTACTTGTTTGAGGCTTATCATTGAAAAAATATACATGAGGCTAAATAAAGTGAGTCCCTGTAAATGAATTAATTACATTTGAACTTGTTGTATCTATAAGTGTAATTAAGAACGCATTAAAGAATTTGATCATTTATTAACATCCAGGCACACCTTGGCCCACCCCCTTGTGTGTGTGTGGGGGGGGGGGTTAACAAGCAGTACCCTGACTCTATATGCAGGTGTAAAAGGTCCCTTTAAGAAACAAGCTCCCCACTGGCTGCTCTGAAAAGCCATCTTTGCATTGTTCTCGGGTCCTGCTCCCCACTTGCTGCAGCCACCTTTGGCTGCCTGCCTCCTCCTCCTCCTCAGGCAGCTTTCTCGCCAGAGTCCTCGAACTCCCATTTCTGTCCTCCCTGCTGCAGTGGATCACTGGCGTGCCCCACCATGCCATATGTGGCCGTGGACACCAGCTCTGAGATCACCACCAAGGACTTGAAGGAGAAGAAGGAAGTTGTGGGGGAGGCAGAAAAGGAGGGGGAGGAAGAAGGTGACGGTGAGGAAGAGGATGGAGATGAAGATGAGGAAGCTAAGGCTCCTACGGGCAAGTGGATAGCTGAAGATGATGAGGATGATGACGTTGACACCAAGAAGCAGAAGACTGATGAGGATGACTAGACAGCAGAAAGGAAAAGCTAAACTTAAGGCCACCGTGACCTATTCACCCTCCACTTCCCGTCTCAGAATTTAAACGTGGTCACCTTCGAGTAGAGGAGCAGGCCCTGCCCGCCCATAGCGGGCAGTGCCGCTCACAGATGACATGCCCTCTCGACCACCCCACCAAAACCACAACATGAATTTGCAACAGGGGAGGAAAGAAACCCAAAACTTCCAAGGTCCTGCTTTTTTTCTTAAAAATACTTTAAAAGGATAATTTGTTTGTACTTTTTATTTACATTTTATATTTTTGTACATATTGTTAGGGGGTCAGCCATTTTTAATGATAACGGGTGACCAAACCAGCCTTCAGAATGATCTCTGTCCTACTTACTGACCTTACTTGTGGTGTGACCATCTTCATTATAATCTCAAATTTTGTGTATGTACCTAGCTGTGCTATAAGTAGTTGGTTTGTATAAGATGGTTAAAAAGGCCAAAGATAAAAGGTTTCTTTTTTTCTTCCTTTTTTGTCTATGAATTTGCTGTTTTATTTTTAATTTTTTATTTTTTGGCCTGTTTGATGTATGTGTGAAACAATGTCCAACAATAACCTGGAATTTAATTTTGCTGAGTTGTTCTAACAAAAAAAAGAAAAGAAAGAGAGAGAGAGAGAGAGAGAGAGAGAGAGAGAGAGAGAGAGAGAGAGAGAGAGAGAGAAGCTCCAGGTGGACTTTGGTGGCACACGCCTTTAACCCCAGCACTCAGGAGGCAGAGGCGGGCACATCTCTGTGAGTTTGAGGCCAGCCTGGTCTACAGAACTAGTTCCAGGACAAGCTCCAAAAGCTATACAGAGAAACTCTGTATTGAGAGAGAGAGAGAGAGAGAGAGAGAGAGAGAGAGAGAGAGAGAGAGAGAGAGAGAGAGAGAGACAGAGAGAGACAGAGAGAGAGAGAGAGAGAGAGAGAGAAGCTCCACCTACTCCCACTCTCTTTTCCTTTTGCCCATTCCCTTCCCCTCCCCCTCAATACAACTATCAAAACTTATCATGTAAACTCTGTCTGCTTGGCATATTTGTCCCTCACCTGCTGTGGGGCTTATTGGGCCTGACCCACCTGCCAAGGGTCATCTCTTGCCATATATCATAACATTGACCATTAACTTGTTTGTCTAATTATCTTTAACTGTTTGTAAATTAGCAGCTTTTATGAAATTAGGATTTTATACTTTTATCGTCACCAAATTTTAGCCTTTAAAATTTAGATTGAAGATTTAATTGAAAATCATCAAGCAGTGAAATGAATACATTTTACAGAGGGACTGTGGACCTTTTTTATTTTTAATCTTTTTATAGTACACCATTACAGAATATTAGTTTTGGGTTTTGTTTTTGTTTTTTTTATGACTCAGTTTATCCAAATAGCTAAAGTTTAACAAGTTATCAAAGTTAAAGAGGCTAGAGATATCTGTAAGCCAGTTTCTGCTGGCCTGAACATATAGGAACTTACATATTTCATTTATCAAAAATATCTTTTTAATCAAACATGTTTTTAATGTAATTTTTAAAAAGTCTGATGTTGAACTGTTGAACACAGCAAAGACATATCTGTAAGTCAGTTTCTGTTAACCTATGATGCTTAAACTTAGGCACAGTGGCTGTGCCTTAATCTGCTGCTATTTCAGCCAGCCATTGTGACTCTCCAGTTACTAGCTTGCTTCTCTGGGAGTGGCCTGACCACTCAGGCCACAGCCTGGTGGGAATTATGTTCCCACAGGCTCCTGTTCTGTCGCTGCCACTAAAGGTAGCTTTAACTAAATCTCTATCTTTCTATTTATAAAAAAAGACTCAAAATTGAAAGGCTGGGGTAAAAACCTGCAAGCTCAGAGAGGCTGGGTCATAACTAGTTAACTTCTCGCTGGCTTCTCCAAAAGATCTGTACTTCTGCTTCAGCAAACCAGAAAAACCTTTACCATTCCAAATCCCTCCCTTCATCTCTCTATCTCTTCAAGATGCCCTTTGATGCTCTATGATTACTTTCTATCAACTAGTTGCTTACTCAGCCTCCTAACCCAAGGTTAATTTTGTGTAATTAATGCAAATGCAAACTCATGATTCACAGTGTGATCAAATATCCCAAACAAACCTATGTTAACTTTTATAACCTTAGGAATTGGTAAATCTCAAGTAAGCAATTTTTGCTTGGAAGTTTATATTCACACCCACCTCCAACCCAACACGGTCTTACAGACCCTGAAAGAAAATTTATATATTTCAGCAAGAGTATTGACTATTTGTGACTTTGAACAGGGAATATTTTATTTTTAAAAAATAACGAGAACCAAGAAAAGGGAAAGAAGTTAAAGAGCTAGATATATATAATTACATTTAGCCATTCTAACTTTTATATGAATGTTGTTATTAGAATTTTTAAGTAACATGAGACCTAACAGCAACAAATAAATTTACCATTTGTTTTAATAAATTTTGCTAAGGGGGGTGTTAAATAATCTCTGGAGCCTTACCCAGTATATATAACAGCTTTTCCATTGTTACATAGGTGAACCTCCTCCCAATTTTTAGCTTTTAGCTTGCTTATATACAATAGTTTCTCGAGAAAAACTTGATACTATATACAATTAGGGCCTACTACCTGCATACAAACAGCTGGGAGGAGTGACTGGATACTCAGGTGAATGTCCAATGACCTTGCCTAGTTCCTCCTTCTTGAAGGAGTACTGACTTTTATCAAGCCCAATTCTATCACTTGAAGCAAGCATCTCTGGGGTTATTACTGATAGACTTCAGAGAGAGGGAAAGATTTTATTTTATAACTAGTTTTAGTATCTGCAGAAGAAGTCAGACAACTTGAAAATCCTAATAATTTTTAATATTTTATAAATACATTAAGTTGTAGAATAATATATGTATTTGTAACCTAGAGGCCATTAAACAGAAACCTATATATATGTACATATATATATATGTATATAAAACTAACAACTACAGAAACTCAGAAAATGTTGGTATGATGTTTTTTTTTTTTTTTACAGAATTTTAGCCATATCCTTTAGGCTTACAAACATTCAAGTACAGAAAGTTTATATTATAAACTTACAAATCTTGAGATAGTTTATACCTTAGCAAAACATTTAGAGAGTTAAGCCAAAAAAAGAATATGAGATGAGTAGCAGTAATCCCAATTGGGAACTACTTTTCTAGCTGTTTTAAAGCACATAGTGTCTTTTATTGCTTTGTTTTGCTTTCCTTTCCCTATCATAGTATCAGGTGGCTGTATACTTTTAAACAAGCATGCGTGGGTTGGGAGTAGAAGCAAATTACCTACTCTGGAGCACTTTGAATAAAGTAGAACAGCATAAAACAATACTTTAATATCTTCCATACCCCAAAGCCACATACATACCTGCAAAACTGAATCCATTGATGTCAGGCAGGGACCAGTCCTAGCATCACCCCAGCCTGGTGTCATGGAAAGGTAGGGTAGGGTGGCAGCAGCCAGGGCTCCATGGTCAGAGAAAGAATCCAGACGCTTCTCTGAAAGATAAAGCAAGCAGGGAGAAAATGCTTCCTTCAGAAACAGAACGAAGGGGAAATTGCAAGCAGGGAAGCATAAAGAAGTCTCTGATATACCTGTGGGGCTTGAGCAGCAGGTTCCAATGAACCAATGAGAGGGACAAAGACAGAGCAGACAGCTCCTAGGGGTAAATGAACAGAGTCAAGTTAGCTATGGCTACAGATAGGGTATGCTACAGAAGAGAGTTGAGAGATGGGTGAAAGATGGAGCCAGATAGTGAGGCACACACTGAAGGTGTGCTCACTTTGTCTGGCTATCATGTATGCAAAGAAACTTAGGAGCAACCAGAAAACAAAAATCCACCAGACACAAGAAAACAACATAAAAAGAGGGAACATTTGTGCAGTCACTGGAGACCGGAAAACACAGACATAAGGTGGCCACTTTTTACTCATATACCAAAAACAAGGACAGAAGGGCACCTCCTTTTTGTTCCAGAGACCAGGTCTTTGATTGCATCAGATCTCCCCTATGTCTCTCCAAATGTCTAGACTCCAAAATAGAACAGAATCATTTACCAATCTCAGATATGCATTTGGCCAGCAGTTCTGACTTTGGATTTGTTTACAACTTGCAAATTTTTGGTGGTTACAGTCTTAGTTCCCTCCTAGGGTCTATCAAGTCTGTTTTGGACATGTTCCTAATTGGGGTCCATTAATTTGTGGCAACTGTGATCTCCACTTCTCAGAGATCACAAGTACTCTGGGACCTATCCTGGTTTCTGGCTCTCCAAGATTCTAAGTCTCCCGATCTATTGCTATCCCTACCTAGTCCTAAGTCAGGAGTCTCCCAGAGATCTTGATGGGACCTCCAAAATCCACCAGAAAGACTCAACTCAAATTATAATTTAACAAATTTATTAATTACTGCTAATAGGCTGTCTTAGTTGGGGTTTCTATTACTGTGATCAAATATCAAAACCCAAAAGCAAGTTGGTAGAAAACTGTTTATCTGGCTTAAATTTCCATATCACTGGTCATCAAAGGAACTCAGGACAGGAATTCAAAGCAGGACTTTGGAGGCAGGAGATTATGCAGAGGCCATGGACAGGTGCTGCTTACTAGCTTGTTTCCCCTGGCTTGCACAGCCTGTTTTCTTATAGAACCCAGGACCACCAGTCCAGGGATGGCACCAGCCGCAATGGCCTGGGCCCTCCCCCATCAATCTCTAATAAGAAAATGCTTATAGGCCTGCCTATATCCTGATCTTAATTTTCTTAATTGAGGTTCCTTCCTCTCAGATGACTTTAGCTCTGTCATGTTGACATAAGACCATACAGTACAACTTGACCCCCAAAAGCATCACTGTTAAGCCACAACCTTTCATTTCTCATTTATCTCCAAGAACACACATTAAAAATACAAAAACTTTAAAATTACCACAGAAAATTACAAACTCAAACACATTAATAGTTCAGTTGCTTTAAAATAGTTAACCTCTTTTAAAATCCAAAATATTTTAAAATCCAAAATCTCTCAGCTGTGAATTTGTGAAAAATAAAATTAAACAACAACAACAAAAATTAACACTGTCTTCAAAAGGGGAAGAACTAGGGCACGGTCACAAAAACCAAGTTCCAAAAGTGTAAGTAACAATTTTCTGGGGTTTTCTGGGGGCTTGGGTAACTTCTTGGTCACAGCTTCTTCCTCTTCAACGCAGCTTGTCTTCTAGGCTCCAACTGGCTCCACTCCACAGCTGCTGCTCTTCTTGTTGGTTGTCCCATGATCCTGACGTCTCCAAAATACTGGGATCTCTTGCTGCAGCTGGGCTGCACTTTCACCATTAGCCTCTCCTAGGCTCTTTTCATGGTGCCAAGCCTCAGCTTTGCTGCATGATCGATCCCTCCAAGCCTAGGCTTTAAACTGCCATTAAGGCTGCACCTTCACTAATGGCCTCTCCTGACCTCTCACCACACCAAGTCTCAGCTGCTCTTCATGACCCCTTCATGCCTTAAAACCAGTACCACAGTTGACTTTAACACAGTACTGACTCTGGCTGCCAGCATGAGGTGCAACCTTGGCTGCCTCTGAACAGCTTCTCTATGGTCTCAGGAAACACGTCCCAGAATATTTATCCCCAGTGATGTTGTTCTCTTCTTAATCAGCACTAATATCTCATCTCCAGTCAACCAGCATTATGTATATCAGTGGAGCAAAAGTTTCACTTCAGCAGTTCTGGTCTCTTGTTAATCACAGCTGATTCTTTAACTTCAGCTAACCAGAACCACAGAATCTTAATTCAAAATAACAAATGGCCACAGTAGAATCTTTAAACTTCCCTCTGAAACTTCACAAGCCAGGCTTCCATCTTCTGCATTGCCTTCCACACTTGTGTCTTCCAAGCTCCTACGGAACAGCTCACTCAATGAACTGTTCAAAGCCTTGAACACTCAGTGGTTTTTCTAGTGCAAAGTTCCAAAGTCTTTCCACAATCTTCCCCAAAACTACATGGTCAGGTCTGTCACAGCAATACCTTGCTCCTGGTACCAATGTATCTTAGTTAGGGTTTTTATTGCTGTGGTGAAACACCATAACCAAAAAGAAAGTTGGGAAGGAAAGGGATTATTTGCCTCATGCTTCCATATCATTGTTCATCATAGAAGGAAGTCAGGACAGGACCTTAAACTGGGCAGGAACCTGGAGGCAGGAACTCATGCAGAGACCATGGAAAGTTGCTGCTTACTGGCTTGCTCTCCACAACTTGCTCAGATGCCCTGACTAACAGGGCAGCAACAAAGGCTTGAACCCTAAAGGACCTGGAATGAAGGGCAGGAGACAAGAGAAACCAGCAGCAAGACGGACTTTCTGATCAAGCTGAAAAAATTTATTTTTCTCACACATGTTATATAGAGATTAGGGTGGAAAGCTAGGAAAGGCGGAGAAGGGGGGAGGTTAGAGGTCGTTGCCTGGTAACGGGACCGCCTGGTATTCTTAATTATAGGTCACTGAAGGTGAGCATGATATTGGCTAAGAGGAAATGCAGGTAGAGATAAGTAGGTTGTTAGCAGGGGAAGGGATCTTGGGAGTTGCTAAATACTCTAACTGCATAAGGAGGGGTTACCAAGTAACCTAACTACATTCCTGTAAACCCTAAATTCTACTTCTCACGAAGTTGCAGAGAGGGAGAAGGTAGATTGGGATTGAAGGTAGCAATCTTCTAACTCAATGGGCTATTCTAAGACAAAGGCTGGCAATCTCAAAGGCTTATGCCATGATCACTCCCGGCACTCAGACTGCTTTCTTATAGAACTCAGGACTTTCTGCCCAGGGATGGAACTATCCACAGTAGGCTGGGCCCACCCACATCAGTCACTAATTAAAAAAATACCTTACAGCTGGATCTTATTGAGGCATTTTCTTAATTGAGGTTCCCTCCTCTCAGGCTTGGGTCAAATTCACAGAAAACTAGCTAGCACAGATAACAGTAGGTAAACACAAAGCCTTGCCTAATGTAAAACATTATCCCTTGGGACAAGAAGCCCTAATGGGAATACAGTTCATCATAAAAAGAATACCAAGAAAAATGGCTTATAATCTACTGCACCAAACTTTGCAACACCCCAATATTACCTATAAAGAAACCAAATGGGAAATGATGGAGATTTGTGAGTAAATAAGAAAGTCATCCCTACCATCTAATGGTGTCTAATCTCCATACCTGATTATACAGCATTCCTCTAAATATTTTTTCAATAATAGAGCTTTACAGAATGTTTTGGTTTGTTTTATTTCTGTTGCACCAAATAGCAAGTTTTATTTGCATTCACATGTGAGGAAAGGCAGTATACATGCATTGTCATACCAAAGGGACACACTGAAAGTCCCATATATGTTTTTCTCAAATTCTTAAATCTGATTTTCAAGATGTGCATTTTTATAAATCTGATTAAATCTAATATGTGGATGACCTACTCATACGACGCCTGTCTCAAATTTACCATCTTCTTATTACAGCAGCTAACTAAAGAGTACCATCAAGTGTCAAAGGACAAAATACAAATTTGCCAGCAAGAAGTTAAATACCTAGGTTATATAGTGATTCCCTTCAAACTGTTCATAAATCTCTAAGTTCTTCCTATTAAGAGTTTTCTACCCTCAAAACAAAAGATAATTAATGGATTTTTAGAACTGTTTATTGTTGGAACTGCATCCCCAGCTACTTATTAATTGCCCAGCCACTATATATGAAACTTTAACAGGACCAATTGAATAACTTATTATCTAGGCCTGCAAGAAGAGGAAGCAATTAAGAACCTAAAAACCAGATCCATGTCCTAGGGCAGGCAAATTATAACCTTCCCTTCTTCATTTTCATTCCTCAAAAAGAGGAGAAAGCTTTGGGCTTGCTGACTCAGAGACATGGGGAAAGACACAGGCCCTTAGGGTACTTCAGGGCAGCAATTAGATCCAGAATCGAAAGGACACCCTTTCTGTCTGAGAGCCATCTCTGCCACTGCTGCCCTACAAAAACAGCCTGGGAAGTCACTTTAGGATCTCTGACCACCATTTATGTACCCTATTCTTTAGACCTTTTGCTAAATTCCCATCACATATAACCAACATTACTCAGTGAGTCATTTAATTCCTTACATTGCCCCTGAGCTTTCACCTCCTGTTTCCCTGGTATGCCTTAACTCTCAAAACCCCTGCTGCCTTACTCCCTTCGCCATGTGGATTAGGACAGGATAAACATGACAGTACTCAAATAATTGATATACATCTTTCTTCTAGGAGAAATCTTTTGGAGATGTTTATCAAAAATGGAGAATTGGATTTATTTACTGATGGATCTTACAAGATGAAAAATAACATTTTGGGACAGAATTGAGAGCACTAATTTTCCTTGGATTAAATCAGCCCAGGTAGCTAAAATTGGGGCCTTAACCAGAATGTGCCATTTAGCAGAAAGAAAAATAGCTAACACACACACACACACACACACACACACACACCACACACACACACACACACACACACACACAGAGTCACTATGTATTTGGACTAAAACACAACTATGGCATGCTGTGGAGTCCAAAAAAAATGTGAGTTACTCTGGCCAGGCTATTTGAAATAGTTAACAAATATCAGAATTACTGGAC
Organism: Cricetiscus sungorus; assembly: GCA_030556225.1. NCBI lineage: Eukaryota > Metazoa > Chordata > Mammalia > Rodentia > Cricetidae > Cricetiscus > Cricetiscus sungorus. Next base: position 6,997,916 of record JANBXA010000126.1, read on the forward strand.
CGTACCCATTTGCCCAAACAAATTAGCCATCATTGAAATCCTGTACATTCTAAAGCAAAGACTGAGGAAACAAAAGGCAATAATTTGACTGATAAAGCAGCAGAGGGCTACACTACATGGAGCTGCATATCCCAAAAGAGGCTGTCCTATTTGTTATTCCCACTCTATCTCTGACCACTTTTTTCAGGCTCACCAGATGGCACCACTGCTGTGGCATTCAAATCCACTGAGAAAGATCAAAGACTTAGACTCAGTCCAATTTTAGATTACTGCTAGCAGAAGGATGGCAGTCTTAGAGCCAAATAGCATGCCATGCAAAGGGCACTAAAGGAAAGGTTTATAAAGTTGGGTATCAAAGGCATACAATACAATCATCTATGTAATCCACAGCTGATCAAAAAAAGACCATTCATCTCAGTCCCACAGCCATAAGCCAGTTTACAAAAGCAGAAAGCAAGTGACTAAATACCTCACAGCAGGAACACCATTATCCTGTTCTTATCTCACCTGCAGGTCATTAGGATCTCACAGGCACTCCAGAGTAAAAGCCAATGACCCTTAAGGGATGCCTGGTACCATATTAAGTTTCTTTAGCCACCACAGGGAAGTTAGTGTAAATCATTACAAAGGTCTGAGCAATCTGGTGCAAGAGTCACTAATTGACTCCGATAAAGCAAGTAGTAACCACAGCGTCATCAAGTTAGGGCTGGCTGTCACGTTCTCACAGCACACCAAAAAAAAAAAAAAAAAAAGGACACTTGGCAACAAATACATTGCTATCTCAACTCCCAGGGTCATCTTCAGTTGGGTACATATATTGGATGCTCATAATATTCAGTTTCCAATCAATTCTTTTGGAATACATAGATAGTTTTACTCATTAGACACCAGAAAAAAAATGATTTGTGAGTAAACAATAATTGTGGAAGTCCTCCCCAACAGTAACTCAGAAAGCATATTAAAGATGCCCTATTTGACTCCAAATACTGCCCTGGCAAGCTACTTTGTGGGACACAAGAACATTTCCCTTTACCGATGGGCCATTTGAAATCTGGCAGCTACACTTTATCTAAACACCTCCAACACAAGGATATAAATATGTGTTGGTGCTAGTTTGAGTGTTTACCTTTTGATTGGAAGCTTTTTTCTTGCTGGAAAATTACCAACTTGACTATAGAGAGAAAACTGTTAGAATTATTCTTACCTGAGGCATTCCTGTTGAATTGCATTTTGATCAGAGAATTCATTTCACTGGACAAGAGTTTAAATCTATTTGCAAGATTGAGCCTATTATACAATATTTCCAAAGTGTTTACAATCCTCAATACTCTTAATTGTTTGAGCAAACAATTAAAAAAAGATTGGCAGAAATTGTTTTAGAAATATTTCAGAAAAATTCAGAAACAACTGAAACTTATTTTAGTTCTTGAGGATGCCTTGTGGCATTTACTTGAAGGTCACTGAATGTACACACAGTACTAGAGACTCTAGAATGGAGAGTAGCATCACTCTCATCCATTCTCATCATCCTTAGAGAGAACATGTGGTTAGAGCACAATTCCTCCCCTAATATTCTCCATTCAAGTTTCCTTGAGGCACCTGAGTGTACCCATAGAGGGTTCAGAAACACTGTTTTGTACAAGTTCCAGATGCTTTGGGTCTTACCTTTACTCCAGTCAGAGTTTCACCTACATGTCCTACACATTGTCTCTTCCCCAGAATTAACTCCTAAAAATGTATAAACGTTATTCTCCGCTTTGAGAATCATTGGGGTATCTGAGCCCTCTTTATTAAGAAGCACAAACAAAGCAAAGACATACTAGGCTCAAAGAAGATGCTTGCTTCTATGGTGTCTTTTTCTGTTTGAAATCACCATTCGGGCTAATGGTGTGAATATGTGGGGTTTGTTCTCTAATTCTCAAGGGAACTCCTTTATTTCCCAGGGAATTGAACCCGTGTCCTTATACCTTTGGAGATAGCATTGTCTGAAGTAAACAAACAGACAGGAGCTGAGAACAGTTAGAGCACGATGAAACAGAAAAGTAAACAGATCTCTGTGGTAGAAGAGTATAGAGTCAAGTTGAGATGCAGCAATGTAAAAGCTTTGGAAAGACCTGTGACATACTCGGATTTCAGAGTGACTATAGCTTCATTGACTCTTGATAAGGATGGCCAATAATTTGGGTTGACTCTTTTTATACAAATTGTACAAAATTCCATTGACAACAACCTTCAAAGTATTTTACATCCTAAGAGAATACAGTTTTTGATTGCACAAACTACACATCAGTGCAAGAGTGACATGATTAATATGGGAGTGACAATAATAGCTAAGGTCCACTGCACAGAATAAAAGTCATGTTTGTTACTATAAACCAGGCCAAGTACCCATGTCTAAGGAAGACGTAGTCCTAGGGGAGAACCTATGACTATTAATCTGCCAATTGCATATAGTATCAAACTGCCTTTTAAATTATTGTCTTCCTACCCATAGAATAGAGCAGGGCTTCATCTTCACCACAGAAGCATAATTTTGCAGAAGATGGTATTTGTTACAGAGATGCAGAGCTGATCAGATGCAGAAAACACATACCTCTGGAGTTCTCACTCCCAAATGGAACCTATGTCACACCCCGCATACTAAGGCTTAGGGAACAATGGAGAAGACAAAGCAGGAAGATTGTAAGAAACAGAGGACAGACATGGTGGACTGCTGCGAAATGTTTATTGTCTGTGACAGGGACCTTGAGCTCATGTACTGGCAGAGGCTGTGATTGCCTTCAAAGGTCAAGCTTTTCAAAATTCCAGCATGGAGGGGTGGGGCTATGAAGCCTCTCTGTACCTGAGGAGCTATCGGCCATTGATTCTTGCTAGTGGAGGAAAATTCGATTTTCTTCAGGGATGTGACCCCTGATCATTGTCCATGATCTAGTGGATGAACCTTCCTTTATTCACACACATTCAGATATTACTAATTGGACACAGTGTTTAAAGGGAGGTACATGAAGCTGGGAGGAGAGCATGGTGGAGGAATCTGAGAGAGATTAGAAGGAGAAAGAGGAGGGCAGGTACAATCAAAGGGCATTGTGTACATGTATTAAGTACTCAAAAAATTAAACATTTTTTAAGAAAATGAAACACACTCAGACAAGATGCTCCCCCCCATCACTGTAGGCAAGGGTGAACCGACCCTGAGGGCAGCATATAGGGGAACTGACTCCACCTTCTTACCTGAGGCGAGTGGCCTCAGTGGCCTAGACTGACCTGTTTAGCTACTACTCAGGCCCAGCGCCCAGTATTGGGCTGACCATCCTAGCATCTATCTCATCTAGGTCCTGCTGGAGCTCATGAAGGGACTGTTCCTGTGGCACCATACCAGCAGGCTCTCCAAGACTCATAGCAGCCACAGCATATTTCAGAGGAGTTCTGGTGAGGATCCAGATGATGGTGTGATGCGAGATATCATTCTATAAATATGTTTCTCTTATTGGTTAATAAATAAAGCACTGCTGGCCTATAGGAAAGCAAGATAGGGACTAGGAGACGAGGAGGATTTTGGGAAATGTAGTAGACAAGTCAAAATGTAGGACCAAGAGGAGTAAGAGGTCCAGACCCTCTCTCTGGTAAGATAAGACCATATGGAAACACTTAGATAGATAGAAACAAGTTAATAGCTAAGACAGAGCTAGCCTATAAGAAGCTCTAGCCATTGGCCAACAACTTTATATCTAATACAGTGTCTCTGTCCATTATTTGGGGCTGATGCGACTGTGGGACCAGGCTGGCAGGAAAGTGCACGTAACAAAATGGCATCTACAAAATGGGTACTAAGAACTTCCACTTAAAACTTGACAAAAACTTAAAAGGGGATTTTAGAAACAAAAGAACAGGGACAAACAAGGCTTCTTGGTAGCAGCTTTTTTCTCCGGTGGGCTCTGTTTTGCTAGAGACAATCAGAGACTTGTGTGTGTGTGTCCTTTAAGGGAGGTTTCCTAACTCAGCGTAAGCAGAAAAAAAACCACCCCACAGTGCTCTTTTAAGAGGCCCTGCTAACAACTGAATGGTCTGTAGAGAGCTGGCAGTGGCAATGACCACATCTCCAAGTTGGCCAGCATAGACCAAAGTGATGAACACAGTTGTCAATACTGGCAGTAAATGTACCCCTGCCATATTGGAAAGCCAGCGGCCAAAACAGCCACCACTTTAATTTTAGCAATACTTTTTAGCAGATATAAGACTAGTGGCTACAGAAAAGGTAGAAATAAATAATAAAGATAGATTCAGATGAAGTAAAACCTAAAAGGTTTTTTTACAATGTGTCTAAAAATATACATAGTCTTGGGAGAGAAAATAAAAAAGTATATTTGGTTAAAAAAGAAAAAAAAGGGGCTGGGCAGTGGTGGCACATGCCTTTAATCCCAGCACTCAGGAGGCAGAGGCAAGCAAATCTCTGTGATTTCATATTGAACCTGGTATACAGAGTAAATTCCAGGACAGGCAAAGTTACACAGAGAAGCCCTGTCTCAAAAAAGTGAAAAAATAGAAATAAAAGAAATAGTGTGATAAAGAAAAAGCTATAAAGATGGGAAATACACAGAGAGTCTGGATACTGTATACTAGTGTGTTGTCTTTGAATTGCTTAATTGCTAAGGAAGGAACAACAACTGCTAAAATACACTTGATTATCAATGCTGCTACATTAATTCAACTTATAGATTTTAAAAATGCTTTGACTTCAAAATTTAAGTCTAAGGACTGGGGGAAAGAGTTTCTATTTTTGTTTCCACAGAAAATAAAAACCTGTGGATTCCTTCCAGATTAACATGGTTTGATCAAGCAAGACCCCCTGAAGCAGTGTCCCAGGTGATCCAACATTCAAAATAGCTGGGGCAAGGCAGCCTTGCAGACTACAGCCAGGATTTCTGTGTCTTCTTAGGATTTCCATGGTCTTACAGCATCCCCAACCAACAGGAAGCAATTTGGAAAGAAAGATGCCCAAATTCCCAAATATTGTCTACAAATGTTTGTTTTCATTTAATTGGGGTTGGTTATAAATGGTTAATGACCACAACCAATCTCTTTTTAAAGGTAAAAAGTGGATTATTGTATAGAAATGAATACTTTGTTTTGGAATGGATTTTCATTTATTGATACAAATTTAAGGTCAATTTTATGATAAGTATATTTATCCTCTTGTTTAAGTATTGTGTTTATATAGCCCATTAAAATGTAATGCATAATTTAGTACAGAGTATAGTTACCTATAAGAATCAAAACTTATGTTAGTTAGGATTCCTAGATATACAGAGATGTATTTGAGATGGATATTCTTCAAACCTTTCAAAGACCTACAGAACATGGCATTTAAAATGGTTTAGGGTTTTTCTTAAGTGAGGTACAACTACTCCTGGCAACACCAACTGCATCAGAAGGGAAGATGGACATCAAAGAAACTTGGGGTTATAGAATTTTCTTCCATTATGACAAGACTATTTGCACAAGATACTGCTCTTGTCTAGACTGTTTAACTATATGCTTTATAAAGTAGACATGCAGGACTCATAGGAAAGTGACGGCTGAAACAAGTACTGCAGGGTTTCTGCTTCATGGAAGGGTCTGCCAGACATTCTGCAGGACACAGAGAAAAGTGATTGACAAACTGCCTATGCAGGTGGACAGTTTAAGGTTCCCTGCTTTGCTGATGAGTCTGCCAGACACATTATGGCCTATGGACCAAAGATGGATGCACCAATTTACAAAAGAACTTTAGATGACTGTCCAGGTATCGAGATGTCTCTGTCATTTCTAGAGTTTAGATATTATCCTTCTGTGATCTTTGATGGAATTGAGGACAGATAGTTTTGGTTATAGTTTTCCTTTAATAATAAAGATAAGTTATATGTAAGACTTTAGACCCACAAAGATAGGATAGATGATAGAATATTTTATTTAATTCCTAATAATGTTAATGGACTAAATATTGTTAATTATAGTTCTTATTTGATAACTTTCGTTATATATTTTACTGTGTTAAAGTTAAAACCCTTCTCTTTATTTTAGACAGAAAAGAGGAGATGATGGGAAATGTCATTCTGTAAATATGTTTCTCTTATTGGTTAATGAATAAAGCACTGTTGTCAAATGGGAAGCCAAGATAGGCAGGACTAGGAACAAAGAGGATTTGGGGAAATGTAGTAGAGACAAGTAGAAATGTAGGACCAAGAGGAATAAGAGGTCTGGATCCTCTCTCTGGTGAGATAAAACCACGTGGAAACACTAAGATTGATAGAAATGAGTTAAGAGAAAAGACAGAGCTAGCTTATAGGAAGCTTTAGCCATTGGCCAACAACTTTATATCTAATACAGCATCTCTGTGTGTTATTTGCAGCTGATGCAGCTATGGGACTAGGCTGGTGGAAAACTACTCGTAACAATGGTGTACTAGAAACCAGAGCCCTTGAACCAGACCAGTGACTCCGTGCAATGAACATTTGCCAGTAAAACTGATGGACAAAGAGTTGTGCTATATGACACACTGATGCCTCCAATGCCACCAGGAGGAATGAAGAGATGTTGGAGAGGCAGGAAAGAAGGAAAAGCAAAAAGATTTTTCTATTGTGGTAGTGGGTTTTTTATTGTTTTTTTAGTTTTGTTTTTTGAGGGAGATAGTTTTTGCTTTTGTTTGCTTGCTTGCACACTCTGTTTTGTTTTCTTTGAGGAGATGAAGCAGGGATGAGGGGAGAATATGGGGAATCATGAGGTGAGCAGAATTGGGGTACATGATGTGAAACTTCTAAATAGTCAACAAAGAAGTTAAATTAAAAAAAAACTGAAATGGCATCATCCTACCACAATTAAAATCACTGGTAATTATAAAAATTACTAATTAGGATATAGAGAAAAAGAAAGTCATATATACTCTTGGTGTAAATACAAGTTAGTTCAGCCATTGTGGATAACAGAATGGGTCCTACAAAAATTGAAAAGTAGATCTACCAAATGATGATGCAGGATATAGTTGTCCTGCTTCTGCATGTGTAAGCTAAGGAAATGAAGCTGACACATCAATAGCATATATCTGAATTCCCATGTTTACTGCAGTACCATACACAATAGCTAAAGTGTGATAGCACTGGGTGTGGAGAGGGAGACTAAGACAGAAATATTTTAAGGCACGTTTTGAGAAACCCACCATGATTATTGGTCAATAATACTAGATGCTAGTATGGGGTAGAACTCAGGGAAGGTCATCAGATAACTTTATTGCTAGGTCAATAAAGTTTTTTATCTCAGTGATAAATTCATCATTGATAAAATAAATATGATTTTCTTGGAAGGAAAAAACATGACATAGGTTAGTTTAAAGGGACAAAAGGGTGTGTTTAGTGATCACAGGATCAGAAAAAATGGCAGTAGTGGAACCTGAAAAATCTCAAAATTGCCATAATACACTCAAAAGATCTGGAAACATTTGAATCCCTTCCCTCCCAGAAGTGTTGCATCACTCATATGACTTTTATTCTCTCCTGGGACAGAGAAACTTCAATCTCACCACTCATCATTTTTCCCCTTAAAGCTGAATGGAAGAAAGAGATAGGCATTAAAGAGTCTATAGAGAAGCCTAACACTGAGAGCAGGGGAGCAAGTGACACAGAGAGAGAACACACCAGTAAGCAAAGAATGTGTACATCAATTAGATTTCAACTGCCAGTAGTAAGACTCAACCAATCCTGTCATAGCTTGGGGCCAAAGGTTCTATATCCTCACTGAACACACCATTTCTTTCAGAAAAAGGGCAAGAGTTTGCATTCAAATATCAACAGGGAAGTTTTACTCAGAAGGCATTAGAAAGCAGCTCCACTAAATGTAGGAAAGGCAAGATGGCTCATTCCTACATTATCCAGCTCGTTTTCTACTCCATCTCGGCCTCTGGTGCATTTTTCCAATAAATATGTGTGATGAATTCATGGGCTTAAGGACTCAGCAAGGAAAAAGTATGTCCACAAGATGGCAGCAGCACACATCAGAGCACTTACTAGGGCCTGTTAACTACAAGAGCATTTTGAAACACTTGTTGTACAGTACTGATGCTACTCCTGAAACGAGGCACAATAGATAGATGGTGTGTGGGAAGCTGCCTTTGTGGCACTGCCAAATTACCCACAGTTCCTCCCTCAGAGGGGGAATGTGAATTAAGAATGACTAGCTAAAGACATTAAAAAAAAAAGACAGGAACACATGATAGATGTCAGGAGGGCAGATTCAGTCAATACTAAAAGCTCCAAGTTTATTTTTCACAATTCTTAAATACCTTAGCCAAAAAGGGGAATGTGGTATCATGTATACGGAACAAACAGATGTTTCTTCCTCAATTCTCCAAGAATTCAGTAACCACACCTTATATATAATTTCTTGTTATCTGGCCTTGAGGGTCAAGAGTAACCACACCTCAGACCAAGTCTGTTGTTACTTGGCTAAGACACCCAAGGCCAAGATTAAACATCCTACTATAGCCATGCTATTGACCTAAGGTCTTATGACTTACTAACCTTTACTCTCTGACCTTTAATCAAGATGGAGTAGAGATATCTTTAAGGGGTCTAAAATGGTGGCCCACTACTTGTTGGGGTAATGGCAGGAACTGATGATATGGGTATTACGTGATTTGAAACACAAGGTGGCTCCACACTGTTTGGATGGGCATCTGTGAGTCACAAGCATTATTGTAGAGTGTGACTGTGCTGGGAGGCAGTTGCTTCCTAGTAGACAGGAGACTTGTACACGATGTTGATGACTCAGAGTGTGTCATTTGGATTGACAGAACCAACAGATGATTTCTCTTGTTCCCAATATGACCTGGGACTGTGACTCCCCCGGATGAGTTTCCATGCATACCTTGATGGTGACAGGGTACACAGCCCCAGAAATAAGGATGATGATCACCAGGGACAGGCTAAGCACTCATCAGGGTACAGTTGACTTTGTGGTGATAGGGATCTTTATGGAAGGAAAGGTGACAGCAACAATGCATAGGTTTAAAAGTTGGAGTATTGCATCCAGAAGTCAGGCGTTGGCTTGTCCCTTGAACATCATCTTAAGGGTGTTACTGGATCCTGGGGGGAGCTGTTTCTATTTTCTAACTGTTCAGATAAGGTCAGTATCTGTTCCGCAGTGCATAGGCAGAACATGAGGCTGCTTCTCTCTCCACACACTATTGACTCACGTGTTTTGGCTTATGCTGCATGCTGAGCAGACCCAGACAGAGAATGGAGGCAGACCCAGGAATATTCACGAGGACTGAGACAGAAGAGGCTGGGCTCTGGATTTTCTGCGAGGCAGAAGGAATAGCTCAACGTGCCTGGGTCCTGGATTCTCTATGGGAGAGAAGGAAGCAGCGAAAGTACCAGGCGCCAGGCGGGATTCCTTTGTTGTCGGTGTTGAAGGCTGGGCTCCCATGCTCATGAACACGGGTGATCGTGTAGTGGTTGGTGTCAGCACATTTACCAGCACTAACTGTAGCTTCTCTGTCAGTGTCTTGTTTGTTGTAAATGAGAATGCAGCATTTGTACATGTGCTTTGTGGACATGGATGTAACATAACTATGACTACAGTGTCTGGCTAACTGGGATGTTACTCCCCACCCCCTCAATTTTGCGAATGGTCTTAATTTTTGAATCACATTATGTCCTCCTAGGACACCTAAAACTGAAGTGCCATAAACTTGCTGAGGAAATGGCAAGCAACATTATCCTGCATAATTACCTTGTTATATCTTCTTTGTAGGGAGTGGGAGCCTTAATCTCACTTGCTGCTGAGCTGAGCAGTCTTTGGCAGCTCAGGAATTGAAGGGGAGCCAAGGAGTTGGTGGACTAGTGACTCAATTGATCTTACTATCTGAACGAGTAAGACTTAATTTTTGGACCAGCAAGAGGGTAGTGCTTAGTTCTCTAAGACTGACAAAATAGGAACACACACACACACACACACACACACACACACACACACACACACACACACACACACACACACGCTTGGGTCTCACCTAGGGTACTGATGATGGCACATCTTTAGGTGGTCTGAGAAATTGAAGAGGAGGTGTACAAATACTGGACAGACACATGAGGACTTTTCTGAGGGCTAACCCTTAGTTCTTCATATTATTATTCTTTCTGTTGTTTGTTCTGCTCTATTCCTTTTCTGTTCTATTCTTCTATCCCAATGTTTCCCTTCTGTATCTTTATTTTATCCTTACACCTTATATTGCCCATCAAAAGCCTTCAGGCAGTATAAAAGTAAAATATGCTTGCATTTTATTTTTAAATGAATCATTACAATACATACAAGTAAAACAACAACATGCTTCCCATTTCCTTACATGATTAAATATTTTATGTATTATAGTTGAACAACAAATTATCCCCAAGAACTCATAAACAGTTAAACATTTCTCCTTTAGAATTCTCATAGATCAGGAGCCTTTCGCCCATAACTGTTTACATAGGCAGTAGTTTTTATAACTGATAGAGAAACAAGTTATTTATTTCATGTTTCATATTTTAGAGTTCTGTTCAATTATCTTTACTAACCATTCAATTCTTTGTTTTCTGGTAACATGATTCAATTGTTTGAAGATGTATTTTAGCTGTGATGCACGCCAAACCCATGAACCAATTTCCCAGTATCAAAAAGAACTTGAGATAACTCCTAGGATTGACTGTTATTCTTAATCATTAACCTAAGCCATAGACTATACTGCTCCTCAAGACACACTCACAAGTCCTAGCTGTGTGACACACCCTTATTTTTATTTTCTATGCCCTGCATTCTCTACCTTACCAGAGTGGGAGCAACACTATATCCTACCTCTACCTATATTAATTTCCCCCTAAACTAACCCCTATCATAATCCCTTAGTATAATTTTTAGAAACCCTTAGTCATCAAAAATTGTATTTAAAGTAACACTATAATTGTCTAAAAACTTACTTCATTAAACAGTCTGGCTTAAGAGGAAATATCTTCATAATAACCCACAGATAAAAATGCCCAGCAGGAAGGGATATTTCCATGAGATAATCACAGAAATTAAAGGCAGTGGAGGTCCTCCCACACCCATGCACATCATGCTAGACACCAGAGAAAAATGACAGCAACAAAGAAGGCACAATAGGAGCAAGAGACACTCTGGAGGTGAAACCCTTGGCCCTTGTCTCTCCGAGATCCACCTATCAGGGTTTTGCATTCTGGTGGGCTAAACCCCTGAAGCTCAAGTGCCACGTGCTACACCTCTGGTATGGCGACCAGCACTGACTAGTTGACTTTTGTAGTCTCAAGAATTAACAGGTATCTCATGGGACTGAAGATATAGCTCAGGGGTAAAGAGCACTGACTTCTCTTCCTGAGGATGAAGTTGGATCCCAGCACCTACATTAGGCAGGAAACATGGCCTGGAAATCCAGGGGGTCCGATTTTCTCTTTTTACTCCACTAAGAATTTGCACACACATGACAGGCACTCATACAGACACACCCACATGTCATGTGAACAAAATTAAAAAAACAAAACAAAACAAAAAAACCAAAAACCAAAACAAAACAAAAACCTTAGAGAGTAACCTGATTTATGTTCCAAAGGATCTGGCCAGCACTGAGCAGGATGATAGCACACAGACTTGCATGCAGGACACACACACACACACACACACACACACACACACACACACACACACACACACACACACTTGTGTTTAAATTTACGTATGTTTGTTGGTCACAAATCGATATCATCAGTGGCGGTGGTGTCTTCCCAGGGAAGCCTAAAGAAGTCTGTTTAAGTGTCTCTACACCATCCAGGCATACGCAGTAGCTCCTGCTGCTTCAGAGACAGGCTCAATGAAAGGGACTTGATTTACCAGTTCTGCAGTGTGCCCTTCCCTTACAACATTTCTGGCATGGAGTATAACCCTATGTAGCTCTGTGTCAATGTCTCTCTTCAGTAAGTCTCAACCTGCAAAGGCCCCAAAGCTCTGCATTCTAGTGACTCCACCACTAAAGGGTGTGAGATGGTTCAACCCAGATTCTAGGAGCTGAGCATCCTTCAAGAGGCTTAACTGCTGTGTTGGCCATTTCAGCAGCTTCAGTGTTGTTTCTCATATCCACATTCCTTACTTTGCTATGAATTGCTAGTATACGATGTACAGGGATGAGCACAGCAGGGTGAGATAGGTTTACTTCCCCACCTACCAAATGTTTCCTTGTCTGAAATATTTGCACTGGCTCCCTTCATTCTTGTGCTGACAATATTGGTTGTAAATCACCCTGAACATTACATTCTTTGTTTTGAAAATGCTGCCCATCCTCTGCTCAGTCACACATTAAATAGGGCGTGTGTGGGGGTGGTGGTGGCAGTAGGGCCAGCTGACCTGGCTGACATAGTCTGTAGCTATTTCCTCAGGCAAAAGTGACACCCAAGCAGGGCTAGGTCCAGCTCAATCAACTAGACACCATGCTCATTTTAATAAACAGCACTTTGTTGCTGATCCAATTTGATGCTCATTTATTCCCCTGACGAAGGGAACAATAGAATCATGATCCAGAGTGCAAGTGGGTCTGCCTGGAAATGGACTTTGGTTTTGGCAAATGCACTGCTTGTGGTCAGGATGTGTTTCCCCAGTAGTGAGTGCTGTCACTGAGTCTGGGAACAACTTGAACCATTTCCACAAGTAGACATTTCTGTCCATTCAGCCATGCAGCTTCAGGAAACATATCTCATGGTTACAAATCTGTTTTGGGGATCCAAGGTAGTAGCTCCCCCTGCTCATCTAGTACCTGTTGCTCAGATCCATGCAGACAAGTGAATGGTTTGTCTTTACCAATACCATGTTCAGGAACTGCAAATGCTGTAAGTGAGAAAGAACGGGTTGTGCTCGAACCCAATCATTACTATCAAGTGTTGGGGCTTAATTGTCACTGTGGGATTAAGGGAGGATTGACTTTTGTTGGATTAGGAAGAGATTTCTCCTGTGCTCTCTAGTGTTTTAATGCTGACCTGGTCTAGAGAGGTCATTTATTTACTTTTTGAATGAACAATGTGTTTGTTATTGATGTCCTTGCCTAGAAGCCATGAAATAACGGCATTTGTGTGCTTGAGTAACAAAGAACAGAGGAAGCACAGGGTGCCTACAAAGCTACCCACCACCTCCTAGTAGGAGATGAGCCTCGACACAATGTCTCTTCTTGATTTAGTCTTTTATTACCTAGTACTCTTCAAGGAAAAAAGGCATGCAAGACCTCCAAGGGGTTTCCAAATCCTCATCACAGCCAAGTTTTCAGGATGTTTTACCACTGCACTTTGGCTTTGGATTTGGGAGAGGTCCATGCCTTGCTGTTGATGCTTCTTCTATCCCCTCCCTCCTCTGCTCAGGTGCATACATCTTTCAAAGACTGACAGCCACCTGACAGAGGACTCATATGGGCAGCTTGTCTCCTTCACTGAGTAGTTTGGTGCCTCTGTCCCGCAAATCTAGGCCTAGCATGGCTGTTAACACAGCTCTGGATGCTGTTCCTCTGCCATGTCAAGGAGGAACACAGGAAACTTAAAAGGAAAAGAGAGAATACTGTGAAGCATAGAAGCAATGGGAAACAGGGGGTGGATTGACTCGGAGCCATTCAAAACACAGAGTCTTGGCAACTGTGGTCGCCCAGGACTGTTTTTTGTCAACTGATGGTCCAGCGGTTTTTGCCATATAGGTAGGCTGACTTGTTCTACACCAACCCACAGTTCCAATGGGATATGAGGGCTGAGCAAATGAAATGGATGGACCACAAGATGGCAGTATCACACTGTTGAATTGTATTTGGCTGTGCTTTGCTAGAAAGGGTAATTCTCTCTCCAGAGACCTTCCAGAGGTAATAGCTAGAGTCCCCACCTGAAGGCTAAGGGAACAAAGTAATTCTAGAGAAAAAAGGGAGATGGAAGAGAGCACTCACTCCACTCAACCGGTGACTTAATTTCCTGCCTCCAGGGCGCTGGAGCATCTGGTAGAATGAGGGAGGAGGGTTAGGGAGATTAGCCTGACCAGCTGCACACACGTGTGTGTGTGTGTGTGTGTGTGTGTGTGTGTGTGTGTGTGTGTGTGTGTGTGTGTGTGTTCTCACATAACAGTGTCCTACCATATTGTAGAGCTCAGTTCCATCCTCCAGATAGCAGTCCCTATTTAGGAAACAGATGCCTAGCTCCATCCAGTTTTATGGGCACTTCCCTCCAGGGCATCACAGGAATTATCAATCCACATGGTAACTAGTAATATAGAAACTTGCTTTTTATTAGTTTTATATTTGTGGGGGTTTTTCCTTCTGGAATGTATGGAGTGTGCACCCAGCAAGTAAGAACAGAATGGAGGAGCCCTACCATGTCTCCTTCTCCTCTGCTTTGTTGAAGGAACACACACACACCTTAACCTTTCCTCTTCAGTCACCTTGTGGAGTGGGGGTTAGCAGAAGCAGTCAGGATGGCCATCCTCCCTGCAGAAGACAGTCGCCCAGAAGCAGGGGAAGTAAACCATCCTGAGAGCCAGGTTGATCTCTGAGCTATGACAGTGAAGGACATCAGAACATCTTTCATGGCATCAAGTGCTACAATGATGTGCAGAGCCTCCCTTGACTAGCACTGCTAAAGTTATGCATACTTTGAACCCCAGGCCCAAGCCCTGCTCCACTCACACCCCATGCTCATGTTCAGTAACTCCAGACTCAACTGGTAGTCACTGTAATCCTGTATTTATTAATCCTCCCAATATTGCCACACTGAACAAGTCTCCTCTCTGCTGTTCACTATTACTCATGTCTCCACCTTAATCTAGTGCATTCCAGAAGGGTGCCAGAGTGTAGCTAGCTGCAGTTGCTAGATCCCAAACCTTTGTATCCCAAACTAAAGTAACACTAAAGGTTGTCTTAATGCACTGGAACCAGGTCTCCTTCCCTCCCTTCCTTGCTCCCTTCCTCCCTCCCTCCTTCCCTTTCTCCCTGCTTTTTGCCCTCTCTCCCTGCCTTGCTCCCTCTCTCCCTCCCTCCCTCCCTCACTCTCTCCTTCCAGAGACTTTCCAACCAGGAAGAGCAGAAAGAAAGGTAAAGAGGGCTTTATCAGTTCCCATTATTACTCTCCCTGACACTACTTTCATAACACACAGTCTAGACTCTCACGTAATACACTTCTGCTATTCACTGCACTGTGTGTGTGTGTGTGTGTGTGTGTGTGTGTGTGTGTGTGTGTGTGTGTGTGTACACTCATATGTGGACATCAGAGGACTACATTTAGAAACTGAGACATACACCACGACCAAGTAGGCTGCATCCCTGAGATTCAGGGAATATTTAACAAACACACACGCATGCACACACACACACACACACACACACACACACACACAGAATGAGAGAGAGAGCGATCAATATAATTGTCCATATAAACAAGTTAAAAGAAAAAACACCATACAAAATCATCTCATTTTATACATCAAAATCTTTGACAAAATCCAACACCCCTGCATGATAAAAGTCTCGGAGAGAGTTGAAATATAAGAAACATACCTCAGCATATTAACATAAATCTATTCCTAGTGATATACTGCTGTACTCATAGATGTTTCCCTAGCCCAATCAACAGCAGATAGCCTTCCTCCTACAGCTGATGGGAACAGATTCAGAGACCTTCAGCCAAATATTAAGTGGAGAGAGAGTCCAATTTGTAGAACTCAATCGGGTGGATCCCTTTGCAGCTGTGGAAATCCCATGTATGTGGGGAAGGAATAATGATAGCAGCCAGATGGCCCAAGGGCACCAGGCAACTATGGCCAAGAGAATCAACTAGCAGGGCTCATTGGGAACCTCAACGGCTGAAGCAGCAGTCACAAAGCCCTCATGGGTCTATACGAGGTTCTCCTCGCCAATATGGTATGGTTGTGAGCATGCTTTTCTTTCTTTTCTTGTGGTACTCCTAACAGTGGGAGTGGGAGTGTCTCTGATCCTTTGCTTGATCTTGGGAGCTTTTCCTCTGACTAGGTTGCTTTCGGCAATCCCTGATATCCAGATATGAGGGATTGTGTTATTGTATCATGTTATGCTGAGTTGAGTTGCCATCACTGGAGGCCTGTTCTTTTCTGAAGGAAATCAGGGGAGGAATATATCTGAGGTAGGGGGCAGTAGAGAGGCTTGGAGGAGGTGAATAAGGGAAATTCTGTGGTTGGTATGTATTGTAGGAGATAAGAACAAAGACAGAAATAAAGGAAAAAGAAAGATAGAGGGTTGGGGAAGAAAGGACGTTAGGAAGGAAGGAGAGAGAGAGGGAGAAAGAGAAGGAAGGAAGAAAAGAAGGAGCAAGCTAGGGAGGGAGGAAGACAGGGAGGGAGAGAAGGAAGGAAGGAGGGGAGGGGGTATGGGGGAAATTTCCCATTGTGGTAGAACTTAGAGACTGGGCATTCTGAGACATAAAGAAGCCATGAGATCAGAGTTCACATGAATGGGTAATTGCTTTCTACAAGAGCTTGAGGAAATAAGCTTGGGTCTCATATGCCCTTGCTCCTTCTGCCACGTGAGGACAAAATATGCATCCCTTTCAGAAGGCAGAACAACCAGAGGCATGCTTCAAACAGAGTCCTCAGGTCATCAACAGACTCATCATGCCAGCTTCTTGACCTTGGACTTCTCAGCTTACAGAATTGTGATAGTTACCATTTGGTTACCAGTAAACTACCCAAGTTTGGCATTATGTTGCAGCAGTGAAGATGAAAGTGTGGTATTGTGTTACAGCAGTGAAGATGAAAGTTTGGTTTTATGTTACAGCAAGGAAGATGAAAGATTGGTATTATGTTACAGCAGTGAAGATGAAAGCTTAGTATTATGTTACAGCAGGGAAGATGAAGTCAGATACCTTCCATCCTTGCTTGTTTAGGTCTTCTACTCCTTGGCAGGAAAATTTCTGTATTATTCTATTCTTATTTGAAGTATTTGGGGTGATTTATGGTTTTCTCTTTAGACCCATGAACCAGCAGCTTTTGACTGTTGTAAGTACTTAAAAGATCAGCAAAGGTACAAGTGAACTTAGTATAAGTCACCAGCAAGGGGCAAGGTCTCAGGATCAGAGAGCTCGTGGGCAGCAAGAACACAGGGCCTTTTGTCACCCTGAGTTGTTTTCACCATGTTTATCAAGCGTTGGATTAAGTTTTGTGGTGTACACAAAACAGGCAAACTCTACATGATTATAAAAATGTTTCTTGGACTATAATGAAATGCATTGCATGTGTAATTAATTGTTTGAGGTTCATGTTGCTGGGCTTCACACTAATAGCACAAGCCTGTAGTGAAGAAGTAATCAACACAGATGCTAACAAATTGAGGCCATCATTATCCCACCATACAATAATATGTCATTCAGTCGGCCACTTTGATGAATCTGACTGACAGGGTTGATTCCATAGGACTGAATTACTTGAAATGTTACTCTAGGTATAAGGAGCATGGCGAGCTGGTCCTATTCCATTAAGTAACCACAATAAAACTAATTGTTTCACCAGGGTGGACTTTGGTGGAAGCTGTAGTTTGGTCTGCCATGGACTTCCTATGTGAGAAGAGTAGACATGTGTGTATGGCCTCCCAGACTAAGTTTTGCCACTCAACAGGTGGCCGGGAGATATTTCTGTGGACGTCTAGAAGAGCCTGAGGAATAGGAAGACGTATAGGCGATTGTGTCTTTTCTATAGGACGAGACTGGCAGCTGTGTAATGCTAACAATATGGTTAACATGACCTGTACATTGATAACAGCAGTTAACATCCATCATGGCTAATCTCACCCCTAGAAGAAGAGCTAACGGCAATATATATTGAAGAAAAGGAAAGTCAGTTTTGCTAGAGACTACTTCCTGATATTTTACCCCATACCATGTATTTACCCCAAACAAACACAAATATATATGAACTGCAGGAAATAGATCTGCAGGATGTTTCTCTAAAAGTCTGTCTGTCTGTCTGTCTGTCTGTCTGTCTGTCTGTCTTATCTCTCTTCCTACCTCAACCCCCTCTTGTGTGTGTGTGTGTGTGTGATTTCAAAAGAGGTCACAAACGTGTGAGGGAGTGAAGATTGGAGGAGAGGTGATTTACTTGAGGGGGAAATGTGATAGAGACAATATACATATCATATGTGTGAAATTCTCAAATAACATAGGTACTCTATAATTGTTTAAAAAGAATGAAACCTCAGGCAAATTCACTACCAGAAAACAAGCAGAAGCTACAGCTAAAGTCAAGCTGTTCAATCTGTCATACCAGGCTTTGTATAAAATTGTTTGTCACTTTCTGGTGGGAGATGTCATTCTGCAAATATGTTTCTCTTATTGGTTAATGAATAAAGCACTGTTGGCCAATAGGAAAGCAATACAGGCAGGACTAGGTGAAAAGAAGGAGTCTGGGAGATGGAATAAGGAGAGTCAAAATGTAGAGACTTGAGAGAAGAGATCCAGACCCTCTCTCTGGTGAGATAAGACCACGTGGAAACACGTAGAATAATAAGAAATGGGTTAATATTTAAAACAGGCTAGTAACGGGCCAAACGCTTTATATCTACTACAGCGTCTGTGTGTTATTTAGTGGCTGAAGAGACTCTGGGACCAGGATGGTGGGAAAACTGCTCCTAACAACTTTGTGTATTTCTGTGGGACTAGTTTCACTTTAAAATGCACCTAAGAACAGAAATTACATTCATCTACACTGGATATCAAATAAGGTGGAAAGAAAGGATATAAATCACAAACACTAGATAAAATAACTGCATTTGTAGTCTTCATGAAGTTAATGTGTTGGTGAAAGTCAGTGGTGAGCTACTGATTTCCTTGGTCTATAGAGCATAATGGAAAGTCAGAGGTAACATGGGAGTCAAATATCTTATAGCCATTAAACAGAGTGATGGGTTTCCTTCAGCCTATCAAGTTCTTTCCATCAGGTTGGGTCCCATTACCAACTCATGTGCCTACTCCCTTTGCTGGGGAATGTTCTTTCATATATGTATGTAGGTAGGTATGTACGTAGGTATGTGTGTGTGTATATATATATATATACATATATATATATGCTTCTCTTTATGGTTGCTGAATAAAACATTAATTGGGCAGGCAGGAAGTATAGACAATGCTACCAGAAGAGGAGCATTCTGAGGAGATGAGGCAGAGAGGAACCTCCAGAGAGACTTCATGTTGCTACTGGGAATGTAGGACACCCAGGCATTCTCTGGTATGATAAGGCCACGTGGAAATACATAGACTAACAGTTATGGGTTAATATTTAAGAAATAGCCAGTAGAACACTTAAGCCATCAGCCAAATAGTTTACACTTAATATAAGTCTCAGTGTGTTTATTTGTGGCTAAATGGCTGTGGATCCAGGTGAGAAAGAAACTCCATCTACACCCTTTGATTTACCCCTTTCCATTATTGCCAACTAGACCCTGACCTACTTTCATGTCAGACATACACATCAGTGAAAGAGATATGTAGAGATAGAGATAATAGATAGATAAATAGATAGATGGGATAGTTTCTGGTGGGAGAGAGATTGTATTCATTGAGCAAAATACATGATTCTTGTCTTTCTCAATGTAGATACATTTCTCCTGGACATCCCAAAATGTGTTTCTTTATGGCTAAACGAATTTCCATTGTACAATGATATCCCATTTGCATCATCCATTCGCTTGAAGATGGAATACTAGCCTGATTCTATGGCTTCGCTACTTTAAATACTACAGCCATAAATATGCATACACTCATATGTCTGTAGCACACAGATTTAAATCCTGTTGGTATGTTCCTAGGAGAGCTAGAGTTGGATTTTACAAGAGTCCTATTCTGAGTAGAAATTTGATATTTATGCCCAGAAGGGCTGGACTAATTTAAATTCCCACTAGCAGGACATAAGCGTCCTTTCACCCAGGATCCTTGCCAGCATTGCTGTTATTTTCTTAATGACTGTGCCACTCTGACCAGAGTGAGTTGGAATCACAGTGAGATGTTCAGTGATGTATCCACGATGGCTAATCATATTCAATGTAGTTATGTAGTTGTTGGCCATTTGTACTTATCTTTTGGTGCCTTCTTTGTTTCATTTGTGCATTTATTGCTTATTTGGGTTTGGAGTGTTCGATTCTTTCAGTTCTTTACTTATTCTAAACACTAAAATCCTCTCAGATGCCTAGCTAGCAAAGGGTTTTATTTTTTTCTTGTAGGCTATCTCTTCACCCTGCTAAGACAGCACCTTCCTGTACTGGATCTGTATAATTTCATGCGATCCCATTTGTTCACACTTGCTTTCCTTTTCCTGAACTGTTGGAGTCCTTTTCAGAACATTTGTCTATATTTCCCTTAGCAGTTTCAGAGCTTTGAATCCTACATTAAGGTCTGTGATTACATTCAAGGGTGAGAGATGGGGGGATCTACATTCATTCTGCTACAGGTAGAATCCAGTTTTGTGAGCACCATTTATTGAGGGCCTGTTCCTCCAAAGTTTGTGGTTTCTGCCTCTGTCAGAAATGGGTGGGTGTTACTACATGGGTTTAATTCTTAACTTTCTATTCTGTTCTGTGATGAATATGCCCCATTTTTGTGTCACTATCACCCTGGTTTGGTCATTAAGGCTCTGTGGTGTAATTCTGAGATCATGTATTGTGTTTTCTCCCAGGGTTGTTTCATTCAGGAATGCTCAGCCTACTTTTGGTCTCTGTACTTACACATGAGTTCTAGATCTGGTTTTTCTGTTCCTACTTATCTGATTAAAAATGTTATTGAGATTTTGATAATGTTATCTTTGATATGTAGTGATTTTGATTTTTAGTATTACAGTCTTTATTATCATATGAATTATGCTAATCCACAAACATCCAACTACATTCTTGAGTCTGGGCATCTGTCAGTGTGTGTGTGTGTGTGTGTGTGTGTGTGTGTGTGGAGAGAGAGAGAGAGAGAGAGAGAGAGAGAGAGAGAGAGAGAGAGAGAGAGAGAGAGAGAGACCCAAGCAGTGGGGGGAGGGGTGTCAGGTATTGGACCTGATTTCTTACACATGATTTTTGAGATCTTGATAACTTAGCTATATAATATTCTTCCCTTTTTTACTTTTTGTTTTGAGACATTAAGTGTAATTATGTTTCTAAATCTGCCCTTGTACTTGGGGTAATCTTCTCTCAGTGTCAACAGTAACAGAGATAGATGTCTGTCCCATCAAAAAAGGCTCTGATATATTGTAAAGATTTAAAGTTTTGATTGTGGAAGTAGTTTTCCTCTGCTAAGATTATTCATAGATGTCAGTATGTGCTGAACAAGCTACAGTCTTTACAAACTCCTAGGTTGTCTGGGAATTCTCATGGGCCCCCTTTGGCCAACAACTCTATTAGCAGCAACACAAGTCTAGTACTGGAAGTTTCCTTTGGTGACAAGACATGGTCAATTGGGGTTCTCTCTCTCTCTCTCTCTGTCTGTCTCTCTTCCTCCCTCCTCCCTCCCTCCCTCCCTCCCCTCCCCTCTCTCTCCCCCCCCCCTCTCTCTCTCTCTCTCTCTCTCTCTCTCTCTCTCTCTCTCTCTCTCTCTCTCTCTTTCTCTCTGCCCTTATTTGGCAATTTCATTTTGGCAACATATATATATCTCCCCTCAAGTGCGCCTTAATTTTAGCTGTCTCTCCCAGTGGAACCCCACAGAAGATTGTGCAGAAAGAGTACAACAGCCAGATTGGAAGGATGACACCAGGAGACCTAGGCCCTCTAAATCAAAGGGAGCAAAGAAAATATGAATTCCCAGAGTATGAGGGAGCATGTACAGGGCCAGCACGGGTCTGTGCACTAGGTGCTCTGCATGTATGTTCTGGCTTCCAATTCAATGTGTTTATGTGATTCCTGAGGGGCTGAAGGACTGGGTCTCTGTTTTTTGTGCCTTCCCTTGGGCCTTCTACTTCTGTCCAAATTTAATGTGATAGTTTTTGTTTTGTCTTTTTATATTTTGTTTTGTTTTTCTAATTCCTGAATGAATGAATGTTTAACTGGTCTATTGTGGTGAATGTTAACAACTGAAGTGCCACTTATACCTGTTGTGAGAGGGAAATCAGTTTTCCACAATGGAGTCACACTGGGTATATCAACTACCCGCAAGGCAGGCCTCATGGTCAGGAGGGGGCTGACCAACACAGGTTTGTGTTTTCATTTCTTATTTGGTTGCACAATGGTGGTTTATTTTATTTTATTTTTTAGTTATTTTCTTTGGGGTATTATTTACTTGGTCTTGGATGTTTTGTTGTTGCTGGTGGCTTTTGTTTCTTTGGTTTTTTTCTTTTTCTTTTTTTTTGAGGAAAAAACATGAAGCTTTGTATGCTGTCTTTCTATCAGACTGTTTATCAGGTGTACACATTTCCAGGTGAAATTTTTAGGGTGTTTCCTTTCCAAATTTTATTCCTTTTGTTGCTTCCTATTAACTTTTGGTTTTAGGGGGAAAAAAACAGGCACTGTGCTGAGTAAGAAATAACACTTGCCTCACCCCTGAGTTTAGAAAAGTTGCAACAGCTAGTACAATGTTGGCCCAAGTCTGCTGTAGGTGGCTTGTTCATGTGAACATATCTTCCCTCTGCAGAACCAAGGAATATTTTCAAAGTCCCTTTTGACATTTATTAGGATGACCATATGACTTCTGTCTTTAAGTTCATCTACACTGGTGTTATTTGGGGGATGTTTAAAAAATATCATCCCCTGCTATGACGTAGTCAGTAGCAACAGTCCGAAGAATGACTCATCCAAACTCATCTCCAGAGTAAAACCTGTTTGTCAGGGGTTATTTGTAGAAAGGAGGGTGACTTATGGATAGCTGTGATTTCTCAGAGTCATTCATCAGCCTCCAACCAACCACACTCATCTTATCCAGTTCCTGTTTCATATGTCTCTGAGTCTATAGCAGAAGGTATACCAACCTGAATTCAGGGTTTTATACACCCCTTCAGCAGTAGAGGTAACTGGAGACTCACATGACATAAGACACAGAAAAACCAGGACGCTTGGTGATGAAATGTTTTCATGAATGTTTCAGTCTTACCAGGGATTCTCCTGGTGTTGATGAAGACTGTAGAGACTTGGGAAAAGCCACTTGTTTTGAGTCCATCCGGGTCATAGAACAAACAGCAAAATGATGTCTTGATGGAAGATAGAAATGACTCTAGTAAAAATTTGGAGGGGGAACTTCAATACACATGAACTGTTTTACATTTACTCTTATATACACATGGGAACATCATTACACCCTTGGAATGAAGTCAACTTGGCCAAGGTGTAGCATCTGATTTAATGCACTGTTGAATTTGACTTAGAATGGTTCCCCCCCCCCAGATTTATTTATTTTGTATATAGTGTTCTGTCTGCCTATATGCCTGCAGAAGAGGGTGCCAGATCTCATTATAGTTGGTTGTGACTCACCATGTGGTTGCTGGGAATTGAACTCAGGACCTCTGGGAGAGATGCTGAGTCATCTCTCCAGCCTCAAAGAGGTTTTCTAAAAAATTCTTTTTAAGAGCATTGGTGCATACTCATGTGTTACACAAATCAAATAGGTCTTTATAATAAAAACTCAGAGTCAGCTTCTGGAGGGGGGAGCTAAAGACAAGAGAAACACTAGCTCCTTAACTCTTGCTTAGACCAAATGGCTGATCCTGTGTTCAGTAATCCTCAGAGTGTATGCTCAGACTGACTACCTCAGACTGACTGCCTGGACTGCAGAGACTCCCATGAGCTCCTGTCTCCTCCCACCTTATATTCGTCTCTCCATATGCCTTCCTGTCTCCACCTCCTTAGTGCTGGGGATAAGACATATCAACCCAAGGGCTTGAATCACCTTTGTGTGTAGGGATCAATTTCATGTAGCCCCGAGTGGCCTTGAACTACCAGAGATCCATCTGCCTACATCCTCTGAGTGCTGGGATTAAAGGTGTGTGCCACCACTGCCTGGCCTCTGTGGCTGACTAGCGTCACCAGCTTTCCACTCTCAACTTCATTTTTAGGTCATAAACAAAATATCACCACACTCATGACATGAATTGATTTCAAAATTGCTTTTGTTGTTGATGGTTGCTTATGCAGTGTGAGAATCAGGGTGATATAAACTCCAAAATCCGAGATTGGTAGTGCTTCTAACTTTCCCATGAATGGACCAATTGCAGCAGCAGCACCCAATTATTTTATGGCCTGGCAGAATTCAGGTTATCCTACCTGAACCTGAGCCCTTTGGCTTCGAAAAGTTTGCTATTCCTTTCAAATCCTTGCTTGCCACGGATCTGTTCCCGTTGCTTATGTTTACTTGGCTTCGATTTGTTCAATCAAATGTATGTAGACATTTACCAGGCTCTTCTAGATTGCTTGAAAGGGAGTGAGCAGCCAAAACGAGGCATTCAAACTGGTGGTGTGATGTTGAAATCATGAAAATAAGGCACTCAGGTATGAAATACTCAAAGAAAATAATAAATGTTTCCAAACACAAAGAGTCACTCTAGTGCCCTGCATGAGGCAGGCTCCTACCCCACACCATGCTATGTTGCGTCTTCAGTGTGCTGGCTGTTCACATTTTCCACCCACATATTTCATGTTCAAGACCGGGAGGGAGTGTGTGCTCCCACTGACCTTTGTAGATGGGTACTTTCCTCCTGACATGACTCAGCTGCATTTAAAAATGTATTACATTCCTGGTCATGAGTGGAAGGGCTAGCCCTGCCATTCTGCAGGGCACCTCACACCGCTGCAGGGCACCACAGTAGTGGTGAGCTAGTGGGTGTGTGGAGATCTGGGTGAGACTGCCAGAGTGTGTGGGAGTGGGAGAGCTATCCCAACCTCTCCTCTACTGTGTGGTAGTGAGGGTGATGGAAAGTTGCACATTCCCCTTATTCCTTGCCACCTGCAGCAGGCAAGGGAGCTGACCCTGGCTGTCAACAGATGCAGCACTCAGGAGAGCAGGCCCTGTCCCTAGCCTGGGCAACACAGTAAAAACTGACCCTGTCGACTGGGTAGGGCACAGGTGAGACAGCCACGGCAAAGTAAGGGTGAGAGATCTGGTCCTGCCCCCTCATCTACCATATAGCAGCATGGAAAAGGAAGAGAGGGTCCTGCCCTGCACTTCTCCGGCCTGTGGCAGGTGGGAGAGCTGTCCCCGTGGTCACAAGAGAAAGATATCTGGCCCTGTGTCTTTCCAGCTGTAGCATCCTGCACAGTGGCCCCTACAAACTTGCCTGGGCAACACAGCAGAGCTTGCCCTGAGAACATGAGAGCGAGGGGAAACACTCCAACTCCTTGCTGCCTACTACTGCTAGGGTGGTGCTGGAGCTCACCCTTATCTTGAAGATGAGGGACAGCTGGGAGATTAACCAATCCAGCACCCACCAGTGCCCAGTCCTGGGCTGTCAGTTAGACCATCCCAACATCCACTTCATGTGGGACCTGTTGGAGCACGTGAAGGGGCCATCCCTGCAGACCCAAAGAGGCAGGATCTCCACGACACAGACAACAGCAGGATATGCAATAGGGAGCTCAAGTGAGAGACCAGGTATCTGTCATGTAGCAAAAACCAGAGGCCTGGAACCAGACCAATGATTCATTGTAACGAACACTTGCAAGTCATGGTATATGGACTAAAGGGTGTACGTGTGACTCACTGTGTCACACTGCAGCTTCCATGACAAGACTTTTCTTTCCTTTTCCTTCTTTGTCTTTTCTTTTAAGTTTTATTTTGTTTTATCCTGGTTGTGTGGGGGGTTGCAAAGAGGAGAGGACAGATTGGAAGGGATGCGGAGATGATTTTGACAGAGATAAATGATATGAAATCCATAAAGAATTAAAAAAAGTCATAAAAATTACCATGAAATTTGACCTACTATCCTCCAACAATCCCGTTTCAAAACGTCAATCCCCTTGGAAATGAGCACATCCATTACAACTAAGACCAGTATGTATCTGTCTAGGTGGAGATGACGTTTTTACATTGGAACAATACAAAATACCTGTGTGTTTTCATTCAGTATGATCACCTAAACGACTTTTATTCAGTTTCACAATTTTATCAGATAGCTGAAAATGAAATAAAGATTCTCTTACCCCCACCAGCTTCATATATATATATATATATATATATATATATATATATATATATATTTGTTTGTTTGTTTGTTTGTTTGTTTAAATATTTGTGACCATGTGTGTTTATGTGTCTGTGTGCATGCCCATGTTTCTGTGTGTGGGCTTCTCATGGTGCACATGTGAAAGAGAAAAACATCTGGAAGTTGGTTGCCTTCTTAATACCATGGGGCCCTGAGATCAGGCTGAGGTTGTCATTGGAGAGCCAAAGCCTTTGTGGCCAACAGCTTCATATGTGCCCTTCTTAGAGGCCTCCGACTGCTTTTCTAGCAGAATCCCTCAGTGTTTAGTTGCATCCACATCACCGTCAGTCGTGTTTACCATGCTCTTAGGTCAGAAATTCATATAGTCCCAGGAAGGGGGCTATGTGGAAATCTGGAAAAGTAATAGTTGTGAATGTAATGTTCTCCCCGCAGAAAGACTGGAATGTAGAGTTTCTCTGAGGATCAGTTTCCTCCTGAGAGCAAAATACTCCTGGAAAAGTCAGCAGCTAACTCTGGACCTTCTGCAAGCCCATTGACAGACTAGAATGTCTGCAATTTTGGAGAGGCTGGGACATTTCCGATCCACAGCTCAAGCTCACTTTATCTTGGGCCATCATTGCTAGACCCCATGTTAGCCATGCTATGCCCAGCTCTGTAGACTGACTTCACATGCTTGTGACCAGCAGGTGACTTGGAAATGTAGTCACTTAACAAACCACTGGATTGCACTAAGTTCAGGGCTTACAGTCTTACTAGATAGCATCTCAGTCCTATAGCACAGATTTCCCCACTTTGTTGTAATCGCCCACATGATATTTCTTATAATGTATTTCAAAACTGCCTTGACTCGTGACTGTTTTTTGTTCTGGTATCATAAAAACGTGGTGGGATTGCTGGTCATGCATGGAATTTGAGGTAACCTGAATTTGAGTTCAAAAGTCATGCTCACTCATAGCCAGGTGCAGCCTAACCTAGCTCTTGTCACCTCTGAGATGAGAGTCGTGTTCTGCATGGAGAGGCTTCTCCACCAGCTTCTGTGGAGGAGAGTTAGTGTGTATCCTCTTCCTCTTTTCTCTTTCTTCTTACCGAGTTTCCTTTAAAAATGAGTAACACCCCAGAACCCGAATGGCATCGCTGTCCCTATTTGTTTATTCCGATGTTTATTTTCTACAGTGAGTCATATTTTCAAAATATTTTTCCCTTTCTCTGAAGTGTGTTCTTTTTTCACCGTTAGCAGTGAACATCTCATACTTGTGGTCCTGTCTTGCACTTTGACTATTAGGGGGCCTGCTTGACTCGGCTACAAAGTACAAATGCATCCAAAATCTGATCTTTAAGTGCCACTCTGGAGTGGCCTCCTGTTGCTGAGACACAGAGTGAGAAATGAGCATCTAATGCCAATAACACAGAGGTGTCCAGTATTCCTAGGAACTAAGTGCTCAGATTTTTTCCATGCCAAAACCTCCCACCATTTCATTCAAAGGTGTTTTCCTCCCCAAACACATCTTTCACATTCAAGGTCTCCTATCTTGTTAGGTCTTGCCTGGGTAAGAGCTTCAGTTTTTTGCCATATACAAAGAAGACCCAGGCCAATATTCTGAGTTGAGAGCTGGATGTGAGATCTAAAATATTCACCCTGCTCTGACCTGCCATAGACATTGGAGAAACTGAGCAAAGATGTTCACTGATGTCGACTTGCTTTGGAAGGGAGACCTTGAGCCTGCATGCCTGTGACAGATGGTCTTAGCACCTACTGCTCCAGGTGCTGTCAAGGCAGCTGCAGCACAAAGCTTTTCTAGTGGCAAAGGTGAGTGTCTGGCTTGCCACATGTCTTGCCTCAGGCCCCGCCTTCTGATTTGACCAGGAGCTCACAGAGAACAGGGAAGTAAAATGACCCAATGAGGTCCAAGACCATTTGAGGATGCCTGACCATTGCTTGGAGGCGCTTAGAGAGCCTTGGCTGTTAGTAAACACAACAGACAACTGGCTAGAAGGTGGATACAAGGGTACACATCTTGTGAATATGAGTTTTGTGTCCTCCCAAGGCTCATGAATGAAAGTCTAGTTTGCTAACTTACAATGCAGCATTCTGGTAAGTTATAAAACAATCTCCAGACATGGATATGTGTGAGATTGTTCACATACTTGAAAGGCTGTGTCTCCATTCTTGGAAACATCCCCACTGAGCAAATATGTGTGAGTTTCACCATGGTGACCTTACTGTCAGAGATTGGGGAATTTCCTCAGGGAATGCTGAGACTCTCATTCCCCACAGTATTTTCTGGCTGCAGAGAGAAGCTGCTCAAAAGACCCTGTCCAAAGGGAGAATGGACCAAATGAGTTCTCTCCGGGAATTAGTCATAGTTTAACAGAAGATGGCAAGATTGTGAAAGGGAGGGAGCTCAAACCTAGATGAGCCACGTATTCTTTGTTTTTTTGTTTTATATTTTAAAGAAATGAGGAGACCACACTTCTTACTGAACTTCCATCCCATCAGAGGCCAGTCCAGTCCCCTAAAATTCAACCACATATCTGTCTGAGATTCCCACTTTCCAGAGGCCAGTCACGAATCCTGATCCCCAGGCAAGATGGCCCCCACTCCCCTACTGTCTGGCCAACACAATCTCACCTGCCCATCTGCTTCTTGCCAACATATCCTGGCCCATACCACTGGTAGAATCCCTTTATTTCCATCACAGGCCAGGGCCAGACTCCTGATCCCCAGGTGAGATCCCCTTCTCCTCCACCATGTCCTAGCTTGAGCAGATAAACTCCAGGTTTTCTTCTCTCCTCTCATCATATCATGGCCCAGAGTCTGGTAGAAGCCTTCCACTACATCAGAGGCCAGGGTAGTTTTCTGCAAACCAGGAAAGCACCCACCCCTTTGCCCCAATCATAACTGCCCAACATCTGCTCCGTCCTAGTGACCACATACCAGCCCACACCTGTGGTAGGAGGCCCCTGTTCATTCAGAGTCCAGGCCAGCATCCTGAACCTCAGGTAATACCACTCCTTACACTGTTGGCATCCACCCAGTCTAACTCGTACTGCTCTGCCTCTCCTCAAAACTGTATCCAACACCAACGGTGGAACCAGGATGTATCCCTGGTGCACAAAAAGACTTTGGGAGCACATTCCCCATGAGGGGATACTCCCTTAACCTAGAGGCAGGAGGGAGAGACTAGTCCCTACTCCAAATGACTTGACAGATTTAGATGACCCCTCCAGGAAGGCATCACCCTACATGTGGAGTGGGGGGTGCGATGGGATGGTGGGGGGGTATGGGAGTGAGGAAGAGAGAAAGGGAGGGAAAATGGGAATGAGAGACAACAGGTATCTATATATAAAATAAGAAAAATTATATGTATGTATGTATGTAGTTATGTATGTATGCATGTATGTATGTATATCCAACACACACCTCTCATGGATGCCTTCTACCCCACCAGAGGGCAGGCCAGAATCCTGAAGCCCAGTTTCTTAATAAGGGTCTTCATTGCTAATTAGAGTTGTATGGACACAGCAACCTCATGAAGGAATATATTTAATGCAATGAGATGCACTTCGCTTCGGATGTTCAGTTCATTATCATCATGGCAGGGAGTATGGTATCAGGCAGGCAGACATGGTGCTGGAAGAGAGGCTGAGTCCTACATCTTGCAGGCAACAGGAAGTGAATGAGAGAGAAACTGCATGTGGCATGAGCATTGAAAATCTCAAAGCCCAACCCCACACTGACACACTCCCTCCAACAAGGATACATACACTCCAACAAAGTCATACCTCCTAATAATCCCACTGCCTATGATATTATGAGGGACAATTCCCTTTAAACTATCACATTCCACTCCATGGAACCATAAGCTTGTAACAATATCACAATGCAAAATTCATTTAGGCCAATGTAAAATCTATCAGTCTCCACAGTGTTTTAAAGTGCAAAGTTCAGGATCTGTTCTGAGATCCTTGCAATCTCTTAAGTGTATCCATTATAAAATCAAAATAAACAGCAGGTCATGTACTTCTAACATACAATGGCACAGGAAACACATTACCATTCCAAAACTGAGAGAAGGAAGCACAAAGAGGAAAGACTACACCACAGCAAGAATGAAAACCAGCTTGGCAAACAACAAACTCTGCATCTTCGTGCCTGATGTAAAAATGTTCTTCGGATCTCCACCTCCATTCATCTTTGCTGACCGCAACACACTTCTTTCTTTTGTCGTGGTTCCGGTCCCCTGCTAGCTGCTCTCCTTGGAGGTATAACATGACTCTGGCACTTCTAACATCTTGTGGTCTCCAAGGCCACCCAGGCTTCAACTTCAGAGCTCCTCACAATGGCCACTCTAGGCCTCCACTCAGGATACTTCCCTGACACATTCCTGGCTCCTCGGCAGCTGTCTTAAGGTGTGGAGGCAATTTTATAAACAGTTTCTTTTATCCTTAAATCTACATCCAGAATCACATGGCTGAAATTGCCAAGTTGTGCTGCTGACAGGGGCTAGGACATGGGCCTCTCATTCAATTACATCTTCACCAGCTTCCTGCCCTTTGCTGTCTAAGGTTGGCTGTCCTGAAGCTTGATCTGAAGACCCAGACTGGCCTCAAACTCAGACCCTCCCATCAGTGCTGGGATTAAAGATATGCCCCTCCACACCGAGCTCTACATGTTTCTCCAGTTTCTATTCTTCATGCAACAGAAAGTCAACTGACACATTGAGGGGTATCCTGTACCTAGGGAAACCTCAAAGCCCACCCCCACAGTGACACCCATCCTCCAATGAGAAGACACCCACTTCAATGAAGCCAGACCTCTTAATGTTGACACACTCTCACTGAGATTATGGAGGCTAATAGTATTTAAACTACAACACTGAAAACTAGGCCAGCACCTGAAACCCATAGGCCCCTCAGCCAGATCAGAGGCCATGCACATATATAAACAGAGCTACAGACCCAAACTTGGGCTGCAAATGCTTTGTGGTCAAGAAGCCATCAAGTCTTCCATAAGAAGTTCACCCCCAATGTGGGCAGAGACCCTCAACTTAACCATAGTTGACAGGATACAAAACACCAGAGAGGAAACAGAGAGTGGGGGGAAACAAATACACATACAGCAAAGACAAATCCAGAGATTGACATCTTGATCTATTACCACTCCAAATATAGATGACTAAAATTATGTGTAATAACACAAGCAAAACTCTGGCCAATATGCCTGTCACCACCAGAGCACTCCCATATCATTATAAAGCAAGCCATGAGTATTATATTTCAACACAGTCAGAGCACAAGAAAATGATCTTAAAACCAACTTTATGACGATGATTCTGGCCCTTAAAACAGAGATGAAAACTCCTGTAAAGAAATCAAGGAAAAGACATCCATAAGTTGGAAGAAATCAACAAATCCCTTAACTAATGCTATGAAAATCAAGAAAAAGACAACAGGTGCAGGAAACTATTGGAAGAAATGGATTCATCAGTCAAAGAAAACATTAGAACTAAACATCTTCTAACACAAAACATGAGGGAAATCCGGTACACGATGAAAAGACCAAAGCGAAGAATAAGCAATAAAAGGAGAAGGCGGATCCCAGCTCAAAAACCCAGAGAATATATTTAACAAAATCATAGAAGAAAATTCCCTAACCTAAGCAAGGACATGCCTAGAAAGATACAAATAGTTTTCAGAACACTAAAAGACAGGATCAGAAAAGGCTGGACCTGCTTCACATTATAATCAAAACAGTGTCCATCCAGAACAAAGAAAGAATATCGAATGCTTCAAAGGTAAAAAGCCAAGTAACATATGAAGGCAGACCTATAAGAATTGCACCCGACTTCTGAATGGAGATTCTAAAAGCCAGAAGGTCCTAGATAAATGTTTTGCATACTCTAGGATATCACTGATGCAAGCACAAACTAATATACCCAAATGAAACCTTCAATCATGATAGATTGATTAAAGAGCATATTTCATGACAAAGTCAAATTTAAATTATCCAGAAATGCATGCCGACAAGCAATACTAGAAGGAAAAGTCCAACCAATAGAAGCTAACTGCACCCATCTGAACAAAGGTAACAGGTAATCTCCACAGCAAAATCAAAAAACGAGAGACACACACACAAAAACACACAAACACCACCCCACCACCACTACCACAACGACTAGTACCACAAACAGCAATGTAAGAACAGGGATACACAACCACTTGTCAGTAGTTTCTTTCCATATCGCTCTCCATTTGCAAAAAACAGTGGCATAGGCTAAAAGAATGGATAAGATATCAAGATCCATCATTCTGTTGCTTACAAGCAACTGAAACCAACCTCAACATCAAAGACAAACATCACCTCGTAGTAAAGGTTTGCAAGGTTTCCCAAACAAATGGCCCCTAACAACCAAGCAGGTGTAAGCATGTGTGCCCATGCTAATACCTTGCAAAATAAGTGTCAAAGAAAACAACAAATCAAAAGAGAGAGACTGAGAAGGACATTTCATACTTATTAAAAGTAAAATTGACAAATGATGTCATCTCAATTCTGAACATCTATGCCCCAAATATAAGGGCAAACACATTTATAAATGAAACATTAGCAAAGCTTAAATCACACATGGCATAGTGGGATACTTCAACACTCCATTCTCACCAATAGAAAGGTCTTCCAGACAGAAACTAAACAAAGAGATGATGGAACTAACAATTATTGTGGTTCAAATGGGCCCAAGAGTTAGATAAAGAACATTGCACTCCAAGTGCAAAAATATATTCTGTTAAGGGCAGGTTTTCCCTGCTGCTGCCGCGGCCTCCTCTGGTCCCTCTGCCACGCGAGCCCCAAATAACACTCAGAGACTCTGTATTTAATACAATCCTGTTGGCCAGTTACTATTATTGTTTATGGGCTAGCTCTGTCTTAATTATTAACCCATTTCTACTTAACTAAGTATTTCCACATGGTCATCTTATCCGAGCGTGGGGCCAGCATCTTGCTTTTCCATGCTCTACATGCTGACTTCTCCTCAACTACTTCCTCTTTCCTCCTTGTCTCTAGTCCCTCCTATCTTGCTTTCCCATTGGCCACAGTGCTTTATTTATTAACCAGTATGAGAAACAGATTTACAGAATAACATCTCCCATCAATATTCCTTCTTCCTAGAACCTCATTGAACCTCACCAAAATTGATGACATACTCCATTACCAAGCAAGTGTCAACAGTTATCAAAAATTTGAAATAAGCTCCTGTATCCTATGAGACAACAATGGACTAAAGTTGGATTTAAGAAACAACAACAGAAACAGAAGAAAGCCTACAAACTCAGGAAAACTGAACAACTCTCTACGAAATTGCCACAGTGTCAAGGAAGAAATAAAGAAAAAAAAATCAAAGACTTCCTAGAATTCAATGAAAGTGAGTGCACAACATTCCAAAACTGACAAGGCAGTAGCACTCCTCTGCATATCAATCCAATATAGTACTTGAAGTTTAGATAGAGCAAGAAGAATCAAAGTGATCAGTGAATAAAATTGGATAGAAAGAAGTTACATATACCATTTGTAGATAATATAAAAGCATACATAAGTGACCTCAAAAATTCAACAAGGGAACTCCTACAACTGATTATCACCTTTAGAAGATTAACTTAAAAATCAGTAGCCCTCCTATAAACAAACAGTAAATGGACTGAGCAAGAAATAGTGAAAGAACACCCTTCCCATAGCCACAAACAATAGGAAACACCTAGGGGTATCTCTAAACAACCAAGTGAAAGATCAGTTTGACAAAAAACTTCAAATCTTTGAAGAAAGAAATTGGAGAAGGTATCAAAAGATGGAAAGATCTCCCAAGCTCATGGATTGATAGAATTAACATAGTAAAAACGGTCATCTTACCAAAAGCCATCTACAGATTCAGTGCAATCCCCACTAAAATTCCGACACAATTCTTTACAAAACTTGAAAGAACAATAATCAACTTCATTTGGGAAAAAACCCCAAAACAAAAAAGCCTGGCTAGCTTAAACAAACCTTTTAAAATAAGAGACCTTCTGGAGGTATTACCATCCCTGATTTCAAGTTATGCTATAGAGCTGTCATAATAGAAACCATCTGATAATGGCATAAAAACAGACAGGTGCTGAAGGAGGGAATGACTGTAGGAGACAGAGGGATCAAAGACATCACTAGAGAACTCACAGGATCAACTAACCTGAGCTCGTAGGAGCTCCCAGAGACTCAACTGACAACCAGAGAGCCTGGATGGGAATGACTTAGACACTCTGCATGTATGCAACAGTTGCATAGTTAGTCTTCTTGTGTGAATTATATCAGTGGGTGCAGGGACTGTTTCTGAGACTTTTGGTGGCATTTGGGACCCTAATCCTCATACTGGGTTGCCTAGCCCAGCCTAAATACAAGGCAAGCTGTTTAGTCTTATGACAAATTTATATGACATGTTTTGTTGATATCCATGGAAGACTCCTTTTCAAAAAAGAAATAGGATAAGTAGGTGGGAGAGGCACAGAAGAGGAGGGGAGACATTGGGAGGAGCGGAGGATGGTGGCCCTTCAGTGGGATTGTAAAATAAATATTTTTAAAAAATTAAAAAAAAAAATAAATAAGAGAAGGAATGAGGATCCATGGAAAACCCCATGGTCACAAACACATTTATGCAAAAGTGGAGGGTAAATTAACAGAGACAGGTGACCACACAGCCTGTGTGGGTTGATTTCTGTAGTGTAGGAGTTGCAAGGTTCTCAAAAAATACAACTGGTTCCTAGAAAGAAACGTGGAATTACCTCTTGCTTATGTGCATTCTCCACAGGACTAGGGAGAAACAGACCCTTGAGGATACCAGACCTTGGCATTGGATATGAACCCTCTGATAGAGTCACATAGATTATTAGGGTGGTGGTAGGGGGACACTGAACAATAACAGAATCTTTATGTTGCCTTTGTGTGCAGGTTCAGAAAGAAACAGATGTGGGACACTCAGGTTGTGAGTGCCAAGATGCAAAGATTAGTGGATTCCTTCCTGACTGTGCCACATGGGCAATTACTGAATTCATTCCCTACAGGTTTGAATACGTCATTCAGAAAATGCACTGTGGAGCATTAGGGTCCAAAAAGTCTGCTTCTTAATCTGTTTGACTCTATGGACGAGAACGGCTGATTGAATACCCAGCAGTGATTGAAACCCTGGGAATGTGCCCAAACAGCTGCTCCTGCTTGCATTTCAGATTTCACATATCTGAATCACCACTGCAAGGGACACAGTTGTGCCAGGCAGCAGGTGGAAGCAGCACTGAAAGAATGACGTTCATTCAATGGTACAGTCTGGGATTAAGTTTGTGTCATCTGAAGAAGACAGAACAGGAAAAAAAAATCAAGCTGAGAGAACTGGTAGAGTGATGGCATCTGCCTCTTCATTTCCTCAGGGAAGCTCTATCATTGTAACTTAAAAGTAAAAAAAAAATCAAGCTTATCTGGGGAGTGTAAGGCAGAAAAACACAAAAGAAACAGCAAAACCAAAGACTTGCAACAGGACCAAAAGAATAGCAAGAAGGTAAAACATTCTCTATCTCCTTTAGAGGACAACAGGCTTGGAGACACTGTCTAGAAAGCACAGGCTTTGAAGAGCCAGCACAGCCTGTATCCAGCTTCCTCCCCAAGCAAGACGATGTCTCTTGGCCTCCAGTTATTGGTGCTGTTCCCTGCAACAGTTTTATTCTAGCAGTTGGCACTCTATCCTTTGGGTTAGGCTTGGGATGTGCCTTCATACATTTTCTATGGGTTACTAGGAATTCACATGAGCTTTGTGAGTCTACCTGTTCTCAGAGTGCCAGCTGAGTTTGATACCTGGCTAGTGTTTGGGGCAAATGTCTGTCTGGGGAAACTCTCTAGAAACCTGCAACTCTAGCATGTGAAAAAATGTATCACGATGAAAACAGAACAAAGCTAAAAAGCAAAAAGCAAACAACAACACAATAAGCTACCTGGGATGTCTGGTGTTCTATCCTTAGTATGAAAAGAAATGGGTATGGTGATCTCTTGAGGGATCTGTGGCCCTAAGTAGTTTTATAGGTGGCACCATTTGGTTCATGCCATGTGGTTGCATTAATACAGATGGCTGTGAAGTCACATGACCTTTGCTATCTACATGATGACATAACCACTCTGATGCCATTGCAGGTGGCTGTCTCCATGGTGTTGTCATGGCCAACCAAGATCCAGCCTAGTAAGTAGCACATTTGCCTTGATGAGTTCCCCAACATGATGCTGAGATTTGATGGTTCTTTTTGATCATGGTGAGTTCAGTTCAACAAAAAATGAGTCCATTTTCACATAAGGACACTTGTCCTTGTCGGATTCAACTGTCCAACAGAAGGAAGGTGCATAGTCATTCCCTTACTTAGCTTGGATATAGGAGGAGATGGTACTAGGTACTGGGAAGCCTGGCGATTTGGACCAAAATAAGAAAGCCAAGAAGCAGAAAGTAATGTCATGGTCTCAGACTCAGAAACATGAGCTCATATGTCTCAACATACAGGTTTCACCTGTGTGTGCCACGGAATGTTGTCTGGTCCTTCTTTTGACTTGCCTCATTATCTAGGCACAGCCTATTACTTGGAAAGAACATGAGGGAACAAGCAGGGAATGAGGAGGTGTGCTCAAGGCCCACACCTGGGGTTGTTGATCTAGGACCAAATGGGGAAATTAAGGAGAACTGTATCTTGGCACCATGTTGTCCTGGTCAAGCACGTAGTACTCTGTGACCAGACAGTTCTGCCCCCTCCGTGTTTCTTGTGCTCCAAGGCCTTTAGAAGCAAACTTGGTAAAAGAGTTAAGCGATTTTACACCTTCAGAAACTCTGTGTAGATTCTTGACTTAGTTAGAGAGGGGGGCTGTGGGGGGCTATGTGGTGTTTACCCCTGTCTTTGTTTGGGTTATTATTCGGTTATTATTTGGGTGAAGAGACACCATGGCCACAGAAACACTCATAAGGAAGACATTTGCTTGGGGCGGCTAGCTTACACTTTCTGAGGTTCAGTGCATTATCCTCATGGCAGGGAGCATGGCAGCATGGCATGCGGGCAGACGTGGTGCTGGAGTAAGAGCTGAGTACCCTACATCTTGCAGGCAACAAAAAAGTCAACTGAGACACTGGGAGCTATCCTCAGCATAGGAAATCTCAAAGCCTGTATCCACAGTGACACACTTCCTCCAAAAAGGCCTTAGCCACCCTATCAAAGCCATACCTCCTAAGAGTTCCACTCCCTATGAGATTATGGGGACCAATTACATTCAAAGTACGACATCTCCCTTCCTTCAAAGCTGACCCAAGATCGACCAGGTTCTCTGAGGCGACTGTGCAAAGGGGAAAATAAAAGGGAATCCCGTGTTAAGGGAGGGAGAGAGAAGGCAGGGAGTTAAAGTAAGGCTTCAGGGGTCTTTTCCATCATTCAGTCTCATGTAGGTGGGTCGGGGAAGGGTGCATTGAATAGGTAGGTAGTTGAGTCTGTACCAGACAATGGCATTGGTTTCTCCTTGGCTTTGGGCATCTCTTTCTTTCTTCGTTTTACCTGGACCTTAGTTTGGCCTGAATGCTTCCTGTTTCTGTCTGTCCTTAATCCATAGGAGCTCAGTCTTTGCCTCTCCTGACCCCACCCCAGACGCAGGCCCACACCATCCCTAAGGATGACATTTCCTGCATCTACAGTGAGAGCCCCTGTTATCCCATAGGGGAATGGAATAGTGACTTTTTATGGCTATGATTAGACTAGAGAAAGTAGAGTTTAGTTTGGCTTAAGGTTCCAGAGCGTTAGATTCCCTGATGGTGGAACAAAGGCAAGGGCAGCAGGAACAGCTGAGCACACATCTCAAAGGAGGAGGAGGGGGAAGCAGGGAGCACACTGGGAAAGAGAGGAGTCTTTGGAAACCTCAAGCCTTGCCTGCAGGGACACATCACCTCCCACAAGGGAGCATCTCTGTGCTGGCTAGATTTGTGTGTGCTGGAACCAGCTAGACTCATCTCAGTGGATGAGACCTCAATTGAGGACATGCCTTCACAGGGTCAGAAGCCAGCCTGAAGAGCATCTTCTTAGTTATCGATTAATGTGGGGGAGTCTGGTCCATTGTAGTTAATACCAACCCCAGTCTGATGGTCCTAAATCTTATGAAAAAAAAAAAAAGAGCACATGGAAAAAGCCAGTTAGCAGCAGGCCTTCATGGCCTGAAACCTGCCTTCTAGGTCCCTAGAGTATTCTGTTCCTCTCCTGTCTACCTTTGATGATCCAGAGTGATAAAGAAGTCAAGAGCCAAATACAGATTTTCCTGCATGAGGTGCTTTCAGTCAGGGTGCCTTGGCACAGCAATAGTTACTCCAGGTAAGAGAGAAATTGGTCCTGGGGTTATAGAGTAGGTGTTGTTGTGACAGACCTGGCTGTGATGTTTTTGTTAAGATCGTGGAAGGATTTTGGAATTGGAGGCTGGAGAAAACATTGAGTTGTGCAGGGGGTGGCGTGTAGCATCTTGGGAGAGAAGAATGTTGAGAGCGAGGCACATAATGGCGCCCTGAGTGTGATACTTCCGAGGGAAGAATTAAGGTCCCTGAACGAATCTCTCTGGGCCCTCGTGTTATTTTCCATTAAGTGTCTGTGGTTATGGTCAACTGAGGTGGAGGAATCAGCTGTGGTCACCACTAGAGAAGCAACACTGAGGTACATCTTCGGGTGAAGCTTTTGTTCGGTCAATACAAAGAAGCTGCTTTCCAGACGGAGCCAATTTTGTACTTCATGCTGGCAGCCAGCCTAGGTCATGTGTAATATTCTCCCAGATGGTACTGGCTGTGAAGGCCTGAAGGGATCTCAAAGAGCACCAGAGGCTTGACACTGTGAGAGGCCTCTCGAAGGCAGAGCCTCAATAGCTGTTGAAGACCAAGGATTGAATGTGATCGAAAAGAGACGATGAGGCTTGGTGCCATGAAGGGAGGGCATGAGATGCCCTTGGTGAAGGTGCAGTCCAGGTGCAGAGGGAGATTGCAGCACTTTGGAGATCCCTGTGCTACGTGCTGGCTGCCAAGGACAGACAGCGACAGGCACGGAGCCGGCCTGAGTCTGTGAGACAAGCTGTTTGTGCAGTTGCCAGCTGTGATGGAGCTCTGAAGATGCTGAGTGAACCCAGAAGCCTGGCACTGAGATTTATGCTGTTGGAGTTTCCTTTTGCTTTGTGCAGGTTGAGACCATGCCCAGGTCCTCCCCTCCTGGGACTTACTGTGTCCTTACAGGAGACCCACAGACCGAACATTTACGCGAAGGGCTGTGTTTTTAGAGAGATTTTAATAGTTTGGACTTTAAGTGCTTGTGTGTTGAAAGACTGTGGGGATTTTAAACTTGGAGTTTTATATTATGATGTTTGTACGCAGAGATATCTTGTCTCTCAGCTGCTTTCAAATAACTACTCAGAGCCTTAATATTCTTTACCAATTGCTCTTTCGATAGCTCATGCTGGTTACTAGCTAACTCTTACTTTGAAATTGACCCATATTTCTTATCTAGGCTCTGACTCGTGACACATGGCTTGTTCCTTCATTTCATACACATCTTGCCTCTTCATTGGCTGCCTGGTATCTCCTCTGGTGACATACTTCTTCCTCGCAGAATTCTCAGTTTGGCTGTCCTGTCTATAGTATTTGCCTGGCAGTGGGTGAGTTAGAATTTTATTAAACCAGTTCTAGTGACAATCCTTTAAGAGCACATAGGGAGTTTTTCACAGCAGATGGTGATGGCAAAGTGTGATCCTGGGGATGAATGATCAGAAACAGATTACCTTTAATCAGTGATGCGTTTGTGTGTATTCCCTTGACAAGCCATCAGTCCTGGGGCTTAGATTTTTTCTTTATCAAGGTGACACCACCTAGACTCATCTCCCTTGAGAAAAGGTCTCTCTTAGCTCAGACTGTAGGCAGGACTATAGGACATTTTAGTAATTAGTGATTGATGGGGGAGGACACATCCCAATGTGTGTTGTGCCAACCCTGGGTGGGTGGTCCTGAGTTTTCTAAGAAAGAAGATTGAGTATGCCATGGGGACCTATCCATTAGGTGGCACTTGCCACTGGCCTCTGCATCAGCAGCTCCTCCAGGTTCCTGTCTGTCCTGTTTGTGTCCCTTCCATGAATGTCTTAGAGCAGTGTTTTTCAACCTCCCTAATGCTGTGCAGATTTAATACAATTCCACATGTTGTAGTTTCCCACACCCATTCAGTTTTTTTTATGGCTACATCATAATTGTAATTTTGCTATTACTATTAATCTGATGAGCATGAAATCTGATATGTGACTCCTGGTGGGGGCGTCTTGGGAAGCAGGTTGAGAACCACTGCCTCAGATGATGAATTGTTATTCGGAATAGTAAGCAAACTGACTATTTCCTGTAGGGAGCTGTGATACTGCAGTCGCCATTACAAGATGGCGCTGACATCCCGCCCTGCAGTCAGCAAACAAGTTCTGGAGCGCATGTGCTGATTGCGCGAACAGGCCAAGTCTCTGCCCAGCTCGGGCCGTCACATAGGGTGATGAGTGAGCAGCCAACCAGAGGGCGATACGCCACCTCATACCATCCTGGTGCGGCTAGGGCTTATAAATACAGCACCACTCTGGGGCTTGGGGTCTTCCTCCTTTCATCCCTTGGATGCAATAAAGCTTGCTGCAGAAGGAGCCTGTTGTCCCTGTGCGTTCTTGCTGGCGAGATGACTGCGCGGGCTGCGACAGTTTCCCTCCCATGTTGCTATTCACTGTGGTGTTTAATCATAGCAATAGCAAGCCTAACTGAGACAACTTGATTCTTCCTAAACAGCTCCAGGAAACTGCGAGGCAAGTTCTCAGTCATATTAGCGTATGGGCATCATTCTCACTCAAACCACCACATTCTAATCTGTGGCTCCTATGGGCTCCTGGACACATCACAATGCAAAATGTATGTTGTTCAACTTCACATGTCTTTCACAGTCTCAACAATCTTTAAAAGGACAGAGTCTGTGGTGGAGTATCACTGTAACTATGTAAAGGTGTGTTACACTTGATTATGATCCAGTTGTTTAATTATGTAAAGATGTGTCACATTCGTTTATGCTCTATGTGTTTAAGGATGTAAAGGTGTGTTGTATGCTCTGCCCTAAGACATCTGCTCAGTCTTAATAAAAAGCTGAGCAGCCAATAGCTAGTCAGATGAGGTATAGGTGTCTGGTGGTCCAAGAGAATTACTAAGGAGAGAAATCAATGCTGGCAGGGGAAGAAGAAGAAAGAAGAGGGAGAAAGAAAGGGAGATGCGAGGAGCAGCCACTCAGGCAGACACCAACTAGGCAGATATGGAGGAAGCAGTCAAAGGAGGGTGTACAGAGAGAAAGAAGGGTAAAAGACCCTGAGGCAAAATGCAGATGAAGA
Organism: Cricetiscus sungorus; assembly: GCA_030556225.1. Taxonomy (NCBI): domain Eukaryota; kingdom Metazoa; phylum Chordata; class Mammalia; order Rodentia; family Cricetidae; genus Cricetiscus; species Cricetiscus sungorus. The sequence continues at coordinate 7,039,533 of JANBXA010000126.1, forward strand.
GAAACAGGTGACAATACTTTATAAGAACTAGTGGGGCAATCATAAGATAAATCTGTGCCTTCATAACTGATAATGTCTCCATGTGGATAAAGCCTGTTACAGTGCCTCTTATGAGACCCAAGGCAAGCTCCTTAATTGTAATCCCCGTATAAGTCAAAAAGCAAATTACTATCTTCCAAGGTGTTATGCCCAGAGTGTATATTACCACCTGAAAAGAGAGGGAGCATGACATAGTGAGGAAATACTGGCCCAGAGCAAGCCTGAAACTCTTCAGAGCAAACTCTAAATCCTGTATCTCTGTGTCTGATGTTGGAGTCTTGGATGTCTCCACCAGTTTTGCTGCCTGTCACATCGTTGTTGCATTTGGAGCGATGCAACTTCCTGTCTGTCCTCCTTTTTGCAGATATCTCTTGGGTCTGGCATCTCCAGCATCTTGGGGGCTCTAGTGCAATCCAGGCTTCTTTTCCAGGACATGACACAGAGGCTTCTCAGAGCTTCCCTGCAGGAACACCCCTTCTATAAACCCGGCTTCAGAGACTCAACGTAAACTTGGAAGAAGATTGCTCTGCCCCTTTCCTAGTGTCTCTTCCCTGACTTAAAGCCAGCCTCACATACACATCACTACAAAGATTGGCCTTAACCTTGGGGGAGCCCTTGAGCATTTGAAACACCTTTGAGCATCTTTGATTGATTGCTGCTCTTTTGGGCCAAAGATTCCTTGGACCTCCTTTTATCTTTCACACATTGTAAGTTTTGCTGTGTGGGTCCTTGCCACAAATGCAGCCTGCCCTAACTTCTTACTTCGACCTGGCGTCTCTTTAATAACTAAGGCTTTTGGCAGGAGCCTGTGCTCTAACTTGCCACTTCTTCTTTCTCATCAGAGTATTTATATGATATTGGCCTTTTAAAAAATCCCTCCTGCTATGTGTCATTGTAAACACCCAAAGTGTGATTCGTGATAACCCGCATAGACTCAGTACCATGCTGTCTTGAAATTTTATGGACCAAAGAATTCCATCCATCTTTTTTCTTAACTTACTCTGAGGTGTGAGCCTAAGAGGAGGGCAGAAAGCATCCAGAGTCTATGCCTAAATAATCACAAGACTAGCTGCTATCCCACTTGAGATGGGCCTGCTCTCTTCTCATAGCCCTCAGCATCACTGTCTTCCAAGAGCCTGCCAGGTTGGCCCACAAAACTCCACATACAGCATTCAAAACCCTTTCTAGTACAAAATGCTAAAGTTGATCATATTCTTCCAAACACCCATGTCGTCAGGTCTCACACAGCAACAGCCAAATTTCTGGTAACAACTTCTTCATTAGTTTCTTTTCTATTGCTTCAATAAGACAACATATCCAAGGCAACATAAAGAAGCAAGAGTTTTTCATTGTGCTTAAAGATCTAGAGGGTCAGAGGTTATGATGGCATAGCAAAGGAAATGGCAGCCTAAGGCTCACATCTCCAACCACATTGAGGAGTCACTGAACTCCCTGGCAATTGGAGGAACCTTTTTTCCCATTTTTAAAACTTCTTTGATTTTGTTTTACATTCCAACCATAGTTATCCTCCCACACCTCCTCCCCTCCCCCCCCAACTCCACTCCCCCAGTTCCAGCCTCCTCATACCCCTGCCTTACCTCCTCATACCCTCCCTCAGCTCCCCATAGCCCATCCCCAGTCCTCTCCTCCTCAAGAGTAAGTGCTCCCATGAGGAGTCAACATAGTCTGGCACAATGAGATGGGTCAGGGCCAGGCCCCTCTCTCCTGTGTTTAGACTGAGCATGGCATCCCACCATAGGGAATTGGTGTAGGGAGTAAGGTTTTCTGCCTGCCCTGGACCCAGAGCCATGCCAGCCCCAAAATAATACATGGAGACGCTGTATTTGATATTATGTTGTTGGCCAGTTATTTGTTTCTTATAGGCTAACTGTGTCTTAAATATTAACCCATTTCTATTAATCCAAGTACTTCCATGTGGTCTCATCTTATCGACAAGAGATCCAGGACCTCTGTTCTCTCCAGACTTTACATGCCGACTCCTCCCAACTACTTCCTCTTTCCTCCTAGTCTCCTAGGAAAACTATAACCATAACTATCTGTCTTCAACTCCTTCAAAGACCACAGAAGGTTAATATATAAGCTCTAGAAATGACAGAGACAACTTGCCTGGTCAGTCACCCGAAGCTCTTCTGTAAAGTTCCATCCTCAGCCCATAGGCCACAGTGTGTCTGGCAGACTCTTCAGCAAAGCAGGAAACTTTAAACTGTCCGCCTGTATTGACAGTTTGCCAGTCACTTTTCTCTGTGTCCTGCAGAACGTCTGTCAGACTCTTCCATGAAGCAGGAATACTGTAGCAAATGTCCATCTTGAATCAGCAGTCACTTTCCAGTGGGTCCTGCATGTACAGTATATGCAGCATAAAGTCAAACAGTCTAGACAAGAGCAGTAACTTGCCCATATGGCTAGTCTTGCCATATTGAAAGCAAACTTTATAATGTGTTTCTTCAATGTCCATCTTCCTTTCTGACGAAGGTGGTGTTGCCAGGAGCAGTTGTGCCTCACTGTCAAGAAAACCCTAAACCATTTTAAATGCCATATTCTGTAGGTCTTTGAAAGATTTGAAGAATGCCTATTCCTCTCAAATACATCTCTGTATATCTGGAAATCCTAACTAACTTAACTCTAAGTTTTTACTATCATAGGTAATTATCTATAATCTGTGTTAAATTATACATTACATTTCTAAATCAGCTATATAAAAACAATACCTAAACAAGAGGAGAACTATACAAATCACAAAATTGGCCTTAAATTTGTATCAATAATGAAAATCCATTCCAAAACAAAGTATTCATATGTATACCACAATCCCCTTTTTACCTTTAAAGAGATTGGTTGTGGCCCTTAACCATTTAAAACCCATCCCATTTAAATGAAAACAAACATTTACAAACAGTATTTGGGAATGTGGGCGTCATTCTTTCCAAAGTGTTTACTGCTGGTAGGGGGCGCTGTCATGGGGAATCTTAAGAAGACTCAGAAATCTTGGCTGTTGTCTGCTAGGCAGGCTTGTCCCAACTATTTGGAATGTTGGATCAGCTGGGACGCTGTTTCATTGTGACTTGCTTGACCAAACCACATCAGTCTGAAAGGAATCTACAGCTTCTCATTTTCTGTGGAAACAAAGATAGAAATCCTTTACCCCAGCAACTTGTCCTTAGACTTAAATTTTGAATTCAAAGCATTTTGAAAATATATAAATTGAATTTATCCAGCAGCATTTGTTTTATCAATTGTTGTTATTTCCTCAGCAGTCAAAAATTTAAAGATAACAGAACAGCGTACAATATCCAAAGTTTCTCTGTGCTTTCCATCTTTACGTGGCTTTTTTATTACTCTATTTCTTCTCCTTCTATTTTTACATATTTTGAGACAGGGTTTCTCTGTGTAACTTTTATCTGTCCTGGAATTCACTCTGCATACCAGGTTTACTTTGAAATCACAGAGATCTGTTTGCCTCTGTCTCCCAGGTGCTGTAATTAAAGGCATGTGCCACCACACCCAGCAACTCTCTGTCTCTTTAAACCATTTCATCCCGAACTCGTGGTCCTCCTGCCTCTGCCTCCTTCAGGAAATCCTACTGGTGTGTGCCACCACAACCAGCTACTCTACTTCCTTTGTTTCTTTTTTAAACCTGTTTTGTATCCTGTTTCTTTTTCTCTCCCAAGCCTATGTATATTTTAAAAAACACTGTAAACTTTTAGCGGTTTTTCTTAATGTGAATCTGTCTTTACTATAAATTTTATCTTTTTCTGGCCACGAGTCTTTTATCTGCCAAATAACAAAATTGCTAAAATGAAAGCCACACTTTTAGCTGTGGTCTATTCAAGATGGTGGCAGCTATTTTACCTCTAGCAGTGAGAGCTGTGCTCATTGCCTTGGTCTATCTAAGCCGCATCCAACAGCATGCTGCTGGCTTGGAGATGTGGTTACTGCCATTGCCAGCTCTCGTACACACCAATTAATTGTTAGCAGAGCACTTTAAAAGCAATGCTGTATTTTGCAGTTTATGCTGAGTCAGGAGCCCTGCAAAAAAAGGAGTCTCTAGTAAAACAGAATCCAACACAGACAAATACTGATAGCAAGAAGTCTTGCTTGTCTTCGTTTCTTTCTTTTTAAAACATTTATTAAGTTTCTTTAGTTTTAAGTGTAAGTTCTTATTAGCCAGGTTGAGGCACCATAGGTTATGCATAAGTTTTCCCTTGCCGCCTGGTGCCACATCCACCCCAGCCCCAAAAGACACACAGAGACATTGTATTAGATATAAAGCTGTTGGCCAGTTACTTGTCTCTTATGGGCTAGCTCTTTCTTAACGATTAACCCATTTCTGTTGATCTAAGTATTTCCACGTGGCCTCATCTTACCAGAGAGCCAGCTGGTGTTCTGCTCTCTGCTGTCTCTCCATGTTGACTCCTCCCAACTACTTCCTCTTTCCTCCTAGTCTCCTAGTCCCGCCTCTCTTGCTTTCCTATTGGCCAACTGTGTTTTATTCATTAACCAATACAAGAAACATATTTACAGAATGACATCTCCCATCGTCTCCTCTTTTCTGTCTAAAATAAAAAGAAGGGTTTTAACCTTAACATAGCAAAGTATATAACAAAACAGTTATCAAATCAGAACCACAGTTAACAATATTTAGTCCATTAACATTGAGCAAGGTTTAAAGAAGGTATTCCATCACCTATCCTATCTCTGTGAGTCTAAAGTCCTATATGTAACTTATCTTTAATCCTAACTAAGGAAAACTATAAGCATAACTATCTGTCTTCAGTCTGGCACAATGGGATGGATAAGGGCCAGGCCCCCTCTGTCATGCGTTTAGACTAAGCATGGCGTCCCACCATAGGGAATGGGTCCAAGATGTTACCTCATGGATAAGGTTTGTATCATTGTTCTAAAGCCGGGGGCCCCTCTGACAGTCCAAGCTTCACAAACGCCTCCCACATATGGAGGGCTTATTTCGGGCCCTGGAGTCTCCACAGTTGTAGGTCTAGAGTTCATGCCTTTCCATGGGCTTGGTTCAGCTATCTCTGTAGATTTCTCCATCATGATCTTGACCTCCCTCCTCCCTCTCTTTGACTGGCTTCCCGGGGCTGGCCTGGTTCTTGGTTATGCATGTCTGCATCTGGTTCCATCAATTACTGGATGAGCAGGCCTCTATGATGATAGTTGGGGTATTTACCACTCTGATTACAGGGGAAGGCCTGTTCAAGCACCTTCTCTACTATAGCTAGGAGTCTTAGTTGGGGTTCTCCTTTAGTACCAGACCCAGGGACACACCTCCTCCCTGGAGACCATACTTCCTAATCATTTTAAAATGTTCCACCAGCCGGGGACCAGGAAACAAGCATATGACCCTATGGATACTATGGTGCTTAAAAGCCCCTGAGTGCACAACTTCTCCCTGATTTACGCTCAGTAACCTCCTGTATATCCTGACAACGGATGAAATACTTTGCTATTCCACAGGGTGGTTTGTTTGGTTGTTTGGTTGTTTGTTTTTTCTACTTGTAGCCTGCCCTCAGACTTGACTGTCAGCTTTGTTGCTTGCTAGGGCTCTTTCACACTGCTCAGGAACTTTCCATCCTGGGGTCCTTACTGATCCAGACGGGTATGGTTGACCTGAGACCCTGAGGCCAGCACCACAATACGGTAGGGGGTCAGTCTCTCCCAACTGAGGAGAAGTGTACAATCTGCTGGATAGGTTTGAAGTCCAGGAAATACCACCCCCCACACACACACACACATACACGCACACACAAATTGTTAGGAACATCCAATCATCTCAGTGTTGCTCAAAGGCACACAAAACAAAGTGTGTTCTCTCAGGTAGGCTAGCCTTTTGGTAAATAGGATTTGTCAGAACCTAACCTGGGTGAGAAATACACTGAGGCCAGTATGGCCAAACACACCTTTTATCCCCGATGTACATGGTTAAGGATGCCTCCTCCTGGAGGTGGTAAATTGAATTCACAATCTCCTCTGATTGTTTTCTCCTCACACAAGGATGTGGGGAGGTTCAGGAAGTATGAGTCCTTTCTGGACTATGTTAACCTTTGTTGTTGCTGTTTGTCTGTTTTAAATAACACTGCTCACTCTGACCAGAGTGAGGCAGAGTTTGAAAGAGGACTTGACCATGGGGTGCTTAAGACAGAGGACTTAGGAAGAGCCTCTGTACAGCAGGATGTGTGTCTGCTAGTGTGACAGCACTGAGCCTCCTTGCCTTGGAATTGATAAGGTTTCATTGGATGGGGGAACGCAATGTCAGGGGATGATCTGCTCAGTCCAGTTCTGGTTCCTGGTGTCCAAGCTCCTTGTAGTTTCTCCCAGTGTGGTTCCCTCCAGAAGGTACTCCTTGAGGGGAAGTGAAGAGTAAGGGCCAGAACGCCTGCTTGATAATATCAGTCCATGGCAGGACCAGAGACATTTTGAGTGTAGGCACTGTTGTCATTTCTGGACTTTGACAAGTGTGAGGCCTGCAAAGGGCCCAAAACACTTTCAGTTTTTACCAAGGAAAGGCACCGGCCACTCTTCTTGAGATCATTGTACCCTCAAGTGCCATAGCCCGTCTCTCTGTCCTGCAGGCCTCAAGGCGCCAGTGTGGTACAGACAGAGGCTATGGTTTTCCCATATCCCGGTCTCTAGTGCCCATCTTCTGACAGAGCTAGCATGTAGTGCAGGCCCTGTTGTTTTCCTCCCAGTTTCTAGTAAAATTGTCCTCGGGCTGCCTTCTCAAACACATATATATGTATATACGTACATGCATACACGCATACACGCATACACGCATACATATGAATGAAGTGGAAAGTGAAGAACCTTATTTCCCCTGAAAGAGGAGATAATCTCGGTAGGGAAGCAAGCAGGAGAGCTGAGCGTCAGACCCCAGCTGTGAGAACTCTTGAATCCACACCACTTGACCCAGTGAGGCTTCCTGTGTGAGAGCAGACTTAAGTGCAATGAAAACGCTGCTCCTGGCACACACTAGCCTTAGAGGACAAGAAGCTGTCCTGGTGGGACACAGAGTACCTGGGGAACAGCTACAGGGAAAGGATTTACAACCCCGCTTCTCCACATGCCAGAAGAAGACAGACTATGTGGGCTGCAGAGACCAAGGGCTCTGACCTGCCCCTCCCTGACACAGCACCAAGTGGTACCTGTTGGAGCCAGCTGAACCTCAGAACTTCACTTTCCCAGTCAGAGCAGCTGTGCCAGCAATGCTCGATACACCCACGGATGTCTGCCGTTCCCAGCCTTGGCCGAAGAAGCAGCCTTTTTTTGTGCAGTATGCCCTGCTGAATGCAGAGACTAGTCTCTGGTCAAACCTCATGACCCTGGGGATGTCATTCCTAAATGGGATATCTGTATGCATTGTACAGATGTAGGAAAATTTCACAGAGAAATTATAAAATCCACCTTTAATATCTGTTAGTGTTTTATAGAATTTTACATGTAAAAATGTGTTCTTAAATGCTAAAGATCTTATTGCGAGGAGAGTCAGGCATTAAGCAACCATCTATCATTCAGTACTGAGAAGGAGCATCATCACCCAACCCGATCCCAGAGTCACAAAGGAGCCTTCTGTTGTGCCATCCTATGAGGAATTGCTAGGCTAAAGGGATTGAAATGTGCAGCAAATGGCCAAGATACTTTTGATGTCCAAATAGTCATGCTTGACCCTCTTGGTCTGCAGTGGTGACAGCAGGGGCTTCAAAACACATCGGCCGTGCCATACACACTTCTAATATGCAAGTAAAACATCGTGGCATGCCATCGAGAGCACAGAGACCATCAGTCCACGCCTATGAAGACAATGCACTCTTGTGATCCCCATGGAGGAGAAGAAGGGACTTGTCAATGTGTGGCTTCCTGAGAACATTAGCTATGCATATGGAAGGAACCCTACTGGACATCCTTCTACAGGCACTTCACGTGGATACAGCCCGACTGCGAGGGGCAGGAGCACCTAGCCGTCAGAAGCCCATGTGGGAGGTAACTTTTGGACATTTCCTTCCTCCCTGCTTCCTCCAGCCCCTCTTCCTTTCTCCTAGGCATCAAACCCAGGCTACTGTGAGGGCTTGGCAAGTGGGACAACACAGGGCTATCAGCCCTGGCCCTAGAAACCATTTCTCTCTATCCTGTGTTTGTGTTTACCTTGTACATTCACATGCAAAGTCTCACATTGGAGGTTGACTCTTCCAGGCATAGCTTGTTTTTATAGTTTCTCTGGACTCCTCTTCCCCTTCATGGCTCCAATTCCCCCACCTCCAGGCTTACACGCTTTTCCCCTAGCAGCCCCCTTTCTGTTTTCAGGTCACATGTGTGTGAGCATCCATCACCAGCCCAGCCTGCCTCAAGACCTCTATGGCCCCTCCGTGGCTCCCCCTTTCGTCCACAAAGTATGTTTTAGTGCAGTCACCTTTAAAGTGGAAACCCCTAGTAATGAGGCTCTTTGTTGTTGTTGTTCACATCTGACTCTAACAGTAGCAAGATTTTCTCACACAACACATTACACAGCAGGGACTACTTCAAGCAAGAAGGCCCTTGAGAGAATCCTGTGTCCACACCCAGGGGCTGACATTTAAATGTATAACTAGTGAAATCATTGATCACAAAATGGGAAACGGGACCCAAGGAGCTGAAAGGAGTTCAGTCCGTACCAGGCCTTGCACAGAAGAGACTAGCCAAAAGATTCTTCAGTGTGAGAATGTGCAAAAGGTTAGTAGTAACCCCGGTGTGACTGTCTCCAGAAGGAAAAGTTCCTTTGATGTTTGGTGGACCCGGGGCATCAGGATTTCTCTGTGTTGCAGGTGGACCTGCCTGAAGATTGCCACAGAAAAACACATTGTGGCAGCCTAAGCTACATACAGGCTGAGATCCTGTCTCAGATCTCACCCCACCACCACTGTCACCCCCCCCCCAAATGACAATATCCCAAGTTGTCGGTTTTTTTTTTTTGGTAAAGCTGATGCTATGAAATAAGTCACAGACCAGCCCGGGGTTTTCTTTTTGGAGGTATGCTCCAGAGAGACTTTTACATGTATGTGCCTTCCACGAGTAAGATACCAAAATGCTCATGATAATAGTAAAAAGTTAGAAAGGAGTCATTTATTTAGTGTACAGTGGTGTGACCTCATCACCACACTGTAAGCATTTGCCTGAAGGCTAGTCAACAATGGTGAGGATTTAAGCTAGCTATGGGTCCCTTACAGGCAACATGGATGGTATGGACATAAAACACAAAGCAGAAGTGAGCCACAAAAGGTAGCCCGCGGATATTGTTTCAAGTAGATGGCCCCATATAAACTGCATTGTTTACGGGTGTGCAGCCTAAGGAGTTCCGCAGGGAGGACTAAGGAGCTGGCTGGATTTTCCAGATTTCATTATCCATTGCTTGAATTGCCAGGTTTTACACCTATAGGCTGAAGGGTGCAGGTCTGTTTTGGCTCCTTTTCTAATTTTGACTCCTGCACCAGGAGGACAACAGCCTAAGTATGTGCAACATTTAATCCTGGACCTGACCTAGCTGATGGTGACCACACCTGAGTATTTCAAAGTAGGGCTGTGTGTGTGTGTGTGTGTGTGTGTGTGTGTGTGTGTGTGTGCGTGCGTGTGCGCGTGCGTGTGTGCGTGTGTGCGTGCGTGCTTGCATGTGTGTGTGTGCATGCTTGTGTGTGTGTGTGTGTGTGTGTGTGTGTGCACGTCTGTCCGCACGTGCACGCGCGGGGTTGTGTTGTGTGCGTGTGTTTGTTATGTGTGTGCAGGTATGCATGTGTTGTTTGTGTGTGCAGGTGTGTGTTGTATGTGTGCACATGTGTGCAGGGGTGTGTTTGTGTTTGTGCGAGTGTTCGCGAGTGTGTTGTGTGTGTACGAGCGTGTGTGCTGTGCTTGTGTTGTCTGGGTTTGTGTGTGTGTTCTGTGCGTTCAGTTGTGTGTGTGTTGTGTCTGTATGCACGTGTGTTGTGGTTGTGTTGTCCGTGTGGGCTGTGTTTGTGTTGTGAGTGTGTGCGTAGCGGGCTTCTCCACCAGAAATGGCAGCCAGCGTTAAGGTAGTTTATTTAATGCGGGCAACAACCCAGCTTCTCCTGTCAGAAGTTTTCTCCCCCACCCAGCAGTAAACAACTTCCAACTCAGAGAGAGAGAGAGAGAAAAAGGAAGAAGGACCAGGGAAGTTGCTGAGCCCCGGGAGAGGGAGAGAGAGAGAGGGAGAGAGAGAGGAGAGGGAGAGGGAGAGGAGGCTGCATGCAGTTTGTTTGCCACACACAGTGAGGTGGGGACTCCAGTTGCTTTCATTGGCTAGGTGTCTAGGTGCCTCAGCAGCGTTCTGGACGAACTGTCATCCTCCCTTCACTTTGGAAGAGCTCGGTTAGTTTGTAACACAAAGTGTGCAAGTTGTTTGTTGGCCTGAGACTCTGCCTCTGGGCCGTGTGTTCTATTCCAGAGACACGGTACCAGAATATTTAAATCACTGTGGCGTTAAATACGTTTTAATATCTGATAGGGCCAGTTTCTGCGCATTGCACTTTTTTTCCTTTCAGGAACGTGTTCGGGCCCGCGGCAGGGGGCGGGGTCGCGCCTCCGCCTCGGCTCTGGTTCCAGCCGAGCCTCACCGACGCCGGCCGAGATGGAAATCCCGAGGCTGCTCCCGGCTCGCGGGACACCACAGGGCGGCGGCGGCGGCGGCTGTTGCCCCGCGGGTGGCGGCGGGGCCCACCGAGCCCCGGACTCTCTGGCTTGTCAGGCCCCCACGCGCCGCCTCCTCCCTGCTCCGGGGGGCCCAAGATGGCGGGCCGGGGCCGCGGAGCGCAGAGGCCCAGAGGGCCTCACGGGGGCCCTGGGCCCGAGTCCTAGCGCGAACCGGTTAGCGCCGAGGCCGGATCACGGCCGCGGCGGCGGCGGCGGCGGCGGCGGCGGCGACAGAGGCGGCGGCAGCGGCGGCGGCGGCGGCGGCCGCGGCGGCGGCGACGACTTCTTCCTGTTGCTGCTTGACCCGGTGGGTGGCGATGTAGAAGCAGTGGGCACGGAGCAGGCCGGAGGGCCGGTGTGGAGGGAGGAGGCCGAGGCAGGCCCGGGGCCCGAGCGGCGCGAGAGCGGCGCGAACCCTGCGGGCCGGCCCGAGCCGGGCCCCTGCTGCCTGTCGGCCGTCCCGGCCGCGCCCGCTCCCCGCGGCGGGCCCGGGCCCGGGCCCCGCGGCGGCCTTCGCGGGCACCATCACCATCCACAACCAGGACTTGCTGCTGCGCTTTGAGAACGGCGTCCTCACCCTGACCACGCCCCCGCCGCCTGCCTGGGAGCCGCCGGGGTCGCGCCTTTCCCGCAGCCACAGCCGCAGCCGGGGGGACTGGTCGGCCCGCAGGCCGGGTTTCCGCCCGCCGCCGCGGCGCAGCTGGGCGACTGCCCCGAGCTGCCACCGGACCTCCTGCTGGCCGAGCCGGCGGAACCGGCGCCCGCCCCGGCGCCTCCGGAGGAGGAGGCCGAGGCCCCGGCCGCCGCCCAGAGCCCCCGCGGGCCTCTCGTCCCGGGCCCAGGCGTGGTGCTGTACCTGTGCCCGGAGGCGCAGTGCGGACAGACCTTCGCCAAGAAGCACCAGCTCAAGGTGCACCTGCTGACGCACAGCAGCAGCCAGGGCCAGCGGCCCTTCAAGTGCCCCCTGAGCGGCTGCGGCTGGACCTTCACCACGTCTTACAAGCTCAAGAGACACCTGCAGTCTCACGACAAACTGCGGCCATTTGGCTGCCCGGTGGAGGGCTGTGGCAAGAGCTTCACCACCGTGTACAACCTCAAGGCGCACATGAAGGGGCACGAGCAGGAGAACTCCTTCAAATGCGAGGTGGCGAGGAGAGCTTCCCCACGCAGGCCAAGCTCAGCACCCACCAGCGCAGCCACTTCGAGCCCGAGAGGCCTTACCAGTGTGCGTTTTCTGGCTGCAAGAAGACGTTCATTACTGTGAGCGCCCTGTTTTCTCATAACCGCGCCCATTTCAGGGAACAGGAACTCTTTGCCTGCTCTTTCCCTGGCTGCAGCAAGCAGTATGACAAGGCTTGCAGGCTCAAGATTCACCATGGGAGCCACACGGGAGAGAGGCCTTTCCTGTGTGACTTTGATGGCTGTGGCTGGAACTTCACCAGCATGTCCAAACTCTTGAGACACAAGAGGAAGCACGACGACGACCGAAGGTTCACCTGTCCCGTGGAGGGCTGCGGGAAGTCCTTTACCCGGGCCGAGCACTTGAAAGGCCACAGCATAACCCACCTGGGCACGAAGCCTTCGTGTGCCCCGTGGAAGGCTGCTGTGCCAGGTTCTCCGCCAGGAGCAGCCTCTACATCCACTCCAAGAAGCACTTGCAGGACGTGGGCACCTGGAAGAACCGTTGCCCGGTGTCCACCTGTAACAAGCTCTTCACATCCAAGCACAGCATGAAGACCCACATGGCCAAGAGGCACAACCTCAGCCAGGACCTCTTGGCCCAGCTGGAAGCTGCGAACTCCCTGACACCCAGCAGTGAACTCACCAGCCAGGGCCAGAATGATCTCAGCGGTGCAGAGCTAGTGTCTCTGTTCTCGGACGTGCCTGGCCACAGTTCTGCTGCTGCGGTGCTGGACACGGCCTTGGTCAATTCTGGGATCTTGACGATTGACGTGGCTCTGTGAACTCGACTCTCGCAGGGAGTCTCCCTGCCGATAGCAGTAACCATGCCTTAGGGCCAGCGGTGGACCCCCGGGCCCTCAGGGCCCCCAGTGACCTTCCCCAGAGTCTGGATACCTCTCTCTTCTTCGGAACCTCGGTGGCTGGCTATCAGCAGAGCCCCTTAGACATGGACGATGTCTCCGGGGGGAACGTGGGGCTCTTTGGCTCCTTGGCTCTGAAAAACTCCAGCCTGGAGCCCCAGGCCTGACGCCCAGCAATAAGTTAACCGCGGACACCGAAGCTCTGACTCCTCCAGCACCCTTTGTGAAAACAGTGTCTCGGAACTACTGACCCCTGCCAAAGCCGATTGGAACGTGCATGCCGAGTCTGACTTCTTTGGGCACGAGGAGGAAACCCAGTTTGGATTCTCCAACCCAACAGGAAGCCATGGTTCTCAGAAAGACACAGACCTTATCACGGTGACTGGCACCCCGTTTTTGGTATGAACCTACTCTGCCCGTGCCCTGACGTGTGGCTCACTTTTATTATTACGCTCAAGTCTGAGGATGTTCTGGACGGAGTTGCTTACTTACCTGCGGTCCTTCCTTGGCTGCTTGGCAAAGGAGCGAGCGCATCTGTGGACTACATACAGATTTAGAGATTTAAACTCTCATCCGGAGTCTGGAACTGATGAGTTCTGTCTCTTAACCTAGCTGAGCCTTAATTTTTTTCTTTTATGTATAAAGGAGGTTGTTTGGTTACATTGCTTCTACTCTCTTTTCAATTCTTTAGTTTCTTGATAGAGTTTTCTTTTTTGAAATTTATTGTGATATGAATGATATGCTCTTATTTTGAATGTAAAGTAAATTAAGTTATGTAATAGTGAACATATACTTTGCACTTCATGAATCGTAAACCCCTGCATCATTGTATTTGTCTTTTTTCCCTTCCCCATTTTTTAGTATTTTTGAAGGACTACCAGATATTAGTTTATTCATAAATATTCAGTACAGAGCTTCAGAATACATTGGGTCTTGAGAAAAGTCTATTATAATAATTTCTGTATCAATGAAAATCCATGTTTTTAAGTTCATATTGTCATATATATGCTACCTGGTTTAATATTCCGTAATGTTTTGACATATATTTTAATCTGTATGTTCCATTTCCCCCATTTCTTAACAATTTATTCATTGAAAATAATTATTTTTTGAGTAGAATTTGCCACAACCTGTCTTAAGTTTTGCTGATTATGTCCTGTGTTCACTCAGTTTTCTCATTTTAGTAATTAATGAGTTTATCATATTTAAACATTTTTTGCATGGTTTTATAGATTACCCTGTGTTTTTTAATAATTTGCTTATGTCTCCTTTCTCTTTTGTGATACTGAGAACCTTTACTGGTTGGGACATTTGTTTGTGATTACTCTTGCTTCTGATATATTCAAATGTTTTTGTATAATCTCTAACATTTAGGGGAGGAGGAAATGTTGTTTAGAACACTTAGGAATGTTTAATAGAAATATTATTCAGTGCCAGAATATTTTCTTAAATAATGTTAAGACTAACATGACAAAATAGCAAAGAGAATTGTGTTTGTTCTTGTCATTGTTGATATTTTTGATATCTTTTGGTGGTAGTAGAGAGGCTGTGTTGTCAAATTGCCATCCAGGACTTTGACATGAAAAACTCCGAGTCTAGTTTGTGCTCTGTGGTATTGGAGAGGTTGTCTTTAAGATATTAGTCTCACTAAACTTCAGTTTCCTGTTTAATGTGTATGCACATGACTAGCGTTCCTTAGACTTTTCTTCTCATACAGTTTCAACACATAAGCAAATGTATGTATTTCAGTACATTTTAATGACTTTTTATGCTCTTTTTACAGTGTTAGTTTTTTTGTGTTGTTAGGGAAAAAGGCATAATTCAGCCCTATTGGTGTCAAGTTAATAAAGTGTTGTGAGGTTAGAATGAAAAGGAAAGGGTCTCTTTATTTCTCACCCTGAATAATTTTCTTTCCCAAATTGTTGTGGGAAAGCTAGGAGTGGAAACACTACTCACGTGGTTATCTCCATCCCTCTCCATTTGATCAGTCCCTCAACATCCTTGTTCTGTTTCTAACACCAGGCTTCTCTCTGTGACTGTGCAGCCCCTGATTCTTTCAAAATCTGATAAAGGAGAAGAGGGTGATTGTATCCTTTGTGGTCTGAAGAGAGCATTGTTTATAGTTTCTCAGAATTGAAAGAAATTAAAGATTGACTCTCAATATTATGTAAACCCTGTACAGAGAGTATATCATTTTTAGTTTGTGGAATGTTTTCATAACTTAATGTCTTTTATTTTTGTTCAAAACAACCCTGTGAGGTAGTTTTAGAAAAGTCTGTGCATGTTTCATATTACAGTTTAGCCAATTCACATTCCAACTTGTTTTAGCAATGACTGACAATTCTATACATAGCTTCACAAAAGAAGAAAAAATTTTCACCTCTCCTGTCTGCAACTTTCAAGATTCACTCTTCTCTATCATAACTGGTTGCTCTGTTCCAACTTAACTGGTTTCTGTTAGCTTCTGCTTACTTTTCTATGGTTTAATCCCTTGCCTGTGCATTCCAGTTCTTACATAGCTTTGTTTGTTTGTTGTTTTTTACTGAATAGATATTTTTTCTGTGATTATCCCTTCAACATTTTCCTCCTGGCACATTTTCTTTCAGAGCTAGCATTCACTAAGTGTATACTATAGTTCTGTGTGTACAGTAAAAAGCTATTTTCTGAGCTTAAATAATGCTGTGTGTATATATGATTCAAAGCATAAAGGAGATTATTTTTTATGCTCTTCAACTGAGAAGTGAATTTCAGTTTCATTGTTCCTATTTAAAAAGTTTTTGCCAGGGAGTTCTGCTAATCCTTTCTTATTTGTTCTAGTGTACTAGTCTAGTAGCATTTGCATGTAGATGTCTGTGGATGACAGACTTTGGAAATGCACTCAAAATTTGCCACTATGAAATGTTACTCTGTCGTGTGTATGTTGGTATTGATACACACCCACAGATACTCGCAAATATTTTAAAACTGGTTGTACTCATTTAGTGAAGATGTAGACATACTTTTATAAATCAAAGAATTAGAATTTTATTTTGTCTACCCATTTGACAGTTTTTCATGTTTGCGTTAAAACTATTTGTATTCATAAAATATATTTCAAAAGTGTTATTCATTTGAAAGTTCCTAAATAGACCACTATTTTTTGTGTTTGGCAAATAAGTCTGTCAAGGATGAGCTGAATATACAAGTCATGAAAATAAAGTAAATTTATAAACATGAAGATAAATTAATGCTGTGATTTTATTTATTTCTTTAATTATTTAAAGCAACTTTTTTAAAATAAGAAATCACAAACAATATTTCCCCTACTTACTCCTAGAAATTTCAAAGGGCAAATGCTACTAAAGATAGCAGATTTTATTTCTTCATGTCCTCACTAAGTTTCATCAAACAAAGTTTCTCAACTTCTTTCTATTTCAAGATGTTTTTATAGCAAAATGTTGAACAGAACAGCTTTGTGTTTTTAAGGTAAGAAAGTTATTTTCTATTAATTATGGCATAAAATTGTCAGCACTCTTTTAAAATAATAATGCACTGTTAATTTTATCGTTTTCTTTTCCTTTCCCTTTGCTTCTCTTTAAATTTTGGTTTATTTTACTGATTGGAAAATCAGTAACAAAATAGCTTAAGAGGAAGTCTGTTTTGAATGGCTCTATTGATCACATTGATCATAAAGTAAAAGTGTATTAGCCTTTAGTTGAGACTGTGGTGTAGTAGTAGAACATTTGCCTAGCCAGCATGACGAATTTGATTTTTACCACCACAAAAATGTATGTATGTATGTGTATTCATGTTTTTTTTTGTAAATATACATTTGTGGCTGTTGTGTTTGCCAGTCAGTATAATGAAAACTACTTGAGCAGTAATCATGAACCACAGATATTCTTGATGTTCCTATTGAGGAAACAGATGTGGGCACAAAATGTAAGTTGAATATTGCATTGCACTTTTTTCAAATTAATTACCAATTACTTAGGCATGTAACATAGTAAAGATTATTTGATATATCAAAGATCCTTTGATATATATATGTATATCTATATATCTATGTATATAATCATCTTGACCTTTGAGCAACTCACACTTGAAAAGAGGAAATAGAACATTAATGTATTATACAGTTAAAAAGTAAAAACAAGTTTAACTTGGTATCTGAATGATGGAAAGGTGAGAAACAAACAGAATGATGTGAAATATGTTATGAACACATATGAGAGCCAGTAAATGTTTTAATAGAGAAGTCAATGATAAGGATGTATTTTTTAATAGGCCTGTGCAGGTGTGCATAGAAAAACTTGAGTAAAAATACAGAAAAATATGTATGACAGTTACAATGAAGATAATGAAGTGTGCAGCCATAAGAGGTATCAGTGGCTTTGAAAGAGAAACAAAATATATTAGGGATATTTTTGAAATTTCTCAAGCATGCAAAGAGAGAATATTATTTAATATATTAACAAGACAAATATAGATGTTATTAGAAAAAGACTGACAAGAGAAACGGAATGATAACTTAGGTTTCTTTGGAATTGAAATAGAGATGAGAGGAGTAAGAAAGACCACTTTTTGAAAATGAGCATATAAGTTTAGTGTATTTAATTAAATGACAAGTGATGGCACAGTTACATAAGCTGTCAATATTGTTTATTCAGACTCGGTATAGCAGCAGAAGACCACTTCCTCTTTCTTCATTCCTTCAGGCATTCTCTGAACTACCTAAGCAGTTCTCATTGCTATTTCTCCCTGAAGTATAAGAGATATTTTCATCAGATCTGCAAATGACTAGTATGGCAGTGATTAGTCTTAAGGATTGTTAAGTACATGAATTGTGACTGATACAAGGGAGTTTTAAATTCTTAATTTATGTTTAAGCTTTAATTCTAAAACGGTGGCAATATAAAATACTGGTTTTCTGTGGTTACTAACTGTATTGTTCTGGTAGGATTACATTTCATTTTGGCCATGGGAAATATTTTCTTTTGTTCTTTTTGCTCTTTAAAAGAATTTTCTAATTTAGTCATGAAACACTTGATATCCAAATTGAGATATATTGTTAATTTTTTAAAAAACCAGAATTTAAAGGTATAGTATAAATATTTTATTAGTGATTACATGAAGAATAGTATTTTGAATATATTTGTTTAAAATATTAGAACTTTGTAATTTCTTTTTACTATTTAAACTTGTTTGATTATTTTTGTTTTTTTGTTGTTTTTGTTTTTGTTTTTTGTTTTGGTTTGGTTTTGAGACAGGGTTTCTCTGTATAGCCCTGGATGTCCTGGAACTTGCTCTGTACACCAGGCTGGCCTCAAATTCAGATATCACCTGCCTCTGCTTTCCAAGTTCTAGGACTAAAGGTGTGTGCCAGCTAATTGTTTGACTTTTTGTGGTAGGGTATTGCTATGTAGCCCAGGATAGTCTAAAATTTGCTTCAACTTCTTGAATTCTGAGATTACAGGCATATACCAATATACAAAATCTTTTTACTTTCTTAATGTAGCCACTAGAAAGTTGAAAATTATGTAAATAACTCTTGCCATACCTGCAAAATAAAGTAATATATAAAATTACACTTTATGCTGTCCTTTTATTAACTAGATCAATTTACCTCCCTCTGGCTGGTATATATAAAAATCAGGTATTCTACCTCTCCTTTCTGATTGAAGCTCTATTTTTTTTAAATCAGTCAGTTGTTTATGCTAAAGGAAAATAACAACAGCAACAACAAATCTTAATGTGTTATAAAGTACTGTATTATAATTTAGAGAACAGTGTTTTGTCACTGATTTGAGCAATTATTATTATTATATTTTTTTTAATTATGAGAGCTCAGCCTATAGCCTAGGTTTGTTCCCAACTAGTTCTTTTTCTCAGTTTTTTAAAATTTAAATTAGAAACAATCTTATTTTATATGTTAATACCAGTTTCCTCTCCCTCTCATTCTCCCATGCCCCTCTCCAACCCCCATCCCTCTTCTGCTCCACAGAAAGGGTGAGATCTTCCATGGGATATCATCAAAGCCTGTCACATGCTGGTTTCCAAGCTGTCAGTCTGGGGTCCATGTGCTCCCCCTTATTCAGGTCAGTTCAGCAATTATTTTACTAGCATATAAATATTAGGTTTCCTTACAAACAGAATTTGTTGTTTCTTTTCTCCCCATTCACATTCTCTAATGTTTATCTTCATACTTTTGTATTTTCCCCAACCCTTGGTTGCCTCCTATCTAGTTTAATAAACTATACTCAGTCTCCTTATTTACATACATGCAAATATCAAAAAGTTAGGATCTGCAAATAAGAAATAATATATGATCTTTATCTGAGTCTTAGTCTCCTTGCTTAATGTATTTTGCAGTTCTACCCATTTTCCTACAAAATGTCATGATTCAACATTATCTATATCTGAATATAATTCAGTTGTGTATATGAACCATGTTTTCATTATCTATTTATTAGCTGAAGGACATATAGGCAGTTTTCATTTTCTTCCTACTTTGAATAATGCAGTAATAAACATGCATGTGCAGTCATCCATAGTAGGATATAGAGTCCTTTGAGGATATGCCCAAGAGTGCATATTCTTATATCATGTGATAGTTCTATGTCTAGCTATTTTTTTGTTTTTGTTGGTTTGGTTTTTGTTTGTTCATGACAGAATTTCATTGTATAACATATATGGTTGTTCTGGAACTCACTTTAGACCAGGATAACCTTAAACTCATGAAGATCCACCTGCCTCTGTCTCCTGAGTGCTGGGATTAAAGGCATATACAACCATGCCTGGCTCTATTGTAGGTTTTAGAAGAGCCTCTACACTGATTTCTGTAGCGGCTGTACGAGTTTGTACTTCCACCAATAGTGAATAAATGTTTCCCTGTCTTCACATCCATGCCAGCATTGATTGTCATTCTGTTTTCAGTCTTCGCCATTCTAACCATAGTAAGATGAAATCTCAAAGTAGTTTTAATTTGCATTTACCTATTTATTGGCTAGTGATGGTCAACATTTAAAAAACATATTTCTCAGCTATTTGAATCTCTTTTGCAAATTCTCTGTTTAGTTCCATGTCCCAAATTTAATTGTGTTATTTCCTTGGTATTCATTTTAATGATGTTTTATTATTTATATATTATAGACAACTTTCTGTCAAGTGTATGGCTTGTAAAGATTTTTTTTTCTCAGTGTTGTCGACTGCTGCTTCTTTTAAATGTTAGTGTCTTTTGCCATAGAAAAGGTTTTTAGTTTCATGGAGACTCATTTGTCAACTTTACTTTTAATGGATCTACTACTGTAGTCCTGTTCAGAAAGTACATTTATTTGAAAGTATATTTCTGTGCCTATGAGATCCACTTTCACATTCAGGTTATTTGGTCTTTTGATAAGATCTTTGATTTATTTGGACTTGAGTTCTGGAAGGGTGTGAGATTAGGATCTAGTTTCATTCTTGTACACATAGCTTATTCAGTTTTACCAGTACCATTTGTTGAAGATGCTGTCTTTTCTCCAGTGTGTATGATTGTCTTCTTTCTCAAAATTCTGGTGGCTGTTGAAGCACAGGTTTATGGATGAGTCCTCAATTCTATTGATCAGTGTGTCTGTTTGTATTCCAGTACTTAAAGGTTTTATTACTATACCTCTGTAGTATAATTGAAATTGGGGATAGTAATAACCCCCAGTGGGGTTTTTATTATTTAGGATTGTTTTAGTTATCCTGGGTCTTTTATATTTCCATATGAATTTTGAGGTATTCATATTTCCATATGAATTTTCTGTGAAGAAATGAAAAAGCTTTTGACTTTTGATGGGAAATGCATCAAATCTGTAGATTGCTTTTGGCAGGATTTAATTTTTAAAATTGTATTCATATATATATCATATATATACATATATATGTGCATAAATACATATATATGGTATATATATGTATATCTCATCAAAATCTGTCAAGTCATTTGGACTAGGGTCTAGGCCCTCCCCACTGCCTCTAGTTTAAGGGAGTACCTCTCCATGGGGAATGTGTGCCCAAAGTCCTTTCATGCACCAGGAATACATCCTGGTTCCACCATCAGAGGTCCCTTAGAATGCCCACGCCTTTTAACTGAGACCCATGTTCAGGGAGGTCTGAGTTGGGCCAATGCTGGTTTCCCAGCTCTCAGTCTAGGGGTCCATTAGCTTCCACTTGTTCAGGTCATCCATTTGCCTTCGAATTTCAAGATTCCATTGTTTTTTTCCGCGGAGTAGTATTCCATTGTGTAAATATACCACATTTTCTTTATCCATTCTTCAGTTGAGGGGCATCTAGGTTGCTTCCAGGTTTTTGCTATTACAAATAATGCTGCTATGAACATAGTTGAACAGATGTCTTTGTTGCATGGATGCGGATCATTTGGGTATATGCCTAAGAGTGGGATTGCCAGGTCCTGTGGTAGACTGATGCCCATTTTTTTTTTTTTTTTACTCACACAGCTTGGATCACATTATTTCGTACTATTCTGATTTTTGCTATTTCTACCAAGATAATGTTATTCTGATGGGTTTCACTTTGTATGTAAGCTGACAATTTTCTTTTGTAGCTTTTAATATTTTTTTTTTGTTCTGTGGCTTAAGTGTTTTAATGGTGTAAACTAGAGAGGTTTGTAGCATGCTTTCTCAGACTTATTATTAATTATGAATGCTTGGCTTTATCTTATGCTTGTCCCACTAGCTCTTATAAATTAACGTAACCTATTTCTCTTCATCTGAATTTTGCCTTAGTGCTTTTTACCTTTCATTCTATAAATCTACTTTTCCTGATTCTTCCATGTCTGTTGGCTGCTGGATGTCTGGATGTCTGTTCCTTAATGTCTCCCTCTCTTTCTCCCTAATTTCTCTTCTCAAGCCTAGATTCCTCCTCCTACTTACTCTCTGCTTGCTTGCCCTGCCTATCCCTCTCCTGCCAGGTATTTTACCATTTGGCTTTTTATTAGACCAAATAGGTGCCTTAGGCAGGCAAAGTAACACATCATTACAACTTTGAACAAATGCAGCATAAATAAAAGCAACAGATCTTTACATTATTAAGCAAATGCAGCATAAACAAACATAAAATAACTTTACACAGTTAAAGTAGTATTCCACACCAGAGGTTCTTTTCTGGCCTTGAGTGTAAGTGCTATAATAACCTCCAGTACTCGTATACATATCATTTTCTGGCTTTTAGAAATTTTATGGTATAGTTTCACTGAATAAACTTTCTGTGTCTTTTATTTGCTTCTCACTTCCCTTTACTCCTTTAATTCATAGGTTTGTCTATTCAACATGTCTTAAAGATTTTGAACATGCACATCTATATTCCTGGTGTTTCCAACATTCTTGGGTCTAACTTAAACTTAGATTTTACCTTCATGTGTTCATGTAATGTCACCAAGTCCTCTTTTCAGGGACTCTAACCCTATGGAGGCAGCATGCATAGCTGTGGCTTGCCCTGCACAGGTCTGCACCAGCTCCTCTGCATATATACTACGGCTTCTAGTTTAGTACTTTATGGGATTATTGAGTGTGTGGATGAGTGGGTCTCTGATCCTTGTGCCTCCTCTTGGGCTCTTTTCCTTCTTTGTTTTGTCTTGTCCAACTTTGATGTGATGATTTTTGTTTTATTTTATTTCATTTTGTAATATTTTTATTCTTTCTCTTAAAAACCTCTTTTCTAATGAGAAACCAAAAGGGAGTGGATCTGGAGGAGGAGGTAGGAAGGAACTGGTAAGAATAGATGTAGGGTAATTTATACGTCAGGATATATTGTGTGAGAAAACCTATTTCCAATAAAAGAAAACAAAAACAAAACAAAATGAACAAAAAGAACAGATTATTCTCCAAGCTACAGTTTCATCTGAGTAAATCTATTACCATGTAAATTTTTCTATACTAAAATAAATGATCCAATTTTTATAAGCTGTGTTAGATAGATTTATTACTTATCAAAGAATTAGAGATAAACAGGAAATATGAACCCTTGTCTTTCCTAGAAGATGGTGCCTAGTTGCCTAGGTGCTTTAAGTATATCTTAAGGTTAAAAATTAGACAGCTCCACTATGTGACTAAGCAGAAGGGATGTATAAGGGAATCTTGAACCACAGAAATATGG
The DNA here is from genome assembly GCA_030556225.1 of Cricetiscus sungorus. NCBI lineage: Eukaryota > Metazoa > Chordata > Mammalia > Rodentia > Cricetidae > Cricetiscus > Cricetiscus sungorus. Next base: position 7,062,443 of record JANBXA010000126.1, read on the forward strand.
CAAAATTGAGGTGAGGGCTATGTTGCAACTATCCAAAGTGTCCAGCTAGAAGAGAAGAAAGGACAAGAACTTAAAATTAGGATTATTAAAAGTGCTATTCCATACCAAGCAGGATAGCTTTCTAGCTCTGTCATGGTTGCTGCTCGTTATTCTTATTGAAGTCTACTATGAGAAAGAAACTAATAAGCAGAAAAACATGAAAAATGTTCCATTTGACAGAATATTGTTCCATATTGTAGGTAGGGTGGATGATGAGAAGGCTGATGTAATTGTTAAAGTCATACATGTCATTAAAGAGAAATTGAGTACCTTACACTGGGACAACAGTCACAATGGTGTAAGAGCAAGACTGTCTAACAACCCAGCCTTTTATTTTCTTTGTATTGTTTGGACTAGTGCTACTTTTTGCTGAGACAAAAATAAACTGTTTTGATTTCATTGTTTGTAGTCCTTTAAATTAGTTATTATGGAGTAAGGCTCTTGCTTCTCACAGACACTTGGAATACATGTTTGTTGTTGCTTTATTTGTATTAGCAATGAAATGGAATTAGCCTAGATCTCCACAAACAGATGAATGGATTATGAAAGTATGATCATATTATATAATGGAGTTTTATTCAGCCATAAACAAGGTAAACTTTGCGGGAAAATTAGTGAAACAGTAAGATATTTTATTATGTGAGGTAACATGCTCAGAAATAAAAGTACTTCTCATATGTGGATACTACTGGCTTCTAACTTTCATTTGTGTGTATTTATGTGAGAGTGTGTATATATAGAGTCCAGGAACCTATAATGGGGTCCTATACGAGGGACAAGAAGAAGCTTTATGGAAGGTTCTGAAAAGGATAATAAAGGACACATGCTATAGAAGTGAGAGAGGGAATATTGAGGGAGGGAGGGTAGCAGGATAGGGGCTGGCATGAAAATTGAGAGAGGAGTGGGGGAGAGTGAGGGTCAACACAAGCTAGTTACCTATGAAAATTCCATAAGGGAACCTGTTAGCTTGTATTCTAATTAAAAATTTAATTAAAGTTTTAGAAGTAATATCATCCAGTTTCATAGCAAACTCTATGTAAACTTTTTGCTCTCATGGTAAGGCTTACACTGAGCTGTTGCCATTAAATATTAGAGCTAAATTTCATATTTTTCTTTTATTGAAAATAGATTCTTTTCTTGTATAATATATCCTGATTATGATTTTCCCTCCCTCTGTTCCTCCCAGTTCCTCCCCACCTCTTCTCCCATCCAGATCCACTTCCTTTCTGTCTCTAATTAGAAAACAAACAGGCTTCTAAGGGACAATTATAAAACAAAATAAAATATAATAAGACAAAATAAAATCAAACATGCCAGAATAGGATACAACAATCAAAACGAATGGAAAGAGCCCAAGAAAAGGCACAACAAACAGATATAGACACAGAGACCAACCATAATATGTACCCAAAGGAGCAGGAGAGAGGGGAAAGATAGAGAGGTGGGGGGAGGGAGAGAGGGAGGGAAGGAGGGAGGGAGAGAGGGAGGAAGGGAGGGAGGGAGGGAGGGAGGGAGGGAGGGAGGGAGGGAGAAGTAGTGATATTTTGTTTGGGATTTAACAAAAAAGCTTGCCTGAAGATCAGAGTGTAGAGCTAGCCCCACTAGTCAGCCGTAGAGGCCAGGCAGTGGTGGTACACACCTTTAATCCTAGCAGTCACACAAAGGTGATCTCAGCACTTGGGATCACAGGTCTTTAATCCCAGCACTGAGGAGGTGAAGACAAGAAGGCATGTGGCTGGGCAGAGAAAGGAATATAAGGTAGAAAGAGACAGGAACTTAGATGCAGTCTGAGCAGCAGACAGTCTGTAGTCAGTTTGCAGCAGTCTGAGAAGCAGTCAGTCTGAGAAGCAGTCAGTCTGAGGAGCAGTCAGTCTGAGGAGCAGTCAGTCTGAGGAGCAGTCAGTCTGAGGAGCAGTCAGTCTGAGGAGCAGTCAGTCTGAGGAGCAGTCAGTCTGAGGAGCAGTCAGTCTGAGGAGCAGTCAGTCTGAGGATGCAGTCAGTCTGAGGATGCAGTCAGTCTGAGGATGCAGTCAGTCTGAGGATGCAGTCAGTCTGAGGATGCAGTCAGTCTGAGGATGCAGTCAGTCTGAGGATGCAGTCAGTCTGAGGATGCAGTCAGTCTGAGGATGCAGTCAGTCTGAGGATGCAGTCAGTCTGAGGATGCAGTCAGTCTGAGGATGCAGTCAGTCTGAGGATGCAGTCAGTCTGAGGATGCAGTCAGTCTGAGGATGCAGTCAGTCTGAGGATGCAGTCAGTCTGAGGATGCAGTCAGTCTGAGGATGCAGTCAGTCTGAGGATGCAGTCAGTCTGAGGATGCAGTCAGTCTGAGGATGCAGTCAGTCTGAGGATGCAGTCAGTCTGAGGATGCAGTCAGTCTGAGGATGCAGTCAGTCTGAGGATGCAGTCAGTCTGAGGATGCAGTCAGTCTGAGGATGCAGTCAGTCTGAGGATGCAGTCAGTCTGAGGGATGCAGTCAGTCTGAGGATGCAGTCAGTCTGAGGATGCAGTCAGTCTGAGGATGCAGTCAGTCTGAGGATGCAGTCAGTCTGAGGATGCAGTCAGTCTGAGGATGCAGTCAGTCTGAGTGTACAGCCTGAGGACAGAATTTCCCCTTTGGTCTAGGCATTGGTAGAGGTAAGAATTTTAATGATTGGCCACTCCGCTTCTCTGATCTTTAGCTTTCACTTCCTTATCGCTGACTCTGAGTTTTTATTATTAAGACCAATAAGAAGGGAAGGTGGGGGGGTGTGGAAGGACAGGAGAGAAAGTTTACTGGGATTGGTATGTAAAATAAGATTGTTTTAAAAATAAAAAAGGAATGAGAGAGAGAGATTTTAAAAGTTAAAATTTAAAAATTAAAAAGAAAATGCCCCAACACCACATTATGAGACAAGGAATTTCCAAAGATGCCATTGAGTTCATTTTGCATCGGCCATCTACTTCTGGGCATGTGGCCTACCATTAAGAATAGTTTGTTTCCCCAGTGAGACTGCCTTAGAGAAAACTAAGTTTTCATTTTCAAGAAATTATAAATTGGAGATAGTTTCTAGGTTATAGGTTGGGGCATATGTCCACTCTTTTCTGCTCTATGACCCCATCTGATACAGATCCATCTGCTGCAGGAGGAAGCTTCTCTGATGATGACTGAACAAGGCACTGATCTCTGAGTACAGCAGAATATCATTAGAAGTCATCTTATCACTACAGTTGTTTTATATTTTAGATCAGTAATATTTGGTTTTACCTTAGGTCTCTGGGTTATCTAGTCTTAGGTTATTGGCCATTCAAGCAGCTCTGGGTATGGGTTTTATCATGTGGAGTAGATCTTAAGTAAATAAAATAAGATATTGTTTGGTTATGCCCACAGAGTTTGTGCCACCATTGCACTAGCACATCTTGCAAGCAAGACACTATTGAGGATAGAAGAGTTTGTAGCTAAGTTGGTATTTGCATACCTCCTTTTGTAACATTTAGAGTATCTTCCAATAACAAGGACACTAGCTTGTAGGTAGGTTCCAGCTCAACTCTTCATGTCAATGAGTTGTGTAGGTGTTGTCTTCAGGAATGGGACCTTGTTGTCAGTTTGTGGAGAACAACCTATAGTCTTGGCAACAGCCTGGGTTGTTTGGTCCCAGGGGACCCCTTTGGTCAATAACTTAACTAGATACAATTCCCAGTACTGGGAGCTTCATTTGGTGACAAGAGATGTTCAGCTCAGACTCCGTTTCCCCATTATGTGCCGATTTCATTCATTTAGATTGCCTTCATATATGTATTTTAGGAATCTTTTATTGGGTTACATTTCCATATGACATCTCAAATGACTCTCAATTCTAGTTCTCTGTCCCTGTATTCCCTACCATGTCCCCTACTTCCCTCCCCTCCCAAGTTTTTATTGACGTAATAATTATGTGCATTTATGGGTACAATGTGGTAATTCAGTATGTGCATGAAATGTTTAATTATAAACCTAGGATAATTTCATATCCCTAAGCATTTTATCTATTTTTTGTGTGTGGTGGAAACTTTCAAATTCTCCTTTAAAGTTTTATAAAGTATCTAATAAGATGTCTTAAAGTGAGTAACACTGCTGTGCTATAGAGCATTAGGTTTATTCTTTTTGTGCTACCCAGTAACCAATTTACCTGTTTCCCTTTATCCTCTTACTATTCCTAACTTTAGTGATGTCCATTATGTTCATTTATGCTCTCACGTCTGAGCAAGAACATGTGGTATTTATCTTGTTATGGCTCATTTCAATTAATATAAGGCCAGCCAGTTTCATCCTTGTTGCTGAAAATGACAAGATTTAATTATTTTGTGGCCAAGTACCATTCTATTGCATATATTTTTGTGATAAAACACCCATGCCAAAAACTATATGAGTCTTGAATTTTCACAAATGTAACAAACTGTTAACTTGCTCAATAAATAGAACCCATCCCAACCCCTCAGCTACATCTATTATGTCCTTTCAGTCTCAGATTTTTTTACTGTTCTCCAATGACTGCATTCTTAACTTCTAACATTATAGACTTATTTTGCCTATTTTATATAATTTAATAATGCAGAAAATATTATGTTTTCCCTTACTTCATTAGTGCAAGCTAATGTTTGTGAGGTTCATTCAAAGTAACTGAGTGTACAGAATCATGCATTTGAATTTTTATATAGAATCACACTCAAATGTCAATAAACCCATTTATTATTTCTATCTATGGGCTACAAGAAACAGTGCTTCTAATATTTTTATATATTTTGTTGCATTTTCCTTTGGCAGAGTTCTTTGTTACTATGTATATACTTAGAAGTTATGTAAGGTTTTCCAAAATGAACTTAAAATGTCTAAGATTCTGTCATTGATAGTATTTTATTATAGCTTAACATTTTTATTTTTCTGATAACTTGATAAAATTTTCATTTATCTGATGACTTGATAAAATTTTCAAGTTTATTATACATTTAATTTCTTCTTTTGGAAGTGCCTTTTCTAGTTTTATTTTATCTAAATGGGTAAGAGTTTTTGTCTTATCACTTTTATGCATTTAAAAATATATATGTTCAAGGTAAAGCCATGTATTGGATAGACAAATACTAAACATGTTTTGCTATTAACAGAAATGTTAATGTTACCCAGTTTTTACAGTAAAAATTGTCTATTTTTCCTCTATTATTAGAATACTATTGCTATTCACAAGGCTATGAAGATAAATGCTCCTGAATTGCTCTGTAGAAGACACAAGATATGTGAAATTCATTTTTACAAATCACTTCATGTAACAACTTATTTGTAACAACTTACTGTTTTTATCATTTAGATATATAGTTTACCAAATACCATGTATAAAAACTTTAAAAATTTGATTAAAATGTAAAGCCCAGTGTTGTGTTGTCTTTCTTCATCTGAGGGCACAGATAACAGTTGCTTTGGGAAACTGTGTGCCTAACCATACAATGGGGAATTATTACCTATTGATTTATGTGGATTCCCACATCTAGAGTATAAAATAACTTGGTTATGTGGTTGGAGGCTTCTCGTCCCAGCTACCAGTTCCAAAGAAACCACTCTAAGGCTTAACATTAGTTACAATTTCTTGGCCAATGGCTCAGGCATATTTCTGACTAGTTCTTACAATTAAACTAATGCATTTCTATTATTCTTTGTTTTACCACAAGACTCATGGCCAGTTACCTCACATTTTGCTTCCCTGGCAACTACATGGCATCTTCCTGACTTCTACCTTCTTTCTCTCAACATCTTGGTTTGGATTTCCTGCCTAGCTATATTCTGCTAGGCCGTGGGCCAAATCAGTTTTATTTATTAACCAATAAAAGCAACACATATTCACAGCCTACAGAAGGACATCCCACATCACAGCTACTAGCAATTTCTAATAGTCAAAGCTCTAGAAGCATTTGTCTTCCAACTTGACATTGGTGTTGGTCCAACATGGTCAACTAGAGAGGTGATTGCAAAACACTGTATAGATGTGGTAACAACAGACATACTGTCTTTTTTTCTCCTGGAACATTTGCACCTAGGATGATAACTTAATTTTGTACTTGACTTACTGAGCTATTAATTTCTGTGACTTCCTTTTTTGTTCTTTTTCTTTTTTATTAATTTTTATTTAAATTAGAAATTATCTTTTTCCAGGCATATTTTATTATTATTATTATTATTATTTCTTATTTTACATATTGATCCCAGTTCCTTCTCCCTCCCATTCTCTCATGGTACCCAACCCCCTTCCCATCCCACTCTTCACCCACTCCACAGGGATGGTGATGCCTCCAGAAGTTCCTTTATTGTACAGGGTTCTTTTGGCTATCCTGGGTCTTTTGTTTTTCCATATAATGTTGAGAATTGTCCTTTCAAGGTCTGTGAAGAATTATGCTAGGATTTTGATGGGGATTTCGTTGAATGTGTAGATTACTTTTGAGAAGATTGCCATTTTTACTATGTTGATCCTACCTATCCAAGAGCATAGGAGATCTTTCCATTTTCTGGTATCATCTTTAATTTCTTTCTTTAATGACTCTAAGTTCTTGTCATACAGGTCTTTCACCTGTTTGATTAGAGTTACCCCAAGATATTTTATGTTGTTCATGGCTATTGTAAATGGTGATGTTTCTCTGATTTCTTTCTCAGCCCCTTTATTGTCTATATATAGTAGGGCTACTGATTTTTTTTTGAGTTAATCTTGTATCCTGCCACTTTGCTGAAGGTGTTTATCAACTGTAGTAGTTCCCTGGTAGAATTCTTTGGGTCACTTATATAAACTGTCATATAATCTGCAAATAGTGAAAGTTTTACTTCTTCCTTTCCAGTTTGTATCCCCTTGATCTCCTTTTGTTGTCTTATTACTTCAAGAACTTCAAGTACAATACTGAAAAGATATGGAGAGAGTGGACAACTTTGTCTTGTTCCTGATTTTAGAATTATCGCATTGAGTTTCTCTCCATTTAGTTTGATGTTGGCTGTTGGTTTGCTGTTTATTGCCTTTATTGATTCAATTTTAGTAAGTGAAATATATTTTCTTATTGCTTATCTGTTCTTGATTTAATTTGGGTATGTGATATCTATCCAGAAAATTGTCCATCTCCTTTAAATTTTCCAGTTTTGTAGAGTATATATTTTCAAAGTATGACCTGATGATTCTCTGTATCTCCTCGGTGTCCATTTCCCCTTTTCATTGTTATGTCTCCCTTTTAATTTCTGATTTTGTTAATTTGTATATTCTGTCTCTGCCTTTTGGTTAGTTTGGATAAAGGTTTGTCTATCTTGTTGATTTTCTCAAAGAATCAACTCTGTTTCATTGCTTCTTTGTATTGTTTTCTTTGTTTCTACTTTATTGATTTCACCTTCAATTTGATTATTTCCTGGTGTCTATTCCTCCAGGGTGAGTTTGCTTCTTTTTGTTCTAGAAATTTTTGGTGTGCTGTTAAGTCTCTAGTGTGACTATCCTCCAATTTCTTTATGTGGGCACTTAGTGCTATGAACTTTCCTCTTAGCACTCCTTTGAAAGTGCTCCATAAGTTTGGGTATGTTGTATCTTCATTTTCATTCAACTCTAGGAAGTCTTTAATTTCTTCTTTTATTTCTTTCTTGACCCTGGAGTGATGCAATTGAGCACTGTTCAGTTTCCATGAGTTTGTAGGCTTTCTTCAGTTTGTGTTGTTGTTGAATTCTAACTTTAAACCATGGAGATACAATAAGATACAGGGTGTTATTGCAATTTTTTTGTATCTGTTGATATTTACTTTGTTGCTGAGTATGTGGTCGATTTTAGAGAAGGTTCCATGTGGTGCTGAGGAAAAGGTTATTCTTTTGTGTTTGGTTGGACCGTCCTATAGATGTCTGTTAAACCCAATTGTGTCATAACTTCTGTTATTTCCTTCATTTCTCTTTTAAGTTTCAGTCTTGTTGTCCTGTACTGTGGTGAGAGTGGAGTATTGAAGTCTCCCACTATTAGTATGTGAGGTTTGATGTGTGATTTGAGTCTTAGTAATGTTTCTTTTACAAATGTGGGTGCCCTTGTATTTAGGGCATAGATATTCAGAACTGAGAATTCATCTTGATGGATTTCTTCTGTGATGAATATGAAATGACCTTCATCTCTTTTTATTAATTTTAGTTTGAAATTTATTTTGTAGGCTACTAGGATTGCTACATCAGCTTGTTTCTTGGATCCATTTGATTGGAAAATCTTTTCTCAACCCTTTACTCTAAGGTGATGTCTGTCTTTGAAGTTGAGGTGTGTTTCTTGTATGAGCAGAAGGATGGATTCTGTCTTTGTATCCATTCTGTTAGCCTGTGTCTTTTTATAGGTGAATTAAGACCATTGGCATTAAGAGATATTAATGACTATTGATTTTTGATTCATGTTAGTTTTTGGATATACTGTTGCTGATGGTATTGTGTGTTTGTTTCCCTTTTTTGTGTTTTGGTAATGTGAGATTACCTTTTTTATTCTTTCTTTCTTCCTTCCTTTCTTTTGTGTGTGTGTGTGTGTGTGTGTGTGTGTGTGTGTGTGTGTGTGTAGCTAACTTCTGTATGGGTGTCTAAAAACCTGATGGTCTAATAAAGACCTGAACAGCCAATAGCAAGGCAGGAGAAAGGATAGGTGGGGCTGGAAGGCAGAGAGGATAAATATGTGAAGAAATCTGGGAAAGGAAGATGAAATGAGAAAGGAGGAAGGAAAGAGCAAGAGAAAAAGAAGAGGATGCTCAGGCCACCCACCTAGCCACCCAGCTATACAGCAAGTCACAAGTAAGAGTAAAATTAAGATATACAGAAGTAAGAAAAGGGAAAAGCCCATAAGCAAAATGCTAATTTAAGTTAAATGTTTAAAAAATGCTGGCCAGAAACAAGCCAAACTCAGGTGATTTATTTGGGTACTGGGTGGCAGGAAAAGCAAAGAAAAAATAACCAACACCATCAGACAACAGGAGGCAGTCTAGAGAACACAACAGCCATATTCCTAAGTGGCTGGGTGGATGCATTATGATCATTGGTTGGTGTATGGATGTTTGCTACTGTTTATGATAAGATAGGACAGTCCTTCAAAATTCCTGTTTCATAGAAAAGTCTTTCAGCTATTCTAGGTTTGTAAGCTGAAGGTAGATGCCTCAACATTGGAGAGAAATGTTAGGGTGACTGTCCAGGCAGGCAGATGTCTCTGTAGTTTCTTAGTTTTGGAAATGGCTTGAACTGCAGTCACTGTTTACTCAGGTAATATTATATTTTTCTGGTGTCATTGATGGAATCGAAGAGCAGATCCTTATAGTTTTCCCTTAGTTGTGATAGAAGATATATTAGCATAAAACATTGGACTCATCAAGAGAGGATAGATAATGGAGTATTTTCTTTAAATGTGCCAAATATAAATGGACCGGATATTGTAAATGTAATTATTATTTGATAGTTGTTCTTATTCTATGTAGTTACTTTTACTATGTTAGAGTTAAAACCTTTTCTTTTTATTTAGACAAAAGGGGGTAATGTGAAGATGTGTCACTCAGTTGGTTTAATGAAAAGCTGAATAGCCAATAGCTAGGAAGTATTTACAGAAGTAGAGAGAATGCAGGGAAAGACAAAGGCAGATTTGCCACCCAGACATAGAGGAAGCAGGGTATTCAAGAGGAGAGGTAACAGCCATGAGCCATGTGGCGGGATGTAGATTACTAGAAATGTGTTAATTTAAGTTATAAGAACTAGTTAGAAACAAGTGTAAGGATAGGCTGAGCTTTCCTATTAATAAGAAGCCCCTGTGTCATTATTTCTGAGCTAGCTGGCAGGACAGAGAAAAACTTGCTACAGAACTGTGACCAAACTTTTGATAGTCTCATCTGAGCTGTCTTATCAACTGGGCCTAAACTTTGGCTAATGTAGAGTTTAAAAAACACTATCAATTTTTTAAAGTGAAAACTCCATCTTTTGGATGACTTTAGCTTACCTCAAAATGCCTGCCTTTAAAACACTTAAGAATTGATGTGTTTCTAGCTTACATGTTGTTTTGAAACACTCCGTGTATAATGGGTTCCTATACTAGATTGGCTAATAATCCTACCCTATAAAGAAATGAAGGGCCTTGAATATTGGTATGAATGCATTCCTTATGTTAAATCTTTTCTGTTGGTTTTATTTCTCTGAAAAACACATGAGAAAGAGGTAAAGGGAAAGAGAAAGAGTAGATGGAGTGTCAAACGGGGAGAGGAGAGGTATCTTAGGGTTTCTATTGCTATGAGAGACACCATTACCATGGCAACCCTTAAAAAGGAAAACATTTAATTGGGGTTGGCTTACAGTTTCAGAGTTTAGTCCATTAACATCATTAACTCCATGTCTTCTCCAGCAGACATGGCGCTGGAGAAGAAGCTGAGAGTTCTACATCTTGATCCGCAAGCAGCAAAAGGAGACTGTATGCCATACTGGGTGTAACTTTAGCATATGATACCACAAAGCCTGCCTGCACAGTGACACATTTCTCTAATAAGGCACACCTACTTCAACAAGGCCATACCTCCTAATAATGCCATTCCCTATGAGCCAAGAATTCAAATGCATCAGTCTATTGGGGGCACTTTTATTCAAACCACCAGAAAAGGGAAGCACAAGCCACCCACAGGCCACCTACAGGTTTTGCATTGGTGGGAAGACCTCCACAGGACTACCAAATGGGTGGCCCCATTATAATGAGCAATTATAATGAGCAATTATGTGGTAGAGAAATGTGAGAGAAAGAGAAGCACAATGGTTTATGTGCTGTAGAAAGAGACAGAACAGAAGAAGTGAAGGTAGTAAGGAGCAGGCTGATGTGGGAGGCCTTCTTGCCATCAGGCCCATGGTGACATACAGGCTCCCGCTGCTGCCAAGAGCCATGTCTGGGTCTGTGCAGTCATCTATGGACCATGTTGCCACCAAAGGCAACAAGGATGTCCAGTGTCTGGGCTGACACTGGTGGCCATGTAGGTGTCCAAGAGCCATGCCACTGCCAGAGCTTCACTGATCTGGGTGACTTGTGCTGCCATCCAAGGCGATGGTGTTGTTCAGGCCCAAGCTGCTGCTGAGGTTCATGTCTGTGTCTGAGTCTGATGCTTGAGATCTGGGGCTGTATTGGTGTTCAAGAGCCATGTTGCAGCTGGGTGGACTGCTCTGTCACCTAGAGCAATGGTGACATTCAGACCCGGCTGCAGTGGAGGACCATGTCTGCGTCTGTAGTTCTACCACCTCTGGGGTCTTTGTTGAAGGTTGAGACCTGTGTTTCCACCGAAGGTTATTTGGAAGCCCAGCATTGGGGTTGCAACTTGCAGCCTTGTTAGTGTCCAGGGACTGTGAGGCCACCAGAATCATCCTGATCTGAGTGGCCGGTGGTTCCATATGGAGCCAGGATGACATCTGAGTCCTAGCTGCTGTCAAGAGCCATGTCTGGGTCTGTGGTCCTCCTGCAGCTGGGGTTTGTGTTCATGTCTGAGGCCCCTGTCATTCCCGAGAGCCATAGGAACCGTGACTGATGAAATCAGAGAACCATGCTAAGCAAGCCCATCCTTTGCTGGCTCTGGGATGATAGCTGGCCGTGCCCCTCACTGGACATTGCATCAAGAGAGCTGGCCCAACACTTATGGGAAAGATATCTTACCATTTCCCTGCACATCGGAGAGATGGACCACCCCTCACCAGCAGTGACGGAGAATTGAACCTGATTACATGGGTGTAGGGGAGCTAGAGGCCTATACCATTCAAAGACAGTATGCCATTCCACAGCCAGATTTGACCAAGCTGCACCAGTTGGCAATGCAACAGTCTCATTTTCCCATGATTCAGTGGCATTGAATCCAGCTCTCCAGAGGTGAAAGGCTATTTGAGTTTGGATGCATCTGCTCAAACTACTTCTCATAAACTCACCATTGCAAATTATTTGATTGGCTGCATAATTGGGTGTCAGGGCACCAAAATCAATGGGATCTGTCAGATATCCAGGGCGCAGATTAAAACTGTAAACCCAGTGGAAGGATCTACTGATAGGCAGGTCACCATCACTGGGTCTGCTACCAGCATTAGCTTGGCTCAGTATCTTATCAATGTCAGGCTTTCCTTGGATACAGGAGGCATGGGAAGCAACTAGAGCGGTGCAGGTTCACCCATGATTCCTTCCTGCTCTTCACCACCCATGATCCATCTGTGCAGTTTCTCAATAGTCAGCAATTCCAGGTTTCAAATAGTTTGTAAATTTTCAGTTTCTACACACTTTATCATCCATTCATGATTTTTTAATTCAAAGTGTTTTAATTCCCTTCTCTGTTCAGCAGTTATGCTGACATATCCATATTTAGTTTTATAAGCTTCTCCCCCTCCTTTTTTCCATTTTTTGGGGGGTTTTTGGTTCATGAATTTTGTTTGTCATGGAAATGTAAGAGTGGAATATTAATATATTTCAGTTTAGTTCTGTAATGTCAGGAATTTTTTCAAAAAACAATAAAGATGGACTGGAACTGTTTCTTTGTGAATAGAAACTGGATGTCACAGTGACTTATGTGGGTGTTATTCCTATCTCCATGTTATTTTTACACCTTTAAACCTTCACAGAGCCATGGTTGGGTTTGAATAGAATTAAGATATTTTTCTGCTTTACCATTCCAAAAAAAACCCCAAAACAAAGAACTCTGTGATTATGTTATATAACATATAACATAAAACTTATATATCACAGTATTATATGTCTACATATATTATTCATACGTTATTAATTGAGGATTCATCTGTACAACCTAGAAAAATATTTTCTGAAATTCTTTCCTAGCCCATTCCATTCTTGTATCATACAGTTAAAACTTTACAGGTTCCAGATATTACAATATTACATCCAGATATCACTTGAGCACTATTATTTACCTTATCATACATGTCATATGAAGAGTGTACTGTCTTGTTTTTGGTTAACTTGTCAAAGGGTAGAATCATATGGGAAGAGGGATCCCCAATTTGGAAAATGCCTTTATTAGGTTTATGTAGACAAGCCTTGGCCATAATTTCTTGATTAATGATTGATATGGGTGGAACAAGCTTACTATGAGTGTTGCCACCCCAGGCAGGTGGTCTTGGCTTGTATAAGAAACCAAGCTGAGCAAGCCATGAAAAAAGCAAGCCAGTAAGCAGCATTCCTCCATGATTTATACTTCAAATCCTGCCTCCCAGGTTCCTTCTTTAAGTTCCTGCCATGAATTCCCTTGGTTACAGACAGGGATTGCAATCTGTGAGGTGAAATAAACCCTTTATTCTCCATGTAGTTTTTGTTGATGTTTTATCACAGCAATAGAAATTTAACTAAAACAAGAAATATTTATTATTGACTTGTATAATAACACATAAGCATTGGTAGTTCAACTTCTATAATACAAATTATATATTTCTGTGAATTCAGGTACACTGAATTGAGAAGAGTTTATTTAAGCCAAAATGAAAATGGTCACACAGTAGAAAAGAATTCTAGCTACCTATAAGTAATGATCCCAAAATGGCATGCCAATAGTTCTGTGATTTTATAGATTACAAAACTCCAATGTAGGAGGAAACTATAGCAAACTGTTCACTATTGATACAGTTTCATCAACTAACAAGAATAGCATTTATATTGTCAATTTCAGGTGAAATTGTGATAAGGCAAAGACTTTTACTGGAGTTAATCATCATCCACATTGTTATCACTATTATTGGCCTCAGGATATCCGAAGAAATCAGCATTACCTATGTGACCACAATCTCACACCTTTTATTTTTCCAGGCTAGAAAATTTTGTAACCTAAAATTTTGTGTAGTAGTTTGAATCCTTTCTCAGTTTATCCTTTAATTGAAAATATTTGGACAGCATACTGTCAGCAGTTGAGGCAAGGGCATTTTCTTGCCCCGTGACTTACTGTCCAAATTGGACAAGCAAGATGCAAAAGAGAGTGACTGCCAAACCTTGCCAAGATAAGGGAAGACAGTTCTTCAAAAAATCCTACTTCAAAGAAAAGTCTGAAAGATATTGTAGGCCTATAGGCCAAAGATAGATGCCCCAACGTTGCAGAGGAACCTTGGGTGACTATCCAGGCAGCCAGTTGTTTTTCTCACATTTTTGGGGAGTCACTTGCTAGCACTTCATGCTTACTCAATATTTTTCCTTCTTGGGTCTCTGAGGGAGATGAAGACAAGATAGTGATATTTATAGTTTTTCTTGTTTCTCAGAAAAGAAACTCATCAAAGAGGTGTAAAGTATAAAATGTTGAGAGACATTAAAAGATAATTTGATAATGCAAATTAGGATAGAAAGTAAATTAGGTACCTGACTTTGGACTTACAAAGATAGAATAGATAATGAAGTATTTTCTCTCAATTTGTTAAACACAAAGGAGCTAGATATTGTTGGTGTACTTTATGTCTGTATATATTGTACATACTTATTGTATATAATTTTTCTTATGTTAGTTATAACCTCTTTTAAATTTTAGACAGAAAGGGGACATTTGGTGATATTTTGTTTATGATCTAACAAATAAAGCTTGCCTGAAGATCAGTGTACAAAGCTAGCCACACTGGTTAGCCATAGAGGCCAGGCAGTGGTGGCACAACCCTTTAATCCCAGTAGCCACACTAGTTATCCATAGAAGCTGGGTGGCACATACCTATAATCCCAACACTAGAGAGGAATATAAGGTGGGTGAAGACAGAAGTGCAGTGTATTCAGTCTAAGTCATACTGAGGACAGGATAGCCCCTTTGGTCTGAGCCTTGGTAGAGGTAACAATTCTCTAGTGGCTGACTACTTTGCTTTGCTGATCTTCAGCTCGAACCCCCTCCCCTCCCCACAAAAATCCCAAAATATTTTGTTGGAAACCATCAACTGACTGTTAATTCTCAAAGGTTAACTGTTGAAAGACATAAGTTGCTAGGAAAGCTCATTCCTAGGTAGTCATTACTAATACAGTAGTGGAAAAGAAGGCTGTAGTAATAAAGCTCAGGCCAAATCATAACCACTTGGGACTCATGAGTGAAAGAGAACACATTATGCAATTTTTGAATTATACAATCATCAGACCACAACTATTTTAGTGTTTTTTCCCCTCCATCACAATAAGATGAAGCAAAGACAATTAAAATCCTCCAAATACATCCACTAGGACATAATTTTTATTTAAACTCAGAATCCATATCTGAAAATGGCTCTTCTTTGTCACTGTCACCAGCTGAAGATGCCTGAAAAGTTCAATTTACACCAGCAGGCTAAGTTAGAAAAGCTAGAGTGATCACTTAGAGATTTTACAAGTGCATACAATGTAGTGTGAAACTTGACCTGAAAAGCATTCATCTAAGTACAATAAAAAGCATTGTGTTATAGCATAAATTCCTCCTTGGGAATCTAAGAAATAATTTGAGGCTATGAGGTTACCAAGCATAACATAGCCTAGAGACTCAGGATATTTATGTCTGCTTCTGGCAGCAAATCCGGGGATTCTATTAAATGGTTCCTCTGCACAGAGCCAATTCCTAGTCATGACTTCTGAATTCTGGCAGCTGTTAACTGAATTATTGAAGTTAACTCTTCCAAGGAAGTCATATCCTTGGAAATGTTGATGGCACTTACCACCATATTTAGACTAGGTTTCATTAGGATAGTCTACTGTTGATAAGACTACTTTTTGTGACTATGATGCTTAACAAATCCTTGGGTAAATCCATGCTAGAAAATTATTGGATATTAATAAGGTAACCCAAAAGCCAGTATTCTCTAATATGTCAAAAGTTGATGAAGTAATACCTTTAGCAATGAGTTTCACAACTGCACTAAATGCTACCAAAGAGGATACATATACTGCTAAAATATTAAAGTTCATTGGTTGGTAATAACTTGGCAATGTTCTCAAACCAGAGAGTGGTGTTTAGGCTAACTCATGAGATAGCATTAGTCTTGCAAAGAAAAGGAATGCATAGTAAGCCAGGTCAAAGTCCAACTCTGGCAATCAAATCTAGAAGTTTGAGATATTGGAAATGTAGAAACGTATATGAGAACCACGTGTCCTTTTATTTATTTATTTATTTATTTATTTATTTATTTATTTATTTAGTGTGTGTGTGTGTGTGTGTGTGTGTGTGTGTGTGTGTGTGTGTGTGCATGTATGAATGCAGGGAAAGGGAGCTTTATGTGTATGTAGTGTTCAGAGGACAACTTGTGGGCATTGACCTTCATGCAGATCTCAGGTATCAAACTCAGATTGTCAGACTTGTCAGCAAGTACTCTTAATTGTTGAGCCATCTCATTGACCTGATGTACTCTTTCATATTTTGTGGATTTTGTGAATTAATGAAAGATTGTTTTATCCAGGGAATATTTCCCACTCTGCTCATTGTCCTTAACACTCCATCAAGTACTTTAAGAATAGCTCACTACCTTTAATTTTTGCCTAATTCTCTATCTTTTCCTGAATATGTAGAATGAGGTTTTAAGTCAACTGTAGTTAAGTTTCCAGAGAAGGGAGTGATCCACACCAGACTGGGTGCCTTTTGAAAATTAGAAAAATAAATATGAATTCTACCCTTTTGCCTTACAAAAAAATATTGGTTAACAGTATCTTAAAGGGCTCCTTACAATGAGTCTCATAGGGCTTCACTGTTAAGAGTACTTAGATAAAATGTGCACACACTACAAGTATAAAATATACAACATGCACACACACACACACACACACATGTACATAAGCATGCATGCACAAAGCCTATTAAATTTTCAACTTGGTGTTTTTATTGTTCAAGTTATGTATTCTAGATATCTAGAGGACTAAGAATAAGTTCAAGGGATGTGTTTAAAAAAATAGCACATATGACAAACCGACCAAATTATTTATCCAAAGAACTGTGTTACCCAGTCACCATAGAATTCTGAAGCATTCCTAAAAGGGAATAATTATAGTTGTTTGTTTTTTCTCTTTTCTCTTTGTGGGCCTGCCACCCAGCTCCCACGTAAATACACAGAGATTTATTTTTTCTTATGAACGCCGGGCCTTAGCTTGTCTAATTTCTAACCAGATTTTAAAAAATTAGCCCACCTTTCTTCTGCCTCCAGTCTTTTACATTTCTCTGTTTTTGAATATTTCTTATTCTATGTCTGTTTGTGGGTCTGGGTGGCTGTCCCCTGACATCTTTCTCTCCTTCTCTTCTCACTCTCCAATTTCTCTTCCCAGATTTTTCCTCCTATTTTTTCTTTCTGTCTACTACATCACCTGTCTTTTTCCTTACTAGCTATTGGCTATCCAGTTCTTTATTAGCCCAATCAGGTATTTCAGACAGGCAAAGTAACATAGCTTCACAGAGTTAACCAAATGCAACATAAAAGAATGCAACACATCTTTGCATCATTAAAGAATTATTACACAGCATAAATGAATGTAACAAATCTTAAAATAATATTCCACAACAAAGTATCTTCTCTAGAGGGAATCTTTTTCCATTTACAGACTGTTACAGACTGTAGCTCTGTAACATAGATATGCTTCAATTTAATCAGAAAACATGCAATGTCTTAAAATACATTCTTATACCTGAGATGGTAGCAGCTGAACAATATCTAATTGCCATATCTCCAAACATCCCAGGGGGAAAATGAAGGGTCTCTGTGATATATGCAGCGGCTTTTCGGAATTATGTTTAGGACAGATAGAACAACAAAGATATACATTTTGCACATCCATAGATATTTTCAAATGATTTTACTTTACAAAGACCAATGAACTAACTCATAAACATTTTGTAAAAAGGTAACTGCATTCATGTAAGAATTAGTCATTTAGCTACCCATAACATAAACTAGTTCCATGAGAGAAATTATTATGATATATTTTTATTTAATTTAGAAACAATCTTATTTTATATATCAATCCCAGTTCCCTCTCCCTCCCATGAGAGAAAATTAATGCTCTTTTTTATACTTGTAATTCTATTTCAGGATCTCTGTCTCTCTCACACACACACAGACTCATTCCCTCTTGCCTTCTTACAATAATATTTTGGTGCAGTGAGTGTTGAGACGAGAAATTTTACTCCTAAAACATTTCATTAAATTATCTTGGCTTCATAGATTTAATTTAAATCCTTTAATACCATAACAATTGGGTTTCATATGAAATATTTATTGGGGTTTCATAGTTTTATAAAGATTTTTGCTGTAAACTGAGCTGGCTCTTGCTAGAGGAATCCTATCAAAGACTTAGTGCATTCTGCCAGGTGAGGGCCATGTTCTATTGGAAACCCAAATTATAAGCTAAAGTCACCAGCTGAGAGGAAAGTTGATCCCAAAAGGCTATGGATGAACTAGAATAAGTTTCCAGAATCTAAAATAAAAATATTTCCAAAGTGTGCAATCCAACTTGCCTATCATTCTCCGTCAAGTGTTGGAACTGTGAGAAGATTTAGGTAGAAGCTAAATCCAGCCTGGCATGCCTTAATCATTCAAGTTTAAGGTGGTTCAGAAACCGATGACCAGCTCCAGAGAAGGGTTGCTGGGCCCTAAAATTGATAAATCTGCAATGCTCATAATATATCTGTCTGCTACAAAAAGAGAGAAGGGATCAACAGGGAACTCAAGAAGAATACTGTATGATAATGAATGTGGTTTTGATTATCACTGGACAGTGACAAGGTGCATGTTCACTCTCACTGCACACTGACAAGGTACATGTTAACTCTCAATGCACAGTGACTAGGGACATGTTCACTCTCACTGCACAGTGACAAGGTGCCTGTTCACTCTCACTGCACAGTGACAAGGTGCCTGTTCACTCTCACTGCACAGTGACAAGGTGCCTGTTCACACTCACTGCACAGTGAATAGGTACATGTTCACAGTCACTGCACAGAGAATAGGTACATGTTCACAGTCACTGCACAGAGAATAGGTACATGTTCACAGTCACTGCACAGTGACGAGATGCATGTTCCCTCTCACTGCACTGTAGGTAGGGGCACGTTCACTCTCACTGCACAGCGACTAGGAGCATGTTCAGTCTCAATGCACAGTGATGAGATGCATGTTCACTCCCACTGCACAGTGACTAGGGGCATGTTTACTCTCAATGCACAGCCACTAAGGGCAAGTTCACTCTCACTGACTAGTAACTATGGGCATGTTGACTCTCACTGCACAGTGACGAGGGCATGTTCACTCTCACTGCACAGTGAAGAGGAGAATGTTCAGTCGCACTGCACAGTTACTAGGTGCATGTTGACTCTCACTGCACAGTGACCAGGTTCATGTTCACTCCCACTGCCCAATGATTAGGTGCAGGTTCACTCCCACTGCACAGAGACTAGGTGCACATTCACTCTCACTGCTTATTGACTGGGGGCATGTTCACTCTCAGTGCACAGTGACTAGGGGCAAGTTCACTATCACTGCACAGTGACTAGGATCAAAATCACTCTCACTGCACAGGGACTAGTGGCACGTCACTCTCACGGCACAGTGACTAAGTGCATGTTCATTCCCACTGCATAGTGAATAGATGCACGTTCACTCTCACGGCACAGTGACAAAGGGCATGTTCACTCACACTTCCCAGTGAGGGTGGGCATGCTCATTATCACAGCACAGTGACAAGGAGCATATTATTCACTATCACTGCACAGTGACTAGGTTCATGTTCACTCTCACTTCACAGAGACTAGGGGAATGTTCACTCTAACTGCAAAGTGACTATGTACATGTTAACTCTCACTGCACAGTGACTAGGGGCATGCTCACTCTCACTGCACAGTGACTAGGGGCATGCTCACTCTCACTGCACAGTGACTAGGTTCATGATCACTCTCTTTGCACAGTGATGAAGTTCATGTTCACTCTCACTGCACAGTGACGAGGGCATGTTCACTCTCACTGCACAGTGACTATGAGCATGTTCACTATTACTGCATAGTGACTAGGGGCATGTTCACTCTCACTGCACAGTGACTAGGGGCATGTACACTCTCACTGCACAGTGAGTAGTTGCATGTTCACTCCCAAGGCACAGTGACTAGGTCATATTCCCTTGCACTGCACAGTGATGAGGAGCATGTTCACTCTCACTGTACAATGACTAGGTTTATGTTCACCTTACTGCACAGTTACAAGGTACATGTTCACTCTCACTGCACAGTAACGAAGTGCATGTTCACTCTCACTGTAGTGTGACTAGGGACAAGTTCACTCCCACTGCCCTGTGACTAGGGGCATGTACACTCTCACTGCACAGTGACTAGGGGCATGTACACTCTCACTGCACAGTGACTAGGTACATTTTCACTCTCACTGCACAGTGACTAGGGGCATGTACACTCTCACTGCACAGTGACTAGGGGCATGTACACTATCACTGCACAGAGACTAGGTGCATGTTCACTCTCATTGCACAGTGACTAGGGGCATGTACAATATCACTGCACAGTGACTAGGTGCATTTTCACTCTCACTGCACAGTGACTAGGGGCATGTACAATATCACTGCACAGTGACTAGGTGCATTTTCACTCTCACTGCACAGTGACTAGGGGCATGTACACTCTCACTGCACAGAGACTAGGTGCATGTTCACTCTCATTGCACAGTTACTAGGGGCATGTACACTCTCACTGCACAGAGACTAGGTGCACGTTCACTCTCACTGCACAGTGACTAGGGGCATGTACACTATCACTGCACAGTGACTAGGTGCACGTTCACTCTCATTGCACAGTGACTAGGGGCATGTACACTCTCACTGCACAGAGACTAGGTGCATGTTCACTCTCATTGCACAGTGACTAGGGGCATGTACACTCTCATTGCACAGTGACTAGGGGCATGCTCACTCTCACTGCACAGAGACTAGGTGCACGTTCACTCTCACTGCACAGTGACTAGGGGCATGTACACTCTCACTGCACAGAGACTAGGTGCACGTTCACTCTCACTGCACAGTGACTAGGGGCATGTACACTATCACTGCACAGTGACTAGGTGCACGTTCACTCTCACTGCACAGTGACTAGGGGCATGATCACTCTCACTGCACAGTGACTAGGTACATTTTCACTCTCACTGCACAGTGACTAGGGGCATGTTCCATCTCACTGCACAGTAACTAGGTACATATTCACTCTCATTGCACATTGACTAGGGGCATGTACACTCTAACTGCACAGTGACTAAGGGCATGTTTGCTCTCAGTGCCCAGTGACTAGGGGCATGATCACTCTCACTGCACAGTGACTAGGGGCATGTTCCATCTCACTGCACAGTAACTAGGTACATATTCACTCTCATTGCACATTGACTAGGGGCATGACCACTCTCACTGCACAGTGACTAAGGGCATGTTTGCTCTCAGTGCCCAGTGACTAGGGGCATGATCACTCTCACTGCACAGTGACTAGGGGCATGTTCACTCTCACTGCACCGTGACTAGGGACATGTTCACTCTGACTGCACCGTGACTTAGTGACTTTTCACTCTCATTGCACAGTGACTGGGCTGCATGTTCACTATCTTCTGCACCTTTGTACTTTTTCTCTCTTGGTTCATCCAATCCCACTGCCCTGGACTTTGCTGGGTCTTAGTCTCCTGCATGCCTCCTTCACAAGGCCTTTTCCACCATTCTCATTGTTTTTATTTCTCTTCCCATTCTGTAGGTTTCTATTTTGTAGCTTCCCAGATCTCATATGTCTTTCCTTCTCCTATTCCCAATACCATTTCCTTGGTAGTGGTAATAGTGGTGGTCTTCCATCTGAGGTGTGCACATAGTTAAATCCACTGTCATCTCACACCTCGCTGTGACCTTTATTCACTCCACTCTGAACTTTGCAGCCTCCACCACTCATGCAGGATCTTTGAGGGTACCCTGTAGCTAATACTTCTTTCAGTTACTACTTCTAGTTGCTATATAAAATTGAGAGAATATATTGATCAATATAGAAAACAAAGGATATCATTCCTTTGACTTTATTCTCACAACACTGATTAACTTACAATGTTAGCTAGCCACACAGAGAAGTATGAGTAAGAATCATTTCATGAACCATACTGAAGCTGTTTTGGGGAAAATTGTATTCCTGGTTTCCTAATCTTAAAAAACCAACTAAGCAGATAAAATATTACACAGTTCTCCACAAGAAATTGTTGAAATTTATGACTAAGAAGTATTTAAAAAATCTGGAGAAATCATGTGTTCTATTAGTAAGCATAATATACATTTTCTTTTGAATATCTTTAGTACAGAAGGAAATAGTAAGACAGAAATGGAAACCAGGGGTGGGATAGTTCATTAGTATAGAAAGTAGTCTGAGAAATATATTGTGGAAAATTTACAAAGAGGCCGAAAGAAATAAAGGGGCAATGTTGTGTGACAATCTTTTTGTACACTGTAAAGATGAGTCTCTGCCTAAGGTGCTTTCTGAATGGTTTAATAAAGAACTGAATGCCCAATAGCTAGGCAGGAGAGAATAGGTGGGACTTCCAGGGACAGAGAAGAACTCAGGAAGAATCAGAGGTGTATGTGATTAAGCTAGCAAGATGCGGAGGGTGAAGGTGAGGGTTTAATGACACCACTAAACCCAAGGCAAGTGATAAATGAGGGTTTATTGGGGAACAATTACACAGAAAAATACAAAGAACCACGGAGCATTTCCCTGTCCTTCCTAACAGATCTGCTGACATACCAGAAAGGAACCATGCAAGTGAGACTATGTCTTATGCCTTACACTTCCCTCTTTCTGCTTCCATCTGCCTAAAGCCACACCCAAAGGGGTGTGGCCACTGTTACAGGTTCATAGACCAGATGCCTAAAATTCCCCTTTTAGTATAAAGAAGGTTTTAAGCCTGATGCAAAAACTATATACAACGATAACAAATGTTAAGTATACTCCAGGAAAAGGAAAGAGCAAGAGCAACCCTGAGGAATAAATATATATTACATGTCCAGTATACATGTCCAGTATCATGGTAAAGGCATGACAGAGATTACTCTGATAGCAGTCCTAAACTGGAAAGTCTTAATTTTGGCTATCGAAGATAAGAGAGGATATTGCTATGACTGTCTAGTCTTCAACCTCATCAAAGATGTGAGAAAGAAAATATCAATACTAGGGTAGGCAGGAAGTGCAAGCATGTGACTTCCAAAGGTGCAAATGACGACAGAAACAGCAGGCTACCTGGACAGTCACCCAAGGTCTCACAGCAACATCGGGGCAACTAACATTGGCTAAGGCCTAAAGTATCAGATGAACTGTCTCAAAAGCAGGGAAATTGAAAAACTGTCTTACCCTGACTTGGCAGGGTTCAGCAGTCTTCTTTAAGTTTATCTCCTGCAAGCTCAGTTAGAACAGCATGTCCAAGGTCAGCAGTCAAGTTGGGGGCAGTTCTTTGCCCAAAAGGCTAGTAGCTGAGAAGAGAATGAACTCCAGATGGGGTGTCATCAGTGCCCAACATACTCTCAGGAATAGCTTGGTGCTATTAGGATCAACTGTATCTCATGTCAACAGGGTACTAATATTAAAATATTTAGATGCCATATTCTACGGGTCTTTGAAGTGTTTGAAGATCAAATATCTATGTCTGACTAACGTCATAGGTATAAAAAGCATGGGTAACTATAATATGTAGTTCTCAGAAACATAGTTGCTTAATGGCTGCAGCCTCTCTAAAAATATTAGCAAGGACAATGACTTCAAAAATATATATAATATATATTATATGTATATATATGTATAAACACACATGTATATCATCTCAATAACAGAGATAGAACTGAAATGTCTTGACTGGAGGTAAAACTGTAAAGTGCAATATGATAAAATATCTTAAGTTGTATTAATATACAATATATATATAAAGGTAGTTTAAAATTTGTGTGCAAAATATCATAAATAGAAAGATCCTACTTAGTCAAGATACACTAATCTAACAATTAAAGTTATCTATAGCTAATAGTTTGTAAAATTAGTTCACAAAAGATGTATTAATCTACCTATATTTCATGCTAACAATACCCTTCCCATCCATTCTCCTAAACTTATCTACAAGAGATACCCCAGTCTAACCATCACCTTCCATACCCAACCCTACACAACTTAAAACCAACCCTAAACAGGTGATAATTATCCCCTTTTCAGAAACAAGAGGGAAAAAATACCCTTAATGCCAACTGTAGGATAAGGAGGCGTTGTTTTCTTAGGATTACTTCCTGCTTTAATAGGACAATGGTGACTCTATGGGGTCCTGTATGAAAAAATAAGGCAATGGAAAATCTCGAGAGAACTAGCTGTAACATTTGTAGCTAGTCTCTGAGTGGCAGGAGACACTTGACTCAAGTTCTTATCTGAAGCTCTGGCTAGAGTGTTATAAGAAGGTGCATCATCTCAGCTAGCTAGTTTGGAATTGTGTAGAGCAGTATAGTCTTAAACTAGTCTTAAAGTGGTATTTACGAGTTCAGAAACATCAAGTTGAGTCAAGTAGAATCAATGAAGTAGGGCCCCATCTTCTTTCCAGAGAGTTCAATGATTGCTGTTAGGAAATGTTATTGCTCATTGTAGAAGACTTAAACATAATACCAACACAGAAATTTTACCTTGAATAGGTATGCATACCAGAAGATGAGGAGAATTCTGGGAAAGGTAACAATGACAGTGAAAATAAATATGAGTGAAATTAGGATAATTGAGAGGTAACAGTTAGACAGTAGTCCCTAGATTTGTTTTCTTCTGTCTTACACCAATTGTCTTCTTGATATAAGACAGAAACTCTGAATTTTATTTTAACAATATGCTTTAATTTAGAGAAGGAAAGCCAAATCCCCCTCCAAAGTCATCATTGGTTTACATGAATTGGGACTAGCAGAGTACTAGGAAGTAAGGTAAAGACTTTGTATAGAAAGCTTTCACCTAGAATAGATATTGATACCATAAACCAGATTCTTCTTTGTTTGATGGTTCTTTCTGGATAGCTATCTTTTCTTCTTTAGGCATCTACATGTCCAATGTCTTTGGCTTCTTGAAGATGGGTGTTTTCTGTTTTGTTGTAATGTCAAGAACAGAACATTCCCCCTACCTTTGTGAGGTCTCCATACAACTCGTGGGATATACCTTGGTGGATGACCTATCATTTGTCCTCATCAAGTGGATTCTCCTGTTCAAATTGGATCTTGATCAACTTTGATGGTATCCAAAGCTTTTCTTCTCCTGTAGAGACAAAGGCAAAACCCCTACCTCAACGTAACACTTATCCTGGTTTTCATACTGAGGTCAATACATCCTTCAAGTACACTGGCTGATTTAGCTCAGAAGTTTTTACTACTGTCCAGTGTCTTTCTGTGGGTGTTTTTCCTTTCTCATTAGCATTAAGAAAGAAAGTTTAATGTTAATAAAGCATTATGTAATCTGTTTTGTGGGGACTTGGTTCCCCCTACCTCTTTACAGAACATTTCCTTTAAAGTGCAATTAGATCTCTCAACAACTGCTTGTCCTGTAGGATTGGGTGGTATACCAGTGACATGCTTTATGTTATAATATTTAAGAAAACTGTTTCAATTTACTGGGTACATATGCTGGAGCATTGTCAGTTTTTATTTGTGCAGGTATACCCATAATAGCCATTACTTCTAATAGGTCTATAATAACAATCAGCCTTTTCAGAGCTCAGAGCAATTGCCCATTGAGATCCTAAACATGTGTCTATTGTATGCTGTACATATTTTAATTTTTCAAATTCTGCAAAATGAAACATATCCATTTGCCAAATTTCATTTCTATGTGTACTTTTAGGATTACTACCTGCTGGTAAAGGAGTTTGGTTATAGAAGGAATGAGTAGGGCATTTTTTAACTATTTCCTTAACTTGTTGCCAAGTGGTGGAAAAATCCTTTTTTAAACCTTTGCTATTCACATGGTGTATTTTATGAAATTTTGAGGCCCCCAGCACACTTTCTATTAATAAATGATCAAAATTTCATAATTGTCTTGTGGTAGAGGACCTGGCATGTCCTCTACCACATGGGATCTGATGTGTGTTATATATATAGGATGAGTCCTATTTCTGATTATTTCTTGTAATTGTATAAACAATGAAGTTACTTCTGTATCATCAGGAATAAATTTAGCAGTTTCAATGTGCATATTGAGAGTCGATAACTATATTGAGAGGTTCTGTAAAATCAATAAGTACCATGAGAATGTCATACAATTCTGCCTTTTGTACAGAGTTATAATGGCTTTGAACCACTTTACTTATATTTCCTAAATTTATATCCTGCCTTATCTAATTTGTTTGCATCAGTGTAGAATGTAGGGACTCCAAATATTGGTGTTTTCCTTACAATGCATGGAAGGATCCAAATGCTTTTTTTTTTTTAATGGATTTTATTTTCTCACTTTTGGGATCAGTGTTGCTAATTGTTCCTAAAAAGTTACTGCAAGCTCTTTGTCAATATTCATTATCTTTCCATAAGGAGGAAATTTTCTCATTTGTTAAAGGTACTATGATTTCTGCTAGGTTCATTGCTGTCAGTTGATGAAGTCTTAATTTTCCTTTTAAAATCAAGTCAGAAATCTTTTCTATATAGGTTTTAAATTTTATTCTGTTTATGTTGTAGAAATATCTCTTCTAATATGATATCTTCCCTCTGCATCAAATTCCCTGAAGGGTATTCCATAGATGGTAATATAACCAGAATACAGTCTAGCTTTGGATACACATGGTCCACATGTGCCTCTAGTGTTCTTTTTTTCTATCCATTCTACTTCTTTTTCAGCTTCAGTTGATAATATTATTGAACTACTTAAGTCCCTGTCCCCTTTTAGGGTCTTTTTCAAAAGTTTAGATCATGTCCTTCTACTCCAATAATAGTCAGCAGCTAGAAAATCTCCCCTAGCAATTTTTGAAAATCATTAAGAGTCTGATACCATTCCCTCCTGATCTGTACTTTTTGTGGTCTAATTTTCTGTAGACATATTTTATATCCTAAATAATTGATAGAATTTCCTCTTTGTATTTTGTTCAGAGGCAATTTGTAATCCCCAGCAAGGTAAAATTTCCTTTACTTCCTCAAACATTTTTTTTCTGATGTCTCAGCCAACAATATATCATCCATATAATTATAAATTATAGATTGTGTACACTGTTTACAAATTATTTCCAATGGTTTTTGCACAAAATATTGGTACAGGGTGGGGCTATTTAACATTCCCTGTGGCAAAACCATCCATTGATATCTCTTGACCAGCTGAGAATTATTGTAAATAGGCACTGTGAAGGCAATTTTTCCTTATCCCTTTCTTGTAAAGGTATAATGAAGAAACAATCTTTTAAATCAATAACTGTAATAGGCCATTCTTTAGGTATCAGAGAAGGCAAGGGCATTCCAGGCTGTAGAGAGCCCATTGGCTGAATTACTTTATTGATGGCTCACAGGTCTGTAAGCATTCTCCATTTTCAAGTTCTTTTTAATAGCAAATTCCAAGGGCTGGTAGATTCTTCAATATGTTCAGCATTTACCTGTTCCTCAATCGGCTTTTCTAGAGCCTCTAGCTTCTCAGTGGTCCTATTTCAAGGACAGCTGAGACTAGTTGGCCACAGTCATTAGTGGTCACTCTATTTCTTGTTGCCCATGACTCTAATTGCCTCACATATGGTGAATGCATGCCATAAGTGACTACTGCTTCCTTTATAACTTTTAAATCTTTTATACGTATTGGCTCCCAATGGCATTAAAAGAATCCTTTTGGGAGTTTTTTAGTTGCTTGTTTTTCAGTAACAGTAACAGCAATAATCATAGGGGATGACATAATGATCTTCGGTAAGTCATCTCTGACTCTGAAAGGTACTGGTAATGTTAAATCCCATTCATTATTGTTTGTACCTCTGCTTTTGGTGTATCAGGTTTAAGGTTTTCTATGGCCTATAATCTATTCACCATTGCTTCTCTGAGTGTTTGAATTTTCCAAACAGTACAAATTTCTCAGAATTTCATTAAATCAGTCAGTTTCTTGTTCTCTTCATTTGTATATGATTCTAAAGATTTAATATTCTCATCCTTAGAATTATCTGAATGGCATGTAAATTGCCTTCCTTTTGGATTGTTTTTTACAATGTTCTATCTGCTAGCTTGCCATTAGTTTCAGACATGGAACAATTTTTCTGTTAGTATTTCAATCTTAAGTTCCATTTTTTAATTGTTTGTCAAATCATCAGATATGGAACAATTTTTTTTCTGTTAGCTGGTCAGTTTTATGTTCCATATTCTGCATTCTGATTGTCAAATCACCATTGCCATTTGAATGTTCTGAATCCTTTTTTTCTAAGGTCTCATTATTATTGTGTAAACTCTGTATGATTCCTATAAGTTCCTCATTCTTCACTCTATTATCAAACCATTTCTTCAAGAATATTATATGGATTATGAAGCTAATAGCCACCATAGATAATAAATATATTCCAAGTAGATCATAAACCTCTTCTAAAATCCCATCCATGTAAGAAACCAAACAGGGTTTTCACTTCCTGTATAGTAATATTATCTGTCATTGCTATGGGGTAGTCAGTTGTACATTAAGTAGATCCCTGGAGCATGGAGAGCTGGATGATTGTTGGCTCATATGGAACCTTGCAGCCATGTGAGCAAACTCAGCAGAAAGAAAAACTGCTGAGACTCAAAGCTTTGGGATACTTTCCACAGGCACGTGCCCACAAATCCACAGCACTCAAAAGGCACTGTAAAGTACAGACTTTTCCTGGGACAGGTTGCAGAAACTGTGTAGCCAACTCAGGGGCCAGAGCAAAATGTGAAAAGCCTAGGGCAACCAGAATGCTGGGAAGCTGGCAACGGTTGACCCCGGGCCATGAAAATCCAGCCCGCTAGGCGGTGGCACCAGACCTCAGTAGTCCAGTCAAGTGGGCAGGTCTGGGCTGGTTGTAGGAATGCACCCACACCCACGTGGTTGCGAATTGAAGGCAAGGGTATAATGATATCACTAAACCCAAGATAGATGATAATTGGGTGTATATTGGGGAACAATTACACAGAAAAATACAAAGAACTGCAGGAGCGCTTCTCTGTCCTTCCTACCAGAAAGGACTCGCACAAGCAATATCACGCCTTATGCCTTATGCTTCCCTTTTTCCACTTCCATCCACCTGAAGCCACACCCAAAGGGGTGTGGCCACTGTTATAAGTTCACAGAAGAGATCCTACAGGAGGGATTCTGACATGCAGAAGGGAAGAGAGGTAAAGAGCCACATGGCAGAATGTAGATTCATATAAATGAGTGAAATTAAGTTATAAGAGCTAGTTGGGAACAAGCCAGGCTTTTATAATTATTAATAAGTCTTCATGTCATTTGGGGGGTTTGGTAGTCCAAAGAAAGTCTGATGAGAAAAATCCTGAACCTCAGAACATATCAGGAAGCATATGTTTATAGTATAGATAATCCACAAAATATAGTTAGGCTGCAATTCATTATTCCAATGAAGTAAATGTATTCTACACTATCATCCCATTAATATTCTGAAAAAGGTTTCATATGTAACTTTCTTATTTCTATTAATGAGAGAGTTTTTAAAGTTTCCAAGAAATCATTAGTCACTGTTCACCTTCCCTTTTCCTTCTGATTGAATATATTCTCCAATATATGCTTCAATATATTCAATAAGCCATGGAAATAGGCACTTAGAAGCTAATTTTGTTTTAAAAATTATACAGTAACACTTGGACCCATAGATAAAGCAAAATTAAAGTTTGACATTCTGCATCCTTTTTTTTCTTGCTCCTACACTTTGTTTGAAGGCAAATCATTGTCCTGAATCTGTAATCACCTTGGATTTCTGGAAGCATAAAACTCAATTGAACAGGATCCTCTGCTACCCCTTACACAAGATGAGGGTAGTTATCCATAAGGGCAAGACGTAATTAACTTTCAGGAACCATATTGATTCCCTCAAATGGTAAGAAGTACTTGGGACAACTTTGTGAAACCAGAATTGAGACAATGATCCAAGGCCGCTAAATTTTGCACTCTTGCTCCAATTCTTCCTCTAGTTAAACCTAGGAGAGATTAATAGCCTAGAGATTAATAGCCCCTACTATTCTTGCAGAGAACACAAATTTAGCTCCCATCACCCACATTGGACTGTTCACCACAGCCTGTACCAGGGGGATCTGTTGTCTCTGGCCTCTGAGGGTACTACATTCACATACACATAGACAAACACAACAAAAAATAATCACAACAAATCTTTAAACCTTTAAAATCTTTAATGCCAGTACCTTAATGTCAGACTGAACCCCTTTATTTGTTCCTGTTCTCTTCTTCACAGGCTGAACACAGTAAATAAATATCTTCCTTCTGCTTTTTCTGCTACTTGTCTCTAACTGTCTTATTAGGGATTTGTAGCCAATGACAGAGCATAGTTTGTAAATGCCTAGAGGCTTCCACTATAAAAACTCTATTAGTATTACCAAGTTATATTTTTTCTCACTTTGGAAATAACTGTCTCTTCCTACTACCTTTGCATTCCAATCTTTTACTCCGGAATTCATAGATTCCCAAATAATTTTTCTATCATGCTTCTTTCTCTGTATTTACCATAGTAATCTTATTATATATTCATAGTTTGATTTTTCAAATTATTCTGGATGTAATAAGACTTTAGTCTCATTTGTGTTCATACTCCTGCAGAATTCGGGTTCATATTATCAGTCTACCCCTAAAATCCAGCATTCACCAAATATAAGTTTTGCATTTTACTGTGGACAAACAACAAAATTTAAGATGCATTGCATTCATTTTCACTGATTAATGATGCAAAGACATGTTGCATTATTTTATAATGTATTTGTTTTATTCTGTAAATCTGTATTACTTTGCCTGACTACCTGATTTGTGTAATAAAGAGCAGAATGGCCAATGGCAAGGCACAAGAAAGTATAGGTGGGACTGACAAGCAGAGAGAATAAATAGAAGGAGAAAAGGAAAAGAAGAGGGAGGAGCAAAACCAACGAGGAGAAAAGGATGGCAAGGACCAGCCACACAGCCAGAGTAAGAAGGAAAGAAAGATATACAGAATAAAGAAAGGTAAAAAGCCCAGAGGAAAAACATAGTGGAAAAATTTGATAATGTAACTTAGAAAAAGTGGCTAGAAACAAGCAAAGCTAAAACTGGGCATTTGCAAGGAAGAATAAGTATCCATGTATATATTTGGGGGTTGGGCCGTGAACCACCAAAGAGTAAAAACAAACAAAAAGTACTATAGCATTTGTGTTCCTTTCTCAAATGTTGTATAGTCGATTTCTTTTTGTGATCTTTCCTTGTAGTTTCCTAGTTAGGTGGAACACACCAACTTTTTTTCCATATAAATTCCCTACCCCTCATTTTCCTCTAAAACATTAATGTCTGAAAATATTGTGAAATGTTTAGTATGAATGCTTATGCCTTCTCCAAAATTAAGCTATGACTTACATTTCACTGGTTTCCTAAATTCTTAGTACTCTGCCTTTCAGTCCACATAAACTCCATAAATTAACTTGAAATACGGGAACGGTTTTTCTGAGAAATGCTGTTTGAAGCCTGCCTTTACAAGTCCAACTTTCACCTACCCTGTAATCAAGTTTATAATGTGATGTGAGATCATTTATAACTATGTGCTCAATCTGCTTACATACTATGACTCAACCTGTTCAGAATTAGCAGCCCTCTCCAAGAAACATTGTAACCCATCTTACATACTTTGGACTTTATGTAGGTATAGATTGATAATATTTTATTATTGCTTTGTTTATTGTATGGAGTAAGTAGGGTCTCAAACCAATTTCTTCCCTATGAGATCCTTCCAAAAGACTGATTTGAACAAAATTACATCATTCCTTTTCAATACCACATTCACTGTGCTGTTCAAGAGAAAGGATGACCTTTATTTAAGAGATCAGATCAGAGGAGAGATTAGAATTCTTCTGAACAAAGCAGGCTTACTCTTAAGTAAATGACACCAAAGGTCAGCACTTTTTCTTTTGCATTGTGCTGCTGAAGTAGACAATAAGATACCTAGTTTAGAAATGTTATTACAGTTGATATTAAGTGAAAATGGAAAAATAGGAAGAGGGCTCCAGATGGGATGTCTATACAGAGGGAGAAAGGAGGTCAAAGGGCAAATAACACCAAGGTTGTTTGATAAGGTATCTAGAAATCATTTTATCTGTACTTAAAACTAAACACAATACATATAAATTACAGAGAGAGAGAGAGAGAGAGAGAGAGAGAGAGAGAGAGAGAGAGAGAGAGAGAGAGAGAACTGAAAATATTAAGAATCAAAAACAAAAAACCAAATGACTCATTCAAAAAAAATGGGGCTGCAACCTGAACAGAAGGTTTTCAAAAGACAGGCAAAATGCTAGGGAATACTTGTAAAAAATGTTCATAGTCCCTAGCAATCAGGGAAATTCAAATCAAGGCAATTGCAAGTTTTTGTATTATCCCAATCAGAAAGGCAAAAATCAGAAAAAAAAAAAAACCCCAACAACAAATGCTGGAGTGGATGTGGATTAAAGGGAACCCCTTCCCTGTTGGTGGGATGGCAAACTGGTGCAGCCACTATGGAAATCGGAGTGGAAAAGTCTCAGAAAGCTAAAAATAAATCTACCATAGGACCCAGCTATACCACACCTTAGCATATGCCCAATGAACTTGCCATACTTCTTCACAAATACTTGATCAACCACATGCATGGCTGTTCTATTCACAGTAGCTAGAAAATAGACACAACCTAAATGTCCTTTAAGTGACACGTGCATAAGAATATGTGGTACATACACACTAAAGAATATTATTCGGCTGTAAGAAAACAATGACATCTCAGAATTTGGATGGAACTAGAAAAGATCATATTGAGTAAGGTAAGTCAGAGTCAGAAAGACAAATGCTGTATGTTCTCTCTAATCTGAGACTCCTAGCTACAAATCTTCAGATGTGTATACATTTCCTGAAGTAACTACAGAAACCAAGAAAGTAAAAGCAGACCATCAATTTGTTGGGGGAGTGTCTGTGGGAGCCATAGAGTGCAAAAGCAGGGCACAAGTGATCTAAAGGGAAAATGTGAAAAATGGGGGGGGTCTTTAATTATGGAAGGAGTAGGAGATAAATACAGCAGGAGGGGATAAAGTAACAATAAAGATATCACATAAAAATGTCATAAGGATCACACTATTATCTACCTAAAATAAATATAAGTCGGTGTATATATATATATATATATATATATATATATATATATATAGTTTAAATAAAAAATTTCCATCTGGACTGACAATGCTCCCTCTAAGAGCTAATGATCATTCAACAAAATCCCCAACACCAGGGATGTCAAGCTCTCTTTTGAGTTTGTCACGGCTATACAAGAGACTCCTAAAATTTCACATGCTACTGCTATTTCCCTTGGTTGCTCCCCAGAGGTAATTCCCTAGTGCAGAAGACACCACGTCCTTCTGACACTGAGCCTAGAGGTCTCTGAGCTGAAAGTCTCCTCTCTGAAGGTTAACTTTCGTGGTACTAGAGGGCACCATGAACATCTTCAAGGAAGGGAAACAACCAATAGGCCTACCCAGCTGTAATGCCTATTAACTAAAACAATGACTATCAAGGCAGCAAGATAACCCTAAGAATATGATAGCAATATTCTTGGCAATAAAAAACAGCTCTCTAGTTGGCCTATTCAACAAGAGGGAAATTATGTCTGGTACTAAAAATTTAGACAACTACTCAGGGATAATGAAGTCATGGATCCTAGAGGAGACCCTACAACCATCACTTTATTAAATAAGTATAAATCTTAACCGCATCCTAAATATTTGTTTTTATACACACTGGTAAGCGTAGTCTCCACCCCAACCAAGGAAACAGCTCTCTGCAACAGACAGAGAACAGTACAGAAAACTGCACCAATAAAAATACAGAGCTGTGGAGCCTAGTCCCAACAGATGTATCTACAACACAACTCCTATACCTAAGGCTCAGGGATTATTATGGGGAGGGGTCAGAAAAAAATTAAAAACCAGGATAACAGAGTTTGCTGTGGAATTGTGTCTTCTAGGAATGTAAGAAGCTACACCGATAAGTGTAACCAACATGACTGTTTAAACATGAGCTGAAGAAGTATGGCATCAGTAAACATGCTAACATGTAAGGTGGGAAGATCAGAAGAACTCATCCCTACACACACAGACACACACACACACACACACACACACACACACACACACACACACACACACACACTCACACACAAATTTACCTATAGTCAACTAAGGAATTATGAGAGCAGGAAAACACCAACTGATCATCCAATTATCAAATGGTCATTTCTAAAAACATGTATACAAGCAACATTATACAGTCTGAGCAAGTTGTATGTAAGTTTTAAGTTTTTAGGGATATATATATATATATACATATATATATATATATATGTATGTATGCAACGACAATTAGTGGAATAAGAAGCCATGTATTTTAAAGAGAGCATGGAGGTTTATGTGGGAGGGTTTGGAGGAATGAAAGGGAAGAAAATACGATGTAATTATAATCTCAAAAATAAAATCATTTGAAATTATATATAATGTTATACAAAATTTACATTGAAAAACGATGACTTGAGGAAAATAATTACATTTTAGTTTACTCTAGAAGATATTTCTAGTACATAAATCCAGCTACCTCATGAGCAATTAAAATACTCATTATCAGCCATAGTCTTAATTTTCCATATAAATGAGAATATTTTATGCTCTTAGAGGCTGAGATGTATATCCTCAAAATATCTTTCTGGATCACTGAACAGATCTGGAAAGTTTTGAAATAGTTTTATAGACCATCTATATCCACTGTTGCAAATATTTTTAGAACAACTTCAGGGGTAATTTAGAATCAAAGAAACACTATATTCTTATACATAAAATCAGATTTGGAGAAGCTGACATTTCTAAATCTCTGCCTACCATAACATCACAATAGTGTATTATGCTTAAAACCATCATCAGATGGATTCTGGAAGCACTTTTCAACTACACCAAACCTAACCACTTGTAACAATTATGATGTTATAAAAATCACATAAACTTCTTAGCATTTCATATTTATAGTTGTAAAATGAGGATAATAACACCTATGGGCTATTCATAAGAACTTTGTACATGATAAAGCAGCATGGGTATAACATCTGTTATCCAAAACCTTTGTGGAATGCCATACTGTAATGGTTAGTACTAGTTCTCAACTTGACAGAATCTAGGATCATCAGGATGGTGGTCCCTGGTACCCTTAGGGAATTGTGTTGATTAGGTTAATTGATGTAGAAGTTACATCTTAATTGTGGCTGCAGCTATCATTCCCTGAGGAGTGGGTCCTGGAATATATAAGTGGAGAAATTATGAGCATGCATTCATCTTTGTTCTCTGTTCCTGATTGCATATGTGATGTGATCTGATCTCTCAGGTTCCTGCTGCTTATTCTTCAGTATGATAGATAATATGGAACTGTGAGCAAAAAATAAACTCTTCCTCCCTTAAAAAGAAAAAAATAACCCTGTATTTTTCAAAAGCAATACATATACAATTTAATCCAGTTTAACATTTCAATTATGACATATTTTGAATGATATCTATGTAATATTTTTGCATTAGTAAATACCCAAATAGATATTTTTAATACCAAAGGATTATGAATAGCTCCAGAGAGCTAAATTCTAAATATTTTGTTATACTAAATCCTGATCTTTTCCAGATAGAGACATGAAGCAGTTTCTGAAAGATGACCTGACAATCTATCAAATTTTATTTCTACTACTGAGAAATTTCAATTAATTAATATTATGATGAAATAAGTGGCAAAATATCAAGATTAACATCTTTTATGTGATCAAGTAGGCTTAACAGGGCCCTTTGAAAACAACCTTCTTTTAAGTCATTGTTATTAACACAATTAAATTGGAAAATTTTAATAAATCAAAAGACTGAAAAAAAGCACAAAAGGTAAAGGAGATAAAACTAACTCATGACTCATCATTTTAAAATGTCAAATTTATGTTAACAGCAGAAATACAATCATTATGTATACAGTCACATCTCTGACTGCAATTACAGTTATCCCACCATCATGCTAGGACAATGTTCGTAGAGAAATCATACTGATAACATGACTTTTTACCATCAAGAAATTAAAATGTTTCCTTTGGATATTCTACAGACTATAGGTAAGAATGTTTTGTTATAGTCTTTAATTGGAAGAAATGTAAAAGAAACAGTGACATTTTAAAATGTCTTTATAATTATATAACTTAATAAATGCTTATGAAGTGTGTTTACCTCAGGCCTTTGCAGTCCTTGCAAAATAAAATGAGAAATGTTGGTTTTATCTCATGAAAATGCATTTCTAAAATAGTGTTTAAAATCTTTTCAAAGTGCTAAGGGAATAATACTCTTGATGCTTAGACATACTAAAATTCTGAATACTTCTTTAAATTACAAATTAATGTCTACTTTTTACCTTTTCACTAAATAGGTTCACCCAATATAAAAATTATAAAGGTAGTACATGACACATTTCAAAGGGGCAATTATATATTGCCAAGGTACTATAAAAACTATTATCCTCATGAAAACATTATTGAATTTGAGGGTTTCAGAACAACTATATGCTAGTAGAAAACATGGTGAACAAATTTGGAGAGGTATTTGTCATCAGACCTTATATTAAAAAAAAAAAACCCTATTATTATCTGACTCCTGTAAACACATACAATGGCTGCAGTACTTATTATGAATAAAATTAAATCATGTGAGAAAAGAGTGACCAAAAGGAACTGTTTAATTACAAAAAAAGTTAGACGCATGGCACGAACTGGTGCATATACCAAAGACTACAGTAAGGGGGGGGCGGGCTGAATAGCATAAAGGAACAAGTATATACTTAGAAGGAACAAAGGACTTGATCATAAACAAATGGTCACTGAATTCAGAACAGCAGAATTGGAGAGGTAGAAACAGTTTCTCTACAATTTCAACTACAAATAATATTTATTAAGTGAACTCCATTTGTCATAGATCAAGAAAGCATTACTATCAGTTGAAGTTCACACTTTCTCATCAGTATTATGATGATCAAATATATTAGATATGAAATTTCTATATAAATCATAAAATGCTACATCCTGTTTAAATCAACAATATTTCAAAATGCACAGCAAGCCTCTCATTCCAGACAGGGTTAGATGTGAGGGCCCCAGGACGGAGAATTAAACATTTCCTTCTGGTTCATTCCCAAATTGTATTGAACTAGTAGAATCAAGCCAAGAGCTGGCTTTGATCTGAGCAGACACTAGTACACTGGACAAATGGAACTGTGACCAGTGTTAAATGAGAACTCTATAGACAAAGTCCTCCACAATCTGTGCAAGAAACAAATCCCCATGTATGCTTAATGCTTATAAACTTTTACTGGCTAAAAAATTATGACATAAATATTTGCTAACTTTTGTTGCTCACTTTTGTTTAAAGAGGGGAAATAGGGAGGCAAGAAAATTAAAAATGCACAAAAGCCAAAACATGTATTTTTCCTTCAGTAACAATCCCAAGCACAAAAAAAGATCCAAAATGATCACTAACGATGTGCATTACTATGACCATAGTAAAGCTAGGAAAGTAAGGCTCAGCAAGACTGAATGACTAATATAAGGCCACTTGTTAAATGTTAAGAGGCAATATTTTAGAGTATGTTTGCAATATATCAAAACCCTGACATTTTCAAAACAAAATTAAAACCTTCTATAGAAGGACAACACAAGATCACTGACAAAATATCAAACGACCCAATAATATTCCATATTTTTGTACTCTCCTGATATAGATATTGCGAACATGAGGTAAGATTCATATTAAAAGTTAAAAACACCAGTTCATCTATCACTAATTATTTAATGTTCAAAGGGATCAAAGCTCTTTTCATTACATTACAGTTATATGTAAAACTATAAAATACTCTAAAAATTCCACCAAAGGAGTACAAAGAATGAAAATACAGTTGAAAAGGAAGCAGAAACAATGTAGATAAAACACCTACTTTTATAAATAATGAATTAAGGCTCAGCTAGGTTAAGAAACTTGCTCACGGTCCCAGAACTCATCAGAACTCATCAGTTCCAGACTCCGGATGAGAGTTTAAATCTCTAAATCTGTATGTAGTCCACAGATGCGCTCGCTCCTTTGCCAAGCAGCCAAGGAAGGACCGCAGGTAAGTAAGCAACTCCGTCCAGAACATCCTCAGACTTGAGCGTAATAATAAAAGTGAGCCACGCGTCAGGGCACGGGCAGAGTAGGTTCATACCAAAAACGGGGTGCCAGTCACCGTGATAAGGTCTGTGTCTTTCTGAGAACCATGGCTTCCTGTTGGGTTGGAGAATCCAAACTGGGTTTCCTCCTCGTGCCCAAAGAAGTCAGACTCGGCATGCACGTTCCAATCGGCTTTGGCAGGGGTCAGTAGTTCCGAGACACTGTTTTCACAAAGGGTGCTGGAGGGAGTCAGAGCTTCGGTGTCCGCGGTTAACTTATTGCTGGGCGTCAAAGCCTGGGGCTCCAGGCTGGAGTTTTTCAGAGCCAAGGAGCCAAAGAGCCCCACGTTCCCACCGGAGACATCGTCCATGTCTAAGGGGCTCTGCTGATAGCCAGCCACCGAGGTTCCGAAGAAGAGAGAGGTATCCAGACTCTGGGGAAGGTCACTGGGGGCCCTGAGGGCCCGGGGGTCCACCGCTGGCCCTAAGGCATGGTTACTGCTATCGGCAGGGAGACTCCCTGCGAGAGTCGATTCACAGAGGCCACGTCAATCGTCAAGATCCCAGAATTGACCAAGGCCGTGTCCAGCACCGCAGCAGCAGAACTGTGGCCAGGCACGTCCGAGAACAGAGACACTAGCTCTGCACCGCTGAGATCATTCTGGCCCTGGCTGGTGAGTTCACTGCTGGGTGTCAGGGAGTTCGCAGCTTCCAGCTGGGCCAAGAGGTCCTGGCTGAGGTTGTGCCTCTTGGCCATGTGGGTCTTCATGCTGTGCTTGGATGTGAAGAGCTTGTTACAGGTGGACACCGGGCAACGGTTCTTCCAGGTGCCCACGTCCTGCAAGTGCTTCTTGGAGTGGATGTAGAGGCTGCTCCTGGCGGAGAACCTGGCACAGCAGCCTTCCACGGGGCACACGAAAGGCTTCGTGCCCAGGTGGGTTATGCTGTGGCCTTTCAAGTGCTCGGCCCGGGTAAAGGACTTCCCGCAGCCCTCCACGGGACAGGTGAACCTTCGGTCGTCGTCGTGCTTCCTCTTGTGTCTCAAGAGTTTGGACATGCTGGTGAAGTTCCAGCCACAGCCATCAAAGTCACACAGGAAAGGCCTCTCTCCCGTGTGGCTCCGCAGGTGAATCTTGAGCCTGCAAGCCTTGTCATACTGCTTGCTGCAGCCAGGGAAAGAGCAGGCAAAGAGTTCCTGTTCCCTGAAATGGGCGCGGTTATGAGAAAACAGGGCGCTCACAGTAATGAACGTCTTCTTGCAGCCAGAAAACGCACACTGGTAAGGCCTCTCGGGCTCGAAGTGGCTGCGCTGGTGGGTGCTGAGCTTGGCCTGCGTGGGGAAGCTCTCCTCGCACACCTCGCATTTGAAGGAGTTCTCCTGCTCGTGCCCCTTCATGTGCGCCTTGAGGTTGTACACGGTGGTGAAGCTCTTGCCACAGCCCTCCACCGGGCAGCCAAATGGCCGCAGTTTGTCGTGGGACTGCAGGTGTCTCTTGAGCTTGTAAGACGTGGTGAAGGTCCAGCCGCAGCCGCTCAGGGGGCACTTGAAGGGCCGCTGGCCCTGGCTGCTGCTGTGCGTCAGCAGGTGCACCTTGAGCTGGTGCTTCTTGGCGAAGGTCTGTCCGCACTGCGCCTCCGGGCACAGGTACAGCACCACGCCTGGGCCCGGGACGAGAGGCCCGCGGGGGCTCTGGGCGGCGGCCGGGGCCTCGGCCTCCTCCTCCGGAGGCGCCGGGGCGGGCGCCGGTTCCGCCGGCTCGGCCAGCAGGAGGTCCGGTGGCAGCTCGGGGCAGTCGCCCAGCTGCGCCGCGGCGGCGGGCGGAAACCCGGCCTGCGGGCCGACCAGTCCCCCCGGCTGCGGCTGTGGCTGCGGGAAAGGCGCGACCCCCGGCGGCTCCCAGGCAGGCAGCGGGGGCGTGGTCAGGGTGAGGACGCCGTTCTCAAAGCGCAGCAGCAAGTCCTGGTTGTGGATGGTGATGGTGCCCGCGAAGGCCGCCGCGGGGCCCGGGCCCGGGCCCGCCGCGGGGAGCGGGGACGCGGCCGGGACGGCCGACAGGCAGCGGGGGCCCGGCTCGGGCCGGCCCGCAGGGTTCGCGCCGCTCTCGCGCCGCTCGGGCCCCGGGCCTGCCTCGGCCTCCTCCCTCCACACCGGCCCTCCGGCCTGCTCCGTGCCCACTGCTTCTACATCGCCACCCACCGGGTCAAGCAGCAACAGGAAGAAGTCGTCGCCGCCGCCGCGGCCGCCGCCGCCGCCGCCGCTGCCGCCGCCTCTGTCGCCGCCGCCGCCGCCGCCGCCGCCGCCGCGGCTCGGGTGATCCGGCCTCGGCGCTAACCGGTTCGCGCTAGGACTCGGGCCCAGGCCCCGTGAGGCCCTCTGGGCCTCTGCGCTCCGCGGCCCCGGCCCGCCATCTTGGGCCCCCCGGAGCAGGAGGAGGCGGCGCGTGGGGGCCTGACAAGCCAGAGAGTCCGGGGCTCGGTGGGCCCCGCCGCCACCCGCGGGGCAACAGCCGCCGCCGCCGCCGCCCTGTGGTGTCCCGCGAGCCGGGAGCAGCCTCGGGATTTCCATCTCGGCCGGCGTCGGTGAGGCTCGGCTGGAACCAGAGCCGAGGCGGAGGCGCGACCCCGCCCCCTGCCGCGGGCCCGAACACGTTCCTGAAAGGAAAAAAAAAGTGCAATGCGCAGAAACTGGCCCTATCAGATATTAAAACGTATTTAACGCCACAGTGATTTAAATATTCTGGTACCGTGTCTCTGGAATAGAACACACGGCCCAGAGGCAGAGTCTCAGGCCAACAAACAACTTGCACACTTTGTGTTACAAACTAACCGAGCTCTTCCAAAGTGAAGGGAGGATGACAGTTCGTCCAGAACGCTGCTGAGGCACCTAGACACCTAGCCAATGAAAGCAACTGGAGTCCCCACCTCACTGTGTGTGGCAAACAAACTGCATGCAGCCTCCTCTCCCTCTCCCTCTCCCTCTCTCTCTCCCTCTCTCTCTCTCCCTCTCCCGGGGCTCAGCAACTTCCCTGGTCCTTCTTCCTTTTTCTCTCTCTCTCTCTCTGAGTTGGAAGTTGTTTACTGCTGGGTGGGGGAGAAAACTTCTGACAGGGAGAAGCTGGGTTGTTGCCCGCATTAAATAAACTACCTTAACGCTGGCTGCCATTTCTGGTGGAGAAGCCCGCTACGCACACACTCACAACACAAACACAGCCCACACGGACAACACAACCACAACACACGTGCATACAGACACAACACACACACAACTGAACGCACAGAACACACACACAAACCCAGACAACACAAGCACAGCACACACGCTCGTACACACACAACACACTCGCGAACACTCGCACAAACACAAACACACCCCTGCACACATGTGCACACATACAACACACACCTGCACACACAAACAACACATGCATACCTGCACACACATAACAAACACACGCACACAACACAACCCCGCGCGTGCACGTGCGGACAGACGTGCACACACACACACACACACACACACACACAAGCATGCACACACACACATGCAAGCACGCACGCACACACGCACACACGCACGCGCACACGCACGCACACACACACACACACACACACACACACACACACACACACACAGCCCTACTTTGAAATACTCAGGTGTGGTCACCATCAGCTAGGTCAGGTCCAGGATTAAATGTTGCACATACTTAGGCTGTTGTCCTCCTGGTGCAGGAGTCAAAATTAGAAAAGGAGCCAAAACAGACCTGCACCCTTCAGCCTATAGGTGTAAAACCTGGCAATTCAAGCAATGGATAATGAAATCTGGAAAATCCAGCCAGCTCCTTAGTCCTCCCTGCGGAACTCCTTAGGCTGCACACCCGTAAACAATGCAGTTTATATGGGGCCATCTACTTGAAACAATATCCGCGGGCTACCTTTTGTGGCTCACTTCTGCTTTGTGTTTTATGTCCATACCATCCATGTTGCCTGTAAGGGACCCATAGCTAGCTTAAATCCTCACCATTGTTGACTAGCCTTCAGGCAAATGCTTACAGTGTGGTGATGAGGTCACACCACTGTACACTAAATAAATGACTCCTTTCTAACTTTTTACTATTATCATGAGCATTTTGGTATCTTACTCGTGGAAGGCACATACATGTAAAAGTCTCTCTGGAGCATACCTCCAAAAAGAAAACCCCGGGCTGGTCTGTGACTTATTTCATAGCATCAGCTTTACCAAAAAAAAAAAACCGACAACTTGGGATATTGTCATTTGGGGGGGGGGGGT
Organism: Cricetiscus sungorus; assembly: GCA_030556225.1. Lineage (NCBI taxonomy): Eukaryota > Metazoa > Chordata > Mammalia > Rodentia > Cricetidae > Cricetiscus > Cricetiscus sungorus. The sequence continues at coordinate 7,105,111 of JANBXA010000126.1, forward strand.
GACAGTGGTGGTGGGGTGAGATCTGAGACAGGATCTCAGCCTGTATGTAGCTTAGGCTGCCACAATGTGTTTTTCTGTGGCAATCTTCAGGCAGGTCCACCTGCAACACAGAGAAATCCCTGATGCCCCGGGTCCACCAAACATCAAAGGAACTTTTCCTTCTGGAGACAGTCACACCGTGGGGTTACTACTAACCTTTTGCACATTCTCACACTGAAGAATCTTTTGGCTAGTCTCTTCTGTGCAAGGCCTGGTACGGACTGAACTCCTTTCAGCTCCTTGGGTCCCGTTTCCCATTTTGTGATCAATGATTTCACTAGTTATACATTTAAATGTCAGCCCCTGGGTGTGGACACAGGATTCTCTCAAGGGCCTTCTTGCTTGAAGTAGTCCCTGCTGTGTAATGTGTTGTGTGAGAAAATCTTGCTACTGTTAGAGTCAGATGTGAACAACAACAACAAAGAGCCTCATTACTAGGGGTTTCCACTTTAAAGGTGACTGCACTAAAACATACTTTGTGGACGAAAGGGGGAGCCACGGAGGGGCCATAGAGGTCTTGAGGCAGGCTGGGCTGGTGATGGATGCTCACACACATGTGACCTGAAAACAGAAAGGGGGCTGCTAGGGGAAAAGCGTGTAAGCCTGGAGGTGGGGGAATTGGAGCCATGAAGGGGAAGAGGAGTCCAGAGAAACTATAAAAACAAGCTATGCCTGGAAGAGTCAACCTCCAATGTGAGACTTTGCATGTGAATGTACAAGGTAAACACAAACACAGGATAGAGAGAAATGGTTTCTAGGGCCAGGGCTGATAGCCCTGTGTTGTCCCACTTGCCAAGCCCTCACAGTAGCCTGGGTTTGATGCCTAGGAGAAAGGAAGAGGGGCTGGAGGAAGCAGGGAGGGAAGGAAATGTCCAAAAGTTACCTCCCACATGGGCTTCTGACGGCTAGGTGCTCCTGCCCCTCGCAGTCGGGCTGTATCCACGTGAAGTGCCTGTAGAAGGATGTCCAGTAGGGTTCCTTCCATATGCATAGCTAATGTTCTCAGGAAGCCACACATTGACAAGTCCCTTCTTCTCCTCCATGGGGATCACAAGAGTGCATTGTCTTCATAGGCGTGGACTGATGGTCTCTGTGCTCTCGATGGCATGCCACGATGTTTTACTTGCATATTAGAAGTGTGTATGGCACGGCCGATGTGTTTTGAAGCCCCTGCTGTCACCACTGCAGACCAAGAGGGTCAAGCATGACTATTTGGACATCAAAAGTATCTTGGCCATTTGCTGCACATTTCAATCCCTTTAGCCTAGCAATTCCTCATAGGATGGCACAACAGAAGGCTCCTTTGTGACTCTGGGATCGGGTTGGGTGATGATGCTCCTTCTCAGTACTGAATGATAGATGGTTGCTTAATGCCTGACTCTCCTCGCAATAAGATCTTTAGCATTTAAGAACACATTTTTACATGTAAAATTCTATAAAACACTAACAGATATTAAAGGTGGATTTTATAATTTCTCTGTGAAATTTTCCTACATCTGTACAATGCATACAGATATCCCATTTAGGAATGACATCCCCAGGGTCATGAGGTTTGACCAGAGACTAGTCTCTGCATTCAGCAGGGCATACTGCACAAAAAAAGGCTGCTTCTTCGGCCAAGGCTGGGAACGGCAGACATCCGTGGGTGTATCGAGCATTGCTGGCACAGCTGCTCTGACTGGGAAAGTGAAGTTCTGAGGTTCAGCTGGCTCCAACAGGTACCACTTGGTGCTGTGTCAGGGAGGGGCAGGTCAGAGCCCTTGGTCTCTGCAGCCCACATAGTCTGTCTTCTTCTGGCATGTGGAGAAGCGGGGTTGTAAATCCTTTCCTGTAGCTGTTCCCCAGGTACTCTGTGTCCCACCAGGACAGCTTCTTTTCCTCTAAGGCTAGTGTGTGCCAGGAGCAGCGTTTTCATTGCACTTAAGTCTGCTCTCACACAGGAAGCCTCACTGGGTCAAGTGGTGTGGATTCAAGAGTTCTCACAGCTGGGGTCTGACGCTCAGCTCTCCTGCTTGCTTCCCTACCGAGATTATCTCCTCTTTCAGGGGAAATAAGGTTCTTCACTTTCCACTTCATTCATATGTATGCGTGTATGCGTGTATGCGTGTATGCATGTACGTATATACATATATATGTGTTTGAGAAGGCAGCCCGAGGACAATTTTACTAGAAACTGGGAGGAAAACAACAGGGCCTGCACTACATGCTAGCTCTGTCAGAAGATGGGCACTAGAGACCGGGATATGGGAAAACCATAGCCTCTGTCTGTACCACACTGGCGCCTTGAGGCCTGCAGGACAGAGAGACGGGCTATGGCACTTGAGGGTACAATGATCTCAAGAAGAGTGGCCGGTGCCTTTCCTTGGTAAAAACTGAAAGTGTTTTGGGCCCTTTGCAGGCCTCACACTTGTCAAAGTCCAGAAATGACAACAGTGCCTACACTCAAAATGTCTCTGGTCCTGCCATGGACTGATATTATCAAGCAGGCGTTCTGGCCCTTACTCTTCACTTCCCCTCAAGGAGTACCTTCTGGAGGGAACCACACTGGGAGAAACTACAAGGAGCTTGGACACCAGGAACCAGAACTGGACTGAGCAGATCATCCCCTGACATTGCGTTCCCCCATCCAATGAAACCTTATCAATTCCAAGGCAAGGAGGCTCAGTGCTGTCACACTAGCAGACACACATCCTGCTGTACAGAGGCTCTTCCTAAGTCCTCTGTCTTAAGCACCCCATGGTCAAGTCCTCTTTCAAACTCTGCCTCACTCTGGTCAGAGTGAGCAGTGTTATTTAAAACAGACAAACAGCAACAACAAAGGTTAACATAGTCCAGAAAGGACTCATACTTCCTGAACCTCCCCACATCCTTGTGTGAGGAGAAAACAATCAGAGGAGATTGTGAATTCAATTTACCACCTCCAGGAGGAGGCATCCTTAACCATGTACATCGGGGATAAAAGGTGTGTTTGGCCATACTGGCCTCAGTGTATTTCTCACCCAGGTTAGGTTCTGACAAATCCTATTTACCAAAAGGCTAGCCTACCTGAGAGAACACACTTTGTTTTGTGTGCCTTTGAGCAACACTGAGATGATTGGATGTTCCTAACAATTTGTGTGTGCGTGTATGTGTGTGTGTGTGGGGGGGGGTGGTATTTCCTGGACTTCAAACCTATCCAGCAGATTGTACACTTCTCCTCAGTTGGGAGAGACTGACCCCCTACCGTATTGTGGTGCTGGCCTCAGGGTCTCAGGTCAACCATACCCGTCTGGATCAGTAAGGACCCCAGGATGGAAAGTTCCTGAGCAGTGTGAAAGAGCCCTAGCAAGCAACAAAGCTGACAGTCAAGTCTGAGGGCAGGCTACAAGTAGAAAAAACAAACAACCAAACAACCAAACAAACCACCCTGTGGAATAGCAAAGTATTTCATCCGTTGTCAGGATATACAGGAGGTTACTGAGCGTAAATCAGGGAGAAGTTGTGCACTCAGGGGCTTTTAAGCACCATAGTATCCATAGGGTCATATGCTTGTTTCCTGGTCCCCGGCTGGTGGAACATTTTAAAATGATTAGGAAGTATGGTCTCCAGGGAGGAGGTGTGTCCCTGGGTCTGGTACTAAAGGAGAACCCCAACTAAGACTCCTAGCTATAGTAGAGAAGGTGCTTGAACAGGCCTTCCCCTGTAATCAGAGTGGTAAATACCCCAACTATCATCATAGAGGCCTGCTCATCCAGTAATTGATGGAACCAGATGCAGACATGCATAACCAAGAACCAGGCCAGCCCCGGGAAGCCAGTCAAAGAGAGGGAGGAGGGAGGTCAAGATCATGATGGAGAAATCTACAGAGATAGCTGAACCAAGCCCATGGAAAGGCATGAACTCTAGACCTACAACTGTGGAGACTCCAGGGCCGAAATAAGCCCTCCATATGTGGGAGGCGTTGGTGAAGCTTGGACTGTCAGAGGGGCCCCCGGCTTTAGAACAATGATACAAACCTTATCCATGAGGTAACATCTTGGACCCATTCCCTATGGTGGGACGCCATGCTTAGTCTAAACGCATGACAGAGGGGCCTGGCCCTTATCCATCCCATTGTGCCAGACTGAAGACAGATAGTTATGCTTATAGTTTTCCTTAGTTAGGATTAAAGATAAGTTACATATAGGACTTTAGACTCACAGAGATAGGATAGGTGATGGAATACCTTCTTTAAACCTTGCTCAATGTTAATGGACTAAATATTGTTAACTGTGGTTCTGATTTGATAACTGTTTTGTTATATACTTTGCTATGTTAAGGTTAAAACCCTTCTTTTTATTTTAGACAGAAAAGAGGAGACGATGGGAGATGTCATTCTGTAAATATGTTTCTTGTATTGGTTAATGAATAAAACACAGTTGGCCAATAGGAAAGCAAGAGAGGCGGGACTAGGAGACTAGGAGGAAAGAGGAAGTAGTTGGGAGGAGTCAACATGGAGAGACAGCAGAGAGCAGAACACCAGCTGGCTCTCTGGTAAGATGAGGCCACGTGGAAATACTTAGATCAACAGAAATGGGTTAATCGTTAAGAAAGAGCTAGCCCATAAGAGACAAGTAACTGGCCAACAGCTTTATATCTAATACAATGTCTCTGTGTGTCTTTTGGGGCTGGGGTGGATGTGGCACCAGGCGGCAAGGGAAAACTTATGCATAACCTATGGTGCCTCAACCTGGCTAATAAGAACTTACACTTAAAACTAAAGAAACTTAATAAATGTTTTAAAAAGAAAGAAACGAAGACAAGCAAGACTTCTTGCTATCAGTATTTGTCTGTGTTGGATTCTGTTTTACTAGAGACTCCTTTTTGCAGGGCTCCTGACTCAGCATAAACTGCAAAATACAGCATTGCTTTTAAAGTGCTCTGCTAACAATTAATTGGTGTGTACGAGAGCTGGCAATGGCAGTAACCACATCTCCAAGCCAGCAGCATGCTGTTGGATGCGGCTTAGATAGACCAAGGCAATGAGCACAGCTCTCACTGCTAGAGGTAAAATAGCTGCCACCATCTTGAATAGACCACAGCTAAAAGTGTGGCTTTCATTTTAGCAATTTTGTTATTTGGCAGATAAAAGACTCGTGGCCAGAAAAAGATAAAATTTATAGTAAAGACAGATTCACATTAAGAAAAACCGCTAAAAGTTTACAGTGTTTTTTAAAATATACATAGGCTTGGGAGAGAAAAAGAAACAGGATACAAAACAGGTTTAAAAAAGAAACAAAGGAAGTAGAGTAGCTGGTTGTGGTGGCACACACCAGTAGGATTTCCTGAAGGAGGCAGAGGCAGGAGGACCACGAGTTCGGGATGAAATGGTTTAAAGAGACAGAGAGTTGCTGGGTGTGGTGGCACATGCCTTTAATTACAGCACCTGGGAGACAGAGGCAAACAGATCTCTGTGATTTCAAAGTAAACCTGGTATGCAGAGTGAATTCCAGGACAGATAAAAGTTACACAGAGAAACCCTGTCTCAAAATATGTAAAAATAGAAGGAGAAGAAATAGAGTAATAAAAAAGCCACGTAAAGATGGAAAGCACAGAGAAACTTTTGGATATTGTACGCTGTTCTGTTATCTTTAAATTTTTGACTGCTGAGGAAATAACAACAATTGATAAAACAAATGCTGCTGGATAAATTCAATTTATATATTTTCAAAATGCTTTGAATTCAAAATTTAAGTCTAAGGACAAGTTGCTGGGGTAAAGGATTTCTATCTTTGTTTCCACAGAAAATGAGAAGCTGTAGATTCCTTTCAGACTGATGTGGTTTGGTCAAGCAAGTCACAATGAAACAGCGTCCCAGCTGATCCAACATTCCAAATAGTTGGGACAAGCCTGCCTAGCAGACAACAGCCAAGATTTCTGAGTCTTCTTAAGATTCCCCATGACAGCGCCCCCTACCAGCAGTAAACACTTTGGAAAGAATGACGCCCACATTCCCAAATACTGTTTGTAAATGTTTGTTTTCATTTAAATGGGATGGGTTTTAAATGGTTAAGGGCCACAACCAATCTCTTTAAAGGTAAAAAGGGGATTGTGGTATACATATGAATACTTTGTTTTGGAATGGATTTTCATTATTGATACAAATTTAAGGCCAATTTTGTGATTTGTATAGTTCTCCTCTTGTTTAGGTATTGTTTTTATATAGCTGATTTAGAAATGTAATGTATAATTTAACACAGATTATAGATAATTACCTATGATAGTAAAAACTTAGAGTTAAGTTAGTTAGGATTTCCAGATATACAGAGATGTATTTGAGAGGAATAGGCATTCTTCAAATCTTTCAAAGACCTACAGAATATGGCATTTAAAATGGTTTAGGGTTTTCTTGACAGTGAGGCACAACTGCTCCTGGCAACACCACCTTCGTCAGAAAGGGAAGATGGACATTGAAGAAACACATTATAAAGTTTGCTTTCAATATGGCAAGACTAGCCATATGGGCAAGTTACTGCTCTTGTCTAGACTGTTTGACTTTATGCTGCATATACTGTACATGCAGGACCCACTGGAAAGTGACTGCTGATTCAAGATGGACATTTGCTACAGTATTCCTGCTTCATGGAAGAGTCTGACAGACGTTCTGCAGGACACAGAGAAAAGTGACTGGCAAACTGTCAATACAGGCGGACAGTTTAAAGTTTCCTGCTTTGCTGAAGAGTCTGCCAGACACACTGTGGCCTATGGGCTGAGGATGGAACTTTACAGAAGAGCTTCGGGTGACTGACCAGGCAAGTTGTCTCTGTCATTTCTAGAGCTTATATATTAACCTTCTGTGGTCTTTGAAGGAGTTGAAGACAGATAGTTATGGTTATAGTTTTCCTAGGAGACTAGGAGGAAAGAGGGAAGTAGTTGGGAGGAGTCGGCATGTAAAGTCTGGAGAGAACAGAGGTCCTGGATCTCTTGTCGATAAGATGAGACCACATGGAAGTACTTGGATTAATAGAAATGGGTTAATATTTAAGACACAGTTAGCCTATAAGAAACAAATAACTGGCCAACAACATAATATCAAATACAGCGTCTCCATGTATTATTTTGGGGCTGGCATGGCTCTGGGTCCAGGGCAGGCAGAAAACCTTACTCCCTACACCAATTCCCTATGGTGGGATGCCATGCTCAGTCTAAACACAGGAGAGAGGGGCCTGGCCCTGACCCATCTCATTGTGCCAGACTATGTTGACTCCTCATGGGAGCACTTACTCTTGAGGAGGAGAGGACTGGGGATGGGCTATGGGGAGCTGAGGGAGGGTATGAGGAGGTAAGGCAGGGGTATGAGGAGGCTGGAACTGGGGGAGTGGAGTTGGGGGGGAGGAGGAGGTGTGGGAGGATAACTATGGTTGGAATGTAAAACAAAATCAAAGAAGTTTTAAAAATGGGAAAAAAGGTTCCTCCAATTGCCAGGGAGTTCAGTGACTCCTCAATGTGGTTGGAGATGTGAGCCTTAGGCTGCCATTTCCTTTGCTATGCCATCATAACCTCTGACCCTCTAGATCTTTAAGCACAATGAAAAACTCTTGCTTCTTTATGTTGCCTTGGATATGTTGTCTTATTGAAGCAATAGAAAAGAAACTAATGAAGAAGTTGTTACCAGAAATTTGGCTGTTGCTGTGTGAGACCTGACGACATGGGTGTTTGGAAGAATATGATCAACTTTAGCATTTTGTACTAGAAAGGGTTTTGAATGCTGTATGTGGAGTTTTGTGGGCCAACCTGGCAGGCTCTTGGAAGACAGTGATGCTGAGGGCTATGAGAAGAGAGCAGGCCCATCTCAAGTGGGATAGCAGCTAGTCTTGTGATTATTTAGGCATAGACTCTGGATGCTTTCTGCCCCTCCTCTTAGGCTCACACCTCAGAGTAAGTTAAGAAAAAAGATGGATGGAATTCTTTGGTCCATAAAATTTCAAGACAGCATGGTACTGAGTCTATGCGGGTTATCACGAATCACACTTTGGAGTGTTTACAATGACACATAGCAGGAGGGATTTTTAAAAAGGCCAATATCATATAAATACTCTGATGAGAAAGAAGGAGTGGCAAGTTAGAGCACAGGCTCCCTACCAAAAGCCTTAGTTATTAAAGAGACGCCAGGTCGAAGTAAGAAGTTAGGGCAGGCTGCATTTGTGGCAAGGACCCACACAGCAAAACTTACAATGTGTGAAAGATAAAAGGAGGTCCAAGGAATCTTTGGCCCAAAAGAGCAGCAATCAATCAAAGATGCTCAAAGGTGTTTCAAATGCTCAAGGGCTCCCCCAAGGTTAAGGCCAATCTTTGTAGTGATGTGTATGTGAGGCTGGCTTTAAGTCAGGGAAGAGACACTAGGAAAGGGGCAGAGCAATCTTCTTCCAAGTTTACGTTGAGTCTCTGAAGCCGGGTTTATAGAAGGGGTGTTCCTGCAGGGAAGCTCTGAGAAGCCTCTGTGTCATGTCCTGGAAAAGAAGCCTGGATTGCACTAGAGCCCCCAAGATGCTGGAGATGCCAGACCCAAGAGATATCTGCAAAAAGGAGGACAGACAGGAAGTTGCATCGCTCCAAATGCAACAACGATGTGACAGGCAGCAAAACTGGTGGAGACATCCAAGACTCCAACATCAGACACAGAGATACAGGATTTAGAGTTTGCTCTGAAGAGTTTCAGGCTTGCTCTGGGCCAGTATTTCCTCACTATGTCATGCTCCCTCTCTTTTCAGGTGGTAATATACACTCTGGGCATAACACCTTGGAAGATAGTAATTTGCTTTTTTGACTTATACGGGGATTACAATTAAGGAGCTTGCCTTGGGTCTCATAAGAGGCACTGTAACAGGCTTTATCCACATGGAGACATTATCAGTTATGAAGGCACAGATTTATCTTATGATTGCCCCACTAGTTCTTATAAAGTATTGTCACCTGTTTCTCTTCATCTGCATTTTGCCTCAGGGTCTTTTACCCTTCTTTCTCTCTGTACACCCTCCTTTGACTGCTTCCTCCATATCTGCCTAGTTGGTGTCTGCCTGAGTGGCTGCTCCTCGCATCTCCCTTTCTTTCTCCCTCTTCTTTCTTCTTCTTCCCTGCCAGCATTGATTTCTCTCCTTAGTAATTCTCTTGGACCACCAGACACCTATACCTCATCTGACTAGCTATTGGCTGCTCAGCTTTTTATTAAGACTGAGCAGATGTCTTAGGCAGGCATACAACACACCTTTACATCCTTAAACACATAGAGCATAAACGAATGTGACACATCTTTACATAATTAAACAACTGGATCATAATCAAGTGTAACACACCTTTACATAGTTACAGTGATACTCCACCACAGACTCTGTCCTTTTAAAGATTGTTGAGACTGTGAAAGACATGTGAAGTTGAACAACATACATTTTGCATTGTGATGTGTCCAGGAGCCCATAGGAGCCACAGATTAGAATGTGGTGGTTTGAGTGAGAATGATGCCCATACGCTAATATGACTGAGAACTTGCCTCGCAGTTTCCTGGAGCTGTTTAGGAAGAATCAAGTTGTCTCAGTTAGGCTTGCTATTGCTATGATTAAACACCACAGTGAATAGCAACATGGGAGGGAAACTGTCGCAGCCCGCGCAGATCATCTCGCCAGCAAGAACGCACAGGGACAACAGGCTCCTTCTGCAGCAAGCTTTATTACATCCAAGGGATGAAAGGAGGAAGACCCCAAGCCCCAGAGTGGTGCTGTATTTATAAGCCCTAGCCGCACCAGGATGGTATGAGGTGGCGTATCGCCCTCTGGTTGGCTGCTCACTCATCACCCTATGTGACGCCCGAGCTGGGCAGAGACTTGGCCTGTTCGCGCAATCAGCACATGCGCTCCAGAACTTGTTTGCTGACTGCAGGGCGGGATGTCAGCGCCATCTTGTAATGGCGACTGCAGTATCACAGCTCCCTACAGGAAAGAGTCAGTTTGCTTACTATTCCGAATAACAATTCATCATCTGAGGCAGTGGTTCTCAACCTGCTTCCCAAGACGCCCCCACCAGGAGTCACATATCAGATTTCATGCTCATCAGATTAATAGTAATAGCAAAATTACAATTATGATGTAGCCATAAAAAAAACTGAATGGGTGTGGGAAACTACAACATGTGGAATTGTATTAAATCTGCACAGCATTAGGGAGGTTGAAAAACACTGCTCTAAGACATCATGGAAGGGACACAAACAGGACAGACAGGAACCTGGAGGAGCTGCTGATGCAGAGGCCGGTGGCAAGTGCCACCTAATGGATAGGTCCCCATGGCATACTCAATCTTCTTTCTTAGAAAACTCAGGACCACCCACCCAGGGTTGGCACAACACACATTGGGATGTGTCCTCCCCCATCAATCACTAATTACTAAAATGTCCTATAGTCCTGCCTACAGTCTGAGCTAAGAGAGACCTTTTCTCAAGGGAGATGAGTCTAGGTGGTGTCACCTTGATAAAGAAAAAATCTAAGCCCCAGGACTGATGGCTTGTCAAGGAATACACACAAACGCATCACTGATTAAAGGTAATCTGTTTCTGATCATTCATCCCCAGGATCACACTTTGCCATCACCATCTGCTGTGAAAAACTCCCTATGTGCTCTTAAAGGATTGTCACTAGAACTGGTTTAATAAAATTCTAACTCACCCACTGCCAGGCAAATACTATAGACAGGACAGCCAAACTGAGAATTCTACGAGGAAGAAGTATGTCACCAGAGGAGATACCAGGCAGCCAATGAAGAGGCAAGATGTGTATGAAATGAAGGAACAAGCCATGTGTCACGAGTCAGAGCCTAGATAAGAAATATGGGTCAATTTCAAAGTAAGAGTTAGCTAGTAACCAGCATGAGCTATCGAAAGAGCAATTGGTAAAGAATATTAAGGCTCTGAGTAGTTATTTGAAAGCAGCTGAGAGACAAGATATCTCTGCGTACAAACATCATAATATAAAACTCCAAGTTTAAAATCCCCACAGTCTTTCAACACACAAGCACTTAAAGTCCAAACTATTAAAATCTCTCTAAAAACACAGCCCTTCGCGTAAATGTTCGGTCTGTGGGTCTCCTGTAAGGACACAGTAAGTCCCAGGAGGGGAGGACCTGGGCATGGTCTCAACCTGCACAAAGCAAAAGGAAACTCCAACAGCATAAATCTCAGTCAGGCTTCTGGGTTCACTCAGCATCTTCAGAGCTCCATCACAGCTGGCAACTGCACAAACAGCTTGTCTCACAGACTCAGGCCGGCTCCGTGCCTGTCGCTGTCTGTCCTTGGCAGCCAGCACGTAGCACAGGGATCTCCAAAGTGCTGCAATCTCCCTCTGCACCTGGACTGCACCTTCACCAAGGGCATCTCATGCCTCCCTTCATGGCACCAAGCCTCATCGTCTCTTTTCGATCACATTCAATCCTTGGTCTTCAACAGCTATTGAGGCTCTGCTTCGAGAGGCCTCTCACAGTGTCAAGCCTCTGGTGCTCTTTGAGATCCCTTCAGGCCTTCACAGCCAGTACCATCTGGGAGAATATTACACATGACCTAGGCTGGCTGCCAGCATGAAGTACAAAATTGGCTCCGTCTGGAAAGCAGCTTCTTTGTATTGACCGAACAAAAGCTTCACCCGAAGATGTACCTCAGTGTTGCTTCTCTAGTGGTGACCACAGCTGATTCCTCCACCTCAGTTGACCATAACCACAGACACTTAATGGAAAATAACACGAGGGCCCAGAGAGATTCGTTCAGGGACCTTAATTCTTCCCTCGGAAGTATCACACTCAGGGCGCCATTATGTGCCTCGCTCTCAACATTCTTCTCTCCCAAGATGCTACACGCCACCCCCTGCACAACTCAATGTTTTCTCCAGCCTCCAATTCCAAAAATCCTTCCACGATCTTAACAAAAACATCACAGCCAGGTCTGTCACAACAACACCTACTCTATAACCCCAGGACCAATTTCTCTCTTACCTGGAGTAACTATTGCTGTGCCAAGGCACCCCTGACTGAAAGCACCTCATGCAGGGAAAATCTGTATTTGGCTCTTGACTTCTTTATCACTCTGGATCATCAAAGGTAGACAGGAGAGGAACAGAATACTCTAGGGACCTAGAGGCAGGTTTCAGGCCATGAAGGCCTGCTGCTAACTGGCTTTTTCCATGTGCTCTTTTTTTTTTTTCATAAGATTTAGGACCATCAGACTGGGGTTGGTATTAACTACAATGGACCAGACTCCCCCACATTAATCGATAACTAAGAAGATGCTCTTCAGGCTGGCTTCTGACCCTGTGAAGGCATGTCCTCAATTGAGGTCTCATCCACTGAGATGAGTCTAGCTGGTTTCCAGCACACACAAATCTAGCCAGCACAGAGATGCTCCCTTGTGGGAGGTGATGTGTCCCTGCAGGCAAGGCTTGAGGTTTCCAAAGACTCCTCTCTTTCCCAGTGTGCTCCCTGCTTCCCCCTCCTCCTCCTTTGAGATGTGTGCTCAGCTGTTCCTGCTGCCCTTGCCTTTGTTCCACCATCAGGGAATCTAACGCTCTGGAACCTTAAGCCAAACTAAACTCTACTTTCTCTAGTCTAATCATAGCCATAAAAAGTCACTATTCCATTCCCCTATGGGATAACAGGGGCTCTCACTGTAGATGCAGGAAATGTCATCCTTAGGGATGGTGTGGGCCTGCGTCTGGGGTGGGGTCAGGAGAGGCAAAGACTGAGCTCCTATGGATTAAGGACAGACAGAAACAGGAAGCATTCAGGCCAAACTAAGGTCCAGGTAAAACGAAAAAGAAAGAGATGCCCAAAGCCAAGGAGAAACCAATGCCATTGTCTGGTACAGACTCAACTACCTACCTATTCAATGCACCCTTCCCCGACCCACCTACATGAGACTGAATGATGGAAAAGACCCCTGAAGCCTTACTTTAACTCCCTGCCTTCTCTCTCCCTCCCTTAACACGGGATTCCCTTTTATTTTCCCCTTTGCACAGTCGCCTCAGAGAACCTGGTCGATCTTGGGTCAGCTTTGAAGGAAGGAGATGTCGTACTTTGAATGTAATTGGTCCCCATAATCTCATAGGGAGTGGAACTCTTAGGAGGTATGGCTTTGATAGGGTGGCTAAGGCCTTTTTTGGAGGAAGTGTGTCACTGTGGATACAGGCTTTGAGATTTCCTATGCTGAGGATAGCTCCCAGTGTCTCAGTTGACTTTTTGTTGCCTGCAAGATGTAGGGTACTCAGCTCTTACTCCAGCACCACGTCTGCCCGCATGCCATGCTGCCATGCTCCCTGCCATGAGGATAATGCACTGAACCTCAGAAAGTGTAAGCTAGCCGCCCCAAGCAAATGTCTTCCTTATGAGTGTTTCTGTGGCCATGGTGTCTCTTCACCCAAATAATAACCGAATAATAACCCAAACAAAGACAGGAGGTAAACACCACATAGCCCCCCACAGCCCCCCTCTCTAACTAAGTCAAGAATCTACACAGAGTTTCTGAAGGTGTAAAATCGGCTTAACTCTTTTACCAAGTTTGCTTCTAAAGGCCTTGGAGCACAAGAAACACGGAGGGGGCAGAACTGTCTGGTCACAGAGTACTACGTGCTTGACCAGGACAACATGGTGCCAAGATACAGTTCTCCTTAATTTCCCCATTTGGTCCTAGATCAACAACCCCAGGTGTGGGCCTTGAGCACACCTCCTCATTCCTGCTTGTTCCCTCATGTTCTTTCCAAGTAATAGGCTGTGCCTAGATAATGAGGCAAGGTCAAAAGAAGGACCAGACAACATTCCGTGGCACACACAGGTGAAACCTGTATGTTGAGACATATGAGCTCATGTTTCTGAGTCTGAGACCATGACATTACTTTCTGCTTCTTGGCTTTCTTATTTTGGTCCAAATCGCCAGGCTTCCCAGTACCTAGTACCATCTCCTCCTATATCCAAGCTAAGTAAGGGAATGACTATGCACCTTCCTTCTGTTGGACAGTTGAATCCGACAAGGACAAGTGTCCTTATGTGAAAATGGACTCATTTTTTGTTGAACTGAACTCACCATGATCAAAAAGAACCATCAAATCTCAGCATCATGTTGGGGGAACTCATCAAGGCAAATGTGCTACTTACTAGGCTGGATCTTGGTTGGCCATGACAACACCATGGAGACAGCCACCTGCAATGGCATCAGAGTGGTTATGTCATCATGTAGATAGCAAAGGTCATGTGACTTCACAGCCATCTGTATTAATGCAACCACATGGCATGAACCAAATGGTGCCACCTATAAAACTACTTAGGGCCACAGATCCCTCAAGAGATCACCATACCCATTTCTTTTCATACTAAGGATAGAACACCAGACATCCCAGGTAGCTTATTGTGTTGTTGTTTGCTTTTTTGCTTTTTAGCTTTGTTCTGTTTTCATCGTGATACATTTTTTCACATGCTAGAGTTGCAGGTTTCTAGAGAGTTTCCCCAGACAGACATTTGCCCCAAACACTAGCCAGGTATCAAACTCAGCTGGCACTCTGAGAACAGGTAGACTCACAAAGCTCATGTGAATTCCTAGTAACCCATAGAAAATGTATGAAGGCACATCCCAAGCCTAACCCAAAGGATAGAGTGCCAACTGCTAGAATAAAACTGTTGCAGGGAACAGCACCAATAACTGGAGGCCAAGAGACATCGTCTTGCTTGGGGAGGAAGCTGGATACAGGCTGTGCTGGCTCTTCAAAGCCTGTGCTTTCTAGACAGTGTCTCCAAGCCTGTTGTCCTCTAAAGGAGATAGAGAATGTTTTACCTTCTTGCTATTCTTTTGGTCCTGTTGCAAGTCTTTGGTTTTGCTGTTTCTTTTGTGTTTTTCTGCCTTACACCCCCAGATAAGCTTGATTTTTTTTTACTTTTAAGTTACAATGATAGAGCTTCCCTGAGGAAATGAAGAGGCAGATGCCATCACTCTACCAGTTCTCTCAGCTTGATTTTTTTCCTGTTCTGTCTTCTTCAGATGACACAAACTTAATCCCAGACTGTACCATTGAATGAACGTCATTCTTTCAGTGCTGCTTCCACCTGCTGCCTGGCACAACTGTGTCCCTTGCAGTGGTGATTCAGATATGTGAAATCTGAAATGCAAGCAGGAGCAGCTGTTTGGGCACATTCCCAGGGTTTCAATCACTGCTGGGTATTCAATCAGCCGTTCTCGTCCATAGAGTCAAACAGATTAAGAAGCAGACTTTTTGGACCCTAATGCTCCACAGTGCATTTTCTGAATGACGTATTCAAACCTGTAGGGAATGAATTCAGTAATTGCCCATGTGGCACAGTCAGGAAGGAATCCACTAATCTTTGCATCTTGGCACTCACAACCTGAGTGTCCCACATCTGTTTCTTTCTGAACCTGCACACAAAGGCAACATAAAGATTCTGTTATTGTTCAGTGTCCCCCTACCACCACCCTAATAATCTATGTGACTCTATCAGAGGGTTCATATCCAATGCCAAGGTCTGGTATCCTCAAGGGTCTGTTTCTCCCTAGTCCTGTGGAGAATGCACATAAGCAGAAGAGGTAATTCCACGTTTCTTTCTAGGAACCAGTTGTATTTTTTGAGAACCTTGCAACTCCTACACTACAGAAATCAACCCACACAGGCTGTGTGGTCACCTGTCTCTGTTAATTTACCCTCCACTTTTGCATAAATGTGTTTGTGACCATGGGGTTTTCCATGGATCCTCATTCCTTCTCTTATTTATTTTTTTTTAATTTTTAAAAATATTTATTTTACAATCCCACTGAAGGGCCACCATCCTCCGCTCCTCCCAATGTCTCCCCTCCTCTTCTGTGCCTCTCCCACCTACTTATCCTATTTCTTTTTTGAAAAGGAGTCTTCCATGGATATCAACAAAACATGTCATATAAATTTGTCATAAGACTAAACAGCTTGCCTTGTATTTAGGCTGGGCTAGGCAACCCAGTATGAGGATTAGGGTCCCAAATGCCACCAAAAGTCTCAGAAACAGTCCCTGCACCCACTGATATAATTCACACAAGAAGACTAACTATGCAACTGTTGCATACATGCAGAGTGTCTAAGTCATTCCCATCCAGGCTCTCTGGTTGTCAGTTGAGTCTCTGGGAGCTCCTACGAGCTCAGGTTAGTTGATCCTGTGAGTTCTCTAGTGATGTCTTTGATCCCTCTGTCTCCTACAGTCATTCCCTCCTTCAGCACCTGTCTGTTTTTATGCCATTATCAGATGGTTTCTATTATGACAGCTCTATAGCATAACTTGAAATCAGGGATGGTAATACCTCCAGAAGGTCTCTTATTTTAAAGGTTTGTTTAAGCTAGCCAGGCTTTTTTGTTTTGGGGTTTTTTTCCCAAATGAAGTTGATTATTGTTCTTTCAAGTTTTGTAAAGAATTGTGTCGGAATTTTAGTGGGGATTGCACTGAATCTGTAGATGGCTTTTGGTAAGATGACCGTTTTTACTATGTTAATTCTATCAATCCATGAGCTTGGGAGATCTTTCCATCTTTTGATACCTTCTCCAATTTCTTTCTTCAAAGATTTGAAGTTTTTGTCAAACTGATCTTTCACTTGGTTGTTTAGAGATACCCCTAGGTGTTTCCTATTGTTTGTGGCTATAGGGAAGGGTGTTGTTTCACTGATTTCTTGCTCAGTCCATTTACTGTTTGTTTATAGGAGGGCTACTGATTTTTAAGTTAATCTTCTAAAGGTGATAATCAGTTGTAGGAGTTCCCTTGTTGAATTTTTGAGGTCACTTATGTATGCTTTTATATTATCTACAAATAGGTATATGTAGACTTCTTTCTATCCAATTTGTATTCACTGATCACTTTGGATGTCTTCTTGCTCTAGCTAGAACTTCAAGTACTATATTGGATTGATATGCAGAGAGTGCACTGCCTTGTCAGTTTTGGAATGTTGTGCACTCACTTTCATTGAATTCTAGGAAGTCTTTGATTTTTTTCTTTATTTCTTCCTTGACACTGTGGCAATTTCGTAGAGAGTTGTTCAGTTTTCCTGAGTTTGTAGGCTTTCTTCTGTTTCTGTTGTTGTTTAAATCCAACTTTAGTCCATTGTTGTCTCATAGGATACAGGAGCTTATTTCAAATTTTTGATAACTGTTGACACTTGCTTGGTAATGGAGTATGTCATCAATTTTGGTGAGGGTTCAATGAGGTTCTAGGAAGAAGGAATATTGATGGGAGATGTTATTCTGTAAATCTGTTTCTCATACTGGTTAATAAATAAAGCACTGTGGCCAATGGGAAAGCAAGATAGGAGGGACTAGGAGACAAGGAGGAAAGAGGAAGTAGTTGAGGAGAAGTCAGCATGTAGAGCATGGAAAAGCAAGATGCTGGCCCGCCACGCTCGGATAAGATGACCATGTGGAAATACTTAGTTAAGTAGAAATGGGTTAATAATTAAGACAGAGCTAGCCCATAAACAATAATAGTAACTGGCCAACAGGATTGTATTAAATACAGAGTCTCTGAGTGTTATTTGGGGCTCGCGTGGCAGAGGGACCAGAGGAGGCCCGCGGCAGCAGCAGGGAAAACCTGCCCTTAACAGAATATATTTTTGCACTTGAGTGCAATGTTCTTTATCTAACTCTTGGGCCCATTTGAACCACAATAATTGTTAGTTCCATCATCTCTTTGTTTAGTTTCTGTCTGGAAGACCTTTCTATTGGTGAGAATGGAGTGTTGAAGTATCCCACTATGCCATGTGTGATTTAAGCTTTGCTAATGTTTCATTTATAAATGTGTTTGCCCTTATATTTGGGGCATAGATGTTCAGAATTGAGATGACATCATTTGTCAATTTTACTTTTAATAAGTATGAAATGTCCTTCTCAGTCTCTCTCTTTTGATTTGTTGTTTTCTTTGACACTTATTTTGCAAGGTATTAGCATGGGCACACATGCTTACACCTGCTTGGTTGTTAGGGCCATTTGTTTGGGAAACCTTGCAAACCTTTACTACGAGGTGATGTTTGTCTTTGATGTTGAGGTTGGTTTCAGTTGCTTGTAAGCAACAGAATGATGGATCTTGATATCTTATCCATTCTTTTTAGCCTATGCCACTGTTTTTTGCAAATGGAGAGCGATATGGAAAGAAACTACTGACAAGTGGTTGTGTATCCCTGTTCTTACATTGCTGTTTGTGGTACTAGTCGTTGTGGTAGTGGTGGTGGGGTGGTGTTTGTGTGTTTTTGTGTGTGTGTCTCTCGTTTTTTGATTTTTGCTGTGGAGATTACCTGTTACCTTTGTTCAGATGGGTGCAGTTAGCTTCTATTGGTTGGACTTTTCCTTCTAGTATTGCTTGTCGGCATGCATTTCTGGATAATTTAAATTTGACTTTGTCATGAAATATGCTCTTTAATCAATCTATCATGATTGAAGGTTTCATTTGGGTATATTAGTTTGTGCTTGCATCAGTGATATCCTAGAGTATGCAAAACATTTATCTAGGACCTTCTGGCTTTTAGAATCTCCATTCAGAAGTCGGGTGCAATTCTTATAGGTCTGCCTTCATATGTTACTTGGCTTTTTACCTTTGAAGCATTCGATATTCTTTCTTTGTTCTGGATGGACACTGTTTTGATTATAATGTGAAGCAGGTCCAGCCTTTTCTGATCCTGTCTTTTAGTGTTCTGAAAACTATTTGTATCTTTCTAGGCATGTCCTTGCTTAGGTTAGGGAATTTTCTTCTATGATTTTGTTAAATATATTCTCTGGGTTTTTGAGCTGGGATCCGCCTTCTCCTTTTATTGCTTATTCTTCGCTTTGGTCTTTTCATCGTGTACGGATTTCCCCTCATGTTTTGTGTTAGAAGATGTTTAGTTCTAATGTTTTCTTTGACTGATGAATCCATTTCTTCCAATAGTTTCCTGCACCTGTTGTCTTTTTCTTGATTTTCATAGCATTAGTTAAGGGATTTGTTGATTTCTTCCAACTTATGGATGTCTTTTCCTTGATTTCTTTACAGGAGTTTTCATCTCTGTTTTAAGGGCCAGAATCATCGTCATAAAGTTGGTTTTAAGATCATTTTCTTGTGCTCTGACTGTGTTGAAATATAATACTCATGGCTTGCTTTATAATGATATGGGAGTGCTCTGGTGGTGACAGGCATATTGGCCAAGAAGTTTTGCTTGTGTTATTACACATAATTTTAGTCATCTATATTTGGAGTGGTAATAGATCAAGATGTCAATCTCTGGATTTGTCTTTGCTGTATGTGTATTTGTTTCCCCCCCCACTCTCTGTTTCCTCTCTGGTGTTTTGTATCCTGTCAACTATGGTTAAGTTGAGGGTCTCTGCCCACATTGGGGGTGAACTTCTTATGGAAGACTTGATGGCTTCTTGACCACAAAGCATTTGCAGCCCAAGTTTGGGTCTGTAGCTCTGTTTATATATGTGCATGGCCTCTGATCTGGCTGAGGGGCCTATGGGTTTCAGGTGCTGGCCTAGTTTTCAGTGTTGTAGTTTAAATACTATTAGCCTCCATAATCTCAGTGAGAGTGTGTCAACATTAAGAGGTCTGGCTTCATTGAAGTGGGTGTCTTCTCATTGGAGGATGGGTGTCACTGTGGGGGTGGGCTTTGAGGTTTCCTAGGTACAGGATACCCCTCAATGTGTCAGTTGACTTTCTGTTGCATGAAGAATAGAAACTGGAGAAACATGTAGAGCTCGGTGTGGAGGGGCATATCTTTAATCCCAGCACTGATGGGAGGGTCTGAGTTTGAGGCCAGTCTGGGTCTTCAGATCAAGCTTCAGGACAGCCAACCTTAGACAGCAAAGGGCAGGAAGCTGGTGAAGATGTAATTGAATGAGAGGCCCATGTCCTAGCCCCTGTCAGCAGCACAACTTGGCAATTTCAGCCATGTGATTCTGGATGTAGATTTAAGGATAAAAGAAACTGTTTATAAAATTGCCTCCACACCTTAAGACAGCTGCCGAGGCCAGGAATGTGTCAGGGAAGTATCCTGAGTGGAGGCCTAGAGTGGCCATTGTGAGGAGCTCTGAAGTTGAAGCCTGGGTGGCCTTGGAGACCACAAGATGTTAGAAGTGCCAGAGTCATGTTATACCTCCAAGGAGAGCAGCTAGCAGGGAGCGGAACCACGACAAAAGAAAGAAGTGTGTTGCGGTCAGCAAAGATGAATGGAGGTGGAGATCCGAAGAACATTTTTACATCAGGCACGAAGATGCAGAGTTTGTTGTTTGCCAAGCTGGTTTTCATTCTTGCTGTGGTGTAGTCTTTCCTCTTTGTGCTTCCTTCTCTCAGTTTTGGAATGGTAATGTGTTTCCTGTGCCATTGTATATTAGAAGTACATGACCTGCTGTTTATTTTGATTTTATAATGGATACACTTAAGAGATTGCAAGGATCTCAGAACAGATCCTGAACTTTGCACTTTAAAACACTGTGGAGACTGATAGATTTTACATTGGCCTAAATGAATTTTGCATTGTGATATTGTTACAAGCTTATGGTTCCATGGAGTGGAATGTGATAGTTTAAAGGGGAATTGTCCCTCATAATATCATAGGCAGTGGGATTATTAGGAGGTATGACTTTGTTGGAGTGTATGTATCCTTGTTGGAGGGAGTGTGTCAGTGTGGGGTTGGGCTTTGAGATTTTCAATGCTCATGCCACATGCAGTTTCTCTCTCATTCACTTCCTGTTGCCTGCAAGATGTAGGACTCAGCCTCTCTTCCAGCACCATGTCTGCCTGCCTGATACCATACTCCCTGCCATGATGATAATGAACTGAACATCCGAAGCGAAGTGCATCTCATTGCATTAAATATATTCCTTCATGAGAGTTGCTGTGTCCATACAACTCTAATTAGCAATGAAGACCCTTATTAAGAAACTGGGCTTCAGGATTCTGGCCTGCCCTCTGGTGGGGTAGAAGGCATCCATGAGAGGTGTGTGTTGGATATACATACATACATGCATACATACATAACTACATACATACATACATATAATTTTTTCTTATTTTATATATAGATACCTGTTGTCTCTCATTCCCATTTTCCCTCCCTTTCTCTCTTCCTCACTCCCATACCCCCCCACCATCCCATCGCACCCCCCACTCCACATGTAGGGTGATGCCTTCCTGGAGGGGTCATCTAAATCTGTCAAGTCATTTGGAGTAGGGACTAGTCTCTCCCTCCTGCCTCTAGGTTAAGGGAGTATCCCCTCATGGGGAATGTGCTCCCAAAGTCTTTTTGTGCACCAGGGATACATCCTGGTTCCACCGTTGGTGTTGGATACAGTTTTGAGGAGAGGCAGAGCAGTACGAGTTAGACTGGGTGGATGCCAACAGTGTAAGGAGTGGTATTACCTGAGGTTCAGGATGCTGGCCTGGACTCTGAATGAACAGGGGCCTCCTACCACAGGTGTGGGCTGGTATGTGGTCACTAGGACAGGAGCAGATGTTGGGCAGTTATGATTGGGGCAAAGGTGGGTGCTTTCCTGGTTTGCAGAAAACTACCCTGGCCTCTGATGTAGTGGAAGGCTTCTACCAGACTCTGGGCCATGATATGATGAGGAGGAGAGAAGGAAAACCTGGAGTTTATCTGCTCAAGCTAGGACATGGTGGAGGAGAAGGGGATCTCACCTGGGGATCAGGAGTCTGGCCCTGGCCTGTGATGGAAATAAAGGATTCTACCAGTGGTATGGGCCAGGATATGTTGGCAAGAAGCAGATGGGCAGGTGAGATTGTGTTGGCCAGACAGTAGGGGAGTGGGGGCCATCTTGCCTGGGGATCAGGATTCGTGACTGGCCTCTGGAAAGTGGGAATCTCAGACAGATATGTGGTTGAATTTTAGGGGACTGGACTGGCCTCTGATGGGATGGAAGTTCAGTAAGAAGTGTGGTCTCCTCATTTCTTTAAAATATAAAACAAAAAAACAAAGAATACGTGGCTCATCTAGGTTTGAGCTCCCTCCCTTTCACAATCTTGCCATCTTCTGTTAAACTATGACTAATTCCCGGAGAGAACTCATTTGGTCCATTCTCCCTTTGGACAGGGTCTTTTGAGCAGCTTCTCTCTGCAGCCAGAAAATACTGTGGGGAATGAGAGTCTCAGCATTCCCTGAGGAAATTCCCCAATCTCTGACAGTAAGGTCACCATGGTGAAACTCACACATATTTGCTCAGTGGGGATGTTTCCAAGAATGGAGACACAGCCTTTCAAGTATGTGAACAATCTCACACATATCCATGTCTGGAGATTGTTTTATAACTTACCAGAATGCTGCATTGTAAGTTAGCAAACTAGACTTTCATTCATGAGCCTTGGGAGGACACAAAACTCATATTCACAAGATGTGTACCCTTGTATCCACCTTCTAGCCAGTTGTCTGTTGTGTTTACTAACAGCCAAGGCTCTCTAAGCGCCTCCAAGCAATGGTCAGGCATCCTCAAATGGTCTTGGACCTCATTGGGTCATTTTACTTCCCTGTTCTCTGTGAGCTCCTGGTCAAATCAGAAGGCGGGGCCTGAGGCAAGACATGTGGCAAGCCAGACACTCACCTTTGCCACTAGAAAAGCTTTGTGCTGCAGCTGCCTTGACAGCACCTGGAGCAGTAGGTGCTAAGACCATCTGTCACAGGCATGCAGGCTCAAGGTCTCCCTTCCAAAGCAAGTCGACATCAGTGAACATCTTTGCTCAGTTTCTCCAATGTCTATGGCAGGTCAGAGCAGGGTGAATATTTTAGATCTCACATCCAGCTCTCAACTCAGAATATTGGCCTGGGTCTTCTTTGTATATGGCAAAAACTGAAGCTCTTACCCAGGCAAGACCTAACAAGATAGGAGACCTTGAATGTGAAAGATGTGTTTGGGGAGGAAAACACCTTTGAATGAAATGGTGGGAGGTTTTGGCATGGAAAAATCTGAGCACTTAGTTCCTAGGAATACTGGACACCTCTGTGTTATTGGCATTAGATGCTCATTTCTCACTCTGTGTCTCAGCAACAGGAGGCCACTCCAGAGTGGCACTTAAAGATCAGATTTTGGATGCATTTGTACTTTGTAGCCGAGTCAAGCAGGCCCCTAATAGTCAAAGTGCAAGACAGGACCACAAGTATGAGATGTTCACTGCTAACGGTGAAAAAAGAACACATTCAGAGAAAGGGAAAAATATTTTGAAAATATGACTCACTGTAGAAAATAAACATCGGAATAAACAAATAGGGACAGCGATGCCATTCGGGTTCTGGGGTGTTACTCATTTTTAAAGGAAACTTCGGTAAGAAGAAAGAGAAAAGAGGAAGAGGATACACACTAACTCTCCTCCACAGAAGCTGGTGGAGAAGCCTCTCCATGCAGAACACGACTCTCATCTCAGAGGTGACAAGAGCTAGGTTAGGCTGCACCTGGCTATGAGTGAGCATGACTTTTGAACTCAAATTCAGGTTACCTCAAATTCCATGCATGACCGCAATCCCACCACGTTTTTATGATACCAGAACAAAAAACAGTCACGAGTCAAGGCAGTTTTGAAATACATTATAAGAAATATCATGTGGGCGATTACAACAAAGTGGGGAAATCTGTGCTATAGGACTGAGATGCTATCTAGTAAGACTGTAAGCCCTGAACTTAGTGCAATCCAGTGGTTTGTTAAGTGACTACATTTCCAAGTCACCTGCTGGTCACAAGCATGTGAAGTCAGTCACAGAGCTGGGCATAGCATGGCTAACATGGGGTCTAGCAATGATGGCCCAAGATAAAGTGAGCTTGAGCTGTGGATCGGAAATGTCCCAGCCTCTCCAAAATTGCAGACATTCTAGTCTGTCAATGGGCTTGCAGAAGGTCCAGAGTTAGCTGCTGACTTTTCCAGGAGTATTTGCTCTCAGGAGGAAACTGATCCTCAGAGAAACTCTACATTCCAGTCTTTCTGCGGGGAGAACATTACATTCACAACTATTACTTTTCCAGATTTCCACATAGCCCCCTTCCTGGGACTATATGAATTTCTGACCTAAGAGCATGGTAAACACGACTGACGGTGATGTGGATGCAACTAAACACTGAGGGATTCTGCTAGAAAAGCAGTCGGAGGCCTCTAAGAAGGGGCACATATGAAGCTGTTGGCCACAAAGGCTTTGGCTCCCAATGACAACCTCAGCCTGATCTCAGGGCCCCACATGGTATTAAGAAGGCAACCAACTTCCAGATGTTTTTCTCTTTCACATGTGCACCATGAGAAGCCCACACACAGAAACATGGGCATGCACACAGACACATAAACACACATGGTCACAAATATTTAAACAAACAAACAAACAAACAAACAAATATATATATATATATATATATATATATATATATATATATATATATATGAAGCTGGTGGGGGTAAGAGAATCTTTATTTCATTTTCAGCTATCTGATAAAATTGTGAAACTGAATAAAAGTCGTTTAGGTGATCATACTGAATGAAAACACACAGGTATTTTGTATTGTTCCAATGTAAAAACGTCATCTCCACCTAGACAGATACATACTGGTCTTAGTTGTAATGGATGTGCTCATTTCCAAGGGGATTGACGTTTTGAAACGGGATTGTTGGAGGATAGTAGGTCAAATTTCATGGTAATTTTTATGACTTTTTTTAATTCTTTATGGATTTCATATCATTTATCTCTGTCAAAATCATCTCCGCATCCCTTCCAATCTGTCCTCTCTCTTTGCAACCCCCACACAACCAGGATAAAACAAAATAAAACTTAAAAAGAAAAGACAAAGAAGGAAAAGGAAAGAAAAGTCTTGTCATGGAAGCTGCAGTGTGACACAGTGAGTCACACAGTACACCCTTTAGTCCATATACCATGACTTGCAAGTGTTCGTTACAATGAATCATTGGTCTGGTTCCAGGCCTCTGGTTTTTGCTACATGACAGATACTGGTCTCTCACTTGAGCTCCTATTGCATATCCTGCTGTTGTCTGTGTCATGGAGATCCTGCCTCTTTGGGTCTGCAGGGATGGCCCCTTCACGTGCTCCAACAGGTCCCACATGAAGTGGATGTTGGGATGGTCTAACTGACAGCCCAGGACTGGGCACTGGGTGGGTGCTGGATTGGTTAATCTCCCAGCTGTCCCTCATCTTCAAGATAAGGGTGAGCTCCAGCACCACCCTAGCAGTAGTAGGCAGCAAGGAGTTGGAGTGTTTCCCTCGCTCTCATGTTCTCAGGGCAAGCTCTGCTGTGTTGCCCAGGCAAGTTTGTAGGGGCCACTGTGCAGGATGCTACAGCTGGAAAGACACAGGGCCAGATATCTTTCTCTTGTGACCACGGGGACAGCTCTCCCACCTGCCACAGGCCGGGAGAAGTGCAGGGCAGGACCCTCTCTTCCTTTTCCATGCTGCTATATGGTAGATGAGGGGCAGGACCAGATCTCTCACCCTTACTTTGCCGTGGCTGTCTCACCTGTGCCCTACCCAGTCGACAGGGTCAGTTTTACTGTGTTGCCCAGGCTAGGGACAGGGCCTGCTCTCCTGAGTGCTGCATCTGTTGACAGCCAGGGTCAGCTCCCTTGCCTGCTGCAGGTGGCAAGGAATAAGGGGAATGTGCAACTTTCCATCACCCTCACTACCACACAGTAGAGGAGAGGTTGGGATAGCTCTCCCACTCCCACACACTCTGGCAGTCTCACCCAGATCTCCACACACCCACTAGCTCACCACTACTGTGGTGCCCTGCAGCGGTGTGAGGTGCCCTGCAGAATGGCAGGGCTAGCCCTTCCACTCATGACCAGGAATGTAATACATTTTTAAATGCAGCTGAGTCATGTCAGGAGGAAAGTACCCATCTACAAAGGTCAGTGGGAGCACACACTCCCTCCCGGTCTTGAACATGAAATATGTGGGTGGAAAATGTGAACAGCCAGCACACTGAAGACGCAACATAGCATGGTGTGGGGTAGGAGCCTGCCTCATGCAGGGCACTAGAGTGACTCTTTGTGTTTGGAAACATTTATTATTTTCTTTGAGTATTTCATACCTGAGTGCCTTATTTTCATGATTTCAACATCACACCACCAGTTTGAATGCCTCGTTTTGGCTGCTCACTCCCTTTCAAGCAATCTAGAAGAGCCTGGTAAATGTCTACATACATTTGATTGAACAAATCGAAGCCAAGTAAACATAAGCAACGGGAACAGATCCGTGGCAAGCAAGGATTTGAAAGGAATAGCAAACTTTTCGAAGCCAAAGGGCTCAGGTTCAGGTAGGATAACCTGAATTCTGCCAGGCCATAAAATAATTGGGTGCTGCTGCTGCAATTGGTCCATTCATGGGAAAGTTAGAAGCACTACCAATCTCGGATTTTGGAGTTTATATCACCCTGATTCTCACACTGCATAAGCAACCATCAACAACAAAAGCAATTTTGAAATCAATTCATGTCATGAGTGTGGTGATATTTTGTTTATGACCTAAAAATGAAGTTGAGAGTGGAAAGCTAGTGACGCTAGTCAGCCACAGAGGCCAGGCAGTGGTGGCACACACCTTTAATCCCAGCACTCAGAGGATGTAGGCAGATGGATCTCTGGTAGTTCAAGGCCACTCGGGGCTACATGAAATTGATCCCTACACACAAAGGTGATTCAAGCCCTTGGGTTGATATGTCTTATCCCCAGCACTAAGGAGGTGGAGACAGGAAGGCATATGGAGAGACGAATATAAGGTGGGAGGAGACAGGAGCTCATGGGAGTCTCTGCAGTCCAGGCAGTCAGTCTGAGGTAGTCAGTCTGAGCATACACTCTGAGGATTACTGAACACAGGATCAGCCATTTGGTCTAAGCAAGAGTTAAGGAGCTAGTGTTTCTCTTGTCTTTAGCTCCCCCTCCAGAAGCTGACTCTGAGTTTTTATTATAAAGACCTATTTGATTTGTGTAACACATGAGTATGCACCAATGCTCTTAAAAGAATTTTTTAGAAAACCTCTTTGAGGCTGGAGAGATGACTCAGCATCTCTCCCAGAGGTCCTGAGTTCAATTCCCAGCAACCACATGGTGAGTCACAACCAACTATAATGAGATCTGGCACCCTCTTCTGCAGGCATATAGGCAGACAGAACACTATATACAAAATAAATAAATCTGGGGGGGGGGAACCATTCTAAGTCAAATTCAACAGTGCATTAAATCAGATGCTACACCTTGGCCAAGTTGACTTCATTCCAAGGGTGTAATGATGTTCCCATGTGTATATAAGAGTAAATGTAAAACAGTTCATGTGTATTGAAGTTCCCCCTCCAAATTTTTACTAGAGTCATTTCTATCTTCCATCAAGACATCATTTTGCTGTTTGTTCTATGACCCGGATGGACTCAAAACAAGTGGCTTTTCCCAAGTCTCTACAGTCTTCATCAACACCAGGAGAATCCCTGGTAAGACTGAAACATTCATGAAAACATTTCATCACCAGCGTCCTGGTTTTTCTGTGTCTTATGTCATGTGAGTCTCCAGTTACCTCTACTGCTGAAGGGGGTGTATAAAACCCTGAATTCAGGTTGGTATACCTTCTGCTATAGACTCAGAGACATATGAAACAGGAACTGGATAAGATGAGTGTGGTTGGTTGGAGGCTGATGAATGACTCTGAGAAATCACAGCTATCCATAAGTCACCCTCCTTTCTACAAATAACCCCTGACAAACAGGTTTTACTCTGGAGATGAGTTTGGATGAGTCATTCTTCGGACTGTTGCTACTGACTACGTCATAGCAGGGGATGATATTTTTAAACATCCCCCAAATAACACCAGTGTAGATGAACTTAAAGACAGAAGTCATATGGTCATCCTAATAAATGTCAAAAGGGACTTTGAAAATATTCCTTGGTTCTGCAGAGGGAAGATATGTTCACATGAACAAGCCACCTACAGCAGACTTGGGCCAACATTGTACTAGCTGTTGCAACTTTTCTAAACTCAGGGGTGAGGCAAGTGTTATTTCTTACTCAGCACAGTGCCTGTTTTTCCCCTAAAACCAAAAGTTAATAGGAAGCAACAAAAGGAATAAAATTTGGAAAGGAAACACCCTAAAAATTTCACCTGGAAATGTGTACACCTGATAAACAGTCTGATAGAAAGACAGCATACAAAGCTTCATGTTTTTCCTCAAAAAAAAAGAAAAAGAAAAAAACCAAAGAAACAAAAGCCACCAGCAACAACAAAACATCCAAGACCAAGTAAATAATACCCCAAAGAAAATAACTAAAAATAAAATAAAATAAACCACCATTGTGCAACCAAATAAGAAATGAAAACACAAACCTGTGTTGGTCAGCCCCTCCTGACCATGAGGCCTGCCTTGCGGGTAGTTGATATACCCAGTGTGACTCCATTGTGGAAAACTGATTTCCCTCTCACAACAGGTATAAGTGGCACTTCAGTTGTTAACATTCACCACAATAGACCAGTTAAACATTCATTCATTCAGGAATTAGAAAAACAAAACAAAATATAAAAAGACAAAACAAAAACTATCACATTAAATTTGGACAGAAGTAGAAGGCCCAAGGGAAGGCACAAAAAACAGAGACCCAGTCCTTCAGCCCCTCAGGAATCACATAAACACATTGAATTGGAAGCCAGAACATACATGCAGAGCACCTAGTGCACAGACCCGTGCTGGCCCTGTACATGCTCCCTCATACTCTGGGAATTCATATTTTCTTTGCTCCCTTTGATTTAGAGGGCCTAGGTCTCCTGGTGTCATCCTTCCAATCTGGCTGTTGTACTCTTTCTGCACAATCTTCTGTGGGGTTCCACTGGGAGAGACAGCTAAAATTAAGGCGCACTTGAGGGGAGATATATATATGTTGCCAAAATGAAATTGCCAAATAAGGGCAGAGAGAAGAGAGAGAGAGAGAGAGAGAGAGAGAGAGAGAGAGAGAGAGAGAGAGAGAGAGAGAGAGAGAGGGAGGGAGGGAGAGAGAGAGGGGGAGGGATGGAGGGAGGGAGGGAGGGAGGGAGAGAGGGAGGAAGAGAGACAGACAGAGAGAGAGAGAGAGAGAACCCCAATTGACCATGTCTTGTCACCAAAGGAAACTTCCAGTACTAGACTTGTGTTGCTGCTAATAGAGTTGTTGGCCAAAGGGGGCCCATGAGAATTCCCAGACAACCTAGGAGTTTGTAAAGACTGTAGCTTGTTCAGCACATACTGACATCTATGAATAATCTTAGCAGAGGAAAACTACTTCCACAATCAAAACTTTAAATCTTTACAATATATCAGAGCCTTTTTTGATGGGACAGACATCTATCTCTGTTACTGTTGACACTGAGAGAAGATTACCCCAAGTACAAGGGCAGATTTAGAAACATAATTACACTTAATGTCTCAAAACAAAAAGTAAAAAGGAAGAATATTATATAGCTAAGTTATCAAGATCTCAAAAATCATGTGTAAGAAATCAGGTCCAATACCTGACACCCCTCCCCCCACTGCTTGGGTCTCTCTCTCTCTCTCTCTCTCTCTCTCTCTCTCTCTCTCTCTCTCTCTCTCTCTCTCTCTCTCTCACACACACACACACACACACACACACACACACACTGACAGATGCCCAGACTCAAGAATGTAGTTGGATGTTTGTGGATTAGCATAATTCATATGATAATAAAGACTGTAATACTAAAAATCAAAATCACTACATATCAAAGATAACATTATCAAAATCTCAATAACATTTTTAATCAGATAAGTAGGAACAGAAA
This sequence comes from Cricetiscus sungorus, assembly GCA_030556225.1. Lineage (NCBI taxonomy): Eukaryota > Metazoa > Chordata > Mammalia > Rodentia > Cricetidae > Cricetiscus > Cricetiscus sungorus. The sequence continues at coordinate 7,134,920 of JANBXA010000126.1, forward strand.
AAACCAGATCTAGAACTCATGTGTAAGTACAGAGACCAAAAAGTAGGCTGAGCATTCCTGAATGAAACAACCCTGGGAGAAAACACAATACATGATCTCAGAATTACACCACAGAGCCTTAATGACCAAACCAGGGTGATAGTGACACAAAAATGGGGCATATTCATCACAGAACAGAATAGAAAGTTAAGAATTAAACCCATGTAGTAACACCCACCCATTTCTGACAGAGGCAGAAACCACAAACTTTGGAGGAACAGGCCCTCAATAAATGGTGCTCACAAAACTGGATTCTACCTGTAGCAGAATGAATGTAGATCCCCCCATCTCTCACCCTTGAATGTAATCACAGACCTTAATGTAGGATTCAAAGCTCTGAAACTGCTAAGGGAAATATAGACAAATGTTCTGAAAAGGACTCCAACAGTTCAGGAAAAGGAAAGCAAGTGTGAACAAATGGGATCGCATGAAATTATACAGATCCAGTACAGGAAGGTGCTGTGCTTAGCAGGGTGAAGAGATAGCCTACAAGAAAAAAATAAAACCCTTTGCTAGCTAGGCATCTGAGAGGATTTTAGTGTTTAGAATAAGTAAAGAACTGAAAGAATCGAACACTCCAAACCCAAATAAGCAATAAATGCACAAATGAAACAAAGAAGGCACCAAAAGATAAGTACAAATGGCCAACAACTACATAACTACATTGAATATGATTAGCCATCGTGGATACATCACTGAACATCTCACTGTGATTCCAACTCACTCTGGTCAGAGTGGCACAGTCATTAAGAAAATAACAGCAATGCTGGCAAGGATCCTGGGTGAAAGGACGCTTATGTCCTGCTAGTGGGAATTTAAATTAGTCCAGCCCTTCTGGGCATAAATATCAAATTTCTACTCAGAATAGGACTCTTGTAAAATCCAACTCTAGCTCTCCTAGGAACATACCAACAGGATTTAAATCTGTGTGCTACAGACATATGAGTGTATGCATATTTATAGCTGTAGTATTTAAAGTAGCGAAGCCATAGAATCAGGCTAGTATTCCATCTTCAAGCGAATGGATGATGCAAATGGGATATCATTGTACAATGGAAATTCGTTTAGCCATAAAGAAACACATTTTGGGATGTCCAGGAGAAATGTATCTACATTGAGAAAGACAAGAATCATGTATTTTGCTCAATGAATACAATCTCTCTCCCACCAGAAACTATCCCATCTATCTATTTATCTATCTATTATCTCTATCTCTACATATCTCTTTCATGATGTGTATGTCTGACATGAAAGTAGGTCAGGGTCTAGTTGGCAATAATGGAAAGGGGGTAAATCAAAGGGTGTAGATGGAGTTTCTTTCTCACCTGGATCCACAGCCATTTAGCCACAAATAAACACACTGAGACTTATATTAAGTGTAAACTATTTGGCTGATGGCTTAAGTGTTCTACTGGCTATTTCTTAAATATTAACCCATAACTGTTAGTCTATGTATTTCCACGTGGCCTTATCATACCAGAGAATGCCTGGGTGTCCTACATTCCCAGTAGCAACATGAAGTCTCTCTGGAGGTTCCTCTCTGCCTCATCTCCTCAGAATGCTCCTCTTCTGGTAGCATTGTCTATACTTCCTGCCTGCCCAATTAATGTTTTATTCAGCAACCATAAAGAGAAGCATATATATATATGTATATATATATATATATATATATACACACACACATACCTACGTACATACCTACCTACATACATATATGAAAGAACATTCCCCAGCAAAGGGAGTAGGCACATGAGTTGGTAATGGGACCCAACCTGATGGAAAGAACTTGATAGGCTGAAGGAAACCCATCACTCTGTTTAATGGCTATAAGATATTTGACTCCCATGTTACCTCTGACTTTCCATTATGCTCTATAGACCAAGGAAATCAGTAGCTCACCACTGACTTTCACCAACACATTAACTTCATGAAGACTACAAATGCAGTTATTTTATCTAGTGTTTGTGATTTATATCCTTTCTTTCCACCTTATTTGATATCCAGTGTAGATGAATGTAATTTCTGTTCTTAGGTGCATTTTAAAGTAAACTAGTCCCACAGAAATACACAAAGTTGTTAGGAGCAGTTTTCCCACCATCCTGGTCCCAGAGTCTCTTCAGCCACTAAATAACACACAGACGCTGTAGTAGATATAAAGCGTTTGGCCCGTTACTAGCCTGTTTTAAATATTAACCCATTTCTATTATTCTACGTGTTTCCACGTGGTCTTATCTCACCAGAGAGAGGGTCTGGATCTCTTCTCTCAAGTCTCTACATTTTGACTCTCCTTATTCCATCTCCCAGACTCCTTCTTTTCACCTAGTCCTGCCTGTATTGCTTTCCTATTGGCCAACAGTGCTTTATTCATTAACCAATAAGAGAAACATATTTGCAGAATGACATCTCCCACCAGAAAGTGACAAACAATTTTATACAAAGCCTGGTATGACAGATTGAACAGCTTGACATTAGCTGTAGCTTCTGCTTGTTTTCTGGTAGTGAATTTGCCTGAGGTTTCATTCTTTTTAAACAATTATAGAGTACCTATGTTATTTGAGAATTTCACACATATGATATGTATATTGTCTCTATCACATTTCCCCCTCAAGTAAATCACCTCTCCTCCAATCTTCACTCCCTCACACGTTTGTGACCTCTTTTGAAATCACACACACACACACACACAAGAGGGGGTTGAGGTAGGAAGAGAGATAAGACAGACAGACAGACAGACAGACAGACAGACAGACAGACAGACTTTTAGAGAAACATCCTGCAGATCTATTTCCTGCAGTTCATATATATTTGTGTTTGTTTGGGGTAAATACATGGTATGGGGTAAAATATCAGGAAGTAGTCTCTAGCAAAACTGACTTTCCTTTTCTTCAATATATATTGCCGTTAGCTCTTCTTCTAGGGGTGAGATTAGCCATGATGGATGTTAACTGCTGTTATCAATGTACAGGTCATGTTAACCATATTGTTAGCATTACACAGCTGCCAGTCTCGTCCTATAGAAAAGACACAATCGCCTATACGTCTTCCTATTCCTCAGGCTCTTCTAGACATCCACAGAAATATCTCCCGGCCACCTGTTGAGTGGCAAAACTTAGTCTGGGGAGGCCATACACACATGTCTACTCTTCTCACATAGGAAGTCCATGGCAGACCAAACTACAGCTTCCACCAAAGTCCACCCTGGTGAAACAATTAGTTTTATTGTGGTTACTTAATGGAATAGGACCAGCTCGCCATGCTCCTTATACCTAGAGTAACATTTCAAGTAATTCAGTCCTATGGAATCAACCCTGTCAGTCAGATTCATCAAAGTGGCCGACTGAATGACATATTATTGTATGGTGGGATAATGATGGCCTCAATTTGTTAGCATCTGTGTTGATTACTTCTTCACTACAGGCTTGTGCTATTAGTGTGAAGCCCAGCAACATGAACCTCAAACAATTAATTACACATGCAATGCATTTCATTATAGTCCAAGAAACATTTTTATAATCATGTAGAGTTTGCCTGTTTTGTGTACACCACAAAACTTAATCCAACGCTTGATAAACATGGTGAAAACAACTCAGGGTGACAAAAGGCCCTGTGTTCTTGCTGCCCACAGAGCTCTCTGATCCTGAGACCTTGCCCCTTGCTGGTGACTTATACTAAGTTCACTTGTACCTTTGCTGATCTTTTAAGTACTTACAACAGTCAAAAGCTGCTGGTTCATGGGTCTAAAGAGAAAACCATAAATCACCCCAAATACTTCAAATAAGAATAGAATAATACAGAAATTTTCCTGCCAAGGAGTAGAAGACCTAAACAAGCAAGGATGGAAGGTATCTGACTTCATCTTCCCTGCTGTAACATAATACTAAGCTTTCATCTTCACTGCTGTAACATAATACCAATCTTTCATCTTCCTTGCTGTAACATAAAACCAAACTTTCATCTTCACTGCTGTAACACAATACCACACTTTCATCTTCACTGCTGCAACATAATGCCAAACTTGGGTAGTTTACTGGTAACCAAATGGTAACTATCACAATTCTGTAAGCTGAGAAGTCCAAGGTCAAGAAGCTGGCATGATGAGTCTGTTGATGACCTGAGGACTCTGTTTGAAGCATGCCTCTGGTTGTTCTGCCTTCTGAAAGGGATGCATATTTTGTCCTCACGTGGCAGAAGGAGCAAGGGCATATGAGACCCAAGCTTATTTCCTCAAGCTCTTGTAGAAAGCAATTACCCATTCATGTGAACTCTGATCTCATGGCTTCTTTATGTCTCAGAATGCCCAGTCTCTAAGTTCTACCACAATGGGAAATTTCCCCATACCCCCTCCCTCCTTCCTTCCTTCTCTCCCTCCCTGTCTTCCTCCCTCCCTAGCTTGCTCCTTCTTTTCTTCCTTCCTTCTCTTTCTCCCTCTCTCTCTCCTTCCTTCCTAACTTCCTTTCTTCCCCAACCCTCTATCTTTCTTTTTCCTTTATTTCTGTCTTTGTTCTTATCTCCTACAATACATACCAACCACAGAATTTCCCTTATTCACCTCCTCCAAGCCTCTCTACTGCCCCCTACCTCAGATATATTCCTCCCCTGATTTCCTTCAGAAAAGAACAGGCCTCCAGTGATGGCAACTCAACTCAGCATAACATGATACAATAACACAATCCCTCATATCTGGATATCAGGGATTGCCGAGCAACCCAGTCAGAGGAAAAGCTCCCAAGATCAAGCAAAGGATCAGAGACACTCCCACTCCCACTGTTAGGAGTACCACAAGAAAAGAAAGAAAAGCATGCTCACAACCATACCATATTGGCGAGGAGAACCTCGTATAGACCCATGAGGGCTTTGTGACTGCTGCTTCAGCCGTTGAGGTTCCCAATGAGCCCTGCTAGTTGATTCTCTTGGCCATAGTTGCCTGGTGCCCTTGGGCCATCTGGCTGCTATCATTATTCCTTCCCCACATACATGGGATTTCCACAGCTGCAAAGGGATCCACCCGATTGAGTTCTACAAATTGGACTCTCTCTCCACTTAATATTTGGCTGAAGGTCTCTGAATCTGTTCCCATCAGCTGTAGGAGGAAGGCTATCTGCTGTTGATTGGGCTAGGGAAACATCTATGAGTACAGCAGTATATCACTAGGAATAGATTTATGTTAATATGCTGAGGTATGTTTCTTATATTTCAACTCTCTCCGAGACTTTTATCATGCAGGGGTGTTGGATTTTGTCAAAGATTTTGATGTATAAAATGAGATGATTTTGTATGGTGTTTTTTCTTTTAACTTGTTTATATGGACAATTATATTGATCGCTCTCTCTCTCATTCTCTCTGTGTGTGTGTGTGTGTGTGTGTGTGTGTGTGTGTGTGTGTGTGTGTGTGTGCATGCGTGTGTGTTTGTTAAATATTCCCTGAATCTCAGGGATGCAGCCTACTTGGTCGTGGTGTATGTCTCAGTTTCTAAATGTAGTCCTCTGATGTCCACATATGAGTGTAACACACACACACACACACACACACACACACACACACACACACACAGTGCAGTGAATAGCAGAAGTGTATTACGTGAGAGTCTAGACTGTGTGTTATGAAAGTAGTGTCAGGGAGAGTAATAATGGGAACTGATAAAGCCCTCTTTACCTTTCTTTCTGCTCTTCCTGGTTGGAAAGTCTCTGGAAGGAGAGAGTGAGGGAGGGAGGGAGGAGGGAGGGAGGGAGGGAGGGAGGGAGGGAGGGAGGGAGGGAGGAGGGAGGGAGAGAGGGAGCAAGGCAGGGAGAGAGGGCAAAAAGCAGGGAGAAAGGGAAGGAGGGAGGGAGGAAGGGAGCAAGGAAGGGAGGGAAGGAGACCTGGTTCCAGTGCATTAAGACAACCTTTAGTGTTACTTTAGTTTGGGATACAAAGGTTTGGGATCTAGCAACTGCAGCTAGCTACACTCTGGCACCCTTCTGGAATGCACTAGATTAAGGTGGAGACATGAGTAATAGTGAACAGCAGAGAGGAGACTTGTTCAGTGTGGCAATATTGGGAGGATTAATAAATACAGGATTACAGTGACTACCAGTTGAGTCTGGAGTTACTGAACATGAGCATGGGGTGTGAGTGGAGCAGGGCTTGGGCCTGGGGTTCAAAGTATGCATAACTTTAGCAGTGCTAGTCAAGGGGAGGCTCTGCACATCATTGTAGCACTTGATGCCATGAAAGATGTTCTGATGTCCTTCACTGTCATAGCTCAGAGATCAACCTGGCTCTCAGGATGGTTTACTTCCCCTGCTTCTGGGCGACTGTCTTCTGCAGGGGAGGATGGCCATCCTGACTGCTTCTGCTAACCCCCACTCCACAAGGTGACTGAAGAGGAAAGGTTAAGGTGTGTGTGTGTTCCTTCAACAAAGCAGAGGAGAAGGAGACATGGTAGGGCTCCTCCATTCTGTTCTTACTTGCTGGGTGCACACTCCATACATTCCAGAAGGAAAAACCCCCACAAATATAAAACTAATAAAAAGCAAGTTTCTATATTACTAGTTACCATGTGGATTGATAATTCCTGTGATGCCCTGGAGGGAAGTGCCCATAAAACTGGATGGAGCTAGGCATCTGTTTCCTAAATAGGGACTGCTATCTGGAGGATGGAACTGAGCTCTACAATATGGTAGGACACTGTTATGTGAGAACACACACACACACACACACACACACACACACACACACACACACACACACACACACACACGTGTGTGCAGCTGGTCAGGCTAATCTCCCTAACCCTCCTCCCTCATTCTACCAGATGCTCAGCGCCCTGGAGGCAGGAAATTAAGTCACCGGTTGAGTGGAGTGAGTGCTCTCTTCCATTCCCTTTTTTCTCTAGAATTACTTTGTTCCCTTAGCCTTCAGGTGGGGACTCTAGCTATTACCTCTGGAAGGTCTCTGGAGAGAGAATTACCCTTTCTAGCAAAGCACAGCCAAATACAATTCAACAGTGTGATACTGCCATCTTGTGGTCCATCCATTTCATTTGCTCAGCCCTCATATCCCATTGGAACTGTGGGTTGGTGTAGAACAAGTCAGCCTACCTATATGGCAAAAACCGCTGGACCATCAGTTGACAAAAACAGTCCTGGGCGACCACAGTTGCCAAGACTCTGTGTTTTGAATGGCTCCGAGTCAATCCACCCCCTGTTTCCCATTGCTTCTATGCTTCACAGTATTCTCTCTTTTCCTTTTAAGTTTCCTGTGTTCCTCCTTGACATGGCAGAGGAACAGCATCCAGAGCTGTGTTAACAGCCATGCTTAGGCCTAGATTTGCGGGACAGAGGCACCAAACTACTCAGTGAAGGAGACAAGCTGCCCATATGAGTCCTCTGTCAGGTGGCTGTCAGTCTTTGAAAGATGTATGCACCTGAGCAGAGGAGGGAGGGGATAGAAGAAGCATCAACAGCAAGGCATGGACCTCTCCCAAATCCAAAGCCAAGGTGCAGTGGTAAAACATCCTGAAAACTTGGCTGTGATGAGGATTTGGAAACCCCTTGGAGGTCTTGCATGCCTTTTTTCCTTGAAGAGTACTAGGTAATAAAAGACTAAATCAAGAAGAGACATTGTGTCGAGGCTCATCTCCTACTAGGAGGTGGTGGGTAGCTTTGTAGGCACCCTGTGCTTCCTCTGTTCTTTGTTACTCAAGCACACAAATGCCGTTATTTCATGGCTTCTAGGCAAGGACATCAATAACAAACACATTGTTCATTCAAAAAGTAAATAAATGACCTCTCTAGACCAGGTCAGCATTAAAACACTAGAGAGCACAGGAGAAATCTCTTCCTAATCCAACAAAAGTCAATCCTCCCTTAATCCCACAGTGACAATTAAGCCCCAACACTTGATAGTAATGATTGGGTTCGAGCACAACCCGTTCCTCACTTACAGCATTTGCAGTTCCTGAACATGGTATTGGTAAAGACAAACCATTCACTTGTCTGCATGGATCTGAGCAACAGGTACTAGATGAGCAGGGGGAGCTACTACCTTGGATCCCCAAAACAGATTTGTAACCATGAGATATGTTTCCTGAAGCTGCATGGCTGAATGGACAGAAATGTCTACTTGTGGAAATGGTTCAAGTTGTTCCCAGACTCAGTGACAGCACTCACTACTGGGGAAACACATCCTGACCACAAGCAGTGCATTTGCCAAAACCAAAGTCCATTTCCAGGCAGACCCACTTGCACTCTGGATCATGATTCTATTGTTCCCTTCGTCAGGGGAATAAATGAGCATCAAATTGGATCAGCAACAAAGTGCTGTTTATTAAAATGAGCATGGTGTCTAGTTGATTGAGCTGGACCTAGCCCTGCTTGGGTGTCACTTTTGCCTGAGGAAATAGCTACTGACTATGTCAGCCAGGTCAGCTGGCCTACTGCCACCACCACCCCCACACACGCCCTATTTAATGTGTGACTGAGCAGAGGATGGGCAGCATTTTCAAAACAAAGAATGTAATGTTCAGGGTGATTTACAACCAATATTGTCAGCACAAGAATGAAGGGAGCCAGTGCAAATATTTCAGACAAGGAAACATTTGGTAGGTGGGGAAGTAAACCTATCTCACCCTGCTGTGCTCATCCCTGTACATCGTATACTAGCAATTCATAGCAAAGTAAGGAATGTGGATATGAGAAACAACACTGAAGCTGCTGAAATGGCCAACACAGCAGTTAAGCCTCTTGAAGGATGCTCAGCTCCTAGAATCTGGGTTGAACCATCTCACACCCTTTAGTGGTGGAGTCACTAGAATGCAGAGCTTTGGGGCCTTTGCAGGTTGAGACTTACTGAAGAGAGACATTGACACAGAGCTACATAGGGTTATACTCCATGCCAGAAATGTTGTAAGGGAAGGGCACACTGCAGAACTGGTAAATCAAGTCCCTTTCATTGAGCCTGTCTCTGAAGCAGCAGGAGCTACTGCGTATGCCTGGATGGTGTAGAGACACTTAAACAGACTTCTTTAGGCTTCCCTGGGAAGACACCACCGCCACTGATGATATCGATTTGTGACCAACAAACATACGTAAATTTAAACACAAGTGTGTGTGTGTGTGTGTGTGTGTGTGTGTGTGTGTGTGTGTGTGTGTGTGTGTCCTGCATGCAAGTCTGTGTGCTATCATCCTGCTCAGTGCTGGCCAGATCCTTTGGAACATAAATCAGGTTACTCTCTAAGGTTTTTGTTTTGTTTTGGTTTTTGGTTTTTTTGTTTTGTTTTGTTTTTTTAATTTTGTTCACATGACATGTGGGTGTGTCTGTATGAGTGCCTGTCATGTGTGTGCAAATTCTTAGTGGAGTAAAAAGAGAAAATCGGACCCCCTGGATTTCCAGGCCATGTTTCCTGCCTAATGTAGGTGCTGGGATCCAACTTCATCCTCAGGAAGAGAAGTCAGTGCTCTTTACCCCTGAGCTATATCTTCAGTCCCATGAGATACCTGTTAATTCTTGAGACTACAAAAGTCAACTAGTCAGTGCTGGTCGCCATACCAGAGGTGTAGCACGTGGCACTTGAGCTTCAGGGGGTTTAGCCCACCAGAATGCAAAACCCTGATAGGTGGATCTCGGAGAGACAAGGGCCAAGGGTTTCACCTCCAGAGTGTCTCTTGCTCCTATTGTGCCTTCTTTGTTGCTGTCATTTTTCTCTGGTGTCTAGCATGATGTGCATGGGTGTGGGAGGACCTCCACTGCCTTTAATTTCTGTGATTATCTCATGGAAATATCCCTTCCTGCTGGGCATTTTTATCTGTGGGTTATTATGAAGATATTTCCTCTTAAGCCAGACTGTTTAATGAAGTAAGTTTTTAGACAATTATAGTGTTACTTTAAATACAATTTTTGATGACTAAGGGTTTCTAAAAATTATACTAAGGGATTATGATAGGGGTTAGTTTAGGGGGAAATTAATATAGGTAGAGGTAGGATATAGTGTTGCTCCCACTCTGGTAAGGTAGAGAATGCAGGGCATAGAAAATAAAAATAAGGGTGTGTCACACAGCTAGGACTTGTGAGTGTGTCTTGAGGAGCAGTATAGTCTATGGCTTAGGTTAATGATTAAGAATAACAGTCAATCCTAGGAGTTATCTCAAGTTCTTTTTGATACTGGGAAATTGGTTCATGGGTTTGGCGTGCATCACAGCTAAAATACATCTTCAAACAATTGAATCATGTTACCAGAAAACAAAGAATTGAATGGTTAGTAAAGATAATTGAACAGAACTCTAAAATATGAAACATGAAATAAATAACTTGTTTCTCTATCAGTTATAAAAACTACTGCCTATGTAAACAGTTATGGGCGAAAGGCTCCTGATCTATGAGAATTCTAAAGGAGAAATGTTTAACTGTTTATGAGTTCTTGGGGATAATTTGTTGTTCAACTATAATACATAAAATATTTAATCATGTAAGGGAAATGGGAAGCATGTTGTTGTTTTACTTGTATGTATTGTAATGATTCATTTAAAAATAAAATGCAAGCATATTTTACTTTTATACTGCCTGAAGGCTTTTGATGGGCAATATAAGGTGTAAGGATAAAATAAAGATACAGAAGGGAAACATTGGGATAGAAGAATAGAACAGAAAAGGAATAGAGCAGAACAAACAACAGAAAGAATAATAATATGAAGAACTAAGGGTTAGCCCTCAGAAAAGTCCTCATGTGTCTGTCCAGTATTTGTACACCTCCTCTTCAATTTCTCAGACCACCTAAAGATGTGCCATCATCAGTACCCTAGGTGAGACCCAAGCGTGTGTGTGTGTGTGTGTGTGTGTGTGTGTGTGTGTGTGTGTGTGTGTGTGTGTGTTCCTATTTTGTCAGTCTTAGAGAACTAAGCACTACCCTCTTGCTGGTCCAAAAATTAAGTCTTACTCGTTCAGATAGTAAGATCAATTGAGTCACTAGTCCACCAACTCCTTGGCTCCCCTTCAATTCCTGAGCTGCCAAAGACTGCTCAGCTCAGCAGCAAGTGAGATTAAGGCTCCCACTCCCTACAAAGAAGATATAACAAGGTAATTATGCAGGATAATGTTGCTTGCCATTTCCTCAGCAAGTTTATGGCACTTCAGTTTTAGGTGTCCTAGGAGGACATAATGTGATTCAAAAATTAAGACCATTCGCAAAATTGAGGGGGTGGGGAGTAACATCCCAGTTAGCCAGACACTGTAGTCATAGTTATGTTACATCCATGTCCACAAAGCACATGTACAAATGCTGCATTCTCATTTACAACAAACAAGACACTGACAGAGAAGCTACAGTTAGTGCTGGTAAATGTGCTGACACCAACCACTACACGATCACCCGTGTTCATGAGCATGGGAGCCCAGCCTTCAACACCGACAACAAAGGAATCCCGCCTGGCGCCTGGTACTTTCGCTGCTTCCTTCTCTCCCATAGAGAATCCAGGACCCAGGCACGTTGAGCTATTCCTTCTGCCTCGCAGAAAATCCAGAGCCCAGCCTCTTCTGTCTCAGTCCTCGTGAATATTCCTGGGTCTGCCTCCATTCTCTGTCTGGGTCTGCTCAGCATGCAGCATAAGCCAAAACACGTGAGTCAATAGTGTGTGGAGAGAGAAGCAGCCTCATGTTCTGCCTATGCACTGCGGAACAGATACTGACCTTATCTGAACAGTTAGAAAATAGAAACAGCTCCCCCAGGATCCAGTAACACCCTTAAGATGATGTTCAAGGGACAAGCCAACGCCTGACTTCTGGATGCAATACTCCAACTTTTAAACCTATGCATTGTTGCTGTCACCTTTCCTTCCATAAAAGATCCCTATCACCACAAAGTCAACTGTACCCTGATGAGTGCTTAGCCTGTCCCTGGTGATCATCATCCTTATTTCTGGGGCTGTGTACCCTGTCACCATCAAGGTATGCATGGAAACTCATCCGGGGGAGTCACAGTCCCAGGTCATATTGGGAACAAGAGAAATCATCTGTTGGTTCTGTCAATCCAAATGACACACTCTGAGTCATCAACATCGTGTACAAGTCTCCTGTCTACTAGGAAGCAACTGCCTCCCAGCACAGTCACACTCTACAATAATGCTTGTGACTCACAGATGCCCATCCAAACAGTGTGGAGCCACCTTGTGTTTCAAATCATGTAATACCCATATCATCAGTTCCTGCCATTACCCCAACAAGTAGTGGGCCACCATTGTAGACCCCTTAAAGATAGCTCCACTCCATCTTGATTAAAGGTCAGAGAGTTGAAAACTGTCACTAGTAAGTCATAAGACCTAAGGTCAATAGCATGGCTACAGTAGGATATTTGATCTTGGCCTTGGGTGTCTTAGCCAAGAAACAACAGACTTGGTCTGAGATGTGGTTACTCTTGACCCTCAAGGCCAGATAACGAGAAATTATATATAAGGTGTGGTTACTGAATACTTGGAGAATTGAGGAAGAAACATCTGTTTGTTCTGTATACATGATACCACGTTCCCCTTTTTTGGTTAAGGTATTTAAGAATTGTGAAAAATAAACTTGGAGCATTCAGTATTGACTGAATCTGCCCTCCTGACATCTATCCTATGCCCTGTCCTTTTTTTTATGTCTTTAGCTAGTCATTCTTAATTCACATTCCCCCTCTCAGGGAGGAACTGTGGGTAAGGCATCTTCCTACACACCATCTATCTATTGTACCTGGTTTCAGGAGTAGCATCACGACTGTATTTCAAGTGTTACAAAATGCTCTAGTAGTTAACTTTCAGTAGTTAAGAGCTCTGATGTGTGCTGCTGCCATCTTGTGGACATGTCTTTTTCTTTGCTGAGTCCTTAAGTCCATGAGGTCACTACACATATTTATTTTTAAAAAATGCACCAGAGGCCGAGATGGAGTAGAAAACGAGCTGGATAATGTAGGAATGAGCCATCCTGCCCTTCCTACATTTAGTGGAGCAGCTTCTACTTTGTAATGCCTTCTGAGTAAAATTTTCCTGTCCGTATTTGGATGTAAACTCTTGCCTCTTTTCTGAAAGAAATGGTGTCTTCAGTAAGGGTATAGAACGATTGGCCCCAAGATATGACAGGATTGGTTGAATCATACTACTGGCAGTTGAAACCTAATTGATGCACGCATGCTTTGCTTACTGGTGTGTTCTCTCTCTGTGTCACTGGCTCCCCTGCTCTCAGTGCCAGGCTTTTCAATGTCTCCTCTATAGACTCCTTAATGCCCGCAACCCTAAAGAAAATTGATTCTCCTCCCCCAGCAGCCATCAACTGCCAATATTTCTTCAGATAGGTGTAGGGCCTCAGAAGCCCTCTCACTGCATTCTTTAAATTCCAACACACTTTACCTCATGCAAACCTTGTATGGGCAACTACAGCTGCTTTTTGGAAGAGAGAAAGAGCGGGGGGGGTGAGTTTCAATCTTGTACATATAGATTTCCAATGTTCTCAGCATGATTTATTGAAAGGTCTTTTCGCCAAATATTTAGTGTCTTTGTAGAGATCCAGCTAAGTGGAGATGTGTGACATTATGCTCTGCAGTCTCTATTCTGTTTCATTGGTTTGTGTGTCTATTTCCTACCATCATCATGCTATTTTCATTACTATGCTGCTCACATAGTCTCAAAATCAGACATTGTTAACTTCTTGATTTTTGCCCTTATAGAATGTGTGCATAGGGACCATTATATGTCTTCCTAATTACCTCTATGTAGTTTTATGTTTCCCTAGTCCAGTTATGTTCCTGAGCATACATCGTGCTTTCATTCTTCTTACTTTGTTTTCATTTGCATGTGGGTTTGCCTTGGACTCATTGGTTATTAAAATGTCCACTTTTTTCACTTATTGTAAATTCCACACATTCCCTTATTCTATTTGCTTGTAATTTTGGTCAGAGAACATACTGTGCATATTTTCTTTCTGTTTTATATTTTGATGCTGTTGCATGGATATTACAGAGCATTGGGTGCATATAACCTCAAATTCATGATCCTCCCATGTTAGTCTCCTACTCAGTCATACAATAGGTATGTGCCGCAATGCCTGGCTGAATCTTTATGTTTTTGTCATCACAAAATATACTTGTCACTAGTAACATTATTTTCCATTTCAAACCATATTATTATCCATGTTCAACTTTCTTATCATTGCTGTCTATACTGTATAAATCTTCCATTGTTTTACTTCAACTTATTAGTGCATTTGATTCTAAAAGATGTATTTTATAGACAGCATATGGTGAGCTATTTTAATCCCTTTTGTTTCAGTAAAATTATACATGACACGAGCCATTGCAGTACATTGAGCTCCATAGAGACAGCACCTGGGCAAACGCCAGCCGGACTGGCACTGGGGCGACTCTGTGCCTTGCGGATGAAAATCAACTAAACATGGGCAAAGGACATCCTAAAAAAAACGAGAGGAAAAATGTCCTCATATGCATTCTTTGTGCAAACTTGCCAGGAGGAACACAAGAAGAAGCACCCAAATGCTTCTGTCAACTTCTCAGAGTTCTCGAAGAAACTCTTAGAAAGGTGGAAGTCCATGTCTGCTAAAGAAAATGGGAAATTTGAAGACATGGCAAAGGCAGACAAGGCTCGTTATGAAAGAGAAATAAAAATCTACATCCTCCCCTCAATGGGGAGACCAGAAAGAAGTTCAAGGACTGGAATGCACCCAAGAGGCCTCCTTCGGCCTTCTTGTTCTGTTCTGAGTATCACCCAAAAATCAAAGGAGAACACTGTGGCTTGTCCATTGGTGATGTTGCAAAGAAACTGGGAGATGTGGAACAACACTGCCGCAGATGACAAGCAGCCCTATGAAAAGAAGGCTGCCAAGCTGAAGGGGAAGTTCTAAAAGGATATTGTTGCTTACAGAGCTAAAGGGAAACCCCATGCAGCGAAAAGGGAGAAGGAGGGTCAAGGCAGAAAAGAGCACGAAAAAGAAGAAAGAGGAAGATGATGAGGAGGATGAAGAGGAGGAAGAAGAGGAAAACGAGGAAGAAGAGGAAGACGAAAATGAAGAAGATGATGATGAATAAGTTGGTTCTAGCACAGTTTAATTTTATATTTTTGTCTATAAAGCATTTAAGCCCCCTGTACACAACTCACTCATTTCGAAGAAAAAATTTGAAATGTAAGGCTGTGTAAGATTTGTTTTTAAACTGTACAGTGTCTTTTTTTTTTTTTTTTTTTTTTTTTTGTATAGTTAACACACTACCGAATGTGTCTTTAGATAGCCCTGTCATGGTGGTATTTTCAATAGCCACTATTCTTGCCTGGTACAGTCTGGGGGTTGTAAATTGACATGGAAATTTAAAGCAGGTTCTTGTTGGTGCACAGCACAAATTAGTTATATATGGAGACGGTAGGTTTTTGTTTTTCTTTTTTTGTTGTTGTTTGTTTGTTTTGGTTTATTTTTTTTTCATCTTCAGTTGTTTCTGATGCAGCTTATACGAAGATAATTGTTCTGTTAATTTAATACCACTCTGTAATTGCAAAAAAAAAAAAGTGCAGCTCATTTGTTGACATTCTGAATGCTTCTAAGTAAATACAATATTTTTACTAAAAAAAAGCATACATGATACAAAATTTACTATAGATAATGCTTTGTTACATCCCTTCTACCTTAAAGCATTAAATTTCTTAGCCTTAAAGTTATTTTAGATAGCATTTATACTTGTCATTTTATTATTTATGCTTTGATGTATCATATGTCCATTTGGCTTTCTAGTTATTCATACTCCTAGCTTTTGTAATGAATTTCTATTGTTGCAAGTTAATTATCTTATCATCTCTATTATATATTTTCCAGATTATAATGAGCATTTTCACATAAACAATCTAGTTGTAATTCCATTAACATTTTGCTCCAACATACAATCATCCTCTCCCCTAGCTTTTGTTTTTTTAATAATAGACCAATTACATCTCTGTTATTCTAGTCTGATACATATTGCCTCTATGTAATACTTTATATTCTGTGTTTCATTTTTGTCTATACACTTACATTAATGGTCCCTCTCTTTAAAAAACAGTTATGGGCATTTTCATTTCCATTCTGTGTATTGTATGGTAAATCAACCAGAAAGATTCTCTTCAGTATTACTAGCTCTGTGAAGGACCCAGATTTTATTTACCTGAGAATGTCTTAATTTCCTATGAGGTGAGACAGTATTAAATTTAACCTTTGCTTTTAGCATTTTCACGTCTTCTTACTTTCCTTGTGTCTTTTATGGCTCCCAATCACAATCAACTGTATAGGATCATATCAGTATTTGTTTATAAGAGTTCACTTCTCTCTTCTTTCAACTAGTTTTATTTATCTTCTACTCTTACCATTGTGGTAATCATGTGGGTGTCTTTGAACTTATCTTACATGGAGGTTGCTGATTTTCTTGAATGTTCGTGTTTATGTTTTCTTTTTGATTTTTCATGAAAATAGAGAGGCAGTTTCAGCTGATGGCTTTAGTTCTGGTACTGCAGTTATGCATGATAGCATACTTGATAATGTACCACTTGGTAGGTAGGTCAAGGCTCTGCTAATTTTTCTTCATTATTTAGTTGTTCTGTTCCTTAGACTGGATAGTGACTATTGACCTATCTTCAAATTCACTCAGTCTTTCTTCTGAGAGCTCAGATGCATTGGTGAGTTCTCCCAGTGATTTTTCATTCCAGTCACTGTGATTTCCAATTACAGAGTTCCTATGTGGTTTCTGACTCGGTGTTTTATATTGCCTGTTTTGTGAGACATAATTTCTATTTAAATTTTTCTTTATTTTTATTTTATGTATATGAGTATTTTGCCAGCATGCATCATATGCAGGCAGCATCTTCAGAGGTTAGAAGAGGATGTCAGATTCACTGCGACCAGAGTTACAGACAAGTGTGAGCTGCTCTGTGGGTACTTCAAAGATATAGAGGTTCTTAGAAAACTAGAAAATTCTATAGAATCTGAAGAATACCAATATTCCTTAGCAAGAAATATGCATATAATATGCATGAACAAGTATATGGGTGACATATACGTGTGTGTGTGTGTGTGTGTGTGTGTTTGTGTGTGTGTGTGTGTGTGTGTGTGTGTGTGTGTATCACACTCATGGAACTGATGTGATGTTTTGATATTTGCAAAATTTCCTCGTCTCAAATTTTAAAACATTAAAGCCAGTTTTCAATTTCTTTGTGTGTGTGTGTGTGTGTGTGTGTGTGTGTGTGTGTGTGTGTGTGTGTGTGTCCTAGAACTTGTCTCAAAGTCACTTTGCTAATACTTGAATCTGGCATGTCACCACAGTAGGCACTCCTGTGCCTTCCACACCAAGGCTTCATCTCAGACCTCTGAGCTGTCGTCATCTTGCACATATCTATGCCCATAATTGTGGGTCTGTGGTTGATCTACAAACACCCTTGCCCCACACTCCAGCACCACCAGTACTGCAGGAAAGCTGATCAGACATTTTTATATTTGCATCATCAGAAACACCTATGACCAAACACCATGAGCTACTTGAGGAGGAAATTTTTTATTGGGCTTACACTTCCACATTGCTGTTCATCACTGAAAGAAGTCAGGACAAGAACTCAAACAAGACAGGAACATGGCAGTAGGAGCAACAGAGGAGAGCTACTTATTGGCTTGTTCATCATGGCTTCCTAAGTCTGCTTTCTTATAGAACCCAGGACCAACAGCTCAGGGATGGAACCACCTGTAATGGGCTGGGCCTTGCCCTATCAATCACTAATTAAGAAAATAACCGGCAAGCTTTCCTGCAGCTCAATCTTATGGGGACATTTTCTCAACTGAGGCTCCCTCCTCTGCAGCTACTCTAACTTGTGTCAAGTTGACATGAAATTAGGCAGCGCACTGTGTCTCTGAGTTCATATGTGCATCAGTCCTGCTTGTTTAGAAGGCCTGATTCATTTTCTTCACAGAAGTCTTTGTGGGGAAACAAACCCCTGTTTGGGATAGCAATATGCCCAGGAGTGAATGGCCAACAGAAAACAAAGTGGCATCTTTGGAGGTGAATTGTCCCATTTGCCTTTTCTTATTTCTTTTAAAATGCCACACATACATAGTACGTACGTATGTACGTACATACATACATACATACATGCATATATATGTGTATGTGTGAATGCATGAGTGAGAAAGAGAGACAGAGAGAGAGAGAGAGAGAGAGAGAGAGACAGAGAGAGAGAGACAGAGAGAGAGAGAGACAGAGAGAATTTTACTTTTTTCCTGTAGGTCTTTTACATACATATTATGACTTCTGGCTTCTGTTTTGTGTTTTTACAGGACCCCTGCGAGTGCAAACCAGTAGGTTTCTGAATCTATATCTGCTTCTTGTGCCTTTTATTGGGCTCTTTTTCTTCTATTTTTTGTTTGGTCCTATTCTGGTGTGTTAGTTTTTGGTTTACCTTATTTTATTTTACTTTCATACCTTAGAAGCCTGTTTGTTTTCTAGTGAAAGACAAAAATTTTGTAGATCCAAATGGGAGGGTAGATGAAGAGAAACTGGGAGGAGTGAAAGGAGGGGAAACTGTAATCAGGATATATTTATATGAAAAATATTATTTCAGTAAAAGACAAAAATTTAAATAGATAAATTAATTTTGTAATTGAATATTCACTAAAATATAATTGAGAAAACTTAAGAAGAGATATATTTTCAGATGTCATCTTAGTCATATACATATTATCAAAAAGGGAAGGAGGAAGAAGTGGGAGGAGGAGAGGAGGAGAAGAAGAAAAGAAACAATATAATATGCTTCACTTGAAGTTGTTTCAATGGAGATTTTCCTGGAGATCTATTACTAAACATGTCTATATTTAGAACCAATTATTGATATAAGGTTAAAATCATTACATTATTATTTGACAATCCCACTGAGTTTATTTCAGCCAAAGAGATCACTGGGTGGTAACCATACTGGCACTTCATTTGGTCGTTTTTTGTTTAGTTTTGTTTTGCAACCTTAACCATCTATATGTACCCAAATACACATCACACAGGATGTGTACAACCACAGTAGCCTGATTCTGGGCAGACTCTCCTCTCTCCGTTCTTGTCTTGTAATGTGTGCTCCTAATCAATAAATCATCAGTTCGTCATCAGTGTTTTTGATCTTAGACTGGCACTTTATTTGTAAGTTGCACAGCATCCTTGTCTTCAGAACAGTCCTTAGCATCATCCAGATTTCAGATGGTCAATTTATGTTTTATCATAAGAAAGAGGTCTTTAGATGACTAGCCTCAAGCATAGACATTGAGCTATGAGTTCATAAACAGTAACCACTTCTGATCAATTTTTAAATATTTCCTTCTGTTAATAAGTTTTTTTCATTTGATAATTTATAGACAGGAAAGTGTGGAAGATCCCATATGCTGAAAACAGTAGTATACAACAACAGAGAGGTCAGACTTCTTTTCTCATGGGATTCATACATTCAGAAAAGCAGTGACTATACTAACTATAACATTGTCCTGTGTGGGTAGGAAATTGTACCTACATTCCAGTAGACTCTCTGAGATCTTTAACATTATTAAAAATTAGAAAACAAAGAAGCACATTAAGTAGAGACTTGAACTTTTTCTGGTCTTCTGATTTACATGCTTTTCAGATTAAGAATGAGATCTGTCCTTCTACTTTAATTTGGATATCTGAGTCTTGAAATAGAAACATATCATACATTATGATCATCAACATTCTCCCAGAATTGGTTTATGATATAGCTTTCAACTGTGGGACCTCTTCAAATGAGGGGTCTCTAGCCTTCTAAATATTACTGCACAATCAATGTCATGTCAGTTGTTTCAATATTACACTGTTACTGAAGCAGTATGGAGAACAGACACATGTTAAATTGCAGACTGTGTTCTCCAAGCAGTCTCTAAATCAGTAGGACCTGGGTGATGGTGAGGAACTGAATTTCATACAGTAATGTTCCGTGCTTTAACTTCACGTGACTCTTGACTCAAAAGGCAGGGAGAATAAACAAGTAAAATCTTCTCTGTGACATTCATAGACAAAGTCAGAATAAGAAAGAAAGTGCTGGTCTTTCTAATAATTGGGTTGGCAGGACAGAAATATATAAAGCAATGTGAATTGAGCTTCTCAAAGAAAAGCCACACACATGTCACCATAAATACTTCATTGTTGTGGAGAGTTGGAATGACGAAGAACCTGAGAAAAATTACCTTTGGTTCTTTTTAGTCCCTTTAATAGTGTTAACACAAATACACAGCTTTAACCTCAACAGTTATAAGAGAAAATGTATTCTTGAACCCAAATATAAATGATCACGGACTGAGAACACAGATTCAGACTTCTCTGAAAGACATGTTCCACTGTGAATATGGTTAAATGAGATTGTATTAACTGCAGAACAAAAACAATCATAAACAAAGATATCTGCTAAATGTCGAGGTGGGGACAACAGGTAGGTGGAAAAAAGTGAGGAAATTACTGGCAGACATTTCAGATGCTATCTAATGACGTTCAAAGCTCTGGGGTTGTTGAAAGTGGCTTGTTAAGACTACACTTCAATGGGGGGTGGAGGGATGGGAGGGTGGTCAGGGGACATGGGAAGGAGGGAGGGAGGGAGAGAAGAATAGAGGAAGAGGGAACTGGGTCAATATGTAAAATAACATAAATAAATAAATACTACACTTCAAAGGTTTTAATAGTCAGAAAGGGTGGGGAGCTAATGGCTTCCACAGGAACTAAAAATAGTCCAAGGTAATTTGGCTCCATTCTGCAACATTTTGTTTCCATAATCACAAAGTTCAGTCATTTAGCCTGGTAGAATCTTTAATACAAATATGGCTTTTGTTTTTTGGTTGTTTTTTTTTATTTGTTTGTTTGATTGTTTTTTGTTTTTCGGGGAACTTTGGTTTACAGTTCCTCTGTTTGGCCAAGCATCATATTGGCAGAGGCCAAATATTGTTCTAGCAAGATTCATTCCTAGAGTCTGATGAAAATATGTCTGTGCAGACAGGAAACAGTCTTTAGAAAAGAGACAAAGAGACAGTTGTAGCCATTAAGGAATAAATCTCCAGATCACATAGAATTTACAGGCATTATGGTCTATATGTCATTTCTGTTATATTTTGCTGTCTACATGTGACATGTCATTTGCATGTGACATACTGGGGTTTGTGATGTTTAAAGTTAAATCAATCAAGGGCACAAGAAGTAGAGGGAAACAGGCTTATTGTCTGACCAAACTGTCATGTTCTTTAGATACATTGACCACTTGTTACCCAGTGTGTTGTAGTTATATGTACTTTGCGAACTATTATATTTCATTTTGGAGTACTGAATATAACATTTTAACTTTTAATTTTAGTTTTCTTTCTGGCCACTTTGAGTCCATATCTATAATCTCATGTGAAGTGGCTATCTTTGATTTTAAAATATTAGTCTTTAATAACTAAATTATTATAACTCTTATTTGTAATAAATCATTCCAGTTGTCATAATATTGTGATAGTACATCAGTTCCAGTTTGGGATAATAAGTGGTTAGTCACATTGCAAGAAAATCACCAATTACCATCACTTCAAACTTCTTGGTAACAAAATTATCTTTTTCTCCACTTAACAAATATTAGCAGCTGTTATAAAAACAAGAGTCAAACTCATGAGAAACTGGGGTTTCCATAGATTTTTGAGGGCACAGTCTACTCGTATTTATTTTATAATCAAAATGAGAAACAGGATTCTGATGGGAATTACTCTGAAATATTACCATTTGGTTTTCATTGTCAAAATATGAGTGTTGTTTAATTAAATAAAATCCCTTCCAACTCTACTACGGATAGCCTTAAAGACTCTTCAATAAACTCAATCAATAAACATGAGTTCTTAAAGTAACAGGAATATTGTTGTTATTGGAATTTTGTACGATTTGGATAAAATGAGTCAACCCAAGTTATTGGCCATCTTTATCAAGAGTCAATGAAGCTAAAGTCACTCTGAAATTCGAGTACGTCACAGGGCATTTCAACTTGACTCTATACTCTTCTACCACAGAGATCTGTTTACTTTTCTGTTTCATCATGCTCTAACTGTTGTCAGCTCCTGTCTGTTTGTTTACTTCAGACAATGCTATCTCCAAAGGTATAAGGACATGGGTTCAATTCCCTGGGAAATAAAGGAGTTCCCTTGAGAATTAGAGAACAAACCCCACATATTCACACCATTAGCCCGAGTGGTGATTTCAAACAGAAAAAGACACCATAGAAGCAAGCATCTTCTTTGAGCCTAGTATGTCTTTGCTTTGTTTGTGCTTCTTAATAAAGAGGGCTCAGATACCCCAATGATTCTCAAAGCAGAGAATAACGTTTATACATTTTTAGGAGTTAATTCTGGGGAAGAGACAATGTGTAGGACATGTAGGTGAAACTCTGACTGGGGTAAAGGTGAGACCCAAAGCATCTGGAACTTGTACAAAACAGAGTTTCTGATCCCTCTATGGGTACCCCAAGGAAACTTGAATGGAGAATATTAGGGGAGGAATTGTGCTCTAACCACATGTTCTCTCTAAGGATGATGAGAATGGATGAGAGTGATGCTACTCTCCATTCTAGAGTCTCTAGTACTGTGTGTACATTCAGTGACCTTCAAGTAAATGCCGCAAGGCATCCTCAAGAGCTAAAACAAGGTAGATCTTGATAATTTAAAGACACAGAGATAAATATTTACACATTCTTGTCCCAATATAATCTTACTGAGGACGAATTTGACCAAAAGATGGAAATTTAAACTTTAATATGATCCTATAGCTGGGCCCACTTTATGAGAACTGAGGAAAATTATCTAAAGAGCCTTAATCTTCAGGCTTCAATGAATTCCTACCAGGATAGGCTCCCACACCGGAGTAAATGACAAGAATGGAAGAAAGGCCATCAGGGCATGATAGAAATAAAACTTCCAGTCTTCCATCCACTCCTATGCCTATAGTACTCCCCCTAAAGGAAAATGTCTACTCCTTTATGAACAATTAGAATCCACGTTCTCCTATCATTCATAGACCCTCAACTATACATGAAAGGCTTCTTTGGCAATGCTCCATCACTGGAAAAATAGTACACACTGGAAAATATAAATCTGTCACCTATCTTGGTTTTATCTTATCTTCTGGGGACCCACAAAAACCTCAGTTCTCTTTTCTTGTGTAATTACAGGCTTCTGCCTTCTTGCCACCTTCCTTAAAGTAAAAAACTCCTTTTTGAATCCAGGGCTAGTGGTGTGTTATTCTTTTTATGATCTCAAAATATTCCTGAACTTAATAACTAAAATAACTATATTATCCCAAGAACTCTCAACAATAGAGGAACCTCAGAGAATCAACTGTTGTTTATTACCACCTTCTTCTCTTTGGGTAAAACAATGACTTCTGAAGAACCCACTCTTTCCATGACCACCTTTCAGAGCTAAAGATAGTTAAGACATAGACTCACAAACAAAAGACAGCCTTACAGATTCCACAAAAGTTAACTTTGTTCTCTCAAAAGACAGATACAGCTTTTAACTGTGTCAATACACACACACACACACACACACACACACACACACACACACACACCCTACTGAGTTCATTTAGTGTTACTTGTGTGTGTTTGTGTTTATGACTGAGCACTTGGGGTCAGGTAATCTAATAGAGGGCTCATCTCTAAAGAAAACTAATTCTCCTTTTCTCTGTAGCCATTGATAAACTATAGTTCTTCCTCTAATGGGGCTTCCTCTAATGGAAAAGGTGGGCTTGTGGAATTTTTCCCATTCCTTTGTGTGTGTAGACTAATTTTGTCATTATGTGGAGGTCTTGTTTACACAGCCAAACTGTTGTGAATTCATCAGCACAGCATCCCTCTTAAATCTAGAAGACACACCCTAGCAGCAGGGATGCTGGTCTGTATCTTACAATTTTTTCGCTACCTCTTCTATGATGTTTCCTGAGCCTTGTGTTTTGGGGTTTAATTGTAGATGTAACAACTGTGTCTGGGAACCTAATGGTCATATTTTGTCTGCATTTTTTTTACCAGATGTGAATCTTTGTAATAATTTCCATCTACTGTGAAATGAAGCATCTTTTATGAAGGATGGGTGGTATACTCATTGTGAGTATAAGAGTAAGTATTTAGAATAAAGTCAGAGATTTTATTGATTAGGGAAAACAGCAGTAGTAGTTTCTCTTCTAGGGTCTATGATCTCTCCAGCCACAGATAATTGGCTAAGTTTATAGTACCAGGAGTGAATTCCCTACCACTAAGTGGCAGCAAGCCCAATTATGCAGTTGTTCAGTCCCCCAAGAGAAAAGTACCACAATTTTATTCATTTAATATAATGTTCGCTTGTCATTTATACTGTTTACTGTCTTGGAATATATTACTTCTGCTCTGAGTTTCTTCAAGATATCCAACATGAAGGTATAAATGGACTTTGTCAAAAGCTGTTTCTGTGTCTATTGATTTGCATGTCCTTTAGTCAATTGATGCAGTTTGTAACACATATGTATTTAAATGTATGAACCATTCCTGTACTGCTGAGATAAAGTCAACCTGATCATAATGACCTTTTTGGTGTATTCTTGAATTCTGTTTGAAGTATTTTGTTGGGAATTTTGCAACTGTGTCTATCACAGATATTGATTTGTAATTTTTTGTTGCACCCTTACTATAGCCATCTTTCTTGAAAAAGAAATGTGTTCTATGTCTAAGAGCATTCTGACCCTTGGCACACTAAGGGCAGAAGAAAATAGTACATACAGCAGGATTTCCAGCTCAAGGAGACTGGGATTTGCTGCTAATTTTTGAGATGTATGGGCTTGTTATGCAGTCTCAGCTGAGCAAAAGGCGCATTCTATGTCTAGGAAGCTCTGTCATTGATACAATATGGACAGGAGAGATGATTTGTACACCAGATATTTTATCTCAAGGATACAGGAATGTGCTATTTCTTGAGACATACGGGCTCATTATGTTCCCATACACTTTTCTATCCATACTGACTTGTCTTTGTTCTTTCTTAAATACTTTACCAATATGGTCCCACATTTCCACTTGCAGCACATCCTTTTTTGGAAACCATGAGCATGCCTAATTACCTGCTGTCACAGTTCCTGTAAAGTCCCATGAATGACCACATCCCCTGCTTATTTAAGCAATATAAAAGAACCAAATAACAAAGTGAAGATTAACTCTGCCCAGCCTTCAAAACTCCCCAATCTGGCAGTAATTGGGTGAACTGATTTACTGACCAATCAGTGTCCCTGTTTGGGTACTACTTGCTGTGAATATCAGAACTCAGTCCATGAAACAAGACTTGCAGTGAGCAATGTGAATTTTCAATAGAGGAGGCTGCAAATCCAAAGAGCATCTGAGTAGCTTTAAAGATGCAGGTTATCCAGGTGAGAGAGCTGGGCCTGTGGTCTCAAGAGTAGGAGAACTGGCCCTGACCCTGACCCATCACCAGCTGCAGTGCATGAGAAAGGAGAATCTTCTTCCTGTGTGGGTAACACACTAAAGCTGACCCTATTCAGTGATCCAGTCTTGAGGTTATGAAAGCAAGAGAGCTGACCCCATCCCCCTCATATTCCCTCCTACAGAAATCAGGAGAGAGGGCCCTGCACCTTGCCTGGGCAAAACTATAGAGCTGACCCTGACAATATGAGTGAGGGGAACCCAGATTTGAGGGTCCGAGCAGGAGAACTCACCCTGCTCCTTGTTGTAGGATGCATTGGGTAGGATAGTTAGGGCAGTGAAGGAGAGATTATCTGGGTAGTGATGACGAGGGAAAGCTAGAGAGCTGATCAACCCAGCTGCCACCCAGGCTCAGAACCAAGGCTACGAATTGGTCCAACCCAACGTCCACCTCATCTATGAACTGTTGGAGCAGATGACGAGGATGAACCTACATATCTAAAACAGCAGATATCCAATGATACAGGACAACAACAGGATATCCAAAAGGAGCCCCAGTGAGGGCTCAGTATCGATAGTGTAGCAGAAACCAGAGGCCTCAAGCAATGGACACTTGCAAGTAAAGATGAATGGAGTAAAGGGTAAACTGTGCGACTCACTGGACCACAGTACAGCTTCCAACTTCCAGTACAGTACATATTCTTTTTCTTATTTTTTGTTTTGGTTCTTTGTTTTGTTTGGTTTGGGGTTTTTCTTTTAAATTTGGTTTTGTTTGTGGAGGGGAGTTGCAAGGGCAGAGGGTGAATGAGAGGGGACAAGGAGAGGGGATCAAAAATACATAATGTGAAGTCCACAAAGAATAAAATTTAAAAGATGCAGGGTATCCCCAGTGTTGATATTTTATTAGAAAAAACTACGTGTAAAGATAGTTTACAGTCATTAAACCATGTTTACAAAATATAGATTGTTTTTCTTAATATATCCCCGTGGAGAACAAAGACAAAAAAAGTATGGATAGAAAATATATGGGAACATAGCAAACCCATACATCTAAAGAAATAACACATTTCTGTATCCTTGGGGCAAAAACATCTGTTGTACAGATCATCTTCTCTGCCCTTAGTGTGCCAATGCCAGCGCTTCCTAGACATCGAATGTGCCTCTTTCTCAGCTGAGAATGAATAACAAGACCATACATCTCAAGAATTAGCACATCCTGTCTCCTTGAGCTGAAAATCCTGCTGTATGCACTTTCCTTCTGTCCTAGTGTGCCAAGGGTCAGAATGCTCTTAGATATAGAATGTGTTTCTTTCTCAGATGAGGTTGTTGGCAACAATTCCCCTTTAGTTGCTATAATAAAGTTAGCATGACTAATGTTGGACTGAAGTATTTGGTTTGCTTTTTTTATTTTACAAGGAGTTATAATGAAGAGATTGCCTTGAGTTTCAAAAGGGACTTTGTGCTTTTAAATAGTGTTGAGACTGTGAAGGCCTGTGGTGACTTTTGACATTAGATTAAACATATTTTGCATTATGATATGGCATGAGACTATGGGGACCACGGAGTGTTGTGGATTAAATAAGAAATGTCTCTCAGAACATCTGGCACTTGAAAACTTGGTCCTTAGTTGGTGGTGCTTTGGAGGAGGTTTAAGAGGTACAACCTTGCTGGACCAAGTACATCACTGTGAATGGATTTTGATGGCAAAATACTCTTTTTCACTCGCTCTCTCTGCTTCATGCTTACGGTTAAGGATGAGAGCTCCCAGCAACCTGCTCAAGTCGCTATGCCTGCTGCTTGCTTCCATGCTTCCCAACCATATTAGGCAGCCAAACTTGTTAGTGTTGTTCAGATGGCGCTGGCTTCAGAAGCATGGTACATTAAGGAGTGAAGACCCCGTGGACTCTTCTTCCTGTGTTACAGAGGGCCACTGAGGCCAGCAATGAGTGGCAGGACCATCCCTGAGTGAAGGCCCTAAGAAGGAAAGACACTGGGAAACATGAAGTTCTGAAAGTGAAGTTTGGGCTGAGGTGGAAGATCCTGAGATGTTGGAGATCCCAAAGCTGTGAGATATCTTCTGAGGAGAGCTTCTTACAGAGAGTGGAATCAGCCCAAGATAGAGAACTGTTTATCTCAGGCAGTAATTCCCAGACATGGTACTTGGTCTTGCTTTGATCCAGTGTTTCCTCATTATGCTGCTATTTTTTTCTTTTGAAATGGAATTGTATATTCCATACAATTAAATATTGAAGGTGTGTATTTTTTAATTTTGTAGATTGTTTCAAATAAGAGATTGCCTTGAGTCTCAAAGGAGACTTGGAGACTTTGGACTCTTAAAAACATTAACACTGAAAAACTGGGCACTTCTGCATTTGAACTAAATGAATTTTGCATTATGATGTTGCTGTAAAAGCATGGAGGTGGTCTAAGTCTATATAATATTGCCAATCAAAATTTTTAAATTTCTTGAGAACCCAGAGACAGTGTTAGCTATTATAAGCAGTTATTACATATTACAGTTATAAGCATATTACATATATAATAATAAAACACCGATTTTTGTCAAGAGAAACTTGTACACCAAGTTTCAAATAGCAAGATTGTTCAGACTGCATATGTTTCCCAGATGTCTTTTTAAGTCTTCAAAATACTAAGAGGTCATCATTATACCACACATATAATGGACTCATTATACAAAGGGTGGTCAGATTGCCACAGGCCCAACCATCATTCATTTTAGACAGGAGCCAGTAAGTTTTTCTCAACACTCTCATGACACTTCTTGTAGAGAAATAGTTTGTGAACAAGTGAAAAAGATTAATATAATTTATATTTTGAGTTTTTTAAAGTTTGAATTGAGACAGGATGGAATGGGAAAATTGGAGGACATGATAGAAAATAACCCTCATCTTGGAATCTTTCTTTACATATCATTGTACTTTTATGTAAGTCACTGCATCATTTAATTTGTTTTACCAAATCACCAAAGGAGAACAGTTAACAGTAGGTATGTTTCCACATACATGTGATATAACATGGCTGTGCCACCACACCAAGGACTTCCCATTCCTCCTCACCTGCCACTTTATTTTGCATAAAGTGTTTCCTCATTTTCCATTGTTCTTAAAGAAGCTTTAGATAGATGTAGATTATTTTCTTCTGTTGGTTCTGAAGCCAGGGTTAGAGATTTGTGCAGCCTGCACCATTCCTAGTTCAAGAGCACTATATTTTGGCAGTGAGATGAGAGGTACAGCCTCTTCAGTGGATCCCTTCCCTCTTGGACACTGTAAAGAGGTGCTGTGTGTGATTTAAGTTTTCTTCTTTCTTCTTTTAATCAAGACAAGGTATAACTATGTAACCCTGGCTAACCTTCCACTCAGGAGACTCTCCCCCTCAGCCTCTAGGATTGCAAGCATGTATGAAGATGCTGGGCTATTTGCTTTCTGTTTTGCTGTTCTTTCTTACAAGAACCTGTATTACCCCTTCTGTTTTCTTCCTGCCATTACCAAATCTTCAAATAATACTGCATTGTTCCTATATATCCTCTTCTTCCCACAGAAACAGGGCTTTTTGTGGCCAGCACCTTGGGTACCAGGCCTTTTGTATAGTTGCTAGTAAGATATACCTAGTAACATTTTTAGTATTTTTGTATTTCAGATCTGGACTTTTCCTCATGCTTTCTTAGCATTTCACCTACCTTCCTACTGTTCTCTTTAAAAAGCTCTTCTCACATTCCAGAATAATGCATAGCAGAGGTTTGAAAGACAGTAATGACAAAGTGATAACAGTCTGTATTTTTTGTTGAAAGTTACACTGGAAGTATTAGTTGTATGTGGTCTTATAACCTCTTGATATTGATCTGTATAGTGTTTTGGAAGACACGCAGAGATGTTTTTATTTACACGGTCACAATTATTCCACACTACCTATAATCTTTGCACGCTTTAGTTTAAAAGTCTAAATATAGCCAGGCATTGGTGGCAAATGTCTTTAGTCCCAGCACTCGGGATGCAGGCAGGCAGATCCATGAGCATGAGAGATCTTTTTATCTTCTGATATATTTTATTCAATTTCTTCCTTCAATGTCTTAACATTTTATTATATAAGTAACTTATTTGGTTAGAGATCCCCCAAGATCTTTTTTTCTTTTAGTCTATTGTGAAAGATGTTATTTCCCTGATTTCTTTCTCAGTCTAAGACTTGGATCCATCTGACACAGGTCAAACAGATTCCAGATAGGTACTCTTGTCAATCAGCAGCCTAAGCTTCTCCACCTACTGCCTGTTTCTGAGAGAGAAGTCTCAAATGTAAGATTTTCCTTAAAGTTCCTAAACTTTAACTTTTGTCCTTAGTCTGTATCTTTCCAAGCAGATTTCCACTCTCCTGACAGACACCATCCAGGATTCAGTTGTGGACCATAAATTGCTCCAAAGGAACCTACACCACACCAACTTCAAGCTAGGTCAGTGAATGAAATGCTTCTGATGAATGCCTCCTGTGATGGTTTGAATAAAAATGGCCCCTGCTGGCTCACAGGAAGTGGCATTATTTGAAAGGATTAGGACCTGTTGGAAGATATATATGTAACAGGTTGGGCTTTGAGGCTTCAGAAGCCCAAGCCAGACCCACTGACACTCCCTCTTCCTGCTGCCTGGCAATTCAGATGTAGAACTCTCAGCTACCTCCAGCATCAAGTAGGCCTACATGCTGCCATGTTCCATACCATAATGATAATGGACTAAACCTCTAAACTATAAGCTAGCCACAATTAATATTTTCTTTTATACAAGTTGCCTTGATAATGGTGTCTCTGCACAGCAATAGAACCCCAACTAAGACAGAAGTTGGTACTAGAGACTGGGGTATTGCTTTGATAGGCCTGACCATGTTTTGTTTGGAGGGATATGGAACACTTTGGGACTTCAGACTAGAAAAGCAGTTAAATACTTTAATTGAGGCTTAATGAGCCATACTAATAGGAGCATGGATGACAGTGTGTGATTTGACCTATTGGGGCCCAGATCAAGATGTTTCAGAGGATAAGAACATTAGTAAGTGGCCTAGAGACCATTCTTGTGATATCTTGGGGAAGAGTGTGGCTGCTTTCTACGCTTATTCAAAAAATATGGCTGAGGCGAAGTTAAAGAGTTATGGATTGACAGTTTTAGCAGAGTAAATTTCCAGACAGCCTAGTAATGACTGTTACTTAGTTATTAGTGGCCAGTCTTATGCAGATCTATAATGAAAAGGAGCAAGCTAATCAAGGAAAAATACAAAATGTAGATAAAAGCTTTAAATAAAAACCTGATGCTAAATAAAATAAAGGGAATGGTGACATCAGAGCAAGACCCCATCCAGCTAAACTTCCAACCTGTGAAAAGGAAGTAAAGAAAAGTTTAGGGTCAGGTGTGGTGCTGCACACATTTAATCCTAACACTCCAGAGGCAGAGGCTGGCAGATTTCAGAGTTCAAGGCCAGCCAGGACTACAGAGTGAGTTCAAGGCCAGCCAAGCTTAGGCAGTAAATGAAATCATCAAAAGCAGAAAGCTGGTGAAAATGTATTGGAACAAGGTAAGCATGTTCTGGCCCCAGCAAGCAACAGAACTTGGCAGCTTTGCCCACATAGTTCTAGTTTCAGAGTCAAGTATAAAAAATAGTTGTGGAATCTCCATCTGTGACTAAGGAAAGCTACTGAGACCATACATTTGTCAGGGGCATCCCTGCATGGAGGCCTAAAGAGGCCATTTTGTGATGCTGTGAAGGTGAATTTTGGATTGCTCTCGAGTCCCCAAGATGTTAGAGAGCCAGAGTAGTGATATACCTGCCTAGAAAAACAGCCCAAGAGAAAGAAGTATGGTGCATTCTACAGAGCTGAAATTTGGAGATCTCAAGAGTGCTTTACATCAGACATAGAGATGGAGAGTTTGGAATTTGCTCAGCTGGTTTTGATCTTACTTTGGTCAAGTATTTCTTCATTAAGATCCCTTTCCTCCAATTCTGAATGGTAATGTATATTGTATGACAGTGTATGTTGGAAGTATGTGAACTGCTCTTTTATTTTGATTTTTGATTTTACAGGGAGTTACAGTTAAGAAATTGCTTTGAGTCTCAGAAAAGAGTTTGAACTTTTAAACACTTGAGACTATGATAGACTATGGGAACTTTTGAAGCAGGACTGAATGCAATTTTACATTATGATGTGGTTACAAACCTATGGGGTCCAGGGAGTGGAATGAGGTGTTTCAAATGCAAGTGTTCCCCAAGGGTGCATAGAGACAGTTTTATTTAAAAGATTAGGACCTATGGCCTTGTTGATACAGATGTGACCTTGTTGGAGGAAGTGTGTCACTGGGGCTAGGCTTTGAAGTTTCAAAAGCACTAAACAGGCTCAGTGGCTCACTTTCTTTACCTGCTGCTGCCGATCCAGATATAGAACTCTTAGCTACCTCTCCAGCACCATGTCTGCTTGTGTGGGTCAATGCTTCCTGACATGGAAATAATGGACTAAACCACTGAACTGTAAGACAGCCCCAATTAAATATTTTCATTTATAATAGTTGCATGGTCATGGTCTCTTTACAGCAATAGAAACAGTGATGAATGTGGGAAGACTCAACCCCACTGCATGCAGTGCTACCCTGAGACAGGTAATCCTTGGAGCTATTAAGTAAGGTAACTGAACTTGAACCCAGAGAATAAGCCAATACGTAGCATTTCTCCATGGTCTCTACATCCATTCTTGCCTCCAAATTCCTGCCTGAGTTCCTGCCCTGACATCCCTTCATGATAGATTGTAATTCATAAAATGAAACAAACCCTTCCCTCTTCAAGTTGCTTTTGGTCATGATGTTTTGGAACAGCAATAGGAAGCAAACTAGAACAGAAGGTGGTATTGCTGTGGCATACCAGACCACATTGTTTCAGAGAGGATTGTGGAAGAGTTTGAAACTTGAAGCTGAAAGATTTTGTTGGTTTGAATTTAAAAAATGGTCCCCATAGGCTCATATATTTGAAAGCTTTGTCACCAGGGAGTGACTAAGTAACTGTTTGAAAGGATTATAAGAATTAGGAGGTATGAACTTGGAGGAAGTGTGTCACTAGGAGTTGGCTTTGGTTTCAAAGCTCATACCAGAACCACTGGTGCTCCTTCTCCTCTCTTTTTATGCTCTGAATCAGGATGTACCTCTTAGCTACTGCTCCAGTAGCTACCTGCTGCCTACCTGCTGCCATGTTCCCTGCCATGATGATAATGAACCAATCATCTGAAGCTGTAAGCAAGTCCCCAATTAAATGTTTTCCTTTATAAGAATTGCCTTGGTCATGGTGTCTCTGAGCAGCAATAGAAACTAAGGGCATTGAATGCTCAGAGATTGATGAGCTGTTGTGAGAATTTGGAAGATGGGAATGCTGAGAGCAGTACAGATGATGGTAGCCAAGTTTGTGATGTTTCAGAGGGAAGTTTTAGAGTCCCTCAAATACCATCAGCACCATTTGTGCACTTGTTTGTATTAATCTGTGGTTCCCAGTCAGCTGGGACTGAAGAATCAGCTATCATTAACAAGTAACCAGCACCACTGAAGGGAAACATTTGCTTTACTGTAACAATTTTATGCTGGTAAGCTGGAGCTGAGAAATCAGCTGTGATTAAGCAACAAAGGTGAAATCTGGAAATATTTTCTCAGGGTCAGCACACAAACAGTATGGCCCAGAGTGGCTAAGGCTGTATCTTATGCTAACAGTTGAACTTGGTAATGTGTAAGAGTCTCCTCCATGGTACTGGTTTTGAAGGTACAAATGAGTGTTAGAGAATAGGTGAGGTTTGGCATCATGAGAGACTGCTGGTAAAGGGGCAGCCTCAGTTGCAGTGGAGAACCCAGGACTGAAAGGTGTTGACAGCAAAGCATGAAGGTCCTTGTGCCCACAAATCTTAGACAAACCAGCAATGTTAAACACACAGGGTTGTCTTTCCAATGGGAAAGATGGAAAAACCTCAGTTGTTTTTTGTTTTGTTTTGTTTCTTGTTTGTTTGTTTTTGTTTTTTCCAGAAAACTAAGAATTGGGAGTGATAAACAGTCTGATGACCTGTGCTATCTGTTGGGCCAGGTCATATCAAGCTCTTGCAACCAAGACTGGAGGTGGCTAATAATATAAATGACCCTGATAGCAGAAGCTCCCCAAACCAGGACTAGAAGTGGCTAACATCCCAAATGACCTCTATACTATCTGTATGACTGAGACCAGGACAGACCCTTAGGCCTTTAAGCTAGTACAAGTAGCCTATGTCTAGCACCCATCCCTTTGGAAGTCATTACGTGTATCCTGGTTGAGTTTCAATGTAATTATGTTTCTTTCTGCACCAGGGATTGTATTAAACTAGGACATAATTTTTATTAAATAAATGGATGTATTTATTTTACATCCCAACCTCAGTTTCCCCTCCCTCCTTTCCTCCTATCCTTCCCCACCTCCCCTCTGCCCTCCCCCAATCCACTCCTCTGTTTCTGTTCACAAAGAGGCAGGCTATCAATGAAACATGGCATATCAAGTTACAGAAAGACTTTTTTCAAATTGCACTGGGCTTAAATATGGTGCGAATAAACCACCTGTTGTTAGACTCCCTGATGAAGTCAATTTACACTGGGTTTTCATCCTTTGAATTTTTTTTTATTTAAATTGGAAACAATCTTATTTTACACAACAATCCCAGCCCCTCTCCCTCCCATTCTCCCATGGCCCTCACCAACCTCATCCCATCCCCCTTCTGCTCTATAGAAAGGGTAAAGCCTTCCATGGGGGAATCATCAAAGTCTGTCACATCATTTGGGTCAGGGCCTAGGCCCTCCCCTGTGTGTCTAGGCTGAGAGGGTATCCCTCCATAGGGAATGGGCTCCCAAAGTCCATTTGTGCACTAGGTATAAATGCTGTTCCACTACCAGAGGCCCCATAGACTGCCCAAGTCTCCTAACTGTTACCCACACGCAGGGAGCCTTGGTTCTGTCCTATACTGGTTTCCAAGCTGTCAGACTGGGGTCCATGAGCTCCCCCTTGTTCAGGTCAGCTGTTTCTGTGGGTTTCTCCAGCACGGTTTTAAACCCTTTGCTCATCACTCCTTCCTCTCCACAACTGAACTCCAGGAATTTGGCTCAAGGGCATTTAAGGTAGCCTCTCCCCTATTGCTTAGATTGTTAGTTGGGGTCATCCTAGTATACCCCTGGACATTTCCTTAGTGCCAGATTTCTCTTTACACCTATAATGGCTCCCTCTATTAAGGTATCTCATTTCTTGCTCTCCTCTATTCTTCCTCTGCCTCAATCTTCCTGGTCCCTCACG
The DNA here is from genome assembly GCA_030556225.1 of Cricetiscus sungorus. Classification (NCBI taxonomy): domain Eukaryota; kingdom Metazoa; phylum Chordata; class Mammalia; order Rodentia; family Cricetidae; genus Cricetiscus; species Cricetiscus sungorus. Next base: position 7,169,707 of record JANBXA010000126.1, read on the forward strand.
TCTTCCTCCCCTCTCCTCTTCTCTTTCTCCACTCCCTCTCCCTTCCCCACACTCCCAATTTGCTTGGGAGATCTTGTCCCTTTCCCCTTCTCCAAGGTACCATGCATAACTCCCTTAGGGTCCTCTGATGGGAGATGTTATTCTGTAAATATGTTTCTCATACTGGTTAATGAATAACGCACTGTTGGCCAGTAGGAAAGCAAGATAGGAGGGACTAGGAGACTAGGAGGAAAGAGGAAGTAGTAAGGAGTGGTCAACATGGAGACCGGAGAGGTAGAACGCCAGCCACTCTGGCCGGTAAGATGAGCCACGTGCAAATACTTAAAATAATAGAAATGGGGTTAATATTTAAGACAGAACCAGATGATAACAAACTAGTAACTGGCCAACAGCATTAATACCAAATACAAAGTCTGTGTGTGTTATTTGGGGCTGGCATGGCAGTGGGACAAGACTGGCAGAGAAAAACCTGCATGTAACCTAGTTGTTCCCTAGCTTTTCTGGAGGTGTGGATTGTAGTCTGGTAAACCTTTGTTCTATGTCTAAAATCCATATATGAGTGAGTACATACCATGTTCCTCTTTTTGTGACTGGGTTATCTCAGTCAGGATGATTTCTTCTAGTTCCATCTATTTGCCTGCGAATTTCAAGATTCCATTGTTTTTTCCCACTGAGTAGTGCTCCATTGTGTAAATGTACCACATTTTCTCCACCCATTCTTCAGTTGAGGTAGGGTTTTCATTCTTATCTCTTTGTATGGTTTGCTTCTCTGTATATACCTACAGGCAGCCCCTCAGAAATGGTCATGAAAAGAGGCTATTGGTAAAGGTTTAGCCTCAGTTGCTGTATAGACCCCAGCATGCTGAAGATGCTGGAACTGTGGGGTGACTATCTAAGACAGCAGTAGCTGTGAAGTGAAGCTGCCCTGAGCATATGAGACCAGTTGTATGTATTTCAGGTGGCAGAGCCAGGGAAGTGGAGTTGCCTAAGCCACTTTGCACTCAGATCATGAGTGAATCCCAGGCATTGCAAACACTGGGTCATTTACAAATGTGATATTTACTTTTGCTTTGCTTTGCTTTGGATGTGACTGTTTCTTCCCATTTAACTTGTTTTTGTTTTTTGATTTGGTTGGTTGGTTGGTTTTTCCGGGCACCTGCAACTGAGACACCTTAAATTAAAAAAAAAAAAAAAAAAAAAAAAAAAAAAAAAACAAAAAAAAAAACTTCAAGCTTTAAACTGTTGAAATGTTTTTAGTTTTTAAAAATTTTTGGTTATTTTTACTTTATATGTATGATTGTTTTGTCTGCATGTGTTTGTGCATTGTGTGCATACTGTACCTGTAGAGACAAGAGAGAGCATCAGATCCCTCGGACTGGAGTTATGAGCAGCCATGTGGGTGCTGGAAACTGAAACAATGTAGTGAGATATCCACCATGCCCACACCTGTTCCCAGCCCCCAGTGGGCATAGTCACTGCAAAAGGTGCAGGCGGGGCCTGGGGGAACAAAGTCTGGGGTCCTGGACCCCTGCTCACTCTCTTGCTTCTTGGTCGGAGACAGCGAGCCTCAGAAGGCAGCCTTGGGACAGGAACCTGCCATGGTGTAAGTGATTTCTTCCCGAATAAACATCCATCAGCCTATCATTTCCCAGATTCTTATTTACCATGCTATAAATCAAGGTCCTTTGGAAGAGTGTCCAGTGATCTTAGCTGCTGACCTATCTCTCCAGCTGCTAACAATACTTTTCAATACTAATATTCTCTATATTTAATAGAAATGTTCTCCTTTAAATCTAAAAGAAAAAAATACCACATTAGGTTTTTAAAGGAAGAAAAATCTTAAGACAAAAATTAGATTTCTTCTTTTTAAAATAAAGATTGTGGCAACCTATAAAACACTGCCCTCATAAAAGATGTAGTTCTAATTTTAGTAAATAAATGTGTTGCCTTTCAAATCACATTTCTAAACTTAAAAATAAAATCTCAATTTCACCAAAGGAAATCCTGACTCTTATAAGTGAGTTCAACTTCCTACTGCAAGTAGAATAAAATATTTAGTTTATGAAAGAAATTGTGGTGGGTGTTTAGTAGAAGAGTTGTTAATGCCTTGCACATATACACAGACAGACAGTTATAGCATGGCAGAGGTGCTGGAAAAAAGTAAAGCAGAATGAAGCAGAACAGAACAAGACTGTAGTCAGGCTTTCTCTGAACCCTGGGCAGTAGAGGGAGGAGAGAATTCCCAGGAAGGAATATTTGACTTGATTCTGAGGATGTGGGCTGAATGCCAAAAAAGAAGAGCACGTCTAATTGAGGTATATCCACAAGACAGGTGGAGCAATGTGCCACTACCAGTAGTTCTCTGACATCCAGTGTAGTTTGGCAACCTGAGATCTGTAAACTTCCTCAGGGAAGTGAGAATGATGCCTGTCACTCTTCTAGCATCCAAACACTTGCAGAGTGGTAGGTAGGCTCTAGTTTGGATGCTCATTGTGATTATATTTATTATTATAGATGCTTAAGTTGCCCCCATATTAGGAGTCATTTTATGTATTTTCTAAAATGAATTAATGCATCATATAAATCATGGCATAGTCTTCTACTACATTTCAAGTATCCTCTTCTCTTATATGTGTCCTTTAAGAAATTGCCTCTTCTGTAGAACCTCCAACACATTACCTGTGCATGTACTTAGGCATAACTTGCCACATGCCCACTCCACACCCTACATTGAAGAACTCTTTGTGCTTGAGTCTTATTCAGTCCTCAGGAACGCCCTACAAAGCAAACGGCTTACACTATCTCCATATTATGCACAAGGAACCAGACATTCACAAAGGAGGGTTTTAGGTTTGTTCTTTGTTTTGATGAGCAGTTCCCTAAGGCCTTACTTTCCCCCTGTGCCAAGACCACCATGGGAAATATCAGCACAGAAGGAGAAAGAAGTCTATTTGCTTATTCTGCACAGAATATATCATGTCATGAGAGAGTACATTTAAATTGTAGCAACTCTTCTGATGGTGGAAGCTGCTGACAGAGTCTGGGACCTTAGGGTAGTGCAGAACAGAATTTGTCTCTCATAGTAATGGTTACAAGCCTGCACACTCAGTTATACATGGTCCCATAGATAACACGGAATTTCATATCTATCCTTTCGAATTTCAAAGGCTTGTTAATCTGTTCTCAGAGTTAGCTCTATGTTGTTTGTATTTCCAACAGCTTTCTCTTCTTAAAGAAATAATTCTGATGTGCATTCATCTCTAACTACCTTGGAGCACAACTCCAAGAGTTTCTGCTAGGAAACTCTAATTATATTTTTGTTCATGACTTCAATTTTACTCTAGGTATGTAACAGCTCTGAAGGGAATGGTATCCTGTCAAGAGACAGGGAATACCACAGTCACACCCTACAACAAACCTCACACAGATTTACTGGGAAAGGCATAGGAAGGAAACATCTAGCTGTGGGGGTCTAGAGGAGTTGTGGGATTATGACAGGTAGCTCTGAAGGGAAGGCAGGAGAAGAAGGCAGGAAGGGCCCAATAGCCTGGCTGGGCTTAAGGGAACTACAGGATTATAGCTCCAAGGGTAGGGAGACAGAGTCAGAAGAAGGTGGCCAGCCATAGCCTTAAAGACCATGGCTGGGGGGGTTACCTCCACCAGAGGGGTGCCAGATACCCAGTGGTCACTTCCTCAGACTCAGGGAAGCATTTACATCAACTAAAGGGGAAATTTACCTAATTGCTACTGGTGGGTGCCAAACAATTGCTAAGCTGGAAGGTGAGTCTGTTGTGGGTGAACCAGAGATGAGGAATAGGGCCCCATTGTGGCTCAGACCCTGAGGGAGAGCACAGGCACCAGGAGAGCCTATGTGAGTCACATCACCAATGTAAGTGTCACAGCTCTGAGGCAAAAGGTATCTTGGACAGTCGGGAGCCAAGGATTACCACAAAGACACACTGCACAACAAACTTCGAGTGAGAGGCAACAGAGAACTGAAGGCAGGCCTCATATAGGATTTCGGGTGGGGGGGGTTCCAGGGTGTCATGGTATTGGTGGGATTATTATGGCTTGATCCAAGGATTGGTGAGACTTTTTTCTATAGGGCGGGGCTTGGTTACTCTCCTGCCTTTGGGAAGGGTTGGGAATGGCTCTTATGGCTGTTAGAGAAGTCTGGGTGTGGGGCCTGGTCATTGGAGCTCCTCAGGGACAGAGCTTGGTATTAGAGCAAATTAGGGGTGGGGCCTGACTGTTGGGTCTCCTTAGGGCCTGGCCACTGGAGCTCCTCAGGGCCAGGGCCTGGCTGTTGGAGAACTTTAGGGCTGGGGCCCTACTGTTGGATCGCCTTAGGGGCGGGGCCTGGCTGTTGAAGCTTCTCAAGGGCGGGGCCTGGCTGTTGAAGCTTCTCAAGGGCGGGTTCTGGCTGTTAGCGAACTCTGGGGGTGGGGCCTAGCTTTTGGAGCTCCTGGGGGTGGAGCTCTGGCCACTAGAGCACCTCAAGGGGTCAGGCCTGACTGCCTGTGTAGTCTGGGGGGGGGGGTGGAGCCTGCCAGCTGGAGGTCTCCAAGGGCTGTGTCTGGGCTGCACATATCAGGGAAAGCCAACACTAGGTTTAATTGCAACGAATTCTTGAATTAACAGCTGTTCACCATTAATCATTACACTACGTTATTCACTATCATGATATTATGATGCCATCTGTTATCTATATTCAATCAGTGCACTGTAAGGGACTCTTTAATATATCTCTTGCTGTTCAGAACCTACTCTCTTGTTGAATATGAGATATTTGTTTTTGTTTTTTGAGATAGGGTTTCCCTGTGTAGCCCTGGCTGTCCCGGAACTCACTCTGTAGATCAGGTTGGCCTCAAACCCACAAAGACCGGCCTGCCTTTGCCTCCCAGGTGATGGGATTAAAGGCATCCGCCACCATCACCCAGCTGAATGTATGATTTTTATGTTTGAAGACTAGGGAGACGGCTCAACAGGTAAAAGGGCTTGCCCAACAACCTGTATTACATGCACACAACACATGTAAAAAGCGAGATGTGGTAACAGGTATCTGTAATCCTAGAACTTATATGGCAAGATGGGGTTTAAAGCCCTGAGAATTTAGAAACTCCCAGCCTACTTATCCTGGCATATGCTGCACAGCAGAAACAAAAGAGACCCTGATTTAACAATATAAAATGTGACAACTGACTCCCAAAGTTGTCCTTTGACCTCTTTCTACACATGCATACACATGTGAGCACATACACAATAAATAAATAATTTAATTTTGAAAAAGAAATATGTTTGTGATTCATGTGAGCTTTCATACAGAGGTTGGTTGTTTGCATGTTTGTTTTTAGCACGCCTTGACTACCACAGATAAGGAGGAAACATTTGGTCATTAGCACTACTCATGATCTAAGTACTTGGAAATTTAAAAATTACATTTTATTTTACCTATTCATTTATAAACTAAAAAATTTTTGTTAATAATATAATTTAAGAATTTTACATGTCGATCCCAGTTTCCCCTCCCTCCCTCTTACCCTCTTCCCCCTCTGACATGCACCCTGGCCACCCTCCCCTCCCATCCTGCCACCCCCATTCCACATGTAGGGCTATGCTATCCAGGTTGGGTCATGTAAATAAAGGTTTAGAGTCCTACAACACTGACTCCAATTAACAATTTGAGCAACCGTGGAAAGACTACTATAAATGCTCTTCCCTGATAGTGAGATCATAAACTAAATAATCCACCATCAAGGAGCCTTCATCTAGTACCTGTTGGAAACAGAAGCAAACACCCATAACTAAACACTGAGTCGAACTAGAATCCAGATGCAGAGGGAGAGGTCGAGACCAGGTTGCAGAAACACACAAAGACAGCTGACCTGAACAAGGGGGAGCTAATGGGCCCCCACAGACTGATAGTGGGAATCCAGCTTGGGACTGACTCAGACCCCCTGAATATCGGTCTCAGAAGGACTGAGCAGTCTAAGGGTCCTCAGACAGTGAAACCAGAATGTATTCCTGGTGCACAAAAGGACCTTGCAGACACATCCCCCATGGAGGGATACCCCCTTAACCTAGAGACAGGAGAAAAGTCGTAGTCCCTACTTTAAAAAAAAAAAAAAAAACAAAAACAAAAAACAAACAAAAAAAAACTTTTAAAAGCAGTTTAGAAAACTACTCATGAGAGCATCAGTTAAGAAAAGTGTAAAAGCAAATATAAGTATGGAAATAATAGATTACAACTTAACCCAGGAATTTCCAGTTAAACCTGCTGAATCTTCAGGGGTAATTATTGGTTATTTACAATGTGTAAATTTATTAATGTGGAAAAATTTCAGTTTGACTACACTAAAACAAGTTAAGACTTAGAAGAACATAATTAGTCCAGGCCTCCACTAGAAAACAGAGGGACCCATGGGTGACCCATGGGCTGGAGAGATGGCTCAGTGGTTAAGACTAGTTGTCCTTCCAGAGGACCTGAGTTCAATTCCCAGACACCCACATTGCACTCACAGCTTTGTGCAACTCCAGTTCTAGAGTATCTAACACCCTCATGCAGGCAAAAAAAATACACATAACAGTACCTTAAATGTGAAAGAGTATCTGTAATTAGGTATATATATACAAATGCACACACCACACAGACACACACATAAGAGATAAGTATAAACAATTTTGTTATTTAATCTCCTCATACCAAAACTGAAGTGAGACTTCAATATTGACTACTTAAACTTTTGAAGAAGTTCAACAATTAAAGAGAAAAAAAAATGTCCTTATTGGAGGCTGAGTAAGCCCTGCAAAATTAGAGTTCTGGAGATGGCTCAATTGATTAAATATTTACTAAACAAGCACGTGGACCAGCGTTTGGATTCCCAAACCTAAGTAAAACTTTGGCAGATATTTTGGCTGCCTGTAACCCTGGAACTTAAGAGGTAGACAGAGGTGATCCCTGGACCAGCTGGTACCTAGAATCAGTAAGCTCTTTGCTTGGTGAAAGAGACAATGCGTCAGAGGAGAGAAACTGAAGATGATCTACAGCAGCTTTGTGCTTTCCCATGCACACGTGTTTATACACACCCTTCACACACTATGCACCCCAAACACATTGTACCCACATAAATACATACATACACATGCAAAAACAGGTATATGCATGATGACCTGCATTTGCAAATTCAACTTAATGAGTACAAAAAATGGCTTTGCTGAAACCTAATTCAGCATGCAAACTTTATATCACCATCGACTCTAAAAATAAATTAAGGGTAAGTGTGAGAAAAGAAAAATCTTTGTAGAAGGCAGATTTCTTATAAAAAAAAAAATCTGCCATAGAATCGTGTGGAAAATGAATACTAGTCAACATGCTGTTGTAAAAACTTGTCAGCTGTTCTCTCTGGAATAGAAGTGAAGCAAGCACCCCTCCTCTTTTCTGTTACATGGGCTGTTCATTCACAAGTTTTTATTCTTTTTCCATTTCTCTGATTTTGGTGGTCTGTGAACATTACCACACACACTAACTGCTGTGATCAAGTTTCTCCTGAATTCTAAGTTTACCTTTTTTAAGGAGTAGCCTCGGGAAAGTTTTCCTTCCCACCAATGGCCAGTTATAAGTAGATACTATTTTTTAATGTAGAAAAACAATAAACTACTGAGTCTGTGGCTGTTGAAGTTTCCTTTTGTATAAAATAAAAGCTAACCATCTATCGTGGTAACTTAAATTGCGAAGAATGTTGCAATTACCTTAGGTGTAATTCTGCTGTCCTGGAGCTTTGGTGCTTTAAGTTGTAGATCTCAACACCTCCAGCAGTAACCACCAAATGGCGTCTGGCAGCAGATGATCCTTCTGATCTTGGTCCCTGTAGAATAGCTCTTAACAAACTATGGCAAGCAAAATTGTGTTAAATGAAGGAGTGAAACAAGCCTTGTACAAATTGCTAGGCCTGCAGGTCCTACAGGTGCCGCCTGCAACTGGCGCCGCTGGGCTGCAAGCACATAAACAGGGCAGGCCCAGAGTCTGGACCTTGCGCAGCAACACAAGAGCAGAGCTGGCTCTGTGCAAATGCAATCTGAGGGAATGGGGAGAAGATGAGCAGTGGTCTCAGGACTGATGGAGATAGAAGGAGTTATAGGGCAGACACAATCTTTGTCTCACAAGCTTTGGTGTGTCCACCTGGTTAGGCAAGGGACCCTGCCCATTCGTGGATGGTGGGGGAAGGGTCAGCAGCTTCTGCCAACTGGGCAAAAGCCAGGTCCGGTGAAAATCTGGATCCCACTTTTGACACCAGATATTGCAGTTTAATAAGGATCAGGATAAACAATTAGGCCAAATAGATGTATTTAGGAAGAAATAACTCACAACATAGGCAGATGGACACCGGCAGGTTCCACAGGATCCTCTCCTCTTGGCAAGAGCGAGTCTCTGACCCCCTCCTCAGCCTTTTTCCCCAGGTCAGGTCTGTCCCTGTCTCCACCCCCAATGGGCGTGGTCTAAGCCACAGGTATGGACAAGGTGAGTATCTCACTACAACCATCCCCATTATTTTATAGTCCTATTCAACTAAAACAAGTGGTATTTGTATTGTTGAGTGTTTTCATGTAAACTTTAACAAAAGACCATACTGTAGTGAAGCAGGCTATTTTGAAAAGAGGAGTTACTTTGAGAGATGATCTTTTGGGGACAGGAACAGTGACCTTAGCAGCTAAAGAAAACACTTTGATCCTAGGGATCAAAGAAAGATGATTCTGTGAGAAATGCAGTGTGCTGTTACCCAGCCAAAGGTCTCCTCTGTTTTCCTTCCCAGATCTTTGCTGCCATGGAATGTAGATTCACCCCTGTCTTCATGTAACATTTCCTCAGAGCTGTCCCATAAAGTCAGAGAAGTAGAGGAGGAATCTTAGGCTAAAAGTTGCTAGAAGGATTGAGGAGGGAGAAGGAGAAGGTATTAGGGGTTTGGGAGGGAGGTAGTGTTAGATAGATATGCTCGAAAGTACGTTCAATATACTTATGAAATTTTTGAAGAATAAATAAAAGTATTTTACAAAGTTGCTAAAAGCCAGTGGTAATATTGATAAATCCTGAAGTGCAGAGTGCATTGTGTATTTAGCATGCAATAAGACATGGGAAAATTATGAATAAACTTAGTTGATAGAAATTTGAGATAAAGCTCTTTAAGAGTGCATTACTTAGATATATGCTGTGGTGATAAAACATTATGACCAACACAACTTATAGAAAAAATGAGTTTATTTTGGCCTATGGTTCCAAAAGGTTAAACATCCATCATGCAGCATGACAGGGCAGCACAGTAGCAAGTGGCAAGCATGGAAGCTGGAGCCAGAAGCAGAGACTTCACAATCCTCAATTACAAATGTGAAGCACAGAGCACAAACTGGACACAGGGTGATACTATAAACACTCAAAACCTGTTTCCAGTGGCATACTTCCTCCAGGAAGGTCACACCTCCTAACCATCCCTAAATAGCACCACAAACTGGGGATCAAGTGTGCAAATACATAAGCCTATAGGGGAAAGCTTTTATTCAAACCATCATGGTCATATCATAATGCAAACTGCATCCAGCCAAGCTATAAAATGTCCCCAGTCTTTAAAAGCCCCGACACTGCTTATAAGTCCAACTTGTAAAGTCTCTTTTGAGACTCAAGGCAATCTCTTAATTGCAGCTCCCTGTAAATAAAAAAGGGCAAATTACAAACTTCCAACATACAATGACACAGAATATGCATTACATCCCCAAAGGAAAGAAAGGAGGCATGGGAAGGAATGGCAAACACTAAATCCTGTAGCTCTATGTCCCATGTTAAAAGACTTAGATGACTCTGTCCTTTCAGCTCTGGTGCCTACAACATACATCTCCTTCTTAGGCTGTTTTCACTTCGTGTATGCAGCTCTCCTGGGCAGATATCTCCCATCTTGGACATCACTAACACCTTGGGGACAAAGCTTCATTTTCACAACTTCATGCAGTGACCTCTCAGGGACTTCATGCAGGGACTTCCCTGACACACACTGCCTGGGCTCTCTGTAAACACAAAAGAAGAGGAATCTACAACCCCTTCACTCTTGCATCTTTCATGCCTCTAAAGCCAGTACCACATGAACGATACTGTTAAGTTAGGCTGACAACTCGGGATGGATCCACACTTCCCTGAAACCCATGCAGCAGCTTTTATTTGCTATTGTTTTCTAGAAGCAGAAACCACTCTAGGTCCTTTCTCTTTCCCAAGTCAGAAGTTTAGCTGGGTGGAGTCTTGCCCTGAAGGAACCTTACCATTTATTCAAGTTCAGAGTAGGCCTCTTCTTAGTGGTATTAGCCTCCTTAACAATTATATTCCCTCTTCCAGCCAATCTATCTCTCCAAACTATACATTTTGTATTTCTTCTTGTCCCACTTTCTCTGTTTCATCACAGACCTGCAAAAGCCTTACCAATAATAATCATGCCACAAACTCAGCATTATATAGCATTGCAATTGCCTCTGCCAAAGAAATTACTCCATAGTTTTCATGAACGGTATAAATTATTATTAAATATCCACATTATTTAAAATAAATTTTAGACTAAAGGCAACCCCCGTCACAATACTAATAGCACTGTCCACAGAGCTAGAAAGATAACTCTAAAAAATTATATGGAAGCATATATGTCCCAAGATTGGAAGTATTGCATATTCAAAATGGAAATAACAATGAAACATGTCATTGGCACACAAAAACACACAAAGACATGGAATTAAATAGACAAATAACTGTGTGTGTGTGTTTATAACCAATATATCCTTAAAAAGACATCAAAAAACATGGTGTCAACTCACATGTAGTAGAATGAAACATGAAGCGTTCTCTCTGTACCAGAATCAACACAAATGGATCCAATACCTTAATGGAAGACCTGAAACTATCAGAGGAAAACATGTGAGGAAGGGTGTAAATGTCAAAACACACGTAACAGATTCCTGTGCAGAACTCCTAGTCCACTTTTTAAAAATTTAGCCTCAGGTGAATTCTTAGGAAAAGGGCAGAAGTCAGCCAGTTTCTTTGCCAAGATAGCACAGAAATGAGCTCTAGTCCCATTTCTAATATTGTTCCTTTCTGAAACCTTGTGAGCCAGACTGCTGCATTCTACATTACTCTCAACACTACAGCCTTCAAAGCTCCTACTAATGTCTGCTTAGGGCATCCAACCACTTTTCTAATACAAAATTTCAGTCTTCCACATTCCTCTAAATAAAACATGGCCCTGTTCTATACAACAATAGCTTACTCTCTAGTTTCCAACTTCCGCCACCAAGTTACTTTTCTGTTGCTGTGCTAAAACACCATGACCAGAAGCAACTTACAGAATGAAGGGTTTATTTAGGCTCACGGATCCAGAGAGATAAACGATCATCATGGCAGGTAAGCATGACAGCAAGCAGCAGGCATGACAGCTGGAGCAGGAAGCTGAGAGCGTACATCCTTAACTGCAAGCAGGAAGCAGAGAGAGCAACTGGAGGTGGGGTGAGACTGCAAATACTCAAAGCCCACCCCTAGTGGCATACTACCTCCAGCAAGACCACACCTCCTAAACCTCCCCCAAACCCAGTGAAAACCAAGTGTTCAAATAGATGCACCTATGAGGGACATTCTTATTTAAACCATCCAAACGTTAATTTAAAATGAATTAGAGATAGCAGAAATTCTGTAAATGGGTAGTGTAGTGCAGGGCAAACTAATGCTATACTGGCAAATGGCCCTAATTTGAAATATTGAAAACTATTAGATACTAACAACTTTAAGGAAAAGTACCCAGAAATTAGAAAGAAATGTTTTCGTATGATTTGTATCTACTGGTGCTTTTCTGTGACAAGTTGTCACTGTGTAGTTCAGGCTTTTCTCAAATTCACAGTGTAGCTAAGGCTGGCCTTGAACACTTTATCTTCTTGCCTCAGCTTTTCAAGTACTTACATTGCAAGCCAGTGTCACAATGCTGGGCTTATACCTACTTTCAGCCAGGCAGTAGTGGCACACACCTTTAATCCCAGAACTTGGGAGGCAGAGGCAGGTGGATCTCTGTGAGTTCAAGACCAGCCTGGTCTACAGAGTGAGTTTCAGGACAAGTTCCAAAGCTACACAGAGAAACTCTGTCCCAAAAACAAAACAAACAACAGCAACAAAAATTAAAAAAAAAGAGCTAGTCTCTGGTGTCCCCAACTTCTTGAATAATATGATAATCACTGGATTGCAAAGAAATAATTTCTAAAATATGCATAAAGATTATGACATTTTCTCTGAAAGTTATATGTGTGTCTCTCTCACACACAAACATTTAGGAACCAGTTTTTGAAAAATTATTCAAATCAGGTGTCCTGGCTTTTTTGGCCAACTGGTAGAAAAGAGAGAGAGAGAGAGAGAGAGAGAGAGAGAGAGAGAGAGAGAGAGAGAGAGAGAGAGAGAGAGAGAGAGTTTTGTATGTGTGAATGTGACTATAATACATACATACATACATACATACATACATACATACATACATACATACACACCCAGCTACTGGTAAATTACTATGGCATTAATATAGAATTAAAAATCATAAATGACTACCAAGAGCTAGATATGGTGGCTTACATCTATAATTTCAATGCTAAGGATACTGAAGCAGGATGATCACCAGAAGCTGAAAGCCAGCCTAGGTTACACAGTGGGGCTAACATGGCTAGGCGGACATCCTCAATAAAGTGACTGTTTAAGGTACAGTGTTTATTAAGAAAGACCAGCCTGGCTGCTGTACAGAGTTTACCATACAGCTAAAAGGAGCCACTTTTATGACAAAAGATGTAACAAAACTCCTGCCACCAATACTCATGATTAAATGACTGTGTCCATCACCATATGGGGTTTTCTGTGGATTAGGTTAGCTGATGCACAAGTTAAAATCTTTTTCTTAAGAGGGTGCTCTGATGTCTTTGGTGGATGATGCACAATGGAGTCATGCTGTTGATAATGCAACACAGTCACTAATGATCTAATACAATGAGATAGGAGTTTCATGAGCACACAAAGAAAGAGACCACAGAGAAGGAGACACTGCCTTTGCACAAAGAAAGAGACCATGGAAAAGATACTGCCTTACCTGAGCATAGGCCCAGGGGGTTGTGCCCGCGGTGTCTACATCTACCAGCCTGCCCATGAGAGTTAGTAAAGAAGTTTCTTACTCCAAGTATAGAGCTATACCAAAAAAAAAAAAAATACTAGTTCTGCACACCACTGGGAGGATGTTTACACTAAACCTACTTACCAAGACAGAAAATTCCCCAAGCTGTTGACAGTTCTGAGGGTCATAAAGTCATTCTTCTGGCAATGAATCTAACTACCTTATAATCCACAGTTGGTGTTCTCAAGACTTTGTTTGGAAAATAGATTGTAATGAACCCTAAACCACGAGGAGGGCTCATTTCCCACATCAAGTCCTTTGTTTTAGTAAATGAATATAGTCCTGTTTTAACAATTTGCCTTTTTGGTAACTGTGCCGATTATTGTGTTTTGCACCCCAAATTTCACAATGAATGGTACCAAAGCATGTTAAAGATGATGGAGTAGATAAGCGTCTATTCAACATATACATAGTCTGAAACCTTAGGAATACATGTGATTTGGCCATGCTCAACATTATGGGACCTAATGGAAGACAAAATAAAGAAAGGTAATCTTCATTTTCAAATAATAACTGGGCAAGCTGAAGAACTCCTTTACTAATTGAACTAAGACACAGAAAACACAGTTAACTGGGAAGGGCACAAAGGTAGGGTGTCTCTCCCATAGTAAAGTTTTCTTTTGGTGCACAGCTGTGTGGTTTTGACCAAATCCTCATTACAAACAGGGGAGATATTTTTGAAGCCCAAGTAATAATGCATTTAATTACTTGAGAAAATAACCTAATGAAGTAGTATTGCATATAAATTCAAGCATTATTCAAACACATTTCAAATACTGCAGTTTCAAATGGAACACTTTATTTACATGTTAGTTGTCTTCATTAACATATACACACTGATACACTGATTGTTCTGCACAGAACAAAGGATGTCTAGATATCCCAAAGGGAAAATAAAATTTTTAAATATATTATTTGTAGTATTATAGGCAACTACATACACATCACTTACAAAGCTATTACTGATATGTCCAAGGAAGCAGAGTGGTGTAGAGGGAAAAAACTGGAGTATGCATTCAAGAGTGACATAACTGAGATCTCAACATGAGAAAGCTGACAAAACGTGGATTTTTGCTGTGAACTTTCTCTGCAAAATGTGAACAAATGTCTGTCAATGGGCAGTAAATTGCAGTCAATATTTCAGGCTATGGTGCAGAGGCAACAATGAAATCACTTAGTCCTTCTCTGGGACCAGTTTCAGAACTTTGCCAATTGCAATTGTCTTACCCTCATCTCTCAAAGTAAAACGACCCATCTGAGGGAAATCTTTAAAGGTTTCCAGGCAGATAGTCCCTGCTGTCCTTAATCGGGCAATACACACTTGGTCTTGTTTCACAAAGCGGGGCCGTGTCTTACTCTTCTCTCCTGATTTCTTGTCTACCAAGGAGATTAAGGCTGTTATCTCAACTTCCTCAATACAGGTATGAATGTGAAGCACCGCATTATAACCTGGGCAGATGATAGATTTGTGCTCAATAATCACAATCTGAACGTCAAATGTGCGTCCAGAGTGGCAAAGATTACTGGGTTCACAAAGTATGAAGCCTGGAAGAATCTCTTCTTCTTCGATTCCTTTCAGTCTGATTTTGAGGTTTTCCCCCGGAGCTACAAAATCAGTTTCAGCATCATCAGAGACTATTCCTAGAACTTCCACACTGTGCTTGTTGGGCATCATCACAAGCTGCTGGCCTTTAAAAATGGATCCTGATTCCAGCTTTCCCAGGACCACAGTGCCCATATCCTTGTACTTATCGACAATTGGCAACCTAATTGGTCCATCAATTGATCTGTTGAAGTTTGGCAAACTATCCAAATATGGAATAAATGGTAATCCAGTGTACCAAGGGCAGAAATCTGATTGCTCTTTAATATTTGCTCCGGTCAGTCCTGAGCAGGGCATAAAGTGGATGTCCTTTTTTGGACTGAAGCCAACTTTTTTCAAAAAGGGCACCAGTTTCTCTTTACATTCTTCATATCGCTCACTGCTCCAATCTACCGTAGGGTCATCCATTTTATTAATAAGCACTATTAAGTATTTTACCCCTGCTGTTTTGGCCAACATAGCATGCTCTCTTGTCTGTCCACCTTTTTCAAAGCCAGTTTCAAATTCTCCTTTCCTGGCAGAGATGACCAGCACAGCCAAATCGGCTTGAGAAGCACCACCAATCATATTTGGGACAAAACTCTTGTGGCCAGGGGCATCTAGAATTGTGAAATGTTTTTTTTCTGTTTCAAAATACGCACGCCCCACTTCCACTGTTTTACCCTTGTCTCGTTCCTCCTGGTTTGTATCTAAGGCCCAGGACAAATACCAAGTCTCTCTATTCTTCTCCTTAGCTTCTCTTTCGTATTTCTCAAGTGTCCTCCTGTCAACCATTCCAGTCAAAAACATTATTTGTCCTCCAATGGTTGACTTGCCAGCATCTACATGCCCAATGAACACCACATTTACGTGTTCTTTCTTAGGAGCACCTGATGGTATGACCACTGATTTGGATTTCCTTATTTCCTCTTTCTCCTCCATCATTTCCTTGCCACTTTCTTCTGGGGGCCCTGACTCTCCCAACGAACCCCCAGGCTTTGCTTCACTTACTTCTTTAAGCTCACACGATTCATCCAGGGCCATCTCCACCTCTCCATTTTCTACAACAGGTTCTGAAAGTTCCATGGTAACAGCTGAACTGGAACCTTCCCACGACACTAAAGGTCCATCTTTGGAAGGTTCCACAGGTGCTCCCCATCCCAGCCTTTTACCTTGAGGGTCTCCGGCGCCGGTGCAGGTTTCATCGCTGCTGGAGGCTGTGGGGGCGGGCGGCTGGGCCGATCCTGGCAGGAAGGACTGCACGAACTCCGCAGCGCTTACGCTAGGCACGAAAGGTTTGGCGTTGATGTTGAGCTGACTGCTGAAGGCCATGCTGAGATGCTGGCGCAGGGCCTCCGCTTCCGCTGCCTCAGCCGCTGCCGTGGCCGAAGAGGCGATTCCATCCCCACTCGGAGCCGAACCCGGGACTTCCATGTCCACCTGATCCCAGCAGTCGGGAGCTGAGTCGCTGCTGCTGCCGAGATCCATGGTCTGAGCAGCCGGGGTGCGACGGAGAAGGAGGAGCTAGGCAGGTCAGAACGAGCTGTTTCCACCGATGGTGGCAAGGCAGAACAGCCAAGGGCCACCGGGTAGCTACACGAACCTTAGAGGCGCGGAGGCAGCTGAGCGCAGATGCTGCATCCACAGCTGCGGTGGCGGCGGCAGATATGGCCGCTCAATGCTTTGCTCCTGTGTGTAAGCGAATCTCCTCCCCCAAATCCCAATCACTTCCGACTCCTCCACCCCTGACCCAACGCCTGTGGTGAATTGACCCCTCGCTGCCATCCGTAGGTTGGTCCCCTTTAGTTCTCAGACAGAGGCTAAGTCCAGTAGTAAGGTTTTAAAAATGAGATTGTCTAATTACTTTGGTTCATACGATCTGGGAGAATAATTTGACCATGACCCAATGACTAAACCTTGGATACACCTGACTTCAAATTCTACTAAAATTTTCACGTAAAACGAAAGCAACTATTGAATAAATGGGAGACAAAATGAGCAGCCCAAGGGGGGAAATAAGTAGTGCTCAGACGGGATTTACGAAATGTATAAAGATAGTAATTGCAACTTAACATCATGTAATAATTTGAAAGCCAGAGGCTTTTTTATTCCCACTGGTGCCCTACCAGCTTCCATTTTAAGGATAGGGTTAAAGACATTTTTATATTTCCAAAGAAAGCAATGCTTCAACAATGCATTCTAATCATTTATGTGCAAGTACCTGGAGTGTAGCTGGCAGCTCATTCTGGGGACTAAGGCCACTTGTGCTTTTTCGGCCACCTGTATTCTGCCCTATTCACCAGGACTTCTCCAAGACTATACTTTAGAATCACCGGCCATGATCTTTCAGCTTAATTTTGAGAGCCTGAAACCAGAACTGGCTTTACAATAAGAATCAATGTAGTTGTGATAGTTAAAAGGAGCTATGGCTCTAAGCTCAATTAAAACAACTGTGACCTCTGAGGTAAAAAATAAAATCCTTAAGGCGCCAATCAATAGACTATCTCCCTCGGAAAAGGTTGACATGTCATCTAAATCCTGGATAACATTGTTTGTAAATTATCTTATAGCAGACTGAGAGGGGAAAGCAGGGGATAGTACAATTTGCTTTTTCTAGGTAGAGTTGTGGACATTTATTTTAAATCAACCCAACAACAAAGAAAGACATTTCAAAACAAGTGAATGACTGGTAATTTGAGAACTGTGTTCTCCGTACACTATTGGACTATCAGGGCCCTTGATATTGTTCAATTTAGAGCTGCCACGGCTATATGCTATTCCCACGCCTTTAGATAACCCTTCATTCTTTTTCTTTTGTTAATGATTTATTTGTTTAATTTATTGTGAAATAAAGGTAGTTAATAGGGAAAACTGAGAGGTGAAATGTAAAGATGGACTTCTGAACAACATCCCCACACGTGTACTGGGACATTTTGTGAACCTAGGATAGGATTCCTTAAATGGATTTAGGAGAATCTGTCAAAGTTTAGAGGTTGTTGTCACACAAAGCAATTTATTCAAATAAACAAGACAGATTTAGAAATTTGCCTTTTGAGTCAACTGAACTAGTCATAAAAATATTAGCAATATTGCTGCTTAGGGTATCTATTAGAGAACAGAGGGTGCTCTGCTTTTATAACTTTAAAGGAGACAGGAGAAATAGTGGGTAGATGTCCTTACAGTCTGTCATTTATAGGATTCAGAAAGGGGCAAGAGGAAGGCCAGAGACAAAGACACACAGAAAAGAGGACAGAGATTCACTTTTCTGAACCAGAATAGTTGACATTGGACAAAACTCTTGATTTGTAAGGGATCGCTTGTCTTTAGTCTCTCTGCACAAAACTTTAAATGATTCATCACTAAATCAAATATTTTCCCCCTATATTTTTAAGTATAAATGACATTTATGTTTTGATAAATTCAGTATTTCCCATTTAAAACATTTTATTGTAAAATATAGTGCAAAGATAATTGTTTAAGGCTAGGCAATGATAGTGAACACCTTTAATCCAAGTATTCAGGAAGCAGAGGCAGGTGGATCTCTGAGTTTAACGCCAGCCTCATCTACAGAGCCACTTCTAGGACAATTAGGACTACTTACACAGGGAAACCTTGTCTCAAAAAATATAATTGCATAAAACAAAATTATGCTTATTTTCTTATAAAAAGGCAAAAACACAACTGGGGTTGGGCACCCCATAATCAATTGTTCTCTGGAACAAGGAACATCCAGAAGGAGAGGAAGAAAGATTATAAGTACCAAAATGTTTGCTTCAGTATAATGTCTTCTGTATATGACAGAGAAACTGCATAAATGAAATCTCAGTAAGATGCCTAAAGAAGACTTACACAATGATAACAATATAACAATAACAATATAACACTAGTTGGCATACCAATATAGAACTTCATAAGGTTCTCTCTAGAACTGTGGGGTGCAACCCCTCTGGCAAACCTCTATTTCCAAAAATATTTGCATTACAATTCATAATAGTAGTAAAATTACAGTTATGAAGTAGCAAGGAAAATAACTTTACGGTTGGGGGTCACCACAACAAGAGGAAGTGTATTAAGAGGCCACAGTATTAGGAAGGTTAAGAAATACTACCCTAGAAGAAGTTAATGGCTACTGAGAAAGGTCAAATCTATCTTTTCCAAGGACAAGACCCCTGATAGGTTATCGAGTCCGAAGTGGTCAGCCCCAAACATATATACAAATGAGCAACACTAAATGAACTCAGCAGATTGTGTTTGCATATACACATTATATATTTGTAATAAAAATAATTAGAGAAGATCTCATGAGTTCAAGGGTGAGTGGAAGGGACATGATGAGTTAGGGGAGGCAAAGGAGGAGGAAATAATGAAACTAAAATACTCGTGTATGAAAGTCTCAAAAATTATAAAGCAAATAAAGAAACAAAAATGTGACCTTATAAATATTTTGTAAAAGGGAACACACCTATAACCAACATATAAATCAATATGGAAATTTGTACCCGATGTTATGGTACACATATGTAACTTTAGGATTTGGAAAGGAGATAGGAGTATCAGAAGTTCAAAGTCAGTTAGATACCTAATAAGAGACTGTGTAGAGGAAGAGATCTTTATTTTTTATTTAAAAATTTTTAATTTTCACTTTACAAATAAACCCCAGCTCCCCTTCCTACCCTTCTCTCACCCCCTCTCCCTCCCACCCCCTCCCATCCACTCCTCAGAGTGGGTAAGGCCTTCCTTGGGGAGTAAAGTCTGGCATACTAAAACCAGGCAGGACCAAGCCCCTCTCCCGTATATCAAGGTATCCCCTCCCATAGGGAATAGGCTTGAAAAAGCCAATCTATGCAACTGAAATAGGTCCTAGTGCCATTGCCAGGAGTCCCACAGACTGTCCAAGCCACAGAACTGTCATCCACATTCAGAAGGCCTAGTTCAGTCCCATGTAGTTTCCAGGAGTGGATCTTCTAAGGAGGGAGAAATAGAATATTAGTGTTATAAGGGTGAAACATTGAAATAATTTGTTTTCCTACTATATTCAATACTATAAATTTCCTTTAGATACTTCTTTAAAAGTATCTCCCACAGGCTTAGCTGGTGTTTGCATTTTTATTTAACAAAAACATTAATTTCCTGATTAATTTATCTTATGATCCATAAGTTATAGCACTTAATTTAGTTTCCTAAATTTTAGGGATTTCCTATAATCATCCTATCAATAGAATGATCCATTGTTGTCTGAGAAAATATGTGTATAATTTGAGGCCTTGAATTTGAAGGGATTTATTTCTTTCTTATAATATGGTTTATGTAAGTAAATATTCCATGTGTATTTTAGAAAATGTGTATTATTATTGTGGAATATGTTATATATGTCTATCAAGTCTAGGTGGCTAATTGTATTGTTCAATTTATATCTCTGATGATTTTCTGCTTACATTGACAGAGGTCATTGAAATCCCTGAATACAATTATTGATTTTAATATTTCCCTCTTCAGTTCTATCAGATTTACTCCAAAGATTTTGATACTCTTTTACCGGGTATGTAAACATTTATGACTGATGTGCTCTCTTATTTATTTAGACAAGGTTTTACAATATACTCCAGGCAAAACAAGAACTCATTGTTCTCCTACCTTGGTATCCCAGGACACCATGTCTTCTTATTAAATTGATTGCTTTATCACTATTAAACATTCTTCTTTTACCATAGTCTTTCCAACTTTGTTACTGTGTAGTTAATGTGGACAATCTTTATCAAGGCTTTTATTTTTATCTTATCTGCAGCTTCAAAAATAGGTGTAAGTTTTTGCACATGGGCTAGGTTAGAGCTACTACTACAAAAACAAAAACAATGGCAATACAACAATAAAAATAAACTAAGTGCAGCCCTTGTAAACAACATGTTTGCCTTTTTGTCTGCTATGAAGATACTGTTTCTGGATAAAGAATTTTTCCTGGGTTTCTTTTTTCTTTTAGAATGTCAATAATATCCAATATTTTCTTATTTGAATTGTTCCCATTGAAAAATGTAATAATGTTATTGTTATTTCTCTGTACCTAGTGTACCTTTTAACTCTTAGTGCTTTTAACATTTTCTCTTTTTTCCGTTGGTATTAAACAGTGATTAACTATAATGTGAATCTGTGTACCTTTTCCCATTTTTCATTAGTGTCATCTTTTCTCTCTTTTAGACTACTTTATATATGTATATATATATATATGTATATATATACACATATATATGTACACATGTATATGAAGTACATACATATATGTATGAAACTATAATTCACAAGTGACAAAAGTCATAGAATTCTTTCTGGGTTTGGTTTAGTTCAGTTAATAGGATGATCTTAATTTGCATCCATTTTCTATGGATAAGAGATACAGCTCCATGGCAGAGTGCTTACTTGGCATGTATGAAACTAGGTTTAGTACCTAACACTGCAAAAAAATTAATCGTATTTACTATTTCTTTCAACACTAAACCAACTATATAAAAAACACTTAATAGACATAAACTATCTAAGATGTAGTTATTGCAGTTAAATACTGTCTAATTTAGTTGCATTTAAAATACACATGATTTTCCCAGCATCCTTTCTCTTACAGCTTAATGTCATCTCACTGTTTTGTGATATTCATTATTTCAGTAATAATCAAGTTGACAATATTATTAGGATAGGATCCTTCTAAAACATAGGTCTCATCTTTCTTTTAATATTTTCTTTGTCTTTCAGCACTTTTGTGCTTATGCCTGTTCTTGATTTTTATCGTGCTTAGAGTTCATTTATCTTGGTATAGGTTCTTCAATCCAAAATCAGAATTTCCTTGAATACTTTTCTTTTTTTTACTGTGTACCAGTATATGTATGCTAATGGGATTAATAAGGGTAGGGGTCTCATCTTTCTCTGAGACTTTATTCTTTTCTCAACAATCTTGTCTCTTTCTTGATCTGTCTTAAAGTTGGTTGATTACAACTCTGCTCAAAATTAGTCTTGAGCTTCTTTCATGAACTTTTTACTTGGTTTACTCTATTTTTTAATTCCAAAAATCCTACTTTTCTGTTTTATTATTTCCACACTTTATTCATATTCTCTTGCTGATGAAATATTAACAGTACTTCCATTAGGTCTTCATGTTTTCCATGGTTAATTGATTTATATTTTATTTATACTGGCTGATTTAGAATTTTGTCTGTTAAATCTCATATATGATACCAAAAAAACATACACCAGAGAAAAGACAACATCTTCAACAATTAGTGATGTAAAAACTGTATGTCAACATGTAAACACATGAAATTAGATCCATGTTAACATGGAAGGAGGAAATTCCATAGGCACAAAAACTAAGGAACGCTGAGAGCAAGAGAGTAGGCTTCCCTAGAGAAAGGCCTCCCAATTGGTTACCCAATACCAAGTGATAAGCCCTGAAATCATATACACACAAGTAACATTATGTGGACTCAATAGGTTGTATGTGTGTGTATATATATATGAATTAATATTATATATATTATGTTTATATATGTGTATATATATATAGTGTGTGTGTGTGTGTGTGTGTGTGTGTGTGTAAAACAACAATTAAATAGAGGCCATGAATTTGAGAACGAATAAGTGGGATACATGGGAGGGGTTGGAAGGAGGAAATGTACTCACTTATAAGTTGATATTAGCTGTTAAGTAAATGATAACCATGCTACAATCCACAGACCCAGAAAGGCTAAGTAACAAGAAGGGCTCAAAGGGGGAGAGGATGCATGGACCTCCCTGGAAAGGGGAAATAAAATAGATTTTGTGAGTGCAGTGGGGGTGGGTGGAGATGAGAACAGGAGGAATTGGGGGTGGAGGGATGATGGGAGAGAGTAATGGGGGAGACAGCTGGTATAGGGGATTTGGGGAGCAATGTAGAAACCTAGTGCAGTGGAATCTTCCTGAAATCTACTATTGAAGACTCTAGTAATGGAGCACACAGATCCTGAACCTGCCATCTTCTGTAACCAGGCAAGGCTTCCAGTGGTGGGGCTGGGTTATCAACCCAGTCACAAAACCTTCGACCCCAAATTTGTCCTGTCTACAAGATGTGCTGTGGTACAGAACTTGTGGGAGTGGCCAACCAATGTCCAGCTTGAGGCCCACACCACGAGAGGGATCCCATGCCCAACACTGCCTGAATAGCCAGGAACCAGAGACTAACTTACCCATAGACCTAGAAAAGAACCAAATAGAACTGGGGAAAAAAAATCAATGAAATGATTGCTAATGTTATTCTGCTGTACTCATAGGTCAGTGTCTATCCCAATCATCAACAGAAGGCTTCATCCAGCAACTGATGAGAGCAAATTCAGAGAACCACAGCCAAACAAGGAATCCTGCAGAAGAGGGGGAGGAAAGATTGTAGGAGCCAATAACACCACAAGAAAACCCACAGAATCAACTAACCTGGGCTCATAGGAGCTCATAGAGACTGAATCAACAACCAGGGCCCTTGCATAGGACTGGCCTAGGCCCTCTGCATATATGTGACAGTTATAAAAGTTGGTCCTCTGGTGGGACTCCTAACAGTGAGAACAGGGACTGTCTGATTCCTTTGCCTGCTCTTGGAACCCTTTTTCTCCTACTGGGTTACCACACTCATCATTGATATGAAAGTTTGTGTCTAGTGTTTTTGCAACTTGTTATGCTATATTCAGTTGATATCCCTGGGAGGCCTGCTCTTTTCTGAAGGGAAATGGAGAAGTGGATCTAGAAGAAAAAGGGTGGTAAGAACTGGTAGGAGAGGAGTGAGGGGAAACTGCTGTTGATATATGATGCTACTGTTGATATATAATGTATGAGAGAAAAATAAAAACAATAATAGTAATAAAAATATTTTAATTTCAAAAATAAAAATGTATTTAAATGATCTGGTATCTGAACCATCTCATTGACAATTTCTGGTATAACCTTTTAGCTCCTGTGCATGAGTAACATGTTCCCGTTTTATGGTATATCTCATAATTTTTAAGTAATGTATCCCTTTTGTGATAACTCTGATTTTTGGTATCAGACATTGTTTATATTATTCCTTGCTCTTAGGATCCACTAACTGCTGACAGATTTGCAAAGCCATCAGCACTTAAGGTGGTGCCAAAACAATGCATATTCATTAGAAATAGAAAGTTTACTTAGAATTTTGAAGGTTAGTTTCTCTCTGGGTTGCAATATATAGTAAAAGGATAGAGGTGTTACAGTACCCACTTAGCCCGAAGATTAAGAAAGGGAAAGAAACATCAGGCATGGGTGGGGGGGATAGATTTCTATTATCAAGTCTTATCAAGTATAGGTTTCTGTTATCAAGTATCAAGAACATAGCAATTTGTTAAAAAAATTCAAAACCTTAAATGCACTAAACAACAAAAATTCACCCATGATGAAATAGATAACATGAACTGTACTATAATTATTGTAATGATAGTTGTGTTGCTGCTAAAAGCACTTTGAAACAGAAGTCTCTAAGCCTAAATGTTTTCACTGGTGAATTTGATTATATATTTAATGGAGAATTTCAAGCCTGTACAATTACTTTCAGAAAACAGAAAAGGGAAAAATAATTCCTAACTCAATTATAAAATTGTGTTTTTAGACATGATAAATAAACCCCGTGAATGGAGATACAAAATTCCTGATAAGCAAAAATACCCTAATATTATATGGAAAATATTGGTGCAAAAACCCAACTTTCACCTCAAAGAACATGGGAGAGAGTTTATTCTTGGCCCAAATATGAGTGACCATGATCTGGGAATATAAATATTTGGGTTTTCACAAATATCATTGTGGTGATTTGAATGAGAATGGCCTCCATAGCTCATATGTTTGAGTGCTTGGTTGGTCCCCAATTGGTAGAACTGCTTGAGAAAGATTAGGAGGTATGGCCTTGGGAGAGGTGTGTCATTGTGAGTAGGTTTTGATGTTTCAAGACTCATGCTATGACCAAAGCAACTAGTTAAAGAAAGTGTTTGATCTGTGTTTATGGTTCAGAGGGTTAGAATTCATGATGGCAGAACAAAGGCTGAGAATGGGAACAGCTGATATCTCACATCTTGAGCCACAAATATGAGCAGAGAAAAGGGGACTGGGGATGTCATGGTCTTTTAGAAGCTCAAAGCTTATCCTCAGTGCCACACCTCCTCCAACTAGGCCATACCTTCTAATCCTTCCCAAACAATTCCACCAAATGGAATACAAGCGTTCAAATACAAGAACATATGGGGACCATTCTATTTTAAACCACCACAAGTATGTCCAGTATGGAAGAAGTTATGTAAGATTTTATTAGACACAGACTTTAAAATATCATAAAAGTATTTGTCAAATATGCTAAAAGTGACCACAGGTAGACAGGTTAAAGCAAGCCAGGGAGAACAATGGTATAGGTTTAATGTGCTATCTGATCACTTCCTTAGCTTTCAGATTGGTGAAAGCTAGTGCTTTGGTTTTTAAGATTTTAATAGTCAAAAAGATGTTAGGTTAGACACGTGAGTATTCAATGAGTGGATTTCAAGGTAAATAAAGTTATCTCAAGATAAATCGACACTTGCCTATAACATTTTAAGCCTCCGGAATCTTCAAGTTCAGTCATTTGACCTTCTGGGATTTTCAGCTCACAAAAGTACACTGTATTGTGACAATATTGGATTTGCCCTTGTTATAAAAAGTTAGCCAATAGTCAAAAAGTCAGTATAAACTATCCTCTATTAATAGTCCACTCTAAAAAAAAATAAGATCATTGTCTCAAATGGTTTAGAAAAGTCATCACTCTACAAATTAGACCAATTGAGAAACTTCCCTCAAGCTAGTAACAAGAACTTCTAGTGCAAATCCCCAGCTAATATCACCCTTAATGGCAGAAACTGGGTGTTTTCCCTCTAACCTACCACAAACTAAAGAAGTTTTTCTCATCACCTCTACTTAACATCATTTTAGAAGTAGTAAACAATTCTGTGTAACATATCATGGTATCAGAAAAAGTGCTTAAAACCTGTGGGGACTTGAATTAATCTTAGCACCAAGTAAAAAAAAACCACCAATTTGTTAAAATAACAATCAGAATTCTCTCATGAAAAAGAAGTAAAAATTCATATTTTTCTAGAAGATAGTTACCAAGAATTCTTTAAAACCTTAGAAGCCCTAGAAATATCCAGCAAATTTAACAGAGATTCAGAGAATAAGTCAGCACACACAATCAAACATATTTACTATAAACTAGTAATGAAAATTTCAAAATTTGTGATGGCAAGAACAATGTAATTGTTGTTGAAATGATACAATTTGTGATAGTTCAAAAAATAAATAGATATGAATTTGCAAACAGAATGTACAGATTGTACATTTGAAAATTACAAGACACTAATGAAAGAAAGTTGGAAACTATATAAACAAGCCGAGTGCTGTGGTACATGCCCATTATTCTAGCTACAAAGGACAGAAGGGTAGAAAGATCATATGAGCCCAGAAGTTGAAAGCTAGCCTGGACAACAGAGGAAAGCCTAATCTCAATAAACAAAAATGATTTTTTAAAAAGTAGAGAATTATTTAATATTACTGATTTGTAGTTTCTATAAAAAAATAGTTAAAGTCACCTTCGAATTAATCTGTAAATTTAACAAGCTTTAATAGTTGTACAAATGGTGATTTTTATCATTTTCAGGGCAAATTAGAATTAGAAGACTCAAAATTATTTTTTTAAAAATCAATTTAGATAAATTATACTATGTGTGATTGAACATAATATATTATTTTATCCTTTTAATTATATTTTGGTTAGCACATAAAGAAATGGGTGTAGTTGTGCTATTTTCATAGACATTTATCATTATATTTTGTTTTTATTCTACCCACTGTTTTCTCCCATCCCATTTAATCTATGTGTTGATATTTTCTTAGTTTCCTATTCCCAGGCAGTTGGTTCATAGCTAAGAAGCAGAATGAACCGTTTATTTGTGCTCTTTTGAGAGTAGATCTTAAACTCCCTGTCCTCCTCCCCCTCCTGCCCAACTGCTGGCATCTTGAGTCTATCTCTGATAACTATATTTAATCTGAATATTTTCCAACATAAAATTTAAACAAAATAATACCAGAAATTGAAGAGGGTTATAATTAATGCTTTTATAGTGAGAACCTAGAAGAACAGTAATTGTTAATCTTTGCCATAGCAGTTTCTGTTCCTCTCTTTCTCATTTTCTGGCCCATTTTGGATGAACCACTTGAGGCTTACAGGTGTTGTTTTTAAGCAGACATAAATGCTTGCACGAAAGTGCCATATGTGCTATGTATACAGCTCAAATAACTTGCTCGGATTGAGTACAGCTATGTAATCATGATCAGCATGATCATTATGATCAGCATGACCATAAAAAAGTGAACTTCCTCTTACATCTTAATTCCAAATGAACCCCAGCCCTGGCTTCTATCGCTGTATAATAATTGTATTGGTTTTGAAATTTATTTTTTTTAAAAAATATGCAATCATTTATTTTTTGTGTATGGATTCCTTGCTTTAAGAATGGCTACCTTGGCTTAGAGTAGCCCTGCTCACTGACAGGAAGGACATCCCCACCTTGCTTCTCTGTTATGGCTGCTTACCTTTGGAGCCGCTGGTGGCCGCTGGTGTCTGCAGACATTCCTCTGTAGGCTGTGCTCACTGCCTGGGCCCCGCCCTTTGTGTTTCAGGCTGCACCCTCGGCTTCCTGGGAGGAGGACGGTTTTGAATCTGAATGCCTACTGAGTCCATTGATGCTTTCCTTGCAACCATTAGCTTTTCTTTTGGGGTGTGTGTGTGTGTGTGTGTGTGTGTGTGTGTGTGTGTGTGTGTGTGTGTGTGTGTGTGTGTGTGTGTGTGTGTGTGTGTGTGTGTGTCTGTGTGTGTGTCTGTGTGTGTGTCTGTGTGTCTGTGTGTCCGAGTCTGTGTCTGAGTCTGTGTCTGTGTCTGTCTGTGTCTGTGTCTGTGTCTGTGTCTGTGTGTCTGTGTCTGTGTCTGTGTGTCTGTGTGTGTGTCTGTGTGTCTGTGTGTCCGAGTCTGTGTCTGAGTCTGTGTCTGTGTCTGTCTGTGTCTGTGTCTGTGTCTGTGTCTGTGTCTGTGTCTGTGTCTGTGTCTGTGTCTGTGTCTGTGTCTGTGTGTGTAAGATCGGTTTTAAACTGTGAAGTAGATTGCATTTTCCTTGACAAAGAAATTGAGACCTAAGAAATGATTTGTTTAGTGTCATACATTTTCTAAGTGGCAGGTGCTGAACCAGAATGGGGGCTTCCTGTTGTCCTGAGGTCTGCTTTTTTCCATCATTATTTTCCCTGAAGCGTCTGGAAAGGATTATAGTGGTAGCTTTTGTTCTTCCTATGAGGTTGTATATCTGGAATGAAAACCATGAATTATCTAGAGCAGGTCATTTCAAAAGACCTGAAATGCCGTTTGTCAGCATCAGACTGCTGTAGAAAGATTTACACAATGTTTTGGGGGTGAATAGACTGTAAGGCCAGTAATGGCTGACTTTTCAGATTTTGAAATAGTCATGCAATTTTAGGTACCCCAAAACATCTGAGAAACATGCCTGAGGTTCATTTTCAGAACACTTTTAGCCATTTTGACAAAAAAATGTCTAGGTGGTTAAAGAGGAAGACTACATTTAGCCCAGCTATCCAGTGGGGATGAAACTGGCCTTTTGGTGGAAGTCAATGCCAGAGAACACTCAGGCAAGTAGAAAAGACAGCTGCCTACCAGGAAGGAAAATAAACATACAACAGTTGTCTACCTTTATATGGGCAAATGCAGATGGAACTCACAAATTAAAATCAGTCATTATTGGAAAAGCAAAAGTGCCCAAAAGTGTGAAAGTGAATTCAAGTACATTACTGTGATATATAAACCTAGTAAAGACATTTGGTTCACAAGATAATTCTTTTCAGAATGGTTCTTTCAAAATTTTGTTCCTGAGATCAAGCATTTTTTAATGATCTAAGATTTCATGAAGAGGTAATCAGGATAATCTTAATTCTGGACAATTCTCCAGTTCACCCTTCTGCTGCACCATTAGCCAGTGAGAATGGTCAAATAAAATACAAGTTTGTTTCCCCCTAATACTTCAAGTTTGAAACAACCAATGGATCAAGGTGTGATCTTGAGCTGCAAACAACTTGAAGAGAGTCTTGTAATTTGGGGAGAAAGTGAGGATGAACAGGATAAAAGATGCAAGGTAATTTCCAAGATTAAAATCTACAATGTGAAAGGTGCAATTTTTAACTGGACAATAAAAGTGGAATGAAGTAAACAACTAACAATAGCAATTTTATAGGAACATCTTCTTTACAAAAAGGATAGGGATTATAGAGAAAGTCTTGAGAAAGGTGCACAGTTAGAAACCAAGTTGGGTAAATGACAGGGTATGGTTAAACTGAAGTGATTTTTTTAAAAAAATGGTTCTTCCCCCAAAACAAAAAGGTAAGATAACAAAAGAATCTGTCCAAAGTGGAGAGCTGAAAAGCAAACTGCTAAATTTAAATATCTATTATAAAAAACAGTTTGGATTAACTTCTTAACTTTGTTGATGCCACACCTGAGTTTCAAAGATTCCATTTTACTCTAAAAGAGATGCAACAAAATACAGCCAAGAAAGAGTTCAAGAGTAAAATCCATTCAAGAATGGATAGATTTTTGAAAACTAGACCTCATGATATTAAGAATACTTCCAATATGCCTTCAATTTCTGGTTCTGGTAATTAGATTATGTAAAAATAATTGTAATTATATTATGCAAACCTACTCTTAATTGACATTATTTTTTAATCAAACACATTTTTCATATCAATGCCCATTTATATATTGGTTATAAAATAGCTTGAAAATAATAAATTTACATTTCTTTAAAAAATAAAAGAATGGTTAACTTAAGACTTGAACAATGCCAACATCAATGAACATGTTAACATGGAGGTGGGTTAATCTCATGGACACCAACCCCTTGACAATAACTGTGGGCAACTATAATTGCTGAGAGAGGGAGAGTTAGTCTTTCCCAGGCAGATAGGTGTCCACAGTAAGTTATCCAGTACCAAGAGGTCAGCACTGAAATCATGTATACATACATACATACATACATACATACATACATACATACATACATATCTCAACACCACATGTATTCAACAGGTTCTGTTTATATATTTATGCACATATATATGTAACAATAATAAACAAAAGAGACAATGAATTTGAGAGTGAATCAATGAGATAAATGAAGGGTTGAAGGAAAGAAGGGGGAAGACATAAATATACTTTAATTTTAAAATCTTTCAAAAGTAAAAATAATTTGGATGAGAAAAAATAATTTCTTTTGCAATTCATCTGTGTTATTGAGTACAATAATAATTTCTTTATTTTCATTGTATAGAATTTCATTATATGAAGAGACTACAATATAATTAGATCTCTTTTTATAGATGGGCATCATGATTGTCTCCACATTTGAATTGCAAATTGTACTATGAGGATTCTATCAAGTACATGTCTTTTGGTGATGTATGCACAAATTTCTTCTTAACACACATGTAAGAGTAGAATTTCTGAATCATAGTTTATATATCTAATTATGTTTATTAGATACTACAACCAGTTTACAATACAATTGTACTAAGAAACTCCTAATATTTTAAAATATAATTATATCTGTTCTCCACTTTTCCCTTCTCCAGCCCCTCCAGTCTGATGTCCCCTTACTCTAACACCTCTCATATCTCCCCCTATTCCTTCTCAGATTAATGGCCTCTTTTCTTTGATTATTGTTTATTATTATTATTATTATTATGTTTGTTTTTAAATGTGCATAAATTCAGTGATGAGCCCCTAATTTGTTATCTGATATAATCAATAGTAATATAAAATCATATACACACAAACAACAAAACTGGACTTCTAAAAATATTTTTAAGAGTTCAAACTTTTTTAGAATATTGTTATCAGCCATCATGTTTTAGTAAAAAGAATGGCTATTCTAGAGGTTGTAGGTGCTAGCTTACTGCATGTTTGTTTTACATTGTTTTGGTAATGAGTATATACCTGTCTGTGCTTGTTAGCTCTTTGTGTAAATTTTATGAAATGTCTCTTCAAGGTTATTTTCTACTTTTTTCTCTTGAATAGGGTGCTATTACCTGGAGGAGATTTTTCTGTATAAAATGCATGACGATCTATCAACCAGAAATCACAGCGACTTGCATTTGTAATCTCTTAATGAGTTCTTATGAACAGAATGTCTCAATTTTATTAACATTCATCATTTCTCTCACTTTATGTTAATCCTTTTTGACTTAATTTAGTAATCTTTGTATTTACCAAGATTACAAAAATATTTTCCTAATGTTATGTTGTTGTCCCAACATTATAATGAGAGTCAAGCTGAGAGAAAATCTTTACCACCTACACTTCAGAGAAGCTAATATCCAGAATTTACAAAGAATTAAAGATGTTAAGAACCAAGAAAATAAAGCTGTCAATCAACAAATGAGCTAATAAAGTGAATAGAAAATTTTAAAAAGATATATAAATGGCCAATAACTATTTTATAACATGTTCAATCTATAACCACCATAGAAATGCATATTACAACTACTTGGTGATACCATGTTACCCCAGTCAGAGTGGTTATCAACATATCTGACAACAAATCCTATAGAAGGTGTGGAGAGAAAGAACCCTTATTCCTTGTTGGGGGTGAGGGGGCTCAAATTAATACAGACATTGTAGAGATCCATTTGGAGATTACTCAAAAAAATTAAGACAGCATATAATATCTAGTTGGGCCATCTTCTTCCCCATTATATGATAACTATTTAAATTACATTTATATATGTATAAATTTTAGAGAGCTTCTACAGTAATAGATTTTCATATGGCTTTTCAAAAGGCCTTTAGCATAAATTCTCTCTCTCCAAATCTCCTTCTCTACCTTGTCCTCCTCCTCCCCTGCACCTCCCCCACTTAATCCTCCTATTCTAATTTCCCCTTTATCACTTTATAACACTATGCTCTATTTCTTCTTCTCTGAAAGATCCCAGGCACCTTGAGCAAGCCTGAAGCTGTTGGCTGGAACATCTTGTACCCCCCCCCAAAGTTGTTATTGATACTCTTCCTGTTCTGCTAACACACATCTGCTAGGGAGGAGCTAAGCCTGAAAACTTGTACTCTTGACTCTGTTGTTTTCCACTGTGCTGTGGGTCAATATATAAGCCCACTCCTTCCCCTCAATAAACAGCACTCAGCATTCAGCCTTCTGACATTGACGTTGAACAAATGACCAGCCGTCTTGTCTGTTATTTCAATCTCTAGGCCTTCACCTTATTAGTGGAGCAGATTGCAGTGCTGGACTACATCTCCGTGATTTCTACTGGTGACATGACCTTTGTAGTTATTTCAATTGAAACATGCATATATAAAGATACGTGTGTGTGTGTGTGTGTGTGTGTGTGTGTGTGTGTGTGTGTGTGTGTGTGTGTGTGTGTTAGAGATAGACACAGAGAGAGAATACAATGTTTGTCTTTCTGGGTCTGGATTACACCAGCATCAGAAATAAGGTGCATATTTTTGAGCTGTTGGACAAAGAGGTCCCATAGACCCCCTCAAATATTACAAGATATTTCCATTGCTACTGGCTCCCCTCCACAACCTGATAATAACAACCTATTGACAAAGACATCACTTTGTTTTGAAGTTTAAATAGTGTATCATTACCTCAAGCGATATTATAACAACTGTACATATGACAAGCTTAGAACAGTGTATCCCTATTCATCCTACCTTGACAGTCATTTTGTTATTTTAGTGTGTATTATTGATATGTGTGTTATAAATGTTACAATCAATTTTCATGTGTCTAAACTATAAATTATCAATAAAGATATTTAAGTAATAATAAATTATATATTTATCTTCATAATTTCCAGTTGTCTTCATTCTCTTGTCTAGAAATTCTGTGTTTTCATCTTGTATGTGTTTCCTTTGTTCTAAAGAATTTTATATAATCAGAACAGCTTTTAATTTCTCAATGGAAACTCTGAAAGCCAGAAGATCTTGGGGAAAAACACCCCAAGTTCTAAAAGATCCAAACTTCTGCTGAAATTGAAGAAGAAAGAAAAAAATTCCATGATCCAAACAAACTAAAAACCATCATATCCAACAAAGTCATTAAATGAAATATTGGAAACAATACTCTCATTTGAAGAGAGGAATAGTCATAGCCAAGAGACTCTAGAAAGAAAACAAAATTATAACTGAATGAAAAACACCACAGCTAAGAACATGAACCATAAAAATTATCAAAATTACTTCAATCAACACATACATTTCAATAAGAACTCTAAATATCATTGGCCCCAACTCTTCAATCAAAGACACAGGCTAGCTGAATGTATTAAGAAACAAAATCCAATAATTTGTTGCCTATAAGCAACATAGCTTTAAAGATGTGCCCCACCTTAAGTGGGAAAAAGTGGGGAAAAGTATTCCACGCAAATGGGATCAAAAAGTGAGCAGGCATTGGGACCATTTTCCTCATACTGGGTTGCCTCCTCCAGCCTTGATATGAGGGTTAGTGCTTAGTCATATTGTAACTTGTTATCCCAAGTTTGGTTGATATGCCTGGGAAACCTACTCTTTTCTGAAGTGAAATGGAGGAGCAGTGGACCTGAAGGAGAGGGCATGTGGGAGGGGGGGATTGGAGGAATGAAGGAAGGGGAGGCTGTTGTTGGGATATGAGAGAAGAATAAATAGAAGAAGAGGAAGAAGTGGGCAAACATTGTTGTCCTATCTGACAAAATTATCTCTAAAGAAAAACTAATCAGAATAAACAAAGAGGGCTGCCACACTCAGCCATATACTTGTGACAAAACAGCTGTGATTGGTTAAAGTAGAACCTAAATAATAACATATGACATGTCTTTCTTTTTTCAATTATTAATTTTTTTTTATATTCCAATCCAAGTTCCCCCTAGAAAGTCTATTAAATCAGTCCCATCATCTTGTTAGGCAGGATCAAGGCACCTCTCCACCCCAACACCCCTGTATCTAGGCTGAGCAAGATATCTCTCCATATAGAATGGGCAATGGGCTCCATTAAGTCAATTTGTGCATTAGAGTTAGATCTTGGACCCACTGCCAGTGCCCTCATATATTCTCCCATTCACACTATTGTCACCTATATTAAGGGAGTCTAGTTCGGTCTTATGCGGATTCCCCATTTGTCAGACCTGAGTCAGTGATCTCTCACTAGCTCAGGACAGCTGCTTCTGTGGGTTTTCCCATCATAGTCTTGACTCCTTTGTTCATACTTTTGCTCCTCCCTCACTTTGATTGTACTCCAGGAGCTTAGCCCATTGGCTAGTTGTGGATTTCTGCATCTGTTTCTGGAAGAGGGTTCTAGCTTCTCTGGGTTTGCAGGTTGTAGGCTGGGCATCTTTTGCTTTATTTCTGGTAAGCACTTATGAATGAATACATACTATATTTGTCTTTCTGGTTTTGGATTACCTCACTTAGGGTGGCTTTTTCTAGTTCTGTCCATTTGCCTGAGAATTTTAGGATGTTATTGTTTCTTACTGCTGAGTTGTACTCCATTGTGTAAATATACCGCATGTTCTTTATCCATCCTTCAATTGAGGTGCATCTAGGCTGTTTCCAAGATCTGGCTATTACAAATAATGTTACTATGAACATAGTTGAGAAAATGTCCTTGTGGTGTGAATATGCCTCCTTTGGGTGTATGGCCAACAGTGGTATTGCTGGGTCTTGATCCCCAGTTGTCTGAAAAAATCACCAAAAATAAGCTGTCATTGGTGTTTTTTTTTTAATCTTAGCCATTCTGATTGGTGTAAGATGGAATCTCAGAGTGCCTTTGATTTGCATTTCCCTGATGACTAAGGATGTTGAGCATTTCCTTAAGTGTCTTTCTGCCATGTGAAATTGTACTGTTAAGAATTCTCTGTTTAGATTTGTATTTAATTGTTATTGGATTATTTGGTAGTTTGTTTTCTAGCTCTGTCAGATGTGGGGTTGGTGAAGATCTTTTCCCATTCTATATGGAGCTGTTTTTTCTTGTTGAACATGTTTTTTGCTTTACAGAAGCTTCTCAGTTTCAGGAGGTCCCATTTATTAATTGTTAATCTCAGAGTCTGTGCTACTGGTGTTCTATTTAGAAGTGGTCTCCTGTGCCTATGTGTTCAAATGTACTTTCTCTTCTATGATGTTCAGTGTGGATGGATTTATATTTAGGTCTTTGATTCACTTGGATTTGAGTTTTGTACATGGCGATAGATATGGATCTATTTACATTCTTCTACATATTGAGAGCCAGTTATATGAGCACCATTTGTTGAATATATATTTTTCAATTTTATATTTTTAGATTCTTTGTCAAAAATTAGGTGTTCATAGGTATGTGGGTTGATATCAGGGTCTTTGATTCAATTCCATTGGTCCACCTGTCTGTTTTTATGCCAAAATCAAGCTGTTTTCAGTACACTAGCTTGAAGTAGAGCTTAAAGTCTGGGATGGTGATGCCCCCAGATGATGCTTTATTGTACAGGGTTGTTTTGGATAGCCTAAGTCTTTTGTTTCTCCATATGAAGTTGAGTATTGGTCTTTCAAGGTCTGTGAAGAATTGTGCTTGGATTTTTATGGGAATTGCATTGAATCTGTAGATTGCTTTAGGTAGGATATCCTGCATATCCAAGAGCATGGGTGATGTTTCCATTTTCTGATATCTTCTTTAATTTCTTTCTTTAAAGACTTGAAGTTCTTGTTGTACAGGTGTTTTATTTGTTTGGTTAGAGTTACCCCAAGATATTTCATGTTGTTTGTGGCTATTGTGAATGGTGATGTTTCTCTGACTTCCTTCTCAGATTTCAGTGGGATTGCTTTGAGTTTGTCTCCATTTATTTTGATGATGGCTGCTTGGTTATTGTAAATTGCCTTTATTATGTTTAGGTATGTTCCTTGTATCCTTATTTTGTCCAAGACCTTTATCATGAAGGGGAGTTGAATTTTGGCTTTTTCATCAACTAGTGAGATGATCATGTGGTTTTTCTTTCAGTTTGTTTATATGGTGGATTACACTGACAGATTTTCATATGTTGAACCATCCCTGTATCTCTGGGATGATTCCTACTTGGTCATGGTGGGTGATTTTTCTGATGTGTTCTTGAGTTTGGTTTGCCAGTATTTTCTTGAATATTTTTGCATCTATGTTCATGAGAGAAATTGGTCTGTAATTCTCTTTCTTTGTGTCTTTGTGTGGTTTGGGTATCATTGTAATCGTAGTCTCATAAAAAGAGTTTGGCAATACTCCTTCTGTTTCTATTCTGTGGAATAATTTGAGGAGTATTGGTATTATTTTTTCTTGGAATTTCTGGTAGAATTCTGCACTGAATCCATCTGGGCCTGGGCTTTTTGAGTGGCTATTGATAACTTTCTATTTCCTTAGGGGTTATGGTGTATTGAAGTTGTCTGTTCTTGATTTAATTTTGGTATGTGGTACTTATCTAGAAAATTGTCCATCTCATTAAAGTTTTCCAAATTTGTAGAATACAGGTTTTTGAAGTATGACCTGATGATTCTCTAGATTTCCTCAGTGTCTGTTGTTATGTCGTCCCTTTCATTTCTGACTTTGTTAATTTGGATATTCTCTCTGCCTTTTGGTTAGTTTGGATAAAGGTTTGTTCATTTTGTTGAATTTCTCAAAAGAACCATCTCTTTGTCTCATTGATTCTTTGCATTGTTTCCTTTGTTTCTATTTTATTGATTTCATCCCTCAATTTGACTATTTCTTACCATCTATTCCTTCTGGGTGAAATTGCTTTTTTTTTGTTCTAGCACTTTCAGTTGATCTGTTAATTCGCTAGTGTGGGTTTTTTCCAGTTTCTTTATGTAGGCACTTAGAGCTATGAAATTTTCTCTCAGCAATGTTTTCATTGTGTCCCATAAGTTTGGGTATGTTGTGAGGTCATTTTCCTTAAATTTTAGGAAGTCTTATTTATGTATTTATTTGTTTGTTTATTTATTTATTTATTTATTTATTTATTTCATGGCCCAGTTGTGGCTCAGCTGATCATTGTTCAATTTCCATGTGTTTGTAGGCTTTCTGAAATTAATGTTGTTGTTGAATTCCAACTTTAAGCTGTGGTAATATGATAGGGTACAGAGACGTATTTCAATTTTTTTATCTGTTGAGGTTTGCTTTGTTACTGAGTATGTGATTAATTTTTGAGAAAGTTCCATAAGGTGCTGAAAAGAAAGTATATTCTTTTGTGTTTGGGTGGAATGTTCTATAGATGTCCGTTAAGTCTATTTGAGTCATCACCTCTGTTAGGTCCCTTATTTCTCTGGCTGGTAATATTCCTGGCCCAGTGTAAGTAATAAACACTATTATAATCATTTCAAATGATTCTCTCTTTTACCATAATAATTGCTTTAAGTAAACAATAGTGGATAGTATTCAAAACAGGCCCTTTGTAGATAGGAATACTTTTTTCTGTTTTCTATTTTGTTATTTTCCACAAAGTATTTTGTATTTCATAGTACACAATTATGGGCCTCATGACGACATTTTAATTCAAGTATATTACATTGTTGAGCATGTTCATCTCCCTTTACCCTCACCTGTCCTCCTTTCCCTCTCTCTAACACCCTAACTCTTCCTAAATAATATCCTATCTATATGATGTCTGTGTATTCATTTTTTCACACACACATGTATATGCATAATTCATTTATGAGAGAAAATACTACACTTTGCTTTCTGTATCTTATTTGTTTTTCTTAAAATAATGATCTCCAATCCCTTCAATTTTTAAATAAAATTCCATGATTTTTTTCTTTATAGCTGGATGAAACTCAATTGTATATATGCGTATAACACATTTTCTTTATCAGTTCATCTTCTGTTAGACACCAAGACTGATTCCATAACTTGACTGTTGTGACCAGTGCAGCAAAACACATGGATATCCAAAGCTCTGGCATGCTGATTGTTATTCCCCAAGGTTCATGTGCTACTTTTAGCTTTTTGATGAATTTATATGCTGATTTCCAGAAGCACTACATTAATTTTTATCTCTAGCAATGTTACATAAGGGTTCCTTATGCTCCCTCATCTAAGACATCACTTATTCTTGCTTATTGAGCTAATGATAGTCCCTGACTGGAGCGAGTTGTAATCTCGGTGCATTTATATTCCTTTATGGGTCAGGATGTTGGATATTTTAAAACAAATTTATTGGCTTTTAGTAATTTATCTTCCAAACTTCTCATTGCTTTCATTCATATAGTGATTGACGTATTCATTTTTGTATAATGTTTAAATTTTTTATGTAATAGATATTAGTTTCCTGTCAGATAACTAACAAGTAGTTTGTCTCACTCTGTAGACTGGCTCTTCACTATATTCTTTTCCTTTGTTGTGCTTATTTTAAATATTATACTAATCAAATTCATTATTAAGCAATTTTCCCCACCTCCACTGACTCCCTGCTTCCCTACTATCCTTTCCTATGCCTTGTCTTCACATAAATCTCTCTATCACAGTCATGTCTATTCATTTTGTCTTGTGATCCACAGAGTTTATTCAGGGCAGTCTGTATGACCATGGCTTGAAGATATCATTTTTAGTCTGATAGACTCAACAGTAGGCTCACAACTAAAGACAGTGATTCCACCTCTCTCAGAAACTATTAATAGCCAATAGTTCAGGACTATTTTTTTTAGGGTTGTATTGTTTGGGCCAATTATCATTGTGATGAGTCAATGATTCCTATAGGTACATCCAGTCTAGATCTAATCTTACAAATTTAAAGGTTGATAATTATTTTTTTTTAATTTATACCTATGACTATAGAGGGATATATACTATTTTATGTTGCAAACATAATTCAGATCATCTTATTTGGTATAAAAGTCAGTTGGTTCACGAGAAATTTTGTCCTTTCTCTTCTTATGATACATGGACATTCGTGTATATACAAAATACTATTGTCACTCTGTTCTCTTCTTGATTAATAAAGATCTATGCCCTTCAATTTTTTGTTCTAATAAATAGATTCACATAAGACAATGGTTCTAAAAAAATGTCCACATTTTATGTTTTTATCAATGCTTTTTTAAATAGCTACTAAGCTAGTATTTATCTTTTTAACTTAGATTATCTCTTTAAAAGACATGAAGAAAGTTATAATAAATTGACTACACAAGAAGTATGAGATTCTGAACTAAATTAAATCAGACACTGAAACATTGGCAGAACTCCAAGCAATAATGCTTGCTGTTTGCTTCAAGCAATGACACTGTTT
The DNA here is from genome assembly GCA_030556225.1 of Cricetiscus sungorus. Classification (NCBI taxonomy): domain Eukaryota; kingdom Metazoa; phylum Chordata; class Mammalia; order Rodentia; family Cricetidae; genus Cricetiscus; species Cricetiscus sungorus. Next base: position 7,208,869 of record JANBXA010000126.1, read on the forward strand.
GTTAAGATACAGTTGTTCTTCATAAAATGTTATTTGTTTTAATATAGGATGTGTTTTATTATGAATATTTAACACAATTTAATTTCTTAGCTATATTTCTTTATTCTTTCTCCCCCTTTAAGGTTTTTGAGATGGGGTTTCTCTGTATAGCCCTAGCTGTTCTGAAACTTGTTCTGTAAGACCAGGCTGACATTGAACTCAAAGATCTTCCTGCCTCTGCCTCCCAAGTGTGAGGACTAAGCATATGTGCCATCATGCCCAGATTTATTTTTCTCTTTTTAACAATTTCATATATACATATACTATGTGTTGTGAATCCATTCTCCCTCTCCTTCTGAACCCTTTGTTCTTACCACTTAGTTCTTCTCCTAATTTCATGACTTCTTCCTTTTTTTCAATCTGTTGAGTTTACTTAGCAAAAGAAACAATCAACTGGCTGAGAAGAAGCCCACAAAGTAGGAGATAATCTTTGCCAGTTATGAATCTGAAAGAGAATTTATATCCAGAACATATAAAGAACTCGAAGACTAGTCACAAAAACAAATGACCTATTCAAAAATGGACCTAAGACCCAAAGAGTATTCTCAAAAGAAAAAAAGGCTAAGAAATGTCACAACATTTGTTCAATCTCCTTAGCAATTAGAGAAATGCAAATCAAAACAACATTGAAATTTCATCTCACAGTGAGAATGGCAAAGATGAATCAAACAACCAACAACAAATGCTGGAGGGAATGTGGGAAAAACAAATGTTCATTCACTTTTAAGGGGTTTGCAAACTGATCCAATCACTCTGTAATTCAGTGTGGAGACATCTCAAAAATCTAAAAATAAGTATAGACTCATGTGACTCAGTTAGTCATGCTCATTGCTGCTCTGTTCACAATAGCTAGGAAACAAGAACAACCTAATGTCCTTCAGCCAATGATTGGATAATAAAAATGGGTACATATACACTATAGGATTTATATAGCTATAAAAAATATAAAGTCAAGAACTTTACAGGTAAATGAATGCATAGTTTAAATGAAGTTTTCCCATCTGTGATAACAATACTTCCTCCAAGACCATCTAACAAAAAACCCACCATCAGGTATGATGTTGAGTTTTCGAGTTGTTGGTCAGCATTGTACAAGAGACTCTCAAAGTACACAACCTATTTCAACTGCCCTTTGTTCCCTCCAGAGGTAAAGGATAAGTCCCTATTGCTGAAGACACAAAGTACTTCAGACACAGGGCCCTGAGCTCTCTATACAACAACTAACCTGAAAGCATCCTCCTTGAAGACTAGCTTTCATAGTACCAAAAGACATCATGCAAGCCTCTATAGGATGGAAGCAACCAACAGCCCTACCCATCTATTATACCTATGAGCTGCAACAATGACCAGCATGGCATGATAATCCTACAGGGACAATAGTGGCATGCATACCTAGAAGGTAACCAACATGTCTCAAATTAGACTAAAGGCTCTTCAACAAGAGGAATATCTTGCCTGGTACTGGAAACCTAGCCAACTACCTAGGACTAGTTTAGTCATGGATCTTAAAAGAGAAACAAAACTACTACTTTACTAAACCAGCATAATCCCTCACTACACTCTAAATATTTGTCCTTATTCCTACAGATGAATGTAGTTCTCGATCCTCATCAGGTTTACTTCTCTTTGCAATAGATGGTGACCATTACAGAAAACTATAATCAAACAAAGCACAGAGTTGTGGAACTCAGTCCAAATGGATACATTATAGTACAACTCCAGCACCTGTCTCAAGATCATTGCAGTAGAGGGGGTGAAAAAATAGTAAGAGCTAGAGAAACAAGGAGTATGTTGTGAGATTTTGCCTCCTAGTAATGTCAGAAATTACACCCATAAAGTCTCACCAACATGATAGCCTAAATATGAACAGAACAAGGAAAACAACCAACAATATAGGCACACTAATGTGGATGGGTTAAATCCTAAAAGACCTCAGCTCTATACAAAGAACTATAGGCAAGTAAGAAAGGCCAGTGTGGAAGGAATAGTTTCTGCCTTTATTTACATACATATTTCTTTGTGTGTTTATGAACATGAGTAGAGTGCTTACAGAGGACCGAAGAGGGTGATGGATGCCCTGGAATTGGAATTACAGGCAGTTGTGAGCCTTTTAACATGGATGCTGAGAAATGAACTGGGGTTCTCTGCCTAGCAGTTCCCACTGCTAACCACTAAACAGCCTATCCAGTGCCAGAAAAACAATCTTAAAATTTATATGGAACCATGAAAGCTCCGATATAGTCAATGAAATATTGAACAAAGATAGTAATGTTAGCACTGCTACCGTACCTGACTTCCTGTTATTCCACAGCCATAGTAATAAAAAACACAAGGTACTAACACAAAAACAGACACATGGATAATTTTAATTGAATAGGGTACATAGATACAACCCCATGAACTATAATGTCTTAGTTTCTTTTAGCATTGCTCTCATAGAACACTCTGAAAAAAACTTCTTAAAGGAGGAAAGGTTTATTTTAGATAATGAAAATGCCATACATAACAATGGAATTATATCCAACCATAAAAATAAAACCATGTATTCTCGGGGAAACGGATTGAAGTGAAAAATATTATATTGAGTGAGACAATCCAGGCCCAGAAAGACAAGCACTGTGTGTTCTTTCTCATATGTTGCTTCTCATTTCAAATAGTTATATTTCTATGTTTACATTATAGTGAGATTTAATAGGGAAACCACTCTGGAAATGAGCTATTAGTTCCCTCCATGCTGTCTGACATAAACAGTACCAGAAGGTGCTATGCATGCTTCCATAAAAAAACAAAGACAAAACTCATCAACAATATTACCTAAATAGTATGTTACAATATTGTGTTTACAAGCAAGGTATGCTTATTGGTGAAGTGACACAACTCTTTTGGGGGAAACCACTTGTTTTCTTTTTTCAGTATTTAGAAATAAGGTTATTCAAAATAGGAGCCATTAAGTGACTACAGGTGGTATAACTGCAATATAATTATGTTTCCTAGGCTTGAAGTTAATTAACTTAAATTCTTGACATTCTAAGGTATGAAGGAGTCATGGAGAGCAGGTAAGAATTGGCACTGTGAGAGGTGAGGAGAAGCTGTTGATGAAAGTGCAGCCTCAATGGCAGTTGAAGAACCAGGAGTGAAGGAGTCATGCAAAGAGTTTGAAGCTTGGCACCATGAAGAGAGCCTATGATTTCAGCCAGATTTCATCAAAAGACCCCAGCATTTTGGAGATGCCAGTACAAAGGGTTGACCAAAGACTGAATCCTTTACCTTGGCCTGAATATCCAGGCCTGCAACTTCAGAAACAGACTTCAGCTTTACCAGACCACAGACTGGATCTAGGCACTCCAGCCCCCGCAGCTGTACTGGAGACCAGGATGGCTGGTCCTAGGGATCCTATAGGCCAGACCAGATCTAGCCCATAAACAATAATGGTAACTGGCCAACAGGATTGTATCAAATACAGAGTCTCAGAATGGTATTTGGGGCACACGTGGTTGTGGGACCATGGCAGCAGGACCCGCTGCGGCCTGCAGGAATAACCTGCCGTAACATAATGGTGTCAGAACTGGGATTGAGAACTTTCACTTAAAACTTAACAAAAGCTTAAAAAATAGTTTTTAGAAACAAGGGAACAGAGACTAGCAAGACTTCTTAGTAGCAGCATTTTCTCGATTGGGTTTGTTTTGCTGTAGACAGAGAGTTGCGCAGCTCCTTTAAAGGAGGTTTCCAAAATTAGCATAAGCGGCAAAAGAGCCGCCTTGCTTTTAAAGAGCTCTGCTAACAATTCATTGGTGTGTAGGAGAGCTGCAATGAAGGTTTACATTGTGTTTTAAAAAATACACTGGCTTGGGAGAGAAGAAGAAACAGGATACAACAGTTTAAAAAGAAAAAAGAAAGTAAAATGGATGGGTATGGTGGCTCAAGCCATTAATCCCAGCACTCGGGAAACAGAGACAAGCAGATCTCTGTGATTTCAAAGTAAAAAGCCACGTAAACATGGAAAGCACAGAAAAAATTTGGATACTATATATGATTCTGTTGTCTTTAAATTATTTGATTGCTGAGAAAATAACTACTGATAAAAGAAATGCTGCTGGATTAATTCAATTTATATATTTTAAAAATGCTTTGACTCCAAAATTTAAGCCTAAGGACAAGTTACTGGGGGAAAGGATTTCTATTTTTGTTTCCACAGAAAATGAAAAGCTGTGTATTCTTTCCAGACTTATGTGGTTTGATCAAGCAAGACCCCCTGAAGCAATGTCTACAGCCAAGATTTCTGCGTCTTCTTTGGACCCTCATGACAGCGCCCTCTACCAGCAGGAAGTAGTTTGGAAAGAACGACGCCCAAATTCCCAAATATTGTTTATAAATGTTTGTTTTCATTTAAATGGGCTTGGTTATAAATGGCTATAACCACAAGCAATCTTTTTAAAGGTAAAAAGGGAATTATGGTATAGATATGAATACTTTGCTTTGAAATGGATTTTCTTTTATTGATACAATTTAAGGTCAATTTTATGATATGTATATTTCTTCTCTTGTTTAGGTATTGTGTTTATATAGCTCATTGAAAAATGTAATGTATAATTGAGAGTGACCTATGATAATTAAAACTTGGAGTTAAATTAGTTAGGATTTCTAGATATTCAGAGATGTATTTGAGATGAATAGGCATTCTTCAAACCTTTCAAAGACCTAAAGAATATGGCATTTAAAATGGTTTAGGGTTTTTCTTGACAATGAGGCACAACTGCTCCTGGTAACACCACCTGCATCAGAAAGGAAGATGGACATTGAAGAAACTCGTTATGAAGTTTGCTTCTTATATGGCAAGACTGGCCATTTGGACAAGGTACTGTTCTTCTGGACTGTTTGACTTTATGTTGTAGAAACTGGACATGCAGGACCCACAAAAAGGTGACTGCTGATTCAAGATGGACATTGCTACAGGATTCCTGCTTCATGGAAGAGGCTGCCAGACAGCCAGACAGTCTACAGGACACAGAGAAAAGTTTCCTGCCTTGTTAAGGAGTCTGGACACACACTATGGCCTATGGGCTGAAGATGGAACATTACAGAAGAACTTCGGGTGACTGACCAGGCAATGAGTTGTCTCTGTCATTTCTAGAGTTTATATATTATCCTTCTGTGGTCTTTGAAGGAGTTGAAGACAGATAGTTATGGTTATAGTTTTCCTTAGTTAGGTTTAAAGATAAGTTACATATAGGACTTTAGACTCACAAAGATAGGATATATGATATTTTCTTTAAGTCTTACAAAATGTTAATGGACTAAATATTGTTAACTGTGATTCTTATTTGATAACTGTTGAATGGTATATTTTGCTATGTTAAGGTTAAACCCCTTCTTTTACTTTAGACAGAAAAGAGGAGATGATGGGAGATGTTATTCTGTATATATGTTTCTCATACTGGTTAATAAAGCCAATGAGATAGCAAGATAGGCGGGGCTAGGAGACAAGGAGGAAAGAGGAAGTGGGAAGGAGGAGTCAAGATGTAGCCCGGGAAGGAAGGAAGACGCCCACCGCGGCTCCCCGATAAGACAACCACGAGGAAATACTTAGATAAGTAGAAATGGGTTAATAATTAAGACAGAGCTAGCCCATAAACAATAATGGTAATTGGCCAACAGGATTGTATGAAATACAGAGTCTCAGAGTGTTATTTGGGGCTGGCGCGGCTGAGGGCTCAGACTGGCGGGCTGGTGGGCTGGTGGAAACATATACGATACAGACCCCAGCATTTTGGAGATGCCAGTACAAAGGGTTGACCAAAGACGGAATCCCTTACCTTGGCCTGAATATCCAGGCCTACAACTTCAGAAACAGACTTCAGCTTTACCAGAACACAGACTGGATCTAGGCACTCCAGCCCCCGCAGCTGTACTGGAGACCAGGACGGCTGGTCCTAGGGATCCTATAGGCCAGACCAGATCTAGGGACCACAGACTTCGCCTCTCCCCTGCGTTCCATATCCTTGTCTACAACTTCAGAATAAGACGTTGGCTTTGCCAGAGGCCAGAAGACCAGAGAGGAAAGAGAAACCAAGGATCCAACAAAGACAAATGCAGGAAACCAATAACTAGACCTATACTCGTCCCAATCCAGATACCTAAATGCTAGTGTAAGAACACAGTCAATAAAATAAAGGGCAATATGACTTCACCAGAGCCCAGATATCATACAACAGCAATACATTATCAATCCAACATAACTGAAGCACAAGAAAAGACCAAAAAATTACTTTATAAAGATTATAGAGGTCCTTAAAAAGGGTATGAAAAAAATCCCTTAAAGAAATTAATGAAAAGACAAACAAAATATTGGAAGATACCAATGAACTCCCCAAAAGAAAGCCAAGAAAAAACAAACAGATGAAGGAAATGAAAATAAAAGCAATAAAGAAAACACAAACAGAGGGACTCCTAGAAATGTAAAATCAGGGTATGTGAGCAGGAACTACAGATGCAAGTATCACCAGCAGAATACAAGAGATGGAACAGACAATCTCAGGCACTGAAGACATGACAGAGGAAATAAATTCACCAATCAAAGACAATGTTAAATATATAAAAAAAAGTTCCCATCACAAGAAATCTGGGACACCATTAAAAGACCAAACCTAAGAATAATAGAAATAGGCTCTAAAGCTACACAGAGAAACCCTGTCTAGAAGGAGGAGGAGGAGAAGAAGAGAAATAGAAGGAGAAGAAATCCAGCTCAAGCAAAACAGAGAATGTATTTTAAACAATTGCAGAAGGAAATTTTCCCAACCTAAAGAATGACATGCTTATAAAGATACAAGAAGCTTACAGAACGCCAAATAGATAGGATCAGAAAAGAAAATCTCCTCACCACATGATAATCAAAACACTAAGCATATAAAAGGGGGAGGTTAAGGGGGTACAAATTGGTAAGGAAGAAGTCAAAGTATTATTACTCAAAGATTATATGATAGTATACATCAGCAACCTCAAAAACTCTATCCGGGAATTCCTATGGCTGATAAACACCTTTAGTCTGGTGACTTTTGTCTGGCCTTCCTATATATGAATGACAAATGGGATGAAAAAGAAATCATAGAAACATCACCCTGTACAATAGCCACAAATAACACAAAATATCCTGGGGTAATGCTAACCAAGCAAGTGAAAGAGCTGTATGACAAGTACTTCAAGTCTTTGAAGAAAGAAATTGAAGAAGATATCCAACGATGGAAAGCTCTCCCATGCTCATGGATCAGTAGGATTACATAGTAAAAATGGCCATCTTACAAAAAGCAATCTACAGATTCAATTCAACCCCCATTAAAATCCAAACACAATCCCTTACCGACCCTGAAAGAACAGTACTCAACTTTATATGAAAAAGTAAAACACTCGAGATAGCTAAAACAATCCTGTGCAATAAAGGAACTTCCAGAGGTATCACCATCCCTGATTTAAATATTTACTTTAGAGCTATAGTAATAAAAGTTACATCGTATTAGCATAAAAATGGACAGGTGGATAAATGGAATAAAATAAAAGACCCAGATATAAATCCACACACCTATGGAGACCTGATGTTTGACAAAGAAGCCAAAATTATACAATGAACAAAAAGAAAGCATCTTCAACAAGTAGTGCTGGTCTAACTGAATGTCGAAATGTAGAAGAACGCAAATAGGTTCATATCTATCACCCTGCACAAAACTCAAGTCCAAGTGGATAAAAAAACATCAAGATAAGTCCAGATACACTGAACACGATAGAAGAGTAAGTGGGAATAGCCTTGAACACACTAGCACAGGAGATAACTTTCTGCAGAACACCAATACAATATCACCATACAGAACACCAATACAGAACACCAATACAGAACACCATATCAATAAATTGGACCTTGTGAAACTGGAAATTTTCTGTAAAGCAAAGGACACTGCCAAAAGAACAAAACCACAGCCTACAGAATAGGAAAAGATCGTCACCAACCCCACATCTGACAGAGGGCTGATCTCCAAAATACATAAAGAACTAACGAGACTAAATATCAACAAACCAAATAATCCAATTATTAAAGTGAGGTACAGACCTAAACAAAATTCTCAACAGAGGAATCTCAGATGGGTGAGAAGCACTTAAAGAATTGTTCAACATCAGGGAAATGCAAATCAAAACAATGCTGAGATTCCATCTTACCCTGGTCAGAATGGCTAAGATCAAAAACACAAGTGACAGCTCAGACAGGTTACAATGTGGAGCAAGGGGAATACTCCCCCGTTGGTAGTGGGAGTGCAAACTTGTACATCCAGTATGGAAATAAATATGGCAGTTTTTCAGAAAATTGGGAATCAATCTACCTCAAGATCCAGTGATACCACTCCTGAGTGTATACCAAAGAATGCTCAATCATACCACTATGTTGATAGCAGCTTTATTTGTAATAGCTAGAATGTGGAAACAACCTAGATGTCTCTCAACTAAAGAATGGATAAAGAAAATGTGTACATTTGTGCATTGAAGTGTTAAAAACAAGGATGCCAGGAAATGTGAAGGCAAATGAATGGAAGTAGAAAAACATCATCCTGAGTGAGGTATTCCAGATAGAGAAAGAGAAGCATGTCATGTATTCACTAATAAGTAGATACTAGCTGTAAAAAAAAAGGATAACTGTGCCACAATATACAGACCCAGAGAGAATGGGGAATGGGTAACAAGGAGGGTTCGTGGACGGACACCCAGATCGCCCTGGGAAGGGGAAATAGAAGTGATTCCATGAGTGAGCTGAGGATGGATGGGGTAGGGGACATGAGCAATCAGGTTGAGAGTTGGGGGGCACAGGAGAAGAGTACTAAAAGAGACTACTGGAAAGAGAGGGCATTTCAGGGTGAGATAAAAATCTAATGAATATAGAGCTTCACAACTACAGGTAAGCAAGCAATCTATTGGTTAGCCACAAGTTTGCCCTTGAGGTTCTTTGGAAATGGCAATAATATTACCTGTCCCATTAGTAATGGTACCTGAACCAGTAACTTCTCCTGCCCCTCTGAAAAGATTTTATAAGTCTCTTCTTGGGAGTTTCCTTTTCTCAGAGGAAGCTTTGTTCCCATGTGTGTTCTGGGTGAAACACTTTACCTTTTGCTCTTCTTCCCCAGATATAAGCCAGGCTGTGACTTCTGTCTGCCTTTTTCTCTGTTCCTAAATTCTTTCTAAGGATATTTAAATGTCTTCCCAAAAGTTATGCATTCTAATCCTCAGAAGTTGTCTGCATGTCTATTTTCACACTAGGTGAGACTTTTAAGTATGGTCGAGGATTTTGAGATAAAGATAACGTGATTATTGAGACAGTTTCAGTGGAATTGCAAGATGGAGGTAGGAGATTCAGAGTTGTAGAAGAATGTGAGACTGGCATGGAGGTCAGAGAGAAGAGATATTGTTTGTTGGCCTGGAAAGTAGAGAAAGGAGCCATAATAAGGAGCCAAGAATAGAAACAAGCTTAGAAGATGTAAAAATAGGGTTGGAGAGATGGCTCACAGGTTAAGAGCACTGGCAGCTCTTCCAGAAGTCCTGAGTTTAATCCCAGCAACCAACCACATGGTGGTTCACATCCATATGTAATGAGATCTGGTGCCCTCTTCTGGCCTGCAAGCATATACAGAACACTGTACATAATAAATAAAATCTGTTTTGAAAAGATGGTTTCAACATTAAAAAAGAAGAAGAAGTAAAACCAAGGAAATAACTTCTTCTCCAAAGTCTCCAAAAAGAAAAACTTTGCTAACACTTTAAGCTAAGAAAATGGAGTTTTAGAGTTCTAATTTCCAGAATTAAAAGTCGTATATTAACATTTTGCCCAGGAAGTTTGTAGTAATTTGCAATACCAAATTAATATATATTTAATCTAAAAGTAAACTTCTGCTGTATGTAACAATTATGTAAAGTATTTAGATGACTTTGCTGTTTTACTTTATGATTTTTAATGAATAATTATATTATTTTACAGCCAGCACAAGGTCCAGATGAATGTTTAATTATGCTAAATTTATACCAAATGTAATAAATCTTGTATTTTTTAAAATCATTAGCTTTTTATAGAACACTGAGGTAGTTTTCAAAACATATTCCTCAAACATGTGATTGAGATAATACTGTGGAAAGTTTGTCATTTAGCATACTCCAGTATGGTTTTATTTAAATTATTTTAGTATATTTTCCTCATGGGGAACTTTTAGAGATTGGGAATTAATCCTTTTGGATAACGCTCCATAATAACTTAATCACGATTTGTGTTGCTGTGCTGTGAGCCCTTCAGGGTGTCTTATTAATAAAGCTCACAATTTTTATCATTGCCGCATTGTTCCCACATTTGTGTAATCAGTGCTGCTTCATTGGCCTATCTTCATAATGGGATAATATCAATATCCTAGCGTTTCCCATCTCCGTAAGGAACACTACCAGGATTACCCGTACTATCCACAATTCCAAAATGCATATTTTGTCTCCGAGTACCTGTAGGGTCTGTAGTATACTCATAGTATTCTTAAGCACACTACCTTGGACTTAAAAGAACGGTATCCCAGCAATGACAGATCAGGATCCTTTCTGCTCTTACACTCCTGTGTACATCTGAGTAAGGTCTAAGTCCTTCGTGGTAGCCTGCAACCTTTCATGTTTAAACTAGAAGTATCATGGGGGAAAAAAAACAAAAACAAAACAAAACAAAACAGCCACCACACCACCTAGCCAATGCCCAAGTGTTGATAGATCCTGGAAACACAGGAGTCTTTTGCAAATTCTGGTGGAGAGGAGTACCCCCCCACCCTGCCCCCCAGCTGTTTTGTTTTGTTTTGTTTTGTTTTGCCTGAGAGCAACCCTCCAGTTCTGCCTAGGACAGATGAGAGTGTTCCCTCTTTAGCAGAAATGTAAGCATTTGGTATTTTTGTAGCAGTCTTAGAATGCTATTGATTTTTTTCCAAGTAAAGTGGGTTTTCAATTGGATAACTCATTGAGGATGGAAGAATATTGAGAAGCCTGTTAGAAAAAGCCTAGATAATTTTACATGGGTTGTTTGTAGAAATACACATGCTAAAGATTAACAGTGAGGACTTGGAAGCAAGTGCAGAGCACAGAAATAAAGGAGTTACATCAATTTTACTTCTTTTGAGACAAGATCTTAAGTAGCCACTGCTAGACAACTATTATATATCGCTCTGCTGGTTACTGTTGTCAACTTGAAAGGATCTATAATCACTTGGAAGATGGGCCTCTGGGCATGCTCATGGATAATTTTGCTTGAATTAATTGAGTTGGAATGATATTCAGATTGTGGGTGGTGCCATTCCTGGGTTGGACCCCTAGACTGTATAAGTGGAGAAAGGGAGTTGAACAGCAAGATGCATCTATCGTTTCCATGCTTTTTGATTTTGGATGCAATATGACCAAATGTTTCCGTTCCTGCCACATTGACTTCCATGTCATGATGGGCCTTGAATTGTGACCTAGAATAAACTCCTTGTCAAGTTGTCTTTGTGGATGTATTTTATCACAGGAAGATAAAAGTAAACTAAGGCAGAAATTGGTAATGAGAGGTGGGTATTGCTATATTGCCCATAAACATTTGAAACTAGTTTCAGGAGGAATATGGAAGACTACGGAACTTTGGGGTAGAAAATCCCTTGACTTCTGGAAGCACAACTCAATGAGTAATTCTGGTAGGATCTTGAATGACAGTGATGCTGGAAGAAACACCAACAGTGGCAGCCAGTCTCCTGGAGTTTAGGAGGTTTACCTAGTTAATACTAACTATCAACTTAATACATCCTAGAGTCATGTGAGCAGGTAATCTCAATTGAGGAATAGTTCAGGTCAAATTGGCCATGGAAATGTCTGTGGTGAGTTGTCTTGATTGGGAATTGATGTCAGAGGGCCTGGCCCACTATGAGAAGCATCATTCCTTGGGCAGGTGACCCTGGACTGTATACGCATAAGCCAGTGAGCAATCCAGCAAATACAATTTCTCTGTGGTTTATGTTTCAAGTACCTGTTTGGGTTCCTGCCTTGACTTCCCTCAGTGATGGACTGTAACTTGTATGTGTAAGCCAAATAAATAATGTCTTTCCCTCAGCTGCTTTTGGTCAGAGTGTTTTAACACAGCAACAGAAAGAAAACTTGGACAGACTGAGGACAAGATAGTTATCAGGAAATAGGCTAGTGGGTATTTCTGTGATATTTTGGCCAATAATAAGGCTTCTTTCTACTCAAGTTCTGAGAATCTGAGTGAAGTTGAATGTAAAGATAATAAACTAATTTGTCTGATAGAGAAAATTTGAAGTCAATAGAGAATTCAAGTTGATGCTGAGAAAGCAGCTGTAATTGTTAAAAAGAGATCATCATGACTGAACGTAAACCTCCTATGTTAAACTAGAACAATAGAAAAGGTGACCCATGGCAAAACTCCACCCACCAGAGGCTCCAAAGAAGAACCAATACTTCTCAAATTATTCCATAAACCAAGAAAAAAAAGAATGTTACCAAATTCTCTTTACATAAACAAGTATTACCTTAATATAAAACAAAACTAAACAGAGATAAAAACAAAAATAGAAAGTTACAGAATTAGCTCCCTGAAGAACATACATGCAAATATTGTAAACCAAATGCAGGAACACATCAAAAAAATCATGCATTATGATCAGTTCAGCATTATTTCATACATGTAGAAATTGCTCAACATATGCAAGTCAAAAAAGCCACGCATCATAAAAAATTTACAATTATACTGTACATGAACTCAAGAATAAAAATCACAAGACCATCTGAATAGTGCAGAAAAAGGATTTTAACAAAGTAAGATATTCCTTCATGATAAGATTACTGAAGAAAATGGAAATAGAAAGAATATGTCTCAACATAACAATGGCAAAATGTGGCAAACCTGCAGTCAATGCTCTATAAAATGGAAAAAACTGAAACCATTTCTACAAAAGTCAGCAACAAAAAAAGGGTGTCCACATCCTTCACTCTCATTCAGTTCTGGAAGGTAGTAGCTGGAACAATCACAAAAGAAACTAATAAAGGGAATACAAATAAGAAAGTGAACTATATTTGAACATGATATGATTCTATACATAGAGATCCTAAAGACTCCACTAGAAAAATTTTAGAGCTGGTAAATGCTGTTAACAATTAGCAGGATACAGAGTTAGGAGAAAAATCAGTTGCTTTCCTTTATACCAATAACATATGTATAGAGTAAGAAATCAAGGAAAGATCACTTTCACAAACATAAAAAAAAACCCTTGGGAATAAACCTAATTGAGGAAGTGAGAGAGCTCTGCAATGAAAATTTTAAAACACTCAAGAGAACTTATGAATTGCCCTATGTTTATAAATCTGAAGAATCAATAATGCAGAAATAGAGGCCACCTAAGTTCTGTGGAGTTGCCAAGGCTGGTGTGGTCGGTCTGTCCCGAGCTGTGTGCTGTCTGCTTCTCCCCACTCCTGGCAACCCAGCTCTGCACTGGGGCCACTAGTCATGGTCCCAGTGCGCTGGATGCAACACTGACAGGGGCCAGTGGAGTGCGCCATGCCCAGAGGGACAGACCCCAAGATGTACCTAGAGCAGCGGCCGCGTCCATCTGAAGGTGCACTATAGCAGGGACATCCTGATCACCAGCGTGAATGCCATGACAACATTCAATGACCTCTGTGAGGAAGTGTGAGATGTGTGACCTGCACCAGCAGCACCTGCTCACCCTCAAGTGGGTGGACAGTGAAGGTGACCCTTGTACTCTGTCCTCACAGGTGGAGCCGGAGGAGGCCTTCCACCTGGCCTGTCAGGGCAGGGATGAGGTGCTCATCATTCATGATTTCCCAAGCATCCCAGAACAATCAGGCATGCCTTGTCCCTGAGAAGACAAATCCATCTACCCTTGTGGAGCCAGAAGATGGAGGAAGCTTTACCGCTCCAGCGGCCAGCTATTCCAATCCAGGAGAGCGTACTGTGGCCAGTGAAGCAAAAGAATATGGGTCTCCCGAGGTAGGGCTACAGGTGCATCAACTACAAGCTACTGGTCCATAAACATTACCCTGTGCAGGAGGCACATAGATTCTGTCATGCATTCCCAAGAGCCTCCAGTAGATGACAAGTATGATGGTGTAGACCTTCCATCAGAGGAAACTGATAGAACTGCTTGTATCTCTTCATCTTGGAAACATGACAATATCAAAGATGATTCTGAGGACCTTAAGCCTGTCGATGGAATAGATGGGATCAAAATGTCTCAGGGGCTGAGACTGCAGGACGTCGATCTCATCAGTGTCATCGGTGCGGGAGCTATGCCAAGGTCCTCCTGGTGCAGCTGGAGAAGAACAATCAGATCTATGCCATGAAGGTGGTAAAGAAGGAACTTGTTCACAACAACCAGGATATTGACTGGGTGCAGACAGAGAAGCGCGTGTTCCAGCAGGCATCCAGCAACCTCTTCCTGGTTGGCTTACACTCCTGTTTCCAGACAACAAGCCGGTTGTTCCTGGTCATAGAGTACATCAACGGGGGGGGACCTCATGTTCTACATGCAGAAGCAGAGGAAACTTCCAGAGGAGCACGCCAGGTTCTACACTGCTGAGATCTGCATTGCTCTTAACTTCCTACACGAGAGAGGGATCATCTACCGGGACCTGAAACTGGACAACGTCCTACTTGATGCTGACGGACACATTAAGCTGACAGACTATGGCATGTGCAAGGAAGGCCTAGACCCTGGTGACATGACAAGCACCTTTTGTAGAACCCCGAACTACATTGCCCCAGAAATCCTTCGAGGAGATGAGTACGGGTTCAGCGTGGACTGGTGGGCGCTGGGAATCCTCCTGTTTGAGATGATGGCTGGGTGCTCCCCCTTTGACATCATCACAGACAATCCTGAGAAGTACACTGAAGACTGCCTTTTCCAAGTTATGCTGGAAAAGCCAGTCCACATCCCATGCTTCCTGTCTGTCGAGGCTTCACAAGTCTTCAAAGGATTTTTAAATAAGGATCATTTGGGAATTTTATGTATAGAATTATATATTCTGTAAATAAATGTACCTTTAATTCTTCTTTTTCTACTTGTGTTCCTTTTCTCTCATTCGCTTGTCTCATTGCTCTAGGAAGACTTCAAGTACTATGGTGAACAGGGATGAATAGAGTTGACATACTTGTATTGTTCCTGACTTAGTGGAAATGCTTTGAGTCCCTTCTTATAATGATGTTGGCTGTGAGCTTGCTGTGAATTACCTGTATTTTATTGATATATCTCCATACACCTATTTTATCCAGGTTATTTTATTGAGTTGTTGTTGCTTTTGTCAAGAGCCTTTTCTGCATTTAATGAGATAATATGTGGTTTATGTCCTTATGTTTATTTATTTGATGGATTACCATTATTGATTTGCATATGTTGAACCACGCTTGCATCTCTGGAATGAAGCCAACTTTTTCATTGTGGACAATCCTTTTGGTTTGTTTTTAAATTGCAAATACTTTATTGCTAATTTTGATAATTGATTTCATGAAATATATTTGTGTATAATTTCCTTTTTGTTGGGTCTTTATCTTGTTTTATTATTGGTGTAATGCTGGCATCATTAAAGGATTTTGGAAAGTTCGCTTTTTCTGTTTTGTGGAATCGTTTTGTGGAATTATTTGAGGAATGATGGTATTAGTTTAAATGTCTGGTAGAATTCTGTACTAAATCTACCTGGCTTTGGCGATCAAGATCACAACTCCTAAGTGCCAACTGGGAACCAAATTGACAAATACCTGACACTTATGATGGGCATCTCATTTGAAACACCATAGTAACTAGTAACTTAAAGGTAGTATTAAAGCTTGACATTTCTGAAATCATAAGTGCAGGCTTCTCAAAGGAAGGTCCTGCTTTTGTCTTGACAATAGCCTTATGTAGGATTTGGGTGAGTTCCAAAGTCATTATTTCCCAAGGGTTGATAAGGAGTTTAAATATGATCACAGGGTTGTTGGTGGTTGTTTGGTTTTCTTTCTTTTTTCCTTCTCTTTTGGCTCTTTGGAGGGCCTGCCATCCAGCTCCCAAATCAACCACACACAGAGGCTTATCATTTCTTATGAATGTCCAGCCTTAGTTTGGCTTATTTCCAACCAGCTTTTCTTAACTTTAAATTATCCCATCTACCTTTTGCCTTTGAGCTTTTACTTTTCTCTTACTTCTGTATATCTACTTTCACTCTTACTCTATGGCTGGCTTGGTGGATGGCTTCTAGCATCCTCCTCACTTTGTTCTTGCTCCGTCTTTCTTTCCTCCTTTTTATCCGTTTATTCTCTCTGCCTGACATCCCTGCCTATCCTTTCTCTGCCTAGCTATTAGCCATTCAGCTCTTTATTAGATCAATCAGGTGTTTCAGACAGGCACAATAACATGACTTGACTTCACAGAGTTAAACAAATGAAACATAAAGAAATGCAACACACCTTTGCATCATTAAACAAATACTCCACAGCACAAATAATTGTAACACATCTTAAAATAGTATTCCACAACACAAGATTGTGCCAGAAGTTATACCTGATAAGATCATAATTGATAGATATAACTCAATTATCACAGGAATACAAGAATTTAGTATATCTTCACTAACAAAGGTTAATGGTATTGTTTGTGTGTTGAGAGCCATGCAACCTAATTTCAGACCAGTATATGAGAGCTTGTCCAACTGGTCTCCAGATGAGACAAAAGCCCATGGGGACAATTTGACTCAGTAAGGACTAGTGGACTTTGGGACAGCACAGAATACTGCTGAGACCATGAGACCTGCATGCTCTCTTCTCTCATAATATTGATTTGCTTGGTGGCTTTAGTGTCATTTTGTCGATTATGCATGAGACAGATATGATCATTCCTGGAAACCCCATTTTTCTTGAATATTTTCCCCTAAAACTTTTTAGGAGCTGATACTTCTCAGGTTTCATGTCTGGGGATGTCATTTGTGACTTCAGACCCCAGAAGCTGTTCTGATTCGGTGCTGACAGGATTGGAAGCACATCACCCCTATTTCTGTAAATATGTTTTGAATGAGATTGTTGTTCTTGAAAATGTGTGCTTATGTCAATCACCTTTAAGTTTTATAAAGACAGGATGTACCTGGTTCAATATTTCACCAAGCTAGCAAAACGATAAGTGTCGTATTTGCTTTAAAGATGTTTTGATGTAAAAGTTGGGGAAAACATACTTGACATAGTTGTTTTTGCTGGAGGTTAACATTGGATGTTGGAAAAAGCTTATTTATTATGGAAAAACATACTTGTTTTGATGTATAAATAATGATGGGTGGAGTTATTTGGGGCCAGCCACTTATGTGAAACTCATCTGGTGGTTGGACACTTCATTTCTTCATGCAGACGCCTCTTCCCCAGACTCTGGCAGGACCTTGGCATTTGTGATGCCCCCCCCGCAAAAAAAAATCTATAAAAGGAGATCCTACCCAAGGTTTGTTGTTATTTTAACTCCTCTCTCTTTCTTTCTCTCTCTCTCTCTCTCTCTCTCTCTCTCTCTCTCTCTCTCTCTCTCTCTCTCTCTCTGTGTGTGTGTGTGTGTGTGTGTGTGTGTGTGTGTGTGTGTGTGTGTGTGTTGCCTGTGGTGGTGAGAGGGCACCATCTCAGGTATCTATTATTTCTTAAAACTTTGTCAGATCCAGAGATCAAACTTGGGCTATCAGGTCTCTCTTAACCATCTTGCCAGCCCTTTAAAATTCTTAAAAGTAATATTGTCTGTATGCTAGCAAATGTTGTTAGTCGGGATAAAACTTTTTAGTTTTATCTGTTGAGAAGTTTTAACCAGATTCCAGAGTGCCCCTTTTCTTCATATTTCCCCATAATTTGCTTTCTATCCTACCTCAGATGCTACCTTCCAAGACCACTAGTGGGTGCTCAAACTATGAATAATATTGAGCCCTACATCCAAGCACTGCCACACACTAAGGAGTGGATGGCAAATAGAACATGCATATGCTAAACAAATGATGCTTCATGCCCCACCAGTGATGGAATGGAGACAGCATGAGATTTCATCAAATTATTCAGAATGAGACACAATTTGTTTGTGAAATTCACCCTGTAGTGTTTTGAGACTTTAATTGCTTGCCTATGACTGACGCTGTCAAGGAATGCAAGGAAAGCATAACAAGTGTATTCTGTTGCCCACAGCAGCCTAGACAGTTCTGCTAATTATTTAGACACCTCAACTCAGTCAAATATTAAATTCATGAACTAACAGTATGAAACAGAGTTGGGCCTTTATTAAAGATATTTGAATAGTAATGTAAACTTGAGGGTTATGATGGGGAAAAAGTGCTCAGAAAGTAAAACCCACAAAAGTATAATTGTGAGATTTTTCTAAAGAGAGTCTCAGAAAGGAATGCACATTCAAGGGTGGGCATGGGTTTCTCAGGGGAAAGCTGTATTTCACTGTCTTTACAATAATTCTATATAGGATTTAGGTGGATCTTCAGGTCAATATTTTGACAATTATTAAGGAAGATAAATGGACTCAGAACATGGTTCGTGAGTATACCTGACAGGTTTATGATTGATAAGATTACAGGGATGTGGGGGAAAATAGTCTAATTTAAAATTTCCAGAAATTGTTTGGAGAAAGGAGTTGAGAACCAACCGAAGAACAGATGCATTCATGCCTTAAGTAGGGTCACTGCAATTTTAACACAAAATACGTATAATTGAAATGTATGTATGTGTGTATGTATGTATGTATATATTATGTATTTATGCATACTTGAATATGCGTTACTTCCTAAGACTTTCTTCAGAAAATCTTATACTTTGGGGTGTGTTTTACTTTCTGAGTTCCTCAACTTCTCTCTTAACACACATATCTATGTGAAGTTAAGCCACTTGGAATGACAGTCATCTGTTAGGAGTAGGTTGATGATAGGAGATGTTCTGTAAATATGTTTCTCTGTCATCTCCAGAAGAACCATAGGTTAAAAAAACCCTAGAATTAGCCACACGAAGGCTCCTTTTGAATGGTTGACCAGGGTAATCCAAGTGACTCTCCAAACAATACAGATTATTTCTGTGTTCTTTGCTTGCTTGTGAGGGGCTGAGTGTAGGCCCCTATTGCTGAAGACACCATACACCTAGGACACATGACTCAGATGATTTGACCTGTATCCAACCTGAAAGAGTAGTATCTTTACTATAGCTTAACTTCTATTTCAGAAAGTACTATGAAGCTGTCAAGGGATGAACACAAGTAGTGTAACACCTATCTATCTGTAACACCTATGAGCTATGGTAATCATCAGCATTACAAGATTTGCATAAAGGTAGTGTCACTCACATATCTGTGGCAGCCAACAGCTGCATGTAAGGCCCATTCAACAGGAGGGAAATCATGCCTACTATTAGAAACCTAGCCGGCTTCCAAATTTAGTGAGGTCAGGGACCTTAGTAAAGGATATACTACTTTCACTAGTCTAGCATAGTTACACACTGTATCCTAAATCTTAATCTTATATCCATAGATACGCATAGCTACCACTCCTCATCAAAGAAGCCATTCATTTCAGCAAATGGAGACCATCACAGAAAACCACACTGCACATAATGCAGAAATCAACAGGCCATGGGGAGCCCATGCCCACTGAATACATATACATCACAGCTACTGCATCTATGGCTGGGGGAACACCATAGAAGAGGGAACAGAAAGATTGTAAGAGCCAGAATACCAGGAAGTCTGCTGTGAAACAGCCTCTCATGGAAATGGCTGCATGACCGACCTAGGTTCTCTCTATATATATATGTGACAGTTGTGTAGACTGTCTATTTGTGGTACTCCCTAGCAGTGGGATCAGGGCCTGTCTAACGCTTCACCTGGCTTTTGTAAACCTATATTCCTCATTCTGGGCTGCCTTGAGAAGCTACAATACAAAAGGAGGAGCTCAGTCCTACTTCAAATTGATATGCCATGATTTGTTGACACCATGTTTGGTTTTTTACTCTTTGGGGGCCTGCCACCCATCTCCCAAATAAATAGACAAAGACTTATTCTTACTTATGAATTCCCAGCCTTAACTTGGCTTGTTGCTAGCCAGCTTTGCTTAACTAAAAGTATCCCATCTACCTTTTGCCTGTGCTTTTACTTTATTCTATGTCTTTCTTACTTATTACTCTGTTGCTGACTGTGTGGCTGGGTGGCTGCCCCCTGGTTCCCTCCTCTCTTCCTTTTCTCGCACCTCCCTCTTTTCTCGTCTCCTATTTATTCTCTCTGCCTGGCACCCCTGCCTATCCCTCTCTTCTGCCTAGTTATTGGCCATTCAGCTCTTTATTAGACCAATCATGTGTTTTAGACAGGCAAAGTAACACAACTTTACAGAATTAAACAAATGCAACATGAAAGGATGCAACATATCTTAGCATCATTAAATAAATGTTCCACAACACAAACAAATATAACACATCTCTAACTAATATTCCACAGCACCCATAAAAGGCCTGCCCTTTTCTGAACAGAAACAGAGGAATGGATGTGGGAGGCAGATGGGAGGCAGAAGGAGGGAACCAAAGAAGGGGGGGGAGACTGGTTTGGGGTGTAAAATAAATGAACAAAAAAAAGGACTCCAAATGACTTGACAGATTTTGTTGACCCTTCCTAGAAGGCACCACCCTCCCTGTGGAGTGGGGGGGTATGGGATGGGATGGTGGTCAGGCGGCATGGGAGGGAGGGAGAGAGAGGGAACTGGGATCGATATGTAAAATAAGAAAAATAAATAAATTATGTGGATTAAAAAAGAAAAAGGAATGTCCAGGGGAGGGAAAAGCAGGGAAAGGAAGTGGGAAAAGGGGAAGGAATGGAAACTTTGATTGGGATATAAAAACAAAAGTGCATAGATAGATGATAGATAGAAAGAAAGGAAGAAGGAAAGAAAGAAAAGAAAGAAAAGAAAAGAAATTGCTGCATAAACAAGACCTCAATAATGGCAATATCAATAAACATATTAATTTTGAAAGGGATCAAATTTGTGTGGCCCTACCTTAATCAAAGAACTACAGGCAACTAATAACTGCTGGCAGAAGGGAAATTAGCCTCTTCCAGGGATGAGCCCCCTTATTGGTTGCCCAATGCAGAGTAGTCAGCCTTGAAGTTATACGTACACCAACAACAAAAATGGATGCAGCAAACTGTATGTGTGTGTGTGCATAAATGTATATACACATATTTATGTAACAATAGTAATCAAAGAAAATAGACTAACAATTTAAGAGCAGGGATGGGGCACAAGAGATGTTTGAGGGAGGAAAGAGATTGGAGAAGTTGATATAATTATATTCCAATTAAAGAAACATGTTTATTAAGAGGAAAAGGAAATGCTATGAATGCTTCTCAACTTAGAAAACCATGTGAAAGGGATAGGTTGTTACAGGGTAACAAAAAAAGATAGACAATGCAATCAATGGGGTTTTGCTTACATTTCATACCCAGGCATATCAAGGGAAAGGGGATTTTCTCCTAGGAACAATTTGCTTCCTCACAACAGTTTCTTATACTTCATTTTTAGTATGTTCTGTTACAGGCTGTCCACAAGGGCAGTCTCAAGCTTGATTGTTTGCTATAAGGACTCAAAAACATTTCTATTCATGGGTCCAGTTACCAAGCTACCAGGTATTTCTTTCTTGTTAAGTTTTGTCAAGCAGGGAGTCACTCCCGAACCTTAGTGTCCACAGTTTTGTGTTGTAGTCAGTCATGGAATGGATGAGGGACCTACAACTTTAACACCAGATCTACAGCTTAGGACAGTCAAGCCACACTTGCCCCTCTGATCTGGATCTTGAGAGAAAGAATTGACAGGCCCTCTGCTCTGACAGGAAGGTAAGCTCAGACACCATTCCCCAGGAATTTGCAAACAAATATTTTTCCTTATCTTTGTGCCTCTCTGTCTTATGGATATGGTGGAAAATGTGTAAACAAGTGCTGTCCGTGATGTCAGCAACATGAGTTGTAGCTCCCCATCCCCTGGAGAAAAGCTATGAAAGGGATTTCTTTTTCTCCATCATGTGCTCTTCTGTGCTATTTTTTATTTCTTTCTATTTTTAGGTCCCTCTACCATATTGTCCATAGTGCCTATTTCTTTTACTCCTTACTTCATACTCTCTTTTAATGAAAAGGTTTTTTTAAGTTTTATTATGTATACAATCTTCTGCCTGCATGCATGACTTTCCACCAGAAGAGGGCACCAGATCTCATTATAGTT
Organism: Cricetiscus sungorus; assembly: GCA_030556225.1. Lineage (NCBI taxonomy): Eukaryota > Metazoa > Chordata > Mammalia > Rodentia > Cricetidae > Cricetiscus > Cricetiscus sungorus. The sequence continues at coordinate 7,231,195 of JANBXA010000126.1, forward strand.
GTTTTTTGAGCCACCATGTTGCTGGGAATTGAACTCAGGACCTCTGAAAGAGCAGCCAGTGCTCAATCTCTGAGCCATCTCTCCAGCCCTCATGCTCTCTTTTAATGTTCTCATAATATCTATAAAATTTCCAAGCTCAAATCTCTGTCATTCTGCCTCTAGTATGATGCACTGCCCTTCATAATGCTCTCACACACACAAACACACACACACACACACACACACACACACACACACACACACACACACGCCACATAGAAACTTTCTATGTTGATTCTCATTGTGGCATATCTAGACCACCCTGAATGTTCTAGGCCATGACTCAAAGCCCTGCCAGGCCAGCCAGGGTGACAGATATGGCTGTCTCCCAAAGCCATAGACAATTTTTTCCCAAAGGTAATTTTTCACTTCCTCATTCGGTTCTCTCCCTACCTTGGAAGCTGCACACAGCTTGGATCAATCAATCCATGTGGTGTCTTGATCAAAAATGCTTGCATTTTCTGAGCAGATATAGACCTTCACCTTATCTTTTGCCATTCTCAATAGTTAAATGCAATCATGTTACATGTTTGCTTAGTGTGTTGTCATGTGCTGGCCAGCTTGTGTGAAAGAGGGAGTTAGACAGATCCCTGATAAGTAGACAGACATGGGCCATATAGGTAATAAAGATGGTGAACTTCCAAGAATGCGCCTTCTTTCTCCCCTTTTGACCCCTTGGGGTCACATATCAGGTATCCTGGATATGAGATATTGAAATTACAATTCATAACAGTAACAAATTACAGGTATGAAGTAGCAATGAAATAATTTTCTGATTGTGGATTACCACATGAGGAACTGTATTAAAGGGTTGTAGCACTAGGAAGGTTGAGAATCACTGATCTGTAGATTTGTGAGTTCATCTACCATGTGGCTGCTGCTATTGCTGTCCTTCACTGACATTAGAGCCCAGTGTCTTCAGCCTTTCAGTGTGGACTAAAGGCCAATATCTCCCCAAGAATCCTTCAGACCTTCAGTGTCAGATTGGGAGTGCTGAGGTATCCAGCCTTGTATTGTAGACTGATCATCTATCTACTGGTGCATAGTTTCTCCAATGTGAAGAAAGCCATTGTTGGACCACCCAGACCGTATCATATAAGCCAATCCAACAAATACCCTTTCAATACATATCCATTCTGTTCACTTCTGTTCCTCTAAAGAACCAGAATACAGCTCTTTTATCATGAATTACCTGGTTTTAAAAGCCTATATGTATGTACTCTCAGACTATTATAATAAACTGGTATGGATGGAAAATAACCTATTTTAGCCAATCAGGAAATTCCATGACTGAAACATACAAATTAAGAATTGTTGGATTTGGACCAGACTCACAAGCACGGATTATTACTTAAATTTGTTTATAAAATGGTTCTTGGTTATAAACGAATACAGGGAATTAAACTCCCATATTGAAAAGGTGACATTAGCATCACCCGCAGTCAGAAATTATGAGGTACCTGCCAATTATATTTTACTAGATTCCTAGTGCCCTGGTTTCCAGTAGCCTGTGGCAAACATTGCCCCCTTAAAATCTCATTAGCCTTGCTTTCTCTAAAGCACCAAGTCATTGTCTGCCTGGGAAAAAAAGCATCATTCCTGAGGACTAAGCTGTTACATCCACTGGGTTTATTCTCTTGCTTGTAATCTTTTCCCTGAGTCTTGGGGTCATTTTCATTTTATATTTGTTGTTTAAAATTCCCAAAGTCAAATGTAAAAGTTTGCTTACATGTTTGTTTGCTTTTGTGCTTCCCTTCTAATATCTGACCTTAGATTTTTTTTTTAGGTGTAGTCACTTTATCATCTTTTTCTTAAAGTCTTATTTCTTATAAACCCTTTTGTAATTTATTCACACCCCTCTGAAACATGTTTAACCTTTTTGCGTTTGTCTTACCCTTTGTAAAAAATAATCCTTTATTTTAGGGCAAAAGTAGCACATATTATAATTTTTTTAACCTAAAAGCATTTTCTTTTTTATGTTTCATTACAGAAAAGGTAATCTTATATTTATATCTTTTTAAACATTATTGATTTCCTTTTTATTTGATTTCCTCTCTTAATATTGGGAAGACATAACATAAGCAATTCTACCAACTTACTAAAAATGAATTTAATTCTAATTACATTGAATTTAATTCAAATTACATTTGTGACATAGTACAACGTAAGGTTATTTGCCCATGCATTTTTAAATTATCGTGTTCTGGTATGTGTAGGATTTAAGCAGACTTTGTTTCGATTTAGAATTTTTAATGTTCCTTATTTCACATACTCTTCTCATGGCCTCACAAATATCTGGGAGTTATTGAATGTTACATTTTGGCAAAACTGGCTGTGATAATAAAGCTACCAATGACCTTGGAGAGTGAACTATCTTATAAGTAGGAAAAAAACTGGAGAAAAATGCACAGGAAGCCACAAATATTTATGTATTAGCTCTACTGTTACAGTTTTGAACACAAAAGGCATTTGTCTCCCTGAAGAACTCAGCAAGATAGAAAATGGCTATATTTTCTGGAGGGCCAAGCAAAGAGAAAAAGAATCCAGTGCTGCATGCTGGACAAGAGAATAAGGGTTATTTCCTTTGTTTCTTTGTCTGGTGGTCTTCTCTAGTGTTGAAAGTGGGGTGTTGAAATCTTCCACTATAAGCGTCAAAGAATATAGCTCAGGGCTATCTCTCCTGCTGCAATTTACAGCCAATTACAGGTTAGCTAAACAACTTAGGGTATTCCTTCTACTGACCTTCTCACTCTGCCTACGTGCCTGTGTCCATGCCCTGGTTAAGTACAAATCCTGCTCACATCCTTCCCACAGTCCTATATAAGCCTCCCCCGAGAAAATAAAATTTGTCAGCTTGATCAGAATACTGTCTTTCTGCCCATTCTTTGTACACCTTGTCCCCCATTTTCTTCTAGGCGTTCCCCGGTTCTCCTTTGACTGGTTCTATGATGGCAATTAGGGTAGTCAGCATTCTGATTACAGGGGAAGGCCAGGTCAGGCATCCCCTCCACAACTGCTAGGAGTCTTAGCTGGGGTCATCCTTGTGGATTCCTGAGAATTTCTCTAGCACCAGGTTTCTCTCCCTAAATCCATAACGGCTCTCTCTGTCAAGACAGATCTTTCATTGCTCGCCCCCTCTGTCACTCTGACAACTCAGTCTTCTTGATCCTTCACATTCCCATCCCCCCATCCCGCCCCCTCCCAGTTTACCCAGGAGATCTTAACTGTTTTCCATTCCTGGAGCCCTGCACGTATGTCCCTCTTAGGGTCCCCCCCTTTTTTATTAACATAGCTTCTCTGGGGCTGTGGATTGTAGCCTGGTTATCCTTTGCTTTACATCTAATATCCACTTATGAGTGAATACATACTGAGTTTGTCTTTCAGGGTCTGGGTTACCTCACTCAGGGTGGTATTTTTCTAGCTCCATCCATTTGCCTGCAATTTTCAAAATTTTGTTGTTTTTGTACTGTAAGTAATACTCCATTGTGTAATTGTATCATATTTTTTTTATCCATTCTTCAGTCAAAGGGCCCTTTACAATAGCCACAAATAACATAAAACATCTTGGGGTAACTCTAGCCAAACAAGTGAAAGACCTGTATGATAAGAACTTTAAGTCTTTGAATAAAGAAATAAAAGAAGATATCAGAAAATTGAAAGATCTCCTATGCTTTTGGATATGTTGGCTCAACATAGTAAAAATGACAATCTTACCAAAAGCAATCTATAGATTCAATGCAATCCCCATCAAAATCCCAACACAATTCTTCACAGACCTCGAAAGAACAAGACTGTCAACTTCATACGGTAAAACAAAAAACCAGGATAGTCAAAACAATCCTGTACAATAAAGGAACTTCAGGAGGCATTACCATCCCTGACTTCCAGATCTACTATAGAGCTATAGTCCTGAAAACAGCTTGGTATTAGCATAAAAAAACAAACATGTGGATCAATGGAATGGAATTGAAGACCTTGATACTAATCCACACACTTACAAATACCTGATTTTTAGCAAAGAAGCCAAAGTGTACAATGAACAAAAGAAAGCATCTTCAACAAATGGTGCTGGCATAACTGGATGTCAACATAGAGAAGAATGCAAATAAATCCATATTTATCGCCATGCACAAAACTCAAGACCAAATGGATCAAAGACCTCAACATACATCCAGCAACACTGGATCTCTTAGAAGAGAAAATGCCAAGTACCCTCGAATGCATTGGCACAGGAGACTACTTCCTAAATATAATGCCAGTAGCACAAACTCTGAAAGCAACAATCAATAAATAGGACCTTCTGAAACTGAGAAGCTTCTATAAGGCAAAGGAGACAGTCAACAAGGCAATACAGCAGCCTACAGAATGGGAAACGATCTTCACCAACCCCACATCTAACAGAGGGTTGATCTCCAAAATATATAAAGAACTCAAGAAACTAGACACCAAAATACTAAATAATCCAATTTAAGATGGGGTACAGATCTAAACAGAGAACTCTCAAGAAACTCAGATGGCGGAAAGACACTTAAAGGGTTGTACAACATCCTTAGTTATTAGGGAAACCCAAATCAAAACGACACTGAGATTTCATCTTACACCTGTCCGAATAACTACAATCAAAAACACTAATGGCAGCCTCTGTTGGAGAGTAAGGGGGACACTCCTCCACTGCTAGTGGGAATGCAAACTTGTACAGCCACTTTGGGTATCAGTGTGGTCATTTTTCAGGAACATGGGGAATTAATTTACCTTAAGACCCAGTTATATCACTCTTGGGCATATAACCAAAGGATGCAAAATGATACCACAAAGATGTTTGCTTAACTATGTTCATGGCAGCATTATTTGTAACATCCCCATGTTTTCAACACATGTTGCCAATATAAATCCTGAACAATTAAATTACCTATGCTTCCACTGACAGAATTTTGGAAAAATAGCTACATCTTATGTATTTTTGTGATTGTTTCTTCATATGCGATGAATAATGGTATAGAATCCTATAATATTTTTCTCAGAATAAACTCTACACTAATATTATAGTGCTTGGCATTGTGGTGGATATATAAGTACATGAAATGAATAAAACTATTTTAATTAACTTTTTATGGGGAAGTTATCATTTTTACCAAGGTCTGACTTTCTCAAAAAACTACCATATCATTACCATAATATTATGAATCTTGTCACTGTGATTTGACTGATGTTGAGTAAGACTAAACTTCGTATTGAAATACTTTTTATACTCACTACATATAAAGGATTTCTCCCTACTGTGGACTCACTGATGTCAAATAAAGCTGAAATACTGCTGATAGCATACCCATCATTTTACATACACAATGTGTCTTGTCTTTATGAATCCTTTGATGGTGGATAAAATTCAGTCTCTAATTGAAAGCTTGTTCATTACAGGCACAGTGTTTCTCTCCATTATGAATTTGCAGATGATGAGCAAGGATTGATTTCTATTTGAAGGTTTTTGTATAGTCATTGCAAAAGATTATCTGAAGATTAATATAATTTGATCTAGATAAAAGCATTATTATATTGATCACATATCAAGGATATGTTTACTTCTATGAATTTTCTAGTGTTCTATTAAGATAAATGTCTCCAGAAGCCCTTTCCCATATTCACTAAAGTGCAGTATATTTGCACTCTGAATTTTCCCATGCTTAGTCAGTTCTGATGTGGGTGTGAATGCTTTTATCCGTGCATTAGAAGGATCAGAAATAGAATATGTGTTATAATGAGATAAGGAGATGGAGAGAATATAAGATCAAGCACAACAGAGGTGATGCACATGTGAACTCAGGGTCTGTGACAGCATAAACAAAAACTACTCACGTTCAAAGCACACAAAATCCCAGCAGTGACAAAAGGAAGTGCACACAAAGTCCCACCCCTACCTAAGAAACTATTTACAACTGATACCTGCTGGGAAAGGGAAGATCATTTTTTCCCAATAGAGTGTCACTAGATGTATCAGCCAAATTAAGGACAGGCTCCAAACCCAGAAGTTAGTCAAAACAAAATGGATTCCATGTGTGTGGGGGAAGGTTGGGGTCACTTTTTAGTTTGGTTTGATTTGGTTTGGTTTGAGGGGTTTTTTTTATTATTATTGTCTTATTGGTTTTTGTTTGGGTTTTATTCTTTTGTTTGGTTTTAGTTTTGTTTTGGGTTTTAGAGAGAGAGAGAAAACATTAACTTGGGTGTATATGGAGGTGGCAAGGATCTGGGAGGAGTAGAAGGAAGGGAAAATTTGATCTAAATATATAATATGGGGGAAAAGAAAAAACAAAAAGAACGTGAAAGTACTTCATCATTAAAAACAAAAACTATAAGTGGTTTAAATTAAAACATAAAAATTCCTTTTAGTATTTTATTGAAATTGTGTTTTAATATTGTAATAAAAGCCTGCTTCTGTTATTAGAAACATCCTGAGTCACTTTGATTATTATAAATACTATTTTCTCATTAATTTTGGTTTCTTATACTTTTTATTTATTTATATATTTAATGCACTGCCTATTGCATAAAAATGTAAAACATAATATAATAGATTATTAAATATATACATTTAAATTAATATGTAAATTATATAATATGTATACATTCTATATTTTATATATAATTTCTGTGCCAATGTGAATAAGAAAGCAAGCAAAGTGATATCTTGATATCTTATTTATGATTCATATAATTTGGTGTATTTTATAATTATGTAAAATGCATTTGGGTAATGACTTAAACATTAATGAACAAAGGTTATGAGAAGAAACAAAGAGGAAGCCTGCAGAACCTCAGGGCACCAAGTTGGGGTGTAATTAAGTCTCCACTGTGTAGTTTTCAAAGGTAAATTACTAGGAAAGAACATGTCATTTTAGATATTAAGCACACATTTCTGAATTACTTCCCAGAAAAAAAGGAATATGTGTTTGGCATTTGGATAGCAAAGGCTATCTCTGGTATTAAAAACAATGAAGAAATGATAGTATAAAAGTATGTAATGGTTTACATTTTTCCAAATCAAGTATTTTTAAACAAGTCTAATTATAAACGCTTTAGTCCCTAAATATACTTTTCTGAGTTCCTTAGAAAATAAATTTGGCACAAAACATGCTATGAAATTGTAATAGAATGTTGTGATGATAGCAAGTCTTGAATGATGTATGTTACTTAAAATTGTGTATGTGATGATTGAGTTGCATGACTGAGGGGAAGTGAACACAAGCCCCCATTCCTAACCCAGAAACCATCTCCAATTGACAACCGCTCCACAAAAGAAAAAGTAGTTTCTCCAATGGAGTCTCATTGCATATACAAACTTAAGGGTAGACCCCATGACCAACAGTAGAGGGTCTATACAAAATGAGCTCAGTAGCATTTTTGAAGGTTTTGTTATTGTTTTGTTTGACTCATAATGCTTTGTCTGGGCAGTTTTAAAAATTTTACAGGTGTTTTGTATACATATTATGGCTTTCTGTTTTGTATTTTTATGGGATTTCTGAGTGTGCAAGTGCATGTGTCTATATTTGTTTATTGTGCTCTTTTTGTTTGTTTGTTTTGTCCTATTCTGGTTTGTTCCTTTTCATTTTATCTTATTTTTTTAAATGTCTGCTTGTTTTCTAAAGAGAAAGAGAGAAAGAAAGGTTGTGTATTTGAGTGGATAGGGAGGTGGGGAGGATCTGGGAGGAGTTGGGGGAAAGAAAACCATAATCAGAATATATTGTATGAAAAAAATCTATTTTCAATTTAAAAAGAAAATAAAATCCCCTCTATATTTTTCAGATGTTTTCTGTTGCATAAAATTAAATCTAGACTTGTTATATGCTTGTGATTACTTTTCTGAATCCACCTACACATTCATTAAAATTTAATGTTCCTTGTTTCTCAAATTAAGTGGATTGTAAATTTTAATTTTTATACTGAAAGCACAAATGGTCTTTAATCATAATGCAAATATCAGAGGATAGATGATGGATGGATGGATGGATGGATGGATGGATGGATGGATGGATGGATAGTTTTCACAGACATATGGAAGATGGAGTATGTGTTATAAAATGTCAGAGGACCAAATGATAAGATCATCTAGTGAGATATATAAAAGCATTCCAACTTTGTGCATTGAAGTTCTACTTGCAGCTTTTCTCTCCTTGTCTCTTCTGATAATCTTTACTTATTAATGGAGTGCTCATTGATATTTATTTAAGTCATTGCCCAAATGCATTTAATATGATTATAGAGTATATCAATAATGTAAATTGTAAACTGAGTGAGGTAGCACTTGCCTTTAATCCCAGCAATGGGGAGGCAGAGACAGGCCAATCTCTGAATTTGAGGCCAGTCTGGTCTACAGAGCAAGTTCCAGGACAAAGAAACTCTGTCTCGAAAAAACAAAATAAATAAACAAATAATGTAAACTGTAAATAAGAAAGCACTTTGCCTCGTTTCTTATTCATGTTGCCACTAAAAATTGTGGGGGGGGACAGTGTACAGTGAACTCATGGAAACCAAAATTAATGATAGAATACCATTTATAATGAATAAATTGTGAAATATATGTGTCAATTAACAATATGTACAGGACTACTATAGTAATATCCCACAAAAAATTTTAATATGGAAACGAAAGGAGAACATAGTAAATGGAGTAACATACTGAGTTATGGATTAGTAGTATTGAATAATTAAAATATTTTCTTTAATCTGTAACTCAGTATGTCAAGAAAGATGGTTTTTATATATTGACAATGTTTTTCCAAAACTTGTGAAAAAGATAAATGAATAGAATACTAGGATAATTTTGGGAACGAAAAATAAACTGAGAGAAATTATTCTACTTAATACACAGTGGTTAGTACTGCAGTACTGATAAGTGTCTAAACACAGAACAATGCATAGATTCACAAAAAATAAAGCCAATTGATTTTTTGACAAAAGTGCAAAACTGATACAATAGATAGAAAATACCTTTAAACAAACTGTCCTGTGGTGGCTGGATAACTATAGCTCTAACTTTCCCCCAATCTAAGGGGAAAAACAAACCCCAACCTAAACTTTATACCTCAAACAAAACTTAGAACTAGAGGCTGTGATAGCTCTTGCTGTAGTCTGGATGTAAATTGTCTCCTATGTCCATGTACTTGGTCCCCAGTTGGTGGTGCTGTTTGAGAAGGTTATGGAACTCTTAGGAGGTGGACCTTTGCTAGAGGAAGTATGGGCGGGGGGGGGGGGAGCCTTTGGGCATTTGTAGCCTGACCTTACTTCTTTATTCCTGTCTGCTTGCAGTGTACTTTTGTAATAATATCAGCTGGCTTCTTCCTCCTACCGTTATGCTTTCCTGCCTATTGCCATGCCTTCCCCACTATGATGCAATGCATCCCTATAGAACTACGAGCCAAAATAAGCCCTTTCTCCCATAAGCTGCTTTTTGTCCAGGCATTTTATTACAACACCTGGCTTGCCTAAATACTCTGGGTTCAGTTCACGGCGCCAGAAAACACAGCAATCTTCTAAAACCCCTCCAAAGTAAATGAATGACAGACATTATAATTAAAACTAGAATATTTCTGGAAAAGGGAAAAGTCTTCACACACTCAATATTGTTAAAGAGCTCTTAGAAATGACATAAAACAATCATCTTTTGTTTGGTTTTATTTAGTTTCTTGTCTTAGTCACAGTCACTTTTTTGATAATATTTTTTATTTAAATTTTCAACAAGCTTATTTTACATGTCAATCCCAGTTCCCTCACACTCCCCTCCTCCTCTGTCCCCCTCCCAACTTCCATCCCATCTCCATTCTGCTCCCCAGGGAGGGAGACATTTTCCATGAGGGATCTTCAAAGTCTGTCATATCATTTGGAGCAAGGCCTAAGCCTTCCCCATGTGTCTAGGCTGAGAGAGTATCCCTCTAGGTGGAATGGGCTCCCAAAGTCCATTCATATACTATGAATAAATATTGATCTACTACCAGAGCCCCCATAGACAGCCCAGTCCTCCTAACTAACACCACATGCATGTAATTTGGGTCGGTCCTATGCTAGTTCCCCAGCTGTCAGACTGGGGTCCATAAGCTCTCCCTTGTTCAGGTCAGCTGTTTCTGTGGGTTTCTTCAACCTGGTCTTGACCCTTTTGCTCATCACTCCTCCCTCTCTGCAACTGGATTCCAGGAGTTCGGTTCAGTGATGAGCTGGGGGTGTCTGTTTCTGCTTCCATCAGCTACTAGATGAAGGCTCTAGGATGGCATATAAGGTAGTCATCAATCCCATTATCCAGGAAGGGCATTTAAGGTAGCCCCTCCACTACTGCTTAGATTGTTAGTTGGGGTCATCCTTGTAGGCCTCTGTACATTTCCCTAGTGTCAGATTTCTCTTTAAACCTATAATGGTTCCCTCTATTATATTATCTTTTTTCTTGTTCTTTTCTATTCCTCATCCTACTCAATCTTCCTGCTCCCTCATGTTCTCTCCCGTCCTCTTCTCCCATTCTCTTTCTCCTAACTTCCTCTCCCCTTCCCCATGCTCCCAAGTTGCTCAGGAGACCTTGTTCCTTTCCCCTTCTCTGGGGTACCATGTATGTCTTAGGGTCCTCCTTGTTTCCTAGCTTTTCTGGTGGTGTGGATTATAGGCTGGTGATCCTTTGCTCCATGTCTAAAACCCATATATGAGTGAGTCACAGTCTTACTATGCAGCCCTAACTAGCCTTGAATTTTCATTCCAACAATCTCACTCTTCGGAATACTGGAATTATAAACATGTACTCTATCACACACACAGAAAACTACAATCCTTTAAAATTAGTCAAAAAATTGGACTTCCAAAAGATTCCAATTTTTGCTTTGCTAAAGACTCTTTTTAAAAACATAAAAAGAGGGGGCTGGAGAGATTGCTTAGCAGTTAGTGCTGGCTGCCCTTCCCGCCCAATCAGGTTTGGTTCCCAGCAGCCATTTATGACTGCAGCTGCAAGGATCAGACATCCTCTTCTGGGCACCTTCACATACACACACACACACACACACACACACACACACACAGAGAGAGAGAGAGAGAGAGAGAGAGAGAGAGAGAGAGAGAGAGAGAGAGAGAGAGACAGAGAGAGAGAGAGAGAGAGAGACAGAGAGAGAAAGAGAGATACACATACATCAATAAATATGAATAAAATAAATGATTTTTAAAATGAGGATCGAATAAGAGAAAAATGCAAACTTAATATCCGACAAATAACTTATGAATAAACTAGAAAAAGTCAATATTCTACTTTTAAAATTAATTCACTCATTACTTCGGTGTATATGTGTTTGAGTGTATTGTGCAGTATATGTGTCCATTTGTGTGTAGGTTCATAAATCTATGCACTCACAGAGGCTAAAGGAGGATGTTAGGTGTTCTGCTTTATTTCCAGGCAAAGTCTTTCACTGAACCTACAGACAGAAAGATCCAGCAGTTCTCCTGTCTCCATGACAATAACAGGTGTGCATAGCCATATCCAGCTTTTTACATGTGTGCTAGGAATTTTAACTCAGATTGTCATGCTTCTACAGCTGTGCTCTTACCAAGATCTAACATACTTTTTAAAAGCAATAAAACAATCCAATTAGAAAATGGATAAAAATATAGACATTTTAGTAGAAAAGAGATATGGCTGTGAAATTATAACACAAAATATTCAATATAATTAATCATCAGGTAAATGTACATTAAAAACTATGGCGAGCTATTACTACACACTTGCCAAAACTAAAGATCTGTAGAAATGGTTCAGCCACAGGAGAAAAGATCTGTAGCTTCTTGTAAAACTAACACACACTATAAGACATGGAAATTGCACTGTTGGACATTTAACTCAAAGAAATGGAAATCCGTTTACACACACACACAGAGATACACATACACAAATGAAAAAAAAAATTGGCCTAGAAATGGACCAGCTGTTTTAACTGATGTGTGTTCAGTTCCCAGCACCCACACCAGGTGGCACACAACCACCTATATAACTAGCTCCAGGGAGTCCAACTCTCTTCTGGCATCTAAAAGCCAGCACCAAACACAGAGAGACCAAGCCACAGATACACTGAGGAAAAGTTAGAAACACAGACCTGCTCAAGGACAAACATCTGGACAACAGAGTCATGTCCCACCCCTCATACCCCCACCTCCTGCTTTCCCCGAGTCCTAAGAAAGGAGCCTTCCAGCCTGACTTGGTAAAGTTTTTCCTACATTTCAGTCTTTTGTCTTTCCTGGACAGTCAGTCCTTTGCCTGTCCTACATAATGAATTAACACCAGGATCCTTGTTACAGCATGAACAAAAGTGAATTTTTTTTTTAAAGAATGACTCAGAGGTGGGTTTTTTTGATAAGATGAATCAGATGCAAAAAAAAAATGCATATGCTTTTAGTTCTTGTCAAATGATTAAAACATGCATCTTTGATCATGCAGGAATATAAAGATCATGCTAACAATGCACCTCTAACAGAACCACAAAAAGAATGTGAAGTATTAGGCCAAAGGGTGTAATTTAAAATATTTTTCACATGCATATTATCCTATTGATGCAAGAAGAGCCGTGTATCTGTGACTAAAATGCTATATGAAAAGGTAGCATAGAAACCTTAGCTACTGTCTCAAAATGACGAGGATTAGAAAATGATTCCTTAACTGATATGGCATTTAGATAATAGTTCAACCTTTAATGATGCATATAAACTCTTCCAGTAATGAGTATGTATTATGTGTCTGTGTACGACAAAAAATAAGTGAATTTATCAAGCAAAAAATCCTTTCAACTTTCTGCTTTTAGCAATGTGGTACACTGTGTGATTTATTCATTCATCAAACAATTATTGATTAAAAATATAAAATGTACTAGGCATTGTTCTTAATGCTGAGGATACAACAAATAAAACATACAACAGTCCATCTCTCTAAAGAAACCTCCATTCTAATATGGCAAAAAAAGAGCATAACTAAAGAAAACAGTGGTGAGGAGGATATATACAAGAGAATAAATTTGGGAATAATTATTTTGAGACTTTCAAGAGACATTCAACTGGAGAAGGGAGGGGGAAGTAAGTGATTAGTGGGAAAGTTACAGTCTGCGTCATGACTGAAGACACAGACATGGAAGCTGATAATATATAAAATGGCACCTCAGACCTCCTTTCCTGAGTCTGATCACGTCCCACTGCAGACACTCTACAGAGGAAGTGCTGAGGAAAAACAGGCAGCTGACAGAGAAGGTTGCTATGCAACAGATGAGGGAAGTCATCCAGCCTGGCAGAACTGATGTTGGCCCTTGGGGACTAAATGCTACAGTCCTTCCTAGCATTAGCTTTCTTTCATATGCAGGCTCCTTGCTGACGCCAAAATAAATGGGAAATGAGCGCTAAACTCTTGCCTTGGATTTTGGAAACGTATGGGTTTGGTTTGAGTCATTTCGTATCTGTATGTCATTTTTCTGCATTTGTCTCTTCAGCCATCTTGGAAGCACAGCAGGACCCCCTTTCTGTGATTCTTATTTTGTGAGTAAACCAGGCTTACCGAAGTCCACTAAAGTGACTATATTGTCAGGTGCTCACACAGCCGGGGACAGATAGGCCAGACACTAATCACGGAATTCTAAAGCCCAGCTGAGTTTCATCCTGCAAGAACAGGACAGACACACCTGGCTGCTCTGGCTGCTCCAGCCCGCACCAAGTTCTGGGGTCTCACTCCTGAGAGCTGCCTGTCAATGGGAGCACAGAGTGACCCTGAAGGGTTCCCACTCATATTACGCTTCCTAGAACACAGGCTTTGTCCACTTGGAACAAATATTGGGGAAGAGGAAAGCTTGTCATTCCAATGTAAATTAAGGAGTGCCTTGGTTCTCAGACCAGCACTAATAACTATACAGATTTTGCAGTCAGGAAAATCCGCCCCCACTCTCCCCATGTTTGGTTTTTGGATAAAGTCTCATCGTTGTGCCTCTGGCCTGGAACTCGTGGCTTTCCTCACTCGGTCTCCAGAGTGCTGGGATTACCAGTGTGTGTCATTGTGCTGTGCCAAATTTTGGCTTTTCTGTTTGTTACTTTCTCAGTGCCCTGGTTCATACAGTGGGTTTATGATTTAGCTACCTGGTGTGTAAAATGAAGATGTTGCCCTCCATCAATCAATCTTCTAGGAGGAAAAACAAGCTCCAGGACAGATCCCACTGCCCCTACACTTTTCCCTTCCCCCTCTGGCCCACCCGTCACGAAATGTTTCCATGGCAAAACTGATGGGGCAGAGAAAAGCTAATTTTCTGAGTCTAGTCAGAGGAAATCTATAGATCCCCGTGGCCGGCACTTGCTTTGCTACCTCCTGGGATATACTTTTTTTCCTGGCCTTTAAGGTTCCTGAGCTGCAAAGTGGGTGAACTCAGCAGAGGCCTACCTTGTATCGAAATAAGAGACCCCCTGCAGAGGCCTACCTAAGAGGCCCTAAGCAAGGGGTGGGAGGTAATTGCGGACCTGGCTAGAGAGTGCTCGGGAAAAAGGGAGGGACTGAGTAGAGACGCATTGCGGATAAAGGTAGGGGGCTGGTGTGTTGGGCAAGGGGGTGGGACCAAAAGGCGCTGCGCATCTGTTGGAGGAGTGGGTGCGTAAGAAGAAGGGGAGGAACCTTTGTACACTGTCAACCTGGTTGGCGGTGGGATAGTGTGTTGGCAAAGAGGCGGGATCTCCTCCAAGCGCACATGCGCGACAAGGTCTCCAGGATGAAGCTTTTGTTGGGAAAGCAAGCGGGACTCTTATTTGGACAGTTAGCTGATGCGCATGCGCGGGGCTTCCTGAGGCGGTGGGTGGTATATTAGGCGAAGAGGCGGGGTCCCTCGAGCTGCCGCGCTGGCATTTTCTCCTGGACAAGGAGAGAGTGCGGCTGCTGAGAGCCGAGCACAGCAATCCTGATCCTCTGAGTCGTGAAGAAGGGAGGCAGCGAGGGGGTTGGGGTTGGGGCCAGAGGCAAGGTGAGATTAGCCCCCAGACTGGGCATCTGCCCCTGGTGCGGCACCCCTCCCCCGTTCTTTTATCCCAATCCCTCTACCCTGGCTTCAGAAACCCCCTTCATTACCCGAGCCCGGATTCTTTCCCCGCTCCCGATCCTTTCCAATTTAGAACCCCGTTCATTCTCTGAATCCTTATCCCATTCCTTCACAGAATCCTCAGATTTCTCGACCTTGATCCGTTATACGATCCCTCTTGATTGAGAACCTTAATTCAACTTTCCAGAAGCGAATTTTTCCCCTTCCCTCTCTCCTGCCACCACCCCTCCCCAAATTACCTCATTCAGAGCTCTTATCTGATTCCAGAAAGCGGATTTGAAGCTTTTCCCTGTCGGCTTCTGGAATTTTTAGATTGTCCATCAGGACGCCCATTTACTTTTCCCGCCCCGATTAGGCCCTGTCTCTCCCTATACCCAGCACCTCACCCGCCCGCAGAATCAAACCGCACAAGCGCACATAATTCGGCCCTACGTATTTTCCTTCTGTAGTATAACGCCTCGTTCCTCTCCCACACCCCCCTAGGCTCTGCTCTTGCCAGAGAACAAGAGCTATGGCTCAGAAACCGGACGGCGGTGCAGGCCTCCGCGGCTTCCAGGTGAGATCCCTGTTCCCCATTCCTCCATTTTCCCTGCT
Organism: Cricetiscus sungorus; assembly: GCA_030556225.1. NCBI lineage: Eukaryota > Metazoa > Chordata > Mammalia > Rodentia > Cricetidae > Cricetiscus > Cricetiscus sungorus. The sequence goes on from JANBXA010000126.1 coordinate 7,246,893, forward strand.
GACAGATTACGCCCACCCCCGGCCCCCTTGGTGGCGCAAATGGCAGGATCTGATTTTGCCCTTCTTCCGGCCTAGACTCCCTGGCTCTCAAATGTCTAGCGTTTATCGAATGGGGGGAGGGGCGTCCCTTTTCAGCCATCGTCCCTGCTTAGAGAAAGGGGAGACCCTGTTAGTCAGGGCATTCTGCCCAGAGAATGCGGGTTGGGTAAGGAACCATTTTTTTTTCCATAACCCTGACGCGTGTAGAGCAGTCTGTCGCCCCATCCCCCAACCTCTCGCCTCCTCCCTTTCTCCACGCCGCGAGACTCCCCCTCCACCCTCTCGGCTTATCCTCCGCAATTCCTCCGTCCTCCTTCTCCTCGGGTCTTGAGCTCGCCACCACAAGCCTAACCAGACCAGCTCTAAACCCCCTTGGGGTTCGGTGGTTGCACCACGGTTCCTCACCAGCCCCTGCTGCCTCTGACTGCCCTCACATTGCCCTGCCCCCTCTATCCTTAACCAAATTTTGTTCCCGACCCGCCTCCCTTTGACCCTTCTGTGCCCCCAGATCTGTGAGCTGTGATGTTTGTCTACAGCTCCCCTGCTGTGTGTGCCCCTCCTTCTGATCTCGCTTGTAAGGCCCAGACGTTGAAATTTCCTCCTTCTGTGTTTGCAGGCTGAGGCCTCTGTAGAAGACAGCGCCTTGCTTGTGCAGACCTTGATGGAAGCCATCCAGATCTCCGAGGCTCCACCCACCAACCCGGCCACAGCTGCTGCCAGTGGGCAGAATGCTAGTCCCCAGAGTTCACAGCCCCCAACTGCCAATGAGGTGGCTGATACTGAGGTTTCAACAGCTGCTGCTAGGCCTAAGACAGGCTTTAAAGCCCAGAATACCACCACAAAGGGTCTAAATGATTTCTCTCAGGCTCGTAATGCCAAGGAGATGTCCAAGAACCAGTCTAAGGCGGCCTTTAAGTCACAGAATGGCACCTCTAAAGGCCCAAATGATTTTTCCCAGGCAGCAACCACAGGCAAATTAGCAACTAAAAAGTCTGAAATGGCCTTTAAGGCCCAGAATACCACTACTAAGGCAGGTCCCAGTGCCACCTACAATTTCTCTCAGTCTCCCAGTGCCAATGAGATGACTAAAAATCAGCTTAAGACAGCTACTAAGGCTTGGAATGGTACCACTAAGGTCCCTGCAGCTGGTTCTCAGATCCAGAATGTAAACCAGGCCAAAATGGCTGACATAGGGAGCAGCCCAGGTATCTGTGAAACTGACGGTGCGGCTGCACAGACCTCAGCCGATGGCTCCCAGGCTCAGAATGTGGAGTCCAGGACTATAATTCGGGGCAAGAGGACCCGCAAGGTGAGATCCCTCCTAGCTTCACTTAGCTCCAAACAAAATAAAGGGCACATGTACCTGTATTTGGGCTAAGTTGTAGGGAGTGTTGAGGTAATTATTTATTCCTGACCCCTGATTGTCCACAGATTGATGGTGAGTTCACACAAGGACAGACAATCTGGATCACCGTACCACCTGTGTATAGGTCGTTTTAACATTTTGACAGTAAACACCATAGGTGAGGTCTTCGGATAGGCAGGCTCACACCAAGTTATCATTAGATCTTGAAGCTTCACCTCACTCGCTGGAGAAAACACAAAGAGAAATGTGGTGGCTTGAGTTCAGGGTGATAACAGTAGTCACACAGGTAAAGGAGAAGCCCTGGTCTCCACTTTATGGTTGTTCTTGGACTGGTTTGGACATGAATCTCCTGCCTGAAAGACAATGAAAATTAAACATAAAGTGACCAATGGCTGGTGAAGGGTGAGGCTGTCCTTATAGGTGAAGATTCACAGGAACTTCCTAGGTTAGCTGCTGGGAGGGCCAAGAATTAATAGTGACCCTGGAATTTTCTTTTCTCTTACGATGCAGATTAATAACTTGAATGTGGATGAGAACGGCAGTGGTGATCAAAGGCGGGCCTCACTAGCTTCAGGGACCTGGAGGTCCGCTCCAGTTCCGGTGACCACTCAGAACCCACCTGGCGCACCCCCCAATGTGCTGTGGCAGACCCCACTGGCTTGGCAGAACCCATCAGGCTGGCAAAACCAGACAGCCAGGCAGACCCCACCAGCACGTCAGAGCCCCCCAGCTAGGCAGACACCATCAGCTTGGCAGAACCCAGTTGCGTGGCAGAATCCAGTGATCTGGCCTAACCCAGTGATCTGGCAGAATCCAGTGATCTGGCCAAACCCCATTGTTTGGCCTGGTCCAATTGTCTGGCCAAACCCAATGGCCTGGCAGAATGCACCTGGATGGCAGACCCCACCTAGTTGGCAGGCTCCACCCAGTTGGCAGGGCCCTCAAGATTGGCAAGGCCCTCCAGATTGGCAGCTACCACCTGACTGGTCACTGCCCCCTGACTGGTCATTTCCCACTGACTGGCCTTTTCCACCTGACTGGATCCCTGCCGATTGGCCGATTCCACCTGACTGGCAGAACTTAAGACCCTCACCTAATCTGAGATCCTCCCCCAACTCTCGTGCCTCACAGAACCAGGGTGCTCCCCAGCCCCGAGATGTGGCCCTTCTTCAGGAAAGAGTAAGCTCTGGACCTCTCCACTTATTTTTTGTTGTCCTTCCAATATAGTTAGCCAAGTTTTCTGCAAACATAATTTTCAATTCTTTCTTTCTCCCCAGGCAAATAAGTTGGTCAAGTACCTGATGCTTAAAGACTACACAAAGGTGCCCATCAAGCGCTCTGGTAGGTCCTTCCCCTGTCCCTGTCCTCTGTGTGCATCTTTTATTTATACATCCCTTCCGTTCCAAAGCTGATTCCCTCCCTCATTTCCACCTTTGAGGAGCTACCCTCACCAGGGCTGCCAAAGGGCCTGCTACTCTACTCCAGCTCAGTCCTAATGTTTCCCCTTCTCTCCTACAGAAATGCTGAGGGATATCATCCGAGAATACACTGATGTTTATCCAGAAATCATTGAACGCGCCTGCTTTGTCCTGGAGAAGGTAAAAAGGCAAACCTAAGAAATTGGAATGATGGGGAAAGTCTCAGTTTTAGGAGATTCCTACTGGAAGTTTAGGGCACGGCTTTAACAGGACTGTGACTGCCTGCCTATGGCTAGATTATTCTAAGTGCTGTATTTCATAATCTGTTTTCTTGCCCCTGTAGAAATTTGGAATTCAGCTGAAGGAGATTGACAAAGAAGAGCATCTGTACATTCTCATCAGTACCCCTGAGTCCCTGGCTGGCATACTGGGAACGTAAGATGGGAAAGGAGATGGAATATGGCCTTTCTTGGTGATGGTTTTTTTTTTTTCCTAAGAGTTTCAGTATTCAGTCACATAGGAGGTCATGGGCAGAGTGGGGGCATAATGATCTCCACTGAGGAATACTGGAAAAGCTAAATTGGTAAGCTTGCTGGGGTTTTTCATGCAAATAGCTGGTGGCTATATACACATATATATATATATTCTTTTTGTACTCCTCTAGGACCAAAGATACACCCAAGTTGGGCCTCCTCTTAGTGATTCTGGGCATTATCTTCATGAATGGCAACCGTGCCAGTGAGGGTAAGTGGTTGGACTTGCAGCTTGGGGTTGGCTACAGCCTAATTCCTATGTTCACTTTCTGTGCCTTATCTTCTCTTGCCTCCCATTACAGCTGTCCTTTGGGAGGCACTACGCAAGATGGGACTACGTCCTGGGTATGATTAGGCTCTTTCATCTCCTGTCTGTTTGAATTATCCTTTGGCAGCAAGGGATGGTCCCAGAGTTGCATTATCCTGGTAGTCTGGGGTTGGAGAATTTGCCTTGGGGATATCTAAATTGTGTGGATAGGTGGGAAAACAATCTTCAACTCTCTCCCTCTTTTCTCCAGGAAAATTCTGATTGTCATTTTCTTTTTTATCATCAGGGTCAGACATCCCCTCCTTGGTGATCTGAGAAAACTTCTGACTTACGAGTTTGTAAAGCAGAAGTAAGTGACTCTGCCTGATCTGCATCCGAAAAGGCTTTCTACACATGTCACTTACACCACACCTGGATATAGGTTCCCAGAAGTACATCCTTACTCACAAGTGTTTACTGAATGCACTCTTTGAGGCAGAATATTTCTACAGTGTGGTTATAAGTGAAGCCTGTCCGCTCTTCTCATAGTACACAATATCAAGAAAGGGTGGGTCATGTTGGAATCATGGGCGTGCTTTATTTGTGGTTTGTTGACAAGATTATAAGAACCTGAAGCAACAACTTTAGCAGAAGAGTTAAAATAAATGTTGCCTTTCTGTGACCACATACAAGTGTCCCTTGCGGCTCTCAGTGGCTACCTAGTATAGAAATCCCTGGCATTGGAATTCAAAGACCTGATTCTTAAAGGGTGGGTATCATGACTATGTTTAGGAGTGAGTCTGGAGTAAAAGACTTCTGTTTGAATTGAAGAGTTTCACAAGCCAGAATTATTAGGTATTTTTTTGCAGAATACCCATAAACACGGACTCTTTTTTTTTTTTTTTTTTAAATTCTGTCAGATACCTGGATTACAGACGAGTGCCCAACAGCAACCCTCCTGAGTATGAGTTCCTCTGGGGCCTCCGTTCCTACCATGAGACTAGCAAGATGAAAGTGCTAAGATTCATTGCAGAGGTAATGGAGGCCCTGATGATAGGTTAATTGGGTTCAATCCCCAGAACCCATGAAGAAAGCCAGATGTGGTATGGCAGGTTTGTGGTCCAGTGCTAGGGAGGTGGAGAGCCTGCTTGTTGAGGAACATGATCTGCTACATAATAGATATCCAGAACTTACTGTATTTAACTCAACTTCATACCCTTTAATGAGTATGTCCCTATTCCTCATCCCATTTAAGCCCCTGGCAAACACCATTCTAATCTACTCCTGAGTCTAGTTTCAGATTGCCAATACAAAATTTGTTCCTTTGTATTGACTTATTTAGTATAATGTCCTTCAGTTTCACCCATATTGTCACAAAAAAGTAGAATTTTCATTTTTGAAAACTGAATAGTGTTCCACTGTATGTAATACAATATTTTCTTTTTCCATTCATTCACCTATTGATGGGCACTTACACTGATCATGTATCTGGGCTACTGTAAGAGGTTGGGTTTTATTTTCTGTTCTTCATCACAGGTTCAGAAGAGAGATCCTCGTGACTGGACTGCACAGTTCATGGAAGCTGCAGATGAAGCCTTAGATGCTCTGGATGCTGCTGCAGCTGAGGCAGAGGCCCGTGCTGAAGCAAGAACCCGCATGGGAATTGGAGATGAGGCTGTGTCTGGGCCCTGGAGCTGGGATGACATCGAGTTTGAGCTACTGACATGGGATGAGGAAGGAGATTTTGGAGATCCTTGGTCCCGAATCCCCTTTACCTTCTGGGCCCGATACCACCAGAATGCCCGCTCCAGATTTCCTCAGGCCTTTACTGGCCCCATTATTGGCCCCAGTGGTACAGCCACTGCCAACTTCGCCGCCAACTTCGGTGCCATTGGCTTCTTCTGGGTTGAGTAAAATGCCAGGTAAATAAATCATTTTGAATTTGACAGATAGGATTCTTAGGGGATACATGATCAGTGGGGTTTGTATTCACATTCCTAAGCTAGTAGTAATGTAAAACCCATGGTGGAGAAAAAAGAACAGAGAAATACTGTTTGGTGTTAATGTTCTTTATTACTTGATACAGCTTATTGAACTTTTTTCTTTTTCTTATATTCACAGATACTGCTCATCATTTGCAATAGTTTTCCCTCTGAGTGAGGCTGAAGCCTCAGATTCCTTCAAAACACAGCTATCTAGAGAGCCACATCCTGTTGACTGAGAGTGGCATGCAAGATAAATTTATTTGCTATTCTGTCTATTACTTTTTTTTTCCTTGTGTGTTGTCAAGTTTTGGTATCAGAAATAAATGTTGAAATTGCAAATGAATTAAATGTTCTCTTTTTGTGTGCATATCCAGAGAAAGAGAGAGAGATCAATATAGTTATTGGTGCTAACCAGAAGGGCAGATCAGCTTTCAATATATGGAAATGTGGGTAGATCCAACTAATGGATTGGGAAGCAAAGAAGGGAATGAATGAACACAAGGGCTAATGAGATCTAAGGACTGGGATAAATAGTTTATCCTTAAATGTCGCATATGTAATGGGTAATGCTACTGTATAAGAAAAGGAATACTGAAGGTGTGGATGATCAAAACAATTACATTTAAGAAGAAAGGAGTAAAACACTGAGTGGTGTCAAGGGTGGAAGATAGAAGATGAAGTGTCGGTGACTTGGGTTTCCAAGATATTTAATATGTCCATGTGGAAAGTAAATAACTCTAAGATAAAGGCAAGAATAGGAATGACCCCATGAGCTAGGTACCAAAGTCCTGTCTGTGAGAATACCCACAGCCGCATTGCCCATAAAGGGCTGAACTCATAGATCACCTCTAGAAGCCATCACAATCCCTTGTGGAAACAAGACTGGGGTACTTCATCACAGAAAGAGGTTTTATGAAGGAGGCGTCAAAAGTGGTAGCAATAATCAAAAGAGAGGCCATGAATTTGGAAAAGAACAAGGAAAAGTTTATGGGAGGAGGATTGGAGAGAGGAAAGGGGAGGGGGAAATGATGTAATTATAATCTCAAAAAACATTTTAAAAAAATAGTTTCTCCTGCAGGGAAAAAGAGGAGTCCTTGCTTAGAAAACAGATTAAGGAAGTAAAACTGCTCTAAATAGAGCTAGATAGCCTTTAGCTATATGACCTGAACCAGACCTGCTTGGGTTACTGAGGCTTTCTCACCAGGAATAAAATTAGGCCTACACCACAGCTTACTTTAAAACTGCTATTTGGGCATGTGAGCAGGGTAGGGGCAGAAAATTTGGGTGGCAGGAAAAAAAAAAGCAAGAGCAAAGATAATTTGCTTGAAGAGGGCTCAGTAATGATCAGGCACGGTGTCCAAGGCTTCTTTAGAGACATAGGTAGTGTCCACATTCTAAGAGAGCCCAAGGCTAGTGGGAAGTGTAGGATCCCAATGCCTGCACTACCTCTTGTCCTTACTTCAGGCTCCTTTCAGCTGGCCATGGGTCCTGGCCCCCTTTCTCAGGTATTCCTGAAGAATCAACCTGTTATCTGTTTGGCAGAGATTGTCACAGCCCTCAGACTATGAATCTGCACTGTGGTTTTTACCATTTCTGAATATGATTGATGTGAACCACCTGGGATGTCTGGGGCTGGAGCCAGCCTTTCCATGTGGGAGGATGCTTTCAGCATGTCCTTTGTTAGCAGCCAGTTTGGGTACAGAGCACCCCCTCCTACCTCAGGTCTGTGGCAGTGTGTGTTCCACAGCCTCCACATTCAGGTAGATGGATGTTTCTTTGCAGCTTCAGAAAAGAACAAGTAATAGTCCTTAAACCCTCAAGATAATCACAGGTCTTCCCTAAGTATTGCTCCAACCACCCTCAGCGCTACCCACAGCCTAGATTATATCTGCCCCAGAGGGAGAGGAGCTCAGATGAGCTATAGGATGTGTGGGAAGGATTCCAGGCCCCAAAGCAGTAAAGTCATCCAGCCCTTCTCCTGCCTCTACACTCAGCTTCATTTGCTCATTTGGACATGGGGAAAGTAAGATCTCTCCAAACTCTTGCTATGTCCAAGACTGTGAAACTGACCAAGGGCAAGGGCTGGAGGGATAAGCACAGCAGCTATGAGCACTGGCTGCTTCTTCGAGAGGGCCTGCTTTAATTTCCAGCATCCACTTGGCAGCTCACAACTATTTGTAACTCCACATCCAGGGGATCCAACACCCTCACACGGCCACACCAATGCACATAAAGTAAAAATAAATCATTTTTAAAGAATTGATTGGGGGCTATGCATCCTCCAGGTCATGATAGATGAAAGAGCCTTGGGCTGCTGTTGTGGGTGCTCACAGATAAGAAGATGATGTGGTTATAGCAACACCACAGGTGTGGAGGCTAACCAGAAAGTTCCAAGGAGCCTGACAAAGGAGTTTGAAAGTGTCTCCAGGGCCTGGAGAGTTAGTTGTGAAACACCCGAGATGTCTAAGCAACTGGCAGAGTAATCCGGGTGTTTGCTGGTAGCCCCTTTAACTTCATCCCCATGGACTGTATTCTACCACAGGCTTCAGTATGCTGTTCCGTCCTATTCACACCAAGACTTGATTGGATTCTATCCCTTCTCTGTTCAGAAAATTCTAGTGCAACTTATACAGCTGGCAAAACAAGAATGAAGCCTTCAATGTTAATGGTTTTGTTTTCATGTTTTCTGTAACATGATGTAATTGTAACTTATTCTCAAAATATTTTTTAAATGCCATTGTGTCAGAGAGAAATAGGACAGAGAGAGACTGACTATGTATCCTGGGCAGGCCTAATCAGATAAGACATCAGAAGGGACTATACTCTTGATAAGAGAAATTTGAAAAGTGACAGATTTTCTTTGATAATTTTTTAAATTTAAATTTGAAACAAGCTTATTTTACATGTCAATCCAAGTTCCCTCTCCCTCCCCTTCTTCCCTGCCCCCACCATCTCCCCACCACATCCCCTTTCTGCTCCCCAGGGAGGGTGAGGCCTTCTGCAGGGGATCTGCAAAGCCTGTCATATCATTTGGCCTGTGTCTAGGCTGAGAGAGTATCCCTCTAAGTGGAATGGGCTCCCAAAGTCCATTCATATACTAGGGATAAATACTGATCTACTACCAGAAGTCCCATAGACTGCCGAGTCCTCCCAACTAACCCCACATTCAGGGAGTCTGGGTCGGTGCAATGCTGGTTTCCCAGCTATCAGACTGGAGTTCATGTCCCCCCCCCTTGTTCAGGTCAGCAGTTTCTGTGAGTTGAAAAGTGAGAGAGATTTCATGCACAGAAATTCCACATTCCCAGATTTAAAGATGAGAGAGCTCCTCAAGTTCATTTGCTGGTTGGTTGGTTGGTTGGTTGGTTGGTTGGTTGGTTGGTTGGTTGGTTTTTCAAGAAGTGAATTCATCAAACTCATAGAAGTTTGCCAGCCTCTGTCCCAAGTGCTGGGATTAAAGTTGCCCAGCTATAAAGAACTGATTAGGTTGTTGTTGCTATTGTTGTTGTTGTTTAAGATATAGGTAGCTTCTGTGAGCTCAAAGAACTATGCAGCAGATAGTCATGAAAGGAGGAATAAAACATAGTATTGTATCTAAAGCAGCAGGTTGAAGAATTATGTCAAAAATTAAGTGAAATCGGAATTAGTATCTTACCCAGAGGTCCTACCAACATCTTGCCTAAAGAGAGAATCCAGCCAAACCATTTCTGAATTTCTGACCTACAAATAACAAGACATCTAGTAAATACTAGATGTTGGTTTAGTGACTGAGTTCTAGATCATCTGTTATGTATTAGCAGAAAACTAGTATGTAATCTTTGTGAGGTGGCATGTCCAGATATTTGATTGGCCTTTGAGTCTTAAAAGATTGACACAAGAGCAAAATCATAATTCGTGTGATTTTATAGCCAGAGCAGTATCTTAATCAAACTGTTCCTCTTTGAGTTTTGGTCCTTTCCATTTCTGAAGTCACCTTCTCCATTCTTACTCCAGTTTTGAGATCCTCTGACATCTTTCTGATGAATTTATTTATTTTATTTATAAAGATAAGGAAAAGAGAGTCATTAATATCAATTGCACCTTTCCCATTGGTGTGATCTTGGGCAAGTATCTTGCCTCTCTGATCCTTATTTACCCATCTATAAAAGTAGATGAGGAAATAAAGCCATTGGGAAAAACTAAATTTCCATCTACTCGCCTATATTTTCAAGTTCTCTGTGCTATTGTGCTGAGGTCATAAGACCTTTTCTGGCTAGCACTCATCCAGGATAAGATACCCACAGGGAAATCACGTATCAAGCACACTCCTGTGAGGAGCTGTCTGGATGGCTGTTGGAATGTCCTGATGATGAAATTGCTGCAGAAGGGGTGAGAACGGGGAAGGAAAGAGACAATCTCTCAGTCTGGGATCTGGCCTCAACTTTCTTTGCCTCTGTCACAGCACCACACATGAGGATGCAGTGTTCTCATATGTTAAATTCCCAAAAGAACAAATTTAAAAATAAAAAATAAACAGAAAGAATAAAGAGTCATCTAAAAAGGCATTTTAGCGCACTTTTATAATTTGGAAATCAAATAACTCCTTTTGGTTTTATTATTTTGAATTTAATATTAACATGTACATATCCATGGGGTTCAGTATGCTATCTCCACATATCCACATATGCACTCAGCATGCTCTGATCAAGTTCATTCTCCTCTTATCCACCTCAAAGCAGATAGTATTTCCAAAGTCACTGACGCGTTATTCTGTATTGAGATCTGTGTATTTTAGGTTTTATCATTCTGTTTTCTTTCCAGCTTCAATGAAGCACAATTGTCAAGTAAAATGTATGACAGTGTTTAGCAATATATATATATATATATATATATATATATATATATACATAATAAGTGTGTATACAAGCACACACACATTGCTAAATGTTCCATGATAATGTTAATTTATATATCCATCTGCTCAAGTAGCTGTCATTTTGTGTATGGTGAGAAAAGTTACTGTTTAAGATCTGCTCCTCTTGCAAATTTGAAATATACAATCTAGGGTTAATACCTGTTGGTACTATGCTATTCATTAGCTCTCTAGAATCTTATTTACTCTGGTTAATATACTCCTTGACAACACCTGCCCTCCAAACCCAGGCCCTGGCAAATACAAAAAAGTCTACGAAGCTGACTTTTAAAGATTTCACATATTAGTGAGGTTATGTGGTATTTACCTTTCTATGTAGGCTCACTTCACTTAACAATGTTTTCTCTATCCCTCCATATTGTTGCAAATAGCAAGATTTTCTTACCATTTTTACATTTTATTTGGTGTGTGTGTGTGTTTGTGTGTGTGTGTGTGTGTGTGTGTGTGTGTGTGTGTGTGTGCACGCGCGCGCACACAAAAACATGTTTAAGCACACCATAAAATAATGCAAGACAAGGAACAGAAAGATTGTGAGAGCTAGAGGTCACAAAAGAGCAATGTCTTCTGGACATGACAAGACTGCTGTACCCATAAACTGGCAACAGCTGTGGTTGCTGTACCCATAAACTGGCAACAGCTGTGGTTGCATGTGCAAGACCAATCCATTCAACATTCCAGAATGTAATGGAAAGGAGCCCATGAACTCTTACCCCTAGCTGAGAAGCTACTGACAGCTGACCTCTGCTTGGAAACAGAGTTTCTTTTCTTTCAGGGTGTGGTGGCCTGGTAGGTTGACCATGCTCCAGTTGATGGTCTCACACACATAAGGATATGAGCAGCACAAATGTGACTTGGTGGGTAATTTAAAAGAAATGAGACTATAGAAAGACATAGTGGTGCACAATCCCAGCCCTTGGGAGGCAACAGAAAGCAGATCTCTTTGAGTTCAAGGCCAGAGCTATATGCTGAGACTCTGCCTTTTAAAAAGAAAAAGAAAAAAGAAAGAAGCCAGGCTTGGTGGTACATGCCTTTAATCCCAGTGCTCAGAAGCAGGCAGATCTCTGTGAGTTTGAGGCTAGCCTGGTCTACAAAGTATCTTCCAGGACAGCCAGAGCTGTTACACAGAGAAACCCTGTCTCCAAAAAAAAAAAATGAAATAAAGGAGAAAGGAATGAGGACATGAAAGTGGGAGGGATGAGGCAGATAGATCTGAGAGGAGTTGGAAGATGAGCAAGGGTGAATATGATCAATTTAAAAAATATACACTATTTGTTTGCATGAGATTCTCAAATAATCAAAATATTATATACATAGAGAAAGTCTGTTATCAGTAATTATTAGAGAAATTCAAGCTGAAATCACAAGTGGTTGCTCAAATGACTACAATAATTAGTGCTAATGAGGATGTGTCAAATAAGAGAACATTTGTACAGCACTGGTAGGAATGTCAACCAGCATATTCATATGATTTTAATTTGGGCCAGTCCACAAAATGCTTAGATTTAGATGTAAGTTTGCACTCCACCCATAGATCATCTGAGGGGAGTGCATGTCTTTACAACCTACCTCCTCTCATTCTGTCCATTTATTTGGCTCTTCTCAGATACAGCTCACCAATATTTTTGTCATGTACATATACATGATTTATTGGTTTGTACCTCACTATTTCCTTTGCTTTGAAATGATTGCAAATTATATTTTGCTTCTATTTTCCATTTCTTCATATGAGTTAGACAAGTGGTTGATTTTGTCCATAAAAGTTTTTTTTTTTTTTTGGTATAATAGGTTTTAGGAAGGAATGGGGTCTGAGAAAGAAATACCAAGTTGAAACGACCTTTAGGTAAAGCGTTTTTAGAGAATAAGACAGATCTGTGAGAGTCAAGGAAGAATTTAAACATACTCAAACAGCAGAGAATTACTTCTTCCAAGGTCCCTCATGAGAAAGTAGGTAGGTTGTGCCCAAAGAAATGGGCACAAGGTCGACTCATCTCTCAAAGTTATATTTAGAAACATTATATTTTATGTTTCTGACTAAAATGGGCATTAAAATGTCCCAAGGGCATCTCTAGATAAGGAGCGCTTGGAAGGATAATGGGCTAGTTAGTATGTGGTGAAACAGTTGTATTCATTTTGGGTTTATTATCTGGAAATGCCCAGTTAGGGGAGGAGGAGGAAGGTGAAACACTGTGCTCCTGTGAGAACAGTAAAAGGAGAAACAAAGATTACACAAGAAGGCTGGGACAGCCTGACTGGCAGAACTTGGGAGAGAAAGAGACAGAGAGACAGAAGCAGACAGACAGAAACTGAGTCTGTGAAGTGCATCATAGCAGCTAAAGAATGTTTTTTTAATCTAACGTTTCTCACTTTTTTATTTATAAAACAAAAACAAGACTGAGGAATGATTTTATAGGAAGGGGGGTTAGGAGGCCCTAAAGGATTAAGGAGTGTCACATTCAGTCTGGTTTCTTTGCACTGGATTAAGGCATTATTCAGTTCGGAGTTCCCCTCCCTAAATTTGGTGATGAGTAGTCAGAAGTTGGCGTTTGAGTCAAAGGCTGATATCTGAATGCATACATTTGGAGGATATTGTGCACATGAGTCCATGCAGCATGTTGGACAGTAGTCTAGATAAACGGAGTCAGCACACAGACTGTAGAGGTCTCTATGGCTATAAGAATCAGCATTGTATTAAGGAGGGTGACAAAATAGGCATGAACCATGAAGTCCAAGATAAGTTCTGAAGTCATTTGGCCTGCTGTGTAATTTTTGAAGCGAGATTGCTAACATTTTTTTCTGCACCTCTGGTTAGACTGGGCAGGTTTCCTTTTATAAAAGCAGCATTCCTCCTCTAAGAAGAGACAAAGTTCTCCCTTTTCTTCTGTCAGGAGAGTCAGGCCTCTCCAATTTTGGATCATAAGCACTGCCAACATGTCTACCTAATCCTAGATTCTTATCGGGCTTTGAGAGATCTTGCCAAGACTTTCTTGTATATCCTGAGATAAACATGATAGTATGTTAAGGATACAGCTAAGCCTCCTATTCCTGTGCTAATGCCTGCTGGTATCCCCAAAGCCACAAGTAGAGGGATAAGAGAAAGAATTATTTGTTTGCATGTGTGACCAAATAAGGGGAGTAGAAAGCTTCAGTTATTGAGAACTTCATCTACATTTGGGCATAACTGTGTTGGGGTACAAGTACCAGTCCAGGTAGTGGGAAGACAGGGATAGGCTGGGGTGCCATTGAGGAAGATGCCCTACTTGAATAGACAGGCAATAAAGAGGAGGGGGAAGAAATGGAAACTTTGGTAATTTTTAAGCAGATTCACTTTCACATACTGAAAGAGAAGCATGAGAGTAGGATTGGGGTTTGAAATATATTAGAGGATAAGGAAATGTTTGTATCTAGATAACAGGGTGAAAGAGGTGTGTCTTAGTTAGGGTTTTTATTGCTATGACAAAACATCATGACCAAAAAGCAAGCTGGGGAGAAAGGGGTTTATTTGGCTTACACTTCCATATTCTGTTCATTGTTGAAGAAAGCCAGACCAGGAACTTAAACAGGACAGGAACCTGGAGGCAGGAGCTAATGCAGAGAACATAGAGGGATGCTGCTTACTGGCCTGCTCCCCATGGATTGCTCAGCCTGCTTTCTTATAAAACTCAGGACCACCAGCCCAGAGATGGCCACCATCCACAGTGGCCTGGATCTACCTACATCAATCACTAATAAAGAAAATACCTTACTGCTGGATCTCATGGAAGTCTTTCCTCAACTGAGTCTTCTTCTCTGATGACTCTATGTTTGTGTCAAGTTGACACAAAACCAATGAGTACAAGATATTAGAAATGGAAAGGACCCTTTTCCAAGTTTTTTCTGGATGGATTCTCCATTTACTGATGACCATTAAAAAAAGGTTAGTGATTGAACATGGGTGTTCCTAACAGTTATGAGAACCTGGTAAGATCTATGATGTGAAACCCCAGTTATGAGAATCTAGTAAGATCTATGATGTGAAATCCCAAAGGAATCAATAAAGAATCATGTTATTGTTTTTTTAAAGTAGGTCCCTCATGTTTAGAGGTCTAGAGTGGCCCCTGTGAATTTGTCCAAGCCAGCAGAGATGTAGGATTTCGGTATATGCAGAAAGGAAAGGAAAAGACAGCCATCAGGCATTAGCCAGAGGGGTGTTGGGGTTATTATGTAAGTGATGGGTGAAATAAAAAATGTAGTCTAGAAGTTCAGAGACCAAGAACTTCTTTAATTGGGGCTGAATAAGCAAAGTGAAATAGAGAGGGGAAACAGGCAATAGAAGACATGGGTTATCAGCCAGAATAAACTAGAATTAAAAAAAATATAAAGAACTCAACTCAGTTATGTGGAATCTGTGAGGTCCTCCTTTATCTGTCAGTTTTAAAATCCAGTGGTTCAGGAATTGTGGTGCCTGAAGTTTGTGCAAAAAGGAACTCAGAAATTATCTGAAGGGCGTCTTCTGCCTTGAGATACAGCAACATCCGAGGGGAGGGGAGGCCGGGGATGTATGAAGTAAGTGCTCATATCTGGTTGTTTTTTGAATAGGTGCTTGAGGTCCTCCAGGAGGTCACAAGAATGGGTAGAATTGCCCAAAGGGTGACTTTCCAAGTCCTGTCCTCTGGGATGATCAAGAGTTGAGCCACTATCTGGTTTAAGTATGGAGAGAAGGTGTAGTCCTTGTAATCTATGAGGAGGTTTTAACCTATACAAATGAATCCAAGAGCAGAGACCCAGCAGTTTATCATCAATGGGGATGATGAGAGAGACAAGGGTGTTTCTGGACCACAGCATCTGGAAGAATTTGAGGGTTAGGGTTTTTAAGTCTCCTGGGTACACTGGGAGATATGACTGAAAGGAATGTTTTAGTGGGAATTTATTAATGATATATCTTAATTCTTATTTATTTTTATTTTTTATGTGTATGGGTGTTTTGCCTTTATGTATGCCTGTGTACCACAAGCATGCCTTGTGCCTGCAGAGGCCAGAAAAGGGCATCAGATCCCCTGGAATCAGAGTTACAAAGGATTGTGAGTCACCATGTGGGTGCTAAGAATTGCATACAGCTCTTCTGGAAAAGCAGCCTCTTAACCACTGAGCTACCTCTTCAGCCCCAGCTATACGTCTTAATAAATTCTGGGTGTGAAAAAGACCTGGGGTATAAGTGCCTAGGGTTTTGGAGGGCAAGGGAAAATTGTCTGATACAAAAAGCTTTCCATTCATCAATTCAGAAAGACTTAGCCTTGAGATATTGAACAGATTCTCATGAGGGAGGTAAGGAAAAGATTAATCCAGTTACCTTGTGTTTAGGTCATTAATTTGGTAAGATGGTTTTCATAAGGACATTCAATTTCTCTACTTTATCTTATGGTTGGTGCCTATAAGGGATACATAACTTCTAGGTGATACAAAGGGGGTTGAAGACCCCGGTATAATTTTAAATAGAAATACAACCACTGTTAGATTATAGGGAGATGGGAAATCCAAATCTGGATATTATTTCTTTGATTAAAATGTGATTCTCATATCTGCCCATTCAGATGTACAGGTAAAACCTCTACCCATCTCCAAAAAGGTGTGTACTAAGACTAATAATTTGCCTTCTTGATGGGCAAAGTCAATGTGCAAGTCTTGGCCAGGAATTTGTCCTCTGGCTTGATGAGTTGGGAAGAACAAAGTTGTAATGTGCTGTTGGGGTGAAATTGAATAACATCTTGGAGATCTCTAATAAGAAAGGGGTCTTCAGTTCATTGAAAGAAGTTAGCTCTTGGGTGATGGCCAATAATCACGAAGCGTTGTTAAGATGCCAAACTTTTCCTTCTTAGTTTTCCCCCTTTGTGAACCAACCTTGATTAAGGTGGTTCCCTCTTGAGATAGTTTTTCTTTTTCTTCAGATGAGCAAGGAGGGTGATTAAATGGTAAAGCCACTAGGAGATGGGGAAAGTATAAAATTTAGGCTCATTACCAGCGTAGGCCATTAAGCAAGTCCTGCTTTGAGTTTCCATTACAATGGAGAACAGCTGCCTGCTGAGTTAGGGGGACAGTCTGTAAATTTTAGGATTAGGATGTTAATAAAGATATGTGGTTCCTTGGACTTCAAAAAGTTTCTCTTTCTCCAAATGGGAGCATAAAAATGGATAATGTGGAAACCACATTTTGAGTCAGTATAAATTTTACTGATGACCCCTTGGCTAGGATTAAATCTGGTTCCTACTATGAGGTGTTCAAAGGTGGGAGGGACCCCAACTGGAGAAATTAGAATGAGGTGAAAATAGTATATCCTGCTCAGATAGATACCTGCATTTTGACTGAGCTCTCGTTTGAACTGTATATAGTCCAAATCAGAAAAGAGGGATTCAGAGAGGTTAGGGAAGAGGAAATAATTCAATCTTTTGGAGAAATCCCGAGAGGAGGAGTTTTCTGGTTTGGAAGATAAGAGACAAGGAAGGGACCTGGATGAAGGATAAGTTAAGAGTCTGCAGGAGAGTGGGATATGGAGCCTGGAGGCAGGCAGGAGAAACCAGAGATCAGGTCTCTTGGTGAATCAAAAGAGGCTTGAAAGAAGGAGACCTACAGACATGGTGGTTAGGGACTAACTAAAAAGTGTCTTGGATCAGATGGGCTTTTGCCTCTAGAATTTGTCTTAATTGTTTGGGAACATAAGTTATCACTCACATATCAGGGCCATGCCATTATCTCAGGAATCTTAATGTATAGACCTTTTGAGTATGTATATAAAGATGAAATAATTAAGGCAGGCCAGACAAAGTGAGGCAAAGGCAGAAATTGGACCTTTTTTAAGGAGACAGAAAGCCCTCGGTTAGGAACAGCAAGACCAAGTGATTTGTGAGGTCCTCTGAAGCCATTTGGTTTTATGTTCTGATGAGGGGGTTCAAAAAGTTAGATAAGCCCAAAAGAAAGTTTCGTTTTGGAGAAGAGGTATTTCTGTAATTATTTGTCTTTTGTTTTTTGAATGAGACCTCAGTGAATGGGTGTTTTGTGGAATTCCAAAGATATAACTCCAGTTTTAAAAAATTATCCCTTTAAAAGTGAAACTCCTTATCTTTTTCAGGCAAAGAAGTACAGTAAGGTACAGGAAATAGGGATGCGAGGGAGTTGTTAAGAAGGTTATCAAGATACTGGAGGAGAGTGCTAGGAGCAAGAAAGCTGGAAGGGGTCTTGACG
This sequence comes from Cricetiscus sungorus, assembly GCA_030556225.1. Classification (NCBI taxonomy): domain Eukaryota; kingdom Metazoa; phylum Chordata; class Mammalia; order Rodentia; family Cricetidae; genus Cricetiscus; species Cricetiscus sungorus. The sequence goes on from JANBXA010000126.1 coordinate 7,264,602, forward strand.
TCAATGCTTGTCCAAAGATGTGAAGACTGTTCTAGAAACTTCTGAAAATGGGCTATTCCATTTAGCTGTTGCGACATCCTGGTACAGGCTCTGCCTGGGTAAAGGCAAAACGTCTTGCGAGGAAGGGTCAGGTGGAATGGTTTTTTAAAACAAGTATCCTTAAGGTCAGTCATAGTAAAGTGAGAAGAGTGAGAAGTTTGTGCAGGGACAGAGAAAGGGGGCTAGGGGCTACAGATACAGCTGGTAAAATTGCTTCATTCATGGTCCTGAGGTCTGAAAGTAAGCAGCTATCAGGGTTTTCTTTTGTTTTGTTTTGTTTTGTTTTGTTTTGTTTTGTTTTGTTTTTGTCCCTTAATTTTTAGTATGGCTGTCTTGAGAAGGCTGGAATTGAGGAGTGTGTTAATGATTGGTAGGAGGCCCTGTAACATGCTGACAGAGAAAGGACCTGCTGGGAAAGAATGCTAGATCTTTTTTCTTAGAAGAGTGGTACATGGCTATCAAGGGATATTTAGTATCCTAGACTTGCATTGTTAAAGGGGCTGGAAGTACATTTTTTGGACATAGCTTTAAGAGAAATGAAGGACACAAGAATTCTGAGGGAAAATTACCTGCGCAAGCATTATTAAAAGATGAGTCATTTCCTAAGCTAAATCTTCACAGAAACATTATCATTCAAAAGTAACATTTTTTGCTATTTAAGTTAATGCTCTCTCTTATCAGAATACCATAAAATAAGTACAGGTTGTGTTTTCATTTGTATATTATTTGAATACAGTTTAATTTTGAGATGCCTAAAAGATTCTTGTGTGTGTGTGTTGATCTGGTGATAATTATAGAAGATGGACAGACAAAATCATGTAAACAGAGCTTGAGATAATACAAATGATGAATATCAAATAATAAAACCTTACTTGTCTTCAACTTCAAAAGGGTGGGGGCTGGAAGTCAGAGGACTTGTGGGGTGTGATACCAGGGCAGTGAGGAGGAGAGCTCCTATCTGTACTGTGAGTAGGTAAACAAAAACGGTGGTATGGAGTTTAGAAAGAATGTCTTATCCCATAAGTGGAGCCAGGTAGGAGGAGATAATCAAGAAGGGATGAGTAGAGGTTAATATTTCTAAAGCAATAGCGAAGTGACTAGTTTTTAACAAGTTTGTAGATAAAGCCATCAACCACAATGATAGAGGTAGAAGAGTGTTGGGCCTGAGTATTCATTTAAAGCAAAACTGGACTGTTGCAAACCTAAACGGAAAAAAATATGTGATTATCTTACCTGCAGTCTTGATGTTCACCATAGATTCGGCATTAGGAATGGCAATGGAATCTTCTGAATGTAGATAGTGTCCATCTTTAGTGCTAAATCCTAAATGCTCAGGCACTGAAATCCCAGCTCAAAGTTAAGAATAATTGGCTCCCACCCAGAGGCTTGAGGACAGTCAGATGTTCAAGGTACCTTAACCTTACATATTGGATAGGGTTCCAGTGGAGCTTCTGGCTTTGAGCAAGCTCTGGTCAAGTATTGCCCTTGGCCACACTTGAAGCAAGATCCTAGTGGAATCCTGTTCTAAGAGATACATTTTTTTCAGCTGTCCTGAAAAAAATGATTGCAATTAATTGATATTTTTCCATGTTTGTTGTCTCTGCTATTAAAAATCTTAAAAACTAACACAATGAAGTCTTTCTGAAGGGACTGGGAGCGCCTATAGTTTTTTAATGTTTTTTCTTAATTTCTGGGGAGGTTTAGAAGATGAAGTGAGTACATAAGTAACTTTGAGTGTTACCCATTATGAAGCCTAGTGAAAGGATGTGAGGAAGACTAGCATCACCATGTTCCTCGGCTTTGTTCTGGAAGTATGGAGAGGTCACTGACCAAGCCTTGATGACAGCTGTCTCTTGACTTGATGCATCTGACCAAGGAAACAGATCCAAGTCTGTTTGGTGGATTTAGAGATCAGATAGAGAATCCAGGAAATACAGAAATGTAGAACAAAGATCCAATGTCAGAGAGGGACCAGGAAGGACAAACTTGTGGTGTTGGATATGGAGAGAGAAGAAACAGGGAAAAACTCCACAGAGAGATTCATTTCAACGACAGCTTTCTCCTGAGTTTTTGGTAGTAAAATGTTAGGTTTCAGAGAGGAATGGGGTACAAGAGAAAAGCACAGAGTTAGAACCCCTTTCAGAAATGGGGTCCTATTAGAGCTGACTGGAGCCGGGTAACAAAAGTTTTAACACACTCAGAGAATGTGAAGGTCCCTTGTGAGAAAATAGGACAGAAAAAGGTGTTGTACCCTAGAAAATGGGTACAAGATCCTCACCAAATCATACTTAGTGATATTATGTTTCTTGTATTTCTGGATGAAACCAGTGTTATAAAGTTCCAAGGGCATTTCTGAAGATAGGGCCATCTGGAAGAACAATGGGCCTAGCTATTATGTGATGAGATAGTTATGTTTGCAGCTTTCATTCATTTGGGTTTGTTATCTGGAAATGTCCTGTCCTAGAAGGGAGGCAGTTGTTAGCTCTTTGATAGCTATGAGAGGAGAAACAAAGAAAGAAGGGGAATATTCCCATATCAGGGAAGTTACACAGAGTAGTTCCTGCCTGTAACCTCCCCCTGGGAGCATCTGGGAAAGACTGTAGGTGGGTAGGCTGAGTCTGGGAGTCTCCCTGAAGCAGGAGAGATTCTGATTTAATACCATGAAATTGCTAAATCATTAAATCATTTTTCAAGGTATTTTTGCAGAACTTTTTGGGATTTTTCTCCATGCACCATCAGATTATCTGCAAAGAATGTGTCCACTGATAGGTTCCCTGTGCCCCTAGTGGATTATCCCATACCTACACACACATGCACAGCACTACCTGAACTTAGTGGGTTATAAAAAAAAGAGAGATGAAGTTGTAGGGGACATATTAGGAAAAATATGTGAGGAATTGGAAAGGGCAAATGGGGGATAGATATGATCATATTTTATGGTATTCTCAAAAATAATTAAAAACTTAAATGATCTATTATTTTTCAAATCTGGATATTTTATTATTTTTAAAGACTAACAACATTCTAATTTATGCAAAGCTATGTTTGTATCCATTTATCTGTCAATGATATATCCAAGAAGTAAGAATATTTGATCACAAGATGGTTGTATTTTAATGTTTTAGTGGAACCTTCAAATTGTTTTCCATAGTGCTTGTAGGATTACCAGTGGTGAATAAAAGCTCCAATGTCTTCACTTTTAATTTCTGTTTTTTGAACATGAGGTGATATTCCACTGCAGATTTTATTTGCACTCGCTAAAGATAAATGGTATTGAACTTTAAATATGTTTTGGCCACTTACATATTATCTTTGTAGAAATGTATATTCAAATCTTTTGTTCATTTTTTGGATTAGATTATTTTACTTTGTGACTGAGTTGTAGGACTTCTTTATATATTCTTTCATTCAATAGATGATTTTCAAGCATTCTTTATGCTGATGTTTTGCTGTGTTATTTGTCCTTTCATGAACAATATTTAAATTCAATGTAGTAGCATTTGTTTTTGTTGCTCTGCTTTTGGTGTCATAACCAAAACTTTACTGCCAAACCCAATGTCATGAAGTTTTTGTTTCCATTTTTAAGTATCACTCTTACATTGCTGTTTATGGTATGTGATAAGAGTCCACCTTCGGTGTGTGTGTGTGTGTGTGTGTGTGTGTGTGTGTGTGTGGTGTACTGTCTTTTCTCTACAGAGGGATATGAGCACTTTTGTCAAGGCTCATTTAACCACAATGTGGTTCAACTTTCTGACCTATTCCCTTAGTCTGAATGTCTGTCTTCACGCCATGTTTGTCTGTGGGTTTTTTTTTTCTGATTCTGTGGAATGACCTTGGGGCCTTGCATATGATAAACAAACACACTGTAAAACTCAGTTACATTCCCAGCCCTCAGATTTTGGAAACAGACTCTTTGGAGCCTTGAGGTTGTGACCCTCTCACCTGTGCCTCCAAAGTACTGGGGTTTTAAGCATGTACTGCCTTGCCTGCTCTACCACTGTTTTGATTACTGTAGTTTTGGTATACATTTTGAATTCAGAAAAGTGATTACTCCAGTTTTGTTCTGTTTTTTTTTTTTTTTTTTTTTTTTGCTATTCCAGGTCCCTAGAATTTCCACATGTATTTTAGAATGATAGTTTTCTATTTGTGCAGAAATGCTGTTGAGATTATGTTGAATCTATTAACTGTTTTTACTTGAAAGGAGAAGGGAGCTATTTGGGAAGGGGACATGGGAAAGAAAAGGTCAATTTGATCAAATCATACTATATGTACATCTGAAATTGCAACATGAATGAAGCCCATTGGTGTATAATTAATATGCACTAAATGAAGAAGTTGACAAAACTAGAAACATTAAAAACACATTAACTCACAAAAGACACAAAGAATAAATAAAAATGCAAAACAATACATTAGCTTTTTAAATCTATGAACAAAAAATTCTTTCCATTGGTGTGCATCTTTCAATTCTTTAAATTTTTTTAGTTTTCCCCCACTACCTTGAGTAGGACTAACCTAGGTACTTCATTATTTTCACTGAACCATACATTAATTTCTTTAATTTTTCATTGTTATTACATAGAAATTATATATGTGTATATATATATATTCTGTATCCTGCAACTTTGATTAAAATATTAGGGCCAGTAGATCTGTTTGTTTTGTGACACAGTGTCTAAGGTAACCCAAACTAGTCTCAAAGTCTCTCTGTAGCTGAAGACAGCTGTAGCCTTGAATTTTTGATGTGCCTGCCTCTCCCTCCCAAGTTCTGTACCACCATGCATGGTTAATGCAGTGTTGGGAATTAAACCTAGGCCTCTGTGTGTGCTAGGCATACACACAAGGCCACTACCAAGCAGTCTGTGTTTCTAACCCTCAACAGGTCTCTCTCTCTCTCTCTCCCTCCCTCTCTCTCTCTCTCTCTCTCTCTCTCTCTCTCTCTCTCTCTCTCTCTCTCTCTGTGTGTGTGTGTGTGTGTGTGTGTGTGTGTGTGTGTGTGTGTGTGTGTGTGTGTGAGACCTTTAGGATTTTCTGTGTATAAGAATGATCATGCCATCTGCAAAGAAAGATATTTCTGTTTAGTTCCAGTTTAGATGTCTTTTACTTTTTGTTTGGGTTTGGTTTTACCCACTTGCCTTCATTAGGACTTTTAACAATATGGTGAAGATAGGGTTAGAGGAGAAGGTATTTTTTCTTATTCCTGATCTTAAAGAAAATGGTGAGTTCATAGTCTTAGTTTAAAAGTGTTTTCTATTTTTATATAATCTAAAGAAGATTGTGTAAATTTGCATTAATTGTTTTAAGATTTACCTATAGCCTAATTTGAAGCTATCTGGGCTCAAAGATTTCTCTTTAGGGAGTCTTCAAATTACAAATCACTTTTAAAAACAGTTATATATTTCTCTCATTTTAGTTGGATTTTTGGTAATTTGTGTTTCCCAAATCTTACCTATTTTTTTTCCTAAGGAATAGATTTAATGAACATTAACTTGTCACATTCTTTGTTATATCTTATGCATGAAAGAGTTATAGTTACATTTTATATCCACTTTTATCAATTTATATGTGTATAGTTTTAATTTAGTTGGTATTAAAATAAAGTATAAATTAATATTAAAAATACCTTGTTGCACTGATTTTCTAGGTCATCGCTTGTTTTCAGTATTATTGGTTTCTTACCCTCGTTCCATTATTTCTATTTGTTTTTGTTTGCTTTGATCTATTTTTCTACTTTTCTAAGACAAAAACTTAGGTAACTGATTTTAAATCTTTACTGTTTTAACTTAAAAATTTATTTCTATGAACATTTCTTTTATCTCTGTTTTGTATTATACACAGATTAAAATATTTTGACCTAGTTTTCCTTCATTTAAGATGTCTTCTTAGAGCCAAGGACTGTATAGAATTATGCAGTTCAATTTTCAAGCATGGGTATATTTTCTTTTGATTTTCTGTTACTACTTTTTATGGCAAGACAACACACTTTGTATGATGTCAATTGTTCCGATGTTGTTGAGGTTTATATAAATTTACATATGTATCAGTGATATTATTTACATGCATTTTTATGCACTTGTCTGTTGTCAGTTATTTAAATGACATAACTAGTTTGGATAATGAGAATAATGGTACAAGGAATGTGGGAGTGCAGATATCTTTACAAGGTGGAGATTGCTTCTTCTTTGCTATATAACCACGAAATAACCAAGTTTGGAATAATGAGAATAATGATACAAGGAATATATAAAATTACATGATAAACCAGTGCTAACTATTAGGCCAAGACTTTGGCACATTGTCTTCTTTTTTTCTCACTGGATATTTAAAACTCTATCCTAAATCAGAGACCCTGTTCCATTCTCATGCCTCAGCCTGTGCTTCAACCCAGCTAGACCTGAACCCTCTATGTTGAAGGGATACTAAAAATCAGCTGAGAAAATGATCAAGATGTTTCCTGTGTATGTATCCTTTAAGGACAGCTCTTGGAGAAACCCAAGTGGCAGAACTGTGTAGGGCAGAAATGAGGCATTCTTGAGATCTCTAGCCTCTATACAAATGTTAACCCAACACTGCTTGGGTCTTATTACTAATATGACAAATATTGACATCTCTCTTATTGCAGATTCAGATAAATATACCCTGAGGTGTTGACAAGCCCTTTTCCAAAATTAGCATTGGATATTTTCAGGAGTTATTAGTGGATTCTGTATGCCAACCTAAGTTTCTGTGTTTCTGAATTGTTCCAACTATATGCAGAATCATCTTTTCTTTCATATTTTTCTGCTTCTTGCCCATTCATTCATTAGTAGTTTGTCCTGTTTGACCATTCTGGCCTTTTTTATTTCATATCAGGAAGTGATCTATTGTTCATATGCCTTGTTCATAATAACACAAAAACAACCAATCTAGTAATTTTATCTCTTAAAAACTTGACCTTGACAAGCATTCAAACTACTGAGTACATGCTAGAGAAAATTGCTGATTTGTGCCATTTCCTATTTGTCTGGCGGTTGTAGTTGGTCATTTCAGTTCACCTTTCATAATTATTGTCATATACCTAATTACTGGCTTTTCTTGCATACATGTTATTTTATATGCATCATATTTTACAGTTTCATTAAAATAAGGACTACCTATTAACCTTTTGGGAAAAAAAGGACTTTCATATTTCAATAAGTTATCTATTTGAAATTCTGTTCTGTAACACTGATATCATTTTCCCTCACACAAAAATCACATTCTTGAAAGTTCATGTACATTGTAAGCACAATCAAATGGGATTATTAAATTTATATTTGCTGATCAGAGCAGAGCAGGTAGTCTACTTTATAGTTTCAGTAATCACTCTTCAACTATTTGCTATATAAAAGTTCATTTACCACTGGAAAATCAATGCTCTGTTCCCATAAACTCTAATAAAGTTGTATCACTGCGCCATCCCCAGATAACCCACTGCTGAGACCAAACCCACATCACATGGTGCTATCATTCAAACTGAGCCCCATTGGAATGGCCAAAAAATAAGTATTCCTTCATACTCACTCAGAAAAATGAATGGGAAAACCACATGGCATGGCTAAAATTGATGTAGTAAAATGAATTCAGTATGTAAGGCCCTTTTCCATTTAATTCATTTGAATACCAAAATTTTTAGCATTAAATCTCATCAATCTGTGTAAATAATACCAGGTCATGCTGAATTATAATATGACATGCAAACTTAAATACTATCTTTCAGCTTTGCACCCAAGCTATCTCGTTTAATGAGCAGAATTATAAATATTTATTAGTGCTAGAAATATAGCATTTTGATTATCCCTGCATCTAAACTCCCCAATTAATACATTCATTTCTTTAATGAATTAAAATATAAGCACGAACAGTTTTCTAAGAGAGAGGATTAGCAGACACGCCAGCATCTCAGAAAAGGGCATGGATACTTCGTCATGAAACCCTGAAAATTCCCAACAGACACCTTTTAGCAGTGTCGAGAGCAGTAGTTATGTTAGTCACTATATGAATAATGTCAGAAGAGGCATTTACTACTGTTGTCAGTTTCTATAGTGCTATCAATATTAGTTTTGTAAAAACATTAATTCTTTCAGCAAGGGACTACTTTGGAAGAAGAAGATTAGCCGGAGTGGGAGTAAGTCAAGAGAGGGTAACAGTGGGGAGAACATGATCAATATGTACACATGTGTGTGTGTGTGTGTGTGTGTGTGTGTGTGTTAAAATGTCCCAATGAAACATATAGTACATAGTAATATTATATAAAATACAAAAATATCCTTCAATAATTACCTACAGAAAAAAATGTTACTTTTAAATCTTTCTGTGCTCTTAGCCAGGCGTTGGTGGTGCACGCCTTTAATCCCACCCAGTACTCAGGAGGCAGAGGCAGATGAGATCTGTGTGAGTTCAAGGCCAGCCTGGTCTACAGAGCTAGTTCCAGGACAAGCTCCAAAGCAATACAGAGAAACCGTGTCTCAGGGGGAAAAAAAAAAACTTACTGTGTTCTTACGAATGCATAGAGACTGTAACAGCATGCACAAAAAACGAACAAAATCCCAGCCCTGAGAAACAGGAGTGAACACAAAGTCCCACTCCTAACAAAGAAACCATTTACAATTGATACCCACCAGGAAAGAGAAATTGCCTTTCTGGTTTTTGTTTTTGTTTTTGTTTTTGTTTTCCAGTGGCGTGTCACTGGGCATGTAAACCACACTCCAGGGGAGGCCCCATGGCCAGGAGTGGTTGACTACCATAAAATAGATGTCAAGGGGTGTGTGTGTGTGTGTGTGTGTGTGTGTGTGTGTGTGTGTGTGTGTGTGTGTAAACATTTTGCTTTATTTTAGTACTTTTTGTCTTGGTGGCTTTTTAAAAGTTTGTGTTGATTTTCACATTTTTTTCTTTTAAAAGAGAAAGTAAAAGAGAACATGAAGTTGGGTAGGTAGGGAGGTAGAGAGGACCTGGGAGGCGAGAGAGGGGAAGGAATAGGATAAAAGTATAATCCATGAAGCAATTAAATAACAAAGAAAAACATAACAAAAATTTGCTGTATCCTGACCAAATTCTCCTAACAGCCCCATCTCTGTCCCCTAACAATTATCTTCACCTCTGCAGGGTGGTGGTGATGCACACCTTTATCCCCAGCATCCAGGGGGCAGATATTGGACAATTCAACATTAGCCTGGCCTACATAGGGAGTTCCTTGGCAACCAGTGCTACATAGTGAGTCCCTTTCTCAGAAATCAAAATAAATAAGTAAATAAGAATTATCTTCTCCTCTTAATACACTCACATCAATTCAGAACTGTTCTTGGCCAACTCATGGGTGTGATGTTCTCTTGAGATCTTGGACAGTGCCTTATTTCTATTATACTTGTGATTGCTTTCCAATGAACTGTAAATCCTTAATAGAAACATTGTAGTTAACATATAGCATCCTCAACTATTATTCCTCTTCCCTGTTGCTATGCTTGTTCCTCAGCCTTACCAATTGATGGAGTTGTTTGGGAGGTAGAGGTGATGTGGCCTTGTTGGGGGAAGTCTCTAGAGTGGGCTTTGAGGTTTCAAAGCCTTGCCTCATCCCCAGTGCACTACTCTTAGCTTCCTGCTTGTTATGTGAAAAATCCACCCTCAGCTGCTCCAGCCACCATGCCTGATTGCTGCCACACTTCCCAGTAATGGTGGCTGCTTATCCTTCCGGAACAGTAAGCCTAAATAAACCCTTCCTTCTATAATTTGCCTTAGTCATGGTGTTTTACCACAGCAATAGAAAAGTAACTAATCCACTTTTCTCTGCATTTCACCTATTATCTCACCTTCTCAGTCTTTAGCATTGATAACCTCTTCTCTGGATTCTTTCAGTTTTCCTACTTTTGTGTTTTCTTCCCCTCTCCTGTTATTCCCTTTCCTCCTATAGTCTGCTAATGTCTATTACTTGATGGAACACAAAGGGCATCTATCAGACTTGTCACTATTGAGAGAAATTGAAGTGCTAACCTCGGACTTTTACTAATAATGACTTAAGTACATACCAGTACTATGTAGAAAAACTGGGACATGTGGTCACCATAGCTGAGAAAAGGTCCCAGTGCAAACAATGTAAACAGGAAGATGACTCTGGTCAAGTACAGTTAAGTTCACTTCTGCAGGATAGTTAAGAGTTGGCTAGGTGAGGAGTAAGAAAAATAAAATTGCACCCAAAATTAATCAGAACACTGAGGCTGTTAGAGGGGAGAAAAGAAGTTTGTAGTCACTGGAGAAGGGAAACTGAGAGCACAGATTGAGGAGGGAAAAGTTAATAATGAGGAGTCAGATGAAGGCAGCTATCAAATATACAAGCATCCAGAATTTCTGATGTAGTCAAAGGATGCTAGGATGAGGCGTTGTATTTGGACTGACATGGCTGTATTAGATTATTTGCAGCAACATATTTATATTTACATTTTATAACCAAGCATACATATTTCATTTATAAATGCATGTTAAAGATCAACAAAAATACCGCTAATTCATAAGAGGCTTACAACTACTCAAGAACATTAACTCATTTCAATGTTAACATTAATAGTGTTTGAATAAAGTAACAGTGGGGGAGGGAAATGAAGGTGGTCAAAGCTCTGTCCAAGTCATACTTGCCCAGGGTAAAGAGTGTAACTTTGATTCTAATTATAATTCAAAGAAATGACACAGACAAGTGGAGAGGCAGGATGATTTGATATATACTTTCTAATTAGTTTAGTGACAATTGAGAGCTTACTGTAGTAGGAAAAGAATCTGAAGGGGGGACAGACTGGAAGGGAGACAATAGTAGACTAAGCAGGGATGATAGAAGATGTTGGGATACAGCGAGGTAGCATGTTCAGGAGTGTGGTGCTTTCAGACAAGAAAAGGAAGGAAATGGGGCAGTGATGGATGACTCAGAAGTTTCTGACTCGAAAATCAGAATATATATTAGTAGTATTTACCGAGGTGGAAAAAACAAATGAAAGAATACATGATTTTTGTGAGAAGAATAAATTATGAAAGGACATTTTAAGATGTTAATTTGCAGAGAACTGGGAGACATTCAACTGGAGAAGGGAGGGAGCAGTAGGTGATTACTGTGTAAGTTACAGTCTGCGTCATGACTGAAGACACAGACATAGAAGCTGATAATATATAAAATGGCACCTCAGACCTCCTTTCCTGAGTCTGATCACGTCCCACTGCAGACACTCTACAGAGGAAGTGCTGAGGAAAAACAGGCAGCTGACAGAGAAGGTTGCTATGCAACAGAAGAGGGAAGTCATCCAGCCTGGCAGAACTGATGTTGGCCCTTGGGGACTAAATGCTACAGTCCTTCCTAGCATTAGCTTTCTTTCATATGCAGGCTCCTTGCTGACGCCAAAATAAATGGGAAATGAGCGCTAAACTCTTGCCTTGGATTTTGGAAACGTATGGGTTTGGTTTGAGTCATTTCGTATCTGTATGTCATTTTTCTGCACTTGTCTCTTCAGCCATCTTGGAAGCATAGCAGGCTGTGTGTCCTTGGACAGGACCCCCTTTCTGTGATTTTTATTTTGTGCAGTGAGTAAACCAGGCTCAGAGAAGGCAAGTGACTCAAGGAAGGGAAAACAATCATTGACAGACAAGCCAGGTGTTCTGGCCCCGGGACTTGGAAGCCCAGCTAGCTCCTGTCTATGGCTGCCTCAGGCATAGGAGATGACGGAAGCACAGACAAATAATTACTCTGAGTCAGAGATTGCTATGGCTGAGACACAACCACCTGATGATTCTGGCAGTTTCTGGAAGCACCCGGAAGTCCTAAGAGGCAGTGTGACAGTCTTACTCCTAAGAAAGATGTCTGTCAGTGGGAGCAGAGTACATCCCAAAGGGGATCTCACATCTAAATGGGCCCACAAAGATCTCAGAGCATGGGTTAGGCCTCCTAAAGTAAAACTCATATTTACTTGGGCATATGTTGGGCTAAGGGAGGTCTGGTGCTTTAATAGAGTGGTGAGGGTGTTTTAGTCCCCAGACCAGCATTAGTAGAAGTTGAGAGTTGCAGTCCTAAAGACCCAGACTCACATTTCGTCTTTTCTGCATACTGGTTCAGTGGCCTTTTGGGGTCATACAGTGTATTTGTGCCTCACTCAGCTTCTTGGTATGTAAACTGAGAGTGTTGATATCTACGTTTTGGGGTTTCTGTGAGAGAATAACAAACCCACGTATAGATTATCCTCCCTCGGACAAGACCGGGCTACAGAAACCAACAGAGACAGCTGACCTGAACAAGGAGGAGCCAATGGACCCCCAGACTGATAGCTGGGAAACCAGCATTGAACCGACTCAGACCCCCTGAACATGGGTCTCAGTTAGAAGGCCTGGGCAGTCTAAGGAACCTCTGACAGTGGAACCAGGATGTATCCCTGGGATGTATCCCAGGATGTATTCCCCATGGAGGGATACTCCCTTAACCTAGAGATAGGAGGGAGGGTCTAGTCCCTACTCCAAATGACATGACAGATTTTGTTGACCCCTCCTGGAAGGCATCACCCTATGTGGACTCAGGGGGGGGGGAATGGGATGGGAGGGTGGTTTAGTAGGGTGGGGTAGAGGGAAGGAGGCAGGGAGGATGGGAGGGAAAGGGAACTAGAATTGATATGTAAAATAGAAAAAAAGATTATCCTCCCTCCCCTTCTTCCTCCAACAAACACAAAATGATTCTATGTCTGGATTCATGCCAAAGCAGAGACGATATAAGCAACTCATGAGTGGAATGTTCAGTTAGTGGTTAAAGAGGTACTGGTACTCATCGATGTTATCTTTTCCTAGCTTTCCTTGTCTCAGACCTAGAGCTGATAATACTGTAGGTATTTAGTGTGGCGGTTGTTCTGTCTGTTTAGAGACTCGCAGAGTGGTATGATACAAAGGCATCTGGTTTCTTCTTAACTGAGCTTCCCGGTCCTGCTAGTCATCATGTTTTGGGATGTGAACATTCAGCCCAGGCCTAGCCTCAGCAGACTCATCCATGACAACAAGACTCAGAAAACAGAGTTTTTCATATCAGCTCATTTCATTAGCTATGCTGAGTCATGTGCACCTTCTAACCTGAGAGAGGAAAATAGCTTTGGGGAAGCTGGAGAAGTGAGAGGAGTTGGCTGCTCATTGCAGTGCCCTTGAATTATTGAGTTTGGATTCTCTGTGCATACAGCTGTTTGGGGGCATTTCTGGTTGCGCATCTCATTGTGCTCACAGCAGATTCTCATGGAAAGTGGATAAAAAGTCATGAGAGAGAATACAGGGAAAGACAACTAAAACAAAGGGGCATTTGACAGTCACTATGGAAACCTAATACAGTAGAAACTTCCTAAACACATATACATATATGAAGGTAACCTAATAAGATGCAGCAGGCACAGGTGGGGTTGAAGGTGGTCTAAATTAAATCATCAAATGATGGAGGAGACAGAGCCACAGCTGGCCACCTCTTGCCACCAAAGCTCCCAGTACCTGGACTGGGTTACATCTAATTGAGTTGTTGACCAAAGGAGTCCCAAGGAAATCACCAAACAACCTAGGCTGCTCCCAAGATTCTATGCTGCTGTTCACAAACTGAATCCCGCTGCAAATGGAAACAAATACAGAGACCCACAGCCAGATATTATGCAGAGAGTGAGAGACCTCAGAACACTTAGTCTCTATCAAATCCCTCCTCTCAGGGCTCAAGGAACCCCACCAGAAGAGAAAGCAGAAAGTGTGTAAGAGCCAGAGGAGATGGAGGACACCAAAGAAGCAAGGTCCTCTACATCAAGATAAACACTCATCTGAACTCACAGAAACTGCAACAAAATTCACAGTACCTGCCACAGGTTTGCACCAGGTCCTCTGAATATCTATTATGGCTTCCAGTTCAGTGTTTTTATGGGATTCCTGAGTGTGTGAATGAGTGAGTCTCTGCTCCTTGTGCCTTCTCTTGGGCTGTTTTCTTTCTGTTGGTTTCTCTGGTCCAACTTTGATGTAGTAGATTTTCTTTTATCTTATTATATTAAATTTTGTTATCTTTTTAATAAATGAAAACCTAGCCACTAAGATAAAGGTTAATAACTGAACAGTCACTTATACCTCCTGGGAGAGGGAAAATCAGTTTGTTCTAATGGTGTGACACTGGGTATGTCAACCACTCCAAGGCAGGCCTCATGTTCAGGAGTAGCTGACCAACATATAATAGACACCACAGTTGTTGTTGTTGTTGTTGTTGGTGGTGGTGGTGGTGGTGGTGTGTGTGTGTGTGTGTGTGTGTGTGTGTGTGTGTGTTTATTTGGTTACAGTTTGGTAGGAGTTTTTGGGGGGATCATTTTATTTTGCTTTCTTGGATTTATTGTTATATTGTTTTTTTGTTTGTTATTGAGAAAAAATGGAAAGTTGGGTGGTGGGGAGAGGATCTGGAAGAACTTGGAGGAGGCAAAAAATATGATCAAAATACATTGAAATTCAGCCAGACAGTGACGATGTACACCTTTATTCTCAGCACACACACACACACACACACACACACACACACACATTATAATAGTATTTATTATATGCATAATTTTAATTTAAATATTATTTTAAATAATAAAAATATAATAAAAAGAAATCCCTTGTTTTTAATGTTTATATATTCTCCAGTTTTCATATTATGTATGAAAAAGTTAATGGATTTAGTTTTAAATATTACAGCAAATCTCTGGTAATTTTCTTAGAACTAATTCCTTAATAGTTGTTGATATGTGCTTATATGAACATTTCTAAAACCTTCTTGGTATTTCTCTCTAAAATGGATATGCTTAAATTTTGCTTAGATTTTAAAAGTAGTTGAGTTAATAAGCTTGTTTTAATAAATGTATTTGCTTTCTTTTAATTATAGAAAATACCTTGTCTAGGAGATGACTGATTATAGAATGTTTCTTCACTGGAAAATAAGATCCAAAAGAAGAAATTATATTTAGGTGTTTTGTTTATTTATAAAGAACATTAAATAGAGAGAGACCTAGTACAGAGATGATAAGAAAGCTTGCTCTGTGAACCAAACTACCTACTTACCTATCTTAACAAAAGCTTGGGACAAGCAATAAGTTCTTAACATGGCTGAGCTGTTTAATCAGGACATGGAAAGATGGCTTCTAGACCATGGTCTAGAGCTAGTCCAGGCAACATGAGTTCACAAAAGTAGAGAATTTGTAGCCACAGGTCTGGAACCAGGATTGTGAGTTTGCAGATTGCAAATGTTGGGGTAATCTCAGGGGAAAGGAAGATGTAACTTACTCAAGAAAGGAGGCTCTCACACAGAGGGCTACAGGTCTAGGTCTGTGAGTTAACAAATGGCAGAAGGTTGGAGGAAGGTTAGAAGAGAAGGTGGCTTCTTGTGAACAAAGAGGGTTTGTGGACCCTGGGTCTGCATCTAGCCAACATTTTTTTCTTTTGTTATTACTTTAATTTTCTTTTTTTCTTTTCCTTGTTAGTCTGAGTCTTGCTATGGATGTTGCCCAGGATGACCTCAAGTTCTTGGAATGAAATACTATATCTTCAGCTGTGACTATAAGAAAGACTACCATACTCGGCATAACACTTTCTCATTTCTAATTAAGCCACATACCAGATAATCCTAGCACTAAAGAAGGTGAAGAAGGAAGAATGAGAATTCAAGGCTGTCCTGATCTGCACAGTGAGAACTTGTCTTAAAGCAAAACAAAAGATAACAGAAACAGACAAAATTATGCTAGTAAGCTATAGGAATCAAAATGGTATGACATGCACAGAAAAACAGACAGAATAATAGAATTGACCAGAGAGCCAAGAAATCAATCCAAGGGTATACAGTAGACTAAGGCTTTGTTGTTGGTGGTGGTTGGTTGGTTGGTTTTTCAAGACAGGGTTTCTCTGTGTAGCCTTGGCTATTCTGGAACTCGCTCTGTAGACCAGGCTGACCTCGAACTTGGAGATCTGCCTGCCTCTGCCTCTGCCTCTGCCTCTGCCTCTGCCTCTGCCTCTGCCTCTGCCTCTGCCTCTGCCTCTGCCTCTGCCTCCTCTGCCTCTGCCTCCTCTGCCTCTGCCTCCTCTCCCCTCTGCCCTCTGCCCTCTGGCCTCTGGCCTCTGGCCGCTGGCCTCTGGCCTCTGCCTCCTCTGGCCTCTGCCCTCTGGCCTCTGCCCTCTGCCCTCTGGCCTCTGGCCTCTGGCCTCTGCCTCCTCTGGCCTCTGGCCTCTGGCCTCTGGCCTCTGGCCTCTGGCCTCTGCCCTCTGCCCTCTGGCCTCTGGCCTCTGCCTCCTCTGGCCTCTGCCCTCTGCCTCCTCTACCTCTGCCTCCTCTGCCTCTGCCTCAGCCTCTGCCTCCATAGTGCTGGGATTAATGGTGTGCACCACCAGCACCCAGCTTTAGACTAATGTTTTTACAGGAGCATCAAAAATAATATCTGATCAAGAAGTGCAGTATTTAATAAACACTGCTGGGGAAACGGCTACAAAAAAAATGAAAGTAAATCCTTACACTGTACACACAATTCAACTCAAAATAAATGAAATAATTAAACATACCTGAAATTCTAAAAGTCCTTAAAGAAAGCTTTGGTCTTACATTTTCGATGTGGCACTAAGAGCTTGGGAAACAAAAGCAAAGGTAAATAAAATGATTGTCAAGCTATGAAACTGGAGAAAATACTTGAATTTTTTATAATTTATCAACATTCAAATATGTAAGGAACTCCTACAACTCAGCAGCAAAACAGAAACGACAGCAGCACATTACTTAATACAAGCTGTGGGCAGAGCTCTGGGTGAGATGGAAGAGTAGAAGCTACCTGCACGTGCTTCAGTTAAGGAGACGGGTCAGCATTAAAAAAGAACAGACTCTGTTCCAGAGGAAGGAAGAAGAAGAGCGGCAGAAACTGATAAAGATGGTGCTAGAACCACAGAGAAAGAAGAGTCACAGAAACAAAGGCAGCTGCAGATACACAGCTCTGCAGCAAGGAGAGAAAGGCATCTCCTCTAAAAGCTCATCAAGGCAGCCGTGGGAAAAGACATGCCTTCAGATAAAACAGAAGCCCTCACAACACCCACATATGCTTACAGGTCTCAGTGACAATGTGATTCTTCTGGGGGATAAAAAAGTGGGGAGAAGGATCCAATTTTCCCATCTATGTGTGATTCAAAGGGCTTGGTTTGGTGCCACCTTGAGAGACAATCCATTGTTAAAAGCAACATATCCTAGGAGTGTGAGAATAGGGAACAGGCCTGGGAGTCTGCGTTGAAACTGTCACAACCCCAAAGGTAGCATAGCCGCAGGAAGGAGTTGTGAAGAATGGTAGGGCTGCGTACTCTCGGGCTGAGAAAAGAAGCATCAGATGGCTAGCTGGCAAGGATGTGTACAAACCCACCTTCAGTGGCCAGGAGTAAACCTTATCAAATGAGACTAGCACGAGGTTAATGTCTGAGACTGACATCAGGAGCCTTTGCCTACCGAACAAACTGTGGAGCCAAGTGAAACCAACAGGAACAGGGTTCCTGGCATGCACAAGAAGGGGAGCTATTACGGTAAAGACATTTCTGAAGGCCACCAGATGTTTAACCAATACAGGCTCAACAGCACCATAAAGAATAGTGAAGACAAGATTCCAGAAGTTTAACCACCTTAACTCCCACTTCATGTATAACTGTACATATAATGATATTGCAAAATTGTTTCTTTTTTTTCCTTCTCCACTGATTTTTCTTCTTTCACCTATTGATTCTCCTCTCTTTTTAGTCTTTGTCTCTTTCCTTTATCTCATTAATTTAGAATTTGACCAAACATCGGGTAACTTCATGACACATTCTGCATTAATTTGTCATTTTCTATTTTGTGGTCATTGATGTAGTCATGGGTTTGATAAGTTTTAAGTGTAGTCCCAGGTCCTTCATGTCTTGAGGTTGATATGGCAGACTGATTTCCCCTCTATCACTGGTATTAGAGATTGTGCTTTCACAAATAGGCTGCTTAATAAGAAGGGTATCAAATAAAGCTGGAATTGACATTAAAATTAAAACATAACAAATTGCACAAGATACATAAAAAGGAAAGGAAGCATGATTCCTCCAAAAGATCCTAACTTACCAAGTACTGAATTTAAGATGCCAAAATGTGAGGTGCTTCAAAAGTTTTCTGGTGAGAATGATCAATGATGTCAAGAAGTATTTTTTTAAAAACAGCAAAATTCAATCACTGAAAAGTCAGCAAAATGGATGAGAAAATCAGCAAGATGGAAGAAAAATTCTCCAAGAAAATGAAGAACTTTGTAAAAGCTCAAGCACTCTAACCACCAGCAGCTTGCACAGAATCTCACAGAGTGCCCAGCTGCCCCAGAGTCAGACACCACATTTCAGTGAGCCGTCAGCAACCTGATTCTGGCCACTAAATGCAGCACACCAAAAACATTCAGCCATTCACCAGATATGAAAGCACACTCCTCTCTACCACTGGTACCCCAACTTCTAGTTCATACAGAATCCAGTGAGTGCTCAAGCATTTGCTGGATCACAACACTGACCACACCACAGCATTCACCACCACAAAGACCCAATGAGCATCTAATCACTAATTTGGTCAGAGATCACACACTCACCAAACCCTGACACCCAAACTCTCACTGAGGGCAGAACCTAGAGGTATGCCTTCATGAGGTCAGAAGTGACACCTTAGCCAAATCCTGACACCCTTGGTCCCTACTGCTACAGAACACCATGGAGCTCACACTAGCACCCATTACTATAGGATCTCACAGAGTGCCCACCAGCTACTCAGAAACAACATTACCACCCCTGCCATCCCAATGTCCACTGGACAGGAAAGCTAACAAGCAGCTGTTGTTCACCAGGGTCTATAGCTATGCCAATGACAGACATCTGACCTTTGGGGACCTAAGATTTCATAGCGTGTTCACTGACTCCCACGCTGAGAGACAGCAACCTAACCAAGCCCAGGATGCTGAATCTTCTCCCTACCAACTAACAGCAGCCAGCTACAGCCCCACTGACCCAGGCACCCCATCCCACTCTTTACTAGTTCATGCAGAGCACTCACTTGTGAGGACAAAAAACATATTCCCTAGCTTATATGATATCACTGCAGCTACCAGATTCAAGAAACAATATCGGCATGGGAGACCTTCATCTAGGTAATATAAAACCAGCTAAGTTGAGGTTACAGTGAGCATTGATATAAGGCCAGTCCTCTCAACACAGTTGGATAAGAAACTCATTTAAAACTAACTCTAGCACCATGAAAAATCAAGACCACACGTCTCCTCCCCAAACTACTAGTCACCAATGAAAGAAAATTAGATTTAACTTCATGGAAGAATTCAAAAGAGCAGTTGTAAATAATATTATGGGTATAAAGTAGGACATAAGTAAACTCCTGAATGGCTTTAAAGAGAATAGGTATAAACACCAGAACATATTTTATAAGAACACAAAGCTAAATGCAATAAGGAAGTCAATTCAGAATATGAAAATGCAATTCAAGCTCTCTGCCTACTATCAGCCACCACATACAACATTTGGATGTGGAACTACATGGAGTCTGACTCAGAATTTCAGTTGAAGAACCCGTCTCCTCAGAGCCAGTTCCTCCTCCTTTGCCTTGTTACCCATCAGACATTCTAGAATCAGAACAAGAACACCAGGTAGAAACCCACAGAGCCAGTCTCCCCACCTGATCACCTACCCCCCAACATACTTACTATTTGGTTCCAGAATTGGATGGAATGTGACCCAGAACCCCCAAACAGCCCCAAGACTGAAAATCTTAACAAGTTGGGATAACAGCCAGCAGTGATCAAACACTCATGCAACAAAGGTGACACCAGATATCCATACCAAAAAAAAAAAAAAAACTCACAAACATCTTAACACTAGATGCAAATACAAACATGAATAATCAAGGCCATAAGTATCCTCTAGAAATTAACACACCCATCATAATATTCCCCAAGAAAAGCAACTTAGCAGATGTGGAAGACAATGACTTCAAAAGAGCAATTATAAATATTTTAAAGAACTAAATAATATAAATAAATTTCTGAATGAAGATTGCAAAAACAAAAATATATGAATGAAATGGTAAAAAATTCACGATATGAAAGTAGAATTTAATAAAGAGAATCTCTAGGGTAGGGGGGCAAACAACTAAAATTCAAAATTAAAACTAAGACATATTGCTATATCCACAGATCAGTGCACCCATCAACCCTCATCAACCCTCAAAGAAGCTTCTTCTCACAGTAAATGGCAACTAATATTGAGACACATAACTAGTCAATGTGTAGGGAACAAGAGACTGGAAGGAATGCTTTGAAATTAGGAGAAAGATAAACATACTCAAGAGAGTGCAGAGATAACAAACAAATAATACTAATGGATACTAAGCAAAAGATGACTACAAAAATACTTAATACTACAAAGTCAACAAAATGATAAGAATCCAAACACATGTTTTAGTAATAACTGAGTGTTAATGGTTTCAATTCCTCAATCAACAGAAACAGACATATTGCGTCAGAAAATAGGGTCTATCTTTTTTCTATCTATAAGAAACACACTTCATCAAAGGCAAACACCACCTTAATGTGACGTTGTGTAAAAAGTCATTTCACTCAAATGGAACCAGGAAACAAGCAGGTGTTGCTATTGTAATGTCTGACAAAACAGTTGACAAACCAACATTAAATGAGAGAGATGCAGAAGCTCATTTCATATTGACCAAGAATAATTTATCTAGACAACATTATACTCCTAAATATAACTGAAGAAAACACAGGTTCACACAATTTCTTAAAAGAAACACTATGAAATACAATCACAGCTTAATACAAACACAGTAATAGTGGGTGATTTCAATATCCCAATCTTGCCAATAGACAGGTCATTTAGACAAAACATAACAGAGAAACACTGGAGTTAAATGACAACATAGATCAAATAGATCTAACAGTAATCTACAAATCATTTCAACCAAACACTACAGACTATACAACCTTCTCTACAGCCAATGGAACTTACTCAATAGATCACATATTGGGACACAAAGGAAGATAATTAAATATAGAAAAACTGAAATAACTCCTTGCAATTTATCTGACCTCAGTGAAATAATGCTGGAAATCAACAAGAAAAATTACAGAAAATATGAAAATCCTTGGAAATTTAAAAGCACATTATCGACTTGTGACTGGGTTATTTAAAAGATCATGAAGAAAATAAAAACTGTTCCTAGAACTGAATGAAAATGAAACACGATGTGGGAAAACCTGAGGTACAGGGATTATAGTCTTAAGAGATCGATTAAGCCAGATGGTGGTGGTACATGCCTCTAATCCCAGCACTTGGCGAGGCAGAGGCAGGCTTGTAAAAAGAGCAAGTTTCAGAACAACCAGGGCTACACAGAGAAACCCTATTTTAAAAGAAAGAGAGAGAGATCAATTTATATACATTAAAATTATATGCATTTTCATATTTATGTCTTCTATTTTGTTCCATTATGTTTTGTACCAATACCATGCTGATTTTAACACTGGTTTAAAATGTGGTATGGTCAGCCATCTAGCATTATTCTTATTGTTCAGGATTGCCTTTGACTATTTGGGGTAATTGTAAGGCCACACAAATTTAAGAATTTCTTTTCCTATTTCTATGAGGAATGTTGTAGAAATTTTGAGTGAAATGGCATTGAATCTGTAAATTTTTATATGTTGGTCATTTTTACAATACTAATTATACTAATCCACCTTCTAGTGTCTTCCACAAAACAAAACTTCAGAGATTTAAACTTTCATTGAAGAGTTCTTTTACCTCTTTGGTAAGGCTTATTCTTAGATATTTTATTTATCTATCTACTTCTACTTATTTATTTAAGTGTATCATAAATGAGGGTGTAAAAGTTGCTAACAAGCATTTTTTAAATATTCAACATTCTTATCCATCAGAGAAACTCAATTAATAATATTCTGAAATTCCATTACACTGTAATTAGAATAGCTCCTGTGAAGGAAACAGATAATAATGCTGGTAATGATATGAGGAAAGGGGGAACTTCAATATGACCCAGATGTACCACCCAGGCTGGAACTTATCTGAATGCATTCCAAAGGTCTACTATAGTCTATGAATAAATGTACATCGATGTTTGATGATACTGTATTCATGATAATTAAGAAACTTAACTATCTTAGATGTCCATGAACTGAATAATGAATGGATAATGAAAATATGATACACAATCACAACAGAATTCTACTCAGCCCAAAGAAAGCTGATTTTTAAGTTTATATGAAAAGATAAAAAACTGAAAATTATTATACTGAGTGATGTACACTCAGTACAGAAAGACAAAGACATCTGTCATCTCTCTTATGCACGTTTTTATTTCACATTCTTTAATTTCCATGTTGAAGTCTGAACAAGTATATCTACAGAGTAGGGAGCAAAAAAGAAGTATGAGGTATGGGGATGAAGAAGAGGTGGGTAGTAAAATGTGCTATGTAAGCAGAGAGGGGAGTAATGTGGGTGGGAAGGTTTAAATAGGGATGGAGACTCAGGAATGAGAGTTAACCAAAAGTCAGGATATATAAAACAACCTAAGTAGAAGCTATTAATGTTAAAAGATAATTAAAACATACAATCTTTACAATTTTTTTAAAAGAGAGTTTGAATAGAGGTACCCTGCATGGGTGGATGCTGTCATTCCCAGAAACCATAAACTTTTAAAGAAAAATCCCAATACCAGGTCCAGGATACCTCCCTATGAGTTGTTTGTCGGGGGGGGGGGCCCAGAGGCTCCAAAATCAGTAGAAGTTATTGTCATTGTTTTTGGTCACCCACTAGAACTACATGGTAATGACCTATTGGTGAAGACATTCCCCATTTTGGAGACATGGCAGAGAGAAATCACGCTGGAACTGATCTGAAGCTTCCTTTCTGCTGCTTGGTGTCCATGCTGCAAGAATGCTATGCAGGCTGATGTAGAAGAAAAGGTACAAAGCTATTACTGAACCGTGGACCCAAATGCTACAATACTGGCCTGGAAGCAGAAAGGTCCCAACAATGGCATGGATATTTGGGGGTAACCAACTGCTTTCTGATTATATTTTTTAATTCATAAGAAGTCCAATGAATGCAGACCTGATCAACACCATTTGGCCAGGGTGGTTACAGGTCTTAGGTGGGAACTTACTACTGATGTTTGGATAAACAGGCAGGTGGTCAAGCTTCCTTCTAATTAAAGTTTTACTTAGACTACTGCTGCCCTCAGTTGTGTTGCAGTGGGTAGCAGTTAAACCAGAGATCCACAACTGATCAAAGTGCTAAAATAAGTGACTACTCAGTCCTAATGGGACATCTAATATCACCCCTTCTGAGGCTCAGGGGGCATCACAGAGGACGGTACAAGTCTTTTAAGTGACAGAGGATGGTATCAAATACTTTGAAATGCTGTTATTTCAGATTATTGCATGGCTGTTCCAATCATGGACATGCAACATCAATGGCTACCTGCAAACATAAAATAGAAGGGGAAAAGATATGAACTTATGAGAGGAACTAATTGGAAAGAAGGGAGTTGGGGGCAGATAAGAGAAGACTAAGAGTGTAAATATGATCAAAATATTTGGTATACATGTTTGAAATTGTCAAAATTAAATTCAAATTTAAAAATGAGAAAAGGTGGTTTGGGGTTGTGAGCTTAAGCATTAATGGCTGAGACACTAAATATCATCCTTATACCCACAGAAGTAGAGCTCTCACCCCTCATCAAAGAAGCTTTGGGTGGAGACTATTAAAGAAAGCCACAGCTCAACAAAATGCAGAGAACAATTAACTGTGATATACCCAGTCCTGGCTGATACCCCTACAACATATCTTCTTACATCTACAGCTTAGAAAAGGGGTAGAACTATTGTAAGAGCCAGAAGGCCAGAAAGTCTGGGGCGGGGTGTACCTTCTAGATATGACAGTAAAGCTACACATATGAAAGCTCAACAATAAGTCTGCCTAAACAAGATCTGAACAATTCCAATGCCAATTGACATACCAACATGCGTGAGGAAAATATCAAGAGAACTCACCCCTACAAGCAGGGCTACTAACAACTAATGACAATGAGAGATGGAGAACTAGTCTTCACTAGGGATGAACATCCTAATCATTTATCCAGTATCAAGTGGTCAGCCATAAAGACATATACATACAAATGACATTAAATGGAGTTAGCAGGTCATATTTATATATTTATTCATATATATTTTAAGGCAAAAGAGGGCTTGAATATAAGAAGGAGAGGGTGAGTATGGGGGTAAAGGGAGGAGAGGGGAGAAATTATGTAATTATATTTTAATAAAAAGTTAAGTTTTAGGAAACAACCTAGATGACTTTCAACAGAAGAATGGATAAAGAAAATGTGATATATTTACACAGTGAAGTACTATTACTCAGTTAAAAACAATGACATCTTAAAATTGCAGGCAAATTGACAGAACTAGAAGAAACCATCCTGAGTGAGGTAACCCAGACCCAGAAAGACAAATATAATATGTACTCACTCATAAGTAGATATTAGACATGAAGCAAAGAATCACCATCCTACAGTCCACAACCCCAGAGAACCTGGGTTAACAAAGAAAGATGGACAAAGGCCTAAGAATGGAATAAAAAAGACAAGATTTCCTGAGTAAATTAGGTAGAGGGAAAGGGAGTAGGGGAAATGTATAGCTCAATAAAAACAAAATATTTAAAGTTTTAAATGAGAAAAGGATAACAAGATGAAAAATAACTGAAAATTTGTTCACACATTTTTGAGTCAGAGTCTCTCTGTGTAGCACAGGATGGCATGGAATTCATTATGAAGCTGAAGATGGCCTTGAACATTAGCCCTTCCTGCCTTTTCCTCCTGAGTGCTGGAATTGGCTACTATGCTCTGCTTATTAGTACATTTAAGTTACAAGCAAATGTAATTTTTAAAAGACCAAGCAATGATAAAGTGAAAATAATGATAAATATGACAAATACATGGCTTTTAATAATACACATTTGGAGGATATGATGATAGCTCAGCTAGTAAAGAATTTGCCTTGTACACATGAAAGCCTGAGTTTGATTTTCTAGAACTCACATAAAAATGTTAGGCATGGTGGCACACACTTGTAAGCACTGAAAGGAGGAGACAGGCAGCAAAAACTGTCATAAGGCTGTCAGTCAATTTCTCTCCAGAAAACTTGAATACAAGGAGTGAGTGAGATGGTTTATTTAAAGTGCTTATAGAGGGCTGAAGGAATACCTCAGCCATTAAAGGCTCGGCTCACAAACAAAAATATGAATTGCTTATAGAAAATAAAACAAAACACCATGAATAAAATATGCTGTAGCTATGAAAACTGTAAACATGAAGGCTAATAGGACTCATAGACAAACTTAAACAGAGTTAATCCACTAGACATGTCTTATAGAAAGTGCAAAGAGGATATTTTTTCAAATTAAAATGAAAAGATACTAAATAGTAAAAGAAGCGTACATGAAAGTATAAAACTTCGTTGAGAAATACTAGTATATAGAAAATAGAGACACGTGTGATGTTGCAATGGGGTACATAAGTAAACTTTAGTTCAAGTGTAATCATTGACATACAAAAGCATTTGCAATAACTGTCATGGTTTGCACATATAATGTCTCCTATAAACTCATATGCTGAAGGCTTGTTCTCCAGTGTAATGCTCAGAAGTAAGACTATGAAGGAGTGTTTGAATAATTCAGGCTCTGAACTGAGCAATGCATTGCTCCCTCATTGAACTCATAATCTTTTGGCATGACTGTAAAATGGGTCTGTTTGAGGATGCAGTATCCTGGGAGTATACTTTTAAAAAATACATCTTGCTCAAACCTTTTTTGTTTTTTGTTCCTTTATTTATTAGGTGGGGTGGTGGCAGCTGTGCTAGAGCCTCTACCTCCAAGTCTGTACCCCAGGCTGCACCTCTGGACTGTCTGCCGCTCAGACATTTTTTTTCACACTCTCTCTTTGCTAGAATCTTTCCTTGGTCATGCCCTTTCACCATGATGTTTCTTTTTTGTTGGGTTTGGTTTTTGATGATCTTTGGTTTCTTTCTCCTTTTTGGCTTTGATTTTTTGTTTCTTTGTTATGTTGTTGTTATTTGAGATAGGGTTTCTCTTTATTGTTTTGGAGCCTGTCCTGGAACTCACTCTGTAGAGCAGGCTGGCCCCAAACTCACAGAGATCCACCTGCCTCTGCCTCCTGAGTGCTGGGATTAAAGGCATGTGCCACCACTGCCCAGCTGATACTTCTTCTTAAAATAGGTTTAAAAAAGTAAATAATGATGAACTGAAACTGAGCCAAAATAAACTACCCCTTTTAAAGGACTCTTAGGATATGTTAACATCAGAACAAAAATCTGCTACCACAATGACCTTAAAATCAAAAATAAGTTAATGAATACATAATATGATAGGGATAGAGTGCCAACATTAATAGAATACAATTTGTGGAAGATATAAAATTGGTTGGATACACAATATAGAGTATGATGTGCATAGTTTCATATAGGATTGAAATAATTCTCAATTACAAATAGAATATAAAAACTATCTAATCTTTATGCAGAATTCAGGACAATCATAAAGAAGAATTATGGTAAAGTAAAAATAATGAAAGTACACCATTATAAAATATCATCAAACCTCAAAAACAACAAATAAGAGAACCAAGATTTTAAAAAAATAGAAAACAAAAAAACAGCAATAAGAACTGTGGAGATGATTAAAAGAAAGCTCTTGCTGCCTAGCCTGATGACCTGGGTTCTATCCCTGGACCTACATTGCAGAAGACAAGGACCAACTCCCAAAGATTGTCCTCTGATCTCCACATGTGCACGTGTGCGCACACGCGCGCGCTCTCTCTTGCTCGCGTGTGTGTGCACACGCACACACACACACACACACACACACACACCTGAATTTTTAAAAAACTAAAATGACAATAATAAGCCAATAAGAATCAATAGTTAGTTAAATGTAAATAGAGAAAATAAATAGGACCTCCCACAGACACACCATTTTTAACAGATGAATACATGAAACTACAATTATAAGCATTAAAGAAATAAAATATCTCCCTAATTCATGTTGAACCAGATACTAACTACACATTGTGGACAATCTTAAGCTTGGGCTGCTCTCTAGTGCTGAAATGGTGACAACACACTAATAGAGTCAGGGCAAAGCATAATTTAGGTGCTATCTAAGCCCCAAATAGCAGAAGTAATGACAGGCTTCGAAAAGACAAGATGCTTGCGTAAATTTTCTAGAAAATCAGTTGCAGAGCCAAATTAGGAAGGCTAGAATAACAGCTAATCTTCTGATATGCAAAAAATACTACATGCCAACAGAAATTATGATGTTTGTTTAGAAAGAAGTCAGACCTCATCTAACAGTTAAAATAAGGTGCCAGATACTGGCTAAATGATAATCACTATAACATAAGTCTCAGATAACTTAAAATAGTTGTCTTTAAAAAAATGAGGGGTTCTGGCCACCTTCCAGGGCCCTGCTCATAGCCTCCTGAGACCTGAGGCCTACACACTCACGGGGGTGGGGGTGGGGGTGGGGGGTCCGTCCCAGTGGACCTGCGTATACACAGTCTGCCAATGTCCTGGTCCCGCCTCCACCCACGAGAGGAGCCCACCTTCCTGTGCCATGCTCAGAGTCTCCTGAGGACTGCGGACTGCGTGCAGGGGAGCCCTTTCCAGCAGACCACCCTACCCAGAGTCTGCCAGCATCCTAGTCCCACCTCCAACCACAGGAGGAGGTAAGCTTGGACCTGTTTCTGGCCTGCCTTCCAAGGCCCTGGTTGGAGCCTCCTGAGGCTGGGGACTGCACATGCATGGGAGAGCCCATCCCAGTGGAGAAGCTGGTCCAGAGGCTGCCAGCGCCCCAGTCCTGCCACCATCCACTGGAAGAGGAGAGCCGCCATTGTATTGGACCTGTTTGTACCCACCAGAAGAGAACCTTGGTCCTGTACCAACCAGGAGAGGAAGAGTATGCACTGGAAGAAGGGATGGGTAGATGACAGTATAAGAACACAGTCAAACAAAGAAAGAACAATATGATGCCACCAAAGTCTAGGGACACCACACTAGCAAGACCTGAACATCCCAACACAGATGAAGCAAAAGAGAATGACCCCAAAAACAACTTGATGAAGATGATAGAGTCCCTAAAAGAGGAAATGAGAAAATCCTTTAAAGAAATGGAGGAAATGACAAACCAAAAATTGCAATAAACAATTCAAACAGTGCAAGGTTTGAAAGCTGAAATAGAGACAACACACATACACACACACACACACACACACACACACACACACAGAGTCTGAGGGAATGCTGGAAATATAAAAGCTCGGTAAAAGAACAGGAACTGCAGATGCAAGCGTAACAAACCAAATAGAAGAGATGGAAGAGAGAATCTCAGGCGTTGAAGATACACTAGGAGAAATAGATTCACCAAACAAAGAAAATCTTAATTCCAACAAGTCCCTGACACAAAATGTCCAGGAAATATGGGACACTGTGAAAAGGCCAAACCTAAGACTAATAGCTATAGAAGAAGGTGAAGCGACCCAACTCAAAATTGCAGAAAATATATTCAACAAAATCAGAGAAGAAAATTTTCCCAACCTAAAGACAAGCTTACAGAACACCAAATAGAATGAACCCCAAAATGTCTCCTCGCCACATAATCATCAAAACACCAAACATACAAAATAAATAAATACTATTAAGAGCAGCAAAGGAAAAAGGGCCAAGTAACATATAAAGGCAAACCTATCAGAATTACACCTGACTTCTCCATGGAAACTCTGAAGGCTAGAAGGTCCTGAATAGATATTCTACCAACACTAAGAGACCACAGATGCCAGCCTAGATTACTATAGCCAGCAAAGCTTTCAATCCCTATAGATGGAGAAACCAAGATATTTCATTAAAATAACAAACTTAAACAATATATGTCCACTAATCTAGCCATACAGAAAGTTCTGGAAGGAAAACTCCAATCCAAGGAAGTTAACTACACCCACAAAAACATAGGCAATAGATAATCTCACTTTTCCAACAGCCAAAAGAAAAATGGAAGGAAATCCACACGTACTACCACCACCAACAACAAATTCAAAACAAGCAAGAATTAACAATCAATGGCCATTAATATCCCTCAATATTAATGGTCTTAACTCACCAGTAAAAAGACACAGGGGAACAGAGTTGATACAATGACAGAATTCATCCTTCTGCTGCATACAAGAAACACATTTCAATTTCAAAGACAGACATTACCTCAGAGTTAAGGGTTGGGAAAAGATTTTTTTCAATCAAATGGACCCAAGAAGCAAGCAGGTACAGCAATCATAATATCTACGAAATTAGACTTTAAACTAAAATCAATCAAAAGAGTCAAAGAAAGTCATTTCATATTCATCACAGGAGAAACCCATCAGGATGAAGTCTCAATTCTGAACATCTATGTCCCAAATACAAAGGCACCCACATCCATAAAAGAAACATTACTAAAATTCAAATCTCACATAAAACCTCACACGCTTATAGTGGAAGATTTCAACACCCCACTTTCAACACTAGAGAAGACCACCAGACAGAAACTTAACAAAGAAACAAAGGAAGTTATGAGCCAAGTGGGTTTAACAGACATTTATATAACATTCCACACAAACACAAAAGAATAAACCTTCTTCTCAGTGCCATATGGAACCTTCTCTAAAATCGACCACATGCTTGGCAATATAGCAAACCTCAATAGGAACAAAAAAAAAAAATGGGAATAAGCCCCTGTATCTTATCAGACCACCATGCTTTAAAGTTAGAATTCAACAACACAAATTGCAGAAACCCTACAAACTCGTGGAAATTAAACAATGCACAATTGCACCATTCCTGAATCAAGGGAGAAATAAAGGAAGAAATTAAGGACTTCCTAGAATTCAATGAGAATGAAGACACAACATACCCAAACTTATGGGACACTTTGAAAGCAGTGCTAAGAGGAAAGTTCATAGCACTAAGTGCCCACATGAAGAAACTGAAAAATAGTCACACTAGATAATTAACAGCACATAAGCCCTGTGACCTGAGTTTAAATCCCTGGAAACTCATGAAGACAAATTTCTCTTCTGACCTCTACCAGTACACTGTAATATAAACTTTCACACACACATCGTACAGCACAATGAATATTTTCAACTAAAATTGTAAAATAAATTTTCATTAAAGGAAAGGTTCGGTATTCTAAAGAAAAACTTAGTAGAGACACAGAGGCACTTTAGAAAGCAAACAAACCCTTGAATTAAAAAACATACAATATGAATTATAGAGGTGGTAAGCACATGTTCAAAGATCAGCCTCTCACCTTCTAGCCCACCTCCATCACTTTTGGACTCAGCCTCTTGATGTGAACCCAGAATCCCACAAGTTCTTCCCCAATACCCCTTTCAGCCATTCCTTCTAGCCCATCCTCACTCTTTTCTAACTCCCCACCAACCTGAAAAACCACTGTCTATCAGGGACTCAAAACCAACAGAGTTGGCTGGAACTTGGGAGCATGACCTTTATCCTCCTCCCTCATGTTCCATTCTAGTCTCCCCAGACTTACTCTTAGACCTGCTGCAGCTGCCTACCCATGTGAACACTTAGTCCCAGCCCACCTCCATCTCCATCTCCTTGGGGCTCTACCTCTTGGTGAAGATAGAAGATCCCCCTAGTTCTTCCCTGCTGCCCTCTTCCACCTTTTCTTCCAGTCCATCTCCATACCTTTGAATCTCCCATTCACAAAAAAAGCAGGTCTCAACCAGGGACCTCACAGGCACCACATTTGGCTAGGATCCAGGATGGACAAGAGCAACCAAAGAATGGGCACCTGCCTAACAAAGGTGAGACCAGATGATATCTATACCAAGAAACGCTTCAAACATCATAACTCCAGATGCCTAGATCCCAGTGCAAAAATTCAACACGAAGAGCCAAGACAATCTGTCTACTCCGGAGAACAGAAACCCTATTGCAATATGCCCTGCGAAAGACTAGGACTCCAATATAGCAATTCTGAATATGTTCAAGGACCTCAAAGATAATTTGAATAAATGCCTTAATGAAGACTGTGAAAGCACAAACCATTAAATTAAATAAAGAAAACATTCCAAGACATGAAAGTAGAATTTAACAAAGAAATAGAATCACTGGAGAACACTCTAACTGAAATATAACTGGAAATGAAACCTAGGATGTCAAAAAAAAATTCTTGGAGGTAAGGCTCACCAACAGATTGGCTTCTTTCTTACATTCAGTTACTTATACTGCATTTGAATTCATCCAGGAGTTTGTTTGTATCCCCTTTGTTTTTATTGAATGTTCTTAGAAGTTTTCTTCTTAAACTTTTGTCTTTTCAGTTATCACATGTGGCATGATATACTTCACTAACTCTGAATTATATAGCCCATTGTATGCATGACCACTGTTTGTTTGTTTTTTCTTTAAAGAGGAAAAGGGTGTATTAAATGGTGTAATAAAATCTTGGTGTCCATTCTTTAAAATGTGTCAAAATAACAATACTTACAATGATACTCCTGACATTATAGCTAGGTTCTTGTGTCAATTTCACCCCTGCCAAACATATTGCTGCTCTTTTCATATAGTTTCTATATGTTGGCTATTAGGAATAATACTGCAACAAAGATGATAATATGTATGCCACTTTAAGATATTGATTTCAATCCTTAGGAATACCTCCCCACAAGAGCAATTTTGTGTGAGAAGTCATCACACTCTATTCAGAAGTGGTGGTGTCGTTTCACATTGCCACCAACAGTATACTGTGGTTCCAATTTTGTGACATGACATAACAAGTTATAATAAGACTAGGCACAAACCCTCATATCAGGGCTGGAAAAGGCAGTCCAGTAGGAGGAAAAGAGTCCGAAGAGCAGACAAAAGAGTCAGAGAAACTCCACTCCCACTGTTATGAGTTCCCCAAACACCAAATTAATAATCATAACATATATGCAGAGGCCCTACCAAATACCCATACAGGCTTTGTGATTGCTGCTTTAGTCTCTGTGAGCCCTACTTAATTGATTTTGTGGGCCCTGTTCTCCAGATGTTCTTGACCCCTTTGTCTCCTACAATGCTTCCTCCCCCTCTTCTGCGAGGTTCCCCAAGATCCAAGGAGAGAGAGGAACCTGATGGAGCTCTCCAATTTGGGCTGTCTCACCACCTAATATTTAGCTGTGAGTCTCTCCTGGTCTAATTGAATGTGTGCATTCAAGGTTATTCCTCACTTTCTTTTCTATCAAATTTAGTGTATCTGGTTTATGTTGAAATCTTTGATCCACTTGGACTTGAATTTTGTGCATTTTTTTTTTTTATTACTGTAGCCCTGTAGTAGAGCTTGAAATCAGGGATGGTGATACCTCCATAAATTATTTTATTGTACAGGATTCTTTTAGCTATCTTGGGATTTTTGTTTTTCCACATGAAGTTGTGTAGCATGATAAATAGAAGACACAGACACAGACACAGATATTGGGTTTCAAACTTCAAGCTGAAGAACAGAGATGCAAAGCAGCCACCCACTAGCTTTTACCTCTACCTCAGCTCAGACCAAAGAGATGATCCTCAGACTGACTTCACTGTTCCTCAGAATCACACTCAGAATGCTATGCTCACCCCAATGTAGCTAGAAACTAACTCCCAGACTGAATGCCTCTAACTTTTTTTACTTCTCAACTCCTGGGATTAAAGACGTGGGCTCTGATTCACTCTCTGATAGTCCAGAGTAGTCTTGGACTCAGAGATACATTTGCCTTTCTCCTGAGTCCTGGGATTAAAGCCATGTACCACCACCACCTGATCTCTATAGCTTGAGGCTGGCTTTGCTTTCTGAATCCTCAGGCAAGCTTTAATAAATCATTAATAATGTATCACCACAAAGTTGAGTATTGTTCTTTCAAGGTCTGTAAAGAATTGTGTTGGAATTTTGACGGTGTTGGGAAATATTATTTTAAGGTATGTGACTTTTGTTTATGCTGCATTTGTTTAACTCGGTGAAGCTGTGATTCTTTGCTTGTCTAAAATACATGATGGTCCTAATAAAGAGCTGAATGGCCAATAGTGAGGCAGGAGCAAGGATAGGTGGGGCTGGCAGGCAGAGAGAATAAACAGAAGGAAAAATGAGGAAAGAGAGGAGCAACAAGAGAACAAGGAGAGGATGATAGTAGGGGACAGCCAGCCAGCCACCTAGCCACCCATAGAGCCTCAGAGTAAAAAAGTAAGATATACAGAAGACAAAAGCCCAGAGGAAAAAGATAGACCGGTTAATTTAAGAGAAGCTTGCCAGCAACAAGCCAAGTTAAAGCCAGGCATTCATAAGTAATAATAAGACTCCGTGTGTGATTTATTTGGGAGCTGGGTGGAAGTTCAAAGATCCAAAAGAGAAAAAGAGCAAAAACATTTCAAAGGACAGATGGGGATTGTGTTGAATTTTTAGATTGTTTTTGGTAGGATAGCCATTTTTACTACATTGATCCTAATAGTCCCAATTCATCCAAATAGGAGACTTTTATCTTGAAATCTTTTTAATTTCTTTCTCCAAATATATAAAGTTTTTATCATACAGGTCTTTCTTTCACTTGCTTAGTTAGAGTTACCCCAAGGTATGTTATATTATTTTTGGCTATTGTGAAGGCTATTCTGTCTCTGATTTCTTTCTCAGTCTATTTGTCATTTATGTATAGGAAGGCTACTTTTTAAAAGTTAATCTTTTATCCAGCCGCTTCGCTGAAGGTGTTTATGAACTGTAGGAGTTCACTGATAGAATTTTGGGAATTGCTTTTATATATATATATATATATATATATATATATATATATATATATATAATCATATCATCTGCAAATAGCAATACTTTGACTTCTTTCCAAGATATATTCCCCTGATTTCCTTTAGTCGCTTATTGCTCTAGGTAGAACTTAAAGTACTGTAATAAATAGATATGGAGAGAATAGACAGCCTCATCTTGTTCCTGATTTTAGTGAAATTGCTTTGAGTGTTTATCCATTTAATTTGATGTTGGCTATAGGCTTGTTGTAAATTGGCTTTATAACATGTAAGTTGGCATGTTCCTTGTATTCCTACTCTTTCCATGGCTTTTATCATGAAAGGTTGTTGTATTTTGTCAAAGGCTTTTTAGTCATCTAATGAGATGATCATGTTTTTGGGATTTTTTTTAGTTTGTTTATGTGATGGGTTATATTGATCAGTCTTTGTATATTGAACCACCCCTGCAACTCTGGGATGAAGCCTACTTGATCATGGTGAATGATGTTTTTGATGTGTTCTTGAATTCAGTTTACAAATATTTTGTTGAATATTTTTGCAACTGTGTTCACAAGGTAAATTAGTATGTGATTTTCTTTCTTTGTTGAGTCTGTGTGTGGTTTGTGTATCAAAGTGACTGTGACTTCATAAAATGAACTGGGCAATATTCTGTCTGCTTCTACTTCTTGGAATCATTTGAGGAGTATTGGTATTAGATCGTCTTTGAAAGTGTGGTATAATTTTGCACTAAAACCATCTGTCCATGGACTTTTGGTAGGGAAAGCTTTTAATGACTGCTATATGTCACTACAGGTTATAGGATTATTTAAATTATTTGATCTCCAATTAATTTTGGTAAGTGGCATCTATTTAGAAAATTTTCCATTTCTTTTACATATTCCAGTGTAGTGGAGTACAGATTTTTAAAGTATGACCCAATGATTCTTGGATTTTCTTGGTGTCTGTTGTTATGTCCCCCTTTTCATTTCTGATTTTGTTAATTTGGGTATTCTCTTTCTATCTTTTAGTTAATTTGGATAAGTGTTTGTCTCTATTGTTGATTTTTCTCAAAGAACCAACTCTTTGTTTAATTGGTTCTGGGTATTGGTCTTTTTGTTTCTATTTGTATTAATTTCAGCCCTCAATTTGATTATTTTCTGCCACCTATTCAACATAGGTGTGCTTCTTTTTGTTATAGCGCTTTCAGGTATACTCTTAAGCTACTAATATGATATCTCTCCAGTTTCTTTATGTAAGGACTTATTGCTACAAACCTTTCTCTTAGCAAAACTTTCATTGTGTCCCATAAATTTTTGCATATTATATTCATTTTCATTGAATTCTAGAAAATCTTTTAATTTCTTTCTTTCTTGACTCAGTAGTCATTCAGTATAGAGTTGTTCGGTTTTGATGTTGGGGACCATCACCATCCTGGCAACCTTAGGTATCTAAGATAGAAAATTACTGCCTCTTAAGAAATAAACAGGATGTTCAGCAGAACATTCCAAGGTACAGGCTTTCAGTTTCACAGCCAGTCAAAGAATATAGCTCAGGGCTATCTCTCCTGCTGCAATTTACAGCCAATTACAGCCTCACTTTTTTATTCCGGTGACCCACGGACAAAGAAAGATTAACCAACTGTGGTGGTGAGCAAGGGCACAGATCTTATGGTGAGGTAAGTGATGGGACAAGCATTTCCCAAAAGTCTCTGTTACTTTCTGGACTCGAGGAAGCCCTACCGATACGAGGAATTTGGGTTAAGAAAAGAACCTTGCTAATGCCTACAGTTAGTGGAACCTGACTCATGTTATCTTTATGACAACCTCCCAATGGCTAGACCTCTAGAAATTGGTCTCTGAGGGAGAACGATCCTTTAAGGATTCCTCCTCCAATCCCTTTCGGTGGCTGAAACAAAGCCTTCCCTCAGAGAGGAGCCTCTTCAGTCTAACCTTGATCAAAAAGAAAGAAAGAAAGAAAGAAAGAAAGAAAGAAAGAAAGAAAGAAAGAAAGAAAGAAAGAAAGAAAGAAAGAAAGAAAGAAAGAAAGAAAGAAAGAAAGAAAGAAAGAAAGAAAGAAAGAAAGAAAGAAAGAAAGAAAGAAAGAAGAAAAAGAAAAAGAAAGGAAGAAAGAAAAAAGAAAGATGAGAGACCCAGGCGACCTCTCTGTGGGGGAAGAGGCTAACCTTGAGGAGGAGGCCAAATATGAGTGGACTGTTATCATGACCCCACTAACATTGCTCCTGCCTCTGTTACCCAAATGCTGGCAGGCATTCGGCCTGAGCAGCCGCTCCTCAAGGAGAATTCCTGACCTTACAAATCCCCTGCCCTACTGCCCTCCCCCCATGCTGCTCCAGGGTTTAGGGAAGCAAAGATTAGGCCCTGCATATGTACTAGGTCAGCAGGACTTGTGGGTGCCAAGAACTCAGAGTCGCTAATGGTGGTTGTTTACTTTTCAAGCAGCTACAGTCACAGGTGAGCTGCAGGGGGCCAGCCCAGGCCCAGAGAGCAAAGGTGAGAAGGGACCTAGAGGCCTGCAGTGTTAGGAGCTGCTGCCTTGGCTAACGCCCAGCCAGATGTATAAAAAAAATGAATACATCCTGTCAGAAACTGTTTTAAGGGTGATATAGATAAATTTTGGGGGGTTTGTTCAGATTTTGGATGCTCATAATTCAAGAGTTACCTATAGCAGCTGCATTACAAGAGGTTTCAATTAAGGATGTTTTATTTCAACAAACTAATCTTGGCTTAGAGAAAAGGAGGGCCAAAAGATGTATGTATGTATGTATGTATGTATGTATGTATGTATGTATGTATATATGTATGTTCTGTATGTATGGTGTGGCCACACATGTGTGTATGAAGTGTGATTATAGATGTGTGAATCCTGACAAAGGTTGGTATTTGAATTGCTTGGGATATGGTAAAAAGAAACGAAACATCAGGTCAGTGTCTTGATTGAAAGGGTTGGTGATCTGCGCCTCCCAAGGCTGGCCCCCCAGAGCGGGTTGTCAGGAAATGGTCAAAGTCAACATGGCCTGAGAGCCATAGCAGCCTCTATGGATGGTTCAATAGAATTTAATAAAAGAAAAAATACAGAAATTCTCTTATTTTTGTGGTTATAAAAGAAATTGAGAGAATGGAGGTTAATGTAAGATTTGAGAAAAGCTATTGAGAAAAAGCCTTAGGGAACTGCAGCCCTGTTAGGCCCCTCCATCTGTATGGATGCAAGTGAGACCATGTCAGCTAATGAAGGCTTTACAGGTTAGATTAGAAAAAGAATTTTCGAAAGTATTTGGGACATATGTTACATCCTAAAGAAATTAGGCCTCAAAAATAAAAATTTTAAAAAAAGCTTACAATCATTAAATGATTTTCAGAAATTATTGGAAACTATTCTATGGTTACGGCCTTTTTTTAAAAGCACACTGGTGATTTGAAACCTTTAAGCAATATTCTGAAAGGAGATAGTGATCCTAATTCACCTAAACAGCTAACTAAAGAAGGTAGACAAGTTCTTCTAAAATTGGAGAATGCAATCCAGCATCAGCAGATATGCTATATTGGCTATGCAAAACCATGGGAGGCTTATGTGTTTCCTGCACAACATAGTCCAACTTCTGTCTTATGGCAAGGGGACCATTGTTATGGTTGCATTTACCTGTTTCCCCAGCCAAAGTGTTAAATCCTTATTTTAAAGCAGTAGCTTGTATGGTACAAAAATGCTGTATGGAGTCTGGGAGATACTTTGCCATGGAACCAAGCATAATACATGTTCCCTATACCAAACAACAAGTTGATTGGTTATTTCAAAACCTTTAAAACCAGCAATTAACAGGCAAAGGAATGTTAACTTAGGTGGTGGTGAGTTACCTCTCCTTCTCTGAGAATGTGCTCAGGTGCCAGGCATGGCACTCCTGATTTAAGGAGTTACTTTTCTTTTATCATTAGAAATTCCCTTTCTCTGTATAGATTTAGGGTCCCAGTTTTTAAACTTTTATTAAGTATAATTTTTGGTCCATCAGCTTTTGCTCAGTTTTGAGGGAAAATTGATAATCAGTTTCCAGTTCATAGACTGTTACAATTTGCATTAATACATCCTTTTGTATTCCCTAAAATTGTAAAGAGTAATCCTGTAAAAAATGCTATGTTAGTTTTTGCTGATGGTTCTTCTAATGGAAAAGCAGCTTATGTTATTGATGGAAAAGAATAGGTAGTTCAGCTTCAGCCAGATAGTTGAGTTATGAGCTGTTGCAATAGTTTTTCAGCTTCTAATGAATGATTCATTTAACTTATATACTGATAGTCATTATGTTTTCAGAGCTCTTCGAGTTTTAGAGACAGTTCTGTACATTAGAACTAGTAATAATCAGGTTTGAGCAAATTCAGAGTACCTTTCATCAAAGAATTCGCTATCCTTTGTGGGTCATATAAGAGCTCATTCAAACCTTCCCAGCCCACTGGCTGAAGGTAGTAAGTCAGCTGATAAACTGACAAAAATGGTCACTTTATCTCAGGTAAAATTAGCTCAACAGTTATCCAGCTTTCACCATCAAAATAGTAATAGTCTAAGAACACAGTTTGGTTTAACTACAGAGACTGCTTGGCAAATAGTCAAACAATGTGATGTGTGCCCGCAATATTTACCTGAAACTAATATAGGAGTAAATCCTCAGGCATACTTCCTAATCATTTGTGGCAAATGGATATTACTCATATTGCAGAATTTGGCAGATTAAAGTATGTACACGTGGCAGTCAATACATATTCGGCTTCTTAATGGCTACTGTATAAACTGGAGAAGCCACTAAGCATATGATAAGTCACTGTTTAAAATGCTTTGCTTACATTGGAGTTCCAATAATTATAAAAACAGACAATGGTTCTAGATATACTAGTAAAACATTTCAACAATTTTGTGCCCAATAAAAAATTAAACATGTAACAGGTATTCCTTACAATCCTCAAGGGCAAGGAATTGTGGAACATGCTCATAGCTCCTTAAAAATACAACTTATAAGGAGAGGGGAGTCGTGCCCCCAGTCTCCACATGATACATTAAATCATGCATGCTTCATTTTAAAATTTTTAAATGTGGATGCCCATAAACAATCTGTGGCAGACAGATTCTGGCATGATGGAACTCAAGAGACTTTTACTCAAGTCAAATAAAAAGATCCATACACTAGACTATGAAAAGGGCCCAACCCTGTCCTAATATGGGGTCGAGGCGGGTCGAGGGAATGTTTGTGTTTTCTTACAGGAAGAAAATAAGGCCTGGTGGCTGCCAGATCATTTGGTGAGATATGTGAAACAGATGAAAAGCAGACCTGAGACCTCAGGAGTATAATTATCTCCCCCCCCCTCTCTCTCTCTCCCCCCCATCCTCTCCTTTCTGTCTATCTCAGAGGTCATTCTCCAGAACAGGCAAGATTTAGACCTATTGTTTTTTCAACAAGGAGGAATTTATGCAGCACTCAGGAGAAATTTTGCTTCTATACAGATCACAGGAATAACAAGAGACAGTTTGGCCTAGGTCAGAGAAGGGCTAGGAAGAAAAAAAAAAAAGAAGCAGTGAAAACAAAAACTAGGCTGGTTACAAAATTGGCTGTCAGCCTCACCATGGCATACCACCCTACTCCCTTCCATTTTAGGACCCCTTGCTGGCTTCTTAATTTATCTGCCAATAGATCAACTCCTAACACTCCCTAGGCAAAGCCTATCCAAGCACGCTACCACAGGCTTGACCTCAAGGAGTTTGGTCAGGGTGAGCCTTTAAAAGGTGACAACCTACAACCAAGGGGGCCACTTCCCAGGAAAGCCTCCTTCTGCTATTGACAAAACTAAAACATCTCCCACCAAGGTACATCTTGTGTGAGTGCAATGAAGAGGCTGCCAAAGGCGCCTACCCTGGGCTTCATGGGAGTATAACTGGTTGTGTTAAGGTTGTTGTTCTTCCTCCTCAAAAGGCATTGCCGTGGGCCTGAGCAATCTCGCCAGCGAAGGCTGGGTTAGCTTGCTTCAGGATATATGTCGCATGACCATCTAGGGGGACCAGGATACCTGCTCCTACTCGTGATGAGATAGTGTCAATAGCTCACCTTCTTACTTGGAAAAAGAAAAAGAAAGGGAGGAATTGCCAGGAGCGATCATGGCATAAGCCTTAGAGATTGCCAGCTTTTTCTTAAATAGCCCCTTGAGTTAGAAGATAGCTACCTTCAGTCCCGATTTACTTTTTCCCCCTCCCCAACTTCCTGAGAAGTAGAATTTAGGGCACACAGGAATGCAGTTA
This sequence comes from Cricetiscus sungorus, assembly GCA_030556225.1. Lineage (NCBI taxonomy): Eukaryota > Metazoa > Chordata > Mammalia > Rodentia > Cricetidae > Cricetiscus > Cricetiscus sungorus. The sequence goes on from JANBXA010000126.1 coordinate 7,304,870, forward strand.
GGTTAACTTCTCGCCCCCCCAACTTCCTGAGAAGTAGAATTTAGGGCTTATAGGAATACAGTTAGGTTACTTAGTAACCCCTCCTTATACAGTTATTTAGCAACTCCTGAGACCTCTTCCGCTGCTAACAACCTGCTTATCTCTACCTACATTTCCCGTTAGCAGATATCCCTGCTCACCTCCAGTGCCCTATAATGAAGAACACCAGGCAGTCCAGTTACCAGACAACAACTTCCCCTTGGTTATCCATTTTATTGCCTAGTCTTTTGGGTCCCTTTGTGGGTCTTATATTGCCTTTTATCTTTTGGCCCATGGGCCTTTAGGCGTTTGACAGATTTTATCAAGCAACAGATAGATAGACTTGCCACAAAGCCAATTCAATCCACTACCAGAAGCTGGCCATGAGTGAGGGGTAAGGTGACATTCACCTAACACTCCAGGTTCCCACTTAGCTTAAACAGGCACAATTCCTCCCCTAGTTCAAAATGGCCTTTGGACCAAGACCCTTGAGCAGCCCCAGCCAGGGACCTAGAAAGGCCCCCTCTCCCATTAAAAGTGAGGACCTCTCTCTCTGCTGGTGGCTTGCCAATGATGGGCACCTTTCTGATGTTCCAACCCCCCTAAGATGGGATCTTTGATGGCTGGCAAAGATACCCAAAGACAGAGTATAGGTGGGAGCCCCTCAGAATGATCCTAAGTCAGGCAGCCATCAGCCCTAAGGTCCTCTTGGAGAAACATCTTGACTGCTCCTCTCTATTATTATACCAGAGATGGGGAGATGTTGGAGACCATCACCCTCCTCACAACCTCAGGTATCTAAGATAGAAAATCACTGGCTCTTAAGAAATAAACAGGATGTTCAGCAGAACATTCCAAGGTACAGGCTTTCAGTTTCACAGCCAGTCAAAGAATATAGCTCAGGGCTATCTCTCCTGCTGCAATTAACAGCCAATTACAGGTTAGCTAAACAACTTAGGGTATTCCTTCTACTGACCTTCTCACTCTGCCTACGTGCCCGTGCCCATGCCCTAGCTACGTGCCCCTGCTCACATCCTTCCCACAGTCCTACATAATCCTCTCCTGAGAAAATAAAATTTGTCAGCTTGATCAGAATACTGTCTTGCTGTCCATTCTTTGTATCCCTTGTCCCCCATTTTCTTCTAGGTGCTCCCCAGTTTATTGTTGACTGCCCCACGTGTTGGGGCAGGTTTTTATGAGTTTGTAGGTTTTCTGTTGTTGAAACCCAGCTTTAATTCTTGGTAGGATAGGATCCTATAGTCTGATAGGATGTAGATGGCTACTTCAATTTTCCTGTATCTTTTGATATTTGCTTCCTGACTGAGTATATGATCAATTTCATAGAAAGTTCTGCAAGGTGGTAAATTTTGGATGAACTATTGTGTAAATGTTTGTTAGGTCCATTTGGTTCATATCATCTGTTCTCTCCAGTATTTGTTTGTTTAGTTTTTGTCTGGATGACTTGTCCATTGGTGAGAGTGGGTTATTGAAATCTCCCACTATCAATGTATAAGGATCAATGTGTGATTTAAACTTTAATAGTATTTTTTCACAAATGTGGTGCCCTTGCATTTGGGCATAGATGTTAAGAATTTAAAACGTCAGAGGGAGGGAGAGAGGGAGGAACGGAGGGAAGGAGGGAGGGAGGGAGGGAGGAAGGGAGAGAGAGAGGGAACTGGGATCGATATGTAAAATAAGAAAATTAAAAAAAAAAGAAATAAAAGAGAGACACAAGACAAGTGGGTTTAGGGAAAAATGGGAAGCTACCACAGATACTACAGCCAACAGAAGCATAGCTATGAAAGTTAGGAATGATTTCAGTGAACAGTGTAGCTTAGAAGAGCAAGTATAGAGAGGGCAGGGTCCCTGCAGCTGCCAGAGTAATTTGCAATCAGATATGTGCTATTTTCCAACCTCCCCATGACAGCCTCAGCAGGAAAGGCATTTTTCACCTGACTGGAGCACATGAAGTGCTGTATTAGGAAGGTATGAGTCACAAGCAACTGGCCATACCCAGGGTAAACAGGGATATTGCATTTTCAGGAAAATAGCTATTGGTACATTCCACCAACAAACACAGACACATCTCCCTCAACTCACTGGAGGGACTATGTCTTAGAGATGGTATACTCACAGAATAATGAAGAGGGAATCACCATATTAATTACAAAGGTGAGTTCCATCAAATGTTGCCTAACCTTTGAGAGGCCCCAATTATAAATACAACCCAATGTCTGAGCAAACAGTTACCAAAGCATAGAGAAACAGGCATACAATTATAATAGGAGAGAGTATATGAGGAACACTTCAAAATAAAATGAAATACAATGATTCTCCCCACTCCTTCACACATGTACAAAATATCCACACAGCAATGTTTACATCTTAAAAATTAAAGCAGCTTACACTTCTATCACTAACAATTGAGCCAACTCAGGGATGAACAAGCTAGGAATATTTTGCATCTATAGGATCAAAATTCCAATAAATTGTGAACTTTGTAGTGACAATGACTTTTCAAATCTCATTCCTTGGCCCCTATGTTGGGGCCCATAGAGGTGGCCCCATTTCATCTTGACTTAAGGTCAAAGAGTTCAAGCCTGTTATTGCTCCTTCAAGGTTAAATCCACAGTATGTTTGGCATAAGATGTGGCTATTGTGTGTCTAGCCTAGAAAACAGGATATTTGGCCTAACATGTAGCTAATGGATGTCTTACTTTGACAACAGGATATTTGAGTTAGAGTGTGGTTACTTGATGTTTTGGGTATTGAACAGGTAATTATACTTGCTTGTTCTTTGTATCTTGGTAAGGAAGTCTTTTGTCTTCCTTCTTTTGATCGGATTATATAAGAGCTGTTGGTAATAAACTTGGGGCTGATCCTAATTTTCACTGGTTGCCCTCCAGACTCTAAAAAAAAAAAAAAAAAAAAAAAAAAAAAAAAAGAATTAGAGCCAGAGGGGATAGAGTGTCGACACCAAGAAAACAAGGCCTTCTAAATCAGCATGTGCAAAGCTCATATGAACTCACAGAGCCTAACATAGTATGCACAGGGCTTGCCCAGTCTGCAACAGGTCCTCTGTGTATATGTTATGGCTTCCAGTTTAGCGTTGTTGTAGGATGCCTGAGTGTGTGAACAAGTGATTCTTGTGCCTTCTCTCGGACTCCTTTCCTTCTGTTGGGTTTCCATTTCCAACTTTACCATGTGATGGTTCTTGGATTATCATAGTATATTTCATTTTGGTATGTTTTGTTGTTACCTCTTAAAAGCTTGTTCTTTTCTAATGAAAGACATAAAAGGAGTAGATCTGGATGGGAGGGAGGTGGGGAGGACCTAGGAGGAATAAAGGGAGGGAAAACCATAATCAGGACTCTTCACCCAGCAACTGATGGAAACAGATGCAGAAACCCAGAGTCAATAGGTAAAGCTCAGAGAATCCTGTGGAACAGGGGGAGGAAGGATTGTAAGACCCAATGTTGTCAAGAACACCATGAGAAAACCCACAGAGTCAAATAACCTGGGCTCACAGGCATTCACAGAGACTGAACTGACAAGCAGGGAGGTTTCATGGGACTGACCTAGGCTCTCTGCATATATGTGACAGTTAGTTATGTAACTTGATCTGCTTGTGAACTCTAACACTGAGAGCAGGGCTAACTCTGAATCTGTTACCATTTTTGGAACCCTTTCCTCCTACCAGATTGCCTCATCCAGCCTAAATAGAAGATGAGGTGACTAGTCTCACTGCAACTTGATATGCCATGGCTGACTGATATCCACGGAATGCCTGCCTGTATATGAAGAAAAACAGTGGAAGAGAAGTGGATGGGTAGGGGAGAGGAGAGGGAGGATGAACTGGGAAGAGAGGAGGAACTTGAAGGAGAAATTTTGATTGGAATGCAAAAACAAAAATAAATAAACAACAAAAAGAAAGAAAAATCCGTGGCCTCTTCTTTCATTGTTATTGTTACATATGAAATCAGTAAACATATAACTACAACCTGATAAGTCAAAAAAACTGAAGTGCTTTAGTGACAGGTTGTCAGAGAGTAAATGTTTAAAAAATATTGCTGCCCCCACTGAAACCTGAAGGCAAGCTTCTGGGAAATTGTCTTAATTAATAACTGATGTAGGTGGTCCCAGCCCAATGTTGGCAGTGCCAATCCTGGGCAGGTAGTTCTGCTCATATAAGAAAGCAGACTGAGCAAACCATGATGAGCAAGCCAGTAAGAAGCATTCCTCCATGACCCCTGCTTCAGTTCCTATTCTAGTTTCACTGGATGTAGGATGAAGTAAACAGTTTCCTTTAAAAGTCACTATTGGTCTTGGTTATTATGGCAGCAGGAAATAACCTAAGACTCAAGGTATGTAATTCTTCCCATGGATATTAAAGCCTCATATCCAATGGCGAAATGGTTGGTTACTTCAAAAGCAATTCTGCTACTAGTGCAGAGTAATACCATCTTGCCTGGTGGAGAATTATCACATTACATAGAAATCAGAACTGGGTAAGGCCATTGGGGCCTTATTTTTATTTTTGTTGTTGTTTTGTTTTGAGACAGCCTACACGGCACCTTCCAGCACTAGGAACAAAAGACAGCAGAATAGAAGCTTCCAGCTTAGTTTTATGTGATTTATTAATGTGCTACATCCAATGTCTGTGGTTTATTCAGTAATAGGGTCTTACACTCCAGTTCTGGTAGGATTCGAAGCCAATGACAGTACCCTCTATTGTTTCATAGCTGTGTAGAATACCATTATCAATCCATAAAGGGCACTATGATCAAAATAATTAATAATAAAATAACTCTGTTGAGCTAGCTACCTACTAAAGTTAGTGACTTCCTGCATGTGTGTTGCCTATGTTCTCAGGTTTGGTTGAACCTTTTCCAGCACCCCATTGCCCTAGCACCTTCCCCGTTTAAGCCTTTCTAGTCCTAGAATTCCCCAACTCCATTTTCATGCCACATGCACTTTATTACCCACCCCTCAACACCTCCTATCATGGCTCCTCACTTGCTCGCGAACTTCAACTGAATCCAACTCCTATTTAAACACAGAAATTAGAAAAAAATGGGAGAGGACATGTAGCTTCTATGGCCATTTCGACAAATTTGCACCAAACTTATGTTGGAAAACGGAGAGTTATACTCACTGACACATAGTCCTGGGGAAACTAGTCATACATGTGTGTGTAGGAGTCTAAAGATGGATCACTAACCCTTACTCCGAGAAAAGACAGATCTAAATGGATCAAATAACTCCCTTCATATGACACCTGAAATTCTAAACATGTCAGAGGGAAATACAGGGAAAATTCCTCAATAGAAGAAAAAAGCCAAGAACTTTGTGAAAAGGTTCAGTAGTAGTTCAGGAAATGGTCTCCATATTTGGGGGATGGGATTATGAGGAATTAACAACTTTCTCCTCAGCAAAAGGAAGGAAATTACCAAAGTGAGAAGACAGAATTCTGCATGGGTGAAATATTTGCTACATATCCATCAGACAAAAAATTAATGAATATATAGAAAATTCCAACAACTGCAAAATGGGCAACGAACTCAGAACTCAGACACTAAACCAAACACATATCTCATGCATACTACATGACATGCACACGAACAAGAGGAAGGCTGTGATGTGGTAGAATAAGGAGACTAGTAGGTGGGAAGAATGCAACTGAGGAGAAAGGGGAATATTTGAGGCAGGCAAATGGTTCCGATACGTTTTAGATTTGAACACAGAGGGTATTAGATCCACTATTATTTGCAAGGTTCATACACCATTTCAAAAGGGGCGAATAGGTCTGGTCCACATCCTGAGGCCATGTTGCAGCTGGGCCATGTTGTACCCAAGAGTCATGCTGCAGCTGGGCCATGATGACCTGGGTGGCCTGCACTGCCACCCAGGGCCATTGTGACCTGTAGGCATGGGATAGTGCAGGGGGCCATGTCTACATCTGTGTTAGCATCCATGGCCCATGTTGCTCCCAAAGGTGGCACACATACCCAGGTCTGGGCAGCCACTTGTAGTCATGTTGTTGCCTGAGGCCCAGCTGCCTCTTGAGCCATGCAGATCTGGGTGGCCTAAGCTGCCACCCGGAGCCATGATGACATCAGGTCTTAAAGCATTGCCAGGGGCCACGTGTAAGTCCATGGCCCTACAGCAGCCAGGGTAAGTATTGGTGGCCATGGATGACTTCAGTTGCCACTGAAGTCCATGAGGAAGCCTGGGCTCCTGGCCTCCACACGGGGTCGTGATGGTATCTGAGGACTATGCTGCAGATGGGGTCTTACAGATCCGAGAGGGCTGGCAGCCCAGCTACCCTGGTGACACGTGGGTCAGAGCTGTAGCTGAGGGCCATATCTGGGTCCATGGTCCTGCTGAGCTGTGGTCAGTGTTAGTATCTGTGGCTCCTGATACCATCAAAGGCCATGTAGACACCAGGAGTCTGGACCACAATCTGGGGCCTTGTTGGTTTCAGTCAGAGCGTCACACTGCAGCCAGGGCCATGCTGATCTGAGTGGCCTGTGCTGCCACCTGGGGCCATGGTGACATCCCAGTCCAGCAACTGTCAAGGACCATGTCTGGGTCTGTAGTCGTACCATAGCTGGGGTCTGTGTTACAATCCCTAGGCTGTGTTGCCACCAAAGGCCACACAGATGGATGCCCAGGATCCAGGCCTTCTTGGTGTCGCCTTCTTGGTGTCGGAGTGCTGTGCCACTGTAAGAGCCAAGCTGATCTGAGAACCTGTGCTGGCACCCAGGGCAATGGTGTCATCCATGTTCAAGCTGCTGCAGAGGGTCATGTCTGGGACCAAGGTCTTTCTGCATCTGGAGCCTGTGGTGACATCTATGGCCTATGTTACCACATGCAAGATGAAATAAAAGGCCAGGCTGAGCCAGCCCTCTGTCCTTCGCTGGCCCTGCCCCTCGCTGAACACTGCAGCAATAGAGCTGGCCCCAATTGCCTGTGCACAGGAGAGCTGGCCTGTGCATTGGGAGAGAGAGCTACAGCCTTCATTACAGATGTGGAAGAGCCAGCCCTGATAGCATGTGCGCAGGACAGCTGGCTCTGCCCTGGAGCCTGAGTGGGGCAGCCCCAGTGACCAGGCCTGACTAACTCAACTACCACCCAGGCCTACATCCAGGCCTGGAGTGGGCCCTTCTTAGCATCTACCCCATCTATGACCTGCTAGAGCATGTGAAGGGACTGCTCCTGTGGAACGTTACTCACAGGGTCTCCGTAACGCAGGAGCCCCCCAGATAACCGAGATGGGTTTCAGAGAGGGTCTAGTGATAAGTGTGTACCAGAAACCAGAGGCCCTGAATCAGACCAATGACTCACTGCAGTGAACATTTGCAAGTAAACTGATGGGACAAAAGGATGTACTGAGTGACACACTGTGCCTCCCAATGCCACTAAGACAAATGAAGAGGTTTTAGAGAGGCAGGAAGTGTGGAGGAGCAAAGTGGTTTTTAATTAATTTTACATCCAGACCTCACTTTCCTCTCCCTGCCCTCCCAGTTCCTTCCCACCCCACAGCTCCCCTCTGCCTCCACCCAACCACTCCTGCTTCTTTTGTATTCAGGGAGAGGATATCAACAAAACCTTGCATATCAAGGTGCAGTAAGAGTTAGCACTTCGCCTTGGATTATGTCTGTGCAAGGCAACAGAGTCAGAGACAGGCTCTGCTCCCACTGGTAAGAGTCCCCCAAGAAGACTAAGCTATACGACTGTCACATACATGCAGAGGGCCTAGGTCAGTCCCATGCAGGCTCCCTGGTAGTGATTTCTGTCGCTGTAAGCTCCTTGATCCCAGAATAGTTGACTCTGCGGGTTCTCTTGTGATGTCGTTGACCCCTTTGCCTCCTATGGATCCTTGGGCTTCCTTTGGATCCTTCCTGTCTTCAGCAGGATTCTCAGAGCCCGGCCTAATGTTTGGATATGGGTCTCTGCATCTGTTTCCATCAGTTGCTGGAGTCACCAGTCTGGAGTATAGCAGAATATCGTTAGGCATCAGTACACTGGCATTGTTTCCCTCCATTTGTGTTTATGCTATTCCAGGTCTCCGGTGCAGCCAGCCCCTGGGTCCTGGTGCTCTGGGCACTGTCAAGCATGTGCTCGCACCTGTGGCATTGCCTGTGTGTGTGTTTCCTTTGGGTTTGGTTTGTTTGTTTGTTTGTTTACATTTACTTCTGGGGATGGTAAAAGGGTGAAGGGTGGATGTGGAGGGACTGGGGAATGGGTGGAATCGTGGTGGATGTTGAGAAATCCCCAATGAATCAGCAAGAAAATTATATGTAAAAGGAAAACCAACCAGCAAACTCTGGGAGTAAAACCCAACTTGACCCCAGGAGGTACATTATAAATAAAATATGAATATGAAAAATATGTTTGACAGTGGGTGAATAGGAGCTAGATACACGGGCGCAGAGCTTAAGGGCAAGTGTTTCTCTTGCATTGGACCAGCTTCTATTCCCAACACCACAAGAAAGCTCACAACCACCTGTACCTCCAGGTCCAGGGCATCTGACATCCTCTTCTGGCCTCTGAAGCTACAGGCACACATGAAGTGCCCATGCTTTCATGAGAACAAACCGCCATAGGCAAAAAAGTATAAGTCAATAAATCATTAAAAACGGTACCCCACTGGTTTTCGAAAAGTACGTGTACATATTTATTCCCTTGCATAAGATGTTGCAGTTGAGCAATCCTGTGTCCTTGTGTTGCTTGTTACTGCACACAGTGGTTGCTGTCGGAAGAAATAGTACATTCATGGCGGGAAACACTTTCCTAGACGATAAACCTTGAGAAAGGAGGATATGGGAATACAATGACACTTCTTGAGGCACATGAACATGTGGCCTGTGGGGGAGCAGGAGCACAAGAAGATATGCTCAGGGTACCCAGGAGCCAGCGGTGGTCTGCACAGTCCCTGCTGATGAGAAGATGGAAGGGTCAGAGGAACGGTGTCTGGGGTGCTCCTTATGAAAGCTATCACGATCATGAAGAAAAGGATGCCTGGAGTGCAGCAAGGGACACAGGCACAGGAGAGGCAAATGGGGAGGAGGCAGCGGTGACAAGTGACCGGCCTAGCAGAAAAGCTTGGCAGCACCTTTAAGAAAGGAACGATGACAGAGCATTGTCTCACGTGGAATGAAAAGGGAAACAGAATTGCATGCTGATGGAAAAAAGCCAAACACCTGTGAAGGAGCATTGAAAGGTGCAAGGGAAACAGAGATTGCTCACAAACATTAACATTTGAAAGAGTTACACAGATTACCTAGGAAGCTGGTGTGTTAAAGTTAAACCCTACTGAAAAAGATACACTGACCACCCCCATTTCTGTATCTGCTCACACTGAGAATGGATGGTTTAGTCCAGCCAGAGATGCATAGAGGTGAGGACCCAGGTTCGAATACGAGATCTAGAGTGATTCATACAGGGTATTAAGGTGGAGTGGCAGGGTGAGATTAGCACATGTGTTCATTGAGGATAATCCTGGGTCCTGGATGAAGCCATTTCTGCCCTTTGTCCTTTCGCTTAGACCTAGAGGAAGGTAGAGGTAGGTGGCTGGTGAGAGAAAAGAAAGGAGGAGGCCCTGCAATACAGTCAAGTGTTGAAGGTGTCTTTCTCCTGAACAAAGGGACAAAGCTGGGATTCTCAAGAAGCAGCAGGGACGCCGAGGTCCTGCAATGACTTAAAATGGAGTCTCTCCAGAGGATGAACATTCTGTAGTGAGCAGAGGACGGCTGCTTGTTTTTAGCCTCCTGAAACAAACGTACACAAGTACGTACCGACGTACATACATACATACAGTCCCTCCCTCTTCGTCTGGTATGCTTTAACCACCCTGGTCACCTCCCACTGTTTGCTGATGTGTGTTACACACATATTGCTTGAACTCTTGGGGGTGTTGCTGCACACTTGGGGACATGGGGGTGTTAAGATGCAGCAAAGAGAGGGGAAGCTTTGCCTTCCTGAGATTCCATTCTTCTCCAAAGGAAACATGGATATGGACTCACTCCGTGGCTGTGAACCATGGGGGAGTCACTGGGATCTCAGGAGCACAGGATGGATGCAAACACCCATTGTAAATCCCGATGGGATGGCTCAGAAAGGTCTGGAGGTCAGGGAGGTGGCAAGGGTTTGTGTGGTTCCCTTGCATGAAGGGCATGGCCATAAATGCAGGTGGTCAACTAGAATGAAGATGAGTTTCTTGGACCCTGCGAGTCAAGTTGATCCAGGCCAGGGGATGTGCCTGGTGGGCGGTAGAAATCCAGGAAAGGACAGTGTGGCTGGACAAACGGATATGCAGACATGCACTGGGACAATGAGAGTGAAGGGAACAGAGACTGGGGACTGGGCCCAGCTTTTGTGCACTGTCTTGTGACAAATTCGTGCTGTCTGTCAGGCCTCTCCCTTTGCTGACCAGGCTCTGAAACGGTGCAAGAAGACAAAGGTCACCTTTGTGTCCTCAGGAGAAGTGGGTAGGAGTGAAGGGCAGCTGAAGCAGTTGCTGTGTTTTCTGCAAGGGAAAACTAGCAGTAGCCTCCCTGGAGTCTCTCTTTAAAACCCCTCAGAGGAGGGGTTGACAGGAAGAGAGACCCTTATAGGCTGAACCCTCAGCTGGACATAAAGTCTCTCAGGTCACAGAGGAGAGGAGAGGAGAGGAGAGGAGAAAAGAGGAGAGGAAGGGAGGGGAGGAGAGGGGAGGGAAGAGGAGAGGAGAGGCACCTCTCAGATCCCTCATGATGTCATGGGTGAGAATTCAAGTGCTCATTTGGGGGGCAAGATTCTGAAAGGAGGTTCAGGAGATGTAGGCTTTTGTCCTAAAGATGACTGTGACCCCCAAGGACATGGCAGAGGCTGTACATTGTGCAAAGGGGGAAGCAGTTTGAGAGTGGCAAGAAGGCTAGGTGTGACAGCCATACTTTGCGGGTAGAAACCACTAGTGGTAAGGGGGAGACGGGGACCAGGTCTGCAAAGCACCCTGCTGCAGTATGAGGATGTCGCAATTCTCCTCAGCTCTCTGTGCCTTGTTTTCTGCCCCCACTGAGCAGCGATGGGAGGGCAGGGTGGAACTGCGCAAGGTCCCATTTTCTCCCTGTTATAAGAGGTTTGTGTACTGCAGAGGAGCAAAGAACACAGGCACTTCTCTGCTTCCTTTTGTCTCATATTTAGTCCCTAGATCATGAGCCTCAGTTGCCATGGGAACTGAAGCTGAGTGTGTGATGCATTCACTGGGCTGTGGGAGAAAAGCAGAGCTGGTCCTTGAAATAAAGCCCTCTGGGAACAGAGATTTTAGCAAAGTGTTCCCGTTAAAAGAATTAGTAATTTCTAGAAATATATCGATCCCTGAGACTAACAACAGATAGCTGGAGTGGAGGGAAGGAGAACAGAAGGGACGGAGGGAGGGAGGGAGGGAGAAATCGAAGTAGGGGAGATGGTAGAGAGGAGAGACAGGAAGAGGTATAATGGGATGTAGGGAGGGTCAGAGACAGAAACAGAGGCAGAGAGAGGGGTAGACAGAAAGAGACACAGTGAGAGACAGAGAGACTGAGAGAGGGAGAGAGAGAGGGGAGAGGGGGGGAGAGAGAGACAGAGAGACAGAGAGAGAGAGAGAGAGAGAGAGAGAGAGAGAGAGAGAGAGAGAGAGAGAGAGAGAGAGAGAAAGAGAGAAAGAGAGAGAGACAGAACCTTCCCACCTTGGATGTATCTTTGTGGTGTATCACACTGACACTGCCTGGACCACACGATTCTAGTGTGTGAGGCTACCATGACAAGTAGTCGGGAACTGATTAGAATCAAGGCTCTTAGGGAGGGGTCTCCTGAAACTTGCGGTTTTGTCCATATTCGCGGAGGAAGCGACAAATGGTGTAGCCCAGTCATGGGTAAAGTGTCCTGGTAACAGGCATAGAAAGCTGTTGTGTGACACATACAGCAGGAAATGAGGCACCTTGTGGCCCTCCCCGTGGCTTCCCTGTCTGCTTTCAGAGGGTCCTTACAGAGGCTGGACTTGAGATGGAAAGTCTCCTATGCACTTGGTCTGTAGTGGAATGAAAATTCAACCCACAGTGTATGAGAAAATCTCTGCAACACAACTGGCAATCTAACAGTAAACAGATAAGCCATTTGAAGCAACCTCCATGGCAACCCGAGAAAAAACATGCATGTGTCCAGCCAGGAGAAGAGGCTGGGGTCAAACCCACTAAGGCATTGGCAGAGCTGGGTCAGTGATCCCTGGCAGCTCATGCTCTCCTCTGGTTTGGTTTTCTCCTTGCAGCCATGAAGGCAGGCAGGAACAGGGGGCATTGGTGAGAGTGAAACGGGGTCAGGCACGTGTCCTTAGGTAGATGGGGCTGGGGGATGCTGGAGTGAGGGTGGCCTGTGGTGCATGGGTGGGAGGTTTTCCTGCTGGGCCCTGTGAGTTCCTCCATGGCGACTACAACATGCTGCATGTCCAGAGCAGGCATCGTGTTCTCAGAGGGCTCTAGGCCCGAGTCCTACTGCTGCCTCCTGGCTATGGGGCATCACACAGAGTGGCCTTTCTCCTGTACTCTCAGGTTCCTCATCTATGAGGTGGGAAAATAGATCACTCCTCCCCCCACTGCAGTGAAGGATAGGCCACACAATGAACTGCATATGCATGGTCAAGGAAACGTTCTCCATAGCCAGGGAGCACTAGGATCCTGGGCAGCCACATTTCTTTCTTCTGTTTTAAAGTGGAGGAGGGGTCACAGGGAGCAGGCCAGGGTGCAGGAAGAAGCTGTGTGGGAGTAGTCAAACATCATAGGTACTGCTGCCTCAGACCCAGCACATCCAGAGGTCTGAGAAAACACCTGCCAATCAGAAACTGCTGCCATGTGCTGGTGGTGGTGGTGGTGGTGGTGGTGGTGGTGGTGGTGGTGGTGGTGGTGGTGGTGGTGGTGTTAGAGCAGCATCTAACCAGTGCTTCAGAACAACCTTTGTGTGTTTTCATCTAAATTCCTCTCTGAACTGGTTATGGCCACTCAGCTTGAACCTCCATACTACATACCCAAGGTCCTATGTCGTAACAGAATCCAATGATTCTGGGTAGTCTGTACAAGTTCCATAGTCAGGAGCTCAGACTTTCACAGGCCTCCTACAACTCGCACACAGGTAAAGGAGGACATCCATATTAATTTTGCACCTTTAATGTAACACTGTTAGCAAAAACACAGACATACATTAAAAACACATAGGGCAAAATAATCTTCCTCACACATGACCTCCGACTCACAGGGAGCAAGGCCGGGGTGCCATGTGAGAGGGACTCTGAGTGACACAGTGTAGCTGGGTATGGAAAAGGGCTCCATGTTCCCAGTGCTTCGAGGAACACAGAGAGCAAAGAGAACATTGATTGAACCCATAGCAACAAGGGAGAGACATAGATATTGAAACAAATATGCTTCCCCACCATCGGGGCCACCCACTCTTCACCAGGCCTGCCCCAAACATCTCTCAGCTGCTCCTCAGCTCTTCCTTAGAGCATCATGTTCCTTTGATGATCTTTAATAGAGAAGCTGGGGCTACCTCTGGTAGTATCTCTCTTCCAGATGGTAGATCAGGTGCTGCGACTATCTTGGATGCTGGGGCCTGCTCCACCTTTGGTGCTGCTGCTGACACCAGCTTTCCATATGGCTCTCTCATTGGCACTGTTGCTATTTAAAATGCAGTGCTGATACCTGGTCCAGAATGCAAAAGAGATCCTGGCCCAAGCATCCCCAAAATCTGCATCTTCAATCCAGGTCAGCAGCTTTGCCTGGATATTGTCCCAATTCTATGGTCCAATCAGAGCTTTGTCCCTGATATTCATCTGGGTCCTCATCTGGGCCCTGGCATAATCCTTGGTCATATCTACATCCATATTCTGGAATGCATTATCCACTGCCTCCAAGAAATCTACTCCCAGGGATCCTGGTTCTGGTACTGATGTGGGAAACAGAAGTGTAAAGACGGCATCCCACATTCAGGGAGCACCTGTAGGCTGCCACACCCTTCTGTGTTAGGCACAATGGCAAAAAAGCTATAACTTGAATCAGATTCCTACTGTTGTATGCCAGGACTGGGAATCCTTCTGTTCCCAGAATACATAGAATGGCATCTATGAATTTCTGTCTAAATTCCTCATGGACCTCCGAGAGCTTCCTTTGTGATACAGTCACTGCATAAGGCTTCAGCCAAGGACCAAGCAAGTCACAGAAGGTCTCCTGTACCTGTACAATGAGTTTCAGAACCTTCATCTTGCTGGTCTCATGGTGGGCTCGAAGACTGCAGAGGAACTCGTACTCAGATTAGGTGCTGTTGGAAATCTGCTGGTATTCCAGGTACCCTGGAATAAGAAAAAAGATCCTTCTCTTCTAGTCAAGCAGACCTGTTGCTGACCCAGTGAGTTCCAGGAGGCCCTCTCCTAGCCCAGTGATGTGCCTCGGCTTGTAAAAGGGGGTCCACACTTCCTCTCCAAGCCCTGACTCATTATTCCAGCACCCCAGTGGTCCAACTCAGAATCTGCGTAAGCTATTTGCTTATTTGCTCACAGCTTTGCTTCTTATCACAGTGGCTCCAGATTTCTGGTGGATGTGTTGTCAACAGAGTAGTCATTCTCTTTAAGCCCTTTGCTCCGAGCACACCAGGGTTCAAGGGTCCCTGGTTAAGCCACACAGACAATGACTAGAAAGGAAGAAAACAGCACTGTTAAATCCCTGTACTTCTCTGCGTGTACACAAGCACCCGTGACTGTGTGACTTTGTGCAGTATGGCATGTACACACACTTGCCTGTGTCTGCACTTGCACATTCTCACCAAAGAAAGGGTGTGCCCAGAGTCTTCTGATCTCAGAGCCTAAGTCTTCTCAGATGTAAGATAGGGGATTCTATGAGGGAATCTGCAGGGTAATGCTTAGTGATATGGTGGTCCTATCACACTCTGCACCTGCAGTGTTCTCAATCAGTGTTCACTTCCCCCAAGAATGCCCCTGAATTCTCTCCTCCCACATGACCGCTATAGTGGTTTGAATGAAAATGACTCCCATCGGCTCATAGAGAGTGGCATTATTATGAGGTATGGCTTTGTTGGAGTAGGTGTGGCCTTGTTGGAGGAAGGGTGTCACTAGGGGTGGGCTTTGAAGTTTCAGAAGCTCAATGGAGACCCAGTGGTTCACACTTTCTTCCTGATGCCTGTGGATTCAGATGTAAAACTCTCAGTTACATCTCTAGTACCTGCATATCACCATGGTTCCCACCATGATGATAATGGACTGAGCCTCTGAAACTGTTAGCCAGCCCCAATGAAATGTTTTCCTATATAAGAGTCGCCCTGGTTATGGTGTCTCTTCACAGACATAGAAACTCTAACGGAGATATCAGTATATTTGATCGCCACGTATGTCCACACCAGAGGCCAGAGTCCCTCTACTTTGCACTTCTGCCTAGGGAATGGCCTTCCCCACCTGTCCAGCATCAAGGATCCCACATGAGTCAAACCAGCTCACAACCTTTACTTCTGCTTTGCAAAGCCAGCAGTGATGATTTTTGTTCAGATCACAAAGAAATGGGTACTTCATGCTGAGGGCAATTGAAGACACCCATGACTGGTGATAGTGGCAGTGAGAAATGTGTACAGGAGCAGTCCCTGCAGGAGCACACCCCAACAGAAGTCCACACCCTCATAGCAGATGCCACATGAACACTAGTCCCAGACACCTGACAGAAAGGATGGACACTGGCCCAAGTCTCATTCTCTGAGATCACACCTAGGGACAGTGAGCTGTGAGATGTTGGACTTCCAGGCAGCCACTCATCTGTTGTGTTAAGACCCATCTGCCGTCTTCCTAGCTCAGGGCACCAGAGGCCCATCTCAGACTAATCCAATCCTGGAACCTCTTCTGAGAGCGCTGAAGCACGGGAGCTGCTTCATCTTGTGGAGTGCCTCCCCGAGGACAGCGGCAAAAGAAGTTGGAGAGCAAGGGTTTTGATACGCATAGATGACAGGATGGGCAGAATCCCATCAACAGGGTGAGGACGCACTTTTGCCACCTCAGTTGCCATTCATGAAAATATTGCCCCAAATCACCAAGAGGAAATTTGGCCAGGAGTGTTGTTGGTTCTAACAAGGAGGAAAGGTGACATGATCTGGAGGCTGCTTCCCCCACACTGTAGCCAGCTCTCCAATAGCCTCTTTCAACAGAAGGACAATTCTTCCCTGCCACATGAAGGATCCTCTTCCCCATCTGTGACAATTCATAGTTCCACAACCTCTGAATTGCCTCATCCCTAATAGGGGCCAGCTGATCCTCTCTTCCCTGGGTTCTGCATAGTGTGGGGGTAAAGCAGTCAACAAGGTTGGGATCAGAAGCTTCACAGAAGGCTATAGGGTGTAAAAATACAGATGTGGGGTTTGCTAGTCCTGCCTGTTTCAAGATCTACATGCAAACATCTCCACGAAGGACTAACCTGTCAGTCCCAGACCAAGGAGCAAGCTGCTTTTCACCCAAGCTATGTGTGTAGGTATGTGCCTGCATGGGTGCAAGCATGCTTAACCCCCAAAGCAGACAGGCCTGGGCCAGCATGCTGCCTTTTCATCTGCAGCTGCTGTGTGCTGTTCTTGAGAGTGAGAGTCTTACTGGGCCCATGAGTCCTGCACTACTGTTTCCTTGTGAGCATATGGGCAGGGCCAGGGCTACAGCATTCCCTTTCCCTTCCTTACTTCCCCAAAAGGCAGCAGAAGAATCTCTCGTGTGGACAAGAATGGATGTTCTTCCTTGTCTATTTCCTTCAGGTGCATTCTAAAGTTCTACCTGCAGAGAAACCAATGAACTCAAACCCCATTCTGGGTATTAATGCACACAGTCAAGCCCTGGTTGGGGAATTTTCTCAGCTCTTAGTCCACACCTGTGTGAGACTGCAAGAGAAAATGGGACAAGCAGAGACAATGAGTAGCATCTACCTTAGGAGATAGACTCTCAGAGGACAGGACAGAGGACACGTGTCCCACTACACTGCTGGTATACTAAAAGCTCAAGCAGTATTAGGCTAGAGGAAACTTCTAGAGCAATCAGGAGGGGAAGTTGTACTTAGCTGCCTACAGAGTGCCTGAGGGTTCTTATAGCTTGAAGTTTCTCCCATCATTACCCCCTTTTCAGAATGTAGGTGTGTCTTACAAAGATTTTGGGCAAGTGTTAATCATATTCTCTGATGACATCCTTCAGTATGTTTGCAGGGATGAGGTGCAGGTAGTGGTGGGGAGATGCTTGGTAAATGCACCTGGTCTGAGCAGCAGTTTTAGAGACTCAGCCCTTTGGCCTTTCCAGCTGAAGGCAGCCATTCTAGCAGTGTGCTGAGACCAGAGAAACCACTGCAGCATGAACAGTGGGGAACAGAAGCAAAGGGATGTCCACAGACATGCAGGCTGCCCACCTCCCTGCCAGGTAGGTGCTTCCTTGTACTCCTCAATAATCAGATATTTCACTAACTTACTTGCCTGGAGTAGGAGGAGTAACGCCAGAGGCAATCAAGGCATGGGTAACTACAGAGTACTAGCCTGTGGGGGGAGGAGTACTCAAAAGTATTCTCTTACTTTTGTAGAAGGGTCATGGTGCTCAGGGTCTGACACAACACTTGTCTCAATGTATCTGCAAACTTGGGGCCACTGGGGACCGAGGTGCTAGCTGAGCCCTAAGATGTCAATGGGGGCTGAGGTACCGTCCAGGTGGAGGGAACCACAGCAGGATCCCTTTCCTCTTCACTGCTCTTATATCCTTCATCCAGGTGCTTGGACTACATCAGAAATGACAGACACACGTTATCCATGCAGGCCCTTAGCAGCAAGAAACATACAAACAGTGACTAATGCATTCTTCAAGCAGACCAGAGAATAGGAAGCACACGGAATCACCAAAACATGCTAAAAGTGTGTAGTGGGTGAACATGGACACACAAAGGAGGGGGATAAGAAAGGAGGACTGAGAGGGGACAGGAGAAGACAAGAAAGGAGAGGAAGGGAGAAGAATGGACAGGAGAGGAAGAGAGAAAGAAAAAAGAGTGGGAGACTGTGAAAAAGACAGATGTCTCACTTTTTTGGTTCTCTTGTCTCCCATCCTGAGCCAGGGCTCAGCACTGTGCTGGGAAATGGTGGCTGCCCTCAGGCTCTAGGATGCTTTTGGCTGTTTTGGCCTTGGCAGCAGCTGTGGCCACAACATTCTGAGGCTACACTCATCTTGTCTGAGCCAGAGCCTCCCCAGACTTGATGGTCTTGTCCCTTCCCTGGCAGGGGATGGCTGGGGCATTCTGGAAACAGCACTGGGACTCTCTGGCATGACCTATTGGGCCCTGTATAAATTGCTGGCTGAGTGAACTCAAAGATATCGCTCTGCTTTAGGTAGGCTTCACTTTCTCTCTGACTTGGTCTCAGGCTTCATCCATGTCTTCAGCATTGGACTATTTTGGTAACACATTGGAGCTTGGCCCAGACACACTGAGGGTTCCAAGGAGAAAAGAGCTTATTCTGAAAATGAGAGTGAGGGGGAATGATGGAATACAGGCAGGACCTCTGGTGAGGTAAGGGGGGGCAGCCTTTATCACATAGATAGCTATGCAGGACATAGGCAGGACAGGACAGGACAGGAGACTGTATGAGGGACTGGTATGTCGGTGACAAAGCCTTGGCTAAGGTAATCACAGAAGAGACACCATGATGAAAAGGAACTTTAGAGGTCTAGATTTGACTAGTATTTGAACTGGAGGAACCTACATGGAATGCACAGAGAGAGGTGGGGGTGGGCTTGAAATTGAGACCCAGGGGATGGACGACAACACACACACACATTCACAGAGTCACATGCACACACAATGGATAAGAGCTGAGACAACAGGGGCAAAGGACAGTTTTGTAAAACCCTATCTCAAGGAGCTGATCTGGCCGAAACCAGGAGGAGATATGTGGAGCTGGCAGAGGGGGAGGGGGAGGAAGGAAGACTCAGCAGATTCCAGTGTAAGCTAAGGCTGGGACTGAAACACTAATGGGGGCTTGGACTTAGGAGTCCTGGATAAGCAGCTTGAGTCAAAGCTCTGGAACACTAGGAAAGCAACAAGTAGTCTATTTACCTGGAATAATCTAAAAGTGGTGGGGTGAGAATTTAGACATGGTTGGCTACAGGGGCTGGAGATTTAGACACCAGTAACAATAGGCACAATACTATGCCTGGATCTGATTGTTTTGAGGAAGAGTAGGCAGGGGCTCCAATCTAGACCTCATGTTTAACAGGGTTCTAGTTTAGAGGGCTCTGACCTTTTTTTAAAAAAAAAAAAAACCAGAGGGCTATGGGGGGAGACAGTGTGTCTGGCTGTCCCTTTCCCCCTCCCATGGAATGACAGAATACCCATATCACATCATCTGTCCCCAGTGAGCAAGATTCATAATCTTAAGATTATGTTTCACATCAAAGACTCACACAAAGACAATCAGCCTCACCCTAGGTTGATCTATGTGGTTCTGCTCACTGTGACACCCACACCTTAGGGTCCATTCTGTGTTACCATTGACAGGCCACGTTACTAGGACTGACACCATCATGCTGTCCAATAGCTTTCCTGGTGCTTGCTAGACTTGAGAAGAACTAACAGAGCTTGCATATCTGCTACAGTAAGCCATGGTTAAGAGTAAATGTTGTCCCTGCTTCCCTCCACTGCAGAAGTTTAGGGCATCCATGTCTATGGAAAGATATGGGCTGAGGTTTGGTATCCCAGAAAAATAAAAGCATGGTGCTCGGCTGGTGGTCCTAAGATCAATAGAAAGCAGGCTGAGCAAGCCAGGATGAGCAAGGCAGTAAGCAGCACTCCTCCATGCCTTCTGCTCCAGCTCCTGCCTCCAGCTTCCTTCAATGAATTCCTAGGAAGGTGGACTACAAACTGAGATGAAAAGATAGACCCTTCACTCTTCAAGTTGCTTGGGCCCATGGTGTTTATGACAGCAATGGAAACCCTGACTAAGACAGTGGGTCCCATAGGAAGGCCAGACATGCCACATGGAGGCCTCAA
Organism: Cricetiscus sungorus; assembly: GCA_030556225.1. Lineage (NCBI taxonomy): Eukaryota > Metazoa > Chordata > Mammalia > Rodentia > Cricetidae > Cricetiscus > Cricetiscus sungorus. The sequence goes on from JANBXA010000126.1 coordinate 7,324,948, forward strand.
TGCTTCACTCTCATCAACAGGAGGCAGAGGGCTCCCACACACTTGCTGTTCTAACCCCACCACCACCACCACCACCACCACCACCACCACCACCAGCGCATGGCAGCAGTTTCTGATTGGCAGGTGTTTTCTCAGACCTCTGGATGTGCGGGGTCTGAGGCAGCAGTACCTATGATATTTGACTGCTTCCACACAGCTTCTTCCTGCACCCTGGCCTGCTCCCTGTGACCCCTCCTCCACTTTAAAACAGAAGAAAGAAATGTGGCTGCCCAGGATCCTAGTGCTCCCTGGCTATGGAGAACGTTTCCTTGACCATGCATATGCAGTTCATTGTGTGGCCTATCCTTCACTGCAGGGGGGGAGGAGTGATCTATTTTCCTACCCCATAGATGAGGAACCTGAGAGTACAGGAGAGAGGCCACTCTGTCTGATGCCCCATAGCCAGGAGGAAGCAGTAGAAGGACTCGGGCCTAGAGCCCTCTGAGAACACGATGCCTGCTCTGGACATGCAGCATGTTGTAGTCGCCATGGAGGAACTCACAGGGCCCAGCAGGCAAAACCTCCCACCCATGCACCACAGGCCACCCTCACTCCAGCATCCCCCAGCCCCATCTACCTAAGGACACGTGCCTGACCCCGTTTCACTCTCACCAATGCCCCCTGTTCCTGCCTGCCTTCATGGCTGCAAGGAGAAAACCAAACCAGAGGAGAGCATGAGCTGCCAGGGATCACTGACCCAGCTCTGCCAATGCCTTAGTGAGTTTGACCCCAGCCTCTTCTCCTGGCTGGACACATGCATGTTTTTTCTCGGGTTGCCATGGAGGCTGCTTCAAATGGCTTATCTGTTTACTGTTAGATTGCCAGTTGTGTTGCAGAGATTTTCTCATACACTGTGGGTTGAATTTTCATTCCACTACAGACCAAGTGCATAGGAGACTTTCCATCTCAAGTCCAGCCTCTGTAAGGACCCTCTGAAAGCAGACAGGGAAGCCACGGGGAGGGCCACAAGGTGCCTCATTTCCTGCTGTATGTGTCACACAACAGCTTTCTATGCCTGTTACCAGGACACTTTACCCATGACTGGGCTACACCATTTGTCGCTTCCTCCGCGAATATGGACAAAAACACAAGTTTCAGGAGACCCCTCCCTAAGAGCCTTGATTCTAATCAGTTCCCGACTACTTGTCATGGTAGCCTCACACACTAGAATCGTGTGGTCCAGGCAGTGTCAGTGTGATACACCACAAAGATACATCCAAGGTGGGAAGGTTCTGTCTCTCTCTCTCTCTCTCTCTCTCTCTCTCTCTCTCTCTCTCTCTCTCTCTCTCTCTCTCTCTCTCTCTCTCTGTCTCTCTGTCTCTCTCTCTCCCCCCTTCCCCTCTCTCTCTCCCTCTCTCAGTCTCTCTGTCTCTCACTGTGTCTCTTTCTGTCTACCCCTCTCTCTGCCTCTGTTTCTGTCTCTGACCCTCCCTACATCCCATTATACCTCTTCCTGTCTCTCCTCTCTACCACCTCCCCTACTTCGATTTCTCCCTCCCTCCGTCCCTCCGTCCCTCCGTCCCTCCGTCCCTCCCTCCCTCCCTCCCTCCGTCCTTCCCTCCCTCCCTCCCTCCCTCCCTCCCTCCCTCCCTCCCTCCCTCCCTCCCTCCCTCCCTCCCTCCTTCCCTTCTGTTCTCCTTCCCTCCACTCCAGCTATCTGTTGTTAGTCTCAGGGATCGATATATTTCTAGAAATTACTAATTCTTTTAACGGGAACACTTTGCTAAAATCTCTGTTCCCAGAGGGCTTTATTTCAAGGACCAGCTCTGCTTTTCTCCCACAGCCCAGTGAATGCATCACACACTCAGCTTCAGTTCCCATGGCAACTGAGGCTCATGATCTAGGGACTAAATATGAGACAAAAGGAAGCAGAGAAGTGCCTGTGTTCTTTGCTCCTCTGCAGTACACAAACCTCTTATAACAGGGAGAAAATGGGACCTTGCGCAGTTCCACCCTGCCCTCCCATCGCTGCTCAGTGGGGGCAGAAAACAAGGCACAGAGAGCTGAGGAGAATTGCGACATCCTCATACTGCAGCAGGGTGCTTTGCAGACCTGGTCCCCGTCTCCCCCTTACCACTAGTGGTTTCTACCCGCAAAGTATGGCTGTCACACCTAGCCTTCTTGCCACTCTCAAACTGCTTCCCCCTTTGCACAATGTACAGCCTCTGCCATGTCCTTGGGGGTCACAGTCATCTTTAGGACAAAAGCCTACATCTCCTGAACCTCCTTTCAGAATCTTGCCCCCCAAATGAGCACTTGAATTCTCACCCATGACATCATGAGGGATCTGAGAGGTGCCTCTCCTCTCCTCTTCCCTCCCCTCTCCTCCCCTCCCTTCCTCTCCTCTTTTCTCCTCTCCCTCTCCTCTCCTCTCCTCTGTGACCTGAGAGACTTTATGTCCAGCTGAGGGTTCAGCCTATAAGGGTCTCTCTTCCTGTCAACCCCTCCTCTGAGGGGTTTTAAAGAGAGACTCCAGGGAGGCTACTGCTAGTTTTCCCTTGCAGAAAACACAGCAACTGCTTCAGCTGCCCTTCACTCCTACCCACTTCTCCTGAGGACACAAAGGTGACCTTTGTCTTCTTGCACCGTTTCAGAGCCTGGTCAGCAAAGGGAGAGGCCTGACAGACAGCACGAATTTGTCACAAGACAGTGCACAAAAGCTGGGCCCAGTCCCCAGTCTCTGTTCCCTTCACTCTCATTGTCCCAGTGCATGTCTGCATATCCGTTTGTCCAGCCACACTGTCCTTTCCTGGATTTCTACCGCCCACCAGGCACATCCCCTGGCCTGGATCAACTTGACTCGCAGGGTCCAAGAAACTCATCTTCATTCTAGTTGACCACCTGCATTTATGGCCATGCCCTTCATGCAAGGGAACCACACAAACCCTTGCCACCTCCCTGACCTCCAGACCTTTCTGAGCCATCCCATCGGGATTTACAATGGGTGTTTGCATCCATCCTGTGCTCCTGAGATCCCAGTGACTCCCCCATGGTTCACAGCCACGGAGTGAGTCCATATCCATGTTTCCTTTGGAGAAGAATGGAATCTCAGGAAGGCAAAGCTTCCCCTCTCTTTGCTGCATCTTAACACCCCCATGTCCCCAAGTGTGCAGCAACACCCCCAAGAGTTCAAGCAATATGTGTGTAACACACATCAGCAAACAGTGGGAGGTGACCAGGGTGGTTAAAGCATACCAGACGAAGAGGGAGGGACTGTATGTATGTATGTACGTCGGTACGTACTTGTGTACGTTTGTTTCAGGAGGCTAAAAACAAGCAGCCGTCCTCTGCTCACTACAGAATGTTCATCCTCTGGAGAGACTCCATTTTAAGTCATTGCAGGACCTCGGCGTCCCTGCTGCTTCTTGAGAATCCCAGCTTTGTCCCTTTGTTCAGGAGAAAGACACCTTCAACACTTGACTGTATTGCAGGGCCTCCTCCTTTCTTTTCTCTCACCAGCCACCTACCTCTACCTTCCTCTAGGTCTAAGCGAAAGGACAAAGGGCAGAAATGGCTTCATCCAGGACCCAGGATTATCCTCAATGAACACATGTGCTAATCTCACCCTGCCACTCCACCTTAATACCCTGTATGAATCACTCTAGATCTCGTATTCGAACCTGGGTCCTCACCTCTATGCATCTCTGGCTGGACTAAACCATCCATTCTCAGTGTGAGCAGATACAGAAATGGGGGGTGGTCAGTGTATCTTTTTCAGTAGGGTTTAACTTTAACACACCAGCTTCCTAGGTAATCTGTGTAACTCTTTCAAATGTTAATGTTTGTGAGCAATCTCTGTTTCCCTTGCACCTTTCAATGCTCCTTCACAGGTGTTTGGCTTTTTTCCATCAGCATGCAATTCTGTTTCCCTTTTCATTCCACGTGAGACAATGCTCTGTCATCGTTCCTTTCTTAAAGGTGCTGCCAAGCTTTTCTGCTAGGCCGGTCACTTGTCACCGCTGCCTCCTCCCCATTTGCCTCTCCTGTGCCTGTGTCCCTTGCTGCACTCCAGGCATCCTTTTCTTCATGATCGTGATAGCTTTCATAAGGAGCACCCCAGACACCGTTCCTCTGACCCTTCCATCTTCTCATCAGCAGGGACTGTGCAGACCACCGCTGGCTCCTGGGTACCCTGAGCATATCTTCTTGTGCTCCTGCTCCCCCCACAGGCCACATGTTCATGTGCCTCAAGAAGTGTCATTGTATTCCCATATCCTCCTTTCTCAAGGTTTATCGTCTAGGAAAGTGTTTCCCGCCATGAATGTACTATTTCTTCCGACAGCAACCACTGTGTGCAGTAACAAGCAACACAAGGACACAGGATTGCTCAACTGCAACATCTTATGCAAGGGAATAAATATGTACACGTACTTTTCGAAAACCAGTGGGGTACCGTTTTTAATGATTTATTGACTTATACTTTTTTGCCTATGGCGGTTTGTTCTCATGAAAGCATGGGCACTTCATGTGTGCCTGTAGCTTCAGAGGCCAGAAGAGGATGTCAGATGCCCTGGACCTGGAGGTACAGGTGGTTGTGAGCTTTCTTGTGGTGTTGGGAATAGAAGCTGGTCCAATGCAAGAGAAACACTTGCCCTTAAGCTCTGCGCCCGTGTATCTAGCTCCTATTCACCCACTGTCAAACATATTTTTCATATTCATATTTTATTTATAATGTACCTCCTGGGGTCAAGTTGGGTTTTACTCCCAGAGTTTGCTGGTTGGTTTTCCTTTTTACATATAATTTTCTTGCTGATTCATTGGGGATTTCTCAACATCCACCACGATTCCACCCATTCCCCAGTCCCTCCACATCCACCCTTCACCCTTTTACCATCCCCAGAAGTAAATGTAAACAAACAAACAAACAAACCAAACCCAAAGGAAACACACACACAGGCAATGCCACAGGTGCGAGCACATGCTTGACAGTGCCCAGAGCACCAGGACCCAGGGGCTGGCTGCACCGGAGACCTGGAATAGCATAAACACAAATGGAGGGAAACAATGCCAGTGTACTGATGCCTAACGATATTCTGCTATACTCCAGACTGGTGACTCCAGCAACTGATGGAAACAGATGCAGAGACCCATATCCAAACATTAGGCCGGGCTCTGAGAATCCTGCTGAAGACAGGAAGGATCCAAAGGAAGCCCAAGGATCCATAGGAGGCAAAGGGGTCAACGACATCACAAGAGAACCCGCAGAGTCAACTATTCTGGGATCAAGGAGCTTACAGCGACAGAAATCACTACCAGGGAGCCTGCATGGGACTGACCTAGGCCCTCTGCATGTATGTGACAGTCGTATAGCTTAGTCTTCTTGGGGGACTCTTACCAGTGGGAGCAGAGCCTGTCTCTGACTCTGTTGCCTTGCACAGACATAATCCAAGGCGAAGTGCTAACTCTTACTGCACCTTGATATGCAAGGTTTTGTTGATATCCTCTCCCTGAATACAAAAGAAGCAGGAGTGGTTGGGTGGAGGCAGAGGGGAGCTGTGGGGTGGGAAGGAACTGGGAGGGCAGGGAGAGGAAAGTGAGGTCTGGATGTAAAATTAATTAAAAACCACTTTGCTCCTCCACACTTCCTGCCTCTCTAAAACCTCTTCATTTGTCTTAGTGGCATTGGGAGGCACAGTGTGTCACTCAGTACATCCTTTTGTCCCATCAGTTTACTTGCAAATGTTCACTGCAGTGAGTCATTGGTCTGATTCAGGGCCTCTGGTTTCTGGTACACACTTATCACTAGACCCTCTCTGAAACCCATCTCGGTTATCTGGGGGGCTCCTGCGTTACGGAGACCCTGTGAGTAACGTTCCACAGGAGCAGTCCCTTCACATGCTCTAGCAGGTCATAGATGGGGTAGATGCTAAGAAGGGCCCACTCCAGGCCTGGATGTAGGCCTGGGTGGTAGTTGAGTTAGTCAGGCCTGGTCACTGGGGCTGCCCCACTCAGGCTCCAGGGCAGAGCCAGCTGTCCTGCGCACATGCTATCAGGGCTGGCTCTTCCACATCTGTAATGAAGGCTGTAGCTCTCTCTCCCAATGCACAGGCCAGCTCTCCTGTGCACAGGCAATTGGGGCCAGCTCTATTGCTGCAGTGTTCAGAGAGGGGCAGGGCCAGCGAAGGACAGAGGGCTGGCTCAGCCTGGCCTTTTATTTCATCTTGCATGTGGTAACATAGGCCATAGATGTCACCACAGGCTCCAGATGCAGAAAGACCTTGGTCCCAGACATGACCCTCTGCAGCAGCTTGAACATGGATGACACCATTGCCCTGGGTGCCAGCACAGGTTCTCAGATCAGCTTGGCTCTTACAGTGGCACAGCACTCCGACACCAAGAAGGCGACACCAAGAAGGCCTGGATCCTGGGCATCCATCTGTGTGGCCTTTGGTGGCAACACAGCCTAGGGATTGTAACACAGACCCCAGCTATGGTACGACTACAGACCCAGACACGGTCCTTGACAGTAGCTGGGCTGGGATGTCACCATGGCCCCAGGTGGCAGCACAGGCCACTCAGATCAGCATGGCCCTGGCTGCAGTGTGACGCTCTGACTGAAACCAACAAGGCCCCAGATTGTGGTCCAGACTCCTGGTGTCTACATGGCCTTTGATGGTATCAGGAGCCACAGATACTAACACTGACCACAGCTCAGCAGGACCATGGACCCAGATATGGCCCTCAGCTACAGCTCTGACCCACGTGTCACCAGGGTAGCTGGGCTGCCAGCCCTCTCGGATCTGTAAGACCCCATCTGCAGCATGGTCCTCAGATACCATCACGACCCCGTGTGGAGGCCAGGAGCCCAGGCTTCCTCATGGACTTCAGTGGCAACTGAAGTCATCCATGGCCATCAATACATGCACTGGCTACTGTAGGGCTATGAACTTGGGCTGTAGGGCTATACACGTGGCCCCTGGCAATGGTTCAAGACCTGATGTCATCATGGCCCCGGGTGGCAGCTTAGGCCACCCAGATCTGCATGGCTCAAGAGGCAGCTGGGCCTCAGGCAACAACATGACTACAAGTGGCTGCCCAGACCTGGGTATGTGTGCCACCTTTGGGAGCAACATGGGCCAGGGATGCTAACACAAATGTAGACATGGCCCCCTGCACTATCCCATGCCTACAGGTCACAATGGCCCTGGGTGGCAGTGCAGGCCACCCAGGTCAGCATGGCCCAGCTGCAACATGGCCTCAGGATGTGGACCAGACCTATTCGCCCCTTTTGAAATGGTGTATGAACCTTGCAAATAATAGTGGATCTAATACCCTCTGTGTTCAAATCTAAAACGTATCGGAACCATTTGCCTGCCTCAAATATTCCCCTTTCTCCTCAGCTGCATTCTTCCCACCTACTAGTCTCCTCATTCTACCACATCACAGCCTTCCTCTTGTTCGTGTGCATGTCATGTAGTATGCATGAGATATGTGTTTGGTTTAGTGTCTGAGTTCTGAGTTCTTTGCCCCTTTTGCAGTTGTTGGAATTTTCTATATACTCATTATTTTCTGTCTCATGGATATGTAGCAAATATTTCACCCATGCAGAATTCTGTCTTCTCACTTTGGTAATTTCCTTCCTTTTGCTAAGGAGAAAGTTGTTAATTCCTCATAATCCCATCCCCCAAATTTGGAGACCATTTCCTGAGCTACTACTGAACCTTTTCACAAAGTTTTTGGCTGTTTTCTTCTATTGAGGAATTTTCCCTGTATTTTCCTCTGACATGTTTAGAATTTCAGGTGTCATATGAAGGGAGTTCTTTGATCCATTTAGTTCTGTCTTTTCTCGGGATAAGGGCTAGGCATCCGTCTTTAGACTCCTACACACACATGTATGACTAGTTTCCCCAGCACTGTGTGTCAGTGAGGATAACTCTCCGTTTTCCAATATAAGTTTGGTGCAAATTTGTCTAAATTTGCCCAGCTGCCTCTTGAGCCATGCAGATCTGGGTGGCCTAAGCTGCCACTCGGGGCCATGATGACATCAAGTCTTGAACCATTGCCAGGGGCCACGTGTAAGTACATGGCCCTACAGCAACCAGGGTATGTCTAAATGTCCTCTCCCATGTGGCCCCTGGCTTCACTGTTTTAAATTTCTGTGTTTAAATAGGAGTTGGATTCATTTGAATTCAGGGAGCAAGCGAGGAGCCATGATAGGCGGTGTTGAGGGGTGGGTAATAAAGTGCATGTGGCATGAAAATGGAGTTGGAGGGAAATAAAATTCATGTGGGAATACTAGAACTGGAAAATGGGAAAGGTGCTAGGGGCAATGGGGTGCTGGAAAAGGATCTACTAAACCTGACGACATAGGCAACACACACGCAGGAAGTCACTAACTTTAGTAGGTAGCTAATAGATTTGATTGTTATTTTTGCAAATATAATTACAAACTTCCTCCCTTCCTTTCCTCCTTCCAAAGACTCACATATACCCGTCCTTGCTCTTTTACAAATTAATGGCTCATTCCATTACCTGTTGTTTCTTGCATATGTGCATTTTTTTGGGTATATACATATATATTTCTAAATAAATGCTGCTTAGTCTCCATCATGTTACTTGTATATATGTCTCCAGGACTGATTATCTGGTCCAATATAAACACTTTGTGTGCTCTTCTCTGTGGAAGACTATTTATACAGCTCCCAGTTTCCTTTTGTTCTTTGTTTAAGACTGAGCCCTAGTGTCTTTCCCGTCCAATTAGGCATGTGTATTGTTCTCCTTGTTCTGCTCATGTTTGGGCAATCACATTGCTGACACATTATGAGTGACTTCCAGCATTACTAGGAGACACAGTCTCACAACTTGTTCCCTCATCCTGAAGGTCTTAGAATCTTTCTGCCCCCTCTTCCCAAATATTCCCAGAGCCTTAGATGCAATTAGTTGTTCTGGAGATGTATCCATCTGGGCGCCACAAGTCTGCAGTTTGATGGGTTGTTGTTTTCTGTAATAGTTTATGTCTGCTGCAAAGAGAAACAAAATTGATGGTAAGTGAGGAGGACTACACTTACCTGTGAGTATAAGGATTTAGAGTATAGTTAGGTATTATGATGGCTTAGTAAAGTGATGGTTCTTCTCTAAGATGCATCATTTTGCTAGCCCTGGGTAGCTAGCTCAGTTTTCAGTACCACATATGATTTCCCTCCTAATGAGCAGGGCTTAAGTCTAATTAGAGCTAAAAAATCTTAATGAAGGTACCCTAAATAAATGGATAATACTGCTCCCAAAAGACATAGTTTTAAAAGAAAACTCTCAACACCATTTGTGGGCTATTTCCTTCTGAGTTGTTGGCAAGAGTCTCCCAAAAGAATGGAGGGTACTTCCATTGGTAGGCCACCCACTGAAGTAGATGGTAAGACTAAAGAAACCACAGACTTTGGATGTAGCATTAAATAAAGCAAACTAGAACTAAGCTAGAAGCTTCTACTCTGCTGGCTGCTGTTCATGGTGCTGGAAGGTACCATGCACGCTGTGGGATAAAAGACATCAATGGTCTCCCCCAGCTCTGGATCCTGAGTACTATAAAATCACCCTAAAAGGCAAGATACTCCTACTTGTGTAATACTGCCAAGATTGCTTTGGAAGTAACCAATTCTTTTCTGATTGGATTTGTGGCCTGATCCATGGGAAAATTTACATACCTAAAATCTCAGGGTCTACACTGCTGTGATAAAATACTATGACCAAACGCAACTTCGGGGGAGAGGGTTTACTTCTTTTTAAAGTTTGTAGTCCATCTAGGGAAGTCAGAGCAGAAACCTGGAGGCAGGAACTGAAACAGAGAACATGGAAGAGTGCTGCTCCTCAGGGCTTGCCCAGCCTGCTTTCTTTTTTTGGGGGGGGATTTCAAAAGACAATTTTATCCAGACAGAAACCTTCAAACAGAACAGAGAAATTAGGCATTATTAAAATACATGTTTTTGTCAAGTGATTTAACATTAGAATATAATGGAGGGGGGGATGGGAAACACATGGCAACTCAATCCATTGCAGGGTGAGTGATATCCTGTAGGACAGCTGTGACTGTGCGAAGGTTACCTCTTTCCCACAAACGTCTACCTCCACCCACCCCCACTCTTCCCCAGCACCCTCCAGAGCAAGAAGAAAACAGGCCAGCACTCCAGGTCGTTTATTCCACCTCAAGTGCCAGCAACAGCCTGGATCCGTGCTGGTCAGGGGCCCTGGGATGGAGAGGTCTGTGGCCGCAGGAAAATTATATGGGCAGGCCACTCCCGTGTGATCCTGGGCTCTTTGGCTGGCAGTACCCAGAGAAATAGACAGATATACAAATAAGGATTTTGGAAGCCACAGTAGACATTCCCCTCCATATATGGGCACTCTGGGGGTAGCTCAACAGGCTCAGGGCAGGGACCATCAGAGTTAGGACAACTCTGGTTCAAAACTCATAGAGGCTAGCATCCCAGCAGTTGCTTCTGGGGAGAAAGGATCCCATGATATACTCTATGCACAGCAGAACATGAAGAGGCAATGTGGGACCCAGCACATCCTGAGCTCACCACACAGCCTGTGCTGGCAGTGGCTGCTAGCTCAGACCAACACTTCTACATGCCCTACCCTGCAGCTGTCTCTGACTGGAAAAGGAATTGTAGGCCAGAGCTGGACAGATCATAGGTGGGTGCTGGGAATCTTCAGGCTGCTGGAACCTCCCACAGGAATGACTTGTTCAAACACGAAGGCCCTAAGCTGTTGCCAAGATAGCCTTGTAGACACAGAGACAAATAAAACCAGCTTTGTGAGATGACGGCACCCACTACTTTGATCTTGATGTCCAAAGTCCACGTGCAAGCCAAGGTGAGTGTACCTCCACACTGGACAGCTGAGGGTGCCTGTGTCTGCTTCTGCCCCTGAAGATGGACACTCCCAGCTGACCCTCCCAACATCAGAATAGCCCCAGTCTGAACAGTCTGCTGGCTGAAAAAAAAAAAAACACAACTCACAAATCTTGCCTTTCTCATCCTATTGTAAGTATCTCCCACAAGTCATATTTGTGGTACTGGATGAAGATATTTAGGATGGGCCCTGTCCCTGGCAGATGCCAATTCTAGCAGACAGGCAAGCCAAACAGAGACCCAGTGACCCCTGCCTTTTATAGTCCTGATGATGGTTGTGGTGAGCTTCCCCCAACCCCCACAGTGCAAGAGAGCAGAATTCTGGAGTGTTCAAACTCTGCCTACCCCAGCCCTATCACCCAAGACCCCCCTCCCCCACCCCATTCACTGGAGAGTTAATATCATTAATGCACAAATGAAATCGTAAGTCATACCAAGGATCTGGAAAGATTCCCTCCCACAGAGCCTTCCAGGGTTACCTGAGAATAAGCCCTTCAGCACCTATAAGAGCCAATTAGTTTATGGCTTGATTTTCCCAACATTACATCTTTGAAAACCTCAAGTTCTTTCCCAAAGTCATAACCACACATATGAATGTCAATGTTTCCACCCTTAAATCATCACTCCATTCCACTTGAGAACTTCAAAATAAAAACAGCCAGTCTGCCCAGATGCAGATCTTCTTCTAGGGCATCACTTCATCTCCAGGGGCTGTGGTTCTGATGTGACATGACCATCCAGTGCCTGCCTCTGGGGGGCAACATCACATGATTGCACAGCATGAGTTTTGTTTTATAGAAGGCTTTTGACTATGTTCCCAGTACTTCTGATTTGGATATCAAGTCATCAAGCTCCTCGCCTGGTTCTAACAAAGACTCCTTGGTGGTATGCAGAATAATTTTGGTTTCAGCCACTTCGGCTTGTACTTTACTCATGGGATCAGCTTCTCATGGGTTTTGGTATCTATTAAGGTGACCATCTAGGGCTGTGTACTGGATTGTAGCTGCTGATCCTACTGGCCGGTCTATCCTATCCACCTGTTTAGAGAATTCATCTAGTACTTTCTCTAGCAAGGTAAGGCCACTCTGGAAGGGTATTCGCTGTCATCAATGACCACACCTGCAAGACTGTCACTCTGGATGTAGACATGGCAAGATTCTCTTGTTCCTTGACAGAGACTCTGCTGCCTTTTGCCTGCCGATAGTTCCACAATCTGTTGACTTGTAAAGGTCATGAATTCCTGAACACTGAAACTCTGGAGGAAACTGAAGGAAGACACATCGTATGTGGCTTTGAGCAGCACCACTTTGGGCTCACTTTTGTAAAGGATGCTGAGGCTGTACAGCTCCATGGTGCCATACCTTCAGGCCACCGGCCGGACCCCAGACCCGCTCATGGGAGTGCGGCCACAGTCCTTCAGAACAGCTGCGGCTGGCTGCTGATGGGGCTGCACTGACTTCTTCCTCCTCCAGCCTGCCTTGTTTATTTTTGTACCTTTTAGTGTCTTAAGTTAATTTACTGTCATTAATTTTCATTTTTATTTTTATATTTGAAGTTACAATATAACTAAAATATTTCTCCATTCCATTTCCTCCCTCCAAACCTTCCCTATACCCCTATTTTCTCTCTTTAAAATTCATGACCTGCTTTTTTTTTAAACTGTTATTACACACGGGGGGAGGGACTGGGGAGAACACAAACACACACTGAGAGAGAGAGAGAGAGAGAGAGAGAGAGAGAGAGAGAGAGAGAGAGAGAGAGAGAGAGAGAGAGAGAGAGAGAGAGAGGAGAGAACACACATACACATATACTGCCAGAGAAGCTGACTATATACAAGTATGCGCTATGGTAACCATCTCTTACCATTCTCACCAAGACCATCATCATTGGTTATGTATTCTACTCACTCAGACTGCATCTTACCACTCTCTGAAAATTGCACATAGTCTCTTACTCTCGGCTCTCTAACGAACCTTGCATCTCCATATTGACTGCTGCTACTGCTCAAAGATGCTGTTTTTTGGACATGACATGGTGACCATAGTCAGGAATTGACAGAATCTGTGTGTACCTGCATAAGATCAAGCCAGCCCAAACTCAAAGAACAGTGCTCTTCTGGATTCATCCCTTAAAGAAGAAAAGCTAATGTCAGCTGATAGCTTCATGGAGAAGGAGAATCATTGTTTTGGGGTTGTTTTTACTTGTAGGATTCCTATGGTAAGCAACAATTGGGCTGAGAGAGTTAATAAAAACAGACATGAAGTTAAGAAGGGGCATGCTGGGGAACATGACAGAAGTTGGAAAAGGAACTTGGGGATTATACATAATCACCTTTCATTGTTTACATGTATAAAACTCCCATTAATTGTATACAGATATATAAACACACATACAAAGGCACACACCCCAGAACACAAAATCCTTGGAAGTTAAGGAACTGTATGTTTGAAGCCATGTTACCCTAGGGTGGAACATAATAAAGGGAACAAAGAAGCTCCAGGTGAAGGAGAACATTTCTTTGACTTTGGTTTAGTAATATTAAAAGGGGTGTTTTTTTTTTAAAAAAAAATCATTGTATACCTGTTGCTAGAAATTTTCTTAATAACAGCAGCAAAAGAAGCCATATAGAAATGTATACCAATGAATTTGCTAATGAGTATCTTTAAGAACCTAAAATTGCTCTTAGAAAGTATCTTCTAATATGTTTTACATTGCTATACCTCTATTGCTCCCAATTAGTCCCATGGGAGGGACAAATATTACCTCTTTCTTCACCGTTGCTGTTACAGCAGCAAAAGAAGCAGTAAAGTGTGGAAAAGAGGGCTGAAAGCAGACATAAGTCACACTCTGCTGCCCCCCACATCACCATTCATTTCAGCAATGACATGGCACTTTCAACTGCCCAAATAGGTCAGCGAACCCTATGTTCTGGACATCTGCTTCCCCATAGTGACCTGACTCCTCTATACAGATGAGATGGGAACAGTGACACAGCTCAACAAACCCAAGCACTGACCTTGACCTCATCACCTGCCACATGCTGCTTGGGCTATTTTACAGTAGATCAAAGATATGTCCGTACTCACCTCAAACATCAGAATATTCTCCACTCAATAGCTATGACTCCATGTCCAATTACTATGCCCATTTTGACAAGGAGAGCAACGGTAAGCAGCCACGGTAGAGCACAAGTGCTTTCTGTAGGCACTATCTCCATTAGATATTCTGAGCCTTGCAGAGACTGATGTTCACACCTTTCCTGATTCCAACACACTCTCAAGACACAGTCAAGATGCACACCGGATCCCTGAGAAAATGCAACAGGATCCTGTCCAAAGCCAGCCAGTCCCTCGTAAGTACACATCAAGATATTGACCATATGCAAACACTTCAGCAAACCTCTGTGTTGCTGCCAGTGCCTTTTCTTGGAATTTGGCACAGAAGTATTCTATCGGCACAAGAGATCTTTTAGGCAAGAGGAAAGCAATAAAAAAACAGGTGAATAACCACACAACTATTTTCACATCTCTAAGCAAAGAGTTAGACAGCAAGAAATTGAGAATGGGAGGAAAGGTATGGATGAACAGAGGAAAATAAAGGAGGGAAGGGAAGTGGGAGGGACAGAAAGAAAAGAGGCAGTTTAATCATTGAAATTGCTTGAGTTATATTGGTCTGAATTCTAATTTTCCCTGCTTAGTTCCTTCTATGTAAAGTTCACACACAACAAAACTGTGTGCTTATAGACGTCAGTTACTACACAAGTTCTAAATATATAGGCATATAAGAACTATTTAACTCCAGGATAGAATCACACCTAAGAAAGACCAGAGATGATGCAAGAGATAAGGTGTGTGAGATGAGTTTCATCTCTCTGACATGTTTTCTTCTTCTTCTTTTTTTTTTTTTTGCAATTTTTAAAAATCTAAAATATATCATTTCCTCCTCCTCTCTCTCTAGTCCCTCCCATGTCTACCCTTAAACTCTCTTTCAAATTCATGGCCCCCTTTTGTTATTCTTTCATATACATATATAAGTGTACATATATATGCATATATATACATATGTGAACATACATAAATATAGAAATACAATCTTCTGAGTCTATTTAATGTTACTTGTATGTATATGATTTTCAGGGTTGACTCTTTGTGGATAACAAATTTAGAGGCTCATTCCTAGGAGAAGACTATTTCTCCCTTTTTTAGCATTCATTAGTTGCCTGTTGTTCTTTGTCTAGGGGTGGGGTCCCATAATATTTTCCCCTTCAAAGTAAGCATGCACATTGGTGTGGTCATTATTTGGATACATTTTGCCATATCTTTGAGGTACCATGGGTATAGCTTTCCTGTAACTTCTAGTAGACACATCTCACAGCAAACTAACCAGTTCTCTGGCTCTTGAAATATTTCCATCTCCTCCATGACCTTGAGAGTTGGGAGTTGTGTGGTAGATGTATTAATTTGGGTTGCGCTCCCTACAATCAGTTATTTTCTGCATTTCAACCAGTTGTAGTTTTCTGCAACTGTCTCTGTCTTTTGCAAAGTATACCTTCTTTTGATGAGGGGTGAGAACTTAATTTATCTGTGGGCATAAGGACAAATATTTAAGAATCTTTAGAATGCACCAGCAGGTTCTCCTTAAAGAGCCATGACCTCATTAGCAACAAGTAATTGGCTGGGTTTACATAACAGACAACTGTTGAGCAGGATTGTAAGTCCAACTAGCAGTTGGTTGCCACCAGAATTTAAGTGTCACTATTGCACATTTATAGATATCTTAACAATGCTGGTCATGATTTGGTC
This sequence comes from Cricetiscus sungorus, assembly GCA_030556225.1. Lineage (NCBI taxonomy): Eukaryota > Metazoa > Chordata > Mammalia > Rodentia > Cricetidae > Cricetiscus > Cricetiscus sungorus. Next base: position 7,340,636 of record JANBXA010000126.1, read on the forward strand.
ATAGGCCTCACTACTGACTGCTTCCCTCTTTTAGCAGCTTACATAGCACCCTCCATTACTATGAAAGCTAGTCCCCAGGGAAGAGGCTTTTAGGTCAGGTTCAGTTCAAACCCTCCAAGTCCTGTGTCTAAAGAGCAAGGTGTCATCAACACTAGGGATTTATCTTCAACTTCTGGGGGACAAAGGCAACAACAATACCCTATATTGTTTTGGGAGTTTCTTTAGACTCCTCTGGCCAACAACAGGAAAGGAAGTACTGTGGGGTATGTTAGATAGCCTATGGCTCTTCCAGGAAGCATTAGTACCCAAGTGAGATAACTTCACTGATACTATATATACATATATAAACATGTCCACACATACCCCTGCTACAGAAGGCCCTGCAGATGGAGCCCTAGATACACTGCCCACTATAATTTGGCCATAGCACCCTGGACCACCCCTCACTTGGACTGACACCTCTAGATTCCACTTCCTCTGAGCAGAAAGTAAGTAGAGCAGTCAACACCCACTCCTCCATCAGCAGTCAATATCAATCTCTGAGAGGGGATGTGTCTTAGTCACTGTTCTATTGCCATGAAGAGAGGCCATGACCACAGCAACTCTTAAAAGAGAAAAGCATTTAATCAGGAGCTTGCTTATACTTTCAGAGGTTTAATCATTATTACCATGGCAGGGATCATGACAGGATGCCAACAGGCATTGGAACAGTATCTGAGAGCAATATCCTTATCTGTAGGCAAAAAGGGGGACACTGGGCCTGGCATGGGTTTTTGAAACCTCAACACCCACCCTCAGTGACACACTTCCTTTAACAAGGCCACTCTCCCTAACTCTTATATTCTTTTTGAATGCTGGTGATTAAGCATTCAAATATATGAGCTTATGAGGGCCATTCTTAGTCAAACCATCACAGGGTATTAAGCAGACTTAGAAGGGCCTAAGTAAACAAGAAAAGCAAAAGAAGGCTCAATGAAATGGCTGTTTCTTGTTTCCAGAAGACTCTGGGAGGAGAAACAGAAGGAGGGTATAGAGGTAAGTATCTAGACAGGATCAGTAGGGGAAAGAAGAACCAAGGGCCCTATGAAGTACCCAAGTCAGCCTCTGTTTAACGGACTTCCAGACTTAGGTTTCTCCCATCCTGACAGGATAAAGCTGTTGTTTCACCCATATATGTGGCTTTGTCTTCTGTCTTTCCTAGTCATTCAATTCTTTGTTCATGTCAGGGAGCAAATTCAGCAATCCTCTAGACAGCTGTCACATCTCCATTACAACAATTACGCCAAAAACACACTGGTGAGAAGACAAAATCCTCAGCAAATGACACTAGCAAACATGTAGAATGAAATTAGACCTGTATATATCACCCTGGTCAAAAAAAAAAAAAAGCTCCACATGAATCAAAGAACTCAGTGTGAAACCTGTAATGCTGAAACTTAGAAAATTTGGGGAGTATCCTACAAGAGATAGGAGTAGGAAATGACTTTTTAAAAAGGACTCCCTTTGCCCAGAAATTAAGGCCAAAAATTGACAAGTGACATCTCACAAAACTAAAGACTCTGTACAGCTATAAAACAACCAACTGGGTGAAGAAGAAACTCACAGAGTAGGAGAAAACATTGGCCAGCTATACATGTGACAGAGAATTAATATCCCAAATATTTAAGAATAAAGTCATGAAAACAAATGACCAATTAATAGATTATGGATCTGAACAGAATTCTCAAAGAATGGCTTAAATGTCCATGATCTTAGCAATTGGGGGAATTCAAATGCAACAACTCTAAAATTGTGTCTTACCCAATCAGAATGGCTAGGATCAACAACAACAAATACTGTTGAGGATTTTGATAAAAGGGAATCCCCATTCACTATTGAGAGGATTCAAAACTGGTGAAGCCACTTTGGAAACAGTTCTAAGAATTCTCACAAATCTAAATAATAAGTCTAACATATTACTATAGCACTCCTTGGCATATGGGGTGCCTCTTTGTTCATAATCTAACAAATAAAGGCTGCCTGAAGACCAGAATGCAAAGCTAGCCATATTAGTTAGCCACAGAGGCCAGGCAGTGGTGGTACATACCTTTAATCCCAACAGCCACACTAGTTAGCCACAGAGGCCAGGCTGTACACACCTTTAATCCCAGCACTTGGAAGGCAGAGGCAGACTTATCTCTGAGTTCAAGGCAACCCTAGACTACACAAAACTGATCCAGTCTAAAAGAGAAAGAGTTCACATAAAGGTGACCCCAGCACTTAGAACGGCATGCCTTTAATCCCAGTACTAGAGAGGTAGAGACAGAAGTGATATGGCTGAGCAGAGAGGGGAATATAAGGCAGGAGGAGACAATTCTCTAGTGACTGGCTGCTTTGCTTCTCTGATCTTCAGCATTAACCCCAATATCTAATTCTGAGTTTTTATTATTAAGAACAATTAGAATTTGTGCTACAGGCATATGTCCAAAATCATCAACATACTGTCCCACAAATGCTTAATCAGCAGTATTCACTGCCACTCTGTTCACAATGGCTAGTGTGGTGGTTTAAATATGTATGGGCCCCACAGACTCATGTGTTTGAATGCTTGGCCCAAAGGTAGCAGCACTATTAGGAGGTGTGGCCTTGCTGGAGGAAGTGTGTCACTGGGTGGGTGGGTGGGGGGCTTTGAGGTCTCATATGCTCAAGCCATGCCCAGGGTGGGACACAGTTAATTCTGCCGCCTGTAGATCAAGATGTAGAACTCTCACTTTCTTCTCTAGCACCATATCTGTCTGCATGCTGCCATGAAGATAATAGACTAAACTTCTGAAACTGTAAGCCAGCCCCAATTAAATGTTTTCTTTTATAAAAGTTGCTATGGTCATGCTGTCTATTCACAGCAATAGAAACCCAAACTAAGACAGTTAAGAAATCCTAAATGTCCATAACTGATGAATTAGTAACGAAAATGTAGACACTATATGTGATGAAAGATTAAATCCTAAAATTTGCAGGTAAATGGAACTACAAAATATTACATTGAGTGGAGTAACTCAGACCAGAATGACATACACTTCATGTTCTCTCTGTCATCTGTGGTTTCTAGCTCCAAATCTTCAGATGTGAATACGTAACCTTGAGTAACTGCAGCACGGACCTTCAAGGAATCAAACTGGTACAGAGAAGGGAGCTTCCTCCCTACTGGCTAGCTTTCATACTAATGAAAGATACTGTGTAGGCTTCTGGAAAAGAAAAGCCATTAATAATCCTACCCATCTGTGAACCTACAAGCTATAATAATGGCCATCCTGTCAAAGTATGCCTATAGGCAAACTGGTAACTTAATGTAAGACATCAAGGAATTAAATTACTGGTGACAAGTACAAACCATGTTAAAAATAGAAGGAAGTTTAACAGAATATATATTGTCTTTGTGAGGGAAAAAACATTTCCCTTTCAGGTGTTTTTTTTTTTTTCATTTAAGAAAACTGAGTATTGGTACAAAATGACTAGTGGATTTCCTGGTATATACACAGCACTGAAAGGTACTTCGTAATTATATAAAGAACCACAATAACAATCAAATAACTTAAGATACAAAGATATTACTTTTCTAGAGATACATATCAAAGTGTAAGTGTGGTAACATTATGTACAGAGTCATTTTAAAAATCATTAGAAATATCTACTATTCTTGTTTTATTTCATTTTCAAACATACCAGAGGCTGTTCATTTCAGACAACTGCTGTACATGTAGGCCTGGCCTGTCACAGGATGTATAACCTCTCCCCTTACTCAGTGGATGCTGCCAGAACCACAATGGTTTCTAAGGCATGGTTTCTGTCTGTCTGAGTGTGCCCACTTCAAAGTCCCCACATGATTCTCCATCATTTGTATTACCGCACTGGATGCCTCCTAGCCCCTATCTCCACAACTCCAGCTGTAGGGATCTGAACCGGTCTCCTTTCAACCTGCCAAAGGAGAAGGAGGCCACCTCCTGCCCCTTCAGAATGGCACTTGCCAGTCTCTCAGTGCTGACTGACCCATGTTTCACTGCTGTTCATCTACTCTTCTATAATAGACTAAGCATTAACTAAGGTAAATAAATAAATAGATGTGAACAATTGTCTTTCCACCCCCCCCAAAAAAAACCATAAGAAGGCCATGGAGGTGCATGGCTTTATTCCCACAACTCAGTAATTCAAGGCCAGCCTAGTCTGTATAATTAGTTTCAGGCCAGCCAGGGCTACATAGTGCAACCACATTATTATAAAAATAATAGGAAGATTACCTCATGTTAACAATGTCATTTTTAAAAAAAAGTTGAAATCACTATGCAATATGAACTTCATTGTCTTTAACAAGTACTTTTGTTTTTAAATTATTTTCAACCTTTCTACCCTAAAGAAATAATAAATGGTGTGAACTAAAGTTCTTAGGGGAAAACCACATCTTTAAACATTCTACAAAGCTATAGACAGTTGTAGGACCAAACCCAAATTATCTTGGACTATGATTAATTCCTAAACAGGGTTCCACTCAATAGATGTGATTCAACAACTCTTGTGACTAGTAGTTAAGTCCCAAAAGCTGAGAATAGTATCTGATGCCTACATTAGAGCTCCCCTACTCCCTCACTGTAACCACTGCCAAGGAAGAAACAGTTCTCACCTCAAAGTAATAAGAGATGTAGCTGATTCTGGAGTCAAATATGAGTTGCCATGATCCAGGAACATAGATGGAGATCTCCCAAAAAATACCATGTTCCAATGATGTAGCAACTTTATACACTTTTTATAGTGACAGAACAAAGAAGTCCATAAATCAATCCACTTTTCCAAATACATCAGTGGTCACATCAGGCAGGCAGGTTATAGCAAAATGAGGAGAACCCTGCTGTAAGCCTTAATGCCACCTGACAATACTTTTCGCCCTTTGGTTGGTGAAAACTTGGATTTTGTTAATTCCTTTCTAAATGTTTTATGTGTTCTTAGGATGTTAGGTCTCAGAGAGAGGGTAAAGAAAAGGCTATTCAGTAAGCTAAAGATCAGCCAAGATAAACTGCAATTAGGCCCTGAAACTGAAACATACCAGCCTCCCCACATCACTGACTCGGGTTGTTTTGTTTGCTTGCTTAAGACAGGGTTTTTCTATGTAGCCCTGGCTGTCCTAGAATTCACTATGTAGACCAGGCAGGCCTCAATCACAGAGATCTGCCTACCACTACTGGCATTAAGGCAGGCACCACAAGGTTTTAAAGTCAATAAGCCTTGCAGGCTAGATTTCTGTCAAAGAATTCTCACTCAAATCTGGCTTTAATCTGTATTTTTAATCTGTATTTAAAAAGGGTCCTCAATTGTGATTTTGTCTGTTATTGTAAAATTTCATGAAATTATTATCATACCTAAACATGGTACTTGGAGTAACCTAAATCTGTGTTCCAGGGCCATCTCCAGAAAAACTTTCTCTTCTTTCCTTTGAGGTAAGTTATGTTTTTGTGGTGACAGTAGATAGACATTTCACTGAGTATTGCACAATGAATGAATGAACAAAATTTGCTATCAAATATAAAAAAAATACAATTCAAGAAAAAAAAAAAAAAAACCCAAAATGTACCAGTAGGAATGAAAGGGAATGTTTAAGATACTGTGGCCATGGTGACTGGACACCTAATCTGGATTCCAAAATTTCTATAATGATGTTAGCTGGTTGGTGTCTATGAATCAAACAGTATGTAGCTTCAATACAAAACTAAATCCTTACATGTCAAGACAACTCAAGTAACAGAACACTCAATAAAGAGAAAATAAGTAGTTGGAGTTAACCAGAAAACATAGATTTGTGTTTTAGTAAAAGAACGCTGAGAACACCCCCACCGAAAATCCCATGGAATCTATTGAATTTAAGGGAGAAGAAAAAGAAGAGGGGAAAAAATGAAAGAAGAGGGAGCAAAGAAAAAAAAAAGGAAAGATGAAGTAGGAAAAAAAGCAGCTCCATCGCATTTTTTTCAAGCACGAAGGGCGGGAGGTTAAAAAACCAAGCTGCAGAAGGAAGCAAAAAGCAGCACTACCATCTACTGGTTGGAAAAGTCTAGGTTCAACCACAGCAAACAAAAATCTAGCTTTTCTTAGGCTCTTCCACCCACTGCCTAAGAGAGATAGGCTGTGGGAGCCAAGCGACACTAAATGTGGGAGTCACAGGCTACAGAATTAAACGTAATTAGTGTGCCCGCCTGGAGAACATGCCAGAAAGGCAGACTTTAGTTCCGCCCTCCGGAGCCATAGCAACAGCAGCAGGAAGTCCTAGACATACAGGAAATGCACAAGCTAGCAAAGTCACTGGATTGGCAGGTCTGCGTAATGAATGGAAGCTAAGTTGCAGTCCTGGATCCTAACAACCTGCTTCTGAGCCCACTGGAGGGCAGGCTGCCCCTGCAGTCTCTTCTGTTCAGGGGCCTTCTGGTTATCCATTCTAAAGTCTCTCTGCCTGTAACGGGGCCATGGACAGCACAGAAGACCGTCCTTTTCTGTGGTGCCCAGGAGTGGCCAGTCGCCAGCATGTATCTGAATGGGGCAGGACTCCTGCCCCTTAGAAAGCTTTGCTTACATAAACAAAAGAGGTTGCAATCCCCTGGCCTACATGATCTCTAAGCTTTTCTCTTTGTTCAGTACTCTGGAAAGCAAAGGAAGCTGGAAGGCAAAGGAAACTATGAAAATGAGTAAATTTAGTATTCCTTGGACGAACCAGTCACCCCCAAAGTAACCTCGAAACTTCAATTTGCAGCACTGACAAACTACTGTACCACCCTTTGACTTAATAAATGATTTTCTAAGGAAACACAACTTTTTTTTGGGGGGGAGGGCTTGAGACAGGGTTCTCTGTATAGCTCTTGTAGACCAGGCTGGCCTCGAACTCACAGAGATTTGCTTGCCTCTGCCTCCCGAGTGCTGGGATTAAAGGTGTGTGCCACCAACACCCAGCTTGAATAAATACTTCAAAGAACCAAAGCTTACATGCTTTGGGATGCAAGGAGCCACCAGAACAGAGTGAGGGGTAGGCCTTACATTGTGACCTAACAGTAGTGTTCCAGAATGCTCTGTCTTTGCCTAAAATTTTAGTGTGAAGAGATTGTCCAGGCCATCTAAGGCAAGGTATCATGTCAAAAAGAAAACCAAAGTGAGTCAAAATGTAAAGGTCATTCAACTGATGCACACCAAGGACACCAGAGCTGAAACAGGGTTAGAATTTAGGAGTATGGCATGTGGCTAAGGTGATTCCCAGGTTTTGAAGCTGTGGTTGAAGATCTGGAAGTTTGTGGCTGCCAAGATGGCCATTAGAATGCCTTTCTTCCATTACATTCCCCTGTGACTGATCGCAAAGCCTCCCCATACTATGCATATGTAATACCATGAAACTATATCCCCAGTCCAAAGTGCTCATTTTACAAATCATAGTCTCTTATATGAAATCTTACATATTTAAGCTGAACATAGTGATACACACCTGTAACCCCAGCACTTGGGAGGCCATAAATGGCAAGAGATCATGAGTTCAACTGATCCTCAGCTATGTGGCCCAGCTGATCTTGAAATACCTGTAAACTAAAATTCCTAGGGGGGGGAATCACTTCTCAAGGCTGAAAGGGTTGAACTCCATGATTGTGGACAGTTATGCTATAATCCATAGCCAAAATAGTCTCAATCCTCTTAAATAGCCTCCTTCCTGCACCTGACACATTACACCCTTTCAACAAGTAGGTAGAAGCTGTGTACACCACACACACACACACACACACACACACACACACACACACACACACACACACACACACACACACGGGAGCATGAGCAAATACTTGAGTTCTATATCTAGTATTAAAAAAATCATGCTACACTCCCATCACTCATTTATGTTCCATATTTTTTAATTAAAATAAAATTATATCATTTCCTCCTTCCTCCAACCTCTCCCATGCCCACTGTCCACTCACAAGTTTGTGACCTCTTTTTCTTTCATTGTTATTACTATATTTTGTGTTTGGGACTGATTGCACCCATGAGCTTTTTAGATCTAGAAAGTGTCTGCACAAAACACAGTGCTCACCTCAAAACAAATATGAGACAGTTCATTCTTAAGCAAAATGTAAGTAACCATGGCCTGGAAAAATAGTACGCAGGGCACTGTTAATCCAATACTGTTTTTAGTTAGGGAACAAAACAAAGTCATAAATCAGATCACTTTTTTTTTTTTAAATACTTTGGCAGAAACAGCACATTCTGGCAAAACAGGGGCAATGTTCACCATATATCTCAGTCACTATCAGCTGACAGACATTCTTAGCTTTGGGATTGGTTGAAGTTCTGACACAGAAATACCTCATGAGGAAGGAATGAGGGGGCACTTTACAGAAATCCTTAGAAGTGTTTTACAAAGGATTGACTCACAGGGTCCAAACGACCCAGATAACTAACAGTATTACAAGCACCATTATTTATCAATCGATATTTCAAATGTTGTCCATTTTAGATATTCAATGTGCTTTCAACCTCTACTTTTGCTGTTTTCAGCAAATGATATACCTGGATTACTCTAGGTCAGGGCATGGAAAAACTGAGTATTTTAAGATTGTGGCTATACATTAGCTTAGGCTGTAAAAGTTGATTGCATAGGAAAGTCAAGGCAAGCAAGGTTTGTGGTTCCAATTGTTCTCTTAAAGGCAGGTTAAATAAACAGGATGAGTACACAGCAGGAGAAAAGTCTCAAGTCTTAAGCAACCTCAAAGTATATTATTAACTCTAGCTGTGAGGTCCAGCAAAAGTTCCAGTTTTTCAAATATAAGAGGTATTTTGCCACCTCCCCCCTCCCTCCCTCCTCCTTTCTCTCTCCCTCTACCTATCTCTTTCTCTTTCTTCAAAAAAGAGGCAGTGTTTGGATGTCTGAAGATAAACCAAGTCATCTGGTACTCTAGTCAGCTTATGTATAATAATTACTAACTTCAAATAGTTGGAAATAGAAGGATTGAACTAAAGATAACCTAAATATTTACTACCTCCAAACTGGCTTTATCTTGTACACTTAACAAAGTCCTGGGCAATAAAATTTTCAAAAAACTACAAATAGACAGCCTGCTTTAATTAAAATGTAAAAATGATATGTAAAAATACTGGTAAAACTGCTAATTCATAATAGAGTTTTTCGAAAAAAAAACTACATGAGTTAAATAAGATGCTAAAATAAATTAAGATTTGAGCTTATATCAAAACTAGAGATAAATTTTAAAATAGCTCTCTCCTCTTCTCTTTCTCTGCCCCTGTTTCTTTATGTCTTACATTAAAGTTTCTTTTTACAAACCAGTCCTAAAATTCATTCCAGCCTTAAAGTCAAAAGTCCCTGTTTGGCCTGAGTGGAGGTCCCTAAAGCTTAGGTGACCTCCTCAGACTGTATAAGATAATCAAGTGAAATTAGGTCTGTGCCCCAACACAGCGTTCCTGGGAAGTTATGCTGAGATCCATCTTAATTGTTGGAGGGGTTCCCCGTCATTTGTCTGATGATCTGATAAACATGGTTTCTGTGTTCCCTGACTTCTGTTTTCCTACCCAGAAATCCACTAAATATCTGAATGCTACTGACACCAGAAACAGACATTTGCTGGAACTCTGCTCCTAGGTCGTATGTAATAGCACAGGTTGGGGGGAAGGGGTGTTGTTGCTGTTGTCTTGTTTTGTTTGGGTAAAATCATAAAACCTGATTCCCTGTGTAACTACAAACAAATCTCCCTATGTACCTGACAAAAAATATATTCTAAAGAGACACAATCTGGATATCAGACTGTTAAAACATAGACCCTAAAAAAAAATGGAAATCTCACCCAGAAATTTCATGCTGGGAGAAGAAAAGGGCACCAGCCGGAGAGGAAACTTGTCTTAGAAAAGAGATTATTTTCAAGCAGTTCTAACAACTTGTCAGACTACCTTACAGGGTGAGAATGAAGCCCAGATAAATAGGCTTGACTGCTTAGATTTGCATATGTTTGGCCTTCTATTTAAGCCTTGATCTTACTTAGAGACCCTCAAATGGACTTGAAGGGGTTTCTGTATTTCTTTGTACCTCTTCCCAATGTGACTACATTGAATAAATCTCCCTGTTTTACTTTCCACTTTTAGTTTGTCTCTTTTAATTTTCTTATTGAGGAAGGCTGACCAGACCTGACTTGGTACAAACTGACTTCTGAGTTCCATAACTCCTACACATCCCAAGCCAAGTTCTTACCTCCTAGAAAGTATTGTGGTGCACAATAAAAAACCCTGCAATCTCAGCTAATCAGAGAGAAAAAGAGGACAAAGTGGAGAGAAAACCTATTACCAAACTTGATCTTTTGTGTATCACATTTTAAAGAGAGATAAACTTTTCATGTCTTATGTGTCATGTGTGTATAATTGTTTTGTTGTTTTCATGTTTTTGTGTCAAACAAAATTTTAACAAACCATGGCCACTTCAGTTCTCTTTTAATTCTTTTTTATTGTGTGCTAAAAATATTTTTGGCATGCTCAATTAAAGTGCATTTGCAGTTTTACAAATTTAATATTATGATCACATATTAAAATGCTTGATAAATACATACTACCTTATAAATTTGGGTAGCCTAAAAGCTATTAAAGTGATACCTTGGGGTATAGTAAAATCTAATATTTATATAAAACAATATTCAGTAAAACCTAATATTTATATAAAACAATATTAAGAGAGCCATAAAGATTTCATTAAACTCATTAAATTATATATCTATATTTTGATAAAAATTTCCTTCTAAAACAGATTACAGACACGTATTTTTAAATTTTTTCAATTGTGTCATGGGTAACATAATAATCATGATTTCCTTTCCAAAATGTTAAATGTAAGTTTTTTTTATTAAGGCTAGATTATATAAATTAATATGTATATATTTATTTATTTACTAAAGATCTGTTAAGTTTCCTTTTCACAACGGGGATTATAAGAAATGTAATGCCACGGGTCAGAATGGCTAAGATCAACACAAGTAACAAATCTTGCTGGCAAGAATGTGGGGTAACAAACCTCCATTGCTGGTGGGAAAGTGCAAACTTGTACAGCGACTACAGAAATCAATATGGCAGTTCCTCAGAAAATTTGAAATTTATCTACCTCAAGACCCAGCTATACCACTCTTGGGCATATAACCAAGGATGCTCCATCCTACAACAAGGACACTTGCTCAACTATGTTCATAGTGGTTTTATTCATAATAGCCAAAAATTGGAAACAACCTAGATGTCCCTGAACAGAAGAATGGATAAAGAAAATGTGGTACATTTACACAATGGAGTATTACTCAACCACTTAAAAAAATAATAATAACAAGCAAATTGGATAGAACTAATCAAAATAACCTTGAATGAGGTATCCCAGACCCAGAGGAACAAATATGGTATGTATTCACTTATATCTGGATATTGGCTGTTAAGTCAATGATAACCAAACTACAAGCTGTACAATCACAGAAGGTTAAGCACAGAGAGATTAAGAGACTAGAGGAACAGGCAGGAAAGCAAAATAGAATAAATAATTATGGATGGATGAGGGATAGGTTGGAACTGGAGAATAAAGTGGGGCAGGAGGAAAGGAGGGATTGAAAGGGAATATGGAGAGATAGCTAAAATGAAGTGTTATCTAAGGGGTAGTAAGGAAACCTAATACAGTAGAAACTTACACACACACACACACACGCACATATATATATATATGTATATATGTATATGTATACATTGATGGTGATCTAAATAAAACTACATAATAATGGGGGATGCAGAGTTCCAACTGCCCATCTCTTGTCACAAAAATGAAGCTTCCAGTACCAGGAACAGATTATACCTAGTTGAGTCTTTGGATAAAGGGGTCCTATGAAAATCTCCAAACAACTCTGGCTGTTGCTAAGGCAATAGGTTGTCCTCCACAAAGTTATGGCAAGGGCCTACTGCTGAAGACAACACCTTAACAGCCTAAAGAGGTAGAGCTGGTGCCTACATATGACCTTCACTATGTTCTAGTGTCTTTGGTGTAGGAAGGTACTCTGCAAGCTATCAAAAGAGAAATATGGACACCAACCCAGCTACAAACACTTTGATCTACAATAGTGTCCTGCTTATAACAATGGTGACAGGAAGCTTATGGGAGTAACCAACCAATATCTGACTTGACTTAAGGCCCACTCCATGAGACAGACCCCTTTCTACCGATCCTACTAGGGTGACCAAGAACAGAGACTACATAGCCCAGGGACTAAGGTAAAACCAAATACTACTTGTCTAAAGAAGGGAGGACGAAGTGGTGATAAAATGACTCCTAATGACATTCTGCTATACTCATAAATCATTGCCTCATTCAGCCATCATCAGAGAAGCTTCCTCCGCAGTAGATGAGAGCAAGTACAGAGAGACCCAGAGCCAGACATAATGCAAAGAGTGAGAGACCTTGAAATACTCAGCCCTAATGTGATGTCTCCATCAAAACCCTCCCTCAGGTCTCAGAAAATGATCATTTATACATTATGGGGTTCAGAAAATAATTAAGGAGCTATGAGATGGCTCAGCAGGTAAAGGTGTTTGCAGACAAGCCTGAGGAGGAAGAAAGAGTATAAGAGCCAGAGGGGTTGGAGGGACACAAGGATAACAAGGCCATCAGAATCAACTGGGCAAAGCTCATATGAAGTCTCAGAGACTGAAGCAGCAAGCACAGCTGTGACCTGCACAGGTCTGCACCACATCCTCTGCATATATATATATATTTTTTGGTTGTGATCCTAGCCTTTAATGGCTGAGCCATCTCTCCAGCCCACCTCTGCATATATAGTATGGCTTCCAGTTTAGTATTTTTACAGGATTCCTAAGTGTGCAAACAAGCAGGTATGATTCTTCTGCCTTCTCTTGGGCTCTTTTCCTTCTGGTTGTCTTGTCAAATTTTAATGAGATACTTTCTGCTTTATCTTAATATATTTTATGTTATATTTTTATATTATCTCTTACAAGCCTGTTCTTTTCTAATAAAATCCAGATGGGTTAGAAGTCAGGAAGAACCTGGAGGAGTAGAGGGAAGGGAAAACTGTAAACTGGATATATTATGTGAGAGAAAAAAACTATTTTCACTAAAAAGGAAAACTACAATAAAACAGGAAGCTCTATTCATGTCATTAGTAAGAACTGAAAGCACCAGATACTGGGATGAGGTGGGAGGCTCATGTTCCAAGTAGCCTTCACCTTCCTTAAAGCCAGAAACAAACCTAGCAACCATCAGTGTTCTCAGATGCAGGCAGCTAAATAGCTTGTAGACAAAAGAGAAGTGGTGACATACATTGTCATAGCCTTTTGTCTGTTTTTTTTCCTGTTTAGAATAAAAATGTCCTGTTATTTAACCTTTCTAAACCCCCAAGCTTTCCATATTTCCTGGAAAGTTGTTTTTACCCAAATCTAGATTCATCTTGGAGGAATGCACCACTTGTATGGTCTGATCTTCTCTAATGCTTACTAATGGAATTTCTTGGGTTCAAACTAAATTAAATTATGCCAGTGTCTTGAGGATGCAGGAATCTGATTCTCCTCTATTAACTATTAATAAGAGATATTAGTTTGGCTTTATAAAGTCTTCCTTTATTATCAGCATAGGTGAATTAACAGAGACAAAAAAGAAAATGGTGGTCCATACATCATTATGGGACTTACAAAATGACTGAGGAGCTCAGCAGGTAAAAGTGCTTGTGGACAAGCCTGATGCTGCAAGCTTAATCCCCATGGCACACTCGATGGAAGCAGATGACTGCGGCAAGCTGTTCTCTGACCTCCACACATGGACTGTGGCATGCACTCTCCCATAAATAAATAGAAGATTTGAGGAATAGAAGTAAAAGGTAAACTATAGTCTACATTGCCTGACCCTGCCAGGCTAAATGCCATTTCACATCTGTGACGATTTTTAGACGGCAGTCACTTTTCCTTATGATTTTATAAAAAGGCTTTGCCCTGTAATTATCACTATTTATTTGTATGCAATATCAATGCACCCTGTTGTGCTTTGTAGGTAGTAGTATGGTTAGTATATAAAGTACTATAAAGTTTCTTTACAAAATGAACAATAGAACTAACCTGTGATCCCTCAATACCGCTTCTGGGCATGTACTAAAAAGAAATGCAATCAATGTTTCAGATAAATGTCTAGTGCACCTTGTTCAACAATCAAGATACATGGATGAATGTATTGCCTAGCTCACTAGGATATAAAATTTATATGCATTACAATATACTTCAGATAGTTCTGAACTGCATAGTGTGGAAAAGTCAAATTGAACAGAAGCAATCAAGCAAATTGGATGCAACCAGATCCTGCCTCTGTGACTTGCCTGCCATGCTGAACTATAACCTAGTATTATGAGCTGAGTCACCCCTTTCTCTGCCTCAGTTTTTGTCAGGACTTTTTCTGACAAAAACAAAAATGAAACTAGGATCTACCTTTGCGTAGACATAAGAGACAGAGCCAGGCAGAAGCATTAAATGAAAGTACTAATGACTACACCTGAATATCATGATCAAAAATAGAGAAAAAAGGAATATCCAATGTATATAATCCTGTGTATATGCATGTGCGTGCATGCAGGATATTTGAAGGAGATAGTGATGAACAAGGATTTTAATTCTATCTCTCAATGCTAAAGAACATAAAGATAAAAACATTTGGTTTCTAAAGCGATGTCTTATAATCATCAGCCAACAAAGGACCATGGTGGGGAAAAAAAAGCCCAAAGAAATTGAGGAACTTGTTGACCACATACCATCAATAGTAGCAGAAATTATAGAAAGTTTTGGAAGTTATGGTGAGGGAAGAGATGAAGGAAGGACTGGAACAGAGACAAAAAAGAAAAAAACGTAATTCCAACAAACAATAATGTTTAAAATCTTGGTATAAAAACATATTATGTATAGTTATGAATATATATACTGTCTACATGTATTTTTAAACACAATTTACTCAGTACAAAATTGGTTTATAAGTGCTCCCAAATGTTACTGGCCAAAAAAAATAATAATAATTCAATAAAATGATTCTGAATGATATTCTGCTATAGATCAGATTAGTGCCTAACCCAGTTGTCATCAGAGAGACTTCATCCAGCAGCTGATGGGAGCAACTGCGAAGACCTACAGTCAGACATCAGGTGGAGAGAGCTCAAATTAGAAATCTCCAATAGGTTTTTCCCTTGGAGCTTGGGAAACCACACAGAGGATGTAGAGGATGGAGAGGGAGCCAGAGGGGTCAAGGACACCTGCAGAATCCACAAAGCAGAGGTCATGGGGGCTCAGAGACTGAAGCAGCAATTGTGGAGCCTACATAAGTCTGTGCTAGGCCCTCTGTGTATATGCTGTGGTTGTTGCCTTGGTGTTTTTGTGGGAATCCCAACAGTGGGAACAGGAATATCTCTGCCTCTTCTGCCTGCTCCTGGGACCCTTTCTCTCCTACTGAGTTGCCTCATGCAGCCTTCATGTGAGGGTTTGTGCCTTGTTCTATTGTATCTTGTTGTGCCATGGTCAGCTGATGTCCCTGGGAGGCCTACTCTATTCTGGGGGGAGATTGGAGAACTAGGTCTGGTGGAGAGGGGAGATGGAGGAAGGAATGGGAGGAGTGGGGTGAGAGGAAGCTTCCATAAGGATATATTGTATGAAAGATGAATAAAAATAAAAGTAAGTGCTCATGTAAACTAGAGCTATTATTAACTTGGCCTAACTTCCTTTTGGCTTATAGTAAAATTAAAATTTTAGGAACAAAATAATGTCAAAAAGGGAATATATTTAATCAATGTGGCCATGTCAGTAAAACAAATGCAGATGACCAATGGCCTTAAACCTTTCTTTGAGGCAATTAGAATAAGTTTTTAAATTTTAAAAAAAATTATTAAAAAAAAAACAAGATATACATAAGCATACAGTTCTGGTAAAGATGTTATTTCCTTGATCCTTATCTCAATTCTGGTTCTACAACACGAACCCTAGTGATTGGTGGTATAATCTTAAGAAAAGATTTCTCATGCTCTAGGACATGTTTTCTTCCCTAAGTGTCCTCCTTTGAAATACTAAATTCCTTATTCCAAAGATTGACTGTCTTTAGATATGTGTGTATGTAAATATACATATAAATCAAACACTTAAAGGCTTTAAGGATAATTTTAAAACTACTGCCTTTTATAAACAAATAAGTTTTCCAAGAGCCCTATCTTAGCCACGCCTATGTAAGAGAAAACCTTAAGTATGTTTTTTTATTGTCATTTTAAAGACCTGCTTTCAGGCTTACAAAGACATCTTAAGAGTTTTCAGATAATCTTAATATGTTACATCATAATGGATATTTAAAAGTAATCATCTGCTTTTATTTTAAGATAATAATGAAGTCATAAACGCCAAACTCCATCCTGCTCTGGAAGTTTCATCTTACTTTTGACAACTTACAAACATTTTAAAAGAAATGCTGGAGCTGGGTATAGAGGCAGAAGCAGATACATGTTATGCCTTAAGTCTTAAAACAAATAATTTAAATTAGGTTGAGAATAAAAAAAAAACCTATTGATGTATTTTACCATTATGCATTGAAACATATGCATATTCACTGACATATGACCATAAACTGGAACTGCACACATGAGAATACACACATACGCATACACATATGACCATGCTTAGGAACTGCATACATGTAAACATGCACATCTGCATATGTTCATGCTCAGGAACTGTAAACATGTGAAAACATGCACGTGTATTGACATAACCATGCTGAAGAATTGCCCAAACAAGCCCTTATGCACTAACATACAACCATGGTCAGGATCTACATACACATGAAAACATACATATACACTGACATATGACCATGTATGGGACTATATACATGTGAACATGCATAGATGAGCTGATGTGTAATGGTACTGGGAAAGTACATGCATGTGAACACGCATATATATGACACTATATAACTTTGTCTAGTGTCTTACTTTTTCTAATGCTGTGATAAAACACCATGACCAAAAGCAACTTGGATAGGAAAGGGTTGATTTGGCTTACTTACATATTCCGAGTCACAGTCCTTTGAGGAAAGCCACAGCAGGAACTCAAACTGGATCAAAGTTGGGGGCAGGAGCGGATGCAGAGACCATGAAGAAATGCTACTTGCTGGCTTCCTCCTTATAGCTTGCTCAGCCTGCTTTCTTATAGAATCCAGGACCACCAGCCCAGGGATGACACCACTTACAACTGGCCGGGCTCTTACCCATTAATCACTAATTTAGAAAATGCATAACAGGCTTGACTACATTCCAATCTTATGGAAACATTTTCTTAATTGAGGTTTCCTCCTCTCAAATGTGTCAAGTTGACAAAAAACTAACCAACAAACCCAAGAACTACACACATCTGAATACATGCGTATGTGCCAATATAGAAACATGGTCGGGAAATATACATATGTGAACACTATATACTTTCACTGACATGACCTTGTATAGAACTGCATATAGGTGAGTAGGCACGTATGTGTTAATATGTGCCTGCACTTGGTAATTGTACACATGTGAACACTACATATGAGGCCAAATGTGACCACACTTGGGTCTCTACATGTATCAACATTTATGTATGCACCAACATATTCCCATGATCAAGAATAGTACACATGTGAACACACATATGCACTAACATATGACCATTCATGCTCAGAACTACACAAGTGACCATGCATATGTACCAATGTTAAGTCAGGACTCAGATTTTCATGCATGTGAACACACACATATGTGCCAACATACGACCTTACTCAGGAACTGCCTGTGTGTGACCACACACATACACCACCATGTGGCCATGCTTTGGAACTGCACACATTTAAACAATCATACACACTGGCATGTTACAATGCTTAAGGAATTATACATGTGCAAATACCACAAATGTGCTAACATGTAATCACACCTAAGACTGCCTGCATGAAAACACTCACATATGCTCCAACGTACTTCCATCATCCAGAACTGCACACAACAGCCTGGGCAGGATGGCACACACTTTTATTCCTGGCACTCAGGAGGCAGATAGATCTGAGTTTGAGGCCAGCATGGGCTACAGAGCTTGCTCCAGGACAGCCAGGGCTACACAGAGAAACTCTGTCTCAAACAAAACAAAACAAAAACACAGAACTGCACACAAGTGAACATGTGTATATACACCAATACATAACCAAGCTTGGGAACGACATACATGTGCATATATACTGACATATACCACATATGGACCTGCACACAGGTGAACACACATATCACAAACATGTTACTGTGCTGGTAAAGTAATACACATGCAGACTTCTCTGTAGCATCAAACAAGGAATATATACATCAGGAGACAGCACTGTAATACCCCATCCTATCTCCCCACAGAGAAGGTAAATCTTAAAGAAATGGCTAAAAGGATAGTGGTGGAAAGCAATACCTTAAGAGACACTCAGGGAATTATTGAATAATAATCTTCAAAGCGTGCTGAGGTGTAAATCGTGGAATCTCTACTTGTAGGGATGATGACAAAGATGAGGCAAATGAAGAAAGCCTAAAATAACAATAACATAGTTGTAATTTTGACACAGTTAAATTCATGCAGAGTATTAGTCCTGTAATACAAAAATACTTCTGCATAAAGAAAACAAAATGCTTCTGGGTGGCTAGGAGAACTCTTATAGAGTCAAATTTGTTTCAGCTCATTTAATCAGGTAACAATACCAGCACTGTTCCTATCACTTCGGTTCTATTAAAAGTATTTGATATTAATAAGTATACACCTAATTTGTGTGTTTCCTGTCTTTCCAGTTGCTATCAAATCTGGAAGATGAATAATTAGGAACTAAACTGACAATACAAGAATGCAAAGGATTAGTTTCCAAATCTTACTGAAATTTGGAAATTCTACACCCATTTTCACAAGCCAACCTTCTGGGCTGACAGACAAATCAAAAGAGGCTCCTGATGGTCCCACAAGCTGTGCATTAAGGAGCCACAAAAAGGGAAGCCACAGACAGGGAGCTAGTACACATACCAGTATCCTCATTGCCCCACTGGCCATGAACACACTACTTCAGTATGCATTTCTCCCTGTCATTCAAGAACTGAAAGACCTATTCAAACTAGGAGGCAACCAAGACAATCAAGGTCATTATTACTGTTTTCTGAATGTGTCAGTATCTTAACTGTTCTGCTGCTGTGAAGAGACACCATGACCAAGGCAAACCTATAAAAGAAAGTGTTTAACTGGAGGCTTACTTACAGTTTCAGAGGTTAGTCCATGGTCATCGCAGCAGAACAGGCATGGCTCTGGAGCAGTGGCTGAAAGCTTTACGTCCTGATCCACAGGCAGAGAGAGTGAACAAGACAGGGCCTGGCGTAGGCTTTTGAAACCTCAAAGCCCATCCCGAGTGACACACCTCCTCTGATAAAAGGCCATACCTCCTAATCATTCCCAAACAGCTCCATTAACTGTGGACTAAGTATTCAAACATGAGCCTATGGGGTCACTCTCATTCAAACCACCTCAATTGAGAATCTGGTTCCTTCTGTTGGTTTCTGAAGCATCATCTCTAAGCTCTTCTCACTTCTGGGTTGTAGAGTCCGACACTCTGCTGAACTGCCCTAAAGATTAAATATTGCCAGGGAAGAGCACACTAATTGGTTATCCAGTGCCAAACAGTCGGCCTGAAAGCATACATACAAGTAACATTATATAAACTGAAGAGGTATGTATACACACATACACATATATGCATGCAATGACAATTGATGGCAAAAGAGGCCATAGATCTGAAAGAGAGCAGGGAGGGGTATGTGAATGTTTGAAAAGGGAAGCAGGAAATGGTGTAATTAAGGCAAGTTTCAAAAATAAGCAAGCAAACAAACAAAAGATCTCAAAATGAGGCAAATAAAAGGCAGCCCTTAAAAAAGTAAAAACATTGCCTTTAGCACACATGCTCATGCACACACACATCCTCCATCCACTGCACGTATGCATGCAGACAGATACACACACGGACACACAGAAATGAGTCTCTCACAGTAACCATGTGTACACATAAACTATACAGGGAAGCACTAGAGATGCTCACTTAACCTGTTACTCATATCAGTAAAGAAAGCAAGCCAGCTCTGTTTGAATCTGGATTTTAATTACATACATAAATAGTGATATAAGAATGAGGAGTTCTAAGGCTTGTACATTATTTCCAAATGAAAGACTGTAGATTAGTTGGTCTAGAATATGGCATCACCCAAGATAGCAAAGAGGCTTAGTGTTGTTTTTTCCTGAAGAAAGCCAGTTTACTATATCCAATACTGACTCTCTGCCATTTGTTTGTAGAAATACTGATTTACCGTCTGGAGTTTCCAATGTTTACCTATAACTAAAAGAAAGAAGAATATAAGTTAACTGAACCTGGGAAAACAAAAATGACTCTAAGGTTATGCATTTTGAAATATGTTTAGGTTTAAATTAATAAGCAGTATAATTTTTACATTACTATTTCATTACCATAAAGAAAATGAGCTAGAGAACACAGTGCCTACTCTCATTTTGCAGATGAGTGAACCGAAACACAGATTTGTGGTCCATCTGTACTATGTTCAGACTTTCAACCAGCTGAGTACTGAGGTGTGTGGATGATGCAAAGTACATGGCACAGCAAATACCATGCACCTCTTGCCCTCTGAAGACCAAGAGATACTTTCTGTGTATTAGCTAAAGCAGAATACAATTCTATCATCCTCAAACAGCTGGATGTCTTTCCTCATACCTTCATCAACCTCATACCCTTCCTTCCTTCCAGGAATGAAACACACCAAAGCCAGATTGTCTTTTCCTTCATATGTGATGAACATGCTCAGCAGCTAGAAGTCTATAAATATTTTTATGTGCTAGGGTTTGAACCTAGGGCCTCACACATGTTAAACAAGCACTCTAGCACTAAGCACATAGCCCAATATCTGGGAAACCAGTGAATAACTATTCACTGATCTTTTACTATAAAATCAAAAATTCTTAAACATGCAAACATTAGCTAATTTTTCTCTCTCGGTTTATTAACCTTTTTTGACTTCTAAGAATTTAATAGATTTACTATTTTGTTAAATACTGGAAACAACTTATATTAGAAAGGATTAATTAAGCCACAGTAAAAGTATAGACTAGCAACTAGCTATGTAAATAAGGAATGGGCCAAGTGGGTCTACAAATACTAATGCAGAGTATACACAATACATTAAGTTGAAGAATCAAAGTCAACACAACTAAACATAGTACTATTAGATATATTAACAAAAACAAAATCAGAGCCTAAATCTGATCAAGCTTTCAGATGCACTGTTGCTACATGGGAAGTAAAGAAAAGAAAGGAACGAAGAGAAAAGTGGAGCTGACACTAAATGGATAATTTTGCCACCATCTGAACATGGCAAATTTAAGAGCAAAAAAACCCAAAAAAACCAAACTAGTTTTTCAATGAATAAATGAGGATCAGGAAACTATTACATTTAAAAGACAATTAAGAGACTTATTCAGTAAATGTAAAGGACAGATGATATTTGAGTCCTGGTTCAAATAAACCAACTACAAAACTTATTACTGGCCAGGCATTGGTGGAGCATGCCTTTAATCCCAGCATTTGAGAGGCAGAGGCAGAGGCAGGTGGATCTCTGTGAGTTCAAGGCCAGCCTGGTCTACAAGAGGAAGTTCGAGGACAGCCTCCAATGCTACATAGACAAACCCTGTCTCGAAAAACCAAAAACAAAGTTATTGCTGAAAGGGCAATATGGCTGTACAGGCTGTAACCCCAGCACTCATGTGCCTCAAAAGAACAATAAAGTTACTACTGACACAAATAGGAAAATCTATACACTAACTAGACAATAGAGGGTATTAAGGAATTACTGTTTAGTTTCTTTTGGTATGATAACATTTTACATATTCTTCATGAAATTTTCTGTGCACTTGCTGAACAATATAAAGAAAATGATGAATGGCCAGGCAAGCTTTTAAAATGTTTATCTGGGGATAGGGTATATTCAGAGATGGAGTGGTTGTCTACTGTGTATAAAGCCTCAGCTTCCATCTCTAGTTTCTAATAAACTAGTTATACCCAACATACACTGTATTTTATGTGTGCAGTGTGTATGTATGCATGTGTTCATTCATGTGGTCACACAAGTGCACATGTACTTGTGCACACAATGTGTACATGCACATTGACCACAGGTTGATATTGGGTATCTTTCTCTTCACTTTCTACCTTGGTTTTGAGACAGGGTCTCTCAATGAACCTGGAGCTCACTGAATTGGCTAGATTAACCAGCTATCATACTCCAGGAATCCATCATCTCCACTTCTCCAGTGTTAGGACTATAGGAGCATGCCACCACATCTAGCTTTTTACATTGGTGCTGGAAATTCAAACTTAGATCATCATGATTACATGGCAAGCACTTTGCTGACTAAGCCATCTACCTAGCCACCTACTGCTTTTATAATCAGAAAACAAACCACCAATAAAGTTCTAAAAATCCAGGACTAAAAATCAAGGTTGTATATGCAGTAAGTTGAGACCCTGGTCTAAAATACCTCAGAACACTGAAATGGCTTATTACCTACTTTTGCTTTGTTAAATCTCATCCCTATACAGAAATACAAACACATTCTATGTCAAGTATCTAAAGGACTTGTAGGGCTCTCTGGAAGCTCACTCTCTAGTCTCCCTTCTGCTGCCATATCCACAGAACTGCTAATTCTGGGGTGGAGCTTAGGCCTCTGCCTTTTAACAAGAGCTTAGTGTCAGTTATTAAATTATTTGTATAATGGCAGAGTACTACTAACTTTGTATAAATGTCAAAGGAGAACACAGACACACACCTGATCATAAAACTCATATTCACTGTAAAAATTGTGAAAAAATATATTTAGAGATAAAAATGTGCATTTAAATTTTCTAGATATCTCCTGGTCTAACAAAATATACAGCCTTTTTTCTCTAATAATTGTGGCTCTGGGCCTGTCATCCTCGCTACTCAGGAAGCTAAGACTTGAAGATGGCAAATTCAAGGCCAGTCCAGACAACTTTATGAAAAAGTGTCTAGAAAATAAAAAGGAAATTAAGGGCTATAGCTCAGGCAGGGGTGGAGAGAGTGCTTGTCTAGTGTCTTGTGTTCAATCCTATTAACACAAAAATATTTATACATGCTCTCATGCAATTAAGTATTTTTTAAACAATAATCCTGTTTATAGATCTATCATAACTAAGCAGTTTTATGCAGCTCAATATCTAGGTTAATTTTTAAGTCCTTATAATGTGCTAAGAGGAAATCACAAGCTCTATTATATACTTTTAACATATACACAAAAAGCTAATTTAATTAAGGTTTTTGTACTTAGCAGGTGCTGGTAAGTAAATATTAAACACACAGATGAAGAGTAATAGTGAGTTGAACATAACAACAAAAGAAATTGCATTGGGTTTCTAACCTCTGTCTGGTTCTAGCTTATCTAAAAGACCCTAGTACTTCTCAGAAAGAAATACAAATATAATTAAATAAGCCATGACACTTAAAGCCAGAAATCAAAGACAGAATAAAATAGAACCCTTATGTTTCCATATCAAGGTGAAAGTGCTAATTAATTAAAAATAAATCACTTTAGCTAATACTAACAATGCTGCAAATAACCAGAAGTTTTTCCATTTGTTCACTTGTTTTATTCTTTACCTGATTACAATGGGCAGAGCATGGAGTTTTCTACTTATTTCCAGGTGAATTCTTCACATTTCCTGGCTTATAAAAGAGAATTGAAAGCTTTAATGCAACTTGAAATAAAATAGTGAAATATGGCAAAGCGCAATCGTATTTGGCTGAATATAAACATGAAATATTGAGACTGGAGAGATGGCTCAGTGGTTAAGAGCACTGGCTGTTCTTCCAGAGGACCTGAGTTCCATTTCCAGCAACCACACGGTGGCTCACAACCATCTGTAATGAGATCTGGCACCTCCTCTGGCGGGCAGTATACAGACAGATGCTGTACACATAATAAATAAAAAATGTTTTAAAAAACATGAAATATTATTTTCTTGGAAAGTGGTCAAGCCATTTTGTTGAAGGTCTGAGGTGGGATGTCAAGGAAAGGCTTAAGAGATGCCAAATTCTCAACTGGGGCTGCAGTTAGAGATGCTAAAGGTGGTAATAATACAGGATGACCCATTTCTCAGTAAACTGATTAGTGACTAGTTTCCTTCAAGTGTGTCATTGTGGAAAGCAACTCGGGCACAAGGAATACAATAAAGGCTACAGGAATCCTTATTCTATAGACTTAGCCAAACAGTTGATTCCATAAAAGCAAAATCAAATCAATAATGAAGACTTCTTATTTCCTAAAAGTTAGATTTGTTACTGCATGTCACTATCACTGCTGTAAAGGGCTTGACAAATGTAAGAAAGCTTTGTGCATTATCCACAAGGGCCAATTAATTTTCAGAGTTTAAATTGAACCACAACCATTCTGCCTTGGGGAACTTCCAATTAATTCCATCATATCATTCATGAGAAGAAATATAGAAAAGTATCTAGTGAGGAAAATTCATGTGCTAAAGTTCAGGCTTTCCTTTCCTGTATGTTTTTAAGACTCAGATTCTGAAATCCTATTAATAAAACCTGATTGAATATCATGAACTGGCAATCTGAACAACTCTGAGTTACAGCTGGACAGGCCATGAGGTTGTTCTTCTGTAGACTATACTTGGTGCAGGTGGCCCTGATGGCCCTCTCTCATCAGCACTCATGGGTGAAGAGCAGATGAGCAAGAAAAACCATGTGACTGACTGTCATTGTACAGCATAGCTTCTAAGCAATTTTAATGTCTGCTGGAGTGGTTTAGAACAGTTCTCTATTGCCAATCATACCAGCATAATTAACACAGTCCTCTCTCATTCACAAGAGTTTCCTAGTTTGGATGATAATATGGTCACCCATCTACAAACCACATTACTTTACAGGGACATACAGGAACATATGCATTGCTTGGTGAATCAACATAAAATACAGACGCTTGTCTGATGGAACTATACAGGATACTCCCCATCCCCATCCCAAATGTACACACATGTGAACCCATACCTCAACAGAGCCCCTTGGGCCTTTCTGCCGTTACTCAAGCTTGTCAAGCTGCTCTCTAGGACATGGATTTTTACAAAATGTACTCCTTTGCCCTAGAATGATCAACCCCAATTCTTGCCTGGCAAAGTAATTATTCACCCATTTCTCAAAATTTTCTTTGTAACTTACCTTTCAACAGTTTAGGTTATATTAGAACCTTTGACACTTTCACTATTCCCATCTTTTTCCTGATTTGTACTATTCCCTTCATGTTTGAGTCTTTCATTAACCTATATCCTCATGAGTCCTGGAACCTACTATCAAACAGCATTCAAATGTTTGTTGATTAAACAAATGGAATAGGAGAGAAATTGGGGATCAAGTGAGGATCTTTTTTGTAAAGTCTAGGACCAAGCATGGTGTTACAAACCTATAATCTAAGCACTTGGAAGGTGGAAAAAGAAGATGGTAATCTTATGGCCAGCCTGGTTTACATATAGAGTCTCAAAAAAGAGGGGAGCTTGGATGAGTCAGGTGTGGTCGCACACATGTTTAATCTCAGCACTCGGGAGGCAAAGGCAGATGGATCTCTGTGAGTTCAATCAAGGCCAGCCTAGTCTACAGAGCTAGTTCCAGGACAGGCTCCAAAGAAATAAAAAGAAACCCTGTCACGAAAAACCAATCATCATCATCATCATCATCATCATCATCATCATCATCATCATCATCTTCCTTATAATGTGATTTTAATGCATATTTGTTTTTGTTTTTTAATGTATTAGTACCATGTCTATGAGCACAAATAACAATTTATATTAGCACAACTAAAACCGTTTCTAAAAAGATCAAAACACTGGTTCCTAATTACTATTCATTGTTATGTAAAGGGGGAGTGTCAGTGGGGTGGTTAACTTTCATTGTCAATTTAACTGGATTTGAATCACCTAGAAGATAGAGAAGTGTGTCTGTAAGAGTGCAGGTGGCACCATCCATGGTCATGGTCTCAGGTCCCAGACTGAACCTAAGGAGAAAGTGAGTGGAGCAACAACATTGCCAGCTCTATGCTTCCTGTTCTGTTAAGATGTGAGTCACAGCTGAGAGCCATTCCCATCACCATGCCTTTCCAGCCATGATGCACTGCACCTTCAAACCAAGACCCAAAATAAGCCCTCTTGTCTCTTAAGGTGCCCTTATCAGGTATTCTATCTCAGCAATAAGTAACTAATATGTGAGTCAAACATTGGAAGCATTACACCCTCCTAAAATGTCTGAGTCCCCTAGAACTAGACAGGCATTTGTGAGTTTGATTCCCAAAATCCACGTTTTAAAAAACAAAAATCCAGGTATGGTGGCATGTGCTTGTAATCTCAGAAGTAGGGAAGTGACAACAGGAAGATCCCTTGGGCTCAGAGGCCACCCAGGCTAGACTACCTGGAAAGTCCCAGGTATGTAAGAAACCAAGTCTCAAAACAAAACAAAAGAACCCAGGTGAACAGCATTTGAGGATGACAATGTCCTCTGGACTCCACTTGTTAGTATTCAGGCATCTGTACTGGCCTGTCCTTGGGGCTCTGACATCCTCAACTGCAGACAATAAAAGCACCACCTGTGCACATTCACTAAGTTCCCTTTTAAAGGGCCCTACCTACCTCCCATCCTTCCTTGTCTCTTTGTCTCTTTCTCTCCCTCTCTGCCTCTTTTCTCTCTCTCTCCTCTCTCCCACTGCTCCTGTTCCCAGAGGCCAGTCTCCCTGACTCCCCTTTCCCCTTTTTTGTAATCTCTTTCCCCTAATTAAAAAAAAACTGCTCTGATTGAACTCTGTGCATGGTATCTTTCCTCTCAAGCCACTTTTCTTAAATCACAATACCAATCCCACATGTGAATGCACAGCACACAAGCATACACACACATTCTCTCTCTCTCTCTCTCTCTCTCTCTCTCTCTCTCTCTCTCTCTCTCTCTCTCTCTCTCTCACACACACACACACACACACACACACACACACACACACACACACACACACACACAGGGTCCTGAACTATTTTCATCAATTGCTTAACTCCTCCAAAATGCAATCTGCTTACTTGTAAAATGGAGGTAATAAAAAGGTGCCTGACAGGCTCCTGAGTAAAGAGCACTCTGAGCTAGCCTGCATGAATGTGACCTACTGTACATGATAGGTCACTTCTTTTTAATAAAAAGTAGCTAATAAATGGAACCACCATAAATGCCTACCAACAGGTGAATAGACAAAGAAAATGTGGTTATGTATCCCTTAGAAAATGGATTATAAATAATGAAATTTTTGTCACATTGCAAAAAATGGGTACAACTGAAGATTATTATGTTAAGCAAAATAAGGCAGACTTGAAAAGACAAATACTGTATGTTTTCCTTCATATATGGTTCCTAGATTATACTTTATATATGGATATACACATGAATATACACATGACTATATGGATATGGGTTTAGGTATGAAACTAAAAAGTGAACCATGAGAGGTTCAGAGGGGGTCTTTAGAGAAGGGGGAATAAAACATACCTGATATTAAATATGTGGTTTACAGTATAGAGAAAGAAGGTAAAGAGGGAACCAGGGGGATAAGAGGTATGAATAAGGAGGATCACCACGAACAAAGTATGTATGAAAAGGCCAGAGGAGAATTCATTATTTTATATGCAAATGTAAAAAACAATGCAAAAGTATAAAATAAATAGGTGAAGACAGATGACCTGTTATAGGTCCCACCAAAATTCCAGTTCTCTGGAATGTGATAGGCGGAATGGTGGCTTCATAGTTGAGTGTCTGAGAACCTGTTACTGTGCCACCTTCAGACGAAGCATACATCAGAATGACTTTGAACTATGTGAATGGACCCAGGTGAATTTGCAGAGTTAACAGAAACTAGGAAGGAGGCAAAATAAGGGGGTCAGCAACAGAAGTCTTGAAAAAGACCTGTGCTGCTGGTTTTGAAAAGAAAGGAAGGGGACTGCCAAGGAAAGTCCCCAGAAACTGGGTCAGCCTCAGTCCCCAGGCAGCAAAGCAGACCTAGGTTTTCAACAGAAAAAAACTACATTCTATCAACAACCTAAGTGAACAGGAATTCTGTTCTAGGGCCACTGGAGAGGAATGCAGTCCTGCTGACACCTTGATTCAGTACTGGACTTCTGTCATGCTGTGCAAAGATAATATATCTGTACTGTATTCAACTTGAGTGTATTTCTTGTTTCAGAAACAGGAGCTGTAAACTTCAAAATCTATTAAGAGCAGAGAGTTAGCTAGTCTGTATGCAGCCAGCATGGTAAAACAGTACTTATCTGTTTACAGCATAAGTCATCTATTGTTTCTACCTTATAAAATTAAAAAGAAAGTAAGGACAATGTGGTAGATTTTCCAGAAAGCTAAAGTTGTTCTGAATGAATGCCATTTCCCTTATATAAGACTATTAGAAATAAAGGAACTAGATAATTTTTCTTTCTTTTTTAAATAAAGTTGAAGAGCAGACATTCAGAACTTATTCATCTTGTTTGAAACTGTCTACCCATCAATTAACACCTCACTTCTCCCTCCTCCAGCCCCTAGCTACTACCAGTCAATCTTTGCTTCTATGAGTTTAGTAACTCCATATGCCACACATAAGTGGAATCACATGGTATAGACCCTTCTATGACCAGCTTATTTCAAAGGCAATTTTTAAAATATATAACATAATTTTTTATTGACTCTCTAGGAATTTCACATCATGTACCAAAATCCCACTCACCTCCCAGTCCTATCCATCCCTTGACCCTGCATCATCCCCCCACGAAAGAAACCACACAACAAAATTTAAAAAAAAAAACACTTTGTTCTTCCATCTTCCTGCCTCTCCAACACCTCTTCATTCATCCTAGTGGCGTTGGTTGCTGCAGTCTGTCACACAGTATACCCTTTTGTCCAATAAGCCCCAGTCACAAAATGTTCACTGCAATGAGTCATTGGTCTGCTTCAAGGCCTCTAGCCTCTGACACACCATCATCACTGGACCCTCACTGAAACTCATCTTGAACATTCAAAGGCAAATCTTTTATGATCACGTTAAGTTACTCTCAATTAAACTTGTGTTTAAAGAGCTAAGAAATCTAGAATGCAGAAAGAGAATGCACAACGTTTACTTAGGATGGTAGCTGCTGTTTCTCTTGCATTTTCCTGCTGAGCCAGCAAAGGCTGGACTAAAACTATTCAAAGCTCAGCTTGAGAAGTTCTACTCAGTTTTCATGTTGAGAAAAGTTTGTATTTCTGTGTTTTTCTCACCTTTAAATAATTATTTTTGGCCTTTACCACTCATTTGAAAGTAACTTGTTGCAGATTTTAAAAACCTAGGGAAAAGCAAAAATCTGATATTTACTGGGAGATGGTTGGTTTAGCTAATTATAAGAGAACTTGAGCTCTGTGGAGCTGCCTATGGTACTCACCCATGTAATCCTCCCAACAAGTAGGAGGCTAAAACACAAAGACAGCCACATTTTCCAGGCTAGCCTAGATTACAGAGTAAGACCCTGTCTTTAAAACAGAGCTATCTGTGACTCTAAAGAGTGATACATGAAATTAGGCTCCATTTCTGCTCCTCAGATATGAGGCTGGAATTATTCAGGAAATGTTTCAGATTAACAATGAATAATCAAATACCCACGTTCTTGTTAAGTTTCTAGAATAAAAAAATTATAACAAAGATCAATAAGCCAACTACATAAAGAATTTCTGCTTGTCAATAAAAGGCAGCAGCCATGCTTGCTGGTGCACACATGGAATCCCAGCACTCCTCAGAATGAAGCAGGAGATGTTAACTTCAAAGCCAGGACTATACAGTGAGACTCTCCTCACAAAAAACAAGCCAGACAGACTTCTGTGCCTGCACAGAGAAAGGATCAAATAAGATATCACTTCAGCAGCCTTTGTGTTAGCCTGTCCTGCCCTTTTGCAGGCATCACAGAGAACTGTATGTGTCGAATCAGCAAAACCCACGTTAGAAATACCACGGGCCAATTATGCCAGATTCTTTCAACAAATGAAAACAACAGAAAAGTCAAAAGACAAAAAAGGACTTGTACATTAAGAATCTTATAAAGAAAAAGATAACTAGATGTGATAAAAAAAAAAAAACTTGGGAGAGGAAGTG
This sequence comes from Cricetiscus sungorus, assembly GCA_030556225.1. Classification (NCBI taxonomy): domain Eukaryota; kingdom Metazoa; phylum Chordata; class Mammalia; order Rodentia; family Cricetidae; genus Cricetiscus; species Cricetiscus sungorus. The sequence goes on from JANBXA010000126.1 coordinate 7,370,996, forward strand.
CACACCTTAATCCTAGCACTCAGAAGGCAAAGGCAGGTGCATCTTTTGAGTTCAAAGCCAGTCTGGTCAATATAGTGAGTTCTAGCCTGCCAGGGTTACATAACAACATCTTGGGAAAAGGAACACAGATATAGACAGACAGACAGACAGACAGACAGACAGACAGACAGACAGACAGACAGACGCATGCATGCATGTGCATACACACATACACACGGGGGGAGGGGGGAGAGAGAGAGAAAAGGAAAGAGAGAGAGAGAAACACTAAAGTGACAGGGTAAATACTCTTCCAGCTGGGTATGGTGGCTCATGCCTTTAGTTCCAGCATTTGGGAAAAACAGATATGTGGATTCTTTGTAAGTTTGAGGTCAACCTGGTCTATATAGACAGTTACATAGAGAAACCCTGTCTCAAAAAACATTTCTTCCAAAATACAATATTCTTTCTCTCTCTGTCTCTGTCTCTGTCTCTGTCTCTGTCTCTCTCTCTCTCTCTCTCTCTCTCTCTCTCTCTCTCTCTCTCTCTCTCTCTCACACACACACACACACACACACACACACATACACACACACTCCCTCCCTCCCTCTTTCCCACTCTCAGAGCTAGACATGGTGGTACACTCCTTTAATCCCAGCACTTAGGACATAGAGGCAGGCAAATCTCTTGAATTTGAGGCCAGCCTGATCTATAAAGCAAGTTGAAAAATAACAACAACAAAAAAAAATCAAACAAAAAACTGCTCATAGTTCTATGTACTACAAGAGTATGCTAAAAACTACCCAATTAGCCATTAATGGATATATTTTTCCACACAAAAATAGTCTATAGAAGTTAAATAAGCTACTGCCTTATATTGCTTATGATCATAATATTAAAGGAAAAACAACATAAATACTAAGACAGATAGTTTATATGTTTACATATTGTATATTTATAAGCCAAGATAAAGGAAAATTATGCAAGCCGAACTGGGTGTGAGGGCCCACACTTAAAATCCTAGCACTCAAAAGACTAAGGGAAGAGGTTCAGGAGTTCAAAATCATCATATCAGCTATATAGTGAATTCAAGTCAAGTCAGGACAACATGAGACCATGGCTAAAACAAACAAATAAAAAAGAATATGGAAGATCAACCATAATGTTTTACAACATAGATACATGGTTAAACAAAAAATAAAACTTTAAAGAAAAACAAGGAAATTAAAAAAAACACATTTCAGTTAATTGTTCCCTTTTGGAGACAGGAGGGACCTTGATAACTTCCTAGTCTGAAGGTAGGTAGATGGCTCATACATGTATGGCCACATTGTTGGATCAGAAACTGTACTTATGTCATATATTCTTTTATAGAGAAAAGAAACACAAAGTATATTATGATGACAGTATTTCTGGATATAGTTATTTCTACATTTTAGGCAGTTCATTTTAGCTGAAGCAAATGACTTTTCTTTATGTGAACAATGACAAAATGAAATATACCTTTATCCTAATAATTACTAAAAGATAAATGCAAATGTTAGAATCAATTCCAAAAAGGGAGATGGGATATGGCAGAGCAGCAAAATGCCACAGATTTCTTTTAGGTACCTGAGACATGTGTAGTTCATGGGAAAGAATACAGCTAAGAACTGAGCCACTGATGGACAGGGTAGCACACACCTATAATCCAAGCTACTGAGACTAGACTAAAGCAGAAGTGTTTGAGGTGCCAGACTCTCCTACATGGGAAGACAGTGTCAAACAAACAAACAAACAAACAAAAGTCCTGGCCATTATTCACACCAGTGTGTGTGTGTGTGCATGTGTGTGTATGTGTGTAAGAGAGAGAGAGAGAGAGAGAGAGAGAGAGAGAGAGAGAGAGAGAGAGAGAGAGAGAGAGAGAGAGAGAGAATTGTCTAGAGACCCTAAGATCCACTTACCTCACCTCCACAGGGTTGGGATTACAAAGGCATGTCAGCATGCCTATCTCTTTTTATGTGGGTTCTAGGGTTCAAACTCATGTCCTCAAGCATGCAAGGCATTTAACACTTTAGGTTTAGGTTCCTGCTTTAAACATAGTAGTAGCCATTAATTTCTTTGACTTATACACCCAAAACTATGTACTACATCACTACAGTGCCAAAAAATCCAAATTAGAAGATACTTAATTGAGACTGGTAATTACACTTGGCTTGAGGGCAGTGGTGCTACTTGCTTTCAAACCCAGCACTTGGGTGGCAAAGGCAGTCAGATTTCTGAGGCCAGCCTGATCTACAGAGCGAGTTGTAGGACAGTCAGGGTTACACAGAGAAACCCTGTCTCAAAAAGAAAAAAGAAAAAAGAAAAAAGAAAGAGAAAGAAAGAAAAATCAACTTCCAAACAAGCCTTCCTTTATGAAGTGCCCCCACCCCACCCCCAGTTCCCTATAAAAAGCCTTTATGTCTTTCTTCTGGCACTACTATTTTGTATATCAGTTGTATGCTTTATCCCCTTAAATATATTGTGAATTGATATATATTTGTCAGCTTCAAGGTCCCCAAAGATTCCTGTTCCAACATAGCTTAACTCATTGCTCTCAATTAAAAAGAAATTAATGGATCTTAACTCAAAGGTTAAGAGCTCCTCCTGCAAAAAATACCAGATTTGGTTCCCAGCACCCACATGGTAGCATACAACTGATTGTAACTCCAGTTCCAGGGGATCTAATACCTTTTCTTGCTTCTATGGGCACCAGGCATGCATGTGGTGCAGACATACATGCACGCAAAATACTCACAATCATGTAAAATAATAATGATGGTAGCAAATTAATGAAAAGAAGCCCATCACCATATGATTAATATGTACAATGAAAAGAAACACATGGAAATAAAAATAAGGGGGCTGGAGGGATGGCTCAGTGGTTGAGAGTACTGGCTGTTCTTCCCAGAGGACCTGAGCTCAAATATTGCTTTGGTGTGCATGCATGTCTAGAGACATCAGAGCAACCCACAGAGGTTCCTAGAAGATCCCCCTCTAAAGTCAGTATGGCCTAGTCTGTGGTTGCACCACAGCCCAATGAGTAGCAGATTCTGATTTGGTCTCTCTTTCATGATTCTTTCCAGAGACAGTTTTTTCTTACATTTTAATTCCTTTCCCATAAAAATTTTGTTGTGTACTTGTTAAGTTTTTTAAACAGGTAAGAAGGCTTCCAAAGAAAATACCAGAAGAAAGTAAAACTGGGTTTATTCTTTAAAAGGGAGTGCCAGGTAACATGTGATATCAATGCAGAATTTCCCTCTTAAGAACTGGTTCAGCCAGCCCTGGTGATTGACATCTGCTATTAGAGCACTTGGGTTGTGGTGCCAAGGACTGCTATGAGTTGGAGACTAAAGGCTGGGTTGGTTTTTTTGTTTGTTTGTTTGTTTGTTTGTTTGTTTGTTTGTTTGTTTTGGTTGTTGAACTGAGTGGTACTGGGGACTGAACCTGGGGTCTTGCACATGCTAGGTAAACACTCTACCAAGATCTCTATCCCCAGCCCTTAATAAAAGAGCTAGTTTAAATGGGCTCAAAGGGGACTAACTCCTTCTAAACCACCCATATAAAAATCAGTCTTGGGGCTGGAGAAATTGCTCAGATATTAGAGCTTGTTCTTGAAGGGAACCCATATTTAATTCCCTGCACCCACATAGTGACTCACAACCATCTGAAACTTCAGTACTAGGACAACACCCTCTTCTGACTTCATAGGCAATAGGCATGCACGTGGGACATAGACATATATGCAGGCAAAACATTCATACACAGAAAATAAATGAAATCAGCCTTAAGATTTCACTGAAAGTTTATTTATGGATACAATGAGGAAGGCTTATACTCTGTTATTCCTAAATTCTGATATTTACATATATGTATGTATGTTTGTGGTGCTGGGGCCTTGTGCATGCTCACATTTTTCTTTTCCTTTTTTGAAACTAAGTCACAACTCTAGTGAATTTATTTAAAGACATTTTGATGAGTGTATATTAATGGTACAAAATAACAGGCTTCATTATGATATTTTTAGGCATGTACTTAATTTACTTTGATCATATTTGCCTGTTACCTTCTACGCATATATTTTATAAGTGTTTTTCTTTTGAAATAATTGGAGTCAAAATGAACTTTCTTTGATCTATGCTGCAGAAAGTTTATTAACGTAAGAACCACAATTTGCCTTTAGCTGGATGTCTGAACACAAAAGAGGCACAATGCCTTGTTCTGTACTGAGTCTTGTTTATCACAAAAAAGAGACCAGGCCACATGCAATCAGCTACGTGGCCACTAGGCGACTTGAAAAGTGCCACATCCTTATAATGGTACAACCTTCTCTCTCTGCTACTCAGTCAACAGATGCCATGGAGAATATGTGGCCTATGACTTCTCCCCAACACATTGGAGCCTCAGATAGGAGATGAACAAATACTAAAGACCAGAACAGAGCTTATAATAAAGTATAAAATCAAGGGAGGGTATATGTCGCAATTATGCATTTTTTCTTGAGAGCACAATATATTCCATTTTAATCAAGAGCTATTTTTCAATACAGGGTTTCTCTGTGTAGCCTTGGTTACTAGAACTCACTTTGTAGACCAGGCTGACCTTGAGCTCACAGAGATCCACCTGCCTCTGCCTCCTGAGTGCTGAGACTAAACTGGGACAGCACTGTCTGGCAAACCCAGGGCTTTTTTACACTACTTACTTTATGTGTATAGATGTTGCATTTGCCCATATACATATACACCATGTATGTGCCTGGTGCCTTTGGAGGCCAGAAGAGGAAGATTCCCCAGGAATGAAATGACAGACAGTTATAAAGCCACCATGTGGGTGCTTAGAAGGTCTTCCAGAAGAACAGCCAGTGCTCTTAACTGTTGAGCCATCTCTTCAGCCCCAAGTATTTTTAATCACATTTATTTACCTCTGTGTGTGTGTGTGTGTGTGTGTGTGTGTGTGTGTGTGTGTGTGTGTGCGCACACACACACGCGTGTATGAATTTGTCTCTTTTCACCATGTGGGTTCCCAGGATCAAACTCAAGTCATCTGACTTGGCAGGAAGTACCTCTACCCACTGAGCCATCTCACTGGCCTGAATCCATTCATGATAAAACTTTCAGACAATATGCTACACTCTAAGGAAACTATATATAGAACAGTATACAAATTACAGTCTAAGACTACACTGGGATACATTTTTTTCACCATTTTTTGACCTATTAATAATAATAATCAAATACTCAAATACTCTGCTACTGTTCCAAAAAGGACACTTATGGGAATTAGGTTATTTAAGTATTTAAAAAACCTTAGAAGAACCACATATTTAAACTAAAAGGAAGATAGCAAAAATGTTTCTTACCTTCTGAAAATGTTCCTTCCACAAATCTTCTACAATTATGTACCCTTGTAATCCCCAGTCATATAACTTCTCCCCGCTGACCTTGAAACACAAATAGAAAAGATTGATGAACATTCCATTTATAAGGTAAACAAGAGAATTTGTTTTCTCCTGTTTCCAACAGCACTGCATTTGACTGGCGCTCTCTCTCTCTCTCTCTCTCTCTCTCTCTCTCTCTCTCTCTCTCTCTCTCTCTCTCTCTCTCTCGTGTGTGTGTGTGTGTGTGTGTGTGTGTGTGTGTGTGTGACTACAAGAGTCTTGAGATGCATCCATTAAACCTGCATACATGCTGTGGATATAGTTGAGTGGTAGAGCACTTGCCTAGGAAACATCCTGGCATCAATCTCTATCACCACAAAAGAAAAAGAAAAGAATCCTACCTCAGTTTGGTGGCTCACATCTATAATCTCAGCACCCAGGAGGCTGAGGCAGGTAGATTGCTGTAAATTCAAGGCCAGCCTGAACAACAGAGTGAAATCCTGTCTCAAATGCAAAAAATTATAAAGCAAGTAAAAATGTAAAAATAAATGAAAAACCAAAGATAGAAAAAGAGAAAACACTCTGGTTACATTTAGTTATCTCTTAAAATTAGTTGCTATAAATTATAAATACATATCTTTTATTACTGGTGCTAATGATCAAACCTGGGGCATTATACATGTTACTGATACCTACCCACTTCCCAGCTCCCAAAAGAAATGTCTTCTAAACTAAATGTAGGAGACTATTGATTATATGGGGAATTCCTAAAATCATACAGAGGAGGAAACATCTACCCAACTCATCTAGTACTCAGCCTAGAACATTATAACCAACCAAGTCGCCAAGGTGAAAAAAAGCCATTCATTCATTTTTAAAGACTTAGATGTAAAATATATGAATATACCTCCAATTTTCCCAGGCACAGCCATAATGAAGTCTTTTAATTACTATAAGGATTTTGTAGGTAGCATGATCCATAATCATTCCATGAGGCCCTGGCCTTAAGAGAGGTCATGACCTTAATGTGTTTACCCTATCTTTGGCTAGCTGGCTTGAATTACTAGAGTGGTGTGTGTGTGTGTGTGTGTGTGTGTGTGTGTGTGTGAGTGTTTTGCCTGCATGCATATAGCATACAACATATGTGTCTGGTGCCTGTGGAGGTTAGAAGAGTGTATCAGACCATCCGGGACTGGAATTACAAACAGTTGTGAGCTGCCAGATGAGTGTTAGGAATCAAACCTGGGTCCTCTACAAAAACAACAAGTGATCTTAATCACTAAGCCAACTCACATGGAAAATTTTCCCCCAAGTATAAAAAAAAGTGCTTCTAGTAATCTGCATATATTGGTTCTACTTTTAACAAAGAATGCTGAGTGATCTACTCCATGATAATACTTCAAAATTGTTTTTATTTGGTGTATTGTGCTTGAATACACACAGGGAAGTATATGTCTGTCATGTGTACACAGCTACACATGGAGACCAAAGGAGGGTGTCAGATACCTTGGACTGGTTGTGAGTTGCCTGATGAGCAGTAGCTGCTCTTAACCACAGGGCCATCTCTCCAGCCCTAACAAACACTGAGAAGTTTTTATTTCATTTTTATTTACTTATTTTTTGTTTGTTTGTTTGTTTTGAGGAGACAGAATTTCTCTGTGTAACAGCCCTGTTCTAGAACTCCCTTTGCAGACCAGGTTGATCTCAAATTCACAGAGATCTGCTTGCCTCTGCCTCCAGAGTGCTGGGATTAAAGGCACGTGCCACTACTTAGACTTCTCTTCTTAATTTTTATAATTAATCTTTGAATAGTGCTGTTTTACGAAACACTTTCACATGAGTTTATCACTATCCTTCAGAACAGTAAGGACAGGAAGACTGTAAGGATATACTCAAAGGCCAAGTGACTTGTCTAAAGTCCCAATGCTTGTAAAAAGAGTGGTCTCTGTAGCATGCTGATCTCCACATGTCATATTCCTCAGCTGTACCTACTACTTTGAAAATATATGACATGCAAGGATTCTTAAGAGCGCTGGAGAGATGGCTCAGCAGTTAAAAGCACTGGCTACTCTTTCAGAGGTCCTGAGTTCAATTCCCAGCAACCACGTGGTGGCTCACAACCATCCATAATGAGATCCAGTTCCTTCTTCCGGCATACAGGCATACATGCAGGCAGAACACTGTATACATAATAAATAAATAAATCTTTAAAAGATAAAAAAATGAAAGGTAACCCAAACTTTAAAAAAGTCTTGGGATCCTTCTTAGATATGTTGAGCATTTACCACATGATACTGTTGTTCTTAGTGTTTCGCATTTCTGAAAGGAAAAGATTTTCCATCAATATGAGGGTATTTGTGTGTGTGTGTGTGTGTGTGTGTGTGTGTATGTGTGTGTGTGTGTGGTTTGAGTATAGAACCTTATATATGCTGAGCAAGTACTCTACAACTGAGCTACTACTTCCACTGCCTCAATCTGTGGGTTTTTATATTATTTTTAGCTATATACCACAAAACAGAACAGAATTTAAGAGGCTAAGTGATCTGTCTAAGTTTGAGGTTTCTAAAAAAGAAAACTGAAACTGTAAAAAAAAAGGATCTAAACATGATATAAGACTGGAAAATCTGTTTCTAAGTTGGTGCGCTTGTGGCTTGGTTTCCTTATAGTAAAATATGCATGATGTGATTTTTTTAAAAAATAAAATTAAATTAAAAAGAGAAAATTGTGTATGTAACACAAAATTTAGCATCATGTTTTTAGGGGTATACTCCAGTGGCAGATATCCTTACCGCTCAACCATTACCACTACCCACTTTCAGATATTTTTCATTACGTCCTATTGTCTTGTTGGTGAATACAGAAAATGTTTTGCAACAAATGCTGAGGCAAAGAAGGCAAAAAAAAAAAAAAGCGCCTCTCTCTGAGGACAACCAAAGCTGCTTCACAACCAGCAGCCAGCCCCTGCCTACCATTTACATCTGCAACTATAAGACTAGAAAGATGTTTAGCTTCCTTCTTTTATCTAGGCAACGCAGACATTATTCATTTTTCCTAAGCTGGAGCAAGAGCCAGAACAGGAACACTAACTTTCTGCTTCCAGGACTGTTACAAACAATCTCATAACCAAATAAATCAATTTCCCGATACTGTGGCCACTAGATTTCCACTACAACTGCAGCCCAGTCTGGGAATTGAGAATTATGTCATGAGGAATCCAAGGTGCCCAGTGACAAGTTGACCTGATTCTAAGGACTGCACTGCTGTCTCTTCCTAGGACAGTATCTTCATGTGATATAGAAGTTTTGTCCAGTGGGTCCCTATGTCCCTAAGCTGTTGAGGACCTCAAAACTTTTCCAGTTTTCCCAGGGATTATATGTTTACAGTACCACTGACTCCACAGCAGCATCTAAAGCTTATTTGTGTAAAATAGTGCTTCTCAGATATCCTGGAAGCCCTGCCAAAACAGAGATAGCTAATCCACACCCTTACTCTGCCTGATTCAATTAGCCTGGGGTGGGGCCTGAGGATTTGCATCTCTGATATGTTCCCAAGAAATGCTGATGCTGAAGATCTTAAGGATATGCTTAGAGAACCTGTGGTCTATCTTTACCCAAGTCATCAGTGAACTATGATCTATCTACTTGACATGATATCATCAAACTGAGGTCTGAAGGGTAAGAAAAAGACAATTAACAAAATGAAAACCCCAAATAGGACCTTCACACCAGAAGAGACCATGCACCTCATGTTGCAATAAGGAAAGTGAATATGGCACCAATACTAGGAAAAAGCATGAAGGTCAGAGTTACAATCTTTGCAGACAACGCCAGTAAGGGCAGGCTGAAAATGGCCTGTAATTATCAGTTTTAGACATTGAGTCTTCAGACTTCTGCATAAGTATATAAATGGTATCTTAAATTTTCTTAGATTAATTTTCAAATTACTATGCATTCTCTGAACAATGACATTATTGGAAGGAAGACTGATACTGAGGTAAATAGTGAAGAGAAATTTTATTTATTTTTGGTTTGTCTAGACAGGGTTTCTCTGTGTAGCTTTGGAGCCTGTCCTGGAACTAGTTCTGTAGACCAGGCTGACCTTGAACTCACAGAGATCCACCTGCCTCTGCCTCCTGAACACTGAAATTAAAGGCATATGCCACTATTGCTTGGTGTGAGAATAAACTTTTAAGTTGGCTATGAAATAATTTTTAATTTGGTGTAATAAGAACTGCAAAATAAAAAATAAACCAGTGGAGCTGGAATGAAGACCATCCTTGCTTCCTCGGTCTGACTCACCTGGGCAAAGGCAATGGCTTGTTGTGGGTAATAGATAGAGGCACCTAATCCCATGAAAAAAGGAGGATACACCAGCTTCTTTAGTTTTGAACCTGATCAATAAAAAGTGGTACACTATCAGATGATTTGATATCCTTACTCTCACAATTTACTTTCTACTGTTGATGCCAAACAAGATATCTTTGACCCTAAATTGAAATATTACTTAATAGTACATACAACAAAATGAATCGCTACTTCTTTATAGCTTCATAATATAATTATGTTTCACCCATTTAAAGTATAAAATATAATGACTTAGTAGATTCACAAAGCTCTGCAACCATCATCATAATCAATTCTGTTATTCTCAGAAGAAGCCCACACCTTTGATGGTAAAACACATGCTTAGCATGCACTAGGTCCTGAAATCCCCAGCACCAAGAAACGAAAAATAAAAGAAGGGAGAGAAGGTAGGGAAGGAAGGAAGAAAAAGAAAAAAAGGAGGAAAGGTAGGGAAGGGAGTGGAGGGGAGTGGAATGGAAGGGAGGAGAAGGGAGGAGAAGGGAGGGGAAGGGAGGAGAAGGGAGGGGAAGGGAGGGGAGGGGAGGGGAAGAAAGGGGAGGAGACAGGAGGATGCAGGCAGGCAGCAATATCCTCCATCCCCACCAACAACCACATAAGGCTAAGAGAAACCCATTTTCAATTTTTAATCTCTATGGATTTGCAACTCTGGCAATGTCATGTCATATACATGGAATCATATAAAGTGTGATTCTTTGCGAGTGACTTCCTTCGCTCAACAAATATTGTAATAGAGCTACCATTAATTAATTATTAAGCTATCAGGAAGTGGTGGTGTATGCCTTTAACCCCAGCACTCAGGAGGCAGAGGCACGTGAATCTCTGTGACATCAAGGCCAGCCTGATCTAGAGTGAGTTTCTGGATAGCCAGAGCTACACTGAGAAACCCTGTCAAATAATCAAAAAATAAGTATTAAGGCAATGTAGCCTAAGCTGGCCTACAGGTAGGTACAGGTCTACCTTTTTTCCAGGTTTTGTTTATTTGTCTATTTGTGTTGCTTCGCTTTTCTGGCTTCATTTTGCTTTGTGAGATGGTCTCATTATGTAGCCCAGGCTAGTCTTGAACTTGTGTTTTTCTGCCTCTGTCTCCTATATTATCAGTAGGATTAGAGGTATGGGATTACAGTGCTGGGACTATTGACACTTGAGATCACTGTTTCAAGGAAACAAAAAAAGTATTTGTTTTTTTAAAACACAACTGTATTTTTGTTTCTGGGGTTTGAGTTTTCAAAGCAAATTACGACCTTCCTATTTAAATGCAAAATACAATTGTTCCTTTCCTCTCCTCCCTGAGATTTCACTAAAACAGCAATAAGAAAATAAAATACATATCAGAAACTCCATAAGGAAGAGAAAATGTGTAGAGTGGCACTGGCAGATAAATCATCAAGGTTGAGGATGTAGGTCAGTGGTAGATTACTTTCTTAGCTTAAATAAAGCCCTGGGTTTCATTCCAAGCATCGCAAAAAAGTGTCAACTGCCAGGAATACAGCACAGTTGGTAGAGCACTTGCCTGGCACATATGAGGCCCTGGGTTGTTCCCCAGCACCACACATTCAGGCATGCATGCACACACACACTTTTTTAAAAAGTATGAATGGAAATGAAAGACCAGTTAATATTGTCTTGAAGAAGGGATGTGTGGCAAAGAAGAGAGCAGATCTTTCCTATGTACAGATGGCAATGACTATGGGCAATAGAAAGAGCAAGACAGGAAGACTAATACAAGTCCTGTCCATGGAGTGGGTGACTCCTTCCTTCCCTCCATGTCATCCCAGTGCAAACCTGCTCCTGGAAGTAATGGCAGGGCAATTTTAAAAGCAGGGCAAAGTCTCATTTTTAAAAAAAAAGTCATTAATTTTATGCTGAGAATCAATACTGCACACACACCAATATTAGTGCATAAGAATAAAGACCTCCTCCATACAAAGTCAGCTCCCATCCAGCTTACCCTAACATAGAACCTGCCTACCAGCAAGCTATAGCTATTCACCGAGTTCTTACTAGCATTTCAATTGTATCATACAGAAACATGATTGGACAACCAGGGATCAGCAGACATTAGATGAGAGCCTGCACCACCATAAAAGAGAAAGAGCAAGACAAGCAAGAAGAAAATAAAAATGACCCAAAAGGAAACAGAACTTTAAAAAGAAAGCTAAACCTGTTATGTGTCATCAAATCAACAGAAGCAGCTATTATATAGTAAAAGAAAATAGAGTTCAACATAAAAACAACCGTCCAGAGAACAAGACCTCATGGAAATGACCAAAGGAAATCATTCAAACATTGGAAGAAAATAAGCAGGAAAATATAAGACACACTTGGCCATTTAAAAAAAAGAACTCAATTATTAATTAAAGGCACTCAGGAAGGAAAAAGAAAGCAAATTGTCAAAGAAAAGGCAGATACTTATCACTGTTGAGCTAAGGCTAAAAGTACCTGCGTAGTAAGTAAGGCTAAAAGTAAGGCTAAAAGTCACCATGCCACAGAAATTCAAAACATTGAAGGTCCTCAAACTTTCCAAAAATTAAAAAAAAGAAAAGGAGAAGCAACAAGTATCTAGACGGGCTATCCACTCTGCCATCTGCAGTGCTAGATGCTAGGTTGGATGAAAAAGATTTATCCAAACTGTCAGTGTGAGGAACAGACATATAAGGTGTTGGAAAGTTTGCCTCTCACATCCAACTTTTTTTAAAGCAACTTAAGCATGTGGTTCAACAACATGGCTGAATATACCAAGGAGAAGGTGACATAGAAGCCCAGAAAATGGGGATCAATACAGAGTGTAAAAGTCCATGACAACAGTTTTGTGAAAGTCTCAGACCAGGTTAAAGGATGATATAGAACTAGGAGGAAAGCATGCTACATATAACACACAGGAGGAAAGTGTACTGCATACAACATACAGCAGGGTACTACTTTTGGGAAACATAACAACAAAGTGAAAACAAATTGGCAGAGGATGAAACATGAAATGTGCAGGACTTTATTCCTCAGGTGAACCACAAAGGTCCAGTACAGTGTTCACCCTCCTGACGCCAAAAAATACTTTATGCACAAAGAAGAAAGTGTTCTAAAATTAGAGCAACTGCTTCAAAACTACGATCTCTTTTATGGTGGTCAGATTACATCGTTCTTTGTTGGGATATTTCTATTTTGAATTTTTGTTTGTTGTGTTTTATTGAGAGAAAATCTCACTCCACAAATCAGGCTGGCCTATAACTCACCTATAATGTAGCCCAGACTGGTCTTAAGGCAATCTTCTTGCCTCAGCCTCCTAAATGCTGGAATTACAGGTGTGAACTAGCATACTAAGCTTCTAATCAGAATTTTTGTATATATCTATGTATGTATGTATGTATGTATGTATGTATGTATGTATGTAGTAATAAACATATATTATGCCGTAAACCTTTATTTTACAACTAGTAAAATTCCAAATAGATCATAAAAATAATCTCCTCATAGAGAAGCCTTTTATTACCATTTTGTGAGAGTAGTGGAATATTTTCTTGTGCTTGGGATAGAGCCTAGGGCCTCAAGCATACTAGGCAAGCGTTCTGCCAGAGCTATATGCTCCATCCTCTACAGCAATATTTGGGGATACTGACTACGTTCCTTCCCTTGAAGCATTTTTAAAGTTTTTATAGCATCACTAACTAATGGTGTGACACCTGAAGAAGCTAATAAACTGTAAATTACTGTCCTACTTGCTGTGATTAACAGCCTGATATAACAGGTGAAACATTTACAAAGTTTGTCAGGTGTCAAAGACTTTATGCACTTTCTGTACCAAAGAAGAACAGATATATGAACAAGTAGATATGCTTATTAAGTATACGTACTTTCTTTTTATTACAAGAGTATATAATTTCTATGTATGTTTAAAATCAAATGTAATGGGATAAATAAGGAAATTAATTATAAGTTAAGAAGTCCACAATCAGGAACCAACTAATCAGAAAACTATTCAATATAAAGAATCTAACATATATCCCATCTCTCCCATATAAATTGACTGGGGAATAAACATACAAAATTGTACCCACCTCTAGCAAAAATGAGTCCAATAAAACCAGCAAAACCAATAACACCAAGTCTTGGGAAAAATCCAGGAGGTGCATTTTGGAAATAGTCATAGTTGTCTACAATAGAACCAGATTAGGAAATAACTCCATAAATTACTCATTAAAACCAAAAGCAAAGTCTTATACATAACTAGAACATACAGCACCAAATGTTTCCCAACCACACATTCTTTGCTTTCTGTTAACAGACATTTTTTTTTTTTTGGTTTCTTAATTCTGGGTTCATTCAGTATGGAGTGTCTTGAACTCATGATCATCCTGCCTTACCTCCCAAGTGTTGAGACTAGAGGTGTGTGTCAGTAAGCCCAGCTCACACTTTGTTAAAGACAGACAGTCTTGCTAGGCGGCCCACTGAATTTAAACTTGTTTTGTATCCCAAACAGGCCTGGAACTGACAATCCTGCTTCACCTTCTGAGTGACAGGATTACTGTTACATACCACCAGGGCCAACTGTGCCAATATGTTCTTTTCAACACATTATTTCAGGAACCAACCACATTCAACTCAGAAAACCAAGCATCCTTTACCATCTGAACTCATTATTTGAATAAAGAACAATATATTTGGATAATGAAGAAAAATTTGTGCTGGCTAGGTTCTAGGTCCTTGTCAACTTGCCACAAGCAAAAGGTCATCTGGCAAGAGGAACGTCAATTGAGAAAATGACTATCAGAATGGCTTGTAGGCAAGTCTATAGGGCATTGTCTTAATTAATGGCTGATGGTGTGGGAAGACCCATCTCACTGGGGGTGAAGCTACCCATGGGAAATTGTTCCTGAGTGCTATAAGAAACCAAACTGAATAAGAAACCTTGGAAGACTCAGCCCTAAGTGGGAAATTTCTATCAATTCTCTCCCCTCAAGGCTCAGTACATCCTTCAGAAAGGAGGGAGAAAACGTGTAAGAGCCAGAGGGGATGGAGCACACAAAGGAAATGAAGCCCTCTAAATCAACATGAGCAAAGCTCACATGAACTCTCAGAGCCTGAAGCAACGAGCACAGGGCCAGGACCAGTCTGCACCAGGTCCTCTGCATATGTATCATGGCTTCCAGTGAGTGTTTTTATAGGACTGCTAAGTGCACAAACAAGTGGTCTCTGATTCTTGTGCCTTCTCCTGGGCTCTATTCCTTCTATTGGTTTGTCTTGTCAAATTCCAATGTGTTAGTTTTTGTTTTATCTTATTATATTTTCATATTGTCTCTTAGAATCCTGTTTCTTTTCTAATTAGTAACAGAAAGAGAGTAGATTCAGATGGAAAGGGATGTAGGGAGGAACTAGAAGAAGAGGAAGGAAAAACTGTAATCAGGATATAGTATGTGAAAAAAATCTATTTTCAACAAAAGAAAAATAAAATTGCATTAGTGTGAAAAAGAAAAAAAAAGTAGGCTGAGCAAGCCATGGGGAGCAATTCACTAAGCAGCACTCCTCCATGGTGTCTGATTCACTTCCTGCCCTGACTTCCCTCCATGGCCAGCTATAAACTGTAAGCTGGAATAAACCCTTTCCTCCAAGTTCCTTTGGTCATGGTGTTTTGCCACAGCAATAAAAAGCAAATTATAACAAAGTTGATGCTGGAAATAGCCATTCTTGGTGGTGATAGAATTTAGTAACTTAAAAATAAATACAAGAGTGAACCTACTCATGAAATAAATAATACAACACATGACCTGATTTGCCACGCCTAAGTATGTCTTAGGACTTGGATTTGCATGATGTCTCCTTTCCTCTCCTCTCAATAGAGCCAGTCTCACATCGAACTAGAGCCTGCTTAGGCGCCGTCTCCTCTGGAAAGCTCATCCTAAGTGCATCAGCATAGACCCTGTCTCCTTCTCTGAAGTACCATCAGATGTTATTCTCTGTACCACCTTTGCTATTTCATCCTAGGGCAACTTGCATTTCATCATTCATGAGTATATATTCATGGCAGAATATATGTTTCCTCCCAGTGGATTGCTTAGACTTGTTTTGAAACTGCACCTGGTAGGGGTTGAGGGGAGAGCAGACACTCCTTTAATTCTAGCACTCAGGAGGCAGAAGCTGGTGGGTCTATGTGAGTTCAAGGGCACCCTCGTCTACAGAGCTAGTTCCAGGACAGCTAGGACTGTTTCACAGAGGAATCTCATCCTGAAACCAAAATAAAATAAAAAAGACTGCACCTAAGAGCACATTCCCCATGGAGTGATACTCCCTTGGCCTAGAGGGAGGAGGAAGGGCCTAGACCCTACTCCAAATGACTTGACAAACTTTGATGATCCCTCCTGGAAGATATCACCCTCCCTGTGGAGTGGGGGGAGGTTGGGGTGGCACGAGGAGTCAGGGAGCATGGCAGGAGAGGAAAACAAAAAGACTGCATCTAAAGCCAAACCCTAGCTTCTTCTGGCTACATGCTCAGCTGTGACTACTGGAAAATGGACTCACTGTCTTGGCATAATGGAATGTTTCTTATGAGTCTCTGTAGTAACTCTGAGCTCAGGAGACAAGACAAATGTCTCAAATAATGCCTGTTACCATTAAACAGTGGGAAATGACCGGTTAACAGTAAGGGTAGCTCCTCAGTTACATGTCTTTTCCACCCTGAGAGCAAACCTCTGGAAAAACGACTTTAATGTGCTGAGATGTCCTAAAGAGAGTGAAATACTTGCCAATATCTCTACCATTTAACAATTTCCAGGCTGAAAATAAACAAAACATAGATGGTAAACTCATGTGGTAAGTGACCCATAAGTGAGACATAATCAAGGACAATAAAATTTTAAAACATAAGAACACTACTATTTATGCAAAAGAAAAGAAAAAACCTTTCCCAAGTGTAGAAGCTTAGTTCCTTCCTGCATCTAGATTAGTACACCTTTTTTAGTTTTTGGTTTTTGGTTTTCAGACAGAATCTCTATATGTAGTTCCGATTATCCTGGAGCTCCCTTGAAATATACAGATCCATCTGTCTCTGCCTCTGCCTCCCCTCTGCCCTTCTCTCAGCCCCCCCTCTGTCTCTGCCAATCTCTCTCTGTACCTCTATCTCTGCCCCTCCTTCTCTCTGCCCCTCCCTCTCTACCCCCTCTCCATCTGCCTCCTATATCTGCCCACCTCCCTCTGATCCTTTCTCTCTCTGCCCCTCACGCTCAGCCCCCTCTCCTGCAGCCCCATGTATCTGCCCCCTCCCTCTGCCCCCTCTGTCTCTGCACCTCTCTCTCTGCGCCCCTCTCTCTGACTATCATCTGCTTCTTGTTCTCTGCCCATCTCTCTCTGCCACCCCCCTCTCTCTCTCTCTGCCTTCTCTGCCCCTCTAACTCTGCCCCTCTCTTAATACTACCGTCTCTTTCTGCCCCCACTCTCTGTGCCCATCTCTCTCCACCCTCTCTATCTGACCCTCTCTCTCAGACCCTCTCTCTGCCCCTCTTTCTCTCTGCACCCTATCTCTCTGCCCCACTCTCTGCTCCTCTCTATATATACAACTCTCTCTGCCTCTCTCTCTGCCCCCTCTCTCTCTAACCCTCTCTCCCTAACACCTCTCTCTCTCTCTCTGCCCCTCTATCTCTGACACACTCTCTCTCTCTCTGACACTCTCTCTCTGCCCCTCATCCCTCTGACTCTCTCTCTGTCTGATAGTATCTGCCCCCCTCTCTCTAGGCCCCTCACTTTCTGCCCCCCAATCTCTCTCTGCCCCCTCTCTCTTAGCCCCTCTCTCCCTCTCTCTGAGCCTATTAGCCCCGCTCTCTGATCCCTCTCTCTGCCCCTCTGTCTCTCTACCCCCCCCTGCCCCTCTCTGCAACTCAGTCTCTGTGGCCCTTTCCCAGTGTGCCCTCTCAGTGCCCCCTCTCTCTCTCTACACCCTCTCACTCTGTCCCCTCTATCGGCCCCACTCTCTCTACCCCCTCTCTCTGCCCCTGTCTCTCTACCCCCTGTCTGCTCCTATCTATCTCTGTCCTCCTCTCTCTGCTCCTCTCCTCTATACACGCCCCTTTCTCTGTCCATCTCTCCATTCCTCTGACCCTATCTGTCCCTGTCTCTCTGCCCCTGACCCTACCCCACTCTCTCTGCCCCTCTATCTTTCCCCTCCCTCTCTCAGCCACTCTCTCCCTCTCTCTCTCACTGCCCCCCTCTCTGCCCTTCTATCTCCCCTTTCTCTCTGTACCTCTCTTTCTGGCCCTCTATATCTGCCCCTATCTCCCTCTCTCTGACACTATCTGCTTCTCTCTCCCTCTGCCCCCCCCTCTGTCCATCTGTCTCTGCACCTCTGTCTCTGTCCCTCTCTCTGCCACTTCACTCTCAGACTCTCTCCCTTAGTATCTCTCTCTGCCCCCTCTCTCTGTCCCCCTCTCTTTCTGCCCCCTCCCTCTGCCCTTCTCTCTGACCCTATCTGCCCTCTCTCTGACACACTCTCTTTCTGGCCCTTCTCTCTCTGATGCTCTCTCTCTGCCCCCTCTCTCTGCCTCCTGCCCCCCCCTCTCTGTCCCTCTGTCTCTGCTATACTCTCTCATCTCTCCAGCTCTCTCTGCCCCTCTCTCTGAACCTCTATCTTTGCCTCTCTCTCTCTCTCTCTCTCTCTCTCTCTCTCTCTCTCTCTCTCTCTCTCTCTCTCTCTCTCTGACCCTATCTCCCTCTCTCTGACCCTATCTGCCCCCTCTCTCTGCCCCCTCTCTCAGTCCCTCTCTGTCTCTGTCTGCCTCTCATCTGCCCCCCTCTATATCTACCACCCACTCTCTATGTCCCCCTCTCTCTCTGCCTTCTACCACGCTGGCCCTTTATCTCTCTGCCCCCTCTCTCTGCCTTCTCTATCTGCCCCCTCTCTCTTGGCCTCTCTCCCTCTCTCTGACCCGATCTGCCCCTCTCTCTCTCTACCCCTCTCTCTGTGCCCCACTCAGACCCCTCTCTCTGACCCTTTCTATGCCCCTGTCTCTCTGCCCATCTCTGTGCCCCTCTCTATCCCCCCTCTCTCTCTGCCCCTCTATTTGTCCCTCTCTCTGTCTCTCTCTCTGCCCCTCTCTCTGTGCCCCCTCTCTCTGAATTCTTTCTATGCCCCTGTCTCTCTGTCCCTGTCTCTGTAACCCCTCTCTCTGTGTCCCTCTCTCTGCCCCTCTCTCTGCCCCCTCTCCCTGTCCCCTCTGTCTCTTCCCCCACCTCTCTGCTCCTTTCTCTGTCACTCTGTGTCACTCTCTCTGCTTCTCTCTCTGTGCCCATCTCTCTGTGCCCCTCACTCTGTCCCCCTCTTTCTCTGCCCCTCTGTAATGTCTGCTCTCATTGCCACTTCTCCCTGTACCACCCTCTCTCTCGGCCCCTCTCTAATATCTCCTCTATCTGCCCCCCCCCTCTCTGTCACCACTCTCTCTATGCCTTTCTATTTCTGCTCCTATTTCTCTATGCCCCCTCTCTCTGGTGATCTCTTTGTCCCGCCTCTCTCTCTCTGCCCATCCCTCTTTGTCCTTCTCTCTCTCTATGCATCTCTCTCTGTCCCTCTCTCTCTACAGCTCTATCTCTGCCCCCTCTCTCTCTCTGCCCACCTCTCTCTCTGCCCTCTCTTTCTGCTCTATCTGCCTCTCTCTCTCTCTCTCTCTCTCTCTCTCTCTCTCTCTCTCTCTCTCTCTCTCTCTCTCTCTCTCTCTCTCTCCCTCTCCCTCTCTCTCTCTGCCCTTCTCTCTGGCCCACTCTCTCTGTTCTTCTCTCTCTCTGCCCCTCTTTTTCTGCCCCCTCTCTGTGCCCATCTCTCTCTCTCTCTCTCAGCCCCCTCTCTCTGTCCCTTCCTTTTGCTGCTCTCTCTTTCTGCCCAGTCTCTCTCTACACCTCTGTCTGCCCCTCTTTCTCTCTTCCTGTCTCTGACAGAATCCGCTCCTCTCTCTCTGCCCCTCTTTCTCCCCCCTCTCTCTCTGCCCCTCCTTCCCTCTCACTGGCCCTATCTGCCCCTCTCTCTCTGCCCTCTCTCTCTCTTTGCCCAATTCTCTCTGCCCCTCTATCTCTACCCCCATCTCTGCCCCTCTCGCATGCGATGGCCTCTCTCTCTCTCTCTCTCTCTCTCTCTCTCTCTCTCTCTCTCTCTCTCTCTCTCTCTCTCTCTCTGCTCCTGTCTCTATCACTGTCTCTCTGCTCCTCTTTCAATGCCCATCTCTCTCTGCCCCCTCTCTATCTGCCCCTCTGTAATGTCCACTCTCCTTGCCCCCTCTCCCTCTACCCCTCTTCTTCTGCCCCCACTATCTACCCCACTCTTTCTCTCTCTGCCCCCTCTCTATCTCTGCCGCTCTCTCTCTGCCCCTCTCTAACATCCCGTGTCTCTGCCCCCTCTATCTGCCCCCTCTCCGTCGCCCTCTTTCTCTGCTTTTCTCTCTGCCCCCCTTTTGCCCCCCCTCTCTCTGCCCTTCTGTCTCTGCCCCTCTCTAATATCCCCTCAACCTGGCCCCTCTCCCCCCTACCCACTCTCTCTGCCTCTCTGTCCCTCCTCCCTTCCCCCTTCTCTCTGCTATTCTCTCTCTGTCCCCACTCTCTCTACCCCTCTATCTTTCTGCCCCTATCTTTTTATATCCCCTCTCTATGCCGCTCTCTCTGTCCTCCTCTCTCTATGCATCTCTCCTGCCCACTATTTATGCCTCTATCTGTGCCTTTTTCTATCTGCCCCTTCTCTCTCTCTGCCCCTCTCTCCCTCTCACTAGCCCCTATCTGCTCCCCCTCTCTCTCTGCCCCCTGCCTGTCCCCCTCTCCCTCTGCCCCCTCTCTCTATCCCATCTGTGTGTGCTCCCTCTATCTGCGCCTTCTCTCTGAACCTTCTGCTGACCCTCTGTCTGCACCTATATCTCTACCCCTCTTTTACACTCTATCCCCCTCTCTGTCTACCCCCTCTCTCTTGGCCCCCTCTCTCTCGGCCCCCTCTCTCTGCCCCTCTCTTTCTGCCCCTCTCTCTGTTCGTCTATCTCTGACACTCTCTACTCCTCTCTCTCTGCCCGTCTCTGTCTGCCCCCTCTTACCTATCTCTCTGCCACTATCTCTGTCCCCACTCTCTAATCCCCTCTCTCCTTCTGCCCCCTCTCTGCCCCTCTCTCTGTGTGCCTCTCTCTGCCCCTCTATTTCTTTGTGCCCCTCTCTCTGTCCTTCTCTTTTTGCCCCCTCAATCTCTGTTCCCAATCTCTCTGCCCCCTCAATCTGCCCTCTCTATCTGCCCCCTCTCTCTGTACCTCTCTATCTCTGCCCCCCTCTATGACTCTCTCTTTGACCCTCTCTCTGTGCCCCCTCTCTACCCCTGCTCTCTATGCCCCCGCTATCTGCCCCTCTCTCAGCACCTATATCTCTGCCCATCTTTCTCACTTTACCCCCCTCTCCCTCTGCCCCATTCTCTGTGGCCCTCTCTTTGTGCCTCCCCTATCTGCCGCCTCTCTGTCTGCCCCTCTATCTCTACCCCCTCTATCTGCCCCAATCTCTCTGTTCCTCTCTCTCTGCTCCCTCTCTCTCTGCCCTCCTCTCCCTCTCACTGGCTCTATCGGCCCCATTATCTCTGCCCCTCTATCTCTACCCCCAATCACTGCCCCTCCTCTCACACCGGCCCTCTATCTCTCTACCCCTCTCTCTGCCCCCACTATCTCTGCCCCCCTCTGCACTTCCCTCTCTGGCCCCTCTCTGTCTCTGCCCCTCTCTCACGCGTGGGCCCTCTATCTCCCTGCCCCTCTCTTCCCATTTCTCTGCCCCATCTCTCTGCCCTTCTCTGGGTCCCTCTCTTTGCCCCTTCTATCTGCCTCTCTCTCTGCTCCCTCTCTCTGCCCCTCTCTCTGCCTACTCTCTGCCCCCATCTCTCTCGCTCTCTGGCCCTCTCTTTTGCCCATCTCTCTCTCTGCCCCCTCTCTATCTGCTCCTCTCCTTCTGCCCTTCTCTCTATTCTGCTCTTTCTGCCCCCTCTCTCTGCCCGTCTCAATGCCCCTCTCTCCTGCACCTCTGTATCTCTGCCTCTCTCTCCCTGCTCCTCTCTGCCGCCTTCCCTCTGCCCCTCTCTTTGCCCCCCTCTCTGCCACCCTCTATCTTTGTCCCTATTCTACCTGCCCATCTCTCTCCCTCTCCTCTCACTCTCTGCCCCCTCTCCCTCTGCCACTCTCCCAGTCTAATTCTCTAACCCTCTAACCCCCTCTCTTTCTAGCCCTCTCTTGCCCACTCTCTATCTGCCCCTCTCTCCCTGACTCTCTGTGCCCCTCTTTCTGCCCCCTCTCAATCTGCTTCTAATACTCTCTTTCCCATTCTCTCTCTACCCCTCTCTTTGCCCCCCTCTCTGCCCACCTCTCTCTTTGTGCCTACTCTATCTGCCCATCTCTCTGAGCCCCTTCTGTGCCCCACCCACTGCTCATTCCTCACTGCCTCTCTCTGTGCTCCTCTGGCTGCTCCTCACTCTCTACCCCCCCCTGACCCCTCTATCTACCCACCTCTCTCTCCTACTCTCTGCCACCCTGGCCCTTTCTTTGTGCCCCTCTCTCTGTCCCCACTATCTCTGCCCCCTCTCTATCTGCCCCTCTCTCCCTCTGTCCTTCCCTGTCCCGCTCTCTGTGCCCATCTCTCCTGCCCCTGTGTATTTCTGCTGCTCTCTCCCTGCCCCTCTCTCTGTGTATCTCTCTCTGTGTGTGTATCTCTCTCTGTGTATCTCTCTGTGTATCTCTCTCTGTGTATCTCTCTCTCCGTGTATCTCTCTGTGTATCTCTCTCTGTGTATCTCTCTCTGCCCCCTCTCTGCCCCTCTATCTCTGTCCCACTCTTGTTATCTTCCCTTCTCCCTCTATGCCCCCCCTCTCTCTGCCTCACTCTCTACCCCGTCTCTCTGCCTGTCTCTCTCACCCCATTTCTCTACCCCTCTGTCTCTACTCCCTCTATCTCTTCCCCTCTCTCTCAGCATTCTCTCTCTGCAACCAATATCCCTCCCTCTCTCTCTCTATCTCTGCCCCTCTCCCTCTCTGCCCCTCTCCCTCTCTGGCCCTCTGTCTTTGCCTCTCTCTGTCCCCTGTCTTTCTGCCCATCTCTCTGCCCCCTCCCTCTCTCTGACCCTGTCTGCTTCTCTCTCCCTCGGTTCTCCTCTCTGCCACCAATCACTCTGCCTCCTCTCTCTCTGACCCTCTCTCTCTCTCTCTCTGCTCCCCCTCTCTGCCCCTCTCTCTCTGCTCCCTCTCTCTGCCCATCTCTATCTTTGTCCCCCCTTTCTCTGTCCCCTCTCTTACTCTCTCTTTCTGCCCCCTCTCTCTCTGCTCCACTCTCTCTCTCTACCGCCACAATCGCTGCCCTCTGTCTATCTGCCCCTGTCTTCCTCTGCCCCCTCTCTCTGCCCCCTCTCCCTGCACCCTGTCTCTACCCCTCTCTCTCCCCTGTCTTTCTGCCCATCTCTCTGTCCCTCTCCCTCTCTCTGACCCTGTCTGTTTCTCTCTCACTCTGTTCCCCTCTCTGCCACCAATCACTCTGCCTCCTCTCTCTGCCTCTCTCTCTACCCCTCTCTCTGTTTCCCTCTAGCTCTCTGCCTCTCTGCTCCACTTTGTGCCCCTCTCTCTGCCCCCTCTCTTTGTCACCCCCTCTGCCCTCTCTATCTGCCCTTCTCTCTCTGCCCCTCTCCCTCTACCCCACCTTTCTCTGCCCCCTCTATCTGCCCCTCTATGTGTCCCCCTCTCTCTTTGCCCCTCTCACTCTCTGCCCATCTCTCAAAACCCCTCTCTCTGTTCCTCTCTCTCTGTCACTCTCTCTGCCTTTCTCTCTACCTCTCTCTCTCTCTACCCCTCTCTCTCTCTCTGCCCCCTCTCTCTGTGTCCCTCTCTCTCTCTGTGCCTCTCTGTGCCCCTCTCTCACCACCCCACTTCTGTGCCCCACTCTCTCTCTCTGCCCCAACTATCTCTGCTCCCTCTCTCTCTGCCTAATCTGTCTAACCTGCTCTCTCTCTCTGTCCTTCCATTTCTGGCCCAATCACTCTGACCCCTCTCTCTGCATCTCTGTCTCTGCCACTCGCTCTCTCTGCCCCTTTCTCTCTGCCTCCCCTATGTGACCCTCCCTCACTGCCTCTGTCTTTCTGCCCCCTTCTCTCTGTGCCTCTCTCTCTCTCTGACCCTATCTGCCCCACTCTCTCTCTCTCTCTCTGCCCATTGTCTCAGCCTCTCTCTCTGTCCCTCTATCTCTCTGTGCCCTGTCTCAGCCTCTCTCTCTCAGCCCCCTCTAACTGCCCCTCCCACTCTTCCCCCTCTCTCTCTGTGCCCCTCTCTCTATCTTCCCTTCTCTCTGCCCCACACTCTGCTGCTGTCTCTGCCCCCCTTTCTCTGCAAGTCTCTCTTTCCCTCCCTTTCTGCTCCTCAATCTCTGCCCCTCTCCCTGCCACCGCTTTCTCTCTGGCCCTCTCTCTGCCCCTCTGTCCCTCCTCTCTCTGCCTCTGAACCTCTCTCTCTCTCATCTCTCTCTGTCCATCTCCCAACCCCTTCTCACTCTGCCCGTCTCCCCACTCCTCTCCCTCTCTCTCTACCCCTTTCTGCCCCCTCTCTGCCACAAATCTCTCTGCCCCGTCTCTCTGCTCCTCTCTCTCTCTCTCTCTCTCTCTCTCTCTCTCTCTCTCTCTCTCTCTCTCTCTTTCTGTCTCTGCCCGTCTCCTGCCCCATCTCTCTCTGTCTCTCTCTCTCTCTCTCTCTCTGACACTCTCTCACTGCTCCTCTCTCTGTGCGCCCTCTCTCTGCCTTCTCTCTCTGTGCCTCTGTCTCTGCCCGGTCTGTCTCTGCCCCTCTCTATGCTACTCTCTCTGTCCCACTCTCTCTGCCCCCTCTACCTCTCTCTTTCTGCCCCTATCTCTCTCTGCCCCTTTCTCTCTGCCTCCCCTATGTGACCCTCCCTCACTGCCCCATCTTTCTGCCCCCCTTCTCTCTGTGCCTCTCTCTCTCTCTCTCTCTCTCTCTCTCTCTCTCTCTCTCTCTCTCTCTCTCTCTCTCTCTCTGACCCTATCTGCCCCACTCTCTGTCTCTCTCTCTGCCCATTCTCTCAGCCTCTCTCTCTGCCCCTCTATCTCTCTGTGCCCTGTCTCTGCCTCTCTCTCAGCCCCTCTAACTGCCCCTCCCACTCTTCCCCCCTCTCTCTCTGTGCCCCCTCTCTCTCATCTTCCCTTCTCTCAGCCCCTTTCATAGCTGCTTTCTCCACCCCCTTTTCTCTGCAAGTCTCTCTCTCCCTCTCTCTCTCTGCTCGACTTTCCTCTCTCTGTCTCTGAACCACTCTCTCTCTCCCATCTCTCATCTCTCTCTGTCCCTCTCTCAATCCCTTCTCACTCTACCCATGTCTCCTTGCCCCTCTCCTCTCTCTCTCTGCCCATCTTTCTGCCCCCTCTCTCTCTGTTCCCTCTCTCTTCCCCCTCTCTGCCCCCCTCTCTCTGCACCTCTGTCTCTGCCCGGTCTGTCTCTTCCTGATCTGTCTCTGCCACTCTCTCTCTGTCCCACTCTCTCTACCCCCTCTACCTCTCTCTTTCTGCCCCCATCTCTCTCTGCCCCTCTCAGCCCCTCTATATCTGCATGTCCCCTTCTCTCTGCCCCTTTCTCTACCCCATCTCTGTGCCCTATCTCTCTCTAGCCTCTCTATCTGCCCCTCTCTCTCCATCTCTCACTCTCTGTCCCTATCTCTGTGTAACTATCTCTCTATCTATCTATCTATGTATCTATCTATCTATCTATTTCTATCTCTCTCTGCCCTCCTCTCTGGCCCTTTCTCTCTCTTTCTCCTCTCTTCCCCTCATCTCTGTCCTACTCTTGTTGCCACCCCCTCTCTCTCTGCCTCACTCTCTACCTCCTCTCTGCTTCTATCACTCTCTGACCCTTTCTCTGCCCCACTGTCTCTGCTTCCACTATCTCTGCCCCCCCTCTGCCCCTCTCTCTCAACATCCTCTCTCTCAACCAATCTCGCTGCCTCTCTCTCTCTCTGCCCCTCTGTCTCTGCCACTCTCTCTGTCCCCTGTCTTTCTGCCCATCTCTCTGTCCCTCTCCCTCTCTCTGACCCTGTCTGCTTCTCTCTCCCTCTGTTCCCCTCTCTGCCACCAATCACTCTACCTCCTCTCTCTCCCACCTCTCTCTGCCCTTCTCTTTCTGCCTCTCTCTCTGCTCCTCTCGCTCTCTGCCTCTCTCTGCTCCTCTTTGTGCCCCTCTCTGCCCCCTGTCTCTATCACCCCCTCTCTGCCCCCTCTATCTGCCCCTCTCTTTCTTCGCCCCCCTCTCTCTCTCGGCCCTCTCTCTCTGCCCCTCTCAAGCCCTCTATATCTGCCCATCTCGCTCTCTCTGGCCTTCTTTCGTGACCCCATCTCTGTGCCCCCCCTCTCTCTAGCCTCTCTATCTGCCCCTCTCTCTCCATCCCTCACTCTCGGCCCCTCTCTCTGTATATACCCCTCTCTCTGTACTCCTCCCTGTCCCTTCTCTCTCTGCCCCCTCTCTGCCCCTCTATCTCTGTCCAGCTCTTCTTGCCACCCTCACTCTCTGCTACTCTCTCTGCCCTTCTCTCTCTTTGCCCCTCTGTCTCTGCCTGCTCTGTCTCTGCTCTTCTCCCTCTCTACCCCTCTCTCTCTCTCTCTCTGCCTCACTCTCTACCCCCTCTCTCTGCCTCTGTCTTTCTCTGCCCCTCTGTCTCTGCCCCTCTCTCTTAGCATCCTCTCTCTGCAACCAATCTCCCTGCCTCTCTCTTTCTCTCTCTCTACCCCTCTGTCTCTGTCCCCTCCCTCTCTGCCACTTTCTCTGCCTCTCTCTCTCTCTCTCTCTACCCCTCTCTCTCTGCTCCCTCTCTCTGCCCATCTCTATCTTTGTTCCCCCTTTCTCGGCCCCCCTCCATCTTGCTCTCTCTTTCTGCACCACTCTCTCTCTCTACCCCCACAATCTCTGCCCTCTGTCTATCTGCCCCTGTCTTCCTCTGCCCCCTCTCTCTGCCCCCTCTCCCTGCACCCTGTCTCTGCCCCTTTCTCTCTCTCCTCTCTTTCTGCCCATCTGTCTGTGACAGTGTCTCTATGACCCTCTATCTCTGCCCCCGTCTCTCCCTGGCTCCCTCTCTCTGCCCCTCTCTCCCTCTTCACCCCCATCTTGACCCCTCGCTCTCAGCCCCTCTCTCTGCCTCTCTCTCAGCTCCCACTCTCTCTGCTACTCTCTCTCTGCCCCCTCTCACTGCTCACTTCTCACTGCCCCTCTCTGTGCTCCCTCTCGCTTACCCGTCTCTCTCTACTCCCCTCTCTGACCCCTCTATCTGCCCATCTCACTCTATACTTCTCTGTTATGCTCTGTCACTCTCTCTCTCTCTCTCTGCTCCCTCTCTCTGCTCCTCTCTCTCTCTGGCCCTCTCTGTGTATCCTCTATCTCTATGTCTGTCTATCTATCTATCTATCTATCTATCTATCTATCTATCTATCTATCAATTTCTCTGCCCCCTCTCTCTCTACCCCTCTCTGGGTATCCATCTCTCTCTCTCTTATTCTCTCTCTCTTATTCTCTCTCTCTCTCTCTCACTCTGCCCCCACTCTGCACCTCTATATCTGTCTCGCACTTGTTTTCACCCATCTCACTCTGCCTCACTCTGTAACCCCTCTCTCTGCTTGTGTCTCTCTCTGCACCTTTCTCTGCCCCTCTGCCTCTGCTCCCTCTATCTCTGCCCCTCTCTATCTCACTGCCCCATGTCTCTGCCCACTCTCTTTCTGCCACCATTTCTCTGCCCCTCTCTCTCTGTGCCCCGTCGCTGCCTCTCTCTCTCTCTTCCCCATCTCTCTCTGTGCCGCTCTCTCTCTCATCTTCCCTTCTCTCGGCCCCTTTCTCTGCTGCTGTCTCAGCTCCCCCTTTCTCTGCAAGTATCTTTTCCCCCTTCTCTCTGGCCCTCTGTCTCAGCCCCTGCTGTCTCTAAGCTCCTCTCTCTGCCCCTCACTCTCTGCCCCTCTCCCTGTCACCTCTCTCTCTGGCCCTGTCTCTGCCCCCTCTGTCTCTCCTCTCTCTGTCTCTGAACCTCTCATCTCTTTTTGTCCATCTCTCTACCCATTCCCCCTCTGCCCCTATCTCCCTGTCCCTCTCCCTCTCTCTCTGCCCCTCTTCCTGCTCCCTCTCTCCCCCTATGTCTCTGCCCCAACTCACTGCCACCAATCTCTCTGCCCCTCTCTCTTTGTTCCTCTCTCTCTCAACCCCTCTCCTCCCCCATCTCTCTCTGTCACTCTGACACTCTCTTTGCTCCCGCTCTCTGCCCCCTCTCTCTGTGCCTCTGTCTCTACCCGGTCTGTCTCTGCCCCTCTCTCACTCTGCCCCTCTCTCTTCCCCTCTTTCTCTCTGTCCCCACTCTCTCTGCCCCCCTCTACCTCTCTCTTTCTGCCCCTATCTCTCTCTGTCCCATTCTCTCTTGGCCCCCTCTCTCTGCCCATCTCATTGTTCCCCACTCTCTCTCTCTGCCCCTCTCAGCCCCTGTATATCTGCCCGTCTCGCTCTGTCTGCCACTCTTTCTCTACCCCAGCTCTGTGCCCCTCTCTCTCTAGCCTCTCTATCTGCCTCTCTCTCTCTCTCTCTGTCCCTATATCTCTGCCCCTCTCTCTCTCTGTGCCCCCTCTCTCTGCCCCCTCTCCCTCTACCCCCAGTCTCTCTGGCCCCTCTATCTGCCCGTCTCTCTCTGGCCCTGTCTCTCTACCCACTCTCTCTTCTCCTCTCTCTGCCCTTCTCCCTGTGCTCTTCTCTCTCTACTCCTCTCTCTGCCCTTTTCTCTCTATCTTGCTGTCCCCCTCTATCTCTGCCCCTCTCTCTGTCCCTCTCTCCCTCTCTGTCCCTCTATATCCCCTGCTCCCTCTCTCACATGTCTCTCCTTCTCTATGCCATGCTCTGTCTCTTCCTCTCTCACTCACTGGCCCTGTCTCTCTTCCCCTCTCCTTCTGCCCCATCTCTCTCTGTCCCTCTATCTCTGCCCCTCTCTATCTCTCTGCCCTGTGTCTCTCTGCCCACTCTTTCTGCCCCTCTCTTCCTGCCACCATCTCTCTGTCCCTCTTTATCTGCTCCTATCTCTCTGATACTGTCTCTGACCCTCGCTCTCTGTGCCCCATTTCTCTGCCCCCTCTCCCTCTATGCCCAGTCTCTCTGGCCCCTCTATCGGCCCATCTCTCTCTGCCTCTGTCTCTCTGCCCCTCTCTGTCTCTCTCTATTCCTCTCTCTGCCTCCTCTCTTTCTCTGACCCTATTTGCTCCTCTCTCTGCCCTTCTCTCTGCCTCTCTCTTCCTCTCTGCCCCTCTATCTCCCCATCCCCCTCCCTCTCTCACACCTCTCTGCATCTCTATGCCCTGCTCTGTCTCTTCCCCCCTCTCTCTCTCCTCTCTTCCCCTCTCCTTCTGCCCCATCTCTCTCTGTCCCTCTATCACTGGCCACTCTCTTTCTGCCCCTCTCTCCCTGCCACCATCTCTCTGTCCCCCTCTCTGTCACTCTCTCACCACCTTTCTCTCTCTCTCTGCCTCCTGTATCTGCCACTCTCTCAGCCCCCTCTCCCTCTGCCCCTCTCCCTCCCATCTTCCCTTCTCTCGGCCCCTTTCTCTGCCCCCCCCCATTCTCTGCAAGTCTCTCTTCCCTCTCTGTGCCCCTATGTTCAGCCCCTGCTGTCTCTCTGCCCCTCTCTCTACCCCCCCTCTCTCTGGCCCTCTCTCTCTCCCATCTCTCTCTGCCCCTCTCCGGTCCCATCTCTCTCTGTCTCTCTCTCTCTGCCCACTCTCTCTCTCTGCCTTCTCTCTCTCTCTCTCTGTGCCTCTGTCTCTGCCCAGTCTGTCTCTGCCCCTCTCTCTGCCCCTCTCTGTCTGCCCCTCTCTCTCTCTGCCCACTCTCTTTCTCTGCCCTCTCTCTCTTCACCTATGTCCCTCTGCCCCCTCTCTTTGACCCCTCTCTCTGCCCATCTCTTTCTTTGTTCCCCTCTCTCTGTGCCCCTCTCTCTTTACTCCTCTCTCTGTGCCCCTATCTCTCTCTGCTTCTCTCTGCCCCTTCTCTCTCTGCCCCTCTCTCTGCCCCCTCACTGCCACTCTATCTGCATAATCTCTCTAACCTGCTCTGCCTCTGTGTCCTTCACTTTCTGGCCTGATCTCTCTGACCCCTCTCTGTCTCTGCCACTCGCTCTCTCTGCCCCCCTATGTGACCCTCCCTCACTGCCCCATCTTTCTGCCCCCTTCTCTCTGTGCCTCTCTCTCTCTCTCTCTCTCTCTCTCTCTCTCTCTCTCTCTCTCTCTCTCTCTCTCTCTGACCCTATCTACCCCACTCTGTCTCTCTCTCTGCCCATTCTCTCAGCCTCTCTCTCTGCCCCTCTATCTCTCTGTGCCCTGTCTCTGCCTCTCTCTCAGCCCCCTCTAACTGCCCCTCCCACTCTTCCCCCCTCTCTCTCTGTGCCCCCCTCTCTCTCATCTTCCCTTCTCTCAGCCCCTTTCATAGCTGCTATCTCCACCCCCTTTTCTCTGCAAGTCTCTCTCTCCCTCTCTCTCTGGCCCTCTCTCTGCCCCTCTGACTTTCCTCTCTCTGTCTCTGAACCTCTCTCTCTCCCATCTCTCTCTGTCCATCTCTCTACCCCTTCTCACTCTGCCCGTCTCCCTGCCCGTCAACCTCTCTCTATGCCCCTCTTTCTGCCCCCTCTCTCTCCGCTCCTCTCTTTCTCTCTGCTCTCACTCTCTTCCTCCTCTCTGCCCCCTCTCTCTGCGCCTGTCTCTTCCTGATCTGTCTCTGCCACTCTCTCTCTCTGTCCCCACTCTCTGTGCCCCCCCACATACCTCTCTCTTTCTGCCCCCATCTCTCTCTGCCCCATTCTCTCTTGCGCCCCTCTCTCTATCCATCTCTTTGTCCCCCATTCTCTCTCTCTGCCCCTCTCAGCCCCTCTATATTTGCCCGTCTCGTTCTCTCTGCCCCTTTCTCTACCCCATCTCTGTGCCCCGTCTCTCTCTAGCCTCTCTATCTGCCCCTCTGTCTCCACCCCTCACTCTATGTCCCTATCTCTGTGTATCTCTCTCTCTATCTCTCTATCTATCTATCTATCTATCTATCTATCTATCTATCTATGTATCTCTTTCTATCTCTCTCTGCCCCCTCTCGGCCCCTTTATATCTGTCCTGCACTTGTTGCTGCCCATCACTCTGCCTCACTCTCTACCCCCTCTCTCTGCTTCTATCTCTCTCTGACCCTTTCTCTGCCCCTCTGTCTCTGCTCCCTCTGTCTCTGCCCCTCTCTCTCAGCATCCTATCTCTGCAACCAATCTCCCTGCCTCTCTCTTGGCCCCTTTGTGTCTGCTCCTCTCTCTGTCCCCTCTTTCTTCCCATCTCTCTGCCCCACTCGCTCTCTCTGACCCTATCTGCTTCTCTCTCACTCTGTTCCCCTCTCTGCCACCACACTCTGCCTCCTCTCTCTGCCCCTCTCTCTGCCCTTCTCTCTCTGCCTCTCTCTTTACCCCTCTCTCTTATTTCCTTCTCGCTCTCTGCCTCTCTGCTCCTCTCTGTCATAGATGACCCTCTATCTCCCCCCCTCTGGCCTCCTCTCTCTCTCTCTGCCCCTCTGTCTGCCCCTCTCTCTGTCCCCTCTCCCTCTACCCTTTTCTCCCTGCCCCTCTCTCTTTCTGCCCCTCTCTCTTTGCCCCTCTCCCTTCTGCTCCTCTCTCTCTGCCCCCACTCTCTCTGCCTGCCTCTCTCTCTTCGTGCGCTCTCTCTCTCTCTCTCTCTGTTCCCTCTCTCTTTACCTCTCTCTGTTTCTGCCCCTATATCTCTCTGCCCTCTTTTCTGCCCCTCTCTCTGACCCCTCTCTATACCTCTCTCTCTGCCTCTCTCTTTCTCTCTCTCTCTCTCTCTCTCTCTCTCTCTCTCTCTCTCTCTCTCTCTCTCTGCGCTCCACTATCTCTGCCCCCACTCTATCTGCCTTCTGTCTATCTACCCCGTCTCCCTCCCTCTCTCTCTCTGCCCCCTCTCTCCCTACCCCTCTCTCCCTATCTCTCTCTCCCTGCCCCTGTCTCTGTTCCCTTTGTCTCTGCCCCCTCTCTCTCTGCCCCTCTTTCTGCTCCCTGTCTCTCTGCCCTTCTCTGTGCCTCTCTCTGTGCCCCCTCTCTCTCTAACCCCTCTTTCTGCACTCTCTATCTGCCCCTCTCTCTCTGCTCCTCTCTCTGTAACACTGTCTCTATGCCCCTCTATCTCTGCCTCCCTGTGTCTCTGGTCCCCTCTCTCTGTCCCTCTCTCTCTTTCCCTCTCTCTGTGCCTCCTCTCCCTCTACCACTTCTCTCTGCCCCTCTATCTGCCCCTCGCTCTCTGGCCCTCTATCTCTGCCCCTTCTCCTTTCTGACCCTATCTGCCCCTCTCTCTCTCGGCCCCCTCTGTCTCTCTGCCACTCTCCCTCTGCCTCTCTCTCTGCCCCTCTATCTTTGTCCTTCTCTCTGTGCTTCTTCTCTCTGCCTACTCTCTCTCTGCCCCACTATCTGCCCCCCTGTTTCTCTGCCCCTCTTTACATTTCAATCTCTGTCCCTCTCTCTGCCACCTCTCTCTGCCCCTCTCTTCCTCTCTCTCATTCTATCTGCTTCTCTCCCTCTGCCCCCTCACTGACCCTCTTTCTGCCCTCTCTCTGCACCTATCTTCTCTCTCTCCTCTCTCTCTGCCCCCTTTCTCTGCCAACAATAACTCTGATCCTCTCTTCCTGCCCCCTCTCTCCCCCTTCTGCCTCCTCTCTCTCTGCCCTCTCACTCTCTGCCCCTACTCTTTTGCCCCTCTCTTTATGCCCCCTCTCTCTTGCCCCCTCTCTATGCCCCCCTCTCTCTCTGCATCCTCTCTCTGCCCCATCTCTCTGCCACCAATCTCTGTGCCCCTCTCTCTCTGCCCCTCTCTCTCTGCCTCTCACTCTGTTCCTCTCACTCTGTTCCTCTCTCTGCCCCTCTCTCTGCCCCAATCTCTCTTCCCCTCTCTCTCAGCTCCTCTCTCTCTGCCCCTCTCTCTCTGCCCCTCACTCTGTTCCTCTCTCTCTCTGCCCCTCGCTCTCTTCCCATCTCTCTCTCTGCCTCTTCTCTCTCTCTGCCTCTTCTCTCTGCACCTCTATCTCTGCCCTTCTGTCTCTGCCACTTTCTCTCTCTACCCCCTCCCTCTGCCCCTGTCTCTCTACCCATCTCTTTCTGCCCCATCACTCTCTGCCCCATTCTCTTTCTGCCCCCTCACTGTGCTCCTCTCTTTCTGCCCCCTCTCTCTGACCCCACTCTCTACCTCTTCTCTATGCGCCTCTCTCTGTCCCCCTCTCTCTCTGCCCCTTTCTCTGCACCTCTATCTCTGCCCCTCTCTTTGCCTCCCTCTCTACACATCTGTCTTTGTCCCTCTCTCTCTCTCTCTCTGCCCCTTTCTCTCTCTGCACCTCTCTCTCTGCCCCTCTCTCTCTGCCATCTCTCATTGACCCTCACTCTCTGTTCCTCTGTGTGCCCCTCTCTGACCTGTCTCTCTCTGCTCATCGTTCTCTGTCCTCTCTCTCTCTCTCTGCCCTTCTCTCTCTGCCCCTCTCTCCACCCCCTCTCTCATTCCCCCCCCCTCTCTCTCTGTCCCTCTCTTTCTGTCCCTCTCTTTCTGCCCCCCCTCTCTCTGCCATGTTCTCTGTCTGCCCCCTTTCTGTCTGCCACTTTCTCTCTGCCCTGTCTCTCTCTGCCCCCTCTCTGTCTTCTTTCTGCCTCTCTCTGCCTCCTCTCTCATCCTTCTGTATGTCTGCCCCCCTCTCTCTGCTCCTGTCTCTTGGCATCCCTCTCTCTCTCTGTCCCTCTCTGCCCCTCTGCCTCTGCCTCTGCCTCCTGAGTACTGGGATCAAAAGCATGTGCAACATTTATTAATAGCAGCCAATGAATTACTATGATTCAGAAAATCTGAAGAGGAGTAAGCATTTTGGATTGCATTGCAATTTTTTTAAGCAGTAGACCTCATAGATGCTAAGAAAACATTCTATTACTGAACTACATCCCCAGCCGTGAACATTTTTTTTTAATTCAGGGCACAAGTACTTGCTAGCCCAACAATCCCAATAATGTTGATGAGATTCAGGAACTACTACTCTGAAACCTGATTCTAAAATGGATCATCTTCCAGAAAACATCTACGTAGCTCTAAATTTTTCCATACAATTTCAATGACTCTATGGTCTCCAGAATCTGTTCATGAAAATCCAGTTTAATAGACCAACAGGATGAAGTAACTGATTATGCCCAATTAAAACTGAACTTACCTAATCCCCAGTGGACGAAGCGCTCCACCCTGGGTTTAGTTTGGGAGTATATTTCCTAAGAAGATAAAAACAAAGGAATGAGTAGGGTTTGTTGACTGGAAAGCAGCAGAATAAATATACTTGTTTTTACTGCATAAATTACCATTATTAACACCGTTCAGTGTCAGGGATGAATCTTGGGCCTCTAGCAGGTTAAACATACACTGCCATTGAGCTACACCTCCAGCTAGTAACAGTTTTTAAATAAAGGGATCTACTTACAGTTTTATTGCTTTTTTCTCTATTTTGTAATTTATCTTTCACTAGTAGCCTGTTCGTCAGAATGCTTTACTATTGCCACAGGAAGCAAAGATTTTAATAGAATGGTTTTGACAACCTACTCTTCTCACTCCTAAGACTAAAAGAAATAAGACAGAAATGTGAAAGATTAGAGAGAGAGCTCAGTGGTTAAGAGCACACACCATTTTTGCAGAGGAAAAGAGTTCAATTCCCAACACCCATGTCAGGTGGTTTAAGACTGTGTGTAACTCAAGCTCCAGGAGTTGCAATGCCTCTGTTCTTCACACACACCTGAAGTCAGGCACATACATACACACACACACACACACACACACACTTAAAAATAACAAAAAAAAATCCTAAAAAGGGACACAATTGATATTCTTGAAAATTAGAGGTGATGCTTTCCCCATGAGATTATTAACACTGTCTTTAAAATTAAGTCTATTTTATTATTTGCCATGATTTTAGAGTCTACATTTGGAAAACGATCGTTTGAAGTAGAAATGGGCAGCTTTACTGATACCAATAAGTTGATAACTCAATTTTAAAAAGACATCCCAATCCTAAAGTAAATGACATTGTCAACATCCTCTTAGCAATACAATGGCTTTGAGGTGCTAAAGACGTACCTCAGTGGCAATGTCTTATCTAGCACTAGGAAGGAACTGAGCTTCATGCTAGCTCTGGCAAGCAAACAAATGTGTAAGTCCCCATCCCCAAACAAAATAAAAGTGCAAACAATCAAATGGATTATACATGAGGCTGGAGTAATGATTCAGTGGTTATATTCTTGCAGAAGACCTGGTTTGATTGCCAGCACTTGCATGGTGGCTATAACTGCAGTTCCAGGGAATCTGACACTCTCACCCACATGGAGCACAGCCATACATGCAAGCAAAACACCCATACACGTAACATAAATAAATGAATAAAAATGTAAGGGTGGCTTGTACATGAATATCAAATGGTCCTAAAGGAAATGAGGACTTATCTAAAAGAATCTTCAAGAACTCTACAGTGAAAAGGAAAAGTATTAGTACAGGGATATCAAAATGTATCAGAACTAGCTGCCACTGAGAAAAGGACTGTTTTATAAATTTTGATCCAAATCAGAACAAGTTATCCACATACGTTTAAACGGGCTTGCAAAACAAATATTGAATGTGGAGGAGGATGTAAAGAACTGCTATCACTTCATTAATAATCAACTATTAGCCAGGTGTTGGTGGTGCATGTTTTTAATCCCAGCACTCAGGAGGCAGAGGCAGGCAGATCTCTGTGAGTTCCAGACCAGCCTGGTCTACAGACTGAGTTCCAGACAGCTAGATCTACAGAGAGAAACCCTGTCTCGAAAAAGAAAAAAAAATGCTTGAGGGACAGTCATGAAGTCTAGAGTTCTATAACAAACCAGCTATCCCAAAACACCTGAACACCTGCAACTCCAGCTCTGAGCAACCTGATGCTCTCTTCTGGCCTCCCTGTGTCTCACAGGTACACAAATATGTGCACGCTCGTGAGCACACACACACACACACACACACACACACACACACACACACACACACACACAAATAAAATCAATCCTTTCAAAAAGAGAAAAAAACTGTGTATCAAAGTCTAGAAGGACAGTCTATCTCTTTTGCTGGCTTCATCATTTTGCCACTTTAAAGTTTCAATTAGTTCTTCAGAAAAAAAAACAAGAAATTTCCTAGTCTGAAGAAAAAAGTCCAAGGGTTAGAAATATTTCACTTCATAAAGAACTCAACGTGTCTAATAAAGCCATCCTAATTACAAGAAAACTTTCCCATTTATCAGTACTAAAATAAGCATGGGGCTAACCAGCATATGATGTAGATTTTGTTATACGAGTGTCACAGAAAGAAAGTCTCTAAAAAAAAACCTCTCAGGTTGTAAGGTAAACAAAGTGCTTTTTTCCAAAGACAGGGTCTCCTTATGTAGCCCAGGCAAGCTTCAACCTTGCAGCAACCATCCTCCTTTAGCATCTTTAGCACTAGCGTCACAGGCATGTACCACACAACCAGCTTACAAAAATACTTTTAGTACAGAACAAAGTGGGCTGGGAAAGAGCTCGGTGGTAAAGTGTGTGTATAGTGTGTTTATATCATTGATAGAACTTGTGTGCTTTTTTTCCCCTCAACTGGTAGTGCAAACAAAGGCATAATTGATGAAATTTAAATTTTTACAAAAAGTCTTAGATAAAAATTGCATTTTTCAGATCTCAATTAAAATAAATCCAGATCATCTTATACACATCTACATATTTCCCTTCCTTTTCAAAATCAAGATCAAGTACAGCAATTATGTACCAGAGCCTACAAAAGCATTCTATAGATTTCAAACTTTGGTTTCAGATGTTTTAAAATCAGAATACATTCACTTCCGTTACAACAAAAGCCTGGAACCTGAAACATGAGCAAAGCCAGAAGCCAGTCTATACCTATAATACTTTGGTCACTGCAGTGAACAGTTCAGTACTCAAACACGTAATTCTACCTAATTATGGAATCAACCTTCTATTACAGCACTCAAATCCTCTACAGTCATGCCTGGGGCTTTTTGTTTGGTTGGATTTTCCTTGCTTGTTTATTTTTGAGACAGGATCTCTGTGTGGCCTTGGCTGTCCTAGAACTATATAGACCAGGCTGGCCTCATACCTCACAGAGATCTGCCTGCCTCTGCCTCCAGAGTTCTGGAATTAAAGGTGTGTGTACTCATGAGTATGAGTATCACTTATCTGAAATATATAGGAACAGATGTTTGTTAAGTTTCGGAATTTAGGGCCTTTTGAATTTTTGGATTTAAAGATTGCAAGTTTCTAGTATGAAAATCCAAATCCAAAATAACCTTGGATTAGGGATGCTCAGCCTGTAGTAATTTGCAGTTTCTAGAGGGAGACAGATGTGTGTACATGATAAGCATGTACAGGTATGTGGTGTGTACATGGGTTTGTGTTGCCTATGTGTGAGTACAAGTAGTCACACAGGTGTGTGCACAGGTTGTGAAGAAGCCAAAAGTCACCCTTAGGTGTCATTCCTCAGGAGCCATCTACCTTGTTCATTAAAATGGAATCTCTCACCATGCCCTGGGTGTTGCTGATTAGGCTAGGCTGGTTATCCAATGAGTTCCAGGGATCTACCAAACTCTGTTGCCACAGCACTGGGATTTCAAGTATTTGCCACTATGCCTACCTTTTAGTGGGTACTGGGGACTGCACTCAGGTCCTCACTTAATAACTGAGTCATCTCTCTAGCCCAACATCACAATTTTGATATATGGGTTTATGTTATATTCATTTCCTTTGATTAGTGTCCCATGTTTTCTCTGATACACACAACAGCTTTATCCTAACAAACCAAGGTAATTATTTGCCCCCTGCTCTCTAGTCAAGGTGGCGCAATCCTTCGGGTGAGAGGTAAATTCCCCTTGCTGCCACCAAGATGCTAGATTTCATTGTATTTCCTCTATGGTTAGCATGGAAGAACACTTATAAGTCAGACACACTTAACTTAGGACTCCTTATTACACCATTTTTCTAAAAACATGCAGTCAGGGCTGAGCATGATGGTTAACACCTGTAATCCCAGCACCTATGCTAGTCAGTGAGGCAGAAGGGTCACCAGTCAGTCTGAGGATAACGCAGTCAATTCCAGGCCAACCCTACAAAGTGAGGTCCTAAGAAACTAAAACAAGTAAATTAAATAAATATGTAAAAAGCATTAATATATAAATAACGAACCTAAAAATTAAAACATACAAGGACATTTCACTATTATGTCTTCAGTAGATGTACCTGACACCAACTTGTATATGGCTCACACTGATGTCGGAGTTGGGAGA
This sequence comes from Cricetiscus sungorus, assembly GCA_030556225.1. Taxonomy (NCBI): domain Eukaryota; kingdom Metazoa; phylum Chordata; class Mammalia; order Rodentia; family Cricetidae; genus Cricetiscus; species Cricetiscus sungorus. Next base: position 7,409,103 of record JANBXA010000126.1, read on the forward strand.
TGTTTTCTTCAAGTTGAGTCCTTGGCTCCTCCACATATTTAGATTGACCCTCAGGAACTGAGTAGAGTGAAAGCTACACATGTCAAAGCAACAAAAAAGAATATACTATGAGATCATGTCATATATGATCAATTTTGTAGGTTAATATCACAAACAATGTGTAAATAACAGTCACCTTAAGGGTTATATGCAATCGCTAACTTTATTTCAGATGCTTTTTGTTCCTTGTTTCCTCACTAAGGACAAGGACAAGAGAGCAGGACTACAAAGTGCCCTGTCTTCTCCCTACCTACTCTATTGTTTTGGTTTGGTAGTGTGGGATAACTACAGAACCTCGGGCCTCAAGCATGTAAGGCAAGCACCTCCAGCCCCCTTTACCCACTTACAGATTGGTAACTGGTATTTTACCTCAAATTGACAGTGGCAAAATTTCTACTAAAGAGAGAATGGAGGGGGTTTATTTGTGGGGCGGGCACAAGTCATGGTGCATGTGTGGCAATCTGAAGACAACTTTCTGAGTCAGTTTTCTCTACCATGTGGATCTCAGGGACCGAACTAAGTCATCAGGCTTGTCAGAAAGTGCTTTTACATGGAGCCATGTCTGCAGCCCTTGAGTTTTGTTTTTAAGAAAAAAAGCTGAGCAGAATTGAAGAACAACTGGTTCCATGGATCAAATATCAGAGTGCTACTGATGAAAGCAAGTGAGCAAATCCATCGCCCACCTAGGAAAGAGGCTTCTCAGTAGCCACTACTGGCCACCTTTTACCCCCACACACACACACCGCCCCAGACAATGCTACTGTTCTAAATCCTGAGAGGAGAGGAAGGGAAAAGAGAAGCTACCTAGCTTTATGTAACACTAGTCAAGTAACCTTGCCTGGCCACTAGGGACAGCTGCACATCATTTTATTTCAAGGCAACAGAAATGGAATAAAATAAAAAAATCCAAATAATTACTGGGAGGTTCAAACAAAAAATAAAATGATGGAGGGAGGATATTTTATTTAATTGATCTATTACATACTAATATTTATTTAAGCACCATCTAATCTTGCCAGGAACCAGAAAGAAATCCAGGCCTTTAAATTCTTTGAAAGAAAAATGGGAATAGTTTTCTTAGCTTGATAAGTAGTCCAGAATCAGGCAGGCTACTCTGAAAACTGAGTTGTACAGAGCCCCACAACTGGACAATATACAGAAAGTAAGAGATTTTGGAGCACTCAGTCCTAAAACCAAACCCCTCCCCCCAGGGCTCTGAGAAGTATATGGAAGAGGAGAGCTGTAAGAACCACAGGGGATGAAGGACTCCAAGAAAACAGTGTCTTTCAGACACAACAGGACTGAAGCACTTATGAACTCAGCATGCATAGGGCCTATACAGGTTCAACCTAGACAGGGTCCTAGTGCTGAGAGAAGGAAGCGGGCACAGGCTCCCATCTCTAACCAAGAAGTTATCTCCAACTGACAACTTCTTGCAAAGGAGAAATTAGTTCTCTCCAATGGAGTCTCACTGGGGATATTAAATACACTTAAGAGCAGGTCCCAGGGCTGGAAAGATGGCTCAGTAGTTAAGAGTACTGGCAGTTCTTCCAGAGGACCTCGGTTCCATTCCCAGCACCCACATGGCAGCTCACAGCTCACAGAGTATCTGACTATACTCTAACTATCAGAGTATCTGACTATACTCTAACTATAGATACTCTAACTATAGTGCTAGGGTATCTGACATTGTCACACCAATGCATACAAAATAAAATTAAATTATTTATTTTGGAAAAAAAAAGAACAGGTCCAATGCTTAGCAATAGATGTCCAACACAAAATGAATTCAATAGTATTTTTTGTAAACTTTTGTCCCATATTGCTTCATTTGGGCATATGTTTTTTGTTTGTTTGCTTGCTTGCTTGCTTGTTTTGTTTTTCTTACTGGCCTTTTGTTTGTATATTATGGTTCTAATTTTGTTTTTATGGAGAAAGAAAATATTTCTTGTGATTTGTCTTTTTTTAATTATGGCTTTGGTTTTTTGATTCTTTGTTTGCCTACTTGTTTTCTGAAGAAAATGAGAAGTGTAGAGTTGGGTGGTTGGGAAGGTGGAAAGGAGCTGGGAGGAATTAGGGCAGGGAAAATAGCGATCTGTTAAAAATAAGTACTTACTAAGGAAAAGGAAGTAAGTCGTATTTATAATCCACTGGGATAGAGTAAGCTCTCCACTAAAAATTAAATCTATGAGCTATTCCTTAATTATGTCCCTAGCAATATTCCACTATCATCTGTGGGAAAAATCGAAGTTCAGCAATTTCCCACAGAGAAAACAAACTATCAGGAATGTACATGTCTTCCTTTCAAATACTTTCTAAGTGTGCTAAGGATATACGTTAGTATCTAGTACCTCAAACTACAAATCTTTTATCATCTTGACACGTAATTTATAAAACTTCTCCTAACTAAATCAGATATTCACTATGCACCATACAGTACCAGCATGTTACCTCGTCAACCTTCATGTAACTTTTGTGAGGTGAGTCCTTTTTGGCTGCATAGACCCTGAAGGTGAGCAGGCTCAGGCTGGCTGGCCCCACACATCTCTGAATTACCTGAAATGCAAAGGCAACCTTAAATCTTTTCTCCATGCTACTAATGAAGTACAACAATCGTAAGTAGGCCAATGACCTCAGCCATTTCCCACCTAGAAAAGCTTACTGCCCTTTCTGAAAAGTAAATGCATTTCTGAAATTCTGAGGATGTCAAAAACATAAACATGTGTTCTGGAAGAGTTCAAATTTCAAGACTTTATCTTAATTTCCCAAAGATAAAAGTTCCAAAGCCTTCAACTAAAAAGTTAAAAAAAAAAAGACACAGCTAGGCAAATTGATACCAATCTATACACATCCCTGAAAAACATACAACTCTAACTCATCATTTTTTCCCTCATACTGGCGTTTCTTTCTCTACATCGTGTCTCAGGAATAGTGACAACCTCACCAGAAACTCTGAAGTATTTTGAAATTCATTCTCAGAATATAATAGATCAATATTAGCTATAATCACTGTGCTGTGCAGTAGATCTTTCTAACTGTATCTTCCCAAAGTTTTGTATTCTTTGACTTCCTCCATCCAAATAACCTTCCTCAATCCAAATCCTAGTCACTGGTAGCTACCATTCTCCTGTCGGCTTCTATCAGTTCAGTATTTTTAGATTACATTTAAATAAGAATAAATTAAGGAAACAATAAACAAGTTAATTGCCTCCATTTAGACATACTATAATAGATACATATAGATTGATATATATATATATGTATATATATATATATATATATATATATAAAATACATTCTTTTTTGCCCATTCAAAATTAAAAATAAGCAGCCAGTGGTGGCCCAAACCTTTATTCTCAACACTCAGGAGGCAGAGGCAGGCAGATCTCTGTGAGTTTGAGGCCAGTCTGGTCTACAGAGTGAGTTCCAGAACAATCAGGACTACACAGTGAAACCCTGTCTCAAAAAACAAAATTAATTAAACACCAAGGCCACCTTCCCTACCACCATCAATCCTTTTGGTCACTAAGCTCTGGTAATTATGCCTAATAAATGATGGCACTTTTACTTACCCTTTATCCCCTCCTGTACAGTCCTTCCTTGAGCCCTCATTTCTTTCCTAGGTCATTTTTAGCAGCCCTCTATTGATTTATACACGACAGGAGAAACCATGATGATCAATCTAAACTACATCCCTGACTAGATTCTTTCTATCTTTACCTTATTACCTAGGGCTTTTATGTGAAGTAAAGATTTGCTACAACCAGCCCCAACCACTTTCCCTAACCTTACTCTGAACTCTGGTCACAAAATGTGAACTTTTTGTATTTCTCTAGTGCTGTTTTCCAGCTACCTGGGTTTATGTAGACTTCTTGAGTACAAGGCCAACCCTGGGCTATAGAGTAAGACCAAGGCCAGCCTAACCCTCATAGCCAGGCCCTGTCTCAAACAAAAACCAAAAAGACTCAGGCATAGATTAATTCTTCAGCTCCAGCCATGAGAGTAGATTCCTGGAAATTAGCCAAGACAATAAATCAGGTAATGCCATGAACATTCAAATCATAATGGTACACAGAAAGCTAAACTGTTTTTGCTGCTTTGCAAGTTAAATAATACTATCCAGAATTCTGCAGCTTGGGAACCACATTGCTATCCCAGTAAAACTGCTTTAAAAACAAAAGGAAAACTTGATTCAATTAAAATGCCTCCAAATCCCTAAAACCCTGACAGAACTTGCCTTCTAACTCTAAAGCGTATCCAGTGGATAGGGTCTTCCATTTTTTTTTTTTAAGTAGGAAGCCTGTGCTGGTTGGTTTTATATCAACTTGACACACGCTACAGCCATTTGAGAGATGGGAACCTCAACTGATTCCATAAGTTCCGGCTGCAGTTTAACCTGTAGGGCACTTTCTTAGTGATTATTGTGGGAGGGCCCAGGCCATGGTGCCACCCCTGGGCTCTCTAAGAAAGGAGGTTGAGTAGGAAAGCAAGCCAGTAAAAAGCACCTCTCCATGGTTACTGCATCAGCTCCTGCCTTCAGGCTCCTGCCCTGGCTTCCTTGAGTTATGGACTACAGTATGCAAGTGTAAGCCTAATAAATAAACCTTTTCCTCCCCAACTTACTTTTGGTCGTGGTGTTTTAGCACAATGGTAACATTAAGACAAGGCCCTTTATTTATTCTCCCAGAATAAATTATTTTTCAAAAAAATTTCAATAAAAGGCCTTTTGTGTGTCTATGGACATGTGGGGTTTCAGACTCATCAGAGGACTGTTTTAAAAGAAAAGATTCTAGCACCTTCCCCTAAAGATTCTGACTTGGTAAATCTAAAGGAACCCAACAATGTATTCCCACTACAAGCCAAGTTTCAAAAATTACCATTCTACAAGATGCTTAGGGAACAGATACTCACCATAAACTGGCCTGAATAATCAAGTGCATTTATTTTTAAGAACATTTTAAAGACAATGAACTGAAATGAAAATTGTACAAAACATTAAAAACAGTAGCATCAAGCCAGTGGGGGTGGCCCATGCCTTTGAACCCAGCACTCAGGAGGCTGAGGCAGGTGGAGCTCTGTGAGTTCAAGACCAGCAAAATACACATACACATAAAATAATATAAATAAATCTTTTAAAACTTTTAAGAGTTCAAGGACAGTCATGGCTATGCAGCAAATCTGGAACAAGCCTGGGCTATTTGAGACACTGTCTAAACCAACAAAAATAAATAAATAAATACAAGGAAAAGAGAAGAAAAACTACTTTCTGCTATTGCAAATAGAACTATTTATAAACTTTCAATTCTGTATTTTTGTGCCAAAGTTGCTGCTATTTCCTAGTTCTTCTGTATCTATTATAAAGACTGTAATCTTAAAAGATAAGCAAAGAAAAAATTGAGGCTTGAAAAAAAAATCAACATCTTTTCCTCACACAAAACTATTATCTTTGGGAGGCCAAATATCACTACAAAATTACACCAATAAAGCAAAGAAAATACATTTCATCTGCAATTATCCATGTAAAAATAGCTACCTGATTTTTTTCAAATATACATAGAAAAAGTGACAAACTTGTAGAAGAAACAGTTAAGAAATTTCCTGACAAAAGAGTATGCTTTAAAGAAAAATTTTAAATAAAAACCATGTCTAAGATCCAATTAGTTGATGGCAATCTGGATTTATGGTAAAAACAAAAATCTTTGTTTAAAAAAAATGAAGACAAGATAAATAATATTTGGGCTATATGCAGCAACCTTAACAGAGTTCCTGAACAGATCCTAAAAACAAGCTCATAGGCAGTATTTTCCAGGTGACATAAGTCACCAAAGTACAGTGTAGGAGAGCTGCCAGAGTCCTTGTCTCACTCTTTGCTTACTTACCAGTCTGTGAGTTCAAGGCCAGCCTGGTCTATAAAGCAAATTCCCAGATAGCCAGGACAGACTGTTACACATAGAAACCTGTCTTGAAAATCCAAACAAGAAAATAAAAACACAGAAATGAAACTGCTACTGCTTAATTTCCTACATAAACTAGGGGAAAACTTAGAAAAAGTTATAAAATATATTCTTTCAGATATGTTTTTATTATTTCTTAGATAAAGAGAATGTTAGTGTCTCTCTTGTAACATGGAGTTGTTTGTTCAAGGTCATAATACTGTACTCAATTCTCCTTCACTGAAGGTTTTTTGTTTTGTTTTTTTTATTTGTTTTTTGGTTTTTTGTTTTTGTTTTTTTGTGAGGGTTTTTGTTGTTGTTGTTTTTGTTTTTTTGTTTTCATTTTTTTGAGACAGGGTCTCTCTACATACATAGCCCTGGCTGTCCTGGAACCTGCCATGCAGACTAAGCTGGCCTCTAACTCAGAGATCCACCTGCCACTGCCTCCTAAGCACTGAAATAAAAGGCATGCACCACCATGCTAGCTCCTCCACTGCCTTTGTATGAGATTTTCTTCATTTAGAAAACCCTTTCAGCCAGGTGGTGGTGGTGCATGCCTTTAATCCCAGCACTTGGGAGGCAGAGGCAGGTGGATCTCTTTGAGTTCGAGGCCAGCCTGGTCTACAGAGCAGGAAAGCTACAGAGAAATCCTGTCTCGAAAAATCTAAACAATAAAAAAGATAGAAAACCCTTTCAGGGCTGGAGAGATGAGTCAGCAGTTAGAGCACTTCCAGAGATCCTGCATTCAATTCCCAGCAATCCCATAGTGGCTCACAATCATTTATAATGGGATCTGATGCCCTTTTCTGTCATGCAGGCACACATACAAATAGAGTACTCATATACATAAATATTTAAATATATAAATCCTTAAAACAAGAAAGAAAACCCTGTCAACCTTGGCTGGTTAACATCAGAGGTCAGAGCAAACATGTTCTTTATAAAGTCTGATGCCCACTGTTGGTGTTCTATGTCTATGTAGTCTATGTTAGTTCTCCAAGTTGTCTTGAATGCTCCAAAATGGATGCCTATATTCCACCTTTAGGGAGTCTGATGTCATTGGTCTAGAGTCCACACTGGCCATGGAAACTTCCATAAGCTTCACGGATGACTCAAAAATGCAGTCTAGGTTAAGATCCATCCTGTTATAATGTACTTATTTTATCTGTACCAATGTGAAATCGAACTCAAAGTCTCACAATTACCTTGAGGTACTGAAAACCTAGAGATCACTGGGTAGCACCTAACAAATAAATCTTGGGGGCTGGAGAGACAAATGGGCAGTACACAGTGCTTCCTGCTCTTCTACAGGACCAAAGCTCAGTTACCAGGCACTGTGAAGAAGACCACAACTACATCTAACTCCAGCTCTACGGGATCAAGAGCCCTCTTCAGGCCTCCAAGGGCACCAGCACACACATGGCATTCACTCCCACAAACATATCAATGAAAATATTATATTTATAATAAAACTGAACTGTGTAAAGGGCCCTGGAAACTGTATCTTAAATAATGTTGATGCTAGATTTGAGAACTCTCTTCTAGATGAGAACTGAGTTGCAGCCTGGCATTGGTGACTCACACCGATAATCCCAGCACTAGGGAGGCAGAGGCAGGTATATCCCTGTGAGTTTGAGGCCAGCCTGGTCTACAGAGTGAGTACCTGGACAGGCTCTAAAGTTACACAGAGAAACCCCATCTCGAAAAACCGAAAGAAAGAAAGGAACGGAGGGAGGAAGGGAGGCAGGGAGGGAGGAAGGGAGGCAGGGAGGGAGGCAGGGAGGGAGGCAGGGAGGGAGGCAGGGAGGGAGGCAGGGAGGGAGGGAGGGAGGGAGGGAGGCAGGGAGGCAGGGAGGGAGGCAGGGAGGGAGGGAGGCAGGGAAGATTGAAGGACGGACAGACGGACAGACAGACGGACAGACTGACGGGCTGAGTTGCAAGTCGGTGGTGGTGCACACCTTTAATCCCAGCACTAGGGAGGCAGAGGCAGGTGGATCTCTGTGACTTCAAGGCCAGCGTGGTCTACAAAGCTCATTTCAGGACAGCTGGAGCTGATGCACAGAAAAACCCTGCCACAAAAAAACAAAACAACAAAAAAGAACTGAGTCATTTCACTTGCATTCCACAGAATATTAACTAACTATGCCCAGGCCATAGCCAGTGATAAATAAAATCTGTGAAATGAAGGAACTCTAGTATTGTACATGGGGACTGGATGTATTAATTCAGTATTTAAATTTCCTGCTACAGCACAAAGAAAAGCTGCTTCCAACAACAGAATCCAAATACTGGCATACTTTTCCAATGTAATTTTTTAAAAATCCATAATGCTCCTTACTACCCTGATCATGAATAGCCAAATCAATACAATGGTCACAGGGCTGGAGAAATGGCTCTGGTAAAGAGTATGCTTTATTCTTACAGAGGAAGGACCAGAGTTTGAATCCCAGCACCAACATCAGAGAGCCCACAAACATCTGGAACTCCAGCTTCAGGGAGCCAACACTTCTGACTTCCTCAGGCACATACATAAACACACATACATTCACATAAATAATAAAATTTTAAAAAGAAAACAATGGTCATTGTAGTGAGATAATCACTTTCTCTGCACCTGTGGCACTAACCATGTCCATTGTGGGTGGGGATAGGGGCAGATGTTACCTCTCTTGCTTGCAGCACTGGGACAGGAGAGCATCTGGAGGCATCCTTGGGGTCAGGAATCTGTTGGTGTTCATCTGTCTTTGTTGTAAGTTATTTCTCCCTGAATAAACATCTATTTGGCCTATTTGTTTCTCCTGATCCTTATTAAACCACAATAGGCCATAGTTTAAACATTAAAAATACCCTTAACAAACTACACACATTGTACTTCCCTACCAACAACTATACTATCATGCCTCATACCTTCCAGTCCTAGTCTCCCCAAGCTGGCAATTCCCACAGCCAGACCAGTCCTACCATTTAATCTGTCCCCTCTAAGCAGAGATTTTTAGTAGCAAAATTCTCAGCAAAGCCTTCCCAACCCCTTTTTGTTCCAAATCCTACCCCATTCATGAAATCATCAACCTTAAAAACATAGAGAATATGCACTAAGGATCTTAATAAATTAATTATTCAAAATGTGCCGACCACCAGCATCAATGACACTGAGATGCTCAAAAAATATGAAAATCTGAGGTCCCATCCCAATGTAAATTTTAATAAGAGTCACATGCACATTATAATTTGATGGACTGTGGCTTTCAACTGCTAATACCTGGTATCACAATAAAATCCTTCATTCACTGGCACATATAGATATATATGTGCATATACATATATATATATATATATGTATGTATATGTGTGTGTATGTGTGTGTGTGTGCATATATTTACACATAATATAAAACTGGAAGGCACTTTGTATACTACCAGAGGAGAAAGGTATACACCAACCCAGCTATAAACCCTTTGATCTACAATAGTGACCTGCCTGCAAGATACACAGGTACAATAGTAGCACAAACTTGTGAGTGTAACCAACCACTATTTGATAGGAACTAAGGCCCACACCATAAAACTGAACCCATGTCTGACACTGTCCAGGTGCCCAAGAACCTGACACTTGACAGGCCTGTGAACATAGTGGAAAACCAAATACTACTGTTCTGCTAAAGGAATGTAACAATAAAATTACTCCTAATGATATTCTACTATACTCATAGATCACTGCCTTGCTCAGTCATCATCACAGAAGCTTCCTCCTGCAACAGATGGGAACAAATACAGAGACCCACAACTGGACAATATTCAGAAAGTGACAGACCTTGGAACACTCAGTCCTAAATGGGACATCTCCATCAAATCCCTCCCCTCAGGGCTCAAGGAACCCTGTGGAAGAGGAGGAGGAAGAATTGTTAGAGTCAAAGAGGATGGAGGACTCCAAGGTAACAGGGCTTTCTAAACACAGAACAACAGACACACATAAGAACTCATAGAGACTGTTGCATCTTGCACAGGGCCTGCAAGGATCTGTACCAGATGGAGGCCCTGAGAGAAGTGGACCCAGGTTCAATTCCCAGCACCCACATGGCATCGGGCAACCATCTATAACTCCAGTTCCAGGGAATCAAATGCCCTCTCTGGCCTCTGTGGGCACCAGGCAAGTATGTGGTATGTAGACATACATGCAGGCAAAACACTAATACACATAAAATAAAAAATTAAAACTAAATGTTCAACACAAGACACAAAGAGCCACCCCTGAAATTTCCAAAACATACCCAAAGTGGGTGGTACCAGCCAGTTGAGAACCACTGTTCCACAATCACATCGTTTTCCTTCCCTCTTTCTCCCTCCTATAAAAAACTTGTCTGAGTCATCAACCTGTGCTAATCGTTCATTTCCATCAATAAACTTACATGTATGAAGAGCATGACCAAACTCATATGAATATACCTGACATGGGCACTGCTGGTCGCAGATCCAGTTTCCATTATACCTCTTCCTTCCTAAAGAACCCCACTGTGCTCATGAAACCATTCCTTTTCCATATGGTTAAGCAAAGTGAATCTGTTTAACTTAAGCTAATCAGAGCCCAATATTACTCTGGTATCTGCTATTGGGCTAGGGACACACACCTGACCCATATTGGTCCAATCAGGTCTGAAGGAAAAACATAATCCAAGTGTGGGAGTTTTATCCTGTCCTCTTCCCCTAGTGAATGACAGAGTAATGTTACTGGCAGTCATCTTGTAACCATAAGGAAAACCAACAATACCATAGTAAATCCAGAAGAGCCAGGTCTTAGATGACAATCAGCCAACAAATCAATGAGTTCAGTGTCCTCCTTCCTCTGGGTTTAGTGAGATAATTCTCTTCAGTATTTTACAATTAAGATTTTTATTACCCTAACTTCACCAATAGAAAAAAATGTCACGGAACAGTTAAGTGACATGTCCATTATCACATAGCTAGAAACTGGCAATACCACAGAACTGGAAGGCAGAAACCATGACCTGATTTTGTAGCCCTTACTAATGCACCCCAAACACTGCAGCTGCAGGAAACTCCTAAATGGGTAGCACAAATTTTGAGATTTTATTAGCACTATTCTGTAAATATTATGTTTCTTGGAGAGTTGATTTTAAAGATATCTGGATGCTTGTGTTTTTGTTTGTTTGTTTTTGTTTTTATAAAGGGTCTCTTTATGTAGGCCTGGTTGTCCTGGAACTCGCTCTGTAGACCACGCTGGCCTCAAACTCACAAAGATCCACCTGCCTCTACCTCCCCAGTGCTGGGATTAAAGTTGTGTGCCACCACCGCCCGGGGTCCTGTAATTTTTCTTTAATGACAAAATATAACTGACTTTTAAGAAAAAATAACTTTACGTTAAAACTCAGGTTTTTGAAAGTCTTCACTGTAAATGTCTATCTTATGGAAGACGGTTCAAAAAAAAATCTGTAAGGGAGGGGATAAGAATAAGAATCAACTTCTCCACGACAACGCTCACTCGGGAGTAAGCGCCAGCTTTCCCCAATGTAGCGTCTCCCTCCCCAGCCTCCCCACATCCCGTGAAGATAACCCTCCCCCCACGCACAAGCCAGGTTCTGAAACCTGATCCTGCCAAGCAACCAGTCACAAACGCTGCAGTGCCCGGACCTGGCCTCATCCTACCCACGACCCCACAAAGGGCACTGGCCGAGGAAATGGGGACTATAGCTGCGTTTTAAATTTTCAAAGCGTTTCATTCGCGAGAGAACTACTCGCGGGCTGTTCCCACCCATCTAGGGTTTCATGCTGGTACCAAGCAGTGAATGAATCGCTGGGCCAGGACTTAGCCAGCCCGGAGGTGGGCAAAGCCTCGAGGGGAACTGAGTCTGATTCCCAAAGAGGCCCTACAGGGACGTGGAAAGGGCTCCCGGCATCTGAGAGGGGGCGATGACAACTGTGACTGGGCTCCACGCTCTCACCTTGAACATGTCGCTGGCAGCCGCGGCTCCGGCAGGGTCACCCCTCTCTTGGCCCCGCCCACTGTAGAAAAGCGACTACGGAGGCCCGCTTAGATCCTGATTCCCATGACCGCGAGCAGGCTGAGGTGCACGAGATGATGATGCTCCCCTCCTCCCGGCTCAACCCGCCAAAAGCTCAAGTCAACCGCTAGGAGGCGGGTCGCGGTGCTTAGCAACGGAGAGGCGCCCGCGCGCGGGAGCCTGATGAACCTAAGCCCCGCCTTCTCGCTAGTCATGCTTCAATGCTGGCTGTTGCTAGGCGGCAAAAGGCAGCAGCTCCGTGTGGGCGGCAAGTTGTGGTAAGAAGAGGGAGGCTCTTGGCGCCCTGCAGCGCCGATAATTGGCTTTTGCCTCCACCATTAGGCGTCTGGCTGTGCTGGATGGGAATCTTATGAGCCTAGGTAGCCAGGCGGTGGCGCCCAACCGATTTGAGGAGGCTGCGCCCGTCTCTCGGGTAGAAAGAAGCTCCGGTAGAAGACAGACTTTGGAGCTCCCATTTACCTTACAAAAGGTTTTTTCCTTAAATAATTTACCGTATGATGAATGTTCCTTAGATTTTAAGTTATACTAAGTGCACCATGTCATTTAATGGCGAAAACCTGATCCCAAAAAAAATTGCCAAGTGTAAATCTGAGGATCAAATATTTATCCCGTTTAATACTTGTAGAAGTAAAATGACTGTATTTAACTGTTTGCCAGAAAAGAAAAAAAAAAGCATTAACACTGTTTTAAACGCGTAATTGTATTGCTCCCACGCAAGTGGATGGTTCTCAATTGCCGAGTGTCCAAGGCTGCGGAAAATCTAAAGCTCGGATCCAATTCCAGGTAGTCTGTCTTTGCAATCTCTGCGCTAGCCTCAGGAAACGCTAGCGCGTCCCGTAAAAAAGGTGTATTTCGTATTTCGTCCTGTATTTCTGTCCTAATTCAACAGAAGATGGAAGCCACATAGGCATCCTGAAGATTTGGAGATTTGTTCAATGGAAGGTCACTGTCCTCTTATACAAAGACTCCTAGAAACACACCTGTCCTAAAAGAAAATATTTAGTTTTGTTAATTTGCTGTGAGAAAAACAAAACAACAACGAAAACGGCCATCAGGGGCAAACTGAACCATTTCAGTTAGAAATTGTTACGTTTGTCATAGTATTTGAGCTTTAGCTTAGTGATTTGTGATTATTTTTTTCTTCTTTTTAAGCAGAACGTGTAGATGTTAGCAACCGTCGGGGAAGGGAAAAACGCTAAGGCTCAGCTAGACATACTCCCAAATGTTAAGGGCAGCTTTTTTCCTTCTCAACAGAACTGTATGTTCCAAGCCATCCCCCATCTCCAGTCCCTAAGGAGAAATACTGAATAGACTCTGAAGGCTCTGCATCAGTAAGGTAATATCTTAAAAGTGTGAAGCATAGAGATAAATTACAGTGGAAGCTCTTAACGCAGGGAGTATGTGAACTGGGGAAAGAGGGAAATGACAACTTCACCCTCACTAAACTCTAACTGAACTTTAGCATTTCTCTCAAGTACAGTGTAGGCAACAAGCCTCCCAGTATTAGCAGTACCTGTGAGTGTCACCAATAGAAAGCAGAGATATTTTCATACCATTTACAGTCACTGCAGCTAACTAAAAATATCACTTATGCTCATTACTACAAAAGTACAATGGTTATTAGATTTTGTCTTATGCATAAAGAAGACACGAATTACTGCAATTTCATTTTTAAAAGTATTTTGAAGATATGACTAAGAATTTTGGAGCTTTATCCAAACTGGAATATAATGCTTCAAACTGAGAAAGTTACAGGCAGAATCAAGTAATGTCATACATGCCTGCTCACATCACCAAAGGGGCACTGAATCACAAAGAGGTTAAGTAATTTGCCCAAAGTCTCACAAGTGTTTAATAAAACCTAGACATAAAACTCTACAGAAAATATGTAAAAACCCTACCCCGACCCCGGTACCTCCTGCCATTAAGAAAATTGTGAGAAGAATGAATATCCTTGGATTACTGCTCCAAAAGGTAAAATTCAAGCCAGGTGTGGTGGTGGTGAATGTCTGTAATCCCAGCACATGGGATGTTGGGACAGGAGGATCAGTTTAAGGCTACCCTCTACTACATAAGTTTAAGGCCAGCCTCTGCTACATGAGACCCCGTGTCACAAGAAGAAATGTTAACTTCAGCTGTAGGGTGAATAGGAATGAAAAGATAGGAGAGAGGGAGGCCAGTTAGGAGGTTGTGGATAGATTCACTGTCTTTCCAACAAACCACTTGGTATTTTTAGTATGAAAAGAATATAAACTGTAAACAACACTAAAAGAACAATGCTTTCTTTTTAAAGGGGTTCTAAAATTAACACAACAATCATATGACATTTGAGTCTAGTCCAAATGTAATAATGTGGGGATTATGACCTTAAAAAGCTTAATGTATGTGTGTTCAGATTACTTCTTTGTAGGGAAATGAAAAAGTCCTCAAATACAACAGGTACTGGTGCTCCAAAATCAGATAGTCAGCTCCCAGAAAAAATCCACAAGACACAATCGGCACGTGCTGCAAAGATAAAGGCAAGAAAAGAGTAAGAAGCCATCTTTTTGCCTTTTGTCGTTTTTCCACAACTAGACAAATTAAAAATTTACCCAGGGTGGTTTTGTGTGTGTGTGTGTGTGTGTGTGTGTGTGTGTGTGTGTGTGTGTGTGTGTGTGTGTGTGTTTTACAAGGCAGTGTTTCTCTGTGTAGCGCTGGCAGTCCTGGAACTCCCTCTGTAAAGCAGACTGGCCTTAATCTCAAAGATCCACCTTAAAGAAGGCTAGGACTAAAGGTGTGTACCACCATGCCCAGTTAAGTTTACCCAAGTTTAGTCAGATAACTTTAAACATTTCTTAATGTGTAAATTAAAACTTTGATGTTTTTAAAAAGTACCTTTAAGTTGAATATTATAGCTTTAGAATTTTATAATTTACCAAGCATGTTCACACACCTACAGACTTCTGAAGCAATTTTGTTATTACACATTACAAGTAAGAAAAACAGGACTGGAGAGATGTCTTAATGATTAGGACTCCCCTTCCTAAGGACCCAAGTTCTCTTTCTGGTACCCATATTAGGTGGCTCACAACTACCTGTAATTCCAGCTCCTTGGGATCCAACACCACTGGCCTCTGTAGGGACCTGCACTCATATGCACATACCCACATGCACACACACACACACACACACACACACACACACACACACACACACACAGAATGTAATTAAAATATTTTAAGTCTTAAAAAGTGAGAAAAAGCCAGATAGTAGTGGCACACACCTTTAATCCCAACACTTGGAAGGCAGAAGCAGTCAGATTTCTGTGAGTTCTATGCCAACCTGGTCTTCAGAGTGAATTCCAGGACAGCCAGGATTATTTCACAGAGAAACCCTGTCTAAAAAAAAAAAAAAAAAAAAAAAAGTGAGAAAAAACACAACTGGGAAGAAAGTTAAACCAGTTAGTGAATGACATCAACTAGAATTCAACTAGTAATCTGGGCCTTTTATCTCCTAGTATTATTTTTAGTAGTAGTAGTAAGTAGTAGTAGTATTTGTTAAGGACGACAGCTGGCCTGGAACTCACAGAGATTTGCCTACCTCTATTCTCGGTGCTGGATTTAAAGTCATGTGCCACTATGTCCCTTTATATTTTTTGGGGTGTGTGTGTGTGTGTGTGTGTGTGTGTGTGTGTGTGTGTGTGTGTGTGTGTGTGTGTGTGTGCTTGTGACAACCTTGGGTGTCATCTTAGGAATGCCATTCAACTCCATTGAGACAAGCTTTCTTGTTGGCTTAGAGTTTGCCAACTAGGTTAGACTGGCCAGCAAGCTCTGGGGATCCTCCTGCTTCCACATCCCCAGCACTGGGATTACAAACACATGCCATCATGCCAGGCATTTTTATATGGGCTCTAAGGATCAAATTCAGGTCCTCATGCTTGCATAGGAAGCTTTTACCAACTGAATTATTTCCCAATACCTTTTTTTTTCTCTACATCTTGTAGTGTACATTTTGCCCGTCAGTAGTGGCACTGTATAGATGTCCCTGTCTTGGCATATAGCCCTAGGAGAGATACTGACTGGATGGGAGAACAGAGACCTATGAAATCAGTTGGTGCTGAGACATTATGTAAAGTAAATCATTTCTCTAGCCTGACTGGAATGAACTGAGCTTGAGCAAAGATCAGAAAAGGGAATTTTTTTTTCTAGGTCATAATCATAAGCCCCTAGAAAAGAAACAGGGCCTCGTGTAAATTCTACTATTTTAGATTGCATTTTCATTGCACTTGAATCAATTAGGCAGTGCTTTTACTAACAACTTGTAATCCCAGCACTAAGGAACCTGAGGTAGGAGTTGAGTCTGAGGCCACCCTGGACTAAGTTCCAGGCCAGTATGCAGTACAAAGTGAGACCCTGTCTAAAAATATTTTTTAAAAACCTGGCAAATTAGTGTGTGTGCTGTGATGTATGTGCATGTTCATGTGGGTGTGGGCAAGTTTGTGCAGTGTACACACACTTGATTATATATGTGTGAAGGCCAGAGACCTTCCTCAGTAGTTCTCTAGCTGTGTGTATGGTAGAGGGATGTGCATGTGTGCACAGGAATATTCACCTGGCCTATACACATACAGATGGAAATCAGAGGTAGATACCAAGTGTCTCCCTCTATCACTCTCCACTTTATTTATTTTTTGAGACAGGGTCTGGAACTAAATCTGGAGTGTACAATTTCAGCTAGACTGGCCAAAAAGTAACTGGAATCCTCCTGTCTGCACCCACTCCACCAAGTGCTGTGATTATGGAAGTGTACCACAGCACCCAACTTTTACATAGGTGCTCATGCTTGCCTAGCAATCTTTACCAACTAAGCCGTTTTCCAAGCCCCTTCACCTTATTTTTGATATATATATATATATATATATATATATATATATATGTATATACATATGTATATGTATGTATGTATATAATTTTTTCTTATTTTACATATTGATCCCAGTTTCCTCTCCCAGCTCTCCCATGTCCCCCAACCCCTCCCATCCCATCCCCCCCAACTCCACAGGGAGGGTGATGCCTTACAGAAGGGATCATCAAAATCTGTCAAGTCATTTGGAGTAGGGTCTGGGCCCTCCCTCCTGCCTCTAATCTAAGGGAGTATCCCTCCATGAAGAATGTGCTCCCAAAAGTCCTTTTGTGCACCAGGAATACATCCTGGTTCCACTGTCAGAGGTCCCTTAGACTGCCCAGGCCTTCTAGCTGAAACCCATGTTCAGGGGGTCTGAGTCAGTCTCACCCTGGATTCCCAGCTATCAGTGTGGGGGCCCATTAGCTCCTCCTTGTTCAGGTCAGCTGTCTCTGTGGGTTTCTGTAGCCTGGTCTTGTCCTCCCTCTCTGCATCTGGATTCCAGTTCGGCTCAGTGTTTAGTTGTGGGTGTCTGCTTCTGTTTCCATCAGCTACTAGATAAGGGCTCTATGATGGCATATCTAACTTATATGCCATCACCTTATTTTTTGAGAGGGTCTCTCTCACTGGACTGGAATTCACTAACAAGGATAGGCTGACTTTCCATGGAGCCTCAGGGATCCACCTGCCTCCCCTTTTCCGGTGCTGGGATTACAAGCATTTGCAAACACATCTATCATTTTATATGGTTTGGGGCTATTGAACTCAGGTTCTAATTCTGTACCCACAAAGCCATTTCACCAGCCCCACGAATGTTTTTAGAAGGCCAATTTTAGAAGGCCAAACATCTTCTGTTTATTCATATTCTCTCTTTTCCTATCTCTTTCCTATCCTCCCTCTTCCTCCCTTCCCTCTCTCTTCCTTTCCTCTCCCACCCCAACCCCCAGCAGTAGTATGAATTAAGTCCCTGGATCTCTGTGTACTTAGTAGAGTTCTTACCTAGTGTGTACAAGTCCTTGGTTCAATTTCCATCACCACATGAAACCAGGCATGGTATAATCCCAGCACTGAAAATTTAGAGGCAGGAGGATCACAAGTCATTCCATATCCAACTCTTCAAAGCCAGCCTGGGTTACAGAAAACACTGTCTCAGAGAGAGGGAGGGAGGGAGGGAGAAAAGGAGGGAGGAAAGGAGGGAGGGAGGGAGGGAAAGAGGGAGGGAGGGAGGGAGAAAAGGAGGGAGGGAGGGAGGGAGAAAAGGAGGAAGGGAAGGAGGGAGGGAAGGAGGGAGGGAGAAAAGGAGGGAGGGAGGGAGGGAGGGAAGGAGGGAGGAAGGAACAGAGACAGACTGACTTACACCAGGACTGAACCCTCAACCCAAATTCACTGTGTAGTCAAAGCTGGTCTTGAACTCTTGATCCCCCTGCCTCCACCTGCTACGTGCAGGGATTATAAAACTATGACACCATGTCTGGCTTGGATTACAAGAATATGCCACCATGTCTGTCTTTATATATGTATCTTGATAAAGTTTTAGGTGATTTTTTATCTCAGGGAAAATATTAATTATTCCATATCCTCATTCTGCTCAGATACTATGAAGACTAGTTCCAATTACTCCATCCAGATGTTCCATAATAGGCCAGTTTTAGTAATGGGGAAATATAAGATGGTGCATAAGGTGAGAGTTGTCTAAGATTTCAGGAAAATGAAAAGTACTTCATAAATTGCTAACAACTTTTTCCTCTTATAATTAATAGAAACATTTCAGCAACAAAAATACAGAAAGCCTGGTTCATTTATGTGGACAAAACATTGTTTAAACTCCTAAAACATACAGTTTGTGCAGCGGTATGTAATTTTTTTCTCTGACAAATGTTATTCCTTAAGTAGTTAAAAGACTTGTTAATTAAAGATACAGCAAATAACCCTCTATCTCTTTGACTTAGGTATAATAATGTTATGTCAAGTTCTAAAATTGCTTCTTTTGTTAATCTTAATGGATATTTCTGGTTGTTGTTTCTTAAGATTTGTTTTTTATTTTATTTATATGTATGGATGCCTTCGAGTGTATCTGTGCACTGTGGCATGCAGTGCCTGTGAAGACCAGAGAGAGTATTGGATCCCCTGGGACTGGGGAATGAAAGATAATTGTAATGTGGGCACTAGGAATAAAATCTGGGTCCTCTGGAAGCTCAGTCAGTACATGTAAATTCTGAGCCATCTCTCTCAGCCCTCTGGCTTTAGTCTTAATATGAATGAGTATTACTGATTTTCTGAAATCAATGTAGTTGTGTTTCAGGCTTTGAATTGGTGTCCTTATTTGAAGATAAGAGACATTGATCTTCTAACAATAAAAATCTCTGAATTAAGAACTGAGGGTGGGACACATCTTGAATCCCAGCACTTTGGAGGCAGAGGCAGGCAGATCTCCATTTTGAAGCCAGCCTGGTCTACAGAGCAAGTTCCAGAACAGCCAGAGCTACAGAGAAACCCCATCTCAGAAAATAAAAGAACTGGGGGTGTAGTTCAGTTGTAGAATGTGTATACAACATGTTTGAGACCCTGGGTTTGATAAAAAACAATCCCTGAATTTAAAAATGTACTTTTCTTTTACCCAGCAGTTTCACTTCTTTTAGAAAGGATTTATTTATTATACATGTGTATGTATGTGAGCCTGGGTGAGTTTATGTGCACCATGTGCATACAGGAGCCTGCAGAGGTCAGAATAGAGCATAAGATCCTCTGGAAGTGGAGTTACAAGCAATTATGAGCCACCATGTGCGTGTTGGGAACCAAACTGAGGTCTCTCTGCCCAAACACTACATGCTGTTAACCACTGAACCATCTCCAGCACTTTCACGGCTCATAGTGCATTCTACAATATCATTTCATTGCAGCATTGGTTCATAGACACAAGTAAACATCTCTGTCTTCATAGGTAAAGCTTGCAATATTAACATGATTCTACAATAGAAAGATAACCGAGATAGCTGGATAGTGAAAAGGACAAGTCAGAACAGTATGAGGAAT
Source organism: Cricetiscus sungorus (assembly GCA_030556225.1). Lineage (NCBI taxonomy): Eukaryota > Metazoa > Chordata > Mammalia > Rodentia > Cricetidae > Cricetiscus > Cricetiscus sungorus. Next base: position 7,429,026 of record JANBXA010000126.1, read on the forward strand.
ATAATCCTATTTGAATAAAAATAACAAACAGATGCCCATCCTCCTTCCCTGGAAGAAAAAAAAAAAACCTGGAAATTCCAGCAGAGTATTAAGACTTGCTTAAAGTAGTCTGCTATCAGAATACTCTCATTAAAGGAATTTTATCAGTCCTGTAAAATAGAGCAATATGTATGCTTCTTCACATCTTACTCATAGACATATTTGTATTATCATACAAAACTCATTTTTAATTATCATGTTATTGCTTTCCACATAATTTTAGGCTCTCAGTAAATAAATGAAGTTAATCAGTTACTTTTTACATCTTTGTTCCAATGCTTCAAATTAATAATGCTTTGTTTTAGCCAAGTGGCAGTGGCTCATGCCTTTAATCCCAGCCCTCTATAGGCAGAGGCAGAGGCAGGGAGATCTCTGAGTTGAAGGCCAGACTGGTTTACAGAGTGAATTCCAGGGTCCCTGTTCAAAAAAAAAAAAAAAAAAGAATAAAGAATAAAGTGCTTTACTTGTTAAAAATCCTGTTATTATACATTTTATGAAATCATCACAGGCATAAAATTGAATAGGGCCATTTAAGGAAAAGAATGGAAATTTTAGAGTCAAATAGATCTAAGGGGTTTTTGAATCTTTATTAATTTAGTTTTCACATTCCAATCCCAGTTTCCCCTCACTCCTCTCCTCCTGGCCCCCCACTTCTCCCCACCCTACCTCCCATCTGCTCCTCGGAGAGGGTAAGGCCTCTCCTAGGAATTCTATTAAGTCTTTCCCATCATCTCATGGAGGCAGGACCAAGGCACCTCCCCACCCCCCACACTCCTCCATCTAGGCTGAGCAAGGTATCTCTCCATATAGAATGGGCTTCATTAGAGTTAGATCTTGGACCCACTGCCAGTGGCCTCATATATTAGATCTACAATTGTGACTTAGCTTTATCATTTATAAAATGACAGTAATAATATTTCTGTCCAAAAGCAGAATATTATTACTCTCACTTAATACCATTATCATCCCCATATTACCATAATTCATTCAACATTAAACACTTGTTAAGTTTCGATTCTAGGAATATAATAAAAAAAAAGAAAGATGCTGTCTATACCTTCATAATGCTTCTAATCTAGTTGGAGACAGATAAATCTATAGATAAATGCAATAAATTAAGGGAAAGTATTATCATAGGGATCTCAAAATGTCTGTGATCTCAAACGACATAGCTACTCAAACTTGGAGACCCTGGAGTTGAAATAACAGATGAAAGGCTACATAGATGATAAATGGAGGAGTCAAGACTATAAATCTACCTCTTTAGAACCCTGAGTCCAGGGTATTAATCATTTCACTATTCTTTTATTCTTTTTGTTGTTGTTGTTTTGTTTTGTTTTTTGAGACTGGGCTTCTCTTTGTAACAGTCCTGGCTGTCCTAGAACTCACTCTGTAGACCAGGCTGACCTCAAATTCAGAGATCCACCTGCCTCTGCCTCCCGAGTGCTGGGTTTAAAGGTATGTGCCACCGCCACTAGGTGGCTGCTTCCATTCTTGTAATCAGTAAATGACATCTGGCAGGACACCACTTTCTGTTTACAGTGGCATCATTTATTTCAGGAATATTGTGTGGCGCATGAACTACTGAAGAAAGTAAGCCCCATAGAAGCTGCACTTGTTAAAGATCCTAGCATGAAGTGTAAAGTCAGATTCAGGTAATGTAAATAGCTGATTTATTTCATAGGATTTCTTTGATACTAATTATTTCTCAGGGCAAAATTAAAAGTTAAGTATTTCCCTATTTACATTTGTTATGACTGTACATAGGCTAAGACATGACTCTGGCTATAAGTTGACATGGAGTCTCACTCCCATTGTGCCCACAAGTATGAGAATAGTTGTGACTTTTACCTTTGGATCCATTTCTTTGCTAAATCTCTTTATGTTCTTTATATGACCTGCATTTGAAAAACTGTTCTGCTAGGTACATGAGGAAGAAGCCCCACAATCAATGCCACATCACTAATTTTTTATCTTTATTTCAGATTTGGTGGTGAAACCTTTCCACCTTTTATCGTGTTCAAAATTTTTTTTTAAAAATGATGGCCATGGTTACAAGTATTTCAGTGGGAAAGATTTACTAAAGCCGTCAAGTAAGGTGATGTTTCGTGATGGATGTTTTATATTCATTTATATTAATATTGCTTCTTAATATCTCTGTGATATCTAAATTGCATTCCAAATATACAAGCCATTAGTCAGCCCATCAAGCTTTTTCCTAAGCACCATATTTCAAAGTATCTCCACTAAAACAAATTTGAAATACTTAATATGAGGCTCTGGGGAAAAAAATGTTTTCTTTGTGTTAAATTCTGGGGAAGCAGGGCCAGGAATGATCTCTGATTTAGAAGCCAGCCTGATCTACAGAGCGAGTTCTAAAAACTATATTAAATAATACATTATAATATATATTGATTTATTGAGACAGGGGTTCTCTATGTAGCCCAGGCTGTCCTGGAACTCACAGAGATCTGCCTGCCTCTGCCTCCCAAGTGCTGGGATTAAAGGCTTGTGCCACCGGCATGAGAAGTATATTTCTATCTTACTGTTGAGGGATAAATTCATGTCATGTTCATCTTCAGAATAAGCTGAGGTTGTTTCTATAAAATGCCATCTACGGTTTCTAGTCTAAGATTGTACAATCGGACTTTTCCAGGAATTTAAATTCTCCTGGGTCTGTTCCATTGTCCCTATTCTTAGGCTTAAGAAAATGAGAATCTCAGAAGGAAAAAAAGTCAGAAGAAAACAGTATTTATTCATTAAAACTCATTGAAGCATTGTATAATAACTTCCTTTTTTTTCATTTATGAAGTAAACGTTGGAGGGGGAGGAAATAGCCCAGTGATATAAAAAAGAAAATGTGACTTCCCTTTCCTCCAGCACCCTGACCGATTCATCACATTCCTTGCTGTGTCTCCATCACCCACCTGTCTGAGAACCTGCTAACAGACAGAAGGAAGACAGCTAGGTTTTAGGAAATCCCAAATCAACACCTGAGGAAGACTGACAAGACTCCAAAAAGATGGGTAAAAAGGTAGACCCTGACACGGAAAATTCACTTCACAATGACATTAAAGTTCAGAATTTAAAGAATAAGAGAAACCCAAGGGAGAAAAGAGTTCTCCCAGTAGAGGAGAATCCCAGGATTAAATGCAAAAACTGTGGGGCCTTTGGACACACCATAAGAAGCAGGAAGTGCCCCATCAAGTCCTGGGATGGTGCCAAAGTACCACTGCCCTTGGGCGTAAAGAAGGAAAAGGAGAACCAGGACCCACGAAAGCCAAGGAATCTTCAGAGCACTGAGCCAGTGTATGAGACAGAGAAAGAGAAGAGAGAGAGAGAAAGATTAGAACAGCAGAGGAAAGCTCTCCTGCTCAAATTTCCCAAGAAACCCCCAGAGAGGAAGCCAAAGAGTTGGAAGGACACTACACATTCTGGTGACTATCTGAGGCGTCCGAGCAGACCATCGTTCATCCATACAAACAAGAAATTATCCCTGAAGTGTACTCAAACTAGTCTGCTAGCACTCAAGAAATCCGATGAGGAACATGTATGCCATACAGCACCTTCTATAGAAAACCCTAATAGTATCTTACCTCTTGAGGAAAATAAAAGTCAGACCTTGGAGGACCCTAACATGCCAAAACTAGTCATTGGGCACAGTGCTGCGCAACCAACTTTCAGTGGGAATCCAACAGACCAAAGCACAGAGCATTGCTTCCATCCGGTTTCCCAGGGTGCCTTCAAAGTGCAGGAGATGGGCCACATGTTGGACACCCAGTCACCAGCACAGCATTCTGATGAAGATAAACACTCCCACCTGTACCCTGCAGCACATGCAGATAGCCAGCGTCCCAAGATCAGCCTCAAGATAACCCGTGAGAGAAGTCTGCAGCTCCTCACCCAGATTATCCAAAATCCTCCAAAGAAACGGCGCCTAAGCTCCTACCAGAAACCTCAGAAGATCACTGAGAAGCCTACGTTAGAGGCTTCCCATGTTGTGCCACATTCTTGTACCAGTCCAGTTGAATCAGAAGGGTTACCTCAAGTGGCCAGTGTTGAACAACAGCCTCCACACAACAGAGCTGTCCTGAATTTCACCCAGCCTTTCACTGAGCCCTGTCACCCATTGTCCAGCCACATTCCAGTCCAACCCCTCCGAATGGTCTTCACTAGATTGAGAAATGATTGCTGGAGCTCCAGGATCTTGGAAGCTACCTCATCCCATCCTCCTGAAAAGAAAGTATCTTCTGATAAGATCTCGCCCTCCCTGAAGCAGTCTGAGGGACCATACCCCAGGGTCCCACTGAGCATTGTCATAAGGTTCCGTCCACCCTCCTCCTTTGAGGTGAGGAAATGAGAAGACCACATGAAAAATGACTCTGTCTCCAGCCTTAGAGGGATTTGTTGAGGACTGGTGGATGGAGGAGAGAGCACAGGAAGCTGACTGAGCCAGTTGATTAGGGTCTTTGGGAAAGTGAAGCTTATGAACTACTCGAATACCATCAGCCGAGCAACAGACACAGACACGGACACCATTCAGATCACATAGACTGTACTTCAAATGGAGTTTACTGGGGTAAAATGTTAAGGTGTCTCACATGAAGTCTGTAAGAACTTGAGTTGGCATGTACATGCTATCATTCACATGTAAGTAGAAAATCAGACTTAGCTGGATTAGCATCCAAATGTCTGTGCTAGTAGGAGGTCTGGATGATCTCTAGGGCCTACATCTTCATCCTGACCTCAGAAAGGAGCACTTAACTAACAAATAGGTCATTGAAAGCCATAGTGAGAAAAGCTTTCTTGCACTTACAGATGTTCTTTAATGTCTTGTAAATATGTTTTAAAAATACATTCCAGTGTTAATAAAGATCTAGAAACTATGCCAAAGAAAACAGAAAAATGCACTGTGATGTCTGTCCCTGATGTGCTGCAGCTGTCACTCTCCTGGAGTAATCAGCCAAAATAGTTTGTTATGTTGCCTTCATTTTCCCCATGAAATGAGATTTTATAATTTTGCTTGTACTTGTTATTATGATGTTATTGCACTATTCAGCCTGATGTTTTCAGTGAACACTATAATGGTCTTTTAATGAACAGAACATACCTAACTTGAAGAGAACAGTTTGGACTGCCTTTGTCCCTTCGTTCCTTTGCAAAACAAACTTGACTAATATGTAAAGTCATAGTTGAAAGAAAGCATGCAATGGTGGGATTTTTCTCATTCTAAGTTTACATTTTTGCTCTTTGAATAAAAGTTTTGTTAGCAAATTTATCCAACTAGTCTTCTTACTTATTTCTTTTTGGTGTTTGTTTGTTTGTCTGTTTGTTTGTTTAAGACAGTGTCTCTCTATGTAGCCCTGATTGTCCTGGAACTCACTACATACACCAGGCTGGCCTTGAACTCCCAGGGATCTGCCTGCTTCTCCCTCCAGAGCTCTAGGATCAAAGACATTCATCACCACACCTGACTCTTACATCTTGGACTTCTGATTGCAATGCCTCTACCTCCAGAGTGCTAGGATTACAGGTGTGCCAACACACCTAGTTTATGCAGTGATGGGGATCGAACCCTGGGCTTCATGTATACTAGGTAAGCACTGTACCAAATAAGCTACATCATTGAACTCACAGATATCTGCCTGCCTCTGCCTCCCAAGTGCTGGGATTAAAGGCAAGCACCACCACTGCCCAGCTCATTTATTCTTTTATTTTGTTATGCATATGGGTGTTTTGCCTACATGTATGTCTGTGTACCACATTCGAGTCTGGTGCCAGAGGAGATTAGAGAAGGATGTAAGATCCCTTGGAAATGGAATTAGGAACAATTGTGAGCCACTATGTGAAGGCTGGGAACCAAACCCATATTCCCTGTAAGAGAAATCAGTGCTCTTATCTGCTAAGACATCTTTCTAACCCTTTATTAATTTCTTTATAGAAGTGGGTCAGTTTTAGTTTGTTCAGATATCTAGTCTAAATTCACTTATCTTTGAAAATACTTTTATTATTTTGTATGTATGAATGTTTTACCTGCGTGTCTGTACACCATATGCATGCCTGGTATCTGAGGAGGCCAGAAAAGGGCATCAGCTCCTCTGGAACTGCAGTTACAGACAATTATGAGCCTCCAGGTGGATGATGGGAATTGAACCCAGATTCCCTGGAGGAGCAGCCAGTGCTCCAGCCCTGCTAATAAAAGAAGAGGAATTATAAAAGAAGAGAAATTTAACATATTTTTGCTCCAACATTTCCCTCCATATTTCCATTTCTTTTTGCATTTCCTTGTCATTTTCCAGCTGTATCTCTCATGTATTCCCCAAAACAAAAAGCAAATCTAGTGAAAGCCGTGGAAAAAAGGAAGTTAGACAATTTATACTACCTAATTTCAAGACTTACAAAGCTACTATAATTAAGACAGTCGAATGGTGGCATAAAGACGGACATAGAATCCACCAGGGAAAAAAATAGAAATACATCTATCTAGATTATCAGTATTTTCTCCAAAAGTGCCAAGGCAGGTCAAATGGTTCTAGAACAGTGGTTCTCAACCTTCCTAATACTGCAAGCCTTTAATTCTGTTCCTCATGCTGTGGTGACCCCCAACCACAACATTATTTTCATTGCTGCTTCATAGCTGCAAATTTGCTACAGTTATGAATAATATACAAACACATATATAATGTAAATGTGTGTTTTCCAGTGGTCTTAGGAGACCCCTGTTTAAAGGGTCTTCTGATCACCCCCCCAAAATATCTCAACCTATGGGCTAAGAACCTCTGTTGTAGGACAATAGAATAATGATTTGTGTTCTCTCATTTTATTTTCTCCTTTGACAATCTATTTTCTCGGCATTAGTAATTTACAAAAGTTTGTCATTATTGTTGGTCCACCAGAGAATTTTCTACAGCCTTGCTACCCACACTGCCTTACACACTGGCATCCACTGGACCATCTTAAAATCCAGAACCTTGGAGTTGGAGAGATGGCTGAGCAATCAAAAGTGTGCACTACTCTTGCGGAGGACCCAAGTTTGACTCTCAGCGTCCATATCAGGTGGCTCACAACCACCTGTAATGCCAGCTTTGGGGGGTTTTGTGTCCTCACTGACCTCCTTGGGCACTCACATGCATGTGCACATACAATTAAAGAGTAAAAGTAAATCTTTTTAAAAAAGAAATGTAGATGCCTGGTCCTAAATCAGACCCTCTGCCCAGCACATACATTTTAAGAACCCCCTCCCTTCCCCACATGATCCTTGGTACCCATATCTTGTAAGAGCTATCCTTAAAAAGCCTGGAGTACCACTGGGTAACTAGCATTTTTTCATGTCAGATAGTAATGTGCCTACATGATAATGATGTTTAAAGAAGGCGTATCTCGCATGATGGTGTTAAAACCCAGTTACTGGCCTGGAGAGATGGCCCAGCAGTTAAGAGCATTGGCTACTCTTCCAGAGGTCCTTAGTTCCCAGCAACCACATGGTGGCTCATAACTATCTATAATGAGATCTGGTGTCTTCTTCTGGTGTACAGGCATACATGCATATATAATAAATAAATCTTAAAAAAAAGTTACTATACTTACAGGCTACAAAAGAATCCCCTGGATCCAACCGATAAGCCTTAACTGATGTCTAATTACTGTTGTTTTATATTGAAAAATCCCTGTCCTTTTTAGCTTTATTCATATAAGACAAACATTAATAGCCACCCCTGTTACTTGATTATTTCCTCTTTCTTTATCTCCCTCCCTCTCTCTCTCCCCCTGCTCTCTTTCCCCCTGTGTCAAGATTCAAATATGCCAGGCTGGCCTCGAATTCATGCAGCTAAACTTGAACATCTAATTCTCCTCCTTCTACTTCTCTATACTTATTAATACTGGTGAACACTACCATGTCTGATTTGTAGGTAAAATTCTGAGGATCAAACTCAGGGCTTCATGCATGCTAGGCAAACACTATACCAACCTTGCTATATTTGCCAGTCCTACTATATCACTTTGAGGTGAGGGAGTACAAACTCTGGAGGTTAACATCGAGTGCCTTCCCCATTCATTTTCCACCTTGACTTGTGAGACAAAATCTCTCATTGAACGTGGGGCTCACCATTTAACTAAGCTGGATAGCCACTAACATCCAGGGATCTGCCTGTCTCTGTCCCACAGCACTGCGGTTTCAGATGTATGCCATAATGTCTTACATGGGTACTGGTGATCAGACTCGGGTCCTCACACTTAGGCAGCACGCACTTACTAATTGAACCTTCTCCATAGCCCCTCTGGCCCAACTTGATCAATTTCTATTAACTGTAATCTCAAGTGTACATTATTGCATTTAATTCCCATAAAAACTAATCTCTATGTTTTGTTAGTCCATCCTCACTCTTAAAAATGAATCTGAAAGTAGAAAAGAGACTAATGGGAAAGAAGAGAGTCACCATTGGGAGTAGGAGGAAATATATATGTATAAAAATGCCATAAGGCCTAATAGTGAAAACAATAAAATCACACGTTAAATAAATAAATAAAAGACCAAGTATCTTGCTTAAAACCTCATAACTGGAGAGTGAAAGAACTGAGACCAAAGTCTACATTCTTAACCACCCCGGAGGTAAGGGATGATGCTGTACTTGTTCTCTCACATGGCCCTCCTTCCATCCACTGTCGTGAGAAATGCTATTCTAACTTTGTGGGAAAAGCTAGAATTTGAAGCCAAGCATGGTGGTGCACTCCTTTAATCCTGCACTCAGGAGACAGAGGCAGGCGGATCTCCAGCCTGGTATACAGAGTGAGTTCTAGGACAGCCAGAGCTACACAGAAAAACTCCTGGCTCTATTTTCTTCCCATTTCATTTTTCATATGCACCATCAAAGCTTTGGAATTCAAAACTAAATAAAAAGGACTATTCTGGATAATAAACAGGAGGATCAGAGAGGGAAATCTGTGAAGGCAAGCTATGGTGTTGTGCTTTAAATGAAAAGAACAGAAGCTCTGTCTGGGCTTTCACTTTGAGCCTTCTCTGCACTCTCCCAACAGTACACTCTGGGGTCCAGAGGAAACAATTGATCTGGAATAGAAAGAGATTTGGATTTGCTTCTCTGCCATCCTCCCTTCACATAAGCAGACCCTTTGTGGCCAGAAGCACTGATCCGTATTATAAATGGTGTTAGATGATTCAGCACATACTTTCAGCAGCATGGGAGTATTTAAGTTTCCCCCAGTATTTATAGCTGTTAGCAGGATAGTGATTTCTCTCTCACTGGTCTCTCAGACATTTTCCTTGAATGTAAACTGTTGGCATTTTAGAAAGAAGGAAAAATCCTTAATTTGCTTTTTTTTTGGCTACTGAGAATGAAATCTGAAGGAAAGGGAGCTGTAAGCAACCTGACACGTTGTCCACATTTCTGTTTGGAAGCGATGAGTTAACTAACAGAAAAGAGTGTCAGTTCCAACAACACATTTTATTCTAGTCCCTAAGGCACCCCATTTAATAACCAGGTGAGTTTCTTTTCACTGACAGCACACGTGAAATGTTAGTGTTCTTTTGTTTTCATTTAAATGAAAAGAACAATGTTTTTGTTTTGTTTTTGTTTTTTGTTTTGTTTTTGTTTTTGTTTTCCGGAGGCAGGGTTTCTCTGTGTAGCTTTAGCTGTCCTGAAACTCACTTGCTCCAGGCTGGAGAGAAAGCTTAATGGGTAAGAAGAAACTGTTCCTGTGGAGGACACTAGTTCAGTTCCCAGCATGCACGCCAGGCAGCTTACAACAGAATAACTTCAACTCCAGGAGATCCAGTGCACAAAACCTTCTTAAAAATTAAAAAAAAACTATGGACCCTTAAGGACTGTAGCCTCACTATACCTGTAGTTTTATTTTTGAACTGTGAATTAGTGTCTATAGGGACTAATTTTAAATGGTTTTAATATCCCAATATAAACCAGACATGGAGCTCCACACCTATAATCCCAGCACTTGAGAGGTGGAACCAATAGTAAATTTAAGCTCATCCTTGACTACTTAGCAATTTCAAAGCCAGCTCAGGGTTACATGAGACCGTGTCTCAAAACAAATCCCTATATAGCTGGGCATGATGGCTCATGCCTATAGCACCAGCATTCAGGGAGCTGAGGCAGGAGGCTTACTAGTAAGTGCTCGGCCTACCTGAACTACAAAGTGATGCCTTATTTAACTCCTTCCCGTCTTCCCCCAAAACAGCTATATAATTTCCTTTTTGTCAATGTAGCCTTTCTATTAATAGCAAGTTCAGAAAAGACAAGAACAGTATTTGTCAGAATATATATATAAAATTTGTGCCAGTGATTAAAAATATATTATTTTGAAAATCTACTTTCTTTATAGGCAGTGGCTGATGCATACAAGATAATGGGGGAAAGGAAATTTTGTCAACAAATTATGGAAGATGAGCATTTTTTCCAGAAATTCAAAGTAGCTGATCGCATGGATGTTGTCACAGTACAAGATTACATGCAAGTAAGGAATTTAGATATAAATGTTAAAAAATAAAAAAGGGCTTTCCGGACCCTATTCTCCAACAAGAAAGGATCATAATTTTTATTAATAATATAATTTAAAATTTTTACATGTGGATCCCAGTTTCCTCTCCCTTCCTCCCTCCAACCTTCCTCTCTCCCTCCCTCTTACCCTCTTTCCCCTGTGACATGCACCCTGGCCACCCTCCCCTCCCATCCCCCCACCCCCATTCCACTTGTAGGGCTATGCTATCCAGGATGGGTCCTGTAAATCTGTCAAGTCATTTGAAGTAGGGACTAGGACTTCCTTCCTGTCTCTAGGTTAAGGGAGTATCCCTCCATGGGGGATGTGTCTGCAAGGTCCTTTTGTGCACCTGGAATACATCCTGTTTCTACTGTCTGAGGTCCCCCAGACTGCTCAGTCCTTCTAGCTGAGACCCATATTCAGGGGGAGGATCATAATTTTTACTTTGATTTTTTGAGACAGGGCTTCTCTGTGTAGCCCTGGATGTCCTGGAACTCACTCTGTAGAGCAGGCTAGCCTCAAAGTCACAGAGATCAGCCTGCTTCTGCCTTTCTAGTGCTGAATTAAAGGCATGTGCCACCACCACCCAGCTCGTATTTTCTTTTTAGTTGTGGTAAAATACACACAACATAAAATTAACCATTTTGGGGGTTGGAGAGATGGCTCAATGGTTAAGAGCACTGGATGATCTTCTAGAGGACCCAGGTTTAATTCCCAGCACCCACATGGCAGCTCTCACACTTGTCTGTAACTCCAGTTCAAGGGGATCTGACACCCTGAAAACAATGCTCATAAAATAAAAAATTTTAAAATAGCAGGCTAGAGAGATAGCTCAAAAGTTAAGAGTGTTTGTGTGCTTCCAGAGGACCTGAGTTCAGTTCCCAGCACCCACATCACACAGTTCACAACTACTTGTAACACCAGCCTCAAAGATCCATTGCTCTCTTCTGGCCTCTGAGGGTACATCATACACATGCATACACATGCTTGAGCACACACACACACATACACACACACACACACACACACACACACACACACACACACACACACTGAACAAAATGTAATTCTTTTAAGCTAATGAGTGAAGAGCTGCCTCTAGTTGCAGGATACAGAAAGAATGAGAAAGCAACAAGAGTTTATATTCCTGGGGAAATGGTGGTTGATCAGTTTAAGCATGTATGTATGTCTACAGATGCAGGCGAGAGAGTAAAGGCAGTGAGTCTTAGTGACAGACAGGGAAAGAAACTGAAGGAGTATGTCTGGCATGACTCCTGGATCTCTGGTTTCCATAGCTGGATAGAGCACTGCTGAATGGGGGCACTTAAGCAGCAACCTGAATAATAATAATAATAATAATAATAATAATAATAATGATGATGATGATGATGATGATGATGATGATGATGATGATAAATGCTGCATAACAGTCCCTCCCATTTTTCTATCAATCCAAAGAGGCAAACGTTGATGAAAATTACCAATATTCTGATTCCTAATGTAATAATAATAGTGTATGTGACCTTAGCTGCTTCATAATAGTGTTTGTGCCTCACTTTGATATAGGAAGTTAACAAAGAGCCTTAGAAACTCTTAGTTGTGTTTTCTTTTTTTTTAAAGACTTAACCTATGAGACTAGGGAATTAGATCAGAAAGTAAACGAAGCTAGGGATGCCAACTATCTTTGCTGAGGACATGAGTCACAAAATCATAGGTTGTGAATATGTTAAGGATTGGGGTCACAAAGAGAAGGCTCCAAATATTTACACTGGGAAAGAGAGATAAGATTATTTGTGGGAGTGAATGACATTTTAAAAGATTTTTCCCAGTATATCTTTTCTTTCATCTTTAAGTTTGAAATCCTGCAACTCTCTTTAATGGATGAGAAAAATGAAAGCTTTAATGAGGTTCAAAAACTCACCCAAGGTCACACAGTGAATGAGTGGATAAGGAGATCCATGACAGATCCAAGACATTTACTGATTGTATCACTGCAGTCCTGGGAAATAAAGTAACAGACATTATCACTATGCAGATAGTGTGGGACTAAAAGAACCGATGATATGAGCTGAAACTATACAAAGCACATTTCACAGATTTTTGTTTATTTGTTTGTTTTGAGACAAGATCTCCTGTAGCCCAGGCTGACCTCAAATTTGCTATATAGCCACAGGATGACCTTGAACTCCTAATCTTCCATTCACCACATTCCAAGTGCAGGGACTACAGGCTTGTGCCATCACTCCTTGCTGTTTGCTTTCCAATGTGTGTGGATCTGATTTTTTTTTTTCAGCACCGGAGCTTGAACCCAGGCCCCTTGCATGATAGATAGGTAAGCATTCCACCCCTAAGCTATGTCCCAGTCTCATGCAAAGCAAATTTAGTAATCAATAGAGAAAATGGATTGGCACATTAAAAACAGCTGGATATGCTGGTGCTTGGCTGTAAACTCAGCACTCAGAAAGTTGAGGCAAAGAGGATTTCAAGTTTGAGGCAGGCCTGGGCTGCATAGTGAGCTCCAAAGCAGCACTGAGTTATGTAGCAAGATCCAGTCTCAAAAGCAAAATAAAACCAAACATTAAAAGCTCTCTTACAGCCAGGCAGAGGTGGTGCACGCCTTTAACCCCAGCACTTGGGAGGCAGAGGCAAGTGGATCTCCGTGCGTTCAAGGCCAGCATGGTGTACAGAGCGAGTTCCAGGAAAGGCTCCAAAATAATACAGACAAACCCTGTCTCTAAAAACCAAAATAAATACATAAATAAATAAATAAATAAAGCTCTCTTACAATAGAAATGAAAGACCCAAAACATTTAGTACAGTATTATTTAGTACATTGAGAATGAGAGTTTTATTTCTTTGTAAAAGAAAAAAATCAGTTGTGAGAAAACCAATGGGTGAAGTATATGATATGTGAATCTCAATAAAGTTATGAGTGTAACAGGTTGGGGGTGTGGCCCAATGGTACGGTGCCTTGAGTTCATTCCCTACCACAGGCAAAACAAAGAAAAGCCATGGGGAAAAAAGCATAATCAAGAATAATGTGAAACCTAAGGCTCAGGCCTGTAATCCTAGATGTTTAGGAAATGCAGAGGATCACAAGTTCAAAGCCTGCCTGGGGTACAGAATAAGTGCAAGGCCAACCTAAGTAACTTATTAAGACTGTATCAATTTTTTTTTAAAAAAAAAATTAAGGTTGAGAGGTAAAGACTGGCTGAGCATGCACACGGCCCTAAGTCCCACCCTCACTCTATCCCCTACCAAAATAGCCCTTGGAAGAATGCCAGCCTTCTTGTTCTCAAGTGAGTTACAATGGGGACCACCTGTCTTTGATGTGTCTCTGTTAGTTGTCACACTCCTAAGTTTGAATCAGGTGCTGACATTTCAGTCTCCATATTTTATATGTTGCAAAATGTTAGATTTCTTAAAATATGAAGCTTTTTCTGCCAATGTCACTTCATTCTTCTTGTCAAGGCCACTTATGCTGGCACATTCACCTTCACCAAATCCTGCTAGCTATCCATTTCCAGGTTCTTAAACAGTGGCAGCCTTTTATAGCCACCTGTTTCTTTTACAGCTCACTTCACACTGGACCCCATTCTCACTTCCAGTGGTACCACATTTGGTTTCTTTGCTGGCCAAGTCTGTCTTTGAAGAAAGGATTCCCTTTTCTTTTAGTCATGTGTATGGGGCAAGATTGTGTGCACATATGTTTAGGTGTGCAAAGAGGCCAGAAGAGGCCATTGCATCCCCTGGAGCTGGAGTTACAAGTGGTTTGTTTGAGCCACCTGATATGAGTGCTGGGAACCTAACTCAGGTCCTTTCCAAGAGCAGTATAGGCTCTTAACCGCTGAGCTGCATCTCCAGTTCCCAGTTCCCTCTTTTGATTACCCACTTTTGTAAAATGTCACATGGGTTTATCATTGTGAAACAATGAGGTCACAGGACTCCATATTTGCTGTCTGTATGTGAACTCATTAATGGGTTCACAGTGACCAAACACTGACATTTTTAGAGACAGGACATGTCTTGTCACTAACTATGACTGCACACGCATCACTGATGTAGTAGGCTGTGAACTGAAGATCTAGCTGCAGAGTCCATGCCTTATGCAAAGATTTGCGGTTTTATCGTGAGAAATGGAATTGGCTGCTTCTTGTTGAGAGACTGGTACTGCTCAACAAAATGGTGGCAACTGACACTTCTGCATTATGGCACATGGGTACATGTGTGAATTTGTATGTATGTGAAAGTAGGCATACACAAGAGTTTGAGAGTATGTAGTAGACCGTAAAGGCCTTACTCCTAGCACTGCAGCTCCTCATCCTTTAAAATGTTAAATTGAATACATCAATTGTGGGTTTTTTGTTTGTTGTTTTTTTGGGGGAGGGTGGGAATTTTTTTTTTTTGAGGCAGGGTTTCTCTGTATTGCTTTGGAGCCTGTCCTAGAACTAGCTCTGTAGACCAGGCTGGACTCGAACTCACAGAGATCCACCTGCTTCTGCCTCCCGAGTGATGGGATTAAAGGTGTGTGCCACCAAAGCTCAGCATGAATTGTGTTTTTAAATTGTTTCCTTGATATCATTTTAAATTGGAAAAAAAGTCAAGTAAGATCCGTACAAATTTTGCTAATAAAGATAATGAAATTATCCACTTAGCACAAATATTAACTCGTCATTTTTAGAATAGTGCGTGCCGGCATTTATGCATTAGATAAACATTTAGTGAGTGTGGTGCTGTGTAACTGAAACTGCATTGCATGGGTCTTGCCATCCAGTAAGGGAGTTAAGATGAATATAGACAACAGAAACATCTAGTTGGAATGAAAATGACAAGAGGGAGATGTCAATAGAGTTTGGAGATGACCAGCAGCAACTGAGCTCTCTGAATTTTTCCCATATAGTACTGCAGCCTTATGGATGAGACCCCTGCATCATCTGGTGGCAAGAATAACCACTGGCGAAGATTAAACCTCAGAAGTATTCCCAAAACAATGATGATGTATGACATAGTTGATTATGCAGAATCTGGAGTAATCTCAAACCGTTTACAAAAAGAAATGAAGTATTTGTTACAGAAGCCACAAACAGAAGCGATGCGTCAGCACCAGCTAGAGATTGTTTCTAAAGTTAGGTAAAAAGCCATTTTTCCCAAGGGTTACAACACTGAAAGCATCCCTGAAAATGTTCCCTTTCTGATACATAGTCCACTAAAGATAATCATGAGGTGCGTGGGAAAACTTGAGTTGGGGAAGATTGTCCCAAACATATGCAACTTTGTAAGCAGAACACTAACAAAAAGGCCAGTTGGTACTGAGGTGATAGCTTGTGCCTCAGGATGCCAAGAGGCTTCTCTGGCAAATGTGAAAACCGGGCAGTGGTAAAGAACTTTGGGGACTCTTTCGTTGGAGCAGACAGACAGATGCTGCTGCTGGATGAGAAGCCTCAGGCCAGCATGGCTTCCTTTCAAGAGAACATAAGAGGCAGGGCAACCAGGGAACCATCCTAGGTCAGGAAGTGTTGAGGCACAGTAGAGTGAATGGGGGGGGGGGTGAGTGTGCCTCTCTGGGGAGAGGGGCCTCTGTACAACTGTTAATGTTTTTATTTTCATAAATACAGTCGAAAGGGCTCCCATGCAGCACAGAGCTGAAGGCTTTTGCCTTCTTGTTGAAAGCCGTAATTGTAGACTCTCCTGGTTCCCATTGCCTGGGATCATTTATATATAAATTACAGTGGCATTATTCCCTTTTACACCAATAACAAGCAAACCAGTTCATATTTTGGACTACAGTGTTGTAGCAAAATATATGTATTAGGGTCTGAAACAACAGACACAGAAAGTTTGTATTCCAATTAGATTGCTTTTAATTTCCACTGCTAAGAATCACCCAGCCCATCTTATTTATAAATTAATCTGGCTTTCCTAAGGAAAAGAAAATGGTGCTAAGGCTAAAGAGGATGTGTTTATATATGTTTTCACACATATATTTTTATGAGAAATATTCCTTTAGACTACAAAGAATACACTGGCAAGCAAACATACTGGGGATTCTCAGGAGTGGGGATGAAAGGTGTTGATCCAACAACGTAATTTAACTCCCTTATTTTATAGTCAAGGCTGTGCACTTTCCAGACAGATAGCCTGGCTCAAGGCACAGTCTGTCATCATGAAATAGATTTTCTCTAACTCATACATATGAGCATTGAATATAGAACTTAACCCTATTATCACCAAGGTCAAATAAGTGATGTCATTTTCCTCACTGCCATATATAACCTTGAGCTCCCAGCTATGTGGATTCATGTTACTGATTATCCAAGAATGAGTCATTTAGGAGCTCGACAGCTAGCCAAATTTTAAATCAACTGAAGAAGAAAATTATTTTCATAAGAATATCTTTGGATAAAGTTCTAGTCTGGGATCTCCCAGAAGCAAACCCCAAGACCAGGAATTGGGTTGGAGCAGTTGATTTGGGAGGCAATCCCAAGACCTACTGAGGAGGTAGGACAGTAAAATAGAAAGGAAAGCATCCCAAACTGTGTGTTAGCAAGCCAGTTACCACTGAGGCTCCCTGGAGCTTCGTTCCTCCTGGAATGACAGAGCCAATATACAACATGCAAGTCAGTTATCCCACTGGGCACAGTAATGCCCCATGGTCATTGGTTAAGTGCTGGCCAGTAGGGGCAATATCCTTGGATGCTTTTAATCTTCTCCACACATGGACTCTTGTTCTGAAAGACAGTTATAAGGATGAATAGTGCAGGTGCTGGCAGGTAGATATCCCTGTGATAGTAAAGCCAAGGGAGTGAGTGATCTGACCCCAACACTGATTGAATAAAATACCTTCGCTAGGCTGGAGATGGCTCAGCGGACAAAGAGCTTGCTACACAAGCATGAGAACCAGAGTTCAGATCCCCAGAGTCCATGTAAAAAGCCAGGCAGGTGTGGTAGCCACGTGTCATCTCAGCACTCAGGACACAGGCAAGCTCTTTGTCAGCAGAAATGGTGAGCTCCGCATCCAGATGAGATTTATGTATCCTTAATAAATAAAACTGGACAGCAATTGAGAAAGACACCTGACATCAATTGTGGACCTTCACAACACAAACTGTACTTTCACACACACAAACACGTGAGCCCATATACATGTGAACACATTCACACATGCATGTAACCACACAAATGGCACACACAAAGAAATAGCTTCATATTGAAAGCCATTGCCTTGTATTGCTAACCTTTAAATTAATTTTTAAAAGAAGCTTGCTTTTTCAGCTATTATGAAATGTAAATTCTGGCATTAGTTATGGTCTTTTAAAATTTCATGCTGGGCATGGTGGCGCTATAATCTCAGTATTCAGGACAGGAGGCTTACCTCTTTAAGACTAAAGCCAGTCCGGGCAACACAGTGAGAGCCTGTCAAAAAGAAAAAAGAAAAAAAATGCAAGTGGCCACTACACCACAGTGTTTTCTAGGAAGGCCTATTTTGGATTGATAGCAGGTTTTGCCCATTTTTGGCATCATAGCTGTCAACACCATCATCACGTATGCACCTCCACGAGCATCAGGTAAAGAACAATGCTATGCCTTCTTTTATTTTTAAAAATGGTCTTGCTACCCAGCTCCGGTTGGCTTTGAGCTCACTAATCTAATCCAGCTTGCCTTGAACTCAAGATCTTCGTGCCTCCTCAGTACTGGAAAGTGTGTGCTGCCATGCCTGGATATGGTGGCACATGCTTTTAATCTCAGCTCTCAGGAGGCAAAGTCTGGTGGGTCTTTGAGTTTGAGGTCAGCCTGGTTTACAGAGCGAGTTCCAGGACAGCCAGAACTATATAGAGAAACCCTGTCTTGAAAAACCCAAAAAAGAAAAAGAAAAGAGAGCAATGCTATGTAAAGTCATAGAAATACTTACTTTATCCTAAAACTTGACATGCAGTGCTGCTCCACTGACTGAGGAATCTCAGTATGCTAGAGAATGTCTTACCGCTTAAAATTTACTTCACATTTAAATCTTCTTTCGTGTTCTTTTATTTTTTTTTTCTGCCTCTAACACAAATGTCTTCTAGGTGTCCATCCATTACAACTATCCGTCCTTTTTACCAACCTTGGGAACAGCAAGATAAAATGAAACATCTGGGTCGTCGATCCAAGCAAGCACAAAAGAAGGTTGAACAAATGAAAAAAGCCTATAAGGCAGCTAAAGAAAAAAAGGCTTCCTCCAAGGTAACTGCAAGGTTAACTAGCAGTAAACACATTCGTGATTTTGAACAATTTTCAAACTGCCTATAAGTAATTTTATTTACACAAAGAAATGCACATTCAAGGCTGAAACATCGTTGGCATACCAATACCTAGCTAGGTAGCATGAAGCTACTTTCTGGTAACACCCATTTTCTCTATTTATTTATTGTTTCACTTTGTAGCTCTGGGTGACCTGGAAATCTGTAAGAACCAGGATGGCTTCACAGAGATCCACCTGCTTATTTTTTACATGTCAATCCCAGTTCCCTCTCCTTCCCCTCCTCTCCTGCTCTCCACCATTTCCCCACCCCATCCTTTTTCTTCTCCCCAGGGAGGGTGAGGCCTTCCATGAGGGATCTTCAAAGTCTGTCATATCATTTGGAGCAGGGCCTAGGCCCTCCCCCATGTCTAGGCTGAGAGAGTATCCCTCTATGTGGAAGGCGCTTCCAAAGTTCATTCGTACACTAGGGATAAAACTGATCCACTACCAGAGGCCCCATAGACTGCCCAGGCCTCCTCACTAACACACACATTCAGGAGGTCTATATGCTGGTTTCCCAGCTATCAGTCTGGGGTCCAGAAACACTCTATTTTTATTTGTAATTCCACCTAGGAAGCACAAGCAGACAGATTACAAACAATGAAGAAGAAGGTCATCTTCTACTCTCCATCTTTTGAAATTTTGGCAATTGAAGAACCCCCAACAGACAAACTGGAAAAAGAAGAAAATGAATTATTTGCCTGGTATCAAGACCTATATGTTAAACATCCGTCATTGTTTTGAAACACTAATTGACAGAAAGCAACAATTGTTTAAAAATATTGCTGTCCATAAATAAAAATCAGACAAGCACAAATAAGTCTTTGCTATGCTTTCTTAACCAGATGCATGATGTATTTGTAAGCCCTTCTGTATTACCATAGGTGGGAATGGTTTTTACCCTGAATGGATTACTTCCATTAGATGCCCTAGATCTAGAAAATTACAGTTTTGTTCAAGAAATGAGAAGCAAATTAATCTGTAGGCATTTGATTCGATGTTGATTTTTTTCATTAAAAAATATTTGAAAGGCCATGCTTAGCATAAATATTTGAATTATCAGGATAAAGAGCTATTCTTTTTAATTTTGTTTTGTTTTGGTTTGGTTTTTTGAGACAGGGTTTCTCTGTATAGCTTTGGAGCCTGTCCTGGAACTTTCTCTGTAGACCAGGCTGGACTTGAACTCACAGAGATCCCCCTGCCTCTGCCTCCTGAGTGCTGGGATTAAAAACATGCACCACCAAAACCAGGCTATAGGGCTATTCTTTTTTATTAATATTATATATATTTATTATTTTTTCTTATTTTACATATCAATCCCAGTTCTGTCTCCTTCCCTCCTTCTCTCCCTCCCTCCCATGCCTCCCAACTACCCTCCCATCCCACTCACCCCCACTCCACATGTAGGATGATGTCTTCCAGGAGGGATCATCAAAATCTGTCCAGTCATTTGGAGTAGAGTCCAGGCCCTCCCTCATGCTAAAGGGCTATTCTTGAGTCGGCCTCCATTACCTTTGTTTAGCAGCATGTTGTTTTTATGGTTTTGGAATGACCTATTCTGAATTATAATAAAATGACAATAAATCTGTTATGACAGTAGGCAAGACACACCATACCTAATTATTATTGAGCACTGTAATCACCTGGGACAGAATGTAGCATCAGCTTTGGATATTTTTCAAATAGAAAGACTGTTTTCAGTAATATTTCTCCATTTTGTTTTGAATTGACACATTATTGATTTCGTTTGTGATCCAAGCTACTGAATCATATAAAATATTACCAGAGACTACAATAGCTAAACAAAATGTTGTTGTTTATTGAACTTCTAAAATGGAATGTTTTATTTTGCTTGGGATTTAAAATGCACAGGTTGATTGTTAAAGCTACTCAGGCATGACAAGGTTCTCATTCTCTACTAAAATACTCTCTTAGATTATAAATATTGGAGGAAATGTATATGACTCCCACTAGAGCATAGTTAACATAAACATGCACTTGTTAATATTAATATAGCCTCATTTGATATCCATAAAGGGAAGCATAATCTCTTCTCTTTAGAATTTGCCCCAACATTGATTGAATACAAAACAGATATTTGTCCTCCTGAATCACACATAGTCTCATTCATTAATTTAGGAAGCTGTCTCTCATGTGATCAAATACATACGAGACTCAATCCAGGCACAGTACATGTAATAGCAAGGCTAAGGAAGCTGTCATAGGACGATAAGAAACTGGACAAAGGAAGGCCACATTTTATGTCTCAAAGAGCCCATTTCTCCTATTTCATTACCTATAATTTCTGCCTTTTCATAGCACATCATAGAAGATCCTTGACAATGCAGAACTGCACTTAATCCAGTCTCTGTGAAAGCTGCTTTCCCATCTGTGTATATTTTTAATTTTATTAGTATTTCATTTTTAAAGTATAGCTTTAATTAGCATGTTTTCATGTACATATATAGCAAATTTGAACATATTCACGTTTTTACCTTCTTATCTCCTCTCCTGCTGGTCCTCTTCTTCCCAAATGATCTCCCTTCTACTTTCATGAATATGTTTGGTTGGTTTATTTTATTTTACATATGAGAGAAAACACAAGTGATATGCGTCTTTTTAAATCTAGTGTATTATATTTAACATGATGATCTCAGTTCAATCCATTTTTCTGCAAACAACGTAATTTATTTGTTCTTTATAGGGGAATAAAACTCCAATGTGTGTCTATACTACATTTCTTTATCCATGGATGGGCATCTAGACAGGATCTTTTTGTTTGTGTGTTTTGTTTTTGTTTTTACTTTTCTTTTTGTTTTTTGAGACAGGGTTTCTCTGTTTAACAGCTCTGTCCTGGAACTCACTCTGTAGACCAGGAAGGTCTCTAACTCACAGAGATCTGCCTGTCCCTGCCTCCTGAGTGCTGGGATTAAAGGTGAGTGCCACCACTACCTGGCTTTAACAGGTTCTTTAGCATTGTTATTGTGAATAGAGCTGTGACATTATGTGACTATACAGTATCACTACTGTATATTGGCTTTTGTGTTTTGGGTTATACACAGAAGTGATCTACTTGGCTCATATGCAAGTTCTACATTTAGTTTTATGGAAAACCTCCATAATAATGCACATAGTGGCAGAATTTACATTTTCCCCAACAGTGTATAAGGACTCCTTTCCCTCTATAGCCTCACCAGCATTTGTTTTGTTTTGTTTTTATTCTGTCTTCCATTTATTATGAGAACTGGGTCCTTTAAATTGTGTGTGTGTGTGTGTGTGTGTGTGTGTGTGTGTGTGTGCATGTGTGCAAGCCAGAAGAGGGCATCAGATACCCTGGGACTGGAGTCACAGACCTTGCTAAGCTGCCATGTGGGTGCTGGGAAGCAAACCAGGTTCCTTTACCTGCTGAACCATCTCTCCAGTCCCCAAATTACAACCTTTTTTGTTGTTAATGGATAGAAACAAACTACAACTTTTAAAAAGTGATTTATTGCCAGGTAGTGGTGGCACATGACTTTAATCCCAGCACTCAAGAGGCAGAGACAGGCAGATCTCTATGAGTTCAAGGCCAGACTGGTCTACAAATGGAGTTCCAGGACATGCTCCAAAGCTACACAGAGAAACCTTGTCTACATAGTGAGCTCCAGGATAATCAGGGTTACACAGAGACATCCTGTCTCAAGAAATCAAATAAAAAGTGATTGGTGTAAAATAATTCGTATGTGTGTCTGTATGGGGGTATGTGTATGTGAGTGCAGGTGTGTGAGGATGCCAGACAGTGGTGTCAGATTCACCCGGAGCTGGAGTCACAGGTGGTTGTGAGCCTGAGCCTCAACACTTACCATGATGGAGGTTAGAGGGTACCCTGTTAGGCATCAGTTATTTTGTTCCCTGTAGGACTGGGGATCAAAGACAGGTTATCAGGCTTTCATGGCAAGTATTTTTAATCACTGAACCATCTCATCCACCCTGTTGGTTTGTTTGCCTGTTTGTTTTCTTTATATAGCCATTCTGAGTATGGTGCGGTACGAAATCAATGTAGTTTTCATTTATATTTCCTTGATATTGCTCTTATATTTTTCAAGTGGTTGTAATAATAGGTAGCATACAGGTTTAAACTTTCCACTTAATATTATAGTTCATTTGCTGAGTGGTGGTGACGAACACCTTTAATCCCAGCACTCCGGTGGAAGAGGCAGGCAGATCTCTGCGAGTTAGAGACCAGCCTGGTCTAATAGTGATAGCTGCGATAGCCAAAGCTGCATAGAGAAACCTTATCTCAAAAAATATTATAGTTCATTTAATTAATAATGTTAATGGCCACATGACTGACTGCTCATTAGGTCATTAAACTACAATGGGCTTAAACATATCCAAATGATTCGATTTTTTTCTTTTGAGCAGGATCCCAGTAGGCAGCCCAGGCTGGCCTGAAACTAGGCCATGATCTTTCTGCTTCAGCCCCTTCATGCACTGTGATTACAGACGTATGTCTCCATGCTAAGCATTCATTGGATAGTTTAAATTTGTTTGTGACAGACTCTCTTGTACCGAAGTCTGGCCTTAAACTCACTACGTACCCAATGGTAAACCCTTTAATTATTCCTCAGTCAACTGTCATAACCTCCCAAGTGCTGAGATGACAAGCATGAACATCCACAACTGGCCAAGGATATTTCAATCTCTAATTTTTCACAGCTATAGGTAATCAATATTATGGTACACACTTTTACACCGTCTTTGTTTCTTTGAATAGTTATGTATTACATAGTGTCTGTGTGTAAAACTCCTGTATGTGTATGGTGTAAAAGGGGCTCTAGCAGGCCTAAGCATGATAAACATGACACCAACTGGTTTTGTCCTTTGCCCTTCTCCCCCTTGCTGAAAACCATTAGATTACATTCCTAAAGCTAGCCCCCAAGGTCTATTACCTTATTTGGCCACTTCCTCTTCCTGAGGCTGACCACCAAGGTCCAGCTATCAAAGTTGAAGTTCAGCAATCGAACCCCCTTTGGCTGCCACACTTAACATGTCAAATCAAAATACCTCATCCTAACTCAGGGTTTCTCCCTTTCCCTTTAAAAACTTCCAGTTGAGAAACACAAGAGTGGATGAGGTTGGAGGGAAAGAGCAGGGGAGAGGAGATGAACTGAAAAGAGGAAGTGGTGGGGGAACTGCAGTCAGGATGTAAAGCCAATAAATAAATGAATGAAGAATAATATTTTAAGAATAAACAAGTAAACTGCCATTCACCTATGGACCACATCTGTCTCCTCTCATCCTTTGTCTCCTAAGGCAAATATCCTTACCCCATTTCCCCTTCTCCCTCATCATCTATCTCCTGCCTTTGTCTCTTGTTCCCTGCCCTTTGTCCCCTTAGGTAAATACCCTTACCCATTTCCCTTGTTCTCTTCCCCTTCTCCCTAGTCTTCTATTTCCTGCCTTTGTCTCCTATTCCCTGCCCTTTGTCTCCCCCCCCCCAAGCAAATACATCACCTTTGCACTGAGAACTTGCTCTTAGGGGTCCTGTGCTGGCTCCAGACTTTCAGGATGCATGCAGATATGCTCCTGTGCGAGTCCAAGTATGGCAGTACACATTAGTGCCTGTGTGTGGAGGCCAGAGGTCGATGTCAGATGTCTTCCTCAGTCACTCTCCACCTTAGTTTTTAAGAGAGGGTCTCCTACTCAACCTAGAGCTCATCATTTTGGTGGCACTGGCTGGCCCAAAATCTCCAGACATCTGCCTGTCTCTGCCCTCCATCCACCAACACACACTGTGCTAGGGATCCAAACTCTGGTACTCATGCTTGCACAGCAAGAATTTTACCCTCACTGAGTCATCTCTCCACCCCCATATATTTTTTAAATGTATTTTTGTGATGAAATTTGTGTGACAAGGAAGCAGAAGTCAACCAGAAAATGTCACAGTGATACCCATGACTTGGTATACTAACTGTAAATTTTAATTTTTAAACATCTTGTATTTTAGGGGCTAGAGGGGTGGTTCAGTGATTACAAGCCTGTACCCCTCTTCCAAAGGATCTGAGTTCAGACTCATGTCAACAGCCAGGCTCACAACCACCTGTGACTCCAGCTTCAGGTGGATCTGACACCACCGTCCTCCTCACACACCTGCACTCATGTACACATACCCCACACACACACACATTATTTTACACCAATCACTTTTTATTTGATTTCTTGAGGCAGGATGTCTCTGTGTAACCCGGGTTGTCCTGGAGCTCACTATGTAGACAAGGCTGGTCTGAACTCACAAAGATAAGCTTGCCACCTGCACAGCACTAAAATAAATCATCTTTTAAAGTTGTAATTTGGGGACTGGAGAGATGGTCCAGCAGGTAAAGGACCCTGGTTTGCTTCCTAGCAAGCACACAGCAGCTTAGCAAGCTCTGTGAGTCCCAGGGGATCTGACTCCCTCTTCTGGCTTCCATGAATACTGTATGCACATGATGCACAGACACGCATGAGGCAAAACAAATTCCCATATGCATAAAATAAAATTTAAAAAATCAGCCCTGAACATGGGTCTCAGTTAGAAGGCCTGGGCAGTCTAAGGGACCTCTGACAGTGGAACCAGGGTGTATTCCTGGTGCACAAAAGGACTTTGGGAGCACATTCCTCATGGAGGGATACTCCCTTAACCTAGAGGCAGGAGGGAGGGCCTAGTCCCCACTCCAAATGACTTGACAGATTTAGATGACCCCTCCTGGAGGGCATCACCCTACATGTGGAAGGGGGGATGGAAGGGGAGGGTTGGGGGGCATGGGAGAGTGGAAGAGAGGGAGAGGGAACTGGGATCAATATGTAAAATTTTTAAAAATTAAAATAAATACATCGATAAATAAATAATCAGCCAGGCACAATGGCACATGCCTTTAATCCCACTCCAGAGGCAGAGGTGAGCTCACAACCAGCTTGGTCTACAAAATGAGTTTCAGGACAGCCTGGGCTGTTACACAGAGAAACACTGTTATGAAAAATGAGGGACAAAAGAAAGAGTAAAAAGAAATCATTAAAAACTAAAACAAAATTTCTGATTTTTCTTTTTCTTTTTTTTCTTTTTTGGTTTTTCGAGACAGGGTTTCTCTGTATTATTTTGGAGCCTGTCCTGGACCTTGCTCTGTAGATCAGACTGGCCTCAAACTCTCAGAGATTCTCCCTGCCTCTGCCTCCTGAGTGCCGGGATTAAAGACCTGTGCCACCAATATGCCTGGCAAAATTTCTTATTTTATACATAAAAAGAAAGAGCCTGGTGTGGTGGTGCACGCCTTTAATTCCAGCACTTGGGAGGCAGAGGCAGGTGAATCTCTGTGAGTTCAAGACCAGCCTGGTCTATATAGAGAGATCCTGTCTCAAAAAAAAATATTCCAGAGTTCCTGAGTTCAATCTCCAGCAACCACATGTAGTAAAAATCTGGTGCTCTCTTCTGGCCTGCAGGTATGCATGCAGGCCGAACACGGTATACATAATGAATAAATATATCTAAAAAAATACAAAAAAGAAAAAGTGAGTTACAGGGCTGGGACTGTATGTCAGTAATAGAGTACTTCCTAGCAGCCCTTGGGTTCTTCCTCAGCAGCAAAGCAGAAGAGGAGGAGCAGCAGGAGGAAGAGGGATTAAGAATACCAACTCCATTGTCCACCAGTAGCAGTTGACTTGTGATAACACATTATCACCACCAGAGGGAGCAGTAGACCCACAGGTACCTCCATCTTCCATTTCTAGCCTCCGGAACTGTCAAGGTAATTCTGGTGCTGAGATTTTAGACAGTGAAAAGCATGCTTGACTCATTTTTGTTTTTCCAAACCATCTAGTTTGGAGTCTCAGTTGCATCCTCTCTGGTGAACTTATATATTTATCCTGAGTCAGGCCCTCCTGCCTGTAGGCACAAAGATAGGCCTTTTTGCCTGTAGAGGGCTGAAGGGAAATTTTCTAGGCTGGACAACAAGGTACAGCTAAAGTGAGGGGACCATATCAGATGAGGATCAAACATATGTACATTCACTGAATATTAAAAAACCCATCCTCTGCTCTGACCAGACACTCATAATTCTGGTAGTTCAAATTACCCTCTAGGAAGTTTCGAAGATACTTTTCTGGAGGGTCTGACCTAGAAGAAAAAGACTTCAAAACACTGGTATAGGGGAAGACAGTCCTACAACTAATGGCTCACCCAGCCAGGGAGGACACAGCATCGAGTTATGCTCTACACAGAGCCTCAGGTCTGGTTTTCTGGTACCTGGTTCCTTTCTTGTTTGTTTTGGTTTTTTGAGACAAGGTTTCTCTGTATAGCTTTGGAGGCTGTCCTGGAATTAGCTCTGTAGACCACGCTGGCCTCAAACTCATAGAGATCTGCCTGCCTCTGCCTCCTGAGTGCTGGGATTAAAGGTGAGTGCCACCATCCAGTGAAACATGGATTTTAAAAAGAACAATCAGAAAGTTTCATTGTAATATTTTATGATACTACAAACAAAAAAGACAAACAGCAGTCTCCTAAGTTTCCAGAAAGGAGAAATTAATCCCACACAAAAGGCTCTGGGCAGGTTTCTCACCTGTAAGTCTGGAAGCTAAAAGACAATGAAGCTAGGCCTCGAAAATCCCCAGAAAAAGAGTTTCAGCTAGATTTCCAAAGCAAGTTGAACCCTCATTTGCACGACTGGAAAAAACCATCCTTATTCTATCATCCCCTCTAGGTTTCTTACCTATAAACTCTTGAAGCTAAGGGACAATGAAAGGAGAGCACCAACAGCACAATGCAAAGAAAGAAAGATGAACTTGGGTAACTAACACAAGAGAAGTGAAAGAAATACTTGAGATAATGAGAAAAAACCTCAAATAGGAGCTATGGCCCCAACCTCAGAAAACAAGTTGCAACTGGGCCAAGCAGATGGCTTCAGAAGCTTCTTTGGAAGATAACATCATGAACCTAAGGAGCCTCAAATATGAAGTTTCCCTAACCAAAAGTCAGAGGATACATGCTCCAGAAACCAAACTCACGACAAAATAGGACAATTAGTTACTTAAGAAGAAAATGAAAAGTTTTCAAGGAAAGTATGAATAATGGTACTATATATTTGAGCATTTAATAATAACCACACAGGACTCTAACAGAAATTAGAATATGATCTCATGGGAGGTCTGGATGGATGATAGCAAGTGTGTACATGTACAGTTATGGAGGTAGGGGAGGAAAGAGTGTTTGATCTTTATCCCCCATAGTGGGAAAATTCGGGTGACCTTTAGCGTGGTTTGTTTGGGCTGTTGTAACAGAACACCAGAAACCAGGTGGCTTTCAAGCAGCAGAAACTTATTTCTTGTAATTCTGGAGACTGCAAAGTCAGAGATCAAGGTACCAACAGACTCAGTGTCTGGGAGGAGGATCTATGTCCTATCGTCAAAGAATGTCTTTAATCTGGTATTCACACACCAGAAAGGGGCACGTGATTTCTCAGAAGTCCCTTTCCTCAAAACAAACAAAAAAAATTGACATTATGTGGGGGGGTATGGGGAGCATGTGTGTATTTGTGTGTGTGTGTCTCTGTGTTTGTGCGTGTGTGTATGTGTATGCATGTATGCATGTGTGTGTTACATGGGCACACATGCCACAGTATGCAAATGGAGGTCAAAGCCTGTCAGTTCTCTTCCCCCATGTAAAAAACATATTTGAAACTATTGCTTCTGGAAATCAGAAAGTAGAGGAAAGAAGGACATGCTCTCATGTGCTTTATGACATCATCATGTAAGTATCTGATTGTTTTACTGTATTTTATTGTGTGTGTGCTCTTACCAAGGAGCACATGTGAAAGCCAGAGAACAACTTGTGGGAGTAAATTCTCATGTGGGTTCTGGAGATTGAACTTAGGTCACCAGTCTTGGCAGCAAGCCCCCTTAACCACAGAGACATCTCACTGGCCCAGAAGAATTTGGTTTTCAAAATTCTATACATTGAACCAGCAAGGTGGATCTACA
Source organism: Cricetiscus sungorus (assembly GCA_030556225.1). Classification (NCBI taxonomy): domain Eukaryota; kingdom Metazoa; phylum Chordata; class Mammalia; order Rodentia; family Cricetidae; genus Cricetiscus; species Cricetiscus sungorus. Next base: position 7,457,845 of record JANBXA010000126.1, read on the forward strand.
GGGAAAAAAAGACTTGCAGCAAAAAGCCTGACAGCCTGAGTTTGGCCCCCAGGACTCACATGATGGAAGGAGAAACCCAACTACCAAAAGTTACACACACACACACACACCAGCCACTTCTGCATATGTATGCATTTGATTTTGAATACTAAATCTAAACAAATATAAGAAAAGCTGGGCGGTAGTGGCACATGCCTTTAATGCCAGCACTCAGGAGGCAGAGGCAGGGGAATCTCTGTGAGTTCGAGGCCAGCCTGGTCTACAGAGCAAGTTCCAGGACAGCCAGGGTTGTTACACAGAGAAACCCTGTCTTTAAAAACAATACAAGAAAGTAGAATTGCTAGTACTGTTAACATGCATATAGGAGTGTGCTAGTTTGCTCAAGGTAGTTGTTAAATTTTCGGGAATTCTGTGAGCTAGTTATAAACTACAGAAATTATTAAAAGACTAAACTGTAAAAACTCACAACCAAGCAAACTATACTCAAACCAGATTTCAGGGTAGGAGAGATGGTTCAGGGGTTAAGAGCACTGGCTGCTCTTGCAGATGACCACATTCAATTCCCAGCACCCATGTGGGAGCTCACAACTGTCTGCAATCCAGCTCCAGGTGAGTTGATACCCTCACACATATATACGGTGCAGGCAAAACACCAATGCACATAAAATAAACATAAGTAAAAACATTTAACTGCTCAAAAATCATGTTTTTGGTGATGGAAACTAAAACCAGAACCTTGCCCACACTAAGCATGGTCGCCATCACAGTTACTGTCTGTGTTCCCTAATGGAAACACATTATTCCCATTGTTGCCTTTGAGGCGGTGGCCGGAAAGATAGCTCAGCAGTTAAGAGTGCTTGTCATGCAGAGGCCTAGGGTTCAGTTTTAACACCCACGTATTGACTAACAATCATGTATAATCCCAGTTCCAGAGCATATGATACCTTATTCTGGCCTCTGAGAACACTACACACAAGGGGCACAAGCATAGGTACAGGCCAAACACCCATACACATAAAATAAAAATAAACTTGAAAACGATCATGGGTCTATGATGGTCTTTGCACTTACTGCTATTAATACCTGTTTTCAGTGTGTGACTGTAGTGCTGTATATTGATAAACTTCACTATGTTTGATGTCGTCTTGGAAATTATGTGCACACACACATCTCTGAAATTTGTTATTTATTTTTATGTGTGTGAGTGTTTTGCCTGCACATATGCCTATGCACCATTTGTGTGCCTAGTGCCCTTGGAAGCTGGAAGGGGTCATCAAATCCCTGAGTTATAGACAGTTGTGAACTGCCATATGGGCCCTGGGAATTGATCTTGGGTCCTCTGCAAGAGCAGCCAATGTTCTTAAGTACTGAGCCATTCTCTAGACCTATATACATATTTTTTAAAACTTATTTTAGGGTCTGGAGAGATGTAACTCCAAATGGGAGGGGTCTGATGCCCTCTTCTAGTTTCTGAAGGCACTATATGCCTGTGATATAGACATGAAAGCAGGCAAAACATTTGTACACATAAATAGAATAATAAACAATTGTTAGAAACTTTTATTTTAAAATATGTATGCTGGGTGTGGCATCACATGTGTTTAATCCTAGCAGAGGTAGGTGGGCCTCTGTGAGTTTGAAACCAGCCTGTTCTACGGAGTGAGTTCAAGAACAGCTGGGACTATGTAGGATAATCCTATCTCAAATCTGTGTGTGTGTGTGTGTGTGTGTGTGTGTGTGTGTGTGTGTGTGTAGAAAAGTATCTAAAACAAACATACAGTTTAAAGATATCCTTCAATGCTATCACCACCTTTTGCTTTGAAACTTAATCTTTCATGAATTTTTGATTAGCTTGCTTTTCAGGACTTTTGCTCACTGCCTTGTGTATAGTTGCCCCAGCCCTTCTTTGCAGAAAAAGTTATTTTAATGGGCAATGGCAGCCACAGGGACAGTTTCAGACGTGTACTCCATAGCCATAAATCCTGTCTACTAAGGACCTGGGCAGCGCTGTGCTACGTAAGATTTTCTTGCTGACCCTCCCTTTCCAGGGGTCATGCCCACCCCCCACCTCTCTCAGAGGGTTCCATCTGGCAAGTGCAGAACTCAGTGTTCAGGGGTCAGTCCCTCCTACCCTTGAGGCAGGAGCAGGCTACTGGAGAAGACACCTCTACAATTATCACTGTGTCAGAAGAACCCTGACTGACCAGTCCAGCAACCTCCTACCCCTCTACTCACCTCCACTAAAGTAAGCATGTGCCTTAGTTTTCCCGCAATTGCCTCCTTGCTTTACAGTGTCTTTACCTAAGCACACATCCACACAAGTGCTTGTTTCATCCCACCTTCTTTTTATTCAGCCTTCACTTCTTTTTTCTCTAGAGGTCCTCTGCCTACCTCTTCTTTACTCTGCCTAATTATTTATTTAATTAGTAGTGTTTTTTTTGAGACAAGGTTTCTCAGTGTAGCCCTGGCTGGTCTGAATGTCACTATGTAGACCAGACTGATCTGGAACTCCAAACCCATACCACCCAAGTGCTGGGATTGAATTCATACACCACAACAACCAGCTTTTTCTTGAAGTATTTGTTTTTCTTTTATGTGTCTGACTGTTTCAACTCCATTTACATATGTGCAGCACTTGTCTGTGGCGCCTGTGGAGGCCAGAGAAGGAGGTCAGTTCCCCTGGTACTGGCGTTACAGGCAGTTGTGCGCTGCCATTTGGGCACTGGGAACCAAACCCGTGTCCTCTGGAAAATGAGCAAATACTCTTAACCACTGAGCCATGTCTTAATACCACTTTTTAAAGGATTTATGTATTTATTTATCTACTCTCATTTCTCTTTTCATTTATTCTTTGTGCCTTTTACATCATGCACCCCGACCCCATTCATTTCCCTGTTCCCTCACATCTGCCCCCACCCCCGCAACTTCCCCAAAACAAAATAAACTTTGAGAGAAAAAAGAAAAGAATAAAAACATAAAAAAGGAAAAAAAAAATCTCGTCATGGAAGCTGTTGTATGACACAGTGAGTCACGCAGTAAACCCTTTAGTCCATACATATTTACCTGCAAGTGTTTGTTGCAAAGTGTCTTGGTCTGGTTCCAGGCCTCTGGTTTTTTCTACACTATCGATGCTGGGCCCTCACTGGGACTCCTCTTGGATAGTCTGTTGTTGCCCTGTGTCATGGAGATCCTTCAGCTTTTGGTCTGCAGGACCGGCCTCTTAACATGCTCCCATAGATCATAGATGGGGTGGATGTTAGGATGGGCCAATTCATAACCCTGGTTCTGGGCCTGGGTAGTTGCAGGGTTGGTCAGCTCCCAGCTCTCTCCTGTACTCACCACCAGGGTGAGCTCTCCAGCACTGACCAGTCTAGTTAACCCCTTGCAGTGATGAGCAAGGGGCGGGCCAGTTCTTCTGATTTCATGCCATTGGGGTCAGCTTTTCCACACCTGGACCATCAGAGCCAGCACTACTTTGTTGCCCAGGAAAAGTACAGGGGCCACTCTCCAGAATGCTGCAGCTGGTGATGGGCAGGGACAGCCTCTCACTCTTATGACCACAGGGCCAGCTCTCCCACCTGCTGCAGGTGTCGAGGGGACTGGGAGAGGAAGGGCTTCTCTTCTCAGCCCACACCATCACATGGCAGAGATCTTCCACGCCCATGTTCTAGGGCAGTTACCTATTGACAGGTTACCATACCCCTGTCAATAGGTTCAGCTCAGCTATGCTGCCCAGGCGAGGGGCAGGACCCTCTTTCCCAAGTGCTACAGTTGGTAAGGAGGAAGGTCAGCTCCCTCACTCACTACAGGTGGCAGGGACAAGAGGGGAGGGCATCTTCCCGACACCCTCACCACCACATGAGAGATGAGGGAGGTGTGACCAGCTCTCCCATTCTCACACCCTCAGAGCCAGTTCACCCGTGCCTCTGCCAACAGGTTCAGCCCTGGTGCTACCCAGACAAGGTGCAGGGCCTGCTTTCCCGAGTGTTGAGTTGCTAAAGGGGAGGGTCAGCTCTCAGCCAGCTGGAGGGGGGTAGGGGCAAGGGGGGGGAGGGCGTCTTTCCCTCATCCCAACCACCTCACTGTAGACAAGGAATGTGGCACTAGCTATGTCCTTCTCACGTTCTCAGGGCTGGCGCTCCTGCTCCCGTTTACAGGGTCAGCTCTACTTTGCTGCCCGGGTCAGGCGCACGGCCTCTTCTGAGTGCTGCAGCTGGTGAGGTTGGGTCAGGTCCACCACCTGCTGCTGGTGGCGAGGGGCCAGGGGAGGAGGGCAACTTTCCCTCACCTAGGCACCACATGGGATGCGAGAGGGGCCCAGCCGGCTCTCCCATTGCCGTGCTCGCCCATGCGCCTGTGCACAGGGTCCGCTCTGTTGAGCTGCCCGGGTGAGGTGTAGGCCCTGCTCTCCTGAATGCTTGAGACAGTGAGGGGCAGGACCAGTGGTGTCCGGGCGTACTCTGTACAGCCCTGTCCTCTCGGCTTTGGGTGGTATAAGGGGGCAGGGACATCAATAGAGAGCGCGGCTGTGTCAAGCCAGGAACCCAGACGTGGGTCCCAGCGGCAGCCCAGGCCCATGATCCTGGGTGGCAGTCAAACCACCCACCTCAGCCCACTCCTCACCCTTTGGGCTCTTCAGATACACCTCTGTCTACAGGACATGAACCATTCTGTCTCTCTCTGTGCCTCTGTCTTTCTGTCTCCCATATCACACCATACATTTGCTCACCAAAATAGTGCCCATCTGTCCAGTGCTGTAAGGTGCTGAGTGGGCCCCTGCTCACTCCTTGGAGCCCAGGCTCTCATGTGGGTCTTCTTGTCCCACTCGGTCCATCATGGCACCGAGTACGACCATACTTCCTCATCATAAAGAGATCATAGTAGTGTGCCAGGAGGGCTCCTGGTTGGTATGGAGGTGTTGCTGGAGTCCTCTCATGGGCCATGGCAAGAAAACCATCATTATTTTTTATGTGTATGCCTGATTTGCTTGCATGTCATTCTAAGTGGTGCTTGGTCAGTATATCATTATTGAACCCACCTTGAAAAATAGACCAAGCACCACTGATAATTACTGCAAATTTCCAAGGAGCAGTTTGGGGTTGGGGATTGCTGTCCTGGAACTCCCTCTGTAGACTGTGCTGGCCTCAAACTCCTGCCTCTGCCTCCTGAGTGCTGGGATTAAAGTTGTGTGCCTCCACTGTCCAGCCAAGGAGCAATTTTTGGTAATCAGGTAATCAAGCATTTTTTTTAAGACAAGAAGGAATATCATGGATATTTTTAAATAATCACAACATTAGTGAAAAAAGAGGCACGGAGTGAGTGACTTACATAATATGTAACCTATTCCTATGGTGATCCAACAGCACAGTTCCTTGAAATAATGCTAATCATCTCTAGAATATTAGTGAGAGCTTGAAGAAATGTGAATTCACATCAAGTCAAATTCCAAGGCTTCTATTTTGTAACCTGTAGTTGCTATTTTACATGTCCCTTAATTTAAAATTATCTTACGGCTTATTTTCACATCAAACCAGTGACTATAACATAGTAGGTATACAAAATTAATCAAGTTTTAGTAACAGGACAATATTTTTTCAATTTTACTATTAAATATTTTCTCAGAAGCAATATGAGAAGCCCAGTATCTTTGGCCAGGAAAGGTGCAGAAAAAGCAAATGTGGCCCAAAATTCAAAACTGTCTGAGCCTAGTCTATAAATTTACATTATTATGTTCGGCTATGATTCATAGAAATGACATTAAGCTTAAAATATTCAAGTGTGTCTTTTTTTTAAGTTCTCAAAGAGTAAATCATTTCCCTGTGTATTTTGGGAAAAGTGAATATTCATTTCTCCCTGGCGATATTAAATTATGACAATCTTTGGCATTTAAATTAACCTGTCAAATTACACCCTCCCCAATTCTCCAACACTTACAGATATGAGAAGCTTCTGAAAATGAAAATAAAAAGGTATGATGGTTATGAGCCACAATAAAAAAAGAACAACATACCACTCCATCAGGGAATTTTCTTAAAGACTCAAATACAATCTGAGCATATTTTTGGATCAATAATTATTACAGATTTCTATAAATGAGCTTTCAGTGTTAAAAGATGTTGGCTCAGCATTTCCGGAAATCTATGACTAATGTCATTATACTATCTGTCTGAAGAGCTTTATTATGACATCATCTCTTCAGAAATTTTAAATATTAATCCATAAGTTATTCTTAGCATGTTGTTGTTTTTTCTGATTCAGGGTACTTTGTCACTTTGTACAAATAAATGTTATTCTGTCATCATGCTAGAATGAATAATGAATAAGGTCAAATGGCAGTACTTAAGTTTGCATACATTTCAGCCAAATTAAAATGCTCTATGTAATGATGGTACCTTGCCAGTCTTTCTTTTGCTTCGCAAACTTCTTATGAAGGCACACCATCAAAGGGATTTTTTTTGAGACCTGTCCCATCCTGTAGCCTAGACTGCCCTCCAATTCTCAGACTGCAGGGCTTCTCCTGTTCTAGTCTCCAGAGTAGCCAAGATTTGAGGCACATGTCTCTGTGCCTGGAGGAACATTATTTCTCACAAAAATTTTAGAGTCACTTGTGTAGAATACATTTCCATAGTTCAAGTAATTTTGCAACAAATTAAATCATGATATTCATGTTTTTCTTCTAATATCATGCAAATGTGTCTCTGAAAGCTAATTTCTCTCACTGTGTCCAAATTTTAACTTCCAACCCTACTGCGGCAGATGCTACAAACGGGCTACCTGGATCTCCTTGCCTTTACTGCTTACCAGACTTGCCAATCTCTAGGCATCTATGTTTAGGCCAGTCTCCTGCCCCTGAGCTTATGCAAGCATGCAAAAAACAAGTTAGGTCAATTGGGCTCTTGAGTTGCTCTCCCTTGGAGGCTGAGAGAAGTTGGTATAGAGACATCCCAGCTCCTTCTGTCTTGTGTCGTGACTAAAGCCTATGTGAGCTTCATGCTGGTTCTCAGAATTTTCCAGCCCCCCACAATGGTTCCTGACATACCACACCCCTTTTCTTTGCTGCCTTGCCTCAACTTCCTTCCCTGGTGATGTCCTCATTTTCCTACGAAGGTATACTTTGTTTTTACTGTGTCTTTGAACCTTCTGGGGGCCAGAAGCCTTCCTTGTCTGTGCAGCTTTGCTTTGTTCTTCTCCGTGCATTTGAATTTGTCATTTCCTGGGCTTACAGTGAAGTGAGCAGAGCAAATGTCAATTTTGTTAGGAAATGGCTTTCTGGCTACTTCTGGGTCTGTCTTCTTTGTACTCTGTGTAAGAAAACAGTCATTTTATTCCTCAGCTAATCCCTCAAGATAAACAAATCTACAATTGCTTTCTGGCAACCTGGAGAGAAAAAATTGGGTCTCTGGAGTTGCTATAATCAAACACAGGTTCCAGTCAGTGATTTCAAGGGTGTTATTTAGCTTTAAAGTGCCATGAATTTTATCCCCAACTCTACAGAAGCTATCCCATAAAATTGAAGAGGAAGGACTATTTCCCAATTCATTTTATGAAGACAACGTCATCCTAATAGCAAAAGCACACAAAGGGCATTTAAAAAAAACAAAAAACCACTTTATAGGACAAGCTTGGAGATTCTTTGAAAAGGTTACAAATCAAATTCAGAAATATAGAGAAAGAACTGTGATTGCACTACAATCAATTGGAGGTGTTATTTCAGAATAAAAGTGTTTAATATTCAGAAATCAACTAGGGCTGGAGAGATGGCTCAGCAGTTTAACAGTACTCCATGCTCTCATAAGAGGCGTAGTTGGGATTCCTAGCACCCCCCATGGCTCACTACTATCTCTAATTCCAGTTCCAGGGCAATCTGTCACCCTCTTCAGACAGCCGGCACATGATACACACACATACATGCAGTCCAAACATACACATAAAAATATTTAAATCTAAAAAAATTATGAATATATGAGACCAATATAATTCTTTAGCCTATATGGTTAAAATAATTGATTTATGAAAATTACTTGAAAAAACTTGAACACCCATACATAATAAACAGGGGAACTTCATTAACTTGATAAATCCTATAGTTAAAAAAATTAAAAATAGATCATGAATTTTAATATGTGACATATTAAGGATCTAAAACTTTTAGAGGAAATTTCAAGAAAAATCAAGAACTAGAACTACAGTGGTTTCTTATACAAGACACCAAAAGGATGATCCATAGAAGTCAATAAATTGAACTTTAGGAAAATTAGTTTTTGTACAATGATAGACCCTGCTAAAAGGATGGAAGCACAAACTACAAACTAGGCCAAAATATCTGAAAATAACAGGCTCTACTGTAACAGGTCCCCAGACATTAGCACAACTAACTCCATGGTGGAAGTGCCATTCAGGCTGTAAAACTCAGTACATAGATAGCACCACCTGTCAAAAGTAAAACAAAGGCCTAATCCATCAATGTCCATAGGTCTGGTAAAGCCTCTAAATATATTAATCTTGCTTTTTAGCTTCTGTATTTTCACTTATGGCTACCTGTTCTTGTTAACTGAAGTATGTCAACCCAAGACCTGGGTTTTGTGCTTAAAAGCTCACCCCAAGAAAGGCTCAGTGCTCCAGTGGGATCCTGCACACCCAGTGTAGTCACCCGCTGCCTAATAAAGACTTTCAATTGGCTTAAAAACTCTTGTCTGAGCTGTCTTCTCGGTGAATACCCCACAACACTACAAAGGACTTGTTTCCTGAATATATCAAAGAAGTGGAAGGACGAGAAAGAGGAGGAGAGACGAGAGGGCTGGGAGGCAGGGAAGGAGCTCACTGTTCTCTCAACAGAATTACAAAATAAAAAATGGTAACACCAAATGCTTATGTGTGCTACAATCCAAATAACCACAAGGACTAGAAGAAGGGGAAATAAAACATAGCATTACAAAAAGATAAAGGGAAAAACTAGAAGAGGAAGATTAAATGGAAAAGGATGGGAAAGTAGGGAAAAAGAAGGAATGTGGGGAGGAACAACTAACACTAAATGCCTTCTGAAAAGCCAAATGGCTTCTGAAAAGCCAAAATATGTACATACATGAATTTAATTTAAATGGAGTCACCATGTAATAGGGGAAACGATAGCCCAACTAGACATCTTATGCCAGGAAATACAACTGATAGTGCCAGGAATGGGTTATAGGCTATTGAGTGATTGGCTGAAGGGATTCTATGACACTCCCCTCCAAACATCACAGGCTATTGCTACAACTATTGGCTACCTTTCAATACCTGATGACAAAGCTCTATTTCTGAAGACACCATTCTTCATGAAAGGTAGTCTGCATGCTACCAGAAGAGAAAGGTAATCATCAATATCACCCAACTACAAACCCTAAGACCTAAAACAGCTGTGTGCCTGCAAGATATACTGGTGCAATAGTAGCACAAATAATATGGACATCAACTGCCACTTTTAAATAGATTTAAGACCAAATCTATGAGCTAGAACTCATACTTGACACTGCTGGACAATGTGCAAGGGCTGAGATGGAGCACTCAGTTCTAAGTTAGCTATCTTCCTAAAACCCCTCCCCTCAAGGCTCTGGGGAAGAGGAGACTGAAAGCCTGTAAGAGCCTGAGGTGGTGGGTGACTCCAACGAAACTGTCTTCCCAGTACAGCAAGGCTGATGCACAGACACACATATGAACTCATAGAGACTGTGGCAGCACTCAAAAGACCTGCACAGGTTTCAGCCACACAAAATCCCAGCATGAGATGGGGAAGTAGGCATGTGACCCCACCCTTAACCAAGAAGCTGTTTGCAATTGGTAATGACTGGCAAAGGGGAAGTCAGTTCTCTCCAGTAGAGTGTCACTGGCTGGTTATATCAAGCACACTCCAGGGCAGATCCCATGTCCAGGAGGAGTGGGCCAACACAAAAATCGGCGGGGTTTTGATTTTTAGCTTTTTGTTGTTTTGGTTTTTGTGGGGTGGGGAGGGTTGCTTTTTGTTTATTTATTACTTTATTGTGTTATTAGGTTTTTTGTTTGTTTTGGTTTGGGTTGGGGGTTATTTGTTTTTGTTTTGTTGGGTAGGGGGGAGGAAGAGAGAGACAGAACTTGAAGTTGGGTGGGTAAGTAAGTGGGGAGGACCTGAGAGGAGTTGAAAGAGGAAAAACCATAATCAAAATACATTGTATGAAAAACAATCCAGGGCCTGGAGAGATAGGTCAGTGGTTAAGAACATTTGCTACTTTTTCAGAGGGCTGGGGTTTGTTTCCCAGCATCCACATGGTAGCTCACAGCTGCCTGTAACTCCAGCTCCAGGACATCCAACAGCCTCATCTGGCCTCCTCTGGCATCTACACATGTGGCACACACACATGTACATGCACACATACATGAACCAAAAATAAAATAAATGTTTTAAAAGAGAAGTCTTTTTAAAAATAATTTACTTATTTTGACATTATGTACATTGGTGTTTTTCCTGAATGTATGTCTGAGTGAAGGTGTCAGATCCTCTGGAATTGGTGCTACATATAGTTGTGAGCTGCTATGTGGGTGCTGGGAAATGAACCCGGGTACCCTGGAAGAGCAGTGCTCTTAATCACTGAGCCATCTCTCCACCCCCCCACACACACACAGAAAGAGAACTCTTAATAAATAAAATAATACCCAACACTGGTAAGGATGAGGAGGATTGGATCACTTCATAACTTGCTAGTAGAAATGGAAAGTGGCCCAGCCACTCCAGAAAAGTCAAAACTAAGACATGCATTAACCATATAACTGAATATTCCCACTGGTAAACATTTATTACAAAGGAAACTTTGTCCCCCACCCCCAAAAAAACCCTGTGTGTGAATGCTCACAGCAGCTTTACTTGTTATAGCAAAATGGTAGCCACGTCCTAAATCTATGTCAGTGGGAGAATGATTGGACAAACTTTGGTACATCTGTAGAATGGAATAGTATTTTGAAATCAATGGGAATGAATTATTGATATTTCAGCAACAACTTGCATGGACCTCAAGCTCATTATTCACAGTAAAAAAGTTAACCTCAAAAGGTTATACACTGTATGATTCCATCCATATAATATGCTCGGAATAACAAAACCGTAGAGAAGAACAAATTAGTGGTTGCCAGGCAACAAGAACAGGAGGCCAGAATGGGAACTACATGCAAATGCAAAATTCTGAGATAGTATTCCTTAGTGATGACAGAACATGTCTGTGTCTTGATTGTGATGATTAGTATACAAATATACACATATAATGAACTGTACCCTCACAATCACACAAATAGCAGGTTAAAAATGGTGAAAACTAAGCCAAGTATGGTGACACATGGGTATGATTCCTACATTGTGGAGGTGGAGGCAGGGAGAACAGAAATTGAAAACAAGCCTTGGCTTGTTTAAGGCCTGCCAGGGCTACATGCAATCCTGTTTCAAGAAGATAAAGTAAAAGAATAGTGAAAAGTGAATGTCTATAGTGCAATTAACAGTAATTAACTGTTTTACAGTAATTTTCAATTTCCTGGTATTTTATATTATATTATGGCACATGGGATGACTTGCAATTTTTTTGACACTTCCTGTAGGATTTCTTCCAAGCAAAAGAAAATTTTAATTCTATGCATTTGTCATCATAGTGAGAGAGACAAAAAGCATAAAAGCTCTTTAACTGTTAGAGAACAAATCTTTAGATTACACTAAAAATACTATAAAACATCCAAATATAAACTTAAGGAAGAGATGTAGCTCAGTGGTAGAGCACTTGCTTAGCATGGGTGAGACCTTGGTTTCCATCCCCAGCAAAGGAAAAGTCACATATATAAGTATAATTATATATATACATACATACATACACAGTGGAACAGTAGACATAGTGATGTGCATAAATTTCTGGGAAAATGTAAATTACCTGTCACTATAAAAGCCTTAAGAGAATGTCTTGGAGCATGAATGAGCAAGAGGAGCTGGAGAGCGATGGAGTGGAAATGCTGTGACAGGACATTTCCTGACTTTTCTCATCCCCGTGTAGCAGTCTGATCCTCTGTCTTTGTTTTGCTACTGTTGAGGGTACATAAAGGTTCATGAATTATACATTATATGATGATAAAGTACCATTCTTTGTCTTATTAAATGTTTGCTGTTTTGAATTCTATTTGTCTATTATAAAAATTTTTCATAATGCTTTCTTTTCCCAGAATCTACTTAGTATAGTTTCCCAAATTTTGTGACCTTCACTTGTTGTTTATGTGTGTCCTTTTGTTCTTTCTTTCTTTTTTCCTTCCTTCCTTCCTTTCTTCCTCCCTCCTTCTCTCCTTCCCTCCCTCCCTCCCTTGCTTGTTTGCTTTCTTCTGAGGCATGCTCTCATGTAGCCCAAGCTAACCTCAATTTCACTACACAGCCAAGGATGACCTTGAACTCCTGATCCTCCACCTCCACCTCCAAGCACCAAAATCTTTACACTCAATAGAATATGTATGTCCACAGAGTTTATTTTCAGTCTGCCAGTTTTCTATGGACATGCCCAAGGACTACTCTTGTTTGGGCATGGGGGTGGGGCATGTTGACCCTCAGAGACTGAGGTTTCCATGTGTATATGGGAAAGGGCACGGGGTGTTTGGCTTTTCTTAGGCACGGATGGGCTTTCTTTAGCTGAACTTCCCAAGGATGTGTTTTGTGCTTCCTGCCTTCGTATGTAATGGAATGGGATTTCCTTTTGTCCTCTTGAGTTACTATGGGAGCTCTTTGGCTGCACCCCAAAACCCAATTAATACAAGTGCTGATTAGCAAGGGGAGGAGAGAAAAGCTTTGTTAATTTTATGAGGATTGGGAGCATCACAAGGGTAAAATTTGAAGCAATGAACAAAAGAAAGAACAACACAATTGTGCTGGAAGGACAGGACATTTTGGGCTCCAAACAATACAAATCCCATCAAGTTGTACTTAACATATAGTTAGTTTTTCCTCACTTAATATAAGATCTGTAGTAGATGATCGCTGGCATTGATGCATCTATCCTGGATCCATGACAATGCTCAATGGGTGGGTAAAAGATCTTCCAACTAACCCAGGTCAATATCTAACTTTGATCCCTGACATCCTCAGAGTGGAAAGAACCAAATCCTGCAAGATCTCCTCTGACTACACACAAGCACACATATGTCCACACATGTACACATGCATACACACACACACTTAAATAAATGTAATTTTTAAAAATTTTAGGTTTATCTTTATTTTGCATGCATGTATGTTTTACCTGTATGCATATTTGTGCACCATGTATGTGCCTGTTGTCTGAGGAGGCCAAAAGATTGTGAGCTGCCATGTGGATGCTAGGATTCAAACCTAGGTTCTCAGTGCTCTTAACCATGAACCATCCTTCCTAGTTTCATTAATGAGAAAGAGAGAGAGAGAGAGAGAGAGAGAGAGAGAGAGAGAGAGAGAGAGAGAGAGAGAGAGAAAGAGAGAATTCTCTGGGTAGTTATGGCTCACTATGTAAACGTGTCTGCCACCAAGGCTGACAACCTGAGTACAAAGCCCAGAGCCCGTGTGATAAAAGGGAAAAACTGACTCCAGTAAATTGTGCTCAGATCTCAACACACACATGTATGCTGAAGCATGTGTGCAAACACACACACAGTAAAGCAAAAAAATAAAAATCTAATAAACATGATAAGCAAAAGGCTCCCACTTATTTAATAAAAGAACACAGAAAGCCTGGGGGGGTCAGACTTCATATATCTCCTTGAATAGAACAGGACCCCATGGCCACTCTTGGCCGCAAGGGAAGCTGGGAAAGTGGAATGAAGATTGTCATCATTTTGTGCCTGCGGCAGTGAAAACTGTTGCCTTGAACAATCTCTGAATTAGTGCAGAAAATAGGGACAGATGTGCAGTTTGCCATGAGCAGTGTTCTGCTCCAACACTGACTTTTCCAAAAGTGTTCTGAATAACAGCAACTAGACATAACACTCAAACAGCCCCATATTCCTGGACATTGGGCTATGTCCTATACTGTACAATAGTGAAATCATCATCAGTTCACCATCCTAAGTATAATGTCTCTGCATGTTGAAATGCTAAATATGTCATTTTGGGAGTGGCAAACGTCTTTTTCAAAAAGGATTTTGATAGAGATGACAAAGACGGACCTGAGAGAGGGTCTGTACAGTTATATTCCTGAGAGCGGTAAATAGCTCCCCCACATGCTTCTTGACACTGAGGATTACCTCTCTCTATTTTTCTTCATCAGTCTTATATTGTGGGGAGAAAAAAAGGACCTTGCTTGCATTTGCATTTTTATTACTTTGTATTCATCATGTTTATTCAAGGTATTTTTTTTCCTTTTGGTTGGGATTCAAAAATGGAAATAATTTCAGCCTTTGGGGAACGATTGAGATACAGTGTTCTGGTCTTGTGCTGTAAGGGTTAATCAGCTAAAGCTCCTGCTTGACACTGTCACCTAGTCAAAAGCACAAAGTCTATTGATTAATAGTGTCTCTGCAAGCAGGAGCCCAGAGAGTTTCAGGGCAGTTTGACCCAGCTTGTCAGCATTGTTTATTGATAACAATGAGATTAAAGAGTTGCACCTGGGCTTGAAATACTGTCCCCTTACTCCTACCCCCACCACCGATTTGCCTCTCCTTCCTCAGAAATGGAGATCTGCTGGTTCCACAGCAGGAATCTGCCTATATGACCAGCAACACAAACAGAAACAACCTCGGTAAAGCCTTCATTTGAATCTTCCACTTCCAAATGATGCTCTCCACACATCAATGGATCCTAATCCAGGAGACATCTGGCTGGGCCTTTACAGATAGAGAGCCTGGGAAGAGCTCCCCCCAACCCCACCCCCATCCCGGTCCCCCACCCACCCCACCCTCCAGAGCATCTGGCCCCTGTAGACCCCTTGCTGGGAGTTGTCTGCTGTGATTCCTAGCCTGACTTTCTTACCACAATGTGCCCTTTCTTTGTATAGATATTTGAGGGGTTGTTAACGTGGGATTTGGGGGGAGGGATCATTCTGATTTTTTGGTGCAAGGATTGAAGCCTTGTGTATGCTAAGCACAAGCTATGTCTGCAAGCTACACCCCTGCCCTGAAGTCTGTTAAAACACCAGTGCAGGAGCAGCCAGATTCGGGTTCTATAAAAGCTGCATGGCTGGCCACCAAGAAAAAAAAGCATATTGTCTGCTAGACAAGTTTCTTTCAAGGACATTATTAAATAAGACAGACGAACCATATTATTAGCTAAATCCCCATCATACATTGCCTTTGTGCATTTCAATGCCATTTTATTCAGGTTGTTTTGCTCTCGAATTCTACCAGTTTAAATATTTTGACCTTTGGTTTTGTATAATTTGCATCTGTTTTATTTTCCCATTTTCTTACATTGACCTTTGTGTGACAATGTGATTCTTTCAAATACCACAGAATTGACTTTTCTAATGTAATCTGTAAGGTTTTGTTTTTAAATACATTAAATTTATTTTTAATATAAATTGCATTTATATTTATCATCAAAACTACTACATTAAGTTCACCATGGTTTATCCCTTTACTACTTTAAATGATTTACTGCCCTTTCATTTGATGGGTTTTTTAAAATCTTATTAGGATTTTTATCTTGTTTTTAATCAATCATCTTCATTACTTGGGAGGCCATAGGTAATTCCTTTTGGAGTTTGCAAATATTGCCATTAAGCATTCTGAGTCTGGGTAGAACATATACAAGATTTATGGTCTCTCTCTCTCTCTCTCTCTCTCTCTCTCTCTCTCTCTCTCTCTCTCTCTCTCTCTCTCTCTCTCTCTCTCTGTGTGTGTGTGTGTGTGTGTGTGTGTGTGTGTGTTCTTGTGAGTAAAGGCAGGTATGCATGTGCCATGATTTGAGTGGAGGCTAAAGGATGATTCCAGGTGTTCATTCTCACCTTCTACCTTATTTGAGACAAGTGCTCCTTGCTCGCTCGCTCTCCCTCCTCTCTATTTCTCTCTTGCTCTCTCTCTCTCTCTCTCTCTCTCTCTCTCTCTCTCTCTCTCTCTCTCTCTCAATATCTCTTCAATTTTCAAAGATTTACTGACCAATAGAACAAACTCCAAAGAATCAACATGATATGCATTCAGATGGGAATTATTTCTTGGTTAAATAGGCTTCTGAAATCCCCTCATTATAGCAGTTTCATGATGAAATCTGTATTTGGAAGTTGGGATCGTTTTCAGTTTGCTATTGTCTACATTCACCAAACAGAACTTATATTGCTCATGGGGTCACAGTTTGTTCCAAAGGTCTTATTCTTTTTATCCCAACTGACATCTGGATTGGACAATGCCACATATCGTGCTGCTCCAGAGCCTCCAGCTCTAACAAATACAAAGATGGGAATCAAACTCGGATGTTTCCTAGCCCAACTGATAGTCTAGAGTAGCATGTTTGCAGAAGAGGCTGATGTCCACAGATAGTAGAACAAGACCAAGAGTGCAAGCTGAACAGCTTCTGCAGAGGCCGGATCTTGTGTTTGTCACTCCATATGCATCTGGCTTTATGTGTTCTTGGGATTTGAATTCAGGTCCTTATACTTCAGTACTGTAATTATAGAGATATGGCACCACTCCAATTAAAGTACCCCAATAGCAAAAAAGCTATAAAAACCTACTACATCATGGCAAAATATCTCAGGAGCCAACATAAAGAATGGCCAGCAGTTACAGCTGCAGTGACAGGAACATTAGTGAACATAATTGGAGTGGGTCAAGACACAACCAAGTAGGAATCTGTGACCTGATAATATTACCAAAAAAAGGAACCTTTATTGTTTACCTTTAAAAACCAATGCCATCATTTTATTTTAGAGACGTTTATGGTACTGCTAAATAAAATATTTAATCAGAAAAACAATATTTTTGATGCTGGCAATTGAACCTAGGGCCTCACATACTGAAGCACAAATTCTACCATAGTGCTATACCTCAGCCTCAACCAAAAATAATTCATTTTTAAAAGCATCCCCCAGCCTATATTGCCTGCTTGTCAGCATTTAAAAATTGAAAAAGTTCTTTGCTATTCAGCCAAGGTGACTTCATATTTTCTTCCCTCTCTCTGTTAATAAAGTTTTAGATTTAGATATGGATGAATTATTTGAACTCTTAAAACTGCCTTTGTAATGTTCACATGACTTCCCCAAGTTTTGACCATTTTCTTTTGATCCTTCATTATTATAGCTTATTTTTGCTGGATTCTTTTCAAGACAAGTGAACCAATCTTGTTTTTTAACCCTGGCAACAGGGACAAGCAAAAGGCTCAGAAAATCCCGCTGTCTAAGCTCCCTCATGGCTCCGAATTAAGTTAGTCATGTCACCTCCCCAGCCTTTGGCTTCTCATCAGTAGGATGTGAATAGTAAGAATTCCTGTCCACTAGGGTTTGAGTTGAGAGTAGGTGACTCAGCACATGTACAAACACTTGGCATCAGTGTGTCATATACATGTGTCTAAAACAGGCTAGCTATTAGGAAATTGTGAAAGCTAATTTGACAGACCTTACAAATCAGCACCAGACAATATCTTTCTCCCTAAAGACGTGACTCCATTCTCTTCTGGAAACTTCTGCTGCACAGAAGTACATGAAAGCGACTGTCTCTGTGATTTGCAAGTAGGGTATTTGGTGTGTTGGAGAGCCCACCTGTCTTCATTTGCATTCTAGCTCCCTGACTACTCACTAGCCTTTAGAGCAGATGTTTGTCCTTTCTCATCATGACTGTCATCCCTGAATCCTACATAGTGAAAGGTGAGAACCAACTTCCCCAGGTTGGCCTTTGACCTCCTCATGTGTGCCATGGTGTATGCATCCATACACACATATGCATAAATAAAATTTAAAAGGTGGCAAATGTATGTAGGCCTGAGGAAAACTTGCAGAAGTCACTTCTTCTGCCATGTATGTCCTGGGATTGAACTCAGGTTGGCAGGCTTGATTACAAGCACTGAGCCATCCCACTAGTCCATAAAATTTTTTTTTTAATGGTAGCGAAATGTAGCTGCATGTAGGCAGTACGGTTGATTATTTCATTCTGGAGATCCCATCTTCTGAAGCTCAGGCTCTTTCTTTGTAAACTGCCATCGTTCCTGCTCTGAGCTTCAACAGCAAGTGCCCTCATCTCTGCTGGCACCAGCTGGCTCATCTCTTTCATAATCATCTCTTCTCTACCTCTGAAGGATGCAGCTCCTCTGGGCTTGGCCTTGGGCAAAAGCATTCATCACAAGGGTGGTGGATGCCTTGTGCTGGGCCCAACACTCCTGGGCTTCTGTGGCATGGGGAGAGGGGAGAGGAAGCTGAGCTGCCCCAGGCTACCTTTGGCAGAAAGGTTCTGGCCCCCATTGTCTCTGTAGCAGCAGCCTCTTACAGGTAATTGGATTGTGTGACTCAACAGTGACAAGACTCCATGCTAGGTCCAAGCCAAACACTGAAAGATCCCAGAACCTCTTGCTGCTCAGAGCAGCAGCAAACTGTGTGTGTGTCTTTGTGGGAGCTGGCTACAAGGGCAGACCCACCCTCAGCCCCAGACTCGGACCCTCTGCATTCAAAGAAGCATGTTCACAGAGGTCCACTACTTTCTGTTCCTAATCCTTGTTTTTTTTACCCAGCCAGTTATCTCCAAGTGCCTGGGCAGATGGAATCATGGACTGCTCTCTTTTTCTTTCTCTCTTGATTTTCATGTGAAATTCCCCCTAACATAGTGGTACTATCAAGAACTGTTCAGTTGCCAGGCACCTAGGAGTCTTGTATGCACAATTCAGACTTCATTGGAATTTACCTCAAAGAGAGGTAAAATTCCAGGACTTGCCCCACATTCATAAGGATTCCCAAACTTCATACAGCTCTGAGTGGCTTCTGTTTGTTCTATACATGAGAACCACAGATTTGAATATCTTCCCGGACTTAAGACACAGACACTTTGTTCCTACTGGCTAAGCCTGGTCTACTTTTCTTCTTCAGTATGTGGTCAATATTACCCAATAAGAAGTATTCATGACTAACACTGGTCACTGCTAAGCATCAGCCTGACTGATTTCATCTAAACACACCATGATACCCTGAAGCAAGCTCCAAGATTTCCACTTAGCAGATGAGAAAACTCGGGTTGGACTAATGAGATCTTTCTTTTTAGTAGGGTACTATTTTTTTGTCATTTTTTTAGACAGGGTTTCTTTGTGCAGCCTGGCTGTCTTGGAACTCACTCTGTAGACCAGGCTCGAACTCACAGAGATCCACCTGCCTTTGCCTCCTGAATGCTAGGATTAAAAGCATGTATCACAACTGATTGGCCTAGGAAAGTACTACTTTTACAGCAAAAAAAAAATCATTTTAGCATGATAGGCAATGGGGAGATATGTTACACTATTTTGTCTACTGTGTTACTCCCCTTTCTCTTCCTGTCACAAACACTTGGATAATACACTTAGGAAAAAAAAATATGTTGCTTCAGGAAGCTATCTGTGACCAAGCAGTTCTGCAGCTTTGGGGGGCCATGGGTAGACAGTGCACCGTGCCAGGAAAGCAGCTTGGAGCCAAGAAGTAAACAAGGGAAAAGGGGGAAAGAGAGCAGAGTCCCACAAGTCCTGTTGAGGAGAGTCCCCCAATAACCTAACCTCTCACCAGACCCCACTTCTCAAAGGGTCCATCAGCTCTCAAGGGCACCAGGATATGGAGCAAACTTTACATTGGGAGAATATTCCAGACCCAAACTAAAACACTTATGTAGTGGAATATAACTTTGAGCTTCTGATGCCCCTGCCTCAACTTTCTGAGTGCTAGGATTACAGGCATGATTTACGTGGTGCTAGGGATCAAGGCCAGGGCCTGGAGCATGCTAGGAAAATACTCCATCAGCTGAGCTACTCTCAGCCCCAGCAATCTTTCTTTAAGACAGGATTTCACTCTGTAGCCCTGGAACTGGCTATGTAGGCCAGGCTGACCTTGAACTCACAGAGATCTGCCTGCCTCTTTCTCTCTAGTGTGAAGATTAAAGGTGTGCATTACCATGTCCAACCCCAGAAATCTTTTAAATCTATGAAGTAGTTTTGACTTTTTTTCTAGCTTTAAAAGTAAATAACTTCCAGGATTTTTTCTGAGTCTTCCAAGTTGTTTTAAGTTCCACACTGTTGGACACCACTTCCAGACCACATTTTTGCTAACACACTATCCCTTAATTGTAACTCCTCGGGGTCTGGTGATAAACTGCACTTTTCATCTTCTTCTCTAGTCCAGTGGTGGGACAGTACCTCTCAGTGAGTTATGAGAGAGTCTACTTCATTCTGCAGTCTAGACTCTCATTTCCCACCTAGCTCATCATTGGGATGATCTAAAAGATAGTGGGTAGAGCTGCACAGATGACTCATCAGTTAAGAGCACCTGCTGCTCTTGTAGAGAACCCTGGGTTCAGGTCCCAGCATCCACATGGTGGTTCACAACCATCTGTAACTCAAGTTTCAGGGGATCTGATGCCCCTTTCTGACCTCTGCAGGCACCTAGCATACACATATGTGCAGAGAAAACACTGACACATAAAATGAATAAAATCCAACCAAACTAAGAAAAAGAGAGAAACAGGTGCAACAAGAGACATCTCATAGTGTGGCTTCTGGAAATGTTCAGTCTAAATGTTCAGTCCTCTGTCCAGGGAAGGCCCAAGTATGAAACAAAAAACAGTTGTTGGAGCAAGAATGACACACTTTACAAAGCCTTCCCTCCACTCTTTCCTTTTATGACATATTCTATAACGTGAAGTACGGATTTCTTTTTCTGCCTCACTAAATCCATTTGCCTTCAGATTCATTTCAAGGCTGCTCAGGATTTCACATTGTTTTCTGTCAATCTCACTATTTTGATGGGTTTTTAATCTTTTCCTCTAAGGTCATGGAATATTTTAGTGAAAATTATGAAGTGTTTTACTGGGGGGCTATAAAAGCCAATTCTCTTCATATCCTCTTTTAACAAAGTCATATGTAGTCCACAGAATATTCATGAACGTTTTGTTGTTGTTGTTTGTCATCTGATCCCATAGCTCTTCTGGTGAGGAATCCACTAGTCCTAGAGCAATCCACATGCTTCTCCACTCACATTTACCCATGCAGTTCCCTCTGGCACATATCCTCTTCATATTTGGCTTTTAGCAATTCAAGAACACAATGTTTCAACCACATGGCCTTGTCTTAAGCTCCAGGACACTGACTGCATTTTTTGAGACAAGGTTTCATTCTGTTACCCTGACTTGGGAAGAACTTTCTATGTAGATCATGCTGACCCTGAACTCACAGAGATTTGATTGCCTGTTGCCAGCACTCTGGCAACAGCCTGACTCCATTTTTTTTTTTTTTTTTTTTAGCACAACTAAGTTAACATCAATGTAATAATGTGATTAATTTACTTTTGGCACAGGGTCTTGCTGTGTATCTCAGGCTAGCCTCAAGTGGCAATTCTCCTGCCTCTAATTCTTAAATGCGGGTACTACAAATATGCACCACCATACTAAGCTCCACTATGTATGGAAGTTTATAAAGAATATATTTCTCTTGAAGGGCCTGGGAGTACACCTTTAATCTCAGCACTTGAGAGGCAAAGGCAGGCAGATCTCTGTGAGTTGGAGGTTAGTCTGATCTACATAGCAAGTTTCCAGTCCAGCCACAGCTACATACATAGTGAGACCTTGTCTGAAAAAACAAAATTATAAACAAACAAAACAATATACTTCTCAAAAATTCAAGTCCACTTAATTATCAGTTATTAGTTTTTGTCTATACAGGGCTAGTAAATTGTTTCTAGTATTTTTGTATTATTTGAAAATTTTACTAAAATTGTTTTAACTGTAAAATTCCTGTTCCAGATGAGTTTTAAAACTTACCCAGATTGAGCTGGGGGTGGTGTATGCCTTGAATCTCAGTAGAGCCAAGCAGATTTCCAGGACTGCCAGGGCCACACAGAGGAACCCTGTCTTAAAAATAAAGCCAAAAGAACTAGCCCAAATACTTTTTTTTACAAGTTTTTTAAAAATTTTACTTGAGAGAGGGTCTCCCCGTCCCCCTCCATTCCTTCTCCCCTCCCCTTCTAAGTTGCTCTGACTGTTCTGGAACTCCCTCTGTAGACCAGGCTGTCCTGGAACTCAGAGATCTTCCTGCGTCTGCTTCCTGAGTGATGGGATTAAAGGCCTGTGCCACCACAACCTGGCTATTTTATTTTTAACTAATTGTTAAACTTCTTATATATTATTGAGCTAATTTGCTGCCTTTAATTTTCTGTATTTGAGAACTCTTCTCAGCCTCAATTTTGTCAGGATGTGAGTGACTCTTGACAAAATGAAACAAACAGAAATGGTGCTACCATTTCTTTAAGGGAGGCGGCCCACTCCGAGTGGGTACAGGACACACCCAGACACCAAGTTCTCAACCCCAAAAGGACAAGCAGTGGGCTGCTGATGCAAAGGTAGAGACAGTAAGAAGCAGCAGCTGCTGCATGTATGCATGCATTCAGTCAAGCAAGCAAGCAAGCAGCACACAGGTGTTTTGCATAGTGGATTTTTAAGGAGAAAAGTGGGGGTTTGTGTCTGTGCTATGGTGACTTGGTAAATCCTGATTGGGCATGCTAGCCAAATAATGAATTTTGATTGTTGGAATTTGATGTTTTGCCTCAGGAATGAGTCAGTGGACATATAAGGGAATAGACCTTGAGGACTAGCTTTAGGAATGTAAACGGTTTAGCAAGTTAGAGAAGGGTAAAAGGTAAAAACTGTCAGCACCATGTTTGCCATGCAGGGATCTGTTAGAGAGCCCTTTAATACCTCCATCCACCTGGCCCTACCTGCAACTGCCCACTTGAAGATTGCCTCAGCCCACAGCCCTGGCCTGAAATGCTGGGGAGTTACAGTACCTGGGAAGCACCCTAAGCTAATGGCTCTTGAGAGTTGGAGGAAAAATATCCCAGTTTCCTAGTCTCCCTGATGGGATGATGCTGACTTCCAGTTTCCAGAGAGGGAGGACTAAATCCAATTGTCCCCAGAAGATAATTCTTGATGATATACTTGCAGACTCCATTCCTTTCCTGTAGTCATTTTAAAATAAATAATTTCCAGGTTGGTCAGATGGATCAGCGAGTAAAGGTATTTCTGCCCCACAACAAGCCTGATGACATGAATTAGATCTCCAGAACCAACATGGTGAAAGAGAACTGACTCTTACACACACACACACACACACACACACACACACACACACACAATGGCACATGAGCCCCTTACATAGAGATAATAAATACATATCATTTTAAGCGTTATTTCCATCTGTGTATGTGCACATTCTGCTGTGCACAGCTATGAGCATTCATGCAGGTCAGAAGAGGATGTCAGGTACCCTCCCCTATTACCTTCTGCCTATTCCTTTGAGCTGGAGTTTCTCCCTAAACTTAGGGCTTACACTTCTAGTGTAGGATGGAAACCAGTAAGCCCCAGAGATCTTCCGGTCTCCAACTGCCAGAGCTGAGGTTACAGGAATGCACGGAATGCTTGGGTTGTTATGTGAGTTCTTGGATCCAAATCACCGTTCTCATGATTGTGAAGCAAGATCTCCTAGCTGGGGAGCCATATCTCCAGCACCTCCTCCATCTCCTGTCCCACTCTCCAACCTTCAATTCCTGGAATGGTCTCTCCAATTAACCATACTTTTTAATTCTCTTTTGAAGGAGTCCAAACTAAGGTTAAAAATGCAATTGTAGGCTGCATAGTGGTGGCACACACCTTTAACCCCAGCACTCAGGGGAAAGCAGGCAGTGTTAGAGGCCAGCCTGGCCTGCAGAGTTAGTTCCAGGACAGCCAGGGCTACACGAAGAAACCGTCTCGAAAAACAAACAAAAAATGCAATTGTATAGTTTTTGCAACTGTATATTTTAATTTTTATTATTTGAAAATTTTATACATTTACAACGTTTCTTGGCTATATCCTTGCATTGTCATATATCCTTGCATTGTCAGTTTTATTATGCTCATTTTTTAAACCAACTCTGTAATATTTTCCATTGTCATTTGTTTTTAAATTCTTAAACACTTGAGTTAAAATGAGCCCAGGCATATTTTTTTCATTCAAACAAATTTTGCTAGGCATTGTCTCATGTTATTTCTGCCAGCAGTAGAATACATCAAGTCTGAAATGTTCACCAAGCAGGCTAAAGCAGGCTAGGGCAGGTGCATGCCTCATCACAGCATCCTGCCTTGTCTGACCCCCAAATGCATTTTTGTCCTTCCTCCCATGGCAGTTCCTTTTCCAATCTTTCCTGTTGAGAAATCCTACTTAATCTGCTTGACCTAGTGAAGTCAGTCCTGCATGACCAAGTACAGAGTCAAGTCTTCCATGAAACTGGTCCTCAACTTCTTCAATAGCAATTAAAACTTCCATGCTCCCCCAACAGGTGGCACTTTTCATCTAGCACTTTTTATTTTCAGTGATTGTTGTTGTTGTTGCTTACACTCCCTCATTAGCAAAGTGGATCTTACTTGGGTTGTGATGGCAGGTGTTTTAATGGGAACTGAACCTAGTAAGTCCTTGTTGATGCTGGGCAACTGCTTTACCACTGAGCTAGGTCCCCAGTCCTTTTTGTGTTTTGAGACAGGATCTCACTAAATTGCCCAGGCAGGCCTTGAATATGCATGCAGTCTTCCTGACTCATCTTGTTAAGTAACTTCAATCACAGGCCTGAGATAACCACAGTTGCCCTCTCCCTGAACCTGATATCACTCCTTTAATCCCAGCACTCAGGACAGAGAGGCAGGCAGATCTCTATGAATGTGAGGCCATCCAGATACTCTATCTGAAAAGAGAGGTGGAGAGAGGGAGGGAAGGAGAGATGGAGGATGGAACTAGAATTAGAATTAAAATATAAATTTCATCTATTTGGTATCTGATCATTTCTTTTTGAACTCTAGCACTCAGTACCAGTAAGAATATAGCAGTCAAGTCAGATCCAGTGCTAATACACATGTAATGCTCTATAATTTCCTGAACGCAAATCCAGCAATATTTGTGAGGGACTTTGAGTTCATTTGGGGCCATGAAGATATGGTTCAGTAATAGAACTCTTACTTGGTATGCCAAGGCCCCGAGTTTGATTCCCAGCACTGCAAAAATCAGTAAATAGAGTAGGATGCTCTAAATTCCATCTTCAGAAAACTACTTTAAGGAAATACTCAGAAGTTTGGATGCTGTAAGTATAGACAGAAATCAAAAGAACTTTAAATTTATGACATTTGTGTGAGGGTATGCATGTACCACAGTACACATATAATGGTATACCTGTAAAGGTCAAAGAACAACTTGTATAATTAGTTCTTTTCACGCTGTGGGACCCAGGGATTGAACTCGGGTTGTCAGCAAGTGTTTTCCAGCTGAGCCATCTTACCAGCCTTAAAACAAAGAACTTTAAAATACAGTGTGTATGATTGGAAACAAGGTCAGATAGATTACAGTAGATATTTCAGAATGTCAAGCAATCATTAAAATACTTTCAAACAAGTTTAAAGGTTTAGGGATTTGCTTCTAATACAATTTTGCTTAAATTTTAACACATCCATTGTAGAAACATTTTGGGGAAGATTAGCCGAGCTCTTTGTTTAGCCATCCTGGAAGTCCTACTCCTTGTAAATTGTACAAATTATAAAAATTCTTCTCCTTGAGAGAGAAGTGGGACCCTCCTTGTGAAGTGAAACCCTCAACATGTTGTCACAACCTAGAATCCAACTGAGCCTGCAAGCGGGTAGTCCTCCTTTTAAATCAAAGTGCCTACACTAAAGATTGTACTCATTTTCTTTTTAGTTCTGCAGCTAAGCTTAAATTTTTTTTAAAAAAGGATTTATGCACATGACTATTTTTCTTGTGCAGCATATAGGTAACCTAGAACTGGAGTTATGGATGACTGTGATTCACCATGTGGGTGCTGGAAATCAAATCCAAGTCCTCTGCAAGAACAAGTGCTCTTAAGCACTGAGCCATGACTCCAGTCCCTTAGCTAGACTTTTTAAGAGTATTCTGTGATCAAACATTTAGTTTATATGAATATAAACAAAAGTCAGAACGAGTCAAGTGAACTTCTCAGAGCATTTAATAATTAAAATGCTAAATCTAGTAAGATGTTTTTCTAAGAAAGAAGAATAGTATGCATTCCTAATATTATTGAGACCAGTGAACACTTTCTTATCCCATATTTTGTGAGGCTGATGTGCTGCTAGGCACCCTTTGGTCTGTTTTACTTGGTATTTTTGGCCTGAATCAAGAATACTGAGATGTCAAGGGAAGTAGTTGTTGACAACTGTGATAGGTGCATACACATCAGCCTTCCAGACATAAGAGCAGTGGTAGCAGAAATGAATGGAGGGAAGTCCTCAGGGAAGTCAATCTTGGCAGACAAGTGTTCTAATACAAGTCTCTCTCCTCAAAGGGAGCATTGTGTTGATATGCCTCCAATTTTCTGGGTTCTATTTTTATTGAGCACTTACCATGTGCCAAATATTAAGTCAGATTCTTGGAAAACAAAAAGGAATAGTATCTGTCCTTAGTGTACAATGGAGAAGGCAGTTATCACATATCAGAAAAGGTGAGGTGCAGGTATCCACAAGGTGCTATTATTAAGACTGAAGGGTAGAAGTTTTAAAACAAGAAAATGTTACCAAGACTGGTTTATGAAACCTAAGAAAGGATGAGCCAAGACAGGATGGGGTGTGGGGTGTGGGTAGAAAGGCGATGAGGCTTGAGAAAACATGGCCTATTCAGAAAGCCATGTGGCTTGCATAGCTATATAGTATAGGCTATAAGACATTGAACAGGGAGTTGGGGGTGTAGAGATATTGTCTAGCAGATAAAAGGTTATGTTCCCAACTGGGAGGGCAGGTCAGAAAGATAAAAGGGTTTACATGGCACACCAGCCTTACTCTCAAGATGAAGGACAATTACTGAAGAATGTCCAACCTCAGGGTCAGATTTAGCTTTAGAGAGCTCTGCCTGGCAGCAGTGTATAAAACAGAATGTGGAAGCTGACCAGAAAGATAATTCAGGAAGTCAAGTAGGAACCATGAGGGCTTGTATAATTAGTTCTTTAGACCAGACAAGTATGGCTTAAGAAGATGGCTGAGAGTTCAAAGTGGCAAAAGACCAGCATGATGGCAGACCCAGAGTTCAACGTCAGCCTAGGATACATAGTGAAACTGTCTCAAAAAAAAACAAAAATCTCAACTCACATATTGGGTAAGGATGATGCAGATTTCAGCCTTGAACTCCAAACTGTGTGCCAGATGTGAAAAGAAGAGATGCAGTATTTGAAAAAATACATGTCCTCCAGTCTCAAGCATTTGAACACTTGCTTCTCAGTTGGTAGTGCTGTTTGGGTGTTATAAGGTGTGGCCTTGCTAGAGGACTTATTATTGGAGTGGGCTTTAAGAGTAAAACGCCTATCCTACTTCTAACTTGCTCTCTTCTACTTCAATGCTTGTACTTAAAGATGTGAGCTCGCAGCTTCCTGTTCCTACCACAACCCTTCTTGCTGCCATGGCCCTTTGCTATCATGGACTCTCATCCCTCTGGAATCATAACCCAAAATAACTTAAGTTGCTTTTGGTTATGGTATTTGATCACAGCAACAACAAAGTAACTACTATAGGAGATAAATGTGTTCATTTTACTGTGCCAATGAAACACACAAGGAATGTTCAGGAGCTGGCTGGAACCCTGAGTTAAGAAATGTGGATTTGCTAGATGGCAAAACTAAAGTTTGAAGGGAAACTATAGGTGCAGCAAAGATTATGTAGGAAGAGTGTAGATAAAGAAAGCAGAGCTAAAATTCCAGGAACTGTAACCTCTCAATAATCTAACTCCTTACAGCACTTGCCTATAACCTACAATGGAACCTGCCATGCTGCAATGAGCACTGAGCTCGGGGTTTATTGTGAACATAGTAACAGGCTAACCCTGAGGGTCTTTTCATTCAAGGCAGTAAGAAACAGTGTTTATACCCAAGGAGACTATGATCTAGCTATGGAGAAAGAATTCTGTACTACATTATTGTGCAAAATGAATGAAATCAAGAGACACAAATGAGTGAGGTGTACAAGAGGCAACTGGGTAGAAATACAAGTTTCAAGGGGGAGGTGTGTTATTTTTCCATTGCTGTGATAAAATGCCATGACCAAAAACAGTCCCAAAGGATTAGAGTCCATGATGGCAGAGCAGAAGTAGCAGGCATGTGGGTGATCAGAAGCTGAGAGCTGTGGGCTCCCATCTCTGCCAACAAGCAGAAAACCGAAAGCTCATTCAAAATGGCAAGTCTTTTGAAATCCCAAAGCCTGCCACCACTGACATACTTCTCCAGCAAGACCACATACCCAAGCCTCCCCTAGGGATCAAGTATTCAAATGCCTGAGATTACTGGGGGAAATCTCCACCAACCAGCACAGGAGAGTTTGAGTTGGGCTTCATAAATTAAGTGGACTGAAAGGGAAAGACAATTAGAGGCTGGAAATGAATATACCGAAAAGATAAAAGAATGTAGGAAGGGTAGAGGAACACAGTGCAGGAGGGGATGGAGAGAAAAGCTGGAAAATAATCTGAGTGAGTCAGGTCCTTTGGAATCCTGCTGAGGTTTCTTAGGACTTCATGTGAAAGAAAAGCATATGTGTGTATGCATGCACACATACCCAAGACTTCTGCCTATGTTCTCAATTTTAAGGAATACCTTTAAGAACAAGGAAAGAAATGTCACAGAAAACTTAAAGCTTACCAACTGAAGTTGAGGACCATATATGCCTTTTCTTGGTTGTAGTAGTTCTATTTTCTAAAACTGAAAAAGTCTTGTTAGTGGACCTTTAATTATTTGGCTTTGTCATATCATTTCCATTGCATAGAATATAAATAATTTTGCTTTAATGATCTCATTTGAATCTTCTGCTAAACATATTGGCAGAAATCATACTTTTCTTGGTATATTGAAGGATAAAAAAGTATACTAATTATTAAGTTATTAGTGACTTAAATATGAAGGATTAAATTAAAGACTAAATAATCAGATAAAGACATAGTTTTAAAGATTAAAAATATTTTATTTAAACTTTTCTTCATAAACACTTTTAACTTTTTTCAATTTAAAAACAGAATGGATAGCATAAACATGTTGAATAGATTATATCCACGGCTTGGGAAAAATTACCTGACAAAAAAATGTAAAGGCTTTCAAAACAGGTATAAAAGGCAAACTTTAAATTATTCTAAGATTTTAGTATCGGCCCTAGGATTATTTGACTACTGGCCCCAAAGGTACCTAAAGGTCAAAATATTTTTTCTATAGACAAAATATGCCCAAGAGTATAGGGCATATACAAGTTAGGTAGAAAAGACCCTTTCTGATCACCTCTTAGGAACATTCCTTCAGAAAGCAAACATCCAATCCTTACTGATATACTGATTAGTAACTTTTAATGCAGTTGTTCCCAAGAAGCCAAAAGCAAACCCAAGAATTTTAAGAGGGAACAAAGCTATATAGCATTCTTAATGTTATTCACATAATATTGGGAGTTATACTGCTATAATGAAAGGATAGGATTTCCATGAATTATCTATTCCAGTCCATGCCTATGGGGTATTTGAATAAACTCTCAATATACTAATTTTTAGGACTTTAATTTTTAATATAAATCTCTTTTTAGAAGATATTTATTCCCAAACCGACTCTAAATGTAATTAAACAAATGTATGGTCTCTCAAAAAATGTTCAGAATACCAAACAAAACAACAAAAACAAAAAGTGAAAATATGGTAGGCGAACAAGAAAACTGGCACTAGCAGTCTCACTGCCATATAGCCCTCAATTATTTCTAATTTACACTATTGTCTATGTTGTTTTACTTCAGTCTAAAACTTTTAAATTATGTATTCTCAAAAGAGCTAATCTCTTTTGAGAGATAGCTTATAAACTGAAATAACGATTTATATTATAAACTGAAATGTTATGACCTACACCCACATATACATATATAAAAATAGTCCCACAAAACGTTTGACATGTTTAGATTATGCAGCTCAAATAATTTGTTATAAAATATTTAAAGCTTAGTTTTATGTAATTAAGACAAAACTCTCCATTTTACCCCTTCTTCCCCACACAAGTGTGTGTGTCCTTTACTGTGACTCAAGCAAGCTTCCCAGAATGAGGTGTCCAAAGGTGCTGCTTTAAAAAAGATGCGAGAAGGGCTCAGTAAGTATTTCACAATTAGAGTAACATTCACACAAGGTAGAGCAATGAGGACACAGAAAATGCTATCAAGAAAAGTTAACCATTCTATAATGCTTTGCCTTTTAGAAACCAGTAGCATTTCTTCTAATACAAAACCTTCAACACGAGAATCTTGTATTTTAAGAAAAGGCTGTAGTGCAAGGATGTTCTTTAACATCACAACTTAGAATGTCAAAGACATGTAAGAAAATAAGTGGTGCCAACTAAAATGCAATTAAAGAAAACTGGCTATATTTTGTGAAGTCTAGTACTTAAAATGTAAAGTGGAAGATGACACATTTAAAGATTCTAATAGTTTAACCATATAGCTTCAAACCACTTACTGAGTTTTCCTCAGAATGACAGTCTTGTTCATATACAATGCATATAGACAAAGTGGTTCCAAATGAAGCACAGAAAAGCTTGAAAACTCTATGAAAATTTTTTCATAGTTTAGTATAACAAAAATAAATCTCTTGCAAATATTAAACCATAATTTTAAAAGGGAATGTAAGTTATTTGTGGATTTATAATCTAAATTAGAACTACAGTTTCCTCATACATTCAAAACCCAAGCAATAGCAACTAGTCTTAAAGCTCAGAACTGATTACTGCTAAGATTATAGTCAGACATGACTTACGTGAAGCTGAACCCAGAATTAGTTCAAGTTACGATTTCATGAATTTTCTGAAACAATCGTTGACCTTGGCCTTCTATCTTCAAAATGGAAGACCAAGAATATTCAATGACGTTGTGTCAAAGCAATTAAGAGAACTGCCACTGGAGTGTAAAGTCTTTGATATGGGTACCCTGTCTGATATCCTTTTCTTGGTTATTTCCAACAAAAGATATCAAGAAAAATAATGAAGACATTATTTTCTTTAAAGAGACACATATAAACTTCTATCAGAAAAAAATTAGATGGCTAACCTAATTTATAGTTTGCAAAAGCAAAAATAATTAAACTTATTTTTAAAATTAAAAAATTTTAATTTTTCCCACATTCTAAGAGAAACTCAAATATCAAATTTTATTTTCAGAAATCAGAAATAAATGAAAGGCTACCTAATGTAAATGGAAGAATCACATACAAACGAAACTAATATTTTGATTCCTGAAAGAAAAAAAAGTTTTCTTTAGAAAGTGTACCTGACACTTTCTAAAACACAAACCACTTCTGGGTTTACAGTTTGGAAAAAGCAGGCCTTATTCATACTATGAACGGAGGCATGGGGTAAAAGGGAAAAGAAAACAAAATCTTCACATTTCCATTACTTCACACTTCCATTTTATGTTCAATGTTGCCAGCAGCAAAATAAAACAAAGCAAAGTAACTAGAAAATTTATATAACAGCAGCCATATAGAAGGCTTTGCAATATTGCACCAAAATCCACAGATCTGGCAAACTATGCCAGTGCAAGATTTAATCAGATACAGACTGCTCATGAGAAAATGGCATCAATTTGAATGATCCACTACCAGATCACTCTTAATTTTGTCAGTTATATTTTCTTCCTTCGCATTTGAAGAGTTGAAATGTGCAGTTAAGCCTAAACTATTTATTATAAATGCCTTTAAAACAGCTATTCAAGAGTCATTCCAAACTTTCTGGTGACTATCCTTCATGCTAGTAGCTTCTAGAAACTAAAAAGACATTGAGGGTTGACATATCTCTCTAGTATCACTGAATACTTTGTACAAACTGATCAGGCAGATATAACCAGTAACATTATTTAGCTCATTTCTCACCTCTCTGTCAAAACTGAGCTCAAACTGTGTAAGAGTTGCTGCCCCATATTCATCATCTGCAGCAGCCTTACTGAATAGAAACAATGGGACTTGCACTTACTTTTAAGGGGATATTACTTAGTATAGTTTTACCTAACTCTTCTTTAAAAGTGCTTGCACACTGCAGGATCAGAGCTTGACACAGGCCACTCTGATTATCACTAAAACAGAGTAACCAACATTAAACAGACTGCAAAGAAAAATATTTTCAAACAAGAAAAAAACATACATTGATATGAAATATTAATGTTTACCTCTGAAAACAAAATGTAAGACATTAGTTTTTTTAATCCATACATGTTTCAGAAATATGAGTGCAAATTTTACTGAACCAGTATGGACTGAAGAAAGACTACTTTGATACCGAATGAAGACTCCAGTTATTTTAACTTTCTAAAAACATTAATACATTAAAGACATTACATCTAAATTTCAACAAGTATGGCGAACTGTATGTGCAAGTGCACTAGCTTAAAAATATAGAATCCTAACCACGCATAAAAGGGATGTGCCTTATATATTTATAGGATGTATATGAGTATGGATATGCTTTCACTAACACAATGCAGATAAGAGAAGGCAGCTTAGAAATAGTGTTCTGATATAAAAAACTTTTGTAGAAAATTTAAATTTTGCATTTTCAGCAAAAAGCCATGCAAAAAGGTCAAGAGTTTTATACTTTTAAATAATAAACCAAAACATATAGTGGGCTAAAATAATATCCAAAGAGTTCAGATAGAGGGACTGAAATCACATCCAGTGACACTTTACTGGGTCTTCTTTAGAAGATGCACAAATCCTACACTAACATCTAAAAGAAATTTTTAAAGCAGAAAATCAACTTCCCAGGTAAGTAGAGCAGTGCATAAACTGCTTTTGGAAGTAGTTTCAAGAGCTAGCGCTTTAAATGAACTTATTGCATGAGTTTGAGGCCACTGAAAGGAAAAGAAAGATGCTAGCACAGAATGAAAACTTACAATATTAGACCAATGGCTTTGATAATAAAACTGGTGAGGTTTTTCTTTATGCTTTTAAACTACTTTATCACAAATGCTTGATTTGCCTTTTTTGTTGTTTGTTTGTTTTGTTCTGTTTTGTTTTCAGGGAGAAAGATTTTATCAGTTGCAACGTCGAACCTCATCCAGTACATAGTCTGGAAAATGTAGGTTGCATACTTGTAAACCATCCAGCTTGCAGGGCATCCGAGGGTACTCATCTTCCTTCCACTTATTTTCATCTGGATCAAAGGTGAGAATAGAATCACTGTAATGACCATTATAACAAAGGCCCCCAAGGACCATTATCTGTTTGTCCAGTACAGTCACACCATGGCCACTTCTACCAATTGGCATGGATGCCAAGATGGTCCACTGATCAGTATCTGGGTTGTACACCTCTGTGGAAGGGCAGCCCTGAGATTCAAAAGAGGCCCTCAAGATCACACAGACACCACCGAAGACATAAAGCTTGCCATTGTAAGATATCATCTTGTGAAAGCATCTGGCATAGTTCATCTTGCTCTTATTCTCCCAGCAGTTGGTAACTACTTGAGTTCTTCTGGTCCGCTGTTCTATGGTCCCTTCTTTACTGGGGTCAAACACACATACTTGTTTAGATGTGGAAGATGAAGTGATTCCTCCAGTGATAAACAACTTATTATTGAGCACTGTCCCCTCATGTCCATATTTGTTGACTGGATAAGGATCTACAAATTCCCATTTATCATTAGTGATATCATATCTCTCTGTTGAATAGAAAGTTTCATCTCTTGTTCTGCCTGCCACAGCATAAATAAACTTCCCAATAACACCAACAGCAAATTCTGAACGGGGTACAGACATGTCTGCCATGCGCAGCCAAGAATTTTGTCTTGGATCATACCTGAACACTTTCGAAGAGGCATGGAATTCACCATCTGGGCCTAGTTCTTCTCCACCTAACAGGAATACAAAATTATTGACAATAGCAAGGCAGTCTGGCCTTAGAGGTACTTGGGGGCCCTCCAGTTCCCACCAGACTCTTGGTTTCTTTAGAAGAAGTATTTTACTATTAACCATGCTATGTCCAATCATTCCTCGAAATACTGTAGTTTGGGGTTTGGCAGAACGAATACGGCTTGATTTCATGTCTAACAAGGGCTGTTGGTGAACATTCTGGAAGTAATTCAGTGCTTGGTCAACTTCATAGCGTAGCTGTCGAGAGTATCTATAAAATTCTGATGTTTTAACCTAGAAATACAAGTGAGAGAAATTAATCAAAAGATAAAGCATAAATGTAAAACAAATTATCCATGCCTACTAAGATGATCAAGATATTACTTTAAGACTCCTTTGCTAAAACTGTTTTTCCTGACAAAATTATTTACTTTGATTTCTACAAAGCTTTTTCATTGTATTCGCTTTTGTAACTTGCATTTATAATTGTATGTATGTATGTATGTATGTATGTATGTATGTATGTATGCTCATTCCCAAGCCTATAAAAGTAAACACTCTCAGCTGATTGCTGCTGCTGCTGGTGGTGGTGGTGGTGGTGGTGATGGTGGTGGTGATGTTGGATCATCAGACACTATTATGTTAGACCCTAGGCTTCAAGTGGCCAAGTGGCTATCAGGTCAAAAACAAGGCTATTTCACAGTAGAAAAAGACCACATCTGCCGTTTTCTTAACCAATGATAATATATACCATAAAAAAACCTCAAGTGAATCTGAAGAGTTATGGTAGTGAGTTAGTGAAAACTTTACATACATACACAATTACCAGACATAAAGACTTAGTATGACATCAACAACTCCTATAGTAACAATTCAGCAGACAATATGTCAACTGTTCCTTTCTGGTTTTGGAAATACTATCTTAAGATGGCTACTATCAAGATCTTAGGGAGCACTTTTAAGTGCTACACTAAGCACTATTGGTAGATAGAAAGGTAAGTGTAATAAGTGGTGTGTTGCCTCAAAGATCCTCTATTGCATCTTTGTCATTAAAAATGGGTTTTTCCCTGGATTCCAGCATCCTCTTTCACAAAGTATTTCTTGGGTATTTTAGGTTGTTATAATATGTTCTTACGCCTACATCTAAAGTGCTACTATACAGATATGTGCTGTACTACTTCAGAACTGTCAACTGATTCTCTTGGCCAGTTTACATATGTTCTCGTTTTTCTAAACACCAACCTGAAATACCCAAGAAATACTTTGTAAAAGAGGATGCTGGAAATCATCAGGGAAAAAATTATGTTTTTAATGACAAGGATGTACTAAGAGGATCTTAAATCTGGACAGGAGAAATAAAACACTATGGAGATTGAGAAAATCTCTCAGATAAGGGCTAGAGAGATAACTAAGTAGTAGAGTACTTGTCTACCATGTGGCAAGACCCTGAGTGCCTTCTTCCACACTGGAAATAATTCTACAAATGACCATGACTAATTTGACACCAAACATAGTAGAAAAGTAAGAACTTTAATATGATTTGTAGATTTAAACGTGAGGTATTACACAAATGGTGGATTATCAATATAAGGAAAGCAGCTAGACTATGGGAGAGGTATTCAATTTTCTGGCAGGAAAATTGGTGGCAGTATGAAGGAAGAACCTTCTAGGAGCCCTGTTGGAAATCCAAAACGACAGCTCAAGAAAAGTCAAAAGCAGGTATATGAGCTTTTTCTCCTCCCTTCTTAGATTTCCCCATGAATCCATCCTGTCTGTCATTAATTCTCCCTGATAAGTTCAAAAATATATATAATATGCTATTAAAGTTAAATGTCTTCTTCACTCTATTAAATATAACTTATCTCCTTTGTAATCCCAGGCATTTCATTTATACAAATAAGACCTCACGTTGATATGGAGGATCCTTCTATAGGCTTCATTAGACTAGTAAAGGTAGAACATCTTGTCTAACTCCAGAAGTTGGGAAACAGTAGCTGTGTTGGGCACTTCACATATGTAGATCTTGTTAAAATTATTCCACCTCATGTGTAGATCTTGTTAAAATTATTCCACCTGTGAGAGAACAGTAACAATTCCTGATTTCTTGCTAAGAAAATTGAGGCTTAGGGTATTAAGTGTCTTACTTACTCGCTCAAGTTATTTACATAACTAAAACAGGTAGATCCAGGATAAATTTCATATAATTTCCAGTATTTTAGGAATACAGCTTCTATTCTACTTTAGAAAAAAATCTTAAAATGTTCATTAATTTAAAAAAAAAATCACCCACATAGCTGGGCAGTGGTGGTTCATGCTTTTAATCCCAGCACTTGGGAGAGAAGCAGGTGGATCTGTGTGAGTCTGAGGTCAGCCTGGTCTACAGAGTGAGTTCCACAACAACCAAAGCCACACAAAAAAACCCTGTCTCAAAAAACCAGAAAGATAAAAATCCTAGCAAGAGATGGAACCTAATGGCTTTTCTCAACGAGAAAACAAAACAACAACAACAACAAAAACACAACCTCTGTAACTGTCCTTAACAAAATCTATAAGTCTTGTTGGTGCATGCTTATAATTTTAGCACTTGGGACGCAGAGACAAGGGTGATCAGAACTGCAAGACCATTTTTGACTACATAGAAAATTTGAAACCAGCCTGGGCTACATGAAAGTCTATCTCAAAATAAAAAAAAAATTAGTTACTGGGATGACAATGATTATACATCCAGCACAATTCTTCCTAGTAAAACAAGTGCAGAAAAATTCAGCAAATAAAAACTATAAACAAATTATTACAGTAAAGGAAAATATGAAAAAGACTATCCTTTACTACTTTAGTTCACATATTTAAAAAGCTTCAATCTCTTAGAAGAAATAATGGGATAATGGTTTAGCAAGTAAGGATAATATCCGATAATTTATTAACATGGAAAGATGCTCATGTATTATTATTATTATTTTTTTTGTTTATTTTTCAATACAGGCTTTGTGTATAGCCTCGGCTGACCTGCAACTCACTCTGTAGACCAGGCTGTATTTGAACTCAGAGAGAGATCCACCTGTCTCTGCCTCCTGACTGCTCGGGTTAAAGGCATGTACCATGACCAGGGTCAGTCAGTTATTTTATTGGTACTGATGATTGAACTCAGGTCTTAAATGCCAGGTAAGTATCGTATCAACTAAGCCTTATCTCAAACTCTCAAAGTATGTCCCATTCACTCTCTGAAGAACAGTACCCTGACACTATACCAATTAAATACATTTTTCTATAAGCTTACTTACATTAGTAGTGACTGTCTCTGGAATTTCATAAATATTTTTGTTCCTTATCATGTATCATATTTATAAATAAAAATGGAGTTATTTCCATTTTAAAATGGGTCTCAAAGAGTTGGAGGTATATAGCTCAATAGTAGAGCACTTGCCTACCATATGTAAGACCTGGGTTTGATTCCCAGCACCCTGAAAAAGAAGTTAAAACCATCAAAACTCTACTTCAAGCCAGTCATGGTGGCAAATGCCTGAAATCCAGTTCACAGTAGGTTGCTGAGTGGAAGCCAGCTGGGCCTAGTGAAATCTTGTTTTGTTTTTTGGAGGGGGCAGACATAGTAGTTTAAAATGTCATAAATAAAAATGAGTATTTTTCTATTTTCCTTTCCTATTCCCCTTTTCTATAATTGCCTAATAGTGTGTGTTTTATTCATTTATCATTTTCTTATTGATGTGTTGGAACTAAAAATCCATACTCTGTAAGTATTAACAAGAATTAATGTATAATTAACAAGAATCATGGTAATGCAAGCTATAACTATACCAGTCAGAAAGATAAGGAGTTTAAGGCTATCTTTATCTACATAGGAAGATGGATGCCAGCCTGAACTACATGAAACCCTAACTTGAAAGAGAACAAAGAAATGGAGGAAGCGGGGAGGGAGGGGACAGGGAGGAAGGGAGAGAGGGAGAGAGGGAGGGAAAGAGAGGGAGGGAAAGAGAGGGAGGGAAAGAGAGGGAGGGGAGGAGAGAGGGAGGGAAAATAAAACTAAATTAAAAGGGACCACAAACCTCAAATTACATATTTAAGTGTCTGATGTGCACAACCAGTCATCTGGGTACCACACAAATTTCCTAATAATATGATTTTGTCTGGCATAGTAATTAAACATCTTGGCAAGCAATCTAGTATGGAGCTTAAGAATTCAATCTAGAAAATTTCTGATTTGCGAACACATTAGCTGTACAACCTTAGACCTTTTTTAAAATGTGCATTGGTGTCTGACCTGCATGAATGTCCATGTGAGGGTGTCAGATCCCCTGGAACTATAGTTGGAAACAGTTGTGAAAGCTGCCATGTGGATACTGAGAATTAAACCTGGGTCCTCTTTAAGAACATCCAGTGCTCTTAACCACTGAGCCATCTCTCCAGGGCCAATTTGGGACTTTTAATCCTCTTAATTCATCTGTTATTATTGGGGTAACAATAGCACCTGTGCTTCTTAACTTTGTGGCAGGAAATGATTGAGATAGACCTTGTGCAAAGGATTTAGTTTGGTGTCTGTCTTTTGCCTATGTATAAAAGTCATCAATTGTTACATTAAACGTTAGTTTGTAGAGTATAGCAGAAATCAGAGGAACCCATTTTGGACCTAACCCTCTAGTAGAAGCATGATTGGTGATATACTAATAGAATACTACTTTACAGAAAATAGCCTTTTTCAGAGATTGCAAAAGGAGAAAAATTCACATCCTAGACAGGTAGCTTTCAAGTTTTTCAAACGAAGATCAGAAACTTTGCAAAGAATCTTAGGAAAGCTTGGGGGTTCTCTGAAGTATAATGCTAACTCCTTAATTGCAAAACACACTGAGGAGAGAAAAAAAAAGTAGCCTGATGTGGTGCACAGAGTTATCTGGAATTCAGATGTTAAAAAACGAGCTCATAGAGCAAATATTATAGAGTTGAATGAAACTGTAAGAATGCAGTAAAATGCTGGAAGTTTACAAAGTACCAGATATTAAACAAAAAGGAGAAGAAAAAGTAAAATCTGCCCATGAACTACTTAATGCATTAACAAACAAAGCCTCAGGTAGCACATGCTTTTAATCCCAGCATGTGGAAAGCAGAAGTAGATTGATCTCTGTAAGTTACAGATATACATAGCATGCTCCAGGCCAACCAGAGACCCTATCTCAAAGAAAAATATTAGTTGAATGAACTATGATATGTATCATTATTTTTAATGATTATATATGGTATATGAAATGAACCCAAAATGTACTGGCAGATATTCAAAATGTTAAATGAGGAAAACCAAAGAACAGTACATATATTCTCAAAGAACAAAAATCAGTTGTTTTATAGCTGGAAGCAATATGGGGGGGGTATGCACATTTGTTCAACATACAACTAGCAGCGAGTTCCTGGGGTCTATCCCATTTTAATTCTGTTGGGGTCAGAATATGCATTTCTTACAAGAGTCATAGCCCCTTTTTGTAATAATCAGAAAAAGAGTTAACTATTAACCCCAAACGAAGACAACTGGATCTCTGGAGTCAACAAGCCCTCTGCCACTAGAGGCAGTTCAGTTGAGGCTACGATAGGGAGAGGGATAGGCTAAGGTAAATAGGGATTCCAATGTCTCAGAAGACTAGGGTAGATGAACTGACATCCCCTTCCACATTCTAATCCTGGCTCTTACAGATCTCATCAAACTGGCCCAGCTTACCTACTCTGAATCATTTTCCAGTCTTGCATTTTATACCCAATTTTCTAGTTTCTTTGTCCTCTTCCCCATTCGTTCCATTGTACTCCTTTAAAACCTGGGTTCTAAAGAGCTTACAAGATTCACTTCAATTATATGTTCAAGTCCAATCAAACTGTTCTACCTCTAAGCCTCCTATAATGGAATTTGTGCCCCTTAAAATAGCTAATTCAAAAATCTTCCAACCAAAGACATTTAGTTCCAATTTCTTTGGCCAAGAAAAGTTCTAGATCTGCTTCACACTTTTTCCCAAAGCTTCTTACTGCTGTGCTTCTAAAATTACTCAGTATCAACAAGCACAACCAATTTCTTCTTTCATTGTGGAGGTAGAA
This sequence comes from Cricetiscus sungorus, assembly GCA_030556225.1. NCBI lineage: Eukaryota > Metazoa > Chordata > Mammalia > Rodentia > Cricetidae > Cricetiscus > Cricetiscus sungorus. The sequence goes on from JANBXA010000126.1 coordinate 7,497,949, forward strand.
CTAATGCCTCTACTAAATCTTGACCTAAGTAATTTTATTCTCCCTCTCCCTCTCCCTCCCTCTCTCTCTCTCCTTTTAAAAGGCCATAGTAGTGAAACCACATGAAAGAAATTCTTGAAAGTATTTTCATGAAGAAAGCTACCCAAAACCAAAAGTGACTTGTCTTTTCTCCCATTTCTGGGAGAAAATGGCATTTCTCCCATCATTCATTCCTCATGTAACAGCTTAGCTCTCAAGAGATAAATATAGAAAGAATGACACATCTTTCATGTTTTGAATTACTTTCCTTCTCCTTTCATAAACATAAAAAGCTGCCTTGTTTTAACATTTGGACAGATTATCACTTTTCCTACTTTAATATATTAAGAATGTTATTATAAAAGTGGCATTTTGTTTTAAAATAAAATCCTAGGGCACACATATTACCTCTTAAATAAACAGTGGTCTGGGGCCAGGCAGTAGTGGCCCATGCCTTTAATCCTGGTACTCAGGCAGCAGAAGCAGGCAGATCTCTCTGTGAGTTTGAGGCCAGCCTGGTCTACAGATCTAGTTAGTTCCAGGACAGCTAGGGCTGTTACAGAGAAGCCCTGACTTGAAAAAACAAAAACAAAAAATTCAGTAGTCTGAATTTTCAGTTGGTTATTTCCTCCTCAAAACTTTTCAATTTAATTTGTGTGCACACAGCATACAGTTAGGGAAGGAAGAAATATGACATTATGACATAGGATTAATTCTAACTGTGGTTTCTTTTCTTTTTTTCTTTTTCTTTTTTTTTTTTTTTTTTTTTTTGATTTTTTGATTTTTTGAGACAGGGTTTCTCTGTGTTGCTTTATAGCCTGTCCTGGAACTAGCTCTGTAGACCAGGCTGGTCTCAAACTCACAGAGATCCGCTTGCCTCTGCCTCCCGAGTGCTGGGACTAAAGGCCTGTGCCACCAACACCAGGCTTCTGTGATTTCTTAAAGATATTAAAACAGCCAATCACGAGAACAGCAAAAATTCTGTTTCTCAAAATATTATACATTTATTAAATAAGCAAATTGTTTTGGTTTTTTGAGACAGGGTTTCTCTATGTGTAGCCCCAGATGTCCTGGAACTCAAGCTGTAGACCAAACTGATCTCAAACTCAGGGAATCACCTGCCTCTGCCTCCTGAGTGCTAAAGTTAAAGGTGTGTACCACTACCACCAGGCTTAAAAACTCAAATTTTAAAGGCAACTTGTTCATACTACCCATAATTTTGAGAAGTAAAACAAACTTGTAATATTAATATGCATTTCCCTACAGTTTACTAGATTTAACTCAAAATCTGTAATTTAAATATTTACTAAACTGGCTACAGTCTAAAAATTAAGTTTTTATGCAACATATCTAAGACACTGCAAGATGTTTCACTTTTTGAATAGTCCTAGTTAGTGATCAAACTCATGGTCACACAGTTTAGACAAGTTCTTTTCTACTAAACTATACCTCCAGCCATGAAATAATTTTTAATGTCTAATATATTTCCACTAACCAAAGAAAATCTTGTGTATTAATATTTCCTTTAGTGTGAGACTCTGAGCCACCTTCCTTTAGATATTTTTTTCCTTATAGGAAACATTAGTTGCATGAACAAGTACTTCTGACTCTTCCTACATCCAAAAATGCTAAATCTCAGAATGATGGGTGCTTGTATCTTGGTTTTCAGTTTCATCCCTACTTCTCTACCAAGAACCAATCTTCTCAATAAAAAAAAAATCTAAAAACAAAGTACTACCATTAGGCTTGTGCTAAAACAAATCTTTTCTTTTAGAAATTACAACTGCATTTAGTTTTATTTTGGGGTTTTGGTGGTGGTGGTGGTGGTGGTGGTGGTGGTGGTGGTGGTGGTAGTTAGCTGGCCTGGAACTCATTATGTAGCTTAGGCTGGTCATGAAGTTCTGAGAAATCCTCCTACCTCAGTTTCCCAGGTGCTAGGAAGTGGCACCACACCTAGCTCATTTGATAAAAATTTTGTAAGTAAAATGTGGAGCAGTCTTATGTGTAGTATTAGAAAACTACCATGTCAAAGTCTTTATTTCCATTAAGGGTATGGTACAGTCCTAACCTAGCACTCATAAGTCCTTGATCAGAACAAAGCTTACACTGATTTATGTGAAATAAAGAGCTAGATGCAAAATGCCCTAAAAAAAATACGCTGATGAAAAGTAAGTTTAGACTAGGGGCAAAACATTTTGGTAGTAACACTGTGATTACTCAGCTCTTGGTATCAGAGGATTGATTCCAGACTTACGTTGATGCTCCAATCTCTTACTTAAAATGGTATAGAGCTTACAAATTTAGTGGGCACACACATTCCAGCATGCTTTATAAACCATCTCTAGATCACTTATTAAAAACCACAAAAGTGCTTAGAAAGCTTAATTTCCTTTTAACTTCAGTATGACAGAGCACTATCAGAAATGGTGCACAAAGGTAGGGAATTATTTTAAAATATTTCTCAGTATTTGAACTGCCAGATTAAAGGTAAAATGACCTGAAAGTTAAAAATAAAAATAAAGTTAATAGTTTTTACTGTGATCATACTGATTTTTAAATAGCACAAGTAAGCTCTATAATTCACAATTTATGAGAAATCTTTTATTTACAGAAATACTCTACTATATAAATATTTATAAATATAGTAAAGCAATTAAGCCAAATAAAAGGTTAATTCTAAAACTAACTTCTCAGTAAGTCATGGAGTAGTGCTTACTTAGGGAAATGTGATGTATTTTTAGGTAGTAAGTTGAAAAATTAAGACTTCAAGCCAGGCAGTGGTGGTGCACACCTTTAAACCCGGAACTTGGGAGACAGAGGCAAGTGAATCTGAGTTTGAGGCCTGCTGGTTTAGCTCCACGGAGAAACCCTGTCTTGAAAACCCAAATAATAATAATTATTATTACTATACTTCAAGGCCTAAAATCTAAACATTCCTCTTGTTATTTCTTGTTCCTAATCTTTCCTCCAGTCATTCTGACATTGATTATTGAGGGGGGGATGTTTTGAGATAGGGTTTATCTGTGTAGCATCATCTCTGGCTGTCCTGCAACTCACTCTGCAGACCAGGCTGACCTCAAACTCAAAGAGATCCACCTGCTTCTCCCTCTGGAGTGCTAGGATTAAAGGCATGCACCACCTGCCGTGTCTCCAAATGGCATTCAGTCTTTTTTTTTTCTTTCAAAGTGATGGAAATGAATCTACACTAGCGCAAGCTCTCCATACTTCCAGCTCTCTTTAATGTTTTTAATTTTTGATATCATCTTTCCCAACTTATTAAAAAGGTTACTTCTCTTACATATCAGCAAAGAGACCCTTACTCTCTTGATTTTGTTTCACATTTCTTATTGAAAAGGGGAACACTGAAATGTTTTTTCTTTGAAAACATGTTGTTATTATACAGTCTTGGGGCTGGCCTAACACCCACAGAGATCTGCCTGCCTCTGTCTCCTGAGTGCATTACCATGCCTGGCTCAAGATGAAACTTTGAAATTCCTGTTTTCAAATAGGTTTTGGTCTACTACCCCCTAACACACTGCCTTTCTCAAGGCTCTAATAGCAGTCAACACCTAGGCTTCTGATATTTTTGAAGAAAGTATGAGTCTGAACTGAATCCAAGTCAGAGGTAGAGAAAAAAAATCACTCTCTATACACAGCAGATTTCAAAGCCTAAAAAACACTGTGGGTCATTGGAAGTGGGGGGACCAACTGCATATGCATTAACTCTAAGCATCTTGGTCTATGGGACATGGAAGAATTAGCAAAAAGGAGATTGATTAAACTGAGAGAATGTTTAACACTGATCTAATGGTTCCCCCCCTCCAAAAAATACCCACCCATTTTTGCTTTCACTCTAAGGGCCAAATGAGCTAATTTGGTCATTTAAGCAGTTTAAAGTTTTAGCTGCATAAATACTATTTCATATCTGAAGAGGATTTTAAAATTTTTAAAGCACAACTCAAGCTTTTCAGAAATTCTAATCAAATGTCTAATTTTCTTCCTTTAAAAATATTTTTACAGGGCTAGGTAGATGGCTCCATGGGTAAGAACACTTGCTCGGAAAGCAAGGAGACCTGAATTTAAATCCCCAGCACCCATTTAAAAGCTCAACATGACCACAAGTGGGGATCAGAGAAAAGCAAGTTCCAGGAGCTCAAGGGCCAGTCAGCCTTGCTAAAATGGCAAGCTTTAGGTTTAGTGAGACTCTGTCTCAAAAACTAAGGTGGAAAGTGGCAGAGGAAGACTTCGAACGTCCTCCTCTAGCCTCTGTATGAATGTACAGAGGCACTCTATAAACATTTAATACACATGTGTACATACAATATACACACACACCCAAGTATTACTATCAGATACAGCACTGTTTCTCATATACTTCTAAAACTGTAAGGTTTACAGAGAAATTTTCACTCATTCTAGCTCTAACTGAAGTCATTAGATATAACCAAAATCTTTTCAAGAAGTTTTGACTAACCAGTGCTAAAATTACAAGTAACAGTGTGACTGCTGGACTTAAGTTTTACTTCAAGGAAGTACCAGATCAGTCAGCATGTTCCAAGAACACATGAGGGATTCCAGAAACCCATAATAACTGAACATATACTTTATCATATGGACTGTACTTCAATTAATGAGAATATCATACCACAGGCATGAGATCAAGAAGAGTAACTATTAACAGCCCACTGTGGATGCTGAAGGTGGAGAATTAGTTTTTGTTGAAGAACACTGAAAGCTACTGTATTCTAAGGCATACTTAAGATACTCAAACCCTCATACTTGAATTCTACCCATTTCTAGGTGACTTCAGGATGCTTTAGGATTATTCTAAAATGTAGTTTTTTGTGTATGTACGCTTATGTGCATGTGGTGGCCAGAGGTCAATCTTGGATGTCATTCTTCTGGCTTTGTCCACCTGTTTTTCAGACAAGATTTCTCAATAGCCTGAAATTGGCAAATTAGGCTAGGCTGGCCACTAGGGTTCTGTCACCTCTGTGCTGAGGTTATAAATGTGCAACATCATGACAGAACTTTTTTATCATGCATTGGTGCTAGGAATCAAACTTGGGTTCTCATGCTTGCATAGCAATCACTTTGCCATTTGAACTATTTCCCCAGACACCAAAATGTAGGGATTTGGGTGGTGTTTTTGTTTTGAGACAAGAGTTTCTGTGTATCCCTGGTTGTTCTGGAACTCACTCTGTATACCAGGCTGAGATCTGCCTGCATATGCTTCCCTAGTGCTGAGATTAAAGGAGCCTGTTACCACTGCAGGGTTTTTTTATTTTTATTTTTGGTTTGGGATTTGTTGGTGCTGTTTTTGAGATAGGCTCTTACTATGTAGCTCTGGCTGTCCTGAAACTATGTAGACCAAGTTGGCCTTGAACTCAGTGATCTGTCTGCCTTTGCCTCCTGAGTGCTGAGATTAAAGGTATGTGCCACCACAACCAGCTCAATTTGTAGTTTATAAAACCATGAATTCTAGGTGAACATTATGACACAGGCCTGTAATTCCAACCATTCAGAAAGCTGAGGCAAGAGGATTGCCACAAGTTAGGCTATTCTGGGCTAGATGAGATCCTGTTTTAAAATATCAAAGTGTTAGAAAGCTTTTCTGAAGAATTATTTTCACTAACTCTTGGATTAATTTTCACTAATAAAGATAAATTTTTAAGCTATCAAAATTGTCAGTGGTAAACATGCTATTACATGTATCTTGGGTATGTGCACGCCATTGTGTATGGATTAAGGTCAGATGATAACATTCTCCTTCTACCATGTAGGTCCCAGGAACTGAACTCAAGTCATCAGGCTTGGCAGCAAGCACCTTTACCCACTGAACCATCTTGCCAGCCCAAAGTAATATCTTAAAATATATTGTCAGTGATAGAAAAGTACTATTCTAAATTCTGTACACATAACAGATACACATTATGGTTTTTTCTCCTTTTAAAAGCATTAGCTTTGCACTTAAATAAACTGTAGGGACTCATCATACAGCCCAGTGGTAGAGTACATGCCCTTGGATGTTCTAACCAGAAAAAAATTTTAACTTTTATATAAATTCAATTTTGAGGTAAAACAGTGATTTATGCTTAACCAATTGGAAAAAACACACTATGAAATCTGAATATTATGAGGCAGTTCATAAAATAGTATGTCTGGAATAAGCATGATATGTTTACTTAAAGCAGAATACATCTATATAGACTGCTTCCTTAATAAACAGCAATAAAATCAACTATAAAACTCTAAATACAGAGCTGAACTAATCTGTTTTTCTATTCTCATAAGACTTAATAATTTTGAAGTTAATTCATATTAATACACTATCTAGAGAGTCAATGGCATGCTGAGGCTTACCTTATGTATATTTATGAAGATGCTCCAGGTTCAAAAATGTTAAAATATGGACTTAAGATTGTAGTTAAGTGGAAAATCATCTGCCTCACTTATGTTAGGCCCTGGCTCACCCCCTAGCACCACCAAAATAAAAAATGTTAAGATGCCACTAGACTGTGTCTTGTTATTTATTTCTGGTTTTTTGAAACAAGATCCTACACTGTGTCTCAGGCTGGTCTCAAACTCAAGGCAAAAATCTTCCTGCCTCAGCCTTCCACATTCTAGAATTACAGGAGTGAGCCACCATTCCTGCTGTGCCACTAAAGAAATCAACAAATATATTCTAATCAATAATTTAACAATTTTATACAAATAAGGTTTTTTGAATAAAGTATAATTTTTGCCAAATATATATTTACTGATTAATTTATTATACTTATTTATGTGTATATGGTCATGTGCAGCCATAGCATGTGTGAAGGTCAGAGGACAACTTTCGGATGTCAATTCTCTACTTCCACCATTTTAGGTCCCAGGGATAGAACTCAGGTCGTCAGGCTTGGTAGCAAATGCCTTTACCTGCTCAGCAATCTAACAGGCCCATATTGTTTCTTGTTTTTTAAGCCAGGTAGTGGTGGGGAACATCTTTAATCACAACACTTGGGAGGCAGAGGCAGGTTGATCTCTGAGTTCCAGGCCAACCTAGTCTACAAAGCGAGTTCCAGGACAGGGCTGTTATACAGAAAAACCCTGTCAAAAAAAAAAAAAAAAAAAAAAAACAACCAAAAACAAAAACCACAAGGCCAGACAGGTACAGTGGCTTACAGCTGTAATGGTAGCACTGAAGAAGCCAAGATAGGAGGATTGTCTCAAATTCAAGTCTAGCCTAGGTTACACAAAGTTCCAGCCAAGCTAGGGTTACCAATGAGACCCTGTCACAAAACAACTCAAAAAACAAAGAGTATAAATTATTTAACTCTTTACTGAAATTCACTGTGATAACAGGCCTTATCTTTGTTAACAGATACAAAGGCCATCAAAGCTAGTAAAAACACATGCCAAAGATACCTGCTAAAGTAAAAATTGAAATTATAGTCTAGTTTCAAAACTAAGAATCTTCCATAGATAAAAACAAATCAACTTAAAAAAAAAACTGTTTTAAAAAGACAAGATTTGTCTTGGAATGTGGTGGAGTACTTCCTTAAAATATGTGAGAGCCTTGTTCAACCCCCAACCAGCATCAAAATTTTAAATTAAAAAAAAAGGACTCTAAAAGTGTCAGATTTGATTAGATAGTAAAAAACAAAAATGTGCTTTCATACCTTATATCCTTTTAGGGTTATAAGTTTCTTAGATTTTGTTGTTGTTCACGCTAGCATTTTAGAATTTCACAATTCTATTAACAGCTTCTAAGTGACTGAAAGTGAATCACAAGTAAACAGCATGTATTATGTTACCTCCAAGGGCTCTCATTAGTCTAGCAGCTTTAAGAAAGATCCTGATGAGACATAAGCAGACCTGGGTTCCAGTATAAACAGGGCCACTTGTTCTGGAATAAAATTCCTAACCTTTCTGAACCTGAAATATAAAATGAGGATAACATTTGGACTCTACCTATGTGGAATATACTTAGTGGACATAACCTGGCAAACACACATATGTATTATATACACAAAAAACTAACTCTCTCTCTCTCTCTCTCTCTCTCTCTCTCTCTCTCTCTGTGTGTGTGTGTGTGTGTGTGTGTATTGTGTGTGTGTGTGTGTGTGTGTGTGTGTGTGTGTGTGTGTGTGTGTGTGTGTGTGTGTGTGCTAAGAGAAATTCAGAAGGAATTATATAGGGAATGATAACGCAGTAGAATAAACCTAGTGAACCTAGTGATTTCAACACAGCTAGAGGGCCTTATTCAGATTCCTGAGATCAGATTGGGTGGAGCTCGTCTTCACGGAGAAACAGAATACTTCTTTTCCTTTTAAGATGCCATTGCTCAGATCTGATAGCTACTGCTTTGGGAAGAAGTTTCTTCCCAAAACTTTGTATAGGTGCTTATTTTCCTGAAGACAGAAAAAGGATCATGACAAAGCTAATCTTTATCAACCACACAATGAATCTTTAGGTCTGAGAGTTCTTTAACACTAACTGTATATAACAATAACCAAAGGGTGAGAATTAGGGAGAGGGAGTTAAATGTGAGAAAATCGGCTTACTATATGCATATTCAAAGTTGCTAATGAAAACTCAGTTCCTTAACTTTAGAGCACTATTCTGCTACAAAAAATATAATCCAAATGACAAATGTAAGCCAAAAGATGCAATTTTACATGTGCTACCATCTACATTTTAAAAAGCACAAAAGGTAAAATTTTCTTTTAACATATTAGCACAATATATTCAAAGTACAATTTCAACAGGTAATCAATCTCAAAATTATTTTAGTCTAGGGATATAGTTCAGTAGTAGAGAACCTAGCTAGTATTCACTAAGGTCCTAGGTTTAATTCTTAGTTCCAAAGTAAATCGAGATAATAAACATCCTTTTTGTTGCCTTTTAAAAAGATGCACTTATTAGGCTGGGTGCTGGTGGCACATCCAGCACTCGGGAGGCAGAGACAGGTTGATCTCTTTGAATTTGAGACCAGCCTGGTCTACAAGAGCTAGTTCCAGGACAGGCTCCAAAGCCACAGAGAAACCCTGTCTTGGAAAAAAAAAGATGTAGTTATTTATTTATGTGTATGGGTATTTTGCCTGAATGTACATGCCTGGTGCCATTGATTCCCCTGGAAATGGAGTTATGGACAGTTATGAGCTCCCAGTGAGTGCTAGGAATCGAACTCGGGTCCTCTGGAAGCATAGCCAGTGCTCCTAACTGCTAACCCATTTCCCCAGCTATGCTTTTTTGTTGTCTTAATCTTTGAACAGTGAAGCTCAATGTTATCCTCATTTTACAGGTAAATCAGTTATACCTGATTTGGGTAGTGCTGGAAACTGAATATAGCGCATGCTAAGCTTATACTATAGACTGAAGTCTCAAGCTGATTTTTTATTAAGAAGGATTTTAGCCCTTCACATAATTTTAACTCCAATAAACTGAAGTATTCTACTTTTTCTTCAAGTGAGGGGAAATTTTATTACTCTAAAAGAAACTTAACACAGAACAGTGAGTAAAATTTTTTTTGTTTTCATCACAGAAATTAGCTGCTTGGAGTCATAATACCAAAAAAGGTGATTTCTAAGCCTAATCAGAGCAGCCAAATGGTTTTCCAAGTTTTTCCTGTGAAATTATAGTATTTTCCTATAAACTGTTCATGAAAGAACAAGATGGTAAAATGTAGATTTGTTACTAGGAAACAAAGGGTATAAAGAAACTAAGTTAACAACACAACATCTAGAATACATCCAGAATGTGAAATGCACTGAGACTATCACTGAACATTCAAGTCTTTACCAGGAAGGAAGGGAGGGAAGAAGGGAGGGAGGGAGGGAGGGAGAGAGGGAGGGAGGAAGGGAGGAAGGGAGGGAAGGAGGGAGGGAGGGAAGGAGGGAAGGGAAAAAAAGGAGAAAGGAAGGAAAAGAAAGGTGGAGGCTGATGCGTATTAAGAAAACTTAGATATACATAATGGCCAAAAAGCAATGTATAAACACTGGATTCTAGTGGATCTTGGAAGCAACTGCAAAAACTAGACTATCCATTAGTAATTTTATGGGTCTTACTATTAGTGCCAAGGTAAAAATAATATTGTATTTAAGTAATAAAAATCCTTACTCATAGAAGAAATACAGTTAAGTATTAGAGTGAGGTATCTTGATGTTTACAACTTAATTTCAAAGGCTAGGAAACAAATGTGTCAAATGTTAACAGTTCTTGAATCTAGGCAATGGCTATACACTGTACAAGTGTTCATTATACTATTCATTCAACTTCTCATATGTTTGATATAACAAATGAGGAAAGGGGGAGACAATTCAAAATTAAAACAAAGACAACCAAATGTACTGTGCAAACCTTGATTAAAATTTAGTTCATGAAAAGCAAGCAAAAAAGACACCTTTGAACTAACAGAAAATGACCTGAATGTTACACGACACTAAAGAAATATTGATAATTCTCTTGAGTACAACAATAGTATTTTGGTTATACAGGGTGATATCCTTAATCTTGGGAAATGATAGCTGAAGCAGTTAGGGATGAATGGTCACAATGTCTACAACATTCTTTTGTTTTTGTTTTTTGTTTTTTTGTTTTTTTTTTTTTGAAACAGGGTTTCTCTGTGTAGGCTAGACTCATACTCAGATCTGCCTGCCTCTGCCTCCCAAAAGCTGGGATTAAAGGCATGCACCACCACTGCCTGGCTCTACAACAATCTTTGAACCAGCTCAGGGAGGAGAAAAAAAAACACATACAAAAAACTATATAATCTCTACCTATCCAGCAAATATGTTAACAACTATTAACTTACATGGTATGTTTGTTTTCAAGTGATCCTTATATTTACATGTTTAAGTAAATTTACAACAGAAAATTTAAAATACATAAAAGCTAAAACAAGGCCATATCAACACTCCTTGCCAGATGTGGCAGGTGCACTTGAAGGCTGAGGCAGGAAGATTATCCTAAGTGTGAGGACAGCCTGGGCTCTATAACATGTTAAAGCCCTGGGATACAGTAAAAGCCTTATTTGAAGAAAAAAATCCAATTTTATAAATTCCAGCAAACGGAATAAAAACAACAAATCAAAAACAGTTATACTTCTTGCACCTGGAAACTCTTACTAAAAGAGGCGTAGCACTTTTATGCCCACTCTGGGGCCAGGCAAATGGTTTTATTTTTTAAAATGCCCTTGTATGGGACTTGCAATGTTCTGAATACAAGAAAAATATATGAATATTATTTTCAAGGAGTTATAAATATAAAATGTGTAGTCACTAAACTCTTTGAGACAGGGTCTCTCTACATCTGGCCTCTGCCTAAGTGCTGAGATCAAAGGTGTATGCCACCATGCCAAACCCTATCTAAATATGTAGTTGCCAACCAAATTCTCCATATTGGTTTGGTTTCTAAAGTTGTAATTCTAGAGATAAGGCCTCTAATCTGCATAATTGAAGTGCATCTCAACATTTAAAAAGCCACAGATTGCTTTGATAAACTTAAATCTCACATACTATTAAGATAAGCTTACTAGTATTAGTCAATTAAAAGTGAATGATTTTCTATTACAAAAAAATGAAAAAATTCTCAACTGAGTCTTAAGTTTTCCTAAGAAAGTAATTCCAGAAAAAAGTCTTAAAACAATTTTTATCCTGATAAAACCACACAATTAGCCAAAAGGAATAACCACTATTATGCCATAGGTGTAAAAGGAAATCAGCAAATCAACTGTTAAACAACTACCCTTTTAGCCACTGTAATAATTGCCTACCTTGAAAACTGATAATTGAAATATAGGCTAGCCTAGCAGCTCAGCATTTACAAATCATTAACTGCTATCGGTTAACCATTATACTGTCCCACAAGAGATGAAATTTTATTTTCTATTTCACAAGTACTTTCTATTTCAATCTAGATTGAAACTGGGTGGCAGGGAGCTCTGTTTTAGCAGTGAGAAAGCATCCTCATTTAATGTATAAAGACAAAACATGAATCCCCAGGGAAAGAGAGCAAGAAAAACAATAGTAAAGGTAGAAAAAAATCAACAACATAAACAGCAAATGGTTTACATAGTTAATGTGGGGCTGGTTCTTACTGAACAAAAACAAATATATTATTTAGTTTCAATTATGTCTCTCATATTAATACATTCTGAGAATAAAGATAAAATTCAATGAAATTCTCTATTAAAGATAATGACATTTCATAGCAGTTCAGAAGGGGGAAAAAGAAAAACATGCCAGGCTGCTGAGTGTTATTCAAAGGTGCAATTTGTTTATTTATCAAATGGCATAAACAAACCTCCTCTTTAGAGATGATTTTTCACACAGTGTGTTAGTAAAGCTGAGTGTTTTAATATGAAGGGTGTCTGTTGAGCAAGTTTTGTGTGCTTCCTAGAAAGAAGGAAAGATGCAAGAGGTAAACAGAGCCCCAGAGGTAACCATGTGATTAGAAACCAATTAAGTTAAGCAATTACTGAAGCTGCTCTCTCTCCTTTGGGCAAGAATGGATCACAAGTGAGACTCTGATATAAAAAATGAAGATGCTTGCAAAAAGGTCAAGGTTGTTTTAGAGAAAGTATTTTAAAATAGAAATGGTAAAATATACACAAGGATGATTGATGAATGTATATCAAGGATTTATGGTCTACTAGTTTGAAATTTTATATATAGATATATATATATATATATATATATATATATATATATATATATATATATATCTTGTTTTCATGGATAAATTTAGTTAGTATTCACAGTGAAATGGGGAGCAGAAATAAGTAAGAGTATGAAATAAGCAAGAGTATGGAAGACAATCACTCAATGGCCTACTGGTCTTCAAGAGCTATTGTATGTGCCCTTACTGTATTTTAAATAAGAAAATACATTTAATATATGTACCATGTAGAAATGTAAAAATCATCAATGTCAATTCTAGCATTAGATTACTTAACTTTTAAAAATAATCTAACCCAGTTAATAAGAAAAGATGAAGCAAACTTGTAATATTTGCATCACATTATAATCCAACCTTAAAAGTACTTTAAAGGTGGAACTATTCTACTACCTACCTGGTTTACCCTTCACTTACAAAATGTATTTTAAAAACACCTAAATGCATAAGATATAACATTAGCTTCTTATATAGAAAATAGTCTTATAAACCACTCCTTTTTTGACTCCTGACCAACCCTGGGAATCTTATCTATAACAACATCTTTAACTAAATGAGGAGTCCTGTCTACTTCTTTCAAATGCACCAACCTTCTCAAAAACGCTGGATGGAGTCATCAAACAAAACCTGATGTTCTGAATGATGGTATCTGTATGTCTCCATCGTCGTCTATCATGTCGCAGCCAAGACTGCACAGCTTCGTACAGCTCTATTTCGGGAAACCTGCTCAGATGATCATTATCCAGATAAGACATGAGCTTCTCAAAGCTCAGATAGGATAGGAAGTCAGGCCTGGACATGAGTGGCACAAAGTTGTCTAGCAGAAAGGCGTCCAGCTTCTCCCTGACTCCCTCGATGTTAACACCGAAATCATCTAAGAGTCTCATAATTTCTGCACAATTTTCTAGGCAGATTTTGGCTAACAGAAAAGAACAGCAGAACTTCACCACTTCTATAAGCTGAACATACATTGCAGCCTGAAGGATTTCATGAACAGTATTCATACTCAGTTCTATAGTTCCATAATACATAAACTGAAGAACGTGGCTGAAACCGGTAGCTGTTAGACCTTTCAAGTGAATTTTGTCCTGATCGCGTTCTCTCATGTCTGCTGTGAACATAATTCTGAAGTAATCACTCTGGGTGGCCAAGAGCGCTTTATGGGCCTGGAACTGATGGTCTTCAATAACCAGAGTGACATCGAGAAGCAATCCCTCCTCATACAGTGCTCTGAACCCAGCAGAGACACTGGTATCATGGATGGAAGAACAGAAACCTTCCACGTCCCCTGCCATGAATCACCTGAAAAAAAGTAATTACAGAAAATGGTATTAATCATTACCATGCATTCAGAAGTTATTATTAAAAGCTATAACAGTTTTTATAATATCTTAGGTCTACTGGCAATGTCTTAAAGTATACAAACCATCAGAGAGGAGGCAACCTTCTAGGAAAGTTTCCAAGCCAATGCTTTTGGTTTCCTACCTGGTAAAAAGACACTACTAAAAGATATATCTATCAAACAATGGTAAGCTGTTAACTTACAAACAATACACACCAATCTGACTTACTTTATGCAGTCCATCAAATATATACACACTCCAAAATTAGGAGTACAAAAGATTTCATAAGCAAATACCTAGTTAAGGAAAAGCAAAGAAAGGAAGGAAGGAAGGAAGGAAGGAAGGAAGGAAGGAAGGAAGGAAGGAAGGAAGGAAGGAAGGAAGGAAGGAAGGAAGGAAGGAAGGAAGGAAAAATGGAAGGACAGAAGGGAAATAAATTATACCAAAAAAGAGCCAAATTTGAAAATTCCTAGAAATTCACCCAAAGAAAGTAATTGGATAAATATGCCAAGTTGTGCAGATAAAATTCTTAGAACTACTTGAACTACTATAAAGTATCTGGCACAGTAGCATGCATCTACAGTTCCAGCTCCTCAAGAGGCTGAGAGAAAAACATCACCTCTAATCCAGAGTTCCAGGCCAGCCTGCACATGATGGAGTGAGAAAAGGAGGAAGGGAGAAAGGGGTGGAAGGGAAGGTGATAAACAAGCATGCTGAGAATTCAAAGTCAGCCTGATTTACACAGCAAGTTCCAGACCAGCTCCTGTCTTGGGCTACAAAGACAGACCTTCCTTGTCCACAAAAAATACTCAAAATTTGACACTTAGGAGGCTTATGGCACATAGCTACAATCTAAGCAGCACTCAGGAAGCAGATGCAGGAGAATTGCATCAAGTTCTAACTAGTCAGAGCTATATAACAAGACACTCTTTAAACCAAAAAACAAGTCTGACAACAGATTAATAAATAAATATGGTACAGTTTAATGGTAGATTACTGTAACAGGTAAGAGTGGTGGTAGCAATCTGCCTATTCTGACAAAGGATATTTATTAGATGTTACCACGATATACTGAGTATATCTTCAAAATTAAACTACATATGCATTTGTTCAGAAGAGAAAAAGTCTAGAAGAACAGTAAAATGATAAGCCTGAGTTTTAAGTTTTAAGAGTTATTTCTTTTATACTTAACCTTATTAACCTCATTTTTTTAAAAAAAACGAATGCTTTCATATCTAAAATATATAATCTTTAAAGGAAAGTAAACAAATTTTCACATAGTTAAGAAATGAAGACAGGTATGGTGATGCATATCTTTAATTCCAGCACTTGGGAGGCAGAGGCAGGTAGATCTCTGTGAGTTCGAGGCCAGCCTGATCTACAGAATGAGTTTCAGGACAGCCTCCAAATGGAGAAACCCTGTCTCGAAAAACCAAAACAGGGAGGGAGGTGGGAGGAAGGGAGGGAGGGAGGAAGGGAGAGAGGGGACAGACAGAACAAATGAACTAACAACCAAATTATATCTATGGCTAGGGCTGTAGCTTAGAGGTAGAGTGAATATTTAGTATGCCCTGGGTTCAATTACAACCATTACAAAAATATGAATAAGAAAAATAAACTAGGTTTAAATAAAGAAAAATAAACTAACTTAGTCTATTCTGTTTATGAATGAAGTAATTTTCTTCTCCCACTAAGATCTACCTCAGGTCATCTATCTTGTTTTTCTCTTTGCATGTTCACAAAGCTCCTAGCTTCCTCTAATGATTTCTCCATCCCTGAATGCCCTTGCTTCATTATACACAAATATCCTTACATGTACATGTTGGTCACAAAGTTCCTTCTCCATCCTCATTTAAATATTTTTTCCTCAAATTCCCACCTTCCAGACATTCTGCTTCTATTCTCACCTTCACCCATCTTATAAAAAATATTCTTCCAAGGCATACAGATATTTCTAATCCTTTCCTTAACTTTCCCTAAATAAAACTTGGGAGTTTTGATAAGATAAAAATCCATCCTCTGTTGTCTCTTGTTACATTCCTCTTGATGAATCACTCACTCTCCCACCTGTCATCTAGCTGAGTTACATGCACCCATTCAGCATTCACAAAATAGCCCCCACAAAAAACCAAGTCATAGCTCCCAGTATCCCTCAACTGCTATATACTCTTCCTTATTCCACTGCAAACCCTAAGGTGTGCCCTCATCCAGACCTAGTACACATCTGAAATCCAAACTATCAATTTCCTAATTAACATTACTTCTTTCTTTTTGTGGTTTAAATCATTGTTCTCTGTTCTCTCTCTCTCTCTCTCTCTCTCTCTCTCTCTCTCTCTCTCTCTCTCTCTCTCTCTCTCTCTCTCTCTCTGTGTGTGTGTGTGTGTGTGTGTGTGTGTGTGTGTATAATTTTTCCTTATTTTACATATCCATCCCAGTTTCCTCTCCCTCCCATACGCCCACCCCCCCAATCCCCCCCCACTCCACAGGGAGGGTGATGCCTTCCAGGAGGGATCAACAAAATCTGTCAAGTCATTTTGAGTAGGAACTAGGCCCTCCCTCCTGCCTGTAGGGTAAGGGAGTATCCCTCCATGGGGAACATGCTCCCAAAGTCCTTTTGTGCACCAGGGATACATCCTGGTTCCACTGTCAGAGGTCCCTTAGATTGCCCAGGCCTTCTGAGACCCACGTTCAGGTCTGGGGGTCCATAAGCTCATCATTGTTCAGGTCAGCTGTGGGTTTCTGAAGCCTGGAACTTTGTTCCTTCCAAAGAAAGAAACCATATACCCCAAGCCAGTCAAAGACTCAGGCCTCTTGCCTCCCAAGTATATGATCATAAGCCTCTACCACCACAGCTACTAGCAGTCTTCCTCTTTGTTCACTTGTCACATCCTATCTTAACTTTATCACTCTTTTCATATCTTACACTTTCTCATACCAAATCAACAACTCCTGCCAGAGCTTCCATTTGTCTTGACTCTTTTTCTTACATACCCTCCTGCTAAACAAAAATCATGCTGATTGGTTTTTTAGTCTGTAGACAGTTATTTCTTTAAACAACTGTAGGCCATTCCCTACTGGTAAGTACTAATACACAATCAAAAGATGTTACCAAACTAAGCATAACTTATATGAACAAATCTCTGAAATATATCCATTGGAGGAGAGATAGTTTTGAGACAGGATTTCAGAGACTCACTCTGTAATCCAGGCTGGCCTTGAACTCACAGCATCTTCCTGTCTCAGACTAACAAATCCTTCTCACATAATTAAGAAATGAAGCCAGGCATGGTGGTGCACACCTTTAATCCCAGCACTTGTAAGGCAGAGACAGGTGGATTTGAGTGAGTTCAAAGCAAGTCTGGTCTACAAAGCAAGTTCCAGGACAGTCAGGGCTGTTACACAGAAAAACCCTGTATGTACACCATAAACCCCACTTTGAAAACAGTCTAGAACTCATTGAATTATATGTTTCAGTTATCTGCTGAAACATTACCTACACATCAGGCTTGAAGAACACATTGAAAAGATATAGCAGCCAACATCAGTGGCTCTGAAACCCTGTCAAGTGACAATGCTGGGACCCAATCTCAATCCTTTTTTCCTCTGGTTGGATGTTTTGAACAAGAGCCCTTCCAACAAAGCAACTGGCAACATATCTGACTCCTGTCACCTGCTCTATCTCCTCCTTCAGGAGATAACACTTGCCAATCTCACTGTTCTATTACCATAGTTTCCCTTTTATTTACTGAAAGGAAAAATACCTGTGTGTCGGGTACATTACATATGGATATATGTACCAATCAGGAAACCTCTATGTACAATGGATGCAATCAAAGAGAAAAGGGCAGCACTCAAGCACACTAAGGCACCTCTCCTCCACTCTCATGAGGAGGTGATCACTAGATTTCCTACTTTTTCAATATATTGTCTTTGATACTATGTTTTAGCTTCTTGACTTTTTAACCTGTTTAATCAGTACTGAACCCAGCCTAAGTCCATGAACAAATGAATGTTAATAAGAAAAAGGTCTGAGCTAGGTGTAGTGACATATACCTGTAATCTTACTGGAAATGGAAAGAGGAGGATCAGGAGTTCAAATCATCCTTGGCTACAAACTCATTATGCAAACCAGGCTGTCTCTGCCTTCTGTCCAAACATGGCTATGCCCAAATATATCCAAATATTAAAAATTAAAAGGCAAAAATAATCTTTAAAAATATTGTTAAATCTTTTTTTTTGAGACAGGGTCTCTATGAAGTCCCAGCTGTCCTCAAGCTTGCTATGTACACCAAGCAGGTCTCAAACTCACAGAGATCCTCCTGCCTCTGCCTCCTACATGCTGGGATTAAATGTATGCACCACCATGACTAGCTAAAAATATTTTTAATGTGAAATTTTGTTTGTGAAACATAGGATAAAAGAGGGCCAGCTTTTGTGTATGGGGGAGTATACTAGACAATGTAATACTTATCAGAATTATTTTAATTTGCATATTAAAGATCAAAGTAAGCATGCAACTTATAATTCTAGAGTTAAAAAGGCTGAGACAAGAAGATTGAGTTTGAGTTCAGTCTGGTTACAGAGGGTTCAAGACCAACATATGGTACTTACTAATATAATCCATCAATTTTGTTTTATCTGAATTTTTGTTTTGGTTTGGTTTTGGTTTTTGGAGACAGGGTTTCTCTGTGTCACTCTGTGGCTGTCTTGCAACTCACTCTGTAGACCAGAATGACCTTTAAGTCAGTAACCCACCTGCCTCTGCCTCTGCCTCTGGAGTACCAGGATCAAAGGCATGCACTACCATGCTGAATCCTTTTTAAAAGTTAATTAGCTCAGAAGTTTTCAAGTAATACAAGGTATGTATACAAAACTAAAATACTAGGAACAAAAGTAACCTCAAACAGCATGATGTCTGGATAGTCACTGTAGAAGAAGGCTACCACCACACTACCAAGTAAAACACCATAACATATTAAACTGGATAAAAATTCTGGTAGGGTCTCAGGGTCATCCATATATATCAATCACACTCAATGATAATTTAACAAAGAAGCCTAGACATTACCATTCATATATTATGAACAGACTGTTGCCATTAT
This sequence comes from Cricetiscus sungorus, assembly GCA_030556225.1. NCBI lineage: Eukaryota > Metazoa > Chordata > Mammalia > Rodentia > Cricetidae > Cricetiscus > Cricetiscus sungorus. The sequence continues at coordinate 7,517,072 of JANBXA010000126.1, forward strand.
TTTTGACATTGCCTGAATTATTATATATTTCACTTCATATCAGAAAGCTCATCTCTAAGGGCTGGAGCACAGTAAAGTGCTTGCCTACCATGCACAAAGACCTGACATCAATCTTCAACACTGCTTAAAAATAAAGGAAGGCAAAATAATCCAGTGTATGCAATAGTTACTTCTACATAGGAAGGTTTCAAACAGTTATGTTCACCTTTATGGAAAAAACATTATCTGAATGAAAAAATAACTTTTTAAGGTTTATTTTATGTTTACTAGTATTTTATCTGCATGAATGTACATATGTGTATCATAAGCATGCCTGGTTCAAAAGATGGCATAGATTAGTGGAACTGAAGTTGCAGATGGTTCTAAGCTACCATATGGGTTTTAGGAACCAAACTCACTTTCTTCAAGAGCCAACAAGTGCTCTTAACCACTGAATCACCTCTCCAGCATCTAACTGAAAAAGTTTAAAGTAGATATGTAGACCGCAATACACATCAGCAATACAACACAGCATGTACAAGACCCCAGGTTCAATCCCTACCCGGGGTTCAATCCCTATGCAACAAAAATAAAGCAGGTATTGAAATTGCTTTGGAGGGTATTTTTTGTTTTCTGGACAGGCCATGCACTTCTTGCAGGAGATATTAAAAAGTAATCCAGACCCAAGTGTGGTGGATCATGCCTATAATTCCAGCTACTTGGAAAGCTGAAACAAGAGTACTGCTACAAATTGCAGACCATCCTGGCCTACAGCGTTGAAACATGGTCTCAAAAAGAAAGTAATCAAAACACCTAACTATGGCAGAAAATCATATGGCAATAAAGGAATAGAAAACTCCCTGTCCAAAAGAAAAAAAAAAAAAGCAATGAAGACATGAGCAGGTCCCCTGTCTTGGACACTGGGTACCTTTCTCTTTGCCTAGTCTTCCTAGAATTCCTAGCAAAAAGACTCCCCTTTGGTTCTAGGCCCAATCACATATGGTCAGATCCACTTGGGAAATATGAATCAAGATGAATACCACTTTGTCAAGAAATCTGGAAAGGCAAGGGGCAGGAGAAAGGGGAAAAGGGAAAAGGGATGTATACTGACTATGTATGACTAGAATTAAAACATATCAAAAGGCAGCTGTAGGCATCCACTTGTGGCCTAATTATCACTAATTATCACTAAAATGTAGTCAACTAAGTAGGAAGAAAGCCTAGACAAGAGTACAAAGAGTGCTTCTTAACACCTTCATTTCCCAGGCCCCAGATCCAGAGCTGAAAGAAATCTTTATGTTCTTGAAATACAGTCTCCCTTTTTATTACCTGAACTGACTTCTACTTATAGACAAGGGTCCTAAATAAGTCTTAGAACAGAAATACCTATTAGTTACTTAGGATTTCTTAGCCTTCTGTCTCTGTAAAAAAGTGAAAGCATTAATCATAATCTCTGAATTTTTGAGGCATAATTCTGCCATTTGTTTTTCTGCTTTTTATATGATTATATAGGTACACAATGCTTTCACACACATATTAAAACTAAAGCTGGGTGGTGGTTGCTCATACCTTTAATCCCAGCACTCGGAGGCAGAGGTGATTATCAGAGTTCAAAGTCAGCCTGTTCTACAGAGCAAGCCAAGGTTACACAGAGAAGCACGATCTTGAAAAAATAAATAAATAAATGAACTATAGATACTCTTAAAGTTCCATCAATACTTTTTAATCAAGTTTACCTGATCTAAATCAACTTCTAAAAGTAATTTCTGACAGCTGGAGCATATGAAGTAATTTCTTTCCCACCTACGAAAACTCAATGAACTCATCAGTAGACTAATAGCTATAGACCAGGATCAGTAACTTGCACTTGTATGGAAAGCATGTGTGGAGGCAGAAAGCTATGAAATGCTCCATGATGAACTGACAACACTATACCATCTCTCAAAAAAAGCAGGAGTCAAAATCTAGATCCAGAATCACACTCAAGAAATGAAATTGTGATTCTACCTCTACTAGCTCTGTAATCTTAGAGCAAGCTATTTAGCTTCTCTGTGGCCATGTGTCCTCATATGTAAATTGAGGGTACTAGTTGTAATAGAATCCACATTAATGATGTTCTGAGAATTAAATGACTTAATGCACATAAAGCACTTCACATGGTGTACAAACCTGAAGCACACTATTAGTACTACACCTTTTTTTTTTTTTGGTGCCTACTCAAACCCAATAGTAGGAGTTGAACAATAAATCTAATCCTGCAAACCTCAGAGAAATCTTCTCCCTAGCAACAGCATTTTAAACAAGGTTTAAACAGAAACAGAAAAAAAAACTGTAACACAAAAATATATATTTAAGTAAATTAAATAACTAAGAAAAGCAAAAATAAAAGTATAAAAAAGGAAATATACAGGCATTGGTGGTGCATGTCTTTAATTCTGGTACTTGGGAGGAAGAGGCAGGCGAATCTCTGTGAATTCAAGGCCAGCCTGATCTACAGAGCTAGTTCCAGTACAGGCTCCAATGCCGAGGAGAAACCCTGTCTCGGAAAAACAAAACAAAACCAAAAAAAAAAAAAAAGCCTTATATAAAATTCTCTACAGCATTATAACAATTTTAGAAAGAAATAATTATAAAAAAAAGTATAGCACAAAACCCAAATATTTAACTCTATGATCAATGAGGACTGGGGAAAATATTCAGTAAGAGACTTTTGAGAAAAAGTATTACTAACATAAAATGCTGAATGGTCAGAAATTCTGTATCTTTACCTCTCATAATGTATCTTCACATCAGGATAAAATTATGGCTTATAAACCTAATGTGTACATATTCTATACTTGGCCTTCAGAATTTAAAATAGGTTTTTTTCCAAAAGAGGAATAAACCTAAATTAGACAAAATTAAAAGGCAAGCTTGGAAAGAAATACTCAACAGTGTATCTGCTTTATCAACTTGGCACTGACAAAGGCTATGGGAGCCTAGAGATGTAATCCAAACCTCAGTGGTGGAGGGCTCTGGATTCAGGGTTCAATTCCCAATGTGTGCATCTCTCTCTCTCTCTCTCTCTCTCTCTCTCTCTCTCTCTCTCTCTCTCTCTCTCTCTCACACACACACACACACACACACACACACACACACACACACACACACACACACACACACACGGGGGGGGGGGGGGGGGGGGCACTGGGCACTGACTGATTCATGTCTTTGTGCATATGATATGGTCTAGAGAGAACTAGGGTCACAGTCCTCTGAAAGGACTTATCAAGGTCAAAATTATTCTCAAAGTATTTCAAAAGCTTTGGGGCTAACAAAAAAATAGTTCTAAGGATTAGGATATGTAGCTAAGAGCTAACACACTTAACTAGCACACTGAGTTTCTTAAATTCAATGTCCAGAGCCCTTCTCTCAAAAAGACACCTCTTTCACTTTCATGTTTCCCCTGATTTTCAGAAGTTTTGTTTAAGAAGAATGCAGAATGTGAATACCTGTCAAGGTTTTGTTTTGTTCTGAAATAAAAATAAATCAAATGTTACACAAAGATTTGGAAAAATATGATCAGCAATAAATTATCAAGGATTGATATTTTGTGTCTTTTGAGACAGGGTCTCACTCTAGCCTAGGCTGACTTTGAACTCATAACAATTCTTTTTCAATCTCCTAAGTGATGGGATTACTGGCATGAGCCACTACACCTGACTTCAAGATCTTAATTTTCTAGAAGATGTGTATCTTTAATTTTTCATTCAAAATCATAATTTATGCAACTTCAAGGGGGCTAATTTTTAAAATAATTACAAGTATTTTAAAATTCCCTAGTATCAGTTTCTACATAAATCAATACACCCCACATAAACCAACATTGTTGTTTAGAATCCAACTAAATTTTAAGAGATATAAAGAAGTTCTTGGACTGCTCAAGTATCAGTAAAGGGAAGAGATAAGTGACAACACAAAACATGCACACACACACCTCTGTCTTGTAAGACTATTACAGCTATTTATATCACAAAAAATTCTAACAGTTCAAACTCTCCAGTGACCAGTAAAAAAATTAAGTCTTATGGGGGTAAAATTGTAAGGAAATTAAAGCCATAGAAATTAAATGCTTCCCCTTTAGTTAGAAGGCTACCATTCTAATCTGAAAACAAAATTCTAGACATCTAAGTAGAAGATGTTACAAAATCAACTAACCTCCATGTTTATGACATAAGCAGTAAGTAATTTATTGCTTTCATATTCCTTCCAAAGCTGCTTGAAAACTACAAAACTGTAAGCTGTTCAGTATAGAAACTAGACTCTCAAAAGGTTAATGTTTACCCTTAATGAAAAATGTAAATGATTTCATACTGCCTTCACTATCAAATTGTTCTACCAAAAATGGCATCTATACAGGAAATGTCATACTTGCATACTGAAAGGAAAATGAAAAGGTTGCTTTTTTTTTAAAAAAAAAAAATAGAATTTCCAAATCATAAAATCTGATACAATTTCTATAACCTATCCAAAAATCTTAAATTCAACAATCTCAAAGCAGCCACTTCTCAATATATTGATGGTAAAAGAAAATTTACAAATCAAGACATTTTTAAGCTCTAATAAGCATTCCCTTTACCCTCAAATATATGCTGCCACTCAAACTGGAAAAGAACATAAGCTGAATGTGGGAGAAAGGACTGCATATTTGTTTAATACTGAAGCTCTTGTCATCAAAATATTTTTATAACTCAGTATTAAATTGTGAATGGCAACTTAAACTACTAAGAAAGATTTAGTCCTCCAGTCTCAAGACTGGCACTTACTATCCAAATTACTTCAGTTTGCAGGTACGTTTAGAATTTACTTACTCATCCTATAAGGAAAAAACCATCTGCTTCAATACTACTTTTCATCTTTAATTCTCCTTTACTTATTCCTTACTACAAGTAGTAGTCCAAGAGTGATGTCATGGAAAACAGTTTCCCTGGCCTTTAGAGATTGGATCCAGTGAGAATTCTAGGAAAAATCTCTACTGGGAAATAAAATCCCAAATCTTCCAAGCTGCATTTTAACATGAAATCACAAATCATGTGCTGTTAGCATTTTCATTCTCCCCCAAGAATTATATAACTAACACAAATCTTTTGGAAACTCCTGATGTTATAGTACAAGTCCATGTTGCAGTATTAGCTAAATTCAAAGATATTATCAAGGACAAAAGATACTTTTTCTATCTGTTCTTATTTGCTTCAATGATTCGGCTAGATTCCCTCACCCCCAAAACACCATGCTTTCGGACAGAGCCCAGGGCTTCATCCATGGGATGTAAGTGCTCTATCACTGAGATATACACCCCAGCCTGATGAGCTTTAAGGATTTCATATTAAAGAGAGAAAACTGAGTTTTCTCAGTGGGTAAAAGTGGCTGCAGCCTGATGACCTGAGTACCATCTCAGGGACCCACATGCTAGTACAGAACCTACTTCTACAAGCAGTTCTCTATCCTCCACATTCATGCTGTGTAGCCTGTGCACATGTGTGCACACACAAATAAATAAATAAATGTATTTAAATATCCTACAGCCAGTGAGATGACTGAGTAAGAAGCCTGCTGCCAAGCTTGATGATCTGAGCTTGATCCCTAGACACACATGGTAGAAGGAAACAACCAACTCCCACAAGTTGCATTCTGACCTTCACATTCTTGCTGTAGCTCAAATGCATGTGCATTCAAATACACAAAAGAGAAAAAAAATATGAAGGGCTGGAGATATAACTTAAAGGTAAGGTGTTTACCTAGCACACACAAAACCCTGGGTTCAACCTCTACCTCCAAGTACTAAGAGGAAAAAAATCTTAGAATATATTTTACTTTTCATTATTCCAAAATTAAAAGTTCTGGGATAAGCATGTCATTCAGTCATAGAGCACTTGCCTGGTACATGTGAGGCACTGGGAAGAAGTTCAATCCTCAGCAACCTCCTCCAAAATACAGTTAAAATTCTTAATTCTGGGCTTAGCTGGTAAAGGCACTTGCCACCAAGACTGACAACCTAAATTCAATCCTTGGAACTAAATGGTAAAAGATGTGCGCTGACCTCCACATACATGAAGACACAGACAAAAAGATATTTTTAAAAATTCTAACTTCAAAGGGTATCTACTGTTGCATGTGGTGGTGCATGCCTTTAATCCCAGTACTTGGGGGCAAAGGCAAGCAGATCTCTGAATTCAAGGCTAGCCTACTCTACAAAGTGAATTCCAGAACAGTCAGAGACCATTTTTTGGAGTTTTTGTTTCGTTTTTTGCTTTTTGGCGACAGGGTTTCTCTATGTGACCTTGACTGTCTTGGAACTCTCTTTGTAGACCAGGCTGACCTCAAACTCACAGAGATTCACCTGCCTCTGCCTCTGCTTAGATTAAAGGCATGTGCCACCACCCCTTGGCTGAGACCCTGTTTATATGAAGACAGGGTTTCACTTTGTAGCTCTGGAGGGCTTTGAACTCAGAGATCCACCTGCCTTTGCCTCCTTCATACTTGAATTAAAGATCTGGGGGACCATTCCTGGCCCCCTGGTCATCTACATTTTAAATTTTCTATCATTTTGTGGTACAGGTGTTTTGAGTACATATTTATTTGTGTACCATGTAAGTGCCTAGTGGCCACGGAAGCCAGAAGATTCTCGAGTCACCTGGAACTGGAATTACAGATGGCTGTGAGATGCCATATGGGTGCTGCGAACTGAACCCTAGTCCTCTAGGAAAACAACCAGTGTTCTTCAGCATTGAGCCATCTCCAGCCCCACTTTTGTGCCAGCAGTAATACAAGGTATACCTATGGGAGCCTTTCCAATTGGTTCCTAAAATGGCAATGATAAGTTCCTTCTACTCTTCCTTTTGTTGCTGCTGTTCCTAGAAAACCAGCCTCACCCCACTTACTGTTCCTCTTTGTCTAGGATCACTCTATCCAGACAGCTATGACTCCTTTTAGATCACTAGGCAAGAATCAACTCAATGAGACCTTGTCCCAAACCACTCTTAAAATAACAGAACCCAGTGGGTTTGTGGCATACACCTTTACACCCAGTACTCAGGAGGCAGAGGCAGGTGGACTTCTGTGAGTTTTGTGGTCTACATAATGAGTTTCAGGAGAGCCAAGACTACATACAGAGAAAAACCCTGTTTGAAAAAGCAAACAAAATAAAAATTGCAAAAGCCCTCTACTCCATCAACCAAAGAATCTCCACCTCTACTTTTTTTTTTTCCTAAAGTATATTTAACGTGAAGTAAAATTGTTTGAGACAATGTCCAGGCTACCTGCCTCTACTGAGGAAAATTCTCAACTGATCCTCTTGCTTCCACCTCCTAGTACTGGAACTACAGAAATAGGCCACCATACTTTTATTTTTATTTTTTGTTCAAAAATTTTTGTTTTGTGTCAGACATACCTATAATCCCAGTACATGGGATACTGAGGCAGGAGGATGATCCTAACTTTAAAGCAAACCTGGGCTACAGTGTAAAACTGTTTTGGGGGGGAATTCAAAAAAACAAAACTAATAACACTAATTTAAATTCACAGCACCTAGAACAGTGTGCGGACATAGTAAATGCTTAATAATAGTTTATCTAAGAAATTTACTTCACAAACCTCCATGTTCTATACTATTCAATTTAAAGATGAAAATATCCAAACTATGAGGTCAACCTTCTGGCCTAAAGCTATGATATTTTGGAGCAAGAGTCTTTCTGAGATCTGTACCTTCCTAATCAACTGCCATTACTGCAAGTCCTCACCAATGGCCTGTAGCAAAGTTCTTATTAATAGGTCTTAATAATAAAAACCCAGAGTCAGAAAATTGGGAGTATATGCTTAAAGACCAGAGAAGCAAAGGAGCCAGCCATTAGAGAGAGACTTTCTTTTTTACCTCTATTAAGTCCTCAAACCAAAATGGGCAAGCCTGTATCTAGGGATCCTCAGACTGAATGCCATGAGCTCCAGCCTTATAGTCCTCTCTCCACCCACCCAGTGCTAGGAAGGTATGTACCACCACTACCTGGCATCTACAGATGCTAACTAGTATGGCTAGCTCTGCATTCTGCTCTTCAGGCAAACTTCGTTACATCCCAAACAAAGTATCACAATGGCCAGCTTTTGTTGTTTTTCAATTTTTAAAAAAGCCCAAAGGAGCTATGGCATTCTAGTTCTGAAGAAATGGCTGATAATAAATTAATCTACAACATGCCCCCAACCCAGACCAAGATTCACGGTCCTCACTTAACATTCAGTCATGCAACCTTTGCAATTCCAAAGCTTCAGTCATGCAACCTTTGCAATTCCAAAGCTCAAACCTGACAAATGCCCACCATCATAGGGAGAGGGTCAAAATCGGGGAAAATGTTAAAGGTACTAAAATAACACTTGACTTATTATTTTGTTTCTCCCATCTCTCTTGACTTGTCATGATGTGTTTTTATTTGTTGATGTATGTTGTCCTAAGTAAAGAAAAATTAAGATTTGAAATTATAAGCACAAATTTTACTATTCATTTATATTGTACAATGCCAGTTTACACACATTATTAAACCAAATATGGGACCCCTCCCCCTTCTGAACACCCATAAATTCAATCAGGCCAACCTTGGTTCCATGATTTCAGCCCCAAATAACCCACAACAAGACAGAGAGGTCAAACTCTGAAATTCCCAATAAAGTAGTGATCTGACAAAATTATTTCCAAGACAGGACAAGGGATAAATCCAAAATATAAAATCAGCCATATTAAAGTTAGCTGTTTCTTTTCCAAAGTAACCCTGCCCACCTTACATCATTTTGCCTTTTAACAAAACACACAAGCATACTGTGAAAGAGAACTGGTATTGGATTAGGGAATTAAAAATTTAACATCTAACTACTCAGAAAAAAAGCATTTATTACCAACTAAAAATATACTCCAAAAGGATCCTTTCACCTTTTATTGACTATATATAGGCCAAAACAGTCTATAGTTTTGAAATTGTAGCAAATAAATTCTATTTTCAAACCACAAATAGTACTATCTTATTTTTCTGCCAAATGAACCAGTAGTAAAGTGTGCTAATTAACATCCTTTACCACTGACAAACGGGGACTCCATGCATCTACTGAGTGTTGTGACTGAAAATGAGAATTGAGTTAAACAAATATTACATTAAGTGCTAAAAAGTTGAAATTCCTTATACATTTCTAGATCTATTAAGCATTAGAGAAATATGAATGCATTTGTAAGCTCTTCAAAAGCAATTTCCAAATGGGTAGAAGCATCCTGTCATCCTGCTCCCTAGATATGAAAAGCAAACATTGAAATTAGAGGATATACAGCTAAAAGACACTTTTTAAAATGACAACAGCAAGTCAGCTTGATAAAGACAAACTCTTAAAAATATAAAAAGACTAAACAAATGCAAGGTGCTAAATATTCTGTGTAAGAAAGGGGCCTAAGAGGCCTAGAAAGATGCAAAGCCCTATAGTAACATTAAATTTGAACTAAAGAATACCGTTATTTTAAATAAGCAGCATTTTGTAGGAGGAAGGACAGCAACGTGACTATCAAACAGCTATCGATCACTGCACTGTTTTGCTATTCTGTACTTATTTACTTACAAAATAAAAATTAAGAGGCAGCAACAGTTAGCCACGTTAACCACTAGCAAAGGTTACTTAAAGAAATGACCTTACATTTCCTACGACACTTTACAGCTATAGATTATTTTCACATATATGACCTCATATAGTCCTCGCTACCTTCTGATGTGGCTATTACTGACTACATTTCATAGATAAGAAACTGAAGATCCGTGAGAGATTTTTCTCTGTCAGTGAGTCAGACCCAGACGTTCTGATTCCAAGCTTTATGCCTCAATTTCGCATAGTTCTATTTCAGGCATAAATAGGATTTCTAAAGGGAAGGAACTGGTTAGGGGGGGAAAATAATCATGGTACCTGCAGCTCTGTGCTGCAAAAAATGGCTGAATTATGCTTCTTCCTTTTTTTCCTCTCCCTCCCTCTCTCTCTCCCTCTCTCTCCCTGTCTAGCTCTCTCCCTCTCTCTCTCTCTCTCACTCTCTCTCTCTCTCTCTCCCCCTGAAAAAAATTTACATTTCAAACAATTTAAGTAAACTCAACGACAAATTGGGTCCCAGCGTCTAGCCAATGTTTGAGTGCGGCCAGTGCGGTAAGGGCCACAGAACCCGTGCCTTCCTCGGGGCCCGCGGGCAAAGCCTGGGCTCCGCAGGCCAGCGGCCAGGGGCGGCTACGCACCTCGGGGGTCCTGTCCAGCCTCTAGTGGACGGCAGTCTGCATCAGGAAGAAGCGGGCCAGTGGGCCGAACGGTGGGAGGGTCGGGCGCCGGGACGGTCCTCGCTAGGCTCCTTGGACCTCTACAAGGGGCCGCTCCCTGGCCGGGCCGGAGCACTCCGGCGCGGGTTGACCGTGCGAGCCTGAAGCCCCCTCAGAACCAGTCCTGGGAAAGAAGACAGCGCTTGAGTAGCGAGTCCAGACAGTTGGGCTAGGCGGGAGGCGCACGGCGTCGGGGCCGGGGCCCAGACTTGCCAACACCAGGGAGGGGAGGGGGGGCTCGCGGCACCCCACAAGGTTCGGCGGGAGGACCGGCTTAGGGCCACGAACCGGGAGAGAGCTGAGGGTGCCGAGGGCAACAGCAGAAGAGACGGCGGTAGCGAAGTCGACGACGGCGTCTCCGGGCTTCTGCCCCGAAGCGCGCCGAGCCTCAGGATCACCCACGCCGGGGGTGGAGGAAAGCGGGAAAGGGGCGGGAAAGGGGCGGGGCGTGCGGGGCCACGAGCCAGGGGCCGCTCCGGGCCTCGCGCCCCCTGCGGGCCGCGGAGCTGCGGAGCCGCCCGGGGCCCGCCCAGGGAGGCGGGGCCCGCCTGCAGGGGGCCCGGGCCACTGTGTCTTGGACGCGGAAGCGGGCCTCTCCGTGAGAGAGGGCGGGAACGGGAAGCGGCGGCTCAGAGAGTAGGCCCAGGGGGCCCTCTCAACCCCTTAGGGTGCCCCGTGGGGGCCAAGGCGCCGCCTGGCGGGTGTTTACCTTCCCCCTGGTCTAGCGCCAGTGCCGCCATCTTTCAACCCAATGCTCGTCACTTCCGGCGCCACGGAGCGGGAGCGGGTGTGGGAGCCCAGTAGAGGGAAGATTGTCCCTCTCCTGCTGAGCGCCTTGCCCCTACCACGGGCCTGCCACTGCAGCGCTGGGGGTAGGGGTGGACGGGAGAGAACCGAGGAAAAGAGGTAGTGGGCGCTGCAGGCGGGATCCGATGAGGCTTCCCTTCCGAGCACCGCCGTCGGGGCTAGAGAGGATCGGCTGTGTGCCTCCCCCAGTGACAGTGTCACTCCGCCTGCCTGGGAGGTGGGCCCTGAGGCGCTGCGGCGAACGCACAGTGCGCAAGTTGAGGGCTTGGAAACCCGGAAAATTCTATCTTTTGCACACCATGGAATGAGGGGAGCTTTGCCAACAGTAGCTGTTATAAAAGTGACTAGATAACACCAAATGACATCATTTTTGTAAGGCAATTTGCAATGAATTGTTGCGTCACTGTTGCACTTGTCTTATTGCATAGCAACTACATCTTTCACATATAAATTTTCCAGAGATGGAAAAAGTCAAAGAAAATGGCATGTCTTCACCACAGAGAGGAAAGTGTGATCTAAAAAAGCGGGTTTATTTTACGTCAAAACAGGCAAGAACGAATATTCAGAGGGCATCAATTTCTGTTGTTCGTTGGGGAGGGGGTGTTTATAAGTCTGCTATAGAATTTAAGGTCATGACCGTTAAATATCACCTTTTCTTCATTTAAGAATGGAACTAGCTGGGCAGTGATGCATGCCTTAACCCCGGCAGAGAAAGGTGGATCTGTGTGAATTCAAAGCCAGCCTGATCTACAGAGTGAATTCCAGGACAGGCTCCAAAGTAACAGAGAAACAAACCCTGTCTCAAAAATCCAAAAGGGGAGTGGGGAGTAACTACACCACAAGAGTGTTTTGTAAATTTATTGTGAGGAAGTCGTAGAATTGTGGATGACAGAAATACTCAGTGTAAGACACTGGTTCTACGACCAGTTTAAAATTAAGGCACCCATAGACCATTTCTGATCTTAACATAATTTTTGCTTCTCCTTCCTCTACCTCCACTCTACCAAGGAAAATAATTTTTTAATCTTATCTAAATAAACTGACACCTGCAGCAGTAATTCCTATTTTCAATTACAGCCAGGCATTGCTCAACAACAGTGATGTGTTCTGAGAAATCAATAGGAAGGCAATTTCACTGTTAGGCAAACCTAGATGAGTGCCTAATGTGATGATGTACACCTTTAATCCCAGCATTTGAGAGGCAGAGGCAAGAGATCGTCATTGTGTGAGGTCAGCTTCATCTATATAGTGAGTTTCAGGCCAGCCGGGGGGCTACCTAGTGAGACTGTGTCTGAAAAAAAAGCTATATGTATACTTTTTCTCAGGTACTATGGTTTTTTTTATATGGCTGGCAGCACAATGGTCTGTTTATATTGGAATAAACCACAAAAGGAGTAATGTAATGCACTCCAGTGTTAGGATAGCTGTGACATCTGTGAGTAGTGGGAATTTTTAAGCTTCACTATAATCTTTTGAGAACAACACCCTAAGCATAGTATGTAGTTGAAACTACATCCTTTTCATTTTATTTTTTACATTTATTTAGTAGGGGAAAGAGCCATGGAGATCAGACAACAAAAGAGGTGAGATGGGTCCCTCTTTCCACCATGTGAATGCAGGGAATTGAATTTAGGTTGTCAAATTCAGGTTGCAATACTTGGTAGCAAATGCCATTAACTACTGAGACTTGTCTCTAGCCCTATTTTTTTTTTTTTTTTTTTTTGAGATGGCCACTCAATTATCCCAGGATGGTCTTGAACTCATCATGTGTCCAAGAATGACCTTGATCCTCATGCCCCCACATCCTGAGTGTTGGAATTAGTGTGTAGTGTAGCTCTTTAACATAGTTCCTCATGTTGTGGTGACCCCCAACCATAAAATTATTCCATTGCTACTTTGTAAACTCTAACTGAAATTTTGCTACTGTTATGAATAGTAAAGTCAATGTCTGATATTCAGATTATGAGAACCAATGATGTAGTGCTTGCCTAGCACACCTCAGGTGTCAAGGATTGAACCCAGGACCTTATACATGCTACACAAGTGCTCTATTAACAGAGCTACATCTCTAAGCCTGAGACAACACATAGCTACTTTTCTCACGGGGCTGGAAAGTAACTGGAGTTTCTTCATTTTGGAAGAAACCCGAAAAGCAATTCAAAGCTATCTCTGCGTCCTGAGTTTTAGGATCACAAGTGTGAGTGCCTGCCTGTGTTGTCTTTTCTTAGCTCTCTAGCCTAAGTGTTTAAGAATACAATACACATCCCTCTGTCTGTTGGTGTCTGGCTGTCTGACAGTCCTAAGACATGCTAGAAACATGGGCTGGAATTAGAAGGTGGTCTCTAACTGGGGTTTGTAAGGATTGATGGTATTATATTCCCCTTGCCCCCTTTCTTTATTTTATTTTGTTTTATGTTTTAAGAAGTTGAAAGTCCACAGTGGAAGTGTGTACTTGTAATACCTGAATTAACAAGGCTAAGGCAAGAGGATGAAGAATTTGAGCCAACTAGACCCTACCTCTGAAAACAAAAGACTACCTTGAGCTCTTATAATGGGAAATTGGGATGCATGTAAATAAAGGAGGATTCCTGATTAGTGTTTCAGCATCTGGCTGTAAGTGGTTAGCTTTCATTAGCACTGGCTCCTTCCTTTTCTATTACCCCTGGCCTACTGGTCTCATCACTTCTCCCAATTTTGCCAACTCTCTACCCACCTCTTAATTCATGAACCTAAGCCACTTTCTAGGAAAAATTAAAACTGTAAAGGACTTGCATCAAGACTCCAATCTCTTTAAATAGGCCAAGGAAATGTTTATACATTTTCCTCATTTGTCATCCCTTATGTCAAATCTCTAGTTATTCAGTAAGAATCTACATTGTTTCCCCTATATTTTCTCATATCATGAAGCCCAAACCCCTCCACAGGATCCATAGAGGGTAAAGTCAAATCCTTAAATACCAGAAAGAATCCTGAGTAAGAAGACAAAAAATAAAAATAAAAATTCTGAAAGTTACTGCCTAGAGTATGTACCTTGCTGTTTTTCAGGAAAACAAGTTAGTAACTCATAATTGCAAAGCCAGAATGACTCATCCTGACCTAAGTAACCCTCCCCCCAAAGAGAGGCATCTGAAGTGTGTACATTGTATTAGTTCAGAAACCCTGGGAGTTACTCAAGGAAAATAAATCAGTAACCTGACTTAAGTCCACAGGACCAGAATGACTCAGCAGAATCTGTGTGACCCCCAAGAGACAGGGTGCCTAAACTATGTACATTTCAAAAATATAGGGAGCTATCCACGGAAAATAAATCAACAACTTCAGTTTACATGACCAAAAAAGATAATTCAGCATGACCTACCCTGAAATCAAGCAAATTCTAAACATTTTTAACTTCTACCCTTGAGTTCCCACCTAGCCCTTTTTTATTTCGGGAGGAGTGGGCATGGAGAAGAGGCTGGAGATAGAACTCAGGGCCTTGCTAGGTAACAAAAGGCTCTAGCATTGGGTTCCATAAAGCCCCAGACTCATTTCCACCCTTTAAATAATCTCTTAGCAGTCTTTAGAATGTAACAGCACAGCCCCTGTGGATAGCCATCAGGGTTCAAAACATTCAAAGCTGGCCTCAGAGGAATAGGTGATAATGGGGTATTCTGGTAGAACCCAGGCTTTGAAGGATTGAGCAAGGTGGGAGAGCTGTAAATACAGAAGGAAGGAGAGGGAGGAAAGGGAGTAAATAAGGCACCCACAGGCTGCATCTAGACCTAGGAGAAGCAGAAAATTCCTCAACAACCACTAGCAATTGAATAGGGTAAAAATGTAGGTCAAAAGAAGGGGAGAAGAGAAAGGAGCAAAAGGCCACAGACAGTAACCTATGTTGTCTCTTTCATTGTTGTTGTTGTTTTTTAACATTTATTTTTTTTCTTTGACAATTTCATATGTGTGTAACATCTCAATTGGTATAACCCCCTCTTTAATCTACCCCTATAAATGTTGTAGCTCTGAAGTGAAAGGTATCCTGTCAAGAGACAGGGAATACCACAGTCACACCCCACAACAAACCTCACACAGATTTACTGGGAAAGGCATAGGAAGGAAACATCTAGCTGTGGGGGTCTAGAGGAGTTGTGGGATTATGACAGGTAGTTCTGAAGGGAAGGCAGGAGAAGAAGGCAGGAAGGGCCCAATAGCCTGGCTGGCCTTAAGGGAACTACAGGATTATAGCTCCAAGGGTAGGGGGACAGGATCAGAAGAAGGTGGCCAGCCATAGCCTTAAAGACCATGGCTGGGGGGGGTTACCTCCACCAGAGGGGTGCCAGATACCCAGTGGTCACTTCCTCAGACTCAGGGAAGCATTTACATCAACTAAAGGGGAAATTTACCTAATTGCTACTGGTGGGTGCCAAACAATTGCTAAGCTGGAAGGTGAGTCTGTTGTGGGTGAACCAGAGATGAGGAATAGGGCCCCATTGTGGCTCAGACCCTGAGGGAGAGCACAGGCACCAGGAGAGCCTATGTGAGTCACATCACCAATGTAAGTGTCACAGCTCTGAGGCAAAAGGTATCTTGGACAGTCGGGAGCCAAGGATTACCACAAAGACACACTGCACAACAAACTTCACATGAGAGATTTACTACGAGGGACAACTCAGAGAGGTGGCTGCCTCTGCTCAAGTGAGAGGCAACAGAGAGCTGAAGAGAAGGCAGGCCTCATACAGGATTTCTTGGGGATGGAACTTTCCAGAATGGCATGGGTTTGGTAGGATTATTGGAGCCTCATCTTGAAGCAAACTCAGGAATTGGTGGAACTTTTTTCCATAGATCAGAGCTTGGTCACTCTCCTGACTTGAGGGGAAGGGTTGGGAATAGCTGTTATGGCTGTTAGAGCAGTCTAAAGAGGTGGAACCTGGCCACTGGAGATGGGGAGGTCTGGGCACTCTTATGCCTCAAGGGGAAGCCTGACTGCCAGAGTACTCTGGGGGGTAATGCTTGGAAGCTGGAGGTATCCAGGTGCAGGACCTACAAGGGGAATCTTTCTGCAGTCAGGAAAGCTGCCTGAGTCAGAATGAGTAGCCCACATCTCCCCACCCTTATTTATTATCCACTCTTACAGTCTTCACATGAATTCCTTGTTTTGTGATTATTGTTTTTGTCATTTTTTATGAGATTCATTTTCACCTGAACCATATGTAGATAGTTTTATGGGTTTGTAACTATCCATTGGCACCTGGAGGGTCCCTCAATGGCCACACAGTGAAGACAGTAATTACTGTCCCTCCTCCAGAGTCCATCAGTTCAGCAGGAAGGGGTAGACAGTCTATGAGCCCCTCCCCAATCTATAATTGACTGTGGATAGATCCAGTCTTCTTCAGGACCATTTTAGGTAGCCACAGTTGCAATGAGGTATAGAGTGTATTGGCTGTGTCATGCCCAGAAGATAATACTATGTGGCTCCTCCCTTATCTTCCAGGAACTCCATTCTTCCTACCCCCAAAGCCTTAGAGAGGGTGGCATAAATGTCCTGTGGAGGGCTGAGATCTCAACTATCATTTATTCTCAGCACTTTGACAAGTGTGTCTCTGCATTTACCACCATTCATTGTTGTGTTACTTAGGTTTCTATTGCTGTAATAAAACTCTATGACCAAAATCAACTTGTGGAGGAGTTTATTTTGCTTACACTTCCACATCCCAGTTGATTATCGAAGGAAGTCAGGGCAGGAATTCAACAGGAGCCTGAATGCTGGAGCTGAAGCAGAAACTACAGAGGAATGCTTCTTACTGGTTTGTTCCTCCTTCTTTCTTATAGCACCCAGGACCAAGCACCAGCCCAGGAATGGCACCACTCACAATGGGCTGGGACCTACCACATCAATCACTAATTAAGAAAATGCCTAGTCAATGGTTGGTGGTGGCACACACTTTTAATCCTAGCACTTTAGAGGCAGAGACAGGCAGATCTCTATGAGTTTGAGGCCAGCCTGATCTACAGAGACTACGAAGAGAAACTCTGTCTCGGAAAAAAAAAACTGAACATTCTTACTTTGAAACATTAACATCGACAATACCTTCTACTAATGTAAATATTTAAAAGGAATGCGACAAACATGTTGTTACTAGCCTGTAATCTCAGCACGAGGGAAGTAGAAGCACGAGGATCAGGAATCCCAGGTCATCCTCAGCTAAACAACCAGTTAAAGCCAACCTGAGCTACACGTGACCCTGTCTCAGAAAGCCAAAACAGGGCCAGAGAGATGGCTCAGCAGATAATAGTGCTTGCCACTAAGCCTGATGACATGAACTTTTCCTCTGCAGCCCACATGGTGGCTACACACACACACACAGAATAAAATAAAAATATAAAAGCCAAAACAAAGGGAATGTATTTTTTAAATACGTCCTTTATTTGGGGGGGGAGGTTGTAGGAGTCAATGAGAATGACAATGGGCTTCAGAACTGCAAAACTTCAGCCTGTGCTCCAAAGGTATTTAAGAGATTAACAGGGGGCTAAGTACAAATGGGGCAGAGATTGCATCCTGCAAGAGTCCTCTAGAAAAGATAGGGAACACAAAAGAGATGCAGAAAGAGTAACCAACTGAGATAAGATTAAGAAAAAAGATGGTATACTGTGTGCAATAGGTTAGAAGAATGGTGTAATCACTAACCATCCAAACAATGATATCATTAAAAACAGGACACAAACAGCACCATTTTGATTGAATGTATCTACTTTGAAAGACAGCTTGGACAATATGCTCCTTATAAACTAAAATGTTGAAAAAAAAACTATGTTTTCCAAAGTTAATTATTTTAATGCTGTTTCTAAACTAATGAAAAGTAACCCTATACTTTAGAAGTCTCATGACCCAAGCCATGTGTTCATGAGTACTTCATTTCACATGTGTAAAACACACACACACACACACACACACACACACACACACACACACACACACACACACACACACACACGACAGAGTTGAGCTAAGCAGGAGCAATGGAGAGCTGCTATGTGATGTTGCACCGTGAAAGTAAAAAAAGGCTCCAGTAATTTCTTTAAAATTTAAGAGTTCAGGGACTGTGGTCAAAATACAAATAAGAGTCGGGCAATGGTGTCTCATGTCTTTAATCCCAGTACTCAGTAGTCAGAGGCAGGTGGATCTCAGTGAGTTTAAAGCCAGCCTGATCTACATAGTGAGTTTCAGGATAGCTAGGGCTGTTACACAGAGAAACCCTGTCTCAAACAAACAAACAAAGAAACAAACAAATAAACAAAAAATACAAATAAGATTGAATGCAGGCAGAACCTTGAAGCAACCTAGATGCCCCTCAACTGAAGAATGGATAAGGAAGATGTGGCACATTTCCACAATGGAATCTTTAAATTCACAGGCAAGTGGATGGAACTTGAAGAAACCATCCTGAATGAGGTAACCCATTCATGAGAATGAGAGAGGGAGGGAGGGAGGGAGGGAGGGAGGGAGGGAGGGAGGGAGGGAGGAGGGAGGGAGGGAGGGAGGGAGGGAGAAGGAACTGGGATCGATATGAAAAATAAATAAATACATTTTTAAAAAAAGCTTTAATGCAGGCTATTGGTTTGTTTCTTGGTCCTAACCCTAAATTCATTTTAATTTTTTTTTTTAAAAAAAAACAGGGTCTCACTATGTAGCCCTGCCTTGCTTGGATTCACTATGTAGACAAACTAGCCTTGAACTCAGATACCTACTTCTGACTTTTAAGTTAAAGGGTTATTTTTACTGGGACTGGAGAGGTTGGCTTAGAGGTTAAGAGCACTTATTGCTCTTGCGGAAGACCTGAGTTTAGTTCCAAATTTACTTTGGGCAGCTTACAACCTCCCAAAACTATAGTTCCAGGCAATCTGTCATCCTCTTGTGGCCGCTGTGAGTATTGCATTATATGGTATAAACAGACAAGCAGGTGCTCTTAATCACTAAACCATCTCTCCAGCCAACATCACCCCCCCCTTTTCATATTTTATTACTTATTTTGAGACAGTATCCTTAGGCCATGCAGGCCTTAACTTGCTCTATAGCCAAGAATGGCCATGAACTGCTGGTCACCCTACTTCCACCTCCCAAGTGCTGGGACTACAGTTGGGCACCAGCATGCTGTACCTCTTCTTAGTTTTGAGACAGCATCCCTCTCTGTGGCCAATGCTGTCCTAGAACCTGTGCCCTTATTATTTTTATTTTTATTTTTTACATTCCAATCCCAATTCCCCCTTTCTCATCACCTCCTGCTTCCCCCCCCCTCCATCTGTTCCTCAGAGAGGGTATGGTCTTCCCTAGGAGTTCTACTAAGTCTGTCCCATTATCTTGTTGAGCAGGACCAAGGCCCCTCCCTTTCCACCCCTACACCCGTGTGTAGGCTAGGTAAGGTATCTCTCCATACCTGTGTTCTTCTTGTATCAGAATCCCAAGTGCTGGGATTACAGGCATGTATTACCATGCCCAGCAGAAACTAATTCTGTTTTGTTTGTTTTGTTTTGTTGAGACAGGATCTTACTATGTAGTTTTGGCTGACTTAGAACTCACAATGAAGACAAGGCTGGCTTTGAACTCACAGAAATCCGTTTGCTGGGAATAAAGGCATGCACCGCCATGCCTGGCTGTAACTAAATTCTTTTTTCTTTTTTTTTTAAGTGATGGCAGGCATTTTCATGCTCAGAGTATAAAGATGCCTGCCTCCAAGTCTGACAACACAAGTTAAATTCCCAGAATTCACATGGTAGAAGGAGTAAGCCAACCTTTAACAAGTCTCCTCTGACCTCCACACACACACACACACACACACACACACACAAATAAATGTCTAACAAATTAAAAGCCAGCCAGTAAGTGGTGTCACACACCTTTAATCCTAGCACTTGGGAGACAAAAGCAGGTGAATCTCTGTGAGTTCGAGATCAGCCTGGTCTACAGAGCAAGTTCCATGCCAGTCAAGACTACACTGTAAAACCCTGTCTAAACGACAAAAACAAGTTTAAAAGCCAGTGATTGTATAACCATCTCAGCACAAAACTTCTTTGTTGTTTTTAGGGTAGAGGGGGACTTTAAGTCATATCTGGCCCCTCAGCTTTGAACTGGGTCGGTTACTAGAAAAAAAAAAGAAAGAAAGAAAACAGGGTACCTGTTGTGGAATATTCCTTTACACTGTGTGAAGATATTTCACTGTGATTAGTTTAATAAAAAGCTGAACAATCAATAGCTAGGCAGGATATTTTGGGCACAGAGGATACTGGGAAGAAGGGCAGAGTCATGAGGGGATGTGGAGGTAGCATGACATGTAGAAGATGAGGTAACAAGCCACAAGGCAGGTGGCAACAAGTAAATTAATAGAAATGGGCTAATTCATGTTATAAGAGCTCATTACAGCAACCCTAAGCTATCAGCAGAGCTTTCATAATCAATAATAAATCTCTGTGTCATGATTTGGGAGCTGGTGGGGGGGACGGAGAAAGACTCAGAACAGGCACTCATATATGAACACTAGGCTCAGACTTGGCCTAAAGGAGCACTGACTTTTATGTTGCCTAGAGACATGGGAAATACTGCCCTAGTGACAGATGACAGAACGCTAAGCATAGGTGAAGCAAATCCCAGAGGGGATTGGAAAACTATATACTGTCAGATTCTAATTCTTCCCAAGTTGATATACAGATTCAAAAGTCTCAAACAGGCTGAGAGTGTGTGGCTTAGTGATACAATACATATAAATATATGGTACAGTTTGTGCTTGGCTATACAGGAGACCCTAGATTAAGTCACTAGCATAGAGAAAGAGGGGGAAGAGAGAATGGAAAGGAAGAGGAAAAGGTTAAGCAAGCTGCCTGTGTGAGAGAGCACATACCTGTAATTCCCGCCCTAGGGAAGCTGAGATTGAAGGTCATGAGTCCAAGACCACACTGAACTGCATAACAGGTTTCAGGCCAGTCTGTACAGCATAGCAAACGCCTGTCTCAGAAAAAAAGAAAGCCCTTTAAACACAGGTATAGAGCTCCTGTTTTATAAGATGGAAAAGAAAAGGTTCCATCAATCAGTTGCCCAACAATATGCATATAGTTAACATTACTCTATTGCACACTTAATCAAATATATTTCTCTCTCATAGGCTGATTCTAGCAAGTATAGATGCTTTTAAAAAAAACTGGCAAAAAAAAAAAATGTGGCACCAGAGATCAAACTTACAACCTTGGGCATACTAAACAAGCATTCTACCACTAAAATATATCCTCAGCCCAAGACAAGGTCTCACTATGGGGCCTTGGCTAGCCTGGAATTTCTATGTAGATCAGGCTGGCCTGGAATTCATACAGATCGTTGTGGGATATCTGTATACTGTGTGAAGATGTATTAGCTGTGGTTGGTGTAATAAAAAGTTAAATGGTCAATAGCTATACAGAAGGTATAGCTAGGATTTCTGGGGGGGGGGGAGAAGAAGAGATGAATCTAGGCACTCAAGAGATCCCAGGAGACACATAAGAAGGTGGAGTTGCCAGACAGATGTGGAGTAGGCAGCATGAGCAGTACAGAGAGATGAGGTAATGAACCTTGCAACAGAAAATAGATTAAAATAAATGGGTTAATTTGTTATAAGAGTTAGGGAATAAGTGTAAGCTAAGGCCAAGCTTTCATAATTAATAAGTCTCCATGCCATTATTTGGGAGCTGGCTGGTGGGACAGAAAAAAAGAAGAAAAAAAAATCTCATTACAGAGATCTGCTTTTCTCTGCCTCCTCAGTGCTGGGATTAAAGATTTGTGTCACCAAACCTGCTGGGTTTTTTTCTTATTGTTAATAAGAATATGAAGGGTCCTTAGCCAGGAGTCTCGCTTACTGCTGCTGCTCAGATTATCAGTTATCACTGCTGCCACTGCTGATTGTGATCAGTCCTTGCTAAGGGCCCTTATGCTTTTTTGTACAAAGCAGGAATTTTTTTAATGAAAATTGACAAGTTGATCCAAAATTTGATATGGAAATGCCCTAGAATAGCAAAAACAATTTTAAAAAAGAATATAGTTTTTATTACATCTTAATTTATTTACATGGTGGGAAGGGTGCATGAGCTATGGTGAGTGGGTGTTATGTGTTACAGTTTTGAAGGGAAAGGTATCTTGGCCATCAGAAGCCAGGCTATACTTTACCTCTGAAGGGAAAGGTATCCTGGCCGTTGGAAGCCAGGTATGTAGCACAAATTCTCTTTGGTCTTAATAATAAAAACTCAAGAGTCAGATATTGGGGTTAAAGCTCAAGAGAAGCAAAGCAGCCAGCAACTAGAGTTCTCACCTCTACAAATGCTCAGACCAAAGGGGAAATCTTTTTTTTTTTCATTTTTAATTTTTTTTTCTTATTTTACATATCAATCCCAGTTCCCTCTTCCTCCCTCTCTCCCTCCCTCCTATGCTCCCCGACCACCCTCCCATCCCATTCCTCCCCCCACTCCACAGGGAGAATGATGCCTTCCAGGAGGGGTCAACAAAATCTGTCAAGTCATCCAAAGGGGAAATCTTGTCCTCAGACTGCATCCTCAATCTGACTGCTTAGATTGTACTGCTCCTCAGACTGCATGTCCAGACTGCACTTCCCCTCAGACTACACTGCTCTCCTGTCTCCTCCCACTTTATATTCCTCTGTTAGCCCAGCCACATCACTCCTGTCTCCACCTCCCTAGTGTTGGGATTAAAAGGCGTGAGCTCTGTGTTTCTTTTACACAGATTCAATCTTGTGTAGCCCAGGGTAACCCTCTGCCTCAGTCTCCAGAGTCCTGGGATTAAAGGTGTGTGCCACCACTCCCTGAACTGTAGTGCTTAGCGCAGCACTCTGATCTTTCAGGCAAGCTTTATTTGGTAAAACACAAACAAAATATCACCACACAGGTATGCCCACAGCTCTGTTCTGGTGGGGAATGGTTTCCCCACAGGAATGTAGCAGTCCTGCTCCTCTCCGGGACAGCCATTACTGCTCTGCTCCACTTTGCTAAGGAAGTTTCCCCAGCAGGGATGTCTCTTCTCTGCTCCTCTCTGTTAAAAGGGTTAACTCCCACAGAAATCTAGCAGTTTACTCCCGCTCCACTGAAAGTTGTTACTTCTCTGCCCCACTCAACTCTGGGAAAATACAGTCTCACCCAACCCTCACTGAAGAAATTTATTGGGAGGGAGGAATCCAGGAGAGCGGCTGCCTCTGCCAGGGTGGGAAAAGGCAGTTCGCAACTGAACAAGCACAGGGCTTCTTAGGGGCAAGGTTTTTCCAGGGTGAAGATGTTCACGGTGGGAATTGATCGGATTTCAATCCCTGAATTGGAACAAAGTCAGAGATTGACTGGATTTTGTGCTCAGGTGCTGGTTGGATTTCCTGCTCAGGGATTGGTTGGTTTTCAGTTGATGGGGGTAGTGTGTTTCTTGGGCTCTGGCTTCAGGACCAGGATAGGTTTCTTTCACTGGCGCTTTTTAACCTTTTGTCTCTGGTCTCAGGGTCAGGGTGTGTTTCTTTGGCTCTTGTTTGAGAACCAGGATATGTTTCTTTCCCTGGCCATTTTTAACATTTGTCTCTGGTTTCAGGGCCAGTGAACTGCTTCTGGTCTCAAGGTCAGGGTGTATTTCTTTGGCTCTGGTTTCAGGATGAAGGTGTGTTTCTCTGGCTGGCCCCTTTACCCTACAGTGTGGAGATTAGAAGACAATTTGCAGACTTGCTTTTAATCTCAGCACTCAGGAAGAAAAGGCAGGCAGATCTCTGTGAGTTTGATGCCAACCTGGTCTACAGAGTGAGTTCCAGAACAGCCAGGGCTACATACAAAGAAAACCTATCTTGGAAAAAAACAAAACAAAACAAAACAAGGGGGCTGGAGAGACGGCTCAGTGGTTAAAAGCACTGACTGCTCTTCCAGAGGACCCAGGTTCAATTTCCAGCACCCACATGGCAACTAACAACTGTCTGTAACTAGAGGTCTGACACCCTAACATGGACATACATGCCTGAAAAACACCAATGCAAGTAAAAATTAAAAAAAAATATGAAAAAGAAACCCATTGTTAAAAAAAAACACAAAAATCAAAAGGATGGACATATAAAACAACAAACAGACTTAGAAGTTCATAAATAAGTTTATTTACAGACAATGCATGTTTTTGTTTTGGTAGCCTCAAACTCCTGTACAATCCTGCTTCTGTTTCTCAAGTACTCAGACTACAGGCATTAGCCACCATGCCCAGCTGTATTTATTATTATTATTATTATGTTTTGTTTTTCAAGACAGGGTTTCTCTGTGTAGCTTTGAAGTCTGTCCTGGAACTTGCTCTTTAGACCAGGGTGGCTTCCAACTCAGAGATTTGCTTGTCTCTGCCTCCTGAGTGTTGGGTTTAAAAGTGTGTGCGACCATTGCCCAATATCACTACTTTTTTGTGGCACTAGAAATGGAACCCATTGGCTTGGTTTTTTTTTTTTTAATTTAAATTTGAAACAAGCTTGTTTTGCATGCCAATCCCAGTTCCCTCACCATCCCCTCCTCTCCTGTTTCACCCAACCCCCATCCCATTCCCTTTATGCTTCCCAGGGAGGGCGAGGCCTTCCATGGGGGACCTTCAAAGTCTGTCATATCATTTGGGGTAGGGTCCAGGTCCTCCCCCATGTGTCTAGGCTGAGAGAGTATCCCTTTATGTGGGATGGGCTTCCAAAGTCCATTCTTATACTAGGGATAAATACTGGTTCCACTGTCAGAGGTCCCATAGACAGCCCAGGCCTTCTAACTGAGACCCACGTTCAGGGGGTCTGGGTTGGTCCTATATGCTGGTTTCCCGGCTATCAGTCTGGGGGGTCCATGAGCTCCTCCTTGTTCAGGCCAGCTGTTTCTGTGGGTTTCTCCAGCCTGGTCTTGACCCCTTTGCTCATCATTTCTAACCCATTGGCTTTGTACTGCTGAGCTGTACTCCTAGCCTTACAGTCAAATTTTTTTTTTTTTTTTTTACGTAAGTGCTAAGAGAATTCAATAAGGAAAGGGTAGTGTTGTTGGTTGTTTTTTACTCTTTGCTCTTTGGGGGCTCACCATTCAGCTCCCAAACAAATACATGGAGTCTTATTCTTACTTATGAATGCCTGGCCTTTGCTTGGCTTATTTTGGCCAGCTTTTCTTAAATTATTCTGTCTATCCTTTGCCTCTAGGCTTTTACCTTTCTATATACCTTTCTTTACTTCTTACTCTGTGGCTTGCTGTATAGCTGGGTGGCTTGCCCCTGGAGTTTTCCTCTCTTTCTTTTGATCCCTGAACTTCTCTTCCCAGATTACTCCTATTTATTCTCTCTGCCTGCTAACCCCACTTATCCTTTCTTCTGCCTACTATTAGCCATTCAGCTCTTTATTAGACCAATCAGGTGTTTTAGACAAAGTAACACAGCTTTGCAGAGTTAAACAAATACAACATAACAGAATATAACACATATTTGCATCATTAAACAAATGTTCTAGTATAAACAAATGTAATACAACTCAACTAATATTCCACAACAGGGTACTCTTTATGACAATACTATTAGAACAACTGAATGTCCACACATAAAAGGTAGGGGTCTTGGGGTTTCTATTGCTGTAAAGAGACACCATAACCACAGTAACCCTTATAAACTAAAATGCTTAATTGAGGTTAGCTTACAGTTTCAGAGGTTTATTCCATGGTGGCATGCAGACAGACATAATGTTAGAGAAGGAATTAAGCATTTTACATCTTTATCCGCAGGCAACAGAAGTGAACTATTTGTCTACCACACTGGTTGTAGCTTTGAGACCTCAAAGCCTGCCCCCTCAATGACATACTTCCTCCAACAAGGCCACACCTCCTGATAGTGCTGCTCCCAATTGGCCAAGTATTCAAACACGTGAGTCCATGGGGACTGTACCACCACATTTCACTCTCTGACTCCCATAGGATTATAACAATAGCATAATGCAAAATGCATTTAGTTCAACTTCAAAAGTCCCTAAAATCTATGACAGTCTCAACAAGTTTAAAAGTTCAAAGTCTCTTCTGAGATTCATTCACTCTCTTAACTGTAAGCACTAATAAAATGAAAATAAAAAAGATTACATACTGCCAGCATATGACACAGGATATACATTACCACTCCAAAATGGAGGAAAGAGAAGATAGTGAGAAAATACTGAGCAAATGATAGTGAGCAAGGCCAAAACCAGCTGGACAAATTCCAAACTCTGCATCTCCATATCTGATGTCAAAGCACTCTTCAGATTTCCAACTCCTTTCACCTTTGTTGACTACCTATTTACACCAGTACAGTAGTTTTCAACCATCTCTCCAGCCACACACAAGAATAAACTCAAATTTTATGTTCTTTTTCATATGCATATCATAGCTTCTTATTGTGTGGATATGTGTATTTATGTGTGTGCCTATGGGCACACATGTGCCCCAGCATGAGTGGGAAAGTCAGAAGGTAACCTCCAATGTCAGTACTTCCCTGCAAACTTGTTTGAGACAGGTTTTGTTTACTGCTGCATAGGCCAGGTACTTGAGTTTCCATGGACTCTGTCTCCAGTTCCCATCTCACCATAGGATTATGTACACAAGTGTCACTGCATCTGACTTTGTCTGGGATCTAGGGATCCTAACCACTGAGCCATATTCCCACCCTGGATCCTAGCTTTTCATGTTTGTATATACACATGTGAGTGTGGGTATAGGTCATGAATGTAGAAGAGAAAGCACAGGAGGGGGTAAAGAGCTATTGAGGAAGGGAAGAGGAAAATAGGCCACATGTGTTGTGCCAAGTGAAGAAGCCACAGAGATTGGAGGGAATGGGGGGGTGATAGTGGATTGTTACAGGAATTCTGTCACTGGTCCACCAACCAATTGAAAGGAGCATTGCTTCAAGAGGTGGGGCTTACATTGAGAAATTGAGGATGGGTGTTGACTGAAAAAAAAAGAGGTGAAACCAGGAAGAGAGAAACAGTAAGAACTAGCTGTGACTTGTGATTTGACTCAGGTCCCCCTTTTGTTCTTTAATATTTGTGCATGGAATTTTGCATTTTAATAAACCATAAAGAGATCTTTATCATCTGGTGCCCAACATGGGAAGAAGAGCAGGAAGGAGGATCAACAAGAACTAAATATGTTTGAAAATACTATAAGGGCCAGGTGGCAGTGGCTCAGGCCTTTAATCTCAGCACTCGAGGCAGAGGCAGGTAGAAGGCCAGCCTGGTCTACAAAGTGAAATTCAGGACAGCCTGAACTATTACACAGAGAAACCCTGCCTTGTAAAACAAAAGAAGAAAAAAAGCAAAAAGAAAATACCATAATGGGCCCATAAGATGGCTCAGTGGGAAAAGGGCTTGCTGCCAGCCTGACCACCTGAGTTCAATCCTCAGATCCTTCACAGTAGAAGGAAAGAACTGACTCCCCCCAAGTTGTTCTCTGACCTCTACGTAAGCACTGTGGTACAGGTACACACAGATACACAGATACATGGATACACACACACACACACACACACAAACACACACTAAACAAACAAACAAATGAAGTGGAACTGTAGAGATGGTTCAGTAGTTAAGAGTACCTGCTGTTCTTCGAGAGAGCCTGAGTTCAGTTCCCAGAACTCAAGTTTGGTGGTTCGTAACCACCAGTAATTACCTCCAGAGGATTGAAAACCTTCACTGGCCTCCACTGGCACAGCAATAGAACCTGACACAGACACACAGAAACACAAGAGACACACATATAAATGAAAATAAATCTCTAAAAATAAATAAATAAATGTAATAATTTTTCCATTGTTTTGAGACAGGGTTTCTCTGTGTAGCTTTGAAGCCTGCCCTAGCCTCTGCCAAAGGCATGTACCACCATCACCTGGTGTAATACAATATTTTAAAAAGAAAACAGCATAGTTCACCAAAGCATAGTGGTGCAGACCTTTGATCCCAGTACTCAGGAGGCAGAGGCAGGTGGATCTGTATGAGCTGGAGGCCAGCCTGGTCTACATAGCAAGTTCCAGAACAAATAAGGCTACACAGTGAGATCTTATCTCCAAAAGCAAAATAAAATGCCTTCTTGAAACCTAAACCTTGTATGCCAATTAAAGATTTAAAATATTAAGAAATACAGACTTTGTCAGGTGGCACACTCCAGAGGCAGGTGGATCTCTGTGAGTTTGAGCCCAGCCTGGTCTACAAAGCAAGTTCTAGGACAGCTAGGGCTACACAGAAAAGCCCTGTCTCAAAAACAGAAAGAAAGAAAGGAAAAAAGGAAGGAACAAAGAAAGAAGAAAAAAGAAAAAAAATATTGAATTCAAAATAGACAATAAATGTAGAGCCAAAAGCATAAGTTGAGAGATGGCTTATCAGTTAAGAGCACTTACTGCTTTAAAAAGTTTTTAGATTTATTTTATGCATATGAATGCATTGTCTGAGTATATTTGTCCGTTTACTATGTATGACTCACTAGAATGGTTGAGAATAAAACCCAGGTCCTCTGCAACAGCAGCAAATACTCTTAACTGCTGATCCATCTCTCCAGCCAGCACTTACTGTTTTTGCAGAAGACCTGGGTTCAGTTCTCTGAACCCATATACAGGCTCAAAAACATTCCTAACTACAGTTCTAGGAAGGCCAATGCCCTCTTCTGCTTCCCTAGGCACCACTCATGCACATGGTACAGGTACACACATGAAGAGAAAACACTCATATACATAAAATAAATATATAAAATTTAAGGGAACTGATGGGGGATGTCCTTCTGTATATGTGTTTCTCTTATTGGTTGATGAATAAAACACTGGCAAATAGAGGCAGGAAGGTAGGTGGAGCTAGGAGACAAGGAAAATGCTGGAGAGGCAGAGAGGTGCAACAAGAGACGCCATGTAGCCACCAAAGGAGTAACAGGTCCAGGCATTCTCCAGTAAGCAAAGACAATGTGGAAATACTTAGATTAATAGTAATGGGTTAATAATTAAGACAGAGCTAGCCAGTAAGAAGCCTAGCAATCAGCCAACAGTTTTATAATTAACATAGTATCTGTGTGCTTATTTGGTGCTGAAGTGGCAGCAGGACCAAGCAGGAAAAGAAACTCCAGCAATAAGGAACCTATTTAAAAAGAACTAAAATTATAAGCCTTTAAGAACAAAGCAGAATTCTGGATGTGGTAGCACATATCATTAATCCCAGCACTTGGGAAGCAGAGGCAGATAAATCTCTGTGAGTTTGAGGCCTGCCTGGTCTATAGAGTGAGTTCCAGGACAGCCAAGGCTACACAGACAAACCCTGTCTCAAAAAGCAAAATGAACAAAAAAGAAGGAGAAGAAGAAGAAGAAGAAGAAGAAGAAGAAGAAGAAGAAGAAGAAGAAGAAGAAGAAGAAGAAGAAAGCATAACAGATAAATATCTGTAACTTTGGATCAGGCAAAGTGTTTTTAGATATGAATGCAAAAAGTATGATCCTTAAAATTGTTTTGCTTGGTAAAGGAATACACTAAGAAATGGGAAGGCTGGGCATGGTGGTGCATGCTGGTAATGCAAACAGTCCCAGCATTTAGGAGACTGAGACAAGAGGATTGGAAATCAAGTTGAAGTCCTGCTTGTGTTAGGCTACACCATTTAAGACTCTGTGGGTGCCACTGCCCCTCCCCCCTGTGCCCAGCACTTGTAATCCCAGCACTTGGGAGGTAGAAGTAGGAAGACCAGGAATTCAAAGCCAGTCTCTTTGGCTGCACAGCAGGTGAGGCCAGTCTGAGTTACATGAGACTCCAAAACAAAAACCAAACAAGGGAAAACAACAAAGTGTAAGGACAAAGTAAAGAGTATGAAGAAACATTTCCAAATTACACATTTAATAAAGGATTCCAGAATGTAAAAAGAACTCCAGTAATTCAGTTTAAAAAAAAATTATGGAGCTGGAGAGATAGCTCAGTGGCTAAGAGTACTGGCTGCTCTTCCAGAGAAGCTGGGTTCAATTCCCAGCAACCACATGGCAGCTAACAACTGTCTGTAACTCCAATATCTGACACCCTCACACAGACATGTATGCAGGTAAGACACCAATGCACATAAAATAAAAATAAATAAAATTCTTAAAAATCACCATTGCAGGATATATGCAGGAGGAGGCTCTATGTTCAATAGTCACCACCCAATAAAGAAAGAAAGAAAGAAAGAAAGAAAGAAAGAAAGAAAGAAAGAAAGAAAGAAAGAAAGAAAGACCAACCTGATACTTAAAATGGGGAGAAAGTCTAAATAAACTAGTTATCAAAGAAAAGAGATAGCTCACGGGGTGGTGGTGGCTCGTGCCTTTAATCCCAGCACTAGGGAAGCAGAGGCAGGCCTATCTCTGTGAGTTCAAGGCCAGCCTGGTCTCCAGAGTGAGTTCCAGGACAGCCAAGGCTACACAAAGAAACCCTGTCTCAAAAAACCAAACAAAAGCAAAAATCAGCAATAAAAAACTGGTAAAGTGTTCTTAGATATGAATGTAAAAATGTGACTAAAATCCCAATATTTGGAAGGTGCAGTCAGGCGAGTCTGCTAAAGACCAGCCTTAGCTACATAGAGAGACGGTTTGAGGCCAGCCTGCCTCAACCCCTACCCCACCCAAACTGAAATATGAATGGCTAATCAATCCATGGAAAGATACTAAAGCGGGGCATACATATAGCTCAGTGAGAGAGCTTAGTGAGTTTGCTTAGTATGCATGAGACCCTGGGATGGATCCGATCAATAGCACCATCACACCACACACCTATTATGCCCAGATCTTGGAGATCCTGAAAATCCAACAAGGAGACTGACTGTATCCTGTATGTAAAAGCAAGAACCTTTATTCAAGCTCAACTTTTATTCAATCTAGATACTTTCTGTGTGTCGAATGTATTGGCATGAGAGCCTTGAGCTCAGCTGGGGTGGGTTTTTTTTAAATCATAGCAGAGGTTGGGGTAGGGGATTTCTAAGGTTCAGGACCCCTGATTGGCTGACATTTGTCTAGGGGTGTCTTGGTGAAAGGGGATGGGTATGTGCTGGGCTGAGGGACATCTTGTGATCCTATCTTATAATGGTTGAAATTGTAGGGCCCTGCATGGACCCCCGAGGCACCTTGAGCAAGCCTGAAGCTGTTGGCCAGAATTTTCTGCCCCAAAGCTGCTATTGGTACCCTTCCTGTTTTGCTAACACACACCTGGTGGGGAGGAGCTAAGCCTGAAAATCTTGTTATTTTCCACTGTGCTGTAAGTCAGTATATAAGCCCACTCCATCCCCTCCATAAACGACATTCGGCATCCCAACGTTGCCATTGAATGAGTGATCCACTGTCTTGTCTCTTATTTCAATCTCAATTCGTGGAACACATCGTAGCATGGGTGCTACATGAAATGTTAGGTATTTTCTCCTCAAATGGTCCGTTCTTCCGTGGTATCTGTATGATCCCAGTTTGTGGTCTTTATCTGAAGTCAGGTGTTGCTTTAGGGTCACGGCACCAGTGTAGCCAAGCAGCAGGTGTGTACCAAGCTGCCCTGGGTCCTACAACCCCCAAACTAGCTACCTTCGTGCATGTGCACGTGCGCGCGCATACGCGCACGCGCGCGCACACACACACAGAGGTTCCACTATCATTAAAGAATGCAAATTATAACCATACTAATGGGGCCTGAAGAGGACCTAGGTTTTGACACCCATATGGCACCTCACAAAACTGTAACTCCAGTTTCAAGGGATCTGACACTGTCTTCTGGACAACAACTGCACTGGGTTTGCAAATGGTACAGATGTTCATGAAGGCAAAAAAAAAAAAATCTAAGACAGGTTTCTCTGGGTAACTTTGGTTGTCCTGGATCTTGCTCTGTAGACCAGACTGGCCTTGAACTTACAGAAATCTGCCTGCCTCTCCTGAGTGCTGAGATTAAAGGCATGCACCACCACTGCCCAGCCTACTTCAGCTTTTAATAAGGGTTTTTTAATGTTTTATGAATAAATATTATTCTCTGCTGTTTGTTGCTGTTTATGTTTTGAGACAGGATCTGTCTGTCTAGCCCTGGCTGGCCTGGAACTCTCTCTGTAGATGAGGCTGGACTTGAACTCAGAGATCTGTATCCCTGCTACCTGAGTGCTGGAATTGTTGTTGGGTTTTTGTTCCATTTTTTTGGATACAGAGTCTAGAACTCACACACACACACACACACACACACACACACACACACACACACACACACACACACACACACACACACCAGGCTGGGCTAGAACTCGAATATTCCCCTGCTTCTGCTTCCTGAATGCTGAATTTAAGGTGAATGTCACCACGGCTGATAGGTTTCTTTTTCAGTACTGGGAACTGAATCCAGGACTTCATGCATATCAAGAAAGCATTATACCAACTGAGCTTTCCAAGTTAATGGTAATTTTTGGCCTTTTTGAGACAGGTCACTTGTAATCCAGGCTGCCCTCAAATTCTACTTAGCCAAGGAAGACTTTGAACTGCTCATCTTCCTGTCTCCACATTCCAAGTGCTGGAATTAAAGGCATGCAGCTACAGCACCATGTCTGGTTGCCCTGTGATGTTTCTTCCCTCCAGCCTTTCCTTTTTACCTTTTTTTTGAGACAGGGTTTCTCTATAGTGCTTTGGAGACTGTCCTAGAACTAGTTCTGTAGACCAGGCTGGCCTTGAACTCACAAAGATCCATTTGCCTTTGCCCCACCCCCCACCCCAGAGGGCTATGATTAAAGGCACACACCACCAATGCCCGGCAACATTTTTATTTATGTTTGTGTATGTAGTCACAAACACGCAGAGATCAGAGGACATCTTGTGGGAACTGGTTCTCTATGTGGTTCTTTGCTTGGTGGCAGGCACTTTCCCACTGAGTCATCTTTCCAGCACCACTGTGAGATTTCTACTACCAAAAAGTCTATGATGATAAAGGATATTATATTCTATTTAGTGTAAATGAATTTAAATGTTTATTGTCCTACAAATCACTTATCTAGAGAACCACTCTGATAAACATTCTAATTACCTGGGTTTTGGCATATTCACAAAGGATATTCAACCATCACTGCACAAAACTCCATACCATTTTCTTAATTTTTTTTTGAGATAGGTTTCTCTATGCATAGCCCCAGTTGACCTTGTACTCGTGTTTTAGCTTACCAATGCTGAAATTCCAGATTCTGGCTTCTATGCCTAATTCACTGCTCTTTTTCTTAAGTATTGAGTATTGAACCCAAGGCCTCACAAATGCTCTACCAACTGAGTTATAACCCCAGCCTTCCTGAGTTCCTGCCTGGTCCTCCTGGGTGCTTTGAGTGTGGAGAGTACATGGGCCCCAGCATGCACAACAAACATTACTTCTTTTGAACCAAAGATGAAATATTTTTTAATTGAGTGATAAAGCTATCTAGAATGCAAAATAAAACAAAAACTGAATATAAGGTAAAAATCAAAAGGTAGCCAGGTGGTGGTGGTGCAAGCCTTTAATACCAGCACTTGGGGAGGCAGTGGCAGACAAGTCCAGCCTGGTCTACAGAGAGAGTTCTAGGCCAGCCATGGCTATGAAGACCGATCCTATCTCAAAACATAAATAAACAACAACAAAACAGCAGAGAATAATACTTATTCATAAAACGTTAAAAAAACCCTTATTATAAAAGGCTGAAGCAGTGGTGGTGCATGCCTTTAATCTCAGCACTCAGAGGGAATGGCAGTCGGATCTCTGTTAGTTCGAAGCCAGCCTGGTCTACTGAGTGAGTTCCAGACAGCCTCCAAGCTACACAGAGATGCCCTGTCTCAAAAAAAAAAAAAAAAAAAAAAAGGTAAGGATGTGAGGATAAGGGGTGTAAGGGGTGTGTGTGTGTGCTGTGGTGGCTCATGCCTTTAACCTTAGCACTTAAGAGACAGGCAGATCTTTATGAATTCAAGGCCAGCCAAGGCCTATATAATGAGACCCTGTCTCAAAAAACAAACAAAAAAAGGTATAATCAAATAAAACACCTCTGCCAGGCATTGGTGGTGCACGCCTGGTCTACAAGAGCTAGTTCCAGGACAGCCTCCAAAGCCACAGAGAAACCCTGTCTCAAAAAACCAAAAAAATAAAAATAATAAAAATAACAAAACACCTCCACCAGAGTACATTATATTTTGGTTTTCACCATTACTTCACAAAAGTATGCCCTTATTCAAACATAACTTCCTATTTCAGATATAGCTGTACCAAAACTTTGACATTAGAACATATATATTAAGGAGCCAGCACTCCTTAATATACCAGTTCAACTGGTAAAGTTGCTTGCCCCTAAGCCTGGACCTAAGTTCAATAACCAAGACCCACATGGTGGAAGGAGACAACTGATTACAGCACGCTGCCTTAGACCACCACATCTGAACTCTGCCCTCCATAGAAAGAATAAATAAATTTAATAAGGATTTTTTAAAAAGCTATTTGGGGTTACAAATAGCCATTGGCTTAAAAAAAATGAAAAGGGTGAGGTGAGTTTATAAACAGAAACTTGTACAGAAATGCAAGATGGGACTGGGGGTGTAGCTCGGTTGGTAAGAGTGTTTACCCAGGCAGGGAGGTGGTGGTGCAAACCTTTAGTCCCAAAATGCCCAGCAATCGGTAGCCAGAGGCAGGCGGATCTCTGTGAGTTCCAGGCCAGCCTGGTCTACAGTGCTAGTGCCAGGATAGGCTCCAAAGAAATAAAGAGAAACTCTGTCAGGAAAAAAAAAAAAAGCAAACAAACAAAAAAAGAATTCTTACCCAACATGGATGAGATTCTGGGTTCAATTCCAGCACCCAATGAACCAATCAATGATCAAACCCTGTAATGCCAGCACTAAGAGGAGGTAAAGGCAGGAGGGACAGAAATTCGAGTTCATCCTCTGACTCGAAGCAAGTTCGAGATCAGCCTGGGATAAGTAAGAGTCTGCCTCTCTCAAAACAAAAGAAAACAATAAAAGAGAATTTTTAAAAGATCATTTTCCTTTTAGTGATGGTTGGAAACTAAACCTAGAGAATCATACATGCCAGGGAAACAATTTCTGAGTAAACTTGGTTTTTGTTCTTCCGAGACAGGTTTAACAGCTCTGGTTGTCCTGGAACTTGCTTTGGTACAAAGCTATGTTCTTAGCCCCACCCCATCCCCCCTTTTAAAAGACAAGAGTCTCTGTACATAGGACAGGTTGGCCTACCTGCTCATGAGTTCCTGATTCTGCCTCCTGAGTGTGAAGATTATGTGGGCGCCAGCACCCACAGAAAATCTTTTTCCCCCGCTTTGGTGTTTCAAGACAGGGTTTCTCTGTTTAACAGTCCTGTCTGTCCTGTAACTCGTTCTGTAGACAAGGCTGTCCTCGAACTCACTGAGATCCGCCTGTCTGTATCTCCCAAGTGCTGGGATTAAAGGTTTGCACCACCACCGACCGGCCAGAAAATATCACTTTTTAACAGACGATGAAAAATAAAAAAATCTTTTAAGATATTTAAAATTTTAAATACAGATGCAAAAGGGAGTAGGTTCCTAGGTTCAGCTTAAAAGAAGAAAAAAAAAAAAAAGAGCTGTGGACTTTCTGACACCCAGCTTCTAGAAGTTAAATTCACGCGGATGCAGACCAACAGACCAACTAACGTCACCATGCACCACCTCACCATCTCTAGAAACTTCTCCCAGGGAACAAGGGAGGGACGACCCTGAGCCCTTCCCCAGATCTCCGCGCGGGGGCGCCCTGTGCGAACTCGCTGGGGACAGCAGGTTTGAGCTTGGCGAGTTTAGCACGCGGTGTCGTCCTCTGGAGCCAGAGCCCAAGCAAGGCGGAAGAGGACGCCGGGCTGATGCTGCTCTATTAGATAATAGAAATGCTTAAAACGAGTAAATAAATTAAGGGAATAAAATAAGAGAAGTATTTCCACTTCCTAATTTTACATCCTAGGTAAAATGCCCAGAGGCCAGGAAGCTCTTCCGGGGAGCGGCAAAAGGAAACGAAAATGGTTCCCCTGTCTTGCGCGCCGTGTCGCATAATAACCCTCCCCTCCAGGGGCCTATCTTTGGGCTGTCCTCAGTATTGCCTGCACAAAAATCTAAAAGGACCACAAGGGATACATTCCGAAACTTTGTATCATGTGTTCGAGTAAGGTTTCGGGTAGGTCCCGTAAAAATTAAGACACAGAGAAGTGCAAGCCGTGAGATCAGTGCCGCATTTGTCATCCTTTTTACCAAGTCTGGGCCATAGTCCGCCTTCCCGCCGCTCTTCCTTCGCTCCGCCCAAGGGGGCCTGCCTACGTTTATGTCAGGAGGCTGCCCAGCGTTTCCTTCCTCTCTGAGCAAGATGGCTGGGGGTGAGGTTGGAGTGACTCTCGGGCAGCCACATCTTTCCCGACAGGATCTCGCCACGTTGGTGAGTTTTCGATTTGCGGCGGAAATACACCGTGAACTGGGGGTGGGAAAGGACTCTCTGAGGACGTGGAGACGAGACCGTGCCCTGGTGGCTGGAGCGTGGGGTAAAGGAGCTGTCCCAGACCCTGTGAGTCTAAGGCGTGCCAGCTCCGCTGCCAGTACCTTGTCTAGTCCCCAAAATGGTGAACGATTGTGAGACTTGGAACTCCTGGAGTGTGTGGCTAAGCTTTGGTGAGAAATATAATTAAGGAGGATGGAGCTGCAGTTCACTGTGTAGAGCGAAATACTTAGCAGGCACACATTCCTGAATTCCATCCCCAGAAGTGAATAATTGCACGCCTGTAATCCTAGCACTTAAGAGATGGAAACTGGTAGATCAGAAGTTAATGTCATTCTTGGCTACATATGGAACTAGAGGCTAGCGCGAGACACGAAATTCTTAAAAAGTCATTAAGGTTTAAGTTTGTAAAGGATTAGAGACTGGACTACACTACTGTGTTGGACAGTTAGGACTTGCTAAGGGTCCAAAATTAGATGACCTCTTGTCTCCAGACCTCTTAGTGGGTGGAGTTGTCTTGTGTGACAATCTTAGCACGTTAAGGAAAAAAGACAAATCTTAGCAGGAGGAAATAGCTGCTTATACAGGGCAGAGTTGTATCTAGGGACTATAAAGTCAAAGAAAATTTTCCAGTTTATATTGATTATGTCTTGAAATATTTCATTGCAGGACGTCACCAAGTTGACACCACTTTCACATGAAGTTATCAGCAGACAAGCTACAATTAATATTGGTAAGATAGCTCGTCATTTGACTTAAATGTAATTTTAACCTCTTTTGTATAATTACTTGAATAATGGGGTTTACTGAAGATTGGCTTGAGCAGTACAGTGTCAAGAAGAAAGTTGTGGAGCCTTTTTTTTGAGATACATGTATGACAAGTTTAATTTAGTACAAGGCAGTATGTAATCACACAGTAGCAGAATTTTGAAGTGAAAGTTTTGTTTGATATATAAGCTATAATTAAGTAGAATTCTTTCCTCCCTAATTGGCACCTAGAACTGTTGAGGTATATTGCTTGAGTATAAAATGTGGTGTGTCTTTTTTTTTGGTGTTTTGTTTGTTTTTTAAGTTTTGAGACAGACTTGCTGTGTAACCCTAATGCTGGCTAGCTTGGTATTCACTGTGTAGCCCAAGGGGACCTCTAACTCAAGACAAATAAGTGTGATATCTTTTTTGTTGTGTCAAGAGTTTGTCATATTAACTGGGTATGATGCTTTGATGTTTCTTGATAGAAAAGATGATTTGTTTTGTTCCTTGAGGCAGGGTTTCTCTGTAGCCCTGTCTGTTCTTTCTGGAACTCTCCGTATGTAGATCAGAATGGCCTTGACAGTCAAGTTTTTGAGTATTTTTCCTTTTTCAAGTTTTATAGCAGGGTTTACCTACCTTGTCCAGGCTGGCCTCAAACTATCCATCCTGTTTCTTCCTCTCAAGTACTTATTCTACCAAAGTTGGTCTCAGAAGAACTTTGTAATAAGCTAGAGCACATAGAGGGGGAAATTGAATTCACTTTAAACAATTTTATTTCTATTATGATTATTATTATTTTGTGTGTGTTTGTCCATGCACATGAGTTAAAGTAAGAACAACTTTCAGGAGTTGGTTGTTATCTCCATTCACTACTTGTTCTGGGAGCTCAGGTCTTCAGATTTTTGTGACAAGTTCTTTTACCTGTTGAGCCATGTCACTAGCCCTATCACTTTTGGTTTTACTTTGAAGTTTATGGTTAGAGTTTTTAGGTTTTGGAGATTTTTGTTTGTTTGGTTTCCCTGGATAGGATTTTTCATTGTTATTCTGGCTGGCCTCAAGCTCACAGAGATCAGCCTGCCTCTGCCCTCTGCCTCCTCCTAGTGCTGGGGTTAAAGACATAAGCCACCACCACTTGGCCAGTTTTTTTTTTGTTATTTATTTAACACTATTTGAAAAAAAATGTTTGTTGTACTTACATGCAGAAGTTAATTTTGTTGTACTTTGTCAATAGGTACAATTGGTCATGTAGCTCATGGGAAGTCCACTGTGGTAAAGGCTATTTCTGGAGTTCACACCGTCAGATTCAAAAATGAACTAGAAAGAAACATTACCATCAAGCTTGGATATGCTAATGCTAAGGTGATCTATGTACAATGAAGTTAGAAACTATTTAACTTTAATTGTTGCATAGATAACAAATCCAGTTATTTCTTTTTTCTATTATATTGAAACTTTCAGATTTATAAACTTGATGACCCAAGTTGTCCTAGACCAGAATGTTACAGGTCGTGTGGAAGTAGTACACCAGATGAGTTTCCTACAGACATTCCAGGGACCAAAGGGAACTTCAAATTAGTCAGGTAACTTTTATGCTAAAGAATATTTTATGCTTTTTAAATGACCATTTTGTACTTTTTTAAATACTTAAGATACTGAACAGTAAGCTTAATTGCTAAATGGTTTCATTGTTTTTCCATTATTTCATGTTATTGTATACAATGAT
The DNA here is from genome assembly GCA_030556225.1 of Cricetiscus sungorus. Taxonomy (NCBI): domain Eukaryota; kingdom Metazoa; phylum Chordata; class Mammalia; order Rodentia; family Cricetidae; genus Cricetiscus; species Cricetiscus sungorus. The sequence continues at coordinate 7,556,124 of JANBXA010000126.1, forward strand.
GATCATTTAAAATTTTTAAATATTTTTGATTAATTTTAAATACTTGTAAAAAGAAGTTCTATAAGCTGAAAAATCCCATAAGGGAGCTAGAAAGGCTCAGTTGTTACATGCACTGGATGCTCTTGAAGAGGACCCAGGTTTGATTCCCAGCATCCACTTAGTGACTGACAGCCATCTGTAACTCCTGTTCCAGAAGATCCACAACCTCTTGTGTCCTCTAAGGGCACCAGACATAAAACACTCATAATTTTTCTTAAGGTAAGTATTGCATGAGCAAGAGGGAAAGGGAGAGAAAACACAACTCACTGCATTTAAAGTGTCATTTCTATTTGTTAGATAAAAAAGAAATGAAGCCAAAATTCTTTAAAATAAATGCATGTATTTTCAAAAATTTTCTGAATATGATTGCAGATATTGGTCCTTTACCAGAGGGTGCTGGTATCTAGATACTAACATCTTTGAGGAATTATAAGTCTACAAGCCCATTTTAGATCAGAGTAGAATTAGGTCTCTTCTCAGGCCCAAAATTTATAGGTAGAGGGGAAGACACAAAAAATGTCAATAATCAGGATACTTTAATACAGTCATTTTTAAAATTTATTTAAATTTGTATGTACAGTGGTATTTCCCTGCTTGTATGTCTGTGAGGGTGCTAGATTCCCTTGGAACTGGAGTTCCAGATAGTTGTGAACCACTATGTGGGTGCCAGAAATTGAACTGGGGTCCTCTAAAAAAGGACTGGAGTTCAGTTTCCAACAGTCACAAGTGCCTCTACTTTCCAGCTCGAGGGATGCTGATATCCTCTTCTGTCTTTTGTGAGATTAAAATAAGATCTGAGAAGTACATTCTTCAAAAATCTTGACTTTGTGTATTGTCATTTTAGAGCAGTGCTGTCTTCACTTCAGATGCACAATTCCAGTTTTTCTGGGGTAGTGGTATTTTGAACATTTTTTTAAATCCTCATTCTCTTTTTTAATATTTATTTTTGTTTATATGTATGTGTTGGGATATGCTTACCTGGATGCCAGTACCTGTGGAGACCCGAAGTCTGCATCTGCCAACAACAGGAACTAGTTCCCGTGTGACTTAACTTTTAAGAAATGTACAGTTTGCTTGTAGTTGTGATTGGTCTTAAGGCTGATTGTCATTTCTCAATTGTTAGGCATGTTTCCTTTGTTGACTGTCCTGGACACGACATTTTGATGGCTACGATGCTGAACGGTGCAGCAGTGATGGATGCAGCTCTTCTGTTGATAGGTAAAATCATCAGAATTGATTTGAACAAACCAATAAAGAACTAATTGGAGTGGAATATGTGAGGAAGAACTAAAACCTTTGGAGGCCATGTCCATTACCTTACCTAAATGAAGCATGAATAGCCATGTATCATCCAGAATGGCATTTCCCTCTAATAGATATCACAAGCATGAGTCCTGAAGTTATGGCTATTATGCCCAGATCACAACATCCCCAAAAATCACCAAGGAGTCCACGTTCATGCAGAAGCAAAGAGTCTTTATTCAAGCTTGAGGTTGAGAGCAGAGAGTGCCCTGCCCGGGCAGGGTATAGTTTTTATCACAGTAGAGGCTGGGTGAGGGGATTTTCAGGGCTCAAGGCCCTGCTTGGCTGACATTTCTCTAGGGTATCTTTCCCTTGGATGCTGACCCTCCCCAGGTGGTGTCACCTTATGGCTTTTCCTGGAACCTGGTGTTGCTTGCCAGTAAACTGAAACTCAAGCCTGCTTTTTAGCTGGTTTTTATTAAGCCTGCCATGGCAGCAGTGTGCTCAAGCTGGTTTGGGCCCCACAATGGCTTCAGAGAAGTCTTATAGTATCCAAAAAGGAATGTAGTTTCACATATATTAATTCCACTTAAAACTAGTGTGTTGTGAGTTGCCCCTCCATGTAGATGAGTAATTTTTATTTATTCACAGTAATTGTCATGGTGTAGTACAACATGAGAGTTTTCAGTGTTAACATTGTGCTTCCTAATGTGAGCTAGTAAGAGATTAGACAGGGGTGGATATGGTATTTTTAGAGGATGTGTGGATTTGGAGGTGGGGCACAACCTGAGGGTGAATCAGGTTGGCTGCCAGCAGCCTTTTTTTGAGAAAAGATTATACATTTTTGTACTGTATAGTTGCTCATAGGATTAAACGGGAGACAAAGGACATGTAAGCTTAGATGTGGCTTGAGACCAGGAGTTGAGAAAGCTAGCCTTGACCTTGACAATAAGAATGTTAATGAAAGAGCCACCAAGTTCTGCTTGCTAGAGATAAAGAATGACTGTTTTATCAAGCAGGAGCTTTCCTCAAGTCCCCAAGAGAATGGAGTCCCTTATCCAAATGCCTGATTTTGGGAAAGGACTTCTGGGGAGCAGACAATTACACTGCCAATTCTTATTCTTAATATATGGGCCAGTTCCCCCCATAACGCTAGGGAAGATCCTGATGTCTCTTCCCATTATACCATACCATTCTGATTTTTCTATACTTAATTAACTGAATTCTTGCCCTCAATGGCCTCAGGCTCTGAATCTGAATTGTAGGCATCATCCTTGGGAAGGTGTGTCTAGTAAATCTGACTTTTCTGTTCTTGGTGTAATTAGGAGGGCACAATGGAATTTCTGGTTCTATGTGGCAGGGATTTCTTTCCAAATAATTGTTTTATTTTAATTCTTTACCAAACCCCCATAAAATTTCCCAAAGGGAAAGGCATTGATATTGAGAATCATTAAAAATGAAAGTAAGAAGGTGCTGAGAAGTGTGGTCTGGGGTGTTGATGCTGGAACTTTGTCAAGCAGCAATGGTCATGGGGTTCAATCCAGTGAAACAAAGTTGTTAGTAGAGTATGTACGTAATGTAAAGCTTACCATTTTAATTTTTAAAGAGTAAAACTCAGTGAGAGGAAGTATAGTCAGAAATTTCATCACCACAAAAGTGAACACCCTGCCCATTAAGTAGTCACTGACCAATTAGACTCCCTCCATCCCCTCATAACCAACTGTCTACTTTCTATTTTTGAAATTGCATCGTCTGGATATTTCTACTTATTGTCAATCTTTCTTCTCTGTCAACTAGCTGGTAATGAATCATGCCCTCAGCCTCAGACTTCTGAACACCTGGCTGCCATAGAAATCATGAAACTCAAGCATATTTTGATCTTACAGAATAAAATTGATCTGGTAAAAGAAAGTCAGGCTAAGGAACAATATGAGCAGATTCTCGCATTTGTACAAGGTAAGAAGCTATAATAAATAATAAACCAGAGGATCACTTTGAAAGGTAATATAGTGTATCTAAAACAAAGTAAATTTGGGTATCATAAGGATTCAGGCATTATGCTGGCCTTCCCCTGTCACCTGGCAGAATGCACTCAGGTAGTACTCTGGTCAGCCCAGGGTTCCATGGTTGTGTAGTCTGCATGGGTCCAAAGGACCATTTTAAAGGAAAGACCCTGCCCATTTCTGCTCTCTTTCACACTGTACCTCTGAAGGGGACTTTTCCTGTCTGCCTCTTCCGTTCTGTCTCTGTGTCTCTTTACTTCTTTTCTCTTTCTTTCCCCCCTCCCCTTTTTATTAAACTTTCTCACTACCTGGCATGTTTGTTTTGTTCCTCACCTGCCATGGAATATGCCAAGGACCCTCTACGCACTTTATTATGACATTCATAAATGTTCTTTTGTTTTCTACCTACTACTTGTTAGTGACCTGATAGTATGCTGATAAGACTATAAATACAAGTAATTTACTTAACTTGATTTTGTGTACATTGGTGTAAAGATGTCAGATTCTCTGGAACTGGAGTTACAGACAGCTGTGAGCTGCCTTGTGGGTGCTGAGAATGGAACCCAGGTCCTCTGGAAGAGCAGCCAGTGCTCTCAACCACTTAGCCATCTTTTCCACTCTGTATTTCTGAATTTAATATACAAAATTAAAACTGAGGTTTCTAAAGTTTGGAAGTGCTATTGGTTTAAGTTTTTAAATGCCAAGGCCTTAAGAGTATAGTTCAGTGGTAGAGTGCTTGCCTGGCATACACAGGCCACTGAGTTTACATCCTTGCCTGCCAATCCTTAGTGATACTAAAATGAATAAAAACATTTAAAAAACAATTTTTCTACTGGGCCTCATGGCACATGTCTTTAATTCCAACACCTTGGAGGCACAGGGAGGCAGGCCTCTGAGTTCAAGGCCAGTTTGTTGGTGCGTATAGCTAGTTCCAGGCCAGAAAGGACTGCATAGAGACCCTGCCTCAAAAGACAAAGCAATCTTTGCAGAGTTCCTTTCTCAAGTACCATGGCATGTTCACTTGCAGAGAAGACATGGTGCGTATTACTGTTGATATCTAATTATTTTTTAGCCTTTTCTTGTTGGGAACCTAATTCCAGCACAAAAAAGAATAATTCATTTTTATTAAAATCTTAATTATTTTTGGTCTATTTCTTTGACCAGTTTGCTTCACATATGATTAATTTTTTTAAAAAAAGATGTGATACATGCCAGCCAGTCTTTGATTAGCAAAGAGTCTATAATTTCCTCTTGACATTTATGGAAAGGTTAATTACATGTTGTTAGAAGTCTTTTAGCTTGTAAAGAGCTCCTTCCCAGCAGTGTTCGTATTTTATTGCTTTATACATAGCATTTGCCTTTGTTAAATATACCTGTTGATACAGTTTTAGCAGTTGTCCCCTAAGAGGACAAAGAATTCATTTTTAGGAGTTGAAGATAGAATATTGTCATCTTTCTAGATAGACAGACCACTTTCTATGTGCTGACTGGCATTTGTGTGGAAATGTTTAGGCCTCTGTTAGCTCTAATTACTTTGTCTAGCAGCTGTATAGAACAAGTTTTTAAGGCCCAAGGATTTTTGATCTTTCTGAAATTTGTTAATGTAGGAACAGTAGCAGAAGGAGCACCAATTATTCCAATTTCTGCTCAGCTGAAATATAATATTGAAGTTGTCTGTGAGTACATAGTGAAGAAAATACCAGTGCCCCCAAGAGACTTTACTTCTGAACCCCGTCTCATTGGTAAGTAATAGGAATCACGCTTAACGGAACTTTTCCACATTCTTCGGAGTTGTTTAGTAATATTTTCTCTTTCCACAGAGGTGGTGAGAAAGCCATAAAACTATTTGAAATAATGTCTTGATTATATTGCTGGATGACAGAGCCTTTTTGTGCTTTGTACATGGTATTTTATGCAACCAACATGGACTAATACAGTATTCTAGGGAAGTACAACATGTTGGGACATTAGAGTTTCGATACAAATGATGTCATTATGCCATTACTGAAAAAGTAATAAGTATAATTTCACTCAGTTGTGGTTGCTGCTAAAGATGTGGAACCCTTTTCAAACCAGGTTTTGGCCCATTGCAGGCCTTCATTTGGAGCTGTTTGTGTGTTTATTGGGGAACGTTCTCTTGGGTGACCCTTAGATGTGAAAGGCAAAAAACATTTTTCTTTCACAACATGAAACCTATTCTTGGTCATTATATATACTTTTAACATTAATTTCAAATAGCTGCCTGATATTTCATGGTAGAAACCCTTTTATAGTAGTGATAGACTTTAATAAGCTATCTATTAATGTGCTTTCAAGGTATTTCCAGTTTTTTTTTCTATCACAAGTCTTCCGTAAACATTAAGGCAATAATATTAGGTTGTTTTTAGAAAAGCTGACTTGAAAAAGAATGTGTCTTCTAAATCTAAAATAAATAGAAATGGCTTTAATTTGTGTTACATTTCCTTTTAGTTATCAGGTCATTTGATGTCAACAAACCTGGCTGTGAAGTTGATGACCTTAAAGGAGGTGTAGCTGGTGGTAGTATTCTAAAAGGAGTGTTAAAGGTAAACTAGGTTTGGATTGTTACACTATGTATTTGTGTGTTATGTGTGTGGGGGAGTGCTACAGTGCACGGATGGAACTAAGACAACTTTTCAGGGGGTGACTTTCCGTTTAGTGGGTCCTCAGGATTGAACTCAGGTCATCAGGCATGGTGGTAAGCACCTTACCCTCTGGGCCAGCTCATCAGCCTGCCATTGTCTTAAACAGCCTGGCCTCGAACTTAGAGATTCCCTTCCTTCTGCTTCCCAAATGCTGGGCACCCAGTGAAAAATGTTTTTTCATGTTGTCTGGTCTTGAATATGGACTTTTTGTTTTGTTTTTGTTTTGTTTTGTTTTTTGAGACGTTTCTCTGTTGCTTTGAAACCTGTCCTGGAACTTAATCTATAGATCTCAAAGAAATCTGCCTGTCTCTGCCTCCCAAGTACTGGGATTAAAGGTATTCACCACCACCACCCAGCTCGAGTATGGATTGGTGTTTGTCATTGGCAGATGTCTGACTTCTAAATTTATAGTTCTCTGTTGACTTGTATTTAGTAACAACAGGTTTACTTGGTAAATTACAACAATTGAGTAGATCTGATTTTCAAACTTTTTTTAAAGATTATTTATTTTATATGTATGGCTGTTTTGTCTCCATATATGTATGTGTTCAAGTAGGCCAGAAGATGGTGTTAGGTCTCCTGAAATGGGAGTTAGAAATGGCTGAAAGCTGCCATGTGGTGCTGAGAACTGAAAACAAGTGCTCTTTAACTGTTGAGTCATCTATCTCCATATCAATCAGGTTTTTTTTCCATTAAAAAAAAAGCTGAGTGTGGTGATGCACACCTTTAAATTCAAGCTCTCAGAAGGCAGAGGCAAGTGGATCTACAGAGTGAGCCTGGTCTACAGAGGAGTTCCAGGACAGCCAGACTACATAGAGACCATGTATCAAACAAACCTAAGTAATAATTTTAACCTGACATGGTGGTGCACAGATGGGAGGCAGAAGCAGGCCGGTATCTGTGAGTTCAAGGCCAGCCTGTTCTACCTAATGAGTTGCAGGACAATAAAAACAATAATATAAGCAATAAATAAAAGAATTAATCTTGAAATTAGAAGAAAGCTAGCCTTTTAGTTTTGTGGTGTTTTTGTTAGAACATTGGTAGGTAAATAGTAAATGTATTGTTCTATAGTGATTCTCACTACTAATTATGTGTTTACAGGTAGGCCAGGAGATAGAAGTGAGACCTGGTATTGTTTCCAAAGATAGTGAAGGAAAACTTATGTGTAAACCAATCTTTTCCAAAATTGTATCACTTTTTGCGGAACATAATGATCTTCAGTATGCTGCCCCAGGTGGTCTCATTGGTAAGGATTTCCCTGTTATTGCTCTCTTTTAATTTGTGGAGATTCCTGGTGTGTTTCATAGGAAATATAAATAATATATCATGTAAAGATAGATTGTAGGTTTTTTTTTGTTGTTTTTGCAGATTTATTTATTTATTTTTACGTGTATGGATTTGTTTGCTGTGTGTGCGCCCTGTGTTTGTTGGTACCCAAGAATGCCAAAGAGGGTATCAGACACCCCTGGAACTGGAGTTTCAGAAGTTGTGAGCTGCCTCATGTGTTGTGGGAACCTAACCCAGGTTCTCTGCTAGAGCAGCAAGTGCTCTTAACTGCTGAGTCATCTCTCCCACCTCGCTTTGTTTTTTTATTTGGGATTTGTTTGTTTGCTTGCTTGTTTGAGAAAGGTCTCTACACCTCGCTGGCTGGCCTCTGACAAAGATCCACCTGCCTCTGCCTCCTGAGTACTGAGATTAAAGGTCTGCCCCACCCAATTCTGTTTTTATTTTTGACATAGGGTCTTTCAATAAACATAATACATTTTGGAGCAGCAGTATGTTTCAAGTGAAGGTGCTTGCTCACCCACTCAAACAAGCAAAAATTTAATAATAATATTTTTAAAGTACATTTTGGTGGATAGCTACTTATTAGCAATGAGTATTTCTGGCTATTTTGTTTTGAAGTACTAGGGTTTGGACCTACAGTCTAAAACATGCTAAGCAGGTACTTTACCACTGAGCTATAGCCTTAACCCTCCTTTTTTTAAATTATTACTATTTATATTCGGTGTGTGTGTGTGTGTGTGTGTGTGTGTGTGTGTGTGTGTGTGTGTGTGTACAACATATGCATGCCTGGTGCTCACAAAGGCCAGAAAAAGGCTTCGTATACCCTGGGACTGAAATTACAGACTATTGTGAGCTGTCCTGTGGGTACTGGAAAATGAAGCTGGGTCTTCCGGAATAGCAGCCAGTGTTCTTAATTGCTGAGCCATCTCTCCAGTCCGTCCCACTCTTTTCCCTTTTGAGAAATGATCTCTCAAGGTTACTCAGGCTGTCCTTGAACTCCCTTGCTCTGTACTTCAGGCTGAGCTAGAACTTGAGGTCTTCCTGCCCCACTATCTCCAATAGCTGAAACTTTAGTTCTGTGCCACTGTGCCTGGCATAGAATAAGTTTGATGACCCACCATCCAGTACATGTAGCTAGTTAGATATAGTTTGGGGATTTGGGCTTGTTTGTTTTACAGTCTTGCTATATTTCCCATGCTGGTCTTTAATTCTCTTATTCAAACAGTCCTCAAGTAGCTGAGACTACAGGTTTGCTCGAGAGTGCCTGATTTACTGTTTATTTTAAAAAAAACTTTTGGGGTTATGGTGGTTGCTTTTCATGGGTGTTTTTAAAAATGTAAAGTTACTCAAATGTCAGATTATACTCATTCTGAGGTGGGAATCAAAGAAAACTTTCATGTAAATATGGTAGTGAGTACCTTTTGAGACTGGGTTTTTCTGTATAGCCCTGGTTGTCCTGGAACTAGTTCTTGTAGACCAGGCTCACCTCAAACTTACAGAGATCCATGTGCCTCTGCCTCCCAAATTTTCTAATCTCTTAAAACTTTTTGATTACTGAGAAAAGGGCAAGATTGAATGAGACTTCAAAATTTGCCCTTGGACTAGAGGAGAAAATGTACACAATTCATTTTTCCTTTTTGGTATGTAATTAAAAGTTTACTATAAGGACTAGAGATGTGGCTAAATGGTTAGGCGTGCCTATTGCTCTTGCAGAGTTCCTGAATTCAGGAGCTGTTTGCAACCACCTATAATTCCTGCTCCAGTAAAGCCAGTGTCCTCTCTTTGTACCACATTTACATATATAGATCTCACATAGATAATGTACATATACACATAAAAAAAATAGCTGGATGGTGGCAGCGCATGCCTTTAATCCCAGCACTCAGGAGGCAGAAGTCTCTGAGTTCAAGGCCAGCCTGGTCTACAGAGCAAGTTCCAGGACAGCCAGAGCTGTTACACAGAGAAACCATTGAATGCGTGAGTGAAAAAGAAATTAAGCATGTATTTTGTTAGATTCAATTTATGTGTGTGAATATGGAAATATGTGTGAGTGTAGATTTGTGTTTAACTAGACTTTAAAGCAAATCACTCCAAAGGTGTTTTAGATAAGAAATAAGGCCAAATACATCTTTATATTAGGAGTTGGAACAAAGATCGACCCCACTTTGTGCAGAGCTGACAGAATGGTGGGACAAGTGCTTGGTGCAGTTGGAGCGTTACCTGAAATATTCACAGAACTGGAAATTTCCTATTTCCTGCTTAGACGTCTTCTGGGCGTCCGCACTGAAGGAGACAAGAAAGCAGCAAAGGTAAGTACTTTGTATAACTCATGTTTATTTATTTGTTTAGGGGTTTTTTGTTTTGTTTTTCGAGACAGGGTCTCTGTTTAGTCCTGGTTGTCTGTAGACCAAGCTGGCCTTTAACTCACAGAGATCTGAGTGTCCAGATGCTGGGATTAAAAGCATGCGCCACCATTGCATGACTCCTATTTGTTTGAGTTTGGGGGCTCTTTTTGTTTTTTTCTTTTGAGGCAGTTCTCTCAGCCTCTGCTGTCTTAGAACTCACTATGTAAACCAAGCTGGCCTCAAACTCACAGAGATTAATCTGCTGAGATTAAAATTCTGTGCCACCATACTCTTCAGAGAGCATTTCCTTATTTGTTCTTCCCTTTCTCTATTTTATTTTTCTAGGTCCAAAAACTGTCTAAGAATGAAGTGCTTATGGTAAACATAGGGTCCCTGTCAACAGGAGGAAGAGTTAGTGCTGTCAAGGCTGATTTGGGCAAGATTGTTTTGACTAATCCTGTGTGCACAGAAGTAGGAGAAAAAATTGCCCTTAGCCGAAGAGTTGAGAAACATTGGCGGTAAGTTTGTTTACCTTTGCCACTGTCTGTTGAAGAGCTTAAGTTCTTGGTGGGATATATATATATATATGGACACAGTTCTCCTTGAACATAGCAGTTAGTATGACTAGCTCTCACCCTTTTTTTGGATGGTTTTGAAAACTGTATTTAGGGCCTTGGTTTGTATTCTTGTATATTACAAATACTTCAATTGGCTTCCCTTTTGTTTTAGGTATAACCTATACAAAAAATAGGGATATGTTTCAGTATTTTCATCATCTGACTTTGTTTCTCTCCATTTATTTAGTGTGTGTGTGTGTGTGTGTGTGTGAGAGAGAGAGAGAGAGAGAGAGAGAGAGAGAGAGAGAGAGAGACGAGAATTTGTGGGTTCCAGGGATTGAGATTGAACTCAGATCATTCAGCTTGGCAGCAAGCACCCTTTTTAAACATTCTTTGTTTTGTTTTTTAAAGTGTGTGTATAGAGAGGTACACACATACCATGGAACACTTAAGGAGGTCAGAAAACAACTTCTTGTTCTACTATGTGGACTCTAGAATTTGTTTTAGGTTTTACAAGACAGGGTTTCTCTGTGTAGCTTTGGAGCCTGTGCTGGAACTCGCTGTGTAGACCAGGCTGGTCTCAAACTCACAGAGATCCCTTGCCTCTGCCCCCCTTCTTCCCCCCCCCCCCCCCCCCCACAGTGCTGTGATTACAGGCATGTGCCACCACTGCCCAGCCTCTTTTTTGTTTTTTTTTAAGACAGGGCTTTTCTGTGTTGCCTTGGTTGTCCTGGAATTCACTCTGTAGATCTGGCTGGCCTTGAGCTAATAGATTTGATTGCTGGGATTAAAGGTGTGCACTGACATCACCCAGCTCCCATGGAATTCTTAAGGGTAATCGCTCTGGAAGTTGACTGTTGCTTTGGTGAGGGTCTCCAACTTTCCTGCTGTTGGTTACTCTTAGTTACCCTTGCAGCTAACTAATAAGAAATCTACAAGGCTGGATGTGGTGGCAAACACTAATCCTTGCATTTGGGAGGCGGATACACATGATTACCAGTCCAAAGTCATCTTCAGCTCCATAGTGAGTTTGAGGGTAACCTGGGCTAGCTCAAAGTTAACATGTGTGTGCAAATACCTACATAACACATGTAGCCAGAGAGAAGACAAATGTGTGGGGAGGCCCTGCATATGCAAATAGCCTGCTGTTCAACAAATTCCACCCCTTCTGTGTTTACCGTTCACTGATGATTCTTGCCTGAATTGAACTTCACTGTGTTGATTGAAACATAGTGATTCCACCCAGCACCCTCCCCCTTCCAATTCCACCAGTCCACATTTGTTTGGCATTTCTTCCTCATTATTTGATTACCCTTTTTTACAATAGACTCATGGGGTTTTGTTTCATTCTGTTGCTGTCTTTTATTTTGATGTACAAATTGGTGCCAAGCACTGGTGGCACACGCCTTTAATCCCAACACTTGGGAGGCAGAGGCAGGAGGGTCTCTGTGAGTTTGAGGCCAGCCTGGTCTACAGAGCAAGTTCCAGGATGAGCTCCTAGTGGAATATACCATTGTCAGTTTAATTTAAAAACTTAAAGCAACAGACTTCTACTTTTCTTCATCTGTTGTTGTTACTTAAGGGCTTGAGCAAAATGAATCTTCTAAACAGTCACAGTGCTGTGCTAAAGAATTCTAATATCTTCTTACTGCCTGTGTATATTTAGACTCTTTCTAGAAGCCAATTTTTGTCCATTAAACCTTTTCTGTTGGTTTGTCTAAAATATATACCCTGTTATCTCTACCACTACCACCACCACCCCTCATGTAGCCCTGGCTGCTCTGGAACTCACTATATAGACCAAGATAACCTGATACTCAAAGGGTACCTCTGCCTCTGCCTCTTGGGTTCCTAGATTAAAGGCATGGATCTCACGGCTAGCAAAAGTCCTTCTGTCTGCTAATGGACAATGTTCCCATGGTGCTCTTCATTTTGCCAGATCTGCTGAGACAGTTTGTGGGAAGAAAACATTTCCCAAAGACAAATATAGAGAAGTAGGATTTGATATCTTTTTAAATCTGAGCTGGGTGTGGTGGCACAGGCCTTTAATCCCAGCATACAGGAAGCAGAGTCTGGTTTACAAACAACTTTGTACATCCAGAAGTACATACTAGTGGAACTCCTTTCCAAAAAAGCAAAACACATATATAGGGTGACAGATAGATGCACTCATGCATGTGCACTGGAGTGTGCACACTCACATAGACACAGAAACACAAAATGTATTGGAGTGTAATTTGGGTAGCCTGAAGGGCTCTTGGGTGGATCTGAACAGGTAGGTGGTTCTTTTCTTATTTTGCCTAGGGGAGGTAACAAAAATATTCTTTGTGGGGTGTTGTTTTTGGTGTTTTAATTTTTATTTCATTTTATATTTGCCTGAATGTATGTTTGTGCATCATATGTGCACAAGGAAGTTGGAGTAAATTGTTAGATCTGTGTGATTGTGAGCTTACCATATGGGTGCTAAGAACTGAAGCCAGGTCCTCTGCAAGAATAGTGAGTGCTCTTCACCACTAAGCCATCTCTCTGGCACTTTGATTTTGTTTTTCTTTGAGAAAGGATCTGGCTTTGTAGACCAGATTGTTCTTGAACACAGATCTGCTTCCCTCTGCTACCCAGGTGCTGGCATGAGCCACCACAACTGGCAGTTTTTGTTTAAGATGGAATTTCCTCAGGCTAGCCTCCAACTTAATATGTAGCCATGAACTAACTTATTTTCCTGTCTCCCAAGGACTACCACACCCAACCTAGTATATTTATGACAGCAGGCTTTGTTTGATGTTCTTGTCATGCTTTCCAACATCCAGCTATCTGGATTTTAGAGTCTGAGAAAATAGCATAAGTTTTCTTTATAAGGAAGCAACTTTGGATGAACCGGCTTTTTGAAGCCTACTACCTGTGGTGGGATACCTTGCTCAGCTTTGGTACAGAGGGAGGGACTTGTTTCTGCCTCAACTTGATATGCCAGACTTTGTTGACTTCCCAAAGGCCTTAACCCCTCTGAAGAGTGGATGGGGGTGAGGAAAGGGGAGGGAGAGGGAACTTTGGTTGATTCGTAAAATAAAAAATAATTTTTTTAAATAAAAAGAAATAGCTGTGGGAGCACATCTGAGTTTAGAAGGTAGGCAGGTAGTACCAGCAGGCTTTTGGATGATTGTGTGGTGATGCCAGTGCAGTGGTATAAAGCTTATGATTTCTTCATTTTTTTATTTTGCAGTTTAATTGGTTGGGGTCAGATAAGAAGAGGAGTAACCATTAAGCCGACTGTAGATGATGACTGAAGAATCCAACTTAAACAATGCCTTGGGATGGAGTTGGAATTTCTTTTAGTAGGCTAGGGGTATATTTTCAAAGAAATGCTAGGAAATTATTTCGTAGTTCATTACATTAGTAGTAGCTGTAAGAATATTCTCCTATCTTGGTGATGAAAATTTAACCTACTTCTGGTATAGGGCCTACAAGTAAATGTGAAAAGTGGTATACTATATACTATATTGGATTAAATCTACATTTTAGCAGAAGTTAAGCATTCCAAAATCATGGCTAATTTATCAATCAGTGCAAGTTTGAAGTGAAACTTCGCTACAACCAGCCTTTGCTATAGCATACATATCATGAACTTTTCTGAAATGAAAATGGTCTCTTATGATACATCTGTAAGTAGCTCCATGGTGAAGGACAGTTGACCTCTAAAAACGAAAGACCCACACTTTCCTCAAAGACCCACTTTCTCTCCTGTGCTGTACTTTTCAATTAATCATGTTTTTGCTTAATTAGATAATTAGATGCTCTGCTAGAGCAGTGATTCCTAGCTCTTGCAGGCATGAGAAGTGGTGGGAAAGCTTTTTCTTTTTTTTCTTTTAGGCCAGATGTCACTGGGTTTTTACGTTTTTGTTTGTTTTTAAGCTTGATAATCTTTCATTTGCTTTTCTTTTGATTTGCATAAAAATGTGATTTAATTCCACAATTAACTGTGTTGTGATCTTTTGGATACTGAAGCAGTCTTATGGAGGGTTACAGCTGTGGTTGTAAATCTTTATGAATTTTGAGGAAACTATTGACATTATGATAGACTCTGAAGGGTTGTGTTGTAGCATGAAGAACACATTTAAATAAAACAAGGTACTAAATCAAGCATTAATTTTATATCTATGTGCCCCATGTGTTTTGTAGATACTTCATATTATAAATTCTGGTATGAGACTGAAAATATTGAATGATTGATGTAATCTCATGTCAGAACTGAAACCAGAATCTCTTGTTATTAATTTTAAAGAATCTTGAGTGAATATCAACTTTGTAAATCACTGTGCTTCCTATAGTGGCCATATAGGTATGAAAACAATGTACCATGTTGTCTTAAAAGTCACTTTAAATCAATGCAATGATTCTCAGCAAAATGTACCTGATTTAAAGTTAGCCTAAGAACAAGGGGCTCTCTCTATACTCTGTGTGCTAGCTTTTTACAGAGGAATGGAACTAATAAGTGCACAAATAACTGGATTCATAAACTTCATTTCTTAAAAAAGAAAAATGCTTCATTTGGTGATGCTTTTGATGCAATAGATACTTTGGTGGGTTTGGTTTTGTTACTGAAAACAAGTGTACTGGTATAATCTTAACACTCATAACATTGAGATTGGAGGACTGAACTCAAGCCCATTCAGGCAAAATACATGTTTTTTAAAAAAAGGACTTCTCCAAAAAAATCTTCACAAGCTAAGTATACATTTTGCTATTTTCAATACATAAATTATTGTACTGAGTATTACAGAACATAAAAGGGAAGTGGAAGACAGCAGATACCCTAGCTTGTTCAGGATAGTCATATCCCGAGCCACACTGCTTACTAATCAACCAGCACTAGCACTAGGGAGGTTGGGGTCTCTCAATGTGACGAAAAGTGTTTTAAGGGCATTAGAATATATATAACATGAAAGTGTGATGGGATCTGCTGAGGGTGCAAGCAGGATACGATGCATGGAGAAGGTCAAATAAAAAGTATGTAAATGTCATGAAACCTTTTTTTTTCTAATTACCATACATTTCTGCTACTGAAATATGGAAGAACCCTGTGAAAAAATGTCTAGATGGCTAGGAGATATATTAGAGTACAGGCCTAGTATAAACAAGGCTCTGACTTGTTCTGTACAACCAACACAAAATGACTATTTTCATGTAGAAAGTCCACATTTAAATTTATTGAATCAATTATTTTTATGTGTATGCTTTAGTGCCAGTGTGCATATAGGTGCGCCAAATGTGTATAGGAGCCCATAGATGTCAGAATAGGGTATCATCTCCTGGAGCTGAATTCTGAGCTGTTGTCCTGGGAATTGAGTCTGGGTCTTTGAGTAAGAGCAGTAAGCACCTTTAACTGTTGAGCTGTCTTTCCAGCCACCTCAGTTCACTTTTGCTTTCTTTTATTCAGTCTAGAAACCCAGCACATGTTCAGAGTGGGTCTTCCCTGCTTAAAGCTTTTTGGAAACATGCTTGCTCATATACAACTCCAAAGAGATGTGTTTCCATGGTGATTGTAAATTATTCAGTCAAGTTGGTTTTACACTTTATTAACTACACACTTAAAACCACATCGCTTTAAATTATGACATTGTGCCCTAAACGAGGCACAAAAGTTACATTTTCTTTTCAGGGCAAAATGCATCCAGCCCGTCTCTAAAAGTGTCCATAGTCTATTAATGGTTTCTTCTGGGACCTACGGCACTGTCAACCACAAGCCCCTACAAAGTCAAAATACAAATTATGTACTCTGGCACAAGATAAACATTCCCATTAGCACTGGGAGGGATGGGTAGGTAGAAACCAAAGATCTGGCCAGAACAAGACCAAAACCCAGAGCAAGCATCAAATCTGCAGCTCCTTGTTAGGCATCTGAGGTTCATGATGAAATCATCCAGGCTGCAGAAATCTTGGTTAGTCCCAACCTTCAAGCTCTGCTGCCTTCCATGACTCAGCTTATCTAGGGCCAGGTGTACTCCATGTCAGGAGTACCCTCCATGGTCCTGGCAGCTTCACTATTCTGTGGTCCCCATAGCAATTTAGGCTTTACACAATGATCTCTCAGGGCCTCCTCAGGATTCCCACCCTGTCACATTTCTTGGCCTCGTCTCAGCATATTTTAACAACCACCCTATGTGTTAGTACCCTTGCATCTTGTGTACCTGTAAAACCAGGGCCAGGTGGGCAAAACCACCAGTTCTGGATTTAGTCAGCTTAAGGAGTGCCCTGGCTTCCTTAAACCAAAGCTGAAGTGGCCTCAGTGGTTGGAGTGGCTTTAGAGCAGGGAACCCCTGTTTTCTGTTTGTTAGGTTCCCTTCTTCCGATGAATTCCTGTTTTCACAAGATGGGGCCTTTGATGGGCCTTTCCTGTTGTCCCAGTGCAGTATAGGAGATTACTTGTTAATGGTGCAACCTCCTTGCTGTGTTTATTTTGCATTTCTCTGGTTATTTTTGGGGTTGACTAGACCACCCCCTCCAAATTTAGTGGCCATTTGAGTTTTCTGGGAATCATTTGTACATATATACATCCTTTTATCAACTTTTATGTTGGACTGTTGCCTCTCTCTGTCTTTTTGAGATAAGATTTCTCTATATAACAGTCCTGGTTGTCCTGCAACTCACTCTGCAGTCAGATTCTTTACCAAAATGTAACAAGAATGACTTGGCAAGTTTTGGTCGCTTCTGAAATCTAACAAGGTGGGTCTTCACATCTGCATTTCTCTCAGCATTATGGGCTTTTAAATTCTCACCAGAATACAGTTTAGCTGTGCTTGCAGCATTCTAGCTTTTCTAGCCCATAGTTCCAGACTCTTCCTCATTCCTCCTGAAAATAATTTCCAAAAGCCCAAGACCATGTAGATTTTACCACAACAACAGCCCTACTTAGCAGTAAACATTTTCTAGATTTGTTACTTTTCTCACTACTGGATGCTTGACAGAAAGCAACAGAAGGAATGAGAGGTCTGTTTTGGTTTATGGTTTGGAAGATCGTGATGGCTGTGAAGGCAGCAGGAATGTGCTTGTGGTTGACTGTATCACTGTCATGAAGCAGACAGATGGTGATGGTGTTCAACTTGCTCTCTCCAATTTATTTAGTCCTGTAACACAGCCCATGAAATGCTGCTGTTCATATTCAAGGTAAGTCTTTCCTACTCAGTTAAACCTTTCTGAAAATACATTTGTTGACACACCCAGAGCTGTGTATCCATGGTGATTCTAAATCCAATGAAGTTGGCAATGAAGATTAATAATCACACTTGGCCAAGTAGCAAGTTCCAGCTCAGCCTGAGCTACATGATACCCAGCCTCAAAAAAGAAAAGGGGACAAAGAGGTGGCTAACCAGTTCATGCTGTACCTGCAGAGGACCCAAATTCAGTCCTCAATACCTACATTGGGTGGCTTACAACTGCTTAGAACTCCAGCACCAGGAAGATAAGAGGTGTCTGTGGACACCTGAGCTCATGTTTGAGGACGTAAATGCATATGTGTATGTATAATTAAAGATAAATATTTTTTCATTTTTTAAGGACGAAAGGAGTTGGAGAAATGCTTCAACAGTTAAGCTATTTGCTGCTCTTGCAGAGGACCAGAGTTCAGTTCTTCAGTTCCCAGAATCCAAATCAGACAGCTCACAACCACTTTGTAACTCAAGCTCCTGGGGTTCCTATGCTCTCTTCTTGCTTTGGAAGATACTCCTACACACATATACATACACAGAGACACATATACACATAAACATAAATTTTGGTTATTTCTCTGTTCAACATCCCTAGCTGTCTTGTAACTGGAGTTGTAAACCAGTTGGCCTCAAACTCAAATCTACCTGCCTCTGCTTCTGGAGTGCTGGTATTAAAGTCATGCACAACCACCCAGTGGCAACATATCTTTAATTCCAGTAGAGGCAGAGACAAGAGGATCCCTGTGAATTTTAGGTCAGCCTGGTCTCCAAAGCTACATAGAAGCCCTGTCTCAGAATAAAAACAAAAACAAACAAAACAAAACAGAAAAAAAGGCATGCAAACCTAATTTTAACTCATAAACTAATTTAAAAAAGAAATTTAAAAAGTAAAATCCAGCAATTAT
Source organism: Cricetiscus sungorus (assembly GCA_030556225.1). NCBI lineage: Eukaryota > Metazoa > Chordata > Mammalia > Rodentia > Cricetidae > Cricetiscus > Cricetiscus sungorus. The sequence continues at coordinate 7,574,364 of JANBXA010000126.1, forward strand.
TGCATTTTTGTGTCCATATGAATGCTTTATAAATTGAGGGGGAAATGGTTTAGAGATGTATTTGATTTCAAGGAATTTTAAGGGGCAGGAGAGATGGCTCAATGGTTAAGAACACTAACTGGTCTCCCAGAGATCCTGAGTTCAATTCCTAGGAACCACATGATGGCTCACAACTGTCTGTAATGAGATCTGGTGCCCTCTTCTGGCCTTCAGGGATACATGCAGACAGAACACAGTATATATAAATGAATCTGAAAGAATAAAGTAATTTAAAGAAAGAATCTAAGTGAATGTAGAAAATAAAATTGTGTACCATGCTAAACTATCAGACTATCATATGAAACAGTGGGGCCAGGCTACAGCTCAGTGGTAGAACGCTTGTCTTGTCTAGTATGTCCAGGGCTCCAGTTTCCACTCCATAGCAATGAAAAGGGAGCAATGAAAAGGAAAACTTACTGAAGCATCAGAGCTTAGTGATATCTCACAGTGCCATAGACTGTGAAAGTTTTTACATTGCATAAAAACAAGAAAGCCAGTATAGTCACATCTGTAATTCAAGCAGTTAGGAGGTTGAGGCAGGAGAATTGTAAGTTTGTAGCTACTCTGAGTTACGCAACAAAACTGTCTCAAAAGGGAATGTGTGAGAATTGTGGATTAATGGAGCACTAGGATGAAATTCAGAGGATGAAATGTCATTGGACTTGAATCCATGCTCTTCTTTAGAGCAATCCCAGACTGCCATTTCTCAATTCAGTTCTGCAGTATTGTTCTCCAACACTTAGCAAATTAGGTATACATACTGATAATGGGAAAGAGAAAACATTACAATATAGGTTATCCAACCAGAAAACACAATTCGGGATGGGTAATAGAATAAGATGACAAATTTAGAGATAAACATGCAAAATTACTCCGTATCTATCAAACATACACAATAACATTGCAATAGTTATAAAATATTCAGGCATTTTGCTAAAAATTCAAAAGATATGAACAATTAGAAAATAGACATATTCTTGGTTGAGAGAACTCTATTATAGAGATACCAATGCCTCCAAATTTTTCCTTCCATTCCATGTGATCTCAATCAAAATTTCAGTAAAATTTGAAGAAAAATACAATTTTAAAATTTGAAGAAAAATACACGAGTGTCAATGTGCATGCATGCAAGAATTCCATGGCACATATGGAAGACAACTTGAAGGAGCCATTTGGGTCCTGGGCATTGAACTCAGTGTCATAGGGCTGGTCAGGAGGCACCTTTATTTGCTAAGCCATCTCACTCACCAGCCCTTAACTATCAGTAAGACTTTTAAAGAACTTGTCCCAAGGCTGGCACTCAGCAGTTAAGAGTAGCAACTCTCTTTCAGAGGATTTGAGTCTTCAGGTGGCTCATAATGACTAGTAACTCCAGCTCCAGGGGGGATGTAACGCCTCTGGCTTCTGTGGGCACCATCACCCGTAAGTGTACACACACACACACACACACACACACACACACACACACACAATACAATTATAAAAACAAGTGGAGGGATGACTGTCTGTCTATCATCTATCTAGAGACAGGTCCTCTTTGCATAGTCCTGGCTATCCTAGAACTCACTATGGTAGACCAGGCTGCCCTCAATCTTACAGAAATCTGCCTGCCTCTGCCTCCTGTCTTGCTGGGATTAAAGGCCTGTGCCACCACACCTAGCTATTTATTTATTTGCTTACCTTTTTCTTGAGACATAGTCTCACTATGTGTCTTGGTTGTCCTGGAGCTCAGTATGTAGACCAGGCAGACTCGAATCCACAGAGATCCTCCTGCTTCGGCCTTCTATGACCAACTGATATATGTATTTATATTACACAATTATATATTTTAATTTTTCCTTTTTAGAGGCTGAAAAGATGGCTCAGCAGTTAAGAGTACTGGCTGCTCTTGCAGAGGACCTGGATTTGATTCTCAGTACCTACGTGGCGACTCAACAGTTTGTAACTCCAGATCCAGAAGATTCAAGCCCTTTTCCAGCCTCAACAGGCACCAGACACACATGTGGTGAACTGTAGACACATGCATGCAGACAAAATATGCAATAAAAATAGTACAGTTTTAAGATTTCTTTTAATTATGTGTGTGTCTGGGTATGCACGAGTGTGCGAGTACCTGCGGAAGCCATAAGCATTGGATTTCTCTGGAACTGTTAAAAGCAAGTGTGAGCCACCTGATGCGGGTCCTCTGCAAGTGCAGTAAATACTTGTAACCACTGAGCCATCTCTCCAGCCCGGGCAAAAATTTAGAACATCTAGAAACTTATTTGTTTATTAAAATTACATTTATTTATAGTGTGCGGGGGGGGCATTGTCACAGCCCATGTGGCGGTCGGAGAACTTCCATTTTATGAATCTTTGGATCAAACTAGGCTGTCAGGCTTGGCAGCAATCATCTTTCGTAGCTGACTCATCTCACCAGACCTAAAAGCATAATACTTACGTGTGCTATTGCTGCAGGGACAGATCAGTCATTCCACCAGACTACAACTACACGTAAAATTATAGTAATGCACTATATAGGCAGCATATGCTGACAATGAGAGAAAAGGCTTTCCTGTTTTGAACAACAACAACAATAAAACCACGCCGGAGACGTGGGAGTACTAGGCCCTGGAACAGACAATTTTGACTGGCAATTTTGTAATAAAAAATGCCTAGTTGCTTGGCAATAAGTTTTTTTCTCATCCTTGCAGTCAGGGCGGGGCATGCGGGTGGACTGCGGCTGTGCCCGCGGCGCGAGCCTGCGTAATAGACACGCGGAAGAAGCCAGATCCAAGCCCTCCGTTGAGTTCACTTCCGGAACACGCCCTCAGTCCCTCCCCTTCCCCCCGCCGCGTCGCTGTCGCCACCGTGGGAGTATAGGTGGAGACCAGCCCCTCCCGAGGCGGCTGCCGCTTTCCGAAGCGCCGCCAAGCCTGCGTGGTGCGCTACGCCCGGGTGATCGAGCAAGGAAAGATATTTGACTCTTTCCGGCCCGAAATCAGCCCTTGAAGCGTGTGCTAGGCAAACAGGAAGTGATGAGGCTGGGAAAAAAGGGGTGGATCCAGACCAGCCAGTCATTCAGAGAGCGGAGCTGACGCATTTCTCTGTACTTTGCCTGCGGAGCCATTAGGCAACAGCTTTGCTCCACCGCACCCCACGCTTTTCTTCCACGTGGAACGTCTAAGACGAACTAGGAGTGGCCTCTTTTAGCTCCCCGCTCGTACATCCGCCTTGTAGGCACTCAGTACCTCCTGACGCGTGCGCATGAATGTGTGCGCCACCTTTCCTGATGTGCACTCGAGCCTTATGCAAATATCCGTCCCGCTGAGCGTGTTCCATCATGCATCTTGGGTTGGGACGCGTCCATGTCTGCTTCTCTTGCGTGTATGCGCTCACCTAAACTATGTGCCACAAACCTTAAGTTAAACGTTTTCTTTTTTTTTTTTTCCTATTTGGAGATGAAGGTTGATTTTTTTTTTCTTTCAGGTTTTTTAATCTAGGTTTCCAATTAACTATATCGTCAACACATGTGATGAGTTAATTTTAGAATAGAAATTGGGGGTGGGGTTTGCAAAAACACTGTATTTAGTTTTAGGGTGAAATTTTTATCATGTATTAAAACATTCTAGCAAAGCCATAGTGAATTTGAAATACAGTGGAAGGCTGAATTAATCTCCAATAGATGCTTGTCGGTTAAATCAAAAGCCCGAACTCAAGTAGGAAGGAAGGAGAGTCTGTGCTTCTATCAGATTCCTTATTTTCTCTCCTGAAACCCTCATTTTGTTTATTCATTTTTCTTTTTTGGTGCAGGTACTCAAACTCTATATCCCACGCTGGTAGGGAATTCTCAATGGAGCTTACAGCAATCTTCCTGACTTAGCTTCCCATGTCCTGGAATTGTAGGTGTGAGCCACCGCAGCCTGCGAACCCTCTGCCTTCTGCCTTTTAAAGCACATCATTTTTATTGTGATAATGGACACTATCGCTATCTGTCGCTGGCCACCAGGACCTCTGAAGCCTTCTTTTGTGACCTGGCTTAATTTTTTTTTTTAGTCCTGTGGTTTTTCTAATGGATTTTCAGAAGTTTTACAAACTCCATTCCCTAAATTTTAAGAATTTAAATCGAGGGCTGGCAAGATGGCTCAACAGTTTAAAAAAAAAAAAAAAAAAAAAAAAAAGTGCTTGCCAGATAAACCTGATGACCTAAGTTCTAGCCTGGGAATGCATAGTGAAAGGAGAAAACAGATTCCCCTAAGTTCTTCTCTGCTTTCCGCATGTGCTCACACATCTCTCCCTCATACACACTAATAAAATTTTCAAATAAAAAAAGGAACTATTGCCGGGTGGTGGTAGTGCAGGCCTTTAATCCCAGCACATGGGAGACAGAGACAGGCAGTTCTTTGTGAGTTTAAGACCAGCCTGATGTACATAGCAAGTTCCAGGACAGCTAAGGCTACACACAGAGAGAAACCTTGTCTCAAAAAAGCAATAACAACAAAATGTAAGAAAGAAAATATTTATTTATTTATTTATTTATTTATTTATTTATTTATTTATTTATTTATTTATATTTTTTGAGACAGGGTTTCTCTGTAGCTTTGGATCCTGTCCTGGAACTTGAAAAACAAAACAAAGTTAAATTCTAGTATTCATACTAACTCAATGAAAGCTTAGCCATTGAGTGTTCTCTAAGCACTAGGGGGAGGGGACTAGAGGCAGGCAGATCTCTGTGAGTTCAAGGCCAGCTTGGCCTACAGAGCAAGTTCCAGGACAAGCTCCAAAGCAACACAGAGAAACCTGTCTCAACTGAACAAAAATAATTTTGACACAAAACATAATTCTTTTAATGCAGGCATTATAAGAAACCCAAGAGCTAATATATAATAGTGCAAAATTTGCCCAGCAGTAATGATGTACAACTTTAATTCCAGTGTTCTGGAAATAGAGTGAGGCCAGCCTGGTCTACAGAACTAGTACCTAGAGAAACCCTCTCTCAAAAGCCAAAATGAAAAAAAAGTACAAAATTTATGACTGAAGATATCACAGATACAAATGACAGGTTGAGGGCAGAAGAGAGGATGAAGGTCAATTATAGAGAATTTGCCTGGCATGAAGCTTGGGTTCCATCCACTGCAGCAGAAGAAACAGGCAAACAAAAACCAAAAAGATGGACTTGGTGAAATTTTCTAATAGGAGAAGGATGGATGTACAAAATACAAGGAAATATGGGATGAGACAAACATTTCCTTGCTTTGTTGCTTGTCTTGGGGCTTACTATTGCTGTGATGAGACACCATGACCAAAAGCAAGTTATGGAGGAAAGGGCTTATTTGGCTTACACTTCCACATCACTGCTTATTTGGCTCACACTTCCACATCACTGTTCATCAATGAAGGAAGTCAGGACAGAAACTCAAACAGGACAGGAACTTGGAGTGCTGCTTACTGGCTCGCTTCTCCTGGGTTTCTCAGCCTGCTTTCTCATAGAACCCAGGACCACCAGCCCAAGGATGGCACCACTCACAATGGCTTAGGCCTTCCCATATCAGTCACTAACTAAGAAAACACTGTATACCTGGCAGTGGTGGCACATGCCTTCAACCCAGCACTCGGGAGGCAGAGGCAAGTGGATCTTTGTGAGTTCAAGGCCTGCCTGATCTACAAAGAGAGTTCCAGGACAGCTGGGGCTGTTACACAGAGAAACCCCGTCTTGAAAAGAAAAACAAAACAAAAAGAAAAACAAACAAACAAAAAGACCAAAGAAAGAAAATATTACAGGCTTCCCTACAGCCCCATCTTATGGAGGCATTTTCTTTCCTTTTTAAAGAAGATTTACTTATTTATTTATTATATATACAGTCTTCTGCGTGTGTGTCTGTATGCCAGAAGAGAGCACCAGATCTCATTATAGATGATTGTGAGGCACCATGTGGTTGCTGGGAGTTGAACTCAGGACCTCTGGAAGAGCAGCCAGTGCTCTTTAACCTCTGAGACATCTCTCCAGCCCATGGAAGCATTTTCTTAGTTGAGGTTCTCTCCTCTCAGATGACTATAGCTTGTCAAATTGACAAATGAATCTAGCCAACACAGTGCTCTTAGACTGGCAGGAGGCAGGCCCTTGTGTATAGTCATATGAAGACTGAATACTGAATGTAGTGGCTTGATGTGAGCAGAGTTAGTGCAAGAAGAGGTCTCCATAGAGCTGGACCAAAGGCACTATGTGATCCGAAGAGTTTTCTCCGTGCTCTGGGCTGTACAACAGAAAAGAGTTGTGGAACCACCAGTGACTGAAACTCCACTTCTAGGGAATCTAATACCTTCTTCTTTTGATCTCCAAGGGCAGCTTGTATGCGCTTAGTGCACATACAGGAAAAACACTCTCATAAAATAAAAAAATTATTACATGGGGGTTGGAGAGGTGGCTTAGTGGTCAAGAACACTGGCTGCCTCTTCTAAGGACCTCAATTTGATTCCCAGAAGCCATGTGGTGGCTCACAACTCTCTCTAACTCCAATTCCAGGGGATCCAACACTCTTGTCTCTGTGGGCACACACATGTGGCACATACTCCCAGACATATACATACATACATTTAAATAAAACATTGTAAAAATTCTTTTATTTTGCATGCATGAATGTTTTGCCTGCATATGTGTATGTGTACAACATATTTGCAGTGCCCATGGATGCCAGAAGAAGATGTTGCAATCCCTAGGACTAGAGTTCCAGACCCTTGTGAGCTATGGTGTGGGAGTGGGGAACCAAACCCAGGTCCTCTGCAAAAACAGCAAGTAATCTTACCACTGAGCCATCTCTCTAATCCCTCTATTTATTTTTGAGATAGAGTCTTGCTGGTCTTTAACTTTCAACACCCACACTGGCTGGTCTTTAACCAGTGTTTGGACCTTCTGACTGCTGAGTTTGCAAGTGTGCATCAGCAGGCCTGTTTTGGACTCTTAATGTTTCCACTTAAGGTAATGCTTGTAAACACTGGACATCAGGGAAATCACACAATGTTCTAGGGAATAAAGAATTACTCTTATTATTTTGTGGCATTGAAGAGCAAGCTAGAGCTCCGAATGGTAGGCAAGCTCTACCACAGAGCCACATTCCTAGTTCAGGATAAAGCAGCCCTAGTAAACAGTACATATTGCTCCAGGTTTATGGAAAACCTTGTGCAATACGTGTATGTATATATATATATATATGTATGTATGTATATATATATATATATATATGAGCAATTTATAAAAGAGAAGAATTGCTGGGCAATGGTGGCACACATCTTTAGCCCCAGCACTTGGGAGGTAGAAGCAGGTGGATCTTTGAGGTCAGGGCCAGCCTGGTCTACAAGGTGATTTCCAGGACAGCCAGGGATACACAGAGAAACCCTGTCTCAAAAAAAAAAAAAAAAAAAAAACACACCCAACCCCCCCCAAAAAAAAGAGTTGAAAATCAAATTACATTTGTGAAGTGCTCAGACTATCTAGCCCTGAGGAACAGGAAAGCTAAAAATGAGTTAGCATTAAATAGGTCCACTCTGTTCCTGTAGTTCCAAGTTACTGAAGTGACTAAGGGGGAATCTCTTGATCCTACCAGTTCCAAACATTGAACATAGAAAGAGCCGATCTCTTAAAATAATAGCAGGGTAGAGGTTGTAGCTCAGTGGTATAGAGTGTTTGCTTAACATGAGTGAGGCTAGAGGATCAATCCTCAACACCACAAAAACAAAAACAAAAAAACAAAAACAAAAAAAAAGCCTTATCGTCAGTGGTGTCAGGACATATTTCTCTCTGAAAATTATAAGCCAATAGGACATTCTTTGAAGACAGCTATTTGAGACAGCTACCAGCATTTTGGAGGCTGAGGCAGCAACTGGTTTTGTTGTTGTTGTTGGGGTTTGGTTTTGGTTTTATGAGTCAAGGTTTCTCTGTAACTACCCTGGTTGTCCTGGAACTCATCCTGTAGATCAGGCTGGCCTCAAATTCAGAGATCTTCCTGCTTCTGCCTCCTGAGTGCTGGGATTAAAGGTGTGAAAGATTTTCTTAAGATTTATTTTTATTATTTTTAATTACCTGTATATATGTGTGCAGGAGAGGTGTTTGTATGTGAGAGCAGGTGCTTGCAGAGGCCAGAGGCATCTGGAGCTGTAGTTTCAGGCAATTATGAGGTGTCTGATATGAATACTAGGAATCAAATATGAGTCTTGTGCAAGAACAATGTGTGTTCTTAACCACTAAGCCATCTCTCCAAGCCTGAGGCAGGAGGATTTCAACGTTCAGACCAATCTGGGTTACATACCTAGCCAGTTTTAAATATAAAACTCTGTCTCAACAAACAAAGAAAAAAATATAACAACAAAAACTTACCAAACAAAACATGGCTGGTGAGTTGTCTCAGTGGGTAAAGGTAACTAGCCAAGCCAGACCACCTGAGTTTGATCCTGGGGACTCACATAGTGGAAAGAGCCAGCTCCCTCAAATGATCCTTTGACCTTCACTTGCGTGGGTACGCTCGTACCACACACACACACACACACACAGGCATTCTCTTTTCCCCTCAAAACACATAATAAATAAATAAATGGAGTAACTGATTGGTACAGTCTAATGATTGAGAAAACATTAAAATTCTATTTAAAAAAAAATGGGGCTGGCGAGAGGACTCAGCAGTTAAGAGCACTGGCTGCTCTTCTAGAGGAACCAAGTTGATTCCAAGCACCTACATGGCAGCTCACACCTGTTTGTAACTCAAGTTCCAAGGGATCAGACCCTCTCTTAGATATGCACAGGAAAGAAAAACACCCACACACAAAAATAAATTGATTAATTAAAAAGACAAACTGCTCATATTCAAAAGGTACATGTACAAGTATTAATTTTAATAATATTTGTTATGACAATGATCATAAATCACCTTAATGTTAGTCAAGAGGGTAATTAAGTATATTTTGTTGTATATTTATTCTATTATAAAGCAAAGCTACGAGAAGCCTTTCATTCTGCTCTGCTTAAAATTAAAGGTGAAAATATTGATTCAGAAAGTGTTTTGCTGAGATCCTTGAGAGGAAATAATCATTTTGACTTAGAGTGATATGAGACTTTAACACGCAGTATTGATTATCACTCACCTCAACACAAAGAAGAAAGAGGACAGTCAAAAGAACAAATGGCACATCAGTCTTAGATAAACACCTCATCAGTCTTATTATCAAATCTATTAGAAGCACAGCCTCTTTCTCTCTCTCTCCCTCTCTCTCTCTCTCTCTCTCTCTCTCTCTCTCTCTCTCTCTCTCTCTCTCTCTCTCTCTCTGCTGTATACGGAGAAGGCCAAAATTAACAAGTGATTTTATTTTTCTTGAGACAGGGTATCACTGTGTATCCCAGGCTGACCTTAACTTGCAATCTTTCTGCCTTAGTATCACGAGTGCTGGGAATATAGACATGCCCCACCATGTCAAGTTATGCCATGTTCATATTAGTAAAGCAATACATTGAAGTTAGTCACTACTTGGGTAAGGTATCCATTGCAATAGATTTTCCTACAAGTATTTCCTATCAAGTATAATTTCCTAACTGGATGTGATGGTACATCCTAGCACCAGGAGACAGAGGCAGAGAGATCTCTACGAGTTCACAACCAGCCTGGTCTACATGGTGAGACCTTGTCTCAAAAATCAAACCAACAGGGGCTGGACAGATGGCTAGATGGCTCAGCAATTGTTCTAGCAGTGAACTCAGGTTCAATATCCAGCACCCCATGGTGGCTCCCGACTACCTGTAACTCTAGTTCCAGTGGGTTCGATTCCTCTCCTGACTTCTGAGGCTCCTGCATGCACATGGTACACATACATACATTCAGGCACACACCTACACATAACATTAAAGATATCAATGTTTTAAAAAACAATATATAATTTCCTATTACAATGAATTATATATTCTCCACCATGAACATGGAAACAGACTTAGCAGAGATAATATTTTTAAGTTCTAGAGTCCAAAAGTGACAAGCAGGTGTGTGTGTGTGTGTGTGTGTGTGTGTGTGTGTGTGTGTGTGTGTAGAAAATGTCACAGTAAAAACTTCAACTAAGCAGGAATGCATTTTAGGGTTAGTGAGACAGATAATATGTGTACTTCAAACTTAAACAAGAACTCTGCCCACTTGTGAATTCTCTTTAAGTCCTAGAGACCTCACCATGTATAATCATCAACCTCCTAAGGGTTGTGAAAATCCAACAAAGCCTAACAGCTCTGAAGCAATCTCCAAAGCACTAATCCTATGATCCTGTTTGTCCCAAGGGTTCTTAGCCACATGACTTGGCTTTTTTTAAAAATGTTCTTTCCAAAAGACCAGTTTTTGACTTTGTTAATTTTTCCTATTATACTTCATTTGTGTGCATGTGTGTGGCACATCTGTGTCACAGTGCACCAAAAGAGGCCAGAGGACAACCTTGAGTTTTCTTCTCCTCCTTCTCCTCCTTCTTTTTCTTCTTTGTCGTCCTTGTCCTCCTCCTCCTCTTCCTCTTCCTCTTTGGCTTTGTTTGTTTGTTTGTTTGTTTGTTTGTTGTTTTTGGAGATTTCTCTATGTAGCCCTGGCTGTCCTAGAACTCACTCTGTAGACCAGGCTGGCCTCGAACAGAGATCTGCCTGCTTCAGCCTATTGAATGTTGAAATTATAGGCATTCACCACAAGACTGCGCTCATCTTGTTTTCCTCTAATAAAAATATTTAAGGTGAGATGTTTCCCACTTGAGACTTGCATGACTAAATCAAATAAGATTTTGTCTACTTATTTGGCTATCTTATGGTCAGTAAAATGTACAAATCTCAAGAATTTATTTTGACAAGTTTGACTAGTTTATACATTCATGTATCTGTCAAACCAAACAAGATACAGAGTATTCTCACACTCCAAAGACTTCCTCCATCATAGTACCACATGTAATGTTTTGGCATCTGAGTTGGTTTTCATTTTGTATTGATTTATTTGAGAGAGGGCCATAAATGCCATGGCATGTGTATGGAGGTCATAGGACATCTTACAGGAGTTGGTTCTCCTTCTACCATGTGGGGCCAGGGAATCAAATTCAGGCTTTACAGCAAGTTCTTTTACCCACTGGGCCATCTTGCTGACCCACATCTGCCTTATATCCCTGAAACATGTGTTTATTGATCTGAGTAGAGATTGTTTTCTTGTTTGTTTCACATGTATGCATTCCTTGGATTTTATTTTACTTTATTTTGGTTTTTGGGTTTTGGAGACAGGATTTCTCTATGTAGTTCAGGCTTTCCTGGGATGGGATTTTCATCACAGAAGGCCATGCCTTTTGAAAGGAAAGACAGTTTCATTCCCTTCCTATCTGAATGCTTTTATTTTTTCCTACTGATTTAGTTCACTAGCCAGAACCTCCAGAACACACAAATACTTTTTTCTTTTTCAAAACAGGTTTTCTCTGTGTATCAGCCTTCACTTTCCTAGAACTCTGTTTGTAGACTAGGCTGGCCTCAAACTCATAGAGATCCACCTGCTTCAGCTTCCTGAGTGCTACTATTAAAGGTGAGCACCACCACCGCCCAGTTCACAAATACTGAAGGTCAAACCCTAGGTTATGCACATGCTGGTAAGCACTCTGGCAATCTGGCCCAGGGTTGAACATAAATGGCAATAGTAGAAAATTCTTGTTTTGTCCCTGGTCTCATTTATTTGTTTATTTTATTGTTTTGAGAATAGACATAAGAATCTCACTTGCTGGGCAAGTACTCTACTACTTAGCAGTATCCCTAACCACTATTAATTTTTATTTTGAAATCAATCTTGTGTTCCTGGCATAAATCCCATGAACTTATTGCTTATATCTAGAATATGTACCCTTTACAAGTGTTTCCCACTAGTAACATTGGTTGAGACCAGTTTCTCTGTGTAACAGTCCTAGCTGTCCTAGAACAGACCAGGCTGGCCTGGAACTCACAGAGATGGGCTGCTTCTGCCTCCCCAGTGCTGGGATTAAAGGAATATGCCACCACTGCCCTGCATGTATTTAGTTTTTTTTTTTTTTTTTTTTAAAAAACTTGTTTTTTTAACTTGTTTTCCAGATGAAGTAGATACACTCTTTCACCTGGTCTCTAGCAATGCATCCTGAATCCTTGCCAAAAATAGACATCACCACTTTTCATTTGGACTATTCTGATAGACATGTAACGATCACTCTAACAGCTAATGGTATCAGATGACTTTCCATTGGGTTTATTTGCTTTCTGTGTATCTTGTTTGGGAAAAGTGGTTTGTATCTTTTCCTTATTTTATACTTGCATTATTTGCTTTTGTAATGTTGAATTTTGAGACACCCATCCTTTGTTTAATGTGTGGTTTGCAAGTATTTTCTCCACATTTGTAGGTTGACTTTTCATCCTCCAATGGGTCCTTCCATGGTATGATACTTTGGATGTCAACTCTAAGAATACTTTGTCTGGCCCCAGATCCTAAAGATTTTCTCCTGTTTGCTTGTTTTTTTTTCCCCTGAAATTTTTGTGTTTTACATGTAAGACTGTGATGTGTTTTGAACTAACTTTCTCTGAGGTGTGAGGTAGGTAGAGTTGTATTTTTGCCCATGAAACAGAGTTGCTACAACACCTTTGATTGAAAAAGTAGTTTCTTATCCTTTGAATTACACTTTTGTTTTTAAAATCAACTGGGTGCTAGGAACTGAACTCAGGTCCTCTAGAACAGCAGAAAACGGAAGCACTCTTAACAGCTAGCCCCCTTTTATAGATTTTATATAGAGAAAATCATACCATCTGAAACAAGGAACAGTATAGTCAATTTCTGGTCAATTGAAAAATTTTTCCTGTACTTTGCTATACTTGCTGGAATTTCCAGTATTGTGTTGAATAAAGTGACTGGCTGCATTTCACCAGTGTGTATGTTAACTAGAGGAATTTTTTGGTAGTTTTTCTTTATTAATATGAAGAAGAATTTTTTCTAAGTTTTGTTTTTATGTCTTATGTGAGTGTTTTGCCTGCCTGTGTGCCTGGTGTCTGTGAAAGCCAGAAGAGGGTGTCAAATCCCTTGGACCTGGAGCTACACAAAGTTGTAAGCCATCATGTTAGTGCTGGGATATCGTACCTGGGTGCTCTACAAGAGCAGCCAGTCAGTGCTCTTAACCTCTGAGTTATCTTTCCAGCTAGTCTGTGAGACATTTTTAGCAGGAATGATAGTTGAAATTATAGATGATTTTCCTTAATCAATTGATATGATTTGCTTTTCCTTAATCAATTGATATGATTTTGTGCTAGCACTGGAGAGGCAGAGGCAGGAGGGTCAAGAGTTCAAGGAATACCTTGGATACATCCTGACTTCAAGGCCAGCCTAGGGCTATATAAGAACCCCTTTTCTCAAAAAAAAAAAAAATGAGAGCTGGAGAGATGGCTGAACAGTTAAGATCACAGGGCCAGGGTTCGATTGCCAGCACCCACATGGCAGCTCACAACATTCTGTAACTCCAGTTTCTCTTTTGGCCTCTATCTATGGACAGCTGGATTGTAAGTTGTACACAGACATGCATGCAGGCAAAACACCCAAACACATAAAAATAAAATGAAAAAGCTGATGATTTTATGATCTTTCTTTTTCAGCTAATCAATATAACTGGTTACATTGATTTTAAATATTCAACCAGATTTGCATCTATGAAATGAACTCAACTAGCTTGTGGTGTTTGAGTTTGAATTTTTTGTTTGTTTGTTTGTTTGTTTGTTTTTGAGACAGGGTTTCTCTGTGGCTTTGCAGCCTGTCCTGGCACTCGCTCTGTAGACCAGGCTGGCCTTGAACTCACAGAGTTCTGCCTGCCTCTGCCTCCCGAGTGCTGGGACTAAAGGCATGTGCCACTACTGCCCGACGAGTTTGAATTTTTTATTGTAGTACAAAATAGCATATATCTCATTTTAGTCATTTTTAAAATGAACATTTGACATCAAGTACTTTCACAATGCTGTCCAACCATTCCTGATATCTAATTCCAGAATATTTTCATCAACCCAGAAGGAAACCCTATACCCATGAAGCACATACTCCCCATTCCCGTTTCCTCCCTGCCTCTGACAACCACTAGCACTTGTTTTACGTTTATATGGATTTACCAGTTCTGGATAACTCACATAAATGGAGCTACATATTTTGTGTTCCTCTGTGTCTGGTTTCTTTCACGTAGCATAATGTTTTCAGAGTTCATCCATGTTGCATCCTGTGGCAGTACTTCATTCCTTTCTGTAAGTGCAAAACATGCCATATTTTGTTTATCTGTTCATCTGTTGATGGACATCTGGGTTGTTTCCATTTGCAGATAGTGGTGCAATGAACAAATTTGTGTTCAAGTCTTTGTTTGAACACCTGCTTTCAATTCTTTTAGGTACATACCTAAAAGTGGAATCGCTGGGCCAAGGTAATTATATATTATAGCATTTTGAGGAACTGCCAAAAATATTTTCCCAAAGTGGCTGGACCATTTCACATGGAATTTTGAAGCTGAAGAATTCAGTGCCTGTGGGTGGGGGATGTGGTTGGGCGTTAAGAGTGATTGCCTAAGATTTGTGAGGCCCTAGGCATGGTCGGCACCACTGAAAAGAAAAAAAAAAATCAGTTTCCTTAAGAAACTTAGGACTACCCAGGCATTGTAGCTCCCACTTGCAATCCCAGCTACTTGGGAGGCTGAAGCAGGATATTTGAAAGTTCAAGGACTGCCTGGGCTACATAGTACATTCAAGGTAAGCCTGAACAATTTAGGGTGATCCTATTTCCTAAAACTGAACAACAAAATTAAGGTTACATTTTCTTTTCTTTAAATTAACTTTGAAAAAAGTATAGAACTACTCAAACTCTGTATTTCAGTTTGGGTTCGTTGTGTTTTTAAAGGAATTGGTGCATTTTATCTTAATTGTCAAATTCTTGTGGGTTGAATTGTTATTGTCCACTGAAGTCCTCAGAATGATTACCCTGGTTAATTTCGTGATTGTTTTTTATTTTCTTGATACTTCACTATCATCCTGTTTTCACATGGATTTCTGGTGTTATTTCTGTGTTTAAGGTATGTGTGAGGGTAGAGAAGTTCCTCCATGTATGAGCAGAAGCCAACACATTGGTGTCTTCACTAATCACTCTCCATAGTTTTTTGTTTTGTTTGTTTGTTTGTTTTTTGAGACAGGGACTCTCACTGAATCTGCAGCTTGCCTGTTTTGACTAGACTGCAAGGCTGGGATATCTAAGACCTCCAACATTAAAGTTATAGACATGGGCCTTCACAGGCCTGGGGATCTGAACTCAGGTCCTCATGCTTGTGTGGCAAACTTTTCCCTCACTGAGCCATCTCCCCAGCACCAGGTATTCTCCGTATTATCTCTTTTTCTGCTTCTTTGGGTTTGTCTGATGTTTCTTTTTCTAGACTTTTCTGTTGGAGGCATAAATGTCTTGAGCCTTTGTCCTTTCAGCACTGTTCTAGCTGTGCCTTGCAAATGTTTGTACATTTGTTTTTCTTCTCTCCATCTTTGGTAATAGATGATTTATTTTCCTATCCAGTTTTCCACAAATACATAATATTTTTATATTTTAAATTGTGGTTTTTAAAAAGACACAGCGAATTTTACTAGCTTAACCTCTTAAAAGTGATTTTCATCTATTTGTGCCATGTGGTAGTGCAGATACCATGACTTGTGCATGGAAATCAGAGGACAACTTTCAGAAGTCTGTTATCTCTTGCCACAGTATGAGTTCTGTGGATCAAATTCAGGTCATCAGGCTTGCCACCAAACACCCTTACCCATTAAGCCATTTTACCGGCCCTAGCTTAACCTTTTTTTGAAGTGTGTGTATGTGGGGAGCGGTTTTTCGAAAAAGAGTTTATCATCTGTGTAACCTCGGTTGTACTGGAACTTACTATGTAGATCAAGCTGGCCTAGAATTCAGAGATCCACCTGCCTCTGCCTCCTGAGTGCTGAGAATAAAGGCATATGCCACCACCACCCAGTTTATCTTAACTATTTTTAAGTGTACAGCTCAGTAGTAATAAATGTATTCATATTTCTGTTAACTAGATTCCCAGAGATGAAACCTGCTTAACTTAATATCCTTTTACTCAGACTGTGGGTATCACTCATTTATAGAAAATTTTCCTAATTTGTGTGAGACCCTGGGTTTGAGTTACAACGCCAAGACGTTAGTGTGCATAGCATATGTGCATACACACACACACACACACACACACACACACAAAACGCACACACATGCACACACACACACACAAAACCCAAACAACAAACTGGGCATGGTAACACACACCTATAATCCTAGTGGTAGGTAGAATGAGGTGGAAGGAGGAAGGGTTTCTAGGGCCAGTCTGGTCTACATCTAACAACCATCTAAACAACCAAGAATTGATGTAACTCATGGACAGAATACTAGTTTGCTTGACATTCGTAAGACCCTAAGTTGGATCATCAGCACTGCAAAATAAATAAGTAGATAAATACATAAATAAATAGACAAATAAATAAACAAGGTTTAAAACAGGTTGGTATGGTGGCATATGCCTCTAATTCCAGCAATAGAGAATCTGAGGTAGGAGAATCATCATGAATTCAAGGTCAGCCTGGATACAGAGTGAGTTCTAGGCCAGACCAGGTATATATCAAAACAAACAAGGGGAAAATTAAATGCAAAAGGCTTCATTGAATAGCCTTTTCATTTATTTTATTTCATTTATTGAGACAGCTCTTACTATGTAGCCCTGGCTCCCTGAAACTTGCTATGTAGAGCAGGCTAGGCTCAAATTCACAGGAATCGTTCCTGCCTTTCTCTCTTGAGTTTTGGGTTGTATATGCCATCATGCCCAGCTAAATAATACTCATTGTAACTTCCCCTGATCTCGTGTTAATCACCATTAAAGTGTGTGTTTATACAAATTTGAATGATTTAAATAGCTCACATAAGTAGCTATATAGTATTTATGTTTTTAAAATTGCTGTGTTTTAGTTTTGTTTTCTTGGACTTCTTCTCTGATCTACTCATTATTTAGAAGCATGTTTGTTCCCATGTATTGAGACATTTTGATTTCTACCTTTATTGTATTGTTGTCCAAGAATGCTCAATATCACTTCAGTTCCTTTAAATTTATGGAGTCTTATTTTACTGCCCATGACATAGTTTATCCTAGAGAATGTTCCATGTGTGCTTGAAAAGAATGTGTCTTCTGAAGTGGTTGGATGGAATGTTCTAAAAATGTCAGCTAGATTGAGTTTGTTGATAGTTATGTTAGGCTTTATTGTTGCTGTAATAAATTGCCACAAAAGTAGTTGCTTACAATAACATGAATTTACTGTTGTACAGTCATGGAGGTCAAAAGTCTGAAACAGCTTTCACTGGGTGATGGTGAAGATACTGGCAAGGCTGCATTTATTTTTCTGGTGTCTCTAAGGACATGGTATAGTTTGGGTAAAGTCTGTCCCCCCCTAATCTGGTCTGCCTCACACATAGTGTGAGGTTGTACTGCAAAGGTCCCAGTGTTATAAGTTTGATCCTTAGTGATGTTAGGAGTGTTGGGCATGAGACCTTTTAGAAGTGGAGCCTGTGGGAGTCTATTGATTTCAGATTTAAAATAATTCTTGGGCTGGGGAGACAGTTAAACTAGTAAAGATTCATGGCCTGAAGACCTGAGTTCCATCTCTAGGATCCACATGGGAGAAGGGAAGCACCAACTCCTGTAAATTGTCCTGTGTCCTTCACATGTATGCCTCTAAACAGACAGTTAGACACATACACACACAGAGAAAATAAATTAATGTTTAAATATATGGTGCTTGTGGAACCCTGAATTAGTCTCCCCTCCCCAGACAGTGTTTCTCTGTATAATCTTGGCTGTCCTGGAACTCGTTCTGTAGACCTATCTTACTCTTTTACGTATGAGAACCTTTGTGGTTACATTAAGCCCACCCAGATAATCCATGATAATCTTTCTATCTGAAAACCTTTAACCTTCAGTCACACCTACAAAATCTCACCTGTCATACAAAGTATCATTCTAGGCCCTGGTGATTAGGATGAGACATCTCAGAGAGGCCATTATTATGTTAACACTACCACATAATGTTTAAATTTTCTTTTTTTTTCATGTTTTTCTTTTCTCCTCCTCCCTTCCTCTGCCTTTTCCTCCTCTTTCTCTTCTCTCCCTTTATCTTTATGATTTCTTTTTTTGTTTGTTTGTTTTTTTCGAGATAGGGTTTCTCTGTAGCTTTGGAGTCTGTCCTAGAACTCACTCTGTAGACCACGCTGGCCTTGAACTCACAGAGATTCACCTGCCTCTGCATCCCGAGTGCTGGGATTAAAGGCATGAGCCACCACCGCCAAGTTTACTTTGAAATTATTTTATGAGTTTGATGCCAAATTAGCAGTAGCATATACAATGACCTAAGTAACTTATCTACTTACTTAATTTCTGCTTTCTAAAAATGTATATTGTACAATATAGAGAAATCATCTTCCCTTTGAAAGTCTGGGAAGACTTTTTAGTAATACTGAGTGGCCTTGATAATTCTTATAATGAGAGATAATTATTATTATTGTTGTTGTTATCAATTATTACTTTTATTTTATTTTTTAGACATGGTCTCACTGTGTAGTTTTGACTGTTCTGAAACTCTGCTATATAGATGATGCTGCACTTGAATTCACAGAAGTCCTCCTGCCCCCTGAGTGCTGGGATTTAAAGGCATGTACCACTACATTGTAGGCCATGTTGGTTGGAATTCACTATGTAGTCCAGGCTGGCTTTGAAATTATGGTAATCCTTCTGCCTCAGCCTCCTAAGTACTGGGATTACAAGTATACAACACCACACCTGACTTTAAATTTTTGTTTTCTGTCATTAGGTTTCTGCTCTTCTCTTCTTTCTGGTCCAGACCCTGCTTGCTACCCCTTTCACTTGTGCTAGAGATCAAACCCAGTACCTAGCCTTCCATACTATACAGGCAATCTAACAATGAGCTATATTTCTGACCCCAAACTCTTGAGGTATTTTTCTTTTTCTCTTTTATATAAATGTTTTATATATAATTATGTTATAGACGTTCCATACACCATGAAATTCATGCTTGTAAAATGTGTAATTTGGTGGTTCTTACTATATTTACAAAGTTGCACACTCATCACTCACCCACTGTTGAGACTGGGTCTCAAGTACTAGAGCCTTGGACTCCTGATCGTCCTGCTTTCATTTCTGGAGTGTTGGGATTACAGATGTGTACCACCATGTCCAGTTTTATGTGGCACCGGGGAAATTTAACTCAAGACTTCCTGAATGCTTTACTTTCCAACTGAGCTCCATCCCTAGCCCCACTCTTATCTATGTTCCACATTCCAAATGTGAAAGGTCATATTCATTAGGCAGCTAGCCATTCCCTATCCATCACTACCCAAGCCTTGGCATGTCTTTCTTAGTGTGTGTGTGTCTACACACAATTTTAAATATTTTTATTTTTACATTTTATTTATTAATTTGTGTGTATGTGTGTCTGTGAGTATCACGGGATGAGTTGGTGGAAGTCAAAAGACAATTTGTGGCAACCAGCTCTCTCCTTCTACCATGTGGTTACCAGGGATTGAACTGAGATCATCAAGCTTCATGGCAATCAGTTTTACTTACTGAGCCATGCAGCACTTGGGAGTCAGAGTCAGAAAGATTGCCACAAGTTCAAAGAACAGCTTGTTTTACACAGCAAGTTGAAGGCCAGCCTGAGCTACAGAATGAAAACACCGCAACCACCAAAACCAAACCAAAACAAAAAAGTGACAATATATATATTGGTTTTTCGAGGCAGGGTTTCTCTGTAGCTTTGGAGCCTGTCCTGGAACTAGCTCTGTAGACCAGGCTGGCCTCGAACTCACAGAGATCCTGCCTGCCTCTGTCTCTCGAGTGCTGGGACTAAAGGTGTGCGCTACCATCACCTGGCTTAGAATGTTTTTGTAATATTTAAATTTCAGTTGAAATAGAAATATGTATTAACTTTTATTTTGATCTATTCTTGTTTGATTTACTATAATCTATACTTTGATCTTCATGTAGTTCAGGGTGGTTTGGAACTGACTATGTAGACAAGGATGACTTTTCATTCTTGAGACTGCTGAATTTCTCACTGACTTTATTCTCTGCCATCTCTGACAGTAAACAGTAAATCTTAGTATTACATTTTATTTATTTGTTGGGGGAGCACACACATGTAGAAGCCAGAAGACAATTTTTAGGAGTTGGATCTTTCTTTCCCCCACGTGAATCCCAAACATTGAACTCAGGTTGTTAGGCCTTCCTGTTGGTCCAATGGTTAACTTGGCTAGATTATGGTACCTCTTGTTTGTTCAAACACTAGGCTAGATTTTGCTGTGAGTCTGGTTTTTGGATTGGATTAATGTTTAAGCCTGTAGACTTTGAATAAAGCAGATTATCCTCTGTAATGGAGGAGGGCCTCACCCACCCCACCAAGGTCCTTGGAAGTAAAGATTGACCTTTCCGGAGGAAGAAAGAATTCTGCCTCCAGACCAACTACCTTTGGACTCAAGCCTGCAGTATCAGCTTTTTCCTCCTTCCTAGCTATGGCTGTACCCTACAGATTTTGGGCTTGCCTATATATTATATGTCTATGTTATATTGGGTCTGCTTCTCTTCAGAACCTTGGTGTGTGTGTGTGCGTTTCTTTTTTTCTCCATTCCTTTGTTTGCTTGTTTGTTTGTTTGTTTTTGATGTAGGGTTTCTCTCTGTAACACTCCTGGCTATTCTGGAAATCACTCTGTAGACCAGGCTGGCCTCGAACTCACAGAGATCTGCCTGCCTCTACCTCCCAAATGCGGGGATCAAAGACATGCACCACCACCATCCGGCTTTGTGTGTATCTTTCTTATGAGACCACTTAGTGACTTTTTAATTTCATATGCTGCATTGTTACTATTGGTCATCAGTTTTTTTTCATTCCTTCCTCCCTTCCTTTTGTCTTTGACATGGTCTCATAT
Source organism: Cricetiscus sungorus (assembly GCA_030556225.1). NCBI lineage: Eukaryota > Metazoa > Chordata > Mammalia > Rodentia > Cricetidae > Cricetiscus > Cricetiscus sungorus. Next base: position 7,595,429 of record JANBXA010000126.1, read on the forward strand.
AGCCCAGGCTGGCCCGGAACTCTGTACATAGCCCAAGTTTTTTCAAACATTTGAGCTTCCTGTCTCTGCCTCTGAATATTGGATGCTTTAAAAAAATAATTTATTTAACCTATTTATTTTATGTGCATTGGTGTGAAGGTGTCAGATCTCCTGGAACTGGACTTATAGACAGTTGTGAGCTGCCATGTGGATGCTGAGAATTGAATCCTGGTTCTCTGGAAAAGCAGCCAGAGCAGCCAGTGCTCTTAACCACTGAATCATCTCTCCAGCCCCCTTGGATTTATTTTTATTTATTTATTTATTTATTTATTTGTTTGTTTGTTTGTTTGTTTGTGAGACAGATCCTCACTATGTGTCCCCTGGCTATCCTAGAACTTGCTATGTAGACCAGACTGGTGTCAAAATCAGAGACCCACCTTTCTCTGACTCCCTAGTGCTAGGATTAAAGATGTGTGCCACCATGCCTGGCTATGATTTCATTATATTCTACTAAGACCTATATCTTCATTTATTTAAAGCATGCTTATACTCAAGTAGTAGGCGCAAGGCTCTGGGTTCAATCACAAGCCCTGGAAAATAAAAATATAAAGAAGTTTGTTTACTTTTACCTCATAGAACAGTATTACAATGGCTTTAAAGTCATTGTTAAGGGCGTGCTAGAGAGATGGTTCAGAGATTTTATAACACTTGTTGCTCTTGCAGAGGAGCCAGGATCAATTTCCAGCACCCAAATGGCAACTCAAAACCATCAGTAACTCCAGTTCCAAGGGATCCTCTTCAGACCTTTAAGGGCACCAGGCAAGCACGTGGTGCACACACACACATACAGGTGAAACATTCATGCGCATAAAAGAAAGCAAAATAGAAATCTTTAAAACATAAAGTCATTGTTAATTTCAACATTGGAGTCATCTTGATTTTGCCATTTACTGAATGCCTTTTCGTGAAGGAATTGTGTTTTCTTGGTTCTAGTTTTGCTTGTTCTGGTACTAGGAATTGAAGCTAGTGCTTATCAAATGCTAGGCAAGCCCTCTACTACTGACTTATATCCCCAGTCCAGCCATGGAATTTTACATTGCATCGTGGACATTTTGAAGTTGAGCACTGTGAGTCTCAAGGTCCTTTTCTTCTTGAAGTCACACTATCAGTCTGGTTAGGCTCAGATTTAAATGGTATTTCATCTTCTGTGTGCAGCTGTTCCCCTATCAGCTCAGTTTCCAAAGCCTTTGCCCAGCTACTTTGGGTTTACTTCATCTACAGTTTACTCAAGGGTTAGTCTGGGTGGCATGTGATATCATAGTTCAGTTCTCAAGGTCTTTGTGGTGTTGCTTTGAGGCTGGCGAATGTTTGTCCAGTTTAGAGGCAAGTCTGGGATTCATGCTGTGCACACAAGATAAAAAGTTGCCTCCTCAAGTTCTGTTTGTGATTCCACATTGCGCACTTTCAGAGGCCCTAAAGATGGGATTCCTCAGATGTTTTCTTCTTTCATAGCTTACAGCACCTCAGATCAATGTTGGAAGACAAAGTAGGGTGGACAACGTAGGTAATTCGGCTCTATAAAAGTTACTTCCTTTAAAAATTGAAAAGAAATATCTTTTGCATGGTCTAGAGAGATGTTTCAATGGTTAAAGGTGCTTGCTGCCAAGCCTGACAATCTGAGTTCAATCCCCAGGACCCACATGGATGAGGGAGAGAACCAACCCCAGAACTGTGTCCTCTGATCTCTACTGTGCAATGTGTTACATACTCCTCAATAAATAAAATGTAATTGAAGGTATATACATACATACATACATATATAGTATTTGATAATATTCTTCTCTCCCTCTTTTCTCCCTTCTTCCCATTAGTCAGTCCTCTTTTGCTCTAGAAAATTTCTTCTTAAAAAAAAAAAAGATTTATGCCCGACAGCGGTGGCACACATCTTTAACCACAGCACTTAGGAGACAGAGACGAGAGGATCTCTATGAGTTTCAGGTCAGCTTGGTCTACAAAGAGAGTTCCAGAACAGCTGGGGCTATTATAAAAAGAATCCCTGCCTTGAAAACCAAAAACGGAACAAAACAAAATAAAAGATTTATATCTATTTTATGTGTATGACTGCTTTGCCTGAGTGTATGTAAGTGCACTGCATACATGTGCCTGGTGCTCAAAGAGGCCAGAAGACAGTTTCAGATCCCCAGGAACTGAAGTTGTGGGTGGTTGCCAGGTGTAGTGGCACATATCTTTAATTCCAGCACTTAGGAGACAGAGACAAGTGTATCTTTGTGTTTTCTAGGCTAGCCTGGTCTATATAGTGAGTTTCAGGATAGCCAAGGGAATAGAGAGAGACCCTGTCTCAAAAAAGAAGGAAGGAAGGAAGGAAGGAAGGAAGGAAGGAAGGGAGAGAGAGAGAGAGGGAAAGAAGGAGGAAGGGAGGAAGGAAGGAAGGAAGGACAGACGTCAGGAAGGAAGGGTTGTGGGCTATAAGCTGTCTCCTGTGAGTACAGTAACTAAGCCTGGGTTCCAGGCAAGTACAGCAAGTCCTCTTAACCCCTAAGCCATCGCTCTATCATTTCTACACAATCTTATTTCTACTTTCATTTAATCTATATATACATGATTTCATGTAGGAGCCATAAACTAAAGGAAAAATAAATAATATTCATATTTTTGAGACTGGCTAAATTTACCTAATGTGATTATCTCTGATTGCACCAATTTCCCCTCAAATGGCATAACTTCATTCTTTCTTATGAATGAAAAAAATTTACATAATATATATAATATATATACATATATATATATATGTAGTATCAATTTCTGTTGTTTGAGACACTAGCTTCGAATTTGCTTTGCAGCTGAGCCTAGTCACGAACTCTAGATTCTCCTGCTTCTATCTCCCACGTTCTAGAATTATAGGCAAGCCGATCTTTCAAGCTTTTTTGTTCTGCGTTGTTTTGTTCCTGGAAATTGAATTCAGGGGTCTTGAGTATGATTTCTGGCTGTCCTGGAACTCCCATTGTACACCAGGCTGGCTTCAGACTCTTAAAGATCGGCCTGCCTCTGCCTGAGTGTTGGGATTGAAGGTGTGCGCCAACACGCCTGGCTTTTCAAGTTTTTTTTTTTTTTAAATTCTGTTTGTGCGTTTTTGCCCGTCACGGGGCTTGTGTGGAGGTCAGAGGCCAACTCCGTGGAGCCAGTTTTCTTCATCCCCGAGTTCCGGGGATCAAATTCTGGTTTCCAACGGGGCGTGGCTAGAGCCTTTATCTACTCACAGCCCACTCACTTCCTAGACACTGAGGCGCTGACAGAGCCCGAAGAACGTTCGATCTCTCTTCCAGATCAGCCTCTTCTGGCTTGCCTTTCCCGAACTTCAGGTAATTCTTTCTCTTTTCTACAGAGATGTCCGTTGTTAGAGGTAGGTAAGAGCGATTACTGCGGATTTATTCTTATTCCAACCTTGGTTGGCACCAGAAGTCATGTTTCTTTCGTTGAGTCTGAGAATCGTGTACAGTGTCTTTGCATACTTGTAAATTGGGCCTTGACTCTGGAAAGTGAATTTACCCAGGTGTACAACCCTAGGTGGCAAATAACTCAATCCTAGGTGGCGAATAACTCCTCCTTTTCATTTTAAAAAGTCCCGCGCGCGCTCTTCCCGATGGTCGGCTGCTAATGATCTAATTTTCATTTATTAGAGGTAAGGTCTTTTATCTCCTATGGGATTGTTTGTCCATCGTTTTTGTGAGGCAGAGGCAAGTGAATCTCTGTGAGTTTGAGGCCTGCTTGATCTCCACAGCAAGTTCCAAGTCAGCCCGGGCCTCTGCCTCCCACGTGCTGGGATTAGAGCTGTGGGCCATCATGCTCAGCTTCTTGTGGACTTTAAAGATTCTCTTAGCATTTATGCTTTGCAGTTTTATTTCATTGTGTTAAACAAACAAGATGTGTGTGTGTGCGTGTGTGTGTGTGTGTGTGTGTGTGTGTGTGTGTGTGTGTGTATACTTTTAAAAATGGTCGGAGGCCAATATCATCCTTACCATCCATAGTATAATTTGGAGAAAATTCCTTTTGTGCCTGTGTCTCCTATCTCCCTCTATCTCTCTCTCTCTCCAGACGGGGTCTTGCTATGTACTCCAGGCTGGTCTGGAACTCAGGATTCTCCCACCCCCACCTTTGGAGTGCTAAGATAGCAGATGTGTGACATGGTGATGGATTTAATTACTATCCCTATACCCTAAAGTTGCTTTTGGACAGAGACTGTGGTTTGTGGAATTTGGGCTGTAGATCTCCAACTTCTTCTAAATTCAATAGCCTGGTTAATCTCCTTTTTATAGACAAACTATAGATTTTGAAGTTTTAAAATACAGGATGTGCATGTAGTCCTCACTCCCGACCCTGCAGCTTTCACAAAAATTCAGGATGACTGTTTCTTTATTTTGCATTTCTTTATTCCTTTTTAGATTTTAAAATATTTGTGTGTGTGTGTGTGTGTGTGTGTGTGTGTGTGTGTGTGTGTGTGTGTGTGACATACATGTCTGGTGTATTCATGTGTGTGCAGGTATGAATCCTGTCCATGACCACGTGGAGGCTAGAGGTCAACATCTGGGGCCTTCTATCAATCTCTGCATTATTGTTATTAGTCTTTTGGGAGAAGGTCTCAATATGTAGACTCGGTGTCCTGGAACTCATTATATAGACCAGGCTGGCCTGGAATTCATAGCAATCCCATACACCTCCCCGTGCCCTCTGGATGCTGTGATTAAAAGACTTCAGCATGCCGGGCTTCCATCTTGGTTTTTGAGTAGATCTCTCGCTGGGTTTGGAGTGTTGATTCAACCAGACTGGCTTGCCAGCAGCAAGCTCCTGCAACCCTCCTATCTGTCTCCAGCCCAGCACTAGGGTTACAGGTCCGGGTATTCAAACTCAGATCTTCATGCCTCGTGTAGCACGTGCTCTTGTCCACTGAGTCTCCCCAACCCTGCTTTTCTGATATTTAAATATATTTTATTCTAACAAAAATATTTAGGGCTATCTATTTGGCTCAGTTTCCCTTTCTTTCTTTATCTCCCCTTTCTTCTTTTAATTATCCACTAGTTTGTTTAACATTAACTGAATTAAAGCACCAGGTTCTGAACTAGGCCTAGCAAAAGAAAGGTAAGTAAAAGCCAACCACTTTCCTCCAGGTTCCTTTAGTCATTTTTTTTTTTTAATTTTATTTCGGCACATTACTAATCCAGACAAAACAGCTTCACATCCTAGAACAGAGGCTTAAGGAACACGTGAAGCTGTGCAAGAAGTATTTGACTTCATTAATCTCCAGGTATTTTTGATTTGTTTCTGAAGTTTCTGTAAAGCTAGTCCTGCTACTTTCTTTCTATGAAATCCATTACAGAAATATTAAGTGACCCTGTGCAGGGTAGTTATAAGGTATTTCACAATACTTATTGTCAAGTCTCATTCAAGAGAGAAATTGTTACTGGAATTATTACTTTTGAGAAATGCTTTTTTGTCAGGCTGTGTTAAAGGATGCTTCTTGTTAAATGATGTACTTGAAATAGAAGAGTATTTAAAATGAATCTGAGTAATTTTCAGTCAACTTAACATTTCAAATGAACATTTTAAATTATCTAATTTTGTTTGTTTGAGATAGGGTTTCTCTACGTAGCTCGGGCTGTTCTGGAACTCACTATGTAGACCAGGCTGTCCTTGAATTCACAGAGATCTGCCTGTCTTTGCCTATTGAGTGCTGGGATCAAAGGTATGCAATACCATGCCTAGCCCTAAAATATCTAATTTTTGAGCAGAGAGCACGTGTTTAGCATACCTGAGGCCCCGGGTCCAAGGTCCAGCTCCCTCTTCCCCACCAAAGAAAAAAGACAGAAAATCAGTTAAATCGGGCTGTGGTTTGTTTCCAAATTCAAACTGGCACATTTAGCCTCAGTTTCTTGTGGGCTTTCAGCCAGAGACTGTCCCCAATTCCTTGCCACGTGGCCCTCTTGGTAGTCAGTTTGCTTCTTAAAGCCAGCAAGGGGGAAAGTCTCCCTACAAGAGAGACATCATGTAATTATTATACATATAATGGAATCTTGTATATGATGTATATGTACAGTTGAGGCAGGAGTATTACCAAAAATATGAGGCAAGCCTAGGCAAAAAAAAAAAAAAAAAAAAAAAAAAGACATGTGCTAGCAAGATTTCTCAGCAAGTAAAGAAACTGTCTCCAAACCTGGTGGCCAGAGGTCAATTCTGGAACCTATTTGGCAGTAGAAAACCAAAAACCAATTCCCACAAGTTGTCCTGTGACCTTCACATGCACATACTATGATGTGCACACTCACAAACACACAAACATACATACACACAGAAAATGTAGGAAAAAAAGCCAGCTGAGATGGTGCACACATAATCCTAGCACTTGAGAGATGAAAATCAAAACCAGGGCTAGGAATGTAGCAGCTGATAGAGTGGCGCCTAGCATGCATGAGGGCCTGGGTTCAATCTCCAGCACCTCATAAACTGGGTGTACTGGTACACTCCTGGAATCCCAGATCTCTGGATGTTGAAGCAGGAGGATTAAAAATTTAGGGTCATCCTCAGCTCTACTGAGGTACATGAACTCCTATCTTCAACAATGAAGATCTTGTTCATCCCATCACCTTTGTGATATACTACTGGTTAGATGACAGTGACAACTCCTCTTACATTCAAGAGGAGCCCCTCATACAGGAGCCTGAACACATAGAAGCAGGGAAGCATGGATTATGGGGGCCGCTGTAGAGTTTGTCTGCAACAAATATGTATGGGGTTTCCAGCTTTGTAATGAGTGTCACTAGTGCTCAACTTGTCTTTTAACTCATTCCCCATTAAAAGGGAGTTGGATCATTTGCAGAAATAGCTTATCGCAGATAAGGAACAAGGAAAGTAGACAAAGAGCCAGGGAAATTTTTATGGTGCTAGAAGTCAGTAATGTTAAAGCCAGACATGGTGGCACATGCCTTTAATCCCAGCCCTTGGGAGGCAGAGGCAGATGACTGAGTTTGAGGCCAGCACACACACACACACACACACACACACACACACACACACACACACACACACACACACACACACGAGAGAGAGAGAGAGAGAGAGAGAGAGAGAGAGAGAGAGAGAGAGAGAGAGAGAGAATGTGTGGATTCTCAAGGATGAATGGGGTTGTGTTTCATTGGACACAGTCATGATATTTATAGTATGTAAAGGCTAATGGTGGCAATGAAATGAGAGATACTGATATTGGGGCTGGGGAGATGGTTTAGTGGCTAATGTGCTTGCTGCGAAAACTTGACAACCTGAAGTTCTAGCCTCCGAATCCATGTAAAGATAGAATGAACCAACCCTACAAAGTTGTCCTTTGACCACCACATGCTCCATTCAGCATGCCCAAACCCACACCCACACACATCATGTGTTCACAATCATAATAAATAAAATTGTTAAAAGAAATAAATTAATTGTTTATGGGGCTAGAAAATTGCCTTAGTAGTTAAAGAGCACTGGCTGCTCTTCTGAGGACCACATGGCAATTCTCAACTCCCTATAACTCCAGTCCCAGGGTATCTGACACCCTCTTCTGACCTCCAAAGACATCAGGAATGCACATAGTATGCATGCATACATGAGGGCAAAACCACTCATAGACACAACATAAATAAATCTGAAAAAGTTAATTATCCAGGTATGGTGGCTTAGGCCTTTAATCCCAAACCCAGCCAGGTCTACACAGTGAGCTCCAGGATAGCCAGGACTATGTAGGGAGACCATGTCTCAAAAAAAAAAAATTAGTCAAAAAAGAAGTAAGTTAACTATTTACATGTAGCATTTAGCTCAAAATAATACAGGAAAAATAGAGTTGCTAAGCACTTGCAAAAAATTAATTATTTACTGTGAAAATGGGCATTAATAATGCAAAGTTCAGCTTTTTATGCAACCTTTCCAGAATAATGTATGTATTTCTGTTAACTAAATGTCACTATACCATGAGGAAAAGCTGTACTTCTCAGGTGAATGGCAACAAATGTGGAAAGGATGGTGGATTTAGCAAAACATAACAAACATTTTTAAAGTTTTTTTTAAAATGTCATGTTTATGTGTGTTACAGTATATACACAGACCACATGCTTGCAGGTGCCCAAACTTCAGTAGACGCCATCCGATCCCTGGAGCTGGAGTTAAAGGCAGTTGTGAATTGCCATGTGAGTGTTGGGAACCCAAATCTAGTTCTCTGAAAGAGTAGCAAACACTCTTTAACTGCTGAGCTAGCTCTCCAATCCCTGTCCCTCATACTCTTTAATAGAATTATTAAGATAATGATCATTTTCATGTTGGCCATTGATTGTATTTGGACATTATGATCAACACGGGGTAGCAGTGCACTTTTGCAATCCTAGAACTCAGGAAACAGGCAGATGAATTAAGTGTAGGAGGCTGATACTAGACAAAAAAAAACAAAAACAAAAAACAAAAAAACAAGGGCTGGCCAGCTCACAATAGTAATACCAGTGTGAGAGCCTAAGGCTAGAGGATTGCTGTGAGTTTGAGGCCAGTCTGGGCTAAACAGTGAGTTCCTGGATGGGAATCAGCATAGACACCTGTCCGCAGATGAATGATTATAAGGTGGCATATATACACAATGGAGGTTTTTCAGTCATAACAAAGGAAATTTGCCAGGTGTGGTGTCACAGGCCTTTAATTCCAGCACTTGGGAGGCAGATCTTATGAATTCAAAGCAAGCCTGATCTACAGAGCAAATTCCAGCCCAGTCAGGACTATGTAGTGACATCCTGTCTCAAAGGTAAAAAATGAATATATTATAGCTAAATATTATATTTTCAAGTGACATGAAATGGGGGTAATTACTAACACTTTTTTAAAGCTCAGTGTAAAGTATAATTGAACCATTTAGTCAGTATTTTCTTTGTACTAAATCAAAAAATGCTGATTCAGAGTTAAACGTTAAACACACAAACAAAAAACAGGAAATTCTTTAGGTGAAGTTTCTTCTGTATGCTGGATTGAATGGAGAAATCATTTCTTCTAGTCAGTGCAGCCTCAGACACTAAGTAGGTAAAGTTTCATGTGGAAATTCTGCTATGTTGAATGTTTTACCTTAAGAGAATGGGTATTACTGTGGGCAGCATTCCCCAAAGGTGTGCTTCAAAAACATGGGGAACATTTTGGTCATTATAGTGATTAACAGGAATCTACTGACAAAGGTCTCCTAATAAGTAGTGGAAAGGAGCCAAGAATGTTACATGTTTCTGATTGCATGTGACATTCTTAAAGATTTTTTTTCACATCTACATACTTTTCAAATATCCCCCCAACATGCATGTATTTTTAACACCTACCTGTAATTATCTCTCCAAAGTTCTTGTTTCCTGTTTCTAAAATTGCTTCAAAGAAAGCTACGGAGTATGTTCACAAAGCGTGTGGGGGTCATAGGTCACTTCTCTGTATAACTTCAGTTTTAGCATATTGCTGCTGAAGTCAAAGTAGTTTTTGTATGGCTTGAATGTACATGGAATTTTCCAGGAATGGAGCTACTATGTAAATTGAAAGGAGTATGGGGTGGTGTTTTGTTTGGAACTTTTCCAAAAATGGCTTAATGCTTTTGAAAAATCACACCAATGGCATTAATGCCATTTATGGGCTGTGCTGAATATCTTTCCCGACCCTTCCAGACCCTTTTTTCCCTTCTGTGTTGCAGAAAGTGACTGTGACAGGATTTCTTGCCCTCCAGCTTCTGGGAGGCATGGACAGATACAAGATCTGAAAGATGGGAGAGGGATGTGGTAGGGCTCTTGCTATGAGCTTTAAGAGCTAGGCCGAGTATGCCTAGCCCTTTTCCATCACAACGATCATGTTGTGCTGATTTGGGTCCTAGGGTGGTTATAAAGCACAAGTCAACTGTAGGATATGAAGAGGTAGGTACTTCAGACACCCATTGCATTTGAGTCTACTAGGCTATTTCTCCTTTTACCCACATTTATGGCTTTTTGTAAGTTCCCTATGACCAGCCAACAGAGAAAGGATACAGACCTAGGACCATCAAAAGATCTCAGTAGCTGCATTCTAGCCCCTGCAGGACAGTGGAGAGGAAGATAGTCCTAGGGGCAAAACATCAGGCAGAGTGCATCTTGTCTACTTCTTGTAGAAGGGGAGACAGCCTAGGGAGATTCAATCCTGTGTGAGCTGGGCTGCCTCTGTTTTTCTTTTTGGGGTATGCCAAGAATGCAAAGCCAGGAGGAGGGCTGTTATACCTGAGTCGCATTGCAACGAGTTGCCTGGAGGGATAAGTGATATCTCCTTTTGGGTCAAAGAGCAGGATTGCTGGAAGATTTGAGTTCCTTAGGCCAGTGTTCTTTGTGTTATGAAAATAAGCACTGTGACCACAGTGCCCCCCCACACCAATAGGATGAGATAATTTCTTGGTTTCTTAAAGATATTTAAATTTATTTCCAGAAAGGAGGTCTGGAACTCAGAGCTTGTGGCTTGTTTTTTAAATGCAACTTTGGCCATAACAAGTCTGCAATTCTTTTTTGTTTGTATCACTTCATAATCTGTTTCTCTGGTAATGATATTTAACTTCTTTCCACAGTCTAAAAGCTTATGAGTTTTCTTTAATAGCTAAGTATGACACAAAAACATATATGGAAATACTTACTGCAGCTTTATTCATAAAAAAGTAAAATCAATGCCAAGTATGGTAGCATATGCCTGTAATCTCAGTTTTAGGGAATCTAGGGCTGGATGATCAAAGCCAACATGATTTATACAATGAGTTAAAGCTAGCCTGAGCTACTTACCAAGATAATAAAAACAAAAAATTATGAACATTCAAGATGTCCTTCAACTGGTGAACTGATAAACAGTCTTTAATACAATGGAATTCTAGTTCATGCTTAAAAGGGAAGGCCTATTAATTCATTTACCAATTAGGATGAATTTCTCCTTTCATAGTGGTAAAATACACACAAATATAGATGAATTTTACTCTTACTATGTACCCCTAGCTGTCCTGGAACTCTGTGTCTGGCCTCCAACTCACAGAGATCTACCTGCCTCTACCTCCTGAGTGCTGAGATTAAAGGCATGAACCACCATGTTCTGTAACATGGATAAATTTTAAATGTAGTCTGTCAGGGTAAGAACATAAAAGAGTTAAAATAATTGTAAGTTTCCTTATATATGATGTTTTGAAAAAAAGAGAGACTATACTATAGGAATGTGTGTTCATTTCCTATTGCTCTGTAACCAAGTATCACGACAGACTGAATAGCTTTTAACAACATAAATGTATTCTGTTGCACCTTCTGGAGGATGGAAGTTTAGGGTCTGCTTTATTAGGCTTAAGGCAAGGTATTGGCAGGGGCTTGTCTTTTCTAGCTCTGAGGCTATCTGCATTCCATAGCTGGCTCCTCTGGTATCAGGCCTCACATCTTACTTCCTCCTTCCCCTCTCAGTCTTATTTTCAGGATTCTTGTCATTACATTTAGGGCCCGCATGGACAGATAACACCAGATAATTTCTTCTCAAGATCCTTGATAGAATCGCATCCTGTGAAGTTCTTTTGCCATATAAGGCAACACTCCCAGGTTTTTGATAGTAGAATATGGGTATCTCTATGGACCATCATTTAGTCTAAAACAGGAATGAAACAGACCAATGGTTACCAGGGCTTGGGAAATGAGGAATAATTGAAGCTAGCATGGGCTTTACAAGAGTGCTGGATCTTTTTGTCTGTCAAAATCCAGAGAAAGGTACTCCAGAAAATTAAAAATAGCAAATGTTACTGCCGAAATTCTAAAAACAAAACAACAACAAAAAACCCAACCCATCAGTGATCCCTGGACAGAATGCAGAGTTCATTAAAAGAGCAGAAAAATAATATCGTAGGAGGAATAAGTTCAAGAGATCTGTTGTACAATGTGGTGAGTGCAATAAGTAAATATGTTATTAAGAGAGGGAGGTGGGGATCTCTCTCAGTTTCTTATAAGAGGCTGGAGTATTGGTCCCCAGCCGTGAATAAAGCTGGTGTGGAGGGACACATTTGTAATTATAGCACTCAAGAAGTGGAGGCAGGAGAATGAGAATTTAAGGTCATCCTCAGTACATAGCAAGTTCGAAGCCAGCTTGGGCTACAGGAGAGCCTGTCACCTTGTCTAAAAAGAAAGACAACAGAAAGGAAGGAAAGCAGGAAGGAAAACTAAGAGAGTAGATTTTAAGCTTTCTCATCATAAAAATGCACTGGATTGAAATAACCAGGAATGAAAGCATGAAGTTATAGTATCACAAACTTGTATTTTTCACCTATTTCTAAAGTAAATAGGATTGTGATAGAAGGCTTAGAAATTAGTGAGATGAGGAAATTGGTAGATAAATGCCACAAAGAAACATCCATTTAATTGGTAAAAACTGTTTTGGAGTATGACTGCGAGTTAGAGGCACGTCTGAGCTACACAGTGAGACCTTGTCTGTCTCAACACCACAGACACGCATGCATGCACGCACGCACACACAAGCACAAACCCCTAACAGTTACCAGGTGTGGTAGCACATGCTTGTAATCCTTGCACCTGAGAGGCTGAGGCAGGAGGATGTTAAATTTGAGGATTTGAGACTACCTTGTCTCAAAAAAGAGAAACAAGCTTGGCAGGTATTGTGTTCACTCAGGAGATTGAGGCAGGAGGATCATGAATCTGAGGCAAACTTGGGCTATATTACTGACCCTGTCTCAAAAAAAATATAAAGATAAAAAGATGAAAGGGATTATGTCTCTGAATTGTTTTTAAATATAATGAGAAAATGGAGAAACACTAAAGATAACATATTAAACCTTAGTATGAACAATGGGAACTTGTGGCATTTGGGCCACAAACTCTTTCCCATATCCCCCCACCTACTCCTTGTGAAGGAAGCTTATATTCTGGGAATATAAGTTTAAAACACAGGGGCTCTATTTCTTCCTTTAAAAACTGAGATAACTTTAGCATTAACAAAACAATTGAAGTGGGCTGAAATAATCGGGTAAGTTTGAATGCACGAGTTTATAACTTTTACCAGGATGGGGTTATGGCTTCATCCTAAGGAAGGGCAGGACATCAGCATTTTTTTTTCTTCCTCCTCATAGCCATACAGAAGCTGAATACTAGGTAACTAGAAGTCAGAGGATGGGAGATCATTTTGTTCCCCTCTGCTTTTGGACAGAAGTCCTACTTTGTGCCTGGCACGCAATGGTACCTGACTACTCCCACTCTAGCTTGCTCACAAGGTGTAGGTTCCACACCAGCAGGGGCAAGATGAGCCAGGAAGATCAGGGGCCTGATACCCCTCTCAAGGTCCATCCAGTAAAGCAAATGTGTACCTCTGAGAGAAGCAGGCCACAAGTTCTCTGCCTTCCACCCAGTTCAAGTGTGGTAATACAGAGATCTTGCCCAACAGGAGAGAGAGAGCCCAAATGAACGAAAAGCTTTACCACCCAATCTTCGAGGACAGTATTTTGAAACAGAACATAGGCAGTTCATACCTGGGACATTAGGGGGAAAATGGCCATCTTGGAGGTGAGCAATTAAAAGAGGGCCAGGGGCTCCACTATAATTGTAGTGCTAAGTGAAATAGTAGGCCTTCTAGAAGGTTAAAAAAAGATATGAAGGAGAGACAACTAAGAAGAACTCTCTTCAAAGTTGACCAATATTGTTGTCCATGAAAAGGAGACTGATAAATTGTGGCACAGTTTATGCTTCATGATGTATCAAAAACAGAGCAATCAGCTACAAATTAGTGGAGCCCACCAGCTGGGTGTGATACCATTTTTGGTAGAGCAGCTAGATGAGGTCAGAGAGAACCTAGCTGCACAACTCTGGTGCTTCTGGAGACTGTGATGTGTATCCAGGGTTGTAGCCTCTGAGAAAGACATCAAAAGGCTCTGCACTGTGCAGGAATCTCAGACTCACTGAGCTAAGCCAGTCAAATGACTAAACAATTGGCCCTGGGAGATAGGAGAGAGGCAGTATCCAGTTTTGCTCCAATTTCTCTAAAACATCCAGTTGTTAACAACACAGAACACAAGCTATGCAAACCAAAGAAAACAGAACAGAATGGGACCCACATACAGGGAAATAAAACAGGCACTAGAAATCGCCTTTGTGGATCTTCTAGTGTGTTTTCTTTTCTTATAATGAAACACCAGAAAGTAGATAATTTACAAAGAGCAAAAGGTTGTTTGGTTCCTAGTTATAGAAGGTGGGAAATTCAAGACGGTGATGATAGCATGTGGTGAGGGCCTTCTTGCTGTAAAATTCTGTAATAGATGAGACATAAATAGGTGTCAGCTCAAGCCATTCTAACTCTTCTCATGGGAGTCCTACTTTAATGACTTCATCTAACACTGATTTACGTTCAGATACCATCAGCATGCATTTGGCCACTTTGTTTCCAGGACAGAAGGACACTGGCAAGGAAAGCCCCCGAGAAGCAGCGTTTTCCTGCTGTATTAAAGGGTACTTTTCTCTCATAATAATAATAATAATAATAATAATAATAATAATAATGATAATAATAATAATAATAATAATAAATGGTAGCGAAATGTAGCTGCATGTAGGCAGTACGGTTGATTTTTTCATTCTGGAGATCCCATCTTCTGAAGCTCAGGCTCTTTCTTTGTAAACTGCCATCGTTCCTGCTCTGAGCTTCAACAGCAAGTGGCCCCATCTCTGCTGGCGCCAGCTGGCTCATCTCTTTCATAATCATCTCTTCTCTACCTCTGAAGTCTGCAGCTCCTCTGGGCTTGGCCTTGGGCAAAAGCATTCATCACAAGGGTGGTGGACTCCTTGTGCTGGGCCCAACATTCCTGGGCCTCTGTGGCATGAGAAGAGGGGAGAGGAAGCTGAGCTGCCCCAGGCTACCTTTGGCAGAAAGGTTCTGGCCTTTTCCAGGCCCCCATTGTCTCTGTAGCAGCAGCCTCTTGCAGGTAATTGGATTGTGTGACTCAACAGTGACAAGACACCATGCTAGGTCCAAGCCAAACACTGAAGGATCCCAGAACCCCTTGCTGCTCAGAGCAGCAGCAAACAGGGAGGGGGGGTCTTTGTGGGAGCTGGCTACAAGGGCAGACCAACCTTCAGGCCCAGACTCGGACCCTGTGCATTCAAAGAAGCATGTTCACAGAGACCCACTACTGTGTGAGCATCGAAGTGTGCGATGCTCTGCTCCAGAGCACAGGCTCCGCCTGACTTTCTGTTCCTAATCCTTGTTTTTCTACCCAGCCAGTTATCTCCCAGTAAAATCTCTAAGTACCTGGGCACATGGAATCATGGAGCGCTCGCTCCCTCCCTCTCTCTCTCTCTCTCTCTCTCTCTCTCTCTCTCTCTCTCTCTCTCTCTCTCTCTCTCTCTCTCTCTCTCTCTCTCTCTCTTCTCTCCCCTCTCTCCCTCTCCCTCTTTCCTCTCCCCCTCCCTCTCCCCTCTTTCCTCTCCTCTCCCCCTCTCCCTCTCCCCTCTTTCCTCTCCCCTCCCCCCTCCCTCCTCTCCCCTCCCCCTCTCCCCTCTTTCCTCTCCCCTCTCCTCTCCCCTCTCCCCCTCTCCCCTCTCTCCTCCCCCTCCCCCTCCCTCCTCTCTCCCCTCTCCCCTCTCCCCTCTCTCCTCTCTCAATTTTCATATGAAATTCCCCCTAACATAGTGGTACTATCAAAAACCGATTGGTTGCCAGGCACCTAGAAGCACAATTCAGACTTCACTGAAATTTTAATTTTGTTCTGTCAGACTCCTGCTGTGTCCTTGGCTTGCCTCACCTTTGCCAAAATTACAAAACTTTCCACAGTTCTGCCAGCTGCTTCTTCCTGTTTTGTTCTCAATTTAGGGGTGTTTATTTCTTTTGCTTGATGTCTGTATGCTAAAAGAAATAAATAAACAGAAAACATTTGTGGTTCATTCAAGACCAGAGCACCATCCAAATGTGTTCCATATGATAGTCTCTGACTACGAATTCTTATGTCTTGTAATTATTGACTTTCCCCCCATAAAGTGTAAATTATCATTTATTTTAGCCTTTTTTTTTGACTGGCTATATGTAACCTTAGCTGTCCTGGAACACTATATGTAAGTAGACCAGGTTAGCCTCCCACTCACAGAGATTCATTATCCACTTGCCTCTACTTCTGGGATGAAAAGTATGAGCCATCATGCCTGGCTTTACACACTGAGCCTTCTCTTAGCATATTTATTGACTACAACTGGTGTAGGGATGAAGGAGTTTTTCTTTAAAACCTGGTTTAATTTTCAAGACCCGATCAGGCCAAAGTTGCTAACTAAAGAACCATTATGTAAGTTAGTTAAATATTATGCTATGCAATGCACACTGTGCACAGTTATTACCTGTGTAGTTTCTGCAGTGGTGCCGGTCAGTGAATTTCTTGTCAGTAGCATGTGACAAGATAAAAATGGAAAGTGAGGGAACATGTTTTAAAATTTATTTATTTTTGAAACAATCACTATATATTCCCACTGACCTCAAACTCAGATTCCTTTTGAGTGGTATTATATTCATATGCCACCTGTTTCAATACTGTTTTATACATTTGATGAATATTTTATACTGCTATCTCTAATAGTAAAACTTTTTTTTTTTTTTTTAGATATCATTTGAACATATTCCCTCTCAGAGCTGGAGACACAGCTCAGTGGTTAAGAGCACTGGCTGCGTTTCCAGAAGTTCTGAGTTCAATTCCCAGCACACACATGGTGGTTGACATGTGTGTGCTGGGGATTGACTCTCAGTATGTCAGATTCCCTGTAATTTCAGTTCCAGGGGATCTGACATACTCACACGGACACACACGCAGACAAAGCACACCAATGTACACAAAAAAATAAAAATAAATGGATCATTAAAATACTTTATAAAAATAAAACATTACCTCTCAAGGATTTAAACTAATGAGAAGTAAATAAGAAAAAAACATAGATTTGTATTCTGGTCAAAAAATAATTTATACTGAGGCTGGAGAGATGACTCAGCAGTTAAGGGCACTTATTGCTCTTGTGGGGAACCCAGGTTCAGTTCCCAGCACCCACATGGTGGCTCACAAGCACCATGCTCTAGGGAATCTGCCAACTTTTTCTGACCTCCACAGGCATCAGACACACATGTGGTATAATACACACATTCAGGCAAAAGACTGATACATACAAAATGAAATAAATCTTTTTAAATTACCTTAAATGATACTTTTTCTAGTAGTTTAGTTTTATTCTATTTTATACCAATAGTGTATAGTAGATTGGGGTTTTGTTTTGGGGGGCTTTTGTTTTTTGAAACAAGGCTGACATAGAACTTGTTGCAATCCTGCCTCAACCATCTGAATGTTGGGATTATAGGCATGATATATCAGGCCCAGTTTAGATTGCAATATTTCTATCTATCTATCTATCTATCTATCTATCTATCTATCTATCATCTATCTATCTATATCTATATATCTTTGAGATAAGATATCTTAGTTATTGATGCATTGCTGTGAAGAAACTAAGAATTCAAATTGTAGTAGCCTATGAGGACCATTCTTTCTCAAACCACCACATTCCACTCCTTGGCTTTTACAGGCTTGTAGTTATATCATAATGCAAAAATGTATTTAGTCCAACTTCCAAAGTCTCCAAAGCCTATAACAGTCTCAACAATGTTTAAAAGTTCAAAGTCTCTTCTGAGAGTCAAGGCAATCTCTAGACAGTATGTAAAATCAAAATCAAAAGCAGATCACATACTTCCAACATATAATGGCACAAGATATGCATTATCATTCCAAAACATAGGGCAGGGAGCATAGTGAGGAAATACTGGATCAAAGCAAGACCAAAACCAGCTGTGCAAACCCTAAACTCTGCATCTCCATGTCTGATGCCAAAGTGCTCTTCAGTTCTCTAACTCCGTTATCTTTGTTGACTACAGCACACTTCTTTGTCTTGGGTATTTCTACTCCTTGCTAGTAGCTCTTCTTGGCAGGTATGCTATGGCTCTGGCATTTCCAACATCTTGGGGTCTCCAAGGCAATCCAGACTTCACCTTCACAGCTTCACACAATGGCCTCTGTAGGCCTCCATGCAGGGACATCCCCGACAAACACCTGGCCTCAGCAGTTTTCCTTAGTTGCTGGGGAAGGCTCCATAACCCCTTTCTTCTAGCCTTAACTGTAAAGCCAGATCCACATAGCCAAACCTTCCAAGTTATGCCTGCTGGGGCTAGAACTTGACCCTCTTGTTCAATTACATCTTCACTGGCTTTGTGCTTTGGATGGTTTTCTTCACTGCTTAAACTTCCCCTGAATTTCTTTCACAAGGAATTAAAGGGATTTTTTGAAAGATTTATTTATTTATCATGTATACAGTGTTCTGTCTGCATAGATGCCTGCAGGTCAGAGGATGGCACCAGATCTCAATACAGATGGTTGTGAGCAAGCACGTGGTTGCTGGAAATTGAACTCAGGACCTCTAGAAGACCAGCTGATTTTGTAATCACTGAGCCATCTTTTCAGCTCCAGGTAATTAGATATAATATAATTAAAGGAATTCCCTTAGTTGGGCAGGGTCTTGTCCTGAGTCACCACTCCCTTTATTCCATTAGCATCAGGATTTTCATTAAACTTTTTTATCTCCTTGAGCATAGGACTTAGCTTCATTACACTTCCTGGTGCTCCTTTCCTCCTCAAACTCTACATTTTGTGTTTCTCTTTATTCAGCTCACTCATGTATGCATGCATGCATGTATGTATGTATATATGTATATGTATATCTGCATAAGAATGATCACTAATAACCACATGACACAGCTAATACTAGCCTTTGCCACTGATATTAGTCCAAAACTCTTAAATTTAGCCTCAGGCAAAATTTCAGGACAAGGGCAAAAAGTACCCACATTTCTTTTCTTTCTTTTTCTTTCTTCTTCTCTCTATTTTTTTTTTTTTTGCCAGAATATCACAATAACCATCTCTAGGCTGCTTACTAGTACTCTTCCCATCTGAAACCTCTTGAGCTGGGTCGTTATAATTTACATTGCTCTCAGCATCACTGTATTCTATGCTTCTATTAAGATGGTTCTTTAAGCAGCACTTAATGCATTCAACTACTTTCCTAATATAAAGCTCCAAAGCCCACATGCCACCAACAAGCAGCACAGTCAGAAATACCCTGCTCCCTGGTACCAACTTCTGTCTTTGTTGGTGATCTATTGCTGTGAAGAGACACCATGACCATGGCAACTTTTATAAAAGAAAGCATTTAATTGGAAGCTTGCTTACAGTTTCAGAGGTTTAGTCCATTACCATTATGGCAGGAAGCCTGGCAGCATGCAGGCAGACATGGTGCTGGAGAACGAGCTGGGAGCTGCAACTTGATCCTCAGGGGCAAAGGAGAGAGAGAGACTGACTAAGCCTGGCATGGGCTTTTTAGAAAAATAATTTATTTAAATTTATTTTATGTGCATTGGTGTAAAGGTGTCAGATCCCCTAGAACTGGAGTTAGACAGTTTTGGGCTGCCACATGGGTGCTGAGAATTTAACCCATGTCCTCTGGAAAAGCAGCCGGTGCTCTTAACAGTTGAGCCATCTCTCCATCCCCCCTTTTGTGACTTGTTTTTACTATTTTGGCTTTTGGGGGGTCCTACCACCAAGCTCTTTATTAGACTATCAGGTGTTTTAGACAGAATCATAGCTTCACCGAGTTAAACAAATGCAGCATAAACCAAAATCACACATCTTAAAATAATATTCTGCCCCCTTTTGCTTTCTCAAAACAGGTTTCTTTGTAGCCTTGGCTGTCCTGGAACTCACTCTGTACACCAGGCTGGCCTCAAACTCACAGATATCCACCTTCCTGAGATTAAAGGCCTGTGCCACCCCCACCCAGCTGATAGGGAATTTTTAAAAAACTAGTCTTCCAACACAGGTGGTTTGTGTAGCTCTTGTGCTAAGTACAACCTCTGGTTTAAAGAAATAAATCATATTTGATCTGAACAATATGAAAACAGCTTTGCCTTCCCTTATTGAGCCCTCTTCCCTTTCTCTCCCACCTCCTTCCCTTGCTCTGTTCTTTCTTTTCTTTTCCCTTCACATAGGATCTCTTTACATTGCCCTGAATGGCCTCAAACTACTGGGTTCAAGCTATCCTTTTGTTCTTCAGTCACTGTAACTACTGACATGTACTATAATATCTGACTTCGTAGGGACATTTAAAAACACTTCTAAATAATGACTAGATTAAAAAAAAGAAAAGAACAGAGTTCTGTGAGATGGTTCAGCAGGTAAAGGTTCCTGCCACTAAGCCTGACAACCAGAGTTCAATCCTGGGACCTACATAGTGGAAAGAAGGGGAGAACCAACTCCTGCGAGCAAGGTGCCCTCTGGACTTCTACATGTGTGCTATAGTGTGTGTGTGTGTGTGTGTGTGTGTGTGTGTGTGTGTGTGTGTGTGTCTGTGTGTGTCTATGTGTGTGTCTATGTGTGTGTGTATGTCCCTCTTTCTCTGTCTCTCCCCAACTCTTTATCATATACATACACCCCAAACACACAGACACACACACAGACACACACACAGACATACACACACACACACACACACACACACACACACACACACACACACACACACACCACAGTGAATTAAAACAAGAAAAACTTATGAAATGTTTGGCACTTGACAGCAACAAATCAATCTGTCAAAGTCTGAGTCTTACAGGTAGTGTTACTGAGGAGGAAGTTACAGTTTTACATGTGTATTTTTTTAAAAAAGATGTATTTATTATGTTCTGCCTGCCTGCATGCCTACAGGCCAGAAGAGGGCACGAGATCTCATTACAGATGGTTGTGAGCCACCATGTGGTTGCTGGGAATTCAACTCAGGACCTCTGGAAGAACAGCCAGTGCTCTTAAATGCTGAGCCACCTCTCCAGCCCTATGTGTGTATTTTAAAGAAGAGAAAGTGTAACGAGTCTTTTTCTGTTCTGCCAGCCAGCTCCCAAATAATGCAATGGAGACTTCTTATTGATTGTGAAATCTCAGCCTATAGCTTAGGCTTGTTCCTAACTAGTAAATTAAATGAACCTATTTCTATTAATCCATGACTTGACATGTGGCATTAACTCTCTTTCATCTTGCACCTCCTGTTTCTTCTCCTTGTCTCCTGGCTTCTCCTTATGCACCTAGATTCCTCCTCCTACTTCTTCTCTCTCTTCCTGGAAATACCATTTATACCTCCTGCCTAGGTATTGGCCATTCAGCTTTTTATTACACCACCCACAGCAACACACCTTCACACAGTCTACAAAAACCCCCCACAACAAGAGGACATTTAGAGCATATGATCTAACTACTCAGAACAAGAAGATGCAAGGTAAAGCTCAGTAAGTACTTTTTTTCAAAGAGCCCTCAAAGTACAGACATTTAATACTATTTAACTGTATTTCCATCTCACTAAGTAATCCTATGGCGGTGGAAAGTTCAAGGTTTGTAGGAATCCATGCCAAACTCAACATGAGCCTCTTATCTGCATATCCCAAGTGGCACTGTCAGGTTTCTGTCATGTCCAAGCCATCAGGCAATGACAAAGAGCCCAAGAGAGTGCAGACATGTTTTAAAGGGCCTTGAAGAGGCACTTAACCTGTCTTCCTCAGTTCTATTAGTAAGAACTTGGTCTTGTGGTAAACTTGAGTGTCAGCATTCTCATTGCCTCTCACCCCCTTGGGCCAATGAGTGGAAACAGGACTCAAATCTTTAAGTTGTGCTTTATTCAGAGAGCAGGGGATTTGAGAAGGCAGTAGATCAACATGTTTTTAAAAAGCAAAACAAGACAACTCCTGTCTTCCATCTCATTATCAGCCAGCACTGAGTTATAGGGGAGGGGAGGAGAGAGGCAGACAGTGAATCTCTGCAGAGCTCAGTCTTGGCCAGGCACTTAACCACACTTTGGAGACTTGTGCTGTCCATGCTTCTCTTGTTATCAAGCTGTGCATTCTTCCCTTGCCCTGTGAAATGCTGAGTCTACTTAGGTTCTTTGGGTATCAACCTTGTGTTCCTCCCAGGACATCTGGGTTGGGGGAGGTGAGATGGGGGGTGGCTAATGCAAAGCAAGCCAACAATTAACAACACATACTTTCTATGCTATTAATAACATGTACGTGCAGATTCCTTTTTATAATATTGAGTACAAATGTTTCTTTATAATACAGAATGCAGCAGTGCCCCATCCCTCCCTCCTGTACTATATTAATGTGGTGACAGCTAGTGTCAAAGGGGACCAGGAAGAGTATATTTCAGCTGCAAAACTCTGTGTCTAATTAAAATTCCCTTATTATGAAGAAAAGGGAGAAATACACTGTAGAATAAAATCAGGCAAAATCGAATAGAAACATTTGGGGCTAGAGAGAAAGCCCAGTGATTAAGAGGACCAGCCCCCAGCACCCACATGGGAGCTTATAACTACTTGTAACTGTAGTTCTGTGTGATCACACACCCTCTTCAGGCCTCCTTGAGCTCTAGACACACACATGGTGCGGAGACATACCTGCAGGCAGAACACCCATACACATAAAATAAAACACACACAAAAAAAGAAAAAAAATAATTAAGTCACACCTTTGTTTCCCTTTCTTACCTGCTGGGTATTTACAACACAGAGGTGCTAAAGACAATTCAAACCTATTTTCTTAAGGCTTTTTTTTTCTCATGATGGTGATGTATTTGAGTTTCCAATTCATGTGAGCAAAGTGGCAAATTAAGAGAGGATGGTGTGTGTGAGGGTGTTGATCTTTAGAAGGCATCTGCATGAAAAAAAAAATGGGAACCTCACCTAGTGCTCAATTTTCTCCACTTTCCCAGCCCAATTTTATGAAGCATATATTAGAGAAAAGAATAGGTAGGTAATGGAAAAACTAAGTAAGCAGTTTTAGTTTGTTCCTTTTTATATTTTTGAGACATGGTCTCATATAGCCCAAGCCGTCTTCAAAGTTGCTATGTAGCTTACGATGATCTGGAATGTTCCTGGTTCTCCTGCATCCACCTTCTGAATGCTAGGATTATAGGCATGCACCACCATGCCTGGCTCAGGAAATGTAAAAGTTCTTTCTGAGTGGTCTATAAATTCAATGTAGTTTTTAAAAATGCCATTAAAGTCGAGAGTGGCGGTGCACACCTGTAATCCCAGTGAGCAGAGATGATACTATAATTAAAACCTGCATCATCAGTGAAAGTACATTAGGGCCTTGAGGGTGCCTAAGCTCACTGAAAGCATTTGTTAATCAAGCTTTAGGTGATTAAGCACCAGGCATTTTGCATTTAAAGCCTATCTTGCCATGATACTTTTGATCATTGTTTTAGTGCTAGGGATGGTACAACCCTGGGCAAAAGGAATAACACCGACCAGATGTTTGCCCTTGGGGATTTCAGTAAGGAGGCTGTGGAGCAGAAGAAAAACATCCTTGAAAGTCTGGTATGTTGCGGCAAGCTGGCAGTTCTAGCACTTGAGACAATGGAGCAAGAGGATCATGAATTTGCTGACAGCCTTGGCAAAGTTGAGGCAAAAAAGAATGAGACCTTGTCTGTTCCAACAAATCAAACCAAATTAAAACAAGATACAAGACCTTAAAAACCATCATGATGTATTGTAAAATTTGATGAGGTACTTTAGTTTACATTTGTGGGTGTTAGTATGTCGGGAATGCAGTATTCATAGAGACCAGAAGAGGGTGTAATATTACCCTGAAACTAGAGTAAGGGTGGTTGTGAGTCTCCATGCAGGTGCTGAAAACAGGGAAAAGAAGCCAGTGCTGTTAACCAGTGAGCCATCTCTCCAGATCCTTGGTGAGCTATTTTAAAATTTTACATAGAAATTTCTAAGATGATTCAAGACAATCCTGAAAAATGACAGTAAGATTGAGGTGGAAGGGGACTTGATGAAGGGGAATAGAATAAAGACATAATAAAGTTATAGTAATTTGCACAAGGTGGGTTTTCTGTAGGAATAGTTGAGCAGATTATTGTATAAGAGTGAGCATAGAAAAAAAGAGTGAGCATAAAATCATTCTCATGCATAGATAATGTACTATAGAACTGAGGACACAGTAGAATCCCTGTTTAGTTCGCATAAGGCTCAAGGCTCAATCCTCAGAACACAAACATACAACCCCAGCACCAAAAACCATATGGCACAGTTAGTGCTACAAATCAATAGAGAAAGGATCAACTGTGATTTTTATAGAATTGATTTTATATATAGAAAGAACTGAAATGGAATACTTATTTTAAACCACACACAAAAATAGGTTTAACATAGTTTTATTTATTTTATACTACATTTATATATTCTATTTTATGTGTTTCAATGCTTTGCATGTATGTATGTATGTATGTATGTATGTATGTATGTGTACCATCACATCTCCTAGATCTGGAGTCATGGATTGTTGTGAGACACCTTATGGGCAGTGGGAATAGAACTTGGGTCTTCTTCAAGAGCAATAAATGTGTGCCAGATGGTGATGATGCACACCTTTAATCCCAGCACTTGGGAGGCAGAAGCAGGTGCATCTGTGGGTTTGAGGCCAGCCTGGTCTACAAAGCAAGTTCCAGCATAGCTAGGACTACAAAGAGAAACCGTGCCTCAAGAAAGAGAGAGAGAGAGAGAGAGAGAGAGAGAGAGAGAGAGAGAGAGAGAGAGAGAGAGAGAGAGAGAGAGAGAGAGAGAGAGAGAGAGAGAGAGAGAGAGAGAGAGAAGCAAGCAAGCAAGCAAGCAAGCAAGCAACAAATGTTCCCTGAGCCTCCAGGAGCCTCTGTGGCCATATCCTGTTCATACTGTGCTAGTGTTCTCCAGAGGTACAGAGCTAGTACTACATGCATTGATATACAAGAAGAGATTTGTCAGGGGAATTTGTTTGTGTAATTATGGAGCACAACATGTTGCTTGACCTGTCATCTGGAAGACAGAGGACAAGCAAAGCCACTAGTGAAGTTCAGTCTTGAGTCTGAGAATCAGGAGCTTTGGTATCTGAGGGCAGAAGGTGGGTATCCAAACTCAAGAAGCAAGCGCACATACCCATAATTCAGCTACCAATGAGGTAGATGCTGGCCAATCAGGAGTTTAAGGCTAGCATTGGGTACATATTGAATTCCAGATTAGCCTGGGCTACACAGCCAAAATAACCAAAACAACAACAACAACAAAAATAAGCAAGAGAGATGACTGACCACTTCTCTTACTTTTATTGTATTTAGGCTTCAGTGTTTTGGGCCTGTTTACCTTGGAGAACTTCATCTATTTGGCCCAGTCTACTGGTCCAAATGGGAATCTCTTTATTACATTTTTGTTTTGTTTGAGACATTATCTCATGTTTTCCAGGCTGGCTTTCTACCTACTGTATAGCCAAATATGATCTTGAACCTCTGATCCCTCTGCTTCTACCTCCCATGTGCTTCAAATGTGAATTCCCTTTTTTTCCTTTTTTTCCATTTTTTTTTTTAGACAGGGTCTCACTATGTGGCCACTATGTAGCCTTGGCTTGCCTGAAACTGGACTAGGCTGTCCTCAAACTCATACATAAATATATCTTCCTGCCTCTGCCTCCCAAGTGCTGGGATTAAAGGCATCCACTACCAAACCAGGCTAGATCAGAATTTTTTCTTTTGTTGTTTCAAGACAGGGCTTCTCTTTCTCCGTGTAGTACAAGAACTATCTCTGTAGACCACTCCAGCTTCAAACTCACAGAGATCCACCTGCCTCTGCCTCCTGAGTGCTGGGATTGTAAGTGTGTTCAGAAGCTTCCACAGCCACCACTACCCGGCAAGATCAGAATCAGAATTTCTAATGAGTTTCTGTCTCAAAAAAAAAAAAAAAATAGGCAAACTAAAAAAAATTGGGAAGCTGGGCTCCAGTTCAGTTGGACTGTTTCTGGGAGATGGACCCCAAGCTTCTTCCTCTGTACCAAAGTGCTCCCTTACAAATTTGGAAAACATTACGGTTTCCTTCCTTCCTTCTTGCCCTTTCTGTGCTGGAGATTGAATCCAGGGCTTCATTCATGATAGGCAAGCACTCTACTTCTGGGCTGTGTGCATGATCATGATGATCGTTTTGGAAACAATGAAGTTCCTATGGCCAAAAGGAGCCATTATGTATGTAACACTTTGCCTATTTCAAAGATACTTTGAACTTGAATGCTAACTTTTTTCTTTGTGTACATAAGGTTTAAACTTGCCTTGGAAAATTCCAAGCCAGAGGTGGTATTTCACACCTGTAATCTCAGCACATTCGAGGCTGAGGTAGGAGGCTTGCCATGAATTTGAGGACAGTCAGAGCCCCATAGTGAATTTTAGACCAGCCAAGACTACATGGTAACACCCTGTCACAAAAAAAGGAAGAAGTTTTCAGATATATACAGGAGGGAAATAGTAGAAGAAACCCTTTTATGTCTGTTAGCTCCCCAGTCTGTTAGCTCCCCAGCTCCCACCTGTGTGCCTCTGTCCCCCACTGATATCGCCCAGCTACTCACTTTACCCTCAATCTTCATTTCATTCTCAGTCCCATGTCTTTTGAAGACCACCCCTGATAGTGTATGTTTTCACCTGATAATATTTTGGTCTTGTACCTCTCAATGATAAAGACTCATTTTTAGATATACTGATACCATTATCATACCTAAACGAAATTGAAATTTCTTCCTATCAGCCTTATATATCACATTCTTTTTCCAATTCCTTCTTAGGGTTTTAGTTTGTTTCTTTGAATCATAATTGAAATGAAAGGGCTGAATATGGTGACACATGCCCGTAATCTTAGCACTTAAAAGGTCAAGGCAGGAGGATTGCTTGGAGTTCCAGGCCAGCCTGAGTTACATAGCAAGAGCTTGTCTCAAAACTAAGAAAAGATTGAAGTTCATATATTGACATCTTTATGGCTTTTTAATACATATGCATATACATATACATACATATATTCTTTGTTTCTGATACAGGGACTTAAGTAGTCCAGACTGGTCTATGTGGCCTAGGATAACCTTGAACTTCTGATCCTCCTGTGATGGTTACCCTATTGGTTTTCCCCTCCAATTGTTTCTTTATAATTTGTAGAATAAGACAGATCACTTCTTGTATAGATTTTCTCAATAATTAGATGTTGTTGGTCATATTGATGACTTTTCATTGATGCATTTCTTTGTACACTGTGTTTCCTGTAAATCGGGAGTTAAAGCAAGTGACACTGTGTGTGTCCATCGTGAAGTATATATCTGGAAGTTCTTGGCAGCCATTGACTATTGCTGCCAAGATCTATTATTAATCTGGTGGTTAGAAAATGGTAATGTATTAGCAGGAATATTTCTACTTAAAGACAGTTCCCTAGCGAACCATTTGGTTCATCTGAAGAACAGTTCTTATGGGGCAAATGCTTCATTTTGCCCTTCACTACCTTTCAAAATAACGAGTGGGTTCCTTAGCATTCGCCAAAGGTTATCATTTAAAAAAGATATAATTTACATACCATCAAAATCACCGTTTTAAGGTGATGAACCTGACAGCAAGTGCCTATAATCCAGGAGGTAAAAGCAAGCAGGTTGTGAGTTCCAGACTAGCCTGGGCTATATAGTGGAGCCCTATCTCAAAAAACCAGGAGCTAGGGGTGTAGCTCAATTGTAGAGGGCTTGCCCAAGGGTCTAGGTTTGAGCCTTATCACTGAAAAAGAAAACAACCCCTCTAACCTTACTTAGAATTTACTAGATCTTTACACTTTTGCTGAGTTGTGCAAGCATCACCACTAGTTGTAAGGCTTCATAAATTCATGAACATATCTGTAACAAGTTTTTTTTTTCTGTCCTGCCAGCCAGCTTGCAAATAATGACTCGGGGACTTACTAATTATGAAACTTGGCCTATATTTTAGGCTTGCTCCTAACTAGCTCTTATAACTTAAATTAACCCATTTCTGTTACTCTACATTCTAACACATGGGGTGACTTTTTCTATCTAGTATATTTTAATCCATAGAGTTACTATTCTTTTGGTGTTTGAATTTTCTGAAGTTTAGCTGGCTGGAATCTTTGAACTGGCCCTGGAGACCTTTCTCTACAGCGTTTTTAAGCTTGAACGCTTTTTTTTTTTTTTTTTTGTATTTCCAGTAGAAGGTGTTCCTGGCTCATCCTGTGCTTTTCTATTATTCTTCAGTCATTTCTTTGAGAAGCCCTGATTTCTCCAGTGGAAAATAGCGGCTGAAACCTGGGCACCAGGGTTACTGCCCATTACTGCCTTTTGTTTGTAGGTCACTGTATTGATTTTCCCTCTTCAGTGGAGCTAGTTGGTTTGGCATGCCCTGTAATTTATAATCCATGAGGTAGAATTGGTAAATTTCAGGAATTATACATTGTCTTAGTTAACTAATGATTTGTATGGAAAATATTGCTTGAAACATTACCTGCTTGTCAACCATTATTTTAAAATTCTTTTCCTTGGGGAAGGCACACAACTTGGAGATTTAAAAATTCTTACTTGGCATTGATTATAGCCCATTGAAGTCTTACAGAAGATGTCACTTGCTCGTTAAGTATAAGGATAGTATAAGTAAGTTTAAGGATCTAGTGTCAGACAAGCAGTTAATTTTCATAGGGCACAATCAGATAAAAATATAGCTTTTCTAAGGGAAATTAAAAAACTTAAACATTGGGATACAAAATAAATGTATCATCACAGTTTATTCAAGCAAGTCTATATTTGCTCAGAAGCCAGTAATAAATCATCTTCTGTTTGGATTTCCATTAGTGACAGATGTGGAGTGAACATCAACCACTTTTTTTGCTCTAATTTTTCTCTGGAGAAATGATTGAAAGGCCAGAAATTGAATGATTAAAATAGCCGCAAAACCTTGACTGGATATTTAACATACATTGAAGGAACAAATAGGTGTCAGCACACCATCAAAATTCTTTTGACTGCTTTGGAATTAGCCATTTTTTATTTCTACTATGAGTTTTGAAATATTCTGCTCTCCAGTTTCTCTGATAGTATTTCCTCTTCTTTTGTGTTTACTTAACTGAGAAAAATGAAAGCACTTTAGGATGGTGTTTTTGTTAGCTGTTTGAGACAGGGTCTATCTAGCTATGTATCTTATTCCTCACCTTCCTGCCTCAGCCTCTGCAGTTCTTGAGATTACATGAGATTACAAGCCTCATGCTGGGCTTTCCAGGAGTGGTTTTGTTTTGTTTTGTTTTGTTTTGTTTTGTTTTGTTTTATCATTCCACACAGCCTCCTTTTGAAAAGTTCTGCAAGGATAACCATTGCATCCTTTTTGTTCCCTTTCACCAAGATCCCACATTCATCTTGGCCAGAAGGCAGAGAAGTGATGCCCAAGATTCTATAGTTATTAACACTATTAGAAATTAAGTGCAAAGTGTCTGATACTTTATCACCCAAGGCCTGTTTGACAACTGTTTTCAGTAATCTTGGGTACATTCAAGGTTCCAGTGTAGTTTCACAAGTGATGTCATTTTTTAATGCTAGCTCTCCTCCTCCTTTTTGGGCGCAGTTCTGGCTACCAAATCCAGGACCTTGCACATAATAGGCAAGTACTTTGCCATTGAACTATACCCCTGCTACTTTTCCTGTTTTGAAAATTAAAAAAAAAAATAGTTGACCTAATTTGTGCAATCATCAGTTCTCATTGCACTTTAATGGAAGTATATCTAATTTAAGCAATAGAACTAGTCCATCCTTTCCCCTTTCCCATCAAAGTTAAGTTTCTTTACATGTGCTCTTTGACACTGTCAATACCCAATAACTTGTTGATCTTGTAAATTGAGGTAGCATCTTTTTTTTCTCCTTGAACACTCTTTTCTTAAGTGCTTAGCCACTGATAGAGTAGTTGGTGGTAAATAATGGAAAAACTGACAAGAATGCTGACATTCTTTTTGTTCTGAACCTACTGTTTATGGTTGTGTGGCTGATGTAGAGATTCCCTTCTGGGCAAACCTTGTATTAAGGGGAAGGCCATGTAAAGTACTTTAAACACGGGTTATCATTTAAAAAACTATATTAATGTGACTACATAAGCTACCTTACACCCCACACACACCCCAAGATGAGGTCTCACTATATTGGTGAGGCTGGACTCCAAGACTTATACTGAAAAAAATCTTTCCTTCTCAGTTTCCGGAACATCTGGAAATGCAGTGCCTCCCTGCCAACTTTTTTTTCCCCAACGTTTTCAGATGGTTTTCCTGTGTAGACTAGGCTGGCTTGAACTTTTGATTTTCCTGCTTCAGACTCCTGAGTGCTGAGATTAAAGGTGTGTGCCACGCCTGACCTTTTCTCATTTCTTGAAGTAATCTTGCTTAGTTTTATTTTTATGTGGATACACGTGTATCATAGCCTGAAGGAATTATCTACAAATGATGAAGATGGTGTCATTTTTATTTGAAAGAAAATTTGTTTGGTGGCAGGAAGCTAAAATCCCAAGAAGAAAATTACTATCTGGTTATTAGATAGATCTACTAGATTCCTTAGAAAAAAGGTTGATGGAACAGTTCATAAATTTATGCCATTCTTGCCCAGGATCCATGCTAATTTCTCTTCCAATCTTAGTGTAGATTCTATCTAAGAGAGTCTCTCACCAATAGCCTGGTCTTGCCTTAGCCTCTATATATTTTGGAGTTTACTGGTTTGAGTTATCATGCCTGTCTCAGAGGTAGTTCTTAGACTACATGTTTACATCTTTAAAAAGCTTTTTATTATTGTAAGGTGTCTGGTAGAACAATATACATTTGTAGAATTAACATATATGACCTCCATGTTTAAAGGCAATTCACACCAGTATACTACTCATTTGCTTTATCATGTGTATGTTCTTTATTATTTAAAAATGTCTTAACTAGGGTAAAAGCTATCAACGTCATCGTCAGTATGTCAAACTGGGGGTGGTGGCACATGCCTGTGACTCCGGCACTTGGGAAGCTGAAGCAAGTTTATTGTCAGTCTGGACTATATTATATACCCATTGTCTTACCTCCCCCAGTACTCCACAAAAAAGTTATAGCATGTTAGATTCTACACTAATGTACATTATGTATAAAATACACCATTTAACATGTTCCCGGTAATGTTAAAGTCTCATTTTAATCTTCAATTCAGTATAGGACTGTAACATAGACTGTCGTGGTGACACATGCCTTTAATTCTAGTGCTCAGGAAGCAGGGACAGTCAAAGCTGAGTTCGAGGTCAGCTTTGTCTACAGAGCGAGTTCCAGGACAGCCAAGGCTATACAGAGAAACCCTGTCTTGAAGGGGAAAAAAGAAAAAAAAATGTAGCATAGTAAGCTGAACTGAGGAAAATATAAAATTCTTTTTAAGTTCATATTTGTTGACTCGTATACATTTTCCCTTCTTTATCTTCTTGAACTCTAAGAGACTTGTTTAAGAATTTTATTAAAAAATTTTGTTTTCTCGATATTTATGGGAGAATGTATAACATGATTACTGACATATACATAAAAGTTAAAATTGATACCCTCCAAATAAATGTTAATTCACGTGTCTAGAAACTATATCACTAAAAAATTCCTGCTCACTGCAGTGTGATATAGTCTTTAAAATGTACCCCTACCAGC
Organism: Cricetiscus sungorus; assembly: GCA_030556225.1. Lineage (NCBI taxonomy): Eukaryota > Metazoa > Chordata > Mammalia > Rodentia > Cricetidae > Cricetiscus > Cricetiscus sungorus. The sequence continues at coordinate 7,627,072 of JANBXA010000126.1, forward strand.
CTGATTTGACCTCCTGACAGCTTACTTATTAAAAAAATTTTTTTTAAAGGGTTCAGTAGTTGTTGTAGGGACCCCCCCCATTCAAATTGGTAAGCCCATTTTCATTTTGTTTTAAAGTTGTTATTTAAAAGGAAGACAGGAGACGGCGGGGGTTGCTAAATTTATCTTCTTCCCCAGGCACCGGGGATGAAAAAAAAAAAAGAAAAAAAAAAAAAAAAGAAACATTTACGGCGGGAGGGGGTCTGAGGGCCTGCTAACCACTGGAGCCACCGCCTCAGGCCAGGACCCTCGCGGAGAGGCGGTAGGTCTCCCTGGAGGCCCCCAGGGGGTGGTTGCGGCCCACAAACATGGTGGGGGGCGGCCCGGGCCTCCCGCCTCTCGACGGGGTCGGCGGACCACGGCCTCGTGCGGACTTTACAGCCGAGGCGGCGGTAGCAGCGGTGTGTGTGTGGCGGCAGTGGCGGGCGGGAGCGCGGAGGTGGAAAGAAGGGGGGCGCTGTCACGGAAACTCGGGCCGCCGGAGACCCCGCCGCAGCGAGGCCACTGGGCTCCCCGGTTGCGGGGCGTGAACGGCGCCAACCCGGGGCGTCAGAAGGACCCACCGGGCGGAGGAGGGGGCCCATCTATCCTTCCGCATTTTCCTGGGTCTCTCTCCCCGGCGGTGACGTGACGTGCTGACGGCGGGCCCGTGCCGGGGAGCTGGGCCGCTTTTTGTCAGCTCCGAGTTCGGCCCCTCCTCCCTCCCTCCGCCCGCCCCACCAGCCGGAGCCCGGCCCAGTGCTCCAGAGAAAGGCCGGCCTGCAGCACCCGCCACCGTCGCCGACCGCCGCACGCCCGTCCGGTAAGTTTGGGGTGCCGCTGCGGCCGTGGGGCCTAGTGCGCGCGCGGCGGCCTGGTCCCGGCCTGGTCGGCGGCCCGCAAGGCGCCCTCCCGCGCTAGGCCGGGCGGCGTGGCGCGCGACGCCGTGCAGGCCCCGAGGAGGCCGCAGTTAGGCCTGGGGTGGCGCCCGGGTGTTGAGAGCGACGGTTGAGGCGCTCTCTGTAAACGGGCGGGGGCCGGGACAGTGTTGCTCGGAGGTTGGGGAGGCGGTTGAGGGGTCTTGGGTGGGCGACGCGGCTGACCCGGGGCACCGTGAGGGGGCGAGGCCTGGCGAGGAGGCTAAGGCTGCAGGCATGAGGTGAAGGCCGCAGGCCGGCCCGGCCGATTTTCGCTATGTAAATATCGGCGAGGGGGGGGAAAAGAGGGACGGGGGACAAGATGGCGGCCGATCGGCGTCTGCTGCAGGGGACGACTGAGGGGGTTGCCGGGAGGGGGAGCCGCCATCTTGAAGGCGGCGTCTGAGGAGAAAATTCCGCTACAGCCCGTGAGGGGGGGTGTGAGAGCGGGCAGCGGCCGCGGCGGCGTTGGTGACGGGCACCGGAGCCCGGGCGCGGCGTTGAGTGTGCGCGGAGGGGCGTGTTCGCTCCCCTTGGCGGCCATTGCCCTCGCCGCCATGATGAGCACTTGGATTCCAGGCGCTTGGCGGCAGCGCCACCTTCCTGCCCAGCCTCCTACAGCCCCGTGACTGGTTGCTGTTTCCGCTGCATTTCAGCCTAGCAGCCGCAGGCGGCCATCGCGCCTGTCCTGGCGCCAGAGTCACCTCGTCTGTATTGCCCCGGGGCTTCGAGCCTTTCCCAGGCGCTTGCTGCCGCTTCAGGGTCACCCGCAACGGTGACAGTGGTGGAACGGGAGACATTTTCTTATTTTTTTTTCCTCAGAGAAAGTCAGACATGGCCGTTAGGGTGACCCTGATGCGGTTGTTTTCCGCCAATCGTTGCTTTCACGAGTCTGTGAATAAAGAAAGAAAATGATGGGAAAGTTCTCACCAGTCTTTTGACCAATAGGGGGAAAAAGGCATCCTACGAAAGCGGAAGACTAACTGTCGGAGGGAAGTTTTTGTATTTTTTTCTGTCGAAACCAGTTTCTTGGGAGGCTGCGTTTAAATTTTGGTACATTTTTTTTTTTTTAAATTGAGGGAAGTAAAAGGGAAGGAACGTTATTTTCTTAACAACGAACTGTGATGTATTATTAGCTAGCGTACGTTGATCTGCTGTGGTAGGTTATTTGTGAAGTTTGAAAGTGGAATTCTACCCCGTGAAAGTTGTTTCGATTGCACTGAGCACAACTTTCCTGGTGAACTCGGAGCCCCGTGTTAGCGGTGCTAAGAAAGATGAAGGAGGTTCTTAACGTCCTGGCTGCAGGTTTGTTCCGAGGCAGATGAGCGAAGGCTGAAATGTAGCAAGTGCTGTGAAGGCTCCATCCGAGCGTTGTGGGTTTTCAGAGAAGGCATGGTTTCCATTTGAAGCATCAGGGAAGGGTTCCTGAAGTAGGTGGCATTTGAGGTTACAGACCGGGGCGTTTTAGGTGGTGGCCCAGACAGGCAAAGGGCATTTCAAGGGTGAGGTTTCTTCAGAGAACGGCAGGTATTTACTGTTTTGGCTGAAATGTGGATAGCATAGGTAGGGACAGAGGAATCAAGGCTTGGGAAGGTGGTTTGCATTGTGACTGACGAAAGGATTTTCTGCTCGTGGGGAACACAGCAGGGAAGCCTTCAGACTCGCAAGATGAACACACCCGGATCTGTGCTCGATAGCTATCACATCGGCTAGGATAAGTTGGAAAGAAGTAGGTTGGTCAGTGTTTTCACCGCGATGACGATTACAAAGAGTGGTCAGAGCCAGGTTTTATTACCTTTTTAAAAGAATTTTATTACATTTTGATTGATCTGTTTTCATTAGACAGCTGCTCCCTTTTTCTGTACTCGCTGTAAATAACGTTTTGCTCAGGATTAATATTTCTTGTGGTAAATAGAGAAGGGCTTGCTATAGTTTCACTCACTATCGTTGAAAATTAAGACTGGGGCAACTTGAAAATGAGAAATGAACCTACAAGTGTTTTCATGGTAAATTTTTAGGAAGTCAGTTTTGAAAAGTAATTTGGAAGGATGATTATTTAAAAAAAAAACCCAGCCAAACAAAACACAGTGGCTTTCTGATGCCTTTTGCAATTTGTTTTTCTCCTTGCTGAGAATAACCACTGTTTTGTTTGAGAGGCTAAGGTTATTTGCTAAGGCAAGCCTTCCTTCGTTTTATTTTTCTTTTTGATTAATATTTGACTTATCTAGAGGCACGTGTGGGAAATGTGTTTTAGAATTTTATGATACAAACCTGTGAGTTATGTAGTTATTCATTGTTAATGTTTATACTTTTGTAGGCAGCAACAGGTTGGAAATAGTGCTCCCGTAGAGCATGGAGGGACTGGGAGAGTGTTTCATAGAGGCCATAGCAAACTTTTATTAATGATGTTCTCTTAAGTTTGATATGCCATTTGCCACAGCACTGGGAGGAAGAGGCAGGCAGATTTTTGTGAGTTTGAGGCCAGCCTGTGCATAGTGAGACCCTGTCTAAAAGAAAAAATTCACATTTGAAAAAATTATCTTAAGACTTCTAAGATGCAGTTCTTGGGGGGGGGGTTAAGAACAGTTACAATGCATAATATATAGTGTGAAATTGTTTATTTAGTACAGTTAAGTAGTTCTTTATACAAATCCAGAGAGTGTATATTCAAGATTGAGATGAAATTAGATTTAAATTGTATAATTAAGAAGATTGATTAGTATATAGTTTCCGTAAGGAATGATTACTTACAAAATTATTTTTACATTAAAGGGCAGATCCTGCTAGTTTGGAGAACTGACTGGTGGAACACGACTGCTACCTATCAATCTTGGATAAACAAGATGTTAGGTTTTTATTTTATTTATTTGTACTTTCCAGATAGATGGCTATTTCCTTTTTTTTTCCTTTTTTAAAAATTTCCTTTAAAAAATGTTCAGGTATACTTTCAAAGACATTTCTCCCCTCTACTGCTTGCTGTAAATGTTTAGAATCCATTATTTAGACTTCACTGTCACTAATAATGTATTGGTTATGCTTGTGCACAGGGGCAAATTCATTTTTTTGAACTTAAAAATCCTTTAACAGGCTCCTGAAATCCTTTACCCTCATGAAAGTCCTAATTTTTGTTTATTTTGAGACCCAGTTTCATTAAGTAGCATGGCTAGCCTCAATCCCCTAATTCTCCTGCCTCAGCCTCCTGAATGCTGAGATTGAGGCATGTGTATTGCCACAAGTGGCTTAGATTCTTTCTTTTTTTTCTTTTTCTTTCTTTCTTTCTTTCTTTTTTTTTTTTAACCTAACTGAAAAGGCTAACCCAGTTATCTGGTTGTCAGTGTCTCTTCCTGTTTGTGATTTTTCTGTTATAGGCTTTTCTCTTTGCCTTTTGTCTCTGTAAGGATTGCCCCACCTCTGTCTAGCCTTGCTGCCTGGGTACACCTTGGCCTGCCTCCTTGGGATGGAGCTCTCTTGATCCAGTCTCCTTGGTTTATTTTCTCTTGTTTGTTTGTTTGTTTGTTTGAGACAGTCTCTCTATGTAGCCCTGGCTGCCATGGAACTCAGTATGGTAGACCAGGCTGACCTCAATCACAGAGACCCACCTGCCTCTTCCTCCCAGTTAAGAGATTATCCTTGCCTGATGCAGTCTCCTTTAACTTTGCTGGTGCTTTTTCCTGTCCTTACAAGTATTCTTGGTTTTGCTAACTGTGCAGAAACCTTATGTCTTCTCTTTCTCTCCTTTAACCAGTACTTTTCACTTAACCTTTTCCTCAATCCAATAATTTCAAGTCTGAAAGTTTCTACCACATGCTAATGGGTTTGTCACATAAAAGTCTTCTGTTTCACATACTCCTTTGCTTTCTTTCTCTTTCTCCTATGGTGGAATTTTCCTCAAGGTTTATCTGCTAGTTTCTTCTCTCTGGAATTTTCTCTGCTAGTTCAATGTGTCTTACTATGCCCACACATCTAGTTTCTCATCCAGTGTTTGAAGTATCTAACATGTCTTAACATAGCTGAAAACAAACTTATCTAGCATGTGGATGACAAATACTATTTATAGGATTTTTTTTTAAGCTCAGGGCCTCCCAACAACTCCTATTTCTTATTTTTTTTCCTCCAGACAGGGTTTTCTCTGTGTAGTTCTGGAACTCTGTAGACCAAGTTGGCCTCAGAGGTCTGCCTGCCTCTTCGTTCCAGGTTCTGGGATTAAAGGCGTGTGTCATTACTCTTACTCTTTCTGTTAACACTACCCGTTTTCCTGAGTTGTTCTTTGTTCCATAAAACAATGTGGACATCTTTAATTTAGCATTTAATCTTAATTTAGTTTTAACAGTATGTGTGTATGTATGTATGTGTGTACGTTTGCCTTCTAAATTGAATATAGAGACAGTTTTCATTTGTCTTTGTCCCCAAGCAGTACCTGGCATATGGTCATTATCTTCCCAAATAATTCTCTGAGTTAATGGGCGCAGGAAATTTGGTTTAAGTTGAATTGTTTCCAGCTATTCAAAATCAGTTATCTATCTACCTGATATTCATTTTAAGGCACACCTATCTTGTTAGGACAGCAGGTCAAACCCAGGTGCTGAGTAACCTCTATCCCTATCCCATATCTGATTGGAGTATGGCCAACTTGCTCTTACTCCTGCCAAATTGTTTTTCCAGACTGCATTTTTTAAAATCCACATAATTTTAAAACGTTTTTTTTTTTTTTTGCTCAGCAGGAAGTACACTTTAAAGAAACTATGGTCTTGATGTATGTAGTCATTTGTCTTCTAAATTATGTTTTAAATTATGAAATAATTCAAAATTTCTAAAAGTAAATATTAATGAGTTAACAAATTTTAGTGTATTGTGATGTTGGATATATGCACACACATTTTTTTGTTTAGTAAAATAGTTTAACTGATGCAAAGGTATGTCTCCATCCTTATTCCTCTTTTCTACTTGTAAGCGTTGTTCTAATATGTATATATTGAAAACTATCAAATAGTATGTGTTTTAACTTTATCTATTGTGTATTGTCCTATATATTATTAGTGTTTTTTTGATTTTTTGAGACAGGGTTTCTCTGTGTAGTCTTTACTGTCCTGGCATTCTTTAGACCAGGCTGACCTCGAACTCAAAGAGATCCACCTGCCTCTGCCTCCTGAGTGCTAGGAATAAAGGCATGTGCCACCACACCTATGCATTAAACGTAATGTTTGAGGTTCAATTTATTGGCTTTTCAGTATGCTGCAGGGATTCCCAGCGATCCCCAGTGGTGTTAAAAGAGGTCCATGAAGTCAGAATTATTTTCATAAACCGTTATTTGCTCTTTTCATCCACATTCATCTGTACATTATATAAGTATCAGAGAATATGTGATTCACAATGTCATAATGGAGTAAGTACAGTTGGAGTTCATCTTTCCTCTGTGAAGTGAGTCATTAAAGAGATTTGCAGAATTGTAAAAACAGTTTCATTTTTACTTAAAAACTTAACATTCTAAAATATTATTCATGCTTATATATAAGATTATTTTCATAATTAGTGTTTTTAAATCTTGATCTCAGAGGTAGTGGCACACACCTCTAATTCCAGCACTTGGAAGGCAGAGACGGGCAGATCAGAATGAAGGTCAGCCTGGTCTACAGTGGGCGTCCTAGGACAGCTAAGGCTGCACAGAGAAACCCCAAAAAAAAAAAAAAAAAAAAAAGATAGAAAGAAAATCTCACTTTAGTTTTAGAGATGCCTGAAACTTAGCAGTCCTGCTTTTTGACCTTTCAAGTTCTTAGTTAGGTGCCACCATGCTAGATGGGCTCCTAATTTATTGTTTTTTTTTTTTTTTTTTTTTTTTTTTTTAGTATGAATGACATAATAGACTTCTTGTGATCCTATATTTTTGAAAACTTAAGAGTTCTAAAACCAAAATGTTTGAAAAGTACTGTTACAGTTTATTCATACTGTTTGGGAGGTAAGCATGCTGGGCATCAGAGCCACGTCTTTTCGAATACTAGGCAAGCCCTATCTAATACTGTATGTCAGTATATGAAAACACTGTGATCTGTTTACTTCTGTAGGGGCACAGTAGGCTGTTTGTTTGCAGTTTTCAGCAATTTCTAACAGTGCTACTGTGAACATCCTCAAATGTGTCTCTCTCTTGAGATTGTAGTACAAGTGCAGTGCTGCATTGAAGAAGTCTGCATTGTCAGTTTTCCTGGGAATTGCCTGGTGTTTCTGAGCTTGTTTCTCCAGATCATTGCTGAAAGTTTATATTTTGCTATTTTCTTGAATCTGTTGGGTATAAATGCAATCTCCTTGCTGTGTTTATTTTGCATTTCTCTGGTTATTATTGGGGTTGACTGGACCACCCCCTCCAAATTTAGTGGCCATTTGAATTTTCTGGGAATCATTTGTACATATATGCATCCTTTTATCAACTTTTATGTTGGACTGTTGCCTCTCTCTTGTCTCTCTTTTCTGAGATAAGATTTCTCTATATAATAGTCCTGGTTGTCCTGCAACTCACTCTGTAGACCAGGCTGGCCTTGAACTGACAGAGATTCACATGCCACTGCATCCCAGGTGCTGGGATTAAAGGCGTGTGCCACCACTGGCCTGCATGAAGTGTTTTGTTGTTGCCCTTTTCTTATTGTTTATGGAAATTTTTTGTATTCTGGATCTTAAAGATTTGTGATTATATACGATGAAAATATCTTCCTATTCTGACTTTTCTTGTAGTTTTGTTTACTTTTTGTGTAGGTCTTAATGTGGGTGCTGGGAATTGAACTCAGGTCCTGTGTAAGAGCAACCAGTGCTTTCAATCTCTGAGCCCTCTCTCAAGCCTTGCTTTTTCTTATATACAATTCACTTGAAAAAAAATTTCTCTAGTTTGTGATACAGGGATCTTATTTATTCTTGCATTAGAATTTCTCAAATAGTTCAGTCTGTTTCCCCAACTCCTGAGGTATATTCCATACATCTGCACATGTGCTTTTATTTTATTTGTTTAAATTTTAATTACATTTATGTGTGTGCGTATGTGTGGGGGTACATCTGGAGGTCAGATGACAACCTCTAAGAGTCGGTTCTCTATCATGTGGGTTCTGGGGATTGAATTCAGGTTGTCAGATTTGATGGCAAGTTCCTTTACCCTTTGAGCCATCTCATTGGCTGGCTCCACGTCTGTTTTTAGTTTCCCTTTCTGTTTAATGACCTGTTTAGCTAGTCCTGTCATTGCCACATTGATTTAATGATGATAGCTTTATAATTAAGTCTTAGTATGGTCCTTCTTTCTTAAGGATTATTTTAGTTGTTTTGTCTCTACTTTAGGGTTCATTTTTCAATTTCTGAGATGAGTGAGTGGATTTTTATTGTATTTGTAGCTACCTCTATTGAAAACTATAATCTTGTTTTGTAATCTTGGTAGTCATTTTAAGTCAGATCTTTTAGTTTGTTCTCTGTCCTTCCTACCCCTCCCCTTTTCTCTTTCTCCCTCTTTTTGTGACACTCAGTGGTTCATACATGCTAGACCCGTGTTCTGCCAAGCTGTGTCTCTCCTCCCTTCCCTACCCCATTTTTTCCCAGGCTGTTCCCAAATTAGTTGTATGTAGCCAAGGATAACCTTATCTTCCAGCCTCCTCTAAACTGTTAGGATAGAATTATAGACATGTACCATTATGCTCGGTTCCTTGGTAGCCTTTTAAATAGCACAGTGTATGCAATGCTGGGGATTGAACCTAGGACTCCATGCATGTTAGGCAAGCAAACTGACTACATCCTCAGGCCCTGCAGTTCTGTTTTTGTTATTTTTTCACTTGTCTATGTTGGCCTTGAACTTATTCTTTAGCTCAAGATGGACTAAATCTTGAGATTTTCTATCACAGCGTCTGGAATTAGGGGCTCTGTTGCCAGCTTCCCCCTCAGTGGTGCTGAGGATTGAATCCAGAATCTTGTGCGTGAAAGCTAGACAAATACTCCGCAACTGAGCAGAGTATACCAGTCTTTTACAGTCTATTTTGTTTTTCATAAGCAGCGTGGTGAATTGATCTTACATTGCTGAACTCTTGCCATGGATATGTCATGGATTCTGAGGTATACTTTTCCTTTCTACATTTTAACATGTTAAAGTAAAAAATAGAGCCCCATTTGATACTATTGTATAATTACATTTGTCCTGACAGGTGTCACCATATAGTTAAAATTGCTCGCACAAGCACAGACTTGGTCAGGACTCTTAATTTTGTCATCACTTTAAAGAATATGTGCATTGTTTCATATTATTTCATGTCCCAACAGTGTAACAGAAGACAGAAGAATTTGCTAAATGATTGTATGTCTAAAAAGAAAATCCCACAGATAATAATAAGGCATTTTAGGAAATGCGGTATCACTAACGCTTGCCGACAGAAGTTTTGTTAGGAACAATTGAACAGATTTGAAGCGTTAAAGAGCAACTCACAGTTAGAACCCTGAATGTAAATTGGGAATGCCCTACTAATTTCTTTTGTGCATAGGTGTGTGCATTCATTCATGTACAACATGGTATAGAAGTCCTACCTAAATAATTCCAAAGTTATTTTGGTAAGTCTAAGTGAAAGTCATACATAATAAGGAAATAGGGTATTTTATTAATTGATTCTTTTTTCCCTCTACAGGTGTGTATCCCTGTGCCCAGCTTAATGAATTGGGGAGTAGTCCCCCTTTTTCTTTAACAGTCTGTTTAATAGAAGTGTTCTGATTATTGAAAGCTAGACATAACTCTGTTCGTAAAACTGCACTTGGTTCCTCCTCCTCCTCCTCCTCCTCCTCCTCCTCCTCCTCCTCCTCCTCCTCCTCCTCCTCCTCCTCCTCCCCCTCCCCCCCCCCTCTCTCTTTTTTGGATTGATTGATTTGGTTTTTTGAGACAGGGTTTCTCTATGTAGTCCTGGCTGTCCTGGGACTTGCTTAGGGTGGCCTCGAACTCACAGAGATCCGCCTGCCTCTGCTTCTAAGAGTAGTGGGATTAAAGGGGTGCACCACCACTGCCTGGCTGGATTTGATTTATCAATAGCCCCTTCTCTCCCATGCTATAGTTTTTTGGCTTTTCTTGAGATTTTTCTCTTCTTTTGGTAATTTATACAAAATAAAGTTTTCTTTTCTAGAAACATGTAAAATACGAGTTTTCTTGATGATGTTTAAAAAATTGACTTTCATTCCTATTGTTTTCATGTGTTATTAGTTAGTAACTAACGTGTACTTACCAGATTCCTCAAATTGTTTGTTTTCTGGGTGGATTGTGCTCTACTCTGGGAGTTATTATTGCCTTTCCTTCTGCTTTGTTTCTGTTTATTCTGACATTAAAAAAATAAGTCGAAGACTTGATCATTAGTATTTTATCTATATTTGAGGAACATGTGTTGAAGTTTGAAAACTTTGATAACTAGATCTTGCAATTTTGATGCTATGTTTTTGTTATTAAGTGGCTCTAAATACATTGTCTTTTTCATATTTTTTCTGTTAAAGACAAGATATCAAGTAGCCCTAGCTGGCCTGGAACTTGCTGCTCAAACTTGCTGTTAGCCATAACTCTTGATCCTTTTGCCTCTGTCTCCAAAGTGGTAGGTTTACAGACATGTATTACTGTGCATATTTTATGACTTTTCTGATTGTATTGCATCATAATTGGGGAACATTGACTGATACAAAACTCAGTTTTATTTATACCAACAACATACAAGTTAAATTTAGAGACAAGGGCAATTTATAATAAGATTAAATAGCATATACTATCTTATGGTAATTCCAACAAAGCATATTGTAACTTTTTCTTTCTTTTGAGACAGGGTTTCTATAGACCAAACCGGTCTTGAGATCCACCTGCCTCTGCCTCCTACGTGCTGTGGGTAAAGGCATGCGCCACCACGCCTGGTCTGATTCCCTTTTTGAATGATTAATTTTGACCATTATTTGGCTCCTTCCTTTAACACTGCAGTGACTGTTGTGTTAACTTCTCTCTGCTTGTGGAGTGGGTATGTATTGTTGTTGTTGTTGTTATTATTATTATTATTATTATTATTATTATTATTATTATTATGGTTTTTCGAGACAGGGTTTCTCTGTGTTGCTTTGGCACCTGTTAGCTCTGTAGACCAGGCTGGACTCCCAACTCACAGAGATCCACCTGCCTGTGCTCTCCCTCCAGTGCTGGGATTAAAGGCATGTGCCACCCAGCCCAGCCCTCTATTGCTATTTTTTATATGCTACATCTTACTTAAAAAAATATTTGACTTGGAATTCATAGTAGCTAAGTTTCTAGTTTGGTTAAATTGTTTTGTGTTTTTAAGTGCCAAAATAATTTTGTAAAAATATCTGAGAAAGCTTTCTTTGTGCTTATACAGTTTGGAGAAAAAACTTGATGATTTTTGAAAGAGTTACATATAACAGCTTTATTTAAAAGAAAATCTTCATAGTGATTAAATGTACTTTTCCTCTTCTTCCTCTTTTCTTTTTTGTGGCACTAGGGATTGAGCCCAGGGTCTTGCACATGACAGGCAAGCATGTTATCACAACTACCTCTCTAGCCTAGATGCTCTGTGTCTAACAGAATTAATGCTGGTAATTTTAATGCTGATAATTTACATGTCCCCTCAATGTGCTAGCATTGGCTTTCAGTTTCTTAGAAGTTTTCCATGTTTTTCTTTATCAGCCCCCCCCTACTTTAATTATCATGGCTTTAATATTTTATTGTCTTTGTACTTTTATGGAAAAACAAGACAACCTTAGATTATTCCTTCCTTAAATTAACTGGTTCCTTAGTTTAGTTCCAGGGAAAGATTGTGAAGTTTAAAAACACTTGTTGATAGTCAGCTTGGAACATATTTACTGCTGGTCTTGTATGGTAAACCCAACCTGTTCTTCTGATACTTAAGGATTTATTAAGTTATTTATGCAATGTCTAATTGCTAATTGCATTAAGAGGAGATCAGTGTGGAAACATAGTTCTGCGTCTGCCAATTTAAAAATATTGTTCTAGTTATGGAAAGGTCCAATATTATATTCTTGCCAGTGTTGAAGATATGTGGAGACCATTACTGCTACTTGTGCTATAATTACAGAATCTCATATAACATATTTAGGAAAAGCAGTAATGGAAATCATGTGTTCCCCTGGGCTGCGGTGGTGAATGCCTTTTATTTCAGCATTTGGGAGGCAGAGGCAGGTAGATCTTAGTGAGTTTGAGGCCAGCCTGGTGTACAAATTGACTGGACTGTTACAAAGAGAAACCCTGTCTTGAAAAACAACCCCAAAAAAGAAATCATGTGTTCAGGTTGGCAAGGTATAGCATGGGGTCACTATTAGTTACTTTTAGAATTGGTGGTATAGTAGGACAGTGATGTTAATAGTTAGTCATAGTTAGTCATAGTTTGACATGGTGGTGCATGCCTTTAACCCCAGCATTTGCGAGGCAGAGGCAGGTAGGTCTCTAGGTCAAGGCCAGCCAGGTCTAAATAGGAGTTCCATAACCATTGAGGCTATAGAGAGAGACTATTTCTCAAAGAGAAAACAAAAGTAAAAATAATAAATAAAAACATAAATAAATGTTCATAGTTTATTATTGTGGTGTTGAGTGTAGAATCCAGTTTCACACATGCTAGGCAAGCATTCTACCACTGAATTATATCCCCAACCCTTTAGAGTTTATAAGTATTTTAAATGTTTTAAAAAGTACAAGGTGGCAATATGTGGGTTTTTGTTTTTGCTTTTGAGACAGGGTTTCTCTGTGTAACAGCCCTGGCTGTCCTGGAACTAGCTTTGTAGATCAGGCTCACCTCGAAGTCCCTGCAATCCACCTGCCTCTGCCTCCCTAGTGCTGGGATTAAAGGTGTGCACCACTGCCAGCCTGTGGTTATTTTTTTTAAGTAGTTGCCAGACAATTAAGAAAAGATTATTTGAATAAAGCAGTTGAAGTTTAAACTAAAAATGTAAGGCTGATATAGTAGCTAGCACCTGTCATTCCAGCGCTCAGGAGTTTGAAGCAGGAATATTGTTAGAAGTTGAAGGGAACCTGGGCTATTGAATTGTGAAACTTTAAAAAAAAAACCAATCAAAACCCAGCTATAGCACATCACTTAACTAGGTGCTGATGCCTGCTGCTAAGCCTGACTACCTGGCTTCAGTTTTTCGAGAGCACATGGTGGTAAGAGAGGGCTAACTCACAGGCTGTCCTCTGACCTTCAATAATGTGCATCTTGAGAACATGCACATCCGCATGCATGTGCTTACAAAACACTAAATAAGTGTGATGAGAAATTAAAACAAAACCCATTCAACAACACAAAACCAGAGTCTAGTTATATTTGTTGCATTCTGATAAACAGTAGAATGTTATATGGTAACAGTGGATAGGTAAATTACTGCATGCTTTTAAAGGGCAATGTTTTTTTTAAATAAGAGTTTATTGCTTTCTATGTCTGAAAACAAGTGCAAAGCTTGTACTAGTCCTACCATGGAGCTAGTCTTAAAAGCATTTAACACAGCGTGCTATTGTTAGCTTACAAATGCAGCTAAATTTGGAGAATATTTTTGGCACTTCTTAATATGAGCAGGAATAGGGGCTTTGGAAAAATAAGTATTAAGTTTGTCATTTTAGGGCCAATTTTTAATAGATTGTGAAATTTCGGCCTCAAACTTTAAACAAACAAAACCTTGAAATTAACAATTGGCACAGAATGGTTTTATGGAAAAACCAGTCTAACAAAAACTTGGCGTTGAATTCCTGAGTGAAGCATACAAAAAGTTCCAAGTGGGACAGGGCAAAGGAGGACAGGGTTCTTCCATTCACAACAGCAGACATTTTCTCTTATGCATGTCTGCGTAAACATGTTGGATCCTGGAATCGGTTATGAGCTGCCATGTGGGTGCTGGGAATTAAATCCAAGTCCTCAGGAAGAGCAAGCAGTGTTCTTAACTGCTGAGCTATCTCTCCAGCATTAGAATCAATTCTTTAAAATTTCTGTCTCATGGATATTTTAAAACATACTTCCATAAATATTTTGTACATTTAAAAAAAAAAACCATGGCTTTGAATTTAACATAGAATTACGATCAAATTCCTTTGCTTTTCCTTTCTGCCAAAATCACATTGAGGAAAAAAAATAAAAACTGGGAGGTGGGGGGGACCCAGAAATGTGCTTTTCATACAAATATGGTGACTTTCTCCTTGAATAAGCAATTTAGAATTTGTCAGTGGCAAAACCCAAGAGAATTTTAGTGAGTCTGTGTTCCTATACCAATAATTGGCATCCTATTAAGAGCTAGGCAGGTGATTAAAGCTGAACCATTTTACTGTGGGCATAGGTAGGTCTATCTCTGGTGGTTTTGCAGCAGGAACTGCATTAAATTATCTGAATTGCACATTTGTTTATACACACAAATTTATAAAATAGGTGCTGTAGCAAGAATGGTTGGTAGTTTTGGTTTAATTTTGTGATACTAGAGGTTGAGTATAGGGCCTTGTGCATGCTAGGTAAGGTACTTTACTTCTGAGCTATTTTCCAAGCCATTTTTTACTTTGTAACAGTCAGGCCTCAGTCTCCCAAGTAGTGCCACCAGGCCCAGCTAAGGGGCAGTGTTTTAGGTGGCTTGTAGTTATTCTGCATGATATGATACTGGACAAAGGAAATGTAGTATTTTTCTACCATTGAAGGAAATGTTGGGTATAGAATAAGCATTGGTATCTCAGAAATAATCTGGGAAAGCATTTTGTCCACCAAAAATTTTAGAAGATTGCTATAGGGGAAAAAAATCAATAGCCACCCCAGTTTATTTTGGAACTTAAAACAGGATCTCTTGCTAGATGTGGTGATATACTCCTTTAATCCCAGCAGAGACAGGTGGATTTCTAGATCCAAGGCCTGCCAGGATAGCCAGAACTAAACAAAGCATCTTATTTGTGACTATCAAGTTAAGTATAGAAAAGTTAGTAGAAAAGTAAATACAGTAAGAGGAAAGCTGTGGGGTGGAAAGATAGGTCAGTCGTTACAAGCACATACAGCCAGTAGAGTGGCACTCAGGAGTTTGAGGCAGAATTGTCACCAGTTTGAGGCCAGCCTGGAGCTGCATGAGTACAAGCCAGCCTTTGCTGAGACCCTGTACCAAAAAGCCAACCAACCAGCCAACCAAACCACAAAAAACCAAAAAGACTAAATTAAGGAAATAGAAGGAGCTGGCTGGGGTCCTTCTAGCTCAGTGGTAGAGTTCTTAACCTAGTGTGTACTAGATCTAGACTCAGTCTCCAGTTCTGAAAAAAATGCATTATCAATATCTGAGAAAAAAAATAAGAAAATATCAAATATGCAGGAACTTAGCTGGGCCTTATGCCATAGACATGTAATCTCAGCTAGTAGGAAGATTGTGGCAGGAGAATAGAAAGTTAAAGGTCTGCCTGCCATATAGAAGAAGTTAAAGGCTGGCTTATGCAACTTGGTGAAATTGCTTCAGAAAGTGAAAAAGAGGGCTGAGATTCAACTCAGTGGTAGAGCACCTGCTCTGTGTTCAAGACCCTTGAAATGTCTAGTACCAACCAAAACCCAAGAAAATGTCCTTTGTTTAAGATCAAAGGGCCCACTGAGTAATACCTGTGAATTGAAAAGAGCTTGTTAGAGCGATAGCAGTGAAAATAAATAAAAACTGAAGAGTTATGAATATCTTGACTTTAGCCAGACATGTAGTGGCTAATTTAATCTCCTCACTTGGGAAGCAGAGGCAGGAAGATCTCTGGGTTTGAGGACAACCTGGTCTAATGGTATGGTCAGAACAGCCAGGGCTACATAGTAAGACCCTGTCTCAAAAAATTAAAACACAAAAGAATAACTGACTTTGAGGATTAACCTATGAGAAATGAAATATGATTCAGGATTTGAGACTATTTGGAGAAATGGTTAATATTGAACCATGTGGCAAGAAATTGGGAAAAAAATCTTAACTTTGGAGGGAAGATATTAATTAGGTTTTAATAGCTGTAAATTTTCAATTTCTGAGAAAAATTCTGGAAGGTTTGCTTTTGTTATTTTTGTGAAGTTTGAATCATTTCAGCTATCTTATGTAGTACAAATTAGTTCCTGAGTGTAACAGAAAAGATTGTAGTCAGCCATAACATTTTATTAAGTCAAAGTTCTGGGGGACCACAAGCAAAAAGTGATTTTTGTATATGTGTGTTAGCAATATACATATCTAAGAGCCCTGTTTTGCCTAAGAGACTCATCAAAGAAGTGTGTAGGTATTCAGAAATAGAACACAGCAGGATAGCCATGCATTTGAGGCCAGCATGGGGCTGCATTACAAAACTGCGCCTTGCTTTCCACCTTCCTAAAAAGAAATTAAAGAAATATAAAACAAATAAATCACCCCAGATTCCTAATTTAAGAGATAAAATGCTATTGCTTTTCCTATTGACTTGGTGGGGTGTTTATATTTAAAGATTGGGAGGGAGGAAGTTTGGAGGAATTTTGTGGATTTTATCCAGTTCAGTATTTCCCTTAAAACGTTTTCTCTTTCCATTGTGAACTCTTTCAGAATCTTGACTTTTGTACTAGGAAGGGATCTTTTTTCAAATTTGGGTGAAAGGGTCTTGGGTGTTTGAGAAAAGTAATAATTTGGTTCTTTTGTTCTTTTTCATTTGTGTTTCATCTTGGTGCTCTGAACCATTCCATTTATTTGGCTACTTTGGGGAGGGGGTTAGTTCCTACTCCCCGGCACACAGACTTCTACAGACAAATGAATCTGTGTCATTTCAGTCACCCTTAGGTGAGTCTGCTTTTTCTAAGTCATTTTCATTCTAACAACACAGTTTCATTTTGATTGTCAGAGGGAATTAGCAAGTTTGACCCCAGAGGGTTTCAAAGTCCTAGGTATAGTCATTTCTGCTTGCAAGTACAAAATGTGTTTTCTCCCAACCTTGAGTTTTGTAATGGCCCTTTTCATGTTTGCTAGAATATGTTAGAATATGTATATGATAAAAAGATGAAAATAACAGCAAATTATTCTCTCCTGGCGTGTTGGCTTCATATCATAGAGCTTCTGAATGTTGGGATGCTGCTGAAGTATTCTGAGCCCAGGGGAGTGCTGTGATCAAAGCAGTGGCAGGAGGATTAGTCTTCCACAGATAGCAGGAATGTCTCAGAACTTGGCACCAGCTCCTACTTGTGCTGGGTTCCTAGTCATTTGTTATGGGAGTGGCAGAAAAGAGCAAGGCCACTTGAGAGGCTATTTTCATGCCTCAGGGATCAGGAAGTATGAATCCAGTAATAAGACTGGAGATGATAAGAACTGGGATGGATTGCTGAGAAGTCCTGTGAAGAAGTAGTTGACAAGATCTGGCACTCTGGACTGTGAGTGGGGAAGAAGGAAAAAAGGAATAATGGCCAAAAGTGTCAGTCTGTTGGAGGCATAAGGTTCTACTTTGAGTATAGAGATTGTGTTGCTCTGTGCAAATGGTACTTGCCACCAGGAGAGTAGAGAGAAAACAGTAAGAGATAATGGTTACATGTACCAGACTGAGGTCCAGTTGTGATTTGGTGAGTGGATTTAGGTCAGCTAGCTGTATAGACTAGGGGAAGGGAATTGGGATGGCACTTTGAAAAACAGGAAGGAATGAACTTCAGAATTGGTGGAATTGATTATCTGTCAGAGTCTAATGGAAAAGCCAAAAAAAAAAAAAAAAAAAAAAAGCTGAATAGTGTTTTACAAGTTGGGAATTAGTAGGGAGTTTTGAGGGATGTGGGCCTTAACCTTAATGTATCCTTTTCGTTGCCTTAGTTGGATCAATTTCACTATGCTTAGACAGTTAACTTATATTTATCATTTCATAATTGCATTTTTAAAAGGGAAAAGAATTCTAGCCAGAGGTGATTCTGGTAGGGAATGGGTGGTGACAGTTTAGAGCATGTACTCTTTGTATTTCGTGGTTGAACAATTTTTTTGTTTATTAACCTAGCCATCCTTTGTTTTAATTTCAAATAGTTATAAACACAAAACATAGCTATTTCTTGGAAATGAGTAGAATTACCGCTGACACACTGAAAAACATCCGTTATATAAGTTTTGTGTTTCTTGTGGCTATAAGAGGCTATATGGAATTTAGCCTCTAAAAATAACACATACAGGGCTTTGCTCTCTTGGTAAGGGGACACAAGCCTGATGGCCTGAGTTTGGACCCTCAGACTTACCTAAAATCTGGGGCATGGTAGAGACAGCCTGACCACTGGAGCGCATTGTAGCCAGTCAGCCTAGCCAAATCAGCCAAGGTTCAATATGAAACTGTCTTTAAAAAGAAGTTATTTGTGGATCCTACAATTTTATCTTTAGGTTTCTGTTTATAACTTAAAGTAACCATAGAAGCCAGGAGAATAGACAGCAGAGAGGGTAAAAATGGGAGCCTTAAATGGAGATGGGGGAAGAAGTAGATGGGGCTAAATACATGAAAAATGTTTGGAAAAAAACCACAGGGAAAAACGGAAAAAAAAAAAAACAATGACGGAATGAATTTTAGTTGCACCTTAAGAAAACTAGTTGGCAGGTGGTGGTGGTGTTGGTGGTACATGCCTTTAATTCCAGTACTCAGAGGACCGAGTTTCAAATCCTGGAACATTGGTGGTAGCTTATAACCACCCATAACTCTACTTCTAGGGTTGACTGTCACCCTCTTCTAGCCAAGGGAATGAAGCATGAATGAAGCATGCATGTTGTGCTTATATATAAATGCATACGCATAAGATAAATAAATCTTTTTTTTTTTTTGGAGGCAGGGTTTTTCTGGGTAATCTTGCTTGTCCTGGAACTCACTCTGTAGACCAGGCTGGCCTCAAACTCACAGAGATCTGCCTCTCTGTGCCTCCTGAGTGCTGGGTTTAAAGGTTTGCACCACCATTGCCTGACAGTGAATTTATTTTTATTTTATTAATTTATTTGTGACAGGGCCTCACTAGACAGGGTCTTCTGAAAGGTCTATAGCTGAGACTGATTTGGAACCCTCTGTGTATGAACTACAGATTGGTCTTGAACTTGTGAGTCTTCTGCCTCAGCCTCCCAAGTGCTGGGATTATTGATGTGTACCTGGCATGTATTTCAATTTATAGTGAGCCCAGGTAAAGGTGATCCTTTTGATTTACATGTTTTCATATTGGATAGATGTTCCTCTGTTATATAACTTTAGTGCTTCAGAAATAAAAGTGTGACATTAAAAAAAAGACACCCAAATTAATTGGCTTTGTTTTTCCCCTTGATATAGGAGTTGCGGCTGATGAGAATTAAAGGCCATGGATGAAGATGGACTTGAATTACAACCACAGGCGCCAAACTCATTTTTTGATGCAACAGGTATGATGACTTGGACTGTACCTTTTTTTTTTGGATTGTACTTTTTGTCTACAAAATTGGGAGTTTGTTATAGGCCCAGTTGCTAAACTATCACAATATTTAGTCACTCTTGGATTTCAAAATCTACAAATAGGAAAGTGAACATGTTATCCCTCTTCTCAAAAATTTGGCTTCCTCATAACCAACTTTAATATTCTTGTCAGTACAAGTTGAATATCTTTAATCTGAAAATCCCAAATGCTCCAAAACACAAAATTTATGAGTGCTGACATGATACTACAAGTAGAAAAATAATTCCACATCTCACTTCATGACATTTGTTGAAGTAAAAAACACATACATATGATAAAGTACTATGTAGAATGACCTTTAGGCTGTATGTGTAAGGTGCTTATAAAAGACATTAATTTCATGTTTAGACTTAGCTCTCCAGTTATGGCACATTATTATATATGTGTTAATGTATCAGGCTTTCTTTGGGTCACCAACCAGCTCTTAAATCATGACAGAGAGACTTATGATTAGTTATGAATGCTTGGCCTCATCTTATGTTTGTCCCACTATCTCTTATAACTTAATTTAACCTGTTTCTCTTCATCCACATTTTGCCTTAGAGTTTTTACTTTCATTCTATATATCCTACTTTCCTGCTTCCTTCTTGTCTGTCTGTCTGGTAGCTGCCTGGCCCCTGGTATCTCCCTCTTTCAATCTCCCCCTCAGCCTATATTCTTCCTCCTACTTATTCTCTCTGCTTGCCACCCCCTCCTAACCATCCTGCCTAGCCATTTACCATTCAGCTTTATTAGATCAATCAGGTGCCTTAGGCAGGCAAAACAACACATCTTTACATCATTAAACAAACACAACATAAATAAATGTAATGCATCTTTGCTTAGTTAAAGTAATAGTTCACAATATGTGAACATCGTAAAAGGTGAAAAGTCTGATATGCTAAACAACTCTCTCTGTTCTCAAGCATTTAGTTTCAGTTTTTGAGATAGACTGTCTTTAAAATCTTGGCTGGCCTTGAATTCTCTATCCTGCCTCAGCTTCCTGAGTTATACAGACTATAGGTGTGTGTCACTTTCCTGGCCTGGCTTGGTTTCAAACATTTTAAATAAGGAATACTCTGTTTCTGATAATAGTAGTATCAAACTTTTTCTTTACTTATTTCTTATCTTGCTTAGTTATCTCTCTGAGTTCTGTTCCTTGTCTCTTTGAAAAAAATGCTCCTTGATTACATTTGTTCCACTTGACTCTCCTCCTGCCACATAGTCTCTTGTCTCAGTCTTAGTGGGCAGTAACATTGATTCCTTACCCTGCATTTCTTTAATCCAGCCCACTAGTCAGAATACTTAGCACAGCATGTAGATTATATGATGTGTTTGTTCTCTGTCACCCAACAGATAAAGTATGAACCAAGGTCCTCCATGTCCTGACACTACCCTACTTTTACAACCTCTTCACTCTCTAGAGTATAGGAGGAGGGTTTATGTAGTTGTTAACATGAGGAAAGAAAATACTCACAATTTTGGATTATCTGTGGTTCTAATTATAACATTGAAGTGTGTATGCTTGGTTTTTGGACATAAAATGATTTGATACCAACCTAGCTGAAGTGTCTTTATAGTAAAGTGTTAACTAGTTTCCCATTGTCCTTTAAATGATCATGTTGTAGTATATTAAATATCAGAAAGTTACATACATTTTGTAAACCAGGCCTTTGCCACTAAATGCTTCCATCTTCCTGCCTTCCAAATGGATATTACTATTGTATGGTTTCATGATAATGTTGAAAATATTGAAAATAAATGATCAGAAGCCTTTTATAGAAACTGTATGAGTTAAACAACTATGTTATTTCTGGAAGTAATTATGGTGGGTATTAACTGACAAACTGACTTTAAAGACTTGTATCATTTTTTTAAAATTCTTTGGCTTTGATTTTTTTTTTTTTTTGATGTTGTTGACAGATACATGGGTTTTATTTTTATTTTTTGGTTTTTCAAGACAGGGTTTCTCTGTATTGCTTTGGAGCCTATCCTGGAACTCACTCTGTAAACCAGGCTCGCCTCAAATTCAGAGATAGAGCCACCTGCCTCTGCCTCCCGAGTGCTGGGATTAAAGGCATGCACCACCAACACTGAGCTCTAATTTTTGTTTTGACTGTTTGGCCAGGGATACAGTGATTGAATTAGGTACCTGCTTATATTTAGCTTTGTCTTCAAAACAAGCAGAATCAGTCACTGATCTACTGAAGACTTTTTTTTTAAAGTAAAACTATATTTTCTTTGGACTGGCAGCCAAGATACTGGAATTGTTTTTATTTTATTTTGTATTTCTTATAAGGATGTATAATTGTTCCATTTGCAGCATTTGTTGAGAACACTATTTACTGAGCACCATATGCTATGCAAACTGTGATCTCATTTAAGTCATTTAATCTCTTTGGGCAAAAATTGTTTCATCTCCCATCACTCTTATAACTAAAATGTACTGTAGCAGAGTTTTCTGTATTGTAAGGAGCTGCTTTTGGGAGTGACACCAGGGAAGAAGCTACATAGAATCCAACACTTTGAAGTCAAGGATAGGTTCCTTCTTATTTTATTTTTTTTTTCTTTTGAGACATGGTTTTTCTGTGTAACAGCCCTAGCTGTTCTGGAACTAGCTCTTGTAGACCAGGCTGGTCTCAAACTCAGAGATCTGCCTGCCTCTGCCTTCCAAGTGCTGGGATTAAAGGAGTGTACCACTGCTGACTGGCAAATTATTATTTAAGGTAGATGATTCAAGGGAATCTAAATGTTTCAGAAAACTGATAAGCCAATATATCTTGGGAGAAATTGAATTAGTAGGTTTACTGATTGAAATATTAATTTGAAATATTAATTTATGTACTTAATGTCTTAGCCACTGTTGTATTGCTGTGAAGAGACACCATGACCAAGGCAACTCTTAAAAGAGAAAGCATTTAATTGGGGGCTGGCTTACAGGTTCAGAGGTTTAGTCTATTATCACTGTGGGGAACATGGCTGGAGAATTAGCTGGGAGCTTTAGAGCTACATCCTGATTGGGAGGGAGGTAGAGAAAGAGAGGCTTGCCCTAGTGTAGTGGGATATTCACTTTGTCTGCTTCTGTGGCACTGGCCACACCCATTGAGGGGTGGAGCCAGGGGCGGAAGTGACATGTGGAACTAGGTCTGAGTGGAGGCGGCGGGGAACGCTCTCTTTCGGGCGGGTCGCGGAGAGAGGAGCATCCGATTCCAACTGCTGCGTTCATCTGTCTGTGTTGTGAGTTGTTTCTCGCTTAATAAACATCTGTTCGGCCTATTTGTTTATCCTGACCCTTATGAAACCGCGATACCCTAGCAGGGGCTTTTGAAATCTCAAAGCTCACTCTCAGTGAAAACACCTCTTCCAACAGAGTCCTTATAATTCTTTCAAACAGTTCTGCTCTCTAGTGACTAAACATTGAAATACATGAGCTTCTGGCAGTCATTTTTATTCAAACCACCACACTTATTTATGAGTTTGTTTATTTTTCAGGAGCTGGTGCTACACACATGGATGGTGATCAAATTGTTGTGGAAGTACAAGAAACGGTTTTTGTGTCAGATGTTGTGGATTCAGACATAACTGTGCATAACTTTGTTCCTGATGACCCAGACTCGGTTGTTATCCAAGATGTTATTGAGGACGTTGTTATAGAAGATGTCCAGTGTCCTGATATAATGGACGAAGCAGATGTATCAGAAACAGTCATCATCCCAGAGCAAGTGCTGGACTCAGATGTAACTGAAGAGGTTTCTTTAACACATTGCACAGTTCCAGATGATGTTTTAGCTTCTGATATTACTTCAGCCTCAATATCTATGCCTGAACATGTCTTGACAAGTGAAGCTATACATGTGTCTGACGTTGGTCACGTTGAACATGTGGTTCATGATAGTGTAGTAGAAGCAGAAATTGTCACTGATCCTTTGACTGCCGATGTTGTTTCAGAAGAAGTGTTGGTAGCAGACTGTGCCTCTGAAGCAGTCATAGATGCCAACGGAATCCCTGTGGGCCAGCAAGATGATGACAAAAACAACTGTGAGGACTACCTTATGATTTCCTGTAAGTCTTGGGGTATAGTGTTTGTCAGAGGTGCTGCTTTTCTAACTTAAACAAGGGATGAATTTTTCTTAACTAATGTTCATTAAGCTTAAATGTATAAAAATACCTTGTCCAGATGTGGTGATGCATACCTTCAGTCCTAGCATTTGGGAAGCAGAGGCAGGCAGATCTGTATGAGTTCAAAACCAGCTGGGTCTACACAGTGAGTTCTAGGACAGCTAAGGCTACATAGTGAGACCCTGTCTCAAACAAAACAAAATAATTGTCTCTGTAAAACGAGTTTTAGTTTGGAGTCTGTAAGGTAACTGAAAATTGTGAAAAGTAAAACAGTTGACTTATTTTCTATATAAAGGTGAGATAGAGATGGTTTCTTCAGTTATAGAAAGATACTCTATACCTTTCAAAATCATGAAGGATGTGATTTAGGACTCTTGGCATTAGGAACTCTCCTAAAACAACTCAGAAAAATGCATGACCAAACTACTTATATTCTTGCATGCTTATAGGTACAGGAAATAGACCGCTAGACAGGGAAAAAAACAAGTATGAACTTATGTTTTTGGGTGTACAGTAATATTTACATACTTTAATTGTATGTAAAAACCCTGTTTATGGAACAGAATGGTAAAGTGCATAGTACTGAAATGTTTCTAGCATGGTGAATTTACTAGAACACCAAAGCAAACTGAGGTGTTTAGTGGACATACCTCCAAATATTTTAAGTTGGTGTCTGGGAGAGCAGCTATTTGTTCTTATAACATTACATTTCTTGGTACAACTTTCAGATAGAAAATTCTAGGTTGGGTAGACCACAGTTTTTACCCAGTATGAATTCTTATGCCTTAAGGCACTAAACTTGGGTAAATAAAGACTCATATACTATTTATAAACTTGCCTAGTTGTTTTTATATTTGAAATTTGTATACCATGTAATAGAGTCCACCACCATTTTATAGGAGATATCTTTGGAAAGTTATTGTGATATTCTAACCCAGGTGTGGTGACATGTGCATACTTGTAATCTCAGCATTTAAGAGGCTGAGGTAAGAAGATTTTTACAGGTTTTTTTCTATTTTTGGTTTTTCGAGATGGGGTTTCTCTGTGTAGTTTTGAAGCCGGTCCTGGAACTCACTCTGTAGACCAGGCTGACTTTGAACTCAGAGATCCACTTGCCTCTGCCTCCCAAGTGCTGAGATTAAAGGTGAGCACTATACTGCACAGCTGACTTTTACAAGTTTGAAGTAAGCATAGGCTGCAAAGTAAGGTACTGTTGGAACAAGCTACGATAGAACTTTTGAAATAGTCTATATAAAAAGGAAGAAAAAGGACTCATTCAACATGTATTTATGGGATTTTTGTGTTTGGCATTGATGTAGGTGGTTCAGTCACTGAAAACTCCTAAATACATAGAGAAAGCCATTGTTCTTGAGGAACAAAAGTCCTCTCTTCCGAAATTCATGTGCTCCTTACACATACATGCACACAATAATAAAAATTTAAAGGAGTATGTATCTTTATATATTTAGTTATATTACCTTAATGTAATTCCTCCTGTGAAGTTTATGAGATTATTTTTTTTATTATCTAACCAACACAGTGGTGTTTTAATTTTTAAGTTTTTGTTGATTGGCAAGGCAATATGTGATGTAGTTTAGTCACTTTTAAATTTATTTTGGAAGGTCCTTGTAGCAGTACGGTAAGAATAAGTGAACAAGAGACTAGTGATAGTCAGTTCAAGTGGTTTATATATAAGAAAAAAATACCTCGAGTTGGAGTGTGGTAGTTTAGTGCTGTAAACCCAGTACTCAGGAAGATTGAGTTATAGGACCAGCAAGACCTGTTTCAAAAACAAAACAAGAGTTGTCAGTGGTGGCACCACAGCTTCTCTCTGCTTTCTGCTGTACAGACATTTTTAAACTTTTCTCCCCTCACCATCATATTTTTTCTAACGTAAAGATTATATTAAACAATCCACTTTATTACTTTTGCAATCAAACCATTGTAACATGTTGGAAAATTGTTAGTGGTACAACCTATATTGACTTCAAACCTTTAAGACTGGCTAAGGTTTTGATGTAAGTGAACAGAGGAACTGTGTAGAATGGTTACATTGAACAATACAACAATACACTTGCATACTTATTTTATTTGTGTTGATAAAAATTAAAATCTATTTCTTTAGTGACTTCCAAGTATACAGAACATTGTTATTAATTACAGTCACCATAGTACTTCGTCTTTAAAGCTTGTTCAGATATTTTTCTGCTCCTCCACCCAAAATTGTATAGATAAATTTCATGGGTAGAGCTGCATTTCTGTAAGGAAATACATACACATACATGCATATACATGCACACACATGCACACTCAGACAGAGAAGGAGGGAGAATATTGTTGTGTAGGCATTCTAAATTAGACGTCTAAGATAAATTAATGGATTAACTACTTCATTATAATGTAAGCTTAGATGCCATAGTATCTGTTGTCACTGCAAGTGATCCTTTCCTTGGTCAGTCTTCAGATGGTTTACTGAAGCTTCCTTGGAGCTGTGTACAATGTGCTTATATTTACTGTAGCTCCATTATTACAAATGAGATTGTTGGTCAGAATTTCAGTTTTTAGGTCAAATGCTGGGCAAGATGTGAAGATGATTTTATGAGGCTTGCTAGAATAGAAAAAGTTTGAAAAAGTTACTAAAGTGGGAGAATTCCTGGCTGGCTTGAGATTATTGATAATTTTTTAAAATACTGAGTTTTGGACACTAAGCATCTTTCTTAAAAAACCAGGAGATGAAAATAAAGGCAGGCGTGTCCTTGTACTTTCCCCAATCTTTCACTAGCTAACTGACTTTGACCAAGTTATGCACGACCTCAAGGCCTTTGTTTCTTAATCTGGAAAGTGAAGTAGGAAACTTACGTGGAAACATGAAGGAAATTGCAAAATGCAATGCAAAATGTAGTTATTATTAGAAGTAATTTTAATTTAAAAAAATATGCACTTCTATTTTGGATAAGCCTTATTCTGAAGTAGTAGTGCTTCATGACTGCAGGAGAAGGCACTTAGCTGGAACCATACATATGATGACTCAATTTACTGAAGCTTTGTCTGCTTTTAGAAATGCATTTTTAATAGTAGCTTTAAAATTATGGCGAGATTTGGAGTACTTAACAGGACCATCAGGGTATTCTTTTAAAAAACCTAATATTTTATATTCAGAATGATTTCATAGGTTGAATAAGTTGGGCAACTTCTCAAGGTGAAAACCTGAAGGTGAATTCTACCCTTGTATAATAGAATAGCTCTGTTATCAGGGAAGTCTGTGTTTGAAATGTGTTTTACCAATGTTTATGAAAGCAAATATGTTTTTAAAACTGAATTATAGTGTATGACACTTTGCATGTTCTATGATTGTTAGATTTTTCCAGTTGTTGAGGGCTTTATAAGGGCACTGATTGACAAACTAATGTGAAAACATCAAATTTGCCCTTGCTCTGTGGAACCAGGACATTTGAATTTTTAGTAACGGTGTTGGGTTGTGTGTGTGTGTGTGTGTGTGTGTGTGTGTGTGTCTGTCTGTCTGTCTGTCTGTCTGTCTGTCTATGTTTGTGTGTGTCACATGTGTCCCCTAGTGTATGTGTGTGTGTGTGTGTGTGTGTGTGTGTGTGTGTGTGTCTATGTTTGTGTGTGTCACATGTGTCCCCTAGCTTGTTAGAAGAGGTTGTTGGATCCTTTGGAGCTAGAGTAACGGGCAGTTGTGAGCTACCTGACATGAGTGCTGGGAATCAAACTTCTGTCTTGTGGGAGTATAGTTAGGAATTGCTCCTAACTACTGGGCCATTTCTACAGCCCAGTTTTGTTTGTTTGTTTGTTGTTTTTTGGAGACAGGGTTTCTCTATGTAGCTTTAGAGACCACACTGGGCTCAACTTCACAGAGATCCGCCTGCCGCTGCCTCCCAAGTGCAGGGATTAAAGGCATATACCACCACCACCCAGCTTCCCACCCACTTTTTGTTGTTTTTTGACTTTGTTTTTGTTTGTTTGTTTTTGAGGTAGAGTTTCTCTATGTAACAGTCCTGACTAGCCTGGCACTCACTCTATAAACCAGGCTGGTCTCTTACCCAGAGATTTGCCTGCCTCTGCCCCCTGAGTGCTAGGATTGAAGGTGTGTGTAGCAGGATATTCGCCTTGTCTGCTTCTGTGGCGCTGGCCACACCCATTGGGGGTGGAGCCAGGGGCGGAAGTGACCCAAGGAACTAGATCTAAGGAGGAGCCAGGGAACGGCTCTCTTGCTGGCAGTTCACGGAGAGAAGAACATCTGGTTCCAACTGTCTATGTTGTGAGTTATTTCTCCCTGAATAAACATCTATTCGGCCTATTTGTTTATCCTGATCCTTATTAAACCGCAATAGGTGTGTGCCACCACTGCCTGGCTTTGCTTGTGATTTTTGAGACAGTTTTGCATTATGTAAACTCATTTTTCTGAGTGCTAAGATTAGTGCCTGGCTTAGGATCAGTTTGCCAAATTTGCTCAAAGTTTAGGTCAATTCCATTACATTTGAACTGTTTAAAAATAAGTATTCCCATGATAATCCCCGTGTATTCTAGACTCTTCTACATAGATTGGTGAGATTAGCATTATTCTGGTCCTACCCACTGTTTGAAGTTTGAAGGTTCGGTTATATAGATTATGAGAAAATTTAAAGTATTATGATGTTAAGGTAATTAACCATTCACTTCTAAGTGTGTTGACACACTTTTTGTTAATCTTGAAATTATATTTTTCCAACCCCCCCCCCCCCGTGTGTGTGTGTGTGTGTGTGTGTGTGTGTGTGTGTGTGTGTGTGTGTGTACGTGTACATGTGTGTGTGTGTACCATGACACATATACCACAATATATAAGGACACATGCAGGACTTGGTTTGTTCCTTCTACCATTTAAAGCCCAGTGACCAGGTCCATCATACTTGGTGGCAAGCACCTTTACCTGCCATCTTCATAGCCTAGCAGAGACTTTTAATGCTGCTGTTGTTGAGCTGAAACAGAGGTAGGAGGGATGCCTCAAATCAAGGCCAGCTTGGGCTATAATGTTAATTCCGTCCCAGACTGGGCTACAAAGTGAGACCTGTCTCAAAACAAATAAACAATAACAAAACCCTTCCTTCCCCTCCTTTCTCTTACATTCTCATCCACTCAGAATCAGACCCCTGCCTTGGTTCCTTTGTTCCATTCTTCTCAGAGTAGGGTACTAGCAAATCCCCAAGTCTCTGCCCATCCCCAAATAGGTGACTCAGCAGTTAATAGCTGCTGGCTGCTCTTCCAGAAGACCCAGGTTCAATTCCTAGCACACACATGGCAGTTTACAACTGTCTATAACTCCAGTTCCAGGGAGTCCAACAGCTATACATGCAGGCAAAACATAGTAAAGATATAATAAATGGATTAAAATTTTTTTTGAGGCAGGGTTTCTCTGTGTAGTAGTCCTAGCTGTCCTGGAACTCACTGAGATCCTCCTGCCTTTGCCTCCTGAGTTATGGGACTAAAGGCGTGCGCCGCCACCACCACTTGGTTAAATGGATAACTTTTTAAAGATTTTTAAAAAATATGCTCTTAATTCTCGGTAAGTCAGAAATCAGGTTCATAAATTGTCAATATATCCTTGCCGTTTTTGAAAACTTTTTGCTGTGGGTATATCTATGTATGTGTTTAAGCAAGCACACACTGTGGCACACATGTGGAAGGCCGAAGACAACTTTGGGGTAGTTCTTTCCTTCAATAATGTTTGTTCCACAGATCAAACTTGGATCTTTAGGCTTGGTGCAAGTACTTTTCTTTACATGAATAACTGTCTTGTTGGCCCGGTTATTAATTTTTACTTTTGGTTTTGAAATACTGGCGCATCTGTGTTCTTTTTTAGAATTGTGCTTACGTAAATGCAGTTTTTGAACCTGATGGAAAGCATGACAGGACATTTGAAATCACAATTTGAGTTCTGTCTTGGTTGTAAACTGCAAAAGCGATTATCTAGAATTTAAAAGTTAGAGTGATTACAACCACCACCATCTAGCCTTGGTTGCAGTAATAACTGCTTAGACTCATACATATGTAAATTTAATTTCTGATGACCAACAAAAGCCTTTAAATAAACCCACTATCCTAGTTTTTCATATAATGTAGTAGTTGTTTTTGCCAATATCTGTCTCCTATTCTAGACACTAAAACAAACTTGGACCAAGACTTGTGTGGCTTGAGATTTAAATTCTGTATAATTCCAAATGCTAGCCTTTCTCGACTTTCATTTGCTCTATTGTAAAATGTCAACAGTACTATACTCTTCTTCCCAAGATTGTGTATTAAATAGTACTTAATAAGTGGCAATTACATTTATTGTTACTGCATCTAAAATAATAACCTGTCTGCCTCTGACTGGAGTAGAGACTTTGTCATATTGATATCATCCAGTGTCTAAAGTAATTATACACAATTGCAATTCACTGTTTGATGAAGTGATTAAAACATAAATGTTTAGCCAGAAGGAAAACAAATAAATTTGGGAGGACACTAGAAGGAGAAAGGAAACTGGTTACTGGGAGCATTGGGACTTCTTTTTGAAGGCTCTGAACCCTACCTATACCCCACCCCCTCCACCCCCTCCCCGCTGTAGCAAGCTGGGCTGTATAGGACTAGTTGGGTTCAGAGCAGAAAGAACATTTTCATGTTTGATAGACTTAACATTAATGAATCTAACGTCTCTGATAAGTTGTCATTAACTTTTACCACACTGTGTTGGCAGAGAGGCCCCGAAATAAAATGTATGATACAAGGTTGCTTACATAGCAATTACATTTTTGGTCTTTATTCAAAACTAGACTGTTTGACAACACTTTTATTGTGTTTTGTTTCTAAATAATACACAACATTGGTGACTTCTATAAAGCTTTTTAGAACTGTAGTGTTTGGCTGGGCACTTTGGAGGCAGAGGCAGGTGGGTCTCTTTGAGTTTGAGGCCAGGCAGGCCTATGACACAGAGACACCTTTCTGTCTCAAAACCCCCCAAACTTTAGTGTTTTCTCTATAACACTTTACTACTTTTTGTCCTCTTTTCCTTCCGTTTTCCACATGGCCCCTCTTTTTGTCTTTAAAAGATGACAAATGGACAATTCGAGTGTTTGGATTTATATATTGCTGTATTTACCACCAAGGATCTTGACTTAAAGTCACAAGTTAAAGTTGTATTTATGTGTTACTTACATATAAAATGTATGTTGTAAGTTTGTTTGTTTGTTTTGGGTTTTTTTTTTTTTTTTTTTTTTTTTTTTGGTTTTGGGCAAGGTCTCCCAGTCTCCCAGGTAGACTGATTTGGCCTCTAACGCAGAGATCTGTCTGTCTTTGACTCCTGAGTGCTGGTATTAAAGATATGTACCATTGAGCCAACATTTGTTAGTCTTAAGAAGATTGAATTAGAATTTGCATTCCCCATCTCATTGAGGCATACTTTTCTGGCAGCCATGCTTTATTTTTAAGTGTATTATTCTGATGAAAGTAGATCAATCAAATGGTACTACAGAATAGTAACCATGAAGTAGTGCTTACAAAATATTCATATGATGATCATGCTTTTTCATTTTACTACTTGAACATTATTTAAAGATATTCAAAGATAGCTGGGCAATGGTGGTGCACTCACTTGGGAGGCAGAGACAGGCGTATCTCTGTGAGTTCGAGGCAAGGCTGGTCTACTGAGAGAGTTCCGGTACAGCCTTCAAAGCTACAGAGAAACCCAGTCTCAACATCCCCCCCCCAAATTTAAGTTATTTTAAATGTAGGAGTCCTTTTACCTGTGGTTTAGCAAAAGATAAATATATACTTTTACTTATAGTTTCTAAACTACAGGCATTTTTCTCTGAGTAATACTGTTGTCAGTTTTTAAAGTCTGTAGAAGTGTATTTATTTTACCTTCTACTTGTCTAAGTTAAAATCACCCAGTTTTATGTGAATCAAGATGAAGAGAAAGTTTGTTAACAGGACTCTCAAAAACAGTAACTTTCTGTTTGAGCCTTTTTTATTATTACTTGAGATGTATTTTTCTCCTTGTTTAGTGGATGATGCTGGCAAAATAGAACATGATGGTTCATCTGGACTGACCATGGACACGGAATCTGAAATTGATCCTTGTAAAGTGGATGGCACTTGCCCTGAAGTCATCAAGGTGTACATTTTTAAAGCTGACCCTGGAGAAGATGACTTAGGTGAGAGGGAAGCCTTAGCATCTTTTTTTTGTATTGTTTTTGTTTTTTGAGACGGTTTCTCTGTGTAACAGCTCTGGTTGTCCTGGAACTTGATTTGTAGACAAGGCTGTCCTCGAACTCTAAGAGATCTGCCTCCCAAGTGTTGGAATTAAAGATGTGTGTCAATGTGTCACCACTTCCCAGCTAGCCTTAGCATTTTGTACATCTTGATCAGTATTTCAGTCTAATTGTTTTGGGTTATTTAGATTGAGAAGATATGAATTTTTTTCTGGAAAATCAAAAAAAAATTTAACATAGTATCAGAAATATATGTTTAAGGACTGGGGAGATTGCTGCTCTTCCAGAGGTCCTGAGTGAGTTCAATTCCCAGCACCCACCTGGTGTTCACAACCATCTGTAATGAGATCTGATGCCCTCTTCTGGCCTGCAGGTATACATGAAGACAGAACACTCACATGTAAAAAAATGAATGAATTTTAAAAAGAAAAAATAATGTTAAAAAAAAAGAAGTGGAAATGAAATTTTAAAATAAATTCTTGGAGCTGCTGTTTTCCTTGATAGGTGGAACTGTAGACATTGTGGAAAGTGAGCCGGAGAATGATCACGGCGTTGAACTGCTTGATCCAAACAATAGTATTCGTGTTCCCAGGGAAAAGATGGTTTATATGACTGTTAATGACTCTCAACAGGAAGATGAAGATTTAAGTAAGTAGATGGGCTTTCTGGGGGGAGAAAATAAATGTGTTTCCATGTGTTTTCTCTGTCTCCTTCAAATGGTCATTATTTGAAGGAAATAAGAAAAGCATTGTTTTAGGAATTATTATGTTGGCATGTTCTGAGGGAATTGTACTGACCCATTATATATGTTAGAATGTTACTTTAAAACTAAATTATGGTGAAAACCAAGAAATGAATCATTCATTAAGTTTGTTGAGTGTTTATTACACAAAAGCTCTGTTCTAGGAATGTAATGTTTGGACTTATTCCCATTTGCATATTAGCTGAGTTCAAATAAAGTATCTTTCCTATGATCTCTCTAAACCTGGTCAGAAAAGTTTATATATTTTCTATTTAGATGTTGCTGAAATTGCCGACGAAGTTTATATGGAAGTGATTGTTGGGGAAGAGGATGCTGCAGCCGCAGCTGCAGCTGCAGTACACGAACAACAGATAGAGGACAATGAAATGAAAACCTTCATGCCAATTGCATGGGCAGCTGCTTATGGTAAGTCACAGAGCAGCTCTTTAGACATGAATTTGTGATTGAAAAATCGTTTTTGTAGCCAGGAGGTAGTGGTGCATGCAGATGCAGGTGAATCTCTGAGTTTGAGGCCAGCCTGGTCTACAGAGTGAATTCCAGAATAGCCAGGGGCTACACAGAAACCATGCCTGGAAAAAAAAAAAACAAACTGTGCCCCCCACCTTAACCCAATTTTTTTTTTTGTGGTTTTAGGTTCTGAAATGTTAGTACTGTATGTATATGAATTACTTGATTTAAATAAGTAGAAGAACATTATAAAGTCTACTTTTTGTCCTGATTCTTAGCAGATATTTTCTTTCTGTGTGTATTACATAGAAGGAAATATACTGTATGAAGTATATAGACTTTCAGGCTGGAACTTTTCTTGTTAACTCTTTCAGGCCCATGACTTTAAAATCTGGGGAGACAGCATGGGTACCCATGGGAAAATACCGACATGTTTTAGTTTTGGAAGCTGGGCATTTCCAATGGTCTTACTGTAATGAATGTGCTCATAAAACTCCATTACCTAGAGTGGGCTATTTCTGTCATTCATGAGTATCATGGCTTTTCATTGTTGTAATTAATAAAGAATTCCTAATTCTTTATAATTTTTAATACTGTATGATTTTTTTTTAATACACATTGTTAGGTAATAATTCAGATGGAATTGAAAACCGGAATGGCACAGCAAGTGCCCTCTTGCACATAGATGAGTCTGCTGGCCTCGGCAGACTGGCTAAACAAAAACCAAAGAAAAGGAGAAGACCTGATTCCAGGCAGTACCAAACAGGTGAGGGCGTGCGAGTTCCACGGTGCAGCGTGCTCCGCAAGCTCTCAGGAAATGCTAGTGTGCATCTATGGGGTATTGTGATGATGGCATCTCAGTGGCTAGACTATATGTAGCTTTTGTATATTGAATTTTAAAATATAATTTTCAGAATTCAGTGATATTCATGAATGATTTTCTTAATTAAAAAGGAATGGAAAATGGATCAAACAAGGATGAAAAAAGTTAAAACTTGAATTATATGTAAGTGAAAGGCAACCATGTTGGCAAGTATTAATTTTAGAAAAAATATAGTTAAAGAATAATTATCTAAGCATAACATGGGCATAATTTACAGAGCAGCAGGATATTACTTGACTTTGTGTGATGTAGCTTATTTTATGCCAATTTGCTTATTAAGGATTTTACTGGTATATTTAAGCTCTATTATAAGTTAGTATAGATTAATGTTTCTTAATAAAGCAGGGATTATAATTTAAAGACTGAATAATTCCCTTGGGTTTCTAAATTGATGTGGGTTAATCACTTTTCAATAGAAAGTTCATATTTATTAATTGATTTTGTTAAAATGGAAGAGATTAGTGTAGACCAGGTTCTTAGGGCCAGGTTGCTGTATCTTGTAGATTGAAAATGACAAGAGAAATGTGTGGCATGTGGCCCAAATTAGGAGTTCCTGCCTGTAGCGTTTAAAGCACACATTCAGACTTGAAGAAATCCAAACCAGCATGTTTTGATCACTTATGCTCCTTTCCTTTCTTAGCAATAATTATTGGCCCAGATGGACATCCCCTGACTGTCTACCCTTGCATGATTTGTGGGAAGAAGTTTAAATCGAGAGGTTTCTTGAAAAGACACATGAAAAACCATCCTGAACATCTTGCCAAGAAGAAGTACCGCTGTACTGACTGTGACTACACTACCAACAAGAAGATAAGTTTACACAATCACCTGGAGAGCCACAAGCTGACCAGCAAGGCAGAGAAGGCCATAGAATGTGATGAATGTGGAAAGCATTTCTCTCATGCTGGGGCTTTGTTTACTCATAAAATGGTGCATAAGGAAAAAGGAGCCAACAAAATGCACAAGTGTAAATTCTGTGAATACGAAACAGCTGAACAAGGCTTATTGAATCGCCACCTTTTGGCAGTCCACAGCAAGAACTTTCCTCACATTTGTGTAGAGTGTGGCAAAGGTTTCCGTCACCCATCCGAGCTCAAAAAGCACATGCGAATCCATACTGGGGAGAAGCCCTATGAATGCCAGTACTGCGAATACAGGTCTGCAGATTCTTCTAACTTGAAAACACATGTAAAAACTAAGCATAGTAAAGAGATGCCATTCAAGTGTGACATTTGTCTTATGACTTTCTCAGATACCAAAGAGGTGCAACAACATGCTCTTATCCATCAAGAGAGCAAAACACACCAGTGTTTGCATTGTGACCACAAGAGTTCGAACTCAAGTGATTTGAAGCGACACATAATTTCAGTTCACACAAAGGACTACCCTCATAAGTGTGATATGTGTGATAAAGGCTTTCACAGGCCTTCAGAACTCAAGAAGCATGTGGCTGCCCACAAGGGTAAAAAAATGCACCAGTGTAGACATTGTGACTTTAAGATTGCAGATCCGTTTGTACTAAGTCGCCATATTCTCTCAGTTCATACAAAGGACCTTCCATTTAGGTGTAAGAGATGTAGAAAGGGATTTCGGCAACAGAGTGAGCTTAAAAAGCATATGAAGACACACAGTGGCCGGAAAGTGTATCAGTGTGAGTACTGTGAATATAGCACTACAGATGCCTCAGGCTTTAAGCGGCACGTTATCTCCATTCATACGAAAGACTATCCTCACCGCTGTGAGTACTGCAAGAAAGGATTCCGAAGACCATCGGAAAAGAACCAGCACATAATGCGACATCATAAAGAAGTTGGCCTGCCCTAACAGTAGTCTTCACAGATGTTGGTAGAGAAACTGGCCTTGAAACATACAGTTCATTTAAAAGCCAATCAGTCTTGTTCACACACAATACTGTATATTGATTTATGCTGTGTACAAATAGAATTATTGCTTCTAGTTGACTTTTTTGTTTTTACATTTTGTTCAGTAGTGTGTTCTGAATTCTATTCAGTTTGTTTAATACATGGGGAAAAAGCAGCAACAAGTTAGTTGCTTTTACTAAAGTAATCCCTGATTCTATACTGAAGTTTTCTATCTTAGAAGTTTTATATTTATTTTAAAACATTTACCTTGCTTACCTTGATGGTACTCTTCTAAGACCATTTAACTCATGGTAATTTTGCATTGGTAACTGAAAGTATTCATGTTGACTTATTTTTTTTCTCACAAATTTCTCACAATAAAATTGTCAGAGTCATCTAATAGGAACGGGAGAATTTTACAGTGAGGTCTTATTATCATGACGTGGAAGTCATTTACTTGTCTTGCTTAGTATTTGTAGACTGTATGACAATGAAAGTTTCCATGTGAACTTTCGTGTCCCTGGCATTGCTGAGTAAAAGAACAGGGGCTGGGTTTGTGTTTACTTTGCTTTCTTTGCTTTCTTTTTTTTTTTTTCCTTTTTAGTGGACAAAATAGATTTTTCTTTAGACTATTTACATCTTTTGTCAGTGTAGCAAACTTTTAGAAAACCTTGTTGGAAATTTTTGCTTGATCCTGTTGTATTTTGATTATTCTGTCTGTGCTGCTTTGTCTTGGAATGGTTGTGTGCTACAAATGAAATTTAACCGAGGACTGCATTTTGGAATCTCCTAGGGGTAACTTGTGGCTCATAGGATCTTTTGCAACTTTATATATGTAAATGTACCCTGAATTATATATATATCTATCTATATATACACATATATATGTAACATGTATCTGTGTGTATTGCTTATTTTACATACTTATACACACAACCCCCAGTAGTAGTTGCTTAAAATCTATAATGAAAAGTATTAAATTTACCGTAACGTGAAAGATCCAGGGATGCAAGAGAAAGCATTTTGTAAGTCTTGCTCTTCAGAGAGACTACTCAGGTGAAGAATTAGAAGGAAAATAAGAACACTAGTATTTTTAAAGAGTAAAGGTATTTTCTTTTAAATATCTTTGGTAATTGAAAAATAATTGAAAAAATAGAGGTTAAGATGTTTATAGATACGATGCTTTCATACAGTTTCAACTCCATGCCTTTATATTTTTCTGAAAAGCTAATGGGTATCCAGACAGGAATCCCTCAGTTCTCTCTGAGAAGCTGATGAGAGAACTCTTGTCTGACCAAGTGAGAGGGACAGAAAGGGAGTGATGGCTCCATGGACCAGAGAACGGGTGCTAATAAGGACTTAGACTTGGCAAATTGAGCCTGTTCTGCTAGTTCTTAGTTAACCTGAAAAACTTAACACTCGGTTGGCTTGGATTACATGATAGAGGTGTGGTTCAAGTATGTGAACAGTCTGAGGCTTCACTTGGATCCTCACCAAGTCTTTCGCAGTTTTGTTTTTGAGAGCTGGCAATTTGTAACATACAGGTCTGATCGCTGATAAAATTTGTAAAAAGTTGGATGTTTGTTAAGATGTCTTTTTGGAAAGCAGTTTCTAGAGTCCCTGGAATTGGCTGTTGGCACACGGGTCTGGCACATCATGGGGAGACTTAGAAATTTCTTCCCACTCGATAGCTGCCTTGCTGCCTCATTATGGTGCTCCATCCCTTTCGTGCCGTTAGGTTTTTACCTTTCATCTTTCTCTTAGTCATCAATATTTGTATTCAAAAGTTATATTTTTGGGGTTAGATGTCTTGAATATTTGGTGTTTGGCAAACCTCTGAAGTGCTAGATTGATTTAGTGTAGTTCTAAATCAAGTTCTTAAGGCTGGTATAAACTCCATCCTCAATGCCAGTCAAAACCAAGGCATAGATTCCCTAGCCTTTCCATCTGATAGGGAATTCTTTTGCCTTTGTAGCCTCCGCAACGTGCTTTAAAAATGCATCACAATTATGATTTGATTTATTGCCCTGTTATTTTTGAAAGCTCTGTCTTTTCTTGTGAGAACTTTTAAAATCTACTTTATTATTTTCCCCAGAAGTAATGTAAAACACCTAACATTGAAATTTATAAAGTTTAAAAATCATCTATAATCAGTACAGGAAATACAAATGATTGGACCATTTAACATATTTTTTTTTAAATAAACTGAGAGATAAGGAACACAACACTTTACACACTTTATATTTCTCTTTACATAATCTGGAACCATACACAGTTCTTTTCTTTTTAAAGCACAATATTGAAGCCTTTAAAAGGTATTTAAGGGTTTGGTCAAGTGAATATAAAATGTGTTTGTCTGTATAAAGAGAAAATGAAGTAGTCACTGTTATGTACTGACATTAGTTACAACCTAGTTTTAATTCTTAAAACAATTTTGATTAGCAAAGCTAAAAAAGGATGTTTCAGTTAAATGTTTTAAAGAGGTACAGATTTTTACAAGGACATAATATAAGTTATTGTTCTGTAGAAATATCCTATTAAATATTGTATGTCCCCCCCTCTGTATACTTTGTAAAAAAAAGTAAAATACATAAAAAGAAAATCATATAGGGGATGTGTGACATTATTGTAATTGTGTACTTGAGAATAACGTGCAAAAATAAAAATCAGAATATTTTCCTGTTAACGAATGTTCAGTCTATTTGATACCAGTACTAAGTTAATGCTTTTTCTTAAGAAAGACAATGTACAGTTTTTGTAAACCTAATAAACATCAAAAGCAGTGGATTATTTTCATCCCCCTATTTCTTAATTCCTTTTATGCAGCAGTGGAATGCAAAATGCTTGATTGCTTTGAATTTTGTGACTTGGATGCTAATACTGATATTTCAGTCCTGTGAATTTGCAAGTAACATTACAGAGAAGTTAAGAGGTGATTGGTGAGTCCTTTGATGAGCATGTCCTTGAAATTCATTTTTTCTTTATCTTTGTAAATGATTTATTAGCATCTCTGAATCCTATTATAAATTACCTGCGCATAAAGTGGGTTTTGAAAGCACTTAAAATTTGTTTTATTATCAATTCACAACACATTTAGTCTGAGGAGACTATCACTATTCAGAAGCCCTACCTTTGAGTTTGCCCATTTGTGACCAGGTTGGAGGTCTGTAGTAGACCCCAGCATACTGGAGGATGGTCACTGTAGTAGTGAAAATTGCAAGTTAGGTAAAAGTTAGGAGTCAAGAGAGAGATTTACAGCACTTTGATTTACCAATGACATTCTGTAATATAGAATCAGTGTTGGCTTAAGAGATAACGAGTAACCAAAAGTTGAGGTAAATGTCCAAAAGAATGGTGGACATCACAGTCAGAGTCATAAGTCTGACAAAACCAGGACTTGATAGAAAATGCGATTCACCCATTCTTCTAGAATATGCGGCACTGTTGTCGCTGGGGATCTCATTATTAATTTCCTGCAAAATATTAGATTTGGGTAAGGAAAAGCAGGATCAATGCATTTTAAGAGGATCGATTTCCTGGCAGCATGGTAATCTCCTGGGACTTGGTTAAAGAAGCAGATTCTCTGTCCTAGGCCAGTCCCCAGTGGACTGGAACAAGGCACGAGCCCCAGTAGCCTGTGTTTTAGGAAGCCCTCCCAGTGATTCTGTTGCATGCTCAAGTTTAGTGAAAGTGATCTTAGAGCACTTGAGGAACCTAAAGATTACTTGGTGTGACATTTTGTGTAGTCAGGAAGCTCACAAAAAAGCAGCTAGAGATGGTACAGTGAGTAAATTAGAATCCAGAGACTTTTGCTTTATCCTCTCTGTAAAAGTCTGAGCCAGTCAGTCACTTAAGTATATCCTTCAGTGCACATCTGAATAGCTTGTACCTCCTACTCTTACATAGTCCCCCAGTGTTGCATTCCTCAAAGGTAGGAAGACTTCATAAGTAAAGAGAAGGACTGAAAATTGTGTGTTCGTGTGTGTGTTTAATTGGCCCAGAGTTACTAAAGTAATTCATATTAAAAAGGACATTTTGCTGCGTTTTACAGCTTTTTAGGAGGTCAAAATTAAGTTTGCCCTATGGATTTTGTTTTATCTTTTGTTTCATGTATATATTGTTTGCCTTTTTCATAAAATAATTCTTGGATTTGTTATATATTGTTCCTGTTATTTTTGACATCTTTGCTATTGTAAATAAATTCCTATTTTGTTTTAAGTTACCCTAGTGGAGTGTTGGCTATAGACAAGGCATACATTTATACTTGTGTACATATCACACACTTGCACACAGAAATGAGACTTTAAACACATAATAATCTCCATGTTGTTACAAGCCCAGTGTGCTGTGAGACCCCTTCATTTAAGTACATTTACACCAAGGGAACCACTGTTGCTTTAAAGCACAGCTCCTACTTAGATTTTATTTGGCTAGACTGACTTGCCAGAAAACCCCAGGGGTGCTCCTGGCTCTGTTTCCCCCTTGCTGTGATTACAGGCATGCATTATCACATGACTTACA
Source organism: Cricetiscus sungorus (assembly GCA_030556225.1). Taxonomy (NCBI): domain Eukaryota; kingdom Metazoa; phylum Chordata; class Mammalia; order Rodentia; family Cricetidae; genus Cricetiscus; species Cricetiscus sungorus. The sequence continues at coordinate 7,667,234 of JANBXA010000126.1, forward strand.
TTGCTTTTGGAGATTTGAGTTCCTGTTCTCATGAATGCATAGCAAGCACTTTATTGGCAGCTGTCTCCCCAGCCCTACTTGGGTTTAAAATTGTTTTCTGATCTCTGATGGAAATATTTGATCCAATTGAGGGTACAAATTAAGACATTTTCTTTTGCTTGGTTTTCCCTATCTAGCTCCCTCTCATTTTATCTGTCTTGCTGGTATTGGAAAACACAAAGAATTTGGCACTGGTAACCTGCTGATGCTGTAAGGCCACCAGGATACCTTGCTACCAAGACCCTTTGTAAAAGTTCTAGATGGCATATGGCTAGGTGGTTTGCCACAGAAGTATCTGAACACTTTGGCCAAGATTACATAGCAGTGAACTAGACTTGTGAAAACTTATTCTGCTTTCTAAGAGGATGCAGTTCGATTGCTTCATGTTTCTGTTTGACTTAATGCAGAGCCCATTTAGCAGGGATACATGTGGCAGTTTAATTCCCCCCACTGGAAACCCTGTCCACAGCCAGTCATGTGGAGCCCACCCTCTGCTCTGAGTCCCAAATACTGTCTCATACAGAGCATGCCATAGCCACCCTGACTGGGACCTGTAAAGATAGAGTTCCCTTGTGCCATCCTAGGTTGTCCTCTGGCTGTAGCACATGAATAAATGCAAGGCTTTCCCTTTTGGCCATGTATGTTTGTGTCCACTCTTGATTTTTACTGCTTCTAAGGTGGAGTTTGGGACATGTTAGAAGGTTCAGTTCCTATTTCTCCCAAGCAGCATATTTGGATAGTTCTTCAGAAATTTTGTTTTGAGAGGACTTCATATAGGTTGGCTTCAGTTTAAATACATTTTATGCCACATTGTATATGGAGATCAAAGGACAACTTTCAGAAATTCTTTTCTACCTTGTGGGTTCTAGGAATCAAACTCCAACGTTGTCAGGCCTAACAGCAAGTACATTTATTTACTGAACCATTTCACTGGCCCAAGTTTGCCTTCAAACTTAAGAACATACTATCTCTGTCTCCTGACGACTAGATTGCAGTCTTACAACACAGTTCTTGGCAGAAAAATAATTATGAAAGGCAAATTTAGGGCTGAGGATTTCTCCTAGCGGTAGAGCACAGAACTAGCATGGGTATGGTCCTGAATTCAGTCCTTAGCAGCACACACACATACACACATAAAAGTTAAGATGGCCATGAAAGTGCATCTTTCTAATCTCAACATTTGGAGGCTGAATTCAAGGCCGGCCTGATCTACATAGCATATATACGTTATATCCACTCTCCCTTTTTCCTCCCTCTCTACCTTTCTGTCTCATGACTCATTCACTATCTAGTTGATGCTTCCACCTCCTGAGTGCTGAAACTACAGATAAGGACCACCACTCCCAGTTTTTTTCAGTGCTGTGGATTGAACCCAGAGCTCCATCTCCATGTATGCTAGGCAAAACTTTACTGTCTACACCCGTCAGCCCAGCCACCTTCTCTATTAAAGAGATTTTTCTCTTTCAATTTTAAACCACAACATAATCTATTAACCAATTTCTAATCACAGCATTAGTTCTATTTTATGTTCAATAACTCTTCCCCACTCCCTCCCTCTCTTTCTGGAGATTGAATTTAAAGCCTCATCTGTCTAACTGTATGAGGCTGAGTATGATGACTGAACTTATTCTGCCTCACCCCTCCCCCAAGTACTGGGAATACAGACACATACCACCATGTTTGTCTTGAACTCAGGGTCTTGCCTGTGTTCACTGGGAGCTCCAACACTGAACTACATCCTTAAGGTATGTACCCAGACTAGCCTTCAAACCACTGTAATTCAAACTAGCCTTAAACTCTTCACTCCCAAACTGAGCAGTGATAACACACACCTTTAGTCCCAGCACTTGAGAGGCAGAGATAGTGGATCTCTGAATTTGAGGCCAGCCTGTTGTACAGATAGAGTTTCAGGACAGCCCTGAAACCCTGTTTCTAAAAAAAAATCTCATTCCCCCCCTTACCTCAGCCTCCCAAATGCTGGGATTATAGATGTGTATCACCATGCCTGACTGACTGATAGGGTTTTTGTTGTTGTTGTTGTTGTTGTTGTTAAACAAGTGCATTTCTGAATACACTGATTGCCTTTACACATTTATAAAATGCACTTCTTTGGAGAAATACAAAATGATGTAACAAAACAACCTTGTCTCCTCAGCTCTATTACCCACAACATGATTGTCCTTTAAAAAATAAGCCATTGGGCCAAGTAGATAGCTAAACATGTAACAGCACTTGTGCAAGCCTAATAACTAGTAACCTAAATTCAAGCCCCTGGACCCACATTTTTTTCTGGACCCACATTTTAAAAAAGCTGGATACAGTGACATGTACCTGTAGCCCCATTTTTACAGCAAAATGAGAGGTGGAGACCAGAGAAACCCCCTATACACAAACCTTGGGCAGCTAGCCCAGAGTATGTACACAGCAGAAACAGGCCCTGTGACAGTGGGGTGGAAGGGAGAACTACTGAAAAGCTTGCTCTGATCTCCGAATGCACTTCATGGTGAGGTCCTTCCCCATCTCGCATGTACACACACACACACACACACATTAGTGCCTATCAGATTTTTTCCATTTGCAAAATGAGTGTAAACCTGGACATGGTGGCACATTAACTCTATTCCAAGCGCAGGGGGATAGAGGCAGGAGGCTCAGGAGCCCAAGGTCAGTCTTGGCTACGTAGGGAGTTTCAGGCTAGTCTGAGTTGCATGGGGCCTCCAAAAATTTTTAAATGTTATTGGAACGAATATAGAATACAGAAAAACTATAAAAGCAGCTTAATGATCTTACCCACATGCCCCCTGTAAACTGATTTCGTTGAGGGAATCTGAGTACACAGCCTGTAGCCTTTGCCTCCATGTACACACAAACCTGTACAAAGCTGGAAAACCAAAAGAAACCATGCAGAATTTCGAGAATTTTTTAATTGCTTGACAATTTCGAGCACATGATGAATTTTAATCAAATCTCCCTACTCCCATCTGAATCCTTCTGTACTCCCCAACCACAACACTCCCCAGTTTCACATGTTGTTGTTGTTGTTATTATTTTTTGACAAGGTCTTCCTGCTATATAGCTTTGGCCTTACCTAAACTTGCTATGTAGATCAGTCTGGCCATGAACTTATAGAGATATACCTGCCTTTGTATCCTGAGTGCTGGGATTAAATTGTGCCACTGTGCCTGGCTCTTTTTTTTTTTTTTTTTTTTTTTTTTTTTTTAATTCACGGAGCCTACTTAGTGCTGTGGTCATGTGTGTAAGTGTAAGGCCTTCTACCGGAGCATGGGCAGCCTCTCAGGGAACCTCAAGAAATCTTACTCTCCATCTCCCAATAACCATGGATTGGCAGTAGCTTCTCAGCTAGGGGTGGGACTTTGGGAGCCCCACCCCATGAGCCCTGGGATTTTTGTCTGACACAGGTTGTAGTCACTTCTGCTAATTCATGTGTTTACCTGTGTTAATGCCAATGGCTATATTGTAACTGATTTTAAGGCTTATTTATAGATAATTTTTTTTTTATTTTTAGACAGCCTCACTTTGTAGACCTTGAACTCACACAGACGTGTACCACTACACCCAGTTATTTCAAGTTTTTGATAAAAAATGAGTTTGTGCATCTTTACATATTAATATATTGTGTCCAATCTTCTGGGCAGTAGGCAAGACTTAGTTTCATTCTCTTTAACAGCTAAGTAACTTTCCATACATCGACTCAACCATAATTTAATCAACTGCCTCCTGCTTGATAGATATTTGTTTTCACTTTTTCTTTTGTTCCCCTTGAAGAAGCAAGTTGCAGAAATGGCTCAGTAAGTAACAGCATTTGCTGTGACAGCAAGAGGACCTGAGTTCAGATTCCTGGTGCTCACAGAAAATCTGTTGTGGAATATTTATTTAACTATGTAAAGATGTATTGCTGTTTTACTTTGCCTGATTAAGGCACCTGATTGGTCTGATAAATAGCTGAATAGTGAATAGTGAGAGAGGAGGTGTAGGTGAGTCTTGTGGGCAGGGAGAGTAAGAGAGGAGGAATTTAGGCTGGGGAGAGAAAGAAAAAGAGATGAAATGGATTTTCCAGGGGTCAGATAGCCAGACACAGAGGAAGCAGAAAAAAAATACAGAATGAAAGAAAGGGAAAGGACCCTGAGGCAAAACAGATGAATAGAAACAGTTTAGATTAAGTTAAAAGAGCTAGTGGGACAAGCCTAAGCTAAGGCCGAGCATTCATAATTAATAATAGTAAGTCCCCGTATCTTTATTTGGGAGCTGGTTGGTGACCCAAAGAAAATTACAACTACAGCTACATATGCCTGTAGTCACAGCACTGGAGAGGCAGAGTTAGGTAGGATCCTGGTATCTCACTGGCCAGCCAGTCTAGATGAAGCTCTATGCTGCAGGTTCATTGCAAGACCCTGTCTTGAAAAACATAAGGTGATGAGTGATAAAGCTACTTGAAACCCTCCTCTGGGCTTCCCATACATGTGCATGGGTATGAACACAAACACACACAAATAAAAGCACTGAAATAACTATCTGTTTCCCCCAGATGATTTGTTAGTGTCCTGTTTTAAAATGTTACTTAAAGATACTTGATACCCTCCTCTGGGCTTCCCATACATGTGCATGGGTATGAACACAAACACACACATATACACACAAATAAGAACACTGGAATAGTTATCTTTGTGTATATGATCTGTGTTTCCCCCAGATGAATTGTTAGTGTCCTATTTTAAAATGTTACAAGATATTGCTGAACTATTTTTTCTAGATTGTAAATATTATAAATGCAGAGATCTATATGTTGTTTTGATTGTTGCTGTTTATATAGAGTAGAGTGATGAAGTAGGTGCTGAAGAAATCTGTTGGATGAAGTTTCCAGGCTTAGAGCAATTCATCCTCCCCTGGCCATATATGGGAGTTTGCTTCCTTTTGTCTAACTGAGAAGTGCTATAGCCAATCTCAGATGTTAAGTAAGCAAACTCTGCTTTGACGGAATGGAGTTCAATACTCTTCATATCTAATTGTCCTTTGCATTGTCTCTCTGATGAACTGCCTATTTGAATCCTCTGAGTCCTACATTCTATTTGGAATCTTTAGTATCCTTTGAATGGCCTATTAATTTTCTAATATATTTGTAGTACATTCATTTTTTTTTCAAAGCTGGATATAATGCCTCCTCATACCTTTAATTCCAATGCTTGGGAGGCAGAGGCAAGTGAGGTTACTGTTAGTTCAAAGCCAGCCTGGTTTACAATGTGAATCCCAAGCTAACCAGGGCTACCTAGTGAGACCCTGTGTCAAAAGAACTTACTACACTTCCTTATTAAACGTGTGTGTGTGTGTGTGTGTGTGTGTGTGTGTGTGTGTGTGTGTGTGTGTGTATGCTTGTGTGTGGTAGTGGAGGTCAGAGGACAGCTTTTGGAAGTTGGTTTTCTTCCATTAGGTGGGTACCAGGGCTCAAATTCAGGCTATCAGGCTCAGCAGCAAATACCTTTACCCAGTGAGCCACTTCACTGGCTCCTCTTGTTGCACATTTTTATTATCTAGTTTATCTTGTTTCTATAATATATATGCATCCAGAAATCTAACATTTGTGGGTTCAACTATGTTTCTGTTTTTATTAAGTTTTTTCATTTATTTTACATTTTATTTACATATCAACCACAGTGTCCCCTCTGTCTCTTTCAGTTCCCTTCCCCCACCTCCCATCTATCAGCCCCATCTACTCCTCTACTGTTCAGAAAGGGGGCAGGCCTTCCATGGGGGTCAACAAAGCATGGCAGGAGCAAAAGGCCCTTACCACTGCATCAAGGCTGGGGAAGGCATTCTACCATAGAGAATGGGTCCTGATCCCACTGCTAGGGGCCCCACAAACAGACACATGTCATCTACATGCAGAGGGCCTAGGTTGGTCCCATTCAGGCTTCCCTAGCTGTCAGTCTGGCACAGGAGACCACTTCCTAAATATAACACCAATAGATCAGACCCTGAGATCAACAATTCATAAAGGGGACCACCTGAAATGGAAAAGCTTCTACAGAAGCAAAGGACACAGTCAATATGTTTTTTTTTTATTTTATGGTTTTGTCCTCCTTAAAAAGGTTCTTTTCTGCTTTTACAGTTCTACAAATCCATCCCTAGACTTTCTTCTGATTTTATTTCTTGTTTTTTTTTTTTTTTTTTTTTTTTGAGACTGGGTCTCATAGCCTTCAGGCTGGCCTAAAATTCTCTATGTTGTAAGAGGATTTTTCTCTCCTGCTTGCTAGCTCCCAAATAACCACTTATTATTAATTATAAAAGCTTGGCTGATAACTTAGGCTTATTACTAACTAGCTCTTACAATGTAAATTAACCCATTTTTATCAATCTGTTTTTTGTCTCATGGCTTTATTACTTTTACTCTACTGCCCATGCTCTTTCCTCACTGTCTGTCTGGTGTCTCCTCAAGACCCTGACCTTTTTCCCAGTATCCCAGCATCCTCTGTACATTTAAATCCTGCTTAGCCACAGGCTATTCAGCTTTTGATTAAACCAATCACAGTGGCATCATCTTTACACAGTGTAATAAAATATCTGACTACAATATGTTGCCAAAGATGAGCTTGAACTTCCTGAACTTCCATTCTAGGGTGTACTACTATGCCTGTCTTTTAATATTTTTATTACTTTTACTTACAAGTTATTTTTTAAAAATTATATATATGTGTTTATATGTGGGTATGTGCACGTGAGTGAAAATGCTCACAGAAGTCAGAAAGTGGTATTGGATGCCCTAAGCTGGAGGTACAGTCAGTTGTGAGTCACCCAAAATGGGAACTGGGAAGGGAACTGTAGTAAAACAGTCTAATTGATTAACTACTAAGCCTTCTCTCCATCTCCATTCATTCATTCATTCATTCATTCATTCATTCATTCATTTATTTGTTTATTTATTTATTTGTCTATCTATTTAGTTAGTAGTTTTAATGGTTAGGAAGGCCTTGTCTTTCTTTCCTCTTGACAAAGAGCTGATCATTTCAATGCTGTTTAAGAAGTAAGTCATGAGGATTGGGGGTTTAGCTCAGTGGTAGAGTGCTTGCCTAGAAAGCACAAAGCCCTGGGTTTGGTCCTCAGCTCTGAGAAAAAAAGGAGTAAATCATCCTTTACCCATGGATTGAAATAATCTTGTGTTATAAGTACATATACAACCTTGATTTTTTTTTCTGACATTTTGGTGATTGATTTTTCTGTGCTTATGCCATAATTTATATTCACAGTATCTTATAGTGAATTTTTACATATTTTTCATCATTTTCTTGACATTTATTCTTCCAAAGGAACATTAAAATTATTTCAACTGGTTCCCTTAAAAGGCCTATTGGGAATTTTTATTATTAAATTGAACCTGAAATGTTCATCATATTGCCCTCACATCTGTTTTTTCATTTAGTTTAGTTTAGCTTTGTTTTAATTCTTTTATAAAATGTTATTGCTTTCATTGTGTAGATCATACCTTTTTCATAAGTTCATGATAATTTGTAGAGCTCTCTGAGAATAGAGAAAAGGTACCCATATATTGTGTGTGTGTGTGTGTGTGTGTGTGTGTGTGTGTAAGGTTTTTGCAACAGAGTTTCTCTCTGTAACAGCCCTGGCTGTCCTAGAACTCACTCTGTAAACCAGGCTGGCCTTGAACTCAGAGATCCACCTACCTCTGCCTCCCAGGTGCTGAAACGAAGGCATGCACCACTAGTCCTGGCATATCTTCTTTCACCCTTATTTGGTGTGTGTGCCACAGCACACATGTGGAGGTCAGAGAGCAACTTATGGGAGTCAGTTCTCTCCTTCCATCATGTGGGTTCCGGGGAATAAACTCAGTTTGTTAGGTGTGGCTGCAAGTGTTTACCATCTGAACCATCACATCAGCACTGATTTATATATATTTTCATGTGCATACTTTTTTTTTTACCGTATCATCTTATCAATTTTAGTTGTGCTTTAGAAGCCTCTTGTATTTGGATATAGTGTGATATAGTCATATCACACAAAAAACGTGTGAATATAGGGGCTGGAGAGATGGCTCAGTGGTTAAGAGCACTTCCTTCTTTTCAGAGGACTAGAGTTTAGTTTCCAGCACCCATGTCTGTCAGCTCACAACTGTCTGTAACTTAAGATCTAGGGCATCTGAAGCCTCCGGTCTTTTCCAGGACCTGCTGTCATGTGTGTAGTAGGAAATATTAATAATATTAATTAATAATAATAATAATAATAAATGTTAGAATATGCTGATTTTCCCCCTTTGCATCCTGAATCATTTACAGTAAAACATGCTGACTGATATGCACACATTATAAGTATTTCTGTTACTCCTGGTTTTGTTCCGATTTTTACATTCTTTTGAGGCAGGGTCTCTCTAGGTTGCCTTGTATTTTACATTTTGAGAAAGGGTCTCATTATTACCCTGGCTGGGCTTTAACTTGTTATGTCACTCAATCTGCCTTCAGACTCACAGAGACCCACCTGCAAGTGACCATCAAATCTGACCAAGTTTTTAATTTTTGAAAATAAAAAATAAAATATTTACTATAGTAACAGACCCAGTTCTTGGTACTGTTTTCTGTCTTTGTTTTGTTTTGTTCTGTTTTTTCACAGCTGTAATAGAACAGCACCGACTGGGTAACTTAAAACAATAGAAGTTTGTTTGGCTTGTAGCTGGGAAGTACATGATAGCGGGGCCACACTTGGTGTTACCATGTGGAGAGTATCACATGAAAGATAGCTGGAGACAGAGGAAGAGGAAAGGGGAAAGGGGAAAGGGAGGGGAAGGTGGAGGGAGGGAGTGGGATTGAGGGAGAAACAGAATCCTGAAGAACAGACTTGCCAGAATTAAGCTCCTGTGATGTCCAGACTTTCTCAGGATAATCTCAGGGCAGAGTCTTGTAATGTAACCAACCTCTCAAAGGCCCCACTCCTTAATGTGGTTATAAAAGCAATTCAGTTCAACATGAGTTTTGGAGGGAACATTCAGACAACAGCACCTCCCAGTCCCTCTGCGACCATTGGGAGCGCTGCACAGTTCCTGTGTATGACTCATCACCTTCTGCTAAACTCCCAGTGTCTCAGCTGCCTTTAATGTCCAGTAGATTTGTGTCTCCTCTTGGCTCTCAAGTCTCCTTTGCACTGATAGCTTTCTTGATACACTTTAAGACATTTTAAACACTCGCTTGCCTGTTTGTTTGTTCTGGTTGTGCTTAGTGGGAGAGCTGGTATGCAAGAATTCAGTCTACTCTTGCTGCTGCCGCAAATAGAAAAATTAACATTTTGGGCTTTTCTTCTTCTCCTCCTTCTCCTTCTCCTCCTCCTCCTCCTCCTCCTCCTCCTCCTCCTCCTCCTCCTCCTCCTCCTCCTCCTCCTCCTCTTCCTCCTCCTCCTCCTTCTTCTTCTTCTTCATTGGGGTGTTTGAAATTTTCATTTTGTTCTGTAATCCTAATTTCCACGGTCACATAATGTGCATTCTAAATTTATATGGGCATAATGTTCATTCCTAATCAATGCAATTTTTGTTTGTTTTGATTTTTAGCTCTTTGTTATGAATCACTATTTGAATGGGTGGATTTTAGTCGTAAAAATGCTCCCCCTCCTGGGATCCTCTTTCTCCTGTTCCAACTGCCTTGATTTCTTTCCAAGTTCCTTTCTGCAGCTGCTCTGCTGGAATTCTTGCTTCCTGCTTGTATTACTGTTTCTTTAGTGTTACACCTTTCTCTTTCTAGGCTACGTGTCCTCTCACATGCTGGAGCAGATCCTTTAAATTCCTGAAAAGGGTTTGGGGAGGTAAATTTTAAGCCCTTGCATGTCTGAAAATGTCTCCACACTGTTCTCAGCCTTGATAGTTGAGGTTACATTATCCTAGTTCTTGTACAACACTTAAAAATACTGATGAGAAATCAATCGAGGGGTAATCATATTTTTCTTTTGAAAGAATGTGTTTTTCTTCTTTGGAAACTTGATTTTTCTTTATGTCTGTTGTTCTGATGTTTGACTTTAGTGGGTCCACATATTCATATTTTTATTTTTTTAAATTTACTATTGTGTGTATGGATGATGTGTGTGTGTGGAGTGGAGGCCATGCCATGCCTATATATTGAGAGAGAGGTCAGAGGACAACTTTGTAACTTAGTTCTATAATGCTATCTTTACATGGGTTCTGTGACTCCAACTAATGTCATCAGGCTTGCTCAGCAAGCATTTTACCCAATGAGCCCTATATTTAAAATTGTTATCTTCCTTGGATTTGATTGACTTTAAAAAGAGAGAGAGGGAGAGAGACAGAGATGTGTGTGTGTGTGTGTGTGTGTGTGTGTGTGTGTGTGTGTGTGTGTGTGTGGTGTGTGTAGGTTTCCATGGGGATCTCCTGGAGCTGGCATTACAAACAGTTGGGAGCCACCAGACATGGGTGCAGGTGACCAAACGTGCATCTTACGCAAGAGTAACAATCACTCTTAACTGCTGAACCATCCCTCTAGCCCTGCCCTGCCCCCAGTAGCTCTAAAACATGAAAATTGCTGTTCATTTTGTTCATCTCCTGGGCAATTTTTCATCTTCATTACAACTTATTTTCTCCCTTTTATTTTCTTTAGCTCTCCTGGAAGTCCCATTAATTCTGTCCTGGCACCACTCAGTCTGTTCTTGTTCCTTCAACTTTTCTCTCACGTTTTAATCTTCTTTGTTTCCTGTTTGCTTGATGTTCCAAGAAAGTGACTCAGACAATCTTCTCCAGCCAGAGTTTGTGATATCCAAGCTTTATTTTCTGTCTTTAATAGGTTTGTCCTCAACAGTTGATTCCTGCGTTATGAACGAGATAGCTTCTCTAATCTTTGTCCAGATCTTAGTTATAATTAATTCTAAGTCATCTTTTATTCGCTACGTGTACCCTCTAGAACATTCATGTAAGTCAGGGCCTTATGTGATTCATTGCAAGGAATCCATCCAAAGAAATCTAGGTCAGCATCTAAAATTCCTAACAGGTCATTTTTTAGCTTTACTTTAATCTCTTGAGAAGAACCAAAAAAGAAATACATTTTTAATTTCCACCTAACTTCTCCAATGTCCCCTTCCTCCACTGTCACCTCTCTAAAACCTGTCACACTAGTGATCATCCATCTCTGAAAAATTTCTCCATCACTTTTCCAACCTTCCAGAAGGCCCTCAGAAATTCCCCCTACCCCCACCCTTCATCCATTTTCTTCCTATTGGGATATACATAGCTTAAAAAAGCCTCCTTGTTGGTAGACTTTCCTGTACATTCTCTACAATAAAGGAAACCCAGGAGCAGGAAGAAGCTTTTTCCTTTAGAAACTGAATGCAATGAAAAGGGAAAAACGTGAATATTCATACTCCAATTTCCCTCACACTTTTCCAAGGAAATATTTGGAAGTCTGTCTAAATACAATTCCAGTATTCCATAGCGGCGCCCAGAAATCACTTCTTCAGTTGAATCCTCATCTTGCTCCCTCTGGGGTGAACTTAAATACTTGTTTATTTATTTTCCTATCCTGGAGTTCCTGCTGAGCCTGACTGAATTCGACAGGAGTGCTTGCCATAAACTTTAGAGCCAGGAAGTAGCAGACATTCCATACTTTCTGCCCTGTATATGTGCTGGGGGGAATCTGCTCATCAACTTTACATGTTTGTAGGCTCTTGTCAGATTGCTTGTTTTGTTAGCTCTGTAGACCAGGCTGGCCTCAGGCTCACAGAGATCCACCTACCTCTGCCTCCCAAGTACTGGGATCAAAGGCATGTGCCACCACTGTCCCCACTTTTTGTTTGTTTGTTTGTTTTTTGTTTGTTTTTTTTTTGCGACAGGGTTTCTCTGGTTTTAGAAGCTGTCCTGGAACTAGCTCTTGTAGACCAGGCTGGCCTCAGACGCACAGAGGTCCACCTGCCTCTGCCTCCCCAGTGCTGGGATTAAAGGCGTGTGACACTACTGCCCAGCTTGGCTTTTGTTTTTAAAAGTTATTTTATTTATCATTGTTAGAATGTGGGCTGGCGTGCGCATATGTGTGTGTGCACACTCATGACAGCTACTGTGTGGAAGTGGAGGTCGGAGCTCAACTTTTGGGAGTTGGTTCTCTCCTTCTACCTGTGTCCTGAAGGTCAGACTCTCAGGCTGTTTGGCTTTTATCACGCCAGTCCTTGTTCTGTTTGCATTTCTGTCTGTTTGACACAATGGTCTTGCCATGTAACCCAGGCTAGCCTATAGTTAACTCACATCCTTTGATCTCAAAGCAAGTCCAGGGCCTAGAGAACTGCTTAGTGTTTGAAAACAGTGTTTTAGGTTTCATTTCATATTTGTCTGGGTTTTCATAACTCATCCCATTTAACTGAAGCAAATCAGAGGGGGCAGTATTCCAACTGAGCTCTTGGGAGGGTGTCTTAGTTTGCTTCCTATTGGTGGGATAAAGACCATGACCAAAAGCAACTTGGGAAGGAAAGCGTTTATTTCATCTTAGACTTCCAGGTAATACTCCATCACTGAGGTAAATCAGGGCAGGAATTCAAGTAGGGCAGGATCCTGGAGGCAGGAGCTGATGCAGAGGCCAGGGAGCAGTGCTGCTTACTGGCTTGTTTCTTCTGACTTGCTGAGCCTGCTTAAGTCAAGAAAACTACTTTTAGGGCCTGGAGAGATGGCTCAATGGTTAAGAGCACAGACTGTTCTTCCAGAGGGCTCAGGTTCAATTCCAGCAAAACACTCACACATAAAATAAAATATTTTTTTTAAAAGCAAATGACTCGTAGACTTACCTCCAGGCCAATCTGATGAAGGCATTTTGTCAGTTGAGTTTCTGTCTTCCCAGACAACTCTAGTTTGTGTCAAGATGACAAAAAAAAAGCCAATTAATACACATGAATATAGTTTTATACTATGCTTATCCAAACCGCTACCATCTGCCTCATCTCATCAGCCCAGTTTGTAGCTATGATTTTGAGCCAGGGTCACATTAAGAAATCCAGGCTGGTCTCCAACACACCGTCGTCCTCCTTCCTTGGTCTTCTAGATGCTGTGATTCATGAGCTTGCACTACAATTCATGAGCTTTATACCACAATCATATCTGAGCTTTTAGTGTTTTATCTTGCTTTTGGAGAACATAGGTAATATGGTAGCCTCAGATTAGCTAAAGCAATGGGAGAGCTGTGCAAATTGGAAAGAGATCTAAAATGAATAAGTAATCCCCGTCATAAACCAGGGTTGCAGGTCTGTCATTCTCAGTACAGATTTTCAACTCAGCTACACATTAGACTTCCCTGGGGTCATTTAAAAAGTTCCCCTGTGCAGGAGTCATCTCAGGTCATCAGAACATGACTCTCTAGGAGAGAGGCTCAGGCACTAGTATTTTTTTTTTATAATGCTCTCCAGATGATTGAATGTGCAGCCATGTTGAAAAATCAGTGTTCACATGGGTATGGTCCTATAAGACCTTGAGAGAGTGGGGAGTGGGATAGGTAGGGAACTACTTCCTGGTTGGTGCTTCTGGTCTTCCTCACCTGTGGCCTTCTTCCCAATAGATGATGCTCATTGAGAGTTGTTACAGTCTGCTCAAATAGGGAGTGTCCTCTGCTCTTCTCACTGACACACTGATAAACTGGCGTGTGGATTGCAGCAGTGGTCCATGCTGCTGTTCTCTCTAATGGTATAAAGCAGTCCATAAAACCTACTTTTGCTGACATAAGGGCCCATGAAAAACTCTCCTGATAGTTGCTTAATGTATGCCCAGTTCTCTGTACTAGTTCATTGGCAACAGAATGAAGCCTTTTGACCTGGTACCTGTTTCTCACACACTGCTTACGTTTCTGGTAAGCCCACATTGTCACAAACCTCAGAGGCTACTGAGACATGTGTGGGAGCTCATGGTGTCATTGGAATCATGTAGGGTACTGGGAGGGTCTTGAGCAAAGGCAATCATTGTTGCTCATCTCTTTCTCCCTGCTTTCTCTCTCTCTCTCTCTCTCTCTCTCTCTCTCTCTCTCTCTCTCTCTCTCTCTCTCTTCCTTCCTTCCTTCCTTCTTTCCTTTATTTTGTTTTTTTGAGACAGGGTTTCTCTGTGTACTTTGGAGTCTGTCCTGGAATTCACTCTGTAGATAGACCAGGCTGGCCTGGAACTCACAGACATCCGACAGCCTCTGCCTCCCAAGTGCTGGGATTAAAGGCATGTGCCACCAACGCTGAGCTGTTGGTCATTTCTTAAGAAATTGGACATGGGTGGGGTGGAAGTTAGGCTCTCCCCCTACCCTCTGTGTGTGAGTGTGTGTGTGTGTGTTGCATGCATGTGTGTGTTTTTCTGTGCTTGCATGTGGAGGACAGAGCAGGATTTGGGGTGTCTGTCTCTCTCTTTCACAATCTGCCTTATTGCTTTGAGACCTGGTTTCTCACTGAACTGGAAGTTTGCTATTTGGGCCGAGTAGGTTGGCTAGTGACCTTCCAAGACTCCACCCCATAATTCTAGAGTTATAAGCATTTGCAGCTGTGCTTGGCACTTTCCTTGAGTGCCAAAGATTTGAACTCGGGTCCTCTTGCTTACAGAACAAGTGCTCTTACCCACTAAACTGTTATCCTCTTTGCATTCTTACCTTCTCTGAGCTCAGTATTCATGCCTCACCTTTTGTCACAGGCTGCCAGTTACACTGCATTTGGTTCCCCTCATGTATGGAGGTGAGGTATTGGAAGCAGCAGATTAGTTGCCACTGAAATATATTTTGGGCCTAGTTATGTCCAAAGACTTCATGGTTTCTCTTCATCTTTTAGTTACATTTTGTTGTCATTTTTTTGAGACAAGGTATCGCCCTGTAGACCAGGCTGGCCTGCAGCTTACTGTGTGGTTGGTGTAGGACCCTCTCCATGTACAGTTTTCCTGCCTCAGCCTCCGAGTGTTGTGACAAGCACATGCCATCCTGTCAGCTTTAGTTACTTTCCATGCTGGGACAACGTCCTCTCTCATCATCTCAGCCTTGAACTGGAGCAGACTTCTCACAGTGGGCTGCAAAGGTGAAAACACACAAAACTATCCTTAAGCCCCAATGGCAATGCTGCCATTTCTTATGGTGATTGAGCTGGTGCCTGTCTAGTGTCTTCAGATCTTCCTTCATTTTCATCCCTGTGCTCCCAAGGATGTTTGAAAACTTTTGCTTGTGTGACTGTGGGTGCTGTCTAGATTATGGGGCTACAGTGGAAGATGGTGACAGCTCGTGTGGACTGTCTGCTCCTGGGGAAGTTTTAGGCAGAGAGTAACTCTTTCTCTGGTCTATTGCTCAGACAGAGAGACAGAGAGAAATGTGCATGTTGTCTTCAAATTAACTACCTGGAAGCCTGCCCACGATTCCACCATGTTCCCCATAGTATTGCTTTCTGACTTTGCCAGCCCCCCTTCTTCCTGCCTTGCACATGTGTGTGATCTTGCCTTGTAACTTTTCTTTGAGAGTACTTCAACATGTCTGATTCACAAAGTTCCACTTTCTAGTGGTGGAATACATAATTTTTTTTTCCAGTTATTTCAGGCTTTTGGAAGAAATTTAGGAACTTCCGATCAGTTTGCAATTTTTATTGGAATGCCAGGAAGCTGCCTGGAAAGGGAGTAAGCTATCTGTCAATACAAGCTTTTATGTTTAAATAGAGGGTAGATGAAGAATATTCAAATATGCGATAAGAATATTCAAATAGCTCTGCATCGATGAACTTCACACACTTTTGACTATGACCTGTCCAAACAACTGCAGTTTCCATGAAAATACATTCAGGATGCACACATCATATATACAAGAGCTTCATTAATGCTTACCCTCTGTGGCCAACTGTGATTTTTTTCTATTGTGTTTCATTAAGTCACTCATTTGTCTAAATGTGACACAAAAAAAAACATAGGAAACAAAAGAAGAAATAGGTGAACTGTATTGAATAGAGATTGTGAAAAGTACTCTATCAAGAGACTGAAAGGTTGGATCATAATTCAGTTGATAGAGTGTTTGCCTAACATGCCTAAGGTCCTGGTTCAATCCTCATCATCACAGAAACTGGCAAGAGGTATGTGTAGGCAAGAAGTTCAGAAGTTCAAGGACATTCTGTTACACTAAAAGTTCGAAGTTTGACAGACTCTATCAGTGAGAAAGAGAGGGAAATGATACTTTACAAAATGAGAAAAATATTTGTATATCATAGACCTGATGAGAAATAACATAGAAAATACAGAAAGAACTCAACTCCTAGATCGTCCCTATCTTTCATGAGCTGGAAGGAGTTGAGGGAGGAGAAACTGTGATCAGAATATACTGTATGAAAAAATTCTTCTTCAATAAAAAGGAGGAAGAAAGAAAGTTAAGAACTCAACAGCAAGTAAGCCAACAACCCAATTTTAAAACTGGCAAAGACTTAGACATTTTCTGAAGGTGATAGTAAATAGCCAACAGGCACATGGAAAGATGCTCAACACCATTAGTCATTTAAAAATGCACATTGAAACCACAGTGAGATCCTACTTCATACTTTCCAGCATGGCCCTCATCCAAAGCATGGAAAATAACAAGTGTTCAGAAGGACATGGAGAAATTGGAACCCCCAGGCATTGCTGGTAGGAATGTAAAAGGGTTCAGCTGCCATGGAAAACAGTTCCATGACTCTAAAAGAGTTAAACATAGAATTGCTGTACGAGCAAGTGATTCTACCAGTAGGTAGATACCCCAAAGAATTGAAGCCAGGACCCAAAAGGATATTTATGCACCAACGTTGATGGCAGCATTACTCACAGTAGTTAAAACAAAAAGGTACATAATTCAAATGATGGGCAAACAACTGGATTAAAAGATGGGATCTTTCCATATGCTGGAATATTGTAGATAATGAAATTCTGATATATTGTTCAATGTAAATTAACTTTAAGGTGTCCTGCCAAGTGAAACACGCCAGGTGTGAGGAAGGACAATGACCATTATTGTAAGTACATGAGACAGAGACACAAAGTGGATTAGAAGCCACCAGGTGCAAGCCATGGCAGTGGAGCACACCCAAGCTCTCAAGGCTGAGGCAGGAGAATTGCAGCAACTTAAAGGCCAATTTGAGCCACACAATGAAATTTGTCACCAGGATATAGACTAAAACCCTATCAAAGCAAAACCTCATGTAAGACCCTCAGAATGAGGAGTCTCCTCGTTTCGGTCAGTACCCCCAAGAACTCAATGTCCAGTCCAGTTGATGCAAGATGCAAGAGGTTTTAATGAACGGGATAAGTTTGCGCAAATGGACTTCCTCAGCACACAGGCAAGAGAAGCAACATTTTCTGGGTGCAGGTACTTTTAAAAGAAAAACCCACAAGCTTAGGGTGGGGCTGTGACTCCCTGTCCGCTGAGTACGTGACCAGTCATGGGTTTTCTCCTTGAGGCCAGATGGTCTTACTGTTTCGATCAGCAGGACCTTGGAGCCTCGGGGTGTGCTAATTAGTCTTGTCTGGGCAAACAGGAGTTGCAGCTATCACTGTCGGGAGGGGCCGTGTGAATTCTTGGTTTCCTGCTATCTTAGAGCCTTGTGAGAGAACTTTCTAGATTAGACTGTCCTTTATTTTAAGTGGGGGGGTTTCCTTAACTTCACTTTTGGTCTTTCATTCCCCCCTTTTTCTTTTGTCAACAGTTCTAATTTTAGAACTAGGGAAATGAAGAGGCTACTTCCTCTTGCCTCGGGAGGCTCCCGGACAGTTGTCTGAATACCATACTCTGGACTGCACTCACTTTTTTTTTTTTTTAAACAAAAGTAACACCTTTTTAACAGTAAGCAACAAGAGAGGAATAAAAATGAGTAGTTATAAGAGGCTTTCCCTGTGTCCTATATCCCCGAGTGGCATGGAGGTGGGTTCAGGGGAGGAGGAGGACATATTCTGGACCAGCCGCAAAGTGGGTCTCAAGGTTTTCTGTGTGGTGACATCTCTCCAACTTGGAAGCAATGTAGGACTTCCAAGTCTCCTTTCGCCGAGTAGGCCTCCTGGAGCTGCTTCCACGCTCGCTGTCTCACTCACTCAAGCACCTTGAGCCTAGCAAACAGAGGCTGGGAGACCAGCACATCAGCACAGTGGAGGGAGCCCCCCATAAAGCCATCTATAGGGGGTCAGCCCAAACGGCCCAGGGGTGTTTTTAACCCTGAAAAGCACAAAGGGTAGGAGAGCTATCCGACCGACTGCAGTCTCTGCAGTAGATTTAGTGAAGGTCTCTTTAATGGTCTTATCTATCCTTTTTACCTGAGCTTTGGGGTCTGCATGCACAATGTAATTTTAATCAATCCCCAATATCTTGGCCAGTCCCTGACTTACCCGGGCAACAAAAACTGGACCATTGTCTGATCTTACTACCTTAGGTATTTTAAGTCTATGGAAAATTTTCTTCAGTAAATTTTTTAGCCATCACATTAGAGGCAGCCCCTTTTGTTTATCGATAACTCCGTGCACATGTACAGTTGCAAAAGCATACTTGCTGCCTGTGTAGATGTTTATGGACTTTTCTTCAGCTAGCCGCAAGGCTTGCGTAAAGGCCATGAGCCCTGCAGGTTTTTGTCCACGCCACCACCCCAGCCCCTTTTTTACCTTTTACAACGTAACTGCTCCAGCGAACCAGGTCAGCACTCCCCCGGCCAACTGGATGTCCATAAGATCTTTGCGAACCCCATCTCTTCAACTAAAAATGGAAGATACCAGGAGTGGGGGGATATTAGGAAGTTTTTGCTTAAGCTACAATTTCTGCTTGGGATAATGACAATGTTCTGAAGACAGATAATGGTAATGGTTAAATAATACTGAAAATACATAATGGTTAAGTAACACTTGCAATATGCATAGTTCCATTGGATTGTAACTTAAAAATGTAGTAATGATAAATTCCAACATATGTATTTCTTATACATATAATTTAATTGTAATATAAAACATTTAACACAACCTACCCGATGGATTTCCTGGCCCATTAATATGGCACATACTTTAAAATGAAAATGACCTCTAGATGGTGATTAGTATTTATAACTGCTCAAATATTTTAATTTATAACAGGAAGAAAGGGTTAAAAGTTGATAGCTCATGCATTGTGAATTATCCAGCCATGGACAAGAATAGCATTTTATTAGGCACAAATAGTACAATGCTTTTTAAATCTATCAATAGTTATGTTGCCTGAGAGGACTTTTCCTTTAAAATGGCTGCTCTCTGGGTAATATAGGATAATGTAAAAAAAAAATGAGTATGTTGCTATAACAATTTGTCATCATGTCCAAACCTGTGACTCTTTAGAAAAGCATACCAACCGATCAGAATGGTAGTGGAAGTGTATCTTTTTGCAAATTAACCATCAGCATGGAATCTGGTCATTCCCATTGACTAGAATGTTTGGTGCCAGAGGTTTTTATTCCCAGCATGTGCCGCTCATGAAAAGGTAGGGATCAGCTCCCAAGGAGGATGCCTTCTGGGGGATTGGCTAGTATTGTCTCTAGGAGCACCACGAATTTCCTTTTATGTGCTTTTGGGTGCTAATATTTCCCCTATTCATAGGGCATTTCCTTCTTCCCACTCCACAGGCTTCATTTAAACACCATATAAGCAGAATGCAGCATTCCCACCAGGCTGTGGCAGGAAGTTTCTGGACCAGATTCTAGTGATGTCTGTAAGGCCTGGGGTGTGGGCTACACTAATGACTTGCCTCTAATGATAAAAGCCATGAGATGTCCCTTCTGAGATTAGATTACAAAAAACAAGGACTTCTGTCTGGCTCATGATTTGTCTTTTGCTTGTTTATTTTGAGTGGGACTAGCTGCTCTCTTGCCACCTATTTTATGGAGCTGCCCCCATGCTGAGAACAGCCAGCTGTGCTCATCAGTCCATGAGAAACTGAGGCTCTTGGGGAACCAACAGCTTGTGAGAAACAGTATCCAGCCAACAACTATATGAGTGAACTTGGAACTTTCCCCCATGGTGCCTTTGGATGAGACCACAGCCTTGGCCAATACTCTGATGGTAACCCGCAGTGAGAGACCTTGATACTTGAGTCACAGAAACCGAGGAAATTACATTGTTCTGTTCCATTACATTTTAGACTTATTTCTTGTGCAGATAATATAAATAGGTAATCCAGGGACCACCATCAGTGTACTTATTTAGACAAAAATGATTCAAACGCTCCAGGAGTTTCCTGTGTGAGTTTGACTTCATAAGCTTCAGGAAAGATTTTCCATTGTGCTCACTTATTGAACTTGCTAGACTTAGTCTTTCCTGAAAAGTAATTCTAGAAGCTTCTGGGGCCATTCATAGCCTACAAAAGGTAGGTCTAGCTGAGCATGGTAGTGCACATCTGAAATGTCAGCACTTGGGAGGCTGAGACAAGAGGATTGTGAATTTGAGACCAGCCTGACCTATATTAGTAAGTGTTAGATCAATGAGCTATTACTCTCACAACACAAAATAAAAAGGCAAATCATTATTATACATCTAGCAAATGAGCATTTTGCTGTTAAGCATACTTCCCAGAGCAGCCCACATTATTTTTAGATTAATTTGTAGTTGTAGGAATATAACACGAACACATTCTCTTTATGAAATAAGTATGTTATAAATAGAATCCTCTTTGACAGTAACCCGATCTAGGGCCTCTCCTTCCCATCTCTCCTTGCCTGCACTTATGAATTTGGAGTCAATCTTTCCACTCCCAAAGCAAATGTATGTGTTTATTTTTGCAAATATGATCCCATCTTGCCATAACACTCACTTTTTTTCACTCGTTGCTTTT
This sequence comes from Cricetiscus sungorus, assembly GCA_030556225.1. Taxonomy (NCBI): domain Eukaryota; kingdom Metazoa; phylum Chordata; class Mammalia; order Rodentia; family Cricetidae; genus Cricetiscus; species Cricetiscus sungorus. The sequence continues at coordinate 7,688,053 of JANBXA010000126.1, forward strand.
TTTTTTCCACTTAACCATCTCATCTAGCTTTGAACAAAATATTACATAAATCATGAGATGTCCATTTGGAGATTCGGTTTAAAAAAAAAACAGGGCCTTGAAACACATTTCTATCATAACTATCAAGTAAGAACCATACATTATGCTGTTTTCCTACTAATGACCTTTGGGGGTGTTTCTAGGTTCTCTTCATTCTCCCCAATGCTTCAGTTGAACACATCTCACCTGTCTGTTCCAGAGTAGTTTTCTAGGGCAGACACTTTCAATCATATAATACATACATTTCAAAGTCTTACACACACTCTTAAGTTGCTCACCCAAATGGCCATGCAATATATATACTTCTTGCAGTAATGGGAGTTCCTGGCAGATTTAACCCTGTCTGGGATGTCCTATTTTTCCAGTCCAGCAGGTGAAGCAGGATTTATTGTTTAGCTCGCATCCCCCCTGTTCATGCAATTTAAAAAAGAACCCATTGGCAGACTCTCTCCCTTTCTATAGGACTTCTGTGAGAGGAGTTCAGTGTGCCTGTGTGAGGGTGGGGAGCAGGGAGTGGGATTTCAGCTTTGGTGCCAACTACTCAGGGAAGTCCCGTACCATTCTGAGAACACCAGCTGCCTAGTGTTGATAGCACTGGGACAGCTTGTGAGAAACTGAGCAGCCTGTCGCTCCCTCTGGGGTGATGAAGAGCTGCTGGGTTCAGCCAGGCCATTAATCCAGTGGGAGTCACTGGGTTTAGCCAGTAGAGTAGCAAGTGAAAGATAAAGCCTTGTCTCTGATTGCTACAAAATACATTGAGGATAGGGCTGGAAGTCAGGGGGTCACTCCTCTGCTTGAAAGGTAATAGAAAACTGCTAGGTGTTTGGCCAGGCAGGACCACAAAGGGCATAGGCCTTCAGAGACTAGGCCTTCAGAGACACCTCACATATGCAAATTAATAGAATTTAGGATTGGATCATGGATAGCAAGCTGCAAAAGTAAAGGCTCTAGGTGAGCCTAAATTCCCCCACCCCCCAAGTATGTATGCTTGTGTGTTTAAAAACCATTCTCATCTTTTTGGCTCCCTTTCTTTGCTATAGATAAAGATGGATAAACTTACTGTATGGACCATAGATTACAGCATTGCTATGGAATTAGGAGAATACATCAGATCCAAACAGATCTTTATCTTGGAGCTAGATGTGGAAACTGGGAAGGTGTTGAGAAACATGAGTCTATTTTATGTTGCTAGGGGAAATCACATCACTTCAGACAACAGAGTTCTTGGGTATATGTGTATGAGAAGACAGACCTGAAACGATGTAGTTTTGTGGGAGAGGGGTTTTCTATTTAACGTTCATTCATTCATCCTTCCTAAGAACAGGCATGATTGCTCCCGGGCAGTTCCCAGGGTGTGTACAATCTCAGTGGAATGATAAATCCAGAATCTGGCAGAACTCCCACTACAGAAACCAAAGAGGACCCTGAAGACGCCATCTGGCAGATTCTTCCTCTAATCTCTGCAATAGGGCCAGGGTGCCAGCATGTCGCCTAAAGTATGTGAGGGTGACTCATTCTTCTGGAACTTTTAATCCTTTAATCCTAAACTGAGTGAAGCAAGTCTATTCATTCCCGAGGCAGTGCTGGGGGTGGACACTGTCCAGTTTTACCAGCTGCAGAGGTGCTCTGGAGTTCCTTGGCTTGGCCTGTTTCCATCTCTCAAGCACATTGCAAATTATCGACCTCTGGGGCTGTCTTTAATGCAGCTGCTATGAGTGTTCTTGCAGTTCCCTTTTGGAGCAAATGTTCACACATTTCCCTTAGGCATGTACCAAGGAGTAAGACTGCTGGTTTGTAGCTGTAATAGAGATTAAAATATGCATCTTTGATTTTCCAAAGTCTAATGTCAACTGGCATTTTTGCCCACTTCTCAGACAATTCGAGGACCCTACTGTAGTTTATTTATAGCCCCTTCTGTAGTGAGATATTCACTTTGTCCTCACCTGTGGGACAGACCACGCCCATTGGGGGTGGAGACAGGGGCGGATGTTACCTGGGGGAACTAAGTCTGAAGAGGGGGCTCTGAGAGCTCTTGCTTGCAGCACGGGGACAGGAGAACATCAGGAGGCATCCTTGGGACCAGGAACCTGATGGTGTTCATCTATCTCCGAATGGAGGCATGGGTTCGTATCCCACTCTTGACACCAGATATTGATGTTTAATAAGGATCAGGGGAAACAAATAGGCCTAATAGATGTTTATTCAGGAAGAAATAACTTACAATATAGAGTTGGCCCAAGTCTTTATATCTATCATCCATCCATCCATCCATCCATCCATCCATCCATCCATCCATCTCTCTTCTGTCTCCTCCCACTTTATATTCCTCTCTCTGCCCAGCCATATCACTCCTGTCTCCACCTCCTTAGTGCTGGGATTAAAGGTGTGCCGTCCCAAGTCCTGGGATCACCTTTATGTGAGTTTTGTTTTTCTTTTAGACTGATTCACTCTTTTGTAACCCAGGGAGGCCTTGAACCCACAGAGATCCATCTGCATGTGTCTCCCAAGTGCTGCGATTAAAGGTGTGTGCCACCTCTGCCTGGCCTCTATGGCTGATTACTGTGACTAGCTTTGCACTCTGATCTTCAGGCAAGCTTTATTTTTAGATCACAAGCAAAATATCACCACATATCTTAATATTTATTTATCATTTTATGTGTGTGTGTTTGCCTGTGTGTATGTATGTGTACCATGTGCCTGCCTGGTACTCAAGGAGGTCAGAAGAGGGCATCATATCTCCTGGAATTGAAGTAACAGATAGTTGTTAGCCACCATATGGGTGCTGGGGACTGAATCTGGCCAGGTCCTCTGCAAGGGCAGCAAGTACTCTTAACTGCTGAGTCATCTCTCCATTTTGTTAGAGAGTGGGTCTCATATTTTCAAGGCTGGCCTTGTACTTCATGTAGTCTTGAACTTCTGATCCTCTTGACTCTACCCAGAGCACTGGGATTCCAGGCTGTTACTAACATGCCTGGCTTATGTGGTGCTAGACATAAGGACTCAGGACTTTATCACTGCTAGACAAGCATGCTACCAACCAAGCTACAGTCTCTACATACTCATACGCTATATACTTCACTACACCTCTATATTACTCAGAATAATTAATGCAATAGAAATTCTGTGTAAATCATTGCTATGCTGTATTGTTTTGGGACTAATGATAAGAATAAGCCTATGCATATTTAATATGTAATACATATTATAGTATATTAACAAAAATGTATTATATAACACACATATACATACATACACATACATACATACATACATACATACATGCATATGTTTTTTTCTCTGTGTAACAGCTCTTGCTGGCTTCAAACTCACTTTGTAGACCAGGCTGGCCTCGAACTCACAGAGATCCACCTGCCTCTGCCTTTTGAGTGCTGGGATTGAAGACATGAGCCATCACAGCCCCACTAGGCACTTTTTTGAAAAAGATATTTTCAATCCACAGTTGCTCATAGCCCTTACCGGATGGCTATAAGTACTGGGTTCTGGCAATACAGTCTCCTTTCTTTGTCCCTTTGGGGATTAGGGTGGCAGAAGTTTATTGCTGTACTTAATTTCTGGGCTGTTACACCATCTAAGCTTGTCTATCACCTGTGTAATAAATTCCTTGTTTAAATTTGCACTTGTTATCCAGGGGTGGTGGCATATGCATTTAATCCCAGCACTCAGGAAGTAGAGACAGGAATATCTCTGTGAGTTTGAGGCCAGCCTGATCTACATAGCAAGGCTATCTAGAATAACCAGTGTTACATAGAGAGATCCTGCCTCAAAGACTCAAAAATAAAATAATAATAATAAAAACGTCCACACACAATTTTTGCCCTTGTTGGAAATGTCTAGAGTGATATTTCTTTTGCTAAATGATACAGGATCTAAAAATTATCTGACAATGGCTGTAAATTTTTTTCCAAGTTGGGGCTGGAGAGATGGCTCAGTGGTTAAAGACTCTTATGCCTTTTGCAGAGATCTTAAGTTCGATTCCCAGCACCACATGGTGGCTCACAACCATCTGTAACTCCAGTTCCATGGGAGCTAACTCCCTCTTTTGATTTCTGTGGACATCAGGCATGCTCATGGTACACAGATACACAGGTACTCAAAATACATACATAAAATAAAAATAAATAATTTTGAAAATCCATGCTTTTCCTGTTCTTAAAACATAACCACCTGTTTTGTGTGTTTTTTTTTATTTTAATGCACTTATTTTAAAATATTTTTCAGATTGCTCTATCACTCCTAGTTTCTCTTTCTTTCTTTTTTGAGACAGGGTTTCTCTTTCTTGCTCCATAGGCCTAGCTTCTTTTATATAAGTCCTTATACATGCTGGGTGTGTTGTCTTTCTTTTATGATTCTTAGGTTTATTGGAGCCTCGTAACTGTCATTGAATGTTAATCTAACATGGAAGCCTGCCCCCTTTCTTACTCTACCCCCTGCCCCTTTCTCCTCCTCTTCCTTCTCTGCTTCATCATATTATGCTCAGGGATAAATCAGGCGAGCCTCACCATTTGGGACCAGGAGCTCACATGGAGTGCATCCCTGGAGGCCACTCTGTCAGCATTTCTGCTTTTTCCTTTGTCACAGGCGAGAAGCTGTTTCTAGCTAGGTGAGGAATCTTAGCCTGTTAAATGTGAACTTAACAGTGGAGTAGAAGGTCAGTCTCAACTCCTTATTTCTCCATTGGAGTTTTCCTCTGTGTGTCTCAAATCCTAAACCACTATCTCTGCTTGATCCTGGGCTCTGTGGACCCATGCATTAAGCATCTCACTATAACCAAGGATTTCCTCTTTGTTTCTACTTCTTGGTTTTTGTCGTATTTAAATTTTATTTTATTTTATTGAGATGGGGGTGTCTCTATGCAGGCCTGGCTTTTCTGGAACTCACTATGTAGATTAGGCTGGCCTCAAGTCACAGAGATCTGCCTACTCTGCCTGCTGTATGGTGGAATTAAAGACATGCACTACTAGGCCAGTTCCTGTTGCTGTTTTAATTACATTCCTGGTGTCTTCTGAAGCAATATAATTTTTTATAGTTTTGAAACAGAGTGAGGAACCTTTAGCATACATTCTCTCTGAATCAGCCCAATATTTAAAAACAATGTTCTCTAAAATTTTGGTATTCAAAGTGTGGGGTCTTCAGAGGTTTTTTTTTTTTTAACTATTTTTTTTAAATACAGATATTTCTTTTCTTTAAAAATTATTTATGTATGTATATGGGTGTTTTGTCTGCATGTATACCTGCACACCAGAAAAGTACACTGGATCTCATGGGATTACAGTTAAAGACAGTTGTAAACCATCATGTGGGTGATGGGGCTTGAGCTCAGGACCTATGGAAGGGTAGCCAATGCCATTAACCGCTAAGCCATCTCTCCAGCCCCTCAGATGTTTCTTTTCTTGAAAATTGTTTCATTTCATGTGTGTGGGTATTTACTGGGAACCAAACCTGGGTCCTCTGCAAGAACAGTATGAGCTCTTGACAATTGAGCCATTTCTCTGAGCCCTGGCTTCTAATGGAAAACTCTTCAGTTTTGTACTTGCAGTGTTTGGTTGTGTACTTAGCTCTTTCAGGAAAATCCTGGGGGTAGTCTGAGTGTTAATGGTTTTCAGTAGGACTAACTGGCAGAGGTGCTCAAACAGGAGCACTGTGGATACCGTGTGAGCTTGTGTCTTCCCCTGGTGAGGACCACAGTCTTTCTTAGGCAAAGAATTTTAGTGGTATCGGACAGAACCCATGAGTTTCTTTAAACAGAGGCATCATTTTATTTTTTGCTTCTTATTGAAGAATGGAGTTAAGTACTTAAAAGTGCACCCTGTGTAGTGTGCACACTTGTTTAATCACCTCCCAGATCAAATGTAACTATTTCCAACCTTGCAGAAGTTCTTTGTGCCTCTTTCCTGTCAGTATCCATTTCCTCCTTCCATTAGAGGTTACCGCGTCCTCTGATTTCTATTGCTGCTGATTAACTTCCTGTTTTTCATATTACACACATGGAATTATACCATATGTGTCTGGCTTCCTTTGTTGAGTATAATGTCTATTGCCTTTTTCCTTCTGGGTATGTAAACAATCATTTTATGTTAAAGTATAGCATGCAAGTAGATGACTAGATCACAGTTAGTTTATAATTAACTTATAGTCATTTTCTTATTGATAGCTATTTAGAATATTTTTACTAATTTTTGAGAATTTTGTTGGTGCATACAATGGTTTTCTTTTCTTTTGTTTGTGAGACAGCGTTTCTCTGTGTATCTTTGACTGTCCTGGAACTTGCTCTGTGGTGAAGGGTTTATCTGTGTAACAGCCCTGATGGTTTTGAAACTCACCCTGTAGTTCAGGCTGGCCTTGAACTCACAGGGACCTGCCTGTCTATGTCTCCTGAATGCTGGGATTAAAGGCTCGTGCTACCACCACTAGGCTCCTGTATGTCTTTTGGTGTGCATGCTTGTTCTTGTCTCATAAGCAAACCTAGGAGAGAGTTTAGACTCTATAGGTACGGCCACTTTTCCTGGAGTGATTATACCTACATGTATTCTCTCTGCAATTTAGAATTTAGAGCCTTGCTTTATACTTAGGTATTCTGGTAGCTTGTAGTAGTAGCTACTGGTTTTAATTTGCATTTCCCTGATGCATGGTGACGTTATGTTGATGGCTGTGACAGGTCAGATTTTCAAAAATGTTGACAACATCTTATTGCATACAATCTTACAATGTAACTTTAATATTCTTCAACCCAAGAGGTAGAATCCATGTCCCCACTCTGGATCTTGTGATTATGGCAGAAATGGTGGCATGTTGCATCTGAGACCAGGTCCTAAAAAGGATTTTCCTATTTTTTTTTTTTTTTGATATCCTCGTAGGGCTCTGAGCATCCACATAAGCAGTTAAACTAACTTAGGTCACTGTGCTATAAAGAAGCACAAAGTAGGTCCTACAAGAAGGAGATGTGATAATCAGAATGGAGGCTCATACTTGGAAGATCTCTGTGATTTCCAGGACAGCCTGGTCTACATAGCAAGTTCTAGGACATAGAGAGATCCTGTCTCAAAAATCAAAACAGAACAAAGGATGTGTGAAGAGACCTTGAGACTCGGTAAGTAGATAAATAATGCCAGCCATTCCCTAGCCCACCCATCTCTAACCACTATTTCACCAGACACCCTAATATGTTTAGACATGCCCCAAGACTTGACCATTTTAAGCTATCCAGTCTCAGCTTGGGGAGATTTTAGCCTCAGGACACATTTTACAATATGTGGAGGCATTATTTTTGGTTGTTATAACTTAGGATTTGGACTGCTGCTGGTGTATAGTGACAGAGACTAGGGATGCTGCTAAACTTTCCACAGGACACAGAACAACCCCACACAACAAGAAATTGTCTGGGTCCCAAATGTCTGTTGTACAAGTGTTGAGAAAACCCAGTACCATTTACACAGTTCACTAAATTTGTTACATAGCAACATTAGGAGGAGCAAGCACACAGGCAGAGGTGGACTTATGAAAAAAATGTACATAGTTCACAGATGTCTGGGAGGGCTGAAGGCTCTAAGTATACCACTACATAAGTGAGTAAACTCCACCATGTAGTGGACACAGACCCATTGCTTGCACCTGTGATGCTGAGGACCAGTGTCATGGAGCTCTGAATAGTGCAATGCAATGCTACCCCTGCCTCAGGCTTCCTGTTTTTTCCCATTGTGCACTTTTGGGATGTTGGGTGGATGAGCCCTAGATCATATGAGAACTTTCTGGAGAAAGAGCTTTCTGACTTCCAGCAGGAAGGTGGGGCTAAGGAAGGATGTCTTAAAGATGCACAGAAGCTAGAGACTAAGGAAGGATGTATTAAAGATGCACAGAAGCTAAAGACTAAGGAAGGATGTTTTAAAGATGCACAGAGCTAGGAGACCAAGGAAGGATGTTTTAAAGATGCACACAAGTTAGGAGACTAAGGAAGGATGTCTTAAACATAGACAGAAGCTAGGATCTTTAGCGGAACTCCTGACAATATGTTCTGGGACACTCTCTAGACACTTCAGAGTAACAGTTTCCAGACTCCACCAATTCTTTTGTGAATTCATTTGGATTATTTCTGTCTTTTTTCTTTAAACTTAAGCAAATTGTTAGAGTGCTTGTGTACTGTACACAAGAGTCTATGTTCATGCCCAGCACCACACAAACCAGTGTCTTAGTTACTATTCTGTTGTTGTGATAAAACACTGTGACCACAGGAACCTATAGAAGTGAGTTTATTTGGAGCTTACAATTTTGGAGGGTTAGTGTAGAACTCACAAGGGCAGAGAGAGAGAGAGAGAGAGAGAGAGAGAGAGAGAGAGAGAGAGAGAGAGAGAGAGAGAGAGAGAGAGAGAGAGGAAGAGAGAGGAGAGGTATTGACTCACAGGAGTCTTTTGAAACATCAACTTCCAACCCTGAGTGACACACATGTCCAAACAAGGCCACACTTACTAATCCTTCCCAAACAATTCCACTAACTGGGGATCAAGTATTCAAGTATATGAACCTCTGGGATTATTCTTATTCAAACTGCCACAACTTGGTATGGTAGTGCACACCTGTAAACTCAGCACTGGAGGAGTGGAGGCAAAGGATCAAAGCAAGGATTCAAGGTCATCCTTGGATACTGTGCTGGCTAGTCTTAATATCAACTTGACACAAAGCTAGAGTTATCTGAAAGGAAGGAACCTCAATTGAGAGAACGCCTCCATAAGATTGGGCTGTATGCAAACCTGCAGTGCAATTTCTTCGTTAGTGAATGATGAAGAGGGCCCAGCCTATTGTGGGTGGTGCCATTCTTGGGCTGGTGGTTCTGGGTTGTATAAAAAATCAGGTTGAAGTTGGGCGCTGGTGCCACATGCCTTTTATCCCGGCACTCTGGAGGCAGAGGCAGGAGGATATCTGTGAGTTCAAGGCCAGCCTGGTCTACAAAGCTACACAGAGAAATCCTGTGTCAAAAAATAAAGAAAGAAAGGAAGGAAGGAAAGAAGGAAGACAGACAGGCAGGAAGGAAGGAAGGAATGAAGAAAGAAAGAAAGAAAGAAAGAAAGAAAGAAAGAAAGAAAGAAAGGGAGAAAGAAAGAAAGGAAGAATGAAAGCAGGCTGAGCAAGCCACGGGGAGCAAGCTCGTAAGCAGCACTGTTCCATGGCCTCTGCATCAGTTCCTGCCTCCTGGGTAGTATAGTGAGACCCTGTCACTTTTTTTTTTTTGAGACAGGATCTTATTATGTAGCCCTGGCTGTTCTGGAACTCACTATGTAGACCAGGCTGGCCTCAGCCTCACAGAAACCTTCCTGCTCCTGCCTCCTGAGTACTGGGATTAAAGGAATGAGCCACCATGCCTAATTTCTGTCACATTTTTAAATAAAAGAAATTAAAATTAAATAAAATTTAAAAAGAAATTGTAGGGCTAGTGAGATGTCTAAGTGTTAAGAGCACGGGATGCTCTTCCAGAGGACCTGGGTTTAATTCCTGCAACTGCATGGTGCCTCACAACAGTCCGTTAACTCTAATTCTGTGGGCTTTGACTCCCTCTGCTGACCCTGGCAGGTTCTGCATGCACATGGTATGTAGACATACACACAGGCAAAACACTCATATACATAAAATCAAATAAGCGTTTAAATAAGAAAAACATGTACATTTAGTTTGGAGATATTATAACCCCAAAGAAATAACTACCCCAAGCCTATCATACAGAAGTATTTATTACATTATTGATTATGACTACAGAAAATTGGAAATAGCTTAAGTGTATAAAACAAGGAATTTTGGATATGATAGCAACCTAACATTTACTGAGATGTTATTAATTCCAGATATTGGTATTGTCTCCTTAATCTGTCTGATAACCTGAGTTGATTCCTGGAACTCACATGATGAAAGGAAAGGATGGATTCCAGGAAGTTGTTTTCATGGACACACACACACACACACACACACACACACACACACACACACACACACACACACTAAACAAATGCAAAAAACACTGCTTATAGCAATGCAAAATTAGTGTTTGCATACAAAGGGTCAAAGTTACTTTTTATTTTGGTTTGTAAAGTTGTTTAGAAGAGAAAAATACAAAGAAATTAGTTCCTTTTTCTTTTAAATAGGTTTCATTTACCTTGAGGCATGTGAAAGAGTTTGCCCAATAGGTGGCAGTACGGGATAAGAGCAGAGGGAAACTTAGCCGGCGCCTCCCAGCAGGGTTTCACAAACATTCGCCCGAATTACAATGACCTTGCTAAAACACAGCCCGCAGGGCCCCGCATCCAGAGTTTATGAGTTAGGAGGTGTCTTAGTCTGTTTGTGCTGCTATAACAAAATACGTGACACCGGGTAATATAAAGAAAAGAGAAGAAAACAAGGCCCTCTAAGTCATCATGAGCAAAGCTCATGCGAACTCACAGAGACTGAAGCAGCAAGCACAGGGCCTGTATGGGTCTGCAGCAGGTTCTCTGTGAATATGTTATGACTTCCAGTTTAGTGTTTTTATGGGATTCCTGAGTGTGTGAACAAATGGGTTTCTGATTCATGTGTCTTCTGTTGGGCTCTTTTCCTTCTGTTAGTTTGTCTTGGCTTATTCTGATGTGTTAGTTTTTGTTATATCATATCATATCATATCATATCACCTTAGAGGTCTGTTTGTTTTCTAATGAGAGACAGAAAGGGGGTGGATCTGGATGGGAGGGAGTTGGGGAGGAACTGGGAGGAGTAGAGGGGGAGGAAACAGTAATTAGGAAATATTATGTGACAAAATCCCGATTTTCAATAAAAGGAAAAAGAAAAAAGAAAGAAAGAAAAGCAGGAAATAGATAATAAAGAAAGAAGAGAAACTTGAATACTAATTCTCTAACTGTTGTCTCCTTGAACAGGGTTTTTCTCTTAATACTGTCACATTGGGGATAGTTTGAGCAGGATGATTGGATGATTTTATCCTTTTTGAGATAGGGTCCAGACTAGTTTATAACTCTGCTGGGCTTCTTTCTGTTCTTTCCCTTCTCTCCTCCTTCTCCTCCTTTTTCTCTTCCTTCTTCTTCTTCTTCTTCTTCTTCTTCTTCTTCTTCTTCTTCTTCTTCTTCTTCTTCTTCTTCTTCTTCTTCTTCTTCTTCTTCTTCTTCTTCTTCTTCTTCTTCTTCTTCTTCTTCTTCTTCTTCTTCTCCTCCTCCTCCTCCTCCTCCTCCTCCTCCTCCTCCTCCTCCTCCTCCTCCTCCTCCTCCCTGTGTGTGTGTGTGTGTGTGTGTGTGTGTGTGTGTACATACATCACAGTGTGTACAAGTTAGGAGACAACTTAGTGGAGTTGATTCTCTCCTTGAATCTACATGTGGGCTCTGGAGATCAAACTCATGTTACCAGCAATTGCTTTTATCCATTTCCCTGCCCCGCCCCCTTTTTGAGATAGGGTTTTGAACTTGTGATCTTCTTGCCTCAGCCTCCCAATTACAGACACGCATCACCAAATGGCCTCAGTAGGAATTTTTGACGGAGCACATTCAAATCGTAGCAGTAGGTTTTTGGTAGGGCCAATATCCCAAGTGAAACTGATGTCACAGGGGGCAGCCACAGTCCATGGAGGGCATTCGATGTCTTTCCTTCCTCATTGCACCACCATACTACCCCTAAGGTTGTTTGTTTTTGAGACAGAGTTTCTCTGTGTATCCCTGGCTGTCCTAGAACTTGCTATGTAGTCTAGGCTGGCCTGGACCGACAGAGATCATCCTCCTGCCTCTTTCTGCTGAGTGCTGGGATTAAAGGTGTGTACCAGCACATCTAGCATACTCATTCCATTTTGATACAGGAACTGGAACATTTATTCAGAGATTGGGGCCCTGTGATGGCTTGAATCTGAGATGTTCCCTCAAAACCTCATGTTTGTACACTTGTTTCCCAGCTGATGACACTGTTTTGGAAAGCTATGGACCCAGCTGGCAGGTCACTAGAGGTGAGACTTTAAAGGTTATGTTCAGCCCTGGTTCTGTCCTGTGCTCTCTGTTTCCTAGTCCTGACCATGAAAACAGCCTCTGCCACAGGCTTTTACAGTCATGTTGTAGTGGTTTGAGCATGCCAGGTGTTGGTGGCGTACGCCTTTAGTCCCAGCGCTGGGAGACAGAGACAGGTAGATCTCTGTGAGTTTGAGACCAGCTGGGTCTACAGAGCTAGTTCCAGGACAGCTTCCAAAGCCAGAGAAACCCTGTTTCGGGGGGGGGGGGGACCCAGAATGCCCCCCCTCCCCAGGCTCTTGGGGAAGTTTAGCAGACAGTATGTTACTGGGGGCAGGCTGTTAGAGTAAAAATCTTCACCTACTTCTAGTTTGCTTTCTGTGCTTTATGCTTGAGGTTCAAGATGTAGGCTCTCAGCATTCAGTTCCTATCACCGGGCCTCCCCCACCACCTCCCTAACCTCTGGAGCCATAAGCCCAGATAAACTTTCTTCCCTAAATTACTTTAATCTTGGTGTTATATCACAGCAACAGAAAAGTAACCAAAACATGTTTTGTTTTTCTCACCACAATAGGCTGAAATATCTTAAAAACCACAAGCCTAAATAAACCTTTCTCTCCTTGTTTCCGCAAGGTCTTTCTATCACAGCAATACAAAAGTAAGTAATAGACACTCTGCAAACAAATGTTTCTTCTAGCAACCTGAATTTCCATGCACCCTTTTCTGTTTGAAGGAAGCGAATGAACAAGATGGAGGAATTTCCTTCTTCTACTGCAGAGGTTTTTAACCTTCCCAATGCTGTGACCCTTTAATACAGTTCCTCATGTTATGCTGACCTCCAACCATAAAATTATTTTCATTGCTACGCCATAACTGTAATTTTGCTACTGTTATGAATCATAATGTAAATACCTGATACACAGATGTTTTTAGGCAATCCCTGTGAAAGGGTTGTTTGACACCTCCCCCACAAAAGAGTCATGACCCATAGGTTGAGAACCACTGATCTACTGCTTCCTGGAGGCACCGACAGACCTCACAGTGAGCTTCACTTCTGGACAACGTGGCCAATTACGTGTATCCTGCAACCATTGTCTCTTGTAGTATGCTTTTTGTCTAACTGCAAACATCTGGGGATCTGGTCTGCCTCTACCTCCTTTTGGGGGGGCACATAGGTTTTACTGGGAACAGAAGGAAGCCTTTACTAAAGAGCTTGCCCAGCTACAAAATCAGTAAAGTTCCAAAGTCGAGGCTGTTGTTTCTCTCTCCTGGCCCCCTTCCAGCTGCATTTGTTCCATTGACCTTGGCCTTGCTTCTTACACAAAGATGAATGACTTATTTATGCAGTGGCCAGGAGCAGTGCCTGTGCTTGGGTGCTGAATCTTATCCACTCTCAAGGACCAGGCTGTGGCAATCCTTCCCTCCCTCCCGAATCACTGATGCGCTTCTGTCTACTGGACCATCCCCATCAGCACATGCGTGGGATGCTACTGTTTCTGTGTTTAACGTGCTTGATATTTTCTTCACAATCTCTACTTTTTCTGCTTCTGTTCTCCCATGAACTGTCCTGAGAAGATTCTGCCTTGATTCCTCCATCAAAACTGCCTGAAACCAGAGAATTCTCACATTTCTCCCATAGTCCACACATCTGTCAGAAAATATTGGTCACATCTTCAAGCTATAAAAAATTCAACATCTTGGCGGCATTCATCTTTACCTGTGACTGCTGTGCTTCCCCAAGCCACCTTTGCCTCTCACCTGGACCACTGAAACACAAACGGTCATTCCTTTTGTCCCTGCCTACCTGTCATTCCTTCCCCCACAATTTCTGCTTTTATTTGTGTGCACATGTGTGTGTCTGTGTGAGTGTGTGTTAGCCACAGTGCATGTGTGGAGGTTAGAGGACAAGCCTCCAGTCCCAGAGATTTCACGTAGGTCATTAGTCTTGGTGGCAAGTGTCTTCAGTTACTGAGCCATCATCTCAAAGGCCCCTGAAGTTCCTTCTCAATATAGTGGCCAATAATTTTGTTAAAATGTGAATCTAACCATACCATGGCATTTTTAAATTCAAACTGCCATTCCCATTTCGTTTGGAATAACATTGCAGTCCTTCAGATCAGCACTAGGGAGGCTAAATGCCAGTGAAACCCTACCTAAAATCAAACAGACAGACAGACACCTATAAAGGCTGTAGCTCAGTAGTACAGTGCTTGCCCAGGATGGGCAAAGCCTTGGGTTTTAACCTTGGCACCTGGGTGGGGAGGGGGGATCAACAGAATGAAACAAAGCCCTGAGTGCTCTGCCCCCTGGAGTTCTGCTTGCCTTAGCAAGGTTCCTGGTGTAATTTCCACTTAAGGACTGCACATTGGCTGCTCTCTGCAGAGATCTCTCCTTTGGAACTGTTGATTTCTGTGGTTCTTGCTTGCTTTCTGAGATTGGCTTTCTCCAACATCACCTTCTCAGCCAACTTGGAACACAGTCAAAGGTCTTGAGGACAAAATCACTGAAATGTCCTGAAGAAGGGGCTGCTCCAGAACATCTTCAGATATCGAGAGCATGTCAGGAACACATGTCCAGTCTGCCTGGCCTGCAGGTTTCATAGTAGCGCACCCCCTCAACCCCCCTCTGCTCATTGCACAAACCCTTCTCTCTTTTCTTTCCACCCATCCTGTCCTGTCATCCTCCCCTCCTTCCTTCCTCTGCCTCTCTATTGGTGCTATCTTTCTGAAAAATCCTGATTAAATCAAAATGCTCACTACCTGTTTGACAGAGAGCAACCTTTATTTAAAGTGTTTTACCTGGCCCCTTCTTTTATTATGGATATGATGGACTATTAAAGATGTGACATGAGCCCTGACCCCAGTGGGCTGTGAGATTACTCAGTGGTTAGATCACTCGACACACAAACTGGAGGACAAGAGTATGGGTTCCTAGAACCCATGAGAATGCTGGGTGAGTGTAGCTGCTCATCTGTAATTTCCTGTAATTACAGCCTCAGGGGGTACAGACAGGACATCTCCAGAGCAAGCTAACCTAACCATATCTGTGAGTTCTGGGTTTGACCAGGAGAGCCTGTCTCAACGAGGAAGGTGGGCAAGCAAGGGGGAATGATGTTCTTTCTATAGGGCTAAAGTTTAGATTTAAGACTTCTATAGTATATTTCAAGTAGTTTCTTCTATGACCTCCACACCACACACACACACACACACACACACACACACACACACACACACACACACACACACACGGGAGGTAGGGAGGGAGGGAGGGAGGAGAGAGAGAGAGAGAGACAGACAGACAGAGAGAGAGAGAGAGAGAGAGAGAGAGAGAGAGAGAGAGAGAGAGAGAGAGAGAGAGAGAGATTTCAGTGGCTGAGGGCTTGCATCATACATGCAGAACCCGGGGTTCATACCTTAAGTACAAGAAGAAAAACAGCCAAAAAGAAACACAATTCAAACAGTTCATCCATTTGAAGAGTACAATCCAATGTTTTGTTTGTTTGTATATTCACAACAGTCAAGTTTAAAACATCTCAATAATCTTGTAAAGAAACACTTGCCAGGCTTGGTGGTGCATGTCTTCAATCCCAGCACTAGGGAAGCACAGGCAGGTAGATCTCCTTGAGTTCGAGGTCAGCCCAGTCTATGGAGTGAGTTCTAGGCCAGCCAGGGATACACAGAGAAAAGAAAAGAAAAAAAGCCTTCATCCTCAGTTTTCACCCACTCGGGCTCTCCACACCTGTCCTTCTAAACCCCAAGCAGCCCTCAGTCTGCTTTCTGTCCATACAGATCTGCTTATTGCCGACATTTTACGGAACATGTTTTTTGTTTGTTTTTGGTCTGTTCTTTCATTTTATCACACTGTTTTTAACACTGATCCATATTCTAGCATTTGTCAGTATTTCATTCCTACTTATGACCAAATAATACTCCACTGTAAGGATATGCCATAGTTTATCATTCCCATCAATCCATTAGGCTTTCACCTTATTGCTTACATGAATGGTCGTCTTCCAGCACTCACTGTGTGTAAGATTTTGTGGACCTAGATTTCCATGTCAGAACACAAATTTCAATCCTGTGCTAGAAGATAATGGGAGAAGTCACTTATTGCTCACTTCCTGGCCCAGGGTCAGCATTGTATGACAATGACTGTCCATGCTGTAGCCTTTATGTAAGGCTATAAGCAAATATGTATCTAACAATTATGAATCAACAGCACAGTTTTCTGCAATCCTCTCCCATCTAACTTGACATCATTTTTGGTGCAAGGGTATAAAATTTGTCAGAATGAGGCATAACAGGTTGGTAAGGATTTAATTGAGTACATATTTCAAACAAATCAGCTCCTTTAAAACTTCATGACTATACAAACATGCAGCAATTCATACATGAAGCTAAATATGGTGGTACATGTCTGTAATACTAGCACTCTGGAGGCTGAAGCAGGAGGATTAGGAGTTCAAGGCTAGTTTCTACTACATAACAAGTTTGAGGCAGCCCTGAGTTACTTGAGACTCTCAAAACAAAACAGTGTAATGGTACACACCTTTAGTCTCAGCTCTTGGGAGGCAGGCAGATCTCTGAGTTTGAGGCCAGCTTAGTCTACATAGGGAGTTCCAGGACAGCCAAGACTACACAGTGAGGAGCTATCTGAAACCAAACCAAAGCAAGCAAAAGATGGTTGGGGAGATTGCTCAGCTGGTAAAGTGCTTGCTGTCTAAGCATGAAGACTTGGGTTTGATCTCCAGCTCCAGCCAGAGGTGGCAGAAGCCATGTTTATAATTCTGTGATAGGGAGATGAAGGCAGGAAGACCCCTGAGGCTCACCATCCAGACTGCCTAGACTACTGATGAGTTCCAGGCCAACGAAAGACATTTGATTGCATTAATCAGGGTGGTTGGCTTCTGAGGAATAACACCAGAGGTCGACCTCTGGTCCCTACATATGTGTGCACACATGTGCATGAACATCTGTACATACATGACTACATTCCCCATCCCCAACAAAAAAGACAGGGGTACCTAGTATTCAAAAAACCCTGAGTTCTGTTTCTAGAACTACAATAAAACAACTCACCACCAAAACACACACACACACACACACACACACACACACAAAAAAAAAAAAAAAAAAAAAAAAAAAACGGGACACGGCATGTGTACAACAGTCAGGAAACAGGCAAACAAATAAGAGAGTTCACTAAGAATGGAAAAGATGCACAAAGAAACCATAAGCTGGATGTGCCAGTGCATGCTGGCAGACCCAGCCCTTGGGAGCAGGAGGCAGGATGTTCGGGAGTTCAAGGACATCTATGTAGCAAGTTCCACACTAGCCTGAGATACAGGAGACCCTGCCTCAATAAACAAACAACAAAAAGGACTTTCTTGGTGCCTCTGTAGCCCATATCCAGGTACTCAAGAAGATCCTAATGTTATTCCCCAGGCGGTTACCAATGCTATCTCTGCTTTTGAGTGATGGAATTTTTCAGAAATTGTAATAAGTAATTAGGGAAAGTTTGATGGGTAGAGAGTCATTCCCAAGGTCTTTAAATTAGATGACCCCAGGCAACAATTCAGAAACCCTAACCTAATTCTAATATTTTATTTACATTTAAAAGGTATTGTTATTGTACACCTCTAGTCCCAGCACCAGGAGGCAGAGGCAGACAGATCTCTAAGTCTGGGACCAGCCTGATTTACAGAGTAAGTTCCAGGACAGCTAGAGCTACACATAGAAACCTTGTCTCAAAAAACCAAAACAGAAAAGTATCATTATTGTGCACCTGTGTGGAAACGATGTCTGTATGTGCTTGTGCCAGCACACATTGCATGTGATATGTATAGAGGTTAGAGAACAATTTTGTGGGGTTAATTATCTCCTTCCTCCTTTAGGCAGATTCCAAGGGTTGAATTCAGATCACTAGGCTTGCGTACCAAATGCCTTTACCTGCTGAGCCACTCACCAGGCCATCACTATATTCTAAATTTAAATAGCAAAGTATGCTTCCCTAAACTAAGCCCGATTAACACCATTAGCTCTTGGAAGCAATTTTTACATAACAAAGATGTGTGCAGTATATATTTGTATATATTTGTTATAAAGGATCTCATCGTATGGTTCAAGCTGGAGCTCACCACATAGGTTGACCTGGCCTTAAACTTGTATTCCTCCTACCACAAGTTCTGAGCATTGAGATTATAGGCATGTAACACCATGCCCAGCTGCAGTGTATGTTTTTAAAATCCATTTGTGTGTGTCATCTTTGGGAACAGTACCTCCTTGAAGAAGGGGTCTCTCACTGGCCTGTGGAACTCAGCAATTAGAGTAGATGGGCTGGCCAGTGGGGCTCATAGGTTCTGTCCTTACCTTTCCAGGACTGGGATTACAAGCGTGCATTATGATCAGCATTATTTTTAATGTGGGCTCTGGATACCTATGGACCGAGCTGTCTCTCCATTTGCAGTGTAGTTTTAAAAGGGTAATCCTATAAGCTAACTTACCTATTATTATTTCTAGAAAATCAAATGATTAATATCCTTTTAAGGAAGTATGTTCCAGAGACAATTTGAAAATAATATTCGAGAAACTATGAAAGTACCTAGATGGGCCCCAACTTCCAGGGTTGTCTGCCCCTCATTCATCCTTCCAAGCTTCTACACCATCTCTCCCTGTATCCCCGATGTTTAAAAGTCAACCTTGACTCACTTATGAGCTGTTATCCAAGTTCACAAAAGCAATATCCCATCCACTGCCCCTCCCCCCACCCCATGCTGCCACACTGGTTTGGCACATCAGTTGCTTTGGTGAACCAGATGGGTTTGCCCAGTGGCCTCCCTCAGGCAGCCTTGACCTCAGCTTCCAGGACAAATTTAGTCTGCAGATGGCACTCCTGGAAAGCCAGTGAAAGTCACCTGCAGAGGCTGCCAGGCAACTCTTGAGTAATTGTAGGACTAGTAAAAAAAAAAAAAAAAAAAAAAAAAAAAAAGGCGCTTTGGAACTCCAACCAGCAAATGGAAGCCCCAGTCCCTCTCTTTGCACCCTGGGAGTGAAGACAAGAAAACAAAGTCACTGCAGAGAAGTAAGTGCCCATGACTTGAACAATTCCTCAGTAGTCAGCATTAATCAGGGCAAACGTTAGAATGGAATAATGTGGAATTCAATAGAAATGTACATTACATCCACTGGGAGCCAGATGACTTCATCACAGCTGATGTTATTACAATGAATACAAAAGGAATTAATGATTCACCAGTTCATTCCTTTCCTCCCTTCCCCCAACACCTTTTGTCAGCTTTAACAAACTGGTCTGGAGCCAACTGCGACTTCAGTTTAGTAATGACTTTAAGCACCATTTCTGCTGCTATCATGGCAATTTAAATTGTCACTTTCTATTAAAAAGGTCTACCTCAGAATAGTTTTAAGTGAAAGCGCTCCACACTGACAGTGCAATTAAAGAAGAAAAAAAAATCCTTTCTTGGGATGTCAGTGCAAACACATTTTAAATGAGGGCTCAGCAGCGCCTTGCTAATTTAAACCACAGTATTGCTTTCTATTAAAGAATAGAAACTGATTTGGGACTTTTCCTCATTCTCCTACTATGTGACACCTTGAATTGTCACCATGTCCCAGTCAAAATCCTGGTGTGCCCATGGGTTACCTGAATCTAAAGTGTACCTCTCCTGAGGCAGGCATTAAACAGAAATGGTTTTCCTATGAGACGCGGTGGGGGCTGGGGTGGCTGGGCGGCAAGCATCACCTTGTCCATCATTTGCTTTTAAAATCACCCTTTTCTGACCCAGGGCATCCTTTCTCATCTGCTCTCACTGGCTAATCAGGGAGAGCAGGTGAGAAAGTTTGAGTTGCAAAGGACTCCTTTATTAAGGTGACAACTCCCAGATTTGTTTTTTAAAAGGATGGTTAGAGAGAAAGTTCGCTGTGGAAACTAAGTAGAGGTGTATGAGTCTTTGTTCTCTCTCTCCCCTAAGTTTAGATCTTGAGGTGGTTTGTCCATTTCCCCAACCTCTTCGTCAATTGAGCCTAGGAAAGACACTTCAGACACTTTCATCTGTGAATGCATTTTAACACGTAAATGGTAACAGAGCCCAAATGTTGAACGAGCCAGTACAAAATAACATGTTTTACCCACCTCATTTGTCTTCTGGACTCCTGTAGCCCCAATAGTCCATAATTCCTAGGCATTTGGCTTAGATAGATTCCAGCTATCAGAGAGAATAACACAATTACATTCTTAGGTGTTGGTGCCTTAAATTAGAAGTTGAAGAATATTTGAACAGCAGGAATGGTGGGCATTTTATTTTAATGGTCTTGAAGTGTTTCCAGTCTTTCTGACAGAACCTTATGTCATGAGCAATAGCCCTGCTCCGAAGCACATTAAGCTTGCCACACGTAAACGAGGCATAACACTTAACTTGCTCCTGTTACGTTCTCAATTGGTATCGTTATTGCTCTGAAGGACACTGAGATAGCATCTTGAGAAAAGTGTCCCGATGATGGGTATCAAGACGCAATTTTTTATGTCTACACAATTACATTTCTCGCTCCACCATATTCCACACTTGACTGCAGGAAAAAAAGATGATCGATGTAAACTCAGTCCTCACAAGAATAATACATAAGCTGCTGGAATCGAAACTCATTTTATTTTACAAATTAGGCAAACTTTCTTGCAGTTCCATTCTCATCTTCTTTTCTGCTAACATAACAGGCATTTGTATTTAACCTGAGGGCAGGTGGAAACAGAAAAAAAAAGGCCTGTTGATTTGGGGACTGATGGGGGTCAGAAAGGGGTCATCTCAAAAAAGGAGTACTGCCTCTTGAAAGGTAGAAGTGGGGGAGAAGAGAGGCCACAGAAACTTTCTTTGCAATGAAGAACATGAAAAATGGAGAAATGACTAAAAATGTGAAGCAGGACATGTGGGAAGTATGAATAAAGGACACAGGACAGCCTTTGCATTTGCTTTTGTTATTTGCTTGCAAGCAACAGGAATCTGTTGTGTTGCATTTCATGTTTGGAGACAAGGTGTTGCAGGGCATGGGGATTCAGAGAGTTCTTGCTCAACCTTCTCTAACTTCTGTGGGTGGCCATCAGTAGTCCTTGACGCTCCTTACCTTATGGCTGCAGCCCTCCAACTGTGGCTTCTGAGTGTACCCAGCCTCCTTCTGGTGTGCTGGTGTGTGTGTGTGTGTGTGTGTGTGTGTGTGTGTGTGTGTGTGTGTGTGTGTGTGTGCGCGCGCGCGCGCGTGCCTCCCTCCCCTTCCTTCCTTTCTTCCTTTCTTTCTTTCTTCCTTTCTTTCTTTCTTTCTTTCTTTCTTTCTTTCTTTCTTTCTTCCTTCCATCCTTCTTTCTCCTCTCCTCCTCCTCCTCCTCCTCCTCCTACTCCTCCTCCTCCTCCTGCTCCTCTTCCTCCTCCTTCTTCTTCTTTTTGTTGAGACAGCGATTCTCTATATAGCCCTGGCTGTCCTGGAACTTGCTCTGTAGACCACACTGGCCTCAGAGATCTGTCTGCCTTGGCCACTCGAGTACTAGGGCCTCTTTTTTTATTTTTTCCAGTGTTGGGGAACTGTAGAATGTTTTGTTCCCTTCCCTTTGTTCTTTCTCTTTCCTCCCTTCTCTCCCCTTCTTCATTCTTTTCTTCCTTCCTCTCTCATCTCTGTCCAATGCCACCACAACTAAAGTGAAAATTTATTTATCTGTGTGCATATATGCATACAGGTACCATTGGGCATGTGTGAAGGTCAGAAGACAACCTATGGGAGTCAGCTCTCTCCTTCTACTATGTGGGACCCAGGGATTGAACTCAGGTCACCATGCTCAGCAGCAAGCACCTTTTCCTGCTGAGCCATCTCACTGGCCCTGCCTTTCTACCTTCTATATTAGTGAGTCTGACTACTCCAGAGCTCCCATATAAGGAATCATGTTTTTATTTTGTGTGTGTGTCCTCAGGTTTACCCATATTGTGGCTTGTATCAGAATTCCTTCCTTTTAAAGGCTAGTTAGTATTCTCCTTGTGCCATTGCATTCTTTGTGTATTTTGTAGTAGGGCCTGGCTGGTAGCATATTCTGTCCTGTCCTTGTCTTCAACTAGACAAATTTCTGTAGCACCTGGCTATGGGTTCTTAGGGGGCAGCAACCATGTGCTATTAACTTTAGTCTGATGCTTGGTCATTGTGATTGATCTAATATAGAAGCTGACTGGCCAATAGCTGGACAGGATAAGGTTAGGCAGGAGAACCAGACTAAGGACACTGGGAAGAAGAAGGGCAGAGTCAGGGCAGTCACCAGCCAGAGATGGAGAGGAAACAAGAGGTGCAAGATAAAAGAGAGATAAATGCCACATGGCAGAATGTAGATTAATATAAATGGGTTACTTTAAGTAGTAAGCCTTAGTTAGTAATAAGCCTGAGCTATGGCCAAGCATTTATTTTATTTTTATTTAAATTGGAAACAAGCAATACCAATACCAGCTTCCTCTTCCTCTCCCATCCTCCTCTGCCCCCCAAAGACCCTCCCATCTCATCCCCCATCCACTCCTCATGGAGGGTGAGGCCCCCCATGGGGGATCATCAAAGTCTGTCACATAATTTGGATCAGGACTAGGCCCTCCCCTGTGTATCTAGGCTGAGGGGGATACTTTATCCCTCCATAGGGAATGGTTGGCCAAGCATTTAGAATTAATTTTTAATCTCTATGTCAGTTATTTGGGGAGTGGCTGGCAGGACAGAACTGATCAATGGTCTAGACAGAAAACTCCACCTACAAATCTGTAACAGACATAACTAGTGTGGGTGCCAAGTGACTCTTCTGGGCAGAACCTTTGGAATGGCCACCTGCACATGGGGTTATGAATGAGTTCAGATTATGACTTTTTGTTTTTGATTTTTGGTATTGTTATCTCTTAAGTTTTTCTCCATGTATACAGTGTATGTCAAGTATATACTCCTCATGTGTTCCTACTCTCCCTTTTCTCGCCCCTCTCCACTCCCATTGGTCCCTTTCAGTTAGGTTATATATGTGTGTATGTGCATGACATATGTGCATGACTTTATTCATATCTATAAAAATCTAGGAACCACAAATGAGAAACAGCAGGATATTTGTCTTTTGTGTGATTGGCTTAATTTTCTCAATGTAGTTTTTAAAGACATGGTTCCGTTATTCAGTCCTTGTTGGCCTGGAACTTGCTGTATAAACTAATCTGGCCTCAGGTTTTGGGTGATTCTCCACCTACCTCCCAAGTGCTGGCATTACAGGAGTTTGTCACCATACTGGGCATGAGATGCTTCATTCTGGTAACAACTGCCTATTCCGGGTATTTTTTAGCTTCCCTTTGTTTTAAAAAGTTTTAAAAAGTGGCATGTGAGAGAAAGATGCCATTTGACAGTGTTCAAGGAGAGTTTTTTTTTTTAATTAGGGAAAGGGATCATAGGGGGAAGGGAGAAGGGAGGGGGAGAGATTGGCCTCCAGGGACAGGAGCATTGGGAGAGAGGAAAGAGAAGCAGAGAGAGAGGGGGGGATGGGAGGTAGGTAGGGACCCTTTAAAAGGGAACATAGTGAATGTGCACAGGTAGTGCTCTTAGTAGCTGCAGCTCAGGACCAATCCTGTCAGAACCCCAAGGACAGGCCAGTACAGATGCCGAATACTAACACCCTTATCTCTGTGTGGATCCGTGTGAGTGAAATCTGGCCAATAAGATGTGGACACAAATAGAATATCTTATAAATAGAATAGATATTATCTATAAAACCCCTACACAATTTCCCATGCTTGAGCCAATGAGATGGGTCAGTAGGTTGAATGTGTCTTCCACTAAGCCTGGAGGATCTGAGCTACTCTCTGTGAACACACAGTAGACAGAGACAAGCAACTCCTGTAGCATATTAGTCACTGTCCTATTGCTGCAATAAAACACTATAAGCAAGGCAATATATAGAAGGGTTTCTTTTGGACTTATGGTTCCTGAGAGTTACAGTCCATGATGGCAGAATGGAAGTAGCAGGTGACAGGTAACTGGGCAGCAGCTGAGAACGCACATGTCAAACCACAAACAGGATGCTAAGAGAGCTAGCTGGATGCCTGCCCAAGCCACATAGTTCCTCCATCAAGGCCACACCTCCTAATCGTAATTTCATCTCTGAAGTCTCTAAGTTCCTTAAGCAATGCTAGTGACCATTGATCTCTAAGCTTTTTGGTGAATGTGAAAAGGTTACTATCTGGTATTCTGAAGCCACTATTTAGTCAAGAATTCTGTCACTTATAACTAAGAATTTTATCCCTAATGCAAGCCAGATGTGGTGGTATATACCTTTAATCTCAGCATTTGGGAGGCAGAGGCAGATCAGGTCTTTGTGAGTTCAAGGCCAACCTGATCTACATAGTGAGTTTCAGGCCAGTCAGGACTTCATAGTGAGGCCCTGTCTCAACAACAAGTGCCCCCCTAAAAAAGAAAAAGAAAAGAAAAGAAAAGAAAAAGAAGCAATAATCCCTAATTTATACACACCATCCTTACAAGTAAATATTGCCCAACTCCTCAGAATGCTAATATTCCTATGTTATAATAAGAAATTAAACTTTACACAGCAGACTAAGAGGCAGGAACCAGGGTTTGAAACATTAAGCTAAAAAGCCAGATTTTAAATACTTATTTTTTATATGTATGGGTGTTTTGCCTGCATGTGTGTCTGTTCACCATGTGTGTGCCTGGTTCCCTTATAGGCCCTCAGCGGGCATTGAATCCCCTGGGGCTGCAGTTGTAAGCTGCCATGTGAGTGCTGGGAATTGAACTCAGGTCCTCTGGAATAGCAGCTAGTATTCTTTTACTTATCCATCTATTTATTTTACATCCTGGCCACAGCCTCCCCACCCCCATCTTCCTCCCAATCCTTCTCCCCCATTCCCCCTCCTATTCTAGTAATCATGTCCTTTCCTATCTCTATCCAGGAAAGGGAAGGCCTCCCATGGATATCAACAAAACATGACCTATCAGTTGCAGTAAGACTAAGCACTTTCCCATGTATTAAGGATGGACAAGGAGACTCAGTATGAATAGGTTCCCAAAAGCCAGTAAAAGTCTCAAAAAGAGTCAGATACAGGCCCTGATCCCACTGTTATATGTAGAGGGTCTAGGTGAGTCCCATGCAGGCTCCCTGGTTGTTGGTTCAATCTCTGTGAGCCCCTACGAGTCCAGGTTAGTTGATTGTGTGAGTCTTCCCATTGTGTCCATGATCGCTTTGGAGCAGCCAGTATTCTTAACTACTGTGCCATCTCTCCAGTACCCCAAGCCAGAATATTAACCACTATACACATTGCTTTTCCCTATCTAGTATTTTTTTTTCTGAACATGCTTATTGCTGTAGCTTACATGACATCATCCCACAAAAACTTAAAACCTCAGACCCAAAATTCAACCACTTTTTAAAAATTCAAATATATGGATGGCTCTATTTCTATAGATTTGAGCATGTGGGTGGATAATATTTCATGAAATTGAGTATAAGAACAGGGAAACAGGCTCCTCTCAATGCAACATTTTAATCATCCAAGTTGGCTGTATTAGCAATACAGTGAGATTGATCTGGTAACTAAAGAGCCTCTTGGTGGATGAGTCATTTGGTTTGAAAAGACAACAGCTTCAAAGAACACATCAAGCTTTCAGGCCTAACATATTCTGCTCCTTCCTCCCCCTTCTTAGAGACAGTGTCTCGCTATGTAGTTTGGCTGCCCTGAAACTCACTAGGCTGGCCTTGAACTCATAAAAATCCTCTTGTTTCTGCTTCCCAAGAGTTCTAGGATCAAAAACATGCATCAGCATATCCAGAAATATGTGCTTATTCCTAATGCAATTCTCCTCTTAGAAATAATGCTTTATAGTTGGATGCTTAAAATACATTTCTTTCCTTGGTTGAATTTGTTGCAGCATAAAAGTGCCCCTCCTGCTTTCTCTCCTATAAGACAAGTTTAACACTTTACATTTTCCAGGGATTCTAGATTCTGCTCCAAGCCTATGGCATTCAGGAGGACCTGAGAATCAAAATCTATTAGAAAATGTGGACGGCAGAGATGTAGCAGCTCAGAATTAATGTGCATTTGTGTGTGGATGTGTGTGGGGGGTATGGATGGGTGTGGTGGGGACAAGAGGGCAGAAAACTGATCTTTAGAGAAGGAAACAGCTGAATAGAGGCAAGAGTTTAGCATCCTACTCTCCACTATACAGAAAATATTCTTGTTTGGGGTAACTTGTCTAAAGTTAATTTCTTCCAGGTTGGCCTTGAATTCATGGAGATCAGCTTCCCTCTGCCTCCTGAATGCTGGAATCAAAGGCACACACCACTCTCCCCTCTCCTAGCTTTATTTCTGATTCTTGTACTTGGAACTGGATTAGGAAATCAACATACATTCGGAGAGTCATGTGAAGATGAATGTGTCAGCAACAGCTCATAGATATACATAGTGATGTGTAAGGGAAAACTAGAGAGACGGTGCCTCCAAAACGGATCACCCAACTTCATCTTTCTGCTCCATTCCCAGCTCTTCATCTACTGATGCAAGTATTTGTTGTCAGCTGCAGAACTGCTCAGCTGACTTCTGCTTAGTCAGTGTTCTATTGCTGTGAAGAGACACCATGACCATAAGCAAGTTGGGGAGGAAAGGGCTTACACTTCAACATCGCTGTTCATCACTGAAGGACGTCAGGGCAGGAATTCTAACAGGGCAGGAACCTAGAGTTAGGAGCTAATGCAGAGGCCAGGGAGGGATGTTGTTTACTGGCTTGCTTCCCATGGCTTGCTCAGCTCATCCTCTTATACAGCCCAGGACCACCAGTCCAGATATGGCACCACCCACCATGGGCTGGGCCTTCCCCCATTGATCACTAAATGAGAAGATGCCTTACAACTGGGTCTCAAGGAGGCATTTCCTAAGCTGAAGCTCCTTCCTCTGATGACTCTAACTTGTGTCAAGTTGACATACAAAACCAGCCAATATACCAAGGCAACATTTAGCTGGGGCTTGTTTCCAGTTTCAAAGGCTTAAGTACATTATCATCATGCCTAGAAGCATGGTGACATGCAGTGGGGCATGGTGCTAGAGAAGTAGTTGAGAGCTTTACACCATGATCCTCTAGGCAGCAGGGGAGAGGGATGAGAGTGAGGGTGAGGGTGAGGGTGGGGAGACGGGGCCTGGTTGGATTTTTGAAACTTCAAAGTCCATTTCCAGCAACACACATCCTTCCAACAAGGCCACACCTACTGCAACAAGGCCACACCTCCTCATCCTTCCAAGACAGTTCATCAACTGGGTATTAAGTATGCAAATATTTGAGTTCATGGGCGGGCAGGTTCATTCAAACCACCACAGCTTATGGCAGAAATGTCAGATATTTGATGTTTTACTATATTGTGTCAGGTATGCTAACGGTGGCTATGAACACAACTGTAAATAAGGTAAAATTCCTTTCTCCATGGATTTCTCCCTCCAGGGGAGGGAGACAGAATACAAATAAATGATAAATAAATAAATACGATGTCACAGCCGAGATGAGGTAACCAAGATGGCCTTCAAGCCAAGACTGACAGCCAAAGAAGAGTCTGGCTATGTATCGTACCAGAGAGAGGGTATTGCAGGGGGAGAGAGAAGCCCTGAGTAGGGCAGTTTGCTCTGAGCAGGAGCAGACAGCCAATCCCTGAGAGAGGCAGAAAGAAAGGTATGGACCATGCATGCTTTTGATACAAGCTACAAGAGCCAGGAAGGCCTTTCTAGGTCATGGCTGGGAGTTGGGTTTTTTTTTTGCATGTGAGATGAGAAACTATCAAAAAGTATTCAAGACAAAAGTGATTTGTTAAACCATTATTTACAGGTCCCTTCAACACACCTCAGCCTTAGCGGGGCAGAGGCAATGAGAATTAAGCTTGAGGCCAGATTGTATACTCAGAAAGAACCTGTTTTGAGCAAAACAAAAGGAAATAAAAACCATTTTTTAAAACAATTCCTCTGGCTGATGGGTGTGAAGTGGCTTGAAGGCAGTGAAAACTGAAGACAGGTCAATGTAGGTACAGGACGGTGACCATATCAAGGTCGGAGGAGGGGATAAGGCCTTGGGAGTGGGGAGAAAGCTGGGGAATGCAGGTTGTGAGTTATAGATGAGTGAAGAGTAGGGGAGGGAGGGCCTTGTAGTGAGTGAAGGGGAAGGAGAGAATTGAGGATGTGGCCATTATTATCTTAGACTATAGATCTGGGGGCCAGTTTTTGAAACTGGGATATTGGGAGTTTGTTTCCCTGTAAGGCTCGTATTTTCCTGATTTCTACTTGATGTGGGGCTGAGGTGAGAGAGGTAGGACTATAATTTATTCAAACAAGTGAAGATGCATTAGTTTAAAAAGCTAATACTCCGGGCTAGTCTGATCTACCTTTTGTGGACTTTGGTCTCTAAGGGGTGGTGTGGACTGAACACTAGGTTTAAGTCTCTAGGGGGCAGGTGGGGGAATGGAGAAAGGAAGAGACAGGAAGGGAGGGGAGGGGAGGGGAGGGGAGGGGAGAGAAAGACAGTACAGAAGTAAGCATGAAGTTTGCCAAAGATATTTCGCCACGGGCTAAGTCCCTCCAACAGAAGGGGCTCCAACTCCACTTAAAAGGCAGTTCCAACATGAGCAGACTTAAAGCGGGGTGTTCATGGGACTATTCATCCCCCTATCAATATTGATTTTAAGGCTTGTCCGTGGCTCTGATGCAGACTGCACATGACAACCCTTCCCCAGGCTTTGCTGGCCACAGGATAGAGCAAAGCATATGGCACTGGACTCCTGTCACCAGTCGGCCCCCTCCTCCAAAGCTCTCTTTAAATTATCCCTGTGGAGAGGTGCGGTTCGAAAACCAGTGGTCAAAAAGCAATTTAAGCATAGCTAGTGACATTTAATAATGGCTGTTTTGATTAGCCATTAGCCTTGAAGCAAGGATTCTACACTAAGCAATACCTTGCACCCAGAAAAGGCACACTTTGTCTTGATTTCCTTGAGTGCTTTTTTGTACCACAAGGTATTAAATGTGTCCATCACTCAATGGCAAGTTTTCTTAAGTTCCCTAAAGCAAAACTCAGCAGCCAATTCATACCACAAGGACCCACTTGGTCGACACTTAAATGTCTGACTTTTCAACAGATGGGGTGTTCTAGAGCTGGGGGCATCACAGGTTTGTGACAGTTGTCCTTGCTTTTCCTCACAACTGTGTCAAATGGCGGCCCCCCTCCCCCCACGCCCCCCAGTTGTCTCATTTCGACCCCTCGGTGGCTCTTGAAGCCAGCTGTTTACACCACCGTTTTTTTTTTCCTCAGCTCGGTGTAGGTCGGAAGCTTATTAAGGGGAACTCGGCAGCCGCTGGAGTGTGAACTTTGCTGGTTAAGGAAAAGGGAGGAAGCCATTAACCAGCAGCTACTCACAGCGTCTGGCCTGTTCTTTTTCTCCTTTTTTTTTTTTTTTTAACCTCCTCTTTCTTCAAGAAAATGAAAAGCAGAAGATGCTGCTGTTCCAGGTCTCTGAAAGATGATGCCAGATCCAAGGATGAACATTCAACAGCTGTTTTGGAGCTGATTGTGGGAACAAACAAAAGGCACAGTTAAACAGCGCAGGCATCTCTGTGCTTCGTACACAGTGTACAGCAGGCAAGCAGAGCCAAGGAGAGCACGCCAAGAAAAAGACAATGCAAAAAAGCGGAGGAGCCGGGGGTGAGGGGGTGGGGGCTTGGGGGGGGGGCGTAAATCATCTTCTCTAAGGTTGCAATTCGAGTTAAATGCAAACTTGAGAAGAGACTTGCTTCACTCTGCTAAGATAGTGAAGGAAAGTCTAGAGCAAAAGTGGCCCAGGGGCTGATGCTGAAGTTCACTTCCTACCCAGTGACTTTCAAAATTTAGCCTTTTCTTAATGAAACAGAGGAAAATACAGTTTTTGGATAAGCTTTTATGAGTGTTCCTCCTAGAAGTTTCTAATTCCTTTTATCCCCCTCTCTTCTCCTTGTCTTCTTCTAATCCTTTGTCTGCCTTTCTCTCTCCTCTCTCCTCCTGTCTTTCCCCATTGCTTTCTTCCCCTTCTTCCCTTCATTTCATTCCTCTGGTCTCCTTTCCTTTCCTGGCTCCCTACCCTCCTCTCTTCTCCTTTTTCCCCCTCCTTCCTCTTTCCAGACTTGTTTTTTTTTTCTTCCAAGACAGGGTTTCTCTGTCTTGCTTTGGAGCCTGTCCTGGAACTCATGCTGTAGACCAGCCTGGCCTCAAACTCACATCGACCCACCTGCCTCTGCCTCTAGAATGCTGGGATTAAAGGCTTGTGCCACCCCCCACTCCCTGGCCCAGCCTTGTGTTTTAACAAGCCTGTTCTGAGAGTAGAAGGTGAGAGGGACATGGTGGTGGTAGTTGCTAAGTAGGAAGAGTACTGCTTAGCATGAGACAAAGAGAGGGAGAGGAAAGGGAAAGTCAAATAAGAAAATGGAGAGTGCCGGCTGTGGGGATACTGTAGGTTTGCTGTGTAAATCCAGGAACTTGAGCAAAATACTCAACACCGTGTGCTTGC
Organism: Cricetiscus sungorus; assembly: GCA_030556225.1. NCBI lineage: Eukaryota > Metazoa > Chordata > Mammalia > Rodentia > Cricetidae > Cricetiscus > Cricetiscus sungorus. The sequence goes on from JANBXA010000126.1 coordinate 7,718,637, forward strand.
ACTGCGAAGAAGGCTGGGGAAATCTTGCACAACAACTAGGAACTGGCCAGATTTTTGGCAAGGAAAGAAATCAAGAACACATGGAAGATGACAAATTAGGATCATGAAGTATAGTTAGTAATTTGTAGAAATTGGAGAGAGGGCTGGGGATCCTCATTGTGACAGTTGGGGTTTCCGCCAAGTTTACCTAACTCTCTGAAGGCCGGAGAAGTTTCATCTGGGATGTATTTGCTAGGATTTGTGAGACGTTTTTTCATTTAAGCTACGTGGCGTGGCTGCGAAGCCATGGAGCGTCCTGTGTTGCGCCCCCTCCCTGCTCTGGGATAACATTTCACTACGTGGTTTAGTCTAGTCTTCCAGCCCACTTCCTGCTCCAGCTTCCCCAGTGCTGGGGTACAGGTGTGCAATGCTGCACCTGGCTCGTGCACTGTGTTTTACTGAGAGTTCCATGTATGCTTGATATACTCTTTCCAATTCTGGCTACACCAAGTGTCCACCTACCAGGTTAGACAACATCCTTTGTCCTAGTAGCCAGTTCACCAACCCATTGACTGAGTGAACTCCGTGAGAACTTTTTGTGTTTAAGACATTATTAACCACACAACTCCAGGCACTTGGGGTAAACAAATAATAGACAAGACACCGTAACCTCAAGGAGCTCAGACTGAAGATAACTATAGTGGGCTAAATCATGTCCTTGCCTCACTCCCACCCCAAACCCAAGATTTGTCTAAGACCTGGTTCCTATACTCAGGAAATGCTGAGTGAGATTATTTGGATTTAGGGTGGGCTGTAAATACAATGACACTGTCCTTTTAAGAGACAGAAAAGAAGACAGGGAAATAATGGACCAAAGAGGATGGAGGTGGGGACATGTATGCAGGGACAAGCCAAGGAGCATAAAGGATTGGAAGCTACCACAGGAAATGAGGAGAGACGCATGATATTGGTTTTTCCATCAGGGCCTTCAGGGCTTTGGCAGGTCAGAACAGGAGATGAAGCAAAAGAGGAAACATTCGAGAAGATTTTGTGTTGGGGCAAGGAAAAAGTACGTGAATTTTGACATTCAGACATGGTGCTGCTAGGGATGTATTATGTTCAAGAATGCTTGCTTAGCACAGGGGAGGCTGCAGCTTCAAGTCCCAGGCTTGCAAAAGTAAAAGAAAACTCTTGTATCACAGACAGTGGTGTAATAAATTCATTACATGGTTCCAGTCATCTCTGGATATATTTCAAATAGCACATTGGTCTGACTACCAAGGAAGGAAACACCGCCCTCTGCTGGAAACACAAAACTGTGCTAATTGAATTTTGTTCTTTGGTTGCTTATTGTGAACTTCTCGCGGTGTGCTTCATAGGCTTGTCTCAAGCTCATGATCCTCCTGCCTCAGTATCCTGAAGGCTTAGATAACAGACATGTACCACCGTACTTGTCTCATTAACCAGTTAAGAAAGATTTGTTTTTTATCTCAGAACTCCATTGGCAGAGGCAGGCAGATCTCTGTGAGTTTGAAGCCATCGTAGACTGCATGAAGAATGCCAGTTATTCAGAGTTGCACAGTGAGACCTTGTATCAAAAGAAATTATTCTGTTTTTATTTATATGTACATGGTGAGTGTGTGTGTGTGTGTGTGTCCATGCTGGTTACAGGCAGTTATTATCATGTGGGTGCTGGGGACCAAACTGGCCTCTGGAAGAGCAGCAAGTACTCTTAACTATTGAGCCTTCTCTCCAGCTCATGACTAAATAATTCTACTGAGACATTCTTGACATACTCAAATATGAATGTTTATAATCTGATGAGTTTGCTTGCACATATGCAAACATCCACAGTCCCATCACTTCCATCAAGGCAATAGACATACTCAACACCTCTTGAAGTTTCCTTGTGCCCCTTTCATTTTTGTCTGCTTTGTTTCATGGTTAAAATATATATATATATATATATATATATATATATATATATATATACACCACAGGATCTACTCTGTTAACAGATTTTTCTGAGTGTAGGATGCCATCTTGGTTGGTAATCACAGGCATTATGTTGCACAGCAGCTCTCTAGAGCTTATCCATCTCCTATAACTGAGAACATCCCGTTGGCAACAGTTCACCATTTCCCTTGTATCTCAGATTCCTTCATGCTCACTTATTAAGTGTGTCAGCTCCACTCTGTATGAACTATCAAAGCAAATTATTAGAGAGTTGTTACAGTACCTGTATCTGCTTGGTACCTTGCTATTTCCATACAAGTCAGTGCATTGCAGTTTTGGAGAAATGACTCAGAGGCTAAGAGCATTGGCTGCTCTTGCAGAGGACTGGAGTTGATTCCCAGGACCCAATGCCTGTAACTCCAGTTCTAGGAGTTCTGCTGCTCTCTTGGCCATTGTAGGCACCACATGCATATGGTACTCTGACATACGTGCAGGCAAAATATACACATAAAATAAAATTAAACAAATCTTAGGACAAGGGGTTCTCTATCCAGTATCATCAAACTGAGTGGCTTGAAAAGTTTTACTTTATCATATATCTGGAGACCAGAAGCCCAATATCAAAGTGGAGCAGGATTGGTTCTGACAGAAAATGGGTGTCATGCCTCTCCCTAGCTTCTGGTGGTGCCTGGCTTTACTTGGAATCCCTTAGTTTGCAGCTGTATAAGTCTCCATCACTATTACATTGTTGGTTTTACGATTGTTTTTTGAGATAGGGTCTCTCTATGTAGCCCTGGCTGGCCTGGAACTTGGTATGTAGACTAGGCTAGCCTTGAATTCACAGAGGTCTTTCTTCCTCTGCCTCCTGTGTGCTCTGATTAAAGATGTGTGCTACTACACCTGGCCTGTCTGCCTGCCTTCCCTCCCTCCCTTCCTCCCTTCCTTCCTCCCTCCCTTCCTTCTCCCCCTCTTCCCCCCCTTTTTTTTTTCTTGGACAGGACCTCACTCTGTTTTGAAGGCTAGATTGGAACTCATTATGTAATCCAGCCTGGCTTTAAACTCATGGAAATTCCACTGGCTCAGCCTCCCAGATTCTAGAATTATAAGTGAGTCACCTTATTCACTTATTACAATATTCTCAAGGGTTTATCCATGCCACAGCACAAACCAGAACCTCACATTTTAAAGGCAGAATTGTGTCCCATTGTTAAGATATACCACTTAAAAAAATCCATCCATCAGTTGTTGGAAAACTGGGTTGCTTTGAGTTTTGGACTATTAGGAATAATGCTGCTATGAATGTTTATGAAAAGGTTTTGTGTGGATGTTTTTAGTCTTCTTGGGTAGGGGACTGCAGGATCACATGATAACTCTATGCTCAACTTCCTTTTCAGTGATGGGGATTGAATTCAGAACTTTGGACATGCTAGGCAAATACTCTATCTCTAAACTATCTTGTTTGCCTTGTTGGAACTTTTCTGGATATCTGCAAAGTGTTTTCCAAAGCATTTGTGCCATTGTCCACTTCTTCAGTTCATAATGGGCCAGTTTGTCCGTGTTCTCACAGGAAAAAAAAAACAGGTTAAAACCCCACTTCCTTCTTCCCCACCTTCCCTGGGTCCCTAAACATGTATTTTACCTTCTGTCTTAGGCACTGTGCCTAACATCAGGGATTTAAAAATAAAGGTGCCACTGTCAGCCTGGGACACATGAGACCCCATCTCAAAAAAGTAAAAACAATAAATCCCAAACTGATCAAACAATCTCTCTCTCTCTCTCTCTCTCTCTCTCTCTCTCTCTCTCTCTCTCTCTCTCATCTCTCTCTCACTCTCTCATACTCTCTTGTGTATATGTCTATGTGTGTGTGTGAAAGAGAGAGAGAATGAGAGAGAGAGAGAAAGAGATCGTAGAGGAAAGGCAGATTACCTTACTTTTGAAAATTTAAAAGACACTTATTTATTTATGTGTATGAATATCTTGCCTGAATATATGTATATGCACTATGTACCTGGTACCTGCAGAAGTCAGAAGAGGGCATAGATCCTCTGTAACTGGAATTATGGATGGTTATGAGCCACCTCTCGGTGCTGGGAATCAAACACTGGTCCTTCACAAGAGCAGCAAGTGCTCTACATCACTGACCCATCTCTCCAGCCCCAAGGAAGAAGTTTTATATGTCAATTGTTATGAAAGCTTGGAGTCAGAGGTACTTAGAGTACTGGTTGGGTAAAATAAAGTTAATAGTTTTTTGTTTTCTGTTTTTGTTTTTTTGGGGAGGGCTAGGGAGTAAACATTTAAATAACTGAAGGGAATATGAGGAAGGGCAAGATGGGATAAGACCAGAAGGAGAAGGAAAGTGTATAGATTAGGGGTATGAAAGGCAGCAAAGAAAATATTCCATGTTAGTTGGGGAGAGAAGAAAGACACAGGAGCTTTTCCCAATGAGATACAACTCATAATATCAAGCAATCACTTGATTGTCTGTGGAGCTTGGCTTCTAATTTCATATATGGATGTTTACATGGAATTTTTATATGAGGATATTTATATGGTTGTGAACATGGGCAGAGGTCAGGAAATTACAGTGGGGCCTGTGAGATGGGACAAATAGGCTTTAAGGGAGGTGGTGGGAAGAGTGATAAAATGCATGTGGTATGAAAATGGAAGGGGGGGATGCAAGAGGTAGAAAAGAACAATTTGGGAAAAAAGGGGCAGGGATATGGGGAACCGGAGTGGGTAAGGGGATATCAGCCAAAACTATGCATGTATGAGAATGACATAAGGAAATTAAAATTTAAATAAAAAATTAAAGTTATAAAGAAGACTTGTTTTCTGGGACTTGTTTTGAATAGGGAAACTCACATTTTCATTTTGAATTTTTCAAAGATTTTTTTAAATTTTATTTTATGTGTATGAGTGTTTTGCCTGTATGTATGTATGTATGTATGTATGTATGTATGTATGTATGTATGTACACCATATGTGTGCCCTCTGCTTCTGGTTGTCAGAAGAGGGCAGATTCCCCTGGCACTGGGGTTATGGATGGTTATGAAACATCTCATGGATGCTAGGGATCAGACCCAGGTCCTCTGCAACAGCAAAAATGTGCTGAAAAATCTCTCTACCTCCAACACATTTTCATATTTTTTTGGAGCTCAAGAAATCAAGTAGCTGGCTTCAGACCTTGTATGGCTTCATATCAGGGAGGAGATACTATGCATTTACATAGAGAACATTATGAATACAGGGGTGGAGAATTGGGTCTTGGGTTGATTGCATTCCATAGTCCAGAACAGTGTGTATTTTTTGAGGACAGAAGGGAGTGGAGACTAATAATACTCTTATCTTCAAAGTTTCTTCTTGAGAGTAATAAAGGATGCTATCAGATGCAGAAAAAAAAAACAGGTGACATATGACCTTCTCTTTTAAATGTATAAATACAATCTAATTTGAAGTTGATTGCTGTTTTATCTCTTCAAACCCTGGGAAAAAAATCTTAGCTGATCTTGTACACTGCAGACTTCATTAAGAGTGTTGTTTTCCTAAGGAGCCCATAAATTACAGTGGTTAGATATCCCTCTGAATTGCAGGGATGGGACATAGCAGGATGTCAGCAAAAGCCAGGCAGAGACAGTAGTCTTACTTTGTACCTTATCATCTCACTATTCTCTTCTTCAGATCAAACTTTCTTGTCATTATCTCCTTTTTGTTTCTTGATCCAGTTTCCATCATGTGTGTTACAAACAGGCTCAAGTTTGGAAAAAAGATGCAGGCTTGCACTCAGTTGCTTGCCCAAGGTCTCTCCAGCAGTAGACACTGGAGTCTAGAATCTAGTTTTCTTTGTACTTAAAAAGAGTCGCATTTCCTTTAAAGACACTATAGTCTTTTTTTTTTTTTTTTGCAAATATCATTTGGGGGATACACACTCACACACACACACACACACACACACACACACACACACACACACACACTATAGAGATTTAAACCTCTGCCTGGCCAAAAAAAGTTTAGTTTGCACAAAACATTACCACAGATAGTTTTTAAGACTTTGAAAAAGTTCTTCGTTGGCAATTCTATTAACCATTAGACAAGAAATTAGAGAAACAAACACGCTGTCTGCTGAATTCAGCTCTTCAATAGAGTTTCACTTAGGAATATGTGTTTCCATCCCAGAAATGATTAGCGGATGGTTAAATTACAACAAGAAGAAGAATTAACATTTTGAATGAAAGCATATATAATGAGGGAGCTCGAAGTGGGAGAAAATTACTCCTAAATAGAATAGAATTTAGAACAAGAAAAAAAACTGGTCCAGCTATTTATGTACATTACCCATTTCAACCATTACACTTTGGGTTCTTCTTTAGTTTTGGTTGATCATTTATTATTTTTTTTCTAAGACATGGTCTCTTGATGTTGTCCAGGCTGGTCTGTAACTCCTGATCTTCCTGTTCCCAGCCTCCCCACTGCTAGGATGACAGCTGGGAGACAGCTCACATGGCTGCCTGAACACTTAAGCTTTTCTATCCAGGGTTTTTCTGGTGTCTAGTGCTCCAATAAAAGTCCACTGCCCATCTAGAGCCCCTGGTAGAAGGTGCAGACTGTTCAACCACACAGAGATGAAGCTAGTCTCACTTCCTTTGCATTTTCTATCTTGACCACTTAAAAAAAAATACCCAAGGGCCAAGCAGTGGTGGTGCATGCCTTTAATCCCAGCACTCCAGAGGCAGAGGCAGGTGGATCACTGTGAGTTCGAGGCCAGCTTGGTCTACAGAGCAAGTTTCAGGACAGCCAGGGCTACACAGAGAAACCATGCCTTGAGATTCTCCCCCCTCAAAAAATACCTAAGAGGCAGGATAGCAAACAAGCAGGGATTAAAACAGAAACAGAATTGTGTGTGTGTGTGTGTGTGTGTGTGTGTGTGTGGGTGTGGTGTCTGTGTTCTATGACATGCATGTAGAGGTCAAGGAATAACTTTGTGAGCCAGCTTTCTCCTTCCATCTTTATATGGGTTCTGGGGGATTGAACTCAGGGCATCATTAGACTTGTGTGGCATCTTTTTTTTTTTTTTTTTTTTTTTTTTTTCCGTGCACGCCTTTAATTCCCACCCTTGGGAGGTAGAGGTGCATGGATCTGTGAGTTCCTGGACAGCCAGGGCAACACAGAGAAATCAGCAGCAGTTCTTAAACAAGTGCCAACAATAACCCTAAACAGTATCAAACACCTCCACCAGTGAGTGGGGCAGACAAAAAGGAAAATCAAACCCTGAACGCAGTTCTTCAGCAGGTTAGTTCTCATCCACACTGACTGTCTGTAGATTTTTGAATGTGGTAACAGGCACGTAGGTTACGAATGTATATAGCTTGTTTGGGGAGGCCTCATCCTCGTTACGTTTTCTGGACAAACATACACTGATACGGTAGGGAACATTCCTTATTCCTTTGGCCCAGACGGCTTTATTGAGCCTGGTATCGCTGCGAACGTCTGGGGTCCCAATCTCTTTCATGGCAAATTTCCGGATTTTTTTGAGTGCCCGAGGAGCATGCCTCTTGAAGCCCCCGCCATGGATACTCTTGTGGATGTTGATGCTGTACTCGGATGTTGATGGTGTACTCCCGGTTCACCACCTCGTTGATGGCAGAATGGCCTTTCTTCTTCTCTTCTTCGTGGGAGCCATTCTGCTGGGGCCCCTTGTGTGGCATCTTGATGTCCCATCTTTTTAAAAACAGTTTATTGATTCTTGGTGGATTTCATATCGTACATCTGCTCCCACTCATCTCCCTGTCCCCTCCATTCTGCCTTCTGCCCTTGCAGCACCCCCAACAAAACAAAATTTAAAAGTAAAATCAACCCCCCCAAAACTCCCCAAGAATCTCAGTGTGGAAGCTGTAGTGTGTCACAGTGAGTCATACAGTAAACCCTTTAGTCCATACATTTTTACTCCTGTTCATTTGCAAAGGGTCATTGGTCTGGTTCTGGGCCTCTGGCTTTTGCCACACCATCGATGCTGGGTCCTCATTGAGGCTCCTCTTGGATATTTTGTTGTTGCCCTGTGATGTGGATTTAACTGCAGCTTTCAGTCTGTGGGTTAGGCCCCTTCATCTGTCCCAGCAGATCTTGGACGGGATGGATGTTGGGGTGGGCTCAACTCCTAACCCTTGTTCTAGGCCTGGGCAGCGGCAGGTTTGGTTAACTCACCAGCTCTACCCTGTCCTCACCACCCGGGTGAGCTCTCCAGTATTGCCCCAGCTAATTCACCCTGCAGCAATGAGTGAGGGGTGGGGCCGGTTCTCCTGCTTTTTTGTCCTCAGGGTAGTCTCTCCCACACCTACACCTTCAGGGCCAGCTCTCCTGTGTTTTTATAATCCAGTGTCTCTTAGCAGTCAACAAATTCATAGAGAACACAATAACACATAGGGGCCAGAGTCCCCATGTATTTCCCAACTTTACATGGCTTATTTCTTATATGGTACTGTATTCGCTTTTTAAGGACTTTATTTCTAAGACTATATATATTTCTAAGACTATATAGATGCTTTTCTTCTCTCTCCCAAGCCTAGGCATATTTTCAAACACACTGTGACCTATTTGGAAGCTCTTTTTGTCTGAATCTGTCCTTACTGTAACCTTTTCTGTCTGTATGAGTGCACCCCCTACCCCACTACCCCCTGGAAAAACAAAACAAAACAAACCAAAAACCAAAAAACAAAAACCAAAAAACTGCTGTGTAACTTGAGTCATGGCTTGTTGGTGGCTGGATCCTCCCCCTCAATCCCCTTACTGCCAGCTGTGGGAGCCATGTTTACTGCCCCAACTCTGGCAAGTTTCTGGGTCCACACTGCCTCTGAGCAGTGTGCTTCCGCTGCTCATAAACCCCATTTAAGTGTTTGGTAGCAAGACCTCTGAAAGAAGCCCTGCGTCTGCTCACTGCTAGCAAACAGATCCCATCAGAGAAAGGGCAGTTCCCAAGAAGCCGCATTTGACTCTGTTTTTGTGTTTTGAATCTTTTTTTAAGCTTTCTCGGGCTTTATGTGGATCGATGTGGCTTCACACTGGTCACTGTATGTAGGAGGAGTTGTCCCTGTCCCAGGAGCTGTTTCCAAATTACCACACAGAGACTTATATTAATTCTAAGTGCTTGGCTGATAGCTCAGGCTTGTTACTAGCTAAGTCTTACATTTAAATTAACCCATATTTCTTATTTGTGTTCTGCCACTTGGCACTACTTTTATTAGCATGGCACATTCATCACCTGTTCCCTCTGTGTCTCTGTCCTTCCTTCCAACATTCTCAGTTTGGCTTTCCTGGCCTAACCTCTTGCAGCCCAGCTATAGGCCTGTCGCCTTCTTTATTAACCCACTCAAAGTAACACATATTCACAGTGTACAGAAGAATTATTCCACAGCACAGAAGAGAAGTGGGGACAGCTCTTCCAGGCTCACAATTTCGGGGCTGGCCTCCCCCACACCTGTACTAACTGGGCTCGTTCTATTTGCTGCCCTGGCAAGATTCAGAGCATCCTCTCCTGAGTGTTGCAGCCCGTGGGGGGCGGGCATGGTCAGTTTTCCACTCTTGTTACTTCAGGGTCAGCTCTCTTACCTGCCTTAGGTGTTGATGGGCTGAGGGGAGATATCTCTCCTCCCAGCCCATGCCACCTTATGGCAGATGGGGTGTTGGGCTTGGTCTCCCACGCTCACATTCTCGGAGTTGTCTCACCCGTGCCCCGTAAACAGGTTCAGCCCTGGTGCTACCCAGACAAGGTGCAGGGCCTGCTTTCCGGAGTGTTGAGTTGCTAAAGGGGAGGGTCAGCTCTCAGCCAGCTGGAGGGGGTAGGGGCAAGGGGGGAGGGCGTCTTTCCCTCATCCCAACCTCCTCACTGTAGACAAGGAATGTGGCACTAGCTATGTCCTTCTCACGTTCTCAGGGCTGGCGCTCCTGCTCCCGTTTACAGGGTCAGCTCTACTTTGCTGCCCGGGTCAGGCGCACGGCCTCTTCTGAGTGCTGCAGCTGGTGAGGTTGGGTCAGGTCCACCACCTGCTGCTGGTGGCGAGGGGCCAGGGGAGGAGGGCAACTTTCCCTCACCTAGGCACCACATGGGATGCGAGAGGGGCCCAGCCGGCTCTCCCATTGCCGTGCTCGCCCATGCGCCTGTGCACAGGGTCCGCTCTGTTGAGCTGCCCGGGTGAGGTGTAGGCCCTGCTCTCCTGAATGCTTGAGACAGTGAGGGGCAGGACCAGTGGTGTCCGGGCGTACTCTGTACAGCCCTGTCCTCTCGGCTTTGGGTGGTATAAGGGGGCAGGGACATCAATAGAGAGCGCGGCTGTGTCAAGCCAGGAACCCAGACGTGGCTCCCAGCGGCAGCCCAGGCCCATGGTCCTGGGTGGCAGTCAAACCACCCACCTCAGCCCACTCCTCACCCTTTGGGCTCTTCAGATACACCTCTGTCCACAGGACATGAACCATTCTGTCTCTCTCTGTGCCCTGTCTGTCTGTCTTCCATATCACACCATACATTTGCTCACCAAAATAGTGCCCATCTGTCCAGTGCTGTAAGGTGCTGAGTGGGCCCCTGTTCACTCCTTGGGCTTTGTGCATGCTAGGTAAGTATTCTTTATGCCTTCTGAGACCAGAAATATGTGTGTTGGGTTTCCTGGGGCCAAAATTACAGTGTGAGTCACTATGTGGGTGTTAAGAACTGAACCCAAGTCCTCTGCAAGAGCAGCCAATAGTCTTAACCATTGAACAATCTCTCCAGATCCCCAGAGCTTGCATTTCTTTCTTTTTTTAGTTATTTACTTTTTCCTTCTTATTTATTCTCTGTGTCTTTCACATCACTCATCTTCATCCATTCATTTCTCTGTCCCTTTGTATCCACACTCTGCCCTTGCAACTTCCCCCAAAAATAAAATTGAAGTCCCAATTTCCCTTGACCCTCTAATTAAAAACATCAGGGAAACTTGAATAGGGAGGGATAGAAACTTAGGAGACATGTTGATCACCAGGTATTTTGTTAGATGTGTTATTTTTCTTTCACAAATTACTGAGTTTCAGAAAACAAGTAGGTGTGTGTGTGTGTGTGTGTGTGTGTGTGTGTGTGTGTGTTAGGGGTGAGGGAAAAGTTAATATCCAAAGTGGGAATGTCATTACAAAATATACTGAATGTGAGAGGTACCATGACTGGAAAATAAAGTTCTGCATGTTTCAAGGCACACAACAGGGACCCATATTTGCCAATATTAAACTGCTGTAATTCCTATAGATACTAAGGGAATTCTCCAAAATTACCACTACAATTTTACTGTAAACACAGATCCTTGATTGAGCCATAAAAGAGAAAGGGGAACTTGTTCTGGGTAGAAAGTATGGCATTTTCTTAACATAGGCAGACATCTTAAGCCTGACACAGTTAAGTAGATCTCTTAATGGGCAATAATGCACACTCTCTTGTTATTTCTATGTTCTGGTGTGTCTCACAATGTCACCCATACATTAGGCAGCTGTTCTTTTCTTAATCACACTCCAAACCTACAAAATTCTCATTTAGAAAAACAAAAAACAACTACCCCATTCAGCTCTGTGCATCTCAATTGCAATCTATTGCAGATTGCAGATGTTGGAGGATAGCAAAAGCCCACTACAGCCAAACTCCCCACAGGCAAGGGAACCATCACCCAGGGTCTGTCCTTTCTGACCAGAGCTGGGCCTGATTGGGAACTCAGTATGAGCTCTGTTGCTAGGGGTATTTTAACTTGTAGAGGGGCAGGGTGCTTTCGGGGATACAGGAATTTTATTACCATTTGCAGTTCCCCTTTTACATTTTCACGTGTGTGTGTGGCGTGCACGAGTATACGTGTGTTCGTGCACGCTCCTACGTACACGTGCATGTGGAGACCCGAGGTTGAGATCGGGCATAATTCTCGGTTACTTTTTCATCTCATTTGTCGAGGCAGGGTGTCTCAATCAAACTCAGAGCTCTTTGATATAGCTAGCCGGCTTCCGCTGGCGAGTCTGTTTTTACAGGAATTTTAGGCGGGCTGCTACGCCCATTCCGCATGTATGTGAATTCTGTGGATTCCTTGAACTCGAGAGTGCAGCAGGTTTGCAAGGCAAGCGTTTTAACTACGGCACAATCTCTCCAGCCTCACACCCCTCCCCCACCCTTCTATTTGTCACTCTCAGTCCTCTTTCCCAGCAGTTTTACCCCACCTGTAAATGTGGCCACTCTCAAAGACTAGATCTTTGATTTCCTTCTTTAAAATCTCTATATGCTTAGCTGCCATGCTATTAAAGACAGATATTTATGACAGAATCCCTGTATCCCTGTGTCCCTTCTTTCCTTAAACTGTGCCTCTTGAACTTTTTTTTTTTTTTTTTTCGAGACAGGGTTTCTGTAGACCAGGCTGGCCCCGCCCCGAACTCACAGAGATCCGCCAGCCTCTTCCTCCAGAGTGCAGGGACTAAAGGCATAAAACCAACGCTTGGTCCTCTTAAAATCTTGATCCTCCTGCCTCCAACGCTGGGATTACAGGCCTGTAGCACCCCACCTGGTTCTTTCTGCCATTGTTTCACACGTTTTTGTGTTGGTATGTGTGTATGCTCGAATGTGTGCATATACATGGGCCAGGGGACAACTTCGTTATTCCTCTGGATCAGTGCTTCCCAACCTTCTTAATGCTGCAACCATTTAACACAGTTCTTCATGTGCTGACCCCCCAACCATAAAATTATTTTTGTTGCTGTTTCATAACTGTAATTTTGCTACTGTTATGAATCATAATGTAAATATTTTGGAGGCAGAGATTTTCCAAGGGGAGTTATGACTCATAAGTTGAGAAACACTGTTCTAGAATCATCTACTTCACTTTGAGACAGGGTCTCTCACTGGCCCAGAGCTTTCCAAACAGGCTAGGATGGATGGCCATGGAGTCCCAGTAATGTTCCTGTCTTTACCTCCCCAGTGCTAGGATTGCAAGTGTGTATCACTAAGCCTGTTGTTTGTCTTTTAATGTGTGTTCCAGGCATTGAATTCAGGCCTCCTGTTTTCTAGGCAAGCATTTTACCAAGTGAGCTATCTCCCCTGCCCCCTTTTCCATCATTTTGTTGTTTGGTTGCTTTTATTTTAGCACCAGGGATCTATCTTACTCAGGCTTCATTCGAGTTAGGGAAGTGTTTTACCACTGAGCTATATTCCTAGCCCCCTCCATCATTCTTTTTTTTTTAATTACATTTCTCTCTCTCTCTCTCTCCCTCCCTCTCTCTCTCTCTCTCTCCCTCCCTCCCTCCCTCCCTCCTCTCTCTCTCTCTCTCTCTCTCTCTCTCTCTCTCTCTCTCTCTCTCTCTCTCTCTCTCTCTGGTGTGTGTGTGTGTGTGTGTGTGTGTGTGTGTGTGTGTGTAGGTGCATGTCTGGGGTGACCACAGATCTAAAGGAGGATCCCTTGGAACTGGAGTTACAGGTAGGTATGAGCTGGTCCAGCTGAGGTGCTATAAACCACTCTCGTCCTCTGCAAGAGCAGCAGGGCTCTTAAACCACTGAGCCATTTCTCCAGCCTAAGCACATTACTTCTGTTTCCTGTAAATTAATGTTTGCCCGAATCATGTATGAATGTACACCACATGTATGCCTGCCTGAAGGAGGCACCAGTACAGAGCCATTCCCAGGTCCCTAAACCTACTTTTCCAGAAAGTTGTATAATGGAAAGCCTTAGGAGATAGAGATACTCTGCCCTTATGGAGCTCAGGGCTAAATTATTTCCTTCAAGAGCAGGTTTAGGCCATTGTGCAGTCTCTTCTAAAACACTGATGTTTCCTGGGACTAGAGAGATGGCCTGGTGCTTAAGAGATCTTGCTGCTTTTGAAAAGGGCATGGGGCTTAGTTCCAAGCATCCACATAGTGACTTAGAACCATCCATCACTTTACTTCCAGGGGAATTCAGATGCTATCTTCTGACCTCTTCAGGCACACATGTGGTGCAGATATACATTCAGGCCAATGCTCAAATATGTAAAATAAATAACTCTAAAAAATAATTAAAGCGCTGCTATTTTCTATGCTTGGATTCCTCGGTTGTGACACACATCCACTGCAATGTGCAACATGTACCTGGGCCCATATCCCTGTTGCCTTCATTGGATTCCAGGGAGAAAGGAATCAATGTAAACCCCTCTCCTCATGCTGCTTGCCACATTATAAGTAATAAAGTCCTGTCTTGAGCTTGTGTCTCCTTCCAGCATCCATGCAATGGTAGCAGGCTAGCTTGTCTTACAAGCAGGATAAAAATCTGAGCTCAGGTGTATTTTAACCCCAGCAAACAGGAGGCAGAGTTATGCTGAACTGTGAGTTCAAGGCCACCCTGATCTACAAAGTGGATTCTGGCATTATCTTTGCTGTGTAAATCTCTCAACCTGCCCAAGCGGTGAGACTTGCCATAAGTAAGGCAGTGTAGAGATTGGTGTGGGAAAGAATAGGATTTGGCCCTAAGTGGCTTGAATCCAAATTTGGGCTCTGGTTCTTTTTAGGTGAAAGAACTTTATGGGGTTCTTGCAAGAGCAAGGTGAAAGCATGTTAAACAGAACTGTGCCTTCCACATACTGAAAATGGGCAAGGGGGTGGGTGCAGCCTATATTTCATGGCCTGTGTCTTTCCAGCAGCTGAGTACCATTTCTTTCAGATGATATTTGAACATCCTTAATATGGAGAATTGTTGTATTCAGTTTTACCAAAAAGGATATTTAAAACACCACCACAGGACGGGTGAGGTGGCTCAGCACGTAAAGCACTTGCTGCCAAACCTGAGTTTGACCCTTGGAATATACAAGTGGAGGGACAGAACTGACTCCCATATGTTGTCCTGGGCAGTGGTAATGCATGCCTTTAATCCCAGCACTCGGAAGGCAAGAGGCCAGTGAATCTACATGAGTTTGAAATCAACCTAGTTGACAAATGAGTTCCAGGACAGTCAAGGCTACACAGAGAAATCCTGTCTTGAAAACCAAAAACCAAAACTAAAGCCACACTATTAACACATAAGGTCTTCCTGTCTTTCATCTCCTTCTCTGTCCCCCCTTCCTCTTTCCTGCTGCTCCTGTCCCCAGAGGCTGGTCTCCCCCCCTTCCCCCTTTTTACAATCCTGTTCCCCTAATAAAAACCTTCTGCTTGAAACAATTTAGAAAACACACAGAAAGTCTCAATCCTGTACTACAGATAACTAAAATTACTGAGAGTGGAAGAAATACTCTTGTCCAGGGAAGAAAACACTAACTGGTAATCCATTAGCAAATAATCAGCCCTGGAAACATAAAATGCAAGCAATATTATACATTATATAGACTGAGCATGTTGTACTTATCTATTTAAGACTATACATGTATATACATATACATACATACATTCACACACACACACACACACACACACACACACACACACACACACACACACACACACACACAATGACAATGAAAGAGACCATGAATTTGAAAGGGAGCAAGGAGGGGTATATGGGACCATCTGAAGGGAGAAAAGGGAAGGAGGATATGATGTAATTATATGTAATTACATATGTAATCTCAGAAAAAAAAGACTGCAAAGACCATTGTGTCCATTATTGGCAAGACTCATTTTTCTCTAACAATAAGGTGACCTGGTGATATTTCAGTGATGCCAGTTTCATTCAGCAGAGACGTAACTATATTGCTGTCAGTTGGGAGGTAAGAAATATGGGAATAGGATCCTGGAAAGATAAATTGTCACTACAATCGGGATCACTGGCGAGAAATAAACAGATGCCACTAAGTGGTAATTGGAAACAAAGATGAATTTATTTGCCTGTCTGAAAAAAAAGGACACATCTCTTAAGCAAAACATTCTGCTTATTGTACCTGAATGGACCAGTTACAGAGCAAAGGGAGGGCAGGAAAACTGCTCACTGGGACAGTTCACTTCCTCCACGTGCAGGCTCCATTCCTAGCAATGTCCAGGATGCTCCAGTCAGCTCACTGTCACTCTGGTGGCCAATGGGAACAGCTTGCTTGAAGGAGGCTGAATCTTTGGCAAGGAGCACCAGCAGGACCTCAGGTTTATGCCAGTGACGATCACTGTTTACTGTCCCTTTGCTAATCTCTTTCAGAACTAACAGGCAGAGTTTCCACTTCTTAGGGCAAAAGACAAGTAAACATACATGTGCACTTACAGAGGCAAATTTCATGTAGGCAGTTTATCCTTAAAAGTTACAAAAGAACAAAACATAAGTAATAAAATAACACCTGTACATGAATGATGGCAGCACCATGACCCACAATAGCCAAAAGGTGGAAAAAGCCCGAACATGGATAAACTGATCAGGCCATACACAGACAAGGGGGTATGACTGTGCCAAAGAGGCTCCGAGTGCTGGTACAGACAGAGTACATGATGAATAAACATCAAACACATGCCAGGCAAAAGGGCAGACCCCAAATGTACAAAGTTGTACAAAACACCGTATACTTCATCTAATACAAACACGGAGAACAATTACATCCTTAGGGAGGGCCACAGAGCAAACCGGTGGTTGCCAGTGGCTGGGGGCAGGGGGAGGAGGCCTTCCCCCTTAGTGCTTAATAGGCCCAGGACTTCTTTTCAAGTGCTGAGCATGTTTTGGAAACAGACAGTGGCTGGCCGCACAGCACTGCCAGGGTCATAAGTGCTAACGTATTTATGGTAACATAAATGTTACTGGGTAAATGTGTGTCACAGAACTGATCACACCCCCTCGACTCTTCTATTTAAGTTGTGAGCCTAGCCTTTACCGGCTGAGCCATCTCTCCAGCCCAACACAGCTCCACTCTCTGAAGGGAGTAAGGGAAAAGGGACAGGGCAGTTGAGTTCATTGAAACAAGGGACCTTGAAATGATCTGCTCTGGCAGAGAGTGCTGAACAACCTGTGAGGAATAAGCAGGGGGGGCAGAGGAGGAAGACAGCCCACTTAACAGCCTCAGAAGGCTGTGAGCACTGGGGAAGCAGACCAGAAAAAACTGAGTTTTCAAGTGCTCATTTCCTTCGTGCAAGTAACCTAGCATGTTCTATAGTGGCCTCACAGGAGAGCCACAGTAAACCATCCCAGATTGCCTCTGCCAGGCCAGGGGCAGGGTCTGTCAGAGCACTGTCAGTGCAAGGAAGCCTTCCAAGGGCTGGGACGGTCACTAACAAATCTGCCACTGACTCCCTTGCACTGGAGTTCATGTCTAGGCTGTGTTCAATGTCAGTGTGACAACCTTCCTTTGTTCTGGTCTCCTTTGGTATCAGTTTTACAAAGAGTACTTGCAGCACTCGCATTGCAGATGCTGCGCACAGGCCTTTTAAACTAAGAAATACTACATTCTCCCGAAAGAGACTTCTCCTGGTTCATAAGCCAATTCATTACATATTTAATGCAGGGAAATGATTTTTACAAAGCACTGACCTTCTGTCACAAGGCACAACATGCACACACCTTGGGGACATTGTGCCAAGTGAAAAAGGCTGCCTGATGGGCATAGGCACCTCGGGTTTCCTTGCAATGTGAAGTCCTGTGAGCTATCAGACTCCTGGAGACATAAGTAGATGGGTTGCTACCAGGGGTCAGGGACAGGAAATGAAGGATTTTGGTGGTTAACAGGTACAGAGTTTTGATCCTGAAAAAATGAATACGTTCTAGAACTATGTTGCAGAACACTGGGATTGTACTTAATACTGTGTACTGAAAATTGTTAAAATAGCAAAATGTGTGTGTGCTTTTAATGGCTATAATAAGCTTCTCAATTATTGTTGAATTATTAACTTAAAAGTGTATTATTGCAATTAAAAAAGACATATTAACCTTTTGTGTTTGGGAGTTTTACCTGCGTGTGTGTGTGTGCGTGCGTGCGTGCGTGCGTGCGTGCGTGTGTGTGTGTGTGTGTGTGTGCACCCTGTGCATGCCTGGTGCCTATGCAGGTCAGAAAAGGGTGTGTGATCCCCTGGAACTGGAGTCACAGGTCGTTGTGAGCCACTTTGTGGGTGCTGAGAACTGAACCCAGTTTCTCTACAAAAGCAACAAATGTTCTTAATCACTAGAATGTCGTTCCAGCTCCTATTTTATTTTTCAATTATGCTTGTGTGAGAGGGGCACATGAATGTATGTCTGTTCCAGCAGAAGCCAGGAGAGTGTCCTATTTTCTGGAGCTGTAGGTATAGACAGCTGCATGCTGCCTGAAATGGGCTCTGGAATCCAAACTCCAGTCCTTCAAAGGTCAGCAAGTGCTCACAGCTGAGGCATTTGTCCATCCCCCTGTGAGTGCAGTTTGAATTTGTATCTCAATGGCAATGTGGAATTACTAAAGATAAAAAAATTGGATGTGGGTTCACAACAGCATACTACAATAAACATGACTATCAAAAGCAAAAGGCAAAACAAACAAAATAGCCTGTTTGTTTTTTTTTTTTTTAAATCCCTTCCCTGTTTCTATGTAAAACTTGGGCATTGAGCTTTGATATTTTGCCTTTTAAATTGTAATATACTGGCACATTCCAAATACCCACAATGACCTAAAAACTGAGATGTGATTTCGCTCGATACTGGGACATTTTAGAGAGAAGACTTAGGACCTTGGGGTGGTTGGTGGACCTCCTGCTGCACTCTCACTGGATTCACCAGCTGCAGGCCCACACTCAGAGTACTGAGTGTCTGCTGTGGACACAGTCATTAGGCGTGGTATGATTCTCAATTGCAAATTCTGGGTCTGAGTCTGCCCCTGCTGTACCAGGGTAGCAGAGAGCTGGAACCTCTGGGAACGAACACTCTGCCTGTGCCTCTGCTGGGTAGAACCCACCTGACACGCCACTGATGTCTGCCTCTGTTGAACCACACTAGTCCCTCCTGTGCTAAGGCGACCAGTTTGCTCAGTGTTAAGGTGACTAGTTTGCTGAGCTGACAAGGACACCTGCTGATGATTAGACCCTGAGGGGGAAGCTGGTGACACTGTCTGTGGCTGTGTGGTGGCAGGGGTCCTGGGTGGCTGATGCTGTTTTGGAATCAATACATATATTTGCTGTGGCTGCTGCAGCTGTCCCTGGGATGTCTTCTGGGGCTCTGGGCGCAAAATGACAGAGCCAGGGGGAAGCCTTACAGTTAAGGGACTTGCTGTATTATTTATAATGAGTTGCATAGGGGGCTTCACAGGGCGCTGTGCTGGCCCAGGTAGCTGCTCCCTGGTTGGTAGAAGGGTATTTGGAGAGTTTCCCTCAGCAGCTGGGGCACTAGAGGAGCTGCTTGGGACCTGGGTTGAATTACTCACCAACCCAGAAGAGTTTGGCAGAGACCTTACTAAATGGATGACATTCACACCAGTGGTGCTGGTGGTGTGCTGGATCTTTTGTTTGTTTTCTGATGACCTAGCATTGGGGTGGACAGCTGTAGGAAGGGTGCTAACCCTGCTCACTCCCACAATGGTTTTCCGAACCACAGTGGCTGCTTTAGGAGCAGGTGGTATGTTCTGGGTAGCCTGTGGGATGATGGATCTGGCAGCTAAGAAGCCCTGTTCTGACATGGGGACAGGTGCTACTGGCAGAGGGGGTCTGCTTTCCTTTTCTAAGGCTGCCACTACACTGGTTGTGGGCTTCTTCCCCAGGGAGGGCTGAAGAAGACAGACTGAGCTATTAAACTCCTGTGGTATCTGATCTGAACACCTGGCTTGGCTCTGGACAGGCTCTTGGCACACATCCACTGCCTCCCTATGCTCAGTGTCTATCCCAGCCATGAAATTATCTACATAATCATCCAGTGACATGGGAGGGAAATGCATGTTGCTATCACTTCTGTTCTCTGGAGGTGGGTCTATTTCATCAGCAAAAAGAGGATCATCAAGGGTCTTCATGATATTTGGATTCATATCCCAAAATGGACTGTCATCCTCAGAATCAAACATACAACCATATTTTACCTCAGAAGCTTCAAAGATAGTTGGTTCTGTGTCATCAAAGGTCAGAGAAGGCATCTCTTTAACATATTTCGGCATGTCTATCTCTGGAGGCATAGTCAGTTCACAGAGTGTCTGCTTCCATGCTTCTGCTTCATCAATCTCCAGCTGAGATGGGTTATCTGCTGTTAATTTTGCTTGTTTTTTTAAAGGAGTCATTGTTGTGCAGTCAGGGGGACACACACACCCAGATGGTACCTCCTGTGGATCCAGAGAGGAGCATGCATGCCTCTTGAAGCATTGCCTCATGGGGTCAGCATTCATCTTCTGCTCATTAAACAGTAGTCTGTTGGCCATGCAGGTGACAGTAACAGAGGGATCCAGACACAGTGGCTCGGCTGTAGCCAAGATCATTTGGCTCTCGAGCTCAAGTTTTTCTTCCTGGGTCCACTGACGGTTGTCATTTGTAATAGACTCTACATCACTCACTAGTGACTGCATCGTCGGACGTAAGAGAACATGACGCATTTGGTAAGCAGTAGAGGACACAGTAGAGGACACAGCAGACTCAGCAGATGACACAGTAGGCTCTGAACCAGGCTGCCCAGGAGGGCAGCTGGTAGTGCACTGCCTGTAGTCTCGGATTTCTGCTATGACACACCCACAGTGAAACACATTCACAGGGGACTTTTCCAGGGCATCGATCAGAAAAGGGGGTAACTCTTCAGCATCCAAGTATTCGAGCAGTTTCTCTACTTCATAAGGCAACTGAAAGGGCTCTGAAAATGACCCACTTTTGTCCTTGAGCAGGAGAGAGTAGCCCTGATTTTCTGCGTACAGGTTGACCACTAAACACGGCAACGCCTCCCTCTTCATAAGCTTCTTTAGCAAGTTGACATTGCTTCGAAGGCCCTCTACTTCAGGCTCTTTCTCACATTCCTCCACATAAATTTCATACAGTTTTTCCTGAAGAGATTTTTCCCCACTAGATGCGGGTCTCACTGGAGGGGGCTGCTGCTGGACAGTCTCAATAATATCACCTGCCCACTCCAAAGCATCCTGTAAAGTTTGTTCCATCGTAATAGAAAATCGGGGCCTTAAAAAAAAAAACACGAAACGTATTGGTGGACAGGTGGAAATCATGGTAGTTATATTAACTGTCCTACAGAACTCTACAATTCTGTATAGGAGTATAAGGCCTGAATTTTTAATATGGATCCCAAGAAACCCACGTTCCGCTGGTGACATGGACACCCCCCCCCCAGTCCCAGTTCCTACACTATATTCTGGGGGCTTAGAAACCGGCAAAGCCAGTCTGGGCTGTACCGCAATCTCCGACTTAACCGTAAAGACAAGCTGAAGGAACCAAGAGCTGGTTGGGCATTGGTGGTGCATGTCTTTAATCCCAGCACTCAGGAGGCAGAGGCAGGCAGATCTCTGTGAGTTTGAGGCCAGCCTGGTGTACAAGAGCTAGTTCCAGGACATTCCAGGACAGCCTTCAAAACCACAGAGAAACCCCGTCTCGACAAACCAAAAAAAAAAAAAAAAAAAAAAAATGAACTAAGAGCTACGTTAAAATTTTGCAAACTTTTTAAAGTATGCATACCTTTGGAGCTCACCGCTGATGTGTTGGCGTGGTGTGCTCTGTGCTGGAAACCAGCGGCGTGCAGTGCTGGAAACAGGCGTGCAGGTCTGAGGAGCTGCCTTGCTCGTGCACGGAGTCTTCCAAGCCGTCTGCCGTTTGCAGCTTGCCGCCGTTTTACGCTCCTTATAAAGCCTTGTGGGTAGGCGGGTCCTTTTTCAAACTTCCTTTTCAGAGGACACCCCACTTCCGCTGGAGAGGCGGGAAGATTTTGGGGGCGGTCTCCTGCGGTTCATCTTGAAAGACTTGCAGGCGGAAGCTTGAGCTAGTAGCAAATTTTTCGTTACAGTTTCAGTATCCACCATTTTACATCGGCGTTCAACCTGCAGAGTCATGGTACACCATTTTGTCTTGGTGTGCCCGTCAAGAACTGATCTATGGGAGGCAGAGTCAGGCACATCTCTGGGAGTTCGAGGCCAGCCTGGTCTATATTACCAGTTCGAGGCCAGCCTGGCCTATATAACCAGTTCAAACTAGCCAGGGCTACATAATAAGATTGTGGGTTTTTCCCTTTTCTTTCTTGCCTCAAATTCAGAGATTCACCTGCATCTACCTCTAGAGTGTGGGGACTAAAGGTATGCATCACTACCACCACCTGCGAGACTGTATCTGATTTGGAATCTATTGTCTCCAAAGTTTATGCTGTTCCTGGTACCTATCACCAATTTGGCATTCCCAAGAAAGTCCACCTTTGTAGCCTTCCTTACCCTTACACCTGTGGAGGAGGCACTGCATGCTTGCACTTCTTCCTATTGTCAGGGTACCTCCTGTCCCAGGCTTTTCATATAGTTAGACACATAACATGCCATTCTTTCTGTTTTTTTTTTTTTTTTTTTTTTTTGAGATAGGGTTTCTCTGTATAATAGCCCTGGCTGTCCTGGAACTTGCTCTGTAGACCAGGCTGGCCTGGAACTCACAGAGATCCACCTGCCTCTGCCTCCCGAGTGCTGGGATTAAAGGCGTGTGCCACCCACCACCAGTTAGTAACAGGACAATTTTATTCACAACTACCTATCTTTTATTTCCTTACGTATTTCTAGTTTTTCTTTTTATTATTGTTTTATGTACGGGTGTTTTGCCTGCATGCTTTTGTACCACGCAGGTGTGATACCCTCAGAGGCCAGAAGAAGGCATCATATCTCTGTGGGCCTGGAATTCTAGAGGATTGTGAGTGTCATGTGGGTGCTGGAAGTGAATTGGACAAGCAAGCAGGGCTCTTAACTTCAGAGGCACCGCTCCATCACTTACTCTCTTTAAAAACAGATTTCTCTTATCATTTGTTCACTCACACATACAAACACATGCCTTCAGAAGAGTTATAGGTAGTTGAGTCACCCAATATGGTGCTAGGACGGAACTCTGCTCCTCTAGAGGAGTAGCAAGTGCTTTTAACCCTCTGTGCCATCTCTCCAGCCCTGAATCCTTTTTTTTAAAAAAATAAGTTCTTCAAATGTGCTGGTGCCCCAATTACCCTTTTTTCAATTTGTTTCTATTTTGTGTACATTGGTGTTGTTTCCTGTATGCTTGTCTGTGTGAGGATGACAGATCCCGTAGAACTGGAATTACAGACAGTTTGCAAGCTGTCATGTGAGTGTTTGGAATTGAACCTGGGTCCTCTGGAAGAGCAGCTTGTGCTCTTAATGGGTAAGCCATCTCTCCAGTCCCAGCTTTTCTTTTTTTGATGATAAATTTCTTTGATTGTTTATAGAATCTTGTATTCTAGTCCTTTTGTTGCCTTGAATTTGCCAGTTTTCTCTTTGACAGCTATTTAGAAGATTCTCTAATGTTTAGATTTACATACAGAAATGACACCAATGTTCACAGTGATTACCTATAATGACAAGAATCTAAGATAAGTTTGTGAAGCCCCAGAAACAGACAGATTTATACTAAATGCTTTTTGTTTGTTTTGTTTTTGAGACAGGATCTCACTGTGCAGCTTTGGCTGGTCTGGAATTCATCACATACACCAGGCTGATCTCAGACTCACAGAGATCTGCTTATCTCTGCCTACTGAGTACTATACTACCAGGCTCAGATAAAGGCTTTAAAATATCAGTAGTAATTGTGATTGTTATACATCATCACAGACACATCATATTTGGTTGGATTAAAAGTTCTTTGCCTTGGCACACTAGAGCTCACCATGCTCTCTCTCTCTCTCTCTCTCTCTCTCTCTCTCTCTCTCTCTCTCTCTCTCTCTCTCTCTCTCTCTCTCTCTCTCTCTCTGTGTGTGTGTGTGTGTGTGTGTATATGCACAGTTGAGTCAGCCCTGAGGGCACAAGAGCAGGAGAGCTGACCCTGCTGCTCTTGTATTCCTCCTACAGCAATCAGGAGAAAGGGCCCTGTACTTTGGGGAAAACAGTATAGAGCTGGCCCTGGTGGTGTGAATGTGGGTGGCCCAGATCCGAGAACTTGAGAGCAGGAGAACTGGTCCTCTCCTTGCTGTATGGTGCATTAGGTGAGCTAGCTGAGGCAGTGCTGAGGACCTCATCCAGGTAGTGATGACGATGGAAACCTGGCAGGCTCACCAACCTACCTACCACCCAGGCCCAGAACTAGGGCTATGAGTTGCCCCACCCCAACATCCACCTCTTCTATGAACTGTTGGAGCATGTGAAGGGGATCAACCTACAGATCCAAAGCTGCAGGATATCCATTGACACAGGAAAACAGGATATCCAAGAAGAGCCTCAGGGAGAGCCTATTATCGACAGTGTAGCAGAAACCAGAAGCCTCAAACCAGACCAATGACTCATAGTATGGACTAAAGGGTAAACTGTGTGAGTCACTGGGCCACAGTTACAGCTCCCATGACAAGAGTCTCCTACTTTTTATTTGGTTTGGTTTTTGGTTTTTCTTTTAAATTTTGTTTTGTTTGGGAGGTTGCAAAGGCAGAGGGTGGATTCGAGGGGATGAGGAGATGAACGGGATCAGGATGCAGGATGTGAAATCCAGAAAATACCAATAAAAGTTAAAGAATTAAATAAAAACCCTCTGTTCTTTGTCTGAGTTTCTTTGAAATGACTGGTGTTAATCAACAGATAGGGATGGTTTTCTAGGGCTGGGTAAATAATTTCCTGATTTCACTTGTTTAAGCTCAACCCATAGTATGAGAAAACATAAAGAAATGACCTGCCACTGCCACCACCACCAGAACCACAACTAAAAAGCAAACTAATAAACAAACATACAAGAGAGAGAGACAGAGAGACAGAGACAGAGACAAGAGAGAGAGAGAGAGAGAGAGAGAGAGAGAGAGAGAGAGAGAGAGAGAGAGAGAGAGAATAGTTTTCTAGCTCCTTACTTGTCCTTGGGAAGGTGGACACTTTTGGAGCACCACAGAGGGCCTTCTATTTTCCTTCCTGATTTTGATATATGTATATGTATACAGTGTATTCATATACACTTTATGTGTGGGTGCATGCAGGTGTGTGTGTGTGTGTGTGTGTGTGTGTGTGTGTGTGTGTGTGTGTGTGTGAATAAGGAGGGAGAAGGTTAATATTGGGTATCTTCCTGATACTCACCTTATTGTTTGAAGCAGGATCTCTCACTAAACTTATTGCTCACCAGTTGGCTAAACTGGCTGGTTATTGAGCTCTAGGGATCTGCCTATCACTATTGCCTGAGGATGAGGGCTGCAGTTGTAGTGGACATATCTGGCTTTTCACATGGGTGAGGATCTGAACTTAGGGCCTTATGCTTGTGATGAAGGCACTTTACCAACTGAACTATCTCTCCAGCCTCTTCTTTTCCTTTTTTCCCATTGTTTCTCTTTTTAAAAATTTCCATATCTGAAATTAAGCTAACTAAAGGATTGGATAGCTTTTTTAAAATTTTGCTTTTCTGTAACTTTTCGCCTTTATATCTTCTAGGTGATATCTTTATTTTGGGGGAGGAGGAAGGGAAGAACAGAGAGTCACTTTATAGTCTTCTTTGCTATTCATGAACATACTCTGAATGCTGCCCCATGTCTGTTATCCTAGGTACATCTGCTTCATCACAGGGGGGTTGTCTGCACACCTGGTCATAGGATGGTGTTCTTGTTTCATTTCTGTACCTGTGATAAAATACCCCAGTGAAAACGAACTTAGGGGAGAAAGGAGTTTATCTGGTTTACAATTCCAGGTTACAGCCCATCATATCAGAGAAGTCACAGTAGCAGGAACTCAAAGCAGCTAGTCATGGCATGTCACAGTCAAGAGCACAGAAAAATGAATGCCTGCAGGATGGCTTGCTTTTGTTTTTTCTCCTCTTATATAGTTCAGGATCACTTGTCTAGGGAATGGTGCTGCCCACTTTGGGCTGGGTCTTCCTCCATTGACAATCAAGATAATTTCCCACATACTTACCCACAGGCCAATCGGATCTAGATAATTCCTCAATTAAGACTCTTCCCTTAGGGTTGGAGAGATGGCTTAGCGTTTGACAGTCTCTATGTTCCAGCAGAAGACCTAAGTTCAGTTCCCAGAATTCACATCCAGTGGCCCATAAATGCCTGTGATTCAAGGTCTAAAATATGTGATACTCTCTTCTGGCTTCTGCAGCCACTTTCACTCATATATACATACTCATATATAGACATATACATACACATACACATAGTTAAAAATAAAATAAATCTTGAGAGAAAAAAAAGACTCCAGGAGATTCTAGACTGTATCAAGTTAAGAGTTAAAACTATCACAAGTATTCGATTGTTGCATTAACCATGTTTTACCTGCGTCTCATGGGATTTCAGCATTCACGGAGCAGAGGACTGGAGCAGTTTTCTGACAATTTGTTTGAAGAAGTACTGGTGAGGAAACAAGGAGATGAGTCAGGGACCAGAAAGAAGACAAGAGAGATGTAGGCCCGGTCCTCACTGGAGACTCATGGGAAACAGTGCATAATGAGCCTCAGTCGGTTTTATCCTGGAGGCAATGAAGCTGGGGCATTTATCCACACTTCTCCCTCATTGGCTGGGGCAGGCCCAGCAACATTACTCTTGGACAGATGTATTTGTGTCAGACAAGGGCTATCCACTTCTATGTGGCTTGAGGATATCTTCAGACTGTCATTCTCACACCGTTGCATATGACTTTGTACGTGTGTATGGAATGACAACACCTCAGGAGATAGGTAGGGCTCAGGCAACTTTTTTTTTTTAACTCCTGAAAGTAAGCGATATGAGCCTGCTGTTCATTCTTCCTGACTTAGACATGTGCTATGCAATGAATCAGGGCACATGGATTAATGAGACTGTATCCCATCTAAGGGAGGAGGCAATTTAATGCTGGTAAAAATCAACAGACTAAAGATAGTCTACTCTTTGATTCCCACTAGACATCCCCCAGAACAGCCTGGGCCACAATTATCCCAGGGGGCTCTAGACTTGTGTTCTTTTTGTGCATGTTCTTTTGTAGGCATCAGCTGGCCTGGCAGGGTTCATCATGGTTTTCCATTCCTTTCACTTGAGCTGGCTTATTTCCTGATCTTTCCAACAAGGTGAAGTTTTTTTTTTTTTGTTTGTTTTGTTTTTAATTACATCAAGCATGTTGATGAGCATATTGGCTGGGTTTAAGAACTCTATGGACAGTCCTTTCCTCACAGCAGCACAAGGTGAGAAAACTCATGGCCTGACAGATATTTCTAGAATAAGAGAATTCATTCAGTTGAGAGATAACTGACCTAGTTTATAATTAGTAAACTGCATTCATCGTTGCCCATTGATTCCCCAGGCCTCTGCTTCCCTTCCACACTGCAGTTCATTAGACGGGCCAATGGAGATCTTAGAAGTATAGGGTACCCAGACTGGGAAAGCTGAAGATACTTTTCCATAAGTCTCATTCTGGGTTAATAGTCTGCCAGTTGGCTTGAGACTTTGACTATTTCTGCTCCAGCCGAGTAAAGCAAATCTCAAGAACACCATAGCTCTGTAAGAGAAACTGAATGGCTAACACTTCCCATTGCTGATTTCTTCACTTATTGCTTCGATATCTGCCCTGTGTTGCTTCAAGTGTCTCAGAGCCCATAAGGCTTGCATCACATATTAATCTCCCTTTTCCTTTTAAAATTTAAATCTTGCATTAAATTCACTTTGACAATTTGATATACACACAAAATATATACTCTATTGAGTGCACTCTGATTACTGTCACCTTCACTCTTTCTCATCTTCCTCCCATCCTATTATCTGTCCCCCTCCTCCCTGCAAGTTAGTGATCCTCCTACTCCACATCTCCTCACTGCACTAGTCCTGCTCCCTTGTAGCCTCCCTCCAGCATCTTTTCCTCTTTCATATCCCATGCATCCTTTGATGACCCCTCCAATCTTCCTCATCACTGATTATCTCTCTTGGGCTCCTTTTCAGTTTTTGGAGCTTCATTCACCCTAACATTATATTTATTCATTCTTACAGTATTATAGGCTAGTAATTGCTGTAAGGGAGGACATGAGTGGGGTTTTGTTTGTTTTTTTTTTTTTTTATCTGAGTTTGAGTCACCTTGGTTAACATTATACTTTCCAGATACGTCTATTTTCCGGTAAAAAATTCATTTTCCTTTACAACTGAATACAATGCCATTGTGTACATGTATCACATTTTTATTATCTATTCCGTGGAACCTTCTTTTTCTACCTTTGTATTTTCTCCAATCTGTCTTCTCTTCTCTTTTGTTCTTTCTTTCTTTCTTCCTTTGTGTGTGTGTGTGTGTGTGTGTGTGTGTGTGTTAATATTTAAAAGAGCTTGCTACTCTAACTGCTCTCATAGAGGACTGGGACTAGAGTTTGGTTCTCAGATCCCTTGTCAGGCAGTTTACAACCACCTGAAACTCCAGCTTTAGGGCGCTGATGCCCTTTTAGAGCCTCCTTGGGCACACACACACACACACACACACACACACACACACACACACACACACACAAAATGAAAAAAATTTGCTCTACTTCTTGTGATAAGTAGCCACACCCAAGGTCGTAGTTTCCCACTCCGCATTGTCTCCACCCACCCTGGGAGCCATCCTAAGTTTTGTGGGTTGTTTATAAGCATGCTTAATCTCTATCCACTGAATGCTAGGAGCAGCCTCCTGCCTTTTATGACAGCCAAACATATTTGTAGGCATTTCCAAATGTTCCAGGGTTGTGAATCAGCCCTCTAGTATAACAAGTCTAGCTCTGGAAACCGAAACAGTAGCCCCCCCCCCAGCCACATAACCCTATACACACTGAGCATAGTGCAAATGGTAGGTGTGCTTCCTATTTTATTTTTGTTCCAATTGTTCTTGCTAATGTTCTAAAACTTACCATTTTTCTTAATTAATAGAGTCTGTGGTCAGAAAATCTCCAAATCTCTTGAAAGTGCATTAAAAAATAGACTAGCAAAGTATATTATTTATCTGTTTTGGAAACAATAACTATCACCAGATTTTCTAGGTTTATTCAGCAACTGAGACCTTTTGTTAATTTTAGTACTTTCCCTTAGTCTTTACTCAGTGTTTTCTCTTTTAGCATAAAATAAATTTTCCCATGGTTTCTTCTTAAAAATCCTGTGCCAGCTTTTGGTGGTTTTAAAATTTATTTATCCAACCAGCTTTAAAATATATAACATTTTTATTAATTCCTTGAGAATCTCATGTAATGTATTTTGATCATATCAGTAAACCCTTGTCCACCCCCTAACTCTTCCAAAATCATCCACCCTCTCTCCTCATTCCAACTTCATGACTTTTTCTTAAATGGCCTGCTGAGTTCATTTGAGGTGCATGATTGACCTATCAGGGACCACACCCTTGAAGAGAACTGATTCTCCCTCCCCCAGAAGTCATCAGCTGTTCATAGATCCTCAGAGGTGGAGGCTTGTTAAGACCCTACCCCTTTCATTGCTCTGCCAGTTTTTAGTTGATGACTTATTATCATTAATACTGTTTTTCCTCCCAAGACAGGGTGCCCAGGTTGGCCAGAGTGCTTGGGTTATTGGGCTGCACTTTGATACCTAACTGTACTTTCTCTCCCCATCTCTTTCTTCTTATTTTTCAGTTGTTTGAGACAGAGTTTCACATTGTAGCCATGGCTGGCCTAGAACTCACTATGTAACTTACTTTGGCCTTGAACTCTCGGCAATTCCCTCGGCCTCCAAATGCTGGGATTGCAAATGTGAGACACCACATCTGGCATGTTATATTTTTAATATTAGAGCATTCTTTATCCAGTATTTTTACTGATTTTTTTTAACTTTGTCCTCTGCTCTGCCTACATATTGCCAGGTCTAAGAGGCACCAGAGAGTTCCAAGCAGCCTGAGCTGCAATCAAACCCCAGGACATGGCAGCACCCAAGCTTTCTCAGATCCCCCAAAGATGATCAATGCTCCCAGGTCAGCAGGAAGTAGTCTTGAGAACTTGACACCCTTATTCCCTAACTTGACATGCCTACCTCCTCACATTTTAAATAATAAAGGTGGGTATCTAAGGATTCAGGTATTTTTTTTAAACATTTATTTATTTTATGCTGGACATAATTATACATGCCTTTTTTAAATGAAAACAAACATAAACAATATTTGGGAATTTGGGCGTGTTCTTTCCAAACTGTTTCCTGTTGGTACGGGGCGCTGTAGGATTCAGGTATTAATCTAAGGATTTTGGCCTGCCCTTGTCACCTGGCAGAATGCACTCAGGCAGTACCCTGGTCAGCCCAGAGTTCCAGATTGCATAGTCTGCACGCAGGTGCAAAGGACCCCTTTAAAAGAAAGACCCCGCCCACTTACTATTTCTGTCTCTTTCCTGCTATTCCCCTGAAGGGGACTTTTCCTGTTTCCCTCTTCCATTCTGTCTTTGTGTCTCTTTACCTCTTTTCTCTTTCCTCTCCCCCATCCCCTTTCTAATAAAACGTCTTTCTCATTAAGCTCTGTCTGCCTGGAATGTTTGTCCTTCTACCTAGGTCACCCTTGCCTGTCATGGGATCTGACGAGGTCCCCCTCGCATTTTATCATAACATGCTAGCCCTTAAGGCTTTAAGATCACCTATACATTGATATTGAGCTATACACTGAAAACTTTGATGATGTCATTATTCTCTACCTGTACAGTTATGGCTTGCCAATTTCCATATCTAGCCAGGACCACATACTATTCACAGCATCAAGTGTCCTATTCAAAATATTCACCTGGATGCTGAATAGGAAGTTTAAGTTTCCCACACTGAAACAGAAGTCCTGACCACAACTTGCTCCTTTAGCATGCATCGGTGGCGATTCAACAAGAAATTGGAACCACTGTGTGTTCTATGGAGTTATTTATTTGTAGGAATCAGGCTCCATACAATCATGGAAAAAGCCAGGGAAGTGAGGTATGGGAGAAAACCGCTGGGGGATAAGAGCAAAGATGTTATCTACAAGGGATCATTGAGCTACTGAAATCTATGGAGGTCAGTTTTTTCTTGCTCAGAGAGCAAGACTCCATGGCAGGTTAGCAGTGCAAGCAATCTGAAAGAAAAGTGGGGCATGAAGCAAAAGAAATCAAGGATCACCAGGTTAACTGGGACCAGTGAGAACAAGCCTGTCTGGTCTCACTGCCTTGAACCTTTGTGATAGAGCTAATCTATAGAAGGGGGCTAACTCCCTTCTCATTGAGCTGTATGAAATCTGGCCCTGGATTCAGGAAAGGCAAGGAAAGAGATTCAGTGGGAGCAGAGGTTCCAGCTATTGCTCACCATGTCATTGCTGGAGACTGTTAACAGGGTGAGGTACGGGGTCAGCAACAATGTATGTGGACTGCAGTGACAGTACCTGACACCTGACACAAATCTTTAAGGTATAATGGCTGATGTTCCAGTTCTGCTTTCCAGATCTCATCAGTGTTTTGACCACCCCTAATCCAGAACTATAGCATACTCTGAGGCTATCAGTCCACACTCACTGGGCCAATGTAGAGGAAAGAAGAAAATTGTCCTGGGGAACCTGACATAGTACACAATTGTCCAGGGAGTATTCCCATCTCAGGAAGTGGCAATTCCATCAGGCTAGTTGCTCAGGCCAAAAGAGCAAGGAGTCATGGATTTTATTTAGTAGTGTCCGTTCATGAGTTTTGTTAATTTTAAGTCTGATTGTTCATTATCTTATTGTTGAGTTTTAATAGCTAGTTGTGTATTGGGGGCAACAGCCTTTTGTCAATGAAGACTTGCTTTTCCCTATTCATTTTGTCAAACCCTTTGAATGGTAGGTATTCTAAACATTAAACAAAAATAAACTTGTTCATTTAAAAGTACCCTTTCATCTATGAAGGTAACCAAATTAGTCAAATAGAATTTTAATTTTTACAGGTGACTGATGGTAAATCAGCTAATATCAATGTTGTTTTCTTTCTCCAATTTGAGCAAAAAGAATACTCTGCAAAAATGAGCAAATTCATGTCATTTACAGATGACCATATTGGCTGAGAATTGATTTTGACCAGGGCTGTGTCCTTAAGGCATGGAGCTCCCATTCACCACTAATAGTCTTATTTAGTTTTGGTCCCCTGGTTTTCTCTAAGATCCTTTTGTTTGATGGGAAATATTAGGTCATAAAACAGAACATGTATAAGAAAATGAAATTTTCTTGTCTCATGAGAAAAATACATTTTTCTAAGAACTCAAAGGTGAGAGAAAATATTTGCCTGCTCCATAAATCATTTTAGTTATTTTCTGTCCCAGAAAAGGAAGATGGGCCCAAAGGTAATCACTTTCACAACATGAGTTCACCATTTTCTTCATCAGAGGTATGCTTTTCCTGCTTTGAAGCTTTCCACAGAGGATTAAAAGTTGAGCTCATGGCCTGAGTTGGTTTTTCCTGGAAAAGAGAAGAAGAGTCATTCAAGACACAGTTTTGGAATTTCATCTGTGAATCTTATATGAAGGTGCCTTTGAACTGTGAGGTCTTACATGTTCGTGATTAATGCCAACAATTTATGACAGGCCACCTGTAGGACTCACATCTGTAATGATGGGGATGGACATAAGTGGGTGGAAGCCTTCTCCATGATGGAGGAAGGGCCAAATGAAGGTGTCATGTTGGGCTTTACTCCTCACTCAAGTAATTTTTATATCAGTGAAGATAAATTACTATGCCTCATTTATTTTCTCTCTCAAGATTTCTTGAAAACTTTTTTTCTTGAAACTCTGATTCCTTGTGGCTGCTAAAGGCAAAAGATGTTCATTTATCATGTAAGTGGCTTTTGCTTGAATGAAATACAAGGAAAGGATGGGGCTGGAGGGATAGTTCAGTGGTTAAGAGCTCTTTCTGCTCTTCCAGAGAAGCCAAGTTTGATTCCCAGCACTCATGTCAGACAGCCTTAACTACACCTCCAAGAGACCCCATGTCCTCTCCTGGACTCCATGGATACCCATAACCCACATTACATATGGTAGACACACACACACACACACACACACACACACACACACACACACACAGAGAGAGAGAGAGAGAGAGAGAGAGAGAACCTTAAATCTAAAAAAGAAAAGAGAATATTGAGGAATTACTTTGTTTTTCCCATAGCCCTAGTAGAGAGAGAACCAGATAAGAAAAAATATATTGGGATTGGGATGAGTAGCTAGCCAAAGTTTTTAGACTTATGGGAAAATGGGGAGGCAAGGGCTGCCTCTAGGAGGACTGGAGAGCATGGAGGTTAACGTGGGAGAAACAGGAATGCCTGGAGTTACACAGATACATATATATTCAAGCCTCAGCAACTTTGTCAGACTTGCAGAGATTGTCTTGAAGGCTGCTAATGGAATGTTCTTGTGCTTGTATCAGCCAGGTATACAAACCCTGCAAGTTCCCATAGTGCTTTGTACTTCCTAACATCTATTCACCATATGTTAAAACCTAAGAGCATAACCAGAAAGAGTCTTGTCATTTCTCATTCCCAAGTAGAAGACCAGCAGCAGGAGTCCTACCTCAGATTTAGTACCTCAGCTCATGATCAACTGTCATGTCTACTTGCCACATCAACAAATTATTCAGCTTTGCAGACAGAGCCTGAGGACACCCTTGAGACCTCGTCTGTTGGACATCCCTCCAGGGCTCTTCATGTTTTAACAGGTCTAAGAGCAATGTGAACACCCTAGGGGGAAAGCCTGGAATTACAAAAACATGCAAAGGTCATAGGCACAGGCCAGCCTCAGTACAGGACTTAGTCAACAGTTGTTTATTCCAGGGGTCTTGCTCCAAAAGCACCTCTTCTCTGTCTTGATATATGAGGGCTGGAGTCAGAATAGAAGGTCTTTTCTGAGATCCTGGGGTTTTAATTACTTTATTTTATGAGTGCATAGGGCAGGAGGTGAGAAACCATAGGGTGTCTGAGGAGAGGAAGAAAGAGAACCGCACGGAGAAACACAAAGCAGATCCTGTGGAGGCAGGAAGACACATTTCACCTACCTCCATACTTTTTCATAAAACGGAGGAAAACCCACTACCCAAGAAAAGACCATGTGCCGTGTGGAATGTGGGATGGTGGGACAAAATGAGTCAGCTGGCCAGACCCACAGTCTATGGTAAATGACATCCCAGGGAAAACACCAAATGAACAGGAAATCAAGTCATTAAATCTTCTTCTCCAAGCCTGAAGACAAGATGCCATTTTCCAGCCATTTCCTTTTGTAGTTTCTCTGATGGTGTGGCACTCCAAGGACCTGTGGATGATTAACAAATGAAGAGGTCAAATGATAAGTTAGTCTGTCCAAAAAGGGCAATTCAGGATCAGCACAGGTTCCTATTGCTGGCATTCAGTCTGCCCAGTGTCCCAATACCCAGGTGAGTTTCCTTTGGAAATTCAGAACCTTAACATCAGGGCTGGTAAAAAAAAAATATTCTGGAATTCATTTAGGAAGAACAGCTTTTGTGGGAGGATCTCTTCAGTGAGCATATCCATCCTGCCTATTTGTATTCTTATTCATGTTTATGGGTCCTTGTGATCCTAGAGAGTGACATCAGCGTTGTCAGTGAGGGGGAGATTTGAATTATTTTTCATTAATCAGAATTTTCTCCTGAGTCACAGCAGATGATTTACTGTCAATAAGGACTTTAAACTCACAATAGTAGGTCCTCCATAAATAGAAGCTGTATGTCACATAAGATGGGTACTGCCTCCTAGGGCATACAGAAACAAACACTTGCAGAATGACTAATCAAAATCGTTCTGCTGGATGCTGCTTGGCATCACCTGGTGAGCAGAGGCTATTTCACTGAAGTCACCAGGGGAGATTTTAAAAACAGCAGCATGTGTTCTCTAGAAATTCTGCTTCATAAACCTGGCTGGTGACTGCATAATGGTCACTTTCAAAATCTTCCTAGGAGATTCTATCGAATATGCTAATACAATCGAAAATCAACCTTAGGTATTAGCCATACCTTGAACATGTCCAATCTTGTCTGACCTTGGAAGCTAAGCAGGCTTAGCCCTGGTTTAGTCTTGGATGGGAGAAACAACCTTAATAGTTTCGTTGCTTTTTGAGTTCTGTTTGCCTCATCTAAACCAAGCTAGTTCAGTTTATATTACAGGTGAGAGCACATTTATTTATTTATTCTGTGTGTGTGTGTGTGTGTGTGTGTGTGTGTGTGTGTGTGTATGTGTGGGTGTGGGTGTGCATGTGCCACTGTTTGGGTATAGAGGTCAGAGATTATCTCCTTCCAATATGTATGTTCCAGGGATTGAACTCAGGTTATCATGTGGCAAGTGCCTATACCTGCCGAGCTCTCTTACCAGCCTAAATGATTATCTTAAGTGCCCAAACTAGATCTAATGGCAGGGTGTGGCTGTAAAATTTGTAATTCCAGCACTTGGGAAAACCGAGGCCAGACCATGAGTTTGAGGCTATCCTAGGCCACATAGCAAGACCTCATTAAAAAAAAAAAAAAAAAAAAAAAAAAAAAAAAGAGGAAAAAAGGCTGGGAGATTGTTCATTGGGTAAAAGTGCTTGCTAAGCAAGCATGTGGACCTGAGTTTGAATCTCCAGAACCCATAGAGAAGCAAGACATGATAACATGTGACCCCAGTACTCCTAAAGGGTGATAGGAGGCAGAGAAAGAATTCCCAGAAGCTTGAGGGCCAGCTAGCCTGGCATATGTAACAGAAAAACAACAGTCAACCTGTCTCAAGCAATGTGGAAAGCACACACAGACATCCAAGGGCTGATCTCCACATAAATGCTGTGGTGTACATAAGTCCCTCCCTCCCTCCCTCCCTCCCTCCCTCCCTCCTTCCCTCCCTCCCTCTCTCCTCCTCTCCCTTCCTTCCTCCCTCCTTCCCTCCCTCCCTCCCTCTTCCTGTCCCTCCCTTCCCTTCCCCCTCTCTCTAAGAAATCATTTCTTCTTGAGTACTTCATAGACCACATCCTCTTTTGGCTGCCTCTCAGGCAACAGTTTGGTCCCAGAATCTCAAGGATGTTACAACTGACTGTACTGAGTGAACAGTAGCTCCAAACCAGGCCTTTTGAAACAGTAAGATAACAAAGAGCCAAATCCCCAAACTAGCCTCTCCTTTCACTTAGTAAGGCACTGGGAATTAAAGGATCCAAACTCTACCTTTCAACTGTAGAACCCAAGAGCATGGATGCACTGCAAACATTGAAACCTAGCATATCAGATGAAGCACAGCAGACCCCACACTTCAGTGCGGGGGTCTGACTGCTGGTCTCTTCCAGCAGTAATGGCCTCACACCAGCATTCTTAAAGGAAGGTATTTTGGCCTCTACTTAATTTTCCAAAGAGTTATAAAATCTATCAAAAGGGATACAATGGGTCAGCATAAATCAGTTTACTCACAAGTGACTATGTTGAGTAACGGCTTTTGATTGTTGAGAAACTTCACATTATTTCAAGGTATCAAAATCCAGGGCACTCAGATAGAACAGTTCAGCAGTGGCCTAGTGCTCATGGCAGGGTTATGTAGCATGCAGACACACACACACACACACCTCTTTTCTTCAGGGTATATGGCAAGCCGCCAAGACCCCTGATAATCAGTTATTTTCTATATTACAGTGCATAGAACAACAGAGGGAAAGATGCTTTTATGGAGGGCTGTAGAAAGACGTTCATTGAGCAGAAAGTCCTGTGGCTAAGCAAATGGGCAGCAGCTGGGGCCTGGGGCTTTCAGGCACTTGTCTCTTACTTTTTGGCAGCATAGGCCTCAGTGGCAAGTGCTTCGTCCACCAAATTTTCTGGCTCCTCTTCCTCCTCCTCGTAATAGTCAACTTCATAGTAAGAATCCTCTTCCTCTTCTTCTCTGTCCTCCTCGTAGTAGTCAATCCCGTGGTAGATGTCCTCGTCTTCTTCCTCCTCGTAGTAGTAGTCATCACCGTCTTCATAGTAGTCATCCTCCTCGTAGTAGTAGAAGTAGCCTTCATTATAGTACTCTTCCTCCTCCTCTTCAGCCCCTTCATAGTAGTCATCCTCCTCCTCGCCCTCCACGTAGTAGTCACCATGGTCCTCCTGCTCCTCTTCCTCCTCCTCCTCCTCTTCCTCCTCCTCCTCTTCCTCCTCTTCCTTCTCCTCTTCCTCCTCCTCCTCTTCCTCCTCAACCTCTTTGTTCTCCTCAGTCTCCTCGTAGAAGTTGCCCTTGTCTTCGTCCTTGTTCTTGTCCTTGTCCTCATTCTCCTCTTCCCGGGGGTAGATGTCTGGGTATTTCTGCATGCACTCCTGCATGGCCTGGAACTGGTCTATACAGTCGGATCCCTTGAGTTCGTCCGTGCTGTAGTGGAAGCAGGAGAAGGCAGACCTGAAATGCTCTCCACAGGGGCCGCTGGCCATCCCCCCAAGGCACGGGCAATTCCAATTAATTTCTCCGTTTGGCAGTATCAACCTGTACTCTGCATAGGGATCATTGGGGTCGTCAACCACCAGCTCTGCAGTGCTGGGACTTTCATGGTCTTCTCTGCTCACGAATATGATTTGATCCTTCCCTTCCTGCCCACAGTAGGCCATGGTAGCTCTGGATGCTGGTGCTCAGTGCCGGTGCTCACAACTAGCAGCTTGTAGCTCGCAGCTTGTAATGCTGGAGGGAGTGACTGTAGCTGATACACCTTCAGGCTGTGACTTCCCTATCCCCTCCCCTGGCCTGGAGGGGGCGGGCCCATGCGGGCGTTAGAACCGCCCTCCAGGCTGGCCTGCTGTGGCCCTCAGTATTTTTCAAAGGAAACCATAACCTGCTGCGGTTTGGATGAGTACCCCTCAACGGTCCATATGTAAAAGTTGGGTCTCCAGGCTGGTGCTATTTATTGGGTAGTCCTTGTGAATCTTTAAGCATTGCTGTAGAAATGACGTTCCTTAGGTTATTGAGGGCATGCCTTTGAAGGGAAACGATGAGTCTAAAATCTCTCAGGCTCTTTGCATCGTGGATCATGGTGTGACCACCCTTTCTCTGGTTATGTACCACTTGTGTCACTGTCATCCACTGGAGCTGCCCATTCTTAGACATGAATCTCCAGAACCACGAGCAAAAATAGAACTCTCTTTACTTCCTAAGTACCCTGGGTTAGGCATTTTGTCGCAAAGCTGTCTCATACATGATTTGTCTTTACCTCTGCACCAACTAATTGCAAACTTGGCTGAGTATAAGAATCATCTGATGGCTTGTTAAAATTAATATTCCAAGGTTCTACACCTGAACATTATTTTTGGGTAGGTGAGTGGAGGTGCTTGGAATCTGTAATTTTAAATGCTGCTTTGTTTGCTTGTTTGTTTGTTTTTCGAGACATGCTTTCTCTGTGGCTTTGGAGGCTGTCCTGGAACTCGCTCAGTAGACCAGGCCGAGTGCTGGGATTAAATGCGTGAGCCACCACCACCCAGCTGGGATCTGTAATTTTAAAGTAGTTCACTGATCAATATGATCTGGACAATTTCCTAACTCTGAAATAAAGTGATTGTTGATATGCCATAAGTTAGAGGAAATATGAGTTCTTTAATGTCAGGAAAAAGGAAAATTGATATTTCCTTTAAATTAGTTTTCTTCTGAGGGGCAGACAATTTAAAAAAGGATGCTAACCCCGCTTTATCAAAATGTAGGCCTCAATTGCAATCCTGTGTTTCTTATTTTGTTTGATTATTGTTTTAAAATTAAACAGGTAGTCCTTAATAGTCCTCCCAAAGAAACCACGGGCGTGCCTTTTAACTTTGAATTTTACGAGTAGAATTGAATTATAGCTTCAGAATGGAAAATAAATTGGCCACCACTGTGACCTATGACAGTGACATACATCCTAGGTCATAGTCTTTGTGTTGTCTAGCCCAAGTCTGGAGTTTCCAGTGGGGAGGGTGAAACTGCTGAAGACAGATGGCCCAGCTGAATGCTGCTCACTGATCACTTATCTCCTGACTGAGTTGGTGACTCACACAGGCATGCTTTAAAACTCCATCCTCTAAGGCATCTTTGTTTTAGGATGGTGTTGAAAAGCCTTGGAAGGAATCCCCAAACCTCAGGCCTGATATCCTTTTCTTTCTTCTGCTTGCTATACAACTGAGACAAAGCCATTGCGAGTCTCACATCCACAGCTGTACAGAAGGGACAATGAAAGTCACCCTACCTAGCTAAGGAGAGTGGCCTTCCCCCATTTTAAAAACAATTATTGTCAAGATAGGACCTTGCGTTGGTCCATGGCCAGAGGAGTGGTTGGTCACTGAAGTGGTTGCATCTTAAAATACCACCAAGGGTAGCAGTGGAGAACTCACGAGCCTT
The DNA here is from genome assembly GCA_030556225.1 of Cricetiscus sungorus. Lineage (NCBI taxonomy): Eukaryota > Metazoa > Chordata > Mammalia > Rodentia > Cricetidae > Cricetiscus > Cricetiscus sungorus. The sequence goes on from JANBXA010000126.1 coordinate 7,757,821, forward strand.
CTGTGGTATAAAGCTTGGGTTTTCTTCCACAGTAGTGAGAGTGGAAGTGTCTAGGCAGCCCACCAGGTTAGAATGCCAGAGGATCTTTATTATTTAATACCTATGCAATGAACAAAACTAAAGAAACCAGTCATTTGACAGATGTGTCCAACACTGAAGAGATTCCTTCCTTCTTTCCTTTCTTCTTTTCTTCCCTTCTTTCTTTTTTCTTTTCTCTCTTTCTTCCTTCCTTTCTCTCTCTCTCTTTCTTTTCCCTCCCTCCATCCCTTTCTTTTCTTTCGTTCCTTTTTTAAAACTACCATTGTAGCAGAAGCCGGTAATCAGAATTTAGGACACAGTGACAGATTAGGAGTTCAGGCCAGCTTTGGTTATGTAGCAAGTTCAGGACTGTCCTGGGGTATGTGAGACCGTGTATCAAACAGATCAAAGGGGCTAGTGAGATGGCTCAGTGGGGACAGACATTTGTTGCAGAAGCCTGATATCTGGTACCCTCCTCTTTTGTGCTCTGCCTTCTCTTGAGACAAGGACTTTTGATAAACCCAGAGCTCACTGTTCTTTGACTAGGCTAGGGGCCCACAAACTACAGAGATCTTTTTGTCTCCTGTCCCAAGCGTCAGCACTGGGGTTAGAGGTGCACAGGGTCACACCTATCATTTTATGGGGGTGTTGATCATCTTAATTTTTTTTCTGTTCTCATCCTTGTACAGCTCTACAATTCTTCCCTTTTGAGCCTTTGAACCATATTCTCAGCTTCAGTGGGGTTTTTTTTGTTGTTGTTTTGTTTTGGTTTTTGGATTTTTTGGGGAAAGATTACAGATAATATGTCTTCATAAAGTGTTGACTTTGAGTTAGCATAAATAAAAAGTAATGGGTTTCACTGTGGGATTTTCAGACATAGCTTTTGTTACTCTTTACAACTGCTTTAAGATATTTTTATTGTTTATACATACATACATACAATTTTATGTATGTATAATCCTAATTTTTGACAAAAACACTAATTGGAAATGAATGTTTCCTTTTCATCAAACAGTAATGAGAAAACTGGATGCCCCTGTATAGAAGAATAAAGTTAGACATGTATCTCTTACTCTGCAAAAAAAAAAAAAAAGAATTCAAGGGGCTGGAGAGATGGTTCGGTGGTTGAGAGCACTGGCTACTCTTCCAGAGGACCCAGGTCAATTCCCAGCACCCACATTGCAGCTCATAACTGTCAGTAACCCCAATTTCAGGAGATCAGACACCCGTGGCAAAACACATAAAGTTAAATTAAAAATTTAAAAAAGCCATTGTGTTTTAATAACATCACAAAAAGGAATTCAAAGTGGATAAAATATCCTAGTATAAAACCCTAAACACTGGAACTTTCAGATGAAAATATAGGGAAAGCATTTCAAGATTCAAGCATAGGCACACACTTTCTGTAAAGGACGCTAATAGTGCAGGAAATAATGTCAGGAGTTGACAAATGGGACTGGGTGAAATTACAGAGCCACCACAATTTATTATACTCTGTGACTGATACTATGGAATAAAAAAGTCAAAATTATTATGAGCTGGGAAGATGGCTAAGTCACTAAAGAACATGTCACATGAGCAAGAGGACCTGAATTTAGATCCCGAACACCCACAGAACTGGATGCTGTGTGTGCCTGTAATCCTAGGGCTGAGAAGACAGAAATAGGAGGATCCCTGGAACTTGCTGTCTAGGTAATCAGTGAGGTCCCAGTTCAATGAGAGACTGTCTCAAAAACAAACAAACAACCAAACAAACAAAAAACCCAAACGAACAAAAAAAGATGGTAGCTTTGTTCGTGTGTTCCTTCATATGACACCAATATTACTTTTTCCCCAACACAACTAGCCAACAACCTGAGGAGAAACAGTTAAAGGCCATAGAAATGCCCCGTTGTGTATTAAGATCTCCTCTAAAGCTAGTATTTACTGATTATTCTTGTTTGCCTGATTACTCTTGGCTGTGATGGTTGCAGAATGATGATTTCCCACAGTTCCTTTTTTCTGATCTTCCACACTAACTTCTTGTTAGCCCTTGGTAATTAGCTAAAAGCAAGCATGCATTTGTGCACATTTGTTCAGGAGCATGTATGCATACATTCGTGCATATAGAGGCCATAGAGTGACATTTAGTCTCTTTTTGTCAACCCACCCACACTTTTTAAGACAGGGTTTCTCTGTATAGTTCTGGCTGTCCTGGAACTCACTGTGTAGACTAGGCTGGCCTCAAATTCACAGAGATCTGTCTGCCTGCTGTCTGATTCCTGAGGGCTGAGATTAAAGGCATGTACCACTGTGCTTGACTAGTTCTTTGTGTTTTAAATGTTAGCTGCCTCTCTGAAGTGTAGCTGGCTAAGATTTGTTACTCTGGCAATAGTTTCCTTTGTCAACTCTTGAAGTTATTTCCTGTGCTGTTGGGGTCCTTCTGGGAGAGTTCTTGAAGTGTTGTCTGTATATTTCCCCCTAGCAGCTTCAGTTTTTATATTAAGATCTTTGTATAATAAATTTAAAGTTTTACAAAGATTTGGAGAGCTCACTGTGACTAAAAATTGCAGGGAGGAGACTAGAGAAGGCAATTTTCTACCTCAGGAATGAAGTCTGGATATCTGCAGAGACTGTCCATACATCTGCAGCCCCATGCTGATCTCTGTGGGAAGTTCTGGGAAGTTCTTGAGTATTAATTACACAGGTCTGGAAAGAGTTCATCTTCCCCATAGCCAGAATGGGAAAGCATTGTAATATCCAAGCATTTGGTAGAATATGTAGAAGAGTGTTCCCTCAACAGTGACTGAAGGTTGTTCTTATCTGAGCTAGCCTCACAAAGCTGAAAAAAAAAAGAAGCCTTGAAAAATCAAACTGTTTCCACACAACCCCATCCCAGAGAAGATTTAGTTACAAAATGCTGGAGAAGTGCTTTTCATTTAAGCAGAAAGATCAAGTGCAGAACAATGGCCCTAATGTCTGGCATGCAATCCCTGACAATTGTAATTGTGTGAGACTATCTCTTTTCTTCAGAAACATGCTGAAATGTCTAGGCCTCAAGGACTGTGGTCTGTGGGATTTGCAGAAGGGGAGGGCTAGAGGATAAGTGAGGGCAGACCAATGTTAATGCAGGTTTCTTTGTACTGTTTTTATTTTTGCAACTCTTAGATGGAATTATATTAATATTCAAAGTTAATATAAAATGTTTAATGCTTCTCATATTTCAGAAACACATACAATTTATTCTATTTAGATTATGTTGTAGTGGTGCTCAATCTAGCCACAGGAAGACTATATAACTTTTAATTACCAACTATTGTACAGAATAGCAAATAGCATCTGGAAGGGCACTTGCAAAGGCAGGTAATTTCAAAAAAGAACAGAAATTTAACAAATAACTCTTTGTAATCATAATGAACATTTGGAAATACTTTAATTAGCAGTGATTCCTGTATTTTGCTTATGTGAGAAATTTTCAAATATACTTTCTTCTGATCTGTTGTTCCTATTTTTATTTCTTAAAATTACATGCACCAGTGTGTTTCTGTGTGGGTTTGTGCATTTGCATTGTGAACTGCCCAACCACCTGGAACTTCAGCTCCAGGAATATGACAGCCTCTTGCAGCTCTGTAGGCACCTGCACTCAGGTGTTCTGTAGCAAGTGTTCTTAAGCATTTCTTCAGCCTCAATTTTTTTTTAATTTTTATTCTAAGATATGATAGTCTCACTATATAGCTCTGGCTGACTGCAAATTCACAATCCTCCTGCCTCTGCCTCTAGAGTGCTGAAATTATAGCCTTTTGCCAGTATACCTGATTGATGTTCCTATTGATTGAACTAATAGAGTCTAGAACCTTTCTTAATGTTTGGAAAAATCTGACTTACTATTCATAGCAGAAGTTGATGATCCTAGTATGAGTCAATTAATGGCGACAGGAGGACTTGTTCCTTGTTGCAGTGAGGAAGAACAGGTCCAAGTGAATCCAAGAATCCTAAAGTACTCCATTCTTCAGTATGACCACAATAAGCCGGGGACACAAGGGCCTGTTATCACTCTGTGACCAGTTGCATTTAGTTTTCTACATTGGGCGAGCCTAACTTATATTAAGGTGACAAATATAAATCCTTTGGTCACCTTGAGGTTTGTGGTACATGTGAGAAGACCATAACATTTGATGCTGAAAGCGTGGTGGAGGAAGCATTATAGATTGTCAAGCAGAAGAGAAAATTTTATTTATGATATTTAGGAGCAAATTCAATCAAAACGAGTACATTTTTGGCACTGTATTTGTATTAAATCTTCTGTCTCCCATCCAAGTGCTAACCAAGGCCAACCCTGTTTAGCTTTCAAGATCAGATGAGATCAGGTGTATTCAGGGTGATATGGCCATAGAAATACCTTTTTTTTCTTTAAGAGCTCTGAAGCTTAGCCCTCTTTCTGAGGTATCTGGAGAAGTATTCATTGAGCATTCTTCTGCCCTGTGGTCTATTTATTTACTCTAATATGAGCCTTCTGTTTCCAAGTTGGATCTTTCATAATCAGAAACATTTCTTAGTTCTAATAGGCTTGCTTAATTTTAGATTTTAGACACTAGCATGGTGGCACACACTTTTAATAGCAGTACTTGAGAGACAGAGACATAAGGATCTCTGGAAGTTCAAGGCCAGCCTGGTCTACTCACTGAGTCCCAGGGCAGTCAGGGAAATATAGTGAGAGAGACTGTCACAAAAAAAGGAATTATTGTAGGGTATCACAAAATTCAGTTCCATCCATAATTAGTGAAAATTCCCAAATCAAACATAAACTCAGTGACTAAAAGTGACAAGACTTGCTTGGAGAGTAAATAAGATGCTAAAGGCATGGATAGGACTCCACACTGCATCAAGTTTAGTGGTCCTCAGCTCAGTCATATTGGGAGCTTTAAAACATGAGAGTAGAAGTGAAACTGTCTAGGGAACAGAGGAGACTAATGGAGGTAGAAAGGAGAGGGTAGGCAGGTATAAGGGGAGGAAGTTCAAAATAAATTACTAACTTGTACAAAAATGGCCTTATGTGACTCATATAGTAATGATGATGATCATCATCATCATTTTACAGTTGCCTGGAAGTCAAATCAGAATATCTGGAAGTAGTTTGGCTGCCAGCAGCTTTTGAAGTTCCCTGGATAGTTCCCTTACACGACCCCAAGGCTGAGGAACACTGATCTTGACTGAGATGTGATTTTCACTCTTATGAAGTGAGCATTTCAAAGAATAAAATCCAAAAACTGGGGGCTGGAAAGATGGCTCAGAGGTTAAGAGCACTGGCTATTCTTCCAGAGGTTCTGAGTTCAATTCCCAGCAACCACATGGTGGCTTACCATCTATCATAAGATCTGGTACCCACTTCTGGTGTGCAGGCAATCATTGTATACATAATAAATTAATCTTTTAAAAATCTATAGTAAAATAAGAAAATATATATGTATTTAAAAATTCCAAAACTGATCTCAGATTGTCTTACAGTGGTGTATAAATTATAGCTTCAAATCCTGTCCTGTGTCAAATATAATTTCATACTTATTATCTTTTATGGTATAAAAGGAACACTTAAAAAAGCACTATTTATAAATTTAAGGAATTTTTAATGGAAAATGAGTGAATGAATAGAAATAATGCACACAAAGACTATAATGGGAGACACATTTGCTAAGCCTGGCAGCACAGGCCTGTAATTCTAGCTACTTGGGAGGCTGGGATAGGAATATCAGCAGATTGCATTCAAGGCCAGCCTGGGCAACTTAGAACAGGAACAAAAAATGCTCCCACAACCCTTATCACTCAGGAAATTACAAGGGTTCCATGAGTCCTTTGTTAGGAGCTGGGAACAAAGTCTAAATTTACAGTTTTTTTTCTTCTTAAAAAAAAAGATTTTCATTTAATGTGTATGGGTATTTTGCCTGTATGTATGTCTGTGCATCATATTAATGCTGGTGTCCATGAAGGCCAGAAGAGGGTATAGGATCCCCTTGAACTGGAGTGTATGATGGTTGTGAGCCATGTGGTTTCTGGAAACTGAACTAGGATCCTCTGCAGGAGCAACAAATACTGTTAACAATGGAACCTTCTCTCCAGCCCCCAAATGTGTAGTTTGTACTGTGCTACACCACCATTCTCTTTAAGACTGGATATTGACCATTCAAGAAAGAGAATTTTGTCATCTTAACATAGTATAAAGTTAATGATTTTTTTTCTTTCAGCTGAAGGTCACTGTGTGTAGAAAAACAATTGCAACTGGTCACAGGGTAATGATAGTGAAGACCTCAGTAGAACCGTGACTGACGTTAAGGATCTCAAGGACCACCCAGGAAGGGAGCATATCAAAAAGCTTTGAGCCTGTCTTAGCTAGGTTTCTATTGCTGTGATAAACACCAGGACCAAAAGCAACCAGGGGAGGGGAGGGTTCATTTAAAACTTTCACATCACAGTCCATCATCATCCAAGGAAGTCAGGGCAGGATCCTGGAGGCAGGAGCTGATACAGAAGCCATGGAGGAGTGCTGCTTACTGACTTGCTCCCCATGGCCTGCTCAGCCTGCTTTCCCCAGGACCACCTGCACATGGGTCGTACTACCTGCCTAGGGTTGGCACCACCTACCCAGGGGTGACAGCACTCAAGTGGAATGGGCCCTTCCATATCAATCATCAATTGAGAAAAATGTCCTACAGACTTGCCTACAGGCCAATCTGATGGAGGCATTTTCTCAGTTGAGGCTCCCTCTTCCCAGATGACTCAAGTTCGTGTCAAGTTGACAAAAACCAAACCAAAAATAAATAAATAAGTAGAAGCAATATCCAAACCCAAATAAGTAAACAAACAAAAGTATCCAGCACAGAGACTTGTCTCAAAATTTAAGAAAAAAAAAAAAAAAAAAAAAAAAAGGCAAGCGGGCTGGGGCTGCAGCTCAATGATACAGTTCTTGCCTACCATACACGAGACACTGAATTCAATCTCCAGGACAAGAAAGTAAAACAGGAAAGAAAACATTTTATACCATATTAGCAGCTTAAAAAAAGAGAGAACTTTTCATTTTGGCTAAGACTTTATACAAATGCTTCTAGGTAGGAATGGGAAAAGGATGCAGAGGGGTGTGAGAACTGCTGGAGTCATTTTCTGAAGCAGCTTAGTGACCTTGCTCTCCTCAGAAGAAAGTGGCTTTCACAGTTTTCTGCCCAGACTCAGCTTTGTCTCCACATATATGGCAGCATCTCGATACAGAGCGGTTCACCCTGATCCTACTTCCCCCACCATGTTGCTGGTGATTCCCAGCATCAGCTGACCATTAAGCCCTTCTAGGTCTCATCATCCACATTCCTGCCCTTCCTTTGAAGATCTCATCAGTTCATGCTTGTCCTGTTTGTTGTCTCCTAAGGAATCAGGGCTGCAGATTCCTTGGTATTTGTACAAATAGGAGGCACTGTGGAGGAGTGGCTGAAGACAGATTTTGGAGCTGGACTGCCAGGGCTTAAAGCGCTTGATCTCACCATGCTTCAGTTTACCTATACGTAAAATGGGGATAATAATAATGGAATCTCCCTTACTGGTTAGGAGGAGTTAAACAACACACACACACACACACACACACACACACACACACACACACACACACACACACACACACACACACACACAAAGGCATCAATGTAATGCCCAAATGCAGAGTAAACCCTAAAGAAATGGAAGTGGTTGTGTGTAAATGGTACTTTTCTTCCTTATATTTCCATGGACAAAAGTCACAAGCTGATCCTAGGAGCCAACTCAGTATGTTTTCCAGGGAGGACTGGTGTTGAACATATGGACTTCCTTCTTTGCTGCCTACCTTCCCTGTATTGATGGTGTTCTTAAAGCAGCACCACTCACTCCCCTGGGGAGTGCAATGCTTCTGTTGAGCTATTCTAAACAATACAGAGAGTATAGCGCTTGGTCTCTTCTCTCCTGCAGCCACAACATTGCAGCTATTATGTGTTCAATAACTTCATGGTCTTGTTGGACTCCCACTGGGGCCAAATATAACTCCAGGAAGCTGCCAAGAGCATCTGGTTTTGAGAAACCTCCCTTTCCCTTCAGGAACCTGCCGCAGAAGGGATGTACTATTTATGCCTTTCTAGTCGGGGAAAAAAGAAACCAGGAACAGTGCAGTTTACACTTAACGATGAGATAACCATATCTCGCCTGTGTCCCATTAGTTAAAGTGCCATAGTAATGGGTCTATTAATGAGGTCAGTTTACTGGTTTATTCTTCAAGCATTGGCTGGGCACCTGTTACATACCAGACGCTGTGCCATACATAGGCAAGCAAAGCAAGATGATTGCCTTTAAGGCATCAGGGTGAAGATAATTCAATGCTTTGTAGGCCTTGACAGATTGAAGAAGTTCCTCTGGCCTCCACTCACAAGGAACTGTACATTTAACTTTGGTTCCCAGTTCCTGACAAAGGGCTCCCAGAACCTGTGATTTCCTGAGTGATAAAGTGCTAGCAACATCTTTCATTCTTATGTTTGGCCTTTGGCATCATTGCTGAGTGCTGGCTCTAAGTCCCCTGCAATACCCTGAGCAATGAGGGTGATAGAAGAGTCTTGTTGCTCACATAGAGCTCTTCAATTCCTTGAATGATAGGAGCCCTCCTTTCCTACTGAGACTACTCTTAGTACTTCAGCTGATTGCAAGGCAGATCAAACCTTGAGTAGCAGAGGCCTAGAACTTTTAGGCCCACCCTCTCAACTTCAGGGGGTGGTGGGGAGAATACCTGGAGAATAGGTCATGTCTTTCTGATGAGTCCTTAAATGCCCAGGTTCAGAGAGTACCAAGGTTGGTGACTACATCTGTGTGCTGGGAGGATGGAGCATCCTAGCTGTATACTGGCATAAGTTCCTGAACTTCACTCTGTGTACATTTTGTGGAATATTAGTTGAAGATGTGTTACATTTGTTTATGCTGTGGAACATTTGTTTAATGATGCAAAGATGCATTGCATTCTTTTATATTGGATTTGTTAACTCTGTGAAGCTGTGTTACTTTGCCTGTCTAAAACATCTGATGGTTTAATAAAGCACTGAAAGGCCAATCGTGAAGCAGGAGAAAGGATAGGTGGGGCTGCCAGGCATAGAGGATAAATAGACCAACGAGAAGAAAGGGAGGAGTGAGAGAAGAAAAGGAGGGAGGACTCCAGATATCCAGCTATCCAGCTACCCAGCTATCCAGCCACCCAGCCACCCAGTCACCCAGCCACCCAGCCACCCAGCCACCCAGCCACCCAGCCACCCAGTCACCCAGTCACCCAGCCACCCAGTCACCCAGTCACCCAGTCACCCAGCCACCCAGCCACCCAGCCACCCAGCCACCCAGCAAGCCACAGAATAAGAAGTAAAGAAAGGTATGTAGAATAGAGAAAGATAAAAGCCCAGAGACAAAAGGTAGACTGAATAATTTAAGAAAGGTTGGCTAGAAGCAAGCCAAGCTAAAGCGGGACATACATAAGAAAGAATAATTCTCCATGTGATTATTTTGGGTGCTGAGTGGTGGGCTCCCCCAAACCCAAAGGGTAAAGAGTAAAACAAACAAAGAACCCCCCATGTACCTCTTCACCAGGACACCTCACAGTACCTCTATAAATGTAATGAAAGGTATACTTTTGAGTCTCTGAGCAACTGTAGTAGGTTATCAAACGGGGGCAGAGGACATTGAGAATCTCCCGAATTTCCAGTTAGTTGACCAGAAATCCCAGGTTTAAGAGAGTTAAGACTTACAATTAAATTAACATTTCCGACAGGAGCAGTCTTGAGGGACTGAATACTTAAATTTTGGAATCTATAGGATCAGATTGGAGCTGGATTGTAGGGCGTCCAAACAGCATCCAGGAAGTTAGAGAGCTGATGATTGATGAGAGGAAAATCCCACATATTTGATTGGTTTAGAAGGGTTCTGTGCCTAGAAACACGTTAGCTCGTTGGGGGATATTCGATCGTACATTTGTGTTGATTAAAAAAAAAAATTAACATTGGGTCAGGAGGTTGAGTTAGCAATTAGTTGACAGAAAGTAATCAAAAAGTGTTATAAGGCATCCAAGAGAGACACAGGATAGTTGGGAGGGGATATGGAGTGGTGCAGAATTTTGTTTTGGCAGAGCTGAAGCTTTTGAAGACGCCAGCAAGGAGAGAGGTTTAGCTTTTTGCTACTCAGCCTCTATGAACTTGCAGGTTTTCACCCCAGCCTTTGAATTTTGAGTCTTATTTATGATTAGAACTATAGAGATTTAATTAAAGCCACCTTTAGCAGCATCAATGGAGCTGATGCCTGCGGGAACAGAATTCCCGCCAGGCTGCTGCCTCAGTGGCTAGGCTGCAGCCAGAGAAGCAGGCCGCGAACTGTGGAGTTGCAATTGCTGGCTGAGATAGCAGCAGATTAGGGTGCAGCCACTGTGCCAACAACAAAGTTAAAAACGACATTAGCAGACTCCTACATCAATCTTTTAGTATCAAGACCAGAAAAGTATAACTCATGTTAGCCTAAATAATAAAAGGAATTTATAACTCCTGAAAGTAAAATCTCAATAGACTGGAATAGCGCGGAGAGGCTTCCTCTGGTAGACTAAAGACATCGACATTACCAAGGACCCTGTATTTCCACTTGGCTTTGTTCAGAATTGTACAAACAAAAACCACATTCCCTTGCAATCTCAGTATGACTTCTGACAATAGGCAGGGTTTTCTCTTCTTTATTTCTAGTTGGAGAAAGGATATTGGCTGGTTTCTTAGCAAAATGTCCTGACATTCGTTTTGATTGTTTTGGATCACACACCACAACCGCCTCTCGGTATGAATTGCGTGGGGGATGAAATACACTATATTAGCTTTTCTCAGATTTTATGTCCCTGACACATTACAAGGGAGACAGAGTGTGTGGTAGGAATTGATACCAGCAGCATAACCAATTGAACTGATAAAATACTTTCAAAGGTTAACTGTGAATATAATCCAGTAATAAAAACATCATCTTATCTCTCCCACACTTACCAAAGTTTTGTTCCTTTATAGCAAGTTTCCCTGCCTGGACATTAGCATTTGGGGCAGATTTTGATTTTGTTCTGTGTGTGTATATGGGTTGGTGGAGCAATGGTGAGTGACAGCGTGTGTTCTCTGAGAGACAAAATTGCTTTTTCTTGAGTCACCATTTTGTTAAACCTTCTAGGTAAAAATCCCTCTTATGGATGTCTGGAGACATTTCAGTTGCCACAGCTGTGTGAGAGTGGGTGGTGCTACTGACATCTAGTGGGTAGAGGGCAGGATTGCTGCTAAGCATTTACAATGTACAACATGGTTCCACAAAATAATCTATCTTGCTCAAGATGTCAACAGGGCCAAGGTTGAAAAGCCCAGTGCTAGCCAAAAATCTCAAGACATTTTCCAATTTTATGTGTTTGTTTTATTTTGTGTTTTGTTTTTCGAGACAGGGTCTCTCTGTATTGCTTTGGAGGCCATCCTGGAATTTGTTCTGTAGACCAGGCCTCAAACTCACAGAGATCTGCCTGCCTCTGCCTCCCGAGTGCTGGGATTAAAGGTGTGCACCACATCGCCTGGACTAATTTTATGTTTTAAACACAGATCATTCTGTATTTGCCAACATGAGAAGACAAATACACAGTGAAACTGAACAACTGAGAACAGGGTAAAGCATTTTATCTTTTTATCTGACAATCAAGGTTCAATTGACTAAGTATTACTCTCCTTCCTCTCTTCTCCTCCTCTGCATTCTCTTCCTTATTTTTCCTCATCCTCTTTTTCTTTTCTGTTCATCCAAGTATGCCTTCAAACTCCAGCAATTCTCTTGCCTCAGCCTCTGAAGAGTGGAATTTACATGCTAAGCTACCACATCTGGCTTAAACATTTGATTTTCTAAAGTAGTTCATTAAGTGTGTGTGTGTGCACGCCTGTGTCAATGAGGCCAGAGGTTAATGACAAGTGTTTCCCTCTATAACTCTCTACTTTATGCTTTTGAGACACAGACTCTCTCTGAACCTGGAGCTCACTGATTGGCTAGACTGGCTGGTCAGTGAGCTCTTGACATCTTCTGGTCTTGGCTTCCCAGTGCTGGAATTATAGGGCACTAAGTCTGACTTTCTATCTGACTTTGTATCTGGGTGCTGGGGATCCAAATTGAGGCCTGCATGATTTTGTGACAAACATTTATCCATTATATACCAATTCAATACCAATGCCCCCCACAGTGTGTATGGTGTACATGGATATTTGTGTGTGTGCTTACATGTATAGAGGCCAGAGGTTGACATCATGTATCTCCCTCTATTGCCCTTCACATTATTGTTATTATTAGTACTAATCATTGTTTGACGATGGGTCTCTCACTGAACCTGAGGATTACTGATATGGGCTGGCTGTTCATATGTCCTGAATATCCTTTTCTCATCTCTTCAGTGCTAGAATATCAGGTGTGTGTTGCTATACTAAGCTTTTTTTTTTTTAATAACATTTTTTTATTATGTATACAGTATTCTGCCAGCATATATACCTGCAGGCCAGAGGAGGGCACCAGATCTCATTATAGATGGTTATGAGCCACCATAGGGTTGCTGGGAATTAAACACAGGACCTCTGGAAGAGCAGCCAGTGCTCTTAACTGCTGAGCCATCTCTCCAGTTCATATTATGCTTAGCTTTTAAAAATATAGGTGTTAGGGATCTAAATGTATGTTGGGCAGCAAGTATTGTATCGATTGAACCATCTTTCTAGCCCCTAAAATATTTTAGTCCGCTTACCTGCTTCTGTACCAAACTACACTGGGATTTTAAGGAAAACATCTGGCATATAAAAATTATCATAGTTAACAATGCTTGCCTAGCATGCCTGAGACACTGGGTTAATCCTTCAGCACTTCATGTGACACTTCTTCTATGATATGCTACTTTAATATAATTGCTAAATTCTGCTGACATGAATATCAAATTCCCCCACTAAAGCTAAACTTTGCATAATTTATTTTTTTATATATACAGAAGGCAATTCCTGCTTATTTGAAACACGTGGGAGTCTTAATCCATACTGTAATGAACATTTGCATTCTTACACAATGTGAGATAGTAGCAGAAATGTCAGAGCTTTCAAAAAGACATTGACTTTCACTAATATAATGAACAATTGTAGAGTTTCCCCCTTTGTATCTTGAACATTTGAACAGCAGGATGACATTCTTTAAATGTTTTGGATAAGATTAGTTTCCAGTCAGATTTCCTTAATGAGTTGTTAAGGATGATGGAAGACCATATTTGGATAGGAGCTGAGATTGGATTTCTTGTTGTATAATTCTGGGACAATATACTAGGTCCAAAGACTCCCTTGTGACCCCTTTCTTCTCAGGGGGTAGAGATTTGGCCTGCTATCCTATGTTCCCACCAGAAACCCCTCTGTTGTCCTTTATTGATGATCTTCTGTTTTCTATTGATTCTCCCATGTTTACTCTCCTAGCTTTTCCAAAATGAGGTTAATTCTACACTTTCTCTGTAGGGCCCTGCATGGACCCCTGAGGCACCTTGAGCAAGCCTGAAGCTATTGGCTGGAACATCTTGAACCAGAGTAGTTCTTGGTACTCTTCTTGATTTGCTAACACACGTCTACTGGGGAGGAACTAAGCTCTAGAACTTGCACGCTTGACACTTGATTGTTTTCCACTGTGCTGTGAGTCAGTATATAAGCCCGCTCCTTCCCCTCAATAAATGGCATTTGGCATTCTTGTTGAACAAATTACCCACTGTCTTGTTTTTTATTTAAATCTCTAGGCCTTCACCTGATTATTGGAACAGATTGTAGTGCAGGCACTACAAGTGTCCCACCGAGATCAGAAGAAAGGATCACCTAAGAGATTGCCCTCAGAGGCTGGCTGGCAAAGTAAGTGAATGAGGGTGTATTGAAGGATGGGTGCCAGTAACTCTAAGGATATTCTTAGTGGGCAATTAGTGGCCCTATTGAAAAGATAGGGCACATGGATTAAAACTAAGACAGCTAAAACATTAATTGCCATATTAGAAAAGCATAGTTCCTGGTTTATGCACTCTGGAGGCTTCAGCATCCCTGATTGGGAAGAGGTAAAAGGAGATCTCCAAAGGCTTATAAAGAAGAGGGGCCTGATAATTTCCCTATTGCCACTTTCCCCCTTTGGTGTTTAGTTAAAGATGTGCTCCTGAGCAACAATGTTAAACTAAAAAGAACAAATTTCAGGGATGAATAGAACTTTTGAGGGAGTACAAGATTTAGAATCGGTGAAATCTATCCGAGAACAAGAGGGTTCTCAGCTGGGAGATGATAGTTCTACAATAACTGATAAAAAAAGATACTTTGGAAACAGAAATTGAACAATTAAAACAAAGAATTGCTGCAGCTGATGAGCGCAAATGCCGTCTGCCATGGCAAAGCCCTTTTCTTGTGATCTCTTTAGTAGGTTCTCTGTGCCTCAAGGGATAGAGGAGGAGGTCAAAGATTTAATAACCAAGGTAGAAGCATTAGGAAAGGAAAGATAAGCTTTTCCTGTGATTGAGAAAGTGGATCTTCAGGATAAGAGGGTTAGGGAGCACAACCCATTAAATTTCAAGGATTTTAAACAACTTAAGGAGGCTGTCACTGCTTATGGGCCCTATGTTCCTTTTACTCAGGCAATTTTGACTCTTTTGAAGCCTTAAATTGCACCCCTAGTGATTGGATGCGGCTCTGTAGAGCCACACTGAGTGGGGGCCAGGTGCTAGCCATTACCTTTTCTCAGAAGATTCTCAGATGCTCACAGGTGTGGCCTTTTTTTTTCTGACCACTAAATATAGTTTGGGTAAAGCAGCTATAAAATTACACTTCAATCCAAAGGATAAGAATTTCATCTTCATTCCAGGCACTTGTGTTCTGGCTCCCTTCTTTCTTGTTGTAACTAATGCTACTAATTTTGGAGGAAGCCTCAATTGTTCTTAGCAGGTCTGCCGACTGGTTAGCTGCTGGATGCATGAAAGAACAGCTGTCGTGGTTCTAATACCCAGGGTGATACCTATGCCGGAGACCTCCTCTACAGATGACCAACTTTTGTGGTGCAGAGGAAAAAGAGATTTCAGGATCATGGCTACGATTATTACCATTGCTGCCTCCTCCACTGCAGTGAAAATTTCAAGGATAGCCCTCTCCCAATCTGTAAATACTGCAGTGAATAAACTATCAGGTGAATTGACTGTGGCCTTAGCTACCCAAAACACACTCAATAATCTAGTACAAATTGACATTTTAAAACTAAATCTACAAACTAGCCTCCTATAGGAACAATTGGATTTATTGTGGGGGGCCCACATGGCTTCTTGTTCTTTCTCTTTCACACATATCTGTGTTACACCTGATAAAGCTAAGAATGCATCAGTTGTAGTTACTTTTCTCCAGGGGTCCTGGAGTGATCAGTTTTTAAATTATACACATGCTTTAGCCATGCAGATCATTAACATCAAGGAAACCCAAGTACAACTTGCCAGTGCAGAAGAACTTTTTACAAGGACTTCAACTTGCTGGCAGATTAGAGAATGGGCAAGCTCTCTCTCCCTGGGACTGATAACCCTTGCCCTTGGTGCTATCTGCCTTATCTGCCTATGCAGCCACAGCATTAGACAGGCCCAGGCCAACTTTTCAAACAAGACAGATTCTACTGTCTTTAGCTCAAGAGAAAAATGCCTCTGCCTGAGTAAGGCTGAACTTACAGATAAACTAATCACCAGAGACAGGTAAAGCAGAAGGGGGCAAATTTCCAACCTAAGACAGGAAGGTTACAGGCCTGGGTGACATATCCCATAATGGGTAAGGAAATATTCATATCTCAGGTTTGTTTACCATAACAGTAGTAGACAAAGCAGGTGCATCCTACTAAGAGCATTCCATAGAGAAGATTTCTTCCACTAGTTAATGCTATTAGTGTATTTTCAAGGAGGTTGTTCATCAACATGTACACAGGAGATTTGGCTGCCTAAGATTATTTTCATTACTAGGGAATTCTTCAGTTGAAGGAGAGATTGAATTGCAGCTTGTTGCTAATTTTTTTCTTCCCAACTTCCAAGGAGCAAGAGAGTCTGAATGCCTTCTTTATGGCTTTCCAGACTAGGAAAGCTAAGGACTTTTCCATATGCTTTAAGAATAATACCTCATCTGAGCCTCTCAACAACCCAAGGGAATCATTAGGTTATTTTTTTTTCTTTTAGTGATGACTTTTTTTTTTTTTGAGACAGGGTTTCTCTGTATTGCTTTGGAGCCTGTCCTGGAACTTGCTCTATAGACCAGGCTGGCCTTGAACTCACAGAGATCCACCTGCCTCTGCCTCATGAGTGCTGGGATTAAAGGCATGCACCACCACCATCTGACATCCTTTCATTTTTAAAGAGAGAAAATGTATCCAAAATGCAATAGATTGTTTTGCTCAATTATCAGTAGAATTTTCCATGTTATAATCACCATAATTATCTTTTTAAACGTAGTTTATTAGATGCACACACTCTAATTTTCAATGGACTAAAACTATAAAGGACATATTTTTGCATAAACTTGTATTTCATCTAAATTTGTTTTAACTTTGTTCCTATAGGCATTTTCCCCTTAAACATTTAGAGAAATTTCACATACTTATAGAAAAGGTTGATGTAAATATCAATTCAATAAACTTTCACAATAAAGAATTACTTGTTCCTCAGTAGTTAAGAGAACTTGCTGTCCTTCCAGAGGTCATAAAGTTTGGTTCTAAGCACCAACACAATGCTGACAATCATCTGTAACTCTAGTTCCAAGGGATATGACACCATCTTCTGGCCTCTCTGTGTACCCACACATGTGACATACACGTAGACACATAATTATATATAAGAAATATTATCTGTTCCTAGAGTTTCCTTCTACAGACTACACCATTGTCCTCCCCCTTCAGGGGTGACCACTATTGTGACTTCTGGCACCACAGATTTTATTTTATTTTTGAATTTTGTATAATCATGGTCACCACCTGGAACACACTCCTGTGACTGGCTTCATTTTGTTCAACATTTATTCATGTGGTTGTCTTGAGTGATAGTTGGTTCACTTGAAATAAGGTGTTAAGTCCATAGATTAGAAAATCATTAGAGAGGTTAAGTAACTTGTTGAAAATGGTACAGCAGTAAATAGCAGAGCCAGAATTTGAATCCAGTTAGTCTGACTATTCTGTTAAGTATGATGCTACTTTGTCCCTGAGTGCTATTTAGCTAATATCTCTATTCTATTTTTTCTGTGATGAAATAACATGACCAAAACAACTTATGGAAAAAAGCTTACTTTGTCTACGGTTCTAGAGGGCTAGAGTCCATAATGGTAGGAAAGGCATGGCATGCCAGTAGGAGCAGAAAGCTGGCTGACCACATCTTTACTCACACACAGGAAGCAGAGAGACTGAGAATGAAGTGGGACAAAAGCTATAAACACTCAAAGCCCACCTTACATGATATTCTTTCTCCAACAAAGCTGAATAGCCTACAGTTTTCATAACCTTCCTCAAACAGCACCACCAACTGGGAGGTCACATGTGAAATGCATGAGTCTATGGGGACATTTCTCATTCAAACCACAACAATGCTCACTTCCTTTGTGATAACAGCTAGAACATACTGATAGATATTTGTATAGGATATGTTAATAGAATTTTTAATGTGTGAATGAATGAATGATGAATAAATAAAAATGAGATGCACTTTCTTCTACAATGCAATGATTTTTGGTTAGGTTGTTAGACATGCCTTAGAAGATTCTATATCTCCCTGTTATTTACCTTGCTTATGGGCATTTCCTCAGACTCACTCCCACTGCCTTATGTCACAGTGCCCTATCATCCTTTATGTTTTCTGGAGGTGCTGAGATGGAACCCAGGGCCTTCCCATGTTAGGCAAGTACTTTACCAATGATTGACACCCTCCACCCTTTGAAAATTGTCTTAAAAGTTATTAGTCTTAACCGATAGTCTCAGAGGTCATAAGCAATTACTAGAAAATTTCCAGAACAAAGAAAAGTGGAAAATTTACCCCAAGATTTAAATGTCTTCTAATATCTTAAAATCCTGGTACTATAGTAGACAAAAAGTAAGGAGATAAGAATGTGCCATCTCAGAATAAATTGAGTTAAAATCACTTGAAGAACTTTAACCTCAAAGGGGGTCATTAGATCGGTTTTTCCTTGTATGCACAAGCCATAAAAATTCTTTTATAAGAAAATATTTTATTTTTCGAGATTATATTATAATTTTATTTTTCCCTTTCTTTTTTCCCTTCCAAACACACCCATGTACACACTCTCTTTCTAATTCAAGGCCTCTTTTTTACTTAATTCATATGTGTGTGTATTTTCCTAAATACATAAATATAACTTGCTCAGTCCATATAATGTTACTTGCATGTATGTTTTCAGGACTGTTCATTTGGTATTGAATAACCTATTGATGTGCTATTCCAAGGGCCATAAAAAATCTTTTAGGGACACATGTCTTCACATATCAATTCTGGAAAGTAGCCTTGGTCACCAATGACTGGTGACGAGCTGCAATCAAGCTGAATAAACAAACTGCAAAGCAATCTCCATCTTCCACTTCCTTGCTTGTATCTCTCAGCAGCATTCCTAAAATTCACTTCCTTAGCCTGGCTATCCATTTTTTCCTCTTTTATTCCCTCACAAATTAATTTTTCTTTGTTTAAAAGATATGAAAGCATCTAGCTTTGACCATTTCTTCAGACTCCACTCTCTTGTGACGATCCTGGCAAACATGTAGCATCAATACAATTTCCATGCTTTTTTCTAGTTAATGAGCTCCTGAATTCCTTGGATTCCTTCATGCAGACAAAGGACCCATTTAAGAGCTTAGAAAGGTAAAGGCATCTTTATATTATCTCACAGAAGAAACAGCCTTTTGTTTTATTGAAGGGCATTTTTTTTTTCTCAGAGTGACAATTTTGTGTACTGGACATAGGTAAGTGACTTACATGAATTATCCAACTGAAGAGTTAATTACCAATTAACTGATCTTAATGCTCAATGTTTTTACCTTACTGAATGAATATTATATTTGATAAGAAAAAACAGGTTTTTGAAAGAAAACATATAAGAGCATTATACAAAAGGGGCTATTTGCACTTTCTGTAGTCTAAAATAATTGCCAAACTTTTCCTTTAAATGGGTCAGATAGTAGGCCAAGAAGTGGAAATGGGAATAATATGAGAATGAATGTATATGTCCCAGTAAAGTGTTCCAATAAAACTTTATTTCCAAAATCAGACACAGGCTGTATTCAACCTACAGACCATAATTTGACAATCACTTTGCCAAAAATATAAATAAATAAAAATTAATCTAAGGAGCAAAGACCTTATATAAGATCAGAGGAGAAACAAACAATTTCCCTCAAGTTGGTAAATCATTTATAGGCATACCCGTTGTCTCTATAGTGTCCTAACTAAAGAAAACATGACAATGAATGTTTTCTGCGTGTAATATGTGTACATTAGAATTAACATCCCATGTTTAATCTTTACCTTTGAAACTCCTGCTTAAATTTTAACACTGACTGGTATCTGCAGATGGAGATTTGGAAAGGCTTTAATAAGAGTAGCTGACTGTGGTGGTTTGAATGAGGCCCATATATTTGAATGCTTGGTCCTCATTGGCACAACTGTTTGGGAACTGGGAGGTGTGACCTTGTTGGAGGAGATATACCACTGGGGGTGGGCTTTGAGGTTTCCAAAGCCCACACTATTCCCAGTTAGCTCTCTCTCTCTGTCTTGTAATTGTCTTAAGGATGTAAGCTCTGGGCTTATGCCTTTCTTTTTGCTGCCATGGTCATGATGGTCATGAACTCTAACCCTCTGGAACTGTAAGCCCCAATAAACTCTTCTATAAGTTGCCTTGGTCATGGTCCCTTCATAGTGATGGAAAAGTAATTAAGACATTGTCTCTAAACTATACAAGCAATATTGAGCTGATCCTTTGCTTGCTTTCCTCTGAGAGCCTGGAATTTGGGGATTTGCTAATAGAGATTACTTGTGTGTTCATCCCCTGGAGGAAGAATCCTGAGTACTAGATCCTTAATGAGCTTGCCTGGCAAACAACATTTCATATGTGTAATCATAGCTCATTAGTGGGAGGATTAAGTGTTCCCCATATGACTCTGCTGAAAGAGAATCCTTTGAAGCAAGTGACAGATTCTGACTTTTTTTTCCTCGTATGCCAGGTCCATTGCTGGTTGTACTTGATACCTGCTTTATAAGCCATAGCTATGAGTGTGACTATATGGTGAATCCTGTGAGTCCTTTTAGCGACACATCTGAACTAGGAATGGTCCTAAAGACCTGTTCACATGGAATAAAGTATTTTCCACCTTGTTCCCTTCTCTCAGGAAACAAACCATAAAACTTTTCTTTTCTTTTCTTTTCTTTTTTTCTTTTCTTTTTTTTTTGAGACAGGGTTTCTCTGTGTAGCTTTGTAGATCAGGCTGGTCTCACAGAGATCAGCCTGCCTCTGCTTCCCCAGTGCTGGGATTAGAGGTATGCACCACCACAGCCTGGCTCACAAACCATCAACTTTTAAGTATGTAACTATTCCTGACAAAATTTGGTTTAATGTAATAGAAGATTTGCAAGTCTGTAAGATAAACTGTGGTGGTGTTTCCCTAAATGAGGAACATCCAAGAAAATAGATGAAGAAGTGAGAAACTATTTACTTTGAAAATAGCCCCTAAATTGATTTTAAAAGGTGTGTGCGTGGGGACTTGTTGCTAGAAATATGGCTACTTGCAGCCAGCCAACTCAACAGACTTGATGAGTCAACACAATTCCTCAAATCCACAGCTGTGCATGGAGTTCAGGAAATCACCTGTGCCCAGCTGTAGGTAAAGTTTTTGTGCCCCACCAGCCAGCTCACAAATAACCACAGAGATACATGTTATTAATTATAAATGCTTAGCTGATAGCTTAGGCTTGTTACTAACTAGCTCTTACAACTTAAATTAATCTGTATTTCTTATCTACACTCTACCACATGGCAGTACCTTTTTTTCAGCATGGCATGTTTATCTCCTGCTTCCTCTGTGTCTGGCTGGTGATTCTACTCCCCTTCTTCCCAGCATTCTCTCAGTCTGGATCTCCCACCTAGCCTCTTCCTACATAGCTATTGGCCAGCTAACAATGAGAATAACACATTTTCACAGTGTACAAAAGAATTATTCCACAGCACCCAGCTTCACTACAAGGAGTCAGTCAGTCTTGAGCTACCTACTGAACTCACCCTTATTTAAGCATTCTCTCTGGGAAATGCTCTAATTTTGCCTGTATAAATCATACCCTTGTTTTTGGTCTAAGGGAGTCTTCAAAGGGGGTCATTCTCCCTTGTGTATTCCCCCAATTCCAGGAACTTCCCAATGCAGTCATCCTTCTATATCTGTGAATTCTACATTTATATAGTCTACTAACCATAGAGAGAAAATATTTGGGGAAAATGTATCTGCATTGAGCACTGCAAACTTCCTCCTTGCCATTATTCCTGAAACAATATAGTATAGCATCTATTTACACAACATTCGCTTTGTATTAGGCATTCTAAATAAGAAGAGATGGCTTAACATATATGGAAAGATGTGTAAATTTCTGTGCAGATGCTATGGGATTTTATACAAGAGACTTGAGTACCCACAAGTGCTGAAACCAATCTTCATTTTATACTGAGGGAACAGATGACTGCACTCCTATAGTCTGTGAAGTAATCCTTGACAGTTATCTTGAAGACTCTAACCCACAGGCTTTTCCTAATCTTGTTCATAAGTAGACTCACCTCACCTCAACATTTATCATGTCTCAAGTACATATGCTTCCTGTATTAGTAGTGACCTCAAAGGTTGTGGATAAGGACACCTAAATCATGCAAATGTCATTGACCAGAAAACAACCAAAATGAACACACAGTGCAAAGAAAAGGGAAGCAAAATCCAGAATTTTTCCCAAAAAGCTAAAGGTGTATGGTATCCTTTGCCACATTGAAACCCAACCCAAACCAAAAAACCCCAAATAAACATTTTCTTAGGAGTTAAAAATTAGTTTGAGTCTTTCTGTTTATGAGTTACTCTCCTGCTTCCACTACTAGAAGATAATTACATCTTTTTAAAAGATTTATTTATTTGTTATGTATAGTATTCTGCCTGCATGTATGCCTGTAGGCCAGAAGAGGGCATCAGATCTCATTATGGATAGTTGTGAGCCACCATGTGGTTGTTGGGAATTGAACTCGGGACCTCTGGAAAAGCAGTCAGTGCTCTTAACTTCTCCAGCCCCAAGATAATTAAATATTATCTCTTGAAATAAACATGTGTTAACTTAAAACTTGCTTTCTAAAAACCCAAATTGAACACCAATCCCTGTAGCCTCATTGCCTTTGTTTGGCACCTGACCACATCTGTTTAGTTTTTTCCTGCTTCATCTGAATTCATACACCCTATCTTCAAAATTCATCTTCTTGTGGTTGTACCACAGCCAGGTTCTGGGTTGATGTCTGGTGGCCCATGTTGCCACCAGAGGCCCACTCTGATGCCCAGGGTCTAGGCCATAGCCTGTGACCATGTTGGTGTCCAAGGGCT
Source organism: Cricetiscus sungorus (assembly GCA_030556225.1). Classification (NCBI taxonomy): domain Eukaryota; kingdom Metazoa; phylum Chordata; class Mammalia; order Rodentia; family Cricetidae; genus Cricetiscus; species Cricetiscus sungorus. The sequence goes on from JANBXA010000126.1 coordinate 7,780,507, forward strand.
ATGTTGCTGCTGGGGCCATGCTCATTGCCAGTACTGTCATCTAGGGCCATAGTGTCATCCCAGTCAGGGCTTTTGCTGACAGCCAAGTCTGTGTCCATAGCTCTGCTGCAGCCAGGGTCTGTGTTGATAGCACAGGGTCTGTGTTTGTGGCTCTTGATAGCATCGAAGGCCATGCCAATGCCAGGGGTTTGGGCTGCTACTTTGGCTATGGTAGTGTCCCAGGGCCCTGCCAATCTGGGTGGTCTATGCTGCCACCTGGGGCTATGGTGACATCTGAGCTCAGGCTGCTGCCAAGGACCTTGTCTGGGTTCATGGCCCTACCACAGCTGGGGGGGGGGGTCTGTATTGATGTCCATGGCCCTTGTTGCCACCAAAGACTACACGAATGCCCAGGGTCTGGGTACAACCTGGGGCCAGGTGGCTGTTCAAGGACTATGTTGCTGCCAGACCATGCAGATTGGAGTGGCATGTGCTGTCACCCAGGGCCATGGTATCCTCCTAACCAAGGCTGCTTCGGAAGGCCATATCTGGTTCCAGGGCCCTATGGCAGTCAGGGTGTGAGCGAGATGATGTATATGGCTACTGTTAATCATTGAGAGCAGTGAGGATGGCCAGGGTCTGGTCAGCTACCTGAGACCATCTTGGTGTCTGAGGGCCATGCTGCCGCCAGGGCCATACTGATTTGGGTGATCTGTGCTGCCACTGGGACCTCGGTGACATCTGGGCCAGAGTTGCTGCCAAGAACCATGTCTGGGTCAGTGGTCCTGCTGCATCTGGGATCTCTGATGATGATGTCTATGGCTGATGTTATCACAGGGGGCCATAGGAATTATGTGTGTGGAAATCTGAGGGCTACCTTGAGCCATCCTCTCTAGTCACTGGCTCTGAGATAACCCACCCTGTCCTTTGCTGGAAAGTGCAGCAGGACAGCTGGCTGTGCCTCAGGGGAGACCTGCCCCCTGAGGCCCCACCTCTTACCATGGAGATGCAATTACCTGGGAGGCACATTAGAGCTGACTCTACTGTTGGGAACAAAGGTGAGCTGCCTCTGAGGGCATGAGAGCAGGAGAGCTGATCTGGAAACCCTTTATCTGACATATAATGGCATGGGTCAGAGAAAGATGCCATCCACCCATACCTGTTCCTACCTGCAGTGTGTGTGTGTGTGTGTGTGTGTGTGTGTGTGTGTGTGTGTGTGTGAGAGAGAGAGAGAGAGAGAGAGGGGGGGAAGGAGGGAGGAAGGGAGGGAGGGAGGGAGAGAGAGAGAGAGAGAGAGAGAGAGAGAGAGAGAGAGAGAGAGAGAGAGAGAGAGAGAGAGAGATTGTCTTGTGGTCATGAAAGCGGGAGAGCTAGCCCTGCACCTCACCAGCTGGAACACACAGGAGAGCAGGCCCTCCTGCACCCTGCCTGGACAGCACACTGGAGCTGACCCTGTTGTCAGGGTTCAGGTGAGCCAGCCCTGAGTGCTGGAGAGCTCACCCAGGTAGTGATGATGAGGGAAAGCTATCAGGCTGACCAACCCAGTAACCACCCAGGCCCAGAATCAGGGCTAAGTTAGCCCACCCCAACATATACCTCATCTATGAACTTCTGGGGTGTGTAAAGGTGCCAGACATGTAGAGTCAAAGTTACAGGGTCTCCATGACGCAGGACAACAATTGGATATCCAAGAGGAGTCCCATTGAGGGCTCAGTATTGATAGTGTAGCATAGGCCTTGACCCAGACCAACGACTCTTTGCTATTTATGAACTAAAGGGTATACTGTAAGACTCACCAGACCACACTACAGCTTCCATGCTGAGATTTTTGTTTTTCTTTTTAATTTTGTTTTGTTGGGGGAGATTGCAAAGGCAGAGGTCAGAAGCAAGGGGACAGGGAGATGAATGGGATCAGATGCATGATATGAAATCCACAAAGAATCAATGAAAGTTAAAAAAAATACTAAAAGCAGAAAACAGGAAAAGATTCATCTTCTACTGTTACCAGATATTTTGGGGAGTCCCATCAGAGATACCACATGTTACTGGAGAAATTGGAGTTCCCTCTTAACGATTTATAGTATCATTAACACAATAAGAATGGATTCAAAAGAAAGCTCAAAAGCAATTGTATTAGAGTTTAAAGGAAAATCCCCAGGATAGGCAAGCTGTAAATCCCAGCAACTGCCTGCAGAAGGAAGATGGAGAGGAGGATGAGAGAAAGAAGTCATGCAGTTTGAGTTAAGCCACACAATGAGGAAGGAGAACTTTAGAAAAAGCATCCTTAGGCTCTAGCCAGCATCAGGAAGAAAAAGAAAAGAAGGGAAAAGTTACACCTTTCTGGGCCAGGACTTGGAAAGTCAGGCAGACACAACAAACCTCATGGCAGGGGTTAGGAATTCTGGGAAGGAAAAGTACATTATCTCATCAAAGGGCTAATTATTCCTCATATCTTTACAGCAAAGCTTAAGGTGGACCCATCTTCCTCAGGAGCAGTTCCTTGGCCTGGTGATTGATCTGCTCAACTGAATTAAAGCTTAAGGGAGATGGTCTCCTATCAGAGATGAATTCTGTTCTTTACTGTAACACTACCATTTAAAATGCACCTTGTCTTCCAGACATTTGAACCTTAGCAAGTTTAAGAGTTCAGGAGACAGCATAAACACCTTTCCATAAAACAGTAATCATTTATGGTTAAATTATAAATTTCTGGGGCCTGAGAAGCTACTAGACTTATCCCTTGTAAAACAAGAAGCAATTTAAGATTCTAGTTAAGGCCCTTTTGGTTGTCACCACCTGTCACCACTGTCCCCTACCGAAGATCACAAAGAGTGAGCGTTCAGAGGTATTTGTGTTTGGTTTACAGCTGCCTCGAATTGTTTATGTAAATACAACAACAATGACACTTTAGCTCCTAATACCAATTGGGGATCTTTACTCTAGTTGGCAACATTATTTTTTAGGTCTCCTTCCTGTTAAAAGAAACCAAAGAGAGATTAAAGGCATCCTTGTTGGGGAGGGCTTGTTAAATTGCAGCCTGCTGGATCCACCTATAATCCCAAGATTTCTTTTTTATTTGTACATTTATGTGTGTAAGTGCATGTGTATATATGTACCACATTCATGACTGATGCCTTCAAAGAACTGGAGTTACAGGTGGCTGTGAGCGACCATGTAGGTGCTGGGAACTGAACCCAGGTCCTCTGCAAGATCAGCCAGCGCCCCCGACCCCAAGATTACTGATGTGTACAAGCCTGGAAGGGGGGGTGCTCAGTATTTGTAAGGCAATTGCTAAAGCTAGGAATGAAGAGCACACAGGTAGGGAACTGCTAGATGAGAGCCAGGGCCAGTTGTATGGAAGTCTCTGCCCAACCTTTGGTCTACTGAAACAGCCTGCAAGGTAGTTGGCTTGTTCCCACATAAGGACTTGTAAAAGGTTACTTTCCTGTGACATCTGGGCAGGAGATAGTAATGGGAAGCAGAACTGAAATGCCCTATGTTTTCAGTTTTCGGTAGAATACATCTTTGCAAGCTGGATTGCTTCTGTGGAAAGTTTGTCCTCTTTAATAAGATTTAAAGCTATTACTATTTTTGTTCCTGGGACAAAGGTTTGTTTTGTCCAGAATTGATCCCGTTGCAGGCTAGGGTAATAGTGTGCAGTTCATCTGACTCCAATGGAGAGGAAGAATTTGACATATTGCACTAAAAACAGGCCCTGGATGAGTCCACTCATGTGGAGGAATGAATTGCTGAAGAACTAGAGAATCTTTGTCCATATTAAAACAGATGGAAAGACATTTTAGGTCCCTTTTCCAGAAGCCCTGGAGATGAGGATTCATATACAAGTGGTTTATAAAAAGTTGGTACTTAAGGACATTGGACCTGGAAAAGGAAGAAGACATGGGTGTGATTCAGACAAATGTCATAGCCTCAGTGACACTGCCAGGAACTCTGGAGTATGACTTAAGACTCTGTTTGACTTGACTTCAAGCCATAAAGCTAGGCTTTCATACACTAGCCCCCGCTCCTCAGTGTACCTTAAGTAGCCATAGAGCAGTCTTCCAAAAAGATGCTCTGGTTCAGACCATTAGAAAAAGCACACAGAAGCTAATGGATAGAAGAGCAGAACAGAAAAAGCATTCTGAGGGAGCCAAGTGGGGGGCAGTTTCCACTATTTACCTGTGTTGCAATGCTAACCCTGGAGGGAGGGGTGCTCTGTCTCTAGAAGGGTGAGATAAAAGTGGATTCGGAGACCAGGGAGTGAGGCTGAGAACTGGAGTGTGACTGCAAAGGAACCCTGCCCTCCTTAGCTAAGAAACGTTTCCTGCCTTGCAATGCCATTGTGATATCCCCTGTTTGCCAGTAGTCTTAAATACATTATAAGTTGTGTTTGCAGGGGTGTTGAGGGTGTGGGGTGATGGTATACCCTGTCTCACCCTCCTCTGCCCTGTGCCAGCAAACTGACACATGGAGGAGGATGTAGCCACAGGTGATGGCCCAGAGCAGGAGCTCACAAAGCAGAAAGGAAAAGCCACGCAGATGACTCAGAAACAGACAGATGACAGGCCCCCCTTTCTGCTCAGACAATAGAGAAAAAGGCACCTGTGAAAAGAGAAGCAGGAGGTAATGGTGGGGCTCCACTTACAGTTTAAATGTCATCCTGGATATGAGAGGTTCTTACAAGAGCTGACATCTTCAGCCTTTGGCCTTGTGAAGACCAAATTGTTATCGAAATGGTGATGGCACAAGGCATTAGCTCTCTAAGCCAGATGAATGGGTAATGAACAATCTTTCCAGAAAAATGTAGGCTGGGAGTCATATTCAGCTTTTATATCTGACAAAATGAAAATTATAGTTGGGGTTATCATCTTTTCTTAGCAATTTATTTTGACTGTAATTTGGTATTAGATAGTGTTATATACTTAGTAACATTAGTCAGCCTTATTAAAATGGATCTGATGATACAATTTTTCCTTTTAAAAAATATTTTAAGTTTTTAACTTTTTTAAAAATGTAGGCTGACTAAATAGAATAAGAGACATTTTTTAAGAGATATTTTTCTACATGAATTTCTTTAAGCAAGGTAAAATAGTGAGCCTTAATATCCATGTAATTTAATAAATAACTATAAATGTTTAAATTATATTTGTTTGAACTCTGCTACTTTGTTTTATATTTATAATATGTTCATATTTGGCTAATACGTTTATATTTACCATTTAACATAATCACACCTAATTTTAGTGATTACAAAATTATATACAGAAATATGTTTGAATACAATTTTATTTTTTCTGAACACTAAGCATAATTTCAATTTTCTAAATTACATGGGATAGTTCCTGTGAACACATGTGCCATATGGACTTAAGCACTAGAGTATGGGGGCTAATAAAAAAAGGTTTTTGTTTCCACTCATTGTTCATAGGAGCCTTTGTGAGTGCTCACAGGGAATAAGGTGAAAGTGTCAGCCCTCAGAAGAACCTCTCATATCCTCTGATACGTAAACTGTAAGTGGATGCCAACTACTACTTTCCCTTTTCTCTTTTCATATTTATTTATTTGTATGTTTACTTTTTGAGACTCTTAAGACTCTTACTTAGTAGAGTCTCAGGTTGGCCTTGAACCTGTGGCAATCCTCCTGCTTCAGCCTCTGGTGTTGTGATTACAGCATGTGCTGTAATTTTCACTCTCTGTACTTATGTCTTTAAATAATTATGTTCATCTCAGACCATTTGGGCTACTCTAACCTACCCTGCTAATCGTATAAACAACAAACATGTCTGAGGGTTGTGGTGGCTAGGAAGTTAAGGATCCAGATGCTGGCAGCTTCATGTCTGAGGAAAGCCCCCTTGCTCATAGATAGCATCTCCTATGTGTCTTTACAAGGCAGACACGGCAAGAAGCTCTTTGGGATTTCTTTAATAAGAATACTAACCCATTCATTAGGGCTCCACCCTTGAGACCTAACCACATCCCGAATCCTACCACATTGGTGGCTAGGATTTCAATAGATATTTTGGAAGGCCACACATAGTGTGTGTCCTTAGTGATCATCCATAATGATACTGATTTTGTTTGCTCTGGGACCTGAGCCTGATTGTTTTTTTCATTATGTTTCATAGATATGAATAGACACATTTTTTAATTGCTTAGTGTCTTGTGATTTTCTTCTTTCCTGTGTTTTGAGGGTCCACTAATGGAGATTCTCACGGACTGGAAGCCTTACTTGAATAAAGTACTTAATTCTAGGAATAATTAGAAATGGGAGGTGGGGTGGGGATTCAGCATCTATGATTTCCAATATTCCTGTTAGAATAGCCACAATTTTTCATAGAAATGTTAGGAAGCTTTCTTAGTTTCTGTTCTATTGCTGTAAAGAGACCCCACCACCAAGGCAACTCTTATAAAAAGAAAGCATTTAATTGTGGACCTGCTTACAGTTTCAGAGTATTGACCCCACAGCAATCACATGGGAAGTAGACAGGCATGGTGCTGGAGCAGTAGCTGAAAGCTTTGCATCCTGATCCATAAACAGCAGGCAGAGAGATACTTGGCCTGAAACTTCAAACGCCACCCCCAATGAATAAGCCCATACCTCCTAATCCATCCAAAACAGTTCTACTAACTGGGAGCCAAATATTCAAACATATGAGCCTATATGAGGGTCATTCTCATTCAAACCACTGCATTCCACTCTCTGGCCTCCATGGGCTTGTAGTCAGATCGTAATGCAAAATGCATTTAGTCCAGCGTCAAAGTCCTCATAGTCTATAACAGTCACAACAATGTTTGAAGCCTGAGGTTCAAAGTCTTCTGAGATTCATTCAATATCTTAACTGCAATCGCCTATAACATCAAAATCAAAACACAGGTGGCATACTTCCAACATATAATGGCACAGGATATTGTTACTCCAAAACATAGGTCAGGGAGCATAGTGAGGAAACACTGGACCAAAGCAAGGCCGAAAACCAGCTGGGCAAACTCCATACTCTGCATCTCCATGCCAGATGTCAAAATGCTCTTTAACTCTCCAACTCCATTCACTTTTATTGACAGCAAGACACTTCTTTCTCTTGGGCTGGTTCCACTCCTGTGAGCTGTGAGCAACTTTTCTTGGAGGAATACTGTGACTCTGGCATCTCTAACATCTTGGGGACTCCAGGGCAGTCCAGACTTCAACTTCATAGCTTCACACAATGGCCTCTCTGGGTGTCCGTGCAGGGACATCCCTGCCACACTCCTGGCCTCAGCTGCTTTTCCTAAACTTGGAGGAGTATTTTATAACCCCTTTCTTGTACTTTTTGATTCTAAAGCAGAAGAACCATGTGACCAAAATTGCCAAGTTCTTCTACAAGCAGAGGTTGAAACCTGGCCCCTCTTTGATTTACATTTGCATAAGGTTTCCATTTTTGTTTAGGCCTAGAAAATCTCTTTATATTTTTATTTTAAATTTTCTATTCATTTTACATACTAACTACAGTTCTCCCTCCCCACCTCCCATTCCTCCCCAACCCCCACCCCATCCGCTCCTTAGAAAGGGCAAGGCCCCCCATGGGGAGTCAACAAAGTCTGGCACATCAAGTTAAGGCAGGACCAAGCCCCTCCCCCTGCAACAAGGTTGATTGAGGCATCCCACCACAAGAAATGGGATCCGAAAAGCCAGGTCAAGCACCAGGGATAGTTCCTGGTCCCAATGCCAAGTGCCCCACAAACAGACCAAGCCACACAACTGTCACTCACATGCAGAGAGCCTAGTTAGATCCCATGAAGGTGCCCCAGCTGTAGGTTCAGAGTCTATTAGCTCCCACGAAATCAGGTCAGCTGTCTCTGCATTTCCCCATCATGCTCTGGACACCCTTGCTTATAGATCCTTCTTCCCTCTCTTTGATTGCACTCTCTGAGCTCTGTCTGGTTCTTGGCTGTGTATCTCTGCATCTGCTTCCCTCAATCTGATTACAGGGGAAGCCTAGTTCAGGCATCCTCTCCACTGTTGCTAAGAGTCTTAGCTGGTGTCATCCTTGTGGATTCCTGGGAATTTCCCTAGCACCAGGTTTCTCCCTAACCCCACACCAGCCCCCTCTAAGAAGATGTCTCATTCTTTGCTCTTCCTCTCCATACCTCCCCCAACTCCACCATCCTGTTTCCTCGTGTTCTCAACCCCATCCCTCCTCTCTCCTTCTACTCCCCCAGCACCAAGTTTACCCGGAGATCTCCAAATCTCTTAGGACTTTTTCTTTAATAGGTTGTAGTATTAGCTGGGTGGGGTCTTATCCTGAGGTCACCAGTCCTTTTATTCCATTCAGCATCTGGTCTTTCTTTTAGCTTCTCATCTGTTTGAGCACAGGATTTGGACCCAACATGTCCTTTCTTGGTTGTCTTTTTCTTCTTAAAGTGTAGATTTTGTGTTTTTCTTTGCCCTCTTTACTTCTTTTCACTGTTGATCTGCATATGAGTGATCATAAATAACCATATGACTAGGCTGCCTTGAAATCTCTGCCAAAATTCTTTAATTTAGCCTTCAGCAGCTTTTTAGGACAAGAGCAAAGAGCAGCAACATTCTTTGCCAAAATGTCACAAAAATGGTTACTAGGCCAGACAATATTCTTCTCTTCTGAAACTTCTTGAGCTGGGACACTACAGTCCACATCACCCTCAGACCTCATACTCCCCATGCTCCTACTAGGATGCCATTAAGCCCTACTAAACGTGTTCAACTGATTTTCTAGTCCAAAATCTGTGTTCCTCCAGCAAACAGCATGGTACTAACTTCTGTCTTAGTCACTGTTCTTAGTCTATTTCTGTGAAGAGACACCATACCAAAGGTAACTCTTATAAGAGAAAGCATTTTAATGGGGGCTTGTTTACAGCTTTAGAGTACTAGTCCATGATCATCATGGCAGGAAGCATGGAGGCAGGGATGAGGTTGAGAGCTTACACTCTCATCTGCAGATAGGCAGGCAGGCAGACAGAGAGAATAAGAAACACTAGCCTTGCATGGGCTTTGATACCTCAGAGTCAAACCCGCATGACACACATCCTCCAACAAGTCTATAAGCTGAATCCTTCACAAACAGGTCTACTAGCTGGGAACCAAGCAGTGAAACATATGAGCCTAAAAGGTCCATCTTACTTAAAATACCACAGAAGGCTAAAAGCTTCTATGTATCATTTTTATTTTAAAGAGAAAAACAAAGTTTATCTTCTGGGGGAAACCATCACACCAAGATGCATCTGTTTTCAGCAGTGTTGTTTACATGCACACATCTTCAAGGCCATTGTTGATTGGATGGATGAGGCAATCATCTGCTCGTTTCCCTCTCAGAGTCTTGCTTTTTCTGACCTTTTATACTGGTTTTTTTTCCAGCATCTCTGCCAACTTCTCTCTACCCTCAAGTCACAGGTTACACTCTGCCTATCTTCCCTGTCTGTATGTGTGCCAAAGGCAGGGATGACTTCACAGTGAAAAATAAAACTTTATAAATTGAGACTTAGATGTGAACAGAGGTGATCTGTTCTTTCCACTTAACTCTGTAGAATGACAGTGGCTACCAGTCATTAGTGCTTACGTGACTTAGTTCTGAGTCTGCTGTAGTCTGCCTTTTTTCAGAAGAGGAAATAGACTCAGAGAAGTTGTAAAGTTCAGCAAAGTCACACAATGAGAGCGAATCCAGGAATGTGAAACAGGTCTGTCTGCTCTCAGATCCCGAGTTCCTGTCAAAACAGTCTTCTTTTCATGTTTGTTTTCTATTCTTCAAAGGTATTGTCCCTCTCACAGATTCATTTCTAACCCTTGTGATCCTGGAAATGGGGCATTTTATAACATCAAGTTAAAGTGGATGATACTAGGCATTCTGGAAAAGCTGAGTCATATCCCCTTTCCCTCAGTTTCAATAAAATCAGATAACTATATAGCCATCTCTTACTAGGCAAGTATAGACTTCTGCAAGTGTAGACCTAGTGATCTGTGGGTGGCAGGATTCAGGTCTCTTCCATCTCTCAACTCCATTCATTACATAAACTGGATATTTATTTGTCAGTTGTTATGGTCTGAATGTTTTGCTCCCTCCAAAATTCATAGGTTAAAACCTACTCCTGGGATGATGGTATTAAGAGATGGGACTTTGGGAGGTGGTTAGTTCATGAGGACCTCACACCCAAGAACAGGATTATTGCCCCTTGAAAAAGAGGATCTTGTTTGCCCCTTCCACCTTGGAAGGCACGGCTAAACTAAATAGCCTCCAGAACTATAAGAAATAAAGTTCTATTGTTTATAAAAGCCCATCGAAAACATTTTTTTTTTTTTTGGTCAGAGTAGCCTGAATAGATTAAGATACCAGTACTGCTATAACAAATTACCACAAATGTAGTAACTTAAACCAAAACAAATTGATTATTTCCAGTTATGGAGACTAGAGTCTGAAATAGATCTCACTAATGAAAACACAAAGGTGTTGACACGGCTGCATTCTATCTGGATGTGTTAGAGGAGAGGCTATCCTTTTTAGCATTTAGAGGCCATCAGCACTCCTTGACCCACAGCCCTGCCTTCCATTCTCAAGGCCAGCAGCATAGCCTCTTCAAATGTCTTTCATTTTCTCTCTTCTACCTGCCTCTTTTTAAAATAAAGAGCCTTGTGAGTCCATTGAGTCAACACAGAAAATCACAGAAGAATATCCCTATGCTGGACAGTTTTGTGTAAACAAGTTAGAGTAATTTTGGAAGAGGGAACCTCAGTTGAGAAAATGCCTGGACCAGAATGGCCTGTGGTGCATTTTTGATTGATGATTGATGTGGGAGGGGCCAGCTCACTGTGGGTAGTGCCACCCCTGGGCTGGTGGTCCTGAGTTGTACAAGAAAGCAGGCTGAGTAATCCAAAAGGAGCAAACCAGTAAGCAGCACTCTTCCATGTCCTCTGCATCAGCTCCTGCTTCCAGGTTCCTGCTTTGACTTCCCTCAGCATTAGATTGTGACCTGAGAGTTGTAAACTGAAATAAACCCTTTCTTCCTCAAGTTGCGTTTGGCCATGTTGTTTTTATCACAGCTATAGAAGCCCAACAAAGACAATCCTCATTTCAAGTCTCATAGTTACTCTTGGCTAAGAAGTCTTTTTCCCATTGGAAGGTGTTCTGGATAGTTTTATGCTAACTCGATATAAATTAAAGTCATCTGAGAGGCTAATTTGATACAAACTAAAGTCATCTGAGAGGAGGGAACCTCAATTAAGAGAATGCTTCCATAAGGTCAGGCTGTAGGCAAACCTGTAAGTCATTTTCTTACTTAGTGATTGATAAGGTAGGGTACTGCCTATTGTGGGTGGTGTCATCCCTGGACTGGTGGTCCTGGGTTGCGTAAGAAAGCAGACTGAGCAAATTATGAGGAGTAATTCAGTAAGCAGCACTCCTCCATGGCTTCTGCATCATCACCTGCCTCCAGATTCCTGCCCTGCTTTGGTTCCTGTCCTGACTTCCTTCAGTGATGAACAGTGATTTGGAAGTGTAAGTCCAACAAACCCTTTCCTCCACAGTTTGCTTTTGGTCATGGTATTTCTTTCTTTCCTTTTTTAAAAATAATAATTTTTTGTTTTTAAATACATCTCAACCAGTTTGCCCTCCCTCCATTCCTCCCAGTCCCAGTACCCCCCCTATTTTCCCTAAATCCATTCCTCCACCATTTCCCTTCAGAAAAGAGCAGGTCTTCCAGGGATATCACTGGTCATGTTATTTCATCACAGAAATAGTAGCCTTAACTAAGGCAGAAGGTTATATATTCACAGATTTTGAGGATTAGGAGGTTGATGCCTTTGAGGGTCATGATTCTGTTTCTCACAGGATTTTGCTCATATGGAAGTCATCGTGCTATGCTCTAGATAACTAGTAGCAGTACTTTTTCTGAGGGAACTCTAATAGATGTCATTGTGTTCTAACAACTCACAATCTTGGCCTCATATGTGACAACACCAGAAGCCAACTTTAGTTACCAACTTCATGTCAAACTTCATTCTTTTCTTGCTTTCAAGAAACTTTGATGATCAGTTTCCAAGTCCTGTTCAATCAGCCTGGGGAACGATTCAAGAACTTCCTTAACATCACATCTAACGCTGACCTCATCACTTGCCACTAGGATAATGTAATCACTTCCTAGCCTGTTTCCTGCCACAGATCTCACTCCATTGCCTTCTCCATTTCTAGAGTTTGCTTGCTGAAGAAAAGTTACTTTCACTGTTCATTAGTTCTTACGCTAGGGCTGAGTGTGCCAAAGTTCTCACTCTCTACACATTATTCAGTTATGGGTGTTGCAGAATATTTGTACATTGAGTGAAGATGTGTTGCTGTGATTGGTGTAATAGAGAGCTGAATGGTCAATATCTAGGCAGGAGGGACTTACCAGGACAGAGCAGACTCTGGGAAGAAGAAAGGTAGAGACACCAGGAGACCCAAAACAAACAACTTCCAAAACTATAGAAATGACAGACACTGCTAGATGTCTGGACAGTCACCCAAGTTTCCTCTACAACATTGGAATATTCATATTTCTCCCACCTCAAAAGATACTAACTAATGCCTTCAGGACTTAGAGCAATGTTCTTACAACTGGTTTGGAAATTTTCATGACCATGATGAAAAGAGGAAGTTCTTACAAAGGACTCAAAATTCTAAAGATAATCTGAGACATTATTATGAACATGGAAAATGTTATCCACTGTAACTTTAAGTGTAGGTCCAACCTTGTACTTTAAGTACATGGGCTTCTTTTTTTGGGCCAGCAATATACAAAAAGAAAAGACACAGAGACTTATTAATTATGAAAGCTAGGCCTAGCTCTTATAACTTAAATTATCCTGTAAATATTTAAGAACAATTTAACTTCTCTATGTGTATTGGTGTAAAGGTGTCAGATCCCCTGTAACTGGAGTTACAGACATTTGTGAACTGCCATGTGGGTGCTGGAATCGAACCCAGGTCCTCGGGAAGAGCAACCAGTGCTCTTAACCACTGAGAAATCCCTCTGGCCCCTTAACCTGTATTTTTAAGTCTACATTCTTCCATGCACTAGTTACCCCATCTCCATTATGCTCATTTTGGTTGTTACGTGTCTGGATGGTGACTCAAAAGGAATGTCTTAATTCACATCTACTTCAAGAATAAGCCTCTCTGATGAGGATTGAGTATAACAATCTGTTGTGAGGAGTCATTTTATTGCTGTGTTTCTTTAGCCAAATAATAGTAATAGGCTTTCCTTTAAGCCCATGACCTATCTAGTCTCAGGCTCTTAGCTTCATTAACAGTGTCAAGTATGGTTTCTATCTCACAGAACAGGCCTTTAATGTTAGTTAGATATCCCTCATATTTCCTCCTTTACCCTGCCTTTCCATCCTCCTCTCCATGTACTCCTCCTATTCTAGTTTCCTCTTCATCTTTCTTTTATCTTTTTGTAACACTATATTCTATTTGTTCCTCCTTGGAAGATCCCACCCTTCCCCATGGTCCCTTACTAGCTACCTAACCTCTGTGGTTATTTGGATTGTTTCTAGCTTTGTCCATTTACCTGAAAAATTCATAATTTCATTTTTCTTAACAGCTGAATATTCCATTGTGTAAATGTCCCTCATTTTATTTATTCATCCATCATTTTACAGAAGTCTGGGCTGTTTCCAATTTGTGGCTATTATGAACAGAAAAGCAATGAACATGGATGAGCACATATCTCTGTAAAAGGATACAGAGCCCTTTGTGTATTTTCCCAGAGTGGTATAGCTGGAAATTGTGGTAAATCAATTTTCACCCTTTGTTGTTGTTGTTTTGTTATTGCCATTTGAGACAAGGTTTCTCTGTGTCATAGTCCTGGCTGTCTTGGAACTCACTTTGTAGTTGGCCTCAAACCTATAGAGATTTGCCTGTTGCTGCCTTAAACTCACCTCTGTAAAGACTCAAACTGACAGAGATCTACCTGCTTCTGCCTCCCCAGTGTTGGGATTAGAGGCATGCACCACCATGCCTGGCAACAATTTTCACTTTCCCTAGGAACCTCCACACTGATTTCCATAGTGGCTATACCAGTTTGAACTCCTGCATCAATGAATAAGTGTTCCCCTCTCTCTGCTTTCTTGCCAGCATGTGCTGTCATTTGCTTTATTGATTTTGGCCGTTTTGACTGGGGTGAAGTGCAATCATAAAGTAGTATTAATTTATATTTCCCTGACGGTAAAGGATGTTGAACACTTTTAAAATGTTTCCTATGTATTTACACTTCTTGTTTTTAGAATTTTCTGTTCAGATTGGCAGCCCATTTTAAGTGAACTATTTATTTTCTTAATGTTTTATATTTGAAGGTTTTAAAAATTCTTTGGTATATTGTAGGCACTAATGTTCTGTGGAATGAATAGCAAGGTAGATCTTTGGCCATAAAAATATCTAGTTTTTTAAAAAAATTATTTGTTTAAAGATTTTAAAAAAACCTAATAAAAGAGATTTTAATCCAATGGAATAGAATATAGCCAGTGGGAGTTGATATTGTATTTATGTATGAATTACCCAAGACTGTATAATTTTTTGAAAATGTTTATTTTAAGGACATCTATATTTTAGAAGTCTCAGGAACTTATTTTGGATTCTTGTCATTCCATGTCTTACTGTGAATATGTGCCATTGCTCTATGTAAATTGAAACATTAGAGAAGCATTTAAACACCGATCCAAAAAGACTGGCAACAACCGGACTAGAAAGGGATTAGAAAACAAAAGCCTATAGGTAGTCAAAGGATCATATCACTCCAAATCCTTCATCAAAACAAAGAAAAACTGAAATGCATAAAGAAACACAAAACAAATGGTTGTGACTAGGAACTGACCATGTTACGTGTCCAACACTGCGAAAACCACGGGAGCTAACAGGAGAACAGAATGAAGCTTGCAATGTTCACATTAAATATATCCCTGTTGTTGTAAGGGCTACCTTGGGTGAGCTGAAATTGTGACGAGCACCAGACCAGGAGTAACAGAAAAAACCTGAGAAGAGATGCCAGACATGGTCCCATTACTTTTTGTTTTAAGACTGCATCTTAGTATGGAGCCGTTATTGTACTAGATAGAAACCAGATACATGAGGGTAGCCTCGAACTCGTAGAGACCCATCTGCCTCTGCTTCCCTAAGAGCAGGGCTTAAAGGCATGTGCCACCAGTGCCCGCCTTTGGCTGGGCCTGAAATGTCGTTCTTGAAGTTTCCTCCACGACATTACACCTGTGGGCAGCCGTTAACGGCAGTTGCATTCCTGTCAAAATTGACGTCGACTGACATCTCAAGCAAACGGGCTTCGTGTTCGCTGCTTTGCTTACACTTGGTACTGTGTGTATAGTTTTTAATCGTTAGCTGGACAGCGTGGCCCACGGCCCGATAACCTTCCACTCTCGAGCGGAAGTGTAGCCCCCCGGACCCTCCCCCCATGAACAGCACGCGCGCGGACCGGAAGGAAGTGAGACCCTGGCATGTGACTGTGCTTCGTCCGCCATTTGAGGTTCGGACCTGAGGCGCGCCGGAGTGGCGCTCGGCCGCTGGTCGTCCTCAACCGGTCGTGTTCGCTTCCGCAGCGGAGGACTCAGGACGGGCAGTGTCAGGAACAGCGACAGGTACTGACTTTTCAGAAACTCTTAAGAAATTAGCCTTCTTTTCGGGTTTGGGGGCTATTTTGGGTTTTAATCCCCTGAGGTAGGGTGCTTCCCGGTGTCTACCGGACAGCGGCCGCGGACCGAGGTTCTCTGGCCTAGGCCTCTAGAACGGTCACCTCAGCCGCGCGGGTGCCGCGGCTCACAGGCTCACGACGCGACGCGGCCTGAGGTGGGGAGAGGGCTTTGTTGGGGCCCACATTAAATTAGGGATGTAACGGGGTTGCAAACTGACAGGAATACGACTGAGGGCCATTTTCCGCGCCTCTTTGCCGACGCGGTGTGTGTTTCTTTTAAGGACCCTGACTTGCCGTTACCATGGAACGAAATTTGGAGGAGGCTTGGGAGCAGACAGATGATAAGATCGAGACTGTCCAGCCGCAGCCCCCTCCAGCGACACCCGCATCTAGTGGGGAAAAATCTCTTCAGGAAAAACTGTATGAAATTTATGTGGAGGAATGTGAGAAAGAGCCTGAAGTAGAGGGCCTTCGAAGCAATGTCAACTTGCTAAAGAAGCTTATGAAGAGGGAGGCGTTGCCGTGTTTAGTGGTCAACCTGTACGCAGAAAATCAGGGCTACTCTCTCCTGCTCAAGGACAAAGATGGAGCCCTTATAGAGCCATTCCCTGTGCCTTATGTAGGACAGAAACTGCTCAAATACTTGGATGCTGAAGAGTTACCCTCTTTTCTGATCGATGCCCTGGAAAAGTCCCCTGTGAATGTGTTTCACTGTGGGTGTGTCATAGCAGAAATCCGAGACTACAGGCAGTGCACTACCAGCTGCCCTCCTGGGCAGCCTGGTTCAGAGCCTACTGTGTCATCTGCTGAGTCTGCTGTGTCCTCTACTGTGTCCTCTACTGCTTACCAAATGCGTCATGTTCTCTTACGTCCAACGATGCAGACGCTAGTGAGTGATGTAGAGTCTATTACAAGTGACAACCGTCAGTGGACCCAGGAAGAAAAACTTGAGCTCGAGAGCCAAATGATCTTGGCTACAGCTGAGCCACTGTGTCTGGATCCCTCTGTTGCTGTTACCTCCACTGGCAACAAACTGCTGTTTAATGAGCAGAAGATGAACACTGACCCCAGGAGTGAATGCTTCAAGAGGAATGACTGGCCCTGTCTAGAACTGGAGGAAGAAAAGTGTGTATGTACAACTCCTCCTGATGTTACAACAATGATTGCTTGCAGAAAACGAGCAGAAATAAAACCAGGTGACCGATATGATCTGAAGATTGCTGAAGCAGGAAAGTGTGTAGATACATGGAAGCAGAGACCCTGTGAACTGGTGGCCCCCTCACAGGTGGATGTGCAGAAATATGCTAAAGGGAAGCGATCTGTGCCCCATGATGACTCAGCACCAACAGCCTGGTCAGATCCTGAGGTAAAATATGGTTATGTATGTGATTGTGAAGAGGTCAGTCAGCCATGGGTAACAAAGCCAAATGTGACTCAGTCCCTTAGTGACCCATTTTTGTCTTCTGAAATAGAACCACCACTAGAGGGCCCATGTGATAGCCAGATTTGTCTTCCTCAAGTTGCCCCAAGTGCCTATCCACTTGATTCTATAGCTGGGCAAATGATTGAGTCTGGGAAGGCAATGGGTGTGTACCAAGGGTCTGTCCCAAGCCTGGCTGAGTGTCTAAGCAAAAAGCTTCAGGGGTCCACTAGCTTCATCTGTCCTGGCCAGCCCTCCTCAGGGAGGAATGCTAAATCCCATTCAGTGACATCTCCAGCCTCAGAAATGAGAGTTAAGACCCCGGGTCCACTGTTGACACTGCCCTCCACCTCAGGACAGAGCTCTTCAGCAATCAGTCCTCCCTCAGTACTAGTCAGAGGTAAGAAGCTTCCAAGACTTTCTCCCACTTCCAAATCAGCTAGCGTGGCTCAGCAAACCTTCTGGGGAATGAGTGGTGTTAACACCCTTCCTCCAGCTGTCCAGCCCTCTGCCAGCTCATCAGAGAGCCATCCAGCCACCCATGGCACCAGCAGTGGCACTGGCCAAAACGTCATCAATGTTTTTGGCCTGGCACAGGGAGCCCCTGCTTTGAAGAATATTCTGACCCAGGTGCAGAGCTTCCCCACTAGTGCCCAGGCATCTAAAGAAACCTCTTCCAGAGGCTTTCTGCCTCCTACAGGTCAGATGCCTAGTACCCAGACCAGAGCACCACAGCGCTCTGTGCAGACATCTGTGAAAGTAATTGTAAAAAATACTTCAGGCCCCGTAACTGTCAGGCTTTCACCTGGCTCTGTCATTTTGCACCCAGAGGCACAATCACAGCGGCCACAGCCATTCTTGCAGCCACAGCTGCCACAGCAGCAGCCACAGCCACGGCTGTATCCACACCTGTATCCACAGCCAGAGCTGCAGCGGCCCCAGCAGCCAGAGTCTTTGTATGTGTTCATTTCAAAACAGCATCAGCCATTTAGAGCTCCTATCCCTCCACATCCAATGCCACCACCTTACCAGTACAACCAGAGAGCTAGCTTTCCACAATGGGTAGTGCCAACTCAGCAAACTGGTCTCTTTAACCTTGCTGAGGCCAGGAGAGTTCACCAGTCCCAGGCAACTGTAGTGTGTCAGGTAGGCTCTACCCAGAGTCCTGCACAGACCCTTACTTCACAGAGCATGCAGAACCCTGCAGCCAGGTTAGAACAGCTGCAGGCTCAGAGCCAGAATGTGCAACTGAGAGTCGTGCCACGTATAGTGGCTGTGTCCAGAGCAGTCACTCAGCAGAGTCATCAGGGAAACACAGGTGGCCAGCACAAAGGTACAGGGAGGGGAGGTCCACCAGACACGCCAAAGTCTTAGTCTCCCTCTCTCAAAAAATGCACCAGTGTTGAGCTAAATCAATTCTGTTTTTACTTTGATTTTGGTGTTTTTAATGTACTGATGTTTTACAGTTTGAAAACAGAAAAGCTCAATACTAGAATTTTACATAGAACACAGGAATGAATTTTTTAAAACTAGTGCTATTTTACTTGTTATTCTTTTTGTTATTGATAGAGACATGTTTATTACAGTATCCTGATGCATAGCTACATCTAAAATAGGTTAGTTTTAGAGTCTTACAGTTGTCATTTCTCTATTAAAATAGCAAAAATATACTTTCATAACAGCAATAATTTAGAGGTTGATTTATAAATGGTGATTAAAAGCACATTATATATGATTTAACAAAAAATATTTTTTGGAAGGAGTAATGTATTATCCTCAATGACTTTTTTTTCTTTTTTCCCCCTGAGACAGGATTTCTCTGTGTAGCTTTAGCTATTCTAGAACTTAATCTGTAGACTACGCCGGTCTCAAACTCATGGAAATCCTCCTGCCTCTACCTTCTGAGGGCTGGGATTTAAGGTGTGTACAACCACCACTTAGCCTGTTTTCACAATTTTCAGGACACAGCTCAGTATTAGCAAGTACAATCCCGATGTCCTGCAACATAGTTCTAGAACGTATTCATTTTTTCAGGATCAAAACTCTGTACCTGTTAACCATCAAAATCCTTCATTTCCTGTCCCTGACCCCTGGTAGCAACCCATCTACTTATGTCTCCAGGAGTCTGATAGCTCACAGGACTTCACATTGCAAGGAAACCCGAGGTGCCTATGCCCATCAGGCAGCCTTTTTCACTTGGCACAATGTCCCCAAGGTGTGTGCATGTTGTGCCTTGTGACAGAAGGTCAGTGCTTTGTAAAAATCATTTCCCTGCATTAAATATGTAATGAATTGGCTTATGAACCAGGAGAAGTCTCTTTCGGGAGAATGTAGTATTTCTTAGTTTAAAAGGCCTGTGCGTAGCATCTGCAATGCGAGTACTGCAAGTACTCTTTGTAAAACTGATACCAAAGGGGACCAGAACAAGGAAGGTTGTCACACTGACATTGAGCACAGCCTAGACATGAACTCCAGTGCAAGGGAGTCAGTGGCAGATTTGTTAGTGACCGTCCCAGCCCTTGGAAGGCTTCCTTGCACTGACAGTGCTCTGACAGACCCTGCCCCTGGCCTGGCAGAGGCAATCTGGGATGGTTTACTGTGGCTCTCCTGTGAGGCCACTATAGAACATGCTAGGTTACTTGCACGAAGGAAATGAGCACTTGAAAACTCAGTTTTTTCTGGTCTGCTTCCCCAGTGCTCACAGCCTTCTGAGGCTGTTAAGTGGGCTGTCTTCCTCCTCTGCCCCCCCCTGCTTATTCCTCACAGGTTGTTCAGCACTCTCTGCCAGAGCAGATCATTTCAGGGTCCCTTGTTTCAATGAACTCAACTGCCCTGTCCCTTTTCCCTTACTCCCTTCAGAGAGTGGAGCTGTGTTGGGCTGGAGAGATGGCTCAGCCGGTAAAGGCTAGGCTCACAACTTAAATAGAAGAGTCGAGGGGGTGTGATCAGTTCTGTGACACACATTTACCCAGTAACATTTATGTTACCATAAATACGTTAGCACTTATGACCCTGGCAGTGCTGTGCGGCCAGCCACTGTCTGTTTCCAAAACATGCTCAGCACTTGAAAAGAAGTCCTGGGCCTATTAAGCACTAAGGGGGAAGGCCTTCTCCCCCTGCCCCCAGCCACTGGCAACCACCAGTTTGCTCTGTGGCCCTCCCTAAGGATGTAATTGTTCTCCGTGTTTGTATTAGATGAAGTATACGGTGTTTTGTACAACTTTGTACATTTGGGGTCTGCCCTTTTGCCTGGCATGTGTTTGATGTTTATTCATCATGTACTCTGTCTGTACCAGCACTCGGAGCCTCTTTGGCACAGTCATACCCCCTTGTCTGTGTATGGCCTGATCAGTTTATCCATGTTCGGGCTTTTTTCCACCTTTTGGCTATTGTGGGTCATGGTGCTGCCATCATTCATGTACAGGTGTTATTTTATTACTTATGTTTTGTTCTTTTGTAACTTTTAAGGATAAACTGCCTACATGAAATTTGCCTCTGTAAGTGCACATGTATGTTTACTTGTCTTTTGCCCTAAGAAGTGGAAACTCTGCCTGTTAGTTCTGAAAGAGATTAGCAAAGGGACAGTAAACAGTGATCGTCACTGGCATAAACCTGAGGTCCTGCTGGTGCTCCTTGCCAAAGATTCAGCCTCCTTCAAGCAAGCTGTTCCCATTGGCCACCAGAGTGACAGTGAGCTGACTGGAGCATCCTGGACATTGCTAGGAATGGAGCCTGCACGTGGAGGAAGTGAACTGTCCCAGTAAGCAGTTTTCCTGTCCTCCCTTTGCTCTGTAACTGGTCCATTCAGGTACAGTAAGCAGAATGTTTTGCTTGAGAGATGTGTCCTTTTTTTTCAGACAGGCAAATAAATTCATCTTTGTTTCCAATTACTGCTTAGTGGCTTCTGTTTATTTCCCTAGCATTATCTTCACCCTACTATCACTTTGATGTACTGTTTCTATTGTGGGAAATAAGATTCACTGAGACAAAGTATAGGTTGATTGATGTTTATTTGGGAGAAAACGCTTAAACCTGAGACAGATAATCACCTTGGGTTCCCGTTCCAAGCATGCCACCTGGATGCTCTCCGAAACTAGACCAGGAAGCAAGAGAGTGAGCTGGGGTTCGAGACCCCAGACCTAGCCTGTCATAGATCATGTCCAAACCTGTGCCTCTGCCCCATTGGTCGTGGTCAATATAGCAGGTGCAGGCAGGTGGATATCTCACTACAACAGGGTTCCTCTGTGTAGCCCCCGACTGTCCTGGAACTCACTCTGGATGAGGCTGTTTTTAAACTCAGAGATCTGCCTGCCTCTGCTTCCTAAGTGCTTGGATTAAAGATGTGCATCCCCATGTGCTGCAATTTTTAGTTTCTAAAATAGTTGCAGGTAAACAAAATTTTAAAATTAGTTCTTTATTTTCACTAGCTACCTTTTGAATGTTCTTAGCCACATGTGGCTAATGACTTTTTTTTTTCCGGGCACTGTCACTGGCATTCTGAAAGGATGAAGGAGAAGAACAAAATACAGAAACCATCTCAAACATGAGCTGGGTGCCAGATTTTAAGACTGGAGTTGATCGTTGTGGCTCACAGTAACAGTGGTGATCCTCATACTGGGGTGAACTTCAAATCTTTACAATCTATGGTTACCTGGCCTCTGATCTGCAGAAACCAGGAGGCCCCAGGCAGGGAGCAAAGAGTGGTAAAAGAGAATAGTTTGAAAAGCTCTGCATAATCATATGCAAAATGCCCAGGAAGAGGACCCTAACTATCCAGCAGTTAATTAAAACTCTATTGCTCTCTAGTTCCTTCTGCACAGTAGACACCAGATCAGTCATGAAAGGAGGTTAGCTCTAGAAAATAGTGATCAATAGCACCAACATATGTGTACTCCTTCCGGTTGTATTAAACATGTTACATTAATAAGTGTGAAATAGCAGACATAAACAACAGGCAGGCTTGATCAGTTTCCTGAAACGATATAAAGGTAATGGTGGTCATTAACTGATTGTCTAGGCATAAGGAAAGTGGCTGTGGTAGACTCCATATAGGCCAGCTTCCTAAATTTCCCAAAACCAGGATATAAGGAACAATGTGAGAAAGTGGTCCTTGCTGCTAGGGAGGTCAGTTTAAAGCAACTTCAAGACTTCATCTCCAAGGGAGCATGCACAGAATACTGTTACCCTTTCCCCTAGTAAACTTTTCAACAACTTTAATGGTACTTAAACCCCTATGAATATTTTTTTAATCCCTATACATCTATTTGGATTGAATCTTGGGCAAAAATGGGCTTCCGATAAAAGCAAATCCCTTTCCATGAAGTGCTTACCCTGTGGGAGAGGTACAAGGGAGGGGACAACAGGCAGTGGAGAGCTATAAGCCCCATGCTTGCTAGGATAGGAATCTTGGCTGCTCAGCTAGACCCACCCCCCCTTCCCAACTTTTTCTTGTTTTCTTACTTGCTCTAATTAAATCATTTACTACTTTATGTATTACTGTGTCCTATCTGCATCCTTCTGTTTTGGAGCACAAGAACCAAGATTGCTGCTGGGGTGGAGGAGATCTGAGGAAACTGAACACCTCCCTATAGCAATGGGAGGCAGATTGTGGATACAGGGAGATTCTGCATTAGCCCCTCTACTTTCATGTATATTCAAAATTGGACGTATTATACACATATACAGCTCTTTGACAGCCAAGTCTCTGAGGTTCGAAGAGCCTTGTGAACACAAATTTTGCCATCCTTGTTGTCACCTGCTGGACCCTAACCCTTGACTTGCCCTTCTGTGTTCCACTCCCTGCCTTAGCAGCAGGCAGCAAAGGGTGTTTGACTTAATTGTTAAATTCAGTTCAACAAGTTCCTCATTAGGGACAAATTACCTGAGTTTGAAATCTGCTAATTTTCCAATCAGAGTGAGTGTTTGCACTTGTGATTTGGAAATAATTACCATATGGTAAAAGCAAAACCTATGTGGGGATTAAAGTAAAGGTGAGGGAGGCCAGAGCTTATTTTGACGCCTTTCCTGGAACCCACCTTAGCATCTGCAGATTCTTAAGGTGCCTTAGTCATTGGCTGCCAAAGCTCGTCTGTACTACTTTTTGGCAAAGGCTGTCCACTATCTATATAAGTGCTCCTAAAAGAGGAACATGGCCTTTGATGGGAGGGTAGTATGGCCAGAATTGAACCATGGAAAGAGAAGAACCTTTTGAATTTAGCTAGTTAATCTAAAACTACCCCTATATTCTTAAGGCATTTGTGGTCAATCTGAACCTTCTGTGTGGGTGACAAAATATTTCCTTGGGTGGTGGGGGGGCGAGTCTGCAAGTCCTCTGGGTGACCTCTTACCAGCAGGGAATTGGAAGGATTATGGATAGTAATTGCAACAGAAGTTGTCACAGTCCCGACTGGTAGATCACACTCTCATTAAAGCATTTGGAAAGCCTTTCAGGTCATTTATAAGCCAATGAGAGCATCGCCCACTGGGACACAGCTTTTCTAAAACCAGAGGAGCCAGGAGAATCCTCAGCTCCTCCTCCTAGTGCTGCTTCTCCCTCTGTCTGACAAGTTCTGTGATGCTGGTACTCACGTTTCTTTTTGCACCTCAGCTGCCAGGGAACTCACAACCAAATGTGAAGTGTGGATCACTGAGTTTACACTAATGATTAGCATGTCAGCATTCCTTATTTACTTGTGGGGGATTATTTGGTTCTGTTTTATGGTTTTTTTGTTGTTGTTGTTTTGTTTTTTGCTTTTATTGAGGCAAGGTCTCACTCTGCAGCCCAGGCTGGCCCAAGGAACTCCTTGTGAGGCGTGAGGTACAAGCATGAGCCACCACCACACCCAACCCTTGCTTTTTTTTAAACTTCAATTTTACTAGTTCTTTTTGTCTTTGCCACAGACTTCTTTAGGTCTTTTCCCCAACAAAGATACACGTGGGAATTGAAAACAAGGGTCAACAACTACACAAATGGCCGTAGCTGCTGTCCATTTATAAATGTGTCCTCTAATTCTTTTACTGACTCTTAGAAACGTCTACGAGGGCCTCTCCCCATAGCACCCTTTCTTCTTCATTCTTGAGGCAGAATTGCTTGTCCCATGTATGCCAGGTGGGACTCTCAAACTCAAACTTGTAGCTGAGGATGACTTTGAACTATTGGTCCCCATGTCTCCAGTGCAAAGTGCTGAGATTACAGGTTTGCACCACACACTGGGCTTTCACGTTAGATCTTACTCTTACTTACAAAGGAAGAAACTGTGACTGGGATAGGACTTCCCGAGGCAATAAAGCCATTAAGTCATGCACTAATAATGTAGTTCTCCTATCTGCTTCCCAAGACTATGTCCTGTGTCTGGGTATATGCCACTGCGAAGTTGGTGAGTGTCTATTTACTGGCAGACTATATATGTGGTCCCATTTTATGTTTTCCAATGCCTGCTTTCAAACGGCATGACTCCAGGTGCTTTTGATGGGTCTTAAAACTCTGCTCTCTTGTTTGGTAAAACTGATGATCCTGTTACAAATTCCTCTAGTCTAGTAGGATGGTAGCCAGGGAAGAGAAACATAGCTCTTCCCTAAAGGAAAGGTCCTTTGTCAGATCTGATGCCGTGATCCCAGGCTAGCTTAGAACTTGTGATCCTGCCGTTTCTGTCTCCTTTGTGCTGGGATTACAGATGTAAGCAATCTTGCTTGTACCAGCCTGTTTCTGGTACCCGGTTTCTCCTTCTCTGTGACCACCCGCAGTGATGCCCGAGGTCCCTTTTCCGCGTTCTGTAGGCGGTGGGGCTGGGGATCAGTGGAAAAGGTGTTCTGATTTTGAGCCACATAGCTCCCTCAGATCTGGCTGCTTCACGTTCAGATGTCTCTAGTCCACTAGGGGGCACCAGACTCCAGGTTCGCGCGCCCTGCAACCCCAGAGAGCATTTGCGAAGCTTACCCAAGAATCCTCCCCAAAGCAGTCCATAAGGTTCCAGGAAGCCATCTCTGAAGCTCTGCAAGAATCGGGGTGGGGAGCAGGACGCCAGCGTCCCCTTCCGGTTGGCCCTGAGCCGCGACCTCCAAGCTCTTCTACATACACCACGTGGTTTGGCAGCGCGGAACAGCTGCTCATGCCTCTGTTCTCCTCAGCCATTTGTCTCACTGGCTGGAAGAAGAAACAACTCTCACCAGGAGCACAACTATCCCCTCTCCCTGTCCTGTAGTGTCAGCTGAGGTTGCAAAAGGGGGAGATCCTGTGATGGAGGGAAGGGTTGGAGGGGAACAGCCGGTTCTGTGAGCACTTCATAGTCTCTTGGCAGAGATGTGTTTATGCAGGCTGTTTGCAGTATCTGTGCACGGGAATGTACACACGCACGCACACACACGCACACGCACACACACACACACGCACACGCGCGCACACACACACACGCACACACACACGGGGAGGGCAGAGGGAGGGGAAGGGGCAGAAGCGGAGAGAGAGAGGAGGGGAGAGAGAGAAAGTACTTTGCTACCTTTCCTGCCTTTGCCTACCTAGGATCTCTGACTTGCCCTCCCACTTTCCAGTAAAAAAGAAATCAGAAGCCTAAGGATGGTGGGACAGTTTTTCTTTCTTCTAAAAATAGTTGTATTACATTTATTTCTTTGTGTGTGCACATGAATGAATGTGCATGTGGAGGTCGGAGCACAACTTACAGAAATCAATCCCATTCTTCCACCATGTGGGTCCCTGGTATTGAACTCAGGTCATCAGGCCTGCATCATCTTCCTGATCCTGGACAGGTTTTCAAAAGACTGTTTTGGGCAATCTCAACAAATTCTAAGGGTTTATTCAAGACAGGTAGTGGCAGCTAGGGAAGATATAGAAGAAGGCAAGTGTTCTCTTGAAGTTCTGAAGTTGCATAAGAGGTTATGTAAATTTAGCTTTAAACAAATCCCTTAATGCCTTTCCTCCTTCAATGCTGGGTAACTCTTGGACCAGAAGTGACCCGATACAGAACTCTTGACACATTTTTCATTGGAAGTGAGAGTAGGAGAATGAAGTAGGTGATTTAAAGATGTGTAATTTACAGCAATGCATCTCTTCATGTTGTTTGAGAAACTAAAGGTTTTAAAATATTATTGTCATTGAAAAGAAAGTACTACTTTTGGAGCTTCCATTCTGGAGGTTCAGGGAAGGGTGGAAGAGAGAAGAGACAGAGGGGAGAAGGGAGAAGGAGGACAGAGAGGGAGTGTGTGAGAGAGAGACAGAGAGAGAAGATAGGAGAGAGAAAAAGACAGGAGAGATGAGGGGGAAAGAGAAAGGACAGAGAGAAAGAGAGGGAAAGAGGGAGTGTACTGCCTAGTTATGTCAACTTGACACAAGATATAGTCATCTGAGAGGAGAGAACCTCAATTGAGAAAATGCTTCCCTAAAGTCAGGCTGTATGCACACCTGTAGGACATTTTTAAAACTAATGATTTAGGTGGGAAGTTCCAACCCATTTATTATGGGGCCACCCTGAGCAGACGGTCCTGAGTCAGAAAGCAGGCTGTGCAAGCCAGGGAAAATAAACCAGGAAGCAGCCCCTCCATGGCCTCTGCATCAGATCCGGTCTCCAGAATCCTGTCCTGACTTCCTTTGATGATAAACTGTGATATGGAAACTTAAGCCAAACAAACCCTTTCCTTTCCTCCCCAACTTGCTTTTTGGTCATGGTGTTTCATCACAGCAATAGTATTCCTAACTAGGACAGGGAAGGAGAGAAGAGGAGGTGGGGAGGAGGGAGAGAGGGTGGTAGTTTGAATAAAAATGGTCCCCATGGGCCTATAGGAAGTGCCACTATTGGGAGAACTAGCTTTGTTGAAGCAGCTGTGTGGCCTGTTGGAGGAAGTGTGGCTCACAGTCTCTCTTCCTGCTGTCTTTGGATCCAGATGTAGAACTCAGCTCCTTCTCCAGCACCTTGTCTGCCTGTGTGCCACCAGGTCCCACCATGATGATAATGGATTAAATCTCTGAACTGTAAGCCAGACTCAATTAAAAGTTTTCTTTATGGAAGTTGCCATTGTCATAGTGTGTCTTCACAGCGATAGATACCATAAGACAGGGAAGGAGGGAGGGAAGGAGGGAGGGAGGGAGAGAGAGGGGGGCATAGAAAGGGGATCAAGGAGAGGGGGGACAGAGGAGGAGAGGAGGAGGAAGAGATGGAGGGAAGTGAAGGGGAGGAGGGTAAAAGGGAGAGGAGGGGAGAGAGGAGAGAGACAGACAGGGAAGCAGGACAGAGAGAGGAGATAGGAGAAAGAGTGAGAGCAGAGGGGGCAGACGGAGGGAGGTGAGGAGAGGTGTGTGTATGTGTGTGTGTGAGAGAGAGGAGAGAAGGAGAGATAGAGAGAGAGAGAGAGGGGGGGGAGGGAGAGGGAGAGGGAGAGGGAGAGGGAGAGGGAGAGGGAGAGGGAGAGGGAGAGGGAGAGGGAGAGGGAGAGGGAGAGGGAGAGGGAGAGGGAGAGGGAGAGGGAGAGGGAGAGGGTTCAGTGTAAATGTTTTGGTGGGTTTAGGTGTTCTAAACTTCCTCTGGCCCTGTAGATCAGGGTTTGTATCTTTCCTTCCTTGTCTTTTTTATTAGCTGACATAGAGGTCAAGCTATATCCTTAGAAACAAGATCCTGTAGAATCCAGTAATTCCTAAAAACCCTCGATGTTTAAGTAGTTTTGATAAAGGGTAGAAAGAGATGGGCAACACGTAGTCTCCATTTAATTCCCCCTTTCCTTTAACTAGGACCACTCCTAAGTATTTGACTCTCAGTTGGCACAATTGAACTTCCTTTTTGGATACCTTGTGGTCTCTATCAGGTAAGATTTTGAGGAGTGCTTTAGTTCTTTCTTGGAGATGTTTTTCTGCGGGTCCACAAAAGAGGAGATCACTTACATATTGGAGAACTTTGGCTTGAGAGCTGGAGAAGGGAAGCAGGTTCCTAGATAAGGCCTGGCAAAATAGATGAGGAGTGTCCTTGAATCACTGAGGTAGGACTGTCCAGGTGAATTGGGTAACCTTGGAGGCTAGGCCTTCAAAAACAAACAGATATTTGGACTTGAGGTCTAAAAGACATCATTTAGGTGTAATTGTGGTACTTATGTCATGGGGAATAACCAACAGCCACCTAACTGGACTTGGGCTTACCCAGCAAGAGTTAGTCTTACCTGGTACTGTAAACTTAGCCAACTACTTGTGACTGGTGAGGCCTTGGAACCTGCACTTTCCTAAACCACATTTTTTAACTACAGTCTAAACACTGATCCTCCTCTACAGATAAACTCTCACCCCTCATCAAAGAAGCTTCTTTTTGCAGCAGGCAGAAACCATTTGGCCACAAATGGTCAAAAATTGAGTGAACAACACAACCCCACACACTGAAGGCTCAGGGAACATATCAGATAAGGGGCCAGAAATAGAATAAGAGCCAGAGAACCAGGGTGTCTGCTGAGAGATTATATCCTTTACATATGGCTGGGAAGCCTCACCCATGAAATCCCAACATTATGGTTGCTTAAGCAACACCTGAACAATGACAACACCAATGAGGATTGGGGGAACTCTCTGAAGGCCACACCCCTAGATGAAGAGGTACTGACAATTAATGCCTACTTCAAGAGTGAGAACCATCCTTCTTCAGGGACAAACCCCCAATGTTATCTACTCCCAAGTGTTCAGCCCTAAACATGTATACATATGAGCAACACTAAATGGAGTCAGAAGGTTGGATTTAAATATTTGTTCATTGGTGTGTATATATATATATATATATATATGTAACAATAATTAAAGAAAAAGAGGCCATGAATTTGAGAGGTGGGGTAGTAGGTTGAAGAGAGGTGATGTAGATACAGAACATGTATATGAAATTTACAAAAATAATGTAAAAGGTGATCTTTTAAATATAAGACAGAAAACCACCTGGAATCCTCTGGGATCTGGGCATGGGGGTACATGGGTTGGAAACCTCAGGGTGAAGTGCCATTATAATTCTGAGATCTTGGATTTAGTCTCCTCTGTCTGTTAGGGATGTAGGGATGGTTTTTTTTTATTTTATTTTATTTTTTTTTTTTTGAGACAGGGTTTCCTCTGTCTCTGTGTAGACTTAGCTGTCCTGGAACCTGCGTTGTAGATCAGGCTGGCCTTTAACTCACAGAGATCTGCCTGCCTCTGCCTCCCAAGTGCTAAAGGTGTGCACCACTAAACTTGGTCTTCGTTAGTTTTTCTTTTTTTTCAGCTCATAGGAACTTTATTTTCCTTCCACCTTTTCCCCCTTTGCTCGGGTGTCTGCAGAGCAGCTCAGGACCACACAGTAGTGGCTCCAACCCACTCAGTGGCTTGTGCTGTAGGAGCTGCTGACCAGTCCTCAGTGGCTGGCTGGGCACTCCAGTCTTCAGCAGGAAACTTCTGGATGAGTACGGAGGGCACCTTGCACACCCTCAGACCAGTTGGCACCTGTGAATAGCAGCAGTGAACTCAGGCACTGGTGCAGTCCATTTGCCCTGAAATTCCTCCTTGGTCACAGCCTTCTTGGCAGCATCTTGCTCCTCTTTCCCATTCTCTTGTTAGTCTCTGTAGAAGTAAAGGTCAGACATGACCTCCCATGGGTGCTCACTTGCAGAGTACTTCCCAGGCCAGCATCCACCACATCAGATCCACTGTGTCAGCCCCCTTGTTGTCACACGGGATGGCAATGTCCACGTAGCACAAAGGAGAGTCAGTGTTACACAGAGCAATGGCGAGCAGGTTGATGTAAGACGCCTCTGTGAGGGGCTGGTGGTCAGCCCTGGGGTCAGTGACCACTAGAAGCTGTGGCTTCTGGAAGGCTGCTTGGATCTGGTTGGTGAAGGTCCCAGGAGCGAAACAGGCAGCCATTGGAGAGGCTCCGATGGCAGCAGCAAACTTCAGCACAACTCACTGCCCAGTGTTCCTGGAAAAGATAACACTGACATCAGCGGGATTCTCATTGGCAATGATCACCCAGGCAGGCAGCAACAGCTGCCTGGTCCCAGCTTCTCCCAGGTCCTCTTCAGATTGATGATGTAGATACCATCACTTTTCTCTTGTAGATGTACTGCTCCAGCTGAAAGTCAAGGTTGGTGCCACCTAAGTGAGTTCTTTCAGCAAGGAATTTGAGGACATCCTCCTCCTTCATCTGCAGGAGGTGAAGGGCTCCGGACATTGTGTAAGTTTCCCTTTAAGTTATGATGGGAATCAAGAACATCGCCATATGAACCCATTCCAGGGTGGAAAGTCTGTTGGTCTTTTTTGTTTTTGTTTTGATTCCCAGAATAAAGGTATTACAAGGGTTATTAACACAAAACCTCCAACTTTTGTTTTAGATTGGCTATGATGTTTTGTTAAGCTCTGTTATCACACACCACACACCACACACACACACACACACACACACACACACACACACACACACACACAATTCTGGTTTTCCCCTCCCCAACTCCTCCTGATCCTCTCCACCACCCCACTTACCCAACTCCATTTCTGTTCCTTTTCTCTCTCTTTAGAAAAAAAAACCAGGTGAACAAAACCCAGATTTTTTTTAAAAAAAAAGAAAATGTGCAAGAAACATTCATGCAGAGACAGAAAACCAAAACCTATAAAAACACAAAATTGGAAATCATAAATATACAAGCAAAAGACCAATTGTCAGAACACAGTCCAAAGAATGGAATTGTATGACGAGAATTCCAAGTACTTGTGAGAAAATTTCAAGAAAACAAGACAAGAGCCTTGTGATCTCAGTGTCTTCAAAACTATGAAATTGTTCTTGGGCTGTGCTTTGGAGCCTCTTCCAGGTATAGTGGCTAGGCGTGCGTTTACTTCAGATTATTCATTACACCTGACTATTGCCATTTCTCATCTACCTCTATGGAATAAATAACGAAGCCATGTGCTTTTGCTTCTGTAAACAAGCTGGGTTGCTCCAGTGGCACAAGTCGTATGCTTGCTCACACATAGACAGAAAGGAACATAGGCAGGAAGTATGCTTGTCTCTGATCAGACGAAGGAAGAAAGAATGTAGCCTTGTGGGTTTTGTCTTTATAAGCCCCGGACTAATGTAATTTGGTGCTATATTCTGAGCATTGGTCTTGGGTAGGGACCTGACCAGTATCCATGGTCCTGGCAAGTATTTAATAGGGCTCTTTCAAATTTGGTTCAAAAATTGTGGTAGTGTTTTTATTCTTGCTTGGTGGGATTAAAATTTTCTGGAGGCCCCAGTAAGATTAGGCCACCCCCCCCCAAATTCACAAAGTGGGACCTTCACTTAAGGACTCTGTGACTTAGAGGCCACCTCAGGAGGTGCACACCTACAGATGTTCCAATGCTTCAGGGTGTGCTTTTGGTCTCGGATTAACAGAGTGAACTGCCTTGCCGAGAAAAGCAGCAAGCATTCATGGAGGCCTCCCTTGATAAGTCCCAGGAATTATCTGTGACCTCTGGTTCTGTTGGTATCCTGATCCGGGGATGAGGAGGGATCTGACAAGAACGAATACTCTCCCATTCAGGGCAAAGAGTGAGACATCACACTGCCTACCTGAGATTCTTGACCTAGTTTTGCGTCTTGCTTTCTTTATGTTTGTATGTCCTGTCTTTAGTTTCATTTTTGCTGTCTCCATCTCTTGTACTTTCTGTGTTCTTTGTTTACTGGTTTTATTTGTGCTGTCTGTGCCACAGCTGGCCATTGCCACTGCTGCCTCCACTTGCCTTTGTTGCTTTGATGGCCAGGGCTCAGAATTTATCTGTGAGCTTTCCAATCACTGGATTCGGTTTAGCAGGGATTCAAATATCTTTCGGGTGTGGAGAATATTGAAATTGTTGTATATTGTTCTACTATATTGAAAAGCCAAGCTTGCTTATTTAAAAGGTTCCTGTCTGACCCATGCTAGGCGATCCACCTCATTTTGTGACAGGGAAATGAGAACAAAGAAAAACAGCAAGAAAATTAGATTATTTGTTTCATTTAACTGCCTAAAACTTTTGCTAAGTTATAAATAAAAATTTGTAAGTCTATTATGTGAACTTTCTGTACCTCAAGATTTGTAAGTTGATTGAGCTTAGATGAAAATCTGTAAAACCTGTATCAAAACAGTTAACTTAAAACTTGTAACATGGAGTTGAGAGTAAAAAATCTATACATAAATAATCTTAAAGGAACCATGCTATGTGATGGCATCTTGGGATGTAAACAACAAGTGGCTTGCCACCATCTTAGCTGATGACCCCCATTGGGCAAACATCTTTACTAAGGTTAGAGAGGATAAATGCCATGTGATTTCACTACCATCTTGACTAAAGGTGACTCCATGGTATAAACCAACCAAGGAGGAAACAAGTTTCCAAGATAGTTTGGATTAGGATGCTAATTCTTGTCCTGAAAACAAAGGCCGCAACAATGCTTGTTTAGTAAGGTATTAAAGCTCCCCCTCCTTGCATTTATATACAAGGATGTACCTCATTCTGGCAGCCAAACTAGGTAATGTAAAAGTAACCCAGGTAGTGTTGGTTTTAGAGGCATGAAGGGGTCATGGAGAGCAACTGGGGTTTGGCATTGTGTGGCAGGGCTGGAGTGTCTACAGAGAGCTCAGGGGAGGGGCCCCAACAGTTTTATAGATGTCAGTGTAATAGCCGCCATAAACAACAGCCACAATGAAATGGAGTGTGCAGGAGCCTCAAAAACAGGCTATATGTTTTTTTGAGGGTGGAGCTGGAGGCCCCTTTGGGGAGATCAGAGGATGGTGAATGAATCCCAGACACTGAACATTGAATTGTCTGCACTGTTAGAATTTGGTTTTGCCTTGTCTAGATTGTCTTTCCACACTGTTTCTTCCATCTTGAAGCAAAAAAGTATTCATTTTCTCTTTTGATATCATAGGAACCCACAATTGGAAGAATTGTAAACTTTCTTAAAGGAAAAAAATTGGAGCTTAAAAAATTAATTTTAAAAGCATACTTTTAAAGAAACAAAAATATTTGAATGTATAAGGCTATGGAACATTTTAAGTTTATAAAATGTTTTATATTATGAGGCCTTTATTAATACACAATCTTAGAAAATAAATAAAGAAAAGCCTAAAGAGTTAGGGCCACAGCTATGTGCACCAACACTAAATACTAGAAACTGGGATATTCCTAGCTTATGATGCAGCAAGACCTAAACATTCTGGCAAAGAGCGTATAGACTGTCTCTCCTTACTAAAGGTGTATACATGATAACAGAGACTGACTTCACAATGTTTGTCTAGCTTCCTTGTCTTTACTAATTTTGTTAAACTTTAGCTCTTTTGATAAACTGAGTCATACAAGAAACTGATATTCTGTAATGGTGTACTGTGTAAGGACCAGGAAAGTAAGGTTCATAGTCTCTCTATGGATGTTATGGCTTAAAGTTTTATTTTGGTGATATCAGAGCTTCAATTCAGACATTATTATTTTTAACCTAACAGGGATAAAAATGCAAATCTGAATCCTATATAAGCTACTAGTTTGTTATAAACTTAAAGTTGATTAAGACATATAAGTTAATAGTTATCTTATAAATGATCTGATTCTCAAAAGTGTTCTCATGCTAAGTACTAATGAAATTTATTTGCAGGCATAACCTTGATTTAGCCTCTTGTTTATGTTTTTGAGGTTAACCCTAAAGCAGATAACTAAAAACAAGTAAAGTTTATTTAAAATCAAGTATACTAAATAGGTGGCCCTCAATACTTTACAGAGATCTGCTGAATATGGCATTTAAAATATTTAATGGAAGACGTTTCCTGTTTAAAATATTTAATGGAAGAAGCTTCCTGTGGTGGACAGACATGGCAGCTCTTGGAGGTGACCCTGAGGTCTCCAAAGAAGATAGAGGTGGGCACAGACCTGTACTGTGCTGATGCTAATAACCACACCAGTCCCAGGTAGTCCTACAAAACCAGAGAGCCCCAGACTTGCTGAAAGCTGATGTGAACCACTCCAGCCAATGTGATTGCTTCCTGTCTCTTCAGTTGGTCCAGTGGCCATATGGTTCTGATAAATGTCCCCTCCTGCCCTTTGACTAACATTACAATGGACCCTGACAACAATGTCCTAGTTTCAGCAGGAAGTACTCAGGCAGAGACTACATCATCCTTTATCCTCAATAAAAGTCTGGAATGTTAGATCAAAAGGAAGCACCCTTGCAAAGGGGACAAAATGGCGACCTATAGTGCCTCTTGGCATACAAGGAAAGGTACCAAGGAAATAGGCCCAGATCTATCAATAGGTAGAATCATTAGCTAAAATAGTTGTACAATATGATAGGGCACTCGGGCCTGCTTTATGTAAAACAGGGAGGTTATTGTGTGGCTGTAAGAGAAAGTTGCTTTTCTGCAAACCACTCAGGAATCATTAGATTAACAGTTGGCTCTTGTATAAAACTTCAGTCTGCCTTCCAGATCTCACCACTTAAGAGCAGTAAACAACTAATAAGATTAAAAGCCCAAACAACACAAAATAAGACATAAAACCAACACAAATACCATTGAATTCCTTTCATGTTGGCCATGGGATCTGCTCTTAAATGTGGTTATATAGCTAATGAGACTCCATTGTAAAAGCTATTTTTTTCCTTTGCAAGGGTGTCAGTTGCAGATAGCTTCTTGGTTAGGAGTAAGAACCCATGTCCATTTGCCCCTCTCAGCAGTGGGACCTCATCTGGCTTGAACCTGTTCAGGCCTTATGTGTGCTGCCACATTTTCCATGAGTTCATATGTGCATCAGTCCTGTTGTGTCTGGAAGACACTGTTTCCTTGATGTTTTAAAGGATAGTATCTTTGTGGGGAAACAAAGGATTCTTTTGGGTGGACTTTAGAAGAGGAGCTTTTTTATTTTTTTTTTCTGAAAGGATGGAATAATCAGCTAGCAGAAGTTATCCAGATAGATCTGAAAATTAACATCTCTATCAAATCTAAGATGTTGATTTTGTTCTGATGCTGTTACTGAATGAGAGATCACCCGTACACAGGCTGGGTACCAGTCACAGGGGAGCACCCTCCAGGCTAAGTGTCGTGTTTCTAAGATAAAACAGAATTATTCTAGGAGCCCATTCACATGCTTGCATTTTTTTTTTTTTTTTTGTACAGCGTTATCAGTTGTCTTCCAGACCCAATTTTGCTTTTCCTTAGCAAAGTGGTAGAAAAGGAGGGGTGCTAATAAACTCTTGCTGGAGACCCATTGGCTGCTAAGTCATCAGCTCTCCAAAGCTAAATATATATCTGTGAGTATTTTAGGAAATTGAGAAAATGGGAAAATTTCAAAGGTGATGGTCTAGACACAATGTTATTAAGATTTATTTTAAAAATCTGCTGGCTGTTTGTTATCCTGCAACTTTTCTTAAAAAAAAAATACTCAGAAACTATTATGCGAAAATCCAGCTATTCTCAGAAACCAGAACATTATTTGTTTTTTTTTTAAAATACCATGTTCGTTTTTTCTCTGTTATTCCTGGGAAGGGAGGGCCAATTTCAGAATACCTTTCTGTAGTTAAAAATAGTGTTGTTAAGGATGGGGAGATGGCTCAGCAGTTAAGGGCACTGTTTGCTCTTCCAGAGGACCCTGGTTCAATTCCCATCACCCACCTGGCAACTGTAACTCAACCATCTGTAACTCAAGTTTGAGGGGATCTGACACTGTTTTATGGCATCTACAGGTACCATGCATTCACATGGGATACAATCATACATGCAGGCAAAACACCTATACACATAAAATAAAAACAAATTAAATCTTTTTAAAAATGGTATTTTTAAAGTTGAACGTGATGGTGGCACATGCTTGTAAACCCAGCACTGAGAAGGCTGAGGCAGGAAAGACTTGAATCTGGGCAACATATCAAGTTTCAGGCCAGCCTGGGATGTATATAATGAGACATTGTGTAAAAATAAAAGAAAAAGAAAATTAAACACACACACACACACACACACACACACACACACACACAATGTTATTAGATATCTACTTAATATGCAGTTGTAAAATAATACCATCTTTAGTACATCAATGATGAGTTCAGAGGCACCAAGAACTGGTTTCTTTTCTGTCCTCAAAGAAGAGAGCATTATGGCTCCTCTATTTGATCACAGCTGGAAATTGCAGGGTTGTCAAAAACCATTATTAAGTCTTCCAGAGAACTAGCAATATTCTTTTAGCTGCCATATGTTTCTGGTTTTGTTTTTGAAGCAAAGCCATAAGTATAGTCATACTAAATGAATCTTGGTCTTATTTTTTTTTATCCTCACAATGACTTTAATATGTTAATCAGCCATCAAGGTGACCCGAGTCTTGATTGGGGAGGGAGGGAGGCCTGCCTGACAGTCAGTAGTATGCATGGCCCACAGATACCATGCCCAGCACCTAGAAATATACTCCAAGCCCAGAATCATCTTGGATGAAATTAGCCTCTTGGGCACTGCCTCCTGTTTTATGTCATAAATTGTCTGTGAAGGATGGAGTTACTGGTTGACAAATAAGTATAACTGCATGAATATTATTTTTAGATATGCAATCTATCCTTGGACCACATCTCTAACCTATTTGTCTTTTTACTCATTACTTATATTACTTTTCTCAGTCATTATTCCTTTTAAAATTATCTTCAAGAGAGAACAACCAGTCTCATACTTTTATCTGACCAAAATGAATTCAGATCCATTTTCTTTGGTTATGTACACAGAACCTTCTTCTGAGACAGAGACGAAAGGGAAAATTGTGGGAACATGGGAGAAGGAAGCTACACCTAGGAGTCTGGTTGAAGCCTCTCATCATCTGAGAATCAAGAATTTTAACAGAATTAACATTTCCTTAAGGCCTTTCTTCATTCTAGATATAAAGGTACAATTTTCTAGTCATCTTTCCAGAAGCCACACATACAGTAAGAGACATATCCTAAACCCCTTGTGCAACCATAATGGCTCCTGGTTTTTCCCTTATTAGATTATAATCCCATCCAAGGCACCTCTAGAACTGTCCTATAATCACACATACCCAAAGCAGAGGGAAAAGGCAGAAAATACTTTGACAACGCTGAGATATAACTTGAGAACTATAAAAATGGTACATATATCTCATACTGAGATGTTTAATTGCACTTTCTATTAAGAAGCACATACTCCTATTTAGGTATGTTGTAATCTTTCTCTAAGCATCTTTCTCTTAACTGCCATGCTTAAGTTCTAATTTTGAAAAGGGCTGGAAGATGGCTCAGTCAGTAAAATGAATGCATGAAGAGCTGAGTTCAACCATCTAGAACTCACATGAAACACCCAGGCATGAAGCTAGCCCCCCAGTCTACCTCAATCAGCAAGCTCCAGGCTCAGTGAGAGACCCTATCTCAATAAAATGGGAAGTGATTGAAGACAACACTTAATGACAGCTTCTGACCTCTCCATGAACATGTGCACATACACATATCTTTAAATAAAGCAAACTCTTCTTTGAGAAGCCCACACCCATGCTCTCAGATACACTCTATTCTTTCCCCCAAATCATGTCTATTTTAATAAACTCCAGTTTTGTTTCACATTGGCTTGTCCAAAAACTCTTTTCTGTCCCAAAGCACCCAGTCTTGCCTGAGTAGAAGTCCCTAAAAAGCTAAGGGGACTCCTCAGGATGACGAGAGTAGTAAGTGGCGCTGTGCCTCTATCCTTGTGGCTGACGACACTCTTTTCTCCTTTTCTCCTTGCCCCTCCCTTCCTTTCTCTTCTTCCTCCTTCTTGTGTGACTTCTAGGCTCACTGTATAGATTACCTTGGCCTCAGACTCACAGTGATACTCGTGTTTTTACTTCTTTAGTGCTGGGATTACAGGTGTGCACTGCCATACCTACCCAGAGAGCCTTGCAATCAAACTTTCCAAGAGACAAGTCAGTGTTACTCATTCTCTCTAACTATGGCAGCCAGATTTAGCAAATAACAATAGAGATTGCTCAACACATTTGAATTTTGGATAGTTTTTCTTAGCACATATTAAGTATATAAAATAATGGTCCTCATTATGACATTGTCATACATGTGTATAGCATTCTTTGATGCAAGCAATAACGTTCAGTATAACTCTGACCTATATGTGGCTATCAAATTTAAATTAGTTAAGATTATGTAAGATTTTAAATCCATCTCTTCAATTTTGATAGCCATACTATCAAGTGCTTCTCATGCCTAGTAGGTCATATGTTGAGTGGCACACACTGATGATGCTGGTTATAAAATATTTTCATCATTATAGAATGTTCCATTGGGCAGTGCTGCTTAGAACATACTAGGAAGGTGTTCTTGAAGCCAGAGCCCTAAGCACACAGTCAAAGCTATGAGGCTTTTAAGAAGCCATCCCTTCACCCTTCACAAAAAATGTATGAGATCCCAAAAGCTACAAGTATGGTGGTGTACATGTGTAATCCTGGTATTTCGGTGGTGGAGATGGGAGAACTGAAAGTTTAAGACCAGCCTGGGCTACATAGCAAGACAATGGACATGTACTCAGTAGTAGAGCATTTGCTTAACAAATCCCTGGGGTTTAGCAACCAGTTCCCAAAATAAATAAATAGATGGATCTATTGACGGATAGATATATGGATGTATGTATGGGTAGATAGAATGAATGATTCATGGGATCCCTAAAGACCACAAGTAAAGTCCAATTCTGTACCAATTCATAAGGCAGACTGATCAATGTCATGCAGAACCATCTATTAAATTCATCAGCATTTCTCTTGAGAGAAACCCTTTAGGTTTTTGTGTGGCTTTGCCCATAACAGACCATTTCTAAGTACACACAGATTTTACCCTCACAATAACCCGGGTCTCAGCAAGCCCATGAAAAAAAGAACAAGAATGTGAAACTTATTCCAAAAATAATTCTTCATGCTATGGTACAGGTTCTGGCACTCAGCTGTGCATTGGAACTCACTGGGGGCCTGTAAGTTTTTTAAATTAAGATCACTATGTCTAAAATGATTTTTCATTTGCTTTCATAGTTGATGA
Organism: Cricetiscus sungorus; assembly: GCA_030556225.1. Classification (NCBI taxonomy): domain Eukaryota; kingdom Metazoa; phylum Chordata; class Mammalia; order Rodentia; family Cricetidae; genus Cricetiscus; species Cricetiscus sungorus. The sequence continues at coordinate 7,819,597 of JANBXA010000126.1, forward strand.
CTATCTTAGGTTTAGAATTTTAGAATCTAGCTGGGTGAGGTGGGGTGTGCCCGTAATGCCAGTACTCAGTAGACAGAGAAAGTAGGATTAAGAGTTCAAGGCTGGCTTGAGCTACATAACAAAGACATCATACACACACACACACACACACACACACACAGAGAGAGAGAGAGAGAGAGAGAGAGAGAGAGAGAGAGAGAGAGAGAGAGAGAGAGAGAAAGAGAGAGAGAGAGAGGAGTTGGGGAGAGTGGGGAGGGAGTAAGAAGAGGAGGAGAGAATTTTAAATTCTAATGTTTTTCACCTCTGTCTTTGTAGACATTGCTTCAATATCATTTAGCACTTGGTGATGGGGAAAATTGGAATCAGTTAGATTCTGGACACTCTGGGAATGCCATGGATCTTCATGAACTTCGGCAGAGTTTCTTAAAATGCAAATTGCTGCACCACAGTTCCCAAGTTTTTGATTCCTCGGGCCTGAGCTGAGGCTTAATAATTCATATTTCTAGAAATACTCGTCAGTAATGCGGGCCTGGGGAACCACATTTGGAAATCTGTACTATACCTGCCTCAGCCTAATGATGTTATGAAAATGAGGCTTTTGTTTCTGACAGGTGAAGCCCTCCTTCTGTTCGGGCCGCTTTGATGAGCTGCATCTGTTCCCTCGTTTCAATCATTATCGCTTTTTATCCTTCACACAGCTTTCACCCATCTGCTGGTTTGATAATACGCTGAAGTGAAAATAACCAGAGCCAAGTCCAAGGTGACATTCTCTTTGCTTTGTATCTGATGGTGATGTGCCCACACTGTGGCCTGGCCGAGCTCACTGGGTAAATCATTTTAATTCATCATTCATATATAAACAAAGAGCGTTAGCGAAAGAGAAAGGAAATAAGAAGTTGCTGAAGGTCACAGAGCTAGGAACCAAGGATATGAGTTCAAAATGTTCAACTTCATGTTTGGTATGAAGAGTATCCAGGAGTTCATTAAAGTGTGAAATGCATAATTTTTACAAAATGATTGCGGGACATCATTTAATTACAACTGTTGTGGTGGTTAAAATGGATTATCAAGTTGACAGAATCTCCTGTGAGATAAACCTCTGGCCATGTCCTTGAGGAAGTTTCTAGATTGGGTTGAGATGGGAAACTAATACACTCTAGCTGTGGGCAACCCCACTTCATGGGCTGCTGTCCTGGTCGGGAGAAGGAACATTTGCTGACTGTGAATGGAATTGGGCAAGCTGCCTCAGACTCCTGCCACCCTAGCTTCCCCACCATCATGACCACAGTACTCTCTAAGTATGAGCCCAGATAAACTCTTCCTTACGTTACTTTTATAAGTGTTTTGCAAAATTAAGTACTACAACCATAAATGCCTCCAGATGTTAATAAGGTATTTGGGGGTCATTCCCTCTGTTCCATGCCTGCTAGTTCATTGGGCTGTTGTGCCTGTGATGGTGGTCTTGATCCTTTTATAGCTTTCAATTATTTTTATTCAGTTGTCTGACTTATTCTCAAGTGGATAACTTGGGAAAGAGAGGTGGTATCACTGATACTGACTTAAAATAGAATGAGTTACTGAATTGGTCCCTTAAGAAGGTTCAGATTGATATACAACTGAGAGTTTTGGATTTTGACCTCAGGCTTAGAAGCACCTCTTAGTACATCACGAGAGCTCTAGTTCTTCAAAACACATGTTAAAAAGGAAAAATTTTATTCAATTTAGCTTTTCCTTTATTGGAAATAAAACGGTCCAACCCCACAGTGTGTTATTTCTGGAGAGTACTTGCAAATAGCAGCCAGAAAGTGCTCACGTCTCCTTTTTTAGAAACAAAACACGAAAATTATAATAATAAAGTAATTGATTTTTTTTAAGGAGAGAAATTCAAGAATCCCAAATATCAGGTCATGGAAGCAGCTTGGAGGGCTTCAACACATAGTTAAATTTCAATCTACATATTAATACACATTTGGTCCCCAAACACAAAATTAAAATGTCATTTTGAATTTGTAGATAAGCCATACTCTTTCGTGCATACTTAATTTGAAATAAATTAAGCAGCATGCATCACTTGTTAAATGGAAGAAAGTCAAACCGTGTCCTTATATATTATGAATATTATTAAAGAATAGATTAAAGTGAAAATTATAACATGATCTTTAATAATATACTGATCTAAAGTAATTTTTCTAAACATAAAGTTTCTTGGTGTCATATACCACACTAAAATAGCACACTGACTTATTTCTATGGGAGTTGGTGAGATGACAGATTTCCACAAATGACCTTCCTAAGAGTGGAGACCAGAAAAGAGTGGGGGGGAGGAGATAAGGGTGTGTGATTGCAGTAGAGAGGGAGGATAGGTTGTTGTGTTAGTCAAGGCTTTTGTGCTATACCATTTCTAGTATGGATAACAGAAATCCCTATCAATGAAGTTTAAGGAAATGGGGACTTCTTGACTCAGAAAATTCGCAAGACCAGAGACAGAACTTATTTTGGGGATTATATCAAATGACACCATAAAGCCTCTCTGTCACAGATCTGTCTTCTAGGCACTGCTTCTCTTAACATGTTGGTCTCTTTATCGCCTGGACATTCTTTCACATGCTGGGGGCAGAGGGCAAAGTTTATGTCATTCTAGCTTGGCTGATCTTGGGAAAAAAAGATAATGGAAACAAAACAAGCAAGGACAGAAGAAAATTCCAGGGAAAGGAATAAAATTCTAGGGACAGATCCTATTTGTCTCTACTTTGCTTTAGAACTCCAGTGGCTGGGGAAATGGCTTGTTATGGTGGACAGGCTTTAATGTCATGTCTCCCTTTCCCCTGGGGTCTAGCGAATGACACATAGTGGGAGAATGGCTGGCAAAGCATGACAAAGAACTCCTGTTAGCAAAGGAAGGCAGGTTGTGGTGTCACAATGACTCAGTGAAGATAGTTTGAGCATCTCAGCTGGCTATTCTCTATTTGTCTTTCAGGGTTCAGTCTTGGAAGTGGGTGATTCTGTTTGGGTACAGACAAAGAGGGAACACTAACAGGAGTGCCGAGTCAGGAACAGAGAGATTTTGAAGTTATTATTCCTCCAACCCCTTCCTTCCAAACTGGGTGGAATAGGAGCTATTTTTCTAGAAGAACAAGGCTGCTAGCAGGCAGCCCTGGCCCAGAGCTACAGTGTTCACCAGTTTGGGTGACTGCATCCTCTGCTTGCCCTTCAGGCCTTAGCATGTTGCTCCCTCTGGGCTGTGTTGCCATTTCTTAGAGATTTCCATGAATTCTGTTATCATTTGTGTGTGCTTTCTTTTTTGTTTGTTTGGTTTTTGGTGCTGGTGGTATATGTGGAGAGAGACAGAGACAGAGAGAGAGAGAAACAGAGAGAGAGAGAAAAAGGGAGAGAGGGAGAGAGAGAGAGAGAGAAAAAGGGAGAGAGAGAGGAAGAGAGAGAGAGAGAGAGAGAGAGAGAGAGAGAGAGAGAGAGAGAGAGAGAGAGAGAGGGAAAGGAAGGGGGAGAGAATCCATGCTTGCCTCAAATTCACTAAGTAATTAATTGAGCATGACCTTGAACTCTCTGTTTCTCTCTGTATCTGTCTGTCTGTCTCTCTATTTCTGGTATATTCAGTGTAAATGTATGTGTGGAGAGGCTAGAAGTTCATTCTGGGTCTTTTCCTCTTTTGTCCTCTACCTATCGATATAGCTAGACTGGCTGAACAGCAAGCCTCCAATGCTGGGGTTATATACAGACATGTGCTGTTGCAACCTGGCTTTTACGTGAGTGCTGGGAACCTACAATTATATCATCATGCTTGTACAGCAAGCACTGTCTGAGCCATCTCCCCACCTTCAACTTCAAACCCTTGATCCTCCTGCCTCCACCTCCCAGTGCCAGGATTACAGGCATGCATGTTACTGCTCAGATTTGGGAATAGATTCTTTATTGGATTCTCCCAAATTCCTCTCTTAGTGCGCTATTTCCTCTAGAGCCCTCCATGAAACACTACCTCATTCTGTTCACCACTGCTATTATACCCTACTGGATTCCCTCTCTTGTGTCCTACCATCTCAACTGTTTTGAAGGGTACAGTCAAGACTATAAACTAGAGGCTATGGTTATGAGACACCTTCAGAATTGTTTACAGACTTCTTCAGAACATTTTCATCATGTAAAACTGAATCTATTAGCCCAACTAAGAACTTCACATTTCTTTCTCTCTCACCTTTGGCTGCCACCATTCTACTTTCTGCCGCCTGGATGAATCTGAACACTTTAGCCTCCCAATGTTGTAACAGGGTGCCAGACCTCAGAAGGCCCTGTAACCATTCAGGCTGTAAAACTCAGCATGTAGATAGCATCACCTGCCAGGCTGGAGAGATGGCTCAGAGGTCAAGAGCACTGGCTGATCTAGCAGAGGTTGAGTTCAATTCCCAGCAGCCATTTGGTGGCTCCCACCTGTCTGTAATGAGATCTGGTGCTCTCTTCTGGCCTGCAGGGATACATACAGGCTGAACATTGTATACATAATTAATAAATAAATCTTTTTTAAAAAGTTATAAAAATAAAAGATAGCATCACCTGCCAAAACTAAAACAAAGACATAATCCATCGAAGTCCATAATTCTGGGAAAATCTCTAAATGTACTAAACTTGCTTTTTGGCTTCTGTAGTTTTGCTTCTGGCTACCTGCTCTTGTTAACTGAAGTATATCAACCCAGGACATGGTTTTTGTGCTTAAAAGCTGCCCTGAGAAAGGCCCAGGGCTACACTGAGATCCTGAATTTGCAATGTAGTTGCCAGTGGGCTAATAAAGACTTCCTGTTGGATTAAAGCCATGCCTGAGAGCAGTCTTCTTTGGTAGATTTCTCATGACAGTGTAAGTGGAACCGTGCAGCATTTGTCTTTTTGCAGCTGGCTTATTTCACTTAGCATAGTTCATCAATGCTGTAGCATATGCCAGTCTTCTGTTCTGTTTAAAGGCTGCTTAGTTTTCCTTTCTATACACACACCGTCAAGACCAGGCTATGTCTTACTCCAAGTTTTCAGGCTATGAATTGCCCTATTTTACAAGCAGTTTTTTGTTTTTAAATTTCATTTTGAAAAAGAAAGAAAGGTGACTGTGGCCTTTGAATGGATGCATACATAGCACCACCTGTCAAGCTCTACCTATCCAGCACAGACTGACAAATGACTTATTCCTGGGAATAGAAAGGGAGCCACCCTATACCTACATTAGGGAGAAATGAAACTGTGGGAGCTTGTGGGCATACTCAAATCACATCAGAAAAGCCAGGCCCAAGAACTTATCAGACATGCCAGATGAAAGAAAATGGGTATGGCTCTCTTGCCTGGACTTCTTAGTGATGGACACAAAACACTGCCATGTTGTGGCCCCAAACCAACCTGTTATCTCATACATGTTGTGTGCATCAAGGAGCAAGGACTCCCTCTGCCTTGCCTCCACCCACACACCTACCTTGCTAGAGCCTACTGGAGTGCCTACCTGTCCATCTGTTTTCCAGTCTGGATCTGGGCCTGACCTACTGATTCCTGCTTCTGACACAGTTTGGTCTTTCTCCCTTGAAGCTGAATTTTGCAACTTCATGTTCAAACCTGACTACAGCAGCTCCCTCCCAGCCCTGATCTGGTTTGTTATCTACACAGATTCTTCTCAGCAGGCTTCTGAATCCTCTTCAACTCTATTGCAGCCTTGTATTCATTCCATACCCCCCTCACACACACACACTCATGCATGCACGTGCTCAAACGAACAGATTTACTATGTGTGGTGTGCTGTATGATATAAGAAATAACATTAGTACTGAGTAATGGTTGTGCACAACTTTAATCCCAGCGCTTGGGTAGTAAAAGCAGGCAGATCTCCATGAGTTATGAGGCCAGGCTGGTCTACAGAGCAAGTTCCAGGACAGCCAAAGCTACACAAAGAAACCCTGTCTTGAAAGAAAAAAGAGAAAGAAAAGAGAAAAAAACTGTCAGTACCATAGAGTTGTAAAGATTAAAACACACACATAGGACATAGAATACTAAATGCTAAATATCAGTGCTAACTAAACATTAGCTGTTGTGGAAAGAAGTGAGGGAGTGATAGAGTATGGAAAAGAATGTGAGCTCTGATGACCGTAATCCTGACTTCTGCTCCTCTTCCTCCTCCTCCTGTCTGTGTGGGGGACTGAATCAGAGCCTATGTAGATAGTAAGCAAACACTGAGCTACATCACCAGCTCTAGTTCTTTGTGAACAATTTGATACCACATTGTTATTTACTGTGTAATTAACTACTTTCAAGTTAACAAAAGTCAAGAAAAATGAAGCAAAATAGATTGTTAGGTGAATGTTTCCAGAAGCACCCTGAGATGATGACCATTGTGCAAATGGTTTATTAGGGATGTGTTCCCAGAAGAGACAGGGAAGAGAATGAAGATGCAGGACAGAGAAGGGGTGGAATCCAGGGAAACTTCCTCAGCTTGATCCTGCAAGGGGCTTTGTTTATTTGTGAGACTGGATCTCATGTAACCCAGGGTGACCTCACTATATAGTTCAGGCTGGCTTTGAACTCCTGATCTTACTGCTTCCATCTCCCAAGTGCTGAGAGCTCTCTTTTGAGGGTCACTCCCATTCCATCTGCTCATAACTGTATCTCATGGGCTAAATTTCATTCCTAACCTCAGGCATTTGTGTCCTCTGTATGATTAAAGAAATCAGTGTTGAAGTTGGAGAGGACAGGAAAATCCCCCAAACTAAAGGAGGGCAACATAGAAACAGGAAAAGGGAACCACTGGATGAAACATCCAACATAGAATTTTGTGAACATGACTGAATATATCTGCGCTGAATTGATGTTGCCAGTTGCTGACTGTCAAAACTTCTGATCAGTGAATTGCAAATATCAGGCTAGGAGCCCCTGAGAAACTGTTTAAAATATCTATTCCTCATGTCCAGCATGCTCAGGGTTTGACTCCCAGCATCGAAAGTAAAATAAAATAAAAATTTGTATCCCTTGGCTTCATTTCAGGTCCAGTTAGCAATGGGTGTGGTCAGTACAACAGGTGTGGGCGAGGAGGCTCTCTCACTACACTGAAGCAATTTTATTTTCAACACACATCCCAGGCAACTTGGAATGTGGTGACCCTTGGACTACATCCTGAGAACCAATGCTTAGGGAGCTTGTGGAAGCTGTCAGGAAAGTGATAGAAATGAGAAGTCAGGGTACCTTGTAGGTAGAGTCCTACAAATGGTTTGTACAGTCAGGAGTCTATTTGTGAGCCAACGAAGAAAAAAATGAAGTTTTCATGCTTGCCCTCCTGGAGAGGCACAAACTGAGCTTGGGATAGAATACAAAATGACAGCTTCTCTGGAGTGGTCACTATACACATCTTCCAGGGAAGAACAATCAAGGAATGGGACCTAAAGAGTTATAGTCACAGAGTATTTTAAACCCAGCCACCTTCCCCATCTTCCCATAACCATGAGAGAAGATCTGAATGCAAGAAGATACCTAGTGTTCATGCACACAGCAAGCGTGGATACAGAGGAGGCAGGATTGGGCCAGGCTGTGAAATAATGCAGAGCGCTCCTGTCATCTGTCAACAGTACTGTTGGCATCTGTGAGTGGCTTAGCACATGCGGCAACAGGGACTCAGTCCTGATGAGCTCATTTGGGAGAATACAGAGCACATGCCTCCAAGTTGTTCCACTTGGGGGTATTTTGACATCAAATCACTTTCACTAATGGCCCAAGGCTGCTTTCCTACCCAGGGTACACAGTAAGTCCTAGGCAGAGCTGCAGTTGTTTACAATCAACAGCTGTCAGCACTGTGGGGCTAGTAAAGTGCTGAGTACATGCCTCCAGAACGTCAACAGTGCTTGCCAGGTGAGTGGAAATTGTTCATTTGGCAAATAAGGATGGTGGCTACTGACTACAGGCTTATGTTAGGTGGGGCTACTTGGCTGCAGCTTTACTCAGGCCTTCAGCTGACGCCTTCAGTTTATATGCTCAGCCTGGTCTATTTCTTGAACAATCATGGCCAAGGAATTGTACAAGGTCCAGTTTATGAAGTCCCAGAAGTCATGTGGTGCTGTTGGCCCAGGAATTAGTATATACAAGGTAAGAACCAGGCAAGACTTTCCACCCATTGTTACCTCATACGTTTCTGTTCACTCTATTGGACTTGGCGTGAGCCCAAGAGAAAAATTCTAAAACACAGTCAGACCTCCTGGGGTTCTTTCTGCATCTGCTTTCTGAATTTCCTCCTAACCTCATCTCTGGCTTTAATCATTTGTCACCTTCTCTTTTGTTTACCTCTCATTACCTCACGATGTTGTTAAAGCCCAGAGGAGAGCCGATAGACAAGTCCTAATTATCATCCATGAGGTGACAGGCATGGGTGGTGAGAAATAGGAGAAAATGACAAGCATGATTGAACATAGCTAAGAAAAGGATCCCAGGAATGTGTGTGGGGTTTAGGAGGGAAGATTTCAAAACTGCACGAAAAGTACAGGCAAGAACCACAGAATCCAAAAGGTAGATATGAGCAAAAGAAAAGGGTAGCTTTTTGCTGAAGCTGGAGAAGAGAGGAAACAGGTGGGGCTCTGCTTTCAAAGGGCTTAGTACAAAGCATGCCCCACACTTATCAGAATGGAAGCCAAAAGGATAGAAAAGGCTTGGGTCTGAGGCAAACTCGATTTAGCCACAAGAAGGCATTTATGTTGCATTTGAATCAGAATTGAAGAAGGAATGGGTATGCTTGAAATGAATGAGGTGACATGAAGGATAGAGGGGAAAAACCTATGCAGCTCCAATTTTGCTTGCTCCCTTATCTTATTGTTGGTTGTTGCTTTTTAAATGGGAAAAGTTGAAAGAGTCTGAATTATAAACTAGAGAGAGAGGCAGACATGTGTCTGTGTGTTTTGAACAAGTTCAAACGAGGCAATCTGTAGGTGGAAGGGGCTGCCATTAGGGAACGTGCATTCGGTTTTGTATGTCAGGTTTTCAAAGAAGCATTGTCTCAAGTTGGGGGGGTGTGAGGGGAGCCCGGGAAGGAAGTCTCTAAATACTATGGCAAATGGAAGCTGTAGGAGCCTGGTAAGCAAAGGGGAGGTGTGGAAGAAGGGCATTGAGCCACTGTGGAAAATATACAAGGAAGACCCATGGAAGAAGACAAGTGATGGTGTGCTGGGTGTGGTGGTAGATATTCTGGAGAAGCACAGTCTAATCCAGTCTGGATTTCTGTATGCTTAGAAACATTTATACTGAAAAACTGCTCTGGTGTAGTGCATGCCCTCATTAAATTAAAAGCCAAAGTCAGAGTAACTGAACCTGCCAAGACTATTGAAGACAATTTTTTTTTTGTACAGGATATGAAGTTAGGATTCTCTACATAGCAAATATCTGTATTGATATATAAAACTGTTTCTCTCTCTCTCTCTCTCTCTCTCTCTCTCTCTCTCTCTCTCTCTCTCTCTCTCTCTCTCTCTCTCTCTCTCTCTCTCTCTCTCTCTCTCTCTCTCTCTCTCTGTGTGTGTGTGTGTGTGCCCGAATGCACATTTTAAGTACTTTCCTTAGAAATTGCACTTTCTGAATTCTTTTCTTGGTAGTCCTTTATAAATATTTTCATGGCTTGATACAGAAAAAAGTTAATGAAAAGAAAAGGACCTGGATATGTTAACTTCGTAAAAACCAGCCAAGTGTTCAAGCAGACTTAAAGACTGGTTTCCCAATGTGTGATTTCTGCCTTGTAGATTCATCTTACCATTTTGATCATCCCTTGACACCTATGTGTTTGACACCACACACCATTCCCATGCCAAGTCCCAAAGGTTCAGCTTTGTAAATCATGAAGTGATTTGAGCCTGACTTACTTGCTTTTGGTGCTTTTATCTTTTTCCTTTTTAAAATCTGCAGCAGGCCCAAGCTATGATGTAATACACAAAGTACCACAAGGTGACAGCCTTGGGAAAGTCTTGCTTCTGCGAGTTGGTTTTCGAGCTCTGACGTCTATTCTAAACATAGCCTTGTAAACTGCTTGTGGAAGAGAGAAGAGGATCTATTATGGGGGGAGGAGAAACAGCAGTGACAATACAGCCCTGGCTCTTTCCTGTGCTTTGGTACATAGAGTCAAGCCTTGATTGCTTTCTTCCACTTCTTAATTATCGGCTTTTGGAAGCAGACGCATATCTTTGCATAATACGTCAGCACATTTTTCATATACGCACATCCATTTTCTGCCTTTGCTGATGCTCCATGTGATTTAGAAGCTGCTCTTGATTTGGAGGAGGAGCCTGTTCTTTGGTGCTATGAGCATGCACACTCATTCTTTGCATTGCTTCTGTCCCCTACTTCACTTCCAGTAAGCATACTGGGTTTGCAGGGAAGTGTCACAAATGCCTTTCTAGCCTTTCCAGAATGGGAAGACTTTGGACTTTGGTGGCTCTCTGCTGTCAGCCTCAGGCCAATTGGGAAGAATATCAAAGGGAACGGGAAGGCTGTAGAGTAGCCAGGCTGGAAGCAGGATTAGCCACCAAGATGGGCATGGCTGATCAGTCATTTCTCTTGCCCCTTCTGCTTTCCATTTTCTTAAAAACACAATTTAAAAATGGGCATCTCATGTGACAATAAGCCCCCCATTTTCATTTCTCATTTTACTTTACTTGGCTATCATTTGGCATGCTTGAGAGAGAGAGAGAGAGAGAGAGAGAGAGAGAGAGAGAGAGAGAGGGAGAGGGAGAGAGAGAGAGAGAGAGAGGGAGAGAGAGAGAGAGAGAGAGGGAGAGAGAGAGAGAGAGAGAGGGAGAGAGAGAGAGAGAGAGAGAGAGAGAGAGAGAGAGAGAGAGAGAGAGAGGAACTTGTGTCAATTAGGGTACTGTTATGTGTGTTGAGAAAGAATCCTCCATTGACTTCTGGTTGTTGGCAGGCAGCTAGCAAAAATAATAAGCTGTGAACAGATGCCACATTTTCATGGGGTGCAACTCTGGCCAGCCCTCTTCATTTTTGTACCTGTGAATGGAAAATCACTGCTTTAATGAGGCATGTACCCTGTGGTAAAAATGTTTGAAGTTGCTGAATGGATGAAAGCAGCTAAAGAAAAAAAAACTGAGAAGAGTCTTACCAAACTCCACTGAGTGTTTCTTGTGTCCTTGTATTTATTTCAAGGGTGGTTCTGCTAAAAAACTGGCAGTTGTGAGCAGAGGACTTTGAAACAGAATCACAAACTGCTTACAACTGCAGCAAGCAAGGGCCATAGCTGCTCAGAGCACCTGGCATGGTGTGGCTTCCGTGCTGTTGCTTCCTGAAAGTGTTCAAATAGGAACCGTGGTTTTTCTCCTCTGGGAACTTCCAATGTAGTGGGAAAGACATGCTTACAGAGAGCAGAGACCCAGTGTCATATCTGGAATTATGGTTCAGTACTAAGAATACAATAAAAATCCAAGTCTGTCCCTGCTTGGCTGCTCATGACCAAAGTAATCCAAAATGTGTTCAAATGCTGCTCTGAGCAAAGTCAAATTACCATTGGCTGGATGTCAAGTTTGTTTGTTTGGTGTTTTTGTTTTGTTTTTAATGGACTTTTCTTTGTAAAATTTCTAAAATAAGTATGTTTAGATTTTGGCCTCAGTACAAAAGCAAGTGGGAGTCTGAAGAGGAAAATATACTTTTTTTGGCAGCAGGTATAATAATGTTAACAAAAGCAAACATTTTCATAGTGGTTAGTATGGTGCCAGGAACTGCTCTAACTTTTTTTTTTAAAGACAGAGTAGGCCAGGTTGACTCTGAACACACACAGAGATCCACCTGCCTCTACCTCCCAAGTGCTAGGATTAAAGGTATGCACCACCACCCACCCATGAAGGTCATTGCTATTGTAGTATATAATGGTACTGAAAACATAGGCCCTTTTATCTCAGAGCAGAACTTCCCCAGAAGGCTAGACTGTGCCTGGTGATGTATCAGAGTAGTTTGTTCTTTGTTTCATTGTTACTCAACTAGTTTCTGGTTTGGCCATTTTTTTTCTATTTTCTCTGCTATCCATACCTAACATCCATTTTTTTCTCTATCTGTTATGGATGCCACCATGTCCATTCTGAGGGACAAAAGAGAAACCAAAAATTTCTAGGCATTGGATAATCAGGGTACAGTGATTGTGGACAAGTTTAGCAACTAATCTGATCTGGACTGAAAATCCCAATTTCTTATGAATCATGTGAATTGTCAGAAAATCCTCTAATGATTTTCCTTCATTCACAATGTATGGATCTCTCAACATATTTCCAAAGGCATTGTGTGGTTTAATTGACCAAGGTTTGTGCTAGCTCGTTTTTTATCAACTTGACACAAACCTGGAGTATTCGGGAAGAAGGACCCTCATTTGAGAAAATCCCCAAATAAGAATGGCTTGTGGGAAAGCCTGTAGGGCAATTCTTAATTAATTATTGACCCAGCTCATTGTGGGTGGTGCCATCCTTTGACTTGTGGCCCTGGGTTCTATAAGAAAGCAGGCTGACAATCACTGGACTTAGGGAAAACCGTTGAAGAGAAAGTTGAAAAATTGTACGAGCCGGAGGGTTGAGGTTATCACAAGGGAACCCACAAAAACAGCTAACTTGGCTCAAAGGAGTTCACAGATTCTGAACTGACAGCTAAAGAGTCTGCATGGGACCAACCTAGGCCCGCTGCATATATACGACAGTTGTATAGCTTGGTCTGTTTATATGACTCCTGGCAGAGGGAGTAGGGGCTGTCCCTAACACTTTGGCTGGCTCTTGGGAACTTATTCCTCTCACTGGGTTGCCTTGCCCAGCTTTAATACAAGGGGAGGGGCTTAGCTCTATCTCAACTTGATATGCCTTGCTTTGTTGACACCCATGGGGAGGGGCTGCCCCTTTCTGAACAGAACCAGAGAGTGAGTGAAAGGAGGTGGGGGAGGGGATATGGGGGTAGAGAGTCGGAGGAGAGGAGGGAGAGGAAACTGAGGTTGGGATGTAAAATAAATGAATAAACTTAATAAAATAAAACAGGCTGAGCATGACATGAGGTACAAGCCAGTAAGCAGCACCTCCATGTGGCCTCTGCATCAGCTCCTGCGTCCAAGTTTTGGTCATGTTTGACTTCCTTCAAAGATAAACAGTGCTGTGGAGATGTAAGTCAAATAAGCCATTTCTTCTCCACCTTGCTTTGGTCAAGTTTCATCACAGCAAGAGAAACTCTAGCTAAGACAAGGTTGTTAAAGCTTGATAACATGCTGAACACATACAATATATTCAATAGGTAATTTTGGTTGGAAGGCAGTGTAACCACATAAAATCCTGTCCTGGATGGGTTTTAGACCATTATTATGAAATCAGAAAAGATGCGTTTAATTTAAGTTTGTTGATAAGATCAAAGAGGAACAAGGTGCCAGTCAATAGCAGTTGAATCACCCTGTGGAAAAATCCAAACAGGTCCTCTCTGCATCTGCAGCCACCTGTGTTGCCCACAGCTAACCTGAGTCTCAGCTTCTACTTGATCTTCTCTTTAATTTTTTTTTTTTTGAGACATGGTCTCATGCAGCCCAGGTTTGATATGTTGATGAGGATGGCCTTGAACTCCTAATTCTTCTGAGCATACCTCTAGAGCTCTGGAACTATAGACACATGACACCACACCTTGGTTTTATGAAGCTGGGAATCAAACCCAGGGCTTTGTGTACCCCCACCTCTAGCCTCTGCATCTTTCTCCCTGCCCATTATTAACGTCATCACACAAGCCCAGTCAAGGATTTGATAAGTTATTTGTGTGTGTGTGTGTGTGTGTGTGTGTGTGTGTGTGTGTGTGTGTGTGTGTGAGGAGTGCGGACAGACTTTTAAGCCTTAGAATAACTACTTAGTGAGCACACCTTCCACTGCCTTAAAGAGTTAATTGTATCTTATTAAAATGTATTGCTAGTTTGTCTGGAGCCCAAGGAGTGGCCATGTTTGAAATAACCCTTGTTTGTCTACTTTCCTATAGGACAAGTCAATGAACACTTAACAGGAAGTCTTTATAGCCGAAGTTGGGAATCCAAAGAGAAACAATGGGGTGAGAAAGATTGGAGTGATTGGAGTGCAGAAGGTCACTGGGAAAAAGTTTGTGGTAGAGAATGTTCTTTTGAGCCTTCAAACCTTGATGCTTCTATCTGTACTCCACTTATCCACTAAACAGAGAGAGGTTACAAGTGGGAACTTCTTATTCTTCTAGAAAATTTACAACATGCAGGGTTTCACTATTGCTGGTGGGGGCAGGGTGGGAAAAACTTGTACAAGAAGGCCAAGGGCCTTCTGGAAGGAAACACTGTCAGTATCAAAACGTCTCCCTGGGATTCAGAAATTTAATCTGTTGCAGTACAGCTGGGAGACAGAGCACATATGCCAGGGGTAAGTAGTAGCTCTAAGAATCCTATGGCAATAAGGGCCTACAGCTAGCTGTAACTTTAAATCGGGAGCAGTATTCCTAGTCTGAAGTGTGGGGTACCAATTATCTTGTTCCAGTACAGCTTGCCTGACCACGGGCTTATCCTGGTAAAGTAGCCATGTGCCTAGACCAAAAAAACCTTAGCCACTGGATTTGTTCTTTGGTCACATGGCTTCTTAATATTTATCTGCACTTTGGCACCCTTAATGGGGCTGAGTGGTCTTATCAGCTGTCACACCGTTCCTCTGGCATAATGATCTGCTACATAACTGGATCATAGCATCTTCCAAAACTACCCCCAAGGAAAGTTCCAATCCCCTCAAAGAGAAGCAAGAAGTTTTAGTCTTGGAATGCTAAAGCTCTCCAGGGATTTTAAGTATATAAAACAATACTGAGAGAGAACAGATAGACTTGTAGAAGAATTAGACACCAAAGTCCAACACCCTGGTTGTGCAGTAATAAGAGACAAGGAAAAAAATCAATATAGAATGTATTTGTTGTATTCTCAAATGCTTTTGTTTATGGGTTTGATACATACTTTTATGTTTTCCTTCTCTGCTCTCAACTGTCTGTCTTTCCCACAATATTTGACGCTAGGCTGGAACTCAGTATGTAACCTAGGCTGGCTTTGAACTTGTGGTCATTTGAGAGTTTGTATTTTCCAATCCTTTCAATGCCCCAGCTGGGAAGTAGTAGTAGTACACACTTTTAATCCCAGCACTCAATGGGTAGAGGCAGGCGGTTCTCTGTGAGTTCAAGGCCAGCCTGATCTACAGAGTGAGTTCTAGGACAGCCAGGGCTGTTACACAGAGAAACCCTGTCTCAAAAACCAACCAACTAACCAACCAAACAAACAAAAATGCCCTTTTGCTTATTTTTATGTTATTGCCTGTATTCTTGCTGTCATAGCTAAATGGTTTAAAAATGCAGTGTCACAAAGCCTATCCACTATATTCTATGAGTTTTACAGGTTGGGGCCTTTTTGAGTTCTTTTTGCTTTAGTTTCATATATTTTATTCTTAACAGCATCTGTGAAGTTTTGGGTATTATTTTAGTCCCCAGTTCACCGTCAGTGCTTTCACTGCAGCAGCTAGAGATGGGGGATGATGACACTGAATGAGCCACATGCAAGAAGGAAGGGCCTTTCTAATGAAGTGCTCTGTGGCCTTATGGAGGCTCTAAGAGACCTTCTTATGGGTAGTTGTGAGGTGAAATAAAGAAGGATGTAGAATGTACTGAGCACAGGGCTGCTGTATTAGAAGTCCTCACTGCCCAATGGCTCTTGTTTCATATAAGGCGCTAATGTTGTGCTCATTTGAAGTGATATAAAATAATCTTTCTTCCAGCTTTCTTCCTTTGCATGTGAGCACCTATCTTACCAGCACCATTTGTTGATAAGAATGTCCTTTGCCAGTTGAGTTTGTCTTGGCATTCTTTACAAAAGTTATTAGACGATATATGTATGAGTTTATTTCTAGGCTCTCTATCTTGTTTTCCACATGTCTGTCTGTATGCTAGTACTATTGTCTGGATTGTAGCTGTGTAATATTTTGAAGTCATGAAATGGGAATCATACAAATTTGTTGCTTTTCAAATTTGTTTTGGCTACCCAGGGTTCCCTGACATTTCATGCAAATTTTGGGATATTTTTCTATTTCTGCAAAAATAAATGCTATTGAGGTTTTGTTAAGGATTGCATTGAATTGAGAAGTACTAATATCTTACCAGCATTGAATGTTTTAATCCATAAACAGAAGAATAATATGTCTTTGCATTATGTCTTCTTGAATTTCTTTCTTTCTTTTTCTTTTCTTTTTTTTGTGACTTTTATTTTATGTGTAAAGGTCTTGTATCTCTTTGGGTTGATGCCTAAGTATTTTTTCATAATTCCACTAAAAATAGAATCGTTCTCTTAATTTCATTCCAGTTATTTTGTTAGTGTATATGAACTCAACAAAACTTGTAAGTTTACTTTTTATCCTATAAATTTGCTGAATTCATATTTAATATAAGGATTTTTTAGTGTGTTACCCTTAGAGTTGAGAGGCACAGATTTATTAAAAGACAGCTTCAATAGAAAAGCAAGGCAATGTTGATCAGAATTAAAAGTCTCTTAGGAATGCTCGTAAAAGAAAGCTGATACTTGATTAGGAGGGAATTTGTATAAATTCCAGAAACCCTGAAATTTGTAGTATCATCTCTTTCCCTCTTTAAATTACAAAGGAGGGGATAATGTATGATAGCTTTCATTGTCTATTTTATAACAGAAGGCCATGAGCAGACCTTGTCAGTCAAATGTTGTCGTAACCTTCACACATGAGACATTTTTGTTTTCAGTGACATTTCTATTCCTTTAACCTTCTAGGAAGATTTCTGATAAACATAAATAGTCTTCACCATGCTAGTAGAGGACATGATATACCACATCAGGATCTCTGATTGCAGTGAGCAGACTGAACATGGTGTTTCAATCTCCCAATTACTAAGTTACAGTAAGAGATCATGACACAAGATAAGAAAGGGGCCAACCTTAAGGTTCCTCTCATAGATCAATGTCAGACATCTAATGAACCTCTGAAACACATCATAGAAGAAACGCTAGAAATGTCTTTATAAAATATCATTGCAAACTAGGAATCTCTTTCAGCCAATTTCTTGCCTCTCTATATTCCTCAGCTTGGAGACTGCTGGCATTTTTGGAGGTAAGCGCACATGTGAGAGAACCAATGGCATTCTTTATTTTTAAAAATTGAGTTAAACTTTGAAAAAATATTCTGAGATTGATTCTCACTCAGTCTTTTGGGAATTGTGGCAACATTGTTGGATTACTTTAAAATGTAGCCTCTTTTGAATCCATTAGCATTTCTTAAGTTGTTGTTGTGGTTTGAATGTAAAATGTGTCCCCATAGGCCCCTGTGTTTGAAAAGGTGGTCCCCAGCTGACAGCTATTTGGGAATAATATGGAAGCTTTAGGGGGTGGAGCCTTGCTGGAGGCAGTAAGTCTGTGGCGGTAGAGACATCCACATCCAACAGAGTTCCTGTCTTGGGCAATCCTTGCTCTGGTGCTCTTGGGGTCTCTCTGTAACTTTGATGGAGCATCACAGTGTAAAGTTCTCCTTGCCTGGTCCTGCTTTTCACACCTCATGCCCACATTTCCTTTGATGGATGCCAGAGCTACATGGTGGTCTGAAAGTTCTCTCTTCATGCTTCAGTTTCTTCTCCATTTAACTTTTCCTTTGATTTTACAGTCACAGAATTTCACAATCATAGAGACCTGAGAGGTTTTATTATTATGTTTTAAAGTAATTTTGATGTTCTTTGGGTTTTAGAGCACACAATGAAAGCCACAGACCCCACACGTGACAGGCTACATTCTATTCAAGCCAAGCTGTTATTGTCAAGAGGAAGAGTCAATACCTCATAGGATGGGATGCCTGAAGTGATGGCTTTCAACTTCCAGCTCAGTGTTGGAGGAGTGTTGGGGATAAGGGATGTTCCAGAGGACCAACACAAGCAGAAGGAGAAAGGTATTGTTGGATGGTATGTATAGCATTGCTGAGCTCTTTTTGCTAAATTGTCATTGGAAGGATGAGGTTTACATTGTCTCCCCTACCTTCACCTGACCCTCACTAACTTGCATGACCTCCATGGTATCAGTAGGCCTTGTTCCTGAAAATCCCCAGGGAAATGGGTATGAGTCTCATTACAAGTGTATAGACAGTTCTCTGTGTCTGCAAGGTCTACATATGTGGATTCAACCAATTGGATTGAAAATATTTTTAAAAATATGTACCTTCAGTGAATACATACAGCCCCCCTTTTTTTTTCTTGTCCGTATGCCCTAAAATGCAGCACAATAGTTACACAGCATTTGTAATTGTTTTAGGTGTTCGAAGTCATCTAAAAATGATTTAAAATATACAAGAGGATGTATATATCTTCAATGGAAATTCTATGTTACCTTATTTAGTCTAATTAGTTTAACCATGCTTATTCATATGCATGCATATTCGTATAGGTCAAAGAACAGCTTGTGGAAGTCAGTTCTGTCCTTCCACTAAGTGGGCCTTGGGATTGAATGCAGGTCCCCTTACCTGCTGAGCCCTCTCACCATTTTATAAAAGGTACTTGAGAAGTCTCAGATGTTGGTACCCCAGGGGGTGCTGGCTTCAGTCCCTTGTAGATACTGAAGGACAGCTGTATCCAGGGTCTCTTTAAGGGCTTCCTGTGAATTAGTTCAAGCCAATACCTTTATTAGCTCTGTTTTAGAGCTGAGGAAACTGGGCCTAGGGACTTCAGATCCTTACCCGAGGGGATACAAGTCACACCTCCTCTGAGCAGAGCCTGGCCAACTGTGCAGCACATGCTCTTAAAGCCTGCCTTGAAAGAACATTCCAGTGTGAATACCATATTAATCCGTGATCCAACCTTGATACTTCAGTGAGAATTGAGTGCCCCATGTGCTCTAGGAAGACCTATAATTGCCCACTGAACTGCATTCTTTCTGGTCTTGGCCCAGTGTGGTGTAATGACACTTGTCCCTGTTTAACAGAGTGTGAGAATGAATGAGGTGATGATTGGTAAGTGTTTTGAATTCGTTTAATAGAAGCTTTGTCTCGTCGGCTTCCATATGGGAAAAGAATGACTTTTAATAGGAGGGAGAAATTGATGAGCACTCAGGAACAAGAAGCGTTTTGTTTTTAGATGGTGATCTCTTCAAGTAAGCTATCATTTTGTTTAATGATTTCCAACCTGAATAAGTACTATAACAAGTGAGCCTCAAAATCAGTTAGTCAACCAAAAGGCAAACATTTTGTAACCAGGAGATGGGGGAGCTTTATAGCCTTTAAACAGTATAATCTTAGACCACCCCCTGCCATCTTCCCAACTGGCAGCATAAACACACGGGTTTTAATCATTGTACTGCAATAGTTGGAACAGCCAGCTGATAGGAGGCTTAAACCTAGTTTATTCCTCAGGAAGCAAGTGACCTTGGAACCATGCGGTGTGGTTATTTTATTTGTATATTTTCAAACCAACTACACGGGATTAAGAATGCAAACACTATAAATATGACAGTCAATACATCTTCTGCTTAAAATGATGTGCTAAGCCCACTGGAGTACACAAATATGGTCCTTGGAAGAGAAGTCCAGTGAAGGGGGCCAGTTTTCCAGCAGTTCTGTGCTTTCAGGCTACTGACACCAATGTCGCCCCCTCCTTGGGATAGTCATTTTGACACTTTTTGACACTTTTCTTTTTACACTTCTCCATAATTTTTTCATGATTGTTCTTAACTTGGGATTCTCCCATTGTGTTATCAACTTCATGTAGTAGATCTAGTATCTAGTGCAGATTACAAGTCCTAAATAATACTGTGAATTTGTAATGGTTCTGTGTGAAATGGGTGAGGCTAGAAAAAAATGAATGGGGTTTTCATTGTTCCTTAACATTTCATAAAATTGTCTATTATCTAGTTAGAGTTTGAATCTATCTTTCTATGTATGTATGTATCTATCTACCTAATTACCTAGCTACCTAGTGTGTATCTGTGTGTCTGTTTGTCTGTACACATATGCACACTTTGGCAACATTTGAAAGTTAAAGGACAACTTGCAGGAATCTATTTTTGCCTCTGCCATAGGACTTAAACTCAGGTCTTCAGGCTTGGCAGATGATCTTGTGGAGCCTGTGGAGCCATCTTGCCAGCCTAATTTTGACTTTTGATTTTAGAAACCCATGCTGTGGGAGTCTGCACAGTTCATAGAGAAAGTTCAAAACTTTTGTCAATATTGTACTCCTTGGCAGAAGCCTTTAGTGTGACTGGGAAATCTGTAAAGTTTATCTTCTCCAAACTATCCATAGTTCAGTAACAAACTGAGCGCTAGAGTCAGGAAGAGTCCAGTTCAAATCCTACTCCAACTTCATTTATCAGCCTTGTTGTTTCAGTCGCTTGTGACAGCCTCGATAGCATGTCAGTCGGACCTCTTGTTTAGTAGTACCCCTGTGAGATCATTTTGGTTGAGGATAGCTGAGACACTGCTGGTCACATTCTGAGGTGCTCCCTTCCTTGTCTTCTTCACAGTGGTGATTGACATCTAACATCGGATGGCATCACTATCTGTGGGCTTGCCCTGCATTCCCCTGCCCTGTCTAGAGACTCCAAGCCCTTCAAGGACTTGTGTATTCTTCCCCTGTATACCCTTCCAGGCTTTGCCTTATGGAGAGCCTGATGAATTAGCACAACTAGCCACTTAAATTCTGTGGGAACCGGTATCCTCACCTGTAAAATGGAGCTAGTGATAATCTTTTTCTGGCTGCAGTGAAAATCAATGTAAATAACTTTAGGGGAAAAAATGACTGGCCCCTGGCACACATAAACTCTAGTTAATTTCCAGCTTTTTGCCTCCACGTGGCCTACTCTTGCCTGTTCGCACTGACATTGTCTCATTTGAAGTATTCTGGGTCTGCTGTCTTCAAGCCCCAAGGCATTAATTAGTTTGACCCCCTCCCCATCATCCAGTGTTAA
The DNA here is from genome assembly GCA_030556225.1 of Cricetiscus sungorus. Taxonomy (NCBI): domain Eukaryota; kingdom Metazoa; phylum Chordata; class Mammalia; order Rodentia; family Cricetidae; genus Cricetiscus; species Cricetiscus sungorus. The sequence goes on from JANBXA010000126.1 coordinate 7,840,553, forward strand.
CACACTAATGATGTAGGTCCTTGGAGAAATAACTCACAAGCCATTCAAACAAAGAAGAACTTAAGCAAATCAGAAAACAATGCTGCTTTTTGGTCCCCTCCTAAAGCAGTGCATACCATTTTTTTAGTTATTCCAGTAGCCCACAGTGGTAACCTGCTGGATCACATACCTTTATACTGGTTTTCTTTCCTGTTTCACATCTCCCCTTCTGGTGTAGTACCTCTTCCCCAAGCTCTCATACTGCTTGTGCTCAGGTTTACCTCACTAAGCTTGCCAGTCCACCCTGCTGAAGGCAGTCCATACTGTTCCCCTGCCAGCCTTTTGTTAGTTCCCATTTCTGATATATGTCCCCATTTTATTTGCATCCATATTTTGTTCAGACTTCCTTTCTCATGGATCACTTCCAGGCTATTCTCTTCCTAAATGGTCTGACCATTTGCCAAATCTGTAGACCATGTCTAGCCTTTGTACAACCAACTGGATAAAATGAATTTCATCAAACTTGAAAACATAGGGCTAGGGGCATAGCTCAGAAGAAGAGCACTTGCCCAGCATGCACAGTATTCTGAGTTCAATTTATAGTACTGTACACAAAATTTTTTTTCTTTTTGAAATCCTCCTTCAAAGAATCTCATCAAGCTATGAAGGATAACACACAGAATCAGGAGAACATATTTATAAGTCATGTAAGAGATTTATAGCTAGCATATATAAATAATTTTATAACAATAATAAAAGGATGAATAACCCAACTAAAATGGATCATGGATCAGTATAGGCATTTCTTTAAAAATACAGAAATGGCAAATAAGAACATGACAATATACTAACATCATTAGTTACCAGGAAAATGCAAATGAAAACACACAGACTTGAAGATAGTAGTTAATAAGATTGTATTGTGTATTGAATTTGCCAAGATTTTAGGTATCCTTACTACATATACAGTAAATATGATGATGTGATGGATGTGTTGATTTCATTGTCTATATTAATTTCACTATGTATGCACATATTAAAACATTGTTCTAGGCATGATGTAGTGATGACACACACCTTTAATCCTAGCACTCAGGAGGCAGAGGTAGGCCTGGTCTACATAGTGTGTTCCAGACCAGCCTAGGCTACATAGTGAGACTCTGTCTCAAAAAAAGGGGGGAAGCAAAGAGATTACTCAGTAGTTAAGAGCACTTACTGCTTGTCTTAACTGAGGTTTCTATTGCTGTGATGAAACATCATAACCAAAAGCAAGTTGGGGAGGAAAGAGTTTGTTATACTTTCATATTATAGTTCATCATCAAAGGAAGTTAGGACAAGAGCTCAAAAGAGGCCAGAACCTGGAGGCAGGGGCTGATACAGAGGCCAGGGAGGAATGCTGCTTAGTGGCTTGCTCGACCTGCTTTCTTATAGAAGCTACCAGCCCATGGGTGGCCCCACCCACAATGGTCTAGATCCTTTCCCACTGATCACCAGTGAAGAAAATGCTTTATAGTGAATCTTACTGAGGCATTTTCTCAATTGAGGCTCCTTCCTCTCTGAGGACTCTACCTTGTGTCAAGTCAACATAAAACTAACCAGTACAGTTCTCCTTCAAAAGACTCAAAGTTCAATTCCCAGCACCGACATCATATGCTTCATAACCACCTGAAATTCCAGTTCTGGGGATCTTACACCTCTTACCTCTGTGGGCACCTGTACTTCTGTGCACATGTCCCAATGCAATTAAAATAATAAAAAGAAATTTGAAAATAAATACCATATGGGTCAAATACCATATGGGACAAACTTAAATTGTGTCACAATCACTTAAAAATCAACATATTGTTGCACACCTTAAATAAAGAAAATAAATAAAATCATGTATAGAAAAGAGAAATACATTTCAAAATAAGACCCACAATAAGGCATTTCACATCAATTAGAATAACTATAATAAAATACAAAGAGTAGCACATACTGGTGAGTATGAGGAGAAATTAGAACTCTCATATACTTAAGAGAGTGGCTATAAAAATAGTGCAGGTTCTTTGGGAAACAGTCTGACCATTGCTCAAAAGGTTAAGCATAGTTATTACATGACCCAGAAGTTCCACTCTTAGGTACTATACCAAAGATGCACAAAAAACAGGAATCTGTACAAAAATTCATACATGAATGTTGATACTAGCATTATTTATAAAAGCCCCAAAGTGGAAGCAACCCAAATGTCCATTAACTGATGCATGCCCAAAGTGGAAGCAACCTAAATGTCCATTAACTGATGCATGGATAAGTGAAATGTTCTGCATGCACACAAGCAGGTATCACTTGACATTAATGCATGCTACAGTGTGAATGACTTTGAAAACTTTATGCTAAGAGAAAGACTCCAGACACATAAAACGGTACTGTGTTTATAAGAAATATCTAGATGACATAGTCATTCTCCTCATGAACTGACTTGACTGCAGCTGTGATTATATGCATAAAAGACCTGCACAACATTGGACCTACCAATTTTCTGTCCTGGAAGAGAAAGGGGAAGGGCTTCTGAGGCCACACCCATCCCTGTGGAACAACTATCAGTTAATGGTTAGTAGGGGAGAGTGTGTTGTTTTCTTTCTTTCTTTCTTTTTAAACATTTGATTCATGAGCTCACCTTTTGTTTTTGGATTTGTTTCTATGTATATGGGTGTTTTGTTTGCATGAATGTCTTATATACTGTGTGTATGCTGTCCTTTTAGAGGTCAGAAGAGGGGGTTAGAACCCCTGTAGCTGGAGTTATAGACAGTTATGAGCCATCGTGTGGGTGCTGCTGTTTGAACTTGGGTCTTTTAGAAGAATATTCAATGCTCTTAACTGCTAAGCCATCTCTTCAGTCCCACAACTTACTTTAAAAAACAAAGATATAATGACACCATTTCCCCTTCTCGCTCCTACCTCCCACCTTTCCCATGTCTTTTTCACTCCTTTTCAATTTCATGGCCTCTTTGAAAAACTTATTGTTGATTATATATGCATGGATATACATAAGTATATTAACACAACCTGCTGAGTCCATTTGGCATTGCTGGTTTTCAGAGCTGTCATCTTAGTACTGGATAACCAATTAGGGGGGCTCATGGCAGACTTCTGGCTCTTAGAATCTTTTTGTCTCCTCTTTTGCAATGTTCCTTGAGCCTTAGGTGTAGGAGTTGTGTTGTAGATGTATCAGTTGCGGCATGTGCATCTCATGTTCCAGTCAGCAGTTCCTTACTCATGCTCATGTGAACAGCCCTAATTAAATTCAGTGGGCCACAAAGATGTCAAAGTAGGAGGGAAACTTCCTGGAAATGGTGTCAGTGCGGGAGTGAGTTGAATAAGAAAAGGATAGTGTAAGTGAATAAGATTATAATAGGTAGCCAGACAGTGGTGGCAAATGTCTTTAATCCCAGCACTTGGAAGGCAAAGATAGGAGGATCATTGTGACTTCAAGGCCAGTCTGATCTACAGAGGGAGTTCCAAGACAGCCAGAGCTATTACACAGAGAATCCCTATCTCGATAAAAAAAAAAATAGAAAAGGAGCACATAGTTATGTACACTATAAAACTGTCAAAGAATTCCCCTCCACCCCATCAAAGAATTTTTTAAAGGAATGTTCAGATTAGACATAGATAGACAGTAAATTAGTGACCACCAGGGACTGGAGTGTTGGGAGAAGGGGGTCAGTAATAATAAACATAGAGATTGTCTTTGGAGTCATGAAAATGCTCTAAAATTGGATTGTGTTGATGGTTGCTCAACTCTATGTTGACACTTTAAAAAATAGCAAGTAGTGCACTTTAAGTAGGTGAATGGCATGGCTTATAATGTAGCTCAGTAAAATTATTGTTTCCTATGTCCAGCCTATTGGCCACGGGCAAGCAAGTATTAGCAAATACCTGAGGTTCAATTTGCCACTCTGTTTATTTTCTACCTAAAATGATTAATATATTTATTTCAAAAAACAATGTATTTGGGGATGTGTAATACATAATGATGTGCTTTGCTGTTTTAAAATCTGAAACTAAATTGTGAGCAACCTTCCCATCATAGCAGTCTTCAACATAAAAATTTAAAGATACTTTGCATTCTATTGCATGTTTGAACCTGTATTCATTTAACTAAGCCTTTTTAATTTGGATGTTCAAACATGGAGCTATTATCAAACTGATTGTTAAGTAGGCCAGTGAGTTTATTGTTTTTAACAGCAACTGCATTCTGTGGCCCTTTTATAGTGGTCAATTATAGTTGTTTTTTTTTAACTCTTCTCTTTTTGGGGGCCCACCATCCAGCTCCCAAATAAATAAAGGGAGACTTATTCTTACTTATGAATGCCTGGCCTTAGCTTGGCTTGTTTCTAGCCAGCTTTTCTTAAATTATCCCATCTACTTTTGGCCTCTGGGCTTGTATCTTTCTTTATTCTATATACCTTTATTTCTTACTCTGTAGTTGGATGTGTGGCTATGTAGCTGACCTCTGACGTCCTCCTCTCCTTCTTTTCTTGCCCCCTTCTGTTTTTCTCCTTCTATTTATTCTCTTTGCCCTACAGCCCTGCTAATTTCTCTCCTGCCTTGTTATTGGCTGTTCAGCTCTTTATTAGACTAACCAGTGTTTTAGACAGGCAAAGTAACACAACTTCACAGAGTTTAATGAATGCAACATAAAAGAATGTGACACATCTTTGCATCATTAAATAGATACTGAACAGCAAAAATCAATGAAACACATCTTAAACTAATATTCTACAACACTATGTGTGAAGTCTGTCTTTTAAAAACTTTACTAATAGGACTAGAGAGATGGTTCAGTGGTTAATAGTATTGGCTGCTCTTTCAGAGATTCTTTTTAATTTTTTTAACTATTCTTTACATACATTACATCCTGACCGCACTTACCCTCATTCAGAGATTCTATTCCCAGTACCCATAGATCAGTTTACAACCATCTGGAACTTTAATTCCAGGAGATCCAATGCCCTCTTCTGGCCTCCGTGAGCACTATATGTACATGGAACACAGACATGCATGCAGACAAAATATACATATGTAAAATAAAAGGAAAAAAATCTTTTTACTAAAACATGTGGGAAAGTGCATTCTACCTAAACATGTGGGTGGACATATCTCATAAAGTGGATATGCCATGCAACAAGCTCCAGGAGCACCATGCCTGGCAGTTCAGGTACCCTATTCATGCTAAGATTTTTTTTCTGTTTCATTTGATTATCAGCTGACGTGTATCCAACTGGTGAATCTACCATCTAACATGTTCGGAGCAGAGCTAGTGGAGATGAAACAGCTTAGTATTTAATGCCGATTGAGGTCTCTGTTCTTTGTGCCTTGACTCTCCCACTTTCAGGGTTCTGGCATGTGGTAATCTTAACCTTCACCTGAGGGTCAAGCCTATCTTGTATGTAGTTTCAATAACTGAGAGGCAGTGGAAAGGTGGGATTGGGTTGGGCTGCTTGAGGGGTTTCTTTGGGCATGTGGTGGTCTTCCCTGGCCCTACACATCCAACAGAGGTTGGGATAGAGGGCCCACCTATACAGTTATGAACACCACCACCCGGCAAACAAGGGCCAGGTGTTCTAACTAGTGATCCCAAGCTTAGTGGCATGTTGAAATCAAGAGGGACCTGAAAATATAGTGATGCCTGGGACCCACCTCTAGAAATTTGAATTTACTTGACCTTCATTGTGACAATGGGTATGGAGATTTTTTTTAAGTGCCTAAGTGGTTTCAAATTAAACTCTTCCTCGGTTTTTGTGAGGATATTGCTCACATCAGCATTAGCTGAGTGTTCAATGGCATGTCTCAGTGACTCCATAATGTCTGTATGACCCATGCATATTTTTTTTGTTTTCCTTAGAAGGTTTGCACAGCACTGTTGTGACTACATAACAGTCCTTCCATAGATTGAGATGACAATCTCTGAAATGATTGTGGACATAGTGGGTCATTTGGCTTAATAAAAATTCAGATGTTTTAAAACAATAGCGAGTCATGAAAGTTACTTGTTAAGCATACTTGAGGGCCTGTTCTATTGCTCGTGCAGATAGTGTGCCTTGACCAAACGTTGTATATAAGGATGGTTTCAGATGTGTAAATTACATGAGAGAGTTGTAGAGCCACCATGCCTGACCTGTCTGAATTGGTCTCTGAATTTCCTCCAGAAAACACAAGCCTTTGGAATGGTAACCAGGATATGAAGCTAACATTTAATAGAGCGAACTGCCTGTGGGGCAGTTAGCACATATAATTAGAGCCTTTGTGGGCACCAAGACGCAGGGAATATGGGCCAATATATGTTAGATCGAGTAATAAACAATGAAGATAGAGACATGGAGCATTAGCTCTTGATTACCAGGAAATTACCAAGTACCCCTTAGTGTTGTTCTCCTATACATTGTCATTGGAGTTCTGATGTGTGGGCTGGAGTTTCCATCTTCTCCCAAGGCATGCCAGTGGATCCTGGACAGCAGGTCTGATGCAGCAGACCTCAAAGCCAATGATACTTTTTCCCATGTGATAGCAAAGCACTGGTGGGTTCTGTCTTCTATTTATATAACCAACAAAAAGAACCTATTTTAGAGAAAACAGGCAAAGAAGGGAGCCGAGAGTAGCAATTTTTTTAGCCTCCTCTGTAATTTAGTCTGGTATTCTCTGTGGAAGGAAAAAAATCATTCCCCTGTTAACAGACAGTGGGGGATGAAAGAAGGAAAGATGGAACAGTTTAGGCCCTGGCCCTAGATTTCTCAATATGTTCAGTAGGAAGAAAACACTTTTGACATTTTTTTTTAATTTTAGCATTGTACAAAGATATTGGTTATTTACAGAAAAAAACAGTTGCACAATTAAAATATAAAATAAATCAACATATCGCTAGATGGATGAATGGATACAATGGTGAGCAGTGCAGTAACAAGGTGAGAAGAAATGAGAGAGCTGTTTGGAAAGCATATTGATCTGCTTTCTGTTGGTGTGACAAAATATCTGATACAGGATAATTTATAAAGATGTTGCTACAGCTGACAATTTTAGAAGTCTAAGAGCTTCTGGTTGGCTCTAGGACCACCCTCTTAGGCTGTATCATAGCATAGTGGAAAAGTATCATGGTGAGAACACAAGTGAAGAGAGGGATCACAGGAAGCTAGAGAGTGAGGGATCACAGGAAGCTAGAGAGTGACTCAGGGTCCAGGTTTTCCTTCTTTCTATTTAAAATAAAACGAATTTTTCCCTAAGTAACTTACTCCATAAGAAAAGCATGAGTTTCTTGTAGGAGAAATGCCCGCAGTGATGTAATCACTTTCAGTAGTCCTTATCTCTAAATGTCCCAGTGCTTCAACACTGCCACTTTAAGGAACAAGCTTCCAGAGCATGAGTGTTTGGGTGTTACCAGGAAACTGGTATGTTAACAGAGAAGTTGGAGTTCCCTCTTTCACATCTCAGTCTCATGAATAAAATAATGTAAAGGCAGACTCAAAAGGAAGATTAAGTATATTTTTGTTAGTTTAATAGAAAAACAACAGGGCAGGCAAGCTATATATCTTGGAAGAGAGGACACCAAGACTATTTGTAAGCTGCCACATGGTGAAGAGGAGAGTCAGCCTTGGAGGAAAATGAGGAAACTAAGAGTTAGGGGAAGCATGATTAAGAAATGAATAGATCTGTTTCCATCAGTTGCTGGATGAAGCCTCTCTTATAACTATTGGGCTAGACACCAATCTATGCATATATCAGCTCATTAGGAATCAGCTCTTTGACATTTTTCCTGCCAGTCATGTTTGGATCTATTCTAGATCTCTGGGCTATCCTGCTTCTGGATCCTGGCCTCAGGGGTGAGATTCCTCTCATGGTATAGGCCTTGAGCTGGGCTGATCATTCTTTGGTCACTCCCACAATTTCTGCAACATCTTTACCCCCGCATATCTTGTAGGAAGAACAAATTGTAGCTTCAAGAGTTTGTGGCTGGGTTGGTGTACCATTTAGGGAATCCTGCAGAAGACAGGGAGGAAAGATTGTAGGAGCCAGAGGAGGACACCACAAGAAAACCCACAGAATCAATTAACATGGGCTCACAGAGACTGAACTGACAACCAGGGAGCCTGCATGGGACTGACTTAGGCCCTCTGCATGTATGTGACAGTTGTGTAGCTTGGTCCTCTTGTGGGATTCTTAACAGTGGGATCAGGGCCTGTCTCTGACTCTATTGCCTGTTTTGGAGCCCTGTTCCTTATACTAGGTTGCCTTGTCTAGCCTTAACAGGAGAGGATGAGCCTAGTCTTAAATGCAACTTGATATACCATGTTTGGTTGATACCCATGGCTGACCCCTTTCTGAAGAAAAACAGAGGAGGAGTGGATGTGGGAGAGGAAGAGGGAAGGTTGGGGGAGGGACTTGGAGGAGAGGAAGGAGAGGAAGGAGAGGAAGGAGGGGAAACCTTGGTCAGGATGTAAAAAGAACAATGAAAAAACAAACAAAACATGACATGAATAGAAAGTAAAGAAAAGCAAACGTTGGATTCTGTCTGAGTGAAGCAAACAGGCTCTTCAGTGCTATATGATGGGAGCTCTAAAAGTGACTGCATGGCGGGGGGAGTACATTATCTCATTAAGAAGATAATTATTCCTCCCATCTCAGTATGGCAGCCTTCCTGGGGTACTGTAGTGGTCAGATGATTGACAGTCTCAGAGGGATTAACACGTAAGGGAAAGACAACAGTATGTAATGTTTGGAACCAATGGAAATGTCATGTGTATCTATACACAGCCAGAGGTAGATTCCATTAAGGCTCCTATAATGTTCCCAACTTAAGAGTGGGAACTCTAAAATTATTTAGGAGATGTGCTGAAACTAGGGAAATTGGGGACAAGTCCCCATTTAGATCATAGCAAAATTCATTGCTGCTGTCTCCTGTATCTTAGTTTCAGACCCTTTCCTTCAGCAGTGCTATCCAGATGGACAGTCACCAACAGATTTCTAACTGGCACCCTGATAGAAATGATCATTCAGCATCTATCCCCACCCCTTAGCATTGCCCAGAAATAGAAAGACTACATTTTCCAGACTTCTTTGCAGCTGTTTAATTTAAGTCCTACCAATTAGATTTGGTCATGTGAAGCATGACCTGTTTATTGAAGCAGGCAGTGTCATGGTACCATTTGTAGGTACAAGTTGCAACAGGTCCTGAGTAATTCCAAAGCAGTGTCTTCCTCATCCCCAGATTACATCTGCAGGCAGTAATGCTGGAGCCAGATGATTTGCTGCCTGGTTTGCTTACACAACTCTTGCCTGAGGGAGGACACTTTCTATTAGGAGAACTCAGTTAGCATGTGTGGTGTCTATATGCTGTATGCTAGGCCCAGATGGGCTGGTTTTTTCTCAACAGCCCTACCCAGAGCAGAGGTCATCCTCACAGTACCTGAGGCTTTTCTCCTTGTCTATAGCCCTCTAATAGCTGAATTCCTGAGCTAAATGAATTGCAGAATAGGATTTTGTCTTACTTTCTTCCCAGAAGGCACCTGGGCTTTCCATGCAACCCCTGTAGCCCATTTGTACTTATAGAAATCTGACCATCCCTCTTCCTGGGATGCATGGGAGTGCATTTTGTCTGTAGAAGGCAGTGTGAGATACCCCAGGAGCTGGGGTTACAGGTGGTTGTCAGCCACCTGATGTGAGTGCTGGGAATTGAACTCATGTCCTCTGGAAGAGTAGTAGATGTACTTCCTGCTGCACTTTTTCTCCAGCCCTCTTCTTTGTTTAGCTGGAGAATTTACCTCCCCAGATGCTCCTGTGTGCAGACACTTGAAATCCATCTCATGTCTACTTGCTCATCCGGGTGCCCTGGCACTGGAGTGTATGAGTAAGTATGTTCCTGGAGGAAGCAGTGCCTTTGAAAAATCCTCCACGAGGCCAAGCATTGTGGAGTATGCCTGTAATGCCAGCACCAGAGAAGACGAAACAGAAAGAACATGGAATTGAGGCCAAACTGGACTGCCTGATGATTTTTTTTTTTTTAACACAATCACTGTTGTTTCGTTGGTTTTGTTTTTGTTTTGTTACAAAAAGGAAGAGTCCTCGTTAAGTATTCACAGGAAAGCCCCAGTTCCAGGTAATGGTACAGTGAGGAGAGGCTGGCTAGCAGCCAGTATCCAAGTCTCCTGGCACCCAGAAGGGTGTGCCTTCCAACTCCCTCCAAACCACAGAGGGCACCGATGTGTGTGGAGCTTCTGGCCCAGGCTCTCCCAGCTCTGCAAGAGACAGCAGTTTGCCTTCTTATACCCAAACCGCCCAGAAAGGCTAAGATGGCAGCAGCTGTGATGGTGCTTTCGCTGCCAAGCGTTTGCGTGCTGTAAACTGTGAAACGAACTCTGCAATTACCTCTTGGACTTTGAAAACAGCTTAGGAAAAAATACCTCATCTCAAAACAAGATGTGGGGTGAGAAGAGGAGGGGCACAAAAGGAGGAGACAAAGTCCTCTGGAAACACAAACCACGAGTTTCCTTTCCAGAGTGACTAACAGCAGTTAGTCTTTTGTCCCTTGCCCAAGGAACATGTTGAACAAGTGTAAAACTTGCCCAGGTTGTCTGTCGAAATGTCATCAAGGTACCAGGCCCTCCTTCTGTAATAGCAGCCCAGGCCATGTTTTCTTTTTTCCTGATCCCATCCACAAAGGACAAATACCATTAAAGTAAGAGATACTGATACAGGCCAGAATCACAGCATTCAGGAGGTAGAAGCAGGAGGACCATAAGTTCAAGACCATCTTCTGTAACATAGTGAGTTCAGGTTCAAAGATAGTTTCTGCCACAGGAGACCCTGCCTCAACAAATACAAAATCAGAACTGCAAACAAAGTCAGAAGAAGCTTCGTTGGCTACTAAGGGCCTTGCATTGCCACTCTCTGCATGCAACCTCCAGGAGAGGTAAAGAGGAGCCTGTGTTGCCAATAGGCCTAGCCTCTGTGTGTACTGAAGCAAGAACAGGGATTATATACATAAAAACTATGGTAGGTTAGGCAGAGATATATATTTACATTGTAAAGAAATATTTCACAATAGTATACATCTAAGTATCAGCTCCAAAAAATAAATAAGAATTTAAATATGTAAACTTCATACAGTTTCAGAATAAAACATACAAAAGATTTGGCTTGAGGGAAGGCTTAGATTGCTAACTGAAATAGTTTTGAACCTAAGTTAGTCTCTTCAGAAGTTACAAAAAGTAGGACATGGTTACAATTATCTGCAATCTTAGGATGCCTACAAGAAGATGCGAGGAGACCGGAGAATCCACAGAAACTTGACGGCGAGAAAGCCTGTTGCAGACAAACTTCCCTGATTTCCTTTAACCTCTACACGTTTATCTTAATAATAATTGTGGGTTCATCCAGCACAAATATTGTATGAAAATATTAAAAGTTTATTTGGTTTCACATACACATTGATCGTAAGTATGAGAGTAAAAGTCATGGAATACTAGTAAACTTAATGAAAATTTCAACCCTTATTAAAAAAAAAGATGGTAGGTAAAAAGACAGTTTTTGCTTTAGTTTGATTTTTTTTAGACAAGGTCTCATTATGAAGTCCAGGCTGACCCTGTATTCCCAGTCTTCCAGCCCCAGTCTCCCAAGTGCTAGGATTGCAGGCATGGGCCACTCACAATCACCTTGAAGGAAGTTCAGTCTCAAATATGAGTCATGAAAACCATGTTTTAAAAAAACATCAGGGCTCATTTTGTGAAATGCAAGGACTTGAGTTTGAACCCCAGAACCTCCATGAAAAAGGTAGATGTGGAGGCCAGGTGGTGGTGTATGCATTTAATTCCAGCACTTGGGAGGCAGAGGCAGGTGGATCTCTGTGAGTTTGAGGCCAGCCTGGTCTACAAAAGTGAGTTCCAGGACAGTCAGGGCTGTTACATAGAGAAACCCTGTCTTGAAAAACAAACAAAATAACAAAAAGGTAGGTGTGGAGGTATGCTTGTGATCCCAGCACAGGGCAAGCAGAGACAAGAGGATCTCTGTGGCTCACTGGACAGCCTGCCTAGCCTAACTAGTGAGCCCCAGGTCCCAGTAAGAGACCCTACATCAAATAACAAGATGGGTGGCTCCTGAAGAGGGACACCCAAAGTTGTCTGCTGGCATCCATCCACACATGTGCGGCCTGGGGGGGGGATGAGGAGGAAGGGAGGGAGGGAGGCAAGGAGGGAGGGAGAGAAGGAAAGAAGGAGGGAAGGCAAAGCACCAAAAGAAATTCAAGCTTGTACCCTCAAACTAAAACCTTTAGTACCATGCTAGTGTAGCCTAGCTCATACTCCAAAAGTGAAGGAACCACCTTTTTTGGCCTTGATGGACTGTAGACACTAGAGAACAGGCCTCAGACAGTGCCTTTCTTACTGAGGCTTCTAATTGCTATCTGGGGCTTCCCAGCAGGAATGAGCTACACTTGACCACAGTGATATCTTGCAAAACAACACACCCCACGTGGTGGTGGTGGTGCATACCTTTAATTCCAGCACTTGGGAGGCAGAGGCAGGCAAATATCTGTGAGTTATGAGGCCAGCCTGGTTTACAACGCTACACAGAAAAACCCTGACTGGAAAAATATCCACCCCAAAAAGCCACACCCCCTAAGTGGCTTCTTTCTCTTCTCTTCCTCACTTTCTCACTTTCCCACTGCCCTGCCAATATTTCCATAAATCTCCCAAATAAACTCTCAACTTTGAATGTTTGTAGTAGTTTCTACTTCTAGGAGAACTCAAGCTAAGATACCCTCCAACATTGATCCACTTTATTCAAACCAGTTCTCTTCCCTGCTGAATGGATCTGACTTTCTAGCCAGGTGTGTCTAGCCTGTAGCACCTGAGGCAGTGCTATCAAGGATAGCCCAGCACAAAAGTTTCACACATGTATTTAAACATTAAGATTTTTGTGTAACTCAATTGTATGGTTCTTAAGCATAAACTTCACAAATGTCAATATGACATCACATTAGCAAAAATACTGGACATGCCTGCTAGGCCCTTTCATATAATCAAGACATTTGATACAAAGTGTATTTAAATTTTAAAAATCCTTTTAGATCTTCAGGACCATTCCCAGATCTTTGAATTTATCATACCAGATCTTTGCTCTAGTACTGGAATCATACCTGGGTCATGGCAAGTATCCCATTCACTTTTCTGTTGTTAGGATAAGACACCATGGCCAAGGCAACTTAGAGAAGGAAGCATTTATTTGGGCTTGTGGTCCCAGAAGGTTAAAGTCTATCATGGTATAGAAGCATGGTTGTAGGTGACAATTATAGTGATCAGAGCAGGAAACTGAGAGCTCACACACTCAACTGCAAGCACAAAGCAGAGAGACGGAGGTGTAAGTGGCATGAGGTTTTGACCCCAAAGCCTGCCCCCCCATCCTCTAGCAAGTCTGTAACCCACCCCCAGACAGGGCTGCCAACTAAGGACCAAATGTTCAAATGCCCAAGAGATGCAACTATATACCCTTTAAAGAAATGAAATAGCAGTTTATTCCAATATAAATTGATGTATACACATGTTATTTTATTTTCTAACATATAAAGGTTTATATTTCCACTGTCATCTATATTCATTCCTGTTATACATCATTATCTTTTTGTATTTTAGGCAAAGTCTCAGTATATAGTTGAGACTTGCAATCTGCCTGCTTCAGCCTCCCAAGTGTTGGGATTACAGGTCCAAACTACTATGCCCAACTAGATATCACTATCTCTTAAAAATATTTCAGATTTACTTATTTTATTATAGGTATGACTGTTTTGCCTGCATGTCTATCTATGGAAGAGACATTTATCCTCTTCTTCCATAAATATACATATATAGTATATATTACATATATAATTGATCAGTATACATATTGATGCTTGCCCTGTGAAGGGCAGAGAACTGACAGTGAATAGCACCTGTGTGTGAAAAGCTTAGGCTCTGGAAGGTAAGAAATGCATCACAGATGAGTAAGAAATCAAGGTAACGTTACAGCAGTAAGAAAAAGGTAGTTAAGTGATAGAGCAATTGCCTAACATGTACAAGTTCCAAGTCCCATAACCATAATCCACATTACAAAAAAGTTCCCAAGCATTAACTCTGTTTGAAAAATACAATTAAACAGAATAAATGCAAAGTTGAAACAAAACAGTAATGACAGCATCTATTCTTATATGACACTTTCTCTCATTAAATTAATTTTCTCGATGAAGCAGGCAAGGTTTTGTTCTCCCTGCTTCCTTTTGTTAATCTATTCTTTTAATGTCCAAAATAATAAGAATTATTAGCAAGAAAATATGCTATTTAATTTTGTTTATTATCCCCATAATTTTATAGTTGGACATATTGGACAGTTCCATTTTGATGTGGCAACAGCATCAAAGATAATTTTTATAATGGAAAGAATGGAAGTGGAGAGCTGCTTCAATGGTTAAGAGCACTTGTTGCTCTAGCAGAGGACCCAGGTTCAATGTCTAGCACCCACATGGCAGCTCACAACCATTTGTAACTCCAATTTCAGGGGATCTGATGCCCTCTTGTGGCCTCTGTAGGCATCAGGCAGTAACATGGTGCAGACAAACGCTTATAGTTAACAAAATAAAAGTTTAAAGTGCAAAGAATGTGAAACACAAATAGGGGTTCTTTTATTAGTGATATGTTTTAAAAGTTTATAAAAATTATCTGTATTGGAAAGGCAGCTCACAGTACTTCTAGAGGACTGAAGTTCTGTTCCCAGTTCCCTCACAGGAAGGCTTAACAAGTTCCAGTGATTCCTGCTCTAAGGAGGTCTACACCCTCTGACCTCTGCCACCACTCCATCACATGGACAGGCCTTCCCTACATACACATAGTTAAGAGTAAAATAAATCTTTTTAAAAAATTGCCACAGTCAGGTGGTGGTGACACACACTTTTAATCCCAGCAGACGCAGGCAGATCTCTGAGTTTGAGGCCAGCCTGGTCTCCAGAGCAAGTTCCAGGACAGTCAGAACCACACAAAGAAACCCTGTCTCAAAACAACAACAACAACAAAAACTTTCATTTTTTACTTTTATTACTGGGTTACATAGGGCCATTTTTTTGTGCAAGTAGGTAATATATTTTGAACATCCCCTCCCCCACACCCTGCTATCCTTCAATTATCTTTTAATGCCGTCAGAGATTTCTAAAATTCTTTCAACCACGAGTGGCATCACTGATCATTTAGAGTCTATGATTTAAAGTTAAAACAGAGATTTGAGCCATATGGGGTGACCCAGGTCTATGAGTCCAGCATTTGGGAGATAGAAGCCAGCCTGGGCTCCTTAGTGAGTCCTTGTCTCTCGTTTCTGGGTTTGAGATTTTATATGGATACATGAAATCAAGTACAGATGACACGAATGTAGAAATGCAAGTATGTGGGGGAATAAATGGAATAATGGAGGAGAAAGGGAGAAAAGGGAATGCCTAGAATAGGACATCATCCTGTGTTCTGAATGACCTTTGAATAGCCTACTAAACTCTCACAGGGTGACAATAAGCACCTAGTATTCCACCAACACATGTACTGTATAAATTTAAGGATGCTTTTATTTCCTTTTGGTTAAAATTTTTTCAAGGGTTGTTCAGTGTGTCACGAAACCTCAATAATGTGGGCAGTGGTGTTTTTGTGATCAGAATTGCCACCAAGGCCCCCTGTGTCACTCTGTATCTTTAGCTGTCACAGTGACGCTATGATGAAGCATCAGAATACTTTTATGTTTTTCTGGTATTGCTGTGCCTGAATGTTTGCACTGTGAAATGCATGTTATTTTATTAGACATTTCTTATTTCTCGTTTCTACTAAGCATTATACAATTTATTACAACTATGTGCAGAAGTATATGGTATCCCCTGTACATTTCATTTCAAGCTAGTAGGGGAGGCTACTAAATGCATTATAAAGAGATTGTCGGGTCTGAGACTGCTGTTCTAAATAACTAATCCTTAACATATGATAATACCCTTTCCTATCCCAAAGCACTTAGTCTGTCTGCCTACTATGTGACATGAGAGTGATTATCATATTCACTTGGCTTCAAAACTAAAAAGATTGTTCAACCCTGTCTTAGTCTCCACCATCTGTGGTCTACAATAACAATTTCATCCATTTTCTTGCTAACAATGCTGACAGCTTTGTCATTTGTTCTCTGGAATATTTGATGCCCTCTTAGAAAAGAACATAATCAAAAAGGCCAGTGAATCAGATCTTGAAGGGAGTTTCACAATGAAGAGACTCCAAGTTGCCTTGAGTTTAGAATTTTCCCTGGAAGAACATGGAAGCAAGTATTAACAAGCACACCTATTTAGTGTTATGCTATAAAACACGCTGGCAATAAACACCTCAGTAGGAAAATAAGCAGTTAGTGTGATGCATATAGCAACCAAAAATAAATATATAGTTTGAGCTGGATTCAAATATGAACCTACAGATCATGTTGTCAACACAGTGAAAAAGAAAAAAGAATGTATTATCAGTGAACAAACCTGTAATAAACATGCAGCAAGACTGACCTTTGGCAAGATTGAAGAGTAGCTGGTGTTTGTTTCTAGCACTTCCATCTTCCTCTGGTGGCCAGAGGCCCTCAGTCAACACACAATTAGCAAGCCATTTTGAGATGAGAGGCAGAGATAGGAGAATGACCTCACAACATTCAGAACAGCAAACCTATAATACACAGTTTCATATATAAGAGAGAACCTCCCTCCAAAACAAGATAGGAGATAACTGACTCCTGAAAAGTTGACACACAAACATCATAGACAGACAGACAGACAGACAGACACACACACACACACACACACACACACACACACACACACACACACACACACACACACACTAAATAAAACAAACAAAAACTCCAACATAAGTTATTGTTTAGGGAAATAAATTTCTAAACCACTTTCCTCTCTCATCAATCAAAACAAAAGTACCCAAGATTCATTAGAGGCAATTGAGGGCAGTGGCTCTGGCAGTCATCCTCATCATACAATTTCTGGCTATTTTTGGGACCCCCCCCCAGTTAATTCTGAGTTCCTAGAAGACATGGTCAGGCCAGAACAAGGAAAAGTCTGGGGTTATAGTTTAAGTAACAAATTTAACTGAATATATATAATGAGGATTAAATAATTAAGAAGGTGATTCTAGATTAAGCTTTATAATATCTGTTTTAAGAGTTTATTTTAAAAGCAGCAGAAGAATGCCAGATGTGGTAGTGCATGCCTTTAATCTCAGTCTTCACAAGGGTGAGGCAGGAGGTTTGCTGAGTATTTGTGGTGAGTCAGGGCTACATAGGAAATTACAGGCCACCCTAGGCCACATAGCAAGATCCTATCTCAAAAAAAAAAAAAAAAATTGGAATGATTGCATTTAAAGGCGAATGACCTTTATGCATTTTGCTTTTGGCACAGACTTAAAACATCAAGACATTGTATTAGTTATTTGTTTCTGTGCTGTGGCAAAATACCCGACAAACACAACTGGAGGAAAGAAAGGTTTATTTTGTTTTACAGTGCAAGGGATGGAGTCTATTATGGCAGGAACAGGAGCTGCTCTTCCACATCTGCAGCTACAGTCAGGAAGCAGAGAGCAATGAATGCTGATGCTCATCTGTCTTTCTCTTTTTCATGCATTTCAGAGCCCCAACCCATGAAATACTCTCACCTACAGTTAAGGTAGGTCTTCCTAAATTAATTGACATAAACTAGAGAATGCTCCATAAGCATGCCCAGAGATCTGTTTGGCAGCCAAGATGAACTACCATGGACATCTTATTTTATTTATTTATTTGTTTGTTTATTTTTAGGGATGCTTAGTGTCTGTCTTTGTTTTATTTTGAGACAGGGTTTCTCTGTATAGCTCTGGCTGTCCTGGAACTCACTCTGTAGAACAGGGTGGCCTTGAACTCACAGATATCCCCCTACTCTGCCTTTCATGTGCTGGTGTTGAAGGCGTGTGTCACGATGCCCTGCCTGTCTTTTAATCTTTATTTTTTTTATTGGAATGGGGGAGATAGAGTCTCTATATAGCCTTGATTGACCTTGAACTCATTCTGCGGACCAGCTGGCTTTAAACTCACAGAGACCCACCTGCCTCTGCCTCCATAGTGCTGGGATTAAAGACCATCACCACCACACCTAGGCTCTGATTTTATTTGTAACATTTTTATTTATTTTAATCTAGTGTATGGGCATTTTTCCTGAATGCAAATAGGTGTACAATGTATTGCAGTACCCTCAGAGGCCAGAGGAGGGCGGCAGAATCTTTGGGAGTGGAGTTAACAGTGCTTCCAAGTAGGTGCTGGGAATCAAATCTGGATCAATGGAAAGCTCTTAGCTACTTCTAGTCCCTTATTTTACTGTTTTGTAATTCAATTGTGTGGTCCTTGAGCATAAGCTTTCTTCTTACAACAGTTATTTGACAAACTTTTCTTCCATGTAGGGTTTCAAGTAAACTTTAGTTAGCTCAGGCCAAATAGTCACAAAACTTTACAACAGTGAAGAATAAGTTTATTGTGAGTAAACATGTTAATTGTTACTGGCTGGATAGGAATATGTGTAATTGTTACTGACTGGATAGGCAGACTCTGGGTTAATACTTTTTGCGATCTTTCTAGGCTGGTGACAGCCCTAACTTGTGCATTCCTTGTGCACTTAGCAGCATAGGCTCCTACTTTATCATCTACAAAGTGCAAAGGACCAGCTGACCTCCAACTCCTTCCAAGCTATAAAATGTCAAAGGTAGATTATAGCATAGGTATGTTCCTCTCTCTGTATTTAGAGGACTGGAAATAACCTACCTAGAGTTCTCCTTGGGAGTAATGTTTTTACTTTAATACTTATAGATAGAAAGAGTGTAGAAAATGTTTCAGTTTTTTTCTTTCCCCTTGAAAAACCTTTCAGTGGGTAAATATTCACCAGGTAGATAAAGCCCAGAATACTCGTGAATTGGCAAGCTCTTGGGGGAGCAAGGCTTAAAGGATTGAGAGTTGGTTACTGAAGAGGGAGTATATGCAGTGAAAGCCACATTTGTTTCTGCCTCCACAGAAATCTACAATGTCTTCGTTGGGAACCAGAGTCATTCCCAGTTACTATACTCAGTGCTATCACAAGTGATAACTGCCAGGGAAGTGTGTAATGGTAATTGTGACATGATACGGGAATGTTCCTAGGACCAAGTGTTCCTGTTGATACTAATGTGAGGTGGATGCCCATTGTGATCCACAGGTAGCACTTGGAGGATTGGAGTACTTTAATGGTCATGCTGACTAAATGAACTTTTTAAAGTACAAGTTATTCGCATAGTGAACTCCCTTTGTCAAAAGTAGTACACTTTCTGGACATTGCCCAACAGATTACAAATGTATCATCTGAAATGGTTCAACTACAGTTTCTTGATAAAAATTCTCCAGCCTAGGACAGTTTGTGTCTACTCCCCTAGCAGTTTCTCAAGAGAGTGACAGCTTAATCAGGGGACTGGGGACTATGAAGGTATGCAGGGAGGCCACTTCAGCTGCATGACTGGGTCTCATTCCCTTTCTGTGACTCTGCTTTCCTGTCTTAGTGCATTTTCTGTTGCTATGACAAAGTACCCAAATCTAGATAAATTAGAAAGAATGGAAATTTAATGTGCTACAGTTCTGGAGGCTGGCAAGTCCAAGGACATAGTGCTGGCATCTGTTCAGCATCTGGCATGCTGCCATCTGGAAGGTGAAAGGGCAAGGGGGTATGTGTACCTGAGGAACAGGCAAAACATGGAGGATATCCTTGGTTCATAACAGCCCACTCTTCGTGTAACTAATTATAGTTCTTCAAAAATGAGAAATCACTCCTGTAATAATCAACCCAGAGGACCAAGCAGCAGATATGAACTCACACAGGCTGCCTGGGGTAGTTTGCCCTGGGTGGTCAGGAAGAAGCTATGGGCCAGCATGGGCGCTGTTATGGTAAGCAAATGTATGAAGGGGTAGGGGAGGGAAAGAAATATGCAGAGAGGTTCATGTCCTGTGGAAAGAGATGTAGACAAGAAGGTGGTGAGGAAAAGGCTAGTGTTCAAGGCCCAACTGCCATCTGGGGTCATAGTGATATCTGGTCCAGGGCCGCTGCTGGGGGCCATATCTGGGTCCATGGCTCTGCCACAGCTGTGGTCTGTGTTGATGTCCACATCTCCTATTACCACTGAAGGCTGTGAAGATGCCAGGGGCCTGAGCTCCCACATGTGGGCACATCTGTGCCCAAGTGCCATGCCAAGGCAGGGGCCATCCTGATCTAAGTAACCTGGGCTGCATCCTTGGCTCTACTGCAGACAGGGTCCTGGTACTGTTGAAGGCCAAGCAGATGTACCATCCCATGGCCTAGAGTCCAAGACTAAATGAAAAGGGAAAAAGGAGAAAGCAAACTGGATGCTAATATTCATCTATGCTTGCTTCTTGGCTGTGGGAGCAATATGGCCAGATGTGTTAAATTCCTGCCATATTGGGTTGATTATATGCACTCAGACCAGTGCTTCTCAACCTCCCTGATGCTGTGACCCTTTAATACAGTTCCTCAGGTTATGGTGATTCCCCAACCATAAAATTATTTTTGTTGCTAATTCATAACTGTAATTTTGCTACTGTTATGAATCATATAATGTAAATATCTATGTTTTCCAACGGTCTTAGCTGACCCTTGTGAAAGGGTTGTTTGACCTCCAGGTTGAGAACTGCTGCCTCAGACTGTGAGTCAATAAACGTTTCTTTCTGTATGTTGTTTCTTTCTGTATGTTGTTTTTGTCAGGTATTGTCACAGCAGTGGGAAAAGTAGGTACAACAGCAGCAAAGCTACCATCTTCAGCACATCTGGCAGACATTAGCAAGAATGGTGTTTTCAGGGAAAGCAGCTCAGCTGGGGAAGTGTGCACGTGTGCACTACCCCCATGTACACACACACACACACACACACACACACACACACACACACACACACACACACACACACTCCATCTGGGCTACTATGACAGAATACCATTGACTGCATGGCTTATAAACAACAGAAATTCACCCCTCATAGTTCAGGAGGTTGCAAGGCCAAGATTATGGTACTAGCAGATATGGTGTTTGGGGGAGGCCCTGCTTTTTCACAGACAGAACCTTCTTGCAGGGTTCACTTCACTCATGGTGAAAGGAAAACAGTAGCTGTCTAGAGTCTTTTTTACATGAGCACTAACCCTAATCATGAGAATCCAGACTCTGCATCATGCTACAGGTGAAGATTTCAGCATATGTATTGGGGGCAGGGCTCAAACATTCAGACTATAGACTACCACAGCTTGTCTACCTGTAAACTTGTCTTTTCCAGACCACCCCATCACTGATTTTCCTGAGCTCTCTACTCCTTGCTTGCTACCAAGTTATTCAGGTCTTGGCTATTCTAACTTGAACTATGAATTCACTTGTTCGTTTGCTGTCTCTTCTCGTTCTCTTGGTATTGGTGGAGAGTCTTTGAATCTCCAGTGAGTATGAGATAATACAATTTTCACTGCAATTGTTTCTTGTGCAGTGAAAACACAGCAGCTATTTACTGGATACATAGCCACACCTGCACAGACAACGATCAATAGGATGGTAGTTAGGCAGGCACGTTCACAGAGAAGTGTAATAAAGGTAACAGGTAAGTCTCCTACCTGGCAGAAGCCAGGAAGGCTGCCAGGAAAGCCCTGGGTTAAAGGTTAAGGGAAATAAACAGTGTTGCTTTTTTTCTAGTGAAATTCAGCTTGTTCTTGGTTCAAATGGAGTTTCTTGACCACACCTATGAAATACACACAGGAGTGAAACTTTTATGCTGGGGGAGGGGGGTGGCATATTGTCAGAATGGGAGCAGGTACAGCTTGGGTTATGCTGCCAAACACGACTTACCTGAGACCAAAGTGACTTTCTCACTGGAACCAGTGATGAGGGAAGTGCTTAGAGGACAAAGCAAACAACCAAACCAAAACAAGACAGAACAAAAATACCACAGTGAAAGCATGAAGCCATTCTGAGGGAAAGGAAGAAATGGTCTGTACAAGACGCTATGCAAGAAGAAACAGAATACAAGCCTGACCTCTATCCTAAAACTGCTTTGTGTTGGCGAAAAGAACTGGAGTAATTGCAGAGTAATATCAGAGTTCCAACTGGGCTTTGAATAATGTCTTCAGTACAAACATAGCTTTTATTTGTGCATTTTGCAGCAGGCATTTCACCCTCTTCTTACTGTTTTCTTCTCCTTTGTGTTTGGAGTCAGTCTCTGAAATAAAATAAAATGACTTCTTATTCCCTGGGACATTACTTGGCCTAACTCTTCCCTTAGGATCTGTTGAATAAGTTAGTGAGTGCCTAAGGAACACCAGCTTCAAATGACAATGCTGGCATCAGTAAATAATTTATTATTGCAGTCAATGCTCCTCTAATAGGCTCACAGTCTCCTTTTCAGAGGTCAGCTCAAGTCCAACCTTCTTACTTTTCAGGTGAGGAAAGATGGAGGAACTGTCCCAAACTCAGAGCCAGTGTGGCAGATCCAAAAAGGACACCTCAAGGTCAGATGTTTGCCTACACTCTAGTATGCTGTTTAGATGTAAAACAGCAGCAGTGCCTCCCCATAACTGAAATATGACTGAAAAGTCATATTAATGGCTTCATTACTCCAATATCCCATTTCCAGATGAGAAAGTTGAGGCTCAGGGAAGTTAGATAACCCATCCATTACCACAGCATCGGTAAGTGACAAAACTGTTTAACCTTGCAGGATAATCATGTAGGAATTATATGCATCTAGGGCTGATCCTACTCCCTAGTTAGGACAGGTGACAGCTTGCTTGTGGCCTATGTCACACCCAAAGGTCCATCCAACCAAGATTATCAATCTGACTGTGTTGTTGTAGTGGCTAGCAGTTGTACTCAGAATCACTGCTAGAAAAGAACAAAACTTTGTGGCAATGAGGCACTGAAAAGTTGTCTCTCTTTGAGAAGGTGGGAAGGGAAATTACCAGAAGCAATGGGGTGGCCCAATAAAATGATACTAATCGGGTGGAAAAAGTGGCATGTGATCTCTGGAGAATGAAATGCTACAATGAAAACACATACTGTCCAGCTCAGAATTGTCTATATGATGAGGTTGGGGAAGATAGCTCAGTCAGTAAAGAGCTTGCCTTGCTGGCATGAGGGCCTGAGCTTGATCCCCCAGAACCCACATAAAAGAGCATGGTATGGTGATGAAGACTTGGAATTCCAGCACTGGGGAGGTGGAAACAGGTAGGCCTCTGAAGACTGCTGACCAGAAAGCCTGGCCTATTTGGTGTGTTTTAGGCACATGAGAGATTCTGTACTTACATAAAAAAGGCGGATGACACTTGAGAAACAACATCTCTATGTGCTCCATCTCTGTGTGTGCACGTGTGCACACACACACACACACACACACACACACACACACACACACACACAAATTGTAGAATGAGTGAGTGTATCTTCATTGGGCTGTGATGTTTATGAAACTTGATCAGCATTCATTTATAGACCTGGATCAGTTTGCCATGACTATATTAATTGAGAAATGAGGCCATAGCTACATAGAATTGATTCAGTTATGATCCTGGACTTGGGATACACAGGTCCATGCCTGTCATGCCTGGCCTGCTTTAAAAAATGTGTGTGTGTGTGTGTGTGTGTGTGTGTGTGTGTGTGTGTGTGTGTGTGTGTGCGCGCTTAGAGGCCAGAAGAAGGTGTTGGGTCCCTGGGATGGGAGTTATAGGAGGTTGTGAGACACCTAATATTGGTGTCTGGTCCTTTAAAAGAGCAGAAAGTGCTCTTAACTGCTGAGCCAACTCTCCAATGCCTGGCCTACTTCTAAAATAAATGAATGTAGCCAAGTGTTGTGGCACATGTCTTTACTCCTAGCACTAGAGAGGCAGTCTTCTCTATACAGTGAGCTCTAGGCCAGCCAGGGCTACAAAGTGAGAACCCCACCTCAAAATAAGATAAATCATAATAAATATGAACACCCATGAAACCAACATCTACACCAAAAATAAAAGCATTTGAGAAAGCTGCCTGACAGCATCAAGTCTTGACAAACAGAATACAAACAAATTAATGGAATCTCATACTAATCTATCTAAGAAGGTAGTTTGATCACTTTGTGGATGTAAACATTCTCATATATTTTGATCCAACCATTCCATTTCTTTACCTATAAACCTGTCCCCAAACTATGTTCATGGCACCACTGTCTACTGTTTGTAGCAGTAAAAGAGGATACAAGATGGATCAATGATAGATAGAAAAAGTCTGAAAGGAAGAAAGGAAGAGAAGGAGAGAGAGAGAGAGAGAGAGAGAGAGAGAGAGAGAGAGAGAGAGAGAGAGAGAGAGAAAGAGAGAGAGAAGGAAGGGAGCTAACCAGAAACAACCTAAATGATCCTTTATATCTACACATGTAACATGACATGAACCTTTGTAATGCTACAAGCAAAAGCTAGTTCCAGAACTCTCCTGACAGTACTTGTGTGTGTGGCAATACTAGAGATTGAACTAGGGCCTTGTACATACTAGGCAAGAGCTCTACTACAGAGCCATAGCCCTATCTCCTTTGTTTCTTTGTTTTTGTTCTTTGGGACAGGGTCTCACTATGTAGCCCTGGCTGGCCTTGGACTTGCTCTATACATCAAGCTGACTCGAATTCACAGAAATCTGCCTGCCTCTGCTTCTCTAGTGCTGGGATTAAAGGCAAGTACCATCACCTCATCCAACCCCCATGATCCCAAAGCCCTTTTAAAATTTGTTTATCATTTGTGACAATGTTTCACTAAGTTGCCCAGGCTAGCATCAAACTCATTTTGTAGGCTGAACAGGGCTTGAATTTATAATCTTCCTGACACAGCTTCCTGGAGAAGCAATAATTGCAGACCTGTGCCACAGCCTTCATTTATCCAGTCAAAATAATGGGAATACATTTACATAATTATGTATATGTGTTTCAAAAATTGTGTTGCATGAAATTTAAAGAAAGGTAAAATTCATGGTAATGACATAATAGGCCAGAAATGTTAGGGATTTGCCTTCCTTTTCAAGGAAGGTTATAAATGTTGGATTGATGTCACTACTGACAGGAATTGGCTTACAAATATCCTCGCTTCCTGGCCTCTCATCAGGTTGGATATGATATTCCAAGTATCCAAAAGAATGAATTTCTAGCCACCTATGGAAACTTATATAGTTATAAGCCATTGATTGGGCTGCCCTCCTACATCTCTAGAAGAGTGTTTTGGCATCGTCTCTTAAGCAAATCACTCAGATTTCTCTTATTACAGCAAAATAGCTGAAGTAATCAACTTAAAAGAGAAAGGTTTCAAGCCGGGCATTGGTGGCACACACCTTTAATCCTAGCAATCAGGAGGCAGGGGCAGGCAGATCTCTGTGAGTTCAAAGCTAGCCTGGTCTACAGAGCAAGTTGCAGGACAGGCTCCAAAGTGATACAGAGAAAACCCCCCTCTTTGTCTGTCTGTCTCTGTCTCTCTCTGTGTGTGTGTGTGTGTGTGTGTGAGAGAGAGAGAGAGAGAGAGAGAGAGACAGAGAGACAGAGAGAGAGACAGAGACAGAGAGAGACAGAGAGAGACAGAGAGAGACAGAGAGAGACAGAGAGAGACAGAGAGAGACAGAGAGAGACAGAGAGAGACAGAGAGAGACAGAGAGAGACAGAGAGAGACAGAGAGAGACAGACAGAGACAGACAGAGAGAGAGAGAGAGAGAGAGAGAGAGAGAGAGAGAGAGAGAGATATGAAGCCAGGACATTGTATATGCTAGCAGACATTTATCATTGAGCTTTACCCCTAGCTCAGGGATAGTTTATTTAGTCTCACAATTATGGAGTGTTCAATTTATGTTCAGTTGGCCTGTCAATTTTGGGCCTGTGGTAAGGCAGTACATCATGGTGGGAATGTGTGGTAAAGGATTCCTTACCCATAGCTAAAAAAGGGAAGACTGGGATCCTCTAATCACTCATGAGGGTCAATCCATTTGTTACCTAAAATGCCCCCCTAGACCTTACATCTGAAAGGTTTGATCATGTCCAAATAATGTTAAAGAATGGGGGGATGGGCTTTACATGTGTGCTTATGGAGAACACTTAGCCAAACCTAAAATAATCTGCTTCAGGGAAAAACCAAGGTAATCTTCTTTCTCAGGTCCCAGTGATGACACTTTTCATCTTGACACCTGAAACTGTAGACAAACTAAAGAGCCAGTGTTAACTATTTAAAATAGAAGCTTGGAGCTGGGCATAATGTCTTCCATGTAAGCATGAGGCCCATAGTTTAGATGCTTAGAATCCATATAAATGTTGGATTGATGTAGTATCCTGCCTGTAATCCTAGAGCTTGGAAGGTGGAGATGGGCTGGCTAGCAAGATTAGTTGTATCAAATTGCTGAACTCTGGGTTCAAGTGAAAGAATCTGCCTTATCATATAGTATAGACACTGATCATAGAAGACTCTTGGTGACAACGTCTAGTCTCCACAGGCACACACATACATGTACACATGGAAAAAAAATAATGGCTTTCATCAACAATTCAGTATTATATATCATTGAAATGTTAGCTTGGGGGTCCTTGGCGTCCTTGATGGACTAAGGTGAAATTATTCGATCCTGATTTCACACCTTTGCCTTTTCCAATCTTTCCCCAAACTCCAAAGCACATCACATTTCTCAGGATGATACTCTCTCAGACTTTTCTACTGCCTGGCTCTTTGTCTTGTACAGAACCATCCTTAAAGCCCCCAATCCCAGTCCTCTGATTTCTTCTACCTTTCCCTCTTCCATGATCACTCTGAGAGGCTCTGAATTCTGACCAGAATACCAAGCCCTGACTTGCATATCTAAACCTATCAAGTTACTCATTGAGGAAAAGGGAAATTGAAGGGTAAATGAGTAAATATTTCTTCCTGCTATGTTCAAAATTAAGACAAATAATTATCTTTAGCCAGCACTCAGGCAGATCTCTGAGTTTGAGGCCAACCTGGTGTACAGAGCAAGTTCCAGGACAGCCAGGACTACACAGAGAAACCCTGTCTCAAAAAACCAAAACCAAAATAAAAAACAATAGCTATCTTTCTCTCCCCTTTCTATGCCTCTTTCTTCATGTTTTTTAAAGATAGGTTTCTATAGCTCAGGCTAGCCTTGACCTGGTTACATATCTAAGGTTGGTCATGAATTCTTAGCCAACTTACCTTCACCTCCCAAGTGCTAAGATTATAGGTGTGCATCCCTGTTCCTAGCTCAAGAATCTTTATTCAATGGGGAAAGTTGATGTCTGTGGCCAATGTCATGCCAGGGAACCATAGGAATCATGCTAGATGAAATCAGAGGGCCATACTGAGCTGGCCCTGCCCTTCGCTGGCCCAGGGAAATCTGGCCATGCTTCTGGCTGTACACTATAGCAAGAGGCCCTGCACTCAAGAGAGATGGCCCCACCCCTCAGCACAGGTGAGGGTAAACTGACTCTGAGGGCATGGACATAAGGGAGCTGAATCTACCCCTTTGCCTGAGGCAAATGGCATTTGAGGCCAAGACTGACCAGGTCAGCTATCACCCATCCCACAGCTGGGCCCTGGGTTGGCCCACCCTAACATTTACCCCATCTAGGACCTACTGGAGTACGTGAAGGGACAGGTGTTACAGAACAATACCCACAGGATCTCCAAGACTCAGGGTGGCCAGAGGATATCCCAGAGGCGTTCCAGTGAGGATCCAGTGATGATGGTACACCAGAAACCAGAGGCCTTGAATTACATCAGTGACTCATTGCAATGAACATTTGCTAGTAACGCTGACAGGACGAAAGTGTATACTATATGACACACCAAGGCCCACAAAGCCACCGTGATGAATGAAAAGGTGTTGGAGAGGCAGGAAAGGAGAAGCAAAGAGGTTTATTTGTTGTTGTTTTGTTTTTTCTTAGTTTTGTTTGCTTTCTTGCTTACTGTTTTGTTTTCGTTGGTGGAGGGCACTGCTGGGGTGAGGGGAGGATATGGGGGAGCAGAGGGTAAGCAGAATTGGTGTGCATGATTTGAAACTCTCAAAGATCAATAAAGAAGTTAAGTTTAAAACCAGTACCACTTGTGTGAAGTACCTGCAGGGTCTAGAAAAGGGTGTAGGATCCCCAGGAACTGAGGTTACAGGTGGTTGTGAGCCTGCATGTGAATGCTCAGAGTTGAACCAGGGTCTACAGAAAGAGCATTTAGTGGGAAGCTTACATAATTAAGGAGAAACGGGATAATTTAAATTAGAAAAGTTGTTTAGAAACAAACTAAGCTAAGGCCGGGCATTCATAAGTAAGAATAAGTCTCCATGTATTTATTTGGGATCTGGGTGGTGGGCCCCTAAAGAGTGAAAAACAACAACAGCAACAACAACAACAAAACCCCAAAACAAGTACAACCTAATAATAAGCATTAGTGGAAGACTTGCAACAACTGAAGACTTCTTGGCATGAGGGCCAGGACACTTTTGAAGTAATATAAATCTACCCAAGATTGTCTAAATCATAAAGGATATTTACTGGCCTGTATAGTGGCAAGTTCAGAGAAGGCATAGTGGTTGCTTTGCTTGTAGCCTAATATCATTACTGAAGACCTATTTTCTTCCTATTTCTGCTCAACATTCTGTGATGTCAGCTTTCTACTAGCCTCAAGATGGTTGTAAACTGGTACTACTTACTTGTTTGTTTGTACTCAGAGATGGGGAGAAGATAGAGAGAAGGAAATGGAGGTTAAGAGGATTTTGGATGCTTCAAGACCCTATAAAATATTTCCTCCTTTCCTATTGGCTTACCTTTTATCAGGTGTTGGGACAGGGCAAGAGGGTATAGAGTTTCCTCCATCTTGTATTCTTGCTAAGTGTATTTTACATTTGACGAGCATTTGATCTTCTTGATTGGGAAGCTCTGTGGAAAATTATCTAAACTAAGGTCAAGATGCCCCAGCTAACTTATTTTAGCTTCTGTTAAACCACTTGTTTGTGCAAAAACCCCACCCCTTCAGCTGCTTATCTTAACTTGTGTTAATCTGATTGCTTGCAAAAAAACCTCCCCTGCAACTTCCAAACAAGATACTAGGATGAGGCAGATGTGGCTTTTACCTTTAGCAATCCTTTTCTCTAGCTGAGTGTGGACATGCCTTTAGTCCCAGCATTCAGTAGGCAGAGGCAGGTAGATCTCTGAGTTCAAGACCAGTCTGGTCTACACAGTGAGATCCAGGACTGCCACAGTTACACAGAAAAACCTCGTCTTGAACAATAAACAAAAAACAAAACCCACAAACAAAACAAAAACCCAATTAGCAAAAGACTGTATCTGTGTGTTGTTCTCTGGTGGGTACCCCATCTTGTCTTGTCTTGACAGCGTCTTGTCTTGAATCAAGAACTATAACTAGGAATCATAATTAAGCCCATTAATTTTCAAGTTGACCTATATCTCTCATTATTGCAACTAACATAGGCTATTTTTTTCTCCAAAGTATAAATGCAATTCATGAATAAGTGAATAAGAGGGTAGTTACCAACGAAAGAGACAATGAATTTCTTAGAGAGATTATCAAAATGTGTGTGCAGGTACCCGCAGAGGCAACAAGAGGGCATCTGATCTTCTAGAGCTAGAGTTACAGGTGGGCCATCTGATGTGGGTATTGGGAACAGAACTTGGATCCTTGGGACGATTAAGAGGTGCTCTAAACCACTGAGCCATCTCCCTAGCTCCAGTTTTATTCATTTTTTATTTAATGAATATTTGTTGTGTCTTTAAATAATGGCAGGTACTTGTGCAAAACACTGTCTAGTAGCACAGTGTTGAGAAGGTTAGAATGGGAAGTATTGTTTATAAGGAAATCATGTTGAGGAGGAAAAGATGGACTTCTCAGACAGGGAAGGCCTCCCTTCAGATTTAAGTGATGAACTGCAATCTGAGTCATTTGGTAGTAGAGATGTAGAGTTAGGGTAGAGAGTGACTCACATGTCAGAATCGCCCTCAGTTAGGGTTTTGAAACAGTCTTTGAGAGATTGCAGTGGGGCATGAATCAAGGCCTCCAGCCAGAGTTATGCTATCTCGAGGTTTTACAGTAGGAGCATCTGATTCTAAACTGTATGAGAGAGGAGAAGGTAGGAGAGTGGGAGGAGGAAAAATGAGAAAGGGAGAAAAGGAGGAGGGGAGTTGGAGAGAAAAGAGGGGAGGGAAAAGGATGCTAGGCATGCTGGTACATGTATTACAACTCATGAACCAAAATATATGATTATTAAACACATTTGGTCCAGAGTCCAGGATACCTTAATTTTTAAACCTAATGTTACTTTTTTTTTTTTAACCTCAGACTCCCATCCAGGAGAGTACATTATATTTAGTTGTCATAATCGCCTTGAGTTTCTCTCTGCTGTGCCACCTTTTTCAATTTTCCTTGCTTTTAATAACCGTGAAGTTTTGAGACATGATGCTCAGATATTTTGTGGGACCGAGTAGTTTTCTAACCAAACAACTGAGTATAATCTCATCACTTCTGACCATAATCTATTTGTTAGAGCTACTGACAAACCTAGCCCACATTTAGGGGAGGAGGATTGAGATGTATCTGTTGAAGACAGGAGTATCAAAGAATTTGTGGGCAAGTCCTTGAGCCTCATCTACGAGGTGTTGGTTTCAATAGTACTGTGATGGAGTCCAAGAATTTGTATTTTTAACAAGCTTCCAGGTGCTGCTACTGTGAATGGGCTAGAAATTTCATTAAGGAGTATGGAGAGCCTGTGCAAGACCTTATTTTCCAGCACAAGAAGCTGGAAAAACTTGGAGATGATTCAAACTTAAGAGATCTAATGATAACAACCACTGAAATCATCTGGTTTAGTTTCTAGATTAACTGCTACCATGTACAAAAGAGGACAAAATTTCCTTATATTTGTATTAGATGGGATTTATTTTATTTAACTGTCACAAATATAATGCTGAGAAGTCATACATGTCCACCTGACTTTGAAATAACTGAGATACAGAAAGGCTAGGAGACCAGTCTTAGGTCACACAGCATGCTAAGGATAAGATCAAGTTTAAGACTGAGTCATGTGATCGATGGGTCAGCCCAAGTTTCCATTATACAGGTTTCTTTCACATTTTCCCAACATTTAGGACTGGGCTACTTTTTAGAGAAGTGTAAACTTAGGCACATTAATTTTTACATAAAAATCATCAGAATAGTTTTAAAGTATCAGTTTGTGCAGCACAAAAGGAAATTTTGAAAAAGGTAATGGGTAAGTTCAGAAACATCAGTAGTGCTATGTCACATAGGTGCAAAACCTCTTTCCCCGCCAACATCCAGCTTTTCCCTTCTTAGTGATCTTCATCCATAACCACTATCAGTAAAACTCCATCTGTAGGCAACATACAAGAAAGTGAGTAGACAACCACAGGCTATGCCTTCTTTTTGTCTGCCCATGCACTCCAACTGCAGACTGTGCTCTGCTCTGTTGGTAAAACTGTCCTTTAGGCTCTTCTTTGAGAATGGAAAAGACAGAATAGTCCAGGTATCAAACATAGTTGTATTTGGAAATCTGGGAAGATCACAGGATGTCTATGAATAAATGTGCTATTTTTCTTTAAATACAGATAGAGTCGCAACAATTTTATAAAGCAAAGAAGTGGGTACATGAAGGCATATGAAGACATAAAAGCTTTACACTAATTGAAGAGTTTCTGCATCCTGATAATCCTCTCCACTGAGACAGCAATCCAAACCAGACCGAATTAGAAATCCAAAACCAAACCGAATTAGAAAAAGCCCACATTCAAAGGATACAACGCTCACAGATAGCCTTCCGGCCCCAGAGAGGAGACGAGAAAGAGACTGGAAAATCTCACATCTGTTTTCTGGGGGGCAGTTTGAATACCCTGTGGGAGTCGTCTTGAGTGTCTCTGGGGAGGGATCATTATTGTAAGGCTTTCGGAGATGCAGCAGGGTTTGGAGGGAGATAGGGGAGGGGCCTTTGGGCGGAACTTCCACCATAACACTAATAATCAGAAGAGTTTTTTAACTTTCTTTGTAGTTGATGTTTACACTTATCAAAAGTGAAGTCAATGTTTGGTGGTGATGGTTAAAGCAAACATTATTTCATATTAGGAAATCCAGATTTCATATACTGAGCCATGAATTCAAGTTCATGATCATGTAAAGAAAATCCAGCACAGTGTAAACATAGACAGCCCCCAAATAGTGTTGAAACCGTGTCAGGGTTCTATGGTGGTGAGGGATTGTAAAAGAATCGTTAGTGGCTCTAATTTGAGCCTTTCTGTAATGAATGTGTATGTTGGGGTGGGAGAGGGCCAATAAAATATGATTAATTCCATCCAAACATTTTTGGGATGAGAGGATCTAGGAAGCATGAATATCAAGTGTTAATGGCCTTTATTTGTAATGGATTCCTCCAATGGTGGCAGTAGGGAGAGGGCCATGAATAGAGTTAGTGACCTAAGAATCTTGTACATTCATAGCCTAAGTGGTGACTAGAGGTATAGCTCCCCCCCCCTCCGGAAACTGCAGCCAGTGAGGTAACAATCCTTTTTTCCTAACAATGGGTATTCACCAGAGTGAAGGTGGCCAGACTGGGAGCAGAGCTCCTGACCAGCAGCTGGGGGTGGGGGGAGTGGGGAGCGGGAAGCGGGGAGCGAACCAGTTGCTAACTCTGTGCTAAGGTACCAGTATTATTGGAGGGGATGAAATAAACCCTGTAGTTAAGGGGCAAAGAATCTGAAAAAGCATAGGACTGCAAGGAACTTAAAAGCGGAGCAGTCAGCTGCTCCGAGGAGGGCCTTCCGGGAGAGGGGCCTGGGTTTTGAAAGGTCTAAGCGCTAACTATCGTGTTTCAGGGCGTGGGCTCCTGGTGTCCTCCAGGTCTCCAACTGCCTTTTGGTCTTGGAAGACTTGATCCGGGGAGGGACAGGCAGCGGCCAGGCTTGTGGGGAACAGGATAAGACCCACGAGCGAGGGCGGGAGGTTAAGGCATGTTGCCGGGGCTTTAAGAAAGCTTGGGCGGCGGCGGCAGCCAATCAGTGGCGCGCGCGTGCAGCCGCGTGCCCCTCGCGCCCCTCACAACCCACGCGCGCCGCGTACGTGCGGCGGCAGACCCCGCCCCTTTTAGGCGGGGCTTAAGAACCCGCGGGCAGCGGGCCACGGCCGCCTATCTGCTGTGGTGCTTGTTTAGGTGCTGAGGCGGCGACTGCTCTGGTGGCGCCAAGGCCAAGCCCCAGGTGGAGGTAAAACTCCGCCGGCGCCGCCTCCGCGTTGCGGCCCGGCATCGGCGGCCCCTTGCAGTGGTCTGGGACATCTTGGCGGATCTGCGCAGTGCCAGGGCGAGGATGCGGCTCTTCTTTCGGCTGCTCAAGCAGCCAGTACCCAAACAGATCGAGCGCTACTCCCGCTTCTCTCCATCGCCGCTCTCAATCAAGCAGTTCCTGGACTTCGGTGAGTGTGACGCCTTGGGGCCGTCCACCCCCAAGGCCCCGAAGGAGTGAGGGAGCCACCATCCCCCCCCGCCCGCCTGCTGGGCTCTTCAGCCTCAAGGCAAAGTCCGTGGGAACCGCCTGCCAGGGTGATGGGGATACTTGGGACTCTTGGAGTTGAGGTTTCGGGTTTCAGGAGGTGGAGGGGCAGGGCCTGACACCCACATGCCCAGCTTCCTCCAAGGACTCTCATCCCAGTTGGAACTCCTCAGCCGTCCAACCCTTCCTTGATCTAACTTGACTGAAACCGCACTGCCCTGAAAACTTCAGAAAGAGCTCTTAAACATTTTTATTTTTAGAGTTTTTAATGGTTGGGTAAGAAGTGTTTAGAAACACCTTGAGGTTGAGTAAATCCTGCAGTGGTGTTGGGTTGCCTGGGGGACAGGGTCAGAACGTCTTCATTATGATACCTTAGAACAGTCACAATCGTGGGCTGCAAATGCCTTAGATGTTGAGCAACCTGTGGGCTCCTGGCGACACAGCAGGGGTCCTAGGGCAGCTCCAGCCTAAGTGTAAGCACCTTTATTTGGTGTCCCTTGCACCGCACCCTGTTGGCAGCTGAGTACTTCATTTACATGGATTGGGGTGGGAAGGGAGAGGACCCCAATAAAGCCTGAGGCCTAACTTAGATGGGAATAGATTCTACCACCTTCCATTAACTGATCAATCATGTTTCCTCAGAGGATGTCATTCCAACTCCAGCAGGCCAAATTCGGTTGTGAAACACCTGAAAATAAAACAAAAATGGAAGTCAGCATTGCCGAAGGAAAATCAAGATGACTTAGTCTCTCAAAGCCAAGATCTGTTTAATTCATTTGATTTTAAAATGCCATGGGATGGTGTCAGTTGTGTATAAAAAGTGAAAAATTGGTAGAACCTTCTGGGAAGACCAGATATTCAGAATGTGATGCTGTCTATACTTTAGGGAGAAATATACAGGATAGAAAGAGAGGTATAGGTTAAAGGTTTAAGCTGATGCCAAATTAAGTTTTAGAAATCAAGCTGCCAAAGGTAGATGATAAGAGCTAAGATGAAGAAGTTGGCCTTTTCATCTTAAGTTTCATTTTCCAAAGCTTTTCAGTAGTTGGACCTCTCTCTCTCTCTCTCTCTCTCTCTCTCTCTCTCTCTCTCTCTCTCTCTCTCTCTCTGTCTGTCTGTCTGTCTCTCTCTCTCTCTTTGTAAAATTTATTCTTAAACATTTTATTCATGTATATATTTGGGTTTGTGTGGCTACATGTGTCATGGTGTGTCTGTAGAGGTCAGAGGACAACTTGGAGTTATTTCTGTCCTTCTACCATGTGGGTCCCAGAGAGCAAACTGGTGTTCAGGCATGGCAGAAAATGCCTTTACTCACTTCAATTTCTTGACACACCCTGCTTGTAGAGTTTTAGAGGTTTGAGGCAGGTCCTGACTTCACAGCTTAGAATGAAAATGTTGCTATTGCTATAAGTAGGCATGTTTTACTCACTTAGAACATAGAGATTATTGTGAACATAGGAACCTTTTGTTAGGATAAACTGAGACAAATTAATTCTCAGTAAAAAGAACAAAAGGAATCTTGGTCACTCCCACATTCAAAGTTTGTGATAGTTGGAATAGTGTGCCTGAAATTTCAGTTAATTTATTTCTGTGGCAGCTAGTATCTCCCATGTTGATAGGCATCTTGGCAAGGATGTTATTTGACTAGGAAAATTATAGGAAGGAATAGTGTTGTGGTGGATAATTTATGGGGGTGGGGAGAGAATTTAGAAATAAATGTTCACTATTTTAAAAGCATTGAAATTGGTGGTTTGGGGTCAGGGCCTCATGCTCTGAATTTCTGGTGTTAGTTGTATATGGGTGGGATGTAGGGCACTGGTATTTTTAGAAGATCACAGGGTCATTCTAAAGTATTATATATGGTTAAAAACCATCAACTAGGTGCACTTCTGGTTGATCTGATGTCCTCCTTTCATCTGTGTGGAGTATTTGTTTAATCCCTTTAAAATAAGAATTCTTGAATTATATCTTTAATGGAAATTCAGTCTGTAAGAAGAACAAGCATTTTAAGTGGAGTATCATTCCAAGTGTAAGATTTAAAAAAAAGGACAAACAACAAATACCATTATATGTTCTTTTTCAACTCATGGTAGCAGTTACATGGTTCCAAATTAAAAAGATGCAAAAGGACCTAGGCAGAAAAGGCCTTTTAAAAATTTAACTTCTGTTGACTAGTCTTGCAATCTTTGTATAAGTTGCTCCTTATACTTTTATTTGTACCTTGCTTTTTAAACTTAATACAAAAGCACTTACCTTATATGTACGTGCAGACTACCTTTCTATGACTTTTGAGAATTCATATGGGAGTAATATAATTAGACAGATGACAATTGATGGCTGTTTCTAGTCTTTGCTATGACAAGTACTACAGTGAATATTGTGTACATTGTGATTTCACGCATGTCTGGGTATAGATAGAAGACATTCCTAAAGGTAACCTTTTGTTGTGAGCAATTTTTTTCCATAGGAGTTGTCTGTCTACCTGTTGGAAGTTTCTGAGACAGAGTGCCTGTTTTCCTGTACTTTTGTTACATGGTTGTCATGCTTTTAATAGGTGAAAAGTCATGTTTACATAGAAATTTTATCTTGGCTTTTCATTATGGAAGATTGTAAACATATAAAAGTAGAAGGGATACTTTGATGAACTCTTGAGTCATTAAAATGAAAGCCATGTGCTATTTGTATGTGTTTGCATATGCAGGCTGTTAGGTTTTCTTATCAAAGTTAGGTTTGTTTCAGAAAGAAAATTTTTACTTTTTATCCAGTAACACTATTGTTTTGAGTTAACTGTTCTTTAACGATTTGGTATATTCCTCTTAAACTTTCCACAGTAATCTTTGGTATTGGTCTTTGTAGGTTTTCCATATCATCTGGAATCCGTTTGGAAAAATTTTTCTAGAAAACCATTTTCATCAATATTTTTTGGCCAGTTTTTATAGATGAGAAACACACGACAAACAATTCTTTCTCTTTCCATTTAGGAGCTCACTTTTTATTTTGTACTTTAAGAAAATTAAGTTTGTCTTTCGACAAATTTATAAATGTATATAATACATTCTTATTACCTTCTCTCATCCCTATTAACCCCCACACCAAAGTCCCTTTACTAGATTTATGACTTTTGGTTTGGTTTTTTGATTCATTTAATCAGAACTAGAGCTGTTTGTGTGATCATTGGATTGGAGCTTTATTTATTTATTTATTTATTTATTTATTTATTTATTTATTTATTTATTTATTTATTGAGACAAGATCTGATGCTGCCTTTGCCTTCTGAGTGCTAGGATTAAAGATATGTGCCACCGTGTCCAGCTATCTTTATTTATTTTTGAAACAGTCTTACTCTATAGTTCAGGCAAATCTTGAACTCACAACCCTCCTCCATGGTCTTCCAAGTTCTGGGATTACAGGTGTCTACCACGACATGCAAACTTTGATAGTAGGGCTTAATGGTTTTCCTTTATTTCTTGATTTTCATCTGTATTTTAGGGTTTTATTTTGCTAGAACTCACTATGTAGGCCACATTGACATTGAACTCTAGTGATCCCTTTGTTTCAACTTTTTGAGTACTAGAATTACTGGCATGAGGCACCAGATCTGACTTCCACCCTCTTCTTGATTTATTTGGTTAAATTTATTTCTTAGTTTCTTGGCTTTGATCTTTCAGGCCGTGCTTACCTTGCCCTTAATAAGTCTCTCTGACATCCTTAGAACAATATTGTTCTTTTTATTTTCTTTTTTAAAAAAGTTGAATACTAGTTTCTATTTTGTCATTGCCTTTTGTTTCAGGTCTTTTCTAGTTTTTAAATTTTATTTTAGTTTTATTTATATAGTTTTGCCTGCATGTATGCTTGCTCACCCCTTTCTTGCCTGGTACACACAGAGGCCAGAAGGGAAGTCATATCACCTGAAGCAGCAGTTACAGACTCTGGTGAACCACCACGTAGGTGCTAGGAATTGATCCCAGGTGCTCTTAACTGCTGAGCTATTTCTCCAGCCCCTTTATTTCAGTTCTTAAGGCTTAAGGCTGGCTAATCAGTGCTTTAGCATGCTTTAGCTGATGATATGTTTATTTGATCTTTGCCCCCATGTTGTCTGTATCCTGGAAGATGTTTTTTCTTTTATGAAATAAGATTAGCTTGAGAGTGTTGAAACTTTCATTATAGGTTTATTATGTATATTAATTCTCTTCAGTTGGTTGAATGATTGCAGAATTTTCTCTAGGTTCTCTGACTTTCTGATGTTTCTCCCTGTATGTGGTCATTTCTTGTGAGTGTTCCTTGAGCAGCAAAAAGAAGGCTATTTTCTCTTTCCAGGTTATATGCTATATTGTTATTTAGGCTTTTGTTGTTGTTGTTTGAGACAGGGTTTTTCTGTATTGCTTTGGAGACTGTCCTGGAACTAGCTTTGTAGACCAGACTGGCCTCGAACTCACAGAGATCCTCCTGCCTCTGCCTCCCTAGTGCTGGGATTAAAGGTGTGCACCACCAATGCCTGGCTCAGCTTTATATATACCTTGTTAAAAATCACTTGATTTGTTGTTGATCACACAGGAAAAGTCTTCAACTATGATTCTAAGAGGCAGGTGGATCTCTGTGAGTTCGAGGCCAACCTGGTCTACAAAGCTACACAGAGAAACCCTGTCTTCAAAAACAAAAAGGAAAAAAAAAAAGAAAAAGACAAAAAAAAAATATGATTCTATTTTTTCATATAGGTCTTAGTTTTTGTCATATTTTGTTAATGTGATCCTTGGTTCTTATTAACTGTCATGGCTTCATGGTGAATTGTTGCTTTTAGCTTTACTAGTTTAATGCTATTTGGGCTGTATTCAGCCTATTCAGCCTTATTTGATATTGAGATCTAGTTTCCTATCTTTTTGTTTGCATTCTTACTTTGTTTTTCTGAATCACTTTGCTTTAAATATTTCTCTAAAGTTGGTTTTACTTTGTAATAATGGTTTTTATTTATATAGTAGCTTTAGCCTGAATATATTTATTGGTATAAATCAATCTGTCATACGTAATAGTCAGCATCTGTATTTTTCCCTTTTGTTTTTAATGCCTTTATTTTTCTCCCTGTCACATAATTCATTATTTTGCCATATTACTTTAACTAATATTTAAGTTTGAATTTTGATTTCATTTGTTTTAGTTATTTCATTTCTGGAATTTTTAAAGATTATTTTATACATGTAAGTATTTTGCTTGCATGCAGTGTGTTTGGTACCCTCAGGGGTCAAATGAGGGGGTCATGTCCTGTGAAACTGGAGTTAAGGATGGTTGTAAGCCATAGTATTGAAGGCTGGAAATGGAATCTGATTCCTTTGGAAGAGCTCTTAACTGCC
The DNA here is from genome assembly GCA_030556225.1 of Cricetiscus sungorus. Classification (NCBI taxonomy): domain Eukaryota; kingdom Metazoa; phylum Chordata; class Mammalia; order Rodentia; family Cricetidae; genus Cricetiscus; species Cricetiscus sungorus. The sequence goes on from JANBXA010000126.1 coordinate 7,879,520, forward strand.
AAGTCATCCAGCCCCTACTTCATATCTTTAGACTAAATCTTACTTTGTTCAATTATGGTCACTGCCTTCTAGCTACATAAACCTTTTGAGCAGTTGAAATGTGACTAGAATAGCTGAGAAAATTAATCGATTTAATTGAAGTTTAAATCAGACTTGATTAAGTTCACTTTAAAATTGTGCTGTGTTGGGGGTATTCAGATGCATGTGTGGAGGCCAAAGGACAACCCTAGCTCTCCTTTCTTAGGAATTATCTACTTTGTTCTTTGAGACCTGGTCTCTCTCACTTGCCTATGATTCACCAGTTATGCCAGAGAGCCAGTGATCTGGCTGTCCCTCTCCTTCCAGCATGAGAAATACAAGTCTAACCCACCATGCCTAACTTTTTTGTTACCAAGACAGGGTTTCTCTGTGTAACCTGTCTGTAGACCACACTGTCCTCAAATTCACAGGGCCTGCCTCTGCCTCACAAATGCTGGGATTAAAGGTATGCACTACTACCGCCCAGCTGCCTGACATTTTTATGTGTGTTCCTGGGGATGGAACTCAGGTTCTCATAGTTGTGAGGCAAGTATTTTACTGACTGACTGACCTCTGCAGCCCTCACTTAATTTCAAGTATGTTTAGAATAATTTGGAAATAAGAATTTACCTTAACAAGTATAAACTTTATGGAATCTAATTATAAGCCCGTTCTTTGTGATAGAAATATAACTTCTAAATTGTGATGTGCTGTACTTGTATGATACATAACAGATAACAAGTAATTAATATAAAACCAGTGAAATATCTCTTAACTTCTTTGAGGTTCTGAAGATTGAATCTAGAGCTTTATGTAAGAGGCTAGTGCTCTACCACTGAGCTATACTCCACATGTTTAATGTTGATTGTATATTAAAATATTTTACAATATTAATAATCTTATCTATTTTATGCTAACATGGTTGCCAAGGAATTTCAAATTACATGTGTAGTTCATATTTTTTGGACAGTGTGGCTTCAAATAGTGTGTTAACTTCTTAGTAAAAACTCTGTAATACCACATTTTATATACAAAAGAACCTTTATTGGTTTTACTTCTTAATATAGCTTTTGGGGGAGGGGATTTGAGACAGGGTTTCTCTGTGCAACAGCTCTGGCTATCCTGAAACTCAAAGCAGACCAGGCTGGCCTCTACCTCATAGAGATCCCCCTGCCCCTGTCTCCCAAGTGCTGGGATTAAAGGCATGTGCCACCACACTCAGCTTAATATAGCTCTTACATGTTGTGTCCTATTTTCTTTCCTTGTAAAGTCTCTGTATTTTGGACTAATGTATTGTCTGAATGGCTGTTAATATGGTTCTTAGACCATTTGTACAATCCTTCAGTTCTATCCCTTAAGTATTGTTACTTTGAGTCACCAATAATTCTCTTAGTGATTTGCCTTATGCCATTTTGTCTTCTGATTTAAAAAAAAAGCCAACTTGGATTGTCATGCAGTAATTAAAGATAAATTCTTTATGTTGAGTAAGTTGGTAAGAAACAGTTTACATTTTCATTAGGACTTGTTTTTCATCTTTAGTCTCACTCTGTCTATTTCTGGTCCTCTCCTTAGCCACTTTTTTCCTCTCCCTGCACACTTACTTTTCTTTATTTCTCAGTTACATTTACACAGCTTCACTTGTAATAAAGGTATTTTTGCTCCCTTTCCCTTTATTTTGTCTTAACTCCTCTGTGTCCAGGGTGTGGATGCTTGCTTCTTTGTAACTTCTGGGCTTCCTCAGCTCAGTTTTCTCTGCCCAGAAAGCAAGGGGAGCTCCATAAATGACAGGGAGGTCATTACACATTCCATCACTTGCACATAACCTCTCCACATAAAAGTACAGCATCTCCCAAATAAGACCATCAGAAAGCAGACAGTTGTGCAAACCTCCTCTAGCTTTTTATAGAACTGCATACTTTAATATCTATCCTAAGCATAACCGGCTCTGTGAATCACAGGCGTTAGCTGCTGGAAGGCAGCAGCCAGTCCCCTTGTTCTTGCTATTCTTGAGGTTTAAGGGCTCAGATGCCTTCGGTTTGGCTTTTGAAAATATTTTAAGACTGATTCCCACTGGTGCCAAATGCCTACTTTCTGCAAAGTCTCAGGTTTTTAAGTCATGTTGTTCTTCAAAGTTTGATTACCAGTGGATAGAACAGTGATTTTACTCCTGGAAAAGTTGAAAGGGGTTATTCAAAAATTGTGTTAGGAAAGGGGAAAACAATCTCATCCTTCTTTTTGAGTGTGTTTATTCTGTTCCTTTCCAAGTGCACAACACAGGTTTTATGTATGAAAGGTATGATACTGTGAGGGACAGCCAAGAATTAGACCAACCTGTTTAGAGACAGAAGCCAACTATTTAGAATTAAAAGGGAAGAGAACAATTTAGTTTAGGGTCTGGATATTGTACTTAGCTTTTTGTGCCTTGGTAATTGTTTAAAGAACTAGTCTTTAGGCCTTTATGATCTGATAGAGCTAGGTTTCCAGAGGACCTCACTTATTAGGCCCTGGGACATCTTAAAACTCTAAAATTGTTGTTCTGACTTTGCTTCTTTTACAGCATTTGAGCATATTTCATGTGCCTTTCTAGTTTTTTTGTCATAAAAAATAACAAATTTCATTGTACTATTTTCATATATATCCTGTTGTGTTGATCTTCTTCCCACTACCTTCATCCTGCTAGCCCATCTTCTCTCCCATCTTTCAAGTCACATGTGTTCTGTAACCCATCTTTTCTCTCTCTCCTTTTAAGATGTCTTTCTTCCTTCACTTTTCTAGTTTCATGACTTACCTCTAGCATCTGCATACAGAGAAAGACATTACTTATTTTGCTTAATGTAATTTCCAGTTGTATCCATTTCCTACAAATATCATGATCTCATTTTTCTTTATGGCTGATTAAAATTAATTTGTGTCTGTGTACATTTATCCATTCGTTTATTGATAGCTGTTTCCATTCTTTTTGCCATTGTTAACAGTGCAGTAGTAAATGTGTGTGTGCAGGGATTTCTGTGGACTTGGAGTTCTTTGATTATACCCAGGAGTAGATTAGCTAGGTTGTGTTTATTACCTTTTTGAGGCACTTCCATGCTGATTATCATAGTGGTTGCTCTCCTTTGAACTCCCACTAGCAGTGAATAATAAGGGTTCTTTAAAGAGGACATAGCTTTACTTTGTTGATGTCTGGGTGGTTTCCTCCTGTTAAGCATTTGGGAAATTGATCAAACTGTTGGCAAGACTTGGGAAACCTTACTTTTGTTGCTGGCTGCAATTACAAAATATAACCACTTCCATTTTTCTTTATATTGTATGTGCATTAAATTATTTTGCTTTGGTGATAATTCTATCTCAGAGTTGGATAAAAAGTTTTTTTGGAATACATTTGTCTAATAATTTCTTTGATTAGAGCCTGTTTTTTTCTCATTGTTTTTTAGTTAGTAGATGTTAAGAGTATCTTTAGAGTCACAACAAAATTCTGAAAATACAGTAAGTATAGAGAGTGCTCTTGTATCTCCCAAACATACAGCCTTTGCTGCCTTCAAAATCCTGTACCAGGGTGGGACTTTGAAGAACTGCCAATATCCATTGTTACAACTAATAAATCATCATCATCACCAAAAGCCCATTGTTTACACTAGAAATTGTTCTTTGTGTTAACTGAGTTTACACCTCCCTTTTTTTTTTCTAAATAAAGCTTTACTGGAGCATAGGCATGCTTATTCGTTACAGTCTGTATCTTTGGTTTTGTCCACAATAGCAGAGTTGAGTTGTTGCCTGAGACTGTATGTATGGTTTACAAAGTCAAAGTGCTTATTGTCTGGTCCTTCAAAACAAGTTTGACAGCCCCTGGTCTAAGGAAATTCAGTTTCCTCTTGAAAGAGTGAGCAATATTGCTCTTAAGCTGCATTTAAGTGATAAAGCTGTTTGTCCTGTATCCTGCTAACACTCAGCCTTCCTTATCTGGAATGTGACATTTTGGGTGGCCCAGACTTTTCTAGATAATCGGGTACTTTACGTTGTTTCCAAATAGGATTTCCATATGAATGGCTTTGAAAGATTTTATAGGTTTAATATATAAAACTGTCAGTAAAATTTAAATGTACTTGTTTCTCTACAGGGTTGCAAAAATGAGGTTTTGTGATTTTAATTGTTTTTAATTGTAATGCTTAACATAGGAACTACAAGTTTTTTTTTTTGTTTTGTTTTGTTTTTTGCCTGATTGTTTATATTACCTGCATTTTTGTTCTGCATAAAGTGTCTTTCAACATTTAGTAACTGGAATCTGGGTTTTCAGTCATTTGCATGAATGAATTCCTTACAAGTTTTTGTGTTGGTAGTCAATAAAGAATATGTCTAGCATAGTATTTTTGATACCAATGAGATATGCCAATGAGACTATGTGTGGGCCACCTGGTATCCTCAAACTTTCCATTTTTGGCATGTAAATTGGCATTGAAACTAGCATTGAGGTATCTTTTTATATGCTTTTAGAGTTAATTTCCCTTTATATTTCTTTTCCTGGCAGAGCTGAGTTTGGCCATATTAGGTATCCTTCCTAGCTCTTGTTTTTCTGAGATAGGGTTTTTCTGTGTAGCTATGGCTGTCCTGGAACTCACTCTGTCGATCAGGCTGGCCTCAAACTCATAGAGATCTGCCTGCCTCTGCCTTCTGAATGCTGGGATTAAAGGCAGTGTGCCACTGTGCCATACTCCTTCATATCTCTTACTGAGAACCCTGGTCCTGATCATTGGTTCATCTTTTCTCTAAGGTACCTTGTGTCATAATGAATGACATAAAATTGTAGTAAACAATTATTTTATGCAGGTGAATATTGGTATATTTTCTCTAATTGAACACTTTGGTGCTTTATTTCTGGCAGGTATGATTTTATTTTTATTCTTAGAGTTGATCTGGGGTTCTACCATGAAATTGCTTTACACCTGTGATGTCTTGTTTCTTATTTCTGCTTGGAGGTTAGTAGACAATAGTTTCACTGTTGGGAATAAATGATCAACTCTTCTACGTTTACCCACACCATGAAGTTTGATACTGCCTCACGTGCTAGTCAGAAAACAATACAGCCTTTTGAAATGTGTGGCATACTACCTATCTTTTTCCAACAACTGTTATATTTTGGTAGATATGAGCATGCATGAGCTCCTGTCTGAGTGTAGGGATTACAAGGGTGTGCTACCATACCCTCAGGCTTCTATCTGAATTTTTTTTAGATATGCTCTAGTAACAGAGAAATGTGTCCTTAAGTTTGGTAGCAGGTATTTCTTGATAACCCTACTGGTGTTATACTGGTTGAGTTAAATTTTTCCTGATTCTGCCAGTTAAATAGAAATTGAAGTGGCCATTCATTGTTCTATTACTATTCCTATACTTGTCACTAATGTACTGAAGGAGATACCTTTTTGGAGTAACCCCTTCTTGGAGAAAGCTGCTTGCCTCACACTAAATCCCTTATTCTCTACAAATTGTCCTTCCTGGACACTACCCATCATTGTCTAGCGCTGTTTACCCATTGTAGCTGTCTCTGGCCAGTGTACTCAATCTTCTTTTCTGTTTTAAGTCTCAGTTTGGCTTCATTGAAACTTTCCAGTAGGAAATTAAAGTAGACTTATATGGTAACTGGAAAAGATTTAGCAGATGCCACCAGCATTTATAGAGAATATTTACATAAACTTGGTATCAAATGTGATACCATTTGAATCTTACAAGAGCCGGGCCCACTTTACAAATTAGGAAACTGAAAATTCTGAACAGGTGAGAGTATCATGTGCAGTAGGGGTAGGGCTGTGGGTTTCTGTTTACCTAGTCATCCTACCATTTCTTTATAGTTTACCATGGTGGTGCTGGATTGGGTATGAGGGAAAGTGCATCGTCATCACTTGTAGCACATTAAGAAATGCAGCCATACTCATTGTAAAGTACAGCTAATTTTCTTAATGAATTTGTTTAGCTTTTATACTCTCAGTTTGGGGTTATCTAAAAGAGAAAGGGAAGAAAAGAGAATCATGCAGGCTGAAGGTTTTTGTGGTCAGTTTTGTATGAAGCTGGAAAAAAGCTCAAATGTGATATAAATACTAAATGTATAGGTAGCTAGAATAATTTTGAATTTGTAGTGACTGCCATTTGAGCCTGAGGAATTCTTTGATTTGCTTTTCCTCACTTAGTTGTATATGATTAGATGCTAGTCTGTGGTTCATGGTTCTCAGTCATAGCTCTACTTGGGAAAGCCTTTAAACTGATAAGTCTAAGCCACTGAACTCAGTCTCCTTGGAGTCAAATGGATGATTACAATGTGCTCCAGTTTTTGCTCAAGCCCAGAAGTTTAAAAATTAACTTTAGGGGACAGAGCCCACAGGCACTAAAAGTTACTACTTAAGTCACTGTGGATTCTTGACAGTATAGTTGATGTTTTGGGGTTTTGAATGAAACAGAAATTGAAAAGCATTAGAAAATTGCTAAGGATAGTCACATCCTTTGAGGTGGCCATATATAAACAAGAAGTTTATATGTATAAACAGATACATATTTATATAAAATTTGTGAATTGTGTGACTTTATATTTTTTTCTGCCGTCCCTGCTTCTTTGTTAAAGGTTTTAAAAAAAATAAAGAATCTTTTCTAGGAATGTGTGAAGTATTTCTCCAATTGCCCTTTATTTACAATGTCATTAGACATGTTCTGGATGGAGAAGAACACATATAGAAGTGTGTACTTACACCTTCTTTCTTTGGCTTTACTTTCTTTCCAGGGTTGTCTCATAATTTCCATTAGTAGGCAAGCCGAGTGTATGCTATAATTGGAAACCATAAGGAAACAAACTTAAATCTTCCCCTTTTAGATTCAGTGGAACCTTGAGCTTAAAGACCATCTATACAGTGGTTCTCAACCTTCCTAATCCTGCAACCCGTTAATAATGTCATGTTGCAGTGACCCCCAACCATGACATTATTTTTGTTTCTACTTCATAACTGTAATTTTGCTTCTGTTATGAATTGTAATGTAAATATCTGTGTTTTCTGATGGTCTTAGGGAACCCAAGTGAAAGGGTTGCTTGACCCCAAAGGAGTCATGACCCACAGGTTGAGAAACACAGTTCTAGAGCCTCCTGTGTTACACATGAGAAGGTAGAAGCCCTGAGTAATGAAGGGGTTGTCCCAGTCCTCAGTCAGTTACTGACATAACATCTTGGCAACTTCTTTCAAAGTAACTAAAAATGTCATTTGTTTTTCAGAGGAGGGCAAGTGAACTTAAATTTCTGTACACTGTCAGACACAATAGTGACCAGGTTAGCTATGATTTCCAACATCATATGAAGTAGATGCTTCCATTTCTTGTATAAAGCCTAGATGGTTTATATTTCTAACCTAAACAAACTTAGGGGTAAACCCATGGATAACATGAAGGTAAATTAAACGTTTAAGCGTCTGCTTTTTTTTCTTTTATGCATAATCCCAGCACTCTGGAGGCAGAGGCAGGCAGATCTCTTGAGTTCAGTCCACAGAGTGAGTTCCAGGACACCTAGGACTACATAGAGAAACCTTGTCTTAAAAAATCAAAAACAAACCAAAAAGAAAAAACTTTGCTTTTTTCAGTTGAACATAATATGCCATTTCTTCAAGTGTCATTCTTTGTAGCAAACATTGTCTCTATAAGTATTTTAGTTTTGTCTAAATTTGTTCTGATAAACAGTCAGAAAATGGAATAATTCTTTGTTTTATCATTTCAGAACTATTCTTTGTTTCTTTGTTTTCATTTCAGAAATGTCAGGTTAGTGCTGCCTCCATTTTTTTTACATTGAAATAGTTGTTCTGATCCCACAGACTATTACTTGTTAGTTTGTTGAATTGTCTCTGGAAATAGGAGAAACAGTATGTAAATTCACATCCAGGTGTTGGTTTGGAGTATCTGTCAGCCATGTGGACTTGGGAGAACTGCTTAAGCCTAACACACTTAGTGTCCTTTTCTACCAAATAGAAATGATTCCACTTAATCATTAGGTTACTTATTGATAAGCTCAAATGTGCCACACAAGGCCTGGCATATGGTAGGTACTCAGTAGACATTGTTTATGGGCTTATCATAAATTCATGGCACAGTTTCTGTATGAAACTGGCTTCTAGCTAAGAATGAAAGGTGGCTAGGAAGCTCTTAACCATGAATGTTATTTTATTTCAAGTTTGTGGGCTAAAGGTCTCTGCTGTGCTAACTGATCATTTGCCAAGGAACAGAGATAGCACGTTCAGGTTGTTTGTGCTATCTATTATGACCCGATTTTGAACTCCCTTTATTCACTGTGGTCATTCACTAAACATTTTGCCTCAGTGAACCTCAGAAATGGGTATCATGTGGCATTTACCTAACTATTTCTGCTTCCATGACAACAAGGCATCCTGCACTCACCAATTGACTGTTAGGGCTATAGATCTATAATCTTCCAGAATTAGATTGCTGTGGGTGTATAGTGGCATTGGCTGCCTAATGATGGTTACATGTCTCTAGCTCAGTGGTTCTCAACCTGTGGGTCACCACCCCTTCCATGGGTGGGGCCCAGTCAAATGACCTTTTCACAGGGCTAGCCTAAGACCACCAGAAAACAGATATTTACATTACAATTTACATCAGTAGCAAAATTACAGTTGTGAATTAGCAACAAAAATAATTTTATAGTTGGGGGTCACCACAACATAGGTAACTGTATTACAGGGTTGCAGCATTACAAGGTTGAGAACCATTAGAGTTTAGCTAATTACAGCTCTATAAGTTCTGTATGCATCTGTACTTCTTATTCTGTGATCTGATGCTCCATGTGGCCTTATTGCCACTTTATTATTCAGAAGTGGGGTTACTAGGTTTTCTGATAGTTCTGTATTTTTTTTTGCAATTTATTTAATTTAGAAACAATCTTACTTTACATATCAACCCCAGTTTCCTCTCCTTCCCATCCTCCCACACCCCCCTCTAACCTCATCCACTCCCCAGGGTGGGTGAGGCCTTCCATGGGGGAACCATCAAAGTCTGTCACATCATTGTATCTAGGCTAAGAGAGTAGCCCTCCATGGGGAATGGGCTCTCAAAAGTCTATTTGTGCATTAGGGATAAATACTGGTTCCCCTGTCAAAGGTCCCATAGACTGCCTAGGCCTCTTAACTGACACCCATATTCAGAGAGTGTGGTTCAGTCCAATGCTGGTTCCCCAGCTTTACAACTGGGGTCTGTGTGCTCTCACTTGCTCAGGTCAGCTGTTTCTCTGGGTTTCTCCAGCCTGCTTTGGCCCCTATGCTTATCACTTCTCCTCTGCAACTGGATTCCAGGAGTGCAGCTCAGTGTTTAACAGTGGGTGTCTGCTTCTTTTTCCATCAGCTACTGAATGAAGGCTCTAGGATGGCAGATAAGGTAGTCATCAATCTCATTATCAGGGAAGGGCATTTAAGGGACTCTCCACTATTGCTTAGATTTTTAGATAGTTCTGTATTTTTGTGTGTGCATGGGTTTGGAAGTCAGAAGGCCAGAAGACAACTTCAGGTACCCCTGCCTCCCTATTGCTTGAATTGCAAGTATGTGTTGCTATCTTCTCATTTAGATTAAAGTCTTATAAATACCACTAGAGAAAAATCAAAGAGCTACCCTAAATTATGTCCTGTTAAAATTTATTCAATTTAACATGATTAATGAAAAGAAAATACATTCCAAACTCCAACATTTATTTGGCAGTGTTACAGAAAGTAGCATATCTAGATGAGTAGGACCATTCTGTTGGTTTTTTAGGCCTCACTAGTACTTTTTCCTTTTATTGTTCTCATTTTCTACATACCCTCATTCTCAACTACACAAAGTGTTATAGCTAAAAGTTGGGAATGGAGAATACTTCTGGTTACGTCTTGATTCCTCCACAAGAAGGATCGACAAATTAAAGTCATTGTAATTTCTGTGCCTAGTCTCTCTGTATCTTGGGGAATATAAAGCTGAATAGAGCCAAACAAGCCATAGGGCTCTGCAAGGACAGAATCTAAAAAAAACAAAGGGACAGGGTGGAGCTGGGTGGGAGAAGACATGCAAAACCCTAGTTTTAAGTCCCTAGCACTGAAACCAGACAGAAACAAGAAAATCAAAGGATCCTGAAACCAGGGGGAAAACAACTCCTACATTTACTGAGTAAGAATTTTTCAAGCCTCCTCACTGTTTCTTCTTTGTTATCTTCTAAATGGATATTAGGAAAAATTTTAACTGATAATACCAAATAAGAGGAAGCATGTAGAGAAATGTAGAATAAAAATAAAAAAGGAACATAAAGAAAACAAGTAAGCGAGGGAGGGAGGAATGGAGTCAAAGATTTGGAAAGAATAGCTGGAAATGTAAAAGTAACCCTTCTGAGAGACAATGATTAAAAAACATAGTTTTTTGATACATTTATTATAAAAATGATTGCTAGAACCCCTTGATTTAAGCTGAGTATTTAACATCTAGATACTTTAATGTATATGAGGAAAGCCACAGAAAAGTTGTAAAAATCAGACATTTATTTTTAGGTTCACTAATTAGTGAACTAACTAAAAAGATTTATGCTCTCGTTTAAGCTGATGTATAATTAAGGTAGCTAAGTACAAAGAATTTGTTCTTGGAGCTAAATTAGAATGTAGGAAGAAGAACCTGGGATTTTAAAGCTATTCTGCATTAAGAACACAAACCTCTAAAAGCATGGTCATGTCTTCCAAAATGTCATTGAGTCATTGAGAAGCTATAATGGGCAAGGTGCTGTGACCAGTACTGTGTGGAACATCAAGACAAAATTTCTCCCCATGGGTTTGTAACAGTGTGATAATACAATTCCCCTGAGTCAAATACTTTCTGAAACTAGTTCCCTTAGATCACGCCTAAAGGTTGAGTTTTCTAGATAGTGCAGATTTGACTGGTATACCATCAAGGACTTTCATTTTAAAATAACTGATAGGAACATTGAACACATGTATGGTTTTTAAAGTGATGTAGGGTTGTCAGATGACCTGAGGATCACAACAGTCTAGAATCCAGTCATGTTCTGAGAACTGATAGTGCATATAGCAGTCAAACTGATGTCATTGGCCATGGCTTTGAGCTGTTCTTCTTGGTCATCACCAGGCAAGTATTGGTGATTGCTATTTAATGAACTCTACGTATAATAAGGAAATATATTGGTGTTCAGTGTTAAACACTGAGGTTTAGCCTTCACTAAACCTCTGTGAAGAAAGTGCTGTTTTATGGATAGTTAAAATGAGATACAGAAGAATAAACAAGTCTGTGAGTGCTTAAGATGCTTCAGTACCATATCTATTACTGCTGTTCTGTAGAGCCATGTACTTTTATCTGAATCTTGAGGTCCAAAACTTCTGAAAGTAGAATTTGTTTTGCCACCCAGCTTAATTTTTTTATATAATATGATTTGAGTTGACTTGAAATGATAGACTTTATTCTAATTAATGTAAATAAAATATTCATATATTTCACTGTAGCTATATTATGTCTGTATGGTATTACATATCACATAAGTATAGCATATATTCTTTACTTTTTAAAAGGTGGGAAAACTTTGAATTCTGGAACCATCTAGTCCCGTGGGTTACAGAGGAGAGACATGACCTATTGGTTAGCTTTTGCTTATTACAGCCTTTTCTTCATCCTACCCCTGTGCTTCTAATCTCTTGCTCCCAAATAGCTGTGGAGTAGGAAGATTAAGTAGTAAATTTTTGGTAGCTACCACCCCCTAAAAAAAAACCTCAGGTTTTTGAAGTTTTTAGTTCATACTGATACTCAATTTCAGCTCATCAGGGGTATTTTGCTTCTTCCCTATTCCAGAATTTTCTTTTTCCTCTTAAGAAATTAATAATCTTTGTTAAAGGTGATGTGGTGGTTTGAATGAGAATGGCTCTTGTTGGAAGTGGTATGTCACTGGGGGCAAGCTTCGAGGTTTTAAAAGTTCATGCTATTCTCAGTGACTCCTCTCTCATTCTGCCTTGAGTTTGTGGATCCAGATGTGAGCTCTCAGCTATTGGCCAAAATCCATGCCTGTCTGCCTGCCACCATATTCACTGCTATGATGGTCATGGACTCTAACCCTTTTAAACCATAAGCACCAAATGAAATGCTTTCTTTTATAAGCTGCCTTGGTCATGACGTTTATTTTCACAGCATTAGAAAAGTAAGACGGATAGTAGGGAAAACTATTCCAGGTAGCCAGCAGTGAGGTTTTATAGTAGAGGAGAGAGTAGGCCCAGGTCTCTGCACCACGGACAAGTGGAGATTTATAGCTCAGGACCATTGTATGTATGTATGCATGGGTAAAGGGTCAGCGGGCAGAAAATTACTAAGAGGGATCAGTGCTTGGGGAGATTCTTACTAGATCAACTAGACTCATGCGCAAAACTGCCTGGAATATTTAGATACCTAAAATAGGGGGTGAGGAATTTGATCAATCCCAAGGGAAATCAGACACCAAGGGCAGAAGACTTTTGCTAAAATGGCAGAGCAAGGTTCTTATTTCAACTGTTCTAAGCAGGTCAGCTTAGAGTGTAAGGTCTGAGCTGTTGAGAGATAGGTTTCAGAAGAAGCTTGATTGAAGGCTTGTCTTTGTCAGCCCACGGTGACATTTTCTGTGTGCTTTAGCCAACATATTTTACCAGAATCTAGAATATTTTTCTTCCCTATAAAGATCCAGACTTATATTTTAACTTAGATAATAGCTCTTAACTTAGATAATAGCTCCAATGAGATTAACTGTGGCAATACCAGCATTTTAGTACATTTAAAATTATATGGATCAATGGGAATATTGTATATTGGAAGCAAACCTACCAGCATCACCTCAAAAAACGTAGTTGTTGAATGCTCATTTCTAGAGTATTACATCCCTTCCCTTCTTATTTGGGGTGGGTATTTGGGGACTAACATATGCATCAGAGTGCTAAGGGGAAAGTGAAAAAAATCATCCAGTAAAGATTTACCTACCAAAGACCTTCAATATACTACTCTCTTAGAATGAAATAATGACTTAAGAGCAATCTTCATTCTAACTTGTTAAATATGGAAATGCGATCCAGGTTGGTGAGGAAGAAAAGATCCACAGATGATTTTCAAGAGTGGGTACTTTTGTTTCCAGCTTTATTTTGTAGAAAGGGAGAAACTAGAAAGCATTACAAATTATTGTGTGTGAGCCTCTTAGTTGCTGCCTTTTTTATATAGGGAAAAATTAGGAGCACTTGGAAGAGAAAAGTTTGGAGGAAAGCACAGCTTCCCTCCCTTGGGCCTGGTTTTGGCTCATTCCAGAACAGCTTGCAGGGAGTGAGGAACATCAAGTTCGAGGGAGATGGGATAGACTCATAACTGTCACAGGATGGAGGACCAGTGTTACGTGCTATTACACGTTGCCTCCCCAAAGTGTGACCCCTGCCTTACAGATTAGGGCAGCTAAAGTTCAAAGGCATGGTAAAGTTTAGCCAATGTTTCACAACCCCAAGGTGGCTGACTTGGGACCAGAGGTTATATCTGTTCTGAAAACTCATATCCTTTATTTCACACCTATTCCCAGCCGTAAGTTTATAACAGGTTTAGGGGACTGCTCTGGCCACAAGACAGTTAGGAAAGAGCTCAGGTTTTCTCTTTTAGGTGCCAGATGCCTTTTCTCTCACCCTGCCTTGTTTATGTGAATGCACGACCAGCTCCAGAAGATTCCCTGACTGTGTTTTTCCTGTTACTTTATCTTTATCTGATATGCAATAACCTATTTATATTAATCATATTAATGGAATGTCATATAATGTTCAGTATGTATAATGTTAACATCAGGCTAAGCATATTTGTCTCTAACATTGGATCCTTTTTCCTGACAAACTTTCAAAATCCTTCAAGTTTTTTGAAATGTATGGTACATAACTGTTAGTCATATTGTACAGCATTACACCAGAACTTATTTCTTCTAACTTCAGCTTAGTAGCTATTGATAAAACCCCACTCCATCCCTATTATCCCCAACCTCTAGAAGGTTCTAGTCTAAATTTCTGCTATTCCACACAGGAGTGAGTTCACATGCTGCTTCATTGCGGCGCCTGCCTTACCTCACTGACCTCCTTATGTTTTTCCTTCTTGGACTTGTCATAGTGGATCATTCACTTGGGAGTACATTGTAAGCTATTTCATTGAGACATAATACTTCTGTGCCTTAAGAGCCCCTTATTTGGAATTACAGATCTTCTGTTTCCAGGGTGGCAGAGCAGTGCGTTTCCTAAAGAAACATTGAAATGGTTGAACACAATAGGATTATTTGCGGAATGAATGGATCATGTTGCCTCCAAAAAAACCACTGTGAGCAGGAGATGATTTACATGTTGTACTGTTTCTGTACTTGGCAATTTCCACAGTGTTTACTTGAAAATAAACTCAAATTATATCCCAGTCACTTTTATATTGTGGCCAGTAACACTAGGTACATATTTGTGTTAAGAAAAAAAAAAAAGCTTTTAAAATTGCCTCTTGGAATAAATGTTGTTTTTCTCTTCTAATTAAGTGGTTTTTTTAAACTTGCTATTTCAGAGAATAAAATTTAATCTAGACATTGCTACATTACTTTTCTTTTCCTGATCATTCTTTTACTTTTCTGTAATTGTGGAAACATTTTATATTTCTCTGTGTTAATCTTATGGAACTTTTTCATCTCTTAATAGGAAGAGATAATGCATGTGAAAAAACTTCATATATGTTTCTGCGCAAGGAACTTCCTGTACGACTGGCTAACACAATGAGAGAAGTTAATCTTTTGCCAGATAACTTGTTGAACCGCCCTTCGGTGGGATTAGTTCAGAGTTGGTAAGTAAATGTTGTGATCCCCTACATTGCTTGTAACATTTTGGCATTGGAATCATTTTCCACAGAAGTACATACTGTCTTTCTGAGAATGAGTCATTTGGGATAGCTGGGTTTTCCTTGCATTTAACTCTTTTAAAACTTGCCAGTTGATGTTGGTGAATGCCTATAATCCCAGCACTTGGGAAGCAGAGGCAGGTCAGATCTCTGTAAGTTCAAGGCCAGCCTGGTCTCCTAAAGCAAGTTCCAGGACAGCCAGAACGGTTACACAGAGAAACCCTGTTTTAAAAAGAAAAAAAAATGTTTAATTTTTAAAAACTTTAGTGAAAATAACTTAAACCATAAGATGCTTTATTAACTTTTCATTTTTTTCTTTTGTTATAGACATGGTTGATTCATTTAAAAAAATTAGAAAATAATGTAAAGGAATGGCATTACAGTGGACCCACTTTCATTAAAAAAAAAAAAAAAAAAAAAATGAGGCACTGTCTCATGTATCCCAGACTGGCCTTGAATTCACTTTGTAGCCTAGGTAACCTTGCATTTCTGATCCTCTTGCCTCCTGAGTGTTACTGGGGATTGAAGCACAGCTTGGGAAACCTAGAGTGCTAGGCAAGCACTCCATCATTTGAGTTACATGCTTTAACCCATTTGCTTTCCTTCAGATAGGGAGGTGTTTTTTACTTTTATTAAGTCTCAGCCTTGCCTCTTTTGTTTTTGTTTTAAAGATCTTCCATGAAGGAAATTATTGAACAGTCATTACAGGAGAACCTCACATGAAAAAATATCAGTTCTCTGCTGTGCTGCTGCATCTGCTCTATAAAAGATCTTAAAGTTAAAGTTAAATCAGTTGTAGGTCTGATTGTAAAGCATGCATTCTCTAGCAGAGGGAGCAGAATTTGTGTTGACTTTCCTCCCTGAGTGAGATCACTGAGCGAGAGGCTGTAAGAAAAGGTGGTGTGTTTTTAGACAGGATTTGCATGTTTGGTCAACTCTGCTGTGAAAGCATGGTGGGAGTATCTGGAGAAAGCTGGAGGGACCAGGTAGCTGATTAGCATCCATGGTGCTAATCAGGAGCAGTGTTGTGAGAACAAAGGGGACAAGAAATGCTGGCTGTGGTCTTGTACTGTTTCTTGGTGGGTGGGTGGAATTGACTGAGAAGCAGGAGAGCATCATAAGAAAACCACAGGAGCTGGAAAACTAGCTTGAATTCAGAGAGCGTGGTGGCCTGGCTTCTGATAGAGAATAGACATTCAAAGGCCATTTATCAAGAATAGGAAGTCCTTCTGAGTACTGTTTTATGCTATAGCCTTGCATGACCTAGGGATTGACCTAACTTAGTGACTGAGAATGAAGAAATAATAGACATACATACAGAAAAGCTGGAGTTAAGTAAGCCATGCGTTCTGATGGAGTTGCATCAATATCAGTCCTGAATTAAAGAGGCAGATTTATTGTATACAGCTGAATAAAGAGTTTAGCTCAAGTTTAGCTGTTTGTTCTAGGTAGGAGATCTCTGTAGGGGAGCAATTTCAGTGTGTAAAATATCTGGGAGGAAGAAACTTCAGTGGGTATTTTCTGTCAGCATCGACACATGGAGCAGGGGATGACTGCCATTTCCATGGGTCTGAAGCATTGGCATCCTTGACATGGCCATACTTATGTCAACAACATGCATTCAGTTAGGACTGCATACTTACACATTCACTGGGGACTTCCTCCACTACCCACAGTTTTAGATGGTCTTAGAGGTTCATGTCTGAACCCCTTTCCAGAAAAGCAGCAAGAAGCTCCTGACTGTGAAGTGCCAGTCTTTAGGTTGCAGGAAAGATCAGAGAAATAGTGACTATAGATTTGATACCATAGTTGCCTTCTGCTCCAAACTCACACCATTTTTAGAAGGAAGGAGCAACATATATTTGTTTATGAGACTTCTTTATTGCTTCCAAACCATCATTGGAAAGTTTACTATAGAAAGTGTAAGTCACTGTCAGGAACCACTGTGTTGAGGATCCTAAGTGGGTAAGATCAAGTCCTTTGATTCAGTAGGTGGTAGCAACTAAGCACTTTCCATTTCTTATGTAGCAGTTTCTTCAGGAGCTTCAAAGTGAATTGGTGTCTCTGAAGTGTTTTCCAACATTAACCAATTCTCTGATTCTTCAGACATCAGCTGTGTTCAGCAACTCTGTTTAGTCCTGATACTAAGTATGGAAAGTCAGCACAGAGCCCACAGTTCAAGGGCTCAGCTCCCTGGGCCAACCACATACCTCAGATAGCATGTCCATGCTTTTGACTAACTGGCTGAACATTGAGTTTCCATGGCCCTCTTCTGAGGTTTGATAATTTGCTCAAGTGGGCCACAGAACTCAGGAAGGTACTTTGTTTACATTTACAGGTAGATTGTAAAAGCTACAATTCAAAACAGCAAAAATGGTAGAAATATATATCAGAGAAGATGTTGCTGTAGCTTTGTAACATCCATGCTCTCCTTGAGTGTGCTCTGTTGGTGCCTCCAGGTGTTCAACACAAAGATTTTGGACTCTCCTAATTCAGGAGTTTTTATAGCTTCATTCCTGGCCTCATGCCTCTACAGAGGTTGGGGAATGGACCAAAAATTACAGCTCCCCAGTCACTTGCTCATTGTTTTGATCAGGATCATGGTGACACTGTGTAAAGGCCCCACCCTAAATGGCATCATTAGAATAACTCAAATGTGAGCAGTAAATGCTGCTTATAACTAACAAAAGATACTCCTGTCATTCTGTAAGTTTGAAGGTTTAGGAACCTTCTCTTTCAAAATTCATGTTTATGTTCTCTTTCCCACCTTGAAGGGAGAGAGATAGAAATGTATGTATGTATATGCATGTTTTATATGACATACACATGCATGAAAAAAATGTGAAAGTTGTCAGGATCAAAATGGGGTAGCTAAAACTAGGAAGTTACTAAGGAGGATTTCCTTTGTATGGTTGCCTGTTAGTGACTAGAACAAGAGTCTGGGTCTATAAGCTTGTACAGAGGCTGCTGCAGCCTTAATAAAGAAAGTACTTCTGTAAGGCCATCTTGCCAGCAACTGTTCAGCCTCCAATACATTCCACCCTTGTTATTAACTATTAGAACCAACAATATTTTCAAAGATCTGATGTGATCATTTTTTCTTTAAAAGTACCATTGCTTTGAACTTTTTTTTTCTTCAATTGTGTATTACTATGTCTTAGGTACAGGTAAATAAAACATCCCAGTTTAACAGTGAGCCATTACAAAAGAAAGGAAAAGTTGGAAAAGAGAGTAGGAAAAAGAATCATATTGACATAGGAGGGATTTTAGAAGTGTAGTTAAGGAAGGACTCTACAAGTAGGTGTCTGTTTTGAACATTCCCATTGCTTCCTGTAGCATGTACTTTCTCATTGTAATGCTTTTACCAAAGAAATATCAGTACTGTTTGAGAATGTATTTCAGATTGTTCCTTTTTTAGATTGACATCATACATTGATTTCTTTTTCTGAAACATTTGGATTCAGGTTGACATTGTGCTCCTTTGCCCCCATACTTTTTGTTTGTTTGTTTTTAGAGACAGGGTTTCTCTGTATTGCTTTGGAGCTTGTCCTGGAACTAGCTCTGTAGACCAGGCAGGCCTCGAACTCACAGAGATCCATCTGCCTCTGTCTCCTGAGTGCTGGGATTAAAGGCATGTGCCATCATGCCTGGCTCAACCCTCCCCTCAGATATTTTTAACATTTATCTCTGTGGATAGTGTCCCCGGTTTTTTTTTTGTTGTTGTTGTTTTTGTTTTTTTTTTTTAATTTTAGGCTCATGTATTTGTGTGAGCTGTATGTGGAACAGTGACTGCCACTCAGCTACCTTGTAGTCTTCCTGCTTTCTTTTCATGCTGTGAATCTTAGTATGATGGTGGTTTTGTTTACATGTATAACTTTTCTCTTTAGAGGATTGCTCCCTTTGGAAAGGGCTAGAGGCCTGTCTAACTTTGCTCATGTGTAACACATATTATTAAGCCTCAAGAAGAATTGTAATGCTGTATACATTTTTCTTGTATTGGCCCTTATTGGGAAGTACCATAATCAATCCAGTATCTTTTTCTGAGGGCCTAACATGCATTTCTCTAATACATGTTGATGAAGTTAATTTTACTCTGAGAAGGAGCCTTCATGTATTCTTGGTGTACACTTCAGGATCAAACTAGGGCACTTCTTAAAATTTTAGGTTCTTTTTTCCAGGTGTAGTGGTGCATGCCTTTAATCCCTGAATTAATGAGGTAGCAGCAGGTTGATTTCTATGAATTCAAGGTTATCCTTGTCTACATATTGAGTTCTAGGCCAGCCAAGGCTACATAGTGAGGTCCTGTCTCAAAAAAAAAAAAAAAAAAAAAAAAAAAATAAGAGCGGCTGGAGAGATGGCTCCATGATTAAGTGCACTGGCTAATCTCAAAAGGACCCAGGTTCAATTAATTCCCAGTACCCACATGGCAGCTCTCAGCTGTCTGTAACTCAAAGATCTGACACCTTCACACAGTCATACATGCAGGCAAAACACCAATGCACATAAAATAAAAACAAATTAAAAATATATACTTTTTGAGTAAACAAACTATACACTTGGAATATTAGTTAGGATGCACACAATTCATAGGACCATGGGACTGATGAGTCATTACTGACAAGAGAGGATGATCTCCCAGAGAAAAATGGAGCTCCTTACATGATTTGGAAGGAGCAAATTAGCTTGAAGCACTTGAACTGTGTATGGGAATGGGGTAAAACCTGAGTGAAAACTTGGGGTACTCTTATGAAAAGGGAAAAGATATTAGATAGGTACCTAATGTCGTGACTCTTCTTTTTTAGGTACATGCAGAGCTTCCTTGAACTCTTAGAATATGAAAACAAGAGCCCAGAAGACCCACGGATTTTAGATAAGTAAGTATGGTGCAATTTACCTGAAAGTAAAAATAGCTAGATAAAAGGATATTTTTATTAGTGGGACTCACGCTTTGGGACATAAGAATTGTAATTCATGGCTGGGGAGATGGCTCACTTGTTAGTGCTAAACATGCCTGCACAAGTGTGAGAGCCTGAATTTGGATCTGCAGTACTCAAATGAACACTTGGCAGCTATGGCCACCTGCTTAGAATCCTTATTCTTGGGAGTCCTCAGGGAAGCTCTTAAGTTTAGCTGTCTAGTTGGACTACCCAAATAAGCAAGCTCTAGGTTCAAATGAAAGACCCTGTTTTGAAAAGTAAGGTAGAGAGTGAATAAGGAAGACAATTGAACCTAACCTGGCCTCAGCGTATATTTGCATGAGAATTTGTGTACTCACGTTCTAACATGCATATACCCACACATACTACACACACAGGTGAGAATACATAAAGCTAGAATTCACACAAAAGTTTTAATTTTCTTGTGACTAATGACATTACTGGATTTTTTCAATAATTTAGCAGAGTATATAGAGAATAAAACATTTTCAGTTAATACTTTATGACATAATTCTTAATATATTTAGTCGGGGTAAACTGGACACCATCTTAATATAAGCATTATAGTGAATGTTCCATCTAGTGGTGGTTTTAAGAATGCAGTAGCCTACATATACATGAAACATACAAGAGTTATCCACCTAATCCATCGTCTTAAAGCATACTTTCCAATGGGATATTAAGAGTAAATTTCAGGAAACTAGTGGTTTTGTTTTGGAGAAGCATAAAAGTGTGTGTGTGTGTGTGTGTGTGTGTGTGTGTGTGTGTGTGTGTGTGTGTATTTATACAAAACCTAAATTCTGTTGATGTTACTATTCACAAAGACTACTGAATTTTCATGTTACTGGAAAATATTTCTGTTTTCCATTTTTGTTCTCCAGAAAACCAAAGCTGAGTGTGTGGGTTCCCCCCTCCAAAAAAAAAAATTATCTCCACCCTTATTTCTTCCTGTTTTGGGTGTATACAATGAATGTTCACAGTAGTTTGTTGGGCTGAGAGCTTTCTTTTATTGTAAGTATAGACAATCCATATAATTGTGAGACGGACACTTGACTTGGAACATTCCATGAAAAGGACTAGGGAAATGCTATACTACACAAACGACCTTGGAGTGTTTTTTCACCTAGACACGAATTCACAAACAAGGCAATATAAAGGTCAGAAGTGCAGAATGTCCTCTAGGTTGTGACACTGCATAGCAGAACACCTATAAATCATGGTTTCTTTTCCTTGGTATACTGGTTCTTTGCATTGTAGCACACTGCCAAAACAGTTGGTTCTAGCCAGGAGAAGGTAGCTCAGGTTTAGTTGTATTTTCTCTAATGCATCTGTAAAATATGGAAAATTCAATATTAGTAAATGAAGAAGTGAAAGGTGAGCTAGTGTCCTGGTAATGGCCCTTTTTGTTCAGACAGAGGTTATATGAGATCACTGGATTTATGTAAATCAAATTGATCCTCATGATGGAGATAGAAAAGCCCAGGAGGGTAGGGAGGTATTCTGAGAATCCATTAAAGCAAGCCTCTTCTCTTCAAGTAAAGATGTTTCTACACTATAATGAATTGTTTCATTTTACAAATACTTAATTTATAAATATGTTGGAAAGAAGTATATGAAGAGTAATTATCCATTGTAAAATTTCTTGTGAATAATTGTAAACTTGGGCTTTTTGTCTTGTTTTGTTTTTGACAGGATGGTTTTGCAATCAGAGATCTGTCTGTCTTTCTATGCCTCCTGAGTGCTGGGATTAAAGATTGTAGCCACAGCTAACATTTTCTTCTACCCTTATCCCCTAGGCATTCATATTGCATGAGTGTGAAGTCTTGTTTTTTATTTACTTTTTTTGTTTAGTTTGGTTTTTTTGAGATGGGATTCTCTGTGTAGCCCTGGCTGTCCTGGAACTGGTTCTGTAGACCAGGCTAGCCTTAAACTCACAGAGAGATCCATCTGCTGCTGCCTCTCAAGTGCTGGGATAAAAGCATGTTCCAGTTTCATCCATCATTTTTTGATAATATTTTTTATTTAAATTTGCAACAAGCATGTTTTACATGTCAATCCCAGTTCCCTCACCCTCCACTCCTCCCCTGTCCCCCTCCCAACCCCCATCCCATTCCCTTTCTGCTCCCCAGGGAGGGTAATGCCTTCCATGTGGAGTCTTCAAAGTCTGTCATATCATTTGGAGCAGGGCCAGGCCCTCTCCCATGTGTGTAGGCTGAGAGAGTATCCCTCTATGTGGAATGGACCCCCAAAGTCCATTTGTATATACTAGGGATAAATACTGATCCCCCTAAACTGTCCAATACTCCTAACTAACACCCACATTCAGGGGGTCTGGGTCAGTCCTATGCTGGTTTCCCAACTATCTGTCTGGAGTCCATGGGCTCCCTCTTGTTCAGGTCAGCTGTTTCTGTGGGTTTCTCTAGCCTGACCTTGATCCCTTTGCTAATCACTCCTCCCTCTCTGCAACTAGATTCCAAGAGTTCAGTTCAGTGTTTAGCTGTAACCACCCAGCAATTTTTATAAAAATAAGTGTCTATAATAGTTCTTGGCCATTATTAATAGTTTCATAATACAGTCATATATCACTTAATAACAGATACCTTTAAAGAAATGCTTCATGAGGAAAATCTGTTTGTGTGAACACTGTGGAGTATCCTCATACTAACTGTAAAGGACTACAGCCTTGCCAGGGGACATAATCTTTGAGGGGACACTTGTGAACAGTCTATCGATGAAATTTTATTGTGTAACATGTAGCTGTCCCTTACTTACACACACATATAACTCCCCCCCACACACACACACTTGTTTTTTAAGACAGATTTTTTTTTTTCCTGTGTATCCCCGGCTGTCCTGGAACTCACTCTGGACCATATTGGCCTCAGAACTCAGAGATCTGCCTGCCTGCCTCTACCTTCTGAGTCCTGGGATTAAAGGCCACAACTGCGTGTCATATATTATTAATTCTTCTACAGATAGGTCATGCAATTTGCCCCACTAGTGTTGAATTTTAGACTCATTTGTAGTTTTTAAAAATACTTATTCATATGTACGTATGTATATATAATACATGTGCAGAGTTGTTTGTCTTCTGTGTAGAGATGAGAGGATAGCCTTGGATGTTGGTCTTTGCCTTCCCTTTCCATGGGTTCTGGGGATCCAAATTCAGGTCACCAGGCTTACACAGCAAGGGCATATATCCACTGAGCCATTTTGCTGGCCCAAACAGTGCTCTAAAAACAGCTTTTGTTTTCTTTCTGTCATGGCTCTACCCCCTCATTCTTTATGTATGGTGTATACATGTGTGTGTTTGAAAGCAGTTTTTAAAAACAGCTATTCATCTTGTTCAGTTGTTCCGCATCTTTGATCCTAGAAGTGGAATTATCTTCTTTGGACTTAGACATAATTTGGTTAAGTTGCCCTTAGCAAATGTTCCATTTAGCGCCCACATGCAACCTACAGTGGTTATTATTTGTCATCCTAATAAAAAAAAGAACAGTTTCACATTGTTTTAGGTTACTTCACTTTTGTGCTGGTAAATTGATTGGCATTTGTGCTTTAATATCATCCTTTTCTTAGTTTCTCAATAGGACGTTCATCTTCACTAAGTATAAGGACTCATGTAGCTTCTGAAATTCTGCAGTCATCTTTGTTTCTTTGTGTTTCTGCCCTTGCTAATAAGCTTAGAATAACATTCATTTTTGTTTTTTAAAGATTTATTTATTTATTATGTATACAGTGTTCTGCCTGCATGTATGCCTGCAGGTCAGAGGATGGCACCAGATCTCAATACAGATGGTTGCTGGGAATTGAACTCAGTACTTATGGAAGAATAGCCAGTGCTCTAAACCTAAACCTCTGAGCCATCTCTCCAGCTCCTAGATTAACCTTTGTTATTTCAAAGTTACATATTTAATTCAGCTGATTTTCTTTTATTCCTATGGTTTCACTAACATTATTTATTTAAAGATATTATTTTTGTGTATGGATATATATATATATATATATGTACACACACACACAATACATGTGCACATATATGTGTGCATTTTCATGTGAAGATCAGAGGTTGGCATCAAGTGTCTTCCTTGATTGCTCTCACTTAAAATTTCCAGTCAGGCTTTCTCACTGAACAGGGGACTTGATGTTTTGACTAGACTGGCTGGCCAACGATCCCCTAGGAGCTCTACTCCTGTGCCTCTGGGGTTACTGAGATGTGCTGCCACACCTGGCTTGTATGTGGGTACAGATCCTCATCTCTTTACTCCTGAGCCATCTCCCCAGTCTCACTCTTAATTTTTCATTTAATTGGGGCTTATGGCTTGACATTAGTATATTCTTAATCCTCTCGTCTAATAAGTTTAATCATTTCCTTACTGACATACATTGTTACAGTCTTTTTAAAATTTATTCTTGTTTTATGTGCATTGGTGTTTTTCCTGCATGTATGTTTGTGTGAGGGTGTCAGATCTCTTGGAACTAGAGCCACAGACAGTTGTGAGCTGCCATGTGGGTGTTGGGAATTGAATTTGGGTCATCTGGAAGAGCTATCAGTACTCTTACCTGCTGAGCAATCTCTCGAGACCACCCCACCTTGGTATATTCTCCTTACCCTTTGAGCTTGGATTCATAATCTTACTTGGTTTAATTGCTTTATTTATTTTCCTGTTTGTTTGCTTGAGGTTTTTTGTTTTGTTTTGTTTTTATTTTGATATTTCTTGACAGGGATTCTCTGTATTGCTTTGGAGCTTGTCCTGGAGCTTGATCCATAGACCAGGCTGACCTCAAACTCACAGAGAGCTGACTGCCTCTGCCTCTCGAGTGCTGGGATTAAAGATGCTCACTACCAGTGCCCGGCTTATTTTCCTGTTCTTAAAGTCACTGTATGTCATATTTTTTCTATCCATGTTTTTACATTTTTTATTTTTAATTTTATGTGTATGGGTGTTTTGTTTACAAAACATGTACCACATGAGTAACTGGTGCCCATGGATCCAGAAGAGAGTGTCAGCTGCCCTGGGACTGGATTTAAACAGGTTGTGAGCTGCCATGTGTGTCTTAGTTAATGTTTTATTGCTGTGAAGAGGCACCATGACCACAGCAAATCTTATGAAGGAAACGTTTTATTTGGGATTTGCTTAGAGTTTCAGAGGTTTAGTCAATGATTGTCATGGGAGGAAATATGGTAGTGGGCAGGCAAACATGGTACTGGAGAAGGAGCTGAGAGTTCTACATCTGGATCACCAAGCAGCAGGAAGAGAGAGACACTGGGCCTGACTTGAACATCTGAAACCCCAAAGTCTATGCCCAGTGACACACTTCCTCCAACAAGGCCACACCTCCTAATAGTGCTATTCCCTAATCATTTGAATATGAGTCTTTGTATGCCATTTTTATTCCAGCTACCACAATGTGCATACTGGTTCTTCTGGAAGAGCAGCCAGTGCTCTAGACTACTGAGTCATTGCTTCAGGTCCTTCCCTATACATCTTTACAGTAATGTACCAGAATACTTGAAAATTATATATATGTTTTATTTCAAGATTTGTTATTCAGAGAAGAAGGTCTTGGTTTAGGACTCCATTTCTAAATCCTTAGACTTTGCAGGATTGTCCTCAGGTTGTCAGGAGAAACATTAATATGTTCTGTAATTCTTTAGTCAAAAAAAAAAACATGTATAGAACTACAAAATGTAGGTGCATTACTAAAAAATTATTTGAACTTATTTTTAAACTTTACTAGAACTTTTTACTACTTTGTGTAGCTCTGAAAGAATTTTGGTAGTAAGTTGCAAACCAAAGCTTGGGTTAGGATTTAATGTTTATGACTACTTTCTTTTACTATCTAGTAAAAGTAATGTTTATAGTTATGACGAGTGCCAGCAGGTAAAAACAGAAGTATGTTCCGGCCTGTGAAATAGACTTAACTACATTTTGTTTCCTTCCTACACAGCTTTCTTCATGTTCTAATTAACATCAGAAACAGACACAACGATGTTGTTCCTACAATGGCTCAAGGCGTGATTGAGTACAAGGAAAAGTTCGGGTTTGATCCATTTATTAGCAGTAACATCCAGTATTTCCTGGATCGTTTTTATACCAACCGCATTTCTTTCCGCATGCTTATTAACCAACACAGTAAGTTGGGTTATGTTGGGTCCTGTTTTAAAAAGGTAACCATATTGATTTTTCTGAAATGTTTTCTTGCTTCACTTTTAATTTAGACTTTTGGTTGTAGAAATTTCATTTCTAACTCAGTTTTTCTTAGTGAACCCTTCCTATTATATAAATCTGTTAATTAATATTCTTGATTCAAAACTGTCTCTGAAAGACATTTGTGATGGTCACAATAGGGGCAGGACCACTGCCTTGCTTTCAAGGGCTCTGCTGCTATGTTTCTGTGGAGAGAAGGAGGTAGTTTTAATGGCAGCCACATTAAATTTTCAATGATTCAATGTACCTGGGAGTATTTTTCCTTAATCAATACATGGCATTTTCTTTTTTAGTTTTAACAACATCAAAACTGCAAATAATGAATTGGCTTGTTGGATATATAAGCAATTCCCTTATAAAGTCTGAGGAAGCAAGATTATCAGTCCATTATGCCACATTGAGAGTTCAGTCTGTTCCTCATGGTGATAGATAGGGAAAAATCTAAATTTCTTTTCTGCATAAAAAACTTATTGACTGGTTTCTAGTGTTGGCACCTTGGTCAATTTTTTTTAATTCTGAGAAAAAGCATCCACATATTTGGAGTCATTCTTGCTGAGTCAGAGAATGGATAATGCATGTTTTGTTTGTTTTACTCACTTTTTGGGTTGATTTTTTTTTAAAAAAAAAACTCATTTATTTATTTATATAAACAAATGTTATAGAACTTTAAAGTATGTATTAATATAATTTTTAGAATATAAATATATGGCAATTTATAGGGGGAAAGGGGGAACTTAAATACCATTCAGCTAATCTATTGAGGTTGCTCCAATTTCCCAAGTGTTGATTTACAAAGTATACCTATAAAAATTTGTCTTGTATTGTCTTTTTCCTTTTAGATTCTTTAGGTTTTTATTTAGGAATAAAAGTTTGCAAGTATTGTGTAGAGTAAAATCAATACTTTTCAACAAATATTTGAACAAATATTGTTTGTGTACACAGTTGGAAAAGAACCTCCAAGATGGGGGCATTTGCAATGTTTCCAGTGGAGGTTCTTCACAAATGATCCAGACTGCATGTGAATATTTAGTGATTGGGATAAATGGCTGCAATAGTCTTGAGCAGGGAGATAACCTGCCAAGCATTGAATTGTCTTGATCTAGTTTCCGTCAGCTTAGGGAGCAAGGATTGGGCACCTGATGTGTAGGATCTACTGACTGCAACTGATGGGACCTAAAGTACACCCTTCCCCACGTATGGCTATTGTATTTGCTCACCCATCAGCTGTATTGCATAACTCTAAGTCATGCAATGATTCCTAAAATAAAAGATCCTTTTGACAATTAGAAATTTATTTCTATGCTCAACCATCCCTTTCCTTCTCTTTCTGTGTTCATTTAGCACTCCTGTTTGGTGGTGACACTAATCCTGCTCATCCTAAGCACATAGGGAGTATCGATCCCACCTGTAATGTAGCTGATGTGGTGAAAGGTAAGGATTTCAACCCAGTGTCACTGACCATGGCAGAAATAACACTGTGGTTTATTTGAGGTAGCTCAACTGTAGAGTTATGTTACTGTATAGTCTGTGGTTCATCAGACTGTGTTAGGTCTAAACCACTTAGGCCAAATATGAGATATGTCTAGATCAGGAAAGGATGAATAATTTCTAATGCTCAAATACCAATTTGTACTTCATTGGTCAGGGTTGTGGTTATAGTTCTTTCTTAAACAGTAAACATTTTCAGGAACTTCTAAATTTTGACTTGCCATCATTTTTTAACAATTTCCTTTTTTATAAAATAGGACTGAGTTCACATTTGTCAAATATACATGTCTTTCTTTTGCAAACTCCTGGTGTTAGAAGCTGTACAACAAGTGGACTTAGCTAGATGGACACTATGCCAATAGTCCCTGAATAGAACAGGCCAGATACTCATAAATCCCTGGTTAGCTGAGGACATTGAATTTGAACAACAGGTTCCACATCATTCCTTTAAATGTTGTATCAGAAAAACTCAGCTGTCTGTAATCCACCAGGTTCCAGTACTTAAGTTCTTACTTTGTGCAGATTCATGTTCCCAACCTGTCTCCTTCCTCAGATTGCATTTCCTCCTCTGCTTCTCATCTCACTTAACACTCAGCTGATACATCTACAGGACTATACCTCTTCCTGGTTTTTGTCAAGGACCTTGGTTGTTTTTTAGCAGCCATTGCTAAGGACTGACTGTGCACTATGTTTTCCTGGGGCTGCCTAGGTCACTGTGTGGTTAAAAGACATTTACTCATTATTTCACTTGTGCCTTTTCTCTTGAACTGTATTGATGCAAGGCCAGGGAATGCTTTTTTACTTGTTTGATAATATATAGAGAACCTTGGAATGCTTATAGAGATAATCTATAAATATTCTGTGGCTTGACAAATATTTTGACAGTAATATTGTTAAATAATTTTTTTAAAAAAACTCATTTATTTATTTATATAAACAAATGTTATAGAACTTTAAAGTATGTATTAATATAATTTTTATTATATTAAATTAAATTTTATTAAAAAGTGTGGGTTTCAGAAATGGCTCAGCTGTTAAGAGCACTTGTTTTGTTATTTGTTTTTTGTTTTTTTTTTTTTTTTTTGCAAAGGACCCAAATTCTCTTCCCAGCACTCACATAGTAGCTCACAACTGTCCATTTCAGTGCCCTTTTCTGACTTGTGGGGGCACAAGATACACTGCCATATGCTGGAAAAACACTCATATACATGAAAAAAGTAAAAAAAAATAATTTTAAGAGATTGCAAATTAAAAAATGCCACACACTGGAGTTAACTAGTCCTAAAGTCTAGTTTTTAGAGGTGATAGTGATATGATGGTGATGTTTTCAGTCATAGCTTTGGAGGTACAGCTTCAAGAAATACTAGATGTCTGTACTTGGTATGAAATAAGGAATTTGCTTCAAAATTAGACAAGATGGGGAATGAACAAAGACTGAGCCTCTGTGAAGAACAATTGAGGCTTTGATGAGTATGTGGGGATTTATTATATTATGCTTTACACTGGTACATGTTTGACATTTTTCAGGGCAGAGTTTATAAAACACTCATTTTTATTGTCACTGTTTCTTTATAATATAAGGTCTGACTAATTTTTAGGAAGGTTATAACAGAACCTGTGGAATTTGATAAGTGTTAGGAGTTTTATGAAACTTAAAAACATCTCTAATACGAAGAGATTAGGCAATGCTACAGTGCATCAAAGGCTTTGTGTAATTTAATTCCCCAATGACTTGGCTCTTAAGGCTGAAAGAACTTAAGTTTTATGATGGGTACTGTCAATACTATTCTGTTACTTAGTATGTATTAACTATGGATCATGTTATATTGATCTCTAACCTGTGCATAAAAATTTCAAGGTGTGCCAGAAACTTTTGAATTGTTTTTAGTGACAGATTTTTTTTTTTTTTTGCCAGAAACTTAACTGCAGGATATTCAGATAGTTCAGCACATATTTCCAAGTCTCGTAGTCCCCCTGTGTCAGTCAGCTCTCTAATAATGTGACAAAATACTTGAGGAAATGAACTTACAGGAGAAAATATGTATGTTGGTTGAGTTTGAAAAGTTTCAGTGCCCTGCTGCTTGGCCCCAGCGTTGTGCGCCTGTAACAATATAGAATAGTGTGGGCCAGAGCAAAGCTGCTCATTTTATAGTAGCTGGGAAACAAAAAGAGAAAGGAACCAGAGACCCAATACCCCCTTTAAGATCAGTGACCTAACTCCCTCACCCTTAACCTCCATCCCCCAAGGTTCTGTCATCTTTCAGTGGCACCACAAGCTGGAGGCCATTTAACACGTGGCCTGTAGGGGATATATAGGCATAAAGCATAAAGCATCAACTTTCTTTGTTTGTTTTATTCACAGTTCCAGTCTCTTTCTTTTTCCTCATTCTCCAATACTCACAACTTACTTTTACTGTGCTAAGAATTGAACCCGGACTTTAGACATGGTGGGCAAGCACTTTACTGTTGAGCTTTATTCCAGTCCTTTATTTTGAGATAGGGTTTCACCATGTCTACCAGGCTGACCTTGGACTCACTCTGTAACCCATGTAGGCTTTGAACTTGTAATCTTTCTGTTGCGGCCTTCTCAGAAGCTAGATTTATAGGCTTAACATAGCCAGGCATAGCCCATTCACAGGTTTATCTTCGCTCTGTTGCCATTTTTAAAAATCTTGTGTGTAGTGAATTATAAATACAGTTTACTCTATTTTATTGTGTGGTTTGGGGGGGAACACAGCTAAAGCCTAGATTCTTGGTGAAGCTCTATGCAGTGACTTGTCATTCCACATACTCCTGTCATTTCACTTCCCCCGACATACACACACCACACACATGCACACATGAATACATACACATCCTGCTCCATACTTAGGGGTGAGGAGGGAGGACTGCTGCATTCTCTGTTCCTCTATGACTCTTTCAGCAGTTAAAAAGCATTGGTTTCAGATCCAAAAGTAGACACTGTTGCAAAACCACATCCACATAATGAACTTTCTGGCAACTTCTTCACATCAAGGTGCTTTCCAAGTATGTATGTTTATAAAACTTTAGTTTTATATTACTGGTGATTGAACTAGGTTATATTCTGATCCCCTTTTCATTTTTTACTTTGAGATAGGATCTTCTTAAGTTGCCAGGCTTTCTCTAAACTCAACTCTGTCAGCCAGGCAAAGCTTGAACTTGTCCTTCTGCAAGAGCCCCCAAATAGTTTGTATTACAGTCCTGCACTCCAGGCCACTTTTTTTCTTTAGCTGTGAAGAGCTTACATAGTTAAATGTTCATCCCAAATGACCCTATATGTATGTACATTCATGTGCTGGTGTGTGCACACATTTGTTTTACAGCCTTCACAAGTTTTAATGACAGACTACAGAAAACTTATGTAGAATGTAAGAATACTATTAATATTTTTGACTAGACAGTTGTATAAAAGCGTACATGTAGGGGTGCATCCAGCATAACAGTAACTGTATATAGAATTCTCTTAAGCACGCCTCCTTGTGGCTTATTCAGCACATTAATTTCTACCTTTATACATCTGTAAATTATACACTCCAGAGTGAATTCTAGAATTAGTGTTGTAAAGCAAGTCCTATTATTCTTTGGGAGGAGCCTTCCGTGATCACCCTTTTCCCTGCTTTCTTTGTAAGAAACAAGAAAATCAAATGGAAAATCCTGTGATGAGAGTGTTTTAAAGATACAAACTTAAATCTTTGCTTTGGTACAAAATTTGATTTCCTCAGCATTACTAACTTTGTCATGTCGTTTTTATGTTATTATTGCTTAGCAAGATAGCATACAAATGGCCTTCTGAGTGCATGGTATTATTTCAGCTCAGAAGTAGTATCTTATACTCTCAATTTTGTCTCCTCGGGTTGCAAGTAACAGACTCCCTCTAGCTCCAGAAATAGATTTATTAAAATTACCGAGTAGGTCCTATGGTTAGGATATGAAACACTTTATAGCCAGAGCTATAGATACTGGAATTGGGAAACAAAAATACCAGGTTGTGTTCTGGGTCTCTTGAAACTGGAGTTGCCAAGGTATGGCCTCTCTACTTGCTCTCCTTGCCTTTGTTTTTGGTATGCCCTGGTTAACTTGACTGATGCCTACTTAAGACAATGCTAAGCACCATAGGCCTTCCAATATCCTGATACTCCTCAGTTCTCTTGACTTGCAGTGATCATGAATGTCCATTTTGAAAGGTAGATTTCATTGCTTCAGTTCATTTTGTTTTTTACCTGTGACTACAAGTTTTAATAACCTGGCCATGGCTATCTGGATATTCACTGTCTTTATATTAGATGTTTTGTCTCACTTCCCCAGTTGGCTGTTTATGAGGTTGGGGTATCTACTGTTTTGGAAAACTAAGATTTCAACTTAGGATGGATTTGGGGTAGGAAGGCTACAAATGTATATTGCATTATATTTCTTTGTAACTTAAAGCGTTTCTAAAAGTGGCATATCGGTTCTAGAAATTTCTTTCTAAGGGAGCACTTGGGTCAGTATGGTCTTAGTAACTATCATAGGTGGCCAGGGTAAAAAAAAAGTGCAGAAGGTGAAGATGGGGATAAACCATCAGTTTTATCCTCAGATACTTACAAAGTAGGTCCCCAAGTCAGGTATGGTTCAGGAGCAAGTGCATATACATTAGGCAGGGCTCAGGCATGTTGTTTGTTCTTTGTTTAGGTTTGTCAAAACAGCATCTCATGTAGCCCAGGCTGGCCTCCAGCTTGGTATAGCCAAAGATAATCTTGAACTACTGATCCTCTTCACTTTCAAAGTACTGAGACTCCAGGTGTATTTCCACCACTCCTAGTTCTCACTCTGTGGCTCATATGGGATGATGCAGAACAAATTAATTTTGAATTTATAAAATTTTTATTATTTTTTTTAGGGTATATGGGTCTTTGCCTACATATATGCCACATGAGTGCCTGGTGCTCAGAGAGGCCTGGAGAAGGTGTTGGGGCTGGAAGTACAGATGGTGATGAGCTGCTATGTGGGGGTTGCGAATTGGACCTGGGTCCTCTGGAAGAGCAGCCAGAGCTCTTTACTGCTGAGCCATCTTCCCAATCCCATGTAAAACAGTTAAGGGAACAGCTACTTAGATTATGCTAACAGGAGATAATATTGGTTTGTTACCAGTTATCCCCAACTGAAAAGAACTGTTAAAATGGTGCATTGTTTGTTTTTATAACAAGTTTTTAAAGATTTATTTATGTGTTATGTATACAGTGTTAGGCCTGCATGTAACCCTGCAGGCCAGAAGAGGGCACCAGACTTCATTGCAAATGGTTACCATGTGGCTGCTGGGAATTGAACTCAGGATCTCTGGAAGAACAGGCAACACGCTTAACCCCTGAGCCATCTCTCCAGCCAAAAATGGTGCATTGTTAAGAAGGCAATAATTGGAGGTTTTAGGTGTCTTTGGTTTGGCAGGGTGGTTTGAAAAAACCTGCTTATGTTGTTTTGATTACACTTATGTTATTACCACATGAAAATAATGGTGTGGTTTTTTTTTGTTGTTGTTAAAAATAAAAATAATAAAATAATCATGAGGCTGGAGAGATGGCTCAGCAGTTTAAAGCACCAACTGCTCTTCCAGAAGACCAGGATTCAATCCCCAGCACCCTCATGGCAGCTCACAAATGTCTGTAGCTCCAGTTTCAAGGGATCTGTTGCCCTCTTCTGGCCTCTGTGGGCACTGCATGCACAGTGTACACAAGATATACATGCAAAGCACCCATTCACATAAAATAAAATAATAGATAATCAGAACTGGGGAGATTATTCAGTGGGTAAAAGTGCTTTCCATGCAAGTATGAAGACATAAATTCAGGTTCCCAAAACTTTTATAAAGCATCTGTCTCAAAGGAGCTAGAAGGCAAGGACTGAACCTTGAGATAACTCTCCCACAATAATGTGCACATAGACACATAGAGAAACACATAAAAGATAAATGGTGTGGACTTTGCAGTAGTTTATGGATATTTATGTGTACTTTGTTCTGACATGAATCATAAATTTGGATTTATAAGATTTTTCTTTGTTATGTTAGACTTAAAGTTATTGTCTATGACATGTTTATTTAAAAATTTTTCAGTACTCAAATTCTAGGTCCTTATGTTGCAAATGAGTGATGCAACAGATACGATTTGATTGTTGATGGAAGAGTTATATGATAGATTTGGAGTACAGAATTTTATCAAATAAGTTCCATAACCTTTTAAAATTTTCTGTGTGATATTTATGAAAACTGATTCATGGCCAAAGATGGATCTGCTAGAAATACTCTATTACCATTGCAAGCATTCTTAGTGCAGTGGCTATCACTTACATTTACTGGCAATAATAATAATTTTCCATGCTTCCTTTTTCAAGATTAGTAGTAAATTCTGGCTGAGAGAGTACAGGTAAACATAGTTTGACAATATCTTTTCAGAAAATTTGATTTCTAATTTTAAAATAGTAAATTTTTGTTTAGAGAACTTAACTGTAAAGAGAGCTTACAACTTACAAAAACTCTAGGTGTAAAGGAAAATTCCATACCAGTAGCTGAGTTTTTGCTTGTTGAAATTTTGAAAATGGTTTTTATGTTAAATTATTTAAGCAAAGAATGCCCCCTGCTTTAGTGCTGCCAAACACTCAGTAGCAGCGTGATCATTTGTGTCCTGGGAGAGACAGTGCAGAAATGTGGGATATAGCCTTGACTTTTCAAGCAAGTGGTCACTTAGAGTCTCTCCAGAATTACTTGGCTAACCTGAAACCATGTAGACCAGTCTTGACCTCAAACTCAGAGATCCACCTGCTTCTTCCTTCTAACCCTAAGAGCTGGGATTAAAGGCATGTGCCACAACACCTGGCCTACTTGCTGACTTTTTAAAATGTCTGTCCCTTGGCCTCAAAACAGAGATACTGCCTCAGAATTTCCAGGAATATATTTCATAATCTGAACTATTTACACTAGACCTTACCCAAAAGACTAATTAATAATAATCTATACTCTTTTTAAATTTGCTAATTCTTTGTTACCACTCTGGGATTCTAACCTCAAATCTAACTAAAAGGAACACCTTCTGTTAGTGTAATTGACTGAATAGTGAAAACTTTATCATTGGCCAAATGTTTGTTATCTAGCAAATGCTTTAATTTTTGCTTTCATGATGTTTGGTATTAAACCCAAGGCCTTTCATAAAGTAAACAAGTAATCTGCAGAGCTATACCCCAGCCCCTAATCAGATATTTAATATTTATGTGTTTTGTACAAAGCATTTAGTATCCTGTGAGAATTGATGCATATTGATATCAAGTTTTATTAATAAAAATTGACTGGCTGATGTATGAACAATCTATATTGCAATGTTTTGAGCTTTTCAATAATATTAATAAAGTAATTCTTAATTATATCATTGATAATGATGCTAAAATATTCTTATTCACGTGTGGTTTTAGGAACAATACTGAGTTTGAAGTTGGCTGTTTTTATTTGGACTCCAGTATCCTCCACACATTGTATATGCCTAGCATGTTTTCAGTACTATCATACTCACAGTATGATAACTTAGTAGGTTTGGTTTCTGTCACTGTTTTATAGTGAAATGAAGTTCAATATTAAAAATTATTATGTACCTGGAGGAGGTGAGGTATATTGACTTTGTTTGTAGATAGTGAATCATTGTACATTTCAGTATTTGGGGTCTTAAAAGTTCATGGTCAGCTTTTGTGCTATCGTGTCACTAGGTGGAGATGTAGTATTGTTTAGTAGACCAGCCAAAGCAAAAGACCTGCACCTTGATTTCTCTCTCTTTCCCCTCTCTCTCTCTCTCTCTCTCTCTCTCTCTCTCTCTCTCTCTCTCAGAATAATATTTTACATATAATTGATGAGGTTTGTTATATCCTAGGAAAAATGTGCAAATTCAGTATAATTTAAATTCTACCTTTTGGGGGCGGTTAAAATTCAAACCTAGTTTAATGTCTATTTTCACACTTCTAATTCTTTTAAAATTATTTTCTGATCTTACTATTTCCTTTTTGTTTTTATTTTATTGTATCTTGTCACAATTACTCTGATGCCTGTCTTGTGGTGCTTAATTCTAAAAGTTTAATGAGGTGTGAATTTTTAGTGTGGAGACAAATAATATTAGATAATTAGAATATGAAATTCTAATTTGGTAGCAATGCAAGGTAAATGAACTTATAGTCTGATTATATCCTGTTCTTCCCTTTGTATTATTTTAATATTGTAATCTCAAATATTAACATTTAAATTCTCTAGAGCTGATTTCTCTTCCTTTTCTTCCTCCCTTCTCTGACCTCTTGAACCTAAGCAAGTATATTCTTTATGCACATGTTCATTCATCTCAGGATGTCGGTATGTAGCTGAGAATATTGTAAATGTACCCATCTGATCTTTGGAAATTGTAAGGAAAAACTAAAAAGTTTTGTTCTGACAGTCTGGCAATTCTCCAGTGTTTATTTGCAGTTACTATATAGTTCATCACTTTCCTATTCCTAGGTACATGAGAAACAAAAGCACGTTTCACACAAATGTAGACATAAATATTCATAGCAGTATTATTCATAATAACAAAACATTGTAAACAACTCTAATTTCTGTCAGCTGATAAGTAGATGAAGAAAATGTGGCATATATGGCTATTAGTTAAATTATTTTTATACTATGAAGTTTAAATATATGGAATGAACTACTGGTTTATATTATAACATAGATAACCTTTGTTTTTGCTACAATAAAATGCCCTGATGAGAGCAACTTAAGGGAGAAAGGATGTATTTGGCTCTAAATTTCAGGTTACATTCCATCATGGCAGGGAATTCATAGTACAAGGAACTTGATAGAATTAGTTACATTGTATCCACAATCAGCACCAATGAACAGTGAATTAATGCATGCATGCATGCTAATGTTTACTTTGCATTCTTTACTCTTAGTTTTGAATTCCCTTCCTAAGGAATGGTACTACTCATATTGAGCATGTCTTCCTACCTCAGTTAATATAATCAAAATAATTCCCCCCAAGACATGCCTATAGACCAGAGCCCCCATTGAGATTCCTTTGCCAAGTAATCCTAGACTATGTTAAGTTGACAGAGCTAACCATCATAAACACTATGCTACAGGAAAGAAACCAGCCACAAAAGACCACATGTTACAGTATTCAGTTTGATATGTCCTGAAGTAGAAAGGTGGTTGCCAAGGCTGGGTAGAGAAAAATGACCACTAATAGCGTGGGACTTATTTGCAGTGGTAAAAATGTTAGTTATGATAAGGGGTGCACAACTTGGCAGATAATACTAAATACCAATGAATTGTAAATGGGTGAATTTTATGAGAATTTTGTGTCAGTAAAGTTTTTAAAGTGAGTTACCTAAAGGGTTTTGATACTGAACTAAGAAATAGCAATTGATCATCTAGTCACTAGACTAAGTTCTATGTAACATTATAAAGCAAATGAAGACCCAAATCTTTTCCTCAGATTATCTTTTTTTTGCTTTTTAAAAATGGTTTACAGTTCAAGAAAAGTTAATAAATAGTTATTTTGTCAGGCACTTTTACTTTCTTAATTTATTCCTACCTTTTTAATTTTCTACAATCTGTCTTCTAGCTATTTTTGTAATGAACTTTTCTTACCTTATCTCTATTTTTCCCTGTTGCAAAACAAACTCTTGCACCTTAGACCTTTAACTGACTTAAGACAGGAGGTGGTTCTGTGTTTCATGAAAACCTATTTACTCAGTAAGTTCTTATTGTTTCATTTGCCAATACCTGGAAAATCATGACTGTTGGCAATTCTTTAAAGATTTATTTTATGTGTATGTGCGTTTTGCCTCCACATATGTATGTATGTGTACCATATACATGCCTGGTACCGACAGAGATCATAGAGGGAATCATCCCCATGGAACTTGCATTATGTATGGATATGAGCCAGCGTGTAGGTGCTAGGAATTGAACCAGGGCCCTCTGTAAGAGCAGAAAGTGCTCTAAGCTGCTGAGCTGGGTCAGCAGCAGTTCACGAATCTCTCCAGGACTGACTGTTGTCACTTTTTTAAATTACAGAAAGTATTGTTTTGCTACAATTTAATCAGATTTTTGTGATGTTCAGAAGTCTAGTCCCGAGTTTATATAAATTTTCATGAAAAATATCTTTAGTGTTATTTAAATGTTAAACAGTTGTGTGCTTTGCCTAAACCTAGCTTTCTTCTTACTAGTCTATGATTTTGATATGGCCATAGTGTTAAATCTTAGGAAAGAGAAGTATTTTACTCATAGAAATGTGTTGAAGCCAAAATACTGCTTTAAAAGATGGTATTTGATTCATTTAAAGTCAGTTTAGACTGATTGGCTTTATTTCTGTATATACACCCACGTGCTTATTTCTATGTATTTAATGCAAAAATTTTCTTTTTTACAGATGCATATGAAACAGCTAAGCTGCTCTGTGAACAATATTACCTGGTAGCTCCAGAGCTGGAAGTGGAAGAATTCAATGGTAAATGACAAAGCATTTTAGATGAGATCATACAGGGTTAGGATAGGATGGCCATAAACAACAAAAAGTATTTTTAATGTTAACTGCAAAGAAGGTGACTTAAATGCTGATTATGTCTGAGCTGTCTTTCCAAGAGATTCTAACATGGTGCTGCATTTCCATCTTTATGTTCTTTCAAAATGGTTCCTATACATTTAGTCAACTGGGAATAATATTATAAGTTACCTTTAGATAGGAATGTGCTGTGTATCCTGTGGTCAGTAGCCTTTTCCATTTACTTCAGGCTTTAATCTTGTACTGCTCCCTTTTCTTTTGTATTTGTTTCTTTCTGTCTAGACTCCAGTTCCCACTTTTCATTCTTACAGGAAAGCTATCTGAAAGTAAAGTTCCTTATGTCTATATAGAGTTCTGTTGACATTTATTAAGTGCTGCTTCAACTAATGGTGTTTCGAGCAATGACTGTGCAAAACAGACTTTATTATTTTCTGAGTCTGAAGCATTAAAAAAAAACTCAGCCCATTTTTTCACTGACTTTTAAAACTGTACTATTAGAGGGAATATTCATATTCTGTTCATCTTATTTTAGAAAGTCGTCAAACCTCTACTAATCATCCACTATAGCCACTAGGCCCAGAATAAGGGAAGAATCATAGCCAAAAACATTTTGCATGGCTTTAAAAGGAAGAAAAGAAATGTCAACTGTAATATTCCCAAAGGAAAGTACACATAATTGACCAAGCCTTTAGATGACTCCTAGAGAATATTGTTTAAACTTAAAAGAAGAAAACAAACTGTAAAATGTTTTTCATTTCCTTGAGATTTGGATTGAAAAGGTTGAATTGAATTCTCAGGCTGTTTATATAACTAATGATGCAGTTTGCCACAAGATAGACTAAGGACTCAGCTTGCTTCTCAGGCCCCATTACAACCACAATAAAAGAATCCCATAAAAGCAGCAAAAGAAGCCAAGGAGGTTATAAGTGGACCACTGTATTAGTCCCTCCAGGCTGCTAAACAAAACCATCAGAGACTGGGTGGATTAAATAACAGACATTTGTTTCTCATGGGTCTAGAACCTGGGAA
Organism: Cricetiscus sungorus; assembly: GCA_030556225.1. NCBI lineage: Eukaryota > Metazoa > Chordata > Mammalia > Rodentia > Cricetidae > Cricetiscus > Cricetiscus sungorus. Next base: position 7,918,673 of record JANBXA010000126.1, read on the forward strand.
GTACAAGATTGGTACTATTTGCTGACTTACAGATGACTTCTTGCTGTGCTTTTACATGTAGGAAGGGGCCAAAGACCTCTGGGGTCTTTTTGAGAAGAACACTATTCCCATTCATGAGGCTTCACTCTCATGAGTAATCAAGTCCCACAGGGCCCACCTCTAAGTACCATCACTTTAGGGATTCAGTTTTGAGGTGTGGATTGAGAGAGACACAGACACTGAGTCCTGGAAACACACTAGTGTCAACTCCTGGAAGAATACAGCCAGACAGAAGTATGCTGACTGATAGGACAGGGCAGGACCAATAAAAAAGGAGTAAGCTGCTGCAGAGATGGCAGCCATTTTTTCAGTTAGCCTGGAAAGGGACTCTGGGGGCAGTGGTGAGTGGTGCAAACAACTACAACAGAAAGGAAGCTAAAGGAGAGGGGTTAGTTAGCTGAAAGCTTTACTCAGTCTAGGCTCTGCTACCAACAGTACAGTGAATGGATGCTGTTGAACAACAACTTACCGTGAACAACAACTTACCGGGCAGGTTATGTGAATAATATTGCTCCAAAGTAAAGCCTTCTTCATTTTAGCATTTGAAGGCCTCTCTGGTCATAGTCTGCGTTAATAAGGTCATATTCTAAAGCCAGTGGAATCTTGGTGAGGTTTTAAAAACTCCTAAGTCAGCCTTCTCAATATGGGCAATCTCCAAAGGAAAAGGAACACTAGGTACCTCAAGTGATGAATTCAGTTCTAAACTTAATTCCTAAACAAAATCACAACCATGGTATGTCTGACCTTGCCAAAAGCTAGTACTATGAACAATACCTAACTGGCGTTGAATTTCTCTGCTGCACTTGCTGTCAGAATATGCCTCTCTTTACCAAATTCTGAGAATGCTTTTAAAACCCAAGTTCTATATGTAGCTAAGCCCTCAACTGAGACATGGTTATTAGGATTTGGAGATGTGTCTCCCATGCACACTTTAGTAAGGTAGCTATGTAACTGGATCAGTGGGCTGTATAATATAGATGGAAAAGAGACACAAGACATTCTGGAACCCCAAGATGGCCATATAGCATGTTAAAAAGCAGCTGGATCTGATTTGAAAATTCCAGAAAAATAGCATGGATATCATGCAAATGAAGAAGCTGGAAGATTTTGGTGACACAGTGATGATGCTCAAGAGAGAACAGGGAAAATGCACTGTGTACTGTTACTTTTTTGTTTTTGCTTTGTTTGCTCATTTGTTTATCGAGACAGGGTTTCTCTGTGGCTTTGAAGCCTCTCCTGAAAATAGCTCTGTAGACCAGGCTGGCCTGGAACTCACAGAGATCCACCTGTCTCTGCCTCCTGGGTGCTGGGACTAAAGGTGTGTGCCACCACTGCCCAGCTATTTTTTTTTCTGTTACTTTTTTGTTGTGATCAAATACCGACCAAAACCAACTTAAGGAAGAAAGACTGCATTTGGGTGCATTTTTTTTTTAGAAGGATAGTGTCCTTCATGGGGGAAAGCATGTCATGGCAGCTAGAGTAGAAAGCTAGCTGATCACATTTTCATTAGCACATATGAAGGATGGGGAGGTAGTGGGAAGGATAAAAGCATGCATAAATAAAATACTTCACTTCCTCTAGCAAAGTTTTACCTCTTAGGGTTCCATAACTTCCCCAAATAGCATCACCACTGAGGGATCAAGTATCCAAATGCATGAGCTTTTGGGGGACATTTCTCATTCAAACCACCACTGACTAAATGAGGTACATTCTTAAAAAGGGTGATATGATGATCAATAGGAAGAGTATAGACAGAATCCATTTCACTCTAAGACCGAAAGAATTTCCTCCAAGTAACACATGAGTTATGTCATTGGATCCACAGGAAAGGAAATAGCGCTTCTGTAGCTGTCCTGGAGTAATTGGTACTTAAAGTATTGCCAACATTACTGATTTTTAGCTTTCTAAGCAGCCTATAGAGAACAGATAGAATAGTTAATGAGGATTACAGAACAGAATGTAAGCATCCTCCAAAATACCACAGCAGAAGTACAGAGGGCCGGATGGTAAAAGGACTTTGGCTTTCTGTTTTTAGGTTTTTCAGATATTTAAATGTATTACAAAATAATATTTTAAGTAAATGCTATTAAAGGGTTTGGGAACTGGAAGCATAGCTCTGTAGTAGAGCAGCTGTTATCTAAGAACATGAGGCCCTAGATTTGATTCCTACGCCCTGCCAAAAATGCTCTTAGGTCATTTGTATTGGTCATGACAAAATATCTGAGATAAGAATCTAAAAGAGGAAAGATTTATTTTAAACAATGGTTTTAGAAGTTGCTGTCCATGATAGGTTGACTTCATTGTTACAGATGCATGTGTCCGATCAGTAATCCAGATTAGCTATGTGTATGACTCAATATGAAATCATAAACTACTTAAAACATTTGGAGAGAGAGAGAGAGAGAGAGAGAGAGAGAGAGAGAGAGGAGAGAGAGAGAAAGTGTGTGTGTGTGTTTGAACAACTCAATTGTATGGTTCTCTGGTGTAAACTTTGTAGGTGCTGCAGTGTCAAAGGGTTGGACATGCCTGTAGGGCACATGGCTGGACCCAGCATTATGGCAGGGAATATGTGATGACCTAAAGTTGCTTACTTTATAGAAGCCAGTAAGCAAAGAGAAGGAGGAAAAGGCTAGAATCCAACCAAAATTGGTTTTGGAGGCATGCCTTCAATGTCCTGTCTTCACACTAGGCTTCACTGCAGAGTGGCAAACCGTGTCTTTAATGTAAGGCCTTTGGGTGATACATTAGATACAAAACAGCAGCACCATGTGTCCAATTTCAGCAGCACTTACCAGCTTTTCCAAAGCCTGTTTGCTCATCTATAACTGTTACCAACTATTTTATGACTACTATGTGTTGTCATAGGGATATAACTTCATGGTGAATAGAAAAGCTCATACTAAATTGCCACGAACCAAATAATTATCTCTAACTTATATTATTGACCATTACTTCATTAGAGGAAACAGGTTTAAGTTATGAGTAAATCTGTTCTGTTTGAGAAAGTTCATGTTTCATTGTCTCACCTGATTGCAGGTCATGAGGAGGAGAAAGGACTTAATGCTGAGCATCTGTCTTTAACATACTGTTCTTAGTGCTTGGTGTGAGGTTCAGGTTCTTTGATTTTCCTCCAGAGATTTTGGTTCAAGGATAATAGTGTAAATATTCAAGGATTTTATTGTAGTAGAAAGTTATGTGAACCTCATAGTCTAGTCTACACTATGTCCTGTTTATCATCATATAACTATTTTTATTGGTTTTTGTTTGTGTTGTTTTTCCAGACAGGGTTTCTCACTGCCCTGGCTGTCCTTGAACTCGCACTGTAAACCAGGCTGGCTTCAAACTCACAGACATCCACCTCTGCCTCCTGAGTGTTGAGATTAAAGGCATCTGCCAGCATGCCTGACCAGTGTTAGTGTTTTGGTTTTTTTTCTTTGTAACAGTGGATAAACAAATCAAAACAGTTTAGTTTAGGCTCACAAATTTGAAAGGTGTCAATCCATGTCCTTGGTCCCATTGCTTTGGGCCTGAAGCAAGGCAAACTGTCATGATGGCAGGAGAAAGTGGAAGATGAAGCTGCTGCTTCACAGCAGCCAAGAAAGAGCAAAGAAGGGGCCAGTGACAAGATATCCTCTTCAAGAATATGCCCCAGGAACCTGCTTCCAACCAGGTCCACCTCCTCTTTCTGCCATCTCCCAATACTGTCATTAAATTATGAATCTATAGATGGATTAAGTATTCATGGACTCAGATCCCTCTTGATATATTTATTCATTTTTCTAAAGCCTATCATCTGGCAGCTAATCAAGCCTTTAGAAGAGCCTTTCAGTGAGCAGTTGTGAGTCAAACCATGGCAGTGCTGCTAAGTCCAGTTTACCACCCCTTCTCAGTTGGCTCATTCTCACAAATGACTCCTGGGATTGATGGCAGATCTGTCCTTCTGATTTGAAAAATTCCAAATGATGTTGTGTGTTCTTTTATGACTCTCAGAATACCATGGCACAAGCACTACTATTCCAATTTTGCTTAACAAAGTTTGAGAGAACTTGACTGATTTCTCAAGGTCATGAAGCTACAGTGAATGACATGTTTGCTTGATTCAGAAGACTGTGTTTTTGCTCAGTTATGTCATTAAATGTGGGAATTTGTATTATTAGTCTTTTATGGAGTTTTGTTTTGTATACTTGGAAAATATAATACAAGCATCATTTTTTTTCTATATTTTCCTATTTTGGGTCCATATTCATTGATGGTTTTGTTTCTGTTTTCAGCCAAAGCACCAAACAAACCTATTCAGGTAGTTTATGTGCCGTCACATCTGTTTCACATGCTATTTGAGCTGTTCAAGGTAAGTGGAATTTTAAAGCATGGAAGAAGTCTTCATTTTTAATGGCTTTGTACATTCTGGGCATAATGGATTCATTAGATTAGCATAAGAAAAAGATTTTGCATAACCATTTTAAAATTCTATTTCTGATATCCTGTGGGCTTTATAATCTGTACACTGTGAGATGAAAAATTGCTGTGTACAGTATAGTTTTGTGAATATTAGTACATATTGTTTTTGAAACTTAATTGTACTTTTGTTACTTCACATCAAATCCATACTGTTTTTCTTTCATTTAGGAGATTAAAGATGCTTTTTTAGGTTTTCAAATCTGGCAAAAGTTTTATTGGTGATTGCCATACCCAAATAAAAACACGTTACTGTGTATCTATGATTCTGGAGCATTAACTGTGCTAATGCATAGCCATTCCAGTCTGGAGAGATCCTGTAACCATTTTATAATTTGCATAAGTTCAGAAGACCTGATAGAAGCAAGAGAGGAAGATGTGGAACTTGGGCTAAAAAGGAAAGAAAACAAAACCTTTTTTAGACTATGGACTAAGATGTTTCTTTTGTTACCAAGTATCCAGTGTTATGCATACAGGGTATTGGAGCTAACAATTCATCACTTTTAATGTATAAAACACTAAATTGAACACCTAAAGAATCAGTTGTACTGTTTTGTTCCCAAGAGCAAAAGTGCTACTGGTGTAACACTGAGGTAGACATTCAGTTGAGAGCTTTCTCGTTATCTGTGACCTTTCAGGATGTCTTTTTGATGGATATTTTATCTTTTTTTCAATCCAGTGATTAATTTTTGTGGAAAGTATGAATCCCTTCAGTTTTTCTACCTTCATTAGAGGAAAGGTACTTTATAAAAGCAGCTGATAAATAGGATTTAAAGTGCAAAAACATCCTCTGCAGCCCCATTTCATGTGATACAAGCTTTCTTTTGGGTTGATCCCAATTTAAAAACCCTAAAGTCACCAGGCATGGTGACATTGTACCTTTAATCCCATCACTGTACAGCCAGCCTAGTCTACATAGTGAGGCCCTGTCTTAACCACTCCCTTCCCTCAAAAATCCCTAGAGCCAAAAAAAGAAGAAAGAAAAAGGCTTAACAATTAAGTGAAAAATAGAATATCAGGGAAATCTTCTTTGATAGAAATCCATGTATAGCCAAGCTCAGTAGAAGAAAAAAATCCACATATTTCTTATTAATAATAGCTCCACAAAATAATTATCACATACAAATAACCTTGTGCGTATTTCTTTTTTGAAATTGTGGAGTTTTTTCATGACTGGGCCTAGCTCAGTGGTAGAGTACATGTATAGCATGTACATGGCTTTGGGTCCCACTCAGCACCAAAATTAATCAATATATTTAATTGAATTGAATTGTACTTTGTGAGTCAGAAGCATGGTTTTCAAAAAGAGTTTATTGTTTTAGAACTCAATGAGAGCAACAGTTGAACTACATGAAAATAGAAAAGAGGGCTACCCAGCTATTAAAACTCTCGTTACTCTGGGTAAAGAAGACTTGTCCATTAAGGTAACCTTTTATTTACATTTTTACTTCAATCAGTTGATTTAGTAGTATGTATTTAATAGTATGAAAGGGAAGGAAAGAAAATTGGCATTTCTTGAGTGTGTTATTTGTAAGTAAAGACATGTACCAGTGCTTTCTCAGCAATAAACTATACACGTATATAGTAGTAGTCCCATAAGATGTGATTGTCTAGAGATATTATAGTAATTCTGTATAAGCACCATCTAAGATACTTGCCTGATGACATTGACTAATGGCACATTTCTCATTGTGTCCCTGTCATTTATGGAACCATTACTATATTGTGCTGGATTCTTGGCTTAAGTTACCTCATTGAATGTTATGAGCAGGACCTCAATCCTAAGCCTGTCTGACTGTGTTGCACTACTTTGTCTCTTTTGTTTACACTGTTCCCAAAGGAACCACTTTTCAATGGCAGCTTAAAGTCCTTAATCATTTTAGAGCCTTCTAGCATGTGCTTCATTGAAGGAACTCTCATTGCCCCCCTAAGCACAGGTTGACTCCCCTTTTATTTTTAACATTTCGTGCATTGCAGATAAGTGACCTTGGTGGTGGAGTCCCACTTCGAAAAATAGACCGTCTTTTTAACTACATGTATTCCACTGCTCCTCGACCCAGCCTGGAGCCTACAAGAGCTGCTCCTTTGGTAAGCATGGCAAACTGCCACTGAAGGAAAGGTCTTTAACATAGGGATAGAGAGTTGCCCTTCTCCTCAGGTGGTTGTGCTAGCTGTACCTGAATGACGATGTTTCTGGTATGGGTGAAAGCAGAGGCACCTTTTTGCCTTAGCTATTTAGTTTTTGAGTTCTTTTGGTCTGAGTGTGCTTTTCTAATTTGTCTAAGAAACACTCCAAGTTGAGTGCTTCATTTCCAAATGCACTATGAACAAGCTTTTCTCTGTGACAAGACTGTTCCTGGAGGGTCGCTTACTGTCATGCACCACCCTCAGAGAGGTGGCCATTTGATCCATGGATGAGCAAAGGGACTGAGTAGAGTGTTTGGCTACAGCTTAAGTAGGAGAAACTTTAGTGCTGCATACCTTATAGACCTAAGTCACCCAGAGCCGTTGGGTCACCACTGTCAAATTTGTTTATGTAATTAAAATATTTATTTTACGGAATTATGAAAACATTGACATTTTCATAATCTAAGAACAAAACATATAGGCAATATATGTATTTTCAGAGGTCTCTCTGTAGCACTCTAGAAATAACCTTCAGCCTTATTCAGTCAGTGAGAAAAGCCTCTGGTTACCATGGTAGCATTTATTCCTGGTAGGGCCCCACTTTCTTCCCCTGCTGAGTGTTTCTAATTGACAAACAACAATTGAACCCTTTGTCATTAAACACAGCAATGTATCTATCAGTCTGCAAAATGGCTCAGGGTATAAATTAAGTTTCATTTTAAAGTCCTACCTGACTGATAAGCACATAAGATTATATTTTATTTGTATGAATAAAATCAAACACTTTGCATTGTTATTTGAGGCAGAGTTTGTTAACTCAGCATGTGGAAAGCTGAGGAAGTCATTTATACAGGATTCAAGAAAATTCATGAAAGATCAATTTGTAACAGTATTACCTTGACCAGGGTTTGGTACAAGTTTTGCATCTTCACTAGTTGTTTAAAAAGAGTATCGATTATCCACTCCAGGTCTTAAAATAGCATCCTGATGATAGCTCTTTATGCCATGTTTGTTTGTTTGTTTGGGAAGCAGGACTACAAGAGACTTATTTATCCACTTTCCCATTATATAGATGAGGGAAAGAGGGTCATAGCAATTTAATGGTAGAGCTGGTGCTGGCTGGCTGTGAACTTCTAGTATACTGCTGTGTCTGCTCTTGAAATGTTTCATGGCTGTATAGTACTAGAAAAGAATTCTTTCCAGATGGCTTAGTTTTACCTATCTGTGTTTTCTTATATACATTTTTAATTGAACAAATTTAAACTTTATGTATATAAGTGTTTTGCCTGCATATATGTGTGTATGTGTACCAGATGCATGCTTATTACCAGTGGAGATCAGAAAAGGGCATTGGATCCCCTAGAACCGGAGTTACATATGGTTGTGAGCAACCACATGTGTGCTGGGAAGTGAACCAGGGTCTTCTGCAAGAGTAGCAAGTGCATATAACTGCTGAGCCATTGCTGTAGCCCTGAAGATAGACTTTTACATTTTTATTTATTATATGTGTGTGTGTGGAAGTCAGAGGAGAGTTTCACGGAGTTGGAGTCTCTCCCTTTACCTGTTGGATCCAGGGATTGAATTCAGGTTGTCAAGATTGCACACCAAGTGCTTTAGCTCACTGAGCTGTCTCACCAACACAAGTGATGGTGATTTTGAGGGAGAGACTGATGGGCTGAGAGCTTGCTGCAGCTAGGATGACCCTGAGCTCTTGATCTTCCTGCTTAGAGGACAGACCTGTGTGCCGCCTCAGTTTTGATGGTGCTGGGGAACTGAATCCAGGGCTTTCGGTGTGATAGGCTGGCACTCTACCCACTGAGATAAAGCCCCAGCACCTGAAATGATTGTAATACACCCAGTGTATCCATATGCCTCCTGGCTATATTATAAATTTATAGGTGGTACCTTTTTACACTAGAAATGTTGCTAGTCTATGTCATACATATGGTGCTTGATGTACACTGATGGTGGATGGTGCTGATGGTATCTGTGTGTACTATGAGATGTGGAACCAATCCTGCCTTTGCATTTATGCAATGGAGCCAAATGATACTTTGTAAAGCAGATTTGTCCATGACAAGGCACAGCCTGAAAGCTACTCTTTTGCATCATATGAAACAACTTAGAGCATGGTACAGCCTGATCTCCCCACATGTCCAAATTTTCTGTTTTGGGAGTATCTATTATGACTGTTAATTCTTTGATACTTCGGGAGGTCAAAAGTCAAATCTCTAGAGTCAATTCACTGCTTCTATCTCCATGTGGATCCAGTATTGAGCTCAGGTCCTCACATTTGTCAGCAAAACTGCTCTCTTACTGAGTTTTACTGTGTGATAGATACTGCACAGAGGCAGCATTTGTTACACCATGAAACCCGTATCTGCTTGGAGATAAGTTTTTCATTTCATGTGAGAGAAGTCTTAAAGAAGTTGAACGAACTGCCCAGTCACACAGAAATGGAGATTTCAAGTTAGATCTATCAGAGTCAGAAGCCTGTGTGATCATAGCCCTCTTTCCTTAAGGCCCTATTCCTGATCCAGATTTAATCCAAAGTGCTAAAGCTTACCAGATAGCATCTCCCCATACCCACCTGTGGCCAACCACAAAGTCACTGCCTTTAGTATCATTGTTCTTATCCTTGCCAAGATCTGTGACCTATAGTTTAAAAGAAGTAGTGGCTGCCAGTTTGATGACATTGAAATATAGGAAGGTACTAATTTTATTTTTAAAAGTCCCCATTCACTGTATCAACATACTGTAGCTTTTCCAGAGCCATAGGAAGGAACCTCAAGAGAAGTTTTTTCAGTGTTCTAGTCTTGTTATTGCTAAATTTCAATTCTTGCCAGGCATTGGTGGTGCATGCATTTAATGCCAGCACTCTAGGTGGCAGAGGCAGGAGGATCTCTGAGTTTGAGACCAGCCTGGTCTACAGAGTGAGTTCTAGGGCAGCCAGGGCTATACAGAGAGACATAGATAAAATTCTACTTTAAATGCTTTTTAAAAAGTTAATCAAAAAGAAATTTTTTATTACCCAAACTTGAGAATGTTTTTCTTTTTAATAGAAATAGGGAGTTTTGGTCATAGATTACAGGCACACATTAAAAAGCCTGAGTTACAAATTCATTTGATTTAAATTCAGATCAGGGATTTGTTTTAATCTTCTGTGTTTTAATCTGTAAGTGGTTCCTTATGAAACATTTGTGCCACTCTCATTCTATTAATTTTCTTTTCTTGATAGGCTGGATTTGGTTATGGCTTGCCAATTTCTCGACTGTATGCCAGATATTTTCAGGGAGATCTAAAACTGTATTCAATGGAAGGAGTGGGTACCGATGCTGTCATTTATCTGAAGGTACTATGTTTTGTTTCTGTTACTGTAAAGGCCTCTTGACTTTTTAAAGCTGGAAGTAAGCATAGCTAGTCAAGAAAAACACTGTATCCTCTTACCCTGAGATCAGATTTATGAAACCATGCCATGCCTCATGATTGATTTATGCCAAGACATAACAAAATAGGAAGCATAGGGGTATAAAACTTTGATTTTGATTTTACAACTATATATCTAAATTGTGGTTTTTCAAAATTATATGTTCATTGAAAGACCTAGCTTAAAAGGAGACTGATTTCCAAGAATCTGAAGCTTTCTCGTATTTTACTTTAATTTCTCAAGTTAGAAGAATTCAGTAATGATGCCGGGTATTGGTGACATGTGCCTTTAGTCCTAGTACTTGGGAGGTAGAGGCAGATGGATCTCTAAGTTCAAGGCCATCCTGCTCTATAGATCAAGTTCCAGAATGTCTAGGGCTACACAGTGGAACCCTGTCTCAAAAGAACAAATATTAAAAAAAATTTCAGTAATGATAATATGTTTATATAAGAAGATCTGTAGATCTCTATATCAAGTGAGGTAAACCAGACCCAGAAAGACAAATACTGAATACTTGCGCTCATGCAGATTTTAGCTTTTAATTTGTGCATATGTGTATATATCTAAATATATGGAAATGATCATCAGTATAGTTCACAAAACTATGGAGAGGTCCATGAGAAAAAAAGAGATTTTGTAGATGCATGGCAGGATAGTAGAACAGCACATAAAAGAAGAAAACTACTAGAGATGAAAGGGTATGCAGGGGGATGGAAGAGAAAAGATAGATGGGAGGAGACTCAGCACAAGAAATTATATACAAAAATGGAACTTTTACATTGTGTATTATTTTTTAATGAAATCATAATAATGGCCCTGTAAAACGTTCATTTAATAACCAAGTTTTCTATAACACAGTTTTCTCATTTATTGATGGAGTTAGACTTCTATTCCTGAATTCTAGAATTTTGGTATATTGTTTCAATAGGTAGTAGAGGCAGGTAGTAACAATTAAAAACTTAAAAGTGGGAAATGAAGTGTTCCACTGCTGGCTCTATGCTATACTTGTCTTCAAGAGGTAGTGCTTTTTGTTGTGTTGTGTTTTGTTTTGTTTTTATGGATCATCCTAGTGTTGATTCTATATTTATAGGGGCTGAAAATATAGCTCAGTGGTGTAGATCTTTCCTAGCATGTGTAACGCTCTGGGTGCTATTCCATTATCACAAAAGTAAAACAAACAAAAATCTCATAGAAGAGTTGGGTGTGGTGGCACACAACTTTAAGCTCAGCACTTGGAAGTTCCAGGCCAGCTAGGGGTAAACATAGTGAGACCTTGTCTCAAAAAATATAGTAACATCAAAAAGATATAATAGGATGGTTATGCATTTATAAATAGATTTAAAAAAATTAATCTGAAAGACATTTCAGTAGCTTTTCTTTCTTAACTTTGGAATGTATCTTGCAGAAATTTCCACATCGATTCATGTAGAACTGGCACATTCTTTTTAACCATGCATAGTGTATTATTGGAAATGATATCACAATTTCACTTGTTATTTGGATGTTAGTATATCTCAACATGGGGTTTGTTTGCTTGCTCTGGTACTGGGGATGGAGCCCAGAGCCTCCTGCATGATACTATACATATTCGCTACTATTAAGCTATATTCCCAGCCCGTAAATGATGTGATGTTTAATATCACTTGGTGGCAAATGTTTATGGAACTTTATTTCTTCTGGGTTATTTTTAGGATAGCAGTTGCCTGTTGAATAAAAATGCTTGATGTAAGCACACACTGTCAAAGCTATTGAATATTGCAAAGCAGTATTGACTGAATTACAATGTGTTTTGTTCCTGTCATATGTGTTTCAGTACTGATTTTGAGTGAGGGATGTTAGCAAATGATTTCACTCATTTAGAAAGGGTTCAGAATCTTTCTCCTGACCAGTCTAAATGAATTTATAAAATAAGTTTTAATATTTCAAAAACAAACATGGTTACTGGTGTTTAAAAGAGTACATTCTATGATTTTCACATGAGAAAAATAGTATCCTAGACCTTTGATGTATGTACTTTTTTTCTAATAGGCCCTTTCAAGTGAATCATTTGAGAGGCTGCCCGTTTTCAATAAGTCTGCATGGCGCCATTACAAGACAACTCCCGAAGCTGATGACTGGAGCAATCCTAGCAGCGAACCAAGGGATGCATCAAAATACAAGGCTAAGCAGTAAGAAACCACTTTGATTCCCATTATAAAATATCTGATTTGTCTCCAGAAATTCAAGGCAGACAATTGACCAGTATTCTGTGCTATACATTCTCTGTGGTTTTATCACTGGAAAAGCAAAGTGATCCTTAGAGAAAGAAAGATTGGAGAATGACTCTTATGCTGAGGAGAACAAGAATTGGATAGCTAGAATCATTGTGTAAATGGAATGTTCACTGTCCTAGGAATCCGTATACTTTGGAGGTATTGACAGTGAGCAGGGCCTTATTCTAGTGTGAATGTTGTTTTAAAGCAATTAAGTTTTCAGTTTGTTTTTAGTCTTAGAGATTGACAGAAAAATGTTCACAGAATTTTTGTGGATTAAAACTGAACAAAATGAAACTAAAATTAAAATGGAGTCTATCTATACAGTGAAACATTATTTAGTCTTTAAAAGGGAGGGAATCCGAAACATGCTTCAATGGAGATGAATCTTGAAGTCATTATTTGATGTGGAACAGGCCATACTCAAAAGCATAAATAGTGCTGTTCCACTTGTATGAGATGCCTAAAGCAATCATTTCAGAGAATCAGAAGGTAGAAGGGTGGATGCCAAGACTTCATGGAAGGTGGAACAAAGAATTGCTAATAAGTACAAATTTTCTGTTTGTGATTATGAAAAAGTTCTTGGTATGGGTAATGGTGATGGTTGTACAACAGTCTGAATATGCCAAGTAACTAAGCTATTCACTTAAAAGTAGCTGGTAGTGAGTTCTGTATTACATATAGTTTATCAGAGTAAATTATTAAAAATGAAACATTGTTACTCATAGAACAGATATCACTATTTTATGTTTATAAAACAATTTAGTCTTTGGTTTCCAATATTGCTTCACTGTGTGATAGACTCCATTTTTCAATTTAAAATAATATTTTATTAATTTGTGTTACAAATAAAACAAAAAAAATCTAGGAAATATTAAGTGAAAGAAGAAAGGAAAAACATCATTGTATTTTCACAACTCAGACATTGCTATAGGTACAGATTTTGTGCATATTATTTTAAAGAATTTGCTATTTGTATATATATATGTGCATTTTCTCCAAGTGAGATCACTTTTCATACTGTTGAACAACATGCATTTGTTTCATTTAACTATCTCTACTTTCCCATGTCAGTAGCTTTCACCTTGTTAAGAATTTCCCAAACTGGGATCCATTGCAGGGCCACCTGACATGTCTGTATAGTCTCAAGGTGGTTTTAATATAGAAAGTGTTGCTGTTGAAAGGCCACGTCAGCAAAACATCCCCACTTTGATGTGTTTAGTTCTTTTCTGAAGTATCATTTAGCTTGTTCCTTATTCCCATATTTTATGGAAATCAAAGTTGTTATAAAGGCTCTCAGTGGAGCTTTTTTAATTTTTTTCCCTGCTGGAATACTCCATCAGTACTGTTGTAGAATTATATGTTTAGATATATGACTTCTGGTTGATCCATTATTGGTGAGGCTAAGGGTAGACCATAATTTAGGTGATGGCTATCTGATCCCTCTATTGTAGTGGTTCTCAACCTTCCTAGTGCTGTGACCCTTTAATACAGTTCCTCATGTTGTGGTGACCCCCAACCATAAAATTATATTCATTGCTACTTCATAACTGTAATTTTGCTACTGTTATGAATCATAATGTCAATATTTTTTGGAGATAGAAGTTTGTCAAAGGGGTCAAAACCCATAGGTTGAGAACCACTGTTCTGTAGTATAATTTAGCCTTTTTTTTTTTTTTTTTTTTTTACTAGAAAGTAATTCATACTTTAGTTGTTGTTGGTTGGTTGTTTTTGGAGTGAGGCACTTTACCCCCTCTCTCTGCCCCTCTTTCCTCTCTCCTGCTGCTCCTATCCCCGGAGGCCAGTGCTCCTCTTCCCTTTCCTTTTTTATGATCCCTTTCTATAATAAAAAAAAAACCCTTCTGCCTGAACCCTGTTGCATGGCATCTTTCTCACTGCTTTTCTTAAATTACAATGGCAGTCATTGTTTTTGCTGCTTCCATTGGCACACTTTTGGATCATGAGAGTTTTTTTGAGCTTGGTTTTCTGTCATCTGTTGACAAAAGTGCATTAATTTTTGAAAGTTGTCCTACTTTCTTGCTTAATATGATATCCTAAGCCCAGCTTTTCACCTTCCATGCTCCTATCCTGGAATCAGCTACTTTATAATTCCTTTTAACAGGTACTGGAGCCTAATCTTGGAGGGCAGAAAGTGCTCATTATATCTCTTCTAAGCCCTTTTTCTAGGTAGAAGTTCTCAACACACACATATATGTATGTATCTATACACCCAGATACCTAAGTTCTTGTTGATAGTTTTATTTTATTTTAACATTGATTATTTCTCCCTAATGTGTTTTTCTTATATACACTTCTTACCATACAAACCTTGACTCTTAACATCTTTAACATGACAGAACAGAAACATTTGTGGGCAAGTATAATTTATATAGCTTTGCAATATTATACCATACAATACATTTCAATATATCTTTCTTTATTTTTGCCCCAAATAATATACCTATTGATTATTTGGGCATTTCATACTATGCACCTTGATCATACTCACTTCCCATTCCTCCCAGGTCCACCCTCCCCCTCTTGAGCCCCTCCCCTAAAAAGAAAAAAAGTACATCAAGCCCAATTTGTGTTGCCCATACACTCATTGGAGCATGGTAAAACTCCCAGTGGCCAAATCATTAATGATAACTGAGGTCTTTCATTTTCCCACCCCAACTCCCACTAGACGCAATCAACTGTGAAGGGCTCTGCTGATGTTTTCTAATGAGTGGTATAAAGGATAAAGCACATCTGTCTGTACTGCTCTTTAATTTTTCCTGCAGAAACACATAGAGGGCCTCCATGCAACTTATCTCAAAACATGAAATTTAGGAGGGATTAAGTCATTCACCATCTGTCATATGATAATAGCAAGAAAGTTATCCATCCCTGCTGCTCCCACAGTAGGTGATTTTTCCCAGGGAAGAGTTGTGCTCTGACCAGCTATACAAGGCTTGATTGTATCTCTTTCTGTATCAGATCAGTTGACTGTGTTGGGTCAGTTTACTGCAATCCCATTTTCAGTTTGTATGTAAGCCAAATATCATGTTGGTCATCTGTGTAGCCAGTTAATTCAAACTCTTACTTACCTACATGGAGTAATTTTGGTAGTACCAGAAGCCATCTTTCATAAGAGTCATTTGGGGTGTGGAATGATGGTTTTAACTGAAAGCTGTTTGTTTTCAAGGCCATACTTTAGCTGGGCATGGTGGCTCACACACTTAATCCTAGGATGTAAGAGGCAGAGGCAGATGAATCTGTGACTTGGAGGACAGTCACCATCTACATAGCAAATTCCAGGCCAGGTAGATTTACATAGTGAGACCCACAGTACATAACTTAATATATTGTATGCTAATTAAGGATCAGTCCTAATTTCCAATACGTTTCAAACAAATTTTAGCAAAAATTGAATACTAAAATAGTTATCTTGGCAAGTTAAAATTGTTAAGCTCTACAAATAGAATAAACACGTGGGGAATGATCTCAGTACAAGAGTGGGAATGAGCGGATCAGTACCTATATGGAAAGAGGTCTAAAAAGTGTATTCTTTAGTCAGTTTAACTAAGCCTAATCCTTTGTACCCCTAAGTCTGAGTTAACCCTAACCCTAATCTAATGCTAGCAGTTTTATTGAAATATAATTCACATACCATATAATTTGCTCTTTTGAACTATACAGTTCAGTTTGGGTTATATTCAAAGTTTACAACTCTTATCACTGTTCTAAATTGAGACTTTCTCGGGTCAAGAAGAAATTCAATATGCATTACCAGTCATAGCATGGTTCTAATTGAGTTATTTATTTATTTATTTATTTATTTATTTATTTATTTATTTATTTATTTATTTATGTTTTCATTCATTTTTGAGACAGGGTGTCTCTACATAACCCTGGCTGTCCTGGAATTCACTATATAGAACAGGCTGCCCTCTAACTCACAAAAGGGCAACCTGCCTCTGCTTCCTGAATGCTGGTATTAAAGGCATGCACCACCAAGCCCAGTTTCTAATGAAACTTTCAATTGTGAGTAAAGAACTGATAGAAAGTTTATGTAAGTAATAAAATGCCACTTTTCTGTAGTAACTATAGAAAATAATTCTGGGTTAAGGCATAGATTTTGGAATTATCACTATAAATTTTCTGAGTTTTAGTTAAAATAGAGAAGGGTTACACTCATGAGCTCTCTATGGATTCTTTTCTTCATAGGGACAAGATCAAGACTAATAGAACTTTGTAGACAACCGAGTGCTGTGGTCATCTCTGAAGAAAGATTATCTTCTTCTGCAAGTTAACGAGAGACCCTTATTCTACCAACTCTTAACTGTGGCACTATTGTTATTCTCAATGCTTGAATATGTAGTTAACCCACTCATATCTTCCACTAAAGTTGTAACCTGAGCAATTTTCCATGGTGTTTTTCTGTAGTGTCATTTGCACCCGTCGCAAAAGAGCACAGAACCTCCTTAGCGCTTTTACCCTATACTCTATATCTTGTCATGGAGTTTAGTGTCTGAATTCTTTCCAGGATTCTGAGTTTCCTCATTGCAGATATAGCAGATCCTACTGTTACAGTTTGTGATCTCCAGCTAGGACCTGGGGAGTCTGGGAGTGGAAGGTATCAGTGGAGTACTGATACCTTGAAAATACAGTACACTCTGTTGCAAATCACCCTCTGATTTGTACTTTTGTTGACTTTAATTGACTATATTCTCCTTGTGAGGTGTGGTACTTTCATGTTAAAATCCATTCATCTGTATTATTTTTTACTTTAAAATTCATTTGCATACTTCTGTTCCATTGATTAAAGAACTCTAAAAGTTGCCTTGGAATTTCTCACTTAACACCTTGGTTTGAAAGATTGTAAGTGAAAAACTATCTTCTAGTCAACATCAGAATGGTAAAGAGTGGGAAGTGTAGTTGTGTGTTTCTGTGAAAGCTTCTCTAACCTATTACTGTTTTCTGCCATATGAAATTTCTCTTGTAATCATTTTAGGAACTAGAAGTGTCTATGTGATGCACTTGATCACTGTAACACAGACTATCAGAGGCAAACATTCTAGTTTATTTTGGAAAATATTTTAGATCTTGATATTTTTCATTGTCATTACTTTTTGCCAGTTTTTGAACTGTACACTCAATCTGATTTTTGTTTTTGTTTTTTGAGACAGGGTTTCTCTATGTAACAGCCCTGGCTGTCCTGGAACTTGCTCTGTAGACCAGGCTGGCCTCGAACTCACAGAGATCCGCCTGCCTCTGACAACTGAGTGCTGGGATTAAAAGAATGTGCCACTCCTACCTGGTCCTCAATCTCATTTTTATAATCCCTTTTGCTAAAAGAAGTAGGAATTAGCAGAGGACCTGTGGTATGATATTTATTCATAATAATAGAAACTATCTGAGAGTCTGGATGCAAACCAATACCTGGCTTATCCAGCTCCTAAATATGTGTTTCTCTGTTCATTCTTTTCATGTGAATGTCATCCTCTCTGACCATTGCTTTCATTATTGGATGTATAAATGTATAAATGTTTCTGTCCAGTTTTTCAATATTAAACCCAGATTTACAAGTTTTAGTTTGTAGCCAGGCATGGTAGTACGCACCTGAAATTTCAGTGCTCTAGATGTTGAGGCAGGGAGATCATGATCATTGACTTGGCTGTGTAACAAGACTTCCTCTCAAAAAAGTTGTTAATTTGTACATTACTGCTGTAGCAGTGGAGTTGTTCCCACTGGCACCATAGTGAAGGCTTTTGCTTCAGAGTTTTATTCTGGCTTAGCTGAGGTTGGCTCAGTTGTAACTTTCTTTAAGTCACACAGCATCTGATTTTCTTTCAGTTACTTGTATTACTTATGTTCCTGGTAATCCCTTTTGGTCTTTATAAAGACCTCATTACAGAGCTGACAGTCAAACAAAAAGAATGTTGATAAACTTCAAAGAAACTGATGACAGAGACCCACTGTTGATAGGGCTAAGTCAGGGTCTTGAAGGTTAAGCTATATTGACTTGTGAGGAAAGGCTGTGAAAATAATGGTCCTTTACATTTAAAGACCCTGGCTGCCTTAGAAACACTACAGTATGTTCGTATCTTACTGAGTCTCAATTTCCAGCCATCTTTCTTTACACTTGCAAGTTTGACTGTAGGAGTGCTTCACCACTGTTTATTGTTTGGGGGCTGCCCACTGATTGCACACTCCCACAACAAATACCACATAAAGTTGGTTATAGCATAGAAACGCTTTGTCATACTCAAATTTTAAGTCTTTTTGAAAATCCAGCTTTTTGTTAAAATGTCTTAAGGATTTAGTGCATAGGCCTTCACTAACACTCTTGGACTTAACTCATGTCCATCTAAGCCTAGTACATTCCAGCTGTTCCTGTCTTCTTGTCATCAGTAATTTAACCTCAGTCCTAAACCAACCACAAGAAGAGTTTCAGGAACATCCATGTTTATTCTCCCCTCGACTGGAACGATTATGTATCCTTTCCACTGACAGAGCATGATACTCTGTGCTTAAGCATGTCCTGCTCGCTCTGTGAATTCTGTTTATGTTATAAATTAATATTGACCTGTTTTCAGATGAATTCTTCCCTACTTCTCTGTAATGCCCTCCAGTTTATGCTCTTAGGTATTTGGGAGTCGTGTGTGCTATTTGAAGCAGTACCTGGCACGTAGTAGGTACTTAATATGTATTTGTTGAGTCATTGGATGAAAGCTGATAGAAACTTGCAATAGTGGGTGTAGCAACATCTTTCTTAGTTCTTCAGATATCCCTAACTTCAAATTGGTAATGATTTGGGGCCATATACTGAATTTCTTTTCATAGTGCTAAGAGATGGCTTTAAAATGTGGCGAAGTGACAGGAATTAGAAATAGATCCACATGAGCCATGTGATTCATTGCTTGTCATGGAATATCTAGTTTGAATTCATAATACAAGGGCTTCTTTCTATCTAGTGATGTGCTTTTACAGTCCTCCTTAGAGAGTCCAAAGAGCTTAGCACAGGAGCTGGACTATGCACAGTAGCTTTTATTTTTCATGTGAATTCCAAAGCAGTTTAGTGGCTTGCGAAGAAGACATGCAAAGTGAGTAGCAGAACCAAAGTTAGTGCTTGGGACTTCCTGTTCCTAGGCCAGTGCTCTGAACAATATGATCTCTTTAGAGGAATTTCTTGGGCATATTAATCCTCGAGGATGATCTGTAAATCAACAGTTTTCTGTAATACAAGGCAGTTGCACTCAGGAAAGATTTTCTGTGATGTGTTTCCTTTCTGGCACAGTTAGAGGAGACAAGTGGATTAGGCAGCTTTTGCCTTGTAAAACAGACAACTTTAGACTAGTGTAGGTCATGACTAGAGTTTATATTTGAAAGAGATTAGTGCCTGCTGCCAGCCTTTTTATACAAAGATTCTATATTTGGAAGCGGATGGTTCTGTGTTTTGGTAGATTCAATTAGAACTTCAATTAGATGCTCTTACACATTCTTTCTATTGCCGTTGCTTACAATAATAGCTCGGCTGGCTATCAGAACCTTGGATCACATTCTGTCCCCCTAGGTTCTTTAGAGACTTTATTGTCTGTATCTGCTGGTGCTCTGAAGTTGGGAGTACAGATGGATTTTTCTTTCAGTTTTGTAGACCACCTGCTTGCTTGGCATGGTTGCATGTTTATCCTGGATATTTTGTAACTTGGTTTCAGTATAGCTCAGGGTTGGTGGTTGTCTGCTGGCTGTCTCTGGTCAAATAGTGGGTCTTACTACATTTTGTATCATTTTGCACTGTTCTGTTCTTCAGAAATCTGTTTGTCAGCATTGTGTTACCCATTTTTCACATTTATCTTTTTTTATGGCTTTAATCTCCTTGTCTTTCTTCATCTGTGATCTTTACACCCTTGAGTCCTATCCTCCATTTCACCGATTTGGTTTCTCTACTGTTTTGTTTTCTAAACATAATGGGTTGTTTTCACTTCTGTCATACTTGTATTTTTTAAATTTGCTTCTTTTAGCTCATTATTTTATTTCTCTTGCATGTCTTATTTCTTTGAGGAATAAGCCTTTTGATCTAAAAATTTCAGGGTTTCTGAAATCATTGTTTCTCCAGAATGTATTTGTGTATCTCTTGCTTATTCTGTCAGGCATACTCCCAGGGACCATGCTGTGGGATTATGGCTCTTATTAATTTTATCATAAATCATGTTTTGCTCAGTTTTTGGACATGTGTGCTGTCCAAGGGGGATAGAGCACTTACAAAAACATATATTTATTCTGCTGTCTTTGCCAGTAGTCCAGATGCTTAAACATTGACTTTAAAGATAATGTCCTTCATAATCTATATGTTAGTAAACAGAAGGAACCAATATTGCCAGCAGGAGAACACCATTAATGATTTCATCTATAAAGGAGTTTTGTTTGCTGTTCTGGGTGAAAAGGTAACTTTTAACTCCAGTTCCTGCCATACTGATTAGAGATATCAGCACCTTCTGGCTTGAAAATAGAGGGACATATGAAATTTTAATGAACTTGAGTCGTTATCAGTCATTGACAGTGATTAATTTGTTAATTAAATATGGTAGAATACTTCATACTAGGGCGTAATCAGAGTTATCGAGAGAAGTATAAGCTTGTTTTATTAGCAGTTTGTAGACAACCTCACTAAGGGTGTTGACCATTTTAAGAGCTTCACTGTGACATGTTTTCTGTCTTTTCAGCCAGCCATTTTAAAATGTGGTTCATTAAGAAATAGAAATTTTTGTTGGTCCTACTGATGTACTCCTATAATCCCAGCATGCAGGAGGTGAAGGCAGGAGTAAATGTAAGACCCTGAGAACCTGTGTGAAAGGGGGGGAAGGGAAGGAGGGAAAGAATAGAAGGAAGAACACAGGGTGAAGAAGGGAAGGAAGGATATAAGGAAAGAGGCATGAAGGCTTTATTATGGCTTATTCTTGTTATTTGTGAATACACATTCATATAGTTTGTAGGTCTGGGACCTACCATAGAAGAACATGGGATAACAATTTGAAAACTGCACTTGCAGGTAGGTCCTGGGGTTAGGGCTTATTTGGAATGTTCATAGTTCTGAAACTTTCTTGCCTCAGTTGCCAGACATTCTAGTAGACAGCCAGGAGCAAAGTCTTCAGAGCTCCCACGCATGATCAAGGACCACAAATGATAGCCTTGCATGATCCACCAAACTGTGCATGAGGCAGGGCATTTCCTTGAGACCAGTCTGCCTTGGGCTATGCTGCTGTGAGAAAGATGATTGAACATGGCTGTCCTCAGTTAAGGGACACTGGAAGGGAATGTGGCAGACGGGAGAGTCATGGGAAGGAAGATAAGGTTCAGTCTTCGATTTTGGTAATATATGGTGCCTACCACACACTAGAAACTATACTCAATTCTGGCTATGTGACAGTGATAGTAGCAGAGTGGAATCCCTGCCTGGTGAACTCCCGTTCTAGTCAGGACAAGATAGAGTAATTTCCTGGTTCACTTAGGAACCAATTACTGTGGGGAAAGTGAAAGACTTCAATTTCATAAAGGACAGGTATATTCTTCAGAGCAGCAAGTATTCATAATTTCCCAATCTATCAGTCTGAAATGTGAGAGACTGTCTTCTATGCTTGGCTCTTCACTCTGCTCTGCACCGTTCCTGCCGAGGTCCTTGTACCACAGTTTCAGTAGATAGATAACGGGACTGAGCCCATTCCAGTCATTGTCTCCCTGCCAACAGGGAGGGGCCAGCTTGCACAATCAAATCTCATGGAATCATAAGGGCTGCCATTTCATTCTTTGTAACAAAAACTCACTACAGGTTTGGATACATCTTAGGGCTTCAGAAATATGATCATTTAAGGACCTGTGAGATGACTGAGCTAGAATGGTGCTTGCCATCATGAATGACGACGACCTGAGTTCAGGCATCAGGTACCACATGGTAGAAGGAAAGAACCAACTGTTGCAAGTTGTCCACTAACCTCTGCACATATGATGTGGCATATGCAGTCTCACACACAAAGTTTTGAAGTATCTGGATAATGAAGCTACAGTTAAAGTCACTGTTGGTCAGGGTGGGGCCCTGTTTAATACTTGAGCTCATTTCAGAGGTGGAGAAAGGGTATCCAAGAAGACTTCCCTCTGAAGTCTACCAGTTGATACCAACTGTGTTCACTTGCCACAATGAAGGCCGTATTCCAGCCACAGAAGTCTGGAGATACCCCAACTTCCATATTTCTGTTTCTGAAGTGGGACATAAATTCCTTCTATATTCATGACAGAGTTTGAAGTGGCCAGAACATGGGCTGACAGTTGGTACATGCCACACAGCTTCCTGGCAGAAGATTCACTCAGAGGGAATTTCCCTCAGAGGGAATATTTGAGCCACAGTGGGGATTCTCCATGCCCAGCTCTCTGCCTCCTTCAAACAGATCAGAGTGACCCAGCAGTGAGAGCTTTTAACTGGTTGGAGAAGGGGATAGAGTGGGTTTAATAGTGTCCATAGTAGATCCAATTTCTCACTCTTTAAACTGCCTGATTTTCCATCAACAAAATAACCTGGGAACATCAGTACTGAAAGTCTCCAAACATTTGGTGGTTCTGGACCTGTGTTAAAGGAAAGCACCCCTCATCTCACAATGTCCTTTGAGTATTTTAAGGAAGTCGAGATAGCCCATATGGGCATTTCACTGTACAGAAATTTATCCAAATTGCAGAACTGACTGTAGTTCTCAGCATGCTTGCTAAGTGTAGATGACTACAGGCACAGTACCAACCAGTTCAAAGTGGTGACATCAGCCTTTGATGGAGTCTGTCCACAGGTCACTGGAAGTGAAAAGAAAGAAAGCTTGGTTCGTGGAGTCTCATGGTTCAGTTAGGACTGTGGGGGTTTTGCTGAAATGTAAAAACCACTAGAAAGCTGAGATAGTAAGTCTGGGAAGAGTAGATCTGGGACATGTACAGTGAAGAGGAATATGAACTTAACCTGAAAAAAGTCTCTTCTATAAATCTCAGTGACATTTGGTTTAATCAAGCATAATTAAATGTAGTTAGGTTTTTTTGTCAGATTGTAGTTCAAAATAGTATTCAACTATGGAGAGGGTAATATATTCTGTAAAAATTTTATTAAGCATTTTAGCTAAGCAAACAGCAAGGAGAACAGAATCAGCCTCAGGAAGGTTAATTACTAAAAAACACAGGATAGTAGATTATGTAAATCATCTTAATTTTCAATACCATGGCTTGAGCTTTAATTTACATAGAGAGGTATTTTGGATTTGTTTTTCACATTCTGTTTTTCAAAAGTACCAAATTATACTTGCATTCTTTAAAAGTTCTAATCACTCCAGGCTTCCATTAAGCTTGCTCTAACTTTTCTTATTATAGTTTGCAAAAATGAAGAATTACAGTTTCCTTCCAGCGAATTCTCTTAGGATTCCACCTCATTTGTGTAAATGATGAGAACTATGTTTTTATTTCTTTACCAAACGGTGGCTTTAAGTGAAGTTATCAGGGGAGAGTGTGTGAAAGCATCCACCCCAGGCATGCCTTTGCGGCAAGTGTTCACTTAAAGAAAAAAAAAGATAAAACTGAGATCAAATTGACTTTAGATGCTCTTTTGTTTTGAGTAAAGGCATTTCTTTCACCTTGCCTATCTTAGGGAACAGGTTGAGAAGATCTGTTTTGTTCAGGTTTGGGTACTTGTCTAAATTTCACAGTGAGAGTTTCAAAGGTATTGTCTCAGCAATATAAGCTTACCCAGGAAACTTGAACTTGTCCTTTTCACAAGAAGTAATACCCAAATTTCCTTTGTGTAGGATGGAGATGGGTCTAACATCCTTTGAGATTTTCAGAGAAACACCTCTGCAGTTAGGTTCTGTTTGGCCATTTGTGTAGTGGCTTTTCAGGGAAGGTTCTATACTCCTTTGGAACTGGCTCCTTTTGAGATAGTAAGCTTTCACTTAAAAGAGCATCCCATTAAGTAACTCTGACTTCCTTTAAAAATGGCCTATTAATTTAAATGCTCTGGGTAACTTTTGCCAGCATCGAAGATCCCATATGTCCAGTAACTAGGCAATACTTGCCCTGAAGTTTGCTCAATTAAAAGATACCAAAGTCTGGCAGGTGAGACTGCTCTAACTACTCTGCAGTTCCAACAAAATGCATATCAGTAACAAAACTACTTCATGTTTAAAATGATCTTACCTTCAGATTTCTTGAGAGGGAAAAATACATTAATATTCAGTATGAACTCTGTTTTGGATGTTGATGCATGCTAGCCACAAAGAAATGGTGAAAGTTAACTGATAAGTCAGTGACAATCAGCATTTAGCCATTCTGTATGCCATGTCCAGAATGTTTGTGAAGTCAGTTAGGATAAGTATCAAATGTGATAATGTATACTTTGTAGCATCCCTTCCACATAATTTCCATTTTATTTTTTAAAACTACTTGGAAAAGCCTAAATCTTTATTTTTTTAATTAAAAATCATTATGTATTTTTAGGAAGAACTGGATCATGCCTTTAACTTAAATGTTGAGCTTGTCATCCCACATTTTTAATTAGGATGTGTGAACATATTGACAACTGAACCCTGTCACTATAGGGATAAGAGAAGATTTGAGACTGCCCGCCACTAAAGAGGGACCAGGTTGGGTCTTTGCAGCTTCACCTGGCAAGTCCTTTCAGGAGGCAGCTTTTCCCAGATGTCTATCCAACATGGAAAGGAGAATAGAAGGCACAAGATAAAAGGGCCCTGTATTTGTCCCCTCTCTTATTGGGTGTTTATATAACTTCCTGGGGAAAACATTTTACTGTCTTTTCACAACAAAAAGTTCCTTTTAGAGCTGACACATGATTTAGACCAATAAAAGTTTTTGAGACTAATAAGTATACCAACTCAGGTAGACAGTGAAGGCAAGGTTTACAAATAATGTGTAAAGCAGTAAGTAATTTCAAATTTGCAAGGAACCAGGCCTGGGGATGTAGCACAGCAGTTGGGCACTTTCATGGCCTGAGGCCTGGCTTCCACCCCTAGCATTGGAAACAGGAAACAAATTACTGTGAACTAACTACATGTTGCAGAAATTGGGTCCTCTTGTCTCCACAGTTTCCCCTTTGTTATTGCTATAGACCCTTCTCTCCTAACATTGTGCTCATAATTGGAGCTTGAATTGTACATGAGTCAGTCCCAGACAATGACACTTGTAGAAAAAGGGATGGCTAACCCTCATCTCTGTGGAAATTTTGCTTTGACAATATCTGAAGTCATAATTGCTGCTTAAGGTTTATATACAGAGCATTTGCTGTCCCAAGTTCCCACACAAGTGCATGAAATGGAAGTGTTTCCTTAGATCACAACTTTGGAATGCCTAGGAGATGCTTGAACTAGCCAAAAGAGGCATGAGTGAAAAGTTCAGCATTTTGCCAAGTTCTCTTTGTAACTCCTTGGCTTATTAGTGTTATCTAAATGGAGTAATTGCTGGTTTGATAAGGGACAAATATTAACTAACACATGTAATAAATGTCTGTTGCAGTCTGAACCCATAAGTTCAAGTCTGACCTGATTCACTCTGTGCCTCTGTTGACCTAGTCCCAGTGATGAATGTACACACATGTCCACAGTTCCCAAGCAACCATGTGGTTCACATAATGAAGCTTGGTCCCATAAGTTATGCTGTCATGAATGAAGAATGACTAGATGGGGTCATTTGTCATTCTGTGTTCCACAGAGAGAAGTGCGTTGTGACTGTTGGAAAAACACAACCAGAGACCTGTGTGGCTTAAGACCATGCTCCTCATGAGTTGCTGAGCAATCTGTTGTTTGTCATAATGAGACC
The DNA here is from genome assembly GCA_030556225.1 of Cricetiscus sungorus. Classification (NCBI taxonomy): domain Eukaryota; kingdom Metazoa; phylum Chordata; class Mammalia; order Rodentia; family Cricetidae; genus Cricetiscus; species Cricetiscus sungorus. Next base: position 7,944,806 of record JANBXA010000126.1, read on the forward strand.
TGTCCTGCCTCATGGGAAATTCTGTATGTACCCTGGTAACCAGAACAATAAAATGGCAGTTATTTTTCACAGCTCATTAGTGTGGTGGTTTCTGAGCCCTCTGTGGTCTGTATTCTCATCACTCCTGTGGAGATAAACTTTGCCTTCTGTTTCTGAAATTTAACACGTAAGCAGCAGCAAGTGCCTTGCAAGTTGCCTGGGATGCACAAGGACACTGGCAAGTTCTTTTGATTGATGAAAGTCAATGAGTTGGGTTCTCTGTAGCAAAGAACACTGAAATCCCATTTTTAGAGGATCCCCATCCTATGTATAAAACACAGGAAATGTGTATCAGTAAATGTTCCCATGGCATCTTCCTAAATATGGACCACATGTATGGGTAAGTGAACCATATGATGTCCAGTCAGGACACTTTTAAGTGAAAGGAACACTATTATGCTGTGGACTATGTGGGCAACCCCCCCCACACACACACACCAGAATTATGTGACTAAATGTGAAGCCCGAGATTTTTTTTTTCCTTCACCATCTCTATTCAGATTTCCCAGAGTTATGCTCAGAAATAGTGGTAGATGCTTCAGGAGAGTGATTGTAGAAGTGCAAACTTGGGAACTTCTGCAAGTGTTTTGAAGATAACGTGACAGTTTCAATTAGAGGACCATGGTGTCTTATAGGAATGTGGCAGTAGTAATGCCACTGCCCCCAAATATATTTAGGTGCAATTATATGCCTCCTACATAAAAAGATAGATTCTTCATTTGACTTAGCAGTGTGTCAGTCATACTAAGGAGTCGGTAGTGAAGGGGTGTTGTTTTCAAATTTAATATGAAAGCCACATAGCCACTCTATTGTGTATTAATAGAAATCAGTTGCAGTTGGTTATTAAAGGGATTAATGTCTGGAAACCATGATCTGTTAGTAGTTGGTCCTGATAAATGAGTTTTATTTCATCTGTAAAATTATGGAGTTGGACTACATGGGTTCTTAGGACCTTACCTTAAAAAGAAACCTAAATGCTTAGTAATCAGTACTTAGGCCATACACGGTGGCACACATCTGTAATTCCAACATTTGGTGTGTAAAGGCAAGAGGATCAAGAGTTCAAGGTCATCCTCAGCTATATGGTGAATTCAAGGTCAACCTGAGCTAGATGGTATACTGTCTCAAAACACCAAATCAAACTGAGCAACTTTAATGTTATCCATTTTGCCTGAAGAATGCAAAATTCTTAGAAGTGAGTTTCAGTTTCAGAACTTTTATAACTGTACTTTACCAAGAGTCAGCCATTGTGCTAGGTGTCCTTCATGTCTTGGGAACTGTGTTCTTGTAGCAGCTGCCCCTGTTTTGGTTTTGAATTCATACTCAAGAGGGTCTTCCACTCAAGATTGCATCGCTGGTGAAGTTACTGTGGAGATTTATGCTGCAGTGTGTTGTGTTTTTATTTTCTTGTCCTTCGTTTCCAAATCCTTCCAAATGACTTCATAATGCATGCTTGCAAGTGATTATCTGCTGATAATGTTTTCAGATGTTCACTTCATAATAATACACAGATTAACACTCTGATCACATGAATAAATCATAAAGCATTGTGTAGACAGGATTGCCCTCTGCGAGCAGTTCCTGTAGACTAACCTCCACCACTCAAACTCTGCCTTGGTGTTCTTGTTCTGTGTCTGTGCTGTCACTATGGTTGACACTGGCCACCTCAGCAGTTAAAATGTGGCTCCTGCACCTGAAAAGCATTTTTGAATTTTCATTATTTTTAAAATGTAACCACCCGTCGCTAGTGGCAACAAATAACCATCTACAGCCATTTCCTCTATTGGATTTCAGAAACAACATTAAGCATCTATTTTCACTAGACATGGCCTAAGTGCTTGATGGCAACTGTCATTCCCACGTGTTGGTCTGCCCTTTGCCCCTCTAAGCACTGATGACATCATCAGCATAATAGTCTGTCTTTGGATAAGAAAATAGCAAAATGATACTGAGTTTTGTCCTGCTGTACCCTGCAGCAGAACAAGGCTCATCTTTGCTTCCTGTAGTCTGCAAGGCAGCTCCTCCCAGGCGCACATGAAGTATTACTGTAGCCCACAGGCTCTTGACCTGGTTCCTAATCTCTGAGGCCCGGCCTTCACTCCAGACTCACTGGAAGGGCTCCCTTAGGTGACTCTTGTGTTGCGGACCGCTGATAGTGCCTGTTAGAGTGAGGCCTTTGAGAGCGGCTACAGTGTTGGTAGCAAACCCACTTGTCTGGCACAGCAACACTACTGGTGCTCTGCTTAACAGGTGATTGGAAAGCTGAGAAGGAGAAAAGGTGTTGTAGGCTTGGGTCTGGGATTACATGGCCTCACTGCTTCCTTCTGTGCATAGAAGTCTAAGGTAGGCTGACACTACTCACTCACTATTCCCTGCATCTTGTCCAAGCAGAATCTGTTGGTCCTCAATAGAAGTAAACTTGTTAGGGATTTCAACAACTGTACTAGATGTTGACACGTTTGGCATTTTTTAAGATTTGCTTTTTAAATTTATGTATATGCATCACTATGAATGCATGTCACATGTGTGCAGGTTCCCAAGGAGACCAGTAGAGGACATCAGATCCCCTTTAGCTGCAGTTACAGGGAGCTGTGAGCCACCTAATGTGCTTGCTGGGAACCAATCTCCAGGTCTTTGGAAGATCACCAAGTGCAGTTAAGCACTGAGCCCTCTCTCCAGCTCCTCAGCAGTTCTTTTAACAGCTTAATAAGCTAGTGTCATGTTTTCTAATTAATGTTACCTTAGCACAGTAATGGGAATGGAGCTTTCTATATGAAAACTGCTCTTCCTAAAACTGGTAATGAAATAATTTGTAAAGGTAGATGAATGTACATTGTGTGATTAAAAAAAAAAAAAACTAGGATGAGACCTAGGATGTGTACTTCATCCATAAAAGAGGCTTTGGACTATTCTAAGAGATGCTTAGGCTTACTCAAGGTCCTCAAGGAAAGTGTGTATATCAATAGTAACTTTGGGAGCTCATTGTGGCCTTTCTGCTATATATGTGCCTAGATGTGAGATAATATTGCCAGTCTTATCTTTCCAACCTACTCAAGAATAATTTCAAATGGGAAATGTTTTTAAAGTTTATCTTTTCTATTTCCTTCCACTCAGGGTGAGAATTGGAAATCTTTGCACTCTACAGTTACAGTGCTCTATCCCAAAGAAATTAGTGCAATTGTTAAGTTGGAAAGATAATTCTAAATCTTACTCAATGAAATCAGAATACTTTTTCATATGTTTGTTTGGAGACAGGTTCTTGCCATGCAGCTCAGGCTAGCCTGGTGCTTGCTTTATAGCCCAGACTGGTCTCAGATTTGTGACAGTCCTTCTGCCTGCCCCTAAGTGTTGGTATTACAGGAATACATTAATCCGAAGCTTGTGTGGCTCCAAAAATGGACTTTTCTTTAAGAGCTCATTAAGAAATAAGTAAAGGTAAGGACAGATGGGAAAGACAGAACAGAAGTTAACAAACCACAAGCAAAGATTATATACCTTTGGGCTTTTGTGTCCCCAACAATGTTTACTGACCATTTCTTATGTGGCTGAGACACCTCCCTTTATACCTGTCCTGTTCACATCACGATTCAAGAAATATTTAAGCAAGGTTATTACTGGTAGCTGTTAAATAAGAGTGCTGAAAAGAAAATCTCTCTTGTTGTTTCTAACGAGAAAAAAAGATTTAGTAGTTTGCAGGCATAGCAATGTTTGCAATACCAACTCTTGACAGAGGTGGGAGATTGTGAGTTCGACACCAACACTTCTGGGTATTTGGTGTTTTCTCTCTCTCTGTCTCTCTCTCTCTCTCCCTCTCCCTCTCTCTCTCTGTCTGTCTCTCTCTCCCTCTCCCTCTCCCTCTCCCTCTCCCTCTCCCTCTCCCTCTCCCTCTCCCTCTCCCTCTCCCTCTCCCTCCCCCTCCCCCTCCCCCCCTCTCTCTCTCTCTCCCTCCCTCCTCACTCCTCTCTCTCTTGAGACAGGCTTCTCTGTGTAACAGCCCTGGATGTCCTAGAACTCATTCTGTAAATAAGATTGGCTTCAAACTCAAAGAGATCTGCCTGCCTCTGCCTCCCAAGTGCTGGGGTCAAAGGTGTGCACCGCCACTGCCCAGCATTTGTTGGTTTCTTAATGAATGTGTTCCCTAGGTATATTTTGATATATGTGAGTTGTCATATAGTTTTTAAAAAGTATCACTGGGTGGTGGTGCATTCCCTTAATCCCACTACTTGGGAGACAAAGGCAGGCAGATCTCTGAGTTTGAGGCCAGCCTCTTCTACCGAACGATTTCTAGGACAGTTAGGGCTACAAAAAGAAACCCTGTCTCAAAAACAAAACAAAACAAAAAAGAGGGCCTGCCCCACAGTTTGAGTATAAAGGACAACCCTGCCCAGTGCCATTATGACTGAGCAGGAGAAGGAGACACCCCCCCTGCCTTGGGTTCCAAGGAGAAAACAGTCTGACCTAGTGATTTGAAGCCAGGTGGTTGGACACTATATATGATGGTATGGTATGGGGGGAGAGAGAGAGAGAGAGAGAGAGAGAGAGAGAGAGAGAGAGAGAGAGAGAGAGAGAGAGAGAGAGAGAGAGAGAGAGAGAGAGAGAGACAGAGAGAGACAGAGAGAGACAGAGAGAGACAGAGAGAGACAGAGAGAGACAGAGAGACAGAGAGAGAGAGAGACAGAGAGAGAGAGAGAGAGAGAGAGAGAGAGAGAGAGAGAGAGAATTTTTCATGCTCTGTGGTGTGGATAGAGGTTATCTATCTGAAGAGGTGAAGGTGGTGATGTTTGGGCTGAGGTTGGTGGCCTGCTTGCCACCGGGGACCATGGGCTGTGGTCTGGGCCTCTGGCCCTGATGCCTCTGGTTGGTGTCTGTAGCTCATGTTACAACCAAAGGCCAAGAGGATAGGGCTGTACAGAGTTGTTCTGGCTTCTCACTGGCTACAGCACCTGGGAGAACGGACCCTACACCGTGCCTGGGCAGCACAAAGGAACTGACCCTGTTCTGAGGCTGTGGGTGAGATGGCCCTGAGGGCTTGAGAGTAGGAGGCTCTCTGCCATGGGGTGGCAACCCCTCACCATCTGGGTCAGCTCCCCACAAGCTGTAGTTAGTACTCAGGAGAGGGGGTTCTGCACTTCCCCTGGGCATCACAGTAGAGCTGGCCCTGGTGGTGCAGGTGTGGGTAAGGTGGCCCTGAGAGCCTGAAAGCTCCTTGCAGCATAGGGTGAACTAGTTGGCACAATGCTGAAGAGCTCACCCTGGTGGTGAGCATGGGGGACAGCTGGTGGGCTGACCAACCCAGCAACTACCCAGGCTCAGAACCTGGGTATATGTTGGCCATCCCAACATATACCTCATCTGTGATCTGCTGAAGCACATGAAGGGGTCAGTCATGCAGACTCAAAGCCACAGGATCTTTATGACACAAGGCATCAACAGAATATCCAAGAGGAGCCCCAGTGAGGGCCCAGCATCAATAGTGTAGCAGAAACCAGAGGCCCCGAACCAAACCAATGACTCTTTGCAATCAACACTTACAAGTAGAGATATATGGACAAAGGGGTTTACTGTGAGGCTCACTGTGTCACACTGCAGCTACCATGATGAGATTTTTCTTTTAAATTTTATTTAATTCGTGGGAGGGCTGGGATATAGGTTGCTAGGGCAGAGGGCAGATATGAAAGGAGGGGAAATGAATGGGATAGAGATATATGATGTGAAAGACACAAAGAAAATAGGAAAAGTTAAAAAAGATAAAAGAAAAGTTCACTATGGCCTTCTAAATACTTGGAACTGTCTCTTAAATATTCAACTTAAGAAGCCACTGAGGACTCCAATGTATATAAATATTTTCAGGGTGTACATGAGTTTTTGAATAGAATGTACTTTTTCTCCCTTAGGAACTTGTCTGAGGTATCTAAGAAGCCAAGGAGAAACCAAGAACTTACTTAAATATAATTTGTCAGGAATGTATCTGATTGGGGCTGGGGAGATGGCTCAGAGATTAAGAGCACTGGCTGCTCTTCCAGATGACCTGAGTTCAATTGCCAGCAACCACATGGTGGCTCACAACCATCTGTAATGGGATCTAGTGCCTTCTTCTGGCATACAGGCAGAATACTGTCTACATAATAAATTTCAAAAAAACTATATCTGTATATTTATAAGAATGAGCTTAAAAAAGGAATGTATCTGATCTGTGTGGTAAATCCAAATATTATGGCCTATTTTAACATTTCTTTTCTTATGGACTATGTAGCTTTGTTTTCTTTTAAATGCTAATGTTAACTGGAGTCATTTCACAGAGTTAACCAGTTACAGATGCAGTTAATGAATGCTCCTGAATTGGTTGGGGCAGTAGCATCAAATTCTTAAGAACAGCCACACCTCCCTTCAGTGTTGACACTTGGAATCTTGATTTAGCGTATCTGCCTCCATCTATGTGCTTTCAGTTGATTAAAAATAGGAAAGTGATTGAACTGGCCACTTGCCAAAGCCTAGCTATGCATGAAAAGCATTCTATTTTCAGTTTTTGAGGCACCAACATACTGATTTCCATAGTGGTTGTACCAGTTTATAGTTTATATTCTCACCAACAGTGAAGAAAAGGTCTCATTTCCCCACATCCTCACCAGCATTTGGTTTTTTTGTTTTCTTAATGGTAGCCAATTCTTCCTGAAGTGAGACGGTCTATCAAAGAAGTTTTCATTTGAATTTCTCTGTGGCCAAAAATAATGGACACTTTTTCTAATATTTAATGGCCATTTATATCTATTTTGAGAAGTTGTCCAGTTAATAAATTAGCCCATTAATTGATTGGATGATTAGGGTTTTGGCATTTGATTTTGTGTGTGTGTGTGTGTGTGTGTGTGTGTGTGTGTGTGTGTGTGTGTGTTCTCTGTCAAAAAGACAAACATCACAAGTTCTTTTTATATGCAGAATCTGTTTTACAGCTCTGAGGTTAAAAGTATCCTGGCAGTTGGGAGCCAAAGAATACCACAAAGTCACACTGCACAACAAACCTCATACTAGTAATGTATTGGGTAGGAAAACTCCAGGGAAGTGGCTGCCTTAGCTTGTGCTGAGAAGCAGCAGAAAACTGAGCAGAAGGCAGGTCAGTCTTGGAGAGGGCAGAACTTTCCAGGGTGGGGATTGGTGGGATTTCAAGTCCAGAGCTTGGAGCAAACTCAGGGATTGGTGGGATATCACGTTCAGAGATTGAGCTTTTTACTCTGTAGGGTAGGGCCTGGGTCCAGCCATTAGGGCAGTTAGAGTGTTCTGTAGGTAGAACCTGGCAGTTGGAGGTCCTCAGGGGAGAGGCCTGGCCATTCATACGCCTCCGGGGGCTTATAGAATCTGTTTGTAAATTTACATGAGTATTTGTGTGTATGTGTGCATATGGAGACCAGAGATTGCCATTGGGTGTCTTCCGCAATTACTCTCCACCATTTTTTGAGACAGGGTCTCTCACTGAACATGGAGCTCATACAGGGGGGAAAGAGATAGAAAAAGGAAAGGAGAAATGAGAGAGGGAATGGAATACTGTGATATGAAAACAAGAGCAGGATAGTTGGATAGAAGGGGAGTAATATGAGTGAGAGGGAAGATAGGAGAACAGGGGGAGGGGGACAAATAAGGATAACGTATAATTACATATATGTATAGAATTGCTATAATGAGGAGCTGGGGAGATAGCACAATAGAGTTTGATTCCCCCAGAATCCATGTTGAACAACAACAAAAAAACAGATGTGGTGCACTCATGTAATCCTAGCACTGGAGAGGTGAAGGCAGCCAGTCTAGCCTACTGGTATGGTCCAGAGCAGTGAGAGACCCTGCATCTAAAACAATGTGGATGGCACCTCAGGAACAACAGCAAGGTTAACCTCAGACATCCACATGTATGCACACAAATGGGCATGTACACCTACATACAAATGAACACACACACACAGTAAGAAATGCTATAATGAAATCTATCTTATGCTAATTTTAAAAATTAAAGAAAAGTTGCAAAGGTAATAAAGGCAGATGGAACCTGAGACCCTTTTTTTATCTTGATGCTACAAATGTTGAAGCAAGATCACCAATGCTCTCTCTGTGGAGGTCCCAGGGGGCTTTCTACTTTGTGGGGCGTAAGCCCTTTTTCCTGGTCAGTGTGGTAGCTTAGAAAAGCTGTGCAACAATGCAGGTTACCTCATAAATCCATAGTGCTCCGTTATTTGCAAAGGAGACCTCAGAGAATAGACACTGAGACTAGAGAATTAAGTGGTTTGATGAAGGTCAAGTGAGTGATAACATCTGTAATTCAGTCCTGACCTCCTCTCAGGTGGGTCTGTGCCTAGGTTATAAGTAAAGATGTGAGCCACTTGCCAAATCCAAGACTTGGCTCCATTTAGCAGAAAGTAAGGCAAGAGCCTTCCAAGTGCTGAAGCCACAGCTGGCCAGGCAGTGGCCCGGGACAACTGCTACAAGGCACATTCAGTTTGAGCTCCTAGATAGGAACACAGCAACACATACAATAAACAGGGCAACAAAAGTGTGACTCTGCGTCCCTTTATTTATAAACAAGTTGGGAATACTGTGATCCATTTGGGCACAGGGGAAGAGGGTTTAGGAGTTTTGGTGGTGGGGGTGGGGTGATTCCAGTAGTTTGCACTATTCAGCACCAGAGCAAATGCTTGGGCATAAGGTCATTCTTGAATCCAGATGAGTCATCGTCTTATATATATATGTACAGCAGAATTTTAAGTAGGTATGCTGTTCTTATGGCTTTGTCCCCAGACACACTGCAGTGACAAAACAGAAAACTAGAGAAGTAAAAAAAAATGCCTGATGAGCTAACTCATCACCCTTCCTTCCTTCCTTCCTTCCTTCCTTCCTTCCTTCCTCCCTCCCTCCCTCCCTCCATCCCTCCCTCCCTTCCTCCATCTCTTCCTTCTATCACTGTTTATCACATGGTCAGGACAGAACTGGTGCTAAGCAGATGCCTGAAAAAGAAGCTCATCTGTGGGGGTTAGACTGGGCATTAAAGTAAGTCCTGAAGATGGAGGCAAAATCAGCTGTGTCCTTCCTATAGCTGCAACCCACCAGTGTAACTGCAATATCTTGTAGCCTAGGTCGTAGAGTGGCTGAGTCTCCTGAACTCACAGCAGGTCAGAAGCCACACTACGATTGTCACAGGGCTAGTTTACCTTTGCCTCTGGGATATCCTGACAGTGAAGTTTCTTGACAGAAATGGGCCATTCAGTGTGACTATCACATTACAACTCCACCCCTGTTTACATGAAGGGAGCCAGCACTTGGTTTCAGGGGAATTGCTAATACGCCAAAGAAGCCGGAGAGGCCAGGACCCCTCCTGCTGCATGAGGATCCAATAACCATGGAAGTATGTAATAGGGAGCCTTCTCCTTCACTTGTTAGGGGCCTAGTGATGCTTGGAAAGAAAGTAGAAATACAAATCTTCCTATACTCACCAACTTAGTCTCATTTTTTTTCCATCTTCCCATTCCCAACCTACCCTATTTCCTAAGTCCTTTCCTTTTGTGGGGCAAAAAGAACCTTTTTCATTTTTTTCTTTGTCATTTCAGCTTACTTTTCTAAATTTGTAGCATACTTTATGCTCTCATTACATCCTTGAATTAGAAATGACTGAATGATTCAATCCCAGCTCCTGCTAGCTGTGGGAGAGGTAAGGTGGGGTAGGGGCTGGGAGAGATGGTCAAGAAGGGCTAGCAATTGGTTAGCAGAATCCACCGTTTGTTTGGGGAAGGCTGTGGCTTTAGGAAAGTGAAGTGGTGCTGGTGGGAATGAGAAGGAGTTCTAAACCCACCTCTGAGCTGTTTGGGCCTGTACCTGGAATGAGTCTCATGTTGGTCATTTCCAATCATGCACAGCTACAATGGCACTGTGGTGAGTCATGTGTGTGATATTTTTCAAGATGCTTTGTAGGGCCTGCAAAATTACAGTCTCCAGTATATCCACCCTAGACTGTCTGCCTCAGAGCAATACTTAGTAAAAGTGGATCTCTCTGCCCTGGGTCATGTAGTCAGGGCTTTTTAAAAAGGCATCATCAAAGAGAGTTCCCCACATACAACCTGAAGTGCTCTAAGACAGCAGATTGTATCTTATCTTCCTTTACTGTCTCTAGGATCCTCTCTTCTCCTCGTCTCTTGTCTTCACTGGCTTCATTTGCTTGATTGATCTCCTTGTCACTTCACTGCCACAAGTGTCAGTTGGCTAAAATGCAAGGCATACTTGCATGGTCTGTCCTGGGTGCATGGTGGAAGGCTGAGATCAAATGGCCACAATGGAAGAATGGAAGCCCTTGCCTCTGAAGAGTGATGCTCTGAGAGGGCCTTCACTATGAAAAGAACTTTTGTTCTCCCGGGCCATGTTCCCATCAACCCCCTGTCTTTCATGAGGACTTTACAGAGTTCTGGAAGAAGTGCCAGGAACAAGGAGGCTCCAAGCTGGTTGAGTCTTACAGTTTTGTTTTTCAACAATCACCACTGATCTTCAGGTACTTCAACCCAACACAAAGGGGAAAGAGGGTGAATCCTCCACTGATTGCCACCCTGAGTCTTGTCCCCAAAGCTTCTGAACAAAAGGATGCTTCTGCCACCGAGGCAATGGGCTTTGCCCACCAGTTACAGGTTACAGCCTTTATTCTGTCAAGTCCCAACGTTGTCTGACTTTACCAGAAAAGCCAGGAACATCTGTTTGTACCTAAGAGATTGGCTCTAAACTTTCCCTGCACCTGCTTATTCCCTGCATGTGGTTAGGGAACAGTAGCCCCAAACAGTTCTACAGCAATCTGGGAGTGTCCACCCCAGTCTGAGAAGGTGGGGCCAGAAATACCTTCAGTGTCTCTTAGACTATTCGAAGGACTGAGCCTTCAATTCTCTGCGAGACTCTTTGGAACGTCCCTTTATCCAAAATGTCATAGGCGAAGAACAACAGGAATTTCCTGGGACAAAACATTTCTACAGGAATCTAACATTTGATTGAGCTTTTAACAAAGTGCCCAAGTCATGAGGACAGGTGGTTCTCTAGATCAAGCGCTTCACAGGGTATCGGGGAGAGCAGGGCAGGAGTATATAGTCCACCACCACCACCATATATATTCATATTGCATATGGTATACACCCTGGGGAGGCATATTTGGAGGATACATAGAACAGATACGTGCAGGTAGCACCCCCTATCGGTATACTAAGTGTTACATCAAACTGTTACTCGAGGACTATGAACTGGGAAGTGGTCAGAAATGGAAAGAGCCATTCCTTTAAGAAGCAGCTCCTGATTGGTTTGGTTATTTCTGTTTAGACAAGACAGGGTTCCTTGTTGTGATTCCCATCAATTCGGGTAATTTCTGGAAAATGGTGTCATCATGCCGCTGATGAAAAGTACAGCCAGAAACATGTCAGGCCTTAGGTGGAGTTCACCTTGACACAACTGTTCTTTGAATGAGAAGTTAAGGTTCACACTTTTCTATCTGGCCAAAGTAAAGCAGGGTCTGAGTCATGGTCCTGAAATGGGAAAGAGTTGACAATTGCATCATCAGGCTTTGGTGGCTGAACTGAAAGGCAGGGCTGTCTTTCACTTGCCCATTTCAGAAGTACTTAGCCACCTCAGTTGGAAGGGTATTCATTCTGGGAGAGCGTGGGAGTTAAGAGGCAACGTGCAAGGCTCTTAGAGGGCTGGAGAGAGCAGGGTGAGGCAGCAGCCACTTCTGCAGATGGCTTATTTGATACAGATGGATTGTGGACCAAAGCAAAAGTCGCCCCACTTCATGGAGTGCTCTGCACCTTTCCATAGCAGGCCTAAAGTAGGGTGATTCTATGAGGCTAAGAAGGTTTGTATGGAATTTCAGGTTGGGAACCTCCATGCTGAGCCCCGGCCAGGCTGTCCAGAAAAAGAAGAGGAACTAGCCCCAGTACCTTCCCATGGCAGAACTCCCATCTCCCCGCTGAGCTGCAGCTCTCAACACCACCCAGGCATCCCGGGACCCCTTCCCATCCTGTGTGGTGTGGCTCTTGTTGGCCAGGCACCTTTACTTCTCATCCTCATCCCCCTCACTCATGCTGCTGATGGAGGCTGAGGCTGCTTTGGGTGAGGAGGGAGGAGAGGTCTTGTTTGGGAGCCATGAGAAAGTGGGGGATGGGGAGCGGGAAGGGGACCGGCTCCGGGTTGGGCTGCTCACTGGACTCTGTTTCGGAGATAAGGCCTGTAGCATCCGGCTACTCCTCTCCTGGAACATCTGCTTCTAGAGGAAAGATAGAGAAAAGATATCTGTTAACACAACAATTTTGAGTACAGTTAAAGAGAGAGGAAGAGCAGGATAAGGGCCACTTCACCAAAACACCTGCACCCACAGACTTGTATGACATTCCACGTTGTCAAAGGCTACAAATAGGGGGAAATGAGTAAAATCTGGGGCCAGTAAGAAGTCTATCCCTAAGGTTACAATCCCTGTTGATGGATGGGACTTTCCTCTTCTTTCATCTGTACAATTTAACTGTCAGGTAAACTAGCAATGTCCTAAGTAATGGTAGAGTCTTGTGAACAAAACAAAAGCCTTTGTCCTTGTGGATATTAGGAGCAATCACACAATGAGCAAAGTATATGCTATAACAGATGGAAATGTGATCCATGAGGAAAATAAGGCAGAAGATACCAAACCAGGCCTGGTGTCTCACACCTGCATGCCAGCACTCGGGGGGGCTGAGGCAGGAGGAGTTTGAGACAAACCTAGGCCTACAAGAGACTATCGCAAACAGCGAAGTTAATACATTGGGGCACTAGGCTGCAATTGCTAATGGCTTTTCCATGGAAGGCCTGGCTAAGGAAAGGCCTTCCATGGAAAGGAGATGAGGGAGGACCCATTCCACCAGTGAAAATCAGTGGGAAGCCAGGTCCAGACAGACAGCCCTCTGAAGACAGCAAGCCACAGACTGGAGTGAGGTCTGCTCCCTGGAGAACATGAGGAAGAGTTGGGTGGAGATCACTGGAGAGGTGGTAGGGGGATATCATGGAGGCTCTTGGTGGTCATTGTGGGAAGTCTATTTCCCTTTGTGGAGAACCACTCAGGCTTGTTTAAAGGGACAGGGGAAGGGGAAGGCTGTCCTTAGTAATGGAAAGAAGAGTGGGTGGCCTGGGGGAGATAAGGCCAGGAAAATGGTGTAGGGGACTGATTCACACAAGACCTTCTCTGAGGGGAAGAGAAACTTCTGGATAATTGTAAGCAAAAGAAGAGCAAATTTGCCTTTCTCTTTTCCAGTGACCTCTCTAGCTGCTGTGCTGGGAAGAAACTGCTGCTGGAAAGGGTGTGGGGACAGGGAGATTAAAGAGGAAGCAGTTACAGAAAGAGTCTAAGATTATGATGGCACCTGGATCAGAGTGATGACTGAAGGTGAGGAGGAAATGGCCAGCATTTCTCCCCCCATTTAAATTAAGGTCTGATAAACCCTCCTTTGTGTGCACTTGTATGAGTTTTGACAAGTAGTAATAGTTATGTGACTACCATTACACTCTAGGCATCAGAGACTTCATCAGCTCCCCAAAACTCACATGGCCCTTTGTTAACACTTGTCCCAGACTCTTAACAGACCTTTTTGTCTGTCCCTTAAGCTTTTATATTTACCTGAATGGCATTTAAATGGAACCCTACAGTGTGTTGTCTGGCTGTAGAAATAAGAGGAGTGGCTCATAGATGGGATGTGGCACATCGGAGGAAAGCGTACCAAGTGACTCTAGTTTCTGGCTGGTGAAACTGGAAAGTGGTGATGCCATTTGCTGGATGAGGAAGACTGTGTGATAAAATGGGGGTTGGTGGTAAAAATAGATTTTTTTTCCTGTTTTATGGGGGGGTGTTTGGATTTGATTTTTGAGGCTGGGTCTCATGTAGCCCAGGCTGGCCTCAAACGCACTAACTGAAGCTGGTCCTGGACTTTTGAGCTTCCCACCTGAGCCTTCATGGGCTGCAATTGCAGGTGTCTGATTTTCCATTCCTTGAGATATCAGGTGACTGTTGCATGGTTTTCTTTCTGAAATACTGAGGGAGACCTTGTCTCATAAAAAGAAAAAAGAAGGGGAGAGAGAGATAGAGAAGAAGAAGAAAGGTAGTGGAAATGGTAGGAGAAAAGATTTTCAAAGGGATAGTGTACATATACAGTGAACTAAACATGGCCAACCTCACTGGTATTCTAGTGATAAGAATGAGACACTGTGTATCACCACCATGATCTAATACCTGGGCTAAGCAGCCAGGGAAGAAACACTTCTTTACTGTATCAGATTGCAAACGTTTCCTCATTTTGTGATGATGAGTGTGAATGAGGGCATGGGAAGGGACCGCACTGCTGTTACTGCTGGGAAGATGGTAACACACAGCACTTTCCTGAGAGGTAATTTGATAGCAAGAGCAAAAGCTTCTTTTTCCCTGAGGAATTAAAGAAAGAGCTACATATTTATGAGTATAGATATTGTAGTATCATAACAGATAAAAGGGTAAACTTCTGAAATAAGTTAGAGAGCTGTTATGTAACTCCAAGAAATATATTAAGCAGCTGACCAAAAAAACGAAAAAAAAAAAGAGGGGGTTCTTTTAAAAAAATTCATTTTATTTAATGTGTGTTTCTTGCATGTATGTGTGTATACCAAGTGACAACCTGGTGCCCTCAGAAGTTAGAAGAGGGCTTCTGATGCCCTGGAACTGGAGTTACATGTGACCTGCCGTGTGGGTGCTGGGAATCAAATCTGGGTACTCTGTAAAAGCAACAAGTGCTCCTAACTTTTGAGATGTCTTCCCGGTCAAGAAAGTCAGTTTCTGAAAGAATACTGAGTAACATGAAAAATGCCCTTGAAAATTCAAAGTAATTTTAGGATCACATGGTGTGCATGATTTCAGTATTGATGGGGAAGATCTGTGCAAGTGAGCTTTTTTGTCTTTTAGTCTGTGTGTGTGTATGGGGGTGCTGAGACTTGAACCCAGAGCCTCATACATGTGAGGCAAGTGCACTGCCATTAGTTTATAGCCCCAGTACCCCTTAGTTTTTAGGCAGGGTCTTTCTATGTAGCCCTGTCCTGGAACTGGCTCTGTAGGCCAGGCTGGCTCCAAACTCATAGAGATCCACTTGTCTCTGCCACCAAAGTGCTGGGGTGAAAGGAGTGTGCCACCACACCTGGCTTTTTCATTTTACTTTCTGATACAGGGTCTCTCTAATTTGCCCAAGCTGCCCTTGAACTTGCTCTCACATAGCTGGGATTATAATACTGTGCCTTCAGGCCTGTCTAGTCATTACCGTCTAGAAGTTCTGTAATGAATGTGCACTCAGTCTTTCAGGTGTGATAGTTCCACGTCTGTGGCTTCAACTGTCTGCAGATCAAACATGGCATTTACAGTGAACGTGGACAGACTTTTTCTCTAGCAATCATTCCCTGAACAAAAATAGCATAATGCCTAATGTATTTACGTCATGTTAGCTATTATAGGTCATCAAGATCCTTTGAAGTATATAGGGTGTGTGTGTGTGTGTGTGTGTGTGTGTGTGTGTGTGTGGTTTTCGTGCCAACACTATGCCACTTTCTATAAGGGGCTTGATCAGGCACAGGTTTGGTATCTAAAGGAATCCTTGGACTGATCCCCAACAAATACAAAGCCATAGCTGCTGCCTATTGCTTTTTGCCTTCATAAAACATATTATGATGGGAAGAAAGAAACTCAAATAGCCTGGATAGGGAAATCAGGCAGGCACTTCAACAGTGACATAGCTAGGGAAACATTAAGACCTGAAGCACATCATTAACTCCTCCATCACTCATTTCCCTTCCTAAGCCCTAGTCTATCACTTTGTAGAGCCTAAAGTTTCCTCTGGAAACTATAATAGAGAAACCTTGCTGATCACTGAGATTCCTCCCAGATTGCAAATTCCACCTGTCTACAAATACAGCAATTATTTACCTTCCATTAAGAGCACTGATAATTCTGCCAAAAGACAGCCAACCCCCATGAAATCAAACAGAAAAAAAAAAATAGTGCCGTACAACAGCATTACCTGAGATTAAGCCCATTTATGAGACAAAATCAAATGCCAAAAGGATTGGGTAGCCTATTATTAACAGTAACATTAAAAAAATCCTTGAACTTCTAGCAGGCACTTTAAAATATGTGTTTTTATTACTATAATCTTTCAGCATATTTTTAGTGGCAGCCATTAGCCCTCCTGCTGTTAATGGATTGTCAGCATTGCCATTAGAAACCCACTTTCTAAGAAATCTACATCTTGTCTACTCCAGTTTGAATCAAGCTCATAACTTGAGAATATTCTGCCTAAAGGGATGAAAGAATTTGAATCTTTAATGATAAACAATGGTGTCACACTTCACAAAATGTGCTACCCATGCAGAAGCAATCGGGCCTGGGCTTGCAGGTTGTCCGATCTGTTTCTGCTGGACTTTCCCCTATGAAGGAACTGAATTGAATCCAATCAGGAGACAGTTCATAATGAGCTTCCTGGGAAGAAAAGCACTTTAGAAATATAACAAATAATGAAGACCATGGCATGACATTTTCCAAGAGAAAAGGTATTTAAATTCAATCTTTTATTGTATTAAGAGGTTTCCATTTAGAAAGTTTTCCCTAAGAAAATAATCCCGTTATAGTCCTGTCCATGTGAAAGTAATTTTCTGTTTCCCTCCTACAAAGTTTTCCCTTTTAAGAAGTATTTAACATCTAGTGAGGCAGTGAATATCTTGATGACTACCTTTAAAGGCTTTCGTGTTTCTTACACATCTTGACATATGAGTAAAAATGAAATGAAGAAAAAATAACTAGTATGATCTGGCTTGAACCTCGTAAAGAAAATGAAACCCAAGAAGACAGAACAGTTGGTGCTTCTACTCTGGCCAAATCGATAAACATCAACCATGACTAGCCCTTTACTGTGGTTGATGTGGTCTTTGTGCCAGGCTCTGTTACCAGGACATTGTTACAAGCTGGTTTAATCCTCTGGACAAACCTAGGGGGGAACAAAGCTTCCTTTTCCCTTACAGATGATGTGACTGAAGTGTAGAGATGCAGAAGAACTTGCCAAGGTGGGTGGGGCCCAAGCCCGGGCCTGGGGCCTGGCTGGATCCAGGACCAGGTCTGGGCTGGGCTGAGGCTGGGGCTGGGGCTAATGTCAGTCGTGGAGCACTGGACTAGCATGTGTAAGGCACTGAATGTACCTTTAGAGAAAGAACTCAAAAAAGGAAACCCCTCTTGAAACAACAATAACAACAAAAGAACTTGCTCAAGGCCGCACAACTAAGAAGTGAGTTCATGCTTGTGACCAGCTCTCCTGGAATTAGGCTCTTTCAGAGTTAAAGGCTTTTATGTTTATTCAGTCTTTACTTGTACATTTGTATATTAAAGGTATATTTTTAGAACTATCAAAGAGTCTTAAGTGGGAAGGCTGGGAATGTGGTTCACCAGTAAAGCACTTGCCAGGTTCTGGGCTCAGTCCCCAGCATTGCAGAAAGAAAAATGTTCTAATGTGAAATCTAGTTCAGACACACAGACTTCACTTTATCTCTTTTATCAAAATAAAAATGATCCCCAAAACTAGTGGTGTGCCTAAAATGAAGATGACTATTTTATAAACAGAACAGTAAATATTGGCAAGGGTGTGGAGAAAGTAGGGCTCTTGTGCATTGTTGGTGGGGATGTAAAACAGTCGAGCTGTTGTGGAAAAGGGTATGGGAGTTCCCGAAACTGTTAAACACAGAGTCGCCATATGATCCAGCACTTTTGTTTCTATGTATATTCCCAAGAGAACTGAACTTAAACAGCTATGTGCAGAACACCAAAAGGTTCATTGCAGCATTCTTCACAACTGCCAAAAGGGGCAACTGTGGTTTTATCTTGCTTGTACAAAATAAAGCCTGTTTGAAGGTCTGATACTGGAGTTTGCCACTAGCTAACCATAGAGGTCTGGAGGTCTGTGCAGACAGACAGGAAATGAGGAGACTGGGCTGAGGGAGGAATATAGGCGGGAGGAAACAGGAATTTGCTTTCTTGTCTGTTGAGATGGTGGGATGTAAGGTGTGGCGGTGGCTTGCTCCTTCTCTCTAATCTCTTAGGATTTTCCTCTATGTCTGACTCTGGATTTTTATTACTTAGACAAATTAAGAATTTCTTTCATATTTTTTCATCCAGTGTGGGGTGCTGTTAAATCCCAAGGGGAACCTGAGAAAACCCAGAGCCCTGGCCAAATCCTGGCTGTAGTATTCTGTGGGGCTGTATGGTTTTAACTGTTGGATCACCTGGGCCACTGCTTCAGGAGGTCTTGCATGATCAAACCATATAGTCTCGAAGGAATCCACAAGTAGTGGCAAGTGCCATTCTCTGACCTTCAGACAGACTTTATTTGTACAAACAAGATATCATCATAGGCAACAACCCAACAAGGAATGGATAAAGCAGATAAAGCACACAGAGGAAGACTGCTCAACTTTTCAAAGCTTTTACAACATTGATCTATGCTACAACATAGGTGAACCTTGAATGTATTAAGTATATTAAGTCAGATGCAAGGACACAGGGTCAAATATTGTATGATTTGACTTATATGAACTACCTAGAGTAATCAATCAAATGCAGAGAGAAAGTAGGAGGGTGTTTTCTAGCAGCTTATGTGTGGGAAGTTTGTGCTTATAAGGTACAGTATCTGTTTGATATGGTGAAAACATTCTGGAGATGGATGGTAGTGATGTGTACATGCTGGTGTGAATGTACTTAAAACCACCCTTTGCTTGAACATGGTTAAAATGGGGCTGGCAGTGTAGCTCAGTGGTAGAGCTCTTGTCTAGCATGCATGAGGTCCTGGTTTTGATATTCACAGCTGAAAATAAGAAGTTAAACTGGGCGATGGTGGCATTCACCTTTAATCTCAGCACTCGGGAGGCTGAAGCAGGTGTTCAATGCTAGCCTGGCCTACAAAGTAAGTTCCAGGCATAGCCAGAGCTACTCAGAAAGTATGTCTCAGTGGGAAAAAGTTAAAATGGTACATTTTATGATGTACATAAAAGCATATGCCACAATTTAAAAAAAAACAGCAGTGGACCTTACATTATGTAAATTCCCCATTTCCAATTCAGTTCCACGGTCTTTTTTTTTTAAAAAACAAAACAAAACAAAACAAAATAATGGCATGTAACAAATGGCACATGTCTGTCTGGTTGGCATGGGATCTGTTGAACTAGTCTGGGGCAAGATGATACACTGGTTTAAATAAACCTGGTCTAAGATAAACTAAAAATTTCCATTGGACTTGAGATCTTTGTCTTTGGGTGTTAAAGGAAAGGCCCCATGTTTGGTAAAATAAAATGTACTCATTTCATTCTATATGACAGGAAATAACTTTGTTTTTAGAGAATAAAGGAATATAGTGTCAAATCATTTAAAATGATATCATACCACCAGCCTGTGATTGAGGTGCTAATATTTAAAAAGAATGCTTCTGCTCTGTGAATTCAGATGCTCCAAACAAAAATAACGAAGCTGCCTTAAGAAAACCAGTATCCAAAGCCAACCCTGCATGCTGGGCCAACATCCCTTAACCCAGCATCCTTCACTAACTGCCATTTGGAGACAAACAGCATCAAACCCAACAAAAGCAATCATGCTTCAACATTGAAGTGATGTAGAGCTCTTCTTTTGAGACAAAGGGTCATTCAGAGACAATACACACAAGGAGAGGTGATACTGAATTTTTGTCTAAAAGGTGTTACTGTTTGGATCTGGACCATCCTCCCCTGGGATGTATTACAGGTTTGTTCTTGCAGACTGCTCTATTTGGAGGCCAAATGAGGAGTCTTCTCATCATTGTGTGTGAACGCTGCCCCCTTTGCTTTCCTTTTTCTTCCTTCCCTTAGGTGCCACGAGGTGAGTAGGTTCCTCCCACTCTTCCGCCATGATGTGCTGTCCCACCACAAGCCCAAAAGCCTCCCAAACAGTGAGCCCAAATCATTTTCTCATATTCCTCTCCCTCTTTTTTCGTTCTCTTTCTCTCTCTCATAAAGAAAGCTTTATTTATGACACACATCCTAAGAATGTGTTGCACATGGTGCACATGTTAAAGACAACTACTACCTAAAATGTTCATGTATATTAAATTAAACTCACGTCAGTAGTGTGCATGAAATAAACTTGTCTTCTTAAGTAGTCTTAGGTATTTTGTTACAGTAATGTAAAGCTCATTAACACAGAAGTCTTTGCCATTTGGGATGGATTATAGACTACCTTCTGAGTATGTTTTAAGACAACTTAGAAGAATCAATTAATAGTAGTTAGATACATAAAATTATGTAAGTGAAAAAAATGATTTGGGCCCTGATATCCCACCAGTCAGACTGAATAAGTTGGAATTGGAAAACCGATTACAGCAGTTTACTGGCTTTAAATTCTTAAAATTGTCATTGTGGCAGACAGCCTCCGAGATAGCCTCCTAGAGCCCCATTCCTGCTCTCTACATCTTTATGTAGTGTCCTCCCACAATAGATAAGAAGCAAATTCAAATACTCCTTTGGCCCACCTCAGCAGCATAAATATGTGAGGCAGGTTAGGGAAGGCAGAAGAAGCAAGGAAAATGATATGGCCATGGTAGTTAGCAAGTCAGACTCTTCCTCAAAGAAATATAAACACCAAGAAAGCCAAGTAATCAAGTCAGTCTACTTTTGTTTTTGTTGTTTTTAGAGACAGGTCCTTCCTATATAGCCTAGACTGCCCTGGACCTCACATAGCACTGGCTGGCTTGGAATTGATGGTAAAGTTCTGCCTATTGGATTTGATCTCCCAAACACTAAACTGTGTCCAGTGCCATAAGCAAAGAAAGACCATGTATATGGAGAATTTAGGCCTCACTCGAAGAACCGTTTGTGTACTGTAAAGTACATGCAAAGCTGCATACCAATCCCATGGTACGAAAAATTGGACCTTAAATCTTCTATTTTGTGCCTTCCTAAGACTAGATTATTTGTATCAGTACTGTACTTGCAGGTAATGCAGATCCCCTGTTTTAAGAAATGAGTTCCAGTCACAAATCCACAAATAAAGAATTATTATAATAATAGCATATTCATGAAAAGCAAATTACTTATCTTGGCGTTTAACATCCTTGTAACTATTCCTGTACTTTTAATGTCAACAGAAAAAAAAGTAACGTCTAAGTCTGGCTGATACAGTAAATTAATGTTAATAACAGTTTTGACACTAATAGCAAGTTTTTAAAAGAAAAACCTCCAGTCTCTAAGCTGGGTTTCATTTCTTAAGACTCACCTCCCCTTGCTGTCACCAGACATCCTAAGAACAATTCCAGCTGCCTTTTCGCCTTTGCTGGGAGCCTGAAAAGACTGCTGGTATAACATTGCTATGAAATGATATCCTTTGCCTGCCTTTGCTCACCCCAGGTGCAGAAAGTATCCACCCAGTTATCCACTCAGTGAGCTACAGTCTGGGGGCTTCTGACAGAGTCATACTCCTGAAGCATCATAACCAAATGAGCTGTTAATGTGGCTTCATTAAAAAAAACACTCACTGTTTCTTCAGACTCAGAAAATTGTGAAGAAACAAAGTACTAAGGCATACCCTGGATCAAAGGGGAAAGTTTAGAATTCATATACTAATGAGAAGAGAACAGATAGAGTCTGTCTTTGTGTTCTTCCCTAGTGCCATGCATAGACAAGAACGGGAATAAATGGACCACGAATTAAATCATCTGAACTGAAAATGAATCAAAAAAGTGATAAGGAGCCCAGTTCATGATTTCTGCTCTCCTACCAGTCCTTGCTGGGAGGTCTTAATAGCTCAATAGCCCTTCCTTTCAAACTCAGCCTACAGTTACAATATAGGTAGCTTAGAACACCTTCTATAACATGGTAGAGGCCAATGGGCTTTAAGCATCTTCCAACTCTCAGAAAATTGTTCTGTCTCTATAAATAACTGTTTTACTTCTAGATAATCTTAAAATGAATGAACTCAAATGAGCAAAGACACTAGTAACAACTCAAAAATACAATCAAGTAGACATATATTCCTTTGGGTCCTCATATAATAACAGGAAATCTTGGCTGTTTAAGATTAAGGAAAGAAAATGGACCAATTTCATTGTGTTTTAAAAAGAAAGTTAGCTTGGGGACAGAAAGCCCCAGCAACCTGTCTCATCTCTCCACACTTAGGTGTGGGGTCACAGCTGTGCACAGGATGTCTGGCTTTGTTACACAGGTGCTGGCCTCCAAGCCCAGGTCCTCATGATTATGCAGCAAGTACTCTTATTGGCCAAGAAAGGAGGATTGCTGTGGCTTTCTGGCTTCCATCATAGCCAAGAAAACAGAAATGGAGAAGACCCTACTTAGTGTGCCATTTGGTACCATTCTGAGGGATGAATCACTAATTGAGTAAGGACATGGACTTGGAGTGACATGAAATGATGTTCAATGAGAGGCCACTGGATAAAGGACATTCTTGAGTAAATTCCATGAAAGGAAGGTAAGCTGAAAATACCTGCCATTTCCACACCAATTAAAATAACTACATACCCATGCACCATCTGGCCCAAATAGTTCCAGGAAGTTGCCAATGAATTCTCTTGATTTTTCTTCCCACTTTTGAATTAGGTCATGACTCTTTTCTTCTACTCTGTTAACAAATTCCTTTGATCTTTCCTCCACATTCTTGACCTTTTCTTTCATCTTGTCCACTTGGTTCTGGAAACGATACTTCTTCTCCTGGTTAAAATAGATGGAATACATTGTTTCAAGAGAACAACAGAGAAGTCTATCTCTATTGGTTATATTTTATATCAAGAGTTGCTCCTAATGTAAAGAATAGATGTCATTATTTCCCATGGGCTAGATTGATGGGAAAACACATGTCTTTCACATCAATCTCTTTGGATATATATAGGGAAGGGCAAAATGTTGTACGATGTTCAATCTGTTCAACATCTATGAGTTGAAATCATATGAGAACAGAATACAAAACTACAGAACTACCCTTTATTGAGCAAATAACCCTAATCAATTCTTCTGGAACTTAGATAAAATGATGCTCAGAGTCTGCCTGAAAATTCAGTTACTGAGGTTGTACTAAAACCAATACTGTTTATATTGAGTTGTCCACTGACTGGGTATAGGACCTATGTCTCATGCTGAAATTTTCATTATCATATTTTTCATGAGGCTAATTAAACTGCATTGGTTTCTTTGAATATAAAAAAAAGCCTTTATTTTGATCACTTCACTGGATTTTTGTGCTTAGAGACTCCACCTATGTTCCAGGAAGCCATAATGTGTTGAGCAAAACACTAGTCACCTCTAAGCCACAGTTTTGTCATCAATAAAATGGGGGTGATTATCAGTCCTACTTCACAGGGTTGTTGTGACAATCAGGTAAGGTCATGCATGCAAATGTGTAGCTAAAAGCCTGGCATTTGCTCCACATATATTAGCTACATGGTTATCATAAAGTACCACTACACGGTTGTCATAAAGTACCACAGGCATTTATCTACATTACCTAATAAACATGTTATCTAAACAATGAAAATAATATCACACAAAGGGTCTTCTTTGAAATCTCAATATATTCTCTCTAAAGGAATCATAAGATACTTTTTTTTTCTTGACTATGGGAATCAAGCTCATTTTGTACTTTAGAATTTTGTAAAATACCTCAACTATGAAACTAGGTCAAGATTCCCTAATTTAGACTGTATTGCAACCTCAGGGTGGGGCTGGATATGAGCTTGGTGTGTTGCTACTGTGATATATAATCATACATACATGCTACAGGAAGGTACTGTCTTCTGTCATGTACAGTGTAGTCTGAGGTAAGTTGTTTAACCTTCTTGGCTTCTGTTTTCTCCCCTCTAAGTTGGACATTGTCATTACACACCCCCAGTAGGCTTATCACAAGTATTAAAGGAGATAATGCAGGCAAGCCACGTAGATGGGCATGTGATGGGCTATGGATAAGTGTTAGCTGTTGTCTTCATATCATGCGCTTCCACGTTTTGTTCAACACTGGAAATGGCTATTTGGTTTAGTGCTCAGTGACAGCACATAACAGTAGAATGAGCACTGGGCTGGGAGTCACAAAATTTAGAGGGGTACTGCCACCTCCACCTCTCCCTCACCCTGTCTTGGCCTTGTCTGCTCTCTGGGCTCTGTTTTCCTTATCTCAAAGTCAAGGGACATGGATTGGATGACTGGTCTTCATCAGGTCTCTGCCACTTCTGAGGTTCTGTGATTCATTTACACGCCCATCCAACACATTCAATTTCCTCGCTGAGCTGCAGCCAGACTTGTTGTCACAGAAAGGCAGTAAGCACACCCCCACTGTCCTCACGGTTCCCTGAGCTAAGTGGCTTATCTAAAGACCATTTAAAGAGAGTGAGCAATAACTTTTGGAAATGGCTTGCTATGCTTGGATGGTTGACTGAATTCAATTTAAAAGAACAGACAGTTTAATTTATTGAAATAACCAGGGCTTTATTCTCTCTAAGATACCAAATCATCACGTTAGCTGAATTCTTTTCAGCCACGTGTTTGGGTGCCACTCGAACCCGGCATTTTCCATTTTGTTGCCTGGCTTGTATGAAGTTAGAGAGGCCTGAATTCCAACACTCCCTGCTTTATCGGGACAATGAATAATCACTGACTTACGATTAATGAGCCCCTCCTATTTTGAAGGTACCAATGATCAGTTGTGCAAGATGCTAGATAATTAGAGCTGCACATAATTATAAATGCCTACTTTTGCAGACAAATCACCCTTTGAGAATACAGTATCTATTTAGGGGCTGGAATTCTATATGCATGGAGAGCGTTTGTTTGGATCAAAATCATGGGCTCCTTGGAAGCCTGGTAACCTTAGTGGTCCAGACTTACTAACATCAACCCCCAACCATCCAGCTACTCTCTTTGCCTTGTAACAGCTTGTTTTGCTTGTTTTAAAGATTGTTTTAACAGCGCTCTATTATTAAACTAACAGCAGCTCTGTGGGAACAATAAGGTAGAAATACAAAAGGAAGCCAAAGGCTTCAGGCTTTATTTAAGCAGCTGTAATTTCTCTGGACAATAAAAAACGGCTGTTAAGGTTTCTAATGAGCATCTGTAAGGCCTTAATAAAATGAAAATTGTAAAACGTTAAAACAAGAAAGCATTTTCTCTGGGCTTAGCATCTCATTGTTTCCGCCGCCTTCCTTTCCTTTGAGAAGACAACACTTGCCTTTCCCAAGGGGCAGATGTTCCAGAAACCCTTTGCCACATCTGAAAACTAAAGAGAGGGTTTGGTGGCAGGGGAGGGAAGCAAGGAAGCTCCATTATAAAATGTGAAGCTGCCTATGCTCTTTGGTTGACTCATGTTTGAACACTGGTTTCCTGAATTTTGTGTGTGTGTGTGTGTGTGTGTGTGTGTGTGTGTGTGTATTTATGTATGTATGTATGTATGTATATATATCATTACTGAGCCAGGTGTGTTGCTGCATGTCTGAATATCTAGCACTTGGGAAGCTGAGGCAAGAGGGTTGTGATTTGGGGGCCAGCCTGGGCAATACAGCAAGACCCTCTCTCAAAAACTAAAACACACCATTGGGTTTTAAATGTAGATTAAATGAGACAATAATGAAAAGTATTAAGAGAACTACACAGCGCACAGGAAATAATAGTCATGATAATATAATATGGTAGCTGTCAAAGTACATGGGAAAGAACCCTTACATTTATAAAGCTGACGTTGAGTTCCTTGGCTGTGTATCCTCTCTGGAGATTGCGCCTGGCATATACATCATAGTCTCGGACAATTCTGGTGATGATATCTGATGTTGAGATGCCTTCTGTTCTTTGCGTTGGAACAAACATGCCTGTGAAAGTAACAATAAAAGAGATGGGATTACCTCTGGCAGCCTCTTTCCTATAATGATCTTTTTTTTCCTTGCTGGATAAAGTTGGAACTTCTGGGGAGACAGGGAGGCCTTATTTTCTGGCCCCAACTCATAGGCATCATGCCAGACTTGGTCCAGGAGACTCACCTGCCTCCTGACATTTGCTCATGCTCAGCTCTTCCTTTCTATCCTGGGTGCCCATTTCCTACCCCTGTTGTCCACAGAGTTCTTCCTCACCCTCAATGGTCTACCTTCAAGGTTGTACCTCTGTGAAATCTTTCCTGAAATTAACACGAGAACCCATAGCATTTTGGACGTAAGGGTATCTTCAATTAACAAAATCAAATATCTGATGCATGTCTCTGTACAGAAATGGGCATTTGTGTGTGTGGTTTCTTTTATATTTAAAAAAAAATTGTTTCTTAAAAAAAAACAGAAGTGTAAATTTTGAATGAAGTTATGTCTTTGCATTGCCAGTGCCCGGATCAGTGCACATGAAGGTGCTCAATTAAATGCAAAGGGAATGTGTAAGTGAATGAATAATTACAACTGAGTCACTGAATGAGTCAGATCACAGGGAATCTTCTTCCCTCTGGAAGTCTGCATCACATTATCTCCACAGGAAAAGAAGGGACTCTATCTAGGGATATGTGTGCGAGGTGCTAGATGATTTTATTGCCTCTAAGAATACTCTCCTGCATGGTACTTTTACCACTCCAAGACCCTTTCATCTGGAATATGAGGAGAAGAGTAGAAATAAACAAGCACAAGGGTGCCAAGTTCTAATGCTTCTAGTAGATGTCCTTAAAGTCAAAGACATATTTGCATTTACCAGCAACACAGGCTACACAGGTGTCACAGATGCCAACACATTAAGAACTGAATTCAGGCTTGAAGTTTTATTGTCAACTCAAATCAGGTGTTGGCAATTGAGAACTTTCTAGTTCATATCATTTTGACCACTTAAATCTGTTCTATATCAGCTGCATGGTAAAACCTGAGGACAAGAGTACTGCGCGCGCGTGTGTGTGTGTGTGTGTGTGTGTGTGTGTGTGTGTGTGTGTGTGTGTGTGTGTGCGCATGTGTATGCATGCCCATAAATACAGGTGCCCAGGGAAGCTAAACAAGGGTATCAGATTCCTGGAGCTAGAGTTAGAAGCAGACATGAGCTGACTGGCATGGATGGTAGGAACTGAACCATTTGGTCCATTGCAAGAGCAGTAGGTACTCTTAACCACTGAGGGGTCTCTCCAGCTCCACTGATGTCATTTTTGCCCACTTAAACATGCACAGCCAAGATCCACAGAGTTACCCTTCTAAATGTAAGTTGCATGCCTGCCTGCCCATTCCTATTCATTGGTTTTCTACTATGTTTGGAATAAAGCCTTTAACTTGGGTCTACCACAGCACACAGGATCCCCTTCCTGTACTTCCTTCTAGTCTTAGTCTCATCTCCCAGCCTCTCCTCTACACTTTCAGCCAAGGCTCCTGTACTATACAAAGGACTGGGACTGTTTTGCTTATAGTCTGTGGTAATTTGAATGTAATTGGCCCCCATAAGCTCATATTAGAAGATATGGTCTAAGTGTGGAGTAGGTGTGGCCTTACTGGAGGAAGTATTTCACTGTGGAGTTTGAAATCTCCTTTGCTCAAACTATGCTCAGTATGGAACAATTGAACTTCCTGTTGCCTGCAAATCAAGATGTAGAACTCTCATCTCCTTCTCCAGCACCATGTCTGTCTACACAGCACTATGTCCTGCCATGATAATAATGGACCAAACCTCTGAAACTGTAAGTCAGCCCGAATTAAATGTTTTCACCTTTAAGAGTTGCCATGGTCATGGTGTCTCTTCACAGCAATAGAAACCCTAAGTATGACATAGTCTAGGAAGTTGGGCCTGTACCTAGCCACACTGGGCTTCTTCAGTGTCCTAAAACTATCAGCTCTTCTCACTGTCTGTCTCAGTTTCTTGGTCACCCACTGGGTTTCTGGTTTAGTATCAAGGAAATTAAGTCTCAACTCCCAGAGCAAGTCTTCCTGTTTGTCAGCCCTGCTTCTCTTTTCCTTCAAATATTGCAAGGTCTTTGATGGGACACTTCCATTAGCAACTGTCTTTCTGGTCTATGATGTGTATGAGACCACACCCTTCTTGTTTGCTTCTACAGTACTGAAGCAGGTGACAGGCAGACACTATCAGAATATTTGCTGAATGAACAACAAGATGAATACTGATGCTAAACACCCTACCAAATCCAATTCTCTCTGGATGTTTCTGTCTTGCTCCCCAAGGTATCCCTTTGGGACCTTTAAAAACATGTCACCTGCACATTCATAGTGTTAGTAGCATGGTGGTACTGCTGATCTTGGAGACAGAGCATTTGACTCTGCCCCCATGGCTCAGAGAACAGAGTTGGCATTGGCCACTAGGTCAAAAACATCTATGATCATCTTCTAGGAGGATGAAACCGAATGATTAAAAATGAAATGGAAGGCAGAAAATGCAAACATTTAACCACATGGATGCAAAGAGAATTCTACTAGACCAAGTATGGGACCAGGGCTTTGGAAGGTGGTGGGTCCCCATGTGACCCCAGCCAGCAGGTCTGGGGCAACATCCTCACCTTAACTGGAAGAGTTGAAGACTTCGGGGTGAAAATCCATCCTATTTTTCTTCAGGATTGATGAAATGTGAAGGTTCTTTAGCTACTGATTGATTTAACAAGTCACTTAGACACAGGGGACATGAGCTTGCCCTGTCTGAAGTCAGAGACTTGAGACTCTATGGCTGAGTGACTGAAAGCAGATTTAGGGCTGGGGGAATTTGCTTTGGCTGCTTGAGAGGTAGGTCTCTGAAAGAAGCCAAGCCCTTTGCTGACATAATGAGGCACCCAGCTTCCTCCAAATCCTAATTATTGCTCTGCTAAAAATATTCAGTAATGAGCATGATCAGAGAATCTTTTTTATCATGCTTTTCAGAATTGCAGCGTTTGGTTATGGAGCTATTTTAAGAAGCAGCAAAGCACATGTTAATAAAGCAACTTTCAACAGTAGTAGTCACTATCAGAATGATAATGAGTAACATGGACCTTACAGTCTATTTCATCTCAGCTCCATCTTTCCATCCAGCTTTGCTAGAGGATTTTGACACTCGGCTCTGACAAACAGAGCCCAACATTATACTGTTTTATCTATACGCATGATATCTTGGCTTCGTTTAAAGTGATTTTTGACTTTCCAAATAACCCAGAGTATAAAAGCTGCCCATGGATGCTCAGATCACTTCTGAGACTTCTCTTCTGCAGTGACCACTCTATGGCCTTTTTTATGTATATCCAAACTCCATATATACAGTGACTCTTCCTCCTGGTGAGGACTTGGTGGAACAGTTCATGGACCATAAGGAAGGACCACTGAACAAACGAAGTCGCATACTATTAGTCTTAGGCCTGCAGTTCCAGGTAAACAAACCACCCCCTGACTCTTTAGAAAGTGGACCGTGGTGAAGGGTCACATTGATAAGTGGCCCATGTTCCATTGCATGGCCCCATGGGCAGTAGTAATTAGACCCAGTGGATTATATTTTTTTTTTACAAAAAGAAGAGGACATGCAAGGTAGAAGATGAGAGTACTGGGGGCCTTTGAAAGGCTGTGGAGAGTATTTGAGTTGGCCATGATCAAGATACATTGTATACATGTATGAAACTCTCAAGGAATAAATTTAAGAAGTAAATGTTTTAGAAAGAGATACACACACATACACAAAATAAGAATACAGAAAAACAAACTCTTCTAAGAGGCCCATACTACCTTGCCCTTGAATTTGGGTTAGCCTCTGTGACTTGCTTATAATTAAAGGTTATGTAGATGATGGTGTGTGACTTAAAAGGTAGGCCACAGGAAGCCTAATGGAATCTGTTATATTTACCAGCTCTCTAGATAGTTGCTCCCAGCCTTCATGTTGGGAGAAACCCAGGCAACATGGAGACAATATATTGGTGCCCAAGTGACAAACACAGCTGAGCTTCTGGCTTACAGTTAGATGACTGCAGCTCCTATCAGCATCTAGCTATAGCAGTTCAAAAGAGTCAAGCAAAGGCTCTCAGCCTATGGTAGAGGGCTTGCCCAGTATATGAGGAGCTGTAGGTTTAATCCTCAGTACTACATTAAAATAGACAAACAAACAAACACATAAGAGGCATGGTGGCAAATGCCTTTAATCCCAGCTCCTGGGGAGCAGGAGCAGGCCATCTCTGGGAGTTCCAGGCCAGCCAAATATACATAGTGATTTCTAGGCCATCCAGAGCTACAGAATAAGAGTTTGTTACAAAAAAAATAAATAAAAGAAGCACTCAGACAAGGCCCCCATTAAGACCCTGTGCCACAATAATCATGAGCAAAATCAGTCTTCAAATAACTACCTTGGGAGTCATTTGTTATTCCTCCTTTACTAGAGACTAATCATCCAGGGAGGAAACTACTACCAGATTTCAAGGCAGCTAAGGTATTCTTGAGCAGGAATGCAATTAACCTTGGGGTCTCTTAGCTGATCCTAACCCCTGGTCTATGTCTCTGCTGCTATTTTCAGGGATCTGTATGTTGACTGGAAGCTCCAACCTTAAGAAAGTATTCATTCCCCCATGCCATGACCCATCATGATGTAACTCACACACCAACCACTTTATTTTCTCATTCCCTTCTATACAGTGTTGCTCAGCTTCTCTGCTGCTTTCCACGTTGGAAACGTGTGAGATTTCTTTTCTTTGAACTTACAAGCAAGATTGGGACTGAAAAGTGTCGGGCCCCTAGTTCTTACTAAGTTCTGCTGAGTTCTGAGGGAGTTATTGCAGAGGATGTACAGACCTGGCTGCTTCAGTAACAGTAGGCATTCTGACGCTATGTATAAACATACTGTAGGCCTAAAGCACCTATCATCTTGTGCTTGGCCATGTGCTATGGTGGACAGGAAAATGCCTCACCTGCTTCCTTTATGTGCTTATAAACATCATCAGAACCAGCAGAAGAATATGGAATATCATCATGAGCCACAAAGTCAATCTGTTGAAGAAAGAGGATGGACATTAACATTGGCATGGAGGGGAAGGTTTACAGATTTGAAAGGGACTGACAACTCCCCCCACATACATACCACAGTGCCTTTTAAAATAAAGCAGTGTAGAATACTGTCCTCTGGGTAAAACAAGCCATTAACCACCTTCATCAGAGCTGCTGTGACAACTTTCAATAGCCCCTCACGATCAGCCTCACAGAAGCAGGCCCTGTCTGGACTTCCTCTCCAAGCCATCCTGCTGTCAGGTGGGTGGTCCTCCTGGGATGGTTAATCTTTATTATCAACTCAATGAGATCTAGACTCAGCATGGAAATATCTCTGAGTATGTCTGTGGGGGACTCTTGGTTAGGTCAACTGAGGGGGAAGACCCACCCTTAATGTGGGTGGCATCATTATATGGGCTTGGCTCCTGGACCAAATCAAAAGGAGAAAGTGAGCTGAGCACAAGCTGTCATTGTTCTCTGTATCCTGACTCTGGATGCAGAGTGACCAGCTGCTCCTTGCTTCTGCTTCCACACATCCATTGTCATAGAGCTTACAAAATAAGTCCTCCTTCTCTCCCTCCCTCCTTCTACTCCCTCCCTCCCTCTCACCTTTCCTCCCTCCCTCCCTCCCTCCCTCCCTCCCTCCCTCCCTCCCTCTCACCTTCCCTCCCTCTCACCTTTCCTCCCTCCCTCAAGTTGCTTTGCTGAGGTATTTTGTGGCAACAATGAGATAAGTAGCTAGCATATATACCTTCTTGAACAACTTTCCTCTGGTCTTCATCCTTGCTTATCTTCACCCCTGTTTCCTACTACACCAGGTAAACATTCTCTGCACAGCTTTTAAAGGCCTTTATAGTCAGCCTTTATTTCACCTTGAGAGGCTAGTTTGATTAACAGTTAAATTTGCCAGAGTATCATTGCTACCTACCACTTACAAGTTATACAACTCACAAAGTGGAAGGAAGAATTTAATCAGGATTCCTCAGCCTCAATACTGGTGACAATAGGGGCTAGATAATTTTAGTATGTGTGTCTAGGTGTTCTGTGCATTGGAAGACACTAAACAGCATCTCATACCTCCACCCACTAGATGTCAGTGGCACTCCCTAGCAATGGCAACCAAAATGTTTCCAGACATTTTGGGGTGCAAATTAATGGAAGAATTTCTGGATTAAATGATATGCAACAGTACTTAAAATATAAACTGATATATGGTAAACAATATGTATTTCATTATTGTTGTCACTAATTCTATCTTCAGTACTTTAGCTTAGTTCCCCCTCTTCAATACATAATAATAACTCAGGGTAGCCATGATACTGAACTCACTTCATATAATAACAAAGTCCTTTGCACAGTGCTGGGCATATGGTAAATAATAAATGGCATTCATCATGGTCATTATTAGTAGCCTCTAAAATGCCTGTCATATGTTGAATATACAATATATGCTAAGTAAAAAAAAGTATGATTACTGGTAGTAAATCATATTGTAGTTTTTCTTTTCTTTTCATTCTCACCAGGAAATTGTCTCCTCTGCTATTACCCATGCACATTTATCAGTGTTCTCTATTCTCTTCTGCATTGCGAATTTAAAAATAGAAAAGAAAATTCTTAGAACAGCTTAATCTTATTTTTTTGTACTGCTTATAAAAGGAAAGAATAGCTCCTAGTGTGGGGCTGGTAGGCAGATACAAAGAGCATAATTTGATGCAGATCAAAAGAATGTCTCATGTTTTCAACTAATAAAAATCTTATGTCAGTAGGAATCTCAGTCACAAAATCATAGCTATAAAGTTCTTCCCTTAAAGCCTCACCCATGACCTCCCAGACAAGATGTGTGTTCCTTTGTTCCATGCCTAAGGATGCCTGTGAGTCTGTGAGGACCAACAATGATGCTGGTGATGGCAGGAACAATGGCATCTTCGGAGCTCCTGTCACAGGTCAGCCAGCTTTTCAAGTATGTTTCTTGGATTCTTTCATTAGCTCCTTAGAAATTGTCCCACAATGA
The DNA here is from genome assembly GCA_030556225.1 of Cricetiscus sungorus. Lineage (NCBI taxonomy): Eukaryota > Metazoa > Chordata > Mammalia > Rodentia > Cricetidae > Cricetiscus > Cricetiscus sungorus. The sequence continues at coordinate 7,977,830 of JANBXA010000126.1, forward strand.
GGACAGCAGTCTCATCCAGTTCTATGATCAAGTAACTGAGTCCAGTGTGATTAAGAATCTTGCTCGTGGTTCTCTAGCTAGAGGAAGATGGAGGTAGCATTTGGACCTGGCTAGCCAGGCTCTAATACCTGCACTCAAAGCAAGGAGAAGATGGTAGTCCTTAGTTTGGGGCAAAAGAGAGGTGTTACCTCTAGTGATGCCACATGTTAGCCCCCAAAACTTCCCCTTTAAGAAACAGGGAGAGTCTCTAGGTTTTCTAAAGTCTCAGCTACAGAGCCAGAGTCCTAATCCTGTTACAGGAAGAATGTGGGAGAAAGACAAGTACCTTGTGTTTTTCCAGGAACTCTGGTGTGAGAGTCCATGGTGCATCTCTGATGACTTCGTCCACATAGCGGCAGTGTCTGAGAGCTTCATATCTCTCTGCCTCATTCATCACAGTAAAACCTTTGAATTTGTGAGTAAGGTCATCGCTGCAAACTGAAACAGGCAAAGATATTAAATACTGTTGCCACCCACCCTGTGGTAAACCTGGTCTCTTTGGCAAAACAAAAGGAGTGTGCTTTTACTAGGTACTTGGCACCATTGAGCTCAGGGTTTGTTTGTTTGTTTGTTTTTGTTTTTATAAGAACAAAGGATTATGAGGGGAGAACAAACCTAAATCCACTAGCAATTCAGAGTTTCATTTTACTGTTAATTATAGCTGCATTCTCTTCTGAGGCTTTTATCACAATTATTCTGCACACTTTATGTGACTTTCCTATCTTTTCATCCTCCTGGCGCACCGTTTGCTGAGTGTTATTCAAAAGTGAAATGACCAGATGAAGCCAGATAAGGGACAACAAAAAGAGAGGAGCCAAGAGGCCTCCACTGTACAATTCTTTCACAAAATTATTGTACTTAGTAACCCAGTTAGGGGACACACACACACACACACATACAAACACGGAGGAAGGGAGGGAGGGAGAGGAGAGAGAGAAAGAGGTCTATTTCTTGGATAGAGATTCAGTTATTACACATTAGGCCACACAATGAAGAGATGAGAGAACAGAAGATCTGATCTAACAGAGTTCAACCTTTTCATAACGTCCTGTCCTGTCTACATCTTGGGTTCTAAATACCTCAGACAGGAAAGGAGTGAGGTTTTTATTTTTTGAAGATTTACTTGAAAGTGTTCTAAAATGAACTAAGCAAAAGCCATACTTACTCGCCTACATTTTGGTTGGCTACGGCAAACTTCCTAGTGTTCCCTGTGTGCCAGGAAGAAAGGTCCCTATACATACATTATTTATTTACCCAGATCCTGCTGAGCATCTTGCTGAACCCGGTCAGAGCTACCCTTACCGCTTTTTGCAATGAGATCCCCCCTTTGAAGTATTATGTATGGATAGTAAACTCTCAGATATTAAGGGCAGAAGACAATTTATAGACAAGACTATCCTCTTTTATTCTGGAACTAAATTATGTTCTATCCTGTGAACCAAATCTAGCCACAGAGTTAAGTATAACCAACTGACATGCTCAGCATCCAGAAAACTTGCCTTTAGAGCTCCTTCAAACATCTAATAACCAAGTTATCTTTATGGAAATACTCCATTGGCCTTGGTGTTCTTGGCCAAAGGCTACAAAGTTTCAATCAGACTGGAGGAATACACTTTAGTGGTCTAGTGCATTGCATGGTGACCACTTAATGATAAAACTTGGTCTACTTTAAAAGTGCTAAACACATTCTAAACACTCACAACAACAACAACAAAGTGAAACCAGTGAGGTGGTGGATGTGCCATCATGTGGATATAATTACTATATAATTACCTTGATTTCTATCATGTATATATAGATCAAAACACCAAATTGTAGTTAATAAATGTGTCACTTAATAACAAGGGCAAGTTCTGGGAAGTGTACTGTTAGTTGACTTCATGAGTGAGCAAACAGTGAAGCATGCATTTATACAAACTTAGATGGTACAGGCCCATAACTAGATGTCAACCAAGAGACACAGTAAATACAAGATGCACAGGGCTACCCATGTAAGATTAAGTAATGCTTTACAGTAGCTATTTAAATAAGTAGGTATACTCTAAATTAACAATACAAAATAGAGTATAACAAGGGTTTGGTGGTACATACCTACAATCCCAGGACCAGGGAGACTGAGGCAGGAGGATCATGAATTTGAGGCCAGTCTAGGGTACATAACAAAGCCCTGCCTCAAACACACACACAAAAGTATAGTATAATAAATATTTAAGCCAATAAGATAGTTGTATCTTATCATTACCATGTATTGTGCAGCGCATATAATTATATAGCCTGTGCTTTTTGGAGGTGGGGCATCAATGTATAGAGTCAGCCCAGACCGACTTTTAACTTGAGATCCACTTACTTCAGTTTTCTAAGTTGTGGGATTATAGGTGTGTGTCACCATGGCCAGTGTGGCTGTTTTCATTTTCTGATGAATAGTACCTGGCCATAGTAGATTCTATTTTCAATTTATTTTTTATGAATTTTATATACATTGATCTCAGATCCCCTGGAAGTGGAGATGGTTGTAAGCTGCTGTATGGGTACTGGGACTTGAACCCGAGTCCTCCTGAAAAGCAGTCAGTGCTCTTAACCACTGAGCCACCTCTCCAGCCACCCATAGTAGGTTCTTAATAAAAATTTGTTGAGTGAATTAATAGTATCTGATGCATATAGATGTTCAATAAATGTTGATTATTACTTTAAATCAGTTAATAAATTTTTATCAGCAAGTACACTTCGAGAACACATATGCACATGAGACTAATGAATCTGTAGGTACACACAAAAAACTATATAGCTCCTATATATTTATATTTTCTTTTTTAAAAAGATTTTATTATGTATATAGTATTCTGCCTGCATGTATGCCTGTAGGCCAGAAGAGGGCGCCAGATCTCATTATAGATGGTTGTGAGCCACCATGGGGTTGCTGGGAATTGAACTCAGAACCTCTGAAAGAGTAGCCAGTGCTTTTAACCTCTGAACCATCTCTCCATTCCTATATTTCCATCTTCAGTAAATACTTTCTGAGGTGGTTTCTGTTGTAACAGTTTAAATTATCAAAACTTCAACTCCATAGCTGAATCACCCAAAGAGCTTGTTAATAAAAAGATGTTTGAATCATACATGGTGATGCATACCTTTAGACCCAGCACTCTGGAGGCAAGGGGATCTTTATGAGTTCCAGGTCAGCCTGGTACATAGTGAGTTCTAGTCTAGCTAGAGCTACATAGTGAGACCCTATCTCAAAAGAAAAACAAGTGTGTGATCACGTATTTATTTAACTCACAATGGCTCTTGTAGCAATTTCCCTCTATTTTTAAGATCACTCAGGAGTCAATGTCAGCTTTACCGAAACCACTTTGTTTCAGTCACTTACAGTAGGCCGGCATCAAAGCCATGGTGCAACCTAGAAAATTGTATAGAGTAGTGTGCAGCAGAGGACATAAAGTAGAAGCAATTAGCAAGGTGGCGCCTATGTGACTTTATTGCCTTCTTTGTCAGTGTGTGCAGAATTTTAGTGCCCTTTCAATCAAAGGGGGAAACAATGTGCATGTTAACAATGTTTTTAGTTTAAAAAAACTCATGTTTACTCCTGGTAAATTTCACCTGGAGTGAAAACCGGTTTATAATGGCTGTTGTAGTATTTTGCCGTAGTTGCATGTATCATGGAATGTTCTTTATCTGACTAGCATTACCTAGAAGTAGCCCCCTTTTAAATAGTCAAATAAATATAATGATATTTTTTTAAAAAAAATCTGTGTGTGTATCTCTGTCTCTGTCTCTGTCTCTCTCTCTCTCTCTCTCTCTCTCTCTCTCTGTGTGTGTGTGTGTGTGTGTGTGTATGTGTGTGTGTGTGTTCTGCTCCTTGAGTTTTGATTCAGTGGGTCTCTGGTGAAGTCCACACAGCTCTGTCTTTGACAAGCTTCATGGTGATTCTGATGCTTGTAACATTAGCAAGTCTCCGGAGGCATAATATGAACAGCTTGACTAAAGAGACCTACTTGTCTACTTGTCTCTAAATCATCTATCATGGTCAGAGGCAGGGCAGGTAGTAGGGCCATAATGACTATGCAGTGATTCACTGATTGTGTCAGCTTTTGATTCCATAAACAGGAACCATTTATGGGCCACACTATTCTATTTAAAAACAGATCGAGGAGTTTGTAGATGGCCTGTCAGAACTTTATTACGATACTACATCAGGATTCATATTGAGCAGAAGTGGATTTCAGATCTGTCATTTTTATATTTCAGAGAGCATAAAACTAGGTCCAGCCTATATGCTTCCCCTTTCTGAATTGGCTCCTGGGCAGTTTCATATGACTTTTACATGACCAAGATAATGGCCTCCTGATAGGCTGCAGAGAAAACAAACATCCTGTTTACACTAACACATAGCTCCTTTCATACTCAGGAGTGACCTCAAGAAGCAACTGAACATTCTGACCCGCATTGTCTAAACATTAATTATGCCCAAAGCAGCATTGTTTTTCCTGAATCTTGGCAAATGCACTCTGACAAGCAGATGGAGAACTCCAAGCAGTGGTATTTCGTGGATGTATTCATTGCACACTCTGGGAGCTTGGGCTGCAACTAACCTATCCTGGTGGCTCGGTGTGCTCAAAGTGAAGCGGCCTGCAGGAGAGAAAAACTAGCATAGGACTTGAATTTTTGGATCCCAAAGACTCAGATTCTAATCCCAGCTCTGCTCCTCTTTTACTGGGACAGCTGTTCTAATTGTCTGCTCTTTGAAATAGGGGGAACATTTTAAGAATTCAGTTGGATGAGCCACATGAATAAAGAGTAATGCTTTAAAATGTTAGCCATGTATTAATAATTGTAATAATATAGGGCGTTGGTGGAAATACTCCTTTGGGCTTTGTGTTGTTTTTCCTTACCCTAACTCCAATTGCTTGTCTGGGGTTCTTGCTACCAACTCCTTGTAGAAATGCTATTGTTCAAGATGCTGGTAGACACTTTGCTTCTTGGCTAGAGCTCCTTGGGAAACTTGTATAAGGGAGAAGATAACAAAGGAGAAGATTCCTTCAAGGAGTGGGCAAAAAACCAAATGTCTATGGAGACCACAAGAAGCAGGGCTAGTGGCAGAACCTTAAACGAGATGAGGAATGAATGTCTCTAGTAATTGGTATTCACATCTGGATGCAGACCTCAAGTCCCTGAGCTGAAAAAGGTGCAATGACTTCACGCTCTGCTAGCAATGCTATGGCACTGGACAAAGAGGACAGTCGAGAAGGAGAGGAGTAGGAAGGAAGCCCCTCTCCTGTTTTTACACAAGTTTCAGGCACTTGAGGGCAGAGTGAAGCAATAAGGACAGACATTGAATTTCCCTTCTGCTATGCAAAGTGGAATCTTAGAAGAATACTTGGTTTGTTTTTTGTTTTGTTTTTTTAAGAACTCTTTTCACTGTTGCTTATATTTTCAAGTGAGTTCAAATCTGGAGCTTCTTGTATACTAGACAAGTGGTCTACCATAGACCCATCCCCTCAGCTGTTCAGGAATATTTAATCTTAATTCATAAAAATACAATAAAGCATAAGCCCAAGTTTGTGAACTAATATTTATATCTAGTGTACTAGAAGTTACCATCATAGTAGTAAATTGTTGTTTTATTTTGTTCCCATTGAGGTAAAGGTAGGTGTTGTTGAGACTTATCTATCCTTTAAAAATGTTTAAACTTGGATCTGCAGACATGGCTCTGTGGTTAAGAGCACCAACTACTCTTCCAGAGGATCCAGGTTCAATTCCCAGCATCCACATGGCAGCTAACAACTGTCTGTAATTTTAGTTCCAGGGGATCTGATGCCTTCACACAGAGATACATGTAAGCAAAACACCAATGCACATAAAATAAAAAAATACATAAATCAAAGAGAAAAAATGTTTAGGCTTAAAAAATCCTTTCTGCTGTAAAATTCCAATTTATTGATATGCACCTTAATATTAAAATAGATTTTAAAAAGTACTTTGTAAGTAGATATTCTCAGTTCATTAAAATGCTGCCAACATAGTAAGAGTATACAGGAAAGACATTTTAAATCATTACTGGTTGCATGCTTAAAAATCATACATGCAAGTATTGTCATCGTAATGGAAATATGGAGGTGTCTGTAAAAAGATTAAAAGTAATCCACAGCACTTCTAGTTTCTGGTTCTTTAATGAAGTTTTTCTGGAGGCCAGTGAAATGGCTCAGCAGGTAAAAGCACTTGCAGCCAAGCCTAACAAACTGAGTTTGATTCCTGAGACCTATATAGTAGGAGAGAACCATCTACTACATACACATGTGCCATCGTACACACATGCCCACACTTGCACATGCATGCACGTGCGTGCAACACACACACACACACACACACACACACACACACACACACACACACAGTGAATCTACCTCTAGATGTAATTAGTATAACACCCGTTCAGCAAAAACATTTTTATTTGTTCATACATAAGCTTGAGAATCACCCATTCAACCAAGACAGAATAGCTTTTCTTTAAATGTGTTCTGATTTTCCTCATGCTAGAGCTGTCTGCTATTAAGTTTAGTTTGTGACACTCTGAAAAGATAATCTAAGACAAAGGCTTCCTTGTACTGGGTATACATAGCCCCAAGGACGGAGGTGACAGAGTACTTGAGAACAGGGAGCTTTAAAAGAACCAATGTCCAGAACCTCAACTTCTAGCAGTATAATTTCTTAAACTTGATATGACAGAGAAAGCCTTTTATCTGAAACTGCCCTCATCACAGTTTCCAAAAGAGGCACCATGCAAACCGCACTATGAGTATTACAAAGGGTGAGGGGTAACACTTTAAACACAAACCTTAAAGATCATGTAGGACATCATGAGCCTGTAGGGCAGTGCTTCTCAACCTTCCAGTACTGCCAGCCTTTAATACAGTTCCTCATGCTGTGGTGACCCCGACCACAAAGTTATTTTCATTGCTAATTCATAACTGTAAGTTTGCTACTGTTAGGAATCACAATGTAAATATCTGATATCTGCTGTGCAATCCCTGTGAAAGGGTCCTTCCACTCACAAAGGGGTCGCGGCCCACAGGTTGAGAACCACTGCACTAGCGCCTCCTTGTCTTACCCTCCTATACACACACTTCTGTTACAGCTGAAAGCTGCTGTTAGGAAACAAACAGAGTAGAATAGAGAATGATGCAAATTTTGGCCTAACAATTTTGCTTCTGCCTCTCTCATGTATTATCAAAGAACACATGGATCTTGAGGGGCAAGGTCCAGGAATTCAAAGCAAAAGGAGCACTAGAAAGAAATATTGAATGCGAAAAATAGCGTTTTCATGTAGTTAAGGGTAAGCATTTTTCCAGCTATTCTCAACACTCATATTGAATCCTAAAAATGGCTTTTCTCTTGTAGTTAAGAGTAAGCATTTTTTCCAGCTATTCACTTCAAAATCACTTTAATAAGCTAAAGCTGTATAGGCTGGTACTGCTGCATCTCAAAAATATATCTGGAATATTTTCCAGAATTATAAAATTTTTAAGATACACTGGAATAAAGGCCTGGGCAAAACATTTACATTATTTTTATAGAATTACATTGTATTTTACATGCATTATTTTAAAGAAAGATGAGAATCTATTTTATAGATTCCCATCATAAAATATTTCATTCATATCTAATTTCATCTTCCAAAATGTTTGTTTTCTACCTCCTCATGACAAAAACAAAGTTACCTACAATTGTTATTTAGTAATATGCCTCATTCTCTCTTTAAATACAATGGAAACTTTTAATCATGGTACCTACTAAAGATAATTGAGTTATTTATGATTTTTATATTTGATTTTATGCAATTATCCTGAAAGCCAAACGTCACAGTCTCACACACACACACACACACACACACACACACACACACACACACACACACACACACACACACACACACACACACAATTTAAAGAATGTATAACATGACTTTTATTTTATTTTAATTTATTTGTTTGTTTTGAGATAGGGTTTCTCTGTGCAACAAACTCTGGCTGTCCTAGAATTCACTCTGTAGACCCAGCTGGCCTCGAACTCAGAGACTCATTTGCCTACTGAGTGCTGAAAATGAAGGTATGTGCCACCATGCTTAGCTCAGAATAATATGCATTTTAAAAACATATTTCTCACTGGGTAGTGGCAGTACGTGCCTTTAATCTCAGCACTTGGAAGGCAGAGGCAAGTGGATCTCTGAGTTTGAGGCTACAGTGTGAGTTACAGGACAGCTAGGACTATACACAGAGAAACTCTGCCTCCAAAAACCAATTCTTTTTTCTCATGTGAGATTGTCTCAAAGGGGCGGGGCAGGATGGAGAGATGGCTTAGCAGCTAAGAGCAAGTACTGCTCTTGTAGAGGACCTGATTTTAGTTCCCAACACCCTCATCAAGTGGCTTACAACCTGGTTCACAAACACCTGTAACTTCAGCTCTAGGGATAAGCAATACCTTTGACTTCCACAGGTGCCTGCACTCATATGCTTGTACGTCTCCTCCACACATGTACACATTATTAAAAATAGGAAAATAATTCTTAAAAAAGAAAATCCATATTTCTTTTCTTATAAATACCTGATAATCTTATCTGTGAATTGCACCACATTGCAACAAATTAAGGATAATGGCTCTTTGTCTTGTTTTTAACATTTGTTGCATTTTATTATTTTAATCTTGGATGATTATATTTTATAAACATGTTTTATGATCATTTCTCAGTATTTTTCATAAAGCTTCCTGGAATTGTATTAATATAGTTGCATTAAAAGCCTTCTTTTGTTTTCTGGGTTTTAGTAAATCTGACAATAAGTATTCGGCTGTGGTATATTTGTATACTCTGTGAAGATATATTTCTGTGATTGGCTTAATAAATGACCAATAGCCAGGCAGGAAGAGGTTAGGCAGGATTTCCGGGGACAGAGAGGACTCTGTGAAGAAGAGAGGCAGAAAGACACCAACGAGAGTCTAAAGAATTCAGATATTTGGTGCAGATTAGAGGTAACCAAGCCATGAGGTGAAATGTAGATTAAAATATATGGGCTAATTAAAGTATAGGGGCTAGTTGGGGAAAAGCCTAAGCTAAAGCCAAGCTTTCATAATTAATAGTAAGTTTCCACATCATTACTTGTGACCTGGCAACACAAACAAAAATCCATCTACAGTCATTTTGTTAATTAAGTTAGAAGATATGTTCTGCAAATCTCGGTCCAGCCCCAACACTATTTTAAAAAATATTTTAGAAGTAAATGCCAATAACATTTTTTTTTAGAAATTGTTGGATTGGCAATGGTGTAATGTAATTACCAATACTTCCATTTCCCTTCTTGTTTTGCATGTATCCTCTTGAATAAGTTGCTTTCAAGTAAGAAGAGTGATAATTAAGAGCCATCTGATAAGTCTTGATAAAACATTTTGTTATAATTTCCCAGAAAGGGAAAGAACAAATGATGCTAAAAGCTCATAACAAATCTCTTTGCAGGACAGACCATTTTCAATCCATTCTGTGCAAAAGTTCTTACCAAATAAGACTGCTTTAGTGGCAATAATAATAAATTGGTTTTGTGAGTTAGGGCAAATAATTCAGAAAGAATTCAAGAAATTGGGTGATATCACTTTAACTAACTGCTTCCATTCCCACCTGTACATTTGTGTGAACAGATATTTCAGTACTCACATAGAATATCCTAGTCATTTTATTAAGAGAGAAGTTGCTGATCAAATTTATCTTTATGTTTAACAATCACTTATCAAAATACTTAATGTGGTAGTTGGTTGTGTTCTGATTTACAGATGTATTTCTCTTTTTAGAAACTATGATAGAAGCAACTAAAATATTTACAAGCACTGAAGTATCACATTAGGAAAATTATAGGCAAGAACAAATTTGATGAGAATGGGGGAAATGTATAAAGTATTAAAAAAAATAAGATTTTTGTATTCTGCAAATTATAATGGCACATTTCAAAGTTTTTAGATGCCACTGGAGGCATTTAAGTGATTGAGAAACAATTGTACTAAACTAATTTAATTGTTTTTAGATATGCAGTGTTTATTGTGTAGCTCAAACTAGTCTGGAACTTGCTACACAGCCCAGGATAGCTTCAAACTCATGATTCTCCTACCTTAATCTCCCCAGTTCTGGGATTACAGTTTTGTACCAGCATATCTGGGTATAATTTTCAGTGTTATAATTCTGGCTTCTGGTTTGCCATGTTAAAGAGCTTAAATGTCACCATACCATTGTAAAAAGTAAAAAGGAAGAAATAACTGCTACTAAAGGGAGGAAGAGAAAAGAAGATGGGGAGAGAGAGAGACACAGAGAAGAGAGGAAAGGAAGAGGTAAGGAGAGAGGAAGGGAGGAAGGGAGGGAGGGACCAGAAATCCACAGGGAGAAACCTGAAGGCACCAGTGGCAGTAAAATGTAAAGTGACAACTTGCCAAGGCTCATGGGGACCCATGTGAGAGTTGAAAATTCTGGGTCACCCAGATCCCCTGAAGTGGGTGTTAGTTAGGAGGACTGGGAAGTCTATGAGGCCTCTGGTAGTGGATCAGTATGTATTCCTAGTATACGAATAGACTTTGGGAGCCCATTCCACATAGAGGGATACTCTCTCAGCCTAGACACATGGGCAAGGGCCTAGGCCCTGCTGCAAATGATATGACAGACTTTGAAGATCCCCCAAGGAAGGCCTCACCCTCCCTGGGGAGAAGAAAGAGAATAGGATGAGGGTTAGAGGGGAAGGGAAGGATGGTATGGAGAGGGAACTGGGATTGACATGTAAAACAACCTTGTTTCAAATTTAAATTTTAAAAGGGAAAAAATTTCACAGGAAGGAAGGAAGGAAGAAGGAAAGAAAGAAAGAAAGAAAGAAAGAAAGAAAGAAAGAAAGAAAGAAAGAAAGAAAGAGAGAGAGAGAGAGAGAAAGAAAGAAAGAAAGAGAGGAAAATTCTGGGTCACATAGTTAATTGTGACCTGCCCATACCAAAAGACCTCTGAGCTGAGATCACCTAAATGGCTTAAGCCCACAAGCTGCAGAGGTCTTCCCAGGTCTCTAGTAACCCTGAAGACTGCAGGTGGCAGTACTCACTCTAGAGACAGGATAAAAGGAAGTGAGCAAGAAATAGTTTCTCCTTTGTGTCCCTTCATATTACTTGCCTAGTAGGCATTGCTTTTACCATCGTGTCATTCTCAAAGAACTTCATCTAGTAGTCACATGGTTAGCACCCTTAGCAAAATCTGCAAGTTTTTCCTCTGAAATTTCCATAAAGTGGGTTTTTTAAATGCTTATATAATATAACATATTAGATACTGGAATGTCCTGGCTGTGCATTTTTTCCCTCTTAGGGATCTCAAGGTATATGGTGACTAGTCCAGTGTAGCACCACAGAAACTGATCCCAGTGGGTAAATATGAAACTAATCACAATGGATGGATGTACTGCTTCCAGAGCTACAAAGTGACATGCACGTCTCCACAGTCAAGTACTATATTCTCACCAAAACTGGAATAGGTAAGCCTTCTGGAAGATGAAACATTAGTCCACACCATACCATGTTTCTCTTTCTATACTCTTAGGAAGTAAGTCAGCTCCGTCATTATGAACCAAGATGGGCTGGACGTATAATTCTCCATTTCTTTATCACAATGTACTTGGTTATATAAACAAGTAGGCCTATCTTATTAGCATAACAGCTTCCTAAGTGCTACAAGTCACACACAAATAAAATAGATAATGACCTTGTGTGCCGCCAATCATCCTATACCTCTTTAGCTCTACAAGATTTGAAATCAGAGTGATATTGCATTTTCCTTGATCCTCTAGAAAATTTTAGGAACGTAAATTGGATCGTGTCACATATAGCAGGAGAAAAGCATTAATGGAAAATGTGAGGTGGCTACCCTTGGTGCTATCATTAATCTGTCTCTCTCCCCACCCCCCATCTTTGGTACAATGGTACACAATCTCATAATGTAATTTCTCCTATGGTTTTAAATGTCATTTTGAATTTAAGGTAGTGAGCAAGTGAGGTGATATAGGCTAAACTAGAAACATTAACCCTGTCAGACTTTATTGATAGATATCTGAACGGGATATTTTCCAGGAAGCATATTATAAGGGAGTTTCTAGACAAAGAAAATGCACTTCTTACCTCCTACCAACAAGTAGCTGTTGGGAAACAGTGTTTTTGCTTGCATCAGTGCCCTTGCATGACCTGAGTGGAAAAGGTCAAATATTCCATCTGCATACACTCTAACAGGCCTGTCAACTATGGAAGAAAGAGACACAGTTAACACAGTTGCAGAATAAGGAAGCCCCATTACCTTCTATCATTACAGTGCCATAAATTTACTTACAGAAGATACAATATCCACATGTTATCAGTTTAACATTAGTGCATGAAATTGATTTTTTAAAAATAGACTCTTATAAGGATGTCAAAATACAACAAAAAAATTTCAACAACACAACACATATTGTTACCTAACAAGGAAAACAAATACAGAGCATTGGGAGGTCTCGTCATCTAGATTCTGAACCAGTGGAGTGTACCTGTTACTGGGAAAACTGAGGTTCCCTTTTAGAGTTCTTTATCTTTGTTAATTAAAGAATTTAGAAATGGGCTCAAAAGGAGACCTGAGGACAATGCAGAGTTTAGGGGGAAATCCTGGCAGCCACCATGAAGATGGATAGAGAAATAGTCATGCCTTTCAAGTGAGGCAGGGACTAGAAATAGATGATTATTAAGAAAGGAAAAATCATCCTCAAGAATGGAAGTGAGGGGTTGGGTGGTGGCAGGGCATGCCTTTAATCCCAGCACTGGGGAAACAGAGACAGGCGGATTTCTGTGAGTTCCAGGCCAGCCTCCAGCCTCGTCTATTGAGCAAGTTCCAGGACAGGCTCCAAAGCTACACAGAAACCCTGTCACAAACAACAACAACAAAAGAATGGAAGTGGAGTGCTGGAGAGATGGCTCAGAGGTTAAAATCGTTGGCTACCCTTCCAGGGGAGTTCAAGTCCCAGCAAGCGCTTGGTAACTGGCAACCATCTGTAACGAGATCTGGTGCTTTCTTCTAGCCTGTAGGCAGAACACTACATACATAATAAATAAAATCTTTTTTTTAAAAAAAAATAATAATGGAAGTGAGCTGAGTAGAGACCCAAAAGCACCCAGCCATGCAGCATGTGATCTTTTTGAGGTTCTCTCCCCTCCCATTTGTATCTGAGGCTTTGTTTTACACAGGCTTTTTTCCTTGTGTGATGGCAATGCCAGGGTAAGAACAGGCTTCTAATCTTCCTCTACAAACTCTCTTTTTCATGTTAATTTTTTAAAGTCAGAATCTTTCTATATAACTTTGGTTGGCTTGGACCTCACTATGTAGACCAGACTGGCCTTGAACTCACAGAGATGTACCTGTCTTTGTCTCCCAAGTGCTGGGATAAAGGTGTGTGCTACCACATGCAGTCACACTTATTTGGATATAGCTTTTAAAGTCCCCACTCTTTATCACATACTTGGTGGGAACATCAAGGCCTCAGGAATGGAAGGGCCTGAAGAAAGCTCCAGTCTTGTTCTCAAAGACAGAGATGCTTTGGTGGCTACTCAGTGCTCAGATTGCTGCTCATTTTTCTTTCAATTCCAAAGTTCCTTGGTGGCAAGTGAACTGTGATGGGGATGTTTTTACTCCAGTCATAGTCAAATGCTACAAAGCAAGGCTCATTTCATCTCGGAAGGCAAAATGTTACCCAACATACTATTGTAAAATGTAAAAGAGAGTCAGCATGTGGCCAAAAAGAAGGCAGTTAATGTATCAATTTTGTATATAGTGTTGATGCTCTGGGTTAGAAACATACAATCATACTCTAGTCCTTTGTAGTCCTGCAGGATGCTATTGCTGAGCCAGACCAGAGACTCATTTCATTCTTATCAGAAGGGAATGTTGAGTGGTTGGGTTTCACCAATGTAGTGTATAAAGTGGGCACAAATGGAGGAAGAAGGTTGTTGTTCTTTGGTATCTCCATTCTGAAAGCCGAGGAAGAAGAAGAGAAAAAGGAGCAGGAGGGATTGAGGAAGGGAGGGAAGAAGAGAGAGAGAAGGAGAGAGAGAGAGAGAGAGAGAGAGAGAGAGAGAGAGAGAGAGAGAGAGAGAGAGAGAGAGAGAGAGAGAGAGAGAACAGGCAGGCATGCATGGGACGATATGCATGTGGAAGTCAGAGGATAACTTCAGAGAAGTTCACTACTTTTGTGTTTTAGGGCTCAAAGTCGGCCACCATGATAGTGCAGCAAATATTTTCATCCACTGAATTATCTCATCAGCAAGCTGATTTTCTGTATAAACCTAAGAATCCTAATGACCTTTTAAATAAATGCATGAATTATATTAATGCTATAAAATGAAATATTTAGGGGATGGGTAGGGCCTCATAGTAGAGTGCCTGCTCAGCATGCACAAGGGCCTGAGTTCCAACTTCAGCACCACACACTGAAAAATGGAGAATTGAAAACTTAAATGATTTAGGATTTATATTTAAAATTATGATTATTTATTGATGCAACCCAACCTCATTAATTTAGAACATAAAGAAATATTACATTAATAGATTCAGATAGAACAATGTTGCTAATAAATTAAATTTCTCCAATAAAAAATGTGGAGATTTTTATGTCAGATTGAGAATTTAAACTGTTTTTAATTATATACCATTTTGAACAAACAGAATTGCTTTCACAGGATTAGACTGTATTCTAAATAAGTCGCAGTAAACAAAAAAATGCTCTGAAATAACAAACTCTCTAACGAGGGATCTTGGATTTCAATGCTCTTATTCAATTGCAATTCAATTGAGGAAAATGTGTTTTAAGATATAAATCCCACAAGAAAGCAGATGGCAGTTTTGTGGAAGGTTTTGTTAATGATTCAGAGGTGATCAGGATAAATGAATTCAGGAAGCAGAGAGGAAGAAAAGTAAAGAAAGATGACATAATTACTGGGAAAAGGCTATTGAGTAAATTTGAAGACTATCTGCATGGTTGATTTAGCAGTCAGATCACTTTTTAAATTGTAATGTGTCAGCAATTTCCAGGCTTGGAAACTCCTACAGGGCAAAGAGAGGAACCTGGTTTCCTGGTCTCTTCAAGGGGGGAGGGGGGAAGAAGGGGTAAAGAGGGAGGGGGCAGAGAGGGAGGGAAGGAAGGTGGACGGGAGAGAGAGGGAGAGAGACTGTGGATTGACAGAAGCTGTAAACACAGAGCAAATTGTTACAATGAAATATTGTTTCTCTGCTGTATTCACACACCTTCCACCCTCCAGCTCAGGACCTGGGCGTGTCTTCACTTAGCCCCAAGGCTAGCTTAGGACAGCATTTTACACGGAGGCCCTTGTGCTGCATAAAGTAGGGGTTTGAGGCGAAAGGGATTTGTCTACCCAGTTATGACACCAGTTCTCAAGTCCGCTGGGATTTTTTTAAAGATTAAATGAGATAGGGGGCAGGACAGCCTATTGAGTAGCCACTATTAACTTCTACAGAACTTAAGGTCCTTTCTGCTCAGACCTGAAGCTTATCCTTTAACTTTAGCTCAATTCTGTTTTCTACCTTGTTTTCATTTGGATCTTCATCTCACCCCTCCTGTCCCCATTCCCACTGCAGTGCCCCATAAATCGCATATTGACGGCTTGGTTCCCAGGTGGCAGTTCTATTGGGAGATGGTGGAAACAAGGAGTTGAGGCCTAACTAAATCTTTCCTCTTCTTAACTCCCCCTCGGGTATTTCATCAGAGTGATAGAAAGCGTACTCATAGACACCTGAATTTTCATTTAGAAAGCTCTTGACTTTATTGTTGGGCTGTTATTTCTCAGTATGTGGTCCCTAACCACCAATTTATGGATTACCAGGCTGTTTGTTAAAAATGCAGATGGCCAGCTGGGCGTTGGTGGCGCATGCCTTTAATCCCAGCACTTGGGAGGCAGAGGCAGGTGGATCTCTGTGAGTTTGAGGCCAGCCTGGTCTACAGAGCAAGTTCTAGGACAAGCTCCAGAGCAATACAGAGAAACTGTCTCAAAAAATGCAGATGGCCATTCCCCATTCCTGGTCTGAGGGCAGAGGAATGGGGGAGACTAGGGAAGCTCTTTCTTTAAGGATTTTTTTCAATACTTATTTTTATTGAAGGTATATATGTGTGTGTGCTTGCTTGTCTATATGTGCACCATGTACATGCAGGTAGCCATGGAGGCCAGAAGACAGCATCAGATCCCCTGGAAATGGAGTTGCAGCCAGCTGTGAGCTGCCACGTGGGTGCTGGGAATTGAACCTGGATCCTCTGGAAGAGCAACAAATGCTCTTAACTGCTGAGCCATCTCTCCAGTCCCTCCATGTGATTCTTTACATACTTGATTCTTACATACTTACGTATAAAAATGGTCAAAGACCTCAATGCTTTTGAGGGGTGTCCTTAAAGAGAAAACTGAGTGTCATGGTTCCAAGGCTCAAGCTCTACAGCATTCTAGAGCCAAGACCCTAGCTCGCCTTCTCAACAGGTGTTCCCAGAGCAGCAGCATTACCTAGGAGGTTGCCAGAGTTGCAGCTTCTTGGGTCCTACTCCATGTGAACAGCCCCAGCCATCTGTATGTCCACAAGTCCTCCTGGCGATTGTGATGCAGGCTCCAGTGTGAGAAGTCCTGACACCAACTGAAAGACTTTGCTCAGTTTGCAGACTCACTAAGCCTTCTTTTTCTTACGTGTGGAAGACTGAAAGTACTGACCATGTTGAGTTGTGAGAGAAAAATGGCAGGAGACACATAAAGACCTTCGTACCTTGTACATGTTTAAGAAATGTCTACTACTATTAAGTAATGCAATGCCCCTTGCCCCATGGATTCCTTTAAGCTTGGCTTGGTTGAGTTTTCAGTGGCAGTAGGAGCTCACTCTGTTTTGCCCTCCCATGTCTCAAAGTTCCCTCTAGTCTTATTTTGTACTCCATCCTAATGGAATGAGCCACACTTACTCTGACAACTCTCTATCACTGCTTTCCTGCATTGCTATGTTCTATAGACATGGTCCAAAACATCTCCCAAAAGAACCAGCTAGGTTCTGCTCCCTCCCTGAAGTCTTGCCTGACCTCTCCAGGCCATATGAACGTGCCATTCTCTGAACTGCCACTTATCATCAGTGTTGTACATTCATACATGTGGCTGCGGCTTTTTCTTCATGTCTAATTGCCTAGTCTCTTTAATTATCATGAAAGCCCTTGGGAAACAGAAATTGTACTTTATAGTTCATTTTACATCTCTTTCCCACTGGTCTTCTGATATTGGCTAAAGGAATGAATGGAGGAATATACTTCTAGAACAGAATCCAGATTTTTTTTTTTTTTTAGGGCTCACTTAAAACATAAAAATGACGGCATTTCAGAATAGTTACAATTACAATGGCTTAGTTCTTCAATACCTTGAGAAATGTATTTTTAACAGACTCTACCTGTCACAAAAAACATGTGGAGCAAGACATTGTTCCTCTTTTGCAAATGAGAAGACAAATCCAGATGTTATTCATGAATTGCCAGAGTCTGTGGAACTAATAAATGGCCTGGATTGGGTTTAAGCACCTATAGTCTCCCCATTTTTCTCTTGGCTACTTTGATTTGTATACATTACTACTGTTTTTATTTTCTGCTTTTTTTTAAAATAGGGTCTCACTGGGCAGCCCAGGTTGTTCTGGAATATTCCCTATGTAACCCATGCTGGCCTCAAATTCATAGTAGTTCTCCTGCTTTAGCCTCCTCAGTGCTGAGGTTACAGTTGCAAGCTACCATACCCAACTAGTTCTCAACATTAGTGTTCACCATTCTTGCACTGCGCTATAATCGCAAAATTCCACTCTGAAAGTGAGCACTGCTCACATAATGCTTTTTGATACTTCAAGTGTCAGGACAAAGTCCATTTGAGAAATAACAACAGCCTCACCTGGTGTTCCTAAGCGGGCCTGGGCAATGGTCAGTTTTTCATGAGGTGCTTGGCACTGGCAGCTGGATTCATCTGCAAATGGGGCTGGTGCAGTCAGGGTCTAGAAGGGAAAACGGAGAAGGGGAATGAATACATTCTGATGAACATTTCTTCAGCAACATCAACCTTCCTGGAAGTTTCCTGTTTGGCAGATAGGTATGACTAAGAGTAATATAACAGGCCTTGATGGCTCACACCTGTAGTCCCAGAGGCCAAGGCAGGAGAATCACAATCATTTCCAGGCCAGCCTGAGCTATGGAGTGAGTTCCTCAATGTTCCACAATGGTTCAGGCTTCAAAGAGTGAGACTCAAGGGATTAGGGAAAGAAGTAGACTATATCTGATGGGCCTGCCAGAGAAACAGTATCCTCCTAGAAATAAAGCGTTGTCACAGACCCTCCCCCCTCCTCTTTAACTGATGCATCAGGAATATTAAGAGCAAGTCAGGCATGGTGGCTCACACACACAGTCTCAACATTCAGGCTGAGGCAGGATGATGGAGAGTTCCAGGCCAACCTGAACTATATAGTAAGACCCTGTCTTAAAAAAATAAGAACAAATAAAATAAAAGAGAAGAAGTAACAAGCTGCACAGTGCCTATCATATGCCAGGTGGTAGATGAAATGCTTTGGAGCTGTCATCTCTTTCTGGCACCCCAATACACTATGCTGCATACATATTTCTATTCTCCTATAGGATGCCATCATCCTATGCCTTTTTCACAGAAAAGGCAACCGAGGCTCAATAGGATTAAGAAATATGCTAAGTCATGCCCTTGGAAAAATCATAATGCCCAGCTTTGAGCATTTCCCAACCAACAAGGGCAGTCTTCAGATATTTAGACTCACCCACACCCGGGACACTCGGCTGAAAGGAACTTCATATTCGGAAGCGTGGCACGACATCTGTAACACACACACACACACACACACACACACACACACACACACACACACACACACACACACACACCAGCCTGTCCAATGACAAATGCTGATGTCTCTTCAGTGCACAGGCCAAGGCTGATATCTGCACCCGGAGAGAGCCTAAAAGCACAGTAATTCTGGCGGGCTGCAGATAACTGCTCCTGTGGTAGCTTCCTGAGCTACCAATGGCTAGAGGCCCCGCCCCAGGCAGCTTGGGCTGCCGCTCTGGGGAATGCTGTGAGAAAGATGTAGTCACTTGGAAGCTTGCCCAGGAAGTGGCCCTGCATTTTTTAGTCAGCCTCTTAAAATGAAAACCTCACTCTGTCCAGACAGAGGAAGACAAAGCGGGTGGTGTTTTTGTAAACAGGGCAATCCAGGGTTGTCCATTTGCAGTCTTTGAGCTGTCATTACCACAGCCACCACTACATCATCCGCGGTGGTTGTTGTTTTAAAGCTAAGGTTCACTAGTCACTGTAAACATTACTCACAGTGCTGCATGAATTGCTTATTAGAGATGGAGACAAGTGCTATTCCTTAACTTGGAAGATTTAACTGAGGAAGGATCTACACATTTGAACAGGAGATGTAATTTACTTCTGTCATTCATTTATTCCTACTTCTTCAATCACTCATTCATTCACTCAAATATATGACAAGTGCTATCTACACTAAAATCTGAGGCAAGATGTAGAGATAAGACTAGCCCAGTCCTTGGCTTTTTAAGTTTTTCTTTTCTTTCTTTCTTTCTTTCTCTCTTTCTTTTCTTCCTTTCTTTCTTTAAAGACAGGGACTTGTATATCCCAAGCTGAGTTGAACTCAGAATCCCCGTGCCTCATCTTCCCAATGCCTGGAACTTCCATCATGCCTGGAACTTAGCCCCTGCTCTTGATGAGACCATGTTCTCCAAGACACCATTTTCTCTACACTGACAAAAACAGAACCCTGTCTTGGCCCTATCCTGTATCCCCATTCAATACCTTCCACTCTGAAGCAGGAATCCTGCTGTAATTTTGTTGAAAGATCTCCTGGTTAGCTGCCTGAGACTTTTGTAACTTTTACCCTGTCCTTCAGGACTCAAGAAGCAAACCAAACTTGGGAAAAAGAATTGGGAAATGTGACTCCATCTTTTGGTTTTTGTTTTTGTTTTTCTCAGATACATTGAGGTGACTTTGTAGGCTCTAAAGGATCAGAGAAACATATATAATGTGGCAAAGGATTTCCATCTGTGTTTGTAAGACTAGTGTTCAAATATCCTTTGTAGCACTTACTGAGTACACAATTTAATTAGGCTCTTCTGGTTACAAACACTCACTAAACTTAGCTCAAGGGATGGGAGATTTATTTTAAGGCACAGAGAGTGGAAAGAAAATGGGTAGAGTGTGGCCTCAGCATGCCAAGAATGCTGTACCAACCTAACTGTTGTAGCATGTGCTTCCTTCTGCTCCATCCCCATCCTTCTGCATCCTTCTACCACAGTCAAGACTCTGCTTGCCTTCCAGTTCCCAGAACTTCAGCTTATATATGGCTTTCTCAGTCTCCCTTCACAAGTTGTCCCTAAGGCTGTTTTGTTTATTTGCTTGTTTGTTTGTTTGTATCAACACAAGGTCTTGCCATGTAGCCCAAGCTGACTTTGAATCCATAATCTTCCACAGAGGCATAGTAGTAGGTTGCCTGATACATGAAAGGCCCTGGGTACTATCCCCAGTACCATTAAAAAAATGTCATAAAGTGAATCTTTCTGGCTAAGCTCATATTTTCAAATCAGGACACAACCAGAATTGGTTGGAGTTGTGACAGGTATATTCTTGGGTTCAATATTTGTGGCAGGGAAAGTCATGGGTTATCAATGTTACCTCTTTAGCAGGAACTAGCGATACATATGGTGAGAAAGTTATTTGACTATGTGTGTTCCTAAAAGCAAGTTTTTTTTAACTTATCTGAATTCAGCCTCATCTGTGAAAAGGGTAACTATCTTGCACAACTGTTGTGAGAAGCACAGATCATATGTACACTCTACCTAGTACCCAAAAAATTGCGCCTACATTTACTTTCCTTACTCATTATATCACACCTAGCACTACAGAGTTTTATACAATAATGTAGAAAGATAGTGTAGTTCTCCATACAAAGAAGAAAAATTACTTCAGTGCATTTTGACAACACAATCCAAATTAGTAAAGTGGTTACAAATGAATGTGTTTATGTGTGTGAGCATGTCTTTGTGTAAGTCACGTGCATGTGGGTACCTACAGAAGCCAGAAGAGGACAGCCAATCCCCTGAATTGGAGTTACAGGCAGTTGAGAGCCACTGACAAGGGTACTACAAACCCAACCTAGGTCTCCTGGGAAAACAGCAAGTGCTCTTAACTGCCAGGCTGTTTCTCTGCAGACCCAAATGGGAATATTTTCTATTAATGATTCATTACCTAGATCTGTTGTTGTTGTTTTGTTTTGGTTTGGTTTATTTGTTTGTTTTTTTATTTTGGTTTTTGGTTTTTCGAGACAGGGTTTCTCTGTATTGTTTTGGAACCTGTCCTGGAACTAGCTCTGTAGTCCAGGCTGGCCTTGAACTCACAGAGATCCATCTGCTTCTGCCTCCTAAGTGCTAGGATTAAAGGCATGAGCCACCAACACACACCTCCTAGTTCCATTTTGTTGTTGTTATTATGGGTATTTTTACCCAGAAAATGGATGTCATTTAGGAGGCCTGGGAAGTCTATGGGGCCTCTGGTAGTGGAACCAATATTTATCCGTAGTGTAGGAATGGACATTGAGAGCCCATTCCCCATGGAGGGATACTCTCTCAGCTTAGACACATGGGAGAGATCCTAGGCTCTGCGCCAAATGATGTGACAGACTTTGATGATCCGTCATGGAAGGCTTACACTTTCTATGGATCAGAGGAGGGATGGGATGGGGGTCAGTGGGGGCATGGATGGGAGGGAGTGATAACTGGGATTGATATATAAAATAAGATGGTTTCTAATTTAAATAAAAAAGATAGAGTCTTACTATCATGATAGTCTAGGTTAGCTATAGCTTGCTATATAGCCCAGGCTAACCTGGAACTCATAAACCACTTGCTTCAGTCTTCAAATGTGTGTGTCACCATACATAGCTGTTTCGTTTATGTGTGTATACGAACAGTGAATCTTTAGAAAATGATCTAAAATAAATAACTTTAGAAATACTTTATGTACTAGTCACAAAACTTATTAGACAAACTGTTGTCATTTCATAACAAAGGAGCATTACGTGGGTGTGGCATTTAAAACAGAAAATGTTTAAATAACAATATTTACTGAAAGCTGAAGGTAGAGCTTATGTGTACTGTGCATTTTGCTGTTGATTCTCATGACCCGGAAGTAAGGAGATGAGAAAAGTGAAGAGACAGAAAACAGACAGAATCCCAAAGTGCGTGAGTGTGCTTGTGTGTGCAGCATGCACACAGGTGAGCCATTGTGAAAGCAGTTGTCATGGAAAGGGTTATTTTCTGTAATATCCCAGACAACTATGCTTGGAACAGGGACAGTGTAAAAAATAAACAAGTGAGTTCCTTTCAAAGTGACACAGAATAGCCCTTGAGAATTAAACACTATATTGGAGCAATGAGATGCCTCAGTGGGTAAAGGTGCTTTTCATGCAAGCCTAGAAACCTGAGTTCAATTCCCAGAACCCATATAAAGGTAGATAGAAAGAACTGACTCCACAAAGTTGTTGTCTGACCTCTACAAGTATGACCTCTATACTCACAAATTACTACTACTAATATATTTTAAATTAAAATTAATTATATTAAATTCTATATTCACCAAGTCTTAGTGAGGGCCTGGCAAATACCAACTACCTCCTGTGACTTGAAGTAATATTTTTTTTCAGTGTGGACACTTTTGACTACAATTAAGAAGAAATCCTTTTTCAGGAGCAGAACAAATCACTTGACTACTAAGGAATCTATGCTCATTGAGTTCTGTTTTCTCCACATATAAGCAATGGACCAACATCAGAACACTAGGGAATAAGATTCCTGGAGTCTTCTAGGAGGAGGGAGGATGGGGCCAACATGGCCTTTAAACTATCTGGATATCTATAAGGGACCAAAATCCTTACCTATTCCTCAGCATTTACCAAAGCCCAAAGTTTACTAGTATAATCTGATGTATTTCAGACATAGCCTTTTTGTAAGACCCAAAAGTGGGGCTCAACAACACAGTCAAACAAGTAAGTCTTTGATTGTATACATAGCGATACATATACATACATACATACATACATACATAATGTCCAATACATTTATTCATTTAGTTTGTACACTGTAAGACAGGTGCCGTTTCCAGTGACCTATACTGGATCTGTCTTCAATAGTGATATCAATGATCTTTTAGAGTCAGTTGCCTTTTGGGCTCCCTCTGAACTAAGGAAATGCTCAAGATTCTTAGACAAGATGAGGAGACCCCAGAAAGAAAATACTGAAACTCCTGATAACCAAGAAGGGCAAACCCAAACAATGAACTGAAGAAGTAAAAGGGTGTGGCCAATATTTTTACCCCAACTTAGAGAAGCATGTCTCACATGTAGTCCTTCAGAACTCTGCCTTTTTCCTTTTAGGCAAGACCTCTCACTGAAACTGAAGCTAAGCTGGCAGCTAGTAAGCCCTAGTGATCCTCCTATATTTTCTCTACTGCAACACTGGGGTATATGCATGCATATGACTACATCTTTTTCTTTTTTTTTCTTTTTTTTAACACGTTGCTGGAATCAAAACTCAGGTTCTCATGCTTGTGCAGCAAGCACTCTTTCTCAGTGAGTCATTTGTCTAGTCTTTGGTTTTGGTTCTTTTTTCCAGACAAGATAGTATGTACCTCAGGCTGGCCTTGAACACACTACTTATCTGGTGGCCGCCTGAATTCTCGCTTCTCTTTCCTTAGCTTTTCCTATGCTGGAATTACAGGCATGCAGCACCACACCTGGATTGGACTATGCTTTAACAGGACTTTAGTGGATATGTTGAGAAAAAAAACTGCTGAGAAATATAAGGTAGAAACAAAATCACTGCAGTAGAGGTAATAAGAAATCAGATTTTACATAGACTTTAGATAAATAACATTTAAAATTAATTGAATACAAAATATGAAAGAATAAAGAGCTAGAATAATTCCAAAGTAACTGGGCAGAAGAGCTGGACCATCTGGATTACCATTCTCTGGATGGCAAAGGTGCTAGAAGAGGAAATCTGTGGTAGGACAGAAGCAAAGATTTAGGGTTCTGTTCTCCCTCACTCTGATATTAGTGTTAGATGTCCAAGTAGGGAGGTCAGGCCTGTATGTACGGGTCTAAAGTTTGGGAGAGAGGACTTTGTGGATAATAGGAGTCTGGAAGATGACTGAATATTATATTCACATTATAATATTTAAAAGCATGAATGCTGGTAGAAGAGGGGTCCAAGTTGGCAAATGAGGAGACAGTCTTTCCAAATCAATATGGAAACTCCAAGAAAGCAAGGACTTGGTCTGCCATGTTTGTTGCTGTAGCTCTATTTCCCTGCAGTACCTGACATAGAGCAGGTCCTTAAGAAATACTTGTTGAATGATAACTGGAAAAAGGTGATTACTGGGCCAGGCGGTGGTGGCGCACGCCTTTAATCCCAGCCCTCTGTGAGTTCGAGGACAGCCTGGTCTAAACAAGCTAGTTCCAGGACAGCTTCCAAAGCCAAAGAGAAACATCATAGTATATATTTTAGAAAACTAGGGAAAGTTAAGAGAAGCAAATAAGTCTCCAACAATTCTGTTTTCCAGAGCCAACCATTGCTAATACTTTTGAGGTCTAGTTTCAGCCTTTCTGCTTTGCTATGTATGCATAGTAACAACTTAAGAATTTCACTGCATAAGCCTTTTTTATCACCCCACATATCATGACTGTTTCATCTTATCATTTAAATAGTTTTCAACCCCATTAATTTGGAAGGCAATAAAATATTTCACTGAATAGGAAAATCATAATAGAGCCAGAGAGATGGCTTGGTGTTTAAAACTACACATTGCTCTTGAAGAGGACCCAAGTTCATTTCCTAGCACTCACATCAGGCAATACTCAACATCCTGTAGCTCCAGATGCAGGGAATGTGATACCCTCTGCTAGATTCTATGGACACCTGTGCACACACATGCACCTACCCCCCCCACACACACATACACACTCACCACAATTAAAAATACAATAAATATTTTTTAAAAGTCATAAATAGTTCCCTATTGTGTTTAAAAATATTTTCTGAATTAAATTAAAATTCTAAGCACAATTATGAATCTCTGATTATTTTCTTTGAATAGATGCCTAGGAGCTAAATTACTTAGATCAGGGGTGTAAACATTTTAAAGATAAACATTTAAAGAATGTTTTAACATATATTGGTAAATTGCCTTTTACAAAAGCTGAATCATTTACACTCACATTACAATGTATGAAAAATGCCATCTCACTGGTATTAAGCATCATCTTTGCCAATTTTATAGACCAAAATGGCATCATGCTGTTTCAATTTGAATTATTTTGATTATAAGAAAGATTGAACATTTTCAAATGTTTATTGGCCATTTGTATTTTCTTCTGAAAATAACCTGTCCTTTGCACACTTTTCTGTTGTTGGAAATAAGTAGGTTGAAGTTGTTTAAAAGCAGAACAATACAGCACAGTTAAAAAGTTACCTGAAATATCTTTTTAAAATGCATTTGCAACTTTATTTAGATTTGCCTTGCAAGAACTCCATTACGGAAAAAAACCCACACGACTACTTCATTGCAGTCATCTGGACATGTGAGGGCTGTTGTAGTACTGAACATGCAGTGACTGTGCATTTATGCACAGAGCTATACAAAAGCAAGCCAGATAAAGTCCAAGCATGAACTGAATCAGGGAGGGAGTCCCAAAGTACCCCCACTACCTGAGGAGCTCTTGACAGTTAATGGTTAGTGGGAGATGGGGAAATCAGTTTTCTTCAGGGATGCAGCACCTGAGAGCCTATTTGTGCTCCAACAAATGGTCCCATACCTGTGTCCATACAGGTAGTACTAACTGGACTCGGTGGGCTTAAAAATAAAAAAGCACATGAAGTTCAGGGGGAAACAAGCTTGAGGGTATACAGGAGGCATTGGAGAAGAAGGGATGGCTAATGTGGTGGGTTTGATAGTTTAGTTTTTAAAAACATAAAAATTAGGCCAGTGTGTGTGATGGTGCATGGCTTTAATCCCAGCTTGAGAGGCGGAAGCTGGTATCTATTTGTGATTTTGAGGCTATCCTGGGTTACATAGAGAGTTCCAGGACAGCCAAGGGTACAAAGTAAGACCTCACCTCAAAAACAAAACAAAACAAAATATAAACACAAATTAAAAAACAAAACAAAGCAAAGTGAGTATCTAAGCTCCTGTATGGGAATTGGACTAGTAATCACTGGCCTCTGGAGAAGTTATACTATGCCCTAAAAACACTGGCCACCCAAAAACTGCAAGGCCCTCCCATGTAACCCCCTTTGGAATACACAACAGCCACTTTCAAATAGCATGAAGAAACCTAGAACTAAACCTGAAATCATGTCTCTTTCCTTCCCGCACATTTTAATGGGTTCAAGATTAGGAGGTGTCTCCCAATAAATCTTGCCTTATGGTCAGTGTTGTCTGTTGTTTCACGTGCAACAGCTCCGAAATGGATGCAGCTTACAGTTAACAGACCTCAGATTCCTAGCATTAATAGGCACTGGTACTAAGAAAAGAATCTTTACCTGGAGGCAAGAAATTCCATATTCTAAGGTGTGTTTCCTTAGGCAGTTGAGCTTTAAGGAGCATCACTCACATATTGTATTCTTATCCCACTTCCTCCCCTCAAAATCTTCAAGTGGCTTAAAAAGAGTAAAAAATGGCCATTTAAAACTTGCTTTATTTGGGGAAATAAGGAAATACAGACAAGTTTTTAATATACTCTGGGTAAGAGCCAGAACCAAAGCTTGGTGATAGAATGCTTACCTGGCATGTGCTAGTCTGCGGGTGCTGGCTCTAAACATCAGAAGATAAGATCAAGAGGGAAGTAAGCACATGGGCATGCAGGAGTGCAAGCTGCAGTCATCAGCATTTTTGAGAAGTTGACTACAAAGATGCCTTTAACTCTAAGCAGTCCAGCAATAAGAAGAATAAAGGTATCAGGTAGCACCATTGTTTTTACATTTAAGGGGAAAAGCCATTGAGAAAAGCCCAGCATTCCTTGTGGCAAGTTCTGAAAGAAATCTCCTGCGCCATACTACCTTAAAAGTTATGTTGCAACCAGGTGGTGGTAGCACTATCTTTAGTCCCAGCACTCAGGAGGCAGAGGCAGACAGATTTCTGTGAGTTTAAGGCCAGCCTGCTCTACAAAGTGAGTTCCAGGACAGGCTCCAAAGCTACAAAGAGAAACCTATATTGAAAAAAAAACCTAACCCCCCCCCAAAAATGTTGCATGATGTTGTCATAGTCCCTACAAGTTCAATAACAGCTCTTAGACAAACACAGTTTTGTTTTGAAGGTTTGCATCCACAGCACTTTCCATACAAGGAAGAGCCTCAGACCCCACCCAAAAAAAAAAAAAAAACATCTGGGAAGAGCATTTCTGTAAGGGACAAATCACAGTCTACAAATGCAGATCTCCCCCATTATAATGGCACCCAAGGGCAAGAATTGGAATGTGTAGATTATTGGTTCCTTATGCAAAAAGAACACAATGTGGTGGACAGTGACTCTTGCACTTATATTTATACTTACTTTTCATCTCAGTATTCAAGAAAGACAGCATTACTAATACCTAATTCTAACATACAGGTTTACACTGCCACTCCATCCCTGTCATGGTAAAGTACATATGGTGTCTGTGGTAGTTTGTATGTCATTGGCCCCCATTAGCTCATTGGGGGTGGTGTTATTAGAAGGTGTGGCTTTGTCGAAGTAGTTGTGGCCTTTTTGGAGGAAGTGTGTCACTGTGGGGCTGGGCTTTGAGGTCTCTTTTGCTCAAGCTTTGCTCAGTGTCACACCATTTCATGTTGTCTGCAGGCCAAGATGTAAGAACTCTTAGCTCCTTTTCCAGTACCATGTCTGCCTACATGCTGCTTTGCTTCCTGCCATGACGATAATGGACTAAGTCTCTGAACTGTAAGCAGCCACCTCAATTAAATGTTTTCCTTTAATAAGATTTGCTGTCATGGTCATGTTATCTTTTCACAGCAATAGAAACCCTAACTGAATCAGTGTCCTAAAGGGAGAGTCCAAATTAGGTGGTCTGATTTATAGTTCACCTAGGCTTTGATCAATGCCTTTGTAGATTGCATTATCTAATTTTAACTAGACGGATACAACAGCAGCTAGTAGCTTAAAATATTTCCTGCAATGAAGGGCTGGAGAAATGGCTCCATGGTTAAGAGTTTATACTGCTCTTGCAGAGGACCTGAATTTGTTTCCTAGTGCCCATATCCACATAGCTCACAGCTGCCTATATCTCCAGCTCCAGGAGGATCCCATGCCTCTGAGGGCATCCACACTCATGTGCCTATACCCCTGGATATACATATACACATAATTTGAAAAATAATGAGTCTTTCCAAAAAAAAACATTTCTTACAACAAAATAGGGAAGCAAGAATAATAGCAGCACAGGTAAACAACAAAAATGACAGACCTTGGATTGGGGATGTAGCTGAGTTGGCAGAGTACTTGCCTAGCATATACAAAGCCATGAATTTGATCCCCAGAACCACACAAAACCAGGCTTGGTGTCACATGCCTATATTATCAGGGTTGGGGAGGTACAAGCAGGAGGATCTGAAGTCCAAGGTCATCCTTGGCTATATAGCAAGTTGGAAGTCAGTTTAGGACCTTGTTTTAAAACAAAACAAGCAAAAAATAATGAGCCACAGAAGAGGAAGAGGGAGAATAAACATAAAAAGAATGATAGAGCTGATTATTTTGTTCCCTGTATGAGTTCTGCATCAGCCACATGATGAGGCACAACCAATGACGACTTAATCTCATCTAACAAGAAAACAGCTGCAATGAAAATGATTATACAGGAGACTATTAGAAATGCCAAGACATTCCAGTTTGAGCATATATCATAACTCAAGATATCAGCTAATGGAGGCAACATAAAGCTATTGTAATTATCCTCTAAAATAAATGATTCAGAACATGAAGGCAAATGATTCTTTTAAGTTTTGTGTTTCAAGTCATGGGATATTCATCCAACACTTTAAAAATACTGATATGTAATGATAAATATTTAGAAGTATTTTTTCAGTTTCCTGTAGCTTAAATGAGAAAAAAAATCCTTTCTTCCTGCCACAGTAAAACAAGTAACTCTAACATGTAGGAGGAAAAAAAACCCGATGTCAAACTAAAATGCATTCTTTTATCAGAAAATATGTTTAGAAGACATATAGAAAACATTGCTGAGGATTGAAAGAAACAAGCATTAGAACAAATTATGTAGTGTGGGAGGTTTGCTGTGCAGTCAGATTGAGAACAGCTATTTCTAACATGTCTCAGCTTGAAGTATGTGCAAAATTGGATTTTAATAATAAAAGTGTTTTCTGAGCAATGGACAAATATGCTCCAAAGAAGATATACTCTGCAAATATATGGCTTCTTTTGCCAAAATTAATTTATTTTATAGGGAAACAATGAAATTATCAATCAGATGATAGTGTTGTCCTTGGACTCCTCATCTCTCTTCCTGTATGAGGAATGTCATTCTGTCTTCCTTATGGGGATCTTCCTCTATTGGCCCTCAAACTGTTCTTCCCAGGGTTCCATCCTGGGAGATTGTAGGGGGTGAAGAAGACTAACCAGAATTCCTGTGGAGATAGGTAGATATTGAGCAGGAATAGATAGACTTAGCAACAGCTCTTTTGTTTTCCCTTCTAAAAACCTGGGTATACAGGGTAGCCAGATCAAGTCATAGACTTTGCTATCATTTATCCCATGCCCCTCCCACTATGCTGACTTCTAACATCATTGGTAAGCCCTGTCTATCTGATCTTGCATTTTATGGAAAGAGGACTGTGTGGTACATATTCATGTCTGACTTGTGAGATTTAGCTACAATCTTGCTGGTGGTCGTCTGGTCTTCATTCTCATTGCCATATAGATATACTAGAATTTATTGAGCATCTGGGTAAAACAAATTAGGGTGTGTTTGTGTGTGTGTGTGTGTGTGTGTGTGTGTGTGTGTGTGTGTGTGTGTGTATGCATGTTTATATGTACAGGTTTCTTTGGAGAGGAATTACTGGGCCAGAAGTCTTTGCTTTGAGACTGGGATGTAGCTCAGTGATAGACCACATACCCAACATGAAAAGGCCAGAGTTCATTCCCCAACATTGCAAAAAATAGTACTTACTTGAATTTCTAATTTTACTACAAAAGTCTAGATATCAAATTTGTTTTCCAGCTCTAGTCCTGAAAATTAAAAATGTTCCATGGGAGGATTAAATACAGCATTCTTCAAACTACATCCACACACATACTGTTTCTGAATTCCCTTGGGGGCTTGAGCAGGTAACTTGTCGCTCACTGGTTTTAGAAGTTGGATAGGTCTAATTTGAAATCTGTGCTTAATTGGTTAGTATCTAGTGTTTTCGATTTTTTTTCTTGATTTTCTTATAATGTGGGGATTGGCAGTTCTTATTTAATGAGTCCGTGGCCTGTTTAAATGTGTTTAACACATATAGGGCATTCCACACAGTGCCCAATACAGTGTGACTATGCATGGCTGTACCATTTCTCCATCACCTACAGAGAAAAATGAGTAAGGCCTCCAGCCTGAATCCAGTATAGAAAAATTACCTTATAACTAAACAATTTGGAACTATAATACAATTTATTATTATGTGACTGTGCCTACAGTCACTATTAAGCAAACTAGAGATGAAGTGTAGAAACCTGTTTGTCCTAGGAATGGGCTTTCAACATCATTCATTTGGCAATAAGCTCTACACATCATTCACGATGTTTCTATTAACCTATTATTGCTGTTGTTATTTTTCTTAAATGCCCATTTAAATAAGACTCAGTGTCCTTTTACACTGATGTCAGGTTCAGCATGTATGGATTACGGAGTGGAAAACAAAAACAGCAAGTCAAAGACTTTGGCTGGAGGGAGGAGATTATATGAAAATGAATCCTGCTCAATAGGCTAACCCTGTGTGGCCCTGCACATTATTACACAGGCTTACACTACCAGGGCTCAATGCTTTATTTTCTAATCACTGTGTTTTCAAGTCTGCCTTCAAGATCATTGAGTGCTAAACTGTCTTTCCCCAAGCAGGGTCAGCTTCTCTAGCCTTCCTTATAACCCAGTTCATGCTGGGATAAAGAGGAAGGTAGGAATGTTAAAACAATAATACTATGGTCTGAGGCCAGCAACTGGGTAATCAGACCCTAGCAAGGTAGACGCTGTTACCTGGGAGATTATTGGAAGAAAATAGGCCTGGCTCCCAATACCTTAGTTCATTCCTACCTTCCTTCTTTTCTCCTTTTTATCCTGCCCCTGTATCTCATGGAATATTTTTTTCTATGTTTATTTCCCTAAGAGTCGCTGAGAATCTTTGTGCAAGCATTAGCTAAAGCCAGAGGAGCTTCAAGACTATTGCTTTTCCCATTGCTGGGTTTTAACCCCAAGCATTGAACTTAGATGGACAGCCTCTGTTAAGAAAACTCCTCTAATTCAATGTGATCCTGCCAAGCCTCAAAGAAAGCCAATGTTTGAAACTGCAGTATTATGAAACAGGTAAATTAGGAGGGTATTGTTCACATGAAGAGAAGATTCAACATAGCTTTCTTTAAACAATGAATAGAATATAACAAATACAATTTGGAATACATTCAATCTTTTGAGGAGGCATCTGAGACAAAAAGCAGAAGTCAGAAGTGGTTTGTACAAGATTAATGTAAAATTTGAAAGTACTTTGTGAACATTTCTTACACATTCTTAGCCAGTGTGTCTTACCATAGGATTATTCAACCAGTCTCACAATAGGTAAATTCAACCTATTTTGGCCCCAAATGGATAAAATGAAACAGAAATGAAGAACGGCCGAGCCCTAACTTTTGAGTCATCTGAGAGGAGGGAATCTTAATTGAGAAAATGCCTCCAGAAGACTGGGCTGTGGGCAAGTCTGTGGGGTATTTTCTTGATTGATGTGGAGGGGCCTAGTTTTTTTTCTTAATCAGTGACTGATGGGTGGAGGTTCATCTCATTGTGGGTTGGAACACTCCTTGGTTAGTGGTCCAGGGTTCTATTAAAAAAGCAAGCTGAGCAAGCTAATAAGCAGCACTCCTCCATGGTCTCTGCATCAGCTCCTGCCTCTAGGTCCTGCTTTGACTCGCCTCAACAGACTGTAGCTCGGGATATGTAAGAAGGCCAAATCAACCCTTTCCTCTGCAAGTTGCCTGTGGTCAGGTGTTTCATCACAACAATAGTAACCCTGGCTAAGACAGATTCTTAGAGTTAGCCTTGTCACAGGGTTGTTTGAGGTGACTAATGAATGGTTTGGGTTGTATTTGCTTTTTTGTTGTTTTTGGTTTTTTTCTTCAGGACAGGGTTCTCTGTGTAGCCCTAGCTGTCCTGGAACTTACTCTGTAGACCATGTTGGCCTCAAACTCACAGAGATCCAACTGCCTCTGCCTCCCAAGTGCTGGGATTAAAGGTGTGTGCCATCATGCATGGCTGATTTTGTTTGTTTTATGTTGGGGATTTTGTTGTTGTTTTTGAAACAGTCTTGTTATATGATACAGGCTAGCTACATACTTGTTAATATTCCCATCTCATAATTTGGGTTCCTATTGCCGTGATAAAACACCATGAGCAGGAATTGATGCAAAGGCCATGGAGGAATGCTGCTTACTGGCTTATTTAGCCTGCTTTCTTAGACAACCCAGAACTGCCAGCCCAGTGGTATAACCACACACTGTGAGCTACATTCCTCCCATATCAATCATCAATCAAGAAAATGCACTACAGACTTGCCTATAGGCAAATCTTTGGTTATGTTTGTTTATTTGTTTGTTTTGTTTTGTTTTTGAGACACAGTCTCTCTATAACCCTGGCTGTCCTATAAATTCTAATGTAGACCAGGCTGGCCTCAAAAACAGAGATCCACCTTCCTCTACCTCTCAAGTTCTGGGGTTTAAAAGCATCTAACATGGAGGGGGGGTGGGGGGCTGCTGGAGAGACGGCTCAGGGGTTAAGAGCACTGGCTGCTCTTTCAGAGGTCCTGAGTTTAATTCCCAGAACTCACATGGCAGCTCACCACTGTCTGTAACTCTAGCTTCAGGAGTTCTGACACCTTCACACAGATATACATGTAGGCAAAATGTCAATGCACATAAAATAAAAAATAATTTAAAAGAAAAGCATGTACCACCAAGCCCAGTCCAAGGCAAATCGTTTGGAGGCATTTCTCAACTAAGAGTTCCTCTTCCCAAATAACTCTATCTTGTGTCAAGTTGGCATAAATCTAGCCAGGACACCACCTTAGCCTTCAAGTGCTGGTATTAAGGAGTGAGTCACCCATCATTAATATTATCCCGAGGCATCTTTCCTGATAATTATGTCACTCCACTTCCTTCTATATCCAGAAGGTGACCCACTTTCACTGTTATCAATTTGATGTCCAACTCTTCTTTGCAGTTTTTACAATCTCTAACTTCAGTTTAAAAGTCTCCTCTGAGTTCCACAAACACTAACTAGATAATAGTAAATGGAAACCCCCATGGTGTCTTCCACATTACCAACATACTCTTCCTTCCTGATGCTTACTTGCAGTGATGGTACCGGCTTGCTGGAGCTAGGAAAACTAGTCGTCCTTGACCCTGCCCCACTCTCAGACTAAATTATCAAGTCCTCATGCATTTGATTCTTTAATATCTCCCAATTCTGTCCAGTTCTCTTTCCCTACTTAACCTATAGCCTCAAACTCACTAACTCGCATCTAGACTAGTGCAATAGCCTACTAACTGGAACAGAACAAATTAACATAGAAAATATAAGAGTGCAAAAATGGGAGGTGGTGTTCACCTTTTGTTATGACTACATGTGTGTATGTGTGCATTAAACACTGAAGCTTCCTATTTTTGGCAGTACTGAGGGTTGGACCTAGGTCCTTATGGATGCTAGGCAAGTGTTCTATCGGTGAGTTACAGTCCCAACCCTACACGAACTGTACATTATAAAAAGCACTTATTATTGTGCATGCTCAGTGGTCATTATGAACTGGACTAGGCTAAAATGTGCCTGAGTTTCCTCTAAAGCCATATATGGCCACTGAGCCCTTGAAACTCTTTTCTGAATTGAGATGTATTTTACTTATAATGTATGTACTGGATTTTAGACTTTGTATGAATAAAACAGTAGAAAATGGTTCAGTGGGTAAGAGTATTTGTCACCCAATCAGGCCTAAGTTCAGATCCCCAGAACACATGTGAATGCTAGATATGGTGGCACACATCTGTAATCACATGTGCCATCTCATGCCACCTCCATATAATCATGCACACTCATATCACATGCACACAAATATATAAAAATAATAAGTTTATGTAAATGGCATATTGACATAATTGTCATGATATGATATTCAATAATAAGATACATTGTTACAATTGTTTTCACGCTTTAAACTGTGGTTCCTGGATAACTTTAAATTACATATATGGCTTGAATTGTATTTCCATTGGATAGTACTACTCTAAAGGCTGGAGTGTGTCACTCACAACAGGTCTTTAAGAGACCATTAAAAATGGATTGATCCTTTGTGTTTGTGTGTGTGTGTGTTCACAAATGTTAGGGTACACATGTGTTGCTTTGTCCTCTCTAATTGCCCTCCATGTTATATTTTGAGACAAAGTCCCTCACTGAATCTGAAAATCACCAATTCAGCAAGATTGGCTGGACAGCAAGTCTGGAGGATCCTCCTGCCTCCACCTTCTCAGTGCCAGGATTATAGGTGTGTGCTACTATGCCCAGCTTTTCATGGGTGCTAAATATCAAACTCAGGTCTTCATGTTTGCAAAACAAGCTCTTTACCAACTGAGTCATTTCCCTAGGTCCAGGCTGATGCTTTTCTTGTCCCCAAATAGAATCAGAAAACAGAATCATCCCCTCAAATGGTGGGACTTTTCTTCACTGGGGGATAAGGATAACAGAGTCTTCCCTGCTGGAAAGTACTTCTGCTCAATGGATAAAATATGGCTTTTAAGAAAGCCCAATATATTAAATTCACACTTACAAAAAGGTTCTCTTAAGGGATTTCTGCATCCTGGCACACATCCACATACCAGACTACTGTCTTCTATTAAGTGGAAATGATCTTTAAAGGTGGGGGCTGTGGAGTCTCGTCTTTTATTTCTCTCCATATCACCTGGTATATTGGTGTATTTAGAAATTGTCACCCCTTGGCTGGCTGTGAATCTACTTGGTATGGGTCTGAGTTTTCACTCAACTTTTTAAAGACCTGTATCATTTGGATGTTTAAATCATCCAAACTGTCTGAATGATGACCTATGCATCCTTGTGATTTCTATATGCCCAATCACCAAAATAAAGCAAATTACTGATCTTTTATTTGATATAAGCTTTTGTCCCATAAGGAGTTTAGCATTAGACAAATGGGTGCTTGGAAGGTTAGTAAGAGGAATAAATTCATTGATTCCATGGGCAATACACCTGACTATGATCAATCTGTAATAAATGGATGTTGCATTTGGACAAGGATCAGCAGGAAGATGTCTAACAATAACCTCGGGCAGAATTCCAATTGGCTATAGAAAATAACCAAGGAAGCTTATGTTCATTTATTTGCACCAATACAGCATCTTGCTTATAAAATGTGTGCTGCTCTAAGTGGCTAAACAGAGGCCAGTACTAGTAAAAGAAATATACTGATGGCTGGAAGTCCAGTCATCTTTTTGAGTACCAGTGACTAAGTACCTACATCCTGACTGACATAATGCACCTTCTGCAAGACAGCAGTCTCTTGGCACTACTCCAC
This sequence comes from Cricetiscus sungorus, assembly GCA_030556225.1. Taxonomy (NCBI): domain Eukaryota; kingdom Metazoa; phylum Chordata; class Mammalia; order Rodentia; family Cricetidae; genus Cricetiscus; species Cricetiscus sungorus. The sequence continues at coordinate 8,013,871 of JANBXA010000126.1, forward strand.
TTTGAACGAACTCCTGCTAACGTGGCATATTGAACCTGCCCTTTTTTATTCAAAGGCTTTCTAAGTTGATCAGCTCCACATTCATCTTCATGGAAGTGACTATTGTAGGCTAGAATTACAGCTTCCTTCTGACGACAGAATGTACCCATAGAAGAACTTGACCAAGGTCATTAACTAAATCCTCAAGCAGACAGCTTTTAGGACAGCTGGTCCTTGTTAGGAAGGGTTTTTAGAGCCCTGCTGGTCCCAGAGGATTTGTCTAGGCATAGTCAGAGGGCTGGGGAGATTTGAGGACAGTCCATGCCTGAAAGGAGTGCTCCTCCCTCAGGAGTTAGGTTTCCAAGGAGGGTTGTTACATCATATCACCCAAGGCCACTCAGTTTTTCTTCTTCACATCCAAGCTTCTGAATCACCTAGCATCATATTTAATTAAGGAACAGAAAACTAGTCAAGAGTCAATATCATAATGATGAAAAGTTCCCAGAAGCATCTCCAAATGGATAGCATAATAATAAAGGCAATAAGGGTATACTCCTAAAATACAAACAACCATAAAAGTGAAATAATTTTCAGTGGTTACTTTTACAGTTTCTTCAGCAGTGCTAGTTTATTCCATTTAGTCCTCTCCTTTTGAATTTTTATGCAATGTAGAATAAAGCAACTGGGAAGATTTCAGAAAAATTTCACCTTGAAGTATGGTTCAATAGCATCAATATCACTATAGACTTACACCTAAAATATAAATTGCTTCAAAGCCTGTTTATTCAGGAAATGTCAGCTTATGTCTTCCTTTTAATGACTAGGAAAAAAGACCTGATATCTGAATGGGAATTTGAGTATGGAGTTTTATTCAAATATTATTTCAAATCATTCATGAACTTTCCAAAGTTATTTATGCAACTCAAAATCCATGAACTGTTGAGTCTTGAGTGACCCACATATGATTAGGGGTGATTAGCTTGGGTGAATGGAGAAACACAGGCTTTATAGCATTTGAATGATAGAATTATTAGCAATGTTCCATGATCAACAAAAAGAACTAAAAAAACACTGAATGGTAATTGGTAATTTCACATGTCCTGTGCCAGTCCTCTTAATCAAAAAACAAAAACACCAAAAACAAAAAAAAAACAAAACAACAACAACAAAACCTTCATTAAGTAGTTAGTGTTAGTTAATGCCTTAATTACTGAAGTAAAATCCCATGCAAAGGAAAGTTAGCTTTGATAATTAAGTCAAAATTTAAAACATAACCAACTAGCTCTAAAGCAATACAAGTTTGCTCCAAAAAAACTGCATAAACTTTAGTCTAAGCTGGTATTTTTAAACAGCCAATTTCAGCAACCCATGGAAACATTTTTTTTTTTTTTTCTAAATCAAAGTTGATCAAAACAGTTATTTCAACAGTTCACTTTTGGTACATATCTTTCATACCTCTACTGTGCTTGTATCACCATCCCCCTCCAAAAAGATAGAAGAGACTATATCTCCCTCAAAAAGTATGTTCTATAGGAATGAGCTTAATCTTTTCAGGTATTGTTCTGGGCTTAGTGCCTAGCTTGACCTTCATCATGTCAAAGGGAAGTTATTTATTGTCTCTGAAGGTGAAGGTGTGGCACCTGAGAGAAGCTGTCAAAACTGAAAGCAAAAAAGCAAACTGAACTTGATTATCTGTGCACACCTCTCTCAGGCCAACAAACCAAGGAGCATAGCAGCTAAAAGATGAAAGGGGGAAAAAAGTAATAAAACTGGGACTGGATACTGATCTTTCTCTCCACTGCCCTCTTTATCCAAACATATATGGTTTTAAGTTTGTGTATTGCATTTACTGGGAGATTTTGTAACAGACCTTTAGTAATCAATTTGTTCCTACTGCTAAGTGTGAATTGTTTAATGGTTGAGAGAAATCCTTTAGTAACCAACTTATCAGAGCAATCGACATAAGTGCACAGATGCTACATAAAGTTTGACATTAAGTCACTGGATAAAGGGGTATGAAGAGTTAATATTAAACTCCCTAAAAACATGCTTTAAAACATAGAAACTGCTTTAATATAATTTCCCCTTTTTTTTCTGATTTCAGAAAGTTGACCCAAGCTTGCCTTCAAACCCTTATTAAGAAATACCATTTCCGTATGGACTAGCATTGAAATCTGTAAATCTAAATTATGTGGGGACTCACAGAAAATTCTAAACCAAAAAATTCTAAAACAAAACAAAACAAAACAAAAAATAATCTCTTTAGTGTTAAACTTCATAGCCAATCCAAACACTTTACATTTTAACTTGGGAGAATCACCATAGATAGGATGTGTGTTTTGAATTTGGAGGTTTAAAGAGCAGTTTCCCCAAGTTCTATAGGATCAAAGCCATAGTCAACCCATAACCCTTTTGACATGCTTTTAATACCTTCAGGCTACTTTGCTGAAGTGTTAGAGAAGAAACTTCCCCATTTATCTAAGGGATCAATGGAGCTGCAGTTACTGAGAAGGAAGCTCCAGTACCCTGTTTCCATACTTTCATTCTTAAAGGCACGCATCCCCATTCTAAATAAATGTAGCGTCTCCAGGTTGCTATTGCCTGATTAGAAACCTCCAGTACCCTCCGGAAAGGTTCACACTTCATTTTAAATGCACATTATTTCTATATGCATCCTTGAGAGACTATTTATTTTGAAAATATCAAAGGAATGAGAGAGTTTTGCTTCCATGTCCTTTTTGTTCAAAACAGGCATTAGATAGAAAGAAGAAAGAAAGAAAGGAAGGAAGGAAGGAAGGAAGGAAGGAAGGAAGGAAGGAAGGAAGGAAGGAAGGAAGGAAGGAAGGAAGAAAGAAAGAAAGGAAGAAAGAAAGAAAGAACGAAAGAAAGAAAGGGGAAAAAAAAGCCGGTTGAGGACAGATCATTCGGAGCTAGAATTTAGAACTTCACTAGGGAAGCAGTTCAAGGTTTGTGAAGAAGAAAACCATTTTAAAAACTGTACTGTAGCATTTTTACCTCTAGATGACAATGCACCTAAAAGGGGGGAAAGATCATTTTTTTCTCCTCCCAAAGCACAAAAACACACAATATCCCAAGAAGCCCGTTTCCTACCCAGCCAATACAATAATGCTTTGTAAGCTGAGAACTGTGTCCGGTATAGGAGCTAAGTATAAACAGCTGAGAAGGATTAGGCTGCCGCTCCATTCTCATTTACATGAAAATCCTGAAAGCATCGTTTTTTGTTTTTTGGTTTTTTTTTTTTTTTTTCCTAGCCGGCTGCGGGCACAGAAGGAACTCTTTTGTGCCATAGCCACGCATACATTTCCATCCTTTGTCTTTACTTACCAGTCGAGGCTGTGGGCATGTGTGCTCTATTTCCTCCATGGTTTCTGAGGGAGGCTCATTGGAAAGGGATTTTGGGATACCTGTTTCTGACTCAGCATCAGTGGTAAGTACTGGCATGGCCAGTGAATGCTCCCTCCAGCTCTACACCCTCTGGGAGTCTCCTCCCAGGCAGAGAATGTTTTCTTTGTCACGTATTTTTTTCTTCCCTACCCATCCCCCTTCTGCTTCCCTTCTTTTTGTCTTCCCTAGGGGGAAGTAAAAAGGTTACCCCCCCTACACACACACACACACACACACACACACACACACACACACACACACACACACACACACACACACACACACACAAAACCACCACAACCACCCCTTTCTTTTCGGAGAAGCCCAGAGGCAGGGCCTCAGTTTATCACTATAACAACCAGACAGCACTGGAGCTTCTGGTGCGGATACAGTATCCTCATTTGCATGGAGCGCGCTGGTTGGCTACTGTCATCATAGTACCACTCCACCTGGGAGCGGCCGAGACCCATTGGCTGGCATGCTATACCCACGGGGCCTGAACTTGCTGCTTTTGTTTTTTGTTTTGGGGTTTTTTTGTTGTTGTTGGTGGTGGTGGTTGGTTGGTTTTGTTTTTTGGGTTTCTTTTTGTTTTGTTTTGTTTTTAATTCACTTGTGAAGGTCTCCGTCCGCGCCTGGTAGGGACTCCCTGCACTTCCTAGATAAGATAAAGCTGCTTCCTGAGGTGCCCCAGATGCCTCGCGAAAAAGCATAGCTATAGAGGACCATGTCCCTGGCATGAGTGTATGATGCAGTTGTAGTCAAAATATTTACTAAATAAGAGTCATTCAGAAAACAGAAAAGCTTTAAAGCTCCAAATCACTGGGCCAATTGCCACCTGCCTCTGAGAGCTTCTCAGGGAATTCACTGAGGCACCTGAGTGTTCACCTTCTGGACTACATAAAATAGGAATGCTGGCAGATGCCTAAGGCCCATTGTAATCCTGAAGTCTATCCCTAGGGCTGCTACAAGAGGAACTATGAAGGAGGTAGGTCGTTATTTGACAGCCTGCCTCTCAAGTCTGACTGCCTTCTCTTCCTCCCCCAGCCAGTTTTTCCCTCTTGGTCTTGCTGTCATTTGTTCTTCAGTACATTTTATCCCTGTAATTAGGACCTATAGTCGCATCTTATCAGTTCCAAGTCCCTTTTGCTAAGCACACATCCAAGTGCCTACGGCAATCTGAGAAAAACCACAGAATGATGTGCATTAGTGTTTACATTGTCCTAGAATATCACTTTAAGAGGGGCATTCTGAAGACATATATTCAAAGGAAAGAGCTTGTAAAGGTATTTGTTCTAGTGAAAGGCCATGTCTAATATTAGTAAGAAATAAAATCACTAGTATTTATTAAGCACAGGTGCAGTGCCAAGTACTTTACTTAGATCTTCCTTAATCTTCATAAGAACACAAAGCAGATCCTATTATTATCTCCATTTTATAAGTAAGGAAATTGCAACTTAGAGTAATTGCTTAGGGTCTCAAAGTTCATAAGCAATGGAGCTGACTTTTGAAGAATGTAGGGTGGGGAGCAGAGATGCAGCAAGTATAGCAGAAAAGGAACTAAGAAAGAATCCACTTAAGACAAGGCTTGTGCTTCTGAATCTTTCATTTTTGTCTCTAACCATGGTTTTTATTTAAGTGTGGTCTGAGACTAGTAGTCATAACATCAGAATCACCACTAGGGAATGTTTTAGAAATGAAAATTATTAGTCCCATGACAGATTCAAAACCAAATTTTGTAGGTTTGAGATGAGACATGTATTTGCATTTTTAATGAACTTCTAGGTAATTCTAATGCCACAAGTACAGGGACCATAATTTGAAAAAATAGTACTTCAAAGGATGGACTAAAAATACCCAGCACTTGGGATGCAGAGGCAGGAGGATCTCTTGAGTTCGAGGTCAGCCTGGTCTACAGATCAAGTTCCCAGACAGCAGGACTACACAGAGAAACCCTGTCTCCGAAACAAATAAAAGAATAAACAAACAGCAAACAAACAAAAAACTAATTCCTTCTTCTTCATAGAATTTAGGAGGATCAAATGGATACATTATCACCCTCCATGAATTCCAATGTGCAAGTAAAGAGACACTGTTTTTATTACTCCTCAAATAAACAATGGGCTAGTCTTTTAAAAGAAAAAAGTGGATGTTGCAACCAAGTATTACTTAAGTTGACCGTTAAGAATCTGTTAATTTAAGCCTGTGTGGTAACACATGCCTTTAGTCCCAGCACTCAAGAGATAGAGGCAGGCATATCTCTGAGTTTGAAGCCAGCTGCTACAGAGTAAGTTCCAAGACAGCCATGACTACATAGAGAAATCCTGTCTCCAAAAACCAAACCAAAACAAAAACCTGGCCATGTAAGTCAGGATGACATCACTTGACAGTATATTACCTATGCTTAAGAGAACTCTAAGGACTAGTAAGATGGCTCAGTGATTAAGAACACATACTGCTACTCTTGCAGAGGACTTGAGTTCAGTTGCCAGCACCCATATTGGACAAGAAGATCCAATGCTTCTGACCTCTACAAACACCAACATTCACATACATATATTAACTCCTCCGCAGACCCATGTACACACACATAATTTTTTAAAAAAATCTTTGAGTAAAAGGGAACTCTAGTGATGCAAAACCCCCAACAACTATTGGATCATTTCAAGAGGGGCCCTTTCCTTCCTGGTCTAACTGCCCTTCTAGAAGCACAAAACACCTCAAGCTACATAAAGGTTTCGCTCTACTGAGGTGGTCAGTGTGTAAGAAGCAAACCCTGTACTATATTTTAAGAGAAAAATCACTTTCTTGTAAGTAACTCACAAATAAAAACAACTTACAACTAGATTAAGGTACCCACTTAATCAGTTCCAAACTCTATACATCTCAATGAACTTTTTCTATAAAGTTAGAATAGACATTCTGAAACCCTGAGTCTTCCTTCACATAGGTGTTTACACTTTAATTCTTATTCAAAAGCCCCTTTCCACCTATGGTGGATGACATGAGAGTGCCATTGTCATTCTTACTCTTGATATTTGCCATCTGGATTTTCTTTCTTTCTTTCATTTTTTCTTTTTCTTTTTCTTTTTTTTTTTGGCCTTATGGAAGTGTTTATCAAAGTGTTGTGTCCTGAGGAGCAGAAGCACCAATCCTAGTAATGCATCAGACATTCTCACCTATCTCAGATCTACTGAGTGGGAAACTGAGGTAGTAGAGGTCAGGAACCTGGCTTTTAAGAGAAAGCCCTGGTTTAGTAGGTGCTGTAATATATGTTAAAGTTTGGAAACATTGAACTACAGTCACATGTTCACACTGGAAAGTACCTAACTCCTAAGGCATTCTGGGTCACTGAGCTGCTGATAGGGTTCTTAAGGGATCCTTTAATTCTTAATAGGAGGCTCAATGGAGGGTAGGAAGTTTGCTTGCTTAGTTAGCTTAGTTCTGATGTCTATCTGGTTCCTGAAGCACTCTTGTCCCAGAGCCTGGACCACATCCTTATACCCCCAGCCTATTATATCTCAAAATGGGCAGATACGCTCCCCTCTCCTGTACTTCTTTCCCTATCCCAGCAAACCAAAGGCTGCCTCTCCACAAGATGTCGATCTTCACTGAGTCACCTATGCCCAACTCTTACTCATTCTAAGTTTAGGCTTCTAGTTGCCCTGGAAGTCAGCTGTATAACCATAGCCATGACTACTAATATATTCCAGCCTAGTATTGGCTTTTCCAGCCCCTTTCCCCGCAACTGACATTATAGGCATGTGCTACCATAGGCGGCTACACTACTCTTATAATTGGGGAAAAAAACATTGCCCTACTTCTAAAAGGTATCAAGAGCTATGGGTGAGTCAGGACTGGTTAGCACATGTACAACTAGAAAGGCATGTAGATCTCAGTGTAAAGAAATAAGAAAGCTGAAGTAAGGAATAGGGGGTGTGGCTTGCTATCTGTTATTACCAGAGACAGAGGAAACATACTGGGACAGGTTGTTTAGAAACCTGTCCCTGAGGCACACCTACATTCTATAACCTCTCCCTCTGTTGTTGAATTACATTTGAGTCACATCCCCAGTTGTCCCTCTGTGGCTCAGAGGTTAAAGGTTAAAGGCTAAAAACCCTGATAGTCTGGAGAAAACCAACCATTTTAAGTAATGAAACTTATGCACAAATCCTTTTCATCCACTCCAGAAAGATTGTGGTAATAAACAGTATTTCACAATGGAAAGTATTTCACTCTTTTTGTAGTGTTCTCAGTCATTACGTGATATCAGTGTAGCACAAAATTTAATATTGAAAATACTCAAATGATTCAGAATGATTAGGTGATTTATCCAGCATTACATAGTGAATACATAGATTTCTTGAATCAGAGTTGAACTTTCTTTTCCACTAAGCTATACTGGTTCACTGTCCAATATAACTGGATTTACTTTCTTAACAAAATTAGTGGGTGATTCTGGCATATCTCTTTGTCCATGTGTCCTTTATTTGTTTTCTACTGAAGTCATGAAACATTCAGCAGTCTTCACTTTGATTGATATAGTTCATTTCAAATCTGCACAGCCATGGATCTGAACTTATTCACATTTACTCATGGCAGATAAATCAAACATTTTTGTTAAAAAACAAAACAAGGTAAAAACAAAGGCTGTGATCCATAAAGGCCACTGGGGCGGGAGACATAACAGAACTTCAAAACTTTTTTTTTTTTTTAAAGAAGAAAGTTCAAGAAGATAAAGTTAAGGTGCTTTGTTTCATTCTTAAAATGCTTTTTCTTCTTTTTCAACTTCCAGAGTAACCAAGAAAAAGTTAGCCTTCACTCATTTGTTTGACCAAAATATACTGATTCTGAGCACAGTTTTGTGGCACTAAAAAGCAATGGCATAAACCTAAGCATCAAACCTACCGTACAGTGAAAATGTGCCTAATTGACTCTGATATAACATCTTATATTAAAAACAAACAGCAGGCCAGCTGCCTCAATAAGTAAAGGTACCACCAAGCTTACTAACCTGAATTTGATTCATGGTTCCCACATGGTGTAAGGTGAGAATCAACTCCTACAAGTTGTCCTCTGACTTCCACACAAATGTTGTGGCATGTGAGTAGCAAATAGACACATGTGCACACACATACATACCACATTAATAAATATAATTTAAAAACTTAAAAAAACCCAAGCATTTGACACTCCAATTTCTTAGCACCAAAGGGACAGACAGCAGAGCAGGCTGTACCTGTGTTTCAGAAAGTCTTGAAAAGAAATACAATTTTTCTCCAAATACAATGAATTTATCTAAATACTGATAATTAAACTCAGTAGAAGTATGATATATTTTGTTTTGCTGTTGTACACTAGATATAATAGGTATTTGGGGCAGAAATTAGAGTTGCCATTAGCTGTAAAAAAATCATTCTTACTGACATTAGCAGCTGTGTAGTCAGTAAAGAATTATTGTTGCTATCACTTGGTGGTATTTATAAACACTTTTATATTCTAAGTGCTTTACAATCACTTATTGTCTAATTAATATCTAATCATCTGTTTACAAGTAATAATCACACATGTAGAGCAGTTTAATCAGAACTCCAAGTGCTGCTGCCATCACACTCAGGATGCTGTGTAAATTTTGGTCCCTTCCTCATGGGATTTGAGTCTAACGTGACTGAAACATATAATACTATAGACAAAAATGGGTATAATTTCTCACTTGGGTTTTAGCATTCTTTAAATGTAAAATTTTTACATACTAAATTCTCTGAGTGAATGTCAGTAGGTGTCTTATTTAGGGTTTCTATTGCTGTGAAGAGACACAATGACAACTGCAACTCTTTTAAAGGAAAACATTTAATTGGGATGGCTTGCTTACATTTCAAAGGTTCAGTCCATTATCATCATGGTGGGCATGGCATTGTGCAGGCAGACATGGTGCTGAAGATGCAGCTGAGAGTCCTACATATTCCAGGCAACCGAAAATGGTCTGAGACACTGGACAATATCTTAAGCATATATGAGACCTCAAAGTCTGCCTCCCTAGTGACACACTTCCTCCAACAAGGTCACACCTACTCAAACAAGGTCATACTTCCTAATAGTGCCATTCCCTTTGGGGGTATATTTTCTTTCAAACCACCACAGTAGATAAGTAAAACTTGATTTTTCTACACTTAATAACTTAATTTCATGCATCTATAAAATTTTTGTTTGCTTAACCCACAAAATTGAATGGTAGTTTCAATAAACATACAAAGCCAGACACCAGATTTTTGCAACTTCTAGTCACAGTCACAGTTCCAATGAAAATCAAATATATCAAAAGTGCATGAAGGACCTCTGAGGTAATTTAATCAGGTCCAAGTCTAGACAAAGCTACAACTGGTATGATAATGTGCGAATCTTCATTAGTCACCTTAAATGGTGTACTGCTTTCTCCCTTCACTACCACCACATGCTATTCTATATGCAACCCCAGGAACCATGAAAGGACAGAAGTACATTAATGGCACCCATAGTAATCTAGTTTTTCCCATTCCAATGATTCTTCTTATAAGTAGAATCATTAAGTCAACGATGTGTTTTTTGATATTGTTAACAAATTATCCCCAGTTTTTATTTTCTTATATTTACTTAAATAGCTGTTTTCTTTGGTTAGTATCTGCCCTAGTCAGTTCTTATTCTTTGTTTGTTGTTTTATTGAGACAGGATTTCTTTGTGTAGCCCTGACCATTCTGGAACTCACTCTGTAGACCAGGCTGGCCTCCAACTCACAGAGATCTGCCTGCCTCTTCCTCCGAAGTGCTGAGATTAAAGGTGTGTGCCACCAACACCTGGCTTCTATTCTTTCTTTTTTTTTAAAAAAAAAAAAAGTTAGATTCATACTGTGCAGTTCAGGCATGAACTAACTAGCTTACAAATATCCTGACTCTACCTCCTGAGGTTTGGAATTACGGAAGTGCCCTACCATGCTCAGAATCAGTTCCCCAATACTGCAACATACACTGTAGAATCCTGGGGGTTTCCCCAGGAGTCATTGGAGTACGATAGAAATGAGTCTGACAAGCAAATAAGCAAGCAAGATCAAAGCCAGGATAGATACCTTCATTTATAAGTAGATTGTTATTATGATCCTTAGATTTTATACTAACAGATTTTTAAATGATCTGGTTTCCAATATGACTGTCTCAAAAGATCTACACGCAAAATCTTTGAATGCCCACAGAGAGAGTTGGTTGAATCTTCTTTTAGTTTCCTATAACTACTGTAACAATTTGTCACAAAGCTAATGGGTTTAAAACTATACAAATTTATTATCTTAAAGTTCTGGACCAAAGTCAGAAACCTAAAGTGAGTCTCCATAAATTAAAAATCAATGTGGCCACATGATTGCACTTCTGGAAGCTTGAAGGGATAATCTGCTTCCTTGCCTCTCTGACTTCTAGATGCTGCACACATTATTTGGCCTGCTTTCTTCCGTGGGCAAGCCAACCACCATGTCATTGAAGCTTCTGCATCAATAATCTCATCTTCTAAATTTCTGGCCTCCTTCTTTCTCTTAGAAGGACTCTGGTGATGTCTTGGACCATCTGGATAATCCAGAGATACTCTTCCTACCTTGCGATCTTAAATCACATCTGTAGACACCCTTTTGCCATGTAGGGTAATATAGTTCCAGCTTCTGAGGAATATGGCAGACATCTGTGGGAGGCCACTGTCCTGTTATTCTGCCTGCTGCATGTTCCTTAGCAGGAGCCAGGGCAGATACACCGTATTGAGATATTCAGAGGAATATATTACTTGTAGTTTTAGTACTTAGTAATTATGAGACCCTACTCTGTGTCAGGTGCAGGCACTATACCCAGTTTGCAATTAACAAGCAGTACTTGGAGACATAAAATGATTTCCCCAGGGTCTCAGAGCTTGTGCAAAACTGGGTTTGAAATTGAGGGCCATGGCACTTCAGAGCCTCCATTCACCTCACACTGCTTCAGTACCTCAGCGTTTGCAATGATCACTTTGCTCTTTTTGGATAGCCTTCTTATTAAAAGCTTTTCATTTAGTTTGGATGACATTTAATGATACAAATTATCCAGATAAAAGCTTTTACTGAGCCCCATATATCTCCTATTTTTCTCAGTCAGAAGATGTCATTGTAGAATATCAGGAAACACACATTGAAGATGATACCCTGGCTGGGGGTGCAGCTCTGTCTCAGTGGTACAACAATTGAGTGTATGCTAGCCTCTGAGCTGTATCCACAGCCAGAAAAGAAAAACTGTCTTCACATCTCCCACAAGTCTTTCAGAAAGTGGCATTGCCATCACCACAACACAAGATACTCTGCACTATGAGCTGAAATGGATTCATTAAGTCCTCTTCTCTGTGAGTGGCATGTAATCTCTACAAGGTTATAACTGGTACTAGCAAAAAATTGTTTCCCAAGCCTGGCCAGTATACCAAATGCCTTGTTTTTGTTGTTGTTTCTTTTTTCCTCTTTCTTTCTTTCTTTCTTTCTTTCTTTCTTTCTTTCTTTCTTTCTTTCTTTCTTTCTTTCTTTCTTCCTTCCTTCCTTCCTTCCTTCCTCTCTCTCTTTCTCTTCTTCCCCCCTCTCTCTCCTTCTTCCTTTCTTTCTGGAGGGGGGGTTGAGATAGGGTTTTTTCTGTGTACCAGCTCTGTCTGTCCTCAAACTCACAGAGGTCCACCTGTTTCTTCCTCCCAAGCGTTGGGATTAAAGGTGTGTACCACCACTGCCCGCCAAATACCCTGTTGAAAAGAAAAAAATAGCCTAATATTTTAAGGTCTTAAATCCATTCCTAAATAAAGCTTTGCAACATCTTTGTTTCACTCCATAAGATTCTTATGATAGATATTCTATCTGGAATCAAATTAAAACCCAAATGGTGGGCACACTTGTGAGGGATTTTTTTTCTTAATTGAGTCATTTGAAGTAGACAGACCCACTAAATCTGTATCTTTTAGGTGGGAAGATACATCTTTAATCCAGATCTTTTGAGGTGGATCTTTTTCTTTTAGTTTTTCGAGATAAGGTTTCTCTGTGCACCTTAGCTGTTCTTGGCTGTCCTAGGATTCAATTTGTAGACCAGCCTGGCCTTGAACTCACTGATATCTGCCTGCTGCCCCTGCTTCCCAAGTGCTGGGATTAAAGGCATGCACCATCATGGTTGGGAAAAAATCCATTTTTAATCTGGGTCACACCTTCTGCTGAGAGCCTATATAAAGGATACATGAGAAGAAGGCTTGCTCTCTCTTTGCCTGCTTGTTCTTGCTCTCCCTAGCAAGTCCATTCCTTCATTGGCATCAGAGTTCACTTCTTCTGGATTCTGGCATATACTGAACACCAACTGAGACATCCAGCCTTATGGACTAAACAACTACTGGATTCTTAGACCATCTGTTATTAAATGACAGGTATTGTTGGATTAGCCATTCTAACAAATCATTATATATATATATATATATATATATATATATATATATATATATATATATTGCTCTACAGCAGTGTTGCTGAATCCCTGTGAACTTGGACAGAACTGTGACATATGTACATGTATATGTATATAGAATGAATATATATTCACTGTATAAATTTTGTTCCTCTAGAAAACCCCAATTAGTCAAGTTCTCAATCTTGATTATAAACTGAATTACTTGGAGAGTATTCAATAACACTAATGCTTGGTTTTTATGCCCTAGACACTCTCATCTACTAGACTGGAGCATAACATCTGGAGATCAGACATGGCAACACACACCTGTATCTTCATACTTAGAAAGCTAAGGTGAGAGGGTTGCTACAAGTTCAGGTCTAGCCTGTCCTACACTGTGATTTCCAAGTCAGCCTGGGCTATAGAGTGAGACCCTGTTTTCAAATGAAACAAGCATGGATTTAAACATTTTTTACATTTATTGTGTGTGTGTGTACTCACATATGCTTATGTCATCATGCATACATGGATGTGACAGTTTGAGGGAGTTGGTTCTCTCCTTCCACCAGGTGGATTCCTGGAACTGAATTCAAGCTTTATTCAGGTTGGCAATCTTAATGGCAAGTATCTTTACCCTCTGAGCCTTAACCCCCAACTGTTAAATGTTTTCCCCCCAAGAATCTTCCTTATGTTTGCTTCATGAGAAAATAGCTGTTATTATTTGTGTTCCCAAAAGTTTGCTATATTAAAAACTCCCAATAGGCCCCAAAGCAATAATTTAAACACCTAGCCTCTAAAAATGTTAGGAGGAGCTATGTAAAATGACTCAATAATCATGAGTGGAGTAACTGTATGCAAGCCAATGTTCTTCTGCAGAAGCCTATCCTTATTACAACTGTTAGGATGGAAAAATTTAGCCTAACTCTCCACTGACCCCAGGAAGCTGGGAGTCTTAAATCCCAGGCTGTAGGTCACCTTCTTGAATGTTTACGACAGCACCTGTGAGTGAATGAACACAGGAAATGTGCAAAAGCAGACTTCCTGGGCTAAGCGCGGGCTTGGATAGTTTAAGTTAATTGGTCCACACTGGAGTGATTGGATCACGATGCGAGGGCTTTGTGATCCAATAATCCTATAAAAGCAGTCTCAAGCCTGTATCCAAGATCCTCAGCCCTCTAGCCCTGTGTGGCAGTTGGCCCCAGTGCACTCAGAATATAAAGGACCTCATGCTTTTGCACCAAGACCGCTTCTCATGAGTGATTTGGGGGGGGCGCCTTTCCTGAGTAGGAGCGCGAGGGACCACACTCTCATGGGTCTTACAACAACCAATTTTTTTCTTGTAAATAAGTGAGCATGAGATAAACATGGTGTCAAAGCAGAATAACCCTTTATTCCCGCAAAATATTAAATTGAAAAAATTCACTATCATTCAATCATAGGAACTCAAAAGGAAGAAATGCTGCTATTGCTCCACATACTTTGTGAATGAGTCTTTTGAAATTTTCATCATGGCAACTCATCAAGGTGACTCATGAAACTCAGAGATTCTAATTCAGTGGGTCCATCAGCTTGAATTTTACCCAAGGTCCCATGTGTTTAGCAACACTATTGTGGGCAGTTATGAAAACATAGTATGTAAGAGGCTCAGGAGGTAAATCTGTGGATAACAATGCTCATGAGTAGGATATATTATTTTTTAAATGGTAGAAAATATCAAAAGAACTTAGGATCCAACTTGAAGAGATTCCTGCTAGCCAAGATGGAAAATACAAACAATAAGAGTGAGAATTGCAACTGTGACACATTGAAGTCTACCAAATAAGTTTAAGTTCACACATTCATAGTACTATCTCAAGAAAAGAAGGAGCGCAAAATAGCTGGGGTTGTCTGTCACCACATTTACCTGGTATGATGGTGCCCATCTGTGACCCCATCACTTGGGAAGATAGAAGGATGAAGAATTCAAAGTTATTCTCAACTACATAATCCATTAGCATCTACCCTCGAATATGTGATAACCTGTCTCAAAAACAAAAAATGAAACAAACCACCAGAACCTTCACCTGTCTGAAGTGGATATTCAGACTAGCTGGATATTTTGAAAATTGGGAGCTAGAGAAAGAATCAAGTATTTTATCTTTTCTTACAAACATTTTCTATCAGAACTGTCCCTCTGAGTCATCAAATAGGGAGGAGGGTCTCATCTTAAAACAACTACTGAAGAAGGTAATGAATCTGCTGTTTCCTTGCCTCTAATGAATGATTACATCTACGCATTGAGCACTAACTATGGATTAACATGACAGACAGACAACCTCAACTACTCTGTAATTCTGAACCATCTATAAAATAGTCTTCCAAGGAAACAGAATCTGACTTTGACCACACACCTCTTGATCTCAAAACAATTTAGAGGAAACACAGAGGGTATAAACAAGTATGCTAAGACTACAGAGATACAATCAGCAAGTCCAGAACAAGCTTTGCTTCTTCAGCCAAACAATGGCAGGAAACCCATTGATTGCATGAAGCCCATAAAATAGCAACCAATGTATAGCAAGTCTTAGTATTTAAATTTCAAAACACTAAAAATGATATTTATGTGACCACTAGAAAGTGGATTAATTTCTGGGTGGTATGAATACATTGTTGACATTTTAAGTGTGACAATGGCATTGTGCTTTTGCTTTCAAAAATATTTTAGAAATATATACAGAAAAAAGAGAAATATATACTGAAGTGTTTACCCTTGTATAATGTTTGTATGTGAGAAATGAATTAAAGTCCACATCAGTGGTTTTCAGTTGTGTGATGTTTTGCCCCTAAACAATTGTAGTGATCTCTAGAGACAATTTTTTTGTCAACTTGGAGGATGGTGCTACAAGCATCTATGGAGTGAAGGTACAGATGTCCTCACTATGCTGTTGAAGACCTTGGATCACACAGAGGGTTGAGGTGCAGAATGTAATAATGCCAGAGAAGGCCTTGTGATCTTCCTGGCTGGGAGACTGGAAGACCTGTGAGGAGCTGCCTTCAGACTATCTCTCTCTGGCATCCTTATTTCCTTTGAAACCAGCTTCTGTTCCAAGGTGGTTTCTAACCACTTCTTTCCTTCTTATGGGCCCTGGGATTTCTGTTTTGTCTCTCTCAGTATAGAGCTGCAAAAGCCAAATCACATAGTTTTGATCTTCACTGGACTTCTCAGCAATGGGAGTCAGGTCATCTGGCCTGTTTTGTTTCAGTATTATCCATTCTCCTGTGGGAGACAGGGGCCATGGGAAGTTAGTGACACCAGCCATTGTTTGTTTTGCTAAGTGTGTGAGTGATAAACTCTCTGAATCTAAAAGTGTTTCATTGTATTTTTACCAGTCAAATCAACCAGACCATGGCTTAGCCTTTGTGCATGACAAGTATCCCACCCAGAATGTTAATAATATAGAGGTTGTGAATCTCCTGAGTGAGCAGGATGGATTATGAGTTGATTATGCTGAAGCAAGGTAGGGAGCACATGAACATTAAAAATGGGAATATACAGCTTTATCTAAATGTATATAAGTTTGAAGCTTTTCTTGAACAAAAAAATATAGTAAAAAAAATACTTGGGGCAGAAGAAATGACTCAGCAGTTACAAGCAGTGCCTGCTCTTCCAGAGCAACCTGATTTGGTCCCCAGACCCACATGGCAGTGTATGTTTGCTTGTAACAATAGTTCCAAGATATCCAATGCCCTCTTCTGTCCTGCAGGCACCAGTCCATGATGTATATTCATATATGAATAGTAGTAGTCACTCACACATACACACAAAATACAAACAAATCTTTAAAAAAGATAAATACTGGTCCCTTTGCCTTATTATATATCTGGCATACTAAATGCACATGTCCATGCACAAGAGCTGCTGATGTGTGTTCTTGAGCAGATCCCTTAATCTCTGTAAGCCACAGTTCCCTCAAGATACAGTGAGGTTATCAATGCTGCCTCTAAGGGGCTTGTGGTGTTTAGTGAGAGGCCAAGTGCTTACTGGAGTACCTTCCATGAATACCTTACTAGATTCACTTGTTCTTTCTATCTGGTGCTCCCCAGTGAAATCCAAACAGCCCTTGCTTGTTGTCTGGATGAGTAATTTTGACTCAGCCCATTTCTTTTCCAATAGTACATGGAACGCATACATTACCCTGTTATGAAATGTTTTGTTTTGAGCTTCCAGAACAGCAAACCCTGTGGGGCCCCAGGGGATGGTGAGTGAGAAGGAAGGTAGCAATTATTTCAGTAGGTGATGCATTGGTAATTTTGCCCTAGAAGGGACATTTAACTATTTCAGGTGGCAGTTGTAGTTGTCACAACTTGAAGGAGAGGGATACTACTGGTATTTAATAGATAGAGACCTGGAATCTTTTGAAGCATCCTACCATGCACAGCCAGTCGTTGTGATACAGAATTATCTAGCCTCACATAGCAGCAGCAGCAGCAACAATAAGAAACCCTGGGTTAAGGTGACTGGAATTCTTTGACAAAGCTTTTCCTTAGTAACTAGCTTTGCCTTTCTTTGTTCTTTTACCCAACATGATCAGGTTATCAGAGGCATGTTCAGGAGAAATTATTTAAAAATGATTACCTTAGCTTTGTGGTCCTAAATTGTTACTCATTTCTTTGTGAGAAAAAAATCTGAGTAGTGCTCTGATGTTATTGCCTTTGAGTTTCAAATACCAAATACCAAGCTCATACTGACTTCCTTCTTAATTAACAGACTGTGGAGGCAGGGCATCTCCTCTGTAACTAGTGGCGAGAATCTTCGTTTTCCTGGCAGCTCTCTAGTCTTTGTCTTTGCCTATGGGGAGAATTAGGATAAACATTAATCTCCACAAGGGTTGTATTTCTTTTGTTGAAATAACTCATTTTAGCAAGGTGTAGGAGTGCATACTTACAATGTTAGCACTCCGGAGGCTGAGTTAAGAGGTTTGTCATTAGTTCAAGGCCAGCCTGGGATATAGAGCAAGGACTTATCTTTGGGAGGAAAAAGAAAAAAGGTAATCTCCATTTAGATGATGGCTGCCTACCAGATCACTATTAAATAGAAACTATTATGTATCATTTGCCCTCTATCCCTGTTATAAAGCCAGGCAACTTGGAGTTGAGGATTATAATGCTATATGCCCAGAAAAAGCTTAAATATGTAATAATCTCCAAACAGTATAGCCTTAAATGAGAACTGTGTCTTTAAACATGTGTCTTTGCAGGGGAACCCATAGAGACAGCTGACCTGAAATTGTGGGAGGACATAGACTCTGAACCAACAGTTAGGGAGCTTGCATGGGACTGACCTAGGCCCTCTACATGTGTGTGACAGTTTTTTAGCTTGGTCTGTTTGTCAGGCTCCTAGCAATGTGGCTCCTAGTGCCTGTCCCTGGCACCTATCTGGCTTTTAGAAACCTGTTCCCCATGCTGGATTACCTTTCCCAGCCTTGATTCAGGGGAGGATCTGGGTCCTACCTTAACTTGATGTACCATGCTTTGTTCAAGTTCATTGGAGGCCTGCCCCTTTCTGAATGGAGAAGGAGAAGTAGATGAGGAGGGGGTAGATGTGAGTGAGGGGAGGGGAAACTGTGGTTGATATATAAAATAAATGAAAAAAATTTAATTAAATAAGATAAAATAAAACAAATTTGTCTTTGTAGGCTGGAGAGATGGCTCAGAGGTTAAGAGCATTGACTGCTCTTCCAGAGGTTCAGAGTTCAATTCCCAGCAACTACATAGTGGCTCACAACCATCTATAGTTGTTGTGAGGATCTGAT
Organism: Cricetiscus sungorus; assembly: GCA_030556225.1. NCBI lineage: Eukaryota > Metazoa > Chordata > Mammalia > Rodentia > Cricetidae > Cricetiscus > Cricetiscus sungorus. The sequence continues at coordinate 8,032,493 of JANBXA010000126.1, forward strand.
ACCTTCTTCTGGTATAAAGGCACATATATGCAGATAGAGCATTCATATACATAAAACAAATACATCTTTAAAAAGCAATTTTGTATCTCCTAATTGCCTACCATAAAGTATATAGATCTGTAGGATACAGTAGACCCAAAGAGTAGAAGTCAGCCACAAAACATTTTTTCTGTCCTGCCTGGTTACTAGTATTTTAACAGTATTTATCTGAAGAACAGACATAGTTTTCTTAAATAACCATGTTAACCAACCTGCAAAACTAACCAATGATGTTGGCCATTTCTTTTAGGAATTCTAAAAGCTGTCTGAAGGTTTGCCATTAGTAGACTAGCTACTCTAGATCACTAGATACTTTTGCTTTGACTGAATTTTCCCTAAAACCTGTGTATGCCCACTGTAGTTACAACTGTCTTAGATTCTAGTTAACACAACCAGCCAATTATGGAACTTATGATGGTCTTAGAATCTAGTTAACTATAGCACAACCAGCCAAATATGGCAGCACAGTGAGCATTTGAGAGGCCAAGGCAGAAAGATCTTCAGTTTAAAACTTGTCTAGGCTACAGAGATCTTGTCACATTTTTTTTTAAATCAAGGCCCTTGTGTTCTCAGGTCTTCTTTTCTTCCTTTTCTTTAATAAATCTACATTTACTCTGCAAGAAAATATGCAAAATAAACTTATCTTAAACTGAATTGGTAAGATGTAGTTATGTGACTCTGAAAATTGCCATTGAATTGCTTGTTGAGGCCAAGACAACTGTAAAAGCTGAAAGATAAAATTACAAAAGGCTTATCTGGTGACTCTGTACTCAGAATATTTTGGAATAACTTAAGCTGTCACTCCAATTACAATAAAACAAAACCAGAAACCATAGACAGTGCACATGTGCTTGCCTAATGAAAATAAGACAAAGCTTCAGAACACTGCTTAGTGGCCCAATCAAAGCACTGGCAAATCAGTATCTTTTGTATTTCAATACATGATTAATGTATGTACTTATCATTTTCAAAATGTGGCTCCATTCTAACCATTTTATTTTTCAATGAACTGAACTATTATATATCATTGTATAGAGTAAGAAGATATGTACTTCAAAGCATAGTTATTGAAATTCTCTTCAACTCTGTACTATGGAGAAAACCATACAAACTTTGATGGACATTATCATGAGTTATTCGTGTGATGGTTTAAGGAAGCCCTTCAAGCTGGGTTTGATAGTGCATGCAATTAGCCTAGCATTTGGGAGGTTGAGAATAGGGGATTGATAGTTTGAGGCCAGCCTGACCACCTAGCAAGAATGTATCAAAAAAGGTACTTCAATGCCACCCTAGACAGAAGTATAGCAGCTACATGGGATACATATATGTACAAGTATTATCCCTCTCCCTTGGAGGATGGTCTAGCTCCCACCCTCTGGAACAGCTGAGCAGGAGTTGTAAATGGATGAATCTGCCCTCTGTGGTAGCTTTAAGCATTCAGACATTATATTCCTATGGCAACCCTTGGAATCTCACAGGTTTTGAGGAGGAGAGCTTGTAAATAACAATCCCAGTATAATGGTTATTGGTACTAATGTTAATGTCAATCAAATTAGAGGTTTCAGTCTAGTTGAAGTCGGTCTACTTAACATTGAACCATGCCTTAAAGGCTGGGTTTTAACAGATTCTTTCTCCTGAATGGTCTAGAGACAACCCTAGATGGAGAAACTTCAGTCTTCCTGGGCCAGATATATATATATATATATATATATATATATATATGATAAACAGCAATTTACATTCCTTTACTTAACACAAATTTTCTAAGCATTACTAGAATCTATCATTCCAGATGGAAATTTCCATTTTCAAGACTAGGTAGAACAAACACTTAGAAATTGGTTTGGGGTTTGAAGGCATGTACCTCAATGGTAGATAGTATAATTTAAAGCCCTATGTTCAATCTCTATCATCCTTCACACACACACACGCACGCACGCACGCACGCACCAAACAAACAAACAAGCAAACAAACAAACAAACAAACAAACAAACAGACGATCAAAAACACCTAAGATTGGGCTGGAGAGATGGCTCAGTAACGGTTGAGAGCACTGGCTGCTTTTCCAGACCTCCTGAATTCAATTTCCAGCAACTACATCGTGGCTCACAATCATCTGTAATGAGATCTGGCGCCCTCTTCTGGCGTACAGATATACGTATACATGCAGACAGAACACTACACAAAATAAGTGGATAAATTTTATAAAAGAAAAAAACTCAAAAAAATAAAAATACTAAAGATTGAGATTTTAGTAAATATTTTAAAAACTCTAATTATACTGGTTGTTTATTTCAAAAGAAATTATTGAAATTTTTCCATGATTTTTTTCTTTGTGTGTGTGTGTGTGTGTGTGTGTGTGTGTGTGTGTGTGTGTGTGTGTTATGCAGAGAACAGAGGAGAACATCATGTTTCTTTCTGTATTGCTCTCCACATTATTTTTTGAGGCAGTGCTTCTCACTAAACCTGAAACTCACCATTTGTCTAGGCTAGCTGTCCAACAGGCTCCTAGGATTTGAACTCAGGTCCTCTTGCTTTCATAAAAAGTTATTTTACCCACTGAGTTATTTCCCTAGTCTCTCATGCTCTTATTCATGATTTAAATCAATGTTTAAAAATGGATTTGAAATAGATATCGTTCTCTTTGTCCTGGGCCATACTTGCTAATTTTTGAAATTCCTTGCTTACTTCTCTGTATGTATGTGTATGTATAGCATGTGTGTCTGTCTTTTTGTGCATGTACACACATGTGAGAGAGACTTTGTCATTTGTGGAAAAGCAAATAAAACTATTTTTGCTGTGGTTTTGAAACAACCTCTTGCTGTTGCTGCCCAGGCTAGCCTTGAACTCTTGGTAGTCATCTAACTCCTGGTAATAATCCTTCCTCAACATCCCAAGTACTGGGATTATGTACATGCTACATCATGTTTGACACAAAGAGAACTGTTTTAATACTCAAGGCAAGACTGAAAGAAAACATAATTTCATACCAATTCTGCCATTTTCTGTATGTTGTGATATTTAAGAGCTGACTCCAGGTCCTTGAGAATAAAAAGAAAAATGAGAGAAAAAATAAGACTCTCCCTTATAGCTCTCAATGTCAGGAAACATAGAAAAACCCTGTTTGGTCACAAGGTTAGGTCCTCTTGCTCCATGTTTTTCTGCCTGATCACTGGGCCACTTCAATGGGCAGGTGGGCTTTAGAAAATATAGACCCATCAAGGTTTGCCTTGGGGGACCACATGAACGAGTTATAGGGAGAAGCTATAGAGAATCAGCTTGTGTTCTGCCTGTCAATATTCAGAGGAAGAAGTAGCCATCAGGCAGTCTATGGCAGTAATTCTATATCTGCTAATTATTTGACCCTTGGAGCAATCTACCATATTCTCCAAAGAACGCATGACTGTGCTGTGTTAGCTGAAGGGTGTACAAATACTCACATTTCCTGTAATATTAAAGTTTATGTACAGGGATTACTGACAGATGTGAGGAAAGAAGGCCTAATAGTATTTTAGAATAAAAAGTTAATAAATAACTTTTTTCCTTTTATGTGGTTTTGTTTGTTTGTTTTGAGATAAGGTATCATCATGTATCTCTGGCTGAGCCTAGAATTTCTTATGTAGATCAGGCTGGCCTTGACCTCACAGAGATCTGCCTGCCTATACTTCCCAAAAGTGTGGTGATATTTTGTTTATGATCTAACAAATAAAGCTTGCCTGAAGATTAGAATGCAAAGGTAGCCACACTAGTCAGTCACAGAGACCAGGCAGTGGTGGTATAAACCTTTAATCCCAGCAGCCACACTAGTTATCCATAGAAGCTGGGTGGCACATACCTTTAATCCCAGCACTAGAGAGGAATATAAGGTGGGTGAAGACAGGAGTGCAGTGTATTCAGTCTGCAGTCATACTGAGGACAGGGTCACCTCTTTGGGCTGAGCCTCGGTAGAGGTAAAAACTTTCTAGTAGGTTGGTTGCTTTGCTTTGCTGATCTTTGGCTTTTACTCTAATATCTGTCCCTGGAGTTATATTATTTGTGCTACATCTAGCATCCAACTTTTGGAGTACGAATTCAGGAAAATGCTGTTTGCCCATGGCTTTGCAACCTCTGCACAGGCCAGGGCTGCAAGTGGAGCTCCTGCAGAAGTCCCTGCCCATCCAGATAGGTTTTCTTTTTTTCCCCAAGCCTCTGAGCAAGTTTGGGATTTTCATGTTGTAGCCTCTTTAAAATAGACTTCAGCTGCCACCCAAACTCTAGAAGCACCTGGGCTCCAAATGCCACAGGACCAGCTGGCTTTGCCTTCAGGCAACTCCCGCCACATGTGTTTTTTCCACACAATCCCATGTGGGGTTTTTTAGCCAGTTCACTCTCTCTATCTCCCCTGCCTCTGTGGGTTGCAGCTTTCCCTAAAGCCCTTCTCCTCAGGCTGCCACTCTCAGCTCATGCCCACATGCTAGTTCTCTGATGAGACTTGCTATGCCTCACAGTTCACTGACACTGTCAGCAGATTTACTAAGACTACTGGGAAACTGGGAATTCCCCACCCCCAGGGTCTCTTTGTATTTCTTTGGAGCCTGTCCTGGAACTAGCTCTGTAGACCAGGCTGGCCTCGAACTCACAGAGATCCACCTGCCTCTGCCTCCTGAGTGCTAGGATTAAAGACGTGTGACACCAACGAAAGGCTGACAATTGGGACTTCTTAAAGAAAATGATTAATTAAATGAGAGAGTTTTCCCCCACATTAAAAATGGGAAGCAGTCTTACAATGGAGAGAGTTAGGGCTACGTATGATTATACAACGGAAGGTTTAAAATTGGAACAATTAAATGAAGGGATAATCAATTTACCTTGGATTGACATACCGTTAATTATCATTTTGTTAATTTTTGTTATCAGTTTGATAATTCTTTGTTTATCTCTAAAAAATTGGTTGATATGAGTGCCAAGATACAGACCTTGGAAAAACTTGTTAAATAATATCATAGAGATATTCAAACCCAGACAGAGAAATTTAAAGGAGAACCAATTTCAGCATTGCATTATAAGGCTAGAGGGAAACAGCTTAAGGTTTTCAAACAACCAAGCTTAATACATCCAGTAACCTTACAGGAATTGCCAAATGATAGAGGCTCTGTAAGAGCTAATTGGACCTGTGTCAATGTTAGATTTAAGGAGATTCAAGAACTCCATAGTCTCATATGGCATGCATTCACCATTTGTGAAGCAGATGTTAAACTTGTTGTCCGTTTGTAATAGAGTTATCCCTACAGACTGGATAGACTTGGTTAATGCTGTTTTAGAACCTGGTCTACAATTACAATGAAGTACTTGGTTCAAAGAAGAGGCCGAGACTATTGAATAATGGAGTAAAGCTAGAGGGATGGAAATCTCCCAAGATCAACTTCTTGGAGAAGGAGATTGATTACCTTCCTATAGAAAGTCAATCTCTATATGATGACCACACCCTGGCTTTATGCCTCACAGCAGCTTTGAATGCTTGGGACAGACTTGGAGAAGTAGGAAAGAAAATTGAATCATTTACTAAAGTTGTACAGGGCCCAAAGAAGCCTTCACGGATTTAGTACAAAGATTGACTTCAGAAGCTAGACAAATCATAATTGAAACTCTGGCTTTCGAAAATGCTAATTCTCAATGCAAAGGATAATTGGGCCTTTAAAGGCACCCTTGGAGGAATTGGTCCAAGATATAATCAATATTGAATCTCATGTCTGTGATGATGCATGAATAGGAGAGTTGATTTCAAGAGGTTTGAAGAAAAATCAAAATGTGAAAATTTTCAATTGTGGCAAACAAGGTCACCTTAAAAGGGATGGTAAACAGAACATTCCTAAAAACTCTTATGGAAAAGGTCTCTGAGTTAATTCTAAAAGAAAATTGAGATTTTTGTCAAATAGCAGGAATAGACACAGTAGATGTTATAGTGCCTTTTAATAAGGATGAAATTGACAAATTGTGGGTAGAAAGTGAATCCTGACAAAGTGCTTGCAGTAATTTGTTTTGGAGAGATTAACAACAAATATCCCTAAGACAAGAGTGTTCAACTTATAAAGAAAACTAATTGGATCCTTCCTCATATTGTACGGGAAGCACCAATAACTGGATGAAAATATACTGATGAAAATAAATCAGGAAAGGCAGGTTGCAAATCAGAAAAATTTAAGTAAAGTAGATTTAAGTCCTTATAATTCTGTTCAAAAGTCAGAATTATATGCTATTTTCATGGTGTTAATGGATCATTAAGAACTTCTCAATATAATTACTGATTCACAATATGCAGAAAGAGTTGTTTTACATATCAAAACTGTGGAATTTATACCAGATGATACAGAATTGGCTTCATTGTTTATTTAATTATAAGATATAGTCAGGGACAGGAATCATCATCATCTCACATATCTCACATTTCTGACCCCATATGGGTCTGCCAAGCCCTCTAGGACAAGGTAATGCAGAAATCGATCAATTAGTCATTGATTGGAAATGTTCTGGAGGCCTCAGAATTTCATTAAAAAACTTCATGTCCATAACAAAGGTTTTAAAAAAGACTTTTCCATCACTTGGCAACAAGCCAAGGACATTTTAAGGCAATGTCCTACTTGTTCTTTGTTTTTTTTTCTTCATATTTTTTAATTATTATTTTTTTATTTTACATGTCGACCCCAGTTCCCTCTCCCTACCTCCCTACCTCCCTCTTACCCTCTCTTGCCCCTCACATGCACCCTGCCCACCTCCCCTCCCATCCCCCCACCCCCATTCCACATGTAGGGCTATGCTATCCAGGTGGGGTCATGTAAATCTGTCAAGTCATTTGAAGTAGGTACTAGGACTTCTCTCCTGTCTCTAGGTTAATGGAGTATCCCTCCATGGGGGATGTGTCCACAAGGTCCTTTTATGTACCAGGAATACATCCTGGTTCCACTGTCTGAGATCCCTTAGACTGCTCAGTCCTTCTAGCTGAGACCTATATTCAGGGGTTCTGAGTCAGTCCCATGCTGGATTCCCAGCTATCAGTCTGGGGGGCCCATTAGCTCCTCCTTGTTCAGGTCAGCTGGCTCTATGTGTTTCTGCAACCTGGTTTTGTCCTTTCTCTCTGCATCTGGATTCTAGTTTGACTCAGTGTTTAGTTATGGGTGTTTGCTTCTGTTTCCAACAGGTACTAGATGAGGGCTCCATGATGGTGGATAAGTTAGTTGTTGATCTTGCTATCAGGGAAGGGCATTTATGGTAGCCTTTCCATGGTTGCTCAAATTGTTAGTTGGAGTCAGTCTTGTAGGTCTCTATACCTTTCTTTAGGTTCAGTTTTCTCTTCAAACCAATAATGGCTCCCTCTTTTATGTTCTCTTTCTCTCTCTCTGTCTCTCTCTCCCTCCTTCCCTCCCTCCCTCCCTCTTCTCTCTTCTGTCTCCTACTTGTTCTTTGTACAACACAATTCTACTACCTGCAGGAAGTAGCCCAAAGGGTGCTCAAAGGAATAAAATCTGGCAGATGAATGTGTTCCATTTTGTAGAATTTGGAAAATTACAATATGCACACCATACCATTTATACCTATTCAGGTTTTCAATGGGCAATTGTTTTGAGTTTGGAAAAGGCTGATTCATTAATTACACATTTGCTAGAAGTCATGGCCATCATGGGAATACATGTACAAATAAAGACAATCCTCCAGCATATGTCTCTAAGAAAATTAAACAGTTTTGCTTATTATAATATAAAGCATATAACAGGTATACGACACAGTCCTATAGGGCAGGCAGTTATAGAAAGATCAAATCAAACTCTAAATGACATGCTAAATAAACAGAAAGGGATGATAAAGAACCCCAGAAATAGACTGCATAGTGCTTTATTTACTTTGAATTTTCTAAGTGCTAATAAGAAAGGAACAGCAGCTGTGGAGAGACAATGGATAATAGAAGAACAACTACGGAATTAAATCTGTATGTATACTTTAAAGAAGTGCTAACCTCAGAATGGAAACCAGGACATTTGTTACATTGGGGAAAGAGTTTTGATTTTGTTTCCACAGGAGAAGGAAAGCTATAGATACAATCAAAATTGATAAAGATTTTATTTAAACAAGAGAATCCTAATTAGAAGAGATGATAGTTCATCAAACAGCATGGCTGGTTATTCTAAACTAACCTATAAAACTAACAAATATTTTTCATTGTGTCAGATATAATTTGTCAAATGAGATCCTTCCTAAAATTAGTGTTGGGGAAGGGTTTTGTTTTTGTCTTTTCAGAGACTGAAGACATCCAGCTAAGGAATTTGAAGACCACTAGATATGTGAAGTAAAAGGACAGATCATCCAGAAAAAAATATGTTCCAAGAAAAGGAGTAAATTGGCCTATTGGTGTTTCACATTTCCAACAGGATAAAATTTTACAAATCTTCACAAATGTTTGTTTCTGCTTTTGTATACAGACTAAAGTTTAAAGCTGGCTTTGGAGTTGGAGGGTGACTCTCTCCTTCTGTAAATCCAAACATGCTTGTTAAAGTAAAATCCAGAATCTTTGTTTCATGTCAGAAGAGCCACCTGATATGGGACAGAACAATAACAAAAATTAAAGGACTATTTATTGCCACTAATCTCAAAATCCTTTGGTTTTATTTTGACTCATTGAAGCTTTTCTTAAGGTATAAATACTACCTAAAATTTTATAAGATGAATATGAATGTATTTTAAATGTATTTTTGTCATGATAGCATACTAACTAATTGTAGAAAAATGTAAATGATTTAGAGTTTGAGTTTCTATCAGTTTTCTACGATGAACCAATATTTTACATTGAATTGGCCTTTTGTTTATTGTATTCAAATTTTGTATGTTAATACAAATTTGAGAATACTTTTTAAAAAACATACTGTACATATTTCTAATCTTGTTTGAGGTATTGTACCTATACAACTCATTTAACAATGTAAGACAAATTTCTAGTCCTTGAAAGTTGTTATCATCAACTATATAAGATAATAAGAAAATGCAGTTTAGTAGTCACCTATTAAAATTGAATTTGTAGTCATGTTAGATATGTTTACAAGAGCAAATAGAGATATATTTTAGACAAATCATCTTCAATCACTTCAGAGATCTACAGAATATGGCTTTATTTTTTATTTTATTTTATTTTATTTTGGGGAGAATTTTTTGAGACAGGGTTTCTCTGTATAGCTTTGTAGACCAGGCTGTCCTTGAACTCACAGGCTGCCTCTGCCTCCTAAGTGCTGGGATTAAAGGGATGTGCTACCATTACCTGGCAGAATATGATATTTAAGTGTTTAATAACATAGGCTCTTTTTTATGACAATGAGACATGACTGCTTCTGGCAGCACAAATCTCCTTCAGAGAAGATGGTGGGCATCAAAAGAAACTTTATTTTTTTGTGGCATAAGTAAGCCACTGGGCAAATGGAAAAACAGAACACAAAAGACAGTGACTGACAAATCTTGCCAAGACAAGGTGGGACAGTCTTTCAAAAATCAGGCTTCACAGAAAAGTCTGTCAGATATGCTAGGCCTATAGGCTGACGATGGATGTCCCATGTTGCAGAAGAACCTTGGCTGACTGTCTGGGCAGCCAGCTGTTTCTTTCATATCTTAAATTTTTTGGAAGTTACTTGTACTTCCTGCTTATTCAATTAATATTATTTCCTTCTAAACTGTCTGAGAGAGTTGAAGACTTTATAGTTAAAATTTTCCTTGTTACCAGATTCAGAAATGAAATGTAAAGTGTATAAGGTTGAGAGACATTAAAAAATAATTTGATAAGGCAAATTAGAATAGAAAGTGAATTAGGTACAACATTTTGGACTCACCAAGATAGGATACATATGGAGTATTTTTTCTGAATTTGTCAAATGCAAATAGACTAGATATTGTTGTTGTATTTATTGTTTGTTTTTGTATATAGTTACCATACTTATTCTATATAGTTTTTCTTTTATTAGCCATAATCTTCTTTTTTGTATTAGACAAAAATGGGAAATGTGGTGGTACTTTGTTTATGATCTAACAAAGCTTGTCTGAAGATCACAGTGCTAATCTAACCACACTAGTCAGCCATAGAGGCCAGGCAGTGGTGGCACACACCTTTAATCCCAGCACTAGAGAGGAATATAAGTCAGGTGGAGACAGGAGTGCAGTGTATTCAGTCTGCAGTCACGCTGAGGATAGGATCACCCCTTTGGTCTGATCTTTGGTAGATCGGTGGTAGATCTTTGGTAGATCTAGTGGTTGACTGCTTTGCTTTACTGATATTCAGTTTTACCCCAATATCTGTCTCTGAGATTTTATTATTCATGCTACACAAAACTGCTAGTATTTAAGTGTGTGCCAACACATCTGACTTTTCCACAGGTGGCTTTTAAAAAATGTTCAGTTATCTAAAGGTTCTAAATCTGGTAGATTCTACAAAGTTCAATGGCTCCCATATAAAGTATAAATCACATTTAATTTTTTTCTATTAATTTTTCCTGTCTCCCTTTATAGCCTGTAGGTTAGACATCTTCACTAAGGAAAAGAGGAAACAACGGATAATGCTCTTTACTGTGTGGGGAAAGATGCTTAAAGTGTATTATATACTTAGATGGGTATGTCCTTATGAAATTCAGTACAATGTACAATGAATATATGACAAGAAAAAGGCATTAATGTTTGATATGACTGGTTTTAGCAAGGTGTAAGAAACTACCTAAGCTATGAATTTAAAAATATAAATGCTTTCCTGTGAGTGTAGCTCAGTGGCCAAGTGCTGGTACAGTGCCCTGGGCTTGATCCCCAGCATGGTTAAACGCACACACGCACATGCGCGCGCACACACACACACACACACACACACACACAATCACACAATTCAGGACAAAGTGCTATTTTCTAAACAAAACATCTTGAAGTTCCTTGTGCTTTGTTATCCAGTTTTCCCTTTTAAGGAGGCCAGCCAATTTGCTTTCCAAGTCACACTCCTGTCCTCCCTTCCCAATATCCAGAAGTTAGTTCTTTCTCATAAACAGGCCCTTATCTCCCCATAAAAACCTGGAAGCAAAGACTGGTACAAATGAAAGATGTAAACATGAGGCAGTTTTCTGTTGGATTCAGGGATTTTGTTTGGAAAACCAGAGTCCACCTGAGCAAGGAGGATCTTGAAAGACCTGTCCCTATTTAACAGGTAGTTATCTAATCCCATAGTGAGAGGCAGTACACTGGACCCATGGAAACAGCCTTCCAAGTTTCATGAGTTATAATGGAAGAAAGGTTTTGGAAGTGGTTATTGAACTGATCAAAATGTCAGTGCAAAGTATTTTTGCTACCAACTTACTGTATGTTTCAAATGAAAAGAACAAAGTCAGTAGCGCAAAATGATTTTACACAGAATTCAGAAACAGTAAAAGGGTTACTAGAAATAAGTAGGCTAACCACATTATTCTCTACAAGGGCACCTTAGGGGATCCCTATTTTAATGAATAAATAAAAATGATGTGTAATTATCATATCAATTGCTTGCAACTAAGTGAGTGCTTCTGGAGTTATTTGATGGTGCTTAAAAATCTTTGGTCTCTGAAGTGCATTTAACAGTCTCCTTGACTCTTATCTATATTATTAATTTGCAGATCAAAGTTAACTTGGCACTATGCAAATGAGAAGACTTTAAATGAATGAGATTTTAATGTAAATTTTTAAGTCCACATTACTTATAACAGAGCTGCAATGTATTTTCAAAATATGGGTCAACAAATTTAAAAGAACTATATGGTTTAAAACCTTACTGTTCAATAGGACCTTCTGTGATTATGGAATGTTCTATAATTGCATTGTTTAAATAAAGGTAGTCTTATGAACTATATGTAGCTACTGAGCACTTGAGATGTGGCTAGTGCAGCTGAGGAATTGAATTCTAATTTATAGTTAATTTTAATTAATTTAAGTTTAAATAGCTAGGACTGGAGAGATGGCTTAGAGCCAGCGCTTATTGCTCTTGCAGAAGGCCTTGATTCAGTTCCCAGCAACTACATGGTAGTTCACAACCATCTATAGCTCCACTTGCAGGGGAGATTATGCCTCTTCTGACCTCGGTGGGCTCCTGCACACGTGATGCATATATATTCACTCGGGCACACACATATGCACATAAAATTAAAACAAATAAAATAATAATTTTAAATAGTTACATGTAACTGGCTTCCTTGTTTGGCAAGATAGGTTTTGTGTGTGTGTATTTGGTTTTGTTTTTAACGGAAAATTGGATCCTAGGATGCAGGTCAGGTCTCCCTTTACTAATTTGAACAATTAACTTCTAGAAGCTTCAATTTTCTCACTTAAAAATGAGGATATAAATAATATATACCTCAGAAATTGGGTCAGAAACTTTGTGGTGAGGCATACCTGTAGTGCCAGCCTGTGGGAGGCAGAGACAAGGGGATTATGAGTTTGTGGCCAGCCTTGGTTACATAGTGAAATTAAGTCCAGCTAGAGCTATTAGTAAAACTTTGCCTCAAAAAAAAAATCAGCCAGGCATTGGTGGCACAAGCCTTTAATCCCAGCACTGGGAGGCAGAGGCAGATGGATCTCTGTGAGTTCGAGGCCAGCCTGGTCTATAGAGTGAGTTCCAGGACGGACTCCAAAGCTACACAGAGAAACCCTGTCTCAAAAAAACCAAAAAATAAATAAATAAAATCAAGATCTTATGACATTTCCACTAGAAAAAGCTATCACCTTGGAAGATAAACATTTTATTAAACTATGTTTCCAATATCCCCGGACTCTCAAGGTATCCTTTTTTTTTTTTTTTTTTTGCCTTGAACTACCTACATTTCTTCATACTGATTTGACTTTTTAGTTTGTATTTTCAGTTTGGATTTGGGGATTGAACCCAGAGCCTCATGTATGTTAAGCACACATTCTGCATTCAACTGCAAGCCCAGTTCCTGCCTTTTATTTTCTTAATTAGAGTTTTGGTATGTAAGTCAGGCTCACCCTGAACCTGTCATCATCCTTCTGCCCCAGTCTCCTGAGTGTTTCAACTAACAGCATCACCATAACAATCTCCTTGACTATTTTCTAAAAAGCAAGTTTGTTTCTGTTGTCTAAATCTTTCCTAGGGTCTTACAGTAACATACAAGAGGCAAGCGAAAGACACTAGCCACATTTTGTTTTTCCCTTTTAAAAATCGCCTCAAGATGGAGAGGGTATTACTTTCATTTTCAGTGTGAATGTGACACAGGTCTGTCACACTCACATACATAGGAGTTTATTTTTCAATCAATTTTGATATTTAAAGGAGCAAAAACACAGAAGAAAGCATTGGCATTACCTTGCGTAGGAATTTGGGAGTGCAGCTGTCCTTGTCCATGGTGCATTTCTGGTGTCCCACTGTGCTCGTTCCCAACTTTCCTTTGTCTCTATGGTCTTCTCCCCTTACAAATTCTTTTGAGACACGGGGTGAAATTTTTGTGGCACTAGATGAATTTGGGACACTTGGCTAAAAGGTTAACGCAGCCTGTTATGCCCGGTGCTGTCAGATAAGCTCCAAAGGACTAGGAGTGTCTTGTTTATTGGAGAAGCAGAGATTTAAGTTGCCTGGTGCCTTTGCATTATTTGATTTGTCACAAGCGTCCTCTTGTCCCCTCTGGGCTGTTGCTCATTGACAGTTGCTGTTCTTAGGACTTGCTCTCTGATGGCTGTTGTGTGGGGATGGGCAGGTTGTGGTGAAAGCTGTAGTTGTAAAGAAGGCCATTGTTTGATCTACTCTGTCCCTCCCTGGAGCTATGGCAACAAATTCCTTTGGTGAATTAACTATGTCATTGTGTGCTGGCTCGACTGATTATGCTCCTGGAATGACAAACATTTTCTTTATTTTTTTCACTCCAAAGATTAAAAAGTACCAAAAACCTTGAAGTATTGATGTACAACTCAGCAAGAACTTTCTTTAAATAGGAAAATAAAGATGGAAAATAAAGTATTTAATATACTTTAATTGGCTCTAATAAGATTTTATCTTTTTTAAGGAGCTATCTCCTTACCAGCATCCAAGTAAGCACTATTGATAATGAATTTGTACTTTTTACCAATGTGAAGCCTTCCTCATTTGTATTAAGTTAATATCCTTCATCCCCCAGACACAGTGAATGGAAAGAACTCTAAAGATGGGCCAGGTGGGGAATTTTGGCTGCTGACTCATACTTCTAAATTCTGGATGAAAACCATTATCCTGAGTCTCCTTTAGCCAAAGTAATGACTTCCTCAGTTCCATCCCAACAGGAAAGCTCTTAGTAGCTGCCCCTATATCCTAATTTCCAGAACAGTCCTGCTGGATCTGTTAAAGGATTCCTTTTAGACTTTCTGTCCAAAAGTCTACCCTGTACCTTTTCTGGGTATCATGCTAGTTTACTAGTTGAATTCTATTGGGATATTCATCATGGGTTTCCTAATGTGGTAGAGTGCCAACTTGGTCACTGGAATCACATTCCTGGGATCCCCTTCTCTTAAGGCCCTGGATTAGAATCAACACAAAGAGAAATTTATAGAAGATTTGGAAGACTGACACAAGAGACATTATCATGCAAAGTGATGACAGCTTCTAGCTTATCCTTGTTCTTCATCTCTGTGGCCAGGTCTTTTTTTCCAACTGTCAACTCTTAAGAGCAATCCCAGATGCACAAAGGTGGAGTAGCTTCCTACAGGTATCCTGACCTACTTCCTCCTTTTCTGCCACATCTGGATGTGCTGGGTAGCTTCTTGCATTCTTCTATGCTCTCCTGGACTTCTACTCACTGCCTCTCTCTCTCTCAATGATACTAGGACTAGTTTCTGTGATAAATAATTTTCCCACAGCTCAGAATGTTTGCTTCCCTGACTGAATTCAGCCTCAGTTATTTTTTGCTAAGTAATTTGAGGACTGTTAAGAGCCTCAGTGTGGCAGAATTTGGAGGACAATAGGGAGAATGCCCCATAGAACTTGACTTCAGAATCATTGAAGAAAATAGACATAAGGCCTTTTCTCAACGTCAAGCAACCCAATATGGTGAGTCTCATGTATTCTTTCAGTCTTCAGGGATAAGAATTAACAGTATTTATTTATGAAGCACTCATGCAATGATTGTAAATAACCACCACAGTCTTCTTGCTCCTGGAGATGCAGCCTCTGCCCTTCAGGATGCTCTGATTACAACCTAAGAGAGAGCGAGCCAGCCCCTCCTCTTCCTTATAAGGGGTCACATCTACACACCTGTAGCCACACCTTAAGGTGTGGCCACCATCCCAAGTCCACTGGCAGAACAAGATGTCACTATACCTCTGCCTCCTGGGTGCTGGCATTAAAGGTATGAATTCTTTTTTGTACTAAGTCATCAATTTGCCTTCTTAGTACCTAGCTTGTAGGCAGAGGATATTCCGAATCATGGCTATGACTCTCATTCTCTGAGAAGTCCATGGGTCGATAGTGACCTTCTATATACTGTGAATATGTTTCTCTTATTGGTTGATAAATAAAGCTGTTTCGGCCAATAGACAGACAGGAAATACAGGCAGAACTACCAGACAAGGAGAAATCTGGGAAGAAGAAACAGGTAAGTTGAAAGAGAGAGACAGACATTATGTGGCTGCCAAGGAAGGAAGAGGCCCAGACATCACCAGTAAGCCAAGACTATGTGGAGATACATAGTTTAATAGAAATGGGTTAATAATTAAGAGAGAGCTAGCCAATAATAAGCTTGAGCCATTGGCTAAAGAGTTTATAATTAATATAAGCCTCTGCATGTTTATTTAGTACTGAATGACTGTAGGACTGGGCAGGACAGAAACTTCTGTCTACATAAAGAGGATGGACTACATATCTAGAGATCCCCATCCCCCTTCTACAATACTCTAGAGTTATCTGCCCATGAATTCTGAACTGCTTCTAGGATATTCTTAGCCTTAGGGTTACCTCGGATAAAACCCTGCTTCTGCAGAATGGCACATCTGCGGATACAAGGGGGCGTAGTTGGTTGTTGTTGTGTTACAATTAGTTTTCCCATCAGCCTGGTCCTACAGCCATGTCAGCCCCAAATAACACAGAGAGACACTGTATTAGATATAAAGCTGTTGGCCTGTTACTAGCCTTTCTTATTGCTAGCTCTGTCTTAAATATTAGCCCATTTTATTAATCTAAGTGTTTCCACATGGTCTTATCTTACTGGAGAATGGATCTGGACCTCTGCTCTCTTGGTCCTACATGTTGACTCTCGTCCTACCTCTCCCCGAATACTCCTTGTCTCCTAGTCCCACCTATCTTGCTTTCCTATTGGCCAACAGTATTTTATTCATTAACCAATAAGAGAAACATATTTATAGAATGACATGTCCCATCATTGTTGTTTGTTTTTCTATTTGGGGGCCCACCACCCGGCTCGCAAACAAATACAAGTACATGGAGACTTACTCTTACTTATGAATGCCTGGCCTTAGCTTGGCTTGTTTCTAGCCAGCTTTTCAAACTTAAATTATCCTGTTTCTCTTTAGCTATGCTTTGCTTCTAGGCTTTTTACCTTTCTTTATTATATATATCTTTATTACTTATTCCATGACTGGCTGGCCCCTGGAGTTCTCCTCTCTTCATTTTCTCACTCCTCCCTCCTCGCTCTCTTCCCTAGATTTCCCCTCCTATTTATTCTCTCTGCCTAGCAGCCCCACCTACTTCTCTCTCCTATCTAGCTATTGGCCATTCAGCCCTTTGTTAGACCAATTAGGTGTTTTAGACAGGCAAAGTAACACAGCTTCATAGAGTTAAACAAATTCAACATAAAAGAATGCAATACATCTTTGTATCACTAGACAAATGTTCCACCGCATAAATAAATGTAACAAATCTTGAACTAATATTTCACAACAAGGAGGTAGATGAAGAGAGTTTTACCAGGAGGGCTAAATACAACCTGGAGATTTTGGTCTACTTCCATCCTGTGGTGTAGACAGAGAGGAAGTGTTGGCTTCTCTTCTCACCTTCCCAACAAGCCATTTGGCATCCTACCTTATTTATAAGGTGAATTTGCCAAGTTATGATACATGGTCCTCCAATTTATGCTCTTGCTCTGATACCACAAATGTTAGATCACATATCTGTCTAAATACATCTCTTATGACCTTGAAAGCATACCTAACATAACTAAGTTTGATACTTATAGAGGACTAAGTACTCCTCTTGTTTTTATTTTGTAGAATATTTGAGGACCATTGGCTTTCTTTGAAAGCATAGTAGAATTCTGCACTAAAATTACCTGGCCCTGTGACATTTTGTTGTTGGGAGACTTTTAATTGCTTGTATTTCACTTTGGATTATAAATCTGCTTAGATTGTTTATGTAATCTTGAATTAACTTTAGTAAATTGTTTGTATTTTAAAATTATCCATTTCTTTTAGATTTTCCAATTTGGTGGAGTATAGATTTTTAAAGTATGTCCTTATGATTATATGGATTTCTTTGGTGTCTGTTATGTCCTTCTTTTCATCTGTAATTTAATTAATTTGGATATTCTTTTTCTCTGTCTTTTAGTTAATTTTGATAAGGGTTTGTCAATTTTAGTGATTTTCTTAAAGAATAAACTCTGTCTCATTGATTGTTTCTTCTTGTTTTTGTTTGTTTCTATTTTATTGATTTCAGCCCCCAAGTGTGATTATTTCTTGCTATATTTCTCCTTTTAGGTGTTATTTCTTCTTTTTGTTCTCGAGCTTTCACTTGTACTGTTTGGTTACTATTATGAGATCTCTCCATTTTTTAATGTAGGCACTCAATGTTATGAACTTGTATAGATGGAAGTTTCTGTCCTACCTGGACCCCAAAGCATTTAGTTCCAAATTAACACACAGACACTAATATTGATTATGAACAGTCTGATGGCTTAGGCTTCTTATTGGCTAGCTCTCTCTTAATTAATTAACCCATTTCTATTAATCTGTGTATCTCTACTTGGTCTTATCTTACTGGAGAATGTGGACCTCCTACCTCCCTGGTGGCTACTTGGTGTCTCCTTGATGACTCACTTTTTCCATTCGTCTTCTCAGAAGTCTCCTACTCCAGTAGCCTCACCTATATTTCCTACCTTGCTACATCCTGTCTGTCCATTGACTGAAACATCTTTATTTATTAACCAATAAAAGAAACATATATTCACAGCATACAAAAGGACATCCCGCATCAAACTTGCCTCTTAGAACTGTCTTAATGGTATCCGATAAGTTTGTGTATGTTGTATATTCATTTTCAATCAATTCTAGAAAGTCTAATTTAATTCCTAATTTTTGTCTTGAGTCATTTTTGATTTCTTTATTTTTTATTAAGTTGCATCAATCTTTATTTAGCTTATTTTGTTCTTCAAGGAGATTCATGTATTATTTATTCTATGCCTGTGTCACTAGGAAAATTTTCTCTAAATTATATTTTGCTTAACTATGCCTAAAATAAACTATCAAGGGTCAGACTCACAAAGTTTAAACCAACACTGGTTACTTAGTTATTGTCTTAGTTAGAGTGTCTATTGCTGTAAAGAGACACCATGACCATGGTAACTCTTATAAAGAAAAAAATTAATTGGGGTGGCTTACTATGTTTAAGAGGTTTAGTTCATTATTGTCATGGCAGGAAGCATGGCAGCATGCAGGCATACATGCTCCTGGAGAAGGAGCTGAGGGTTCTTACATTTTGACCAGCAGGCAACACAAAGTGGACCACCTCACTGTGAATGGCTTGAGCATATTAAGACCTCACCCCCCCACACACACACAGTGACACACTTCCACTAACAAGACCACACCCACTCTAATAAGACCACACCTTCTAATAGTGCCACTTTCTTTAGGGGCCATTTTCTTTCAAACCATCAGTCATATTGAACCAAATTACCTTCTTGACTCCCAAAGATCATTACTCTATTCTCTGTGGTGGTTGAGGACAACTCTAAATAACCCAATTAGAAGTCTTTGGATAAAGCTGGGTGTGGTGACTCACATCTATGATGTTTAGGAGGATGAATCAGGAGCTAAATTCAAGGCCATTCTGGGCTGCATAGTAAATTCCAGGACAGCCTGTGCTACAGAGTAAGAACCTGTCCTTAAGAAAAAGACTAGAAAAATAAATCTCTGTATAGATGGCAAATCTATTGCCTCTTTGAGAATTGTCCTTAAAATTAAAATTGACAAGGATTTGACAGATAAAAGTCACCTGACACTCTCCTGACCAGCATTTGCTACTAAGCATTAGGAATAGTGAAAAACTCTGATAAATGACATAACATTTTTGTTGCATTACTATTTCAAAGTTACATAATAGATTACAAAATAACAAAAATTAGACAAGTAAGCTTTAAACGCACACAGAGAAAGAGAGAGATAATGAGAGAGGGAGGGAGGGAGGGAGAGAATTATTACATATCCACAATAATGGGAATGAAAACAAAGGTGAGACTCCAGCCAGAGAAGCAGTCAAGCTAACTGAAGATCTTCATCTCTTCCTTTGCTCCTCCAAATTCAATCCTCCAGTCTCATCTTTAGCTCTGTGACCTCTCATCCCACCAGATGTTATGTCATTTATCAGAGTTTTTCACTATTCCTAATACTGTTTAAGTTCTGTCCATCTATTTTATATCAAAAGATGGGGACCCTTAGAGATTGCTAAAAGTTTTGTTTTAAATAATTACCATATTTAAGTGATTATTCTCTTGTAAGAAATTAAGTGCTACTTACAACGCTTTCTTGGTTTTTTTTTATTTTGTATGTGGCATTCAAATAACTTCTTATATGCATCATCTTCAAAAAATAAATCTGCAAAAGCACACACGCACACACACACACACAAAAAGGAAAACTTTTTCAGACAAATAAAAACAGAAAGAAAATTAATCATCAGCCTCTTCTTGCAGGAAATGTTAACAGAATTTGGGCAGAAGGAAAATAGAATAGCTCAGTTATTGGGATCTGCATGAAAAAAGAAACATGCCATATAAGGAACAAATTAAGGTAAAATACACTTTTCTACTTTTCTTACTCCTGATGAATCTAATGCAACCATTTAAAACAACATAGTGACTATGTAGTGGCTCATTATAGCATGTGAATAAGTGGAATGAATGACACCAATATACTGAAGCAAGGGGATGGGGACACTTGGTTTAAAGGTCCCCAGGTCATTTGGCCTGATGAAATAGCTTATCTGGTAAAGGTGCTTGCTGCCAAGTCTGATGACCTGCATTCATTCATTCCTTAGGATCTATATAGTGAGAGAACTGTTTCCTAACTTATCATCTGATCTCCATATGTATGGCTGTATGACATCTCTCACATACACACACACATACACACGCACATGTAAACTCACAATAAACACATAAATAAGATTAAAAATACTTTACTAATTTCATACATTGTATTTTGATTATATTCACCCTACTCCTGTCCTTAATGCTTCCTATATCCACCCTATCTTTTAACTTTCTTAAATAAATGTAATGAAATTTGAGTAATATTTTAATTTTTGAGAATTTCATACAGCATAGTTTTATCATACTCTTCTCCAACTTCTCCAATTTCCATCAACATCCCCCCTGCACCCTCAATTTTGTATCTTTTTGTTTTTAATAACCTATCAAGTACAATGTGGCTACCTATATATTCATTGGTATAGGGGCCATCCTCTGGAGTGGTGTTGCGCTACCAGTGGCCACACTCTTAAAGAAAACTGATTGTCCCTCAGAAGCTCCTCCGTTCAGGCTAAGAGTGGTATTAAAAGTCTTTATAACAGATCATGGACATTTCTCTTTGCAACAGACAGATACCACTACAGCATACCACAACCAATCAAAATGAAGAGTTGTGGAGCTCAGTCCTAATTTGTCTATCTAAAAAGAAAAGAAATTAAGAAGAACATTTACCTACATTTCAGTATAATTTGGAAATGGGCTTATATTATTTTAAAGTACACTTGTAAATCTCAGGGCTATCACTAATAAGTTAAAAATACATTAAATTCTATACCAAAATGTAGTGACAGTTTATGAAACTTGCCTGAAGATAAGAATGAAAGCAGAGCTAAGCCACTAGTTACCCATAGGGGCCAAGCAATGGTGGCACACACCTTTAATCCCAGTGCTTAGGAGACAGAAGCAGACAGATCTCTGTGAGTTCAAGGCCACCTTGGGCTACACGAAATTGATCTAGTCTAAAAGTGAAACAAAGCTCACATAAAGGTGATCCCAGCAGTTGGGATGACACACCTTTAATACCAGCACTGGGGAAGTGGAGACAGGAGTAATAGGAGTGATGTGGCTGGGTGGAGAGAGGAATATAAATCTGGAACAGACAGGAGCTGAGGGCATACTGAGGATTTGTAGAGAAAGAGGCAGTCTGAGGATTCATAAAGATAGGTGCAATCTGAGGATGCAGTCTGAGATGCAGTCTGAGGAGAACGCTAGTGACTGGCCACTCTGTTTCTCTGATTCTTCAGCTTTCACCCCCTGATAGCTGAGACCAAGTTTTTATTAGTAAGGCCTATTAGAACTTGTGCTACACCAAAAGAGGAAATTAAAATGAACCATATGAACTGTTCCATTAAAGCAGAAAGTGAAACAATCTATGCAGTGAGAGGGAAAGGGTTATGAGTGGCTAAAAGCACATGGGAAAACTCTCAATATTAGTAGTCACCCAAGAAGTGCATGCGAAGATTCACAACAGCATATTAATATGCACCGCGAGGAAGGAATTTAAAATAGTCTGACAGTACTGCTGAGGAGGCATAATGCCTGGATCTCTTACATTGCTGAGAGAATAAAAAGTGGCTCAGCCACCTAAAAATTCGCATTTATTTTAAAGATAAACATGTATTGACCAGCAATCCCGTGCTTTAAGAATTTATTCAAGAGAAATAAAACACTTTTGTACAAATGCTGGTACACATAATTATTAAAAAAAAATAAAAGACACATGTTAGTATTTATTCATGGCTAAGGCCAAGATGTCACCATTCGGAGGTACCAGGTAAAGTGTTCACACATCTGTGTCCACATATAGTTTGGCTGATTATTTGTGTACTGGGTAAAGAGTATGGGGCTCCACTCCCCATAGAGGGATATTCCCTCAGCCTAGACACACGGGGGAGGGCCTAGGCCCTGCCGCAAATGATATGACAGGCTTTGATGGTCACCCATAGAAGGCCTCACCCTTTCTATAGATCAGAAGAGGGATAGGATGAAGGTCAGTGGGGGGGGCATGGTAGAATGAGAGGGAGAGGGAACTGGGATTGATGTGTAAAATAAGATTGTTTCTAATTTAAATTAAAAAATGCTTTGAAAAAAGAGTATGTGGGTTCTTTCTGCATTGCTTCTTACAACTGCATGTGAATTCACAATCATCTTGAATTAAAAAGTTTAATTAAGAATTTATAGAAATGCACAACCTGTAAAATTCAAGTAAGGGTTAAGAGGCTGCATTAAGAATGTATCCTCTGAATCAAAAAGGTAAAAGTATCCCAAATATAGGCATCAGTAAGTGCAGCTAAACTTTGATTATTTATAACAATGGAGGAGAATGAGGTAATGCTTCCTTTGGATCTAATGATCACTTATATTGTTCTGAAGGGCAACAATTATATCTATATCTATCTATATCTATATCTATATATTCAGTAGATGTGTCTTCAAAGCAATGTTTGGCATACATCCTCTTCCCTGCTTTCAGCACCTTTTATTTTCTGTTTCTAGGATGATCTTTTAAAGCAAATGGTTATAAAATTAGCTCTTGACTTTCTCATGACAGTTTGGGTAAGTTTGTTGCACTAGTAGAAATTAATCAGTAAGTAGTTAAGGATTAAGGAAAGTAGAATGTAAATTGTCTTTATTGCAGAAAGCACAAGGAGCTTACCCATGATAACTGCACTGAAAGTAATTCTCCATTTCCAAATCTTAGACTACAGAGATCCTGGCAGACTCAACTCTTCTGATGATAGATACTTGACAACAGGAGTAAGTTTTTTTTTTTTTGTAATATTTCTAGTAAAGTTACTGCTGATCTTGCATAAGATCTTTCCACAAACCTAGTTAGTAAGCATTTACAGAAAGTCATGGGACTGAGTAAATGAGATACAGATAAGGGATGAGCATTTCTTCCTTATGGTAGGAGTTGGGTCCAAGCACTTGTGCCTACATACTGTTCTGCTGAATGTTTCCCTACAGGTTACCCATCCCACTGAAGGTTATCAATGCTCCATGAGGGGGACTTGTTCCCAGCTTTGGCTGCATATCAGAGTCTCATCCACAAAAATCTGGCATTTGGAAGAACCACTTAGATGATTTAAATTTGCAGCCAGGCTGAGAACCACTGCCTTATAGATTATTGGCCAGACGTAATTCATGAAACCCCCATGCTACCTTCCTCTTCTGAAATTCATGTTGGCCATCTTTGTTAATCTTGTTTAAATTTTGTATTAGATTTTTAAATTGCACTTACTTATACTTGGTTATATAGTATGGTGTTTATGAGTGTCCCAGAGTACATGTATAATGGTCAAAAGACAACTTGTGGGATCAGTTCTCTTCCTCTGTTATGTGGTTTCTGGGGATGGAACTCAGGTTGGCAGGCTTAGAAGCATCCATTCTTATCTGCTATCTCATCTTATTGCTCTAGTCAGTAACTTTAATACTTACTAGATGAGTTTAAGTTTTCCATTCAAGAGTGCTACTTTTCTCATGTTTTAGAAGGTTTTGAAACATTAATGGTACTATTTAGGGGAGGTTTTATTCAGAGTGACACTGCATATTCACACAATGATCCAAGGCCCTGTTTTCACAGAAGATCTTTTGACTGGCCAATAATTCATTTTGGTTCACTTAAGGGCATGGACTAAACATTGTTTTGTAAGAGAGCAGGGCCAAGGACATTATGCAGTGGCTAAATGGCTAATTTGACTATATAAAAGTGTTTATCAAAGTTAATTTCATTCTATATTTTTGCTTACTTTAATGCTCTCTCTCTCTCTCTCTCTCTCTCTCACACACACACACACACACACACACATATCATACTTGTAGGTAATCCTTCCACTTGGGAGGTAGAGGGGGGTTGATCAGGAGTTCAAGGCCAGTTAGAGCTATGAAACAAACAAAACAAAAAACAAAACTGAAAAAAAAAAATAGAAAAGAAAGCTGGGTGGAAGTAGCACATATCTTTAATCCCAACACTCAGTAGGCAGCAGCAGGCGAATTTCTATGAGTTTGAGGCCAGCCTGATCTACAGAGAGAATTCCAGGACAGCCAGAACTGTTTCACAGAGAAATCCTGTTTTAAAAAACCAAAAGATTTACTGTTATAAGTTGTAAAATATAGTATCTACATGATCAGCACACATTTAAGTTACTGTTCATTTTTTAGGACTTAGCTAATAGATTGTTACTAACAATATGATTTGGAATACTTATGAAATGGAACAATTAATATCTTTTTCTAGTATCTTTCCCCCTCCTCACAACTTAGTAGAATTGGAAAGCCAGATATTATAATATTATTTTGCCTTCAAAGAATGAATGAGAAAGATTGTTGAGTTTACTCTTTAATGACTGTTATTGACAAGACAGATATATATATGAAGATCAAACTTCATAGAGGGGTTCTCTAGTTAGTAAGCATGTCTCTGGGACTATGGTCAAGTGATAGCCTCCTTTAGGGGAGGATTCTTGGAGTTACTCTTCTGAGTCTTCACAGCCCAGACTTTTGTCCTTAGTGTTGTAGGTATTGGCTGGATTCTCTTTGAACAGACAAGGATATTGTCTTGGAGACAGTCCTACTTTTTTTTAAGCTCATAAAAGTCATGTTTTAACTAGGCAGTCACCTATTGTGGGGATCATCACTTTCAAATTGGAGAGTGCTTTCACACTCTGTCCAATATTATTCTGTAGCATGTAAGTTTCCGCCAGCCCGCCAGCCCGCCAGTCTGGGCCCACAGCCGCGCCAGCCCCAAATAACACTCAGAGACTCTGTATTTGATACAATCCTGTTGGCCAGTTACCATTATTGTTAATGGGCTAGCTCTGTCTTAATCATTAACCCATTTCTACTTATCTAAGTATTTCCACGTGGTCGTCTTATCGGGGAGCCGCGCGGCAGGCTTCCTGCTCCTTCCCCGGGCTACATCTTGACTCCACCTACTACTTCCTCTTCCTCCTCCTAGTCTCCTAGCCCCACCTATCTAGTTTTCTATTGGCCACAGGGCTTTATTAACAGTATGAGAAACATATATACAGAATCACATCTCCCATCATCTCCTCTTTTCTGTCTAAAGTAAAAGAAGGGGTTTAACCTTAACATAGCAAAATATACCATACAACAGTTATCAAATAAGAACCACAGTTAACAATATTTAGTCCATTAACATTTTGTAAGACTTAAAGAAAATATCATCTATCCTATCTTTGTCAGTCTAAAGACCTATATGTAACTTATTTTTAATCCTAACTAAGAAAAACTATAATCATAACTATCTGTCTTCAACTCCTTCAAAGACCACAGAAGGATAATATATAAACTCTAGAAATGACAGAGACAACTCATTGCCTGGTCAGTCACCCGAAATTCTTCTGTAATGTTCCATCTTCAGCCCATAGGCCATAGTGTATCTCCAGACTCCTCAGCAAAGCAGGAAACTTTAAACTGTCCACTTGTATTGACAGTGTGTCAGTCATTTTTCTCTGCGTCCTGTAGACTGTCTGGCTGACTGGCAGCCTCTTCCATGAAGCAGGAATCCTGTAGCAATGTCCATCTTGAATCAGCAGTCACCTTTTTGTGGGTCCTGCATGTCCAGTTTCTACAACATAAAGTCAAACAGTCTAGACAAGAGAAGTACCTTGCTCAAATGGCTAGTCTTGCCATATTAGAAGCAAACTTCATAACGAGTTTCTTCAATGTCCATCTTCCTTTCTTCTGTAGGTGGTGTTACCAGGAACAGTTGTGCCTCACTGTCAAGAAAAACCTTAAACCATTTTAAATGCCATATTCTGTAGGTCTTTGAAAGGTTTGAAGAATGCCTAGTCATCTCAAATATATCCATCTCTGCATATCTAGAAATCCTAACTAACTTAACTCCAAGTTTTAACTATCATAGGTAACTCTCTATAATCTGTACTAAATTATACATTACATTTTCCAATGAGCTATATAAACACAATACCTAAACAAGAGGAGAAATATACATATCACAAAATTGACCTTAAATTGTATCAATAAAAGAAAATCCATTTCAAAGCAAAGTATTCATATCTATACCATAATTCCCTTTTTACCTTTAAAAAGATTGCTTGTGGTTATAGCCATTTATAACCAAGCCCATTTAAATGAAAACAAACATTTATAAACCATATTTGGGAATTTGGGCGTCGTTCTTTCCAAATTACTTCCTGCTGGTAGAGGGCGCTGTCATGGGGGTCCAAAGAAGACGCAGAAATCTTGGCAGTAGTCTGCAAGGCTTTGTCTCAACTGCTTTGAATGTTGGATCACCTGGGGAGTTGTCTCAGGGGGTCTGGCTTGATCAAACCACATAAGTCTGGAAAGAATCCATAGCCTTCCATTTTCTGTGGAAACAGAAATAGAAATAGAAATAGAAATAGAAATCCTTTTCCCCAGTAACTTGTCCTTAGGCTCAAATTTTGGAGTCAAAGCATTTTTAAAATATATAAATTGAATTAATCCAGCAGCATTTCTTTTATCAGTAGTTGTTTTCTCAGCAATCAAATAATTTAAAGACAACAGAAGCACATATAGTATCCAAAATCTCTCTGTGTTTTCCATCTTTACGTGGCTTTTTTATTATTGTATTTCTTTTACTTCTATTTTTACATATTTTGAGACAGGGTTTCTCTGTGTAACTTTTATCTGTCCTGGAATTCACTGCATACCAGGTTTACTTTGAAATCACAGAGATCTGCTTGCCTCTGTCTGCCGAGTGCTGGGATTAATGGCGTGTGCCATTACATCCATCCATTTAATTCCTTTTTTCTTTTTAAACCATTGTATCCCGTTTCTTTTTCTCTCCCAAGCTAGCGTATTTTTTAAAACACAGTGTAAACCTTCATTGCAGCTCTTGTACACACCAATGAATTGTTAGCAGAGCTCTTTAAAAGCAAGGCGGTTTTTGCCGCTTATGCTAATTTTGGAAACCTCTCTTAAAGGAGCCGCGCAAATCTCTGTCTACAACAAAACAAATCCAACGGAGAAAATGCTGCTACTAAGAAGTCTTGCTAGTCTCTGTTCCTTTGTTTCTAAAACATTTCTTAAGCTCTTATTAGTTTTAAGTGAAAGTTCTTATAGCCACATTGGGCGCCATTTGTGGCATGTAAGTTTCCGCCAGCCCGCCCGCCGCTGGTCTGGCGTCCTGGCCCCCAATAACACGCAGGAGACTCTATATTTGACACAATCCTGTTGGCCAGGCAACATTACTGTTTATGGGCTAGCTCTGTCTTAATTATTAACCCATTTCTACTTATCTAAGTATTTCCACATGGTCGTCTTATCGGGGAGCCGCGCGGTAGGCTTCCTGCTTCTTCCTGGGCTACATCTTGACTCCACCTACTACTTCCTCTTCCTCCTCCTAGTCTCCTAGCCCCACCTATCTAGTTTTCTATTGGCCACAGGGCTTTATTAACAGTATGAGAAACATATATACAGAATCACATCTCCCATCATTATTCTTTGTACGTAAGTGTCTGAAATATTAAGCAAGAGTTAAGCACAATGGTGTGTCAGTGGGGATAGCAACAGAAACTGATTTTCAATGGAAAGAAAGAAGGAGGGAGGGAAGTCAGGCAGGCAGGCTATGGTGATGACAAATAAAAAAAGGAAGTTTCTGAGAAGATATCAAGTAGCTTACAGATTGTCTAGGAGAAATCAGCTGAAGTGGGCAGGGACAAAGGGAGAATCTTATGAGATATATGGTAAACTCACACCTTTGAACTTTTTGGTAAAGGGCATCTTGGCTATTTCTGCATGTGTCCTGGACGCTGACATTTGCAGTTGTTCTGTTTACTGCTCCTCTCTCTCTCTCTCTCTCTCTCTCTCTCTCTCTCTCTCTCTCTCTCTCTCTCTCTCCTCTCCCTCTCCTCTCCCTCTCCCTCTCCTCTCCCTCTCCCTCTCCCTCTCCTCTCTCTCTCCCTCTCCCTCTCTCTCTCTCTCTCTCTCTCTCTCTCTCTCTCTCTCTCTCTCTCTCTCTCTCTCTCTCTCCCCCCTCTCTCTCTGTGTGTGTGTATCATGCATTTGTATGCATGCCATTAGCTCCAAAATCAAAATTCCTGTGAAAATGACCAGTAAGATATGTTCATGCTATAGCTAGCAGCATTGTTGGGACAGAAACATTTTCAGTTTGTAGGCTGATAGTTTGCCTTCTCCAAAATCCAGAATATGGGAACTGACCCACATATAGCAAGAGGTATTTACATACGGAGCAGTCAGCATAATAACATATATCCATTGTGAATTAATTAAGGGGTTATTTGTGGTAAAACCTTGGGAAACCCTGATGTGTACCTGTTTGGCTCTGTCCCTTGCTAGATTTATGGATTTTAATCTGTCTGGTCCTTGATTTTGATGGTCTCACCCATTCTTATTTTAGAGGTGACATGGATTTCAGTTTAAGATAAATTGCCTCTATTGGGTGTTGACTCAGTTGGTGTCAGTTTCAGAGTATTTGCTGTTAAGGCAAGGATTCAACTGAAAATAAACTCTATTCTTGAAAAAAAAAAACAAACAAACAAAAAACCCCACAAAATTCCATTAGGATCAGACACTACAGCACCTCATGGGAACAGGGTGGCAAATGACATCCAGAGTGTATGCTTTGTCTAGGAGTAGGAGGAGAGGCCCTTTGATAGTCATCAGTGCCATGTATCTTTTTAGGTAGGTAAGACAAGAGAGAGCTCTTACATCTTATGCAGAAGGGGAAATGGTTTAAGCTTGGGCACAGCTGTATATCTCTCCTGTCACTCAGACTCTTTGTGGGCTATTGAAAGCATATTATGCAAGTTTTGTTATTATTTTCTTATTTTTTTATAGCTAGCAGTTGACCCTCTTTTCACAGTTGCAAATATATACCATTGCCTAGTTGAGCTTAGGATCTTTGTATGACCCTAAAGCTGATTTTACCAATATGCCTAAGGAAAATCAGGCACAGGGTCTAGCTTCACGTGAACAGACTCACGTAGATATTGACATCAAAATGCCAATTTGGTGATTTTTCATGTGAAGCATATCTAGGAAGCATGTCAGAATATGTTCTCCTTGGCTAGTGTGTTGGGGGATATTCAGTCACACTGTGAACCTCGAGTTTGCATTAATTAAACAAAATTTATCTGGATCAGGAGGCTGAGTTAGCAACTAGTTGACAGAAAGTAATCATAGAGCATCAGAGGGCATCTCGAAGAGATAGAGAGATGCACTGGAAGGAGTAGGGAGGGATTTGAAGTGGCACTTTTTGTTTGTTTGGCAGAGAGAAGGTGCTACTCAACCTCTCTGAGCTAGCAGGTTTTCACCCCAGACTTTGAATCTCCCGTTTTATCTGTAATTAGAATGATAAAAATTTAGTTAAAATTACTTTTAGTAGCAGAGATAGAGCCAGTGCCTTTGGAAACAGAATTCTGGCAGGGTCTTCCTCTGTAGCCCCTGCTGGCCTCAAACTAGTAGTCCATTTGGGTTCAAATTTATGCTCTTGTCTCAGCCTTCCAAGAGTGAAGTTTATCAATATCTTTTTTGAGGTGAGAGTTTTAGTATTTAGTTTTCGTCAACAACTGTTTCTTAAAAGAAATAAACAAATACACAAACAAACACAAACCACATAAGTCATTTTGTCACTTTTTCAAGAACTCAGGAGGTCAGATGGCTGCCACTGTAGCCATTTGCTTAAGATGGTCCA
This sequence comes from Cricetiscus sungorus, assembly GCA_030556225.1. Taxonomy (NCBI): domain Eukaryota; kingdom Metazoa; phylum Chordata; class Mammalia; order Rodentia; family Cricetidae; genus Cricetiscus; species Cricetiscus sungorus. The sequence goes on from JANBXA010000126.1 coordinate 8,062,464, forward strand.
CATACTTTAAGGTTGTGGCATACATTTTTGTGAATAATCACAGTCGGATAGGCAAGAGACCAGGCAAGAATCAGAATGTATGTGGTGAGGAAGTTTCTTTTGGGGTGAGAAGCGGGGAGAACAGAGACAGCACAGCGACTGAAGGGCAGAGACAGTGTTCCTTCTTTTTATGCTCGCCCGCATCTCTTTTCCCAGAAAATCATCTCTCATGACCAGAGAAACCCGTTTCCCACGAACCCTTCAGGTTTTTTAAAATAGCGTGCGCGCGCCTGCGCAGTGTCTTTAAATGGTTTCTTTTCAGCGCCCGACCGCTTCCTTCTCCAGTTTTCCTCAGGCCTCGCTGAGGTTGCCGCTATTCCCTCGGGGGTCATCACAGGGCGCCAAATGCACTCCCGCGGGAAGGCCAGGGGCGGGGCGCGGCATGGCGCGCACGTCAGTGGCCTTCCGGGCGGAAGTCCACAGCCTTCCGAGCCGCTGATTGGCTTTGGTACTGGCGCCTATCTCGGCCCCCGCGCCACTTTCGGGCTGGTTGGCGCGGAATCGGGTGTCTATCTGACCATGGCGCCAGTCCACGGCGACGACTCCGAAATGGGCACAAGCGGTGAGCCACAAGCCTATGCTCAGAGTACCTGGTTGGGAATGTAGGGGTCGGGACATAATTGAGGGGAGCGGAGGGTCTCTGTTTTTAATTCTTCAGAACGTGGCGTGCTCTCGGACCGCCCCTCCGGACTGTTTGGCGGGTGACCTTAATCTTTCTGGGCGGAGACCCTAGGGATGTGGGACGGGGCTTCCTTATGGGGTCAGCAGCATAAGGGATTTTTGTTTGGGAGGTTTCCTTCTCTTGTGACGGGGTCCATACTCGTTGGCTATTTTCATTTCTTCCGATGAGTCGCACACACGTGCGGGTTACAACTTCATGGCAACCTGTCTGGGCAGCGTTTACTCTCCTAACTGGAACTGTTTCGCTGCTCCCATCTCAGATGGTTTGAGGTCTGGGATAGAGCATGCGTGTGCTTCCGTTTCTAGGAAGTCCCAGGAAAATTGTTAGCATTATTATTGAGGAGAGAGCTGCAAGTGCTGTCACCAGATACAAATGCGTTTTGCCTTTGCATGTGAAGAATCCTTCAGATTCTACAGGGAAATTCGTCAAGTGCTGCATAGAAATAGTATTCAGGTCTAGTCATTTTGGGAGACGTTTATAAAAGAAATATCAGTTCAGTAGCATTTTGGATGCCCTGTATATCAGGCCGTTTGTGAGTAGTACTTTATTGCCTGAAGTTATTTCCCGAAGTAGAATTCAGAAATGCAGATGGCCTTGTCTGATTTCTGATTTTAAGCAGTGTTCAACTGGAGTGTGACTTAACTTCAGTTCCAACTTAAAATCAGATGTCTCTTAGCCTAGTATCACATGTCCTGTCACTCAGTGTGCACTACCATTAATGAGATCTTGCTTCCTAATCAGTTTCCTTTGCATTCAGCTAGTTTTAAATCACAGGTTTCAAATTTTCTTAGCATTTCTCTTCTTTTGAAGATAAATTATTTTAGAGAGTCGACTAGTCTGGATTACAAATGGAATGTAGGATGTGAGGACATGAACAGTCTGCAGCTCCCTATCAGTGATTTGCCTCTAAGCCTTTTCTTCATCCTAAAAAACTCTACTCCATCTGTGAACATCAAGAAATCACTCTTTGGAGGATGCTGTGCAATCTTGAGACCCCTCTTAAGTCATGGTGTTGATTAAGTATTTGCTGGGGACTTGTGACTGGAATTTTTCCCTTAGAACAGACCAAAAGATTGTTATGTGAAAGACTGCAGCAAGTTTCTGTCTTTGCCTGCTTTTGGGGAGGGTGGAGGTATTCCAAGTGGGGATTTGAAAACAATCTTTGAATCTTTGTAATTTCCCCTCCATTGTTATTTTTCTTTTCTTTCTTTCTTACTAACTTGCTTATGTGAAGCATTAGAGTCATTTTAAAACAAAGAAAACAGCCTTTTTTTGTGTTGGAAGGTGGAACACCTGGACAGTGGCAGCAAAAAGTAGCAGGATGTGTATTTAGCTGTTGTTGTACATAGAAAGCCATTGGGGGCTTTCATGATAAAAAATCTGGTATATTAGTTTGTTCAGCAAATATTTATTATGTAGGTATTAGGCATAGGCATTCTGCCAGGCTCTGGCATTAGCATGATGGGTAGAATAGATATGGCCCTGCCTTCATGGACTGGAGAAAGTAAACAGTCACATGTAGTGCCACATTGAGTCTTCCCTGAGGAAACTGCTTGCTTTATTTTTGCTTTCTGAACCTAGACCAAAGTGTTGGCTAGATGTGGTGTGTGGAGTATATGTATGTGTATATGTATTTGATTATCATAACTGACCCCCCCACATCCCACACATATTCACACATGCACACCCAATTTCTCCTGTATTGCTAAGTACAAAATAAGATAGCTAGTCTTATTTAATTCTTATAGCTTTATGGGGGCAGATGTGTTTTCTCCTTTTCCAGAGTGTGAAAGGGACTTAAAAGGTATATACGTAGCTCTCAATGTATATGAAAAGAGATTGGGAGTTTAATGATCAAAAAAGCCATACAGTGCTTAATTCAAGAACCACTATAACTACTGGAACCAACAGGTGCTTTAAATGAAGGAAATTTATTAGATTACCATGTTGCACTGGAAAGCCAGTTTGGGGGGCTTCTTAGCCAGAAACGGTGACTACTATTGTGCCACAAAACTGGGCCAGAGAGAAGGTCATTGACAACTATGCAAAGACACAGAGATGTTGAAGTTTATACCTTGAGATATACCAGTCTCACATTTTCAGTTCTGTAGTAATTGCTATTTGGGACATTATCCTCCAATTTAAAATCTGAGCCCCTGTTTGTCATTGGTAGAGACTGTTTTATATGTTCATAGCCTAGCTACATACAAGGCATCTGGGAAGGAGCACTCACTTGTAGTAACACCCACTCTAGCAGGTCAAAGGCTCATCAAGACATAGGAGAGAATTTGCACTTTCAGATACTAGGCAGCCTGTCATTGAGTCACATACCTACAGTCCTACTACTTTGGAGGCTGGGGTTAGAGAATCATCATTTAAGGACAACCTGATTACCTATCGAGACCCTGTCTCAGAAAAAAGTGAAATGCAATAAAACAAGATAGCTGTTCACCACTTAACTGGCTTACTGGTGGTCTCATGTCACCCATTTAAAAATGGCAGAACTGGGACATTTGTTCCATAATGTTCAAAATCTAGGCTCTAATTTTCCTATTTGCTGTGTATTCTTAAGAGCAAGGAACTTAGCCGCACTGGTTTACTCTCAGTTTCTGGAAACACTTCATTTTCTTCTCTTTGTAATTTGGCTCAGGTATCTTCTGTTTCTGTCACCTTTTACCCTGTTTTGTGATATTGAAATTCTACTCCACTTTTTAGGCTTGTTGGAGACCTCTCCTGTGAAACCTTCTTCAATTTCCTGAATTTAGTGGTTCTCTCCATTTCCACAGTATTATTTTTCTTTGGCACCATTTAGGTCATTTTGTATTACTTGAATGTGATAACTCTGGGGACTTGTAGTGGTGCAGTGTTGCCTATGGAGTAAATCTGTTTAAGATCTAGAGAGTTTGTGGGGTGTCAAGTTCTTGAATACACTGAATTCGTTCTTAATGGCTATGCCCAATAATATCTGAACCCTTTTTATGTAGGCCTACTCAAGATTTTTTAAATCATTTGAATGACACAAGATTTTGTGACTGTCATCAAGTATCTACATTCTTTAATTTTCACTTAATGCCTTTCTGAAAATATATTTAAAAGTTAAATGTGAATGTCAAACAATAGACTGAGGTGCTATAAAGATTCCATTTCCAGAAAGCTAAGGCGAAAACAAGATCTCTAATTATACTTTACCTTTAAGATACAGTTTTCCATAGTTTATTGCCAACATTGAGTACATGTTCTTTAAATCTTATTTTCTGATTCAGTCACACACTTAGTTAAACAGCTTAATATCACAAATGTTCTGGCATGGGTGTTTTTAGGATGCCTCTTATCAATGTCTCCTTTTCTATGATTGCTCTTTTAGTAAATCAATCAGTATCAAATAAAATAAAACAATTTCACAGACATGTGACAGTCATTCTGAGCCTAAACTCATAGCTGTCAGGGAGCACTGTTGATTTGGCCATTCATGATGTGTATGAAAGTCTTTATTTTGTGCACAGAGTGTGTGTATGTGTGTGTGTGTGTGTGTGTGTGTGTATGTATGTATGTATGTATGTATGTATGTATGTATATGTGTATTGGCCAGTTTGTGATGATCCAAAGCATAAACGGCCAAAAATTGAACGAGTAAACACCAGGGTCTTCTGGTATTTCAGTAATTTTACAAAGGACATTTCAAGCACTGTGAGTTTTTTACTACAGACCTGTATGGTCATATTCTCTGAGCCCTCTTTTGCCATTCCTTCAGCCAGTCTTGTTTCTCTGACATTCAGGCGCTTTCTATATACCTCCATTAGGGTATATGCTACGTAATATTGTTTCATCAGATTGGTCTGTAGGCAAGTCCATGGAGGCATTTTCTTGATTGATGATTACTGTGGGAGGGCCCAGTCCACTCTGGGAGGTGCCAGCTCTGAGTAGGTGGTCCTGGGAGATGTAAGGAAGGTAATTAGTTTATTTTGATTGTGGTTTTGAGAGGAAATCAGTAAGCAGCATTCGTCATTTTTTTTCCTGTTTTTGATTCAAGGTTCCTTCCTTGACTTAACATGAAATTAAAAAATAAAAGCCTTTTTTCCCTGAAGTTTGCTTGTAGTTAGTGAGTGGCTTTATTATTATTTTTATTATTACTACTACTACTATTAATATTTTGGTTTTTAATACAGGGTCTCACTATGTAGCTTTGGTTATCCTGGGGCTTACTGTGTAGATCAGTTGGCCTTGGACTCAGAGATCTACTTGCCCTAGCCTCCTGGGTGCTGGAATCAAAGGAATGTGCCACCATTGTTAGTATTTAGGCATTTGTACTGGCCTGCCTTTGGAGTTCTGACAGGATACACCCTCAGCTGCTGCCACTAAGAGCACCACCTGTGCCTATTCAATATGTTCCTTTTTAATAGGTCCCTGTCCACCCCCTCCCTCTTTCTTTCTCTCCCTGTCTCTATTCCTCTTTCTCTCTTTCCCTTCCTCCCTTCCTCCCTGCTGTTTTTGCTCCCCCCCCATCTCTTTCCTCTCCCAATGTGATGCTCCTGTCCCTGGAGGCTGGTCTCCCCTCACTTTTCCCTTTTTACAATCCTCTTTTCTTAATAATAATTAAAAAAACCCTTCACTTGAACTCTGTCAAATGGTGTTTTTCTCTCTTGAGCCGCTTTTTAAAAAAGTTACAACTATGTCTAGCCTTATGGTCAGTATTTTATCACAGCTACAGAGAAGTGAGTCAGATAACTGGCTTCAGCTGTTTTAACTGGAAATTAGAGGAAATTAGAGGAAATTTCTGGAGAGTCACAGGATCTTCATATTTGGTCATGAGCTTTGTAAGTTATTTTGCATTATAAAAATGCTTACTTGGTTATGATTGTCTAGAAACAATCCTTTGGTTCTGGTAATTTTATAGCATCTCATAAACTTGGCTTTATTTTTCAGCTGTGTCGGATTCAGGGAGTTTTGTAGCTTCTCGAGCTCGTCGAGAAAAAAAATCAAAGAAAGGACGCCAAGAAGCTTTAGAGAGACTGAAAAAAACTAAAGCTGGTGAGAAGTATAAATATGAAGTAAGTAATGTTTTAATCCTGTCTTTTATTTCATTCACACCCTGCAGGCAGTTCTGTGTTACCTTCACCTTGTTAGAAATATTAATATATTTAAAAAAGTTTTTTCAGATTTGGGAGGACAGAGATGGAATTAGGACCTCTTACATGCTAGGCAAGCTTTTTTTCATTTTGTGTTTTGAGATTGGAGCTCACTAAATGGGTCATTGGAACGCACTAAATGGGTCATGAGGAGTGTTTTTACTTTTATGATATTAAATAGTCTAGCTAAGCACTTTCTCAGAATTGTTCTTAAGTTCATTTGCTAGGGGATTGGCATTGGAGATTTGGGCCTTATTTCTTCTTGGATACTCTTTGTTGTTGTTGTTGTTGTTTTAAACCATTGATTATGACCTGTAGGTCAAAATCAGAATATACAGCATTGTGTAGCCTCACCTTCCACATCTTAACTGCCAAGGGTAGGAAGAGATAAATACTGGAATATAATAGCAACTAATATACTTTGAGTTAACACACATTTGAAGTGCTTTTACCAATATGTTCTTCATTAAATCTCAGCTATCATACAAATAGTATGATTAACAACACTTTCTAGGTGAGGTAACTTGGCACAGGCAGGTTAGGGAGATCCTAGTGGAAGAGTCTAGGTGATCTGGCTTGGGAATATCCACATTTAACTCTGGCCTGTTTTATATTGGGGGATTAGGCAAATAGAAAGAATTTTGCCATTTGACACCATTCAAATTAAAGAGTTGCTTTATAAAAAGGAGTACAGTGAGGCGGGAGTAGAGCTTTTTTTCTTTTTCTTTTTCTTTTTTTTTTTTTTTGCTTTTTTTGACATAGGGTTTGTCTGTGTAGCTTTGGCTGTTCTGGAACTCACTCTGTAGACCAGGCTGGCCTCAAATTTACAGAAATCCTTCTGCCTCAGCCTCTTGAGTGCTGGGATTAAAAGTGGGTGCCACTACCATCCTGTGAGTAAAGCATTTTTTTAATGTAGGAATTTCTGTAAAAGAGTTCTGGGGCATTTCAGATGTTGGTATTATGTGGCTGAGTCCCTTTATACATGGTATTATTAATTATATAGTTCTAAAAAGAGTTCATGCTGTGCAGTAGCAGTGTGGTTTTTAAAGATAGTCTGCTGGCCTCTGGGTATGGCCTCGGGGGGCTGGCCTGGGTTTTATCCTCAGTAACACACATACAGAAGATAGAATAAGAAAAGTTTCCTTGTGCATGTCTACTTATGTACTTACACATGTACGCACAGGTACCCCTGGAGGCCAGAAGAAGGTGTTGGATCTCTTGGAGCTGGAGTTATAGGTGGTTCTAAACCATATCATGTGGGTGCTGGGAACTGAACTCAGATCCTCTTATTCACTGATCCATCTCTCTTTAGCCCCATCTTGCAGTTATTCTGAGTAGTGGAGATCTAGTTAGCTGTGAACTGCAAGGTTCTCAAGACTCCTTGTTCAAGTTTGTTCCTAAGATCTTAGCTTTTCTGGTATATTTGATGTTTCCCTTTTTAAAAAGGCAGACTCCTAAGAAGGGACATTTCCCCCCCCCAAGACAGGGTTTCTCTGTGTAACAGCTCTGGCTGTCCTGGAAATTGCTTTGTAGACCAGGCTGGCTTCATACTCACAGAGATCCGCCTGTCTCTGCCTTTTGAGTGCTGGGATTAAAAGTGAGCCCCACCAAGGACCAACCAGGAGGGGGCAATTTTAAATGAGGTCTGCCATATTCTTAATCTGGCAGGTCAGTTGCTTGTCACTGTGGGTAGCTGCAGCAGTGGTGTGCATCTGTGCTTTTATTGCTGTGCAGAGATGGTCTGATACTTTCAGATTCGTGGGTCAGTGTGATTTGGGAATTCACTGCTCTCACTGAACTTTCTACTTAGGTCCTTATTCACTTTCAAGGCCTGAAATTTAGGGAGGATTAGTGGTAAGACAAACAGACCATTCAAAAATCATTTCTTTGTCTATAGAATGTGGACTGAATTAGTTTTGCTCATTTTTGGAGAGCATGAATAAGGTATTTCTTTGAATTTTATTTAGTTAATTGAACTGTTACTAAAAATAGTATCTTTGCAGGGCATTTATCAGTTAGTGGTGAATGGGTGCACTATGCCTTAAGCATTTGTTAAATATAGGAAAAAACTAGTCTAGAAATTATGTGAATAATCCCCAAAGCAGCTAATGAAGAATTGGCTATAATTCAGTTTGTTTTTTATGGAGTAGATGAGTAATTGATGGTGTGACAAGTGTATTATGCTAATGGAATCATTTAATATCTTATGTTAACACCCACCTAAAAGGAATACTAAGTTAATTGGTGTCTATTTAAGGAAAACCCTGCAGTGGTGTTGAATGTTGGAACTCATGATTTGGTTGCAGCTACTCCATCAGGCTGCCATTCCAGCTTTAGTTTGACAGTTTTTTTTTTTTAATCAAAATTGTTTAACACTTTCACTCTATTTGAAGCTTTTTCATAAACTTTGTAATGGCAGGTTGAGGACCTCACAAGTGTTTATGAAGAAGTTGATGAAGAGCAATATTCTAAACTGGTTCAGGCACGTCAGGATGATGACTGGATCGTGGATGATGGTATGTGGGAGGAAATTGCCTGCTAGGCACTGTGTTAGTTACTTCTTGATTGTCATGTGGGGCACTTGCTATGCCTGAGCAGATATGAGACGTTTTCATTAGTTATCTTTCTCTTTGCTGTGATAAAATACTTGATGAAGGCAACTTAAGGAAGTTAAGGTTTATGTAGGTCACAGTTTGAGGCTATAGTTCATCTCCTTGGGAAGACATGGTGGCAGACGTGACAATATATCTGCAGTCAGGAAGTAGAGAAAGAGGAATGCTTTGTGCTGTTTGCTTTCTTATATTTAAGTCCAGGACCTCTATGGAATAGTGCAGCTTACACTTAAGATGGGTTTGCCCACCTTCGTTAACCTTAATATAACCTCCTATAGGCATGCCCAGGGGCTATCTACCAGGTGCTTCTGGATCCTGTCAGTTTGGTTGGCAATCAATGTATGGTGTCACAGCATTGTTACATGTTTTTTTGTTTAGAATTTCCTTAGTTTTTTGAAGACAAGGAAACAAAAATAGGAAGTTGACTTAAGAACTCTTTAGAAAATAATAGGCATATACCTAAAAATAAATCTCCTAGGACATGAGCATGTAGGAATTGAATGGAACTACTTGGGTCACTGGGTTCAATCATCAGTGTCCTCTGAAAAAAAGGAATAGCGAGGAACTACCAATCGGTGGATCCAACACACAGTCCCATACATAGAGACACTTCAGGTTCACTTTCCATCTAGCCTTAGGTAAATAAGTTAATATCACCTAAGCCACAAGTTTTCTGTCTATGGTATAGAAATAAGAGACTATCTTCCAGAGTTGCTGTGAAGAATACAGCAGGTTGTAGGTATGAGATGTAATTTGAGCCACAGAAAGCATTTTGAAGGGTGGTCTTTCTCTTGTATAAAGCTCACTGAGTCCTGCTGATAGGTTCTAGGTTGTGGTCTCTCTCTCTCTCTCTCTCTCTCTCTCTCTCTCTCTCTCTCTCTCTCTCTCTCTCTCTCTCTCTCTCTCTGTCTGTCTCTGTATTTTCCTCTCTCCCCTTTCTTTTTCTATTTTAGAGGCAGGGTTTCTCTATGTATCTCTGACTGTTCTGGAACTTGCCCTGTAGACTGAGCTGGCCTCCAACTCACAGAGATCCACTTGCCTCTGCTTCCTGAGTGCTGAGATTGCAGAGATGCATCACCATGTCCAGCTTTCAGGCACTTTTAGAAACTTGGTTCCAGTATTAAATTTTATTCTTTCAGATGGTACAGGCTATGTGGAAGATGGTCGAGAGATTTTTGATGATGACCTTGAAGATGATGCACTTGACACCTCTGGGAAAGGTACCTACATTTTTTTTGAAAAATGTTATTTTGAGTTTTGAAAAATTGCCAAAAATTGGGAATGACTTGGTATTCTGATATAGTCTGCTTTTGAGAATATGTTTTAGTAGAGAAACAGTTGGGTAGAAAAATTACATGTAAGAAGCAAAAAATATAGCAGGAAATAAAAATTATGTCCTTTTATCCAAAGACTTTGATCTTGTACTAATTTAAAATTTTTCAGTTCTTTAGTAATTTTAGAATTGCAGATTATGATGGGTACAACAATAAGTAATACCTTTTATTTCCTATTGAAATGATATACTTAGACTATTGCTCTTTAATAATTGTATTGTAGGAAAAAAGGTTTATAACCCAAATATAGTCATGAAGCCCCCCCCAACACAAAACTGTAAACTTCCTTAAAACATGATGCATTTGTTGTAGTTGTAACCTGTGAATGTGGTAATCAGTACTAAATTTAGTAGATGATAACATCATGCAGATGATAATACTTTGCTGTGTCAAAAGACTGGGTAGCCTGCTGGAGAATCAGTTTGCTTTAATTGAAATTTTAAATGATGCAACCTTCATTTTGGGTTAACATTTTATATATTTGCTTTTTTTTCCTTTTCCTAACTACACATAGAGACTATTGTGGTGAGATTTTTGAACTTCAGCAGTGTCTTCCTCAGAGTAAGGATGCTTGTCTGTTTAACCATAGCACCATTTTCTTGGTACTATCTAATATTTTGTCTATAGGAAGAAAATTTAATTAGCTCAGAAACTATTTGTTGACATATTGATTGTGTGTGAGAGAGAGAAGGGATGGAGGAAGAGGAACGGATGCACACACTGGCATGTCTGTGCCACAATGTGCTTGTGGTAGAGGTCAGAGGACATTTTGGGAGTTGGTTTTCTCCTTTCACCTTGCTTTGAGTCAGGGTCTCTCTTATTCTGTTGATTCCCTGCTGTGAACTCCAGACTAGCTGAACCCCAGTATAGCTGAGTTTCTTAGCCTTCCATTTGGCTGTAGGAGTGCTGGCATTATAGATGCATGCTACCCTTTCCCAGATTTTTTAAAACCTGGGTTCTAGGAACTGAACTCAGGGTGTTGGACTTGCTCAGCAAATGCTGACACCTAATGAGCCATCTCCTTGGCTCCCATATTTTTTTAAGATACAGTCTACTTTACTTTTTTAATGTCTCTTTATTCTTTGGTCTTATTGTGTTGAACAGCTATGCCTCCCTTCTTCCCATTCTTTTTGTCTTCTGTTACATCAAAACTTTTAAAGGGCTGGTTGTTTAGTTGAATGTTTCAAAGTATGGGATTTTCCTGATTGCTTCTTTGTGTTTAGGTTCAGGTTAGATATTTTGGCAACAATAAAGAAGTGTTTCAGAATAAATTTGGCAACATCTACAGCATAAATGGAACGGAGACCTTCCCATTGATCAAATGTCATTCATTCCATTATTGACAATAAGTTTGACTTCTTGGTTAGGATGATAAAGTCAGATTACTTGTAAATCTTCCTTTCTCCCTTTGTAATTATGCAGATATAGGGTGATTTTAAGCCATGTATATTGTATACAGCCTGTTTCCTCACAATATTTCAAATGCTTTGATTAGCTATTGGTGATTTGCTTTCTATATTATTTTTCAATTATTTATTTAATTGCTTTTAGAGATAAGGTCTTACCATGTTACTTAGGCTGTTATCAAACTCTTGAACTCAAGTGATCTTTTTGCTTAAGCCATGTGCTCATTAAGCATTGTGAGTATCACCGCATCCAGCTTCTCTATTCTTTTATATTACAATTTTGAAATTGGGCATTTCTAATAAATATACTATTAAAGTTCAGTATACATTAGCATGTTCCCTTTTGTGTCTGTTGGCTGCTGAGCACAGATATGGGTGACTGTGTTCTGGCCAGAGAAAGACACTGGGGATTCTTCCCTTTTTACTCTTCACCTAATTTTTTTTAAGACAGGGTCTGAAATTTGCTGTTTTTGGCTGTGCTAGCTTTTCAGGGAACTCTGCTAATCTACTCATTTGCCCATCAGCACTGGGGTTACAGACATGCAAGGCCACACCTGGTTATTATTAGGGTACTGGAGATTTGAATTCTAGTCATCTTGCTTTTAAAGCAAGTGGTCTTATAGAGAGCCATTTCCCCAGCCTCTTATTTTTCCTTTTGAGGTTCATTTTGTTTGGTGGAGTCCTTTTAATCATCCATTTGACAGGCTCCTACCAGTCTTTGAGCAATCCCCAGTTTAGGGCAAAGGTGATTCAGTACTTACCTTAACTGAATTCCATAAACTTTATTTATAACTTAACTTTATTTCCATAAACCTGGAATTGGCTGTTTCTCCCTAGAATCTTGATTCCTTTTCAGTGGGGATTTGTATTCAGATCTGGGGAATGGTTGGATGTACTCATTGCCACTGAGGTATAGAGGCTATGCTTGAGTTATGACAGTGTTGTTAATTATATAATTTTGACCTGATTCTATCACCTGTCTGTAGCGTGTATGTTTCCGCCAGCCCGCCAACCAGCCAGTCTGTGCCCTCAGCCGCATCAGCCCCAAATAACACTCAGAGACTCTGTATTTGATACAATCCTGTTGGCCAGTTACCATTATTGTTTATGGGCTAGCTCTGCCTTAATTATTAACCCATTTCTACTTATCTAAGTATTTCCACGTGGTCGTCTTATCTGGGAGCCGCTGCGGGCATCCTGCTTCCTCTATGCTACATCTTGACTCCTCCCTACTCCTTCCTCTTTCCTCCTTCTAGTCTCCTAGCCCCGCCTATCTAGTTTTCTATTGGCCACAGAGCTTTATTAACCAGTATGAGAAACATATATACAGAATAACATCTCCCATCACCTGTCTATATTTTAATTTTGCCAGCTTTGTAGTAGAAGGTTGGAATGGACAGGAGGCATCTCAGAGAAAGGACCTATATAGTAGCCAGTATAAAGAAGGTATGCAGTATTTCTTGAGTGAAGGGGTCATCATTTTGTTTCCATGATTACAGTATTCTTTCTTCTTGATTAGATACTAGTGAAGAGAAGTTTTGACATTCTAGAAAACAGTCTTAGAAACTTACACTTCTCGTTTTGTACCATCACATGCCCACAGCTCTTTGCTATTGCAGTATCCTTTGCCAGAAGCCTGGTAAGATCACAGAAGCTTTAAGAGAAATAGAATCTAACAGTTTACTTTAAGATTTAAAGGAACATTGCAGAATTTTGGCTTCATACATCATCGTAGATTGGCTTCATACCATAGAGGTAGAAAAATGTATCAACTGTGTCCCAGTGAAAAGGAATCAGTGAGAAATCACAGTAAAAAAAGCTAGAACTAAAGATTTCCACATCAATATTTACTAATTCATCCTCCTCCCTCCCTCCCTCCCTCCCTCCCTCCCTCCCTCCCTCCCTCCCTCCCTCCCTCCCTCCCTCCCTCCCTCCCTCCCTCCCTCCCTCCCTCCCTCCCTCCTTTTTTTCCCAGACAGGAGTTCTCTGTGTAATAGCCCTAGCTGTCCTGAAACTAGCTCGATAGACCAGGCTGGCTTTGAACTCAGAGATCTGCCTGCCTCTGCCTCCTGAGTGCTGGGATTAAAAGAGTGTGCCAGCTACTTACACTCTTTTCTTCTTGTATTTCTGTATACATCCTACTAACCTACAGTAGTGAGATTAAAACCTTTTCATGAAGCCTTTCTTGTTTGTTTCAACCTCTGTTGACCTCTCTGTACTCAGTCTTAAAGCCTTAGTTTTGTTTACTGCCACTTAAACATTGCTCCAAATGATGTCAATGAAAATCTAAAGACCTTCATGTAATTCTCTTTTCTGAAAGATCTCACAAATGTCCTACAGGTTTCACAGTACAGGCACATGAAAAATACATTAAAATGTTTTATTGTTCATGACTTTTAGTTAATTTGCAATATGTTGCAGCCATTTCCACTATCTGATTCCAGAATAGCTTTACTTTAGATGCGAGTCCAATACTCATTAAGCAGTTAGCCCCCAATATCCTTCGGGCTTGGCAGCCATTGATTTACTTTATGTCTCTGGATTTCATGTAAATGGAATCATACAATAATTGACCTTTTGGGTCTACCTTCTTTGACTTAGCATAATGTTAATTTATTTTATTCATGTTACAACATGTGCTAGTACTTTATTTCTTTTTATGATTGACTAACATACTATTATGTGAGTATATATATATATATATGTCATTTTATCTTTTCATTTGTTGATTAGTGTTGTTTCCATATTGTTCAAAAACTCGTGTACATGTTTTGCTTGAACACTTTTGTTTGTGGGGCTATATACCAAGAATTATGTATTGTTTTGATTTATTTTGTTATATGAAAGATAATGTCTATAGTTATTCTCCATGTTTTTTTTTTCACATAGTGAAGCACCCTGAAAATTACTCTATTGTGATACATAGAGCGTATAGCAATCTTTGCTTCATGTTTATGTCTCTGTAGCTGCAAAGCATCATGTGGATGCTTCGTGGTATAAGTATGCACTTATTAAATTAAATCCTTGGAAGAACACTTACTTTGATAATTTGTTATTATGAATAGTACAATATTCAGTAACTCTGTGCCTTCCTCAAGGAAAATTACTGGAAATGAGGTTGCTACTTTAGAAAGTAAGTGTAAATGAAAACTTTGGTCCTTTGGAAGAACAGCCAGTGCCCTTAACTCATTTCTCTCTTAAAAAAAAACAACTTATTTTTATTTTATGTTCATAGTGTTCTACCTGTAGATATGTCTGTGAGGCTGTCAGAAGCCCTGGATCTGGAATTAGAGATGGGTGTGTGGTGCCATGTGGGTGCTGCCTTAACCTATCTCTTAAGCCCTGTTTTTTGTTTGTTTGTTTGTTTTAAAGCTTAGGGGCTCATGACATAGCACAGGTTATTTTTAACTCAAGGCTCTCCTGTCTCTTGAGTCTTCCCGTACCAGCTTGTTTAATGCTAGGATTACAACCCTGAACCACAATGCCTAATTATGTTCTTCATAGGAATTATACATTTTTATAAACAGTGTACACGTGTTTCCCCAAAACCTTGCTAACAATGTACTGTCAAGCTTTGTTTGCTTTGTCTTACTGTATCTTATTTTATCCTTTTTGGCTATCTTCACTTGGAGCCCTGTTCTTTTCTGAAGAGAAAAGGAAGGGTAGTGGACCTGGTAGAGAGGGAAAGTGGGAAGGAGCTGGGAACAGTGGAGGGAGGGAAAACTGGTCAGAATGTAGTTTATGAGAGAAGAATCTATTTTCATTAAAAATGAAAAAAAAAAAAAACCTAACAACACAAAAAAGTACCTTACCCATAATTGAGGCATTTTGCAGTTGATGGCTAGAAGGAGGGAGACTAGAAATTTTTGGGAGGAGAATAAAGCCTAAATTTTGGTATCCCGCTGATGAACATATATATGGGCAGCATTAGTTGGACTCAGTGGGTTATAGTAGAAAAGGACACTTAAGTAGGAGAGAGATATGTTGGAGGGTCTTGAGGCAAGTTGGAGGTTGGATATCATTAAGCTAATATTTCAGCCAGGTGTGGTGGTACACGCCTTTGATCCATCACTGGGGAGGCTGAAGCATGCAGCTTTCTGAGTTCCCGAGTTTCAGGCCAGAGTGAGTTCTAGAACTGCCAGGGTTACACAGAGAAACCTTGTCTCAAAAAACAAAGCAAAACAAAACAATAATAAAAAAAGAAAATTTCAAAAAATGATTATTAAAAAATTTGAGCAAACCCACAATTACTTGTGTTGATTAATTTTTAAATTTGTCATTTTAGTGTTAATACTGATTTACTGTTTTACAAATGGTTAGTCAGCATGGCTTATTGAAAACTCAAGTAATGAGAGTTGCTAACTTCATTATGCAGTAAATTTTCATAAGAAATCGGGTTGTGCTCTAGACTTTCATTTTTATGAAGCAGAGTTGAAGTTTATTAAATGATTTTTAATGTACTTAAGAATGGGTAATATAAAGTGAGGTACTTGGAAAGAGTGAGACAAGTGTGTTTATGGGCTTCTTATAGGAGTGTCCCACCTTTCTTTAGTCAGTTTTTACATCATCTAGTCTGTGTATACTGTTACTGCACTGTTTTAATTAGTCATTCTAGTTTCTTTTTAGATTTATATTTTTGGAATGATTCAGAGTGATAGTAAAATGGTCAGTATTAGAAAAACTCATAGGTGATTTAGTCATGCCCACAAGGGAAATCAGAAGACAGAAGTTCTCTTGGAATGAGCAAGTATGCTTGTATCACTCAGTTTTGATATAACATAGAACATGTATCCAGCTGCTATTGGCTCCAGATTAGCTTTATCTTATTTTTGTGGGAAGCAAGGCGGCAAACTATCCCCTTTTCAAAAGCTTTGCTTTCCTACTAACAACTAGTCACCTACCTTCTCCCTAATAATTTATTACATTTCATTGCTTTTCATGATTCAGCCTTGAGTTTTCTTCAGCTTATTTCATTTAAAGGATTTTTTTTTCCTGTGTACCTTGTGCAGAATTTCCCAGGTTTGTATTTTGAATTCTTAATTATTTTCTTCTTAATTTCTCATATTCAGACAATGAGTGACCACAACTAGGATTTAGTTTTCCATCTAGGTCATGTTCTGAATACTTTGTATTTCAATAGGAAGTGATGGCAAAGCACACAGAAAGGACAGGAAGGATGTAAAGAAACCTTCAGTGACAAAACCAAACAATATCAAGGCAATGTTCATTGCTAGTGCTGGGAAGAAAACTGCAGATGTGAGTTTCATGTTTCCTTATATTGTGTCTTTTCCCTCTATGAAATGAATTTAATTTTCATTGCCTCAATGGTGTGTGCTCAATACATATTTGAGGGACGCTCTATGAATTTGGCTTTTATGTGCATTTCAGTACCTCAGTGGTTTGAACTTAGGAGACAAAAGAAAATTGAATAGAAATGCTTAAATGACAGTAAGCTTAATTTTAGTGGCAAGCAAGAAACTTAGATGAAAGTAGAGGCTAGGTATGTAAATTTAAAAATTAATTATGCACAGGGGATAGTTGAAATAGTGGATGGGAGTGAGCAGTGAAGGACTGGTGGGATTAGGTTTTTCCTTTCAGAGGTGTGTGTGGTCTGCGTGAAAAAGTTTATTCTAGAATAGAATGTTCTCATTTGAACTTTTTTAAAAATAATTTTTATATATTATACAGAAAGCAGTAGACTTATCCAAGGATGATCTGCTAGGTGACATTCTACAGGATCTGAACACCGAGGTAAGTGAATTTCTTGGACTTGTAAGATTTGCAGGGGCATAGGTTGAAGAAATAGTTCAGTAATTATACAAAACAGACTATCACTAGAAAGAAAAGTGGTAGGATACCATCATGCATGCACACACAAAACCTTCCCCCAACACACATACAAAAGCCCTCAAATTAGTTTCTTCTTGCTGTTACAGGTTTCTTCTCACCATTTTAGGTGAGGAGTTTCCAACTGTTACTGCTCTAAGATTATGTAGATGGGTTGTGTGGGTGTGTGTTGGAAGTAGTAAGAATACATCCAGGAGTTGGTTTTGTGAATGTTCATTGCTTATATTCAGTTGCTATAGTGTATGTTCCGTAAATAGATTGAAGCCTGTCAATCTGCACACTTGGGTATGAGAGCCCCTTTCTGAATTCTGAGTGGGAGTGAAGGAAGAGTAAGTGAGCTGCCTTTGATAGAACTCAAACAGGCTCTGTTACACTATGAATTTTGCAATTGGCCATATTTTTTTTCTAAGTGACTACTGATTAATTAATTTACTAATACCAAGAATATGTAGTTCTATTTTGTTGGATGATAAATGTAATACCTGAAAGAGGAAGTAAAGAGAGTATGTTAAATTCTTGAAAGAAAAATAATTAGGGATGGATTAAATATATATTCTGGCTTTCTAGTGATTTCTGTAGCATTGTTGCTATAGTAACTGCAGTACAAGAGCATGGATCTTGTTGGGGGGAGCAGGGAAGGAAAAATGCTTTACTTACAGTGCATGAGCAAAGAAATATACTTTGTCTATTATGTGTAAACCAGACATGACAGTAAAATGTTTTGTCTTCCCTTCCTTTTAGATATCTCAAATAGCAGCTCCACCACCTATATTGATACCAAAGAAAAAAAGATCAACTGGTGCTTTGCTCAATCCTTTCTCAGTGCACTCCCCTAAGGTAAAGTCAGTAGAAACATCTTCCTTCTTGATTTATTGTTCTGCTTTAAATTTGTTTTCTTTGCTATAAGAAGGAGATAATGATTTTGAATTTGTTTTGTTTCTTTTAAATTAGAACTGCCATTCAATACATAGTTTCATGTGTTTCAAAAATAGCATGTTCCTGCTTTTTTATAGTAAATTTTGTAGTAACTAGTACATGTTTATTATAGGTATTACAACTGTGTTAAATGCAATAATTTTCTTCCCGGAAACAAGTATTTTTTGTGTAAATCTAGGTAACAGTAAAATAATTGAAGCCATTACATTAATAATACACAAAATCTTTTTATAAGTGGGAACTGTCATTATCTTTGGTCAGGGTAGGACAGTTGCATATTTTTAGTACGCAGTTCTAACTGACTAAACACTTAAAAACATTTTCAGGCAATGCCTTCAGGAGAACCTGCTTCCCCTGTCCTCAGGAAAGAGCCTCTGTTAACTCCCATTCCCCTTAAACGTGCTGAATTTGCTGGTAAGTCTTATGTCATGAAAAAGTGCAAGTTGTTGAGCAATAACAGCCACATGTAGAGGCTTGATGATAAAGGGGTAGAGGTAATTTTGGAGGTAGCACATCTAATAGTAAAAATTAAAAGCATCCAACATGAATGTTAGGAAGAAATACAAATATAATGTAGAAAAAGACTGTTATTTCAATGTTGAGTAAGCTTTGTGTCCCATGGCCCTAGCATGTGATGGGAATATATGGTGATATTTACAGGAGAGCTGGCCCAGCCAGAGTGTCCAGAAGATGAGCAGGAGTCAGGGATAATGGAGTTTGAAGATGGTGACTTTGATGAGCCCATGGAATCTGAGGAGGTAGATGGGGAGTCTGTGATTGCCAAAACATGGGACCAAGAGTGTGAGCCAGCAGAAAGGGTGAAACATGAAGCAGATCCTAAGAAAGGGACCACGCCTTTCTTGTAAGTGTATTTTATGATTTTTATTTCAGAAAAATAGTACTCTAGTTATTCTGTTGGATTTTATAGTTTTTAAAAATGTGATTTCTGCAGAGAAAATTTTCTCCCAGATGTCTCTTGTTGGGACATGGATCAGGAGGATGAAAGCAATTTCTTAGCTCAGGAAGTTCAAGTGGATTCCAGTCACCTACCATTGGTAAAAGGGGCAGATGATGAACAAGTGCTTCAGTTTTATTGGCTGGATGCTTATGAAGATCCGTACAATCAACCAGGTAATCATACATAAGGTAATCTTAGACTTTTATTATAAAGTGTTGGTGGCTTATGCTTTTAATCCCAGCACTTGGGAGGCAGAGGCAGGAGGATCTGAGTTTGAGGACAGCCTGGTCTACAGAGCTAGTTCCAGGACAGGCTCCAAAGCAATACAGAGAAACCCTGACTCGAAAAACAAACAAACAAACAGACAAACAAACAACCCAAACAAACAAACAAACAAACAAACAAAAGAAATGTAGTGCCTTTTCCTTTAAATACTTTTGTGACTCTGATTGACTTTGTTTTTCTAGTAGGGTCAGGTAGTAATTTGTCTCTTTTAAATTAATTTATTATTTTTTTTTCTTTTTTGAGTCAGGGTCTCTCTATTATGTAGCCTTGGAGCCTATCCTGGAACTCCATATGGCCTTGAACTCACAAGATCCACCTGCTTTGCCTCCCCAGTGCTGGAATTAGAGGCATGCACCACCATGCCTGGCCTAATTTGTCTTTTTATTCAACAGAGAAAATTCATTGTGTGCTAGATACTGAGGAGTGAACAAGCTCGAAAAATTCCGTATATAGAAGCTTACATTCTAAGTGGGATGAGAGTGGGTTGGTAGTTGGAAGGTGACCAACTGAATTTGTCTTAAGAATTGAATCTTGCAGGACAGCATGGCCTGTGGAATCAACTAAATAGGGCTCATGGGGGTTTACAGAAACGGAAGTGGTATCATGGAGGCTGTGTGGGTCTGTGCTAGGTTGTCTACATATGTATTCTGGTTGTTGGCTTGGTGGGACTCCTAACTGGGAATGGTAGTATAGTATCTCTGACTTGTATGTGGAGTTTCTTTGAGTTTTGGCAGTGGCTCCCAAATAACTACTCAGAAACTTACTATTAATTATAAATGCTTGACTGACACCTTAGGCTTATTTTTAATTAGCTCATAAATTAACCCATTTCTATTAATCTGTGTGCTGCCCTAAGACTGGTTTACATCACCTATGAACTTCCCATGTTGCCTCTTCCAAGTCTGGCTCTCAACTGTCATGACTCCCTGACTCTGTGCTTTCTTCCACTGTTCTCTCTGCCTCAAAAATCCTTCCTAATTATCAGCCAATCAGCTTTTTATTAACGAGAGCAACACATCTTCACAGCAACAGAAGGGTTATTTCACAGCACTGACTTTTTTGTCCTTCTAGTGGGCCTTGCCTAGCCTTGTTGTGAGGGTTTGTGCCTGGTTTTATTGTATGTTGTGCCATGTTCAGTTGATGTCCCTTCGCGGCATTCTCTTTTCTGGGGGAAGAGATGGGGGAGCTGGATCTGGGGAGAGGACTGGGAGGAGTGGCGGGAGGGGACGCTGCTATAAGAATGTATGTGTGAGAAAAGAATTAAAAAATTTAAAAACAGGAAATGAACCCTGGATTGAGAGATGAGGCACACATAAAGCTAAAGTAAAGGCACTTTAGTTTAAGGAGCCAGTAAATGCAAAGACCTAAAAGGAGGAGGAGGATAAGGAGGCTTTTGTGATTGTAATACCATTGGAAATGACAAAATTGATGCATAATGAATAATAAAGTTGAAGATAAAGAACAAAGACTAGTATTTTAGTTACGGTTTCTATTGCTGTGATAAAGCACCACGACCAAAAGGAAGTTGTAGGGAAGGGTTTATTTCCTCTTACAGTTTGTAGTCCATCTTCTAGGGAAGACAGAATGAGAATTCAAGGAAGGACATGGATACTGATACAGAGGCCATGAAGGAGTGCTGCTTATTGGCTTTTCTGCTCCTTGTGGCTTGTTCAGTCTGCTTTCTTATAGGACCCAGGAATATCAGCTCAGGGGTGCCACCATCCCCAGTGAGCTGAAGCCCTACACATCAGTTATCAATCAACTAAGTATACCACGGGCTTGCCCACAGGCCAGTCTGGTGGGGGCATTTTTTCAATTGAGTTTCCTGTTTCCCAAATGACTTTAGCTTGTGTCAAGTTGACAAAAAACAAAACAAAACAAAACAAAAAAAACTAGCTCATATAGCTAGACAGCTAGATACTGAAGGCCTTAAAAGCCTCCTCAAAGAATTTCAATCATACTCAAAGAGTACTGGAGACATGTTGGTCTTATAATTGAATTTACACTTTAACAGGAATGCCCTGGCATGTGTGGAGAAGTGTGCATGCCCCCCTCCATATATTATATCTCCCTCTCTCTCCATACATACATACATACATACATACATACATACATACATACATACATACATACATACATACATCTCCCTCCCTCCCTCTCCTTCTACCTCTCCCTCTTCCCCCCTCTCTTGTGTGTGTGTGTGTGTGTGTGTGTGTGTGTGTGCGTGCGCGCGTGCTTGCTACACAGTACACATTCATGGAGTCTGGAGTGGAGTAGCAAAGAAATGTGGAAACCCTGAAGACCAGTTAGTCCATGGTAGAGGTGTTAGGTACTTGGAACCTGATTACTGGGTAGAAATAGAAAAGTAAAGATATTTTAAGTATATTTTGACACAAACATATTATAGATTATTGAGTTAAGACTGACTCCCTGATTTTTCTGGATTTCTGTGATAGGGTTTCTTTGTGCAGCCCTTGATGTCCTGGAACTAGCATTGTAGACCAGGCTGACCTGGAACTCACAGAGATCTGCCCCTCAAGTGCTGGGATTAAAGGTGCACATCACCACTGGGCTTCTTCCTGGTCATTCTAATGAGCTAATTCTGTGAATTCTTGACTCACAAAATGCTAGGAATGGGTTGTTTAAAATGGCTGCCCAATAACAGAACAAAGAGAGTATTTTTTAAGAATTTGTAGGGCTGAGCATCCAGTGAGGGATGTTGTTATTCCCTTCTGAAGGGGAAAAAATCACCTGAAGAGCTCAGAATACCACTGTGATGTCAGAGGTATATTATTCCATTTTGAACACAAATAACTGAGAAAGTTCTCCTTGAACTGATGTCTTTTCTGTGGCTGTTTCTCAAACTGTGTCTTTGTTACCAGATTGAACCTGTCTTATTCTAGTTTTTCAGGTTAATGTTTTAAGAAATGAAAACATACCCCCAAATGAAGTAGTGGAAAATCTTTAGCCTTCCTGATCATACATAGGAGGGAAAACAACTTCACTTTCCACAATTCATTAAATGAATAAGGCCCCAAATGACTTAGCTGTGGGTATAAGTACTGCATTTGAATAGCTAGCTGCCTTTGTTACCCTTGGGGTTCGTGTCCTCTGTATTGTTTCCTCTTAAGACCCATGAGAAAATTTAGTTTTGTAGAACTGGTGTTATAGGTAGCATAAGGACTCTCTCCTCAAGGTTGTCTATGTAAAGGAGCAGGTGAAGTGGCTTAGCAGGTAAAGGCTGCTGAGCTTGGTGACCTGAGTTCTATCCTCAGAACCTACATTGTGAAAGGAGAGAATTGACTCTCTCAGGTTGTCCTGACTTCCATAATCACCCTCCAAATATATAAATGTTTAAAAAACCAGGTATTTTTATACTGCCATCTATATTCTTATATATGGTTATAACTGGTAAAACAGATGTTATAGATTTGATTAAGAGATGAGGAGAATTTCCTGTGGGATCAGTATAATCTCGGAATCATTGTTAAAGGATCAAAGTCAATATGGTCAGAGTTATCATGGTCTGCCATATCCACCTGAAATGGATTTGTCTGCATTTGATTTCTTGGGATCTTTGGTGATGTAAGTGGTATTTTTTAAATGTGATTTTTCTGGAGACTGCATCTAATAAAACTAGAGGCAATAACTGTGTATTAGTAAAGCAAGTATGTAAGAAGCATGACTAACCATTTAACTTGGACACCTGATTTAAGCTAACTGGATATTAACTAGAAAAATCTTAATGGTTCCTGGGGGAATTGTCAGATCATTAATATACTTTCTTTTAGCAAATATTTATGTACTCTCTCACAACGTGGCCCTATCTTATTTTCTTAGGCAGTTACAAACAAGCTCAGAAATGGCATCTTAACTAACCCAATTTAGCTAGGGCATGATGATTTGGTTATACATTCTTGTTTTTGTTTTGTTTTTAAATTTTCATTTATTCAGCGTGTCTTATTTACATCATATATCTTGATCCCATTCATTCTCCTGTCCCTTTGCATTCACCCTCTGCTCCTGTAACCCTCTCAAAATAAAACAATTTAAGAGAAAAAAAAAGAAAAAAATTTAAAAAAAATGAAAAATCTCCATCATTGAAGTTGTAGTGTGACACAGTGAGTCACACAGTAAACCCATTTGTCCATGTATCTTTACTTGCACATGTTCATTGCAAAGGGTCATTGGTCTGTTTTGAAGCCTCTGGTTTTTGCTACACTATCGATGCTGGGTCCTCACTTGGACTCCTCTTGGATATCTTGTTGTTGCCCTGTGTCATAAAGATCCTGTAGCTTTGGATCCAGCAGATCGTAAATGGGGTGAATGTTGCCGTGGGCCAATTCAAAGCCCTGGTTCTTGGCATGGATAGTTGCATGATTAGTCAGCTTGCCAGTTCTTCCTTGTCCTTACCGTCAGGATGAACTCTCCAACATTGCCTCTGCTAATTCACCTTTGAAGCAATAAGTGAGGGGTGGGGCCAGTTCTGCTTTCATGACCTCAGGGTCTCTTACACCTCCAGGGCCAGCTCTACTGTGTTGCCCATGCAGGCGCAGGGACAGCTCTTGTGCTCTTATGACTCCAGGGCCAGCTCCTCCACCTGTCTCAGGCATTGATGGGTGGAGAGATGGGGTAGAGGGGAGGTCATCTCTCCTCCACCCATGCTGCCATATGTCAGATGATTAATGGGGACAGCTCTCCCTTGCTTGAAACATCAGGGCCAGCTCTGCGGTGCTGCCTAGGCAAGAAGCAGGACCTATTTTCCTGAGTGCTGGAGCTGCAAGGGAAGTGCCATCTCACTAGTCTGTTGCAGGCAGTGTGGGGTAAGAGGGATATCTCTCCCTCACCCACACCCCTATATGACAGACAAACAGTGGGGACAGCTCTTCCACACTTACAATTTCAGGGCTGGGTCAACTATACCAGCCAACAGGGCTGGCTCTATTGTGTTACCCAGATGAGGTGCAGGGCCAGTTCTCCCACCTGCCTCAGGCGTCGATTGTTGGGGGGGATACATAAATTCTTGTTATCTACAGTCTTTTTGTCCTGTACTGGCAATCATTTTCCAGTCATGCTGGAGTTTGAACTCAGGACCTTACACATGCTCTGCCACTAAGCTACATTGCATGGGATGTATTTTGTAGTTAAAACTTTTTTGAGATTGTGTTCCTCAGGTTGATCTGACTTCTGAGCTCAAGAGACATTTCCACCTCAGCTTCCCAAGTAGCTAAAGTTATATACCTGTGTCACCTTACCTACTTTAATTCACCATTATTTTAAACAATGGGAAGAGTCTGACACTGCTTCACAATACAAATGCTGAGGCAAAAGGAAATTTCTGATTCAGAAGATAGCCTCGGGAATTATCTAGACTATTCACTTTGAAAACTTAGATTTTAAAAGACAAAGTACCTTTGTCCCTTTCCTGCTGTAAGTCTCAGCTTCTCTCTTAGTTCTTCTTTGGCACTTCTCAAGTTGTGTCCTCTGCAGTGACATATTTTTTTGTGTTTATGATGGCAATGGGTTACATAAAACAGCTTTAAAAAGCTTTAATCTTAGGGGGTTGAACAGTTTCATCGTGATAGTTGCTAATGATCACTAAGCTTTGGTGAAGTCAATGCTGCTAATAAGAACGGAGTACGCTTAAAGACCCTGTTATTGTTGCTCACTTTCTTCCAGATTCTAAGTCAGTCAGTTATTGCTGAATGAACCATAATTATGAAAAGAATCTTACTCTTTGCATATCGGAACATATCCTGTCTTCATTATGACTTTTTCAAGGTTGAATAATCCTCACTGCACCTGGTTTCAGCTAGTAACTTTGGGGGGAATGTAATCTTTGTTTACCATGATCTTTTTGTGGCAAATGAGGCATAAACAGTGTCAAATGTGTTGCATGAAGTGTGGTATTAGTTTGACTGTAAAATGAGCTATTTGAATCTTTGAATCCAATATTAGGGTCTTTATTTTTTCCTTGCATGGAATTTTGTTTTTTCATTTTTAACTGTTGTGAGGATGACTTCTAATTTTCCCTCTCCTTATATTCCTCACATATACCCCCACTTCCTTGTTGAAAATTACACAACTTTCTAAGAGTTTTAATCATCTGCAGAAATGAAAATCCTTAGACGATCTTATTTCTTTCTGTCAGGATGAGTGACAAAAGAAAACATTGATGAGCTGTCTTGTGAAACTAGGGTAATTGGGCTTGTGAACAGTAACCTTTGCATGTGTCAGAATTTTTTAGTGTCTAAGATCAGCGGCTGTTTCGAGTGGCTTTGTTGATTACTCATAATTTATGGAGTCCAGGATTTTACAAAGTTAAGCATCTCTTGAGTTGGCTATCAAATCTTTTTAGTTTTTACTTAATGGCCAGCCAGTTTTTATGAATAGTGACTTCATGTCTGCAAAGCCACATTTTAATGCTACAGTATTTATTACCCAGGTGATCTTAGAAGAATAGAAGAGAATACAAATATGAACTAGGTGTAAATATGTGAACGTATTCATTAGGCCTTTGAACTTGTCTCTTTGATTTGATATACTTGAAAAGCTTTGATCTCATTGTTTTCCTTTTTTTCAGGTGTGGTTTTTCTGTTTGGCAAAGTATGGATTGAATCAGCCCAAACCCATGTGAGCTGTTGTGTTATGGTGAAAAACATCGAGCGAACACTTTACTTCCTTCCCCGTGAAATGGTGAACATTAGTGATTATCTTTTAATCTCAGTAATTGTGTATGACACAATTTTAATTTAAAAAGTATACAAATTAAGTATAACATTTTTTAAAATTTGTTATAGTAAAAGCTTAAACTATATAATGCTGAGAGCTGGGAAGATGGCTTAGAGGTTAAGAGCTGGTGCTGTTCTTCCAAAGAACCCAAGTTGAGTTCACTCACATCAGGTAGCTTAGAACCCCTTGGAACTCCAGGAGAACTGATACCCTTTCTCGACTCTACTGGCACCCTTGTACACATAGACACACATGTAGACATAACTTTTGTTTTTTCTCTATTTTTTGAAACAATGTCTCACAGTGCAGCTCTGCTGGTCTGAACATCACTATATAGACCAGTCTTGAACTCACGGAGATCTACTTGATTTGGCCTCCTGAATGCCAGGATTAAAGACATGTGTCATTGTGCTAGGTTTCATAGACATAGCTTTAAAAATAATATAATTTAAAATATATGTAATGATTTCTTTTTTATTATTTCCCTTTTGCATAGCATTTGGGCTTGTGACTTAAAGTCTCTGAAATATGACATGGCATTTGACTCAGTTTTCATGCTTTTGCTCCCTAGGTAGCAGTAATATTTCCATGGTTATTTAACAAAATTATTTCCATTTCTTATCCCATCTTTGTCTGGACTTTTAACATGTCTAATCCCTCTAAGGCTTAGCTAGCTCTTGCCAGCTCTTGCCCCTTTCCATCTTAGTTGAACTGTGGAACTTCTGGGCCAGGATTTAAAACATTTTAGTAATTGTGTTGGATTGGTTGTCTTTATTTCTGATTGGCTTTTATAATGCACTGGAGGGATTTGGCATTGGGTTTAGTTTACTTTTTAGGTCTATGTCTTCAAACTCATTTGTAAGACGGTGGCAGTCAATGTTTAAAATGGGTGGAGTTGAAAGTTGATTTAGGCTTCTGTTTTTTATGGATGAGAAGACTTACACTGTTTTCCCTTCATTATTCTTTCCATGGGAGAACAGAAAATTGACCTAAACACAGGGAAAGAAACAACAACTCCAGTTACAATGAAGGATGTTTATGAAGAATTTGATTCAAAAATTGCAGCAAAATATAAAATAATGAAGTTCAAGTCCAAGGTTTGTATTAGATACTTTGATTTTTCTGGAACTTGTTTATTTCCTGATTTGGCAAATAGTTAACTGCACATGCATGCCTGCATAATGTCTTCTGCATATTTCTAACTCATTAAATGGAAATTTTATAGGTATGAATGTAAAAACAGTATATTTGATTTGCAAAACCACTTTGTTTCTTTTAAAATCACTTATGAAATAATGGTCATGAGTTTGAATAGAAAGATGATTTGAAGTAAATTAGTTGTTCCTAGTGCTTAAAGTATATCATGCATTCCTTTTCTTGAAATGAAGAAACTATTGATTTGTTTGTACTAGCTATTGTCAGTGCATTTTTGCTTAACAAGATGAGTAAGGCTTTGTCTTTAAAAATCTATGCCTATGAACTGATTGTAAGAGAATGAAAATGTTCTCTTTGTGTGACTTGTGTAGTATATTGCATTGATTTTGGTAAGCTATTATGCCTATAGCTATAAATGTGAGAATTCTAGCCCATTAGAAAATACTGATATGATTGCAGTAAAGGGAGGATTGAGTTGCTAAAGCTATACTAACACCTTTAATTATTTGAGCTTGAAATTTAGAGTCAAATTAAGAAATAGTATACAAAGCCCTAAGTTTGATCACCATCACTATAGACAGACAGCAACAAGAAACTCCAAAACAAAATTTTTAGAAGCAGTATATCATGATAGTAAAGAATGTAAGTGCTGGAATGCTTGTGCTTTCAGACTTTGCCCTGTGTGTACTAGTATGCAACTATGGAAAATGCAGTCAGTTTTCTGTGTTGAGAAAGGGGCCATATTGCAAAAGTTGCAGAGTTAATCACTTAATTCATATTAGGTGATAATTCATACTATGGTAATTTTTAACACATAGCCAATACTCACTGCATATGAGCTGAATTTATAATGTCAATTTCATTTTTCCAGCAACATTGCAGTTGCTTAATTTCAAATAGTACCAATGATTTAGTGCATTAACATTGTAGGAAATCAATCTGTATTGTTCCCCTTGTATGCACCTATATCTTAAGTTCTCTAGTGTTCAAGAGATATTCTTTAGTATTTTTTGTCAGTAGGTGATTTAGCATTAGTTGAAGGGAGAAAAAACTCTTTTTGTTTAATGTTCTGTTAGATTCCTGATGATTAAATATGGGAACAAATATTATATGTGTATCATACTGGCCAACTTGATTTTTGTGAAGTTTTTTCTCCTGATAATGTTTTCAATATCTACTTACCCAGACAGTGGAAAAGAACTATGCTTTTGAGATACCTGATGTTCCAGAAAAATCTGAGTACTTGGAAGTTAGATACTCGGTAAGTTAAAAAAAGAGAACTGTGGGGCTTGGTTTAAAATGACATTTTCCCATCTTTGAACCTTCAACTGATGTAATCCTGGCTGTTCCAGGATTCTATTTGTAGCTCAGGCTGGCCTTGAACCCACCTGCCTCTGCCACCAGAAGACTGAGTATTGGGATTAAAGGCATGTGCTACCACCACCAGCTTCTTTAATATGTTTAAGGTCTCTATGTCCTCTTTCTTTTTAAGATGGGATTATACCCATGGTCTCAGTATATGCCAGGCAACACTGTTCCACTGAGCTACATCCCTAGCCTCCTCACACCCCAGCCTCCTCACAGTTTCCCAAAGCCCACAGTTCATTAATAATTGAAATTAATAAAATGAAGTGATAGGGCATAGGCTATACTGCCTTTCAAGTATACATCTTTAAATAAGTAAGTTTGAAAGGCCACAACTGTTTGTCAAGTGGAATAGATAGGCTGCATGATGTAGTTAAACATCCTTAGTTTACTGAAATGTCTTGTGAGCAGAGGAAAGGTGAGATGGGAATGTAGAATTGGTATAGTACTGTTCTTGCTCTTCTGAGAGGCAAAGTCATTGCTGTGAGTATTAACTAGCCATACCGTTACCCTTTTACTTTTGTTCTTGTGTTTTGATCCTGATGTTGGAAAATTAATTTGTTTTGACAGTGATGGTAATGAAAACTAACATGGGCTGGGTGGTGGTGATGCATGCTTTTAATCCCAGCACTTGGGAGGTATAGACAGGTGATTTCTGTGAGTTCAAGGCCAGCCTGGTCTACAGAGTGAGTGCCAGGACAGCCAAGGCTACACAGAGAAACCCTGTCTTAAAAAAACAAAAAACAAACAAAAAAAGAAAGAAAGGAAGGAAGGAAAATAACATGGACACATTTTCAGTGAGTCCCATTCTATTGCTTTCATTCTTTTTTGTGTATGCCTGCCAGAAGAGGGCACCAGATCTCATTACAGATGGTTGTGAGCCACCATGTGGGTGCTGGGAATTGAACTCAGGACCTCTGGAAGAGCAGCTAATACTCTTAAACTCATCTTTCTAGCTCCTTGTTGCTTTCATTCTTACAATGGAGTGCTACTTAAGTTGGCTATTCTTTATCAGTGAGAAAGAAAAGCTCTGGACAGAGATTCTCTTTTAGGGGAGCTTCTTGTCCTATTTTTTTTCTAACAGGTGTCATCAAGATGCATTATTCTGTCATCATGAATTGTTTTCGTTTCCCACTGTGAGTTGTTTTAGATTTCATTTGTGCCAAATTACATTTTATATGTATCAAAGGGATTCTTCTGTTGCTCCATAGAGGCTTTGTTTATTTCAAATATAGACTGGAAAATGTGAAGTAATAGTTTTAAACAAAATAAAGCTTTTATTTTTCTTCTTCAGGCGGAAATGCCACCGCTCCCACAGCATTTAAAAGGTGAAACATTTTCTCATGTATTTGGAACCAACACGTCTGGCTTGGAACTATTCTTGATGAACAGAAAGATCAAAGGACCTTGTTGGCTTGAAGTAAAAAATCCACGTAAGGAAAAGTACTAAGTAGATTCCTGACAGAAGTTTTTTCACTTTTTCCCCTTTTATTGAAAACAGATTTTTTTTCTCATGTAGTATATCTTGATTATAGTTTTTCCTCCCTCTGCTCCTCCCAGTTCCTCCCCACCTCCTGTCTCCTCCAGAGCTACTTCCCTTCAGTCTCTTATTAGAAAAGAACAGGCTTCTAAGAAATAACACAACATGACAAAATAAAATATAAGATGAAGCCAAAACATGTTGAAGTTGGACATGGCAACTTAACAGGAGGAAAAGATTCCTAATAGCAGGCACAAGAGTCAGATTTCCACTTCTTCTCATACATAGTCAAGAGTCCTATATGAATACTAAGCTAATAGCTATAATATAAATGCAGAGGACCAGGTACAGACCCACGTAGATCGTGTGTTTGCTGCTGCAGTCTCTGTGAGCTCATGTGTGCCTTGCTTAGTTGATTAGAGGGTCTTGTTTTTCTGGGGTCCTCCATCCCCTCTTCTGGATCTTATATTCACTGCAGGTAGGAGTAGGTATTTGATGGAGACCTCCCATTTAGACTCTTCTCTGCATAATGTCTGGCTGTGTTCTCATCTGCTATCATCGGAAGCCATATGATGACTGGATAAGGCACTGATCTAATAATATAGCAAAATATTATTAGGGGTCATTATTGATACTTGTTTTGATCAGTAGTGTTTCGCCTTACCATAGTTCTCTGGGCTACCTAATCTCTGGTTCTAGGTTACTCTGTGTTGGGTATGGGTTCCTTCTTGAGAAATGGGCCTTAGATCAAATCAGATAGCAGTTGTCTACTCCCATAAGTTCTATGCCACCATTGCCTTAGCATATTTTGCAGGCGGAATAGATTGTAAGTCAAAGGTTTTGGGACTGGGTTTGTGTCCACATTTCTCCTTTGGTAGCCTGTAGAGTACCTTACTACACCAAAGACACAACAATGAGTTGTATGGGTATTGTCCTGGCAATGGGGCTATGATGTCAGTTTGCAGAGAGCAGCCCTTTCTTTTAGCAATAGCCTGGGTTGTTGAGGGATTTTCATCAGACCCTTTTTAGATTTTTTTAAAGGGACATTAAGGAATTGATCTATTCATTTTAATGTTTCTACTTCTTTTTTTGTTTCTTGTCTGTTTTCCTTGAGTGATTATATGTAATATGCTTGGAATCACTTTCTAATACCTGACAATTTAATATAAGGGAGGTCTTAGTGCAGGCAGTTGTATGGTTTGTGACCCTCATTATGTTTTGGGTTTTTTTTTTTAGTATGTTTTTTAGCCTGGCTGATAGGGTGCAGCTGTTCTCCAGCATGAACTCCTGACCTTTGGAGGGGAGGGAATCACATTACAACCTAACATGGACAGGACTCTTTGGCTTGTTACCTGATCTTTTTAGCACTTTTATCTAGGATACTATTTTGTCTTCATACATCTCTTTAAAATGTTTTCAATTCCTCTAAGGTAGCTGTTACTTTTAAAATTTATACATTTAAAAAAAAATGTAAAATGTATTGATCCTCCCTTACTCCCCCACAATGAACAAACGTATATTCACTCATGTAAGGATTAGCATACTACCCACTAATGTGGCTTATATTTAGTTAGATATTATATTTTGTCATTCTTAGACAGTAGATTTGAAGAATATCGCTGTTAATCAAAAATGTCATCATTATAGAACCTTTTCTTTTTCAGTAAGTTACTGATATGTTGTATCTGTTCTTTCTCAGAGCTCTTGAAGCAACCAATCAGTTGGTGTAAATTTGAGGCAGTGGCTTTGAAACCAGACCTGGTGAATGTAATTAAAGATGTCAGTCCTCCTCCACTTGTGGTAATGTCTTTCAGCATGAAGACAATGCAAAATATAAAAAACCACCAGCATGAGGTAAAGAGAATTGCAGATTTTGTATTTATGCCTTAGATATAATACTTGCCTGAATTTGATCTGCTTTCTATAAAAGCAAGTTTTTCTTTTTGGAGGGGAAAGGGTACAAATTTGGCACTGAGCCGTGTTTTAGAGAATGAATTGAATGAGCTTGATATTACACATTTTTTTTAAAAAATTTAAATTGCTGGAAATATTTTGATTTTTGTTTTTTAAGTAGACACAGAAAATAATATGAGCTCCTTATGCCAGTCACATGTGTTACAGCAGTTAGCAGTGTTTTATGACACATATTTATATCCTTTTTCTTTTCTTTCATAAGTATTTAAAAGATATTGTCATTTTACCCCAGTGTGCTTTGGTATATTTCTCTCAAAATGTGCACATTCTCCATATATGTGTTTGTAGTATATGTATTTGTTACTAAGGGTGTGCATAAGTGTGCATGCATGTTTGTGCATGTGAAGGCCAGAGATCAACATTGGGTGTGTTTACTTGATTGCTATCTCTACCATTATTTGTTGAGACAGTCTGTCACTGAAGGTGAAGCTTATCAATCCTGTTGTTACTCAGTCTGGCCCAGGAGCTTCAGGGATTTGTCCATTTCCTTGCACTGAGGTTACTGACACGTGCCACCACATCTGGCTTTTTATGTTTGGAATCAAAGCTCAAGTCCTCACGCTTACCTGGCAAGCACTTAACTGACTGACATCTCTCTAGCCTTACTAAATGTGCACTTTCTTATATGATACTATTAGCATATTTAAAATTAACTTATGATTCCTTGATACCATCTACAGTTTCTAGCACATATAGTTGGACGAATCTCTCATGATGTTTTTTTAAAGTTGATTTGTTTGAATCCAGATTTATGCAATAGATTCA
This sequence comes from Cricetiscus sungorus, assembly GCA_030556225.1. Classification (NCBI taxonomy): domain Eukaryota; kingdom Metazoa; phylum Chordata; class Mammalia; order Rodentia; family Cricetidae; genus Cricetiscus; species Cricetiscus sungorus. The sequence continues at coordinate 8,095,160 of JANBXA010000126.1, forward strand.
TAGTTGAACATTTAATTTTATGCCTCTTGAATCTCTTTTTAAATGGCGATAGCTCATAGCCATCCCCCTTCAGCTTTCTCAATGATAAGGAATAATAAAAAAAAAAACCCACTGATGATGATCTCATAGGAAGTCTTATTTTCTTTGTGTCTGTTGTTGTAACCATTAGGAATCCCGATGCTGACAGAGTAGTTTGTGAGCTGAATTCAGCCTACCACCTGTTTTTGTAAATAAAATCTTATTGAGACACAGTAGGTTTTCAGATCTGCAGTACAATAACAATCAGATAGTAATGACAGGTCATATGGTCTGAAGAGCCTTTCTGGGCCCTTATAGAAACAATGTGCCAAATTCAGTTCTGCCCTTTGTGCTACAGTTTGTCATATTAACTCTAAAGTAACAAATAGATTCAGGTTCAAATTTTTATGCAGAATGATTCATGGGTAGGTGGCAGTGCACTTTATATTGGATCATTTCAGAAGACAGACAGTACCTGGTTAAACTGCAATGAGGCTGGTATTGATTAATGGGTTCAAATAGTGGTCATAATAAATTGTTCCATGAGCTTTTCATAAAGTTTATTAACCTTGCCACTACAAATGTTTTGGGATAGATGGTTCTTTATTTTGAAGCACTGTCCTATGTATGCATCACAGGATGTTTAACAGTATCTCTGGCCTCTACCTCCTAGATGTAGGTAGCTCTACTTCCTCCTAATTGTAACAACTGAAAAATTCTTACAGCCATAGCCACATATTACTCAGAGGGAAAAGGAGGTAAATTTACCCCAGTAGAGAGCCACTACTTATGTAGGTTATTTTTGCCTGAGTTTGTTATTTCACTAGGAGCTGCAAAATGATGTAAAATGGTGGCTTTCTAATTATGTCCATGCTTATGCGTTACTTTTTCTGTAAAAATTGGCAATTATTTGATTACATTGTACAGGAACAACAGGGTAAATGCTTTTATTACAGATTTTAAGAGTAGGTGGTTGGAAACTTAAAGAATCAGTTATCTTTATTTGTTTCTGTTTTGGCTTTTTTACACATAGATTGCATGTGTTTGTGGTGTCCTTATATTTTGTATTATTAATATAATTTTTCAAATTCCAATTTTTTATTTGCAGGCTGTTGTCTCTGTGTATGTGCACACAGAGATACACATGTCACAGTATGTGGAGATTAGAGCACAATTTACAGGACACAGTTCTCTTTTTCCTCTGTGTCTTAAAGATTGAACTGTGGTTGTCAGGCATGGTGAATGGCACCTTTGCCCCCTCAACAATCGCTGTCCTGTTACTTGTGGGATATTTGGTAGTTTTAATCTATGGCATTCATCATTATTACTATTAAATTTGGGGTCTTACTATGTTGCCCAGGTCTTGAATGTATGGGCTACTGAACTCATTCCACCCCAGTCTCCCAAATGGCCCTACCTATAATCATTCAAGGCAAACTTGTCTTCCTTTGATTAATCAAAACTCCTTTATGTTTGTTTCTAAGTCTTTTGATACTTATGTTTTAAATAACATTTGACAATATTTTGCTTTACTATATAATTTGAAATTTTATTTATTTGTTCATTTACTTACTTATTTTTGATAGTATTGAGGATTGACTCCAGATTTTGCTCATTTTAGCACTGAACTCTTCTCCCTGCCTTTGGTCTTCAGGTAACAGTTAACATAGTAGATAGCCAGAGATAATAATTTAAGCCTTGAGGAAAGGTTTAATTAGTACTTGGTTCAAATTAAGATCAAATTAAGAGAAATATCCATTCCCAAAGTGATGTTTTCATGGACCATTTCTACCATTTTTTTTTTCTTTTCTTTTCTTTTTTCGGTTTTTCGAGACAGGGTTTTTGGAGCCTGTCCTGGAACTAGCTCCTGTAGACCAGGCTGAGCTCTAATTCACAGAGATCTGCCTGCCTCTTTCTCCCAAATGCTGGGACTAAAGGTGTGCACCACCAACACCCAGCTCACGTACCCTTTGTTAACAAAGGGAATAAGGCTTTGTGGAGAAAAGGCTAATTCAGAGCAGGAAATGTATAAGTTAAACCTGGACCATTTTGTTATATCAGAAAACAAGGGCAATATTAAAGTTTACTGAAGTTACATATGACTCAGGAAACAAACTGAAAAGTCTCCCTCTTGTAAAATATGGGACAGTATGAAGACCAGAAGAATAATTGCCACAGACGGAACTATCAGATACACAAGTTCCTAATTTATAATAAATACATAAATGTCAAATAATACTAGCACATTAGTCACTGTATGAGTGAAGCTAGGGAATTGACTCTTTTGAAAAACATAAAAATAAATGAATCAAGTATTTGTCCTGACTTTCTGGTATAAAGTGTCCTGGAAGCCAGCTAATTAAAGTATGAAATTCCTCTTAGAAGCTTTCAGTACATAATCAGGAAAAATTACTGATTTGTAATCCCTTGTGAGATGGGTCTAAGTCAGTTCTCACCTATTGGTTGCAAACCCGCTTGGGGGTTACATGTCATACATTATGCGTGTCAGATACATTGTGATTTCCTAACAGTAGCAAAATCACAGGTTTGAAGCAACAACAAAATAATTTTGTGGTTGGTGTAACAAGCTTTCTTATCAAGCTATATTTGGACTGCCAGCCCACAAATAATGACCTGGAGATTTGCTATTAACTATGAAAACTTTGCCTTAGCTTAGGCTTTTTCCTAAGTAGTTAATTTAACTCACATTTTAAAATCTACACTCTGGCATGTTGTTCCTTACTTCATCTCCATACTGAGACTCCCACTCACCTAGATTCATCCCTTTAAGTCTGCCAGAAATCCTGCCTATCCTCTCCTGTCTAGCTGTTTGACATTTCTTGATTAATGATTTATGTGTGTGGGCCTAGTCTGGGATGGAGGGGTAGGAGTGGTGGTAAGGATTGGGTATATGCATCTCCCCTAGACAAATGGACCCCTGACTAGGTTGGTCCTGAGTTGCATAAGAAAGCAGGTTGAGCAAGTTATGACAGAGCAAGCAGGTAAGTAACATAACTGCATGGCTTCTGCTTTAGTTCCTGCCTTTAGGTTCCTGCTTTTAGTTCCTCCCCTGACTTTTCTCAGCGATAGACTATTATCTGGAAATGTAAGCTGAAATAAACTCATTCTTCCCCATGTTGCTTTTAGTCCTGGTGTTTTATCACAGCAATAGAAACCCTAACTAAGATAATATCACTATTGTACCAGTGGGCAAATCTTGCCAAAGTAGTTATTGTAGCTGCATAAGAGTGTTCCTTACTTTACCTCCCCAGTAGCATAAATAGAACCTTCTGGCACTATTAAAGCTAGCTTGTATGGATGAAACTTACAGGTTGGTAACATCTTTTTTTCATGTTCTGTGAGTCAGGTATGTGCTATCATTTTTAATAGGGTCTAACTGTTAAGTTTTGGAGTATAACCAAGATTATTGGTGATAACCTATAATGTTTGGGGGTGATATATGGGATCCAATTGACCAATGACTTGAAAAGAGGCAACCTATACCTGACACTGGGCTTTATATTTGATAGCCTGTTGTATCTGGGACAGGCATAATCCACTGGTAATAGAGTAACTCCATTTGAACTCCTTTTTATAATATGTATATGTGGATATTACAGAGAACTTCTATAGTAGTAGGTTCCCATATGGCTTTTTCAAATGTCTTTAGTGTTAGTTAACCTTCATATATTTTCTCCTTTCCCTGGTCTTCCATCACCCACCATGTTTAACTCTTCCCACTCAGTTAGTTATTCCTTCTTTCCCTTTCATATTACCTGAGTTCTGTCTCACTACCCTTGAAATCCACCCCCATGGCTACTTACTAGTTTTCTGCTATGACTACTCTGATTTAAACATATGCATTATTTGTCTTTCTGGGTTTGAGTTACCTCACTCAGAATGATTATTTCCAGCTCTGTTGCCTGAGAATTTCATAATATACCTTGGGAGTATGTATCACATTTTCAGTATTAATTCATCAGTGAGTGGATATCACAGTTTTAATTTGTATTTCCCAGATAGCTAAGGTTGTTGAACATTTGAAAACATACTTCTCAGCCATTTTGTATTTCTTCTTCTTAGAGTTTTATTTAGTTCCAAGCCCCAATTTTTAGTTAGGTTGTTTGTTTTCTTGGTGCTTAGTTCTCTCTATATTGTAGATACTAACCCTTTGTTAGAGCTTTAAATACTTTCTTTAAAAAGTAAAGAGAATTTATATGTATTAAAGTATATTTTATGATTCACAGTAGTTCTTGTGGTAATGCAAAACATAGTAAGTAGTTGTCTGATTTTCCCCACTCCTTTCTTTGCAGATTATTGCTATCGCAGCTCTGGTCCATCATGGTTTTGCATTAGATAAAGCACCTCCAAAGCCTCCCTTTCAGACACATTTTTGTGGTATGTATTTTTAAAGTTGTCTTGCTTAAGAGTTTGATTTTTCTTTTCTGATTTGACTTTTCCTTGTCTGTGTGATCAGGAACTTTGTCTTTTGAAACTTGTTTTTGAGAGTAGTTAGGGCATTTTAGTAAAGATGTTTGTGTGGACCCTTGAGTTTAATTGAGCAAAATATGTGTAATGAGACAAAATGTCAAGGAATAAACGAATCTTTACCTATTTGTGAGACATTATAGTATTGCCAAACTGGAATTGAGTTGTGTTATGTATAAAATTCAGTGGGTGAGCAGTTCTATAGAATGAGGTATGTGTGTATTTTGTGAGTTAGTCTTCAAGGAGTCTTGTCGACAGTCCATATTCAGTTCTTGGTTGATTAAATAAGCATTTTCTTTAAAAAGAAAGTAAGAAAACATTTTATATTTCCTGGGATCTTTTCTACTCCAGAACCAGAGATTCTTTTGAACAGGGTATTGGTCTGACTTTCTGTGTATTAGTAATACTGATAATAGCCTGGGAGATGCATGGAAGAGAATAGTTGTTGGGTAATTTCAGCATTCATTTATTTACCCCCTCTGTATATTTCACTGTGTGAATGCCTGCTATGAATGGGGCAAGCCTTTGGTATAGAAGGGGAAGCCTTGATTCAGAGTACCTCTCAATTTTGAGAAGATATAACTAAGATTCTGTGTTTTATTCTGGTTGAGGCTTTGGTGGTAATTAGATGTTCTTTGGGAAAGATTAGTAAAATCCTCCATTCTAACTTGGATGGAAAACAAATGTTTGCACAAAGCATTTTGTTTAGTTATAGAGACATATAAAGATCTCTTCTTGGCTATTATTTTGAGGTTCAACAACATAGCTCATTGGAGATCTTGATATTCTTAACTCTTTAGGGCTCATGAGAAATTATATTTGAAGCAATTTCCATTTAGAAGTATGTAGTATCTGTAATTGGTCTAAGGTGAGTGATAGTCTTGTTTTTTCCTTCCTATAGTTGTGTCTAAACCAAAGGACTGTATTTTCCCATGTGCTTTCAAAGAAGTCATTAAGAAAAAGGTAAATACTCATTCCCTTTAAATGAAAAATAACTGTTTGTTTGGAAAGAGAATAGGAAAATACTATCTCTTCTGTAGTTTACTTCATTAGATCTATTAAGGTATATTGGACTATGGTAATAACTTGATAAAATGAATTAGGAATATAAGACTAAGCATATTTAATAATTCTTAAATTAGTTTCTGAAGATGATGGAATTATGACATGGGTACATTCAAACCTACCTTGAGTTAGTGTATATGGAAGCTTTTCCAAAGTGATCACATATTTTGGGATTTTGTTGGGTAGAGTCCTTCTCCAACTTGAGGGAAATGATGTAGAATTGGGAGAGTTGTGGGTATTAAAAAGTCATGTACTGACACGGTCAGTGTTTGCTGATCCAAACATATTGGTGATTTCTGACTCTAGTATGTTCTATGAAGTTGGTATCATAAGTCCTTAATAAACAGACAGGAGGAAGCAGTATAATGATCTGAGTTCTTTATAAAAATAAATGCATTTACTCTAAAGGATGTAGCTTTTGAATAGTACATTGTTTTTTTGAAATGATAGTGTTGAAACAGTTGTAGGTTTATTTTGTTCGTTAATATCCTCACTTGACAAAATTAGATGGTGCACTTTGTCAGGTTCACTTAATTCTATTTCAATTGGCTTCTTACAGGTAGGGGTTATTATTAATGTCATTTGCGAACTGTCCTGAATTACCTATTCAAATGAAATGACCTAGGAAAATTCCCTGAAAGTCAATCTGACATTTTAAAAAACTGAGCTAGTTTTAGAAAACATAGTAGTCATCTACTTTTGTTTTAAAAGTGTTTTAATATGAGCAGTTTTGTGTACCAGATAGCTACTCACTAATCCAAGTTGAAGCCTTTTGTATGAGGCTATTTAAGACATTGCAATTCTTTAGTACATGTTTGTTTTGGTTTCTTATTTGTTGTTTTTCATTACTGTTTTGAGATTAGTTTATAGAATGCTTGGGATTTCTTTGATAAATGCATAAACAGCAAAGTCTTCCAGGGATTAGGTACAAAGAAAGTAATGTTTTTGAAAGGCACTCTGATTTATGTGCTTTAAAATGTGTCCAATGTACAAACATGTCTCTGTGGAAGGACATTTCTGCTCTTGATGTTGCCTAGCACTTAAATTTCTGCTTGATTTACATGCATATTACTAGAATGAGGTCCTCAGAGATTTTGTGTGTGGTTATTATTATGCAAAGCCTGGAATCAGAAATTTCATTGCTATCTGGTTTTGAAGTGAATGATTATATTTAATCCTAAGAAATCAGTCTTACCCTGGTTGGGCAAGAAGATAAGCCATGTGGTGTTTTAAAATCTTGATTGGTATGTTTGTTTGTTTTTTATGTTAACAGAATATGAGGGTTGAGGTTGCTGCAACAGAAAGAACTTTGCTAGGATTTTTCCTTGCAAAAGTTCACAAAATTGACCCTGATATTCTTGTGGTGAGTAGGTGTTTGATCATATCTTGGGGAGGTGTTTTCATTCCTTTATTCTTTTCTGGTCATATACTTTTTATTGGTGATTTACTTTTGAATGTTAAAGGTTGTTTTCAGAATTAAATGACCCCATGTATTGGTGAGATTTTTTCATCTAGCCTATACTAGATAGTTTTTTCTGGTGTAAAAGCAGCTCTTGAATTAGTAGTCAGTTCAGGATATTCAGTTAACTACATTTAGAAAATAGCACATTAGTAAGCAAATATGTATAAATTGCTAGATTCTTGCAGTACACTTTATATGTGAAAATGTATAAATTTGCTAATATCTTCAGAATTCTAATTGATTTGCTTGGTTTGGGATAAATTATAATACAAAAGTAAATGCTTTAATTTTAAGAGCTTAGTGGAACTCTTTGAGAGCTCAGGGGTGGAGTCTTTTTTTTTTTTTTCACTTGACAATTTGCTGTATTCTCAATGGACTGTGAAGCTAGTAATTTGCTGTTGGTTTGTACCTTTTGCTTTTGTTTATCCTCTGACCTCTCTTAGTTTAGAGGCTCCTTGATCTGAATTCTTCCTTTTCTTTTGTCTGGGTTAATGGATCAATCAAAGTATACTGTTTGCTTTTTCAACAGTAGGTAGGCTATTAATTCCTATATTTTAAATGCGATAGTAATTGGTTATGTCAATACCTTTTGATGTCAAATTAGAGATATGTAGACATTTGAGAAAAAAATGGAGAGACTTGGGATAGTGTTCAGTGATAGAGTGCGTGCTTATGTGGAAGGTCCAGGTCCTTGGTTCTATCATCAACACTGGTCAGAAAAAAGAGAGAAGGGAATGTTTACTGTGTCTTCAACCTAATTTTTCCTATTGGATACCTTATCTGGTAGTGGTGTTGCTTATGTCTGTGTATAAATTGTTGCCAAAGTCTGCGTACTTTTACGTTATTTCAGGGTCTGCTTTTAAAGTATCAAGAAGATTTTATCTATAGTGCTGTGACTTAGCAGTAGACCCTTACCCGCCCTTTAAAAACAGTTTGTTGAATCCCAAGTAGATGTTATTGAGATTTGAATACCCAGCCTAGCATATTACAGACAAGTACATGACAAATCCAGAAGTAAGATATGATCCTTCTGAGACCCCAGCCATAATAATTTAGAAATAAGTTTCTCTCCTGTCCTTCTGGTCTTTTATTAATAGATAAACTACCATAAATTTTATATATATATATATATATATATATCCATATAGTGGTAACCTGTTTTAACCTAAAATTGGTCATCTTGACCACCTTTAAATATAGATTCACTGGTACTGTATGCATTCATAATGTGCAACTGTCACCACCTCCATTATTACTCTGTTGCTATCTTTGTAGCTCGTTATCTTTTAAAATTAAAACTCTAGACCAGTAGTTCTCAACCTGTGGGTTTTGACCCTTCCGGGTGGACAAATGGCCCTTTTATAGGGATTGCCCAAGATAGTTGGAAAACACAGATATTTATGTTATGATTCATTACAGTAACAAAGTTACAGTTATGAAGTAGCAACAAAAATAATTTTATGGTTGTGGTCACCACAACATAAGGGACTGTATTTAAGGGTCACAGCATTAGGAAGGTTGAGAAGCACTACTTCAGATCATTATTTCCCCATTTCTCCAGACCTTGCCAACTACTAGTTCTACTTTCTGTCTCTAAGATTTTTTTTATGTTAAGTGGTGGTATATATATATATATATCTCTAATTAAAATTAATAATCTATAGATTGATCTGAATTATTTGAAACCACCTCTGATTTTTATTAAGCCTAGCTATGTGAAAAATATTATTCAAAGGATAAAAATTAGAAAGTATAGAAATGTAAACTTGGGTTGTGTTAAGTAACTATTTTTTAAAAGATTTATTTATTTATTGTATGTATATGAATGTTCTATTGACTTTATGCCAGAAGTGGGCATAGATTCCAGTATAGATGGTTGTGAGCCACTATGTGGTTGCTGGGAATTGAACCCGGGTCCTCTGGAAGAGCAGCCAGTGCTCTTAACCCATGAGCCATCTCTCTAGTCCCATAACTTTTCTACTGTTTAGTTTTGTTTCCTTGCTTTTAAGTTTTTCAAACTATTCACTAGTATTTATATTTTGTTGCACATTGATTAAAGGTCCAACATAGTAGTGTTCATGCTCAGTTTTTAAAGAAATTGAATAGAGTTCTTTAGAAGTCCTGTGTGAATGTATACAACACAGGTTTTCTCTTTTTAAGGATGCTTTCATTGATCATGTAAAAGGTATGGAACATTAAAATTTACATTTGCCTCCAACATTGCAAGACTTAAGTGGTAAATGAAAATATACCATATGAATTTTGCATCAGTTAGTATAAAATAAAGTTTATTTTAGCAATCTCCTTAGCGGCTTAGTTAATGTCAAGACTAATGAATGCTGCTGATGAATAAATTCCTGAAGGAGGAAGGACCACAACTGGAGGTAAGCTCATGATGTTTTCAATTAGAGACCAGAGCAAAAAGGGCAAAGAAATTCTGTGCATTTGAAGACAAATCTTCTAATTTGTGTTCGTTATGTGATTGACTATTTTTTTTTTTTGACTAGGGTCATAATATTTGTGGTTTTGAATTGGAAGTGCTACTGCAAAGAATTAATGTGTGCAAAGTTCCTTACTGGTCCAAGATAGGTCGACTGAGGCGATCCAACATGCCAAAACTTGGGGTAATAATTTCAAAATTTCTCTTATTTGGTTTTGAAATAGGGAGTAGCTACTAGAAAATGCACTGTCTTATGCTTAGAAATTTGTTCTGTTACATGAAGATCTGTAAAGAGGAAAACAACAAGTAACACCAGAAATGAATAAATAAAATGTTGCTTGGCACTGCATGTGATGGTTCTCAACCTCCTATACACAAAATTGTCAGCAAAAGGAATTTGGTATTTACCCTGTCTTTCCTGTAAACTTTTATAGCACAGCCAAATACTTCTGGTTAATGAAGAAAAGTTAGTTTTACAGATAGTTATAACTAATAAACATGGACAGAACTACAAAAGCATTTTATAGCTTCAACTGAAGTGATTTATTCAGACAAAAAATGATGCTTTGACTCTGGAGATAATTTTTACCCCCCCCCCACTTCTGTAGTGCTATTTTAACTTTGGCACTAGATTACTTTCCCGAGTCTAGTATTGTATTTATAAAAGCCACTGGTACTTTTAAAAATCAGCAATTAAATCTAAGAATTAAACCACTGATGAAAGACAGTGCGTGCATATTTCCTTCACTTTGGCTAAAAGAGATAGATAGCCCTTGTGCAGGCTTGGTAGGCTCTGAAATTATTGATTATTATTCAGGTTGAAAGTGGGAAAATTTAGTGGAAGGGAGCTAAGCACTTTCTGTTGGAGCTACCTTTCATAGCAACTTTTATTTTGCTTTTAGACATTCTCATAGTTTGAGATTATTTAACTAGAAAGAGAAAGAACTGAGATTTGAGCTCAGGACCCAAGGCCTGTCTATTTTAAAGTCCACTATTCCTCTTTTTCTCTCTTTCCCTCTTTTCCTCTCCCTTTTTTACTGTCCTGGAACTTGCTCTTGTAGACCAGGCTGGACTTGAACTCACAGAGATCTGCCTGCCTCTGCCTCCTGAGTGCTGGGATTAAAGTTGTGAGCCACCACTGCCTATCATTTTTTGTTTTGTTTTCTTTTTGAGACAAAGTCTTGCTATGCTTGTGTGTATAGGCTTTAGTGCTTTCTTGTATAAAGCACTTTCTTACCAAGTGTGATAGTGCTTATGCTTGAAATCTTATTTTTCCTAAATGGTACAAGTTAATTGTACATGTTGCTTCAGCAGAGAATTTTGGAATCTGTGTCTTTTATAATGCCAGGGGATTCTGTTGTTAGTAATCAAGAGTTGGGGCCACACAGTTCCTATTACCTATTTTCATATCTTTAAGGTGACAATATCATTCCTTACACTTACTCAAATACTTAACTGCTGCTTCTCTGCTCCCTTTGAAATTTTTGTTTGTTTGGGTATTAGTTTTTTGAGATGGAAGAAGGGATGGGGAGGCGGTGGCTGCTGCTCACTACATAGCCCAGGCTGGCCTTGAACTCATGGCATTCCTCAAGCATTAGTCTTCAAGTGTTGGCATTGAAGGGATAAACCATCATGCAAAGCTCAATTTTTTTTTTTATATGGCGTCTTCTTGGTAAGGTCTTCCCTGATCACTCTACTCCAAATTCCTTGTTTCTTACCCTACTGTGATGTTTTCTTTGCCATGTACTCATGCCCTCTAAAACTGCTTGACTTCATATACAACATGTTGTATATGTTAATTATATAATCAGGAATCTTTGTTTCATTCATTGTGATATAGAATGAAACACAGTAGGAGTTCAGAAGCATATGATTTATAAGTAGAAGGAGAATTTCAATATTGTAATTTTGGGGGCAGTTCCAGCAGATTGTTCTCAGTATTTGCTCCTTCATGGGATTTGGTTTTTGTTCCTGTTTTGTAGAGCCGGAGTGGATTTGGTGAAAGAAATGCTACCTGTGGCCGAATGATATGTGATGTGGAAATTTCAGCAAAAGAATTGATTCATTGTAAAAGCTACCATTTGTCTGAACTTGTTCAACAGATTCTGAAAACTGAGAGGATTGTAATTCCAGCAGAAAATATACGAAATATGTATAGGTATGATTCTGTATTCTTTAGAACTCATCTTCTTTGAAGTGAGCAACAGTAGGGTGCCACTACTGTCCTAAGACTGGAGGTACACCAGCCAGTCACTGTTGCCATTCAGCAGAAAATGTTTCTTTATACCAATGCCATCATATCCATTATTTTATTCTTTAAATGAGTTTATTTCTTGAATTGAATTTGTTGAACTTTATTGTGGAATATTAGTTTAAAATTCAGTTATGCTCTGGAATGTTTGTTTAATGCTGTAAAGTTGTGTTGCATTCTTTTATGTTGCATTTGTTTAACTCTGAAGCTGTATTACTTTGCCTGCCTGAGCTGAACAGCCAATAGCCAGGAAGGAGAGAGGAGTAGGTGGGGCTGGCAGACAGAAAGAATAAATAGGAAGAGAAATCTAGGGAAGGGGTGGAGAATGAAGAGGGAGGAGCGAGAAAAGGAGAAGGAGAGGAGAGGACTCAAAGGGCCAGTCAGCTATGGAGTAAAAGGAAAGAAATATGGAATAAAGAAAGGTAAAAAAAAAAAAAACTCAAGAGGCAAAGTATAGTTAAAGAGAAATAGGACAATTTGTTAGAAAAGTTGTCTAGAAACAAACCAAGCTTAGGTAAGAATAAGTCTCCGTGCATTTATTTGGGAGGTGGGTGGCAGGTCCCCAAAAAGTAAAAAACAAAACAGAAATCAATACCAACTTCTATCTACCTTACCTATCTTCTTGATGTTTTCTAATAGTAATTTGTAAATGAATGAGAATTTAGATTTTCATACTTAACTCATGTATTTAGAAATAACTATGGGCAGTTTTGGAAATGTAAAAATCAAGCAAGTAATTTATACATATTGTTTGCTTCTTTTTAGTTTTGGAGACAAGATCTATGTAATTGAGGTCTTGAACTTGAATCTTAAGTAATGGGATTACAGCTGTTATGGTAAAGCTGGAAGGGAACCTTAGAGGATTCCTTGGCAGCTGAGGGTGACTGAGGTGAGGAACAAACATGCTAGACAGAGCTTAAGTGAGGAGTTTTATTAGAAAGGGGGGGGGGAGGAAAGAGAAAAGTGAAATTCCGCAGAGAAAGAGAGGACAGAAGAAAAGAGGGAGAAAAGTCCTGTCTGCCCTAGGGGAACACCAGAAAGGAGAGAGGGAAAGAGAGAGGGAAAGAAAGTGTAAGTAGGCACGGGGCTTTCTTTTTAAGGGGTTCTTTGCACCTGTGGGCTGACCAGGGTACTGCCTGAGTGCATTCTGCCAGGTGACAGGGCAGGACAGCATAATGCCTGAATCCTTAACAACAGCTCTGAAACACTTTGTCCATTCCATGCTTACTTTTTTTTTTTTTTAAAAAAAAACTTAAGTCATGGTCTCAATATATATCTCTGGTTGTCCTGGAACTCTCTTTGTATACCAGACTGACTTCCAACTCTGAGAGATCTGCCTGCCTCTGCTCCTGAGTGCTGCAATGTTTCACACATGTTCCACTACCCCCAGCTATGCTTCCTTTTTTCAAAGCAAGATTTTGCTTTTTGTTTAGCTGTACCAATGACAGTTATGAATGCTCATAACTGTCTGGAAGCCTTCAAAGTCATCTTCTACCCCAGACCGCTTAGATAACTGCAATTGGTCCATCATTTAGTCCCATCTTTTAAATAAAGCTCCTAGTACTTCTTTAACCTTCACCAAACCTCCCCTACCTCAAGCCACCATGTTTTCCCCTGAATTACTGAATGTCTTGTTTTAGGTTTTAGTCTATTTTCTGTTGATAGCAGTACAACACCACATATTGGGTAAGATAAAAAGGAAGGAGATTTGTTTTTGGTGTATGGTTCTGGAGTCCAAGATTGATGGATCTCTTCTGACAGAGTTCTGTAGTTGTTCAGGTTATCATTTGGTGTGTCAGGTTATCATTTGGTGTGTGAAAAATATATTAGTGTTTATATTCTCTAATCTGTCTTATAAAGTCACAAGTATTCAGTCTTGGAGACTCAATAGCTTCATCTTTAAATACCTTATAGTATTTGTGTTTTCATCCTCATAGCACTTGATGGGTAGCTGATGATCTCAGGGTCTATCCCTGTATGTATCATAGTGGGGATTAAATCCCACTCCCCAGTTTCAAATGAAACAAACTACGTACTAATTTTGTTGTCCTTTTCAGGTCTCTTTATAATTAATCCACAACCAGAAAAAGCCTGCTAAAATTAAGCCTTATCAAAGTTTCTTAGAGACACTGCTTTAACTCAGAGTAAAGTCCTTACTTTAGCTTACTGGGTCCTGTGCAGTGTGTCTTTGTGGTGTTGATTTTCTGTTATTCTACTGCTATTTCCATTATTCCCTGATCTAGCCATATCGACTTCCATTGTGTTCCTGTAACTGCTAGATTGGTGCCTCACTCAGAGTCTTTGTGCTTTTGTTTGGAATGTACTTCCCTAATATACACATCTATAAGGCTTGTCCTGTCACTTCTTGGTCTTTGTTTTCAGTGACTTTTTCCCTAGCTCTGTAAGTAAAAAATTACGTTTCTGCGCCTGAAAGTTTAAATTTTGTTTCTTACCCCTTTGTTTGTCCTTAACACTTGCTTATCATTTGTGTCTTTGGTCATAGCCAGCACCTGATACATAGTAGGCATGTAATATATATTTAGTGATTGAATGAAGAAAAAGATTTAGATAGTTCTTAGATAATAGTTAACACTAGATAAAATTTAAGCTATAATTAACACATTTCACTGTATGGATATTTTTGTTGAGAGAATGGGACTGGATTTGGTGATATAAATGCATTTCTAATGATTTAGCCACCCTACTTTAAATAGTTTCTGAAGCCAAGGTTCCATTGCTCAGAAGCTACTTACACCAAAAATTCCTTGTAATATTTTAAGTTCTGATTATAGTCATTGTATCTTTTAATTGCTTGATTCTGTTTCATTCTTACTTTTCTGTACAGTGAATCTTCTCATCTGTTGTACCTGTTGGAACAAATCTGGAAAGATGCCAGATTCATTTTGCAGATCATGTGTGAGCTAAATGTTCTTCCATTAGCATTGCAGATCACTAACATCGCTGGGAACATTATGGTAAATTTAACTTAGAAAGGGGAAAAAAGCATTTCCTGTTAGATTCAGTGTTTGCTTGGGATAGTAGTTATATGTTAATGAGCTTATAAAATGAGAAGCTGGGATTCTGAAAGCTGGGTTTCTTTTGTAAAAGGAACAACTGGTTGGGAGAAAGGGATAAATGCCAGGTGCAGTATGTAGAGATTTGGGTGAACATAAGGATCTTCTCTCTAACATCTGGATGTTTTTTTTTTTTTTTTTTTTTTTGTGGAGTGATACACTGACAGTATTTTAAGTTCCTTTCATCTTTCTTAATGCTTAAAGAGAAAGTTTGAAATAGTTTAGAAAACATAACCTTTGTTATTATGAGCAGTTGAAGAAGGTTCCATGCTTAAATTAAATGACTCAATATTGCTTTCATTTGTGATGGTTTTGAGCTCAAAATTTTAAAAATTCTGTTTAATAGTCCAGGACACTGATGGGTGGACGATCAGAACGAAATGAGTTCTTGCTGCTTCATGCATTTTATGAAAACAACTATATTGTGCCTGACAAGCAGAGTTTTAGAAAATCTCAGCAAAAACTGGTGGGTCCAAAATTGTATAATACTTTGCCTTTTCTTATCCTTGCTTTTTATTACCTAGGTAGCCTTTAAAAAACTTGCTTTGACATCTCCTTCTAAAGTTACAATTAATTCCCTGTAAATTAGGATCACTCTTAAGCTTGCTTCATTGTGTCTAGGTAGTTCTATCCCTCTCTACTTTTCTCTGTAGAGGCAAAATTGTTTGTGAAATGTCTTTGGGGACCTCATTAGACTTCTTTGATGAATGACCAAAAATAGAAAGTATTTACCCCCACTAAGATTTACCCTGAGGGAAATATCAGTTAAACCTTTTGTTGTTGTAACCTTTGAGCTTTTTTGTGTTGTAGTTTATAGAAATGTTGAGTAGCCCTAATCCAAAATGCTTTTAGAAGTGATTTAGATTTATTTATTTTATTTTGGAACGTTTGCATATTATGTAATGAGAATTTTTGGGATGAGAATCTATGTCAACACAAAATTTATGATTTACACATGTGTGTATGTGTGCATGTGTGTATTACCTGTAGTCAATTTTGTAATATTTTAACCTCCTGAAACATGCGGTGACATGTGCTAGTTTCTGCTTGTAAAGTCATGTTCATACTTAAAAATTTTCAGATTTTTACCTTCAGATTTTGAGATGGGACAAACAAGCTGTTACTAGTGTGATTATGACACCAGACAGGTTTCTGAAAGTAGATTCTATGACTTTGAAACTAAAACTTTTATTTTTATTTTCCATTTATCAGTACTGATAGTAATTAGGAATGGCAATGAAATGTTAAAATGTGACTAAGTTTCTTGTATCTTTTTAATGCACATTATTGAAAATGGTACAAATATTAATTTAGATCTATTTAACTTCTGCAGTGTTATTGAATGTTGACTGTTAGTAAATTTCTTTGAAATGGAGTTTTTATTTTGTGTGCTTACTTAGGAATCTATACTAATAAAGACAATAAGCCATGCATGATGGTACATGCTGGAGTCGTAGCTACTTGGGAGGTTGTGACAAGAGGATTGCTTGAGCCCAGAAGTTTCAGCAACATACAAAGATCACATATTGTAAAAGAAATAATAGTTAGAATCATTATGATGAATAAGAACACTGTTCTTTTGCATCATGAATATCAAGAGTAGTGATTTTTTGTTTGTTTGTTATTCAAGACAGTGTTTCTCTGTGTAGCCATGGCCACCCCAAAATTTGATCTGTAGACCAGGCTGGCCTTAAACTCAGAGATCCGCTTAAACTTAGAAATCTACCTGTTTCTGTACAGTTCAGCCAGAGTAGTGATTTTGATAAAATTCCTTCAAATTTTTTAATACCTATTGATTTTAAAATAAAATTTTCTGGTTTTTTTTTTTGCTCACTTGTGAAAAATATATTTTAGACATGGTCTAACGTCATTCAGGCTGGCCTCTAATTTTTTGTGTATCTGAGGATACCTTTGAATTTAGGATCCTCCTGGCTCAATCTTCCAAGCACTGGGATTACAGGTATGTGTTATCATACCTGGTTTTATGAGGTACTGGTAATGGAACCAGAGTTTTGTAAGTGCTAGGCAGGCACTCTGTTAGCTGAGCTATTTCTCTAGCACTCAAATGTAATTTCTAGATTTTCAGAGACACTTAAATACAGAATTCAGAAAATTGGTTAAATAGTTAAGATACTACCATGCTTGGTATTCATTTGGATCCATGAACATATTTATGGTAACAGGTTTTCCCCATAGGTAGTACCACTAAGTAAAAGTAAATATTTTTTGTAACCCAGTAATAATATTGCGTTCATTAGCTAGTTGCCAGCTGGTGATGTTCTATTTCCATTTGAAATAGGGAGATGAAGATGAGGAACTTGATGGAGATACCAGCAAATACAAGAAAGGACGTAAGAAAGCAGCTTATGCTGGAGGCTTGGTTTTGGACCCCAAAGTTGGTAAGACTTGGTAACAGATTAGTTTGCCCCAATTTACATAGTGGTTCTCAACCTCTGAATGCTGTGACCCTTTAATACAGTTCTTCATGTTGTGGTGATCCCTAACAATAAAATTGTTTTGTTGTTACTTTGTAACTTTGCTACTGTTATGAATTGTAATGTAAATAATCTACATGGTGTTAGGAGACCTCTGTGAAAGGACTGATTATTACATTACAATTCAACCCACAGGTTGAGAACCACTGTATTAAGAAATAACTTCATATAGTTATACTTAAGAAACTAGACCTTAGTTTTGTCTTGCAGGTAAGAAAACTGGTTTTTGTTTTTTGTTTTTTGGTTTTTTTTTTGTCTTTCAAGATAGTGTTTCTCTGTGTAGCTTTGTAGACTTGCTGGTCTCGAACTCAGAGATCCTCTTGCCTCTTCCTCCTTAGTGCTGGGATTAAAGGCATGCACCACTACTGCCCAGCTGTAAAATGGTTTCTTAATGACCTGTTTTATCTCTTATGCATGTGAAATCTAGTTTACTAGTTATCTAACATGGAATTAGTATGAATTCTTTGCCATATGTCAATGCAGCTTTATTTACATGCCTTGAAATTTAAATTTTATCTGTCTGTCTGTCTGTCTGTCTGTCTGTCTGTCTGTCTATGTATGTCTTTACTCAGAGTTTCAGTCACTGCTCTAATATAGAGATTGTTGTTTGGTTTGTGGTAGAAGTACCTATTTTTCTGTCTTTATGTGAGAGTGGTCTCATCTTTGCCCAGTGTACCAGGTAATTTGGAAAGCAGTGTTAAAAGGAAGTATAATAACCACTGAATTAAAATTTAACAGGAGAGCACCTTTTTTTTTGTTTTCCAGATGGGAAAGATGGTTTGTGATATTAGGGGTTCGTCTCTGTTTTTTTTCAGACCATGTTAGTTGTTTCCAAGTGTGTATAGCTCAATAGAATGATTACATATATTCCCATTTAATGTGAATTTTATCAATTAACTTAAGAGGAGACATTTTTTACAAAAGCAATTTTATTAGTTGTAACAACAAGGAGTCATACTTTTAGTGTCAGATAATGGTTTGGGTGCAGCCTATTTTCACCTCAGTTTCCTTCTCTATGAAGAGGAGATGATGGTGTCATGTGGTAAAGAGGTGGGGAATAAGCTACCAATGCAAGTTTGTAGTTCTGTTTTAGTGGACATTTATATTGTCAGTTTCTTCTCAAGGTGAAGATAACTTTTTATAAATGTCCTAGAGAAATATAGTAGCTTTCTGTTCATCCTTTGCAAGAAGAAAGGGTGGATCGTTCCACTACTAACATTTATATATCCATTTCTTGATTGATCTGAGGCACAGTTTTTGTATAGGTAAATGTGTTGACAATTTTACTCCTTGAAGGTGAGGTTGTTAATATATATATGTAATATAACCATTTACTGAGTTTTTATTCTTGGTGGGGTGAGACTAATGGGAAAGAATACTTAACTGTATTTTTGGAAATGAACATGGTACATTTCTAGAACAATTGACAAGGGAAGGTGTTTACACATAATGATAATAACATGCTTTGGGACTGCTGGGGAACAGGCTGGTTGTCACTGGTTCCTATGAAAGCCAATCTTTTCATCCTTTCTTTTGTGATCTGGGTTTCTGCTGTAATCTAAGTCATTTTATGGACTTGTAGTTGACCTCCCCCCTTTTTATCTGCTTTACAGCGCTGGATGATAGATATTTTCTACATATAGTACTTCTAATGAAATATTTTGATGCTTTTCTTTAGTCTTTTTTTTGACATTATGTGGCTTTTTTGTTTCAGGTTTTTATGACAAGTTCATTTTGCTCCTGGATTTCAACAGCTTATATCCTTCTATCATTCAGGAATTTAACATTTGTTTTACAACAGTACAAAGAGTTGCTTCAGAGGTGCAGAGAGATACTGAGGTTTGTATTCAACTGGGGGCTTTTGAAGTCACTGTTAAAAGTATTCCTAAAGAAGGAAAAGAGCCAAAGGGTTATTAGTATCCTAGTTTTTTCTCTTTCCTGTTAATGGTTGCATTAATAGCATCATTTCTTTGGTGTGTTTGTGCGCATATGTGTGTGCATAGATGTTGAACATTGACTGCCAGTATCTTTCTCTGACCTTAATTTTTGAGTCAGGGTCTCTCACTGAAACTGGAGCTTGCCATTTTGCTAGATGACTTGCTGGAATTTGCCTGTTTCAGTCTCTTGTTCTCCAACTGGTGTAGAGTCTTAGCACCATGGTGGCTTTACAAAATATTCATTATTTTTATTTGTGTGTCAATGTAATTGTGGAGGTTAGAAAACAACTTTTTTGGAGTTACTCCTTTCACTGAAGTTCTGGGGATCAAACTTAGTCTGTGAGGCTTTGTACATTAAGAACTTTTATCCATGAGGTGGTGTCACATGCATTTAACCCCATCACTTAGGAGGCAGAAGCAGGTAGATCTCTGAGTTCTTGGTCAACCTGGTCTATAAAGTGAATTCCTGGACAGCCAGGGCTACATAGAAAAACCCTGTCTTTAAACACACTCCCTAAAAAACCCCTTTACCTTCCTGCTGGCCCTGTGCCTTCTCGTTTCAAGATCTTCATGCTTGCTCAGTAAGCATTTTGCTCACTGAACTATTGCTCCAGATCTGATTTTATACTTTCTTTGTTATCTAAAAAGAAGGGCTGACTAAAAAGCGGTTTAGACTGGTCTGTCTTTGTTAAAACAATGTTGTAGCTATAATTCATTTTCCTTATGGTCAACCTATTTATAGTGTGCAGAGATAGTTTTTAGTGCCTTCATAGAACTTATAAACTATTACTTCATTCAGTTCGATTATTTCACGAAAAACCATTTATTGCTTCTATCAAGTTTCTCTAGCCATCCCAGCTCTAGTCAGCTATTAATTTTTTACTATAGATTTTTATTATTTTGATCGTTGGCAGATTTGTGAATGTACACAATGCATTCAGTTTACTCTCAACCATACCCTCTCTTATCTCCTTTTTCTCTACAAGACCCCCTTCTCACATTCATGTCTTGCTGTGTTTTTTGACTTATTGAACTTAACCAAGGCCCTGTATGTGAACATGAGTTTGGAACTATCTGTTGGAGGTTTGTCTTCTCACCAGCAACCACTAATCTTTCTGACTGTAAAGTTGCCTACTTTGGGCATTCTATGTAAATGGAATCATATGGGATGTGATTTGTGTGTGTGTTTGGCTTGTTTCACTTAGCATACGGTTCCTACAATTCCTTCTTTGTTGTATCATGTGTCAATACTTCTTTCCTCTCTATTTCTAGAATAATGCTGTTTCAGTGCAGCATAGGATTATCACTCATCACATTTCTCCATTTCACCCTCCCTTCTTTTTCTTCCTGATTTGTCTCCATTTGCCCTCTAGGTTCTGAATTTATATGTCTTTTAGTTTCAACATGTCTGGTATTGATTTTTTTCAGTTCCAATTCCATATTGCCAGATAGAGAATATCTTATAGATTTGTCTGAGTCAGTCATCACCCCTAGTCTCATTACTTTTGTTCACAGGGGTGGATTCACTCACTGGAAATCTTACTGCTAAAAGTGGACCTCTGTGGGACTAAAGTTTAATTTTATAAAGAAAGTATTGGACAAAAAACCCATAAATTAGCAGCCACCATTGATACTCTTTGGCTGTGTGTTATGAGTAGGTTTTTCCCGCTGGTCAGTCTCCTGGTCCTGCCGCCACACCAGCCCTCAATAACACAGAGAGACTCTGTATTTGATATAATTCTGTTGGCCAGTTACTAGTTTCTTATTGGCTAGCTCTTTCTTAATGATTAACCCATTTTTATTAATCTAAGTATTTTCACGTGGCGCATCTTAACCGGGGGAGCAATCGGCCAGCATGCTGTTCTCTTTAGGCTCTCCATGCTGACTCCTCCTAACTACTTTCTCTTTCCTCCTAGTCTCCTAGCCCTGCCTATATTGCTTTCCTATTGGCCAACAGTGCTTTATTCATTAACCAGTATGAGAAACATATTTACAGAATAACATCTCCCATCAGCTCTGTCCTGCTATTTTCTAATCACTGTGAGAGTTACTGTTCTGCTTTCACAACTGATACCCACCAATGTTTTTGCCTGTTTTAGCTTTTAATTTTGGGTTCTGGATATATAAGAGTGGAAGGACCCAAGAGGTCAGCTTAAGAAACATTATACACGTAGTAATTTATGAGTTCTTTTTCATTTTCATGTATAGCACCTCATTTGGTTTTCAGAGCAGTTAGTGTCACCCTGGAGGTTGTGGTAGGATTTTAAATGAGTTATAAATTTCCTGACCAAGAATCTTTCAGATTACTTTTTATGTGACTCTAGTTGCCATAAATACAGTGAAATGTATACCAAGGTCTCTTCAATAGGTTTGTTATCATCACGTGCTACATTGGAAAACAATAGGTCCTTATTAGTATTGTAAGGGTGTTCATTTTATGATATTGATCTTTATAAAACCAGATATTTTGTAACAAACTATAGAAATGGTCCCTGAAAGTATAGTCTTAAAACCAGATATTTTGTAAAGGCTGGGTTATCAAAAGGCATTGACTTTACATGCTTTAAACCAAAAGGTTTATTTTTAATTTTGAACCTTTCAAAGGGTAACTGTGCCTGGCTGTTCTTTGCAGCCTGTTAATAGAATTAATGGAGGCTTGAGAAAAAAGCACTAATGCTTTCCCTGCTTTTTCCTGCTGTAAATTTTAATATAAGAAGACTGCTGATTGCCTTTCTAAAATGTTGCTATTCTTCTGGTGATTGCAAAGCAATTTATAGGTAAAAGGTACTCCATAAACACTAAGTAATATATGTGTGTGTGTATGTGTATGTGTATGTGTGTGTGTATGTATGTATATGTATAAGTACATATATAATATATGTGTATATAAATTTTTATAAATGTCATGACCTATTTAAATGTGATCCATTTTTTAAAAGAGAGTTGCTGATCTAGTATATAAATTCTGTATTTTTAACAGTAAAATCATTCACAGTAATTGTTGTGAAACATTCTATAGCATTTTGTTTGGTTGTACAAATGTTATAAAACAAGAGTTTAGTTGCAGTGGTTATTTTTGTATGTTTTTTGTTTCTTTTGTCTTAGGATTCTTAGCATTTGTATTTTAAAAACAGTTTCCCCAAACATGTTGTTCCACATTTGTAAAAATCATCCTTTTACACTGATTCTGAGTTTGTAAATAACTACAAGGGTGAGAGATAGTAGCAGTGACACTATGTGATTGATAGAACTGGGTACAGGAGAATAGTGGTCTGTGACTACACACATTGTTTTCTTGTTTGGGTTCTTTGTGGTTTCTGTTGTTTTGGTTTGACTTGTTTGTTTTTTGAGGCAGGGACTTACTCCTTAATCCATATTGATCTGGAATATGTAATATGGCTCAAGGCTGGCCTTGGCCTCATGATGCTCTGTCTGCCTCAGCATCCCAAGTCGTGGGACTACAGACTAGTACCACCTCATCTAGATGAGCCAGCCCCCTTTGATACTGCTCATGCATTATTGATTTCCTCATACAGAAAGAAAGATTTCTAAGGTGTGGTGATGGGATAAATCACTTGTCAAATATCACTTTAGAAGTTTATTTTTTCAATCAAAGTTTAACTATCTGAAGTTTCTATTGTGTGTTTTCAGGATGAGGAACAGGAACAGATCCCTGAGTTGCCAGATCCAAACTTAGATATGGGCATTTTGCCCAGAGAGATCCGGAAACTGGTAGAGCGGAGAAAACAAGTCAAACAGCTAATGAAACAGCAAGATTTAAATCCGGACCTTGTTCTTCAGGTAAGTCTTTCTATTGAAAAGAGTTTGCATGACAGTTTTAGCTTTTATCACCTGTTAATTGAGGAGTAGGATCAATAGTATGGTGTGGGCAAGTACATGTACCTGTTTTATTTTGGATAATAATCATTCAGATGCACTGGACTGCCTCAGAATGGAAGGCTTTTCTAGATGCTAAGGCCATATCTGAGTAAGATCTTACAGAATCTTGGGAAATCAATACTCTATGTACTTCCAAGTAAGAGGGTAGAAAACTATGAATCTGGGGAGACAGATCAAGTATTAAATATCTTCCCCACCCCTGGATATTGAAAGGTTCTCTCTCATTGTGATCTAGAAAGATACCCAATGTAATGCTTAAGCTTCCACAGATATTGTTGTTTATCTTTTGTCATTGTTGGCCTGCAGTATGATATCCGGCAGAAGGCTTTGAAGCTCACTGCAAACAGTATGTACGGCTGCCTGGGATTTTCCTACAGCAGATTTTATGCCAAACCATTGGCTGCCTTGGTGACATACAAAGGAAGGGAGGTAAATGGCAAAAGAAAATTCATATCAATAAATATGTAAATTTATGCTTTAATATGGGAAAACTAAGTTTGTTACCTAGTTTTCACAGCTGGAAATATTCCTTCTTTAGAGCAAGTTTGAGACAAATAGGCAATTGAATAAGAATTCATGTCAGTTCTGTGTGTATGTGCACAATTATTGACTGTCTATATGCCAGGCAATAAAGACTGAGTGTAAAATATTGTGTAAAGCTTGTATTTGATCCAGACTTGTGGGGAGAGGGGATAAAAGTGGAGGACCTAAGTTGATGGCTGGATAGTCCAGGAAAACAACTGAGTAAGTATAAAACTATCTAGGATGAATATGATAGAAATTGCATTCTTTAGGTAGTTAAGATGGTGGTGACTTGACAATGTCTGGAGGCTAGCTTAGGTTTAGATGGGATTAGTCACGTTAACATAAGGAGCTAATTTTTTTTTAACTGACAGTTTACTGTGTAATATGAGACAAAGGTAGAAATCAGGAAAATACCTAGTGGAGCCTTCTATTTTTACTAAGTGGGAGAAAACAGAGAGAAGGATCAAGAACTCTGCCTTCTGTATGTTGACTTTGAGTAATAGATCTCTAGGCATTTTCAGTAGGGCTGTGTCACAGATGGAATTACATACTACCTTGAGGATGATATTACCATTAAGTACTGTCACTTTAAAGACATTTTAAGTTCATCTACTTTAGTGCTTTGTGTAGAGGTTAGTTTTATAATCTATCAAAGCATGATTATGTTAAGTGAATTCATTCAAGTACGTGAAGATATTGTTTTCTTACATTGAATTTAAGGCTACCTAGTTGTAAACATAGTCTAGTGCTCGTACTAGGCATCTGGACTCAGAATACTCTATAGAGTGGTGATTGGCAAACTGGCTTATACGCAAAATGCAACCTGTTTTCTGTGTTTTATAAGTAAGGTTTAATTGAAATAGAGCCAAGCTCATTCATTTATGTTGTAGTCAAGATAAAGTCTTATGTGGCCTGCAAAGTTTAAAATACTAGTTACTTGGCACTTTCAGGACAGTGTTTGCTTAAGACAGGGAAGTGATTTTTATCTGTACTATCTGTATATAGTAGCCTCTAACCACAAGTGAACATTTTGTATTTGCTTATTCCCGATTAGATGAGGAACTGGACTTTTACAATTATTTAGTTGTAATTAAAATGAATTTAACCCTGCATAGCTAACATATGGTGAGTGACTACTGTATATGTGCTGTATATGTCCAGTTGTAACATTAAACAACTATCTCAAGATTTCAAGTCACCTATCTTACAGCTTTATCTCAGAGATGTGGTTTAGGACACAGGGGAAGGGCAAAGCATGTATTGAATAGCAATGGTGTGTTAAGGACTGTTTTGTGCAGTATTACATCAAAACTACTCAAGAGTCCTTTGATATATATAATGATAGTATTCTGTTTTGTATACGAGGAAGCTAAGGCTCAGGGAGGTAAAGAGGAACAAGTGGCTACCTTGAATTGAATTTGTCTTCCTGATTCTATGTATTTTACTGCTTTAGGGTTCACCATTGGAGGATAGGTTTTGCAATTGTAGTTCTGCTTTGTCTTCTACCTTATTATTAATCAGTCATCCTTTTCAGTATCTATTGCATAACATAGACTTTTCATTTGCTCTTTTACATGAGAAATATAATGGTGAATTTAAGGGTTAGTTGAATGAGAGAAAGATATTTTCAGATTCTTGAGCTAAGTTTACTTCAAAATTATTTAAAACACACACACACACACACACACACACACACACACACACACACACACACACACATCCAGTGGCTTCTGATAGAATACCATCTTATTTTTGTATTAGGAAATGCACTCACTATACCCCAACTGGGTGATAATACATAGGTTTAGTATTGAGATTGGAATCAAGGTTACTCTTAAGTTTCTCACGAGAGGCAATAGTTGACAATTTACTCCCTTGGAGAGTGCCTCTTGCTGTTGAGAAATCCCTGTTGTTACATTTTCTGCATTGGCTCAGAAATCCACAATCTTAAAAGGGCACCGTTGATAATGATAAGTCCTAAATTTGTCCAATGATCTCTCCTACTCCCCTAATTCATTGTATTTTAAGGATAGTATTTTCTTTTAGCTGGATTTTTAATAGAAAATTTAGACTCAAATTCTACTTTTTGTTGATTAACATATAACAACAACAGAACCAAGCTAAAATTTTACTTTTTGTATTGTAAAATATAGCGATTATATATCTTAAGTAAAATATAAAACCTCCCTGATCACTTCACTAAAAAAGAATTGCAGATAAATCTCAAAATTTTGGGATTCAAAATTTTAGTTTCTGCTTCCCTCTTTTTCATCTGTGTTCCTTCCAATACACAATACTGTCTACAGTTGTTGGCGTTATGTCTTTAATGTGAAGTTAATGAGAAGCATTAAGTATATAATGCACCTGCTCTCTGCAAATCTTATTTTGGAAGATCCAAAGATCTCTGTTGAAGTTATTTAGTAAAATAAAAATATTGGTAATAATTATTAGCACTGAGAGATGAATAATTTCTAGTATTGCTATCATTTTGCCTATATACTTTGGGGTCTGTTATTTTTAAGGATTTTTATTGTTGTTTTGAGATAGTGTATAACCCATAGGCCGACTTTGAACCCAAAACTCTTTAAGTGCTGTAATTGCAGGCATGTACATGTCAAGCATTTCTTAATTATTAAAGAGGTAGGAGGTGTGAGGTTGAGGTTTTGGAATACTTTTGCAGCTTACTAAACTGGTGTTTCGGTCATAAGGTAGATTGGGCAAAGTAATAAATTTACCTGAAGATCTTACTAGCTTTTTGCATTTAAACTTCCTGTTTAAATGAAAATTAAAGTTCAGATAGAAATGAGAAGGGAACCTGGTGGCACGCCTTTGAAAAGATTATAAGGGTTTTTATTTAGATATAGATTAATGCAGTCTGTGGAGGCATGAAATTTTGCACTTTGATGTCCTCCCTCACTTCTTATTTTTAAGTAGATTTTGTGTGTGCTTGGTTGTTTTGGGATCATGCAGATTTGGCTCTGGTGACCTAATGATTCCTGTAATCAAATGTATTATGGCTGCTAGAATACTCAAGTAATGACTAATTTTACTTTTAAAGACAGGTTTATAATAAAGGTGAAACTATTTATGTCAAATGGGCAACAATATTGTCTTTTACAGGTCTGACGTTTCATACTTCAACTATCGCATAATTTTTAATTGCTTGATGATAGAGGAATTAGTTGTTGTTGAAGAAATCTTATGTAGGAACTTCATAGTATACACTTTTTTTTTTAAATAATTAAGTGAGCATTTCCGAGAAGAAATATAGAAACTTCATTTATAGACACTTGGAAGTAAATCTGTAACAGTACCATCTGTATTTGTTTTTATTCTCAATGTGTGTTTGTAGAGGCATAAAAAAGAAATGGGGTAAGCCTGAGTGGGTAACACTGAGTTGGCACAAGTATTAACTATGAAAACAACTATCAAATGTTAAGTGTTTGGTGTAGTAATTGAAGTGATTGTTCACTAGATGGCGATAGACACCCTAAGATCATTAATCAATTAAAGATATTATTCTGTGAACAATAATGTGAAGGTCATTTAGTCACTTAAATTTGTTCATATTTTAGATTTTTACCTCTTGAAAATACTAAATAAAGGTTAAATAAACCAAAGGATTGTAATAGTCTAATAGATTTTGTGTTTAAAGTGATTTTTGCATTATGTTTTATTGATGAGAACAGTCATTTAATTTTATCTTAGTATGCTAATTCTTCCATTGGGTGGATAAGTCATATCTCTGATCTGGAGACGCATAGCTCTTTTTAGTAATAGCACCATAGGTAACTTGAAGAAAATTGGAAATGTTTTGGTGTGTCATTTTTGCATCACTGAATATGTTTTTTTTCTTAAATTGAGGAATTTAAAACCATTTTAACGATTTCTCTGCACACTCGTTATGTAACCTTTAACATAATAGAGATATTTGTCCTTATAAAAATAACCAGTTCTTATTGATATTACTATTTATTTGTTTCTGCCTTCTGTTGTATTTGTGTTTTTGAGGAAATATTTTTGCGTCTAGATTTCTGAACCAATTTCAAATACAGTGTTCAGGAGTAGACTATACATTTTCATTTTACTGTCCTGTAGGTTGAAATGAGTTATTGCCAGTCTGTTTTCCCAACCAGTTGTAGCAGATATGGTCTTCAGTTGTATTCAGAACTGAAAGCTGTGCAATTTAGAAAATTCATCCAAATCATTTCATCCAAACATTACTATCTAGTCTTGGCTGCATGAGAGTCTCTTGGTGATGAAGTGCAAGTTGAGGAGTCCTAGGGAATGCCACGGGAGAAGGCTCTTGCCTTTGTTGCTGTCTGTGATGAAAGAGAATCTTTTAATTATTAAGAGTCCTTTGTCTTTACTTGGAAATAAGTGGCTATTTCAGTTTTCCAATGTGTTTCATTAACTTATAGAACAAAACAGAAATGGCGAGACTCTCCTCTTCCATTTTCTTCAGTGGTAATTGTGCTGTTTTTTCCCTCTCTCACCTGTCTTTTTCCCTTTTATAATATAAAAGGGGAGTGTGTGTTTATGTTCATATTTGATACATTGAATATTTTTTTAGTATTCATGTTACTTGTTCTTTAACCGTTCTGGGAGAAAAAGCATCTGGACAAATTTCAATAAGTATATCACAATTTTAATATATCTATTTTGATATTTAGATTTGATTTATTTATGTTAGCTTATATAACACTTAGTGACTAGATACAGCAAAATATATTTTATGTTTTCTCTTTGTCTTCCTGTCCACTTTTTGACATTTTTCCTTTTATTGAAAATACAACTTTTTCATACATAATATAGCTTGACTTTGATTGCCCTTCCCTCTATTCTCAGTTTTTTCCCACTTTTCCTCCCATCCAGATATACCATGTTTTTGTGTCTCATTAGAAACAAACAAGCTTCCAATGTAATAAGATATAAGAAAACAAAAACTAACACATTGGAATAGGACAAAAAATAAAACAGGAAAAGAGCACAAGAAATAGATATAGACACAGAGATCCACTTGTTTGCATTCTCAGAAATCCCAAGAAAACACTAAACTGAAAGCCATAATATTTACACAAAGGAATTGTAGTGTAAAAAGAGAGAGGAAAGAAAGGGAAACACCCTGACATGACTATATGAGACAAAGAACCTCCAAAGATAATATATGTTCTCTATTGCTTATCTACTTCTGGGCATGTACCCTATCCTTAAAATGTATTTTGTTTTCCCAGTGAGACTCCCTTGCAGGAGACTAAATTTTCATTCACAGGTACTTATCAATTTGAGGTAGCTTTTGGGTTAAGGATGGTGCATGTGCCCATTCCTTTCAGCTCTTGTACACCATCTGGTGCAGACCCATGCAGGCCCTATGCATGCTGCCACAGTCTCTGTGAGTTCATATGTTCCTTGAATTCAGTTTATAGACTAGGCTGGCCTCAACCTCACAGAGATCCACCTGCCTCTGCCTCCCAAATGCTGGGATTAAAGATGTGCACCACCACTGCCTGGTACGATCTTTTTGAGTTAATTTTGTATCCAGTTATTTTTCTGAAAGTGACTATCAGTTGTTGGAGTTGCCTCGTGGAATTCTAGGGGCAATTATGTACATATTATCTGCAGATAATGATACTTTGGTTTATTTCTTTCAAATTTGTATCCCTTTGTTCTCCTTCAATTGTTTTATTTCTCTAGCTAAACTTCAAGTACTATATTGAATAACTATTGAGAGTGGACAACTTTGTCTTGTTCCTGATTTTAGTGGAATTGCTTTGAGTTTCTTTTCATTTAAGTTGATAATGTCTATGGGCTTCCTGTTAACTGCCTTTATTATGTTTAGATATGTCCCTTGCATCCCTGATCTCTCCAGAACTTTTATTATTAAGGGTTATTGGATTTTGTCAAAGGCTACTCTCCTTACTTTTTTTGAGATACGATCTTGCTATGTATATATAACAAGCAAACCATACTTATGGTTCAGCCTAGATTGGCTATCTCCTGCCTCTGCTTTCTTGGTATTGGGATAAAGGTGTGTGTTACTATTTTTGTCTTAGCTTTATCCAAGATTTGAATTTTCAAGTTCTCATTTCTTTTATTTATTTTTTCTGTTACAAGCAGTGTTAGAGTAGATAATGTGGCATGTATAAGATTTAATTTACCATAATAAGCTAAATTCTGTCAAATACCTAACTAAATTCATATTTTTTGCAAGAGCCACAACACGTAGTTCCTTTTCAGTCACAGATTCAGATTCTAATCTAGAGATTGAGATACAGTTTTACCTCTGAAATTTGTTGTCTATTTTTCCAGGATTTTGCACTTGCCATGTATTTGTAAATATACTCACATAATCCTTATTCCAAGATCTTGTCAACACTTGTTATTATTTGTGTGGGTTTTTTGTCTGTTTGGCTTTTGTTACTCTCATGGTATCCCAGGCTACTTCATATTTGCTGTTATTTCCCAGGGCAGTCTTGAAATTGCCATCCTCTTAGCTGAGCCGCCTAAGCACTAGAATTATAGACTTGTGCTACCATACCTAGATAGAGTTTTTATACTATGCCATTCTCATGAGTATTAAATGTTATCCCATGGTGTTAATTTTTTAATTAGTAGTTCAGTTGAGTCTCTCTTCATGTTTATTAACTCTTCTACTTTTTTATTGAATTGCTAATATGGTCATACATGTTTTGTTGCAATGTAGGCTTGTTACTGTTTCTTAGATACTCAGAAACTAAAACTTATTTGGTTATTTGTACTAAAAATAGTCTGGCTTGTTTTTGTGAGTGCACTGCATTTAAGAAATTTTCAAGGATTAATCTACATGTGAAATTATAAAGATCTGTAGATTCTTTTATGTTTTCACTCATTAAATATAGCTTGAAGAGAAACTATAGCTTTAAAATTTATGTTGTTGTCACCTAGAATACAGCAGAATGAGGCATCTTCTTGCCTGACCAGATCCGTGGAAACTAGAGGTGGTTGGAAGAGTTCTTACTCTGTCTTCAGAATTGTAATAGCTACTGTTGAGACTCCTTTTAACATTCTTGTTAACATTTGGACTTTTTGAAAGATTTATTTGCAATTGTGTGTGTTGGGAGAGGGAACACACATTTGCACAGGTGCTAGTAGAGGCAAGAAGCATCAGATCTCCCTGGAGTTAACAGGCAACTGTGAGTCACCTGATGCAGGTACTGGGAACCAAACTGAGGTCCTCTTCAAGAGCAGTATCAACTGCTGAGCCAACCCCCATTTTAATGGTAATTTTTATTTTGAGGCAGTCTTATAATTATTACACGCTAGTCTGAGATTTGATATGTATGCCAAGCTGCCTTATAGTGCCTTCCTAGTATTAACAGGTAGGTGGTACTGTGTCTAGCCTTGATTTAAAAATATAGAAAACTATGAGATTAAAACGAGAACTTCTTTCAAGGCTAAAATGATGGTTTAGTGCATTTTGCAGCTATAGTTCATGTTAGAGATCATAGGCTACTCTTCATGTTTGAAGTTGTTTACATTATAAAATTCAAAGCCAGAGAAACCTTTTATTGGCATATTTTAGGGATGTTTGAGTTCTAAATTCTTTGTAGTTCTCCAGAACTGATAATATACATTATCAGGATTTATTTATTTGTATTCTACTAGTTCAGAATTTGTGATAATTTACGTGAAATGAGTTGTAAATCTCCTCACATAAACTTTTATAGGTTCTTATGTACAGTCAAATTTTATAGAAATAATTCTCTGCCATCAAGTGATCTGCAGTTAAGTGGCATCTTAACTACAGATCATTTGTATTGATATATTGTTCTAAACATCTTTGTTTGCTTTTTTCTTGCTGTACCCTTTTAAAAATTGATGAAAGTAATGATGCTAAATATCAAGTTGAGAGCTAGTCCAGATTATGACAACTTAGATTGTTAATAATTTGTGAGAAATATAGTGGCAAAAATTAGAGTAAATCTATCTGTGGTTCCAGCTCAGTGATCATGTTTACCTTGCTTATGCAAGTCCCTTCCTTCAATCCTGTAAACAAAACAAAGCCACTGTATTTTTATACAAACTTATTATAATGAACAAAAACAGTATCCACTTAAACTTAACTAATATGTATATTAGTCTCTGATATATTTTATTTATAGAAATTAGTAAGTGGGTTATATTTAGGCCTAATTTAAATCCCTATGATTTAAAACACTGAGTATTTCTTTCAAAGTAGCTCAAAGAAGAAAAAAAATGAGTCAATATGAATGTGGCATGACCTTCTCTTTTTTGTTAATAATAGTTAGAAATCAGCACCTCTAGTGATTCATTAATTTTAAAGGCACAAGTTTAGGAGATCCCAATCTGTATATTACATATACCTAGGAAGAGAAAGCCTGGCTCAAGCCTTATCTGGCTGAACTCATCTGTGAAATAGAGCTATGTTTGTGAATGTAGAAGAAGGCTTCATCAAGGAGACCACTTAGGAACCTTCTCATTTATTTCTTTTGCATTTAGTTAAGTTTTTCATAATTGTTACATGCTTCTCTGACCTGAGCTTTGAAGAATTCAACCATGGGCCCATATGCCGGCATCTTTATCAGAGAAGGAGGATCCCTCCTTTCCCACTGCCACCTAGCTGCAGTACATTAAGGCATGGTCCTAGCTCTGTAGTTGTGGGTTGGCCTCTCCAGGCTTTTGGGATCATCTGGTGGATTTCATTCATGAAGGTTTGTCTATTCTCACCTGTATATTTGATTTTTCTATTGTTACATTTCACTCTATATGTGTTTGTGTTCTACCTTTTCTATGCCTCATGCAGTGACTCCTTGTTTGCCCTCACCCTTAGGTCATGTTCATCTATTTGTTTCTGCAATTTTAAATGGGTTGATATGGAGATGAAACAGTTTTTATGTAGAGTCATGATATTTCAGCCCATTTTGAGTTTTAAGAATAGCCGAGATACTCAGTACAAGAAAATGGATACCTTGTATATTTGTAGTAAGTAATCTTATTTGAGAAGGTGCAAATGGAATATTTTCTATGATATTTTAACCTTTGAATTACAGAAAACATTTGGAATGTGGATGTATGTAAGAGAAAATACTATCAGACTGACTGTATGACATTGCCACTGATCCCTGAGATTAAATTTCATTACATTGACTCAAATCACATAGATCGTGACCTTAGAAATGTCTTCCTTTCTTCTTCAACTTTGTTGAGAATGAACGACTCTCTGTTAACCTAAATTCATCCTGTTTTCTGCATATGTGAACATTTTATATCAGCCTATTTTGGTCTGTGTTTCTTTTTCACAAGCTGTGTGTTATTTGACAGGTGTTCTAAAGCCCCTTACTTTGGCAGCAAACCAAGATGACAGAGCAGTAATGATTTCAAAAGTGCTATCCCCTCCTTGTTAACAGACAAGAAGAAAAGTGTGAAGTTATTAACCACTATTCACCAGTGGCATGAAAACTGGTGTAGAGTTTAATTGTTTGTTTCTATATAGTCAGTCTGTATAGGCTATTTCTTGATTAATACGATTTAGAAAAGAGGGAACCATATATAACGTTTTCTCTCCCATAACTCCTCTCCTTTTGACAAATTGTCTTTAAATCAATTAAAAAGTTTTCTAAAAATCGAAAAGTATTGGCCTTTGCTTCCTCATAGTTTTTTTTTTCTTATCTGCCATGTAAGATTTATGGATGACATTGCAACACTAAATAACCTTAAGGATTTCCCCTGATCCACCCCCAAATGAATTACATGCCAGAGTATTTGCATCTATAATGTACATGATTTCATTATACTTTGTACTTCAGCCAGACAGAATATGTTTACTATTAATTGGAAGAACCTACTTTAGGCAGCCTGTACTGTCAGGTGACTTGAACTGTTTTTTCACAATAGTGTAATCAGGCCCATTAAAGGTATGTCCATGTTAACAAAGCAAGCTTATTGTGCTTATAACTCAAGACTGGCCAACTGAGAAGATGCCAATAAGCTATATTTCCCTGGGCAGTATAAGCCTATGTTGTTTTGTGAGATCCTAAGTAGTACATTAAATTACAGTGAACTGAATTTGGTAAGTTGGGAGTTTTAGAAAGCAGTGAGGTGTGTGTGTGTGTGTGTGTGTGTGTGTGTGTGTGTGTGTGTGTGTGTGTGTGTGTGTCTGTGTGTCTGTCTCTGTCTGTCTCTGTCTGTCTGTCTGTCTGTCTGTCTGTCTGTCTGTCTGTCGAGAAGTGATTTGACTTTAAGCCAGAGATTCCTGGGTCCTATATTCTTTTTGAGATCTTATACTTTGAAATTTAGTGCTAACATTGAAATGTACAGCTGTCCTTGTTTCTTTTTTATTACCTTTTGTGGTTGAATTGGCTTGTATCCCTTTTAAATTTGAATGTATTAAGAGTCTCAAAATCTAAAATTTCCCTTGGACAGTCCCCTCCCCTTTGAAAAAGCAATATGAAGTAGACTGTAACAGTAACATGAATCCCTGTTTATATTTTTAAAAGAAGAGGAAAGCACAAGTGATTTCCAGAAATGGCTTATTTACTGTCTTTGAAATTCTTCTCACTGCTATTTTTTTTATATTTAGGGATTAGCAATTACTTATTTTTATTGCCTTTTTAAAATAAGGTTTGTCTTTAGGCTAGCCATGGGATTTATTTGTCTTAATGCTAAATGTTGTCATGGATAGGAATGGAACAAAGATATTAAGTGTCTTTCATAGTTTGGAGTGTCAGACATTTGTCTATATTTATTTCAGGGGCCCTTTGCCCCTGCCAACATAGAAGCAGGTTACATTTTCAGCCCTGTGTAGGAGGGTGGTGTGTCTTCTCCTGGAAGAGGGTGATAGTTTGGGGGAGCTCGTAGGCTATTAATAATGTGCATTGTTCTTGAAGCCACATGCCATATATTCTAAGCACTGGTCCACAGGGTAGGGTACATGTTCTATTTCCACTGGACTTTGTGGCACAATGCAATGGACAGCTGGTAATTTCATCATAGGGGAAAAAAACCTTGATTTTTAAAAATGGTGTTCTGTTTGGAAAATAGAATAATTTGTTTTCAGTAGGGGGACTTAGAGTAAATGGATATACTTAATTCAGTTGCTCATTCTTGTATCATAGCCAGAAATGCTTGAAGTAATATTTATTGAATGTGTATCATGGGGGAAATGGAGACAAATGACATTGCTTGTGGCCCACAGGCATGACATGAAAATCCAATAAAACAAGAGCAAGCATTTGGGAGACTAGACTCATGATTACTTAACAGTAAACAAGAGAAGAATTTTTATTCATTTGTGAGGCAGAAAAAATCCTAACAGAAATGCACTCAGGAAGCATTGGAATTGCTATCTAGGGTGCCACAATAACCCATTCATTTGCATGGTGTGGCTTTGAGCAAGAGATTCAGCCTCTGCATTTTCTCTTGTCAGTGGTTGATAGGTGATGATGATTATTTTATAGTAGGCTGCAGGTGCAAATTATTTTGTGTTAGTGTAATCCATTCTCTTGTTTCTCAGGGAAACCCGAAGGAAGTATTCATGGATGGCAAGGAATACCTATTTGTACTGGTATTGGAGAGAGTGCTAAATTTTCCAAAATCTTGTCCTCAGGGAGTTTTTGTTCTGATATGTGAGAGCCATCTCCTAGTTGGGCAAATGTACATTTATGCTACACTGAATGAAATAGATGCAAAGAAAAGGAACATAAATGCTAATAGCAATGGCCATGGCATTGGATAAGAAATTAAAGGATTCCTGAACCCAGGGCATGTGAGCTGAGATTTAGAGTGAGGATCAAAGTGAAATATGTAAATATTTTTAGGAGCTAACATTACAGGATGAGTGATACCATGTGCAGAGATACTGTGGTGGATTGAAAATATGGGTGATTTAGAGGGTTAAGAGTGGAGATTATCAGTGAAACTTTTTGCAGTAGATGGGAATTAACTAATCTAGGGACCCAAAACTGGACAATGTACAGAGTGAGAGACTTTGGAGCACTTAGCCTTAAATGGAATTTCTTTGTCAAAACCTTTCCCTTAACTCTCAGGGATCTATGTGTAAGAGAAAACAGAAAGATTGTAAGAGCCAGAGGTGGTGAATGATTCCAAGGATACAGCAGCTTCCAGATACAGCAGGACTGATAATGAACTCACTGAGACTGAAACAGCACACATATAGACCTACTTTGGTTCAAGCCAGACAAAATCCCAGCAGAGAGAAGAGAAGTAGACACAAAGTTCCACCCTTAACCAAGAAGTTATTGGCAATGATACCTTCTAGGTAAGAGGAAATTAGTGTTCTCCAATGGAGTGACACTGGGTATATTAATCATACTGCAGGACAGACCCCATGCCCAGGAGTAGTCGCGTAATACAAAATGAAATCCATGGTGAGTGTGCATTATTTTTTGTGTGGGACTTTTTGTTTTATTTTTGGCATTTTTGGTAATCTTTTTGTTTTGGCTTTTATTTTTTAAAGAGAGAGAACATGGAAGTTACACGGGTAGGGAGTTGAGGTGACTATGGGAGGAGCTAGAGGAGGAGTTACCATGAAAATTTTTAAATAAAATACTAGTTAACCAAGGGACTGGAGAGATGCATCAGTGGTAAAGAGCATTGGCTGCTCTTCAAAAGTACTCAGGTTCAATTCTCAGCACCCACTTGGTCACTCTTTACCATCTGTAACTCCAGTTCCTGGGGATATCATGTCTTCTTGGTGGACACTGCAAGTAATTGGTATACAGGCACACATGCAGGCAAAGTACCCATATACATAAAATAAAAATTAATAAAAAAAATGACTGGAGTAGGGAAAGGAATTAGTATGCTATTATCAGAATATTCTATGTAGATACCTTAG
Organism: Cricetiscus sungorus; assembly: GCA_030556225.1. Taxonomy (NCBI): domain Eukaryota; kingdom Metazoa; phylum Chordata; class Mammalia; order Rodentia; family Cricetidae; genus Cricetiscus; species Cricetiscus sungorus. Next base: position 8,131,671 of record JANBXA010000126.1, read on the forward strand.
TAACTTCACTAGTATGAAAACAGTTAGTGGGGAGAAGGATATAAGAGAGACCTAAGAAAAACAACCAGTAAAAAGTGATGTTAAGGTCTTGTTTAGGCAGCCATATTGATGAGACTTCACTGGTGTAGCCAACCTTTCTGACATTTGTAGGAGACAATCTTGCAGCAAACTTCCTACTCTTCGGGCTCTTAACAGTTTTTCCACAATGGTCTTTGAGCCTTAGGTGAATGAGTTGTGTTGTAGATATATCAGTTTGAGACTGAGTACCTCTTAATGTCTTTTTTTCTACATTTTGAGTTGTAAGTTTTCTGTAATAGTCTCTGTTCCAAAGAGAAGTTTCTTTCAGGATGTATAGGTAACAACAAAAAGAGGCCACAAATTTGTGATAATAAGGGGATACTAGGAGGAATTGGGGGAGGAAAGGGAAGTGAAGAAATGATGTTAATTATAATTTCAAAAACTAAAAATTATAAATTTGAAAGGCTTGATGAATTGGATATAGAGTTTAGGGTAGAATAGAATATTAAGGTCAGCTCCTGGCTTTCTACAGGTAACTAGTATGATTTTACACTGAAGTACTGGAAGATGTCCAAGTTTAGGACAAGGAGAAGGAACAGTGAACAATTTGACCTTGAATATGTTCAATTTTAAGAAATATTGTTCTTTTAACTGACATAGTAATTGCATGTTTCATGGAGTGTAATATGACATTTTAGTACATGTATATAATAATTAGGACAGGATTGTTGGCATTCTCTGTACTGTAGATATTTATCATTTGTTTGTGTTTAGGGCATTCAGAATTATTTACTATGTAGTTTGGCACATTCAGTTAATTCTTGTCAACTATAGTTACCTTACTGTGTTATAGAATGTTAAAATTTATTCCTAATGGACATGTTAATTTTGTAGTGTCAGAGTATAAGTTTGGGAGTCATGGATATATAAAGAAAATGATTGATAAAATTATTTTGGGAAGGAAAAATGCAAAGAAAAGCAGCTGTAGAACTCAGGGAGAAGGGCCCACAACTTGGTGGTGATGGTGGAGGAGGGAGGGCTTAGAAGTAGGTGTAAAAATATAGCCAGAGAAGGATTAAAGGTAGGAAGAGGTAGTATTATGTAAGTCAAGGTCGACTTGTTTTATGCAGGTAGGTAGTAATCAGTTGTCACAAAGAAGCAGTGTTGATTGCATTGCAAATATTTCATCAAATCAGGGACAGAGGTATGATCGATGTTTTCTTGTTAGTGCTTCAGTTTTATGGGAGCCATGACAGTGAAGATGAATCGCTGTACTAATTGCTGTACTAAGAGATTAGAAGATGGTTTATACTGGTAAGTTTGACTGATGGAAAGTAAATTGTAGATTAAGTTAACTGATGGACTGAGCTGGAATCCAGGGGCCTCAGACACCCTGCTCATTTAGTCAGTACCTTCTCTGATGAATTACTTAGGCTAGCTGAGTCTCAACTTCCGTTTTTAATAAAAATAACTTAATGCCCAATGGGGTTATTGAAGAATTAAATGAGGTAACACCTTAGGGTTCTATTGCTGTGATAAAGTTGGTGAAGATAGGGTTTGTTTCAGCTTAGAATTGTAGACTGTTAAGAGGGAGGACAGACCAGGAATGTGGAAGCAGGATCAACAATAAGAAAGGCTATGGAGGAATGTGGCTTGCTTCCTCATGGCTTGCTCAGCTTTCTTTCTCAGACAACCCAGGACCGTTGTCCAAAGGTGGCACCAACAAAGTCAGCTGGGTCCTCCCATATCAATCATCGATCAAGAAAATACACCAGACTTGCCCACAGACCATTTTCTCAGTTGAGTGTCCCTTAACATTGATATGTTTGTATTGTGTTCACAGAAACAAATTATTGCAGTTAGTATATGTTAGTTTCTTGGGATGTGTTTCAGTCATACTATTTAGTGTTAGATACATAATGAACACCTTCATTTTATTTTAGACAGGTTCTTACTATGTAGTCATAGATGGCCTAGAACTTGTTATATAGATGAAGTAGGTCTCAATTCACAGAACTCTGCCTGCCTCTGCCTTCTAAGTGTTGTGATTAGACAATAAACTCCTTTTACTGTCATATCTGCCCTCACACCTTCCCTATCTTTCTTTCCTTGGAACACTTAACTGTCTGTTCTAAGAAGGCCAGTTTGTATTGCTCTTTGCTAAATTATTTTCAAATTATGTTTTTATGTTGCCATTTCGTGTGCTTTTAGTGCTTTTGTCCACCTACACCACTAATTTCTGTGTAGTCTCTTAATCATCCCCCAAACTGACTTCACACGACTGATTTAACTTGATCTTCCTTAGTCACCCATTTAATGGCTTTAGCTCTCACTCTTAACAATTGGGATGTTCATGAGTCGGATGTTTGTTCATTCCATTTTGCTAAATAAATCAGTTTTTTAATGCTTTTAAAATGTCCATCAGTAGCTTCTAGTAAAATACTTTAAAGTAGTATGTACAGGATGGCAAGCACTAAGTACTTTTATACCTACAAATAGTTCTTTCTAACTTCTTCCTTATTCCAAGTCCAAGATCCAGTAAAATATTCAGATGACAGACCAGCATCACCACAGAAGCCTCCTAGTGCTATTTCTCTCCTCTCCTCTCCTCTCCCCTCCTTTCCCCTCCACTCCACTCCTCTCCCTTCCCTTCCTCTCCCCTTCCCTCTTCTTCTCTGCCCCTTGAATCCAGTCTCAATATAGCAATGTTAAATAAACTATTTGTTTTTAAGGTATAATTGTATCCTTAAGCCTCCAGTAGATTCCCATCTTCGTTCACCAGAAGATTCCCATCTTAGTTCACTTTGAATTCCAAGGTACTGTAAGATTTGTTTTACCTCCCTTTTGGTGCTGTCTACCTGCTGACCTCCATGACTCACCCACACTCCTGCTTCATTCAGTCTACCCACATGGAGCACTATTCTTGCATTCTGTTACATCTTTTGCTCTGTCTCCATATAGATCCTCTGTGTAACTGATTTCCTTCTGCCTAGAAAGCATCTCCCAGCTTGATGCAGCTTTCTTTTATCTTCAGGTCTTTCCTTTAGGTTTCATTTGGATTGTATTTTTGGAGTAGACTTTTGGTAGGCACAGACTGTCAGTTAGACATGAGAGGAAGTCTGCTGCTCTTTGAAACAGGGTTGCTTAAATCAAGTAGTATTTTAAAATTCTCACTTATTAGGGTTTATTGATAGAGATTCTTTGCTTTCTGGGACTTCTTTGAAACTTTTAGATGTTATTCACTATTATAGGTCTCGCTAAGTATAAGTAGCTCAGGGTGCCTCAAAGTCAGGATCTTCCTGCCTTAACCTCTCAAGTACTGGGTATATGCCATGGTATTTGGCTATCACTTCCTTCATGTTTGGCTGTTTGAATTTGCATGTGCTGAGAAAAGACTAGTAGCAGGAAACTTCTTCAGATTAATATTGTTGTTATAATCATACTATGGACCTCTTTTCTAGCACAGGATATCTCATTCTTATAGGAGTGTGTAAGTTATTTGTTACTAATTTGAACCACTGTAAATTATTTGGAGGTATGTATTAGAGCAATAGTCAGGTCTTTTGCTAATGCCTCCTAGCTTGTTCTTTCTCATTTTGGAATGTAGTTCTCCCTCTCACCTCAGTGTGGTCCTTGACTTAAATTTGGTGACAGATAACAAGCAATAAACTTATAAAGAATTAAGGTCTGGTTTTCCCCTATATTTGTAAATAGCAAATATTGAGACAGTTAAATTAAGATTAATAATAACTAAAATATATTTCACATTTGATCCTTACCTGATACCATTCTAAGTAATTTATCCTAACAATAAAATACTACTAAAATAAATAAACTCAATCTGGAATCTCTTCTCTGTTTGTACAAAATGTAGAAGTAATTTTACTATGAGATTGATAAAAAATAGTTTCTTTAAATGTGGTTTCTATTTACTGAAGGTTGTGAAGGTGGACTTGGAGGAAATGTTTCACTTATTAAGTGAATAAAATGGTACCGAACTGAGAAAATCTGCGTGGGTATAGTCTGTTTATTTCTCATATCCTACCTGTTCTTCACCTACTCTTTTGATGAACAATTTCTCTTGTTCCTTATGATAGAAACCAGTTCTTAATTGTGTTGCAACTGGATTTGAGTATGAGACAATTTAGTTTAGGGCTTTGTGCTATTAACTCTGCTTTATTATTTTGTTTTTAATTACTTTATTATTGAAAGAGAGAGACAGAGAGCCCCTAGACATATGCCATGGTGCAATTGTGGAGGTGTACCCTGCCTTCCTGAGATCAAACTCAGGTCATCAAGTTTGAACAGCAAGTGCTTTTACCTGCTAAGTTATCTCCTTGGCCCTTGAACCATTTTAAAGAGGAGGAAACCAGAAAGTATATGTGTCTTATTCAAAATCTCTGGATTAGTGAATAATGAAACTATAATTCAGTTCTATTTTTTGAGACAGCATTTCTCTGTGTTGCCCTGGGTGTCCTGCAACATACTATTTAGATCAGGCTGGCCTCAAACTCAGAGATCTGCCTGCCTCTGCCTCCTGAGTGCTGGCATTAAAGGCATGCCTACCACTGCCCAGCCAGTTTGTCCATTCTTAACTGCCACGATATATTGTTTGTGTTTTCTTAGAGCTAGTCTATGTCAGAGGTGTTAGAAAGTAGGAAGAAATAGTGTCATGTATTCACAGTGCTCGCAGCCATTTTTGTTTAAAGGGTGTGGGCTGTGTTATCATGTTTCATCCTGGTTTGGTTACTATTTACTTCTACTTTATAGATTTTTCACCCAAAATTGATTGTTTTTTATTTCCTCAGTCCTTTGATAATAGTCATAAGGAAAACTAAAGTGTCATAATTAATGAGGCCTTGAAATGGAATTCTTACAGGTAAAAAGATTGGAAAAGGATACAAGGGTGAAAAGATGAGGGAAACAGAGGAATGCTTCCTTCTGTCACATTATGTCTTATGGAATTAAATGCCATCATTGATGTCTACACCTGTAATCTTTAAGGGTTCTGGAACAGGTGTTTTTGTAGCTTCTCTTTACCTGTAGCACTCTTTACCTGATATAATGGTGAAGGTCATAGTTTGTTTGCCTTAAGCAGAATAAACAAATGGATTCAGAAAATGTATTCATGTAATCTTTGCTTGATGAGCAGAGGTAAGGAGTTGTTTAAAACAAATGAAGGAGATAAAAACTCCCCTAACTTTTATTTACCAATCAGATTGCAAAGGAAAAAAAATAGCCTATTTTTAGACTGAGGCTCCAATTATGCTAAGTCTTGAAGATAATTAAACAGTCTGACACAAAAGAGTGTGGTGACGCAAGTTTGTGTGGTGAAATTCCAAGACATTCACTGACTTTTTAGGATTCTACACAGTGAATATTAAGCCCCTAAAGTGTTTGTTGCCCGGAAACAGTGCTTTATTCTTTTACATGCAGTGTAATGAAGTGTACCTGTGTGGTAATTTGTTTCTTGCACAGGAAAGGGGGAATTAGTACACATCATCTATCCCTCTGTCCTATCTTTGGCCTCTTAATGTGTTAAAGATACCAAGCCATACTCTGTCTTGTTAATGGGGCCTGTTATCTTCCTGTGTTTGCCATTCTAATTTTTCTTAATGCTCTACACAGTAGGAGTTCAAGGGATTTTTCCAATTAGTTTTATATTATAAAATTGGCAGAATTTAGAGACTTTTTTCTGTTATTGTTTCTTTACTTTGTATAATATTCATGCTTAGCTTTTCTCATTCTTAATCATGTCAACTGACATGTTTTCTTGGAGCTAATTAGTTTTTTTGGGGGTGGGGGCTAAGTGAAATACATTCTGGCACCAGACTTGCTTGGCTGGGTTAATGGAAGGTAGTAGCAGTTTTGTTCTCTTTGGTTCATGTTTATCTTTCTACCTGTAGGTCTGGTGATGGGCTTCTAGGGTTTTCATCATTCTGCCTGTTATGTCTGAATATTCATATAATAGAAAGTATAAAGCTTCCTTCCAGGAACAAGTGTTCTTACTTCCTGAGTTCTGTTATATATGAGTCCTAAGGATGTAGAATCAGGAGCTTGACTATCTTCCAATTCATCTCATAATTTTTAAGCAGTCATGTTAGAATTTGGGTCTCTCAAGAGCCAAAGTTGCAGTCATCTGACATTGGTGGCTTATGACAGAATTTGAAGTGAGAAAGGATGGATATGTGAAGGAGATAAGATTTGAGTTTTTGATTAGATTTAAGTTGAAGAGCATTGATGTGATCTATGGAAGAGATGAAAATATTCAAGCATAGTAAGTATGGAAGAGATAAGAATATACAAGCATAGTCAGGGATTGGTAAAGACAGCCTGGTTGGATGAAGTAGGAGCTAGGAAGCTTCTGGCTGGGAGCCCGCTATCCACATAGAGAACTTATTCAGTTTCACTTAATCCCCCACAGCCCTGTGGTAGAGGATATTATCCCTTTTTACAAATGAGAATAAAGTATCAAAGGATTAAGTAAATTGCCAAGGTCTCATTATTTTGAGTGGCTAAAATGAACATGGCGTCTCAAAATCTTTACCACTCTTCTGAAATACAGGAAACATAGACATCAATATTTGTATTCTTTACACTTGATAACTACTGGATGATACAGTCACCAAAAAGGTTGGAACAGATTTTTTTTTTTGTTACTGTATTTTCAATAGAGAGCTTTTTGTTAAAATTGAAGATTTTAAAGTCCCAATTCACTTCAGCCCCATGGATTGCATATGCTAGATTTAATGTTGAGTCCTGAGAATAAAAAAAGTAAGACTTTAGACCCTGGTTGAAACTATATTAGTAATAAAGGTGTGTGTGGGGGGGGGGCGAAGTAAAGGTATTGACCTATGAACAAATTTCATAGCAAGTGACTATAGTACATTAAAAGTAAAGGAAAAAAGTAAACATACCTGGAAACTACAAATGATACCCATGTCCATAGAATAGTTCTCACTCTTATTTTTGTAGATGTTTAGGTCATTGCCGGGGTTTGTTTTGGAGAAGTTTGAGATGGTATCATTACAGATGAAATTGAAGAGAAGTCATGAGCTAGAAATATAACTTTGGGGACCTATTTTTCTAGCTAGTAACCTAAATTCACAACAGTATTTTGTTTGTTTTTGGTTTTAATAAGTGAAAAAAAATGTTTCTATAGCTATGACCTTTATTTTCTTATTTTAAAACTCAAGCTATACCTCTCTTTGTTGTCTTTCCTTCCACTTAGAAGGATAGAGGAAGTTCTAATTTGCCCCTAGTCACTAACTCGGGAGCTAACTAATTACTAATCATTCACATAGCACAGTTCTCTTTATATAAGTGATCCTCAAAAGCAGTGGTTTTCCACCTTTCTAATGTTGTGACCCTTTAGTATAGCTTCTCACGTTGTTGTGATCCCCAGCCATAAGATTATTCTCATTTCTACTTCTTTTTTTATATTTATTATTTTTTCTTATTTTACGTATCCATCCCAGTTCCCTCTCCCTCCCTCCATCCCATGCCTCCCGACCCCCCTCCCCATCCCATTCCCCCCTACTCTAAAGGGAGGGTGATGCCTTCCAAGAGGGATCATCAAAATCTGTCAAGTCATTTGGAATAGGGTTTAGGCCCTTCTTCCTGCCTCTAGACTCAGGGAGTGTCCCTCCATGGGGAATGTACTCCCAAAGTCCTTTTGTGCACCAGGGATGCATTCTGGTTCCACTTTCTGTGGTCACTTAGACTGCCCAGGCCTTCTTACTGAGACCCATATTCAGGGGGTCTGAGTTGGTCCAATGCTGGTTTCCCAGCTACCAGTCTGTGGGTCCATGAGCTCTCCCTTGTTCAAGTCAGCTGTCTCTGTGGGTTTCTGTAGCCTGGTCTTGACCCCTTTTCTTATCACTCCTCCCTCTCTGCAACTTGATTCCAGGAGTTCTGCTCAGTGTTTAGCTACTTAACTGTAATTTTGTTGCTGTTCTGAATTGTAATGCAAATATCTGTGTTTTCCAATGATCTTAGGTGCCCTCTGCAAAAGGCTCACTCAACCCAATCATGGATCATGACCCACAGGTTGAGAAACCCCCTGCCCAAAAATATTTTGCTATGAGGCAACAGAACATGAAATCTTCCTGTGATCAGTTCATATTAGTCCTTTTGGAAAAGACTGAGAGACTAACTTCTTTCTTTTCCTTTTCCTTCCTCTTTCTTACCTTTTTATAACACAAGACTGCCATTGCCTTATCACAGCAATAACAATAAAAGTCTAACTATAACTAGGTTGTCAGGTGGACAACAAAGTCCAAAGTAGGTGAAAATATTTCAGGTAATGAAGGGTTCTTTATATGTATTGCATCTTATGCTAGAATACTCAAGGCAGTTCTGGTTCCTTATCTTTGATAAAGAATCTATGAAGAAAAATACGACTTTGAAATGGGTATAGGTATTTTGTGAGGGATTGTGCATAGTAAGTGTTCTGGGATTTGTCATACTTAAAATCCACTCCACTTAACAGAATAATTTTCAGATCTTTTTGATCATGCTCAGATAGGGACATTGAGAAACAAAGCTCAGTCAGTGTGTTTCACAATGTCAGTTACCTAATAAATAGGACTAAGCAGTACTTAGACATTGTGTTTGGCTTGAAGATGGGATATTCCTTAGCAACTTGTACAATAAAGGGTAATAAACTTTTCCCAGGACAGAAATAGCAGGGTGGATCATTGTCATTGTCATTTGGGATACCAATTATATAACCATGTCAGAATTTTCTCAAGGGTTTCTTTCTGGAAGACTGACTATAGAGAATGTTAATTCTGTTTTCTGAGAGGCAAATTCTAGACAAGTGTAGCTAGTGAGATATGCAATACAATTCTAAGTAGTTTTGCAGCATTTTCTAGCAATCACCAAGGATTAATATTACTTTACCTAAAACAAAAGTGTTGTTAATTTTTTAACATTTTCAGCTTAATAGTAGTTTGTTTTCCATGAAACTGGTATATTTTAAAAGTTCAAAGCAGTTGAATATTAGCAACTTCCTATGATTTGTCACCATACATTTTCCCTTTTTATGGCCATAGAATTATTACTTGTTCATTGTGGAACAGTTAGAAAATACAGAAAAATAAAGGAAAATAAGTTATCCATAATCTAAAAATTAATTTTTGTTTATTTTCTTGTTTTCATGTATGCACACACATATATGTTTGTCAGAATTTTTTTCAAACAAGATTTATATAGAATATAGTTCATGCTTGTAGATCTTCTGCCTAAATTAAACCCAGCAATTCCTTATAATTAGTAACTTATAAAAAATTTTTTAGCATTATGATTTCATCAGGTAGGTATCACATAATTTTCATAATCCTGTTTGAGGACATCTTGTTTGTAGCTTTTTAAGTAATGTAAATAGTACAATTAGCATCTTACATGAATCTTGGTTTGTATTAGTGATGATTTCCTTGGGGTGAATTATCAAAAGTGGTATTTCTAGGTTAAAGTATGTAAACTCTTAAAATAACCTTTAAAATTGCTTGCTATAGTATTTCCACTCTCCCCAACAATGTGTAAACTTTCTGTAACATCACCATAATTAACTGTCCCTTTTAAGACAAAACAGAAAAACAGGATCAGCCAGTTTTGTCTTTCTACCTTTCAAATATTTAGTAAACAGAATATATAATTTGATTTTTGTTAAATGACCTGGATGAGTTTCTCACAGTTTCCTTAATATTTGGCCAAACTAGTGTGCACTGAATGCAGGTAGAATTGGAGACTTCTAATTTACATAGCACCCTTGCCCTGAAGAATTATTAAAGAATTGTCAATCGAGAGGGACACCTATATTATGACTTGGTGAATATTTTTGACCCTGTCCTGTAGTATATATACAGTTTGTAGCAATTTTGATGATAAACAAAATAAAACCCCTAAAATATGAGCAGGCGTCTAGATATGTCCTAAAGTGATAGTTCTTAGTTCTTTGCTACCAGACTGGATTCCTTGAACATAAAAACATTTGATTATTGTCATATAGACTTGGACAAAGTTACTTACTCATTCCATACTAATTTTCTTGGCAATAAAACAGGAATGAACAGAATACATACATTATGTTTCTGGGGGGGGCTTTAAGTTGTTAAATGTGAAGCACTGATAAGAATTACTGTGGATGTAATTCTTCACCCTTAGTAAGTGATCAGTAAAGGTTAGTTGCTATTGTTAATTTTTCTTTTAGATGGTAAATAAATAATGCATACTTCTTGAATGAATAAGTGAAACATAGACTTCGGAGGCAGGTACAATGAGCTCATACTACAAATCAAGTGTAATGGGCAAGCCTTTCATTTGTTTCATAGTACTAGAGCTGTTCTTCAAAGAAAGCACTGATTCGCAGTTCTAGAAAGCAGAGATGTGTTTAACCCGCAAGAACTGACAGTAAGGGACTTTCTACCTGTTAGCCCTACTCAGAAGTAGAGTTGCTCTGGTGAAGGATTCAAGCAGAAATCTTAGATATCATTACAGTTGTATAATAATAGGAGGAGGAGGAGGAGAAAAAGGAGGAGGAGGAGGAGGAAGACGAGGAGGAGGAGAAGAAGAAGAAGAGAGCCCTTCTTTGGGTGACCTCTAAATTTCCTTCCAAGTCTAGACTTGTTCAGTGATTCTAAGTGGAATATTCAGGATTAACACAAAACATGCAGTAAGGCCTCATGAGTGCATCTTTGGAACGGTTGTTGCTGCTAATCTGCGCTTACCCCTCAGTTCCCTGCTTCAGTTTCTTTCACCTGTTATGTGTCAGCCTGACATCAGCTCATTACTCGGCTTGGTTCAATATTATAGCCTAGCTTGTCTCAGGTTGATCACTCCTTAGGGGGAGGTAGCTAGGTAATGATTTGAAATGAGGGTACATGCTTGTTTTCTTCTTCATAAATCTATCAGAAAGTAGAAAATTGTCAGCAAAGTATGTCTCAGACTGGATTTTAAGAAAGCACATACAAAAGCTGGGCATGGTGGCACATGCCTTTAATGCCAGCACTGGGGGAGGCAGAGGCAGGTGGATCTCTCAGTTTGAGATCTCCTCTGGTATACAGAGTGAGTTCAGGACAGGCAGAGCTGTTACACAGAAAAATCCTGTTCTCCCCCAAAACAAAAACAAAAACAAAAACAAAAAACCCTACAACAACAAAAAACAGCCACCCCAAAGAGATCATACAAATTTTGTCTGTGTTGAATATGGCCTTATATTTTATCGAGAGCTGAGGATAGATTTAGCTTTTGCCCTGGAGTTCTGGGTGCCAGACATTGCACTGTCTGGTGTTTTCTCTAAACATCAGTACTCTGTGAAGTATGAGTAGAGTCTACACTATTATACATGCTATAAGGACTTAGAATACATTGAGTAGAGATGACTGTTCTGTCATGATGGATTGTGATTCCTTGCCCTTCAGCTAATGGAAAATGGCTTCATAATAGTGAAGTTTCCAGGCTGAATTGGGAGGCTAATCCTTTTTGCTCTAAGTTTTTTTTTTTTTTTTTTGCTGAATAATTCTGACACGTCTTATAATTGTTTTGTTCTCTTCCTCTCATTTATAATATTTGGAGTGTTGGCTTTTTGCCACACTTGTCAAGGGTTCATAGGAATTAATGACATGGATAAAATTCTTCATTCTTTCATGAAACATGGTATTATCTTGAAAGCAAGAGGTTTAACTATTCATTTGTTAGATATCTAGTGGTATTTTAAGCTCATACAATCATACCATGTCTATTATTTTATGTATTTGATGATATCTACACGTTTTTACTTCTCAAATTTTAAATGAAGTGACTTTTCTCCTTTTTTATTAAAGGGTCACCTTGTGAAAAATAAAGTTTTTGAAGAAAATTCTCCAGTTCATGATTCTAATGTTAAAGGTTGTCCTTAGTTGTGTTGTTTGGTAATTGATGGTTGAAGTGAAGTACTGGCCTTGCTGCATTTTGTTGTACAGAGAGTGGCCTAAAGAATACTGATTTGTAATTCAGGAGGGTTAATATGTTTCACAGAAATCGTCTGTAGGCCAAGTGATTTAATATGTTTCAGACAAAGCACCTGTGGGATCTTACACTGGCTGTACTGTTGCCATCATTCTAGTTTTACTCCCTTTAAGTAGTAGTATTTTTTTTCAATCTGAATGTAGAACACACAGGTGCATCATGGGAATCATTTGAAATACTGATACACACAGGCACTGTGATAAAGGCGATACTTTCAAGGCCTAGGATTGCACTACATGTATTTTGAGCTAGTGTGTTAAGCCTACTGTCTTAGGAAGGCTTTGCATCCCCTTTTAATCTTGAAACTTTATAAAAACCAACAGCTTTGTAGTTCAATAGGAGGATTGTAATAGCACCTCAAAGTTCTGAGAACATAGAAGCTGTTCTTAGTGGAATGCATTTGTGTTTACTCTTGTACTATGTTACTTGAAAAATACAAAATTCTACAAAAATAATCATTCACATAATAGATGTTTATTTCTTTACTTTGAATTTCTAGGATTTGAATCCAGGGCCCTAAATATGCTATGTAAAATTCCTACCATTTAATTACATCCCCAGCAGTGAATGATACTTTAAAGAAGATTAATAAATATTAAGCAAGTAGACTAATTTAAGCTGAAAAGAACCTTACAGCCCAACCTTCTCACTTTAAAAAAAAAAAAAGTCCATAGGATCTGATTGAGCCAAAATCAAGATTGATAGATATTAAACCCAGGAGTTCTTCCTCTACTTCCTTCTGGTGGGTGAGCTGATTCTATTCTGGTAGTTGCTTCATACACCACTGTAGTAATTAGAAAGTACTGAATCATCATAGAAGATGACTGTCTGTAAAACAGTGTGTCTGAGTCCATACATCGAGGTGTTACCATTTGTTTTACATAATTTCATTTGTTCCATCTATCGTCTTAACAAAGTCTGAGCAGATTTTTTTTTCTTTTACTCCACCTTTAACCCAGTTAACAAAATGCTTACTCTCTTATTGCCACTTAAAAGTCATCTGGAAGATTCATGCTGATAATATAATGCACAGTGATGGGAGGGGGTAAAGTAGGAAAACATAATTATTGCATGCAGTTATTTTAAAGGCTCTTTTCCTTCCTCTATCTTTTTTGGGTGGATCTGGTTTGTATAGCTTTTCTCCCTTTTCCTAAATTGGCTAAGAGCTGAAAAACTTCAGGAAAATAAGCTATAGCAAAGCATATGGAAAGAGTAGTTTATGCCATTTTCAAACTTGTTATAAATATGTGTGTAGTATGGAGCTTACAAAACTGTACTTAAATATTTTCTGTAATATAGGTGGGGGATAGAGTTCTATTTGCGGTTGATATTTGTCAAAACAACTTACCTAGAATGATTGTGACACTGTAGGGCCTCACTTTGATAGAGAAAGTGCTTTGGTTTATTCTCACTGTTTTTATGTGATTATTTCTTATTTTCTCAGATGTTTATGACACTTAATAAATTTGCAATTAAGAATTGTGTCAACTAGTAGTATGAAAGAGAAACTGCAAACTTAACCAGGAACAATGTGATTTTGAAATTGTTGGTTAATGTGATCTAGACCTAACAGAGGCTCAAACTGTTTCCTCATCTACATTTTTACTAACCAGAATTGCTTTTCCTTTAAATTTAGGCAAATCTTGTTTAATCCTTGGGAATTGATAATTCATAGTAGATCCTTATGTCACTCACTGATAGATAGTACAATTATGATTTGGTGGTTAAGACAGATGCTTTTTAAACCATTTTACTGAATCCTAAGCTTTCTTGAGACATATTTTAAAATTAACACTTCTGATAGTTTGTTATTCCACACAGTTATTGTTTCTCTTTGAATTCAGCTAAATTGTGCATCTATTGTAGTACATGAAATACAGTATAAGGTTTGGCTAGAAAAAATGCTGTTTAATCTTTCATGCTATATGTATGTTTAGGAAATATTCTGTTCACTGGGACAATATATGAATACATTTTGATCACAGTTAAGATTAAACAACCCTTTTTTGATATATGTGCTTAAAACTACTTGAATTCTGGGGTCATGTAATTTTTGTATGAGCTTTAATGTTTAGGATTCTGTTTGTGTTGTCTTAAGACAACGGGAAAGGAATATTGATTAACTGAGTGCTTTCAAGGAATAAACAGTTTATTCTTATTTTCTTGTTTTTAAAATGCCCTTTTATTATAAAAACAACAAAATCTGCCATCAGATTTTTAGATACATAGTATTATAAATTATATTCACATTTTGAAACAGATCTTGAATATTGTCATCTTAAAACAATCTCAGTACTCATTACATAGCCCTCTCCCCTGCTCTAGTCCTTACATACTCCCATTCTTTCTTCTGACTCTGATTTTGACTGCTTTAGATGCCTCATGTAATAGATTCAGTGCTTGTGGTCTGTGACTGTCTGACTTCACTTAGTGTGCTGGGGTTCATCTATTTTGTATATGTGATAGGGTCTTTTCCATTTTAAAGCTGAATAGCATTCTATTGTATGTATATAGCATATTTTATCCATTCATCCATTAGTGGACAGTTGAAGTTTTCCATCTTTGGTGATCTGTAGTATTGTGGTTTTCAGTTTGAATTTTATTTCTGTGTGTGTGTGTGTGTGTGTGTGTGTGTGTGTGTGTGTGTGTGTGTGTGAGTGAAAGAGAGAGAGACATTTTGTAAATTTTAGAATGAAGCACAATTTATGTGTATGTATGTATGTATAAATATATATAAAATGTGTATACACACATACATATATATGCATATATACACACAGACATATAGATGTAATTGAGTTTGATAGTCAAGGGTATATAGAATACTAATATATTTGAAGACTGGAAGCATACCTGGTAAATGGGAAATGCTGTACCTATTTTGTGATGAAGAAACTGAAGCTATATAACGTATCTAAAATCACACTTTGCTTCAAAGTCTGTCTCCAGACCTCACTGATTTTTTTTCCTAGACAGGGTTTTTCTGTGCAAGTACGGCTGTCCTGGAACTCACTTTGTAGACCAGCCTGGCCTCAAACTCACAAAGAACCACCTGCCTCTTCCTGCCAAGTACTGGGATTAAAGGCATGTGCCACCTTCACTTGGAACGACAGTGATAATTTTTTTGACAGATGTAATTATTATTTGGTAATAATTTTGACAGATGTAATTATTATCCTTTTTTCTTTAAGGACAGAAGAGCTGAGTATCTGGAATCTTATATACTTTGTATCATTTTATCTTTTAACGGCATTTTATCAACTTGATAAAATGAGAGTGTCTGGTTATTGTATTCTTAAATATTTTAATTATTTTATTTTATATGTGAGTATTTTGCTTGCATATATGTCTGTGCACCCTGTGCAGACCTAGTGCCCAGGAAGGCTTGAAGAGGCCATTGGATCCTCTGGTAGTAGAATTACAGACATTTACGAACTGTTGTGTATGCACTGGGATTCAAACCCAGGTCCTCTAGAAGAGTACCCAGTACTCTTAACCCCTGAGCCATCTCACCAGCCCTATTGTGTTCTTCTTGATCATGATGTATGTTACTTTTAATGTGCTACTAAGATTGTCTTATTAATATTTTGTTGAGTATTTTATTATCACTGTTGATCAGGAGAAGTGCTCTGCAAGTTTATTTTTCATGTCTTTGCTATCTAGATAATATTTGCCCCATAAGATAAATTTTTAAAATTATTTCGGAAAAGTTTGAATTTTTTTAGATGCTTGAAAGTAAACCTAAAGCATTGTGTATCCCAGGCATGCAATCTACCACTGAGCCATACTCTTGATTTAAGTCAACTTTTCAGTGTTTGGTAGAAGAATTCTATTGGTTAAACTTTGAGGTCCTGCGGTTTGTGTTGTTGGAAGATTTTGGTTATTGATTCAGTCTTATTATTTGTTTGTTTCTTCATTATTCAGTTGCAGAAACAGAGAATGTTTCTAGAATGTGTTATTTTTCTTTGTTAGTCTGTTTGTTGGAATTTGTGTTCTTATATTATTTTCTTATACATTCATTATAATTTTATATTGTCAGAGTATCCTAAAATACAATTTTTAGTTTTCTTCCCTTTTTACCAATTATCAAAACTTTTCTTGATTTATTTAAGCTTTTAAAAAATAACTCTTAATTTCATAGTTTTGTATTCTTGTTAGTATGCTTGTGGGTAGGTAGGGGTGTTCTTTAAGAGTTTTCACCCAGGTTTTGAGGCAGAATCTCTCAGTAGGACTCTTGGATCACAGTTGAATTAGGTTGGCTGGATGGTGATCCCTGGAATCTGTCTCTGCGTTATTGGGTTTGCAAACATGCACCATCATGTGGGCCTTGTTTCTGGGTCCTAGGGATTGAACTCAGTTTCTCATCTTTTCATGGCATGTCCATTACTAACTGAGTTCTTTCTCAGGTCCTCATTATGTTCTTTTCTTTTTTCCTCTCTAATATTTGTATTTGTAAGATTGTAAATACATGATGCTCAATCATCATGCTAAATAGAAATGAGAGAATAGAAAACCCTGTCTTGTTCTTGAAACTGGGGATAAAACGTTTTGTTTTCTTTGGTTTTTTTTTTTGCCATTAATTAAGCTGCTGATTATAGGTTTTTGTTAAACAATTTCCCACACCACTTTTTGAAAAGATTTTGGTTACCCTTGAATTTGCAATTCTGCCTCAGATTTCTGAGTATTAGAATTACAGACATGTGACAATCTCTCCCCCATCAGTTTAAACAATTTTTAAGTTGAGAAAATTCCTTTCTAAAAATTATTTTTCTAAAGAAATTTTAAGTGAAAAATGCTTATTGGGCTTTTTCAAATGCCTTTACTTTTTAAAAAATTTTAGTGTGTGTGTGTGTGTGTATGTGTGTGTGTGTTTATACACACATACATATATGTCAGGGAGTGGACAGGAGAAGAGCATGTGAGATCCCCTTGGTACTTTGGTTAATAGGCAGTTGTGTGTCAATTTGATTTGGGTGCTGGGAACTGAGTTTGCATCTTTTGGAAGAACAGTAAGCAGTCTTAAATGCTGAACTCTCTCTCCAGTCCTCAAATGCTTCTTATGTCTGCTGATCACAAAGTTTTCTTGCTGTTTTAAATTTTAATTTGTTAAAATGGTAATTGATGGGTTTTCAAGTATAATAAACCAACCTGTACTCTTGGGATAAATCCTGTCTGTTCTTGATGTATTTTTTTGTTTGTTTGTTTTGGGGCTTTTTTAAACTAAAGCTTTTATAATATTTATATTCAAAACTACTGTCTGAATTTTAAAAAAAATTCTGTCATGTCTGTATGACTGTCTGCGTATGTGTGCACATTAGTGCAAGTACTCTTGGAAGCCAGAAGAGGGCCTTGAGTTCTCTGAATCTGGAGTAACAGGTGTTTGTGAGCCACCTGATGTAGTTACTGTTACTGGAAACCAAACTGAGGTCCGTCCTATGCAATAATAGTATATCCTCTTAAGTTCTGAGCCATCTCTCCATCCCCTATCTTTTTACTAATGCCTTTGTCAGTCTATGAAGCAAGGGCAAGATCAGCATTATACAGTGTATTGAGTAGCCAGCCCTCCCACTCTCTAGGGGAGTTTTTTATTTGAATAGAATTGGTGTTCTCTTCCCCAAATATTTACAATAATTCACTGTTAAAGACATCAGAGCTTGGACTTTTATTTGTATGAGAGTATTTTCCCCCTGAGACAAGGTTTCTGTGTGTAACTGTAACAGCCCTAGCTATCCTGAAAATAGCTCTGTATACTAGGCTGGCCTCATACTCACAGAGGTACATCTGCCTCTGCTTCCTGAGTACTTGAATTAAAGGTGTATGTCACCACCATCTGGCTTGAGTAAGAGTTTTAAAGTACAGATTAATTTCTGTAACAAAAAGAGCACTGTTTAAATTTCTAATAAGTGAGTTTTCCTGTCTTTAAAGAAATCTGTTTTACTGCCATGACATTTTCTTTTATACCATTTATGATTTATAAAATTGATAGTGACAATATCTTCCTCATTCTTGATAATGGTTATTTGTATCTTTTCATTACACCAGGTATTGTGATTACTTTGAACTTGATCTTCAGTTCTTCATTCTGTTTACATTATTGTTCTATACAGAATCTGTGCCCGGCCTCCAGTGAAGAATTGGATAATTGGGCATCTTGTCTGATTCCTTTCCTCCTTTTCAGTTATAGAGATAACATTCATTTTTGGATTACTTTTGGTTGCCTTCAGGTGCTTGTGAAATTTTTCTTTTATTATTTGTTTGCCATGTTTGAGTTATAGTTTTCTGTAAGAATGTTTTTGCCCAGTGTTTGAGACAGAATCTCTGGGTTTCTGATTTTGTGACATTCTAGCAAAAATGAGACATAGTTTAAATGGCTGCAATCAAAGCATAGAACTTGATAACTTAGCAGCATTTTTTTTCTTGTTGCCTTTATTGGATCTGATATGGCATAGCTCCACTGGATATTTAGAATAAATTATGGAGTTTGGGAAAAAGGAAATGTTGGGTTAGCTCTTTTCAAAATATTTTCAGTGGGAAAGATGGTTACCACTTTAAAAAGTATACACTTTGAATACTGAATATGAATACTGAATATGCCTTTTTTAATGACTTTGAGTGTTTTGCCTGTCACAGGCAATTTTTTCAAGAGAAAATGATGAAAATTGTGATGTTTCAGAAATGAAAACAAAACATTTCTAATTATATAATGTATGTTGCATATAATAAATTAATTTTAGTCATATTAATACTGTGAAACTCGAATAATTATAGTAGAATCCATTTCCTGATCATTTGGATATCTAACTTTAATGTCCTTCATAGTATATATTACATTTTCAATCGAAAGACACTAGGAGAAGTTATCTTGGGCATCTGATCTCAACCTGGTATTTACTGAGCAGTTATGAACCACACTGTGTTTTAGACACAAGAGATACAGTGATAAAGGAGGAGCTTATATTCTTAGATAACTCAGAAATCTTACCTTGTTAGCACACTGGATGGTCAGACTCACATGTACTTGCCCTAATGCCAATTTGTTCATTTGAAATGAGAACTACAGCTGTTAATTAGACTGGTGAGGTTGAACTGAGATTAGTGCATTTTCTCTTTATAGACAAGCCACATGGGAAGCCAAATTACAATCACAGGGTTGCTTGGTGAGAATGGAATCAAAACAAAAGGACTTGGTTAGATAATCCATGATTAGGATCCACCTGCCACAGGGACTATTTGGGTTTCCCCTGAGTAGTGCTGAGCAGAAAACTTGACATTGTCTGGGGTTTGAGGGTCTTATTTCTGTGCTATTTTCCTCTGTTCATATTTTTCCCAAACCAAGCTACAAAATAAAGATAACTAAATGACAAACATAATGTAGGCCTTTCCCCCAAGACTGAACTTAGATTATCTTCGGAAATATTTAGATACATTCAGATACTGGTGTAGGCCCTCATTTAGACACTCACTTTTGATTTCACTAAAATGCTACCAGCTCTGTCATGTAAGTATTTTTATTATCAGAGGGTAGTCTCTTTTTTCCTTCTTTTATCTATGGTGTGGAAAGTGGGGATTCTCTCTAATGGTCTTCGTGTACTGTTTAAGTAGTTAATGGATTCATTTGTCTTTCGTCTGATATACTGATACCAGAATCTCATTTTTAAGATCAGTCCCCATAATATACCATGTTTCAATGCAAGTGGTTGATCTGTCTTAATGAGATAAAATTAATTTATTACAGATACAATAAATACCTAAATTTAAACCTAGAAACTTTTGAAATCTAACCATACATGCCAACTTAAGGAGAGAGAGAGAGAGAGAGAGAGAGAGAGAGAGAGAGAGAGAGAGAGAGAGAGAGAGAGAGAGAGAATGTATTTAGAATTTTCAATAAAAGTCCACAGAACTTGAAAAGTCAAGGGCAAGTCACATGCATTCGTTTGCAATGGACATTCAGACACTTTAATTGTAAGCCATTTTCAATCACTAAATTATTAAATTAATTTATCATTCCTTCAGTAATTGTCTACACATCAACCTTTCACCAACAGTGTGGAAGTACCACTCAGTTACTGTGTTAAGAAGTAAACAATAAGTAGTACCTGGTGAGAGTTATGATTGTCTTATTCTCAGTACCAATGCAGTGTTATCACTGTCTATGTAGCCACTAAAATGTTCAACCTTGGCAGGATCCCATTTGTTCATTTCTTGAAGGCAAGAACCACAACAATAGTACCGATAGTAACAATTAAAATAAGTGTTGGCTCTGTAATTTTCAGAGAGGCTCAAGTATTTGAACTCTTGGTCCTCAGTTGGTGGCACTGTTTGGGGTGGGGAGGTTTAGGAACTATTGCTTTGTTGTTGGAAGAGTGTCACTGGAGGCAGGCTTTGAGAGTTTAAGGACTTGTGCCATTTCCACTTGCACTAAGAAGAGCCCTTTCACCAGAATTAATCTAAGTTGAACTTCATTACCAGGCTATACAATATATAGATGTATTAGTAACCATTTCTGCTGTCTATTAAGCTATAACCTATACTCTAGCAACTATAATTTTTTGTTGTAAAATGATGAATCATGGCTAGAGTGATGGCTCAATGGTAATAGTTATTGTTGTGCAAATGTGAGGACTTGGATTAAAATCCACAGCATTCCCCATGCACAGAACCTCAGTGCTATGGGGAGAAGAGACATGAGGATTACTGAGTCTTGCTGGCTGCCAGCCTAGTGCCAGGTTCAATGAGATACAGTCTCAAATACAATGGCTAGTGTTAGGACACCAAAAATCTTCCTCTGCTTCCATTCACGTGCACACATACCTCCATATACATATACCACACACAACTCTGTTACTGGATCTTCCCAACTCAAACAAACCAAAATCAAAAACATAGCAACACCCAGTGAATCTTTTTATTTCTCATCTGAACTGCTGTAGTACTTTCCTGTTTTCTTGATGGACAAATTGTGTTCTGTAAAAGACAAATTGTTATCTTTTTTTTCCCTTCCAGACAGGCTCTTAGTAGCCAACTCTAACCTTGAACTTTTGATTTTTCTATCTTCCCACTTACTGGGGTTAGAGACATGCACCACCCACCACACCTAACAGCAAGTTGATCCTTTAAGGTAGCAGTTCTCAACCTATGGTTCATGACCCCACAAAGACCATCAGAAAACAGATATTTACAATGCAATTCATAATGGCAGCAAAATGGTAACTATGAAGTAGCAGGGAAAATATTTTTTATGGTTGGGGTCACAACAGCATAAGAAATTGTATTAAAGGGTCACAGCATTAGGAAGGCTGAGAACCACTGTTTTAAGATAAAAAGTTAAATTACTGTCTGATTCTTTGGATGAGAACTGCCCTTTAAAGCCATTTGTAGACTTGTTTTAAGGCTAATAAGTGCACTATTTCATTCTCTACTTTTTTGTCAGCCTCAATATGACTCATCCTTAAAATATATTCCTGTTAACAGCAGCTTTCCTTGCATACATTATTTCTTGCTATCAGTGTTCTAGATCATCCTCTACTTTTTTGTCAGCCTTAATATGAATCACCCTTAAAATATATTGCTGTTAACAGCAGCTTTCCTTGCA
The DNA here is from genome assembly GCA_030556225.1 of Cricetiscus sungorus. Classification (NCBI taxonomy): domain Eukaryota; kingdom Metazoa; phylum Chordata; class Mammalia; order Rodentia; family Cricetidae; genus Cricetiscus; species Cricetiscus sungorus. The sequence goes on from JANBXA010000126.1 coordinate 8,153,290, forward strand.
TACATTATTTCTTGCTGTCAGTGCTAGATCTTCATTTACCAGTGTGGTAGTTACAGGTCATTGCTTAAATTTTAATTAACTAAATTGTCAGTTTCTCAGTTGTACCAGCAATTTCAAGTACTCGGTAGGCATAGTAGCCAGTAGCCACGTGAGGCTGTTTAAAGAAATTATAGCAAATCAAATAAAAAATTGGCTTCCTTAGTTATACTAGCTATGTTTCAAGTGTTCATTGGCCAAATGTTGAGTCACATTGTTCTAGACTCTAACTTATGTTTAGTTTAGGGAGGGAGGAATACAAACTAATTTTGCTATTGTTTATAATTTTTTTCCTTGAGGTTAATATTTCTAAATACATTCAACTATCTTGTCTAGGTAGTTTAAAATATGTGAGATAGGTTTGGTCTTACAGATGAGCAGCAATGGAAATTGAAGTAGAAATTAATATAATAATAAAAATATTCATTTATCTTTTCTTCCAGAGAAGAAAGATAGGTATAGGCACTCTGTTGTGCACTAAATAAGAAAGCACAGGCATCACATAAGAACATGTGACTAAGTTACAGTAATTCTTTTTAGATGATGTGTTCCTATGTTGTCCTGGGTAGCCTTGAACAGCAGTACTCTTAAAAATGACTCACATAGCTAAGATTCTATGATGCAAAAATTAGGTCAGTTGTACTCTGAATAGATGAAGTATTACTCAATGAGTTTAGTTTGAAAAAGCTTTTCATAGTTGCAGAATTTCTCAAGTGTAAAGCTGATATTAAAAGCTTGATTCTGTGTTTTAGAATCTTAAGTGTTGTGAGTTAGTTAAGATGCTAAGCTTATCCTCTGTACCCCTTGTTTTGCATATATTCGCATTGTCAGAATTAAAGAGAAAATCTAATGGCCAAGGAGTATTAAGTTGAAAGATCAGTGTCCTGGAATATAGTCAGATTAGAGCAAACCATTTAGAGGAATATCATTGATGCTTACCTGTGTATGATGTTGTGAATAGGACAATATACTAGAAACATATTTATTTTAGTTAACCAACACACTATGTCATAGAGAAAGATGGGACAAGTTTCATTAAAATGCTTTTGTAGAGTAGAGATAGTTAGATACATTGGGAAATCATATGGATTTAAAAGAAATCATGTATTTGTAGTTATATTAGTGTGATCCTGATGAATCACCATCTAAACTAAATTCAGATAATAAAACCTCCAAGGACAATCAATTATTTTTCAAAAAACTAATTTACAACTGAAGATTATAAGTATTCAAGGTACGCAGTATGTTTTGACATATGTGTACATTGTATAATGATTAGTATAACAAGTGATACACATATATAAATTATATAATGAGTGATTACTGTAACTAAACTAATACACATTTATTACTGCTCATTCTGTACTTAACATAACCATAATTTGTTCATCTTTAAAAAGTTTTGTTTTTATACAATATTGGTACCTATTTATGAGGTTCAAAATTATAATTTGATATTTATATACAAATGTGTTGTGATCAAGTCAGGGTATTAGCATTTCTATCTTCTCAAATATTAACATTGATATGTTAAGAACCCTCAAGCTCTTCTCCATTAGTTATTTTAAAGTGTAAAATAAAGTGTTATAAACTAATTATAGTAGGCTGTGCTTTAGAACATTAGAGTTATTTTCTGGTATAAGTACATGTATTCTTTCAAAATTTCATATATTTATTTTCTTTCATCAAAATCTTAAGTGTATTTTGATACATGATTTTTAAACCTCTTTCCTACCCTTCATAGTCTCCTTTCAAAAATCTTACACAAATGAGAACACAGTTTTATACTCTTGTGCTTTGCCCACTCCACTTAATCTTATGTTAAAATAAACATGGACATGAAGGATTTCTCTTTGATATACTGAGTTTGTATTCTTTGAATATGATCCCAATAGTAGGTTTCTTTATTTATTATTTTATTGTTTTTTATTTTGCATATCGATCCCAGTACTCTCTTTCTCCTTTCCTCCCTTCCTCTCTCCCTCCCTCCCATGCCCCCTGACCACCCTCCCATCCCATCTCCACCCCCAGTTTTCTTAAAGCATGTAGTAGTTTAATATTTTTAAGAAAAATCCACACTTTTTTCATAGCGGTTATATTTATTTACATTTTCACTAACTGGGTACGAAAGCTTTTTTCTTAACATCTCCAGAATTAGGCTCCCCCCCCCTTTTTGTAATAGCCATTTTTAAAAATAATGTGTTTGGCTGGTCTTGAACTCATGTCCTGAGGTGTGGCAATAGCCATTCTAAGTTGAGTGACATGATGTCTCATTGTGGTTTTGATCATTGGTTATTTAGATTGTCTCCATATTTTGAGTAATTCTACATTAAATCGGTAGCTATAGTTATTTCAATGAAATTGTTATTTCACTGCCTTTGAATATATCCCAGAGATCACATAATCGTACTGTCTTTAATTTGTTAGGGGACTCCAAACTGTCTTCCTCATGGCTCTAGCAGTTTATAGTTTCTAACATTGTATAAAGGTTTGCTTTTCTGTATATCCTTGCTAACACTTGCTGCATCCTTTAATTTTTGGTAATAACTATCCTAAAAGGTATAAGGTGAGTGTCTCACTGTGGTTTGGCTTGCGTTTTTCTCTTTATTAGTGATGGTAAGTGTCTTGCAATATACCTAGTGAATATTCCTGTATCTTTGAAAAAACATAGTCAAATGCTTTGCTAAGTTTTTAATTTTGTTTGATTTTTTAATATTTGAGATCTAATATAATTGCATCATTTCTCTCATTTCCTCTCTCTAAACCATCCCATATATGCTTTTTTTGCTCTTTTTCTAATTTATGGCCTTTTTCATATATATATATATATATATATATATATATATATATATATAGTGCATGTAAGTATCTATTCTTAAATATAGCCCTTTCAATCTCCATCATGTTTTGTATGTATGATTCTTTTTGCAATTGTATGTATTCTTTATCTCTGTTTAGAAACTTATTATGCCTTATATGAGATATATAGTTTGTAAATGTCTTCTCTTTCTGTAGATTGCCTTTTTTTCCACAGATGTTTTCTTTAGTTAGAGGTACTTTTCTTGTTTAATTTGATATGTGAACTATTGATTTTATTTCCATAATATTAGTCTAAAGATCATGGTCATGGGGATCCCCTTCCCCTGTTCTTCTTTTAGACGTCTGTAGGCTTTAATTCTTAATCCATTTTGATAGGAGTTCCATTTGTAGATTACTTCTGATAATACTGGTATGTGAGAAATATTCTCATTTATTGTGTATGCATGCATGCATGCATGGTGTTTGTGTTTGTATTTGTGCATATGCATTTGTATGAAAGCCAGAGATTGACTTTGGTATCTTCCTTCATCTCTCTGCCCCTTAATATTTGCAAAGTGAGGCACAAGATCTTACTGGTCCTGGTGCTTACCAAATTTAGCAAGGCTGGACTATTGGCCATTGAGCTTCAGGGAATTGCTTGTCTTCACCTCCTCAGTGCTGGGGCTAAAGATGTATACTGCCACTCCTGGCTTTTACTTAGGTACTGGAAATGTAGACACAGGTCCTGATATCTGCTGAACAGGCACTTCACTAACTGTCTCCAGAATAGTTTTATTTTACAGATAAGTAATTTTACAAGGCTAGTCTAATTCTCATACAAAGCCAGCTATTGATGGTACCACAAAAGACAGTTGTAGGTAACTATACCTGATAAATATGTATGCAAAAATCTTAAAAAAGAAAACAAAAACAAAAAAATCACTAAGTAAAGACTGCAGTGCATAGGATTATATATCATGGTCAAGTAAAATATATCCCTGAAATGCAGGAGTGGATTAACATCCACAAATTCATGGATGTGATGCATATTAACAAACTAAAGGATTAAGGTCACGTGATAATCTCAATATTTGCTGTTATATATTTACAGAATTGTAGCACTTTTCCTGGTAAAAATTGTCAACAACCAAGAGACAGAATGAATGTACCTCAACATACTACAGAATGTTTGTCACACCCACAGTTAGCATTATACTCAGCAAGTACTCTTAAGATCAGGAAGGAGATGAAGATTCCTAGTCACATCTATTCAGCATGAGACTACAAGTCCTAGTCAGAACAATTAAGCAAGAGAAACAAACAGAAGATATCCAAATGAGAAAGGAAGAAGCCAAACTCTCTTCTCAGAGAATGTGATCTTTTATAAATAGAATATTCCCAAGGCTCCACTATATTGCTAGAACTGTTAATGAATTCAGCAAAGTTCCAGCGTACAAAAATCAATACATGGAATTAGTTGCTTCCATGTACCATAAACAAATTATCTGGAAAGGATCACAAGAGAACTGTTCATTTACAACAACACCAAAAATATACATGTTCAGGATGTAACATGGAAAAGATATGGATGATCCAGGGCATGGAAGGGCCCTGACTTTCATCTTCAGCACCACAAAAAATACTGATGTACAAATTTAACCAAGGATGGTAGATGATCTGTACACTAAAATCTGTTATTATTGATGAAAGAAATTGGAAAAGACACAAATAAATGGAAAGATACTTCGTTCATAGATTTTTTTTTTAAAGCAGTTTTCTATTAGTTGGCGATGTGTAGTGTTCACAGAAAGCAAATATTCCTCTTTATTTCTATATTCATTTTAGATATTCTTTGCCAAAGTAACAGCATGTTATGAATGTTGAGTATGGAAAAGAGATTTTTATTCATATTTAAAGAACATCAGTAATAAAAACATTTCCGTAGCTTTGACAAAGAACGCCTTTGTTTAAGGGTTAGGTATGTCTAAGGAAGTGACTCTTGTTAAAAACTAAGGAATAAAATATATTTCATCTTATCTTGTGTAAGAAAAATTGTCCTAACTTGCAAGCTGCTGAGTGCCTAATTTACATTTAAATCTGAAGTAATGAAGCCTTTATTTTTTTGCCAGAAACTCCCATTTCTCCCAAATATACTATCAGGGGGTAAAAAAAAAACATACCTCATTATTTTGCATGGCAACTTGTCTTTGCTAATGCAGAAAAGCAACATAATTCACCATGAAGGACTAATTTAAACTTCTTCCGTGCTCTTTTTCAGGTAATTAACATTATTTCTAGGGATCAAAAGGTGGGTTTGCAGTGCACACCAAAAAGAATAGCTTTATCCTGGTGAATTGCAAAGAAAGGTACAGTCCTTTTATCACCAGGAGCAAGAGGCTTGTGAAAACTGTCATGTGTGTAGAATTAAAGCCCAAGAATTTTAGACCTCATGGAAACTATAGCTACAGAGGAACTAAAGTTAGTGTATCTATGGAAACCCTTAGGAATCAACAATGTTTACATTTATTCAAATAATTTCTAAATGTTGTACAAATTGCCCTTTAATTGATACTCTTTGGTTTAGTAAAAAATGATAATATCTTTTTCACATATTACCTCTTGCTTAATAAAAAAAATTGATTTGTTACAAATAATAAGCTTGCTTTGAGGCATTGTTACTCCTGAACCATGATTGGTTGTCATTAGTTTTTGGATTTTCAGCTCACTTGTTGGCTGTTTATTTGTTTGGAGCACCCTACTTATATCTTCTATGACCTTTGCTGTTGACACTTGGATGTCCTCAGTGCCTACACTTTAAAATCTTTTCAAAACATTTTAGATGGGGTCTTTCTATATGCAGGTAGCCTTGGCTGGTCTGGAACTCACTACATATAACAGGCTTAAACTCTAAAAACCTTAATGCACATTCTGACATTAACTTTTACCTTCTTTCTATTTTCAACGCTGGCATCATCTGTCTCACAGGATTTAATTATAGTTAAGTTTTTTATATATACGAAACTGAATGAAATTTTGAAGTTGCCTACCAAAATACATTGAAGTAAATTTTAGAGAGTGCAAGTTTTGCTTAAGAGTAGGCATGAGAAATTAGCTTTGTACCCCAAAAATGTATATGAATATTCATGTTCTCAAACATTTCATGTACATATACACCTCCTGCCCACAACACTAATCCTAGCACTCAGGAAGCAGAGAGAAGCAGGCCTGTCTCTGTGAGTTTGAGGCAGCTTGGTCTACAAAGCTAGCTCCAGGAGAGCCAGGGATACTAGACTGAGAAACCCTGCCTGGAAAATAAAAATAAACACACACACACACACACACACACACACACACACACACACACACACACACACACACACACACACACACTCACACTTAAATTGAGAAGAACTTGGATTTGTTAAACTGCTGAAGAATTTGAAAGTTTGCTCTCAGTTGGTGGCGTAACTATTCATTTATTGACTGCCACTTTGGTTTTATGAAACAAATGAACTTATTTGTGGCTTTATGGCATGTAAGTGGTTCTGAAAGTCAAACTTTTTGTAGTACTCCAGCATAAGAGTTACATATCAACTGTTATTTTCTGAATCTAGATTGATTATGTCATCTATCCCATATATCCATTCCATGGGCTTTGGGGTGTGTTGCAGATGGGGTGGGAATGTCATTGATTTGTCACCTGTGCCAGAGCAGTAGCCCTTAGTTTGGAGGAAACAAAAATAGTTCCTTACCAAAAAGAGGCTGTAAATTGTGTTCTGTGAGTAAACTATATTTCATGCGAAAGCTTTGATTGTTTTAAAATTTATTCACAGTCTCTGATTTGAACTTTCAGTTTTAGAATAAAAAAAACGTAAGTGCTGGCAGTATGCGGCAACCTTGAAATATTTTAAGACATAAACTTCGATTTTCTGAGTTCTGTACTGCATAGCAGTTTTACTCTGAAAGAAGTTATAAAGTTGATCTAGTAAATTTAGTATCTCTGATCGTGGGAATTAGGTTTTTCTTGTGAAAATCATTATCTTAGCTAAGATTTATCATGTTCTACTCAATAATGAGTAGTTTGAATTTTGTACTAGTTTCAGGAGTACTTGGATATATTATGTGGAAGAGTAGAAGTGTTGAGGCATTCTTGTGAAAGAAAATAGCTGTTGCCATAGTATATCAGAAATCAGGAGAAAGACTTTTTTCCATTGCTCTCAAAGAACTGAAGTTCAAAGTAAGCCTATGGTCGTTATTCATTGTGTCTTTTCTTTCAAACAGAAAACACTTGGGTTTCTGTGGACAAGGCTGCTTTTTAATGGCATGTTCTCCAAACAGCTGTTAAGCGTCTTCCCCTCCCCAATACCACAGACCACATCTGTTCCCACTGTTGATTAGCTAGAGGGTGGAGAAAGAAGAGAGGCTGTAGCATGTATAATTACCAGTAATTAATTCTTGTTGAGCCTCCTCATTTCCTTCTATTCTAACTCCACCTTCTCTTCTTCCTGTCTCTGTTGTCAGTTTATTTCATGTTGTGTACTTGTGAAAAACAATCTTGATGGATGTACAGCTGTTTTCCTAAGGTTTTATATTCACCTTACAGTGAAGCTTTTATTTTTCTTCTGGTGGCAGAATCTGTTGATAACATACATCAAATTAGAAAATACAGAAGAAATTGAACTTTGGATAGTTTTGTGTTGTCTTTAATGTTATGGATTTTGTTTTTGTAACTGTTGACAATTTTTTTACATAATCTTTGCTAAAGAGACTGTTGTAGGATATGATTTCATGTGAGGAAAACAAATTTTATGTTCTCACAAGTTTCATCATACAGCATCATGCATGGAAATGTAATCATGCTATCTAACGTATAATAATAATCACATGTACTGACTTTAAGTTCTTGTAGGGAGATGAAAGTCTGCTTATTTTCTCTTTGTAATAAATTCTGGTTAAAATTAATATAACTTTGAACATTTTGCTTAATATGTTAGAGTAAGAGAAATGTATCATAGGATTATTCTTTAAAGAAAGTTCATAGTAATGTAGTTTACAAATCATAAAAGTGTTATTTCTTGTGAGTCTGATATCAAGAGGGTCAAGCAGGACATTAAAAATTGCTTCCCTTGTTTTAGAATTTATTTGATGTATCAGCCGTGATTATAACAGAAATGAGATGGCACTGGGAGTGATTGCATCTGCTGAAGAGATGACTTACAAAATGTGGGCAAAAATAAGAGAAACTGTAAGAACTCTAGGGCTACTAATCTCAGGGATGTTTTCCTCTTCTGAAAGAGGAAGGGATATATACCTGAGACTTTTGATCATGAGTGTATGGGCACAGATAGCATTTCCCATTTCTCAGGAGAGAGCCATGGGCATTAACATTACCCCTAGTCTCCTCCCTCCCTACTATTTTTCCTGATCACTGCAGTGAGTCCTGTTAGCCAAACCCAGTTGGAAGTTAGTGATACATGTCTAGTACATTGGGTCAGTCTTTTCACCCAAGACAGTGAAATGGAGTGAAGGTAAGGTATCTGGCATATTTGGAGACTTAGAAAAGTTTGCCTAAACATGAAAAAACCTTCCTTGGTTATATGCACCAGATATTCTTGACAATAGGCAGATGTCTAGAGTCAGTATGCTTTATGAAAATCACTTCACAAGCGTGTTACACTAAGATTATATAGAGATTATTTTAGTTATAGATACAGGTTAGTGATTCTCAAAAGAGGCAAATTTGCCCATATGGGATGCCTGTCAATGTCTTGAGATATGCTCATGTACATGGTTGTTTTGGATTGATCAAGGATAGTGACATATCTTTTAGTTCTATTAGGGTAGGTGTTTGCTGAAGAATGTAGCCTGAGAAATGACCATTAATGTTTACCCAGAAAATTTTACTGGCAAAGAATGATCTGAGTTCTCAGAATGAAGCATAGGTTACCTGGTTACATATTAACCATGAGGTGATGGTAGGGATAGTGGGGAAATAAAAATAAAAATAAGAAGTGTCTCTACTGTCAATAATCTGATTGCAAATTCTTAATGTAGTTTGCAAGTTCTTAAAGGCCATGGACTGCTTTTCATTAATCTTCAGTGTTAAGTGTCATGTCTTGAGCACTGTGGATTTGTCAGAATGTGTTTGTCAAGTGTAATCTTTGGTTGGGGAGAAATGGATGCTACAGACACTGGAGCTAAAGTGGCTAGAGAGGCATGAAGAGAAGAGATTCTTAAAGAATCTTGACAGAAATGACTGGATTCTGAGGAAATGTGAAGAGCGTATTGGTCATTCCACTAAAGCCACCTCAATTGCTGGACAACTGACCCTGGCTAGAGCCTTGGTTATTGATAATCTTTTAAAGAAAAGTATAGTAGGTAGAGTCAAGTATATTTAAATGATGTCAAACCACTTACCCCCTCCCCATCTTGTATCAACACCCTACCATTTTAAAAATTAACTATACTGTTTGGTCTGTGCATGGTCTCAAGTTGTGCCCCTTTTTTTTTTGAGAGTAAGGAAAAGGTTTTGGGACTTGGTATGAGCTCAGTCTTTCTGTTTTTACATTCCTTCAGTCCAGCTCTTGGGTCCCATTGCTTTAATTTTTAAACAGTGGATATTGTTCAGTTGGAAGTGATTATAATTATTTTGTTTTTACTTCACATTCCTTTAGACTAGTGAAACTCCCTTTATATTTTCCTCAATGCTGAGCCCCTTGTAAATGTTTGTTTAATTAGAGGTATTCTGTAGAATTACTCCTAAGGTTATAAATAGTGGATTGAGACAGGAAAGTGTGCCATTATAAAATCTTGACCACCACTTATCAGCTTTTGGACTGAGATCAAGTGTAGAAAATCTCTACATTGTTCATTCATAGGGTTTAAACCTATTTAATTTGTTACTTGTATCTGGTAAAGTTGGATGCAAAATGTTGAAATAAAAGGAGAGTGGAGGAAGTATAGTGACAGACCAGTAGTACTATTTTTCTTTCTCTTTGGTGTAAAGTCTTGTTAAAGTTAATAAAGCTGAGCATTTTTAGTTACTATGTCAATGTAATAAAGCTGTGTCATACCTTTTCTCTTAGAAGAATGTTCACAGGGGCTGGTGAGATGAATCAGCTCTTAAAAAGCAATGATCATGAAGTTGGACGACCCATTAGATCCCAGAACTCATGTGGTAGAGAAGAAAACTGACACATAAAATATCCTCTGAATATCATCCATGTGCTATGGTATCCATTTTAAAAACAGTCTGTAAAGTATTCATACATGTCAGTTGAACAGCAAGCCTAGTCATCTCGCTTTGGTATTGAGTAAAACAAAAGTAGCCAGGGTCTAAGATTGTGATAATTAATTAATTGTTGACTATATTTAGAATCACCAAAGAGACACACTTGGGACTGCCAGTGAGGACATTTCCAGAGAGAATTAATTTAGAAAAAATCCATACTTAATGAAGGTGTCACTATCCTATAGGCCCAGTTCCTGGCCTAAATAAAAAGTTAGAAAACCAGCTGAGTGTCAGCATTGCCTTTTCTCTGCTGCCTGGTCCACTGAGATGTGGTTAATCAACTTAATGTTTCTGCTACCCCAGCTATAAGCTGTTTTCCCTGCCATGCCTTCCCTACCATAATGGATGGTATTTCCTCAAGCTGTGATCCCAAATAAACACCATCCTTCTTCACATTTTTTCTTGTCAGCTTTTTGGTCAGAACAGTAGAAAAAGATGGTAACTCAAAGATGTAGCTGCCCCATAATTTTAGAACCTATTTGGTATCAATCAGTATCAAAGCATTGTAAGAATTGAGGAAGAGGTTACCCTTTGGGAGAGTGTTATGCCATTTTGAAACTCATCTGAAGGCTGTGGATTTGTTATGGAGAGACATGATCATGTGTGTATGAATCCAGAGATTATAGGTGACTTGGGTGCCACAGTCATAGTGAGACTAGGTATAGTTTGAAAGTACATATTAAAAAATATTGTTATATATAAGATAGGTTAAAATAACCAATTTGAAATCTGAACCATAGGAAGTAAAATGTCAATATTGGCAAAAAAAAAATAAATTGGAAAAAGGTTATTGTTGCTTTCATCAGTAATCATGAATTGTAGTAGAATCTTAAGGGATAGGGGATTGTAAAAGTTTTTTGTTATTGTTCATCAAAGAAGTGGATTAGCATGGACCAGTTTTGTCTCATACTCACAGGCCTTTTGTACCTCTTGATATCTCTACAAGGACAAACTGCCAGGAGGTCAGCTGATTAGCTAATGGGTGTGGAATAGGATAGAAGAGGGTGGCTATAAGGTGGATCAGAAATTATAGGAGTGGCCAAGCAATGACTTGTTCAACTTGAGACCCATGCCAGGAAAAGGAGCTTGGATGGCAAAGAACCAGAGGTGGGATGGCCCAAGAAACCTAGGAGAGAACCAAATATGACTAGCAAAAAAAAAAAAATCAGTGAAATGATATTCTCTTATACTGTAGTATAGCATAATCGTCGCCAGAGAAGCTTCACCGAGAAACTAATAGGAACAGGTACAGAGACCCATAGCCAAACATTAAGTGGAGCTCAAGGAATCCTGTGCAAGAGGGGGGAGGAAGGATTGTAGGAGCCAGAGGGCTTAAGGACACCATAAGAATATGGCCCAAGAATCAACTAACCTGAGTTTATAGGGGCTCAAGAGAGTATGGACTGACAATCAGTGACCCTGTATAGGTCTGACCTAGGCCCTCAGAATATATGTTATGGTTATGTTTTGTTGATATTCCTGGGAAGCCTGCTCTTTTCTGAAGGGAAATGGGAGGAAAGGGGGTAGGGGAAACTGATGTTGGGATGTCATATATGAGTGAAGAGTAAATAAAAAAGGAAAAAAGGTAGAAGAGAAGTTTCTTAAGCCTTTGCCTTAAACCTAATAGCATTTGTTTTCTCTTGGTTTAGTTTCTATTATCTCATTAAACAGATACCAAGAATGGTAGTTTTTCTCTTTGACAAGAGTTCTTGGAAAAACTTGACTATTATTCTTTCTCCTTCAAGGTCGATGAAAGGCGTTATTTAAGGAATTGGCTCGTATTTTTTATTTCAAGCCTGCTTATTTCTTTTTGTTTTGATATTAAGTCAGGATCTTATTATATACCTCTGGCTAGCCTGGAACTGAGTGAGTATGCAGGCCAGGCTAACATTGAACTTAGATCCACCTGCATCTGCCTCTAAAGTGCTGGGATTAAATGTGTTTGCTTCCATGCCCTCCCAGGCCAGCAAGTTTTTTTCTTTGATAAATAGCAAAAGCTTTTGGTAATTAGTCCACTTTACCTAAGTGATAGGAAAAATTGTATTTCTATGATATCAACAATTGTGGGATTTTTCTTTCTCCCAAGCATAATATATTAAAACTAAGCAGAAAACTTCAAAGAACAAAGACAAAAGTGATGTTTGTTAGTGGTAGTTTGAGATATTTCAGGAGAGTTGGGATGTGAAGAAAAGCAATGGCCATATTTAGAAAGCTGCCTCAAACCCAAGAGTATCTATTGAAGTAAACTTGATGACAGTTTTTTTTCCTGCTCATGAATCATTGTATTCCTATAAAAGCGAAAATTCCTCTTCATCTAAACAAATGGCTTCCACATCTGTTTTCTTAGTTTCTCAAAAGGGTGTTTTTGGCTTGCATTTTTTAAAAAAGTGTTTATCTGTTTAAAATGAATATCATGTAAACCAGTTTGCATATCAAAATCCAACTTGGTCTACAACTAACGAGAATTAAGTCAGGACTGATCAAGTGATATGTTGGTAGTAGTGTAGGGATACATAAAGCATATTTTAATTCTGCATGGAGAAGTTCTTTTTAAGCTGTTGGAATTCTATTGATTTACATGTAATTGTGTATGCCCTCTGGTTTTGAAGATGGAAGATGGATTAGATAATGTTGTAATACATCTCAATGTTTAAATGCTCTGTTCTCAGTATTTTGTAGTCCTATTGATGAGGAACTAACTAATTTGTAGATTTTACTCCCACTTTTTAGTTTTCCCTTTACTATGTAACTAAGGGAAGCTGGCTAGTTTCTGTTTTTTGTTTGTTTGTTTGTTTGTTTGTTTTGTTTTAATGCTCTTGTGTTTTTCTGGAGCACTCGTTCAGTTTCTTGGCCCTATATGAGTTTGTGCACCTTCAAGTGTTTTGATTTTATCTTTTTAAATCTTGAGTGTTTTCTTGGGTGACAGGCCACCATGCCCTTGAGCCAATTCTGCCATTTAAAAATAAAGAACGAGAAGCAGCTGAAGTGCTGGCTCTGTCACAGCTGACAGCAATCTGATATACTGGTTGGATTCTTTATCTGAGTACCCACATGTGTCTCATTCTCACCATGGCATTTGCAGCCATAAGGTCTAAGAGGGTAGGAGTGCAAAAACGTCTCCAAAGAAGAGAAAGAACAGCCTCCCATACATACAAACGTCTCCACCTTTCCTAGTAACAGTAGGTTATACAACGCCTGGCTTCTTACCATTCAGTGTGATTTTGGGGCCCTGATTGAAGTTTGTCTTTCAGAGAAGGCTGCTTCAGTCCCTCCACCCCCACCTACTTCTGTGCTCCAGCTGCCTGTGCTGTCTGAACAGTGGCTTGTTCTGAGGATAAAGTTCTATGAGAATTGTGAGACATTTGCTAGTACATGAATGGACTTTGGGAGCCCATTCCACAAAGGAACACAACGGTGGAGAGCCTAGACCTTGCTCCAAATGATGTGACAGACTTTAAAGACTCCCCATGGAAGGCCTCACCGTCCTTGGGGAGCAGAAAGGGGATGGGCTGGAGTTTGATGGGGGTGATAAGGGAGAACAGGAGGATAAGGGAACTGGGATTGACATGCAAAACAAGCTTGTTTCAAATTTAAATAAAAAAACCTAACCAGTGACAAATTAGTAAAATCACTTCTGACATGGTCATAGTTCTCTGGACATGTATGGAGGATATAATTTGGATCCTGAGGAGAACCCTTTCTGGCATCTTATTTGCTTTATTTCAGGTTTTTGAGTGCAGGATTTACTGTGTAGCCTAGGATTGCCTCGATCTCACTGGGTAGCCCAGGCTGGTTTTGAATTCATTATGATCCTTGTGCTTCAGTCACCTGCATGCTGGAACTTTGGGTATGAGCCCCCAAGTGTGGATCCACCATTGTTTCTTTTACTGGACAAATACAAATCAACTGCTTGGTAATGACACCTGATTTGACACAAGAATGAACATGTTTCCCTGCAACATTGTAGGGGAGGGAGAGGAAAGGATGGTTACTTAATACTTAAAGTTCTTTCTTGTCATATACATTGCTCTTGTTCAGTTTTCCCATGAAGCTCATCAGCATTATCTCAAAAACAGAGGCAGAAGTGGAGGTTTTGATTGCTGTTTGAGTTGCACCCTGAAGCTGTTTTGGTGTCTTGTGAAAAAGCACAGTGTTTCTCCCTTTTGACCTTGTTCAGAATTGTACTAGCCACCTGTTAGGATTGTTCTCATTCAAAGTCATTATATGGTGCCTGGCTGTCTGACTGTGAGCCTGTGTCAGATTTGCCAGTGGCCCCTCATTTGTGTGACACCTGCCAATTTTGAGAGAAAGAATGGAGACACGATAGCTGAAAGGGAATGGAAGGTACTGGAGGAATGAGGGATCAAGAGCTTCTTGGAGCACCTGTCACTTTAGTATCATTGATTGTGGTGTGACCCTTTGCATAGCTTCCCTTTTATCTGCTGTGACTTTCCTGAGTTGTGCTATCAATCTCTCAAGACTGTTATTTGTGGGTTGACATTGTATTGCTTGTTCATATATTGTACTTCTTTCAAACACTAGATTTCTTGTATCCCAAATATTCTACATCCCCTCCCCTCTGCTGAGCATTTTAGCTTTTACCTTCCTGGTTGCATTCTTCATTTAGATTTATTGTTATTATTTGTATATGTGTAGGTGCGTGTGCCCCTCCCCCTCCCCATCCTGTGGTGCACATTGGAGATTAGGAAAGACAGCTTTCAGGAGTTTGTTCTCTCTTTCTGCTTTTACAAGGGTTCCAGGGATTGAACTCAGGTCACTGGGCTTGCCCATTGAAGTGTATTTACCCATTGAACCTCTTGCCAGCCATGTGCTCTTCATTTAAATGATTCTAAAGTGTGTCTTACTCAATTTCAAAACTGCCCTTCCCAGATTCCCTCCCATAATGAATGATGATGCAGTTGCTAAGCCAGGAACATAAGCACTTGACCCCGTTGTCCTCTTGGCCCAAGGACAACCTGTCGCCAAGTCATCTACATTTCATTTCCTAAATACAGATTCTGTATCTCTACTGACAGTGTTCTATGCTGTTCAGCGTACAACATGCCACTCTGGTTACTGTGTTCCTACCCTACATATTTGCTACATGTTTTATTGTCTTGAAGACCTTTTTAAGCTGTCAGTCTACTGTGCCACTCTCTGAAGTCCTTAATGTGGTTTTCTTTCATAGTTCGGGCTCTTCTTTATTCTCTACCCAATTTCCCTGAGCACTCTAACCCTACATATGTTTTATAGGCTTCCTATTGGAGGAATAAAACTATTGTTTTGAAAATGTTTAGAACATTGTTTTTATTTTATTAATATTCAGTTTCTCTGTTTTATTCATATATTTTTTGCATAGTCTTCTTTCATTTGCCTTTTCCTGTTACTGTTTGTGATTCATCTTCCACTTATATGAAACCTACTTGCCAAGATCTTTTCTCTCACTTCTGCCCTAGGGGCTTCTATCATGTCCATGAATGTATCTATGTGCATGTGTGCATAAAGGCACAAAGAAAGGAGTCATTCCTCTTTTTTTGTTTTTGTATTTTGAGGCAGGGTGTCTCTGTGTAACAGCCCTGGCTTTCCTGGAACTAGCTTTGTAGACCAGGCTGACTTCAAACTCACAGAGATTGGCCTGCCTCTGCTTCTTGAGTGCAGATATACGCCACCATACCTATTGGAAGGTGTCATAATCATTCACCTTTATGTTCCCTACCAGCTAGTGCATGAGATATTCAGTACATTATTTTTGGTGAATGAATAAATGAATTCTTTGGGGGAGCTTTTAAAAACAGAATATACAGTGCTTCATATCATTTGTAGAAAATGCTTGAGCCAAAAAAATAAAATTAAAAAAAAAATAAAATACTTGAGCCATGACCAACTTGAAATAGTAGAAATGCCACTTTGGAAGTGAAGGACAATTATTTTTTGGCAGTGAGTAGCAGAATCTTATATAAACCTTAAATTACTGGTTTTAGACTATATTCTATATCTCCATCCTAGATGACTTGCCTCAAATTTCCTTTCATGCTTTTTCTGAAAATATAGAAGTTAATGGGATAGGAGAAAAATGGTTAATAAATGAGAACCTGTGATTTGATTGGTTTTTAAATATTTATATTCTAGAAGAATGCCTGAACAAGTGTCTGTAGTAATATTTCTCTGAAGAGATGAACACAATTACTTTTTCCTGAAACTGGATCATCTTCCTGAAAGATTTTTCTCTGAAGTGGGCACCCCCATTTAAAGCATGCAATTGTTTCTATGAACTTATATCTAATAAGATAAAGGTTAAGATAAAGGTAAACAAGGGTAGCCTTTGTTTAAAAAATACTTACAAGGCATATTGAAAGCATGGTCACTGTAGAATAGAAATTATTGTATAACTTTAGTACTGAACAAAGAAGTGCCCTCTAAGGTATTCAGTATAGAATTTTCTAAGCTTGCCTGGGGAATAGATCAGTGGTAGATAATTTTCCTGACATGCTTGAAGCCCTGTGTTCAGTTTCCAATACTGAAAAAAATTAAAATAAAAAAGGAAGGATAAAAGTTCCATCTGCTACCTGCATGTGCGTGGGGAGTAATGAAGGGCAGCACAGTGACTTTCTTGATGCACACTCATCCTACAAAGGAGATTTGGAGAAATGAGAAATGCTTTTGTCAAAATGGTGATGGCAATGTGTTGGTCACTTTCCAACTTTGTGTCCTGTAGACTACCAGCTATGTGCTCCTTTAGGATTGAGTTTTAAGCTATGTGCTTAGTAATGACAAGTGACAACCTGTTAGATCTGTCGTTTGTTTGTTAGGGGTTGAGAGCTGAAAGTTTTCTAGTCAGATTTTCCCATGACCTCAGTTATAAAGAAAATGTTGCAGATTCTAGAAAATGCTAATGTCCTTTTTAGCTGTAAGTATTATCTTGATTGCAGTGCTTCAGAATTGCCCAACTTCATTATCTGAGCATAGCCAGCCTGACGCCTCCTTCTCAAATAGACAATTATGATCAATTAAGCACTTTCAGGCCTTATAGAATACTTAATTTTATTAGTCAATTATTTGTGCTTTGAAAGAGTTAATGGTAGCTACCCAGGCCATTATTAGAAATTAGAATGTCCCAAAATAGAAAGGCTATTTCCTTTGTGTGTGGCACTGCAGTGGAAAATGCCAAGCATAGTTTTTACTGAGTTAAAGGGTGAGGGAAGGCGGGTGGGGGAGAAAGTTACATGTAAATCATTTAGCCATTAACCTAATGGGTGGGTTTATAAATCCTATTACTGTAAGCCCTTTTCATTTCCACTGAGGCCTGGTGCATGCTTGATCCCACTAATGTAAAATTCATTCCATCTAAGTGATTACTGAAGTAAGACATTTTGAGTCAATTTTAATCAGGTTGTGTGAAACTTGCTTGAGTGCTGATGTTCACTAAAGCGTGGACATAGCTTGGCCGCATCTTAATTAGCCTCACAGATGAATCAATCAGGACGACCACTCAGAGCTTTTGGATATGTACATGCTTTTTTTGTGAGCATTGTGCTATAGGTAGGGGCTGAAAATGCCCAACTCAGAAGCTAGGGGAAAGACCCATTGAGTGGGAGTGTTTATAATCTCATGGACATTCTTTGAATCCTAAGGAGCCAGAAAGTTCTGTTCTTGTGACTCATTTGGGTATCTTCAATGGTACTTAGGTTTAAGCAAATTAAAGTTTCAAATTTAATGAAAAATGAGGACCTTCGTAGAAAAAATGAATACATTCAAGTCTTTGCTAGGAGTTTTCAGAATGTTTCACTGACCTTAGGTTAATATCTCATGCTCTAGTTTCAATCTTAGCTTCTTAGGATTTTGTTTCTTTTTACAGGGAATTTAATATTTTAAAAGTATACAGGACCATACTTGAGTACTAGTATTGGTGAGTAGATTAGATTTAAGTGTGCTTTAAAGCCATCTTTACAGGCTCTCCAGGGTCCTGTGTGAGATACAACTTCAATTCTGGTGTTACTGTTCTAGTATAACTCAAACTTCTAAACCAGAGACTTAAGTGCAAGAACAACGAAGAATAAGCATGTAGCTTGTGAAAAGGGCTTTTCTTTAAAGTTAGAATGTGAGTTTTAAAATCTCACAGGATAGGTATTGATATTTTTATATGAATTTATAGGAAATTTATGTAGAAATTATAAGATGGGAGAGATTCAGTTTAAAGTTCGAAACCATAGTTGGTGGTATTTTAGATTTTTGGATCAAAATAGAGCCCTGTGAAATTGTAGGGCAGTAAATAAGAGATAGTCATAAATATTATTAATTGTGTTTTCTGAGGAGTAAAAAACTTTCAGAAAGTATTGTTTTTCAACATGTTTTCTGTTCTTTATACATAAGTCACCAGAAGATCTAACTAGCTTATGAATTTAGGATTTAAAACAAATTCCATTTACCTGGAGAGATATATAGATAAGTATGACTTCAGTTAAGTTTTTAATTAATAGGCTTTATTATTGGGGTAGAAATTTATTTCTCAATTTATTTATATAATTGTGGATTGTGTTGGAAGATTGAAACTGATTCACTCTTCATTTCTTGTACGGAAAGAGCCAGCATTTAAATGCATATTGTATATGTGTAGGAGAGGTCTTGTAGAGACCACTGTTGTGGTTTATATTAGCTGTGTTCTTTCAAAATGGAACACTGAGGATTTTCCTCATTATACCATAACCTGAGATAATTATTTATTGGATTATTGCTCTGTTCCAAGAGTTGTTAGGTTTAGTTATGACATGATTTCTGTCTATAACTTGTTTATAACTCCTCAATCTTATCTCTCTTGTGCTAATGGGAACATAGGACTGGAATGCTCATTAATATCATTGGGTTATCGAAGCCAGAGGACTTTCTGACAGAATTCTTATAAAATAAATGGATATTTGGTAATAACTCAACCTTTAACAAATGCCTATATCTCAGAAATCACACATACTAAAGTATATACGATGTTATGTTTAATGTCCTATTAGAAGGAATGGTTACTGTCTGTGTTTTATAGTTGAGAAATTAGCAACTTAGAGACATATCGTTTGCTCTGAGTCACACATTATTAGGCTTTACATTTAGGTTACTTGTGTTAACATTCTCCAGAAAAACTGAACCAATAAGAGGTACGGGTTTGTGAGTTGTAGGGAGATTACATATGTAAGAATTTGCTCATGCAAATTGAGGAATCTGAATGTATAAAATTTGTGGGGCAGGTGGCCAAGCTGGAGACCCAGGAAGAGTTGATGCTTTGACTGTTAAATAGATGGCAGTCAACAACTGGAATCTCTACTTTGGAGACAGCCTCAGTCCTTATCCTCTGAATCCTTCAATTAATTGGATGTGATCGTAATCTGCTTCATTTAGAATTCATTAGGTCTTAATAGTGTTTGAAAAACACTTTCACTGACACCTGGATTAGTGTTTGACCAAATCTTTGGGTATCCTGGTTTAACCAAGCTAACACACAAAATTAGCCATGACATAGTTTTAACCACTGTGGGGAAACTGAATGAATGTGAAAAGCACAGTAGCACAAGAATAGACTGTGAGCCAGTATAACCCCACCACTTGGGAGGCAGAGGCAGGCAGGTCTCTTGAGTTTAGAGGGCAGCTGGGTCTGCAAAGTGATTTCCAGGTTAGCCAGGGCTGCATAATGAGTTATTGTCTTTAACAAGATCATGGTATGTTTAGAGACTGATGTGGTTATCTGTTGCGCTTAGGAGGCACCAAACACGTTATCTTTAATGAACCTAAAATATATGGCAAAGGCCTGGTTGAAGGACAAATGTGGGAAACATTAGAAGATAAGGCCTCAAGTAGATCATGAGTCATAGGATCAAGTGAGGGAGCTTGGATTTCATTTTAAGAAAGTATGTATTAGAATAAATATTGGCAAAGTGTTAAGACTGGCTTAGGAGATACTGTTGCTATAGATAGATTGACTGGTGAAGGTCTGAAGGAATAGCATAGAAATACAGAGAAGGCCCCACATTGCAAAGATATAGTGTAGTATTGAGATGTATTTGTTCATTGAATTTTGAAAGGAAGCTTAATCTTTGTCTGTTAACTATCTTCCCATGTACATCTTGATGAAGAACTATCTGGTCTAAAATATAAATGGTGCTGAGGTTAAGAAACTATGATAAATTTATAGATGTGTGCACTCATTGGGAGTAGAAATACATAACGGAAGATATTGGGTGTTTCTAAGTACTGCAAATACAGCCAGCCACCCATTTATACATGTGCATAAAGCTATGTAGACCATTTATGAACACTAACCTTTTTAGTTATTTTACAATTAAAGCTTTCAAATGAAACCCAGAACATGAACATATATCCTTGAAGTGAGTATTATTATTTTTGTTGAATATATTATTTTTGTTGAATATATTAACATCTTCCTTTCCTAATACTAAAGAGATGAATATGCTTTAGAAATAAAATAACAAAATCTGGTGAAGAGACATTTATTCATGTCAAACTTGGAGTTGTAGATTTTTAGATTTGGAGGCAATCCCAGCCTCCTTGTTTAATCAATGGGGATTCAGAGACCTAGCTAGTAATTGACAATTTAAATCAGGACTCAAGTTTTCTCACTTTAAAAAAGAAAGCTAGTCTTTGTATAATGTTTTATCTTTACAGAGAACTTTTTCAGCATATAGTTCTTTTTATTCCAACCCAGCTCAGGGAACTAGGTATGAAGAACACCCCAATTTTAGAGGAAATAAAATTAATGTTAATAGCCGTAAGCAACTCAGTATCATAAAAGCAGTTATTGTTAAAGACAGAAAAGAGAATGCTTATTAAGCTCACAGCCCCTAGTTGAGCATTTTATGGAGAAGACATATGTAAGAATCAAGAATAAAAATGAAGAATCAAGAAGAGAGAAAATGCAGTGTAAATTAAACCCACAGAGACAGCTGACCTGATCAAGGAGGAGCTAAAGGGCCCCCAGATTGATAACTAGGAATCAGCATTGGACCGACTCAGACCCCCTGAACATGGGTCTCAGTTAGAAGGCCTGGGCAGTCTAAGGGACCTCTGAGTGGAACCAGGATGTATCACTGTTGCACAAAAGGACTTTGGGAGCACATTCCCCATGGAGGGATACTCCCTTAGCCTAGAGGCAGGAGGGAGGGCCTAGTCCCTACTCCAAATGACTTGACAGATTTAAATGACTCCTTCTGGAAGGCATCGTTCTACCTATGGAGTGTGTAGGGGTGTGTGTGGTGGAATTTGACCTTATATTTCATTAGAATGTAAGATTTTCATTATGCTTAACACATAGATTATACATCTGAGTGGATTGTTTTAGTAAACATAATCATGGGAGTAGTAGTACCTTGAAACTTTTTTTAACTGTGAAAAGTTGATGCCATCCATTGTTTAGTGTTAATATTAAAACACTATTAATCTGCAATGGCATCTAGAAACATTTTATAACTTTTGAATGCTTTGCACCACAGCAGTATTCTTTTGAAAGAAAATATCAATAAATACCTAGGTGTCCTCCTGGGCATGTTAGGAGAACCTATAAATACACATGTCAGTAGTAGACTTAGGTTGCTGCTTTTGACCTTGGTGTAGAAAACTTGTAGTTTCTCCTTATTAGTAAACAGCATATTGTGTGTTCCAGAACAAACCATTTTCTTTTAAAACCAATCTTTTAAAATTTTGTTTCATTTCAAGTTTTTACCACCTTTCTCCAGCCTTCAGAAGCTCAGATTTGGGTTAAAATGCCTTTTGATATTATTTTAATTATTGCTTTCCCCACCCCCACTCATACCCCTTTCCTGTTTCCCCCTCCTCTTTCCCCCTAACGGCACTGCTCTGCAAAGCCTGCAATGATTGATATGATGGCAGTGCTGTCATTCTTTTTAACCAAAAAAAAAAGTCATTTTTGTTCTAGTTATTTTAATAGAGTCCCATTAAAGATGTATTGCTGACTGAAATATCGGCATGAAGGGCTCTCACTGAGCTGAGCCCAGGAATTAAGAAGTCAGGAAATCGGCTGCTGCATTGCAAGAGAGCCTTGTGTGACACCGAATCTCCTGATTGGGGAGATCATTACTGCTATTATGACTCGACTTGCGTAGGAATTTTAAATTCCATCTGAATGTCAGTAATAACCCTCTTAGCAAATTATCCTGAATAAAATCACGAAGGCATTTTATATAATAGGTGTTGAATTACTGGATAGATTTGCTAATTAAATACTCTTTGTTCTGCTGCAGTTGACATTACAGGGTAAGATCTTGAACAATTATTCTCAACAGCTGTACTTTGTTAAGGGAAAAATTAACCACAAAGTTTATTTTTTTACACTTGAAGTTGGCAGATTTTTGAAATGTGCTTGAAAAAATTCCATCATCCAATTGGTAATGAGTAGCTAAATATGCAGGTGTTGCTGTGAAATCAGATAGCTTCAGACTGCCTTATTAATGAATTTTAGCAATCTTTTAGAGCCCTGTTTGCTGGCCGCTGGTGCTTATAAAATGATTTTCTGTCAGAATGGCTAGCTTTAATATTAGGCTTGTCACTGTGAAGTGAATTTATAAACGATCATCTTGTATTCACTGTACCTGTGTCCAGTAGAATTTTCTGGATACCAGAAGCTATTTTTAAAAATGCATTTCTTCAGTGGGGAAAATACCTGTAATATATACGTTTTTGATTAATAGTTTCTAGAACATTCACATGAGTTAGCCTTTGTAATAAGTCTGTGAAGTCTGTGGGACACAGTGAAAAGAAAATGAATCCAAAGGTCCTGCCTCTATGTCAGGCATTGAACTGTAGAACTATAACTTCTCTATCAATCACTTCTTCAGGTAAAGTCTCAGAGCTTAATTTTCATCATTTGTCACATGGGCGCTGTGAAACTACCAACCATTTAGGATCGTCACCCTCCAGCTGTTTGTTAGTGGTCCCCATGTATGAGGCCTTCTGCTAGATGCTACGTTTTGTAGTTTACTGGCTATTCAACAGCATAGCCCTCCCCAGTGAGCAGTTTGAATTGAGGCCTGATGCTAAGGCAGCTTTTGGATGATCTTGCTCATTAGTACTTGGCTAAGCATTGGACTCTAGGTCACTGCAATATCCACCATGTAGAACTGCTTCATGAAGAAGCACAAGAGGATAGTGATCAGCCTGGTTATAGTTTGTCTGATACACCATCAGATAAACTGAAGAATTACAGACTGCATTGAGAGTTCTCATGTGGCATTGTCACCAGCTCTTTGTAGAAAGCACTGGAGAACATGGATACTGAGTATGTAATGAAAAAGTGACAAATTACTTGTGGGCTACTTCATTTGCATGTAACAGTTTCCTTAGTTACTTGGGAGCTTATGGAGTTGACCATTATGATGAGAGTAGCTAAGACTTGTAAGAAGTTGCAGATAAACCTTTGATAAATAGTTCTGTCTTCTCTCTGATTAACTTTACTCCGGCCAATCTCATTATGTCCTTTTCCTCAAAAAATTGTTGGTTGGTATTTTCCCATACTACATTGTACATACTACATTAATTTTAGTGTCTATTAGAAAAAATTGAGATTACAATGGGAGCTGCCAGTCACTTGGCAAATAGCTTTTGATTGCTTGTCATATAAGTTCTATAGGTGTGAGCATGCCCTTTGGCCTCCAGAAGTTTGTGGTCTACTTGGGGAGGGTACCGGCCATTAATAGTACAAAGCACCATTCAGTTACTAAACAGCAAACACAGGAAATGAGGTTGTTCTAGGCTTGGGTGGTCAGCTCAGGCTTTATGGAATACATTTTGCTTTAAGCTGAGCATTGTTAAGATGTAATCATGGTGAGAGGACTGGGGAAGAGATTCCAACTTGATATGAGTGAAGGCAACAAAAGATGGATCTGTATATGGTAACTATCCACAGATTGGGAATTTTTTCTTGCCCAGTTAGGTGGTTTGTGAAGGAAAGAACAGCTGTAAAGGTAGAGCTGGGGTTTAGATGTAACTGTAGGATTGGGCTTGCTCTTGGAAGCTCTGATGTTGGAGATTAGTTCTGATTCATTCAAGTTGATAAGTCCTAAGAAAGGTTAGAATATTACTTTACAGGTGTCATTCAGCAGCAACCACATATCCCCTGTGAGTCAGGTACATTGTCAGCATTTTAGCTTGAACTTTCTGGTGTGGTTCTCCATGATTACCATGATGACCGTTGCTGCTCTTGCCTGCCCTCAATCTATGAGGCTGGTGTTTTTCTAATTCTCATGAGGAAAAACAAAACAAAACACATTTTTAGAAGTTTCCTAGAGGAATTCTTACCTTTGATTGGTCAAGGTAAAGTTGTCTTATGAACATGTCTAAGTCAGTAATATCTCCAGAATGGAATTGCCATGGTTTTCTTGGACCAGTCCTAAGAACCATCTTGGGAGCTCTTTTTAAAAACATCTGGTCACACAGCTAGAGAGCCTGCATGGAACTGATCTTGGCCCTCTACATATGTGTGACAGTTGTGTAGCAGTCTATTTGTGTGACTCCTAGAAGAGGGAACAGGGACTGTCCCTAATGCTTTGGCTGGTTTTGGGACCCTATTTCCCCCTTCTGGGTTGCTTCACCCAGCCTTCAAACAAAGGGAGGAGCTTAGTCCTACCTCAACTTGATATGCCATGCTTTGTTGACACCTATGTGAGGCCTGTCCCTTTCTGAGCAGAAACAAAGGAAAAGTGGATAGGGGGCAGAGGGGAGGTAGGGGAAGGGGATGGGAGGACAAACTACAGTCAGGATATAAAATATATGAAAAAAATAATTAATAGAAAAACTCTACCCACTTCTGGTCAAAGAGATTCTGGGCCAGATATTTGGGGCGGAAATATTTGTTTTGGGAGAAAAAAAAATAGAACCATGTAATAAATTTTAGAAAGTAGTATTGTTGCATAGTAGTTCTCAGCACTGGAGTCAGAGAGAGTCAGAGAGAGTTTTACACCAGACGCAAGTTCAGGTGACATTTTTTGGTTGTCACTGCTTTAGTTATTTAAAAATCCTCAGGTAATTCCACTATGTAGCCAATATAAAAACTACTGGCTTAGCTTAATTAGAATTCATGACTCTTCCCCCCACCACACTCCGCCAAGGCAAGGAAGCCACTAACTTTTGGACATCTGAACAGAGTTGGGCAATAGTAATAAAGGGGAGTGGACAATGAAGATGGGAAGTGATGGATAGATGGGTAAGATGCTTTAAAGTTAGAAGTGTTCTGTACTATGGAGGATAAAGTCTGAAATGAAGCCTTGGGGTTTCAGTTTACCCGACAAGGTGGGAGTAAGAACTATGAATGAAAGCCAAGAACCATGAATGAAAGCCAACTTCTATCTGACTCCTTGGAAAGAAACTTCTGATTTAGATTGATGCAAGAAGAATGAATGCTAGTGGAATGGCAATGGTATGGAGTGCCTAGTTTTATACTTTGGTTTTGCTGTGGCTAGGAGAGAAAATAAAATGTCTTTATCGTTTCACAGATAAGAAATGGGGGATATTATAGTAGCTACCTCTTAGAGATCTTGGAGAAAGAAAGGATAGATTGCAGGAATTTCTCTGAGTACTTCTGTCTCTGCTCTCAATGAATCACATTAAGTCTTTAGAGTCCTTCACATATTATATATAAAGCTTCTTATAGGGCCCAATATAACATATCTGTTTATGTCTGTGTATACATTATTTTATGTTTTATAGCCCATAGCCATGTAGGCCTGTGGGCCAGATCCATTCATAATTATCTGTATGTTTGTTTCATTTTACTGTTTATTGAAATCCATCATTTTACTGGGCACTGTACTATCTCTAGGCCACATAGTTTACTTCAAGGAATTTAGTTTAGAAAAGATTTTTAAATTAAATAGAGTACTTTGTTAATTCATATTTTAAGATTCTGAATATGGGTATGAACTACTATAAAGCTTTCTTTAATCATGTAATTCTACTAAAATATTAGTATTGAAAATAAGTGACTTTGCCATAACTATTAAGGGTACCTTATTATACATGTTTATTAAAGAAACATAGAAATACAGATATTTAATGTTTTGCTGTGTCTACTAAGTATCAGCATAAAGGCAAACTTAGATTGTATTGATGTTGTTATTATTTGAGATTGTGTGTTGTGAAACATTCAGGAGCTTTAAAGATGCTTAGAAATTGGAAATGTATTGTGCTATATTTATGTCTCTGTAATTGTGTAATGTATTAATGATGGCTTTTGTTTTATTCAGATTTTGATGCATACAAAAGAGATGGTACAGAAGGTAATGCTGACCTTTTTATTCTAAAACAACTCTTAAATATTCTAGGTGACATTTTTTTGTGTTCGAAGAAAATTGTAACACAAACATACTAATTTTCTTTTAGGATGCCTAGTTTATGTTTATGATTCTTCCTAATGGATTATATAACCTTTTCTCTTGTATCAACACTGATGTGATCTAACCCCTGCTTGAAGCCTACATGTGTTTCAGGCAAATTAGTAATGATGCTAATTGGAGTATATGCTTCAGTGTTGTTTGTCATGATTGTTTTTTTTTTTTTGTTTTTGCCACACTTCATATTCTACTAAATAATGTATGAGAATCCAATAAATATTTGTACCCCAGGATATTTTAAATCCATACTTTTGCTTCTTAAACTGCTATGACCACTAGTTACATGGTAGAATTGTTAAATATAGACCCTATTTCCTAGTTTTATTCTTATTTTTATTAAATTCCATGTTCTGTTTCAATTGAAACTACAAACAGTTAATCCTTCCATATTTTTAAAACGAAAATTGGGAAGGTTTTCTTAATTTTTCACTGCTTGTGTTTCTAGTTCACAAAGGGCTTACTCTTCAATTGTATACCCTGACAGTACAGATAGTAAGTAACATGACTTGTGAAAAACCAGTGTCATCTATATTCTCTAGAACTAGAAACCTTTACTTTTCATTGTTTGTAATGATCAGTGTGACTTTCTTATTAATGTTTATATTTCTGGCTTTTATTAGATGAATCTTGAAGTTATTTATGGAGATACAGATTCAATTATGATAAATACCAATAGCACCAATTTGGAAGAAGTATTTAAATTGGGAAACAAGGTGAGATAATTTAATGACTGCTTATTTTACTTGGGTTTGTGGATTCTGTATTTAACACAGTAAATACCATAAGTTCATGTGTTATGTACATGTGTATACTTTTTAAAATAATAAATTTAGTGTCACTAAATTTTTAGTTCTCTTATTTTGTTCCCTTACACTCTAATTTGTTTTGAGGGCAAAATTCAAAGGTTTTCTTAAGAAATAGATAACATTTTTCATTTGAAAAAAGTTTAAATGTAGTCACATTAGAACTTCATGCATTGCCATTTACAAGGAAATGTATTTTCAACATTATTCAGACATATTTCATATATAGATATGATTGAATGAATACATTTAATTTTATAAGAATATTGAAAATATATTAGAAAATACAAAAGGACATTTAGAAATTGTCATTGGTACTCTTTTTGTTTATTTTTTGACATACTTTCTCTGTGTAAAAGTCCTGGCTGTCTTGGAACTTGCTTTGTAGACCAGGTTGGGCTAGAACTCACAGAGATCCACCTATCTCTGCCTCCCAAGAGCTGGGATTATAGGCAAGCACCACCATAGCCCAGCCTTTGGTCACCTCTTAATGGTGATTCACACTTGGCAAGTATTTGAGCACTTGATTTAAGATTTTGTCCCAGTATTTCTTTCTCTTTTTTCTTCCTTCCTTTCGCTGTTTGTTTATTTTTATTCATTTGTTTTTTTTCCAGGCAGGTTTTTCTTTTTCTTTCTTTTTTTTTTCTTTTGGTATTGCTTTGGAGCCTGCCCTGGAACAACTTGCGCTGTAGACCAGGCTTGCCTCAAACTCACACAGAGATCTGCCTGTCTCTGCCTCCCGAGTGCCAGGATTAAAGGTATGTGCCACGAATGCTTGGCTCCCAGTATTTCTAAAACTTGACATATCTTACTAATGATGATTTTTTTTTCTTTTCTGGAAAGTGTGGAATTTGAACTGTAGTCTTCACTTGTACGTAGACCTGGCCTTGTAAAGCTTTGTAGTTTTCCCTTGTGGTAATATGTAACGAGTATGTTTTCCAGGCCAGTTGGCCCCACTGCCACACCTGTCCCCAATAACACACAGAGGCTCTGTATTTGATATAATTCTTTTGGCCAGTTACTAGTTTCTTATCGGCTAGCTCTGTCTTATTAACTCATTTCTATTAATATGAGTATTTCCAAGTGGTCTCATCTTACTGGAGACAGGTCCGGCATTCTGCTCTCTCCAGTCTCTCCATGTTGACTCCTCCTTACTACTTCCTCTTTCCTCCTAAAATCCTAGTCACGCCTATCTTGCTTTCCTATTGGCCAACAGTGTTTTATTCATTAACCAATACGAGAAATATATTTACAGAATGACATCTCCCATCAGTAATGATTTGTGCCTTGGCATTTTCAGCTAAGGTCAAGAGCAAAGGTCATGTACTCATTCAGCACATTGCTATTTGTTTATACTAAAGGTGCTAAAAGTCATTTTGAACATTATCTAACAAATTTTATGTATTTTTGTTCACATAATTATTGGATTGTCTATTTGTTAATCAATTCAGTAGTTTCAAGACAAAAAAAATATGCATTGTTTTAGACTCAAGAAAGACAAACACATAATTTCCTGTAGTTACTATGTATTTCCTGGAGTGAAGGGAGTCAGTCATAACCCTTGTTTTGATGGAATGATTTTAGTTTTGTGAGACAGAATTTCTCTATGTAGCTTTGGAGCCTGTCCTGGCACTTGCTCTGTAGACCAGGCTGCCCTTGAACTCACGGAGATCTGTCTACCTCTGCCTTCCCAGTGCTTAGATTAAAGGTGTTTGCTACCTCTGCTCAGCAGAATAATATTTATGTTATTTTCTCTGTTTTTTTTTAAATACTTTATTTTTGAGATAAGATTTTGCTAAATAGCTCAAACTGGTCTTGAAATTTGTAAACACCCCAAATTAACTTCAATATTGCTGTCATCCTGACTTAATTTTCCATGTTGTTGAGATCTTTAGTTTCTTTTTATTGGTGTATATTCATTGTGCACACTTCTGAGTTTATACATATTTGCAATGTACTTTGGGCATGTTCCCCATAGATTCCTATTCTTATATGTGAGTCAGTCTCCTTTGTTCTCATAATCCTTTTTTTTTCTACTTTAATGTCATAGGATTTTATAAGTGTATGGATGTGTATCTCTATAATCTAAAATATACAAATGAGAGAAAACATGCAGTAATTAGTTTTGATTCTGACTTAACTAGTTCAATGTTATAATTTCTTATTATATCCATTTTTATACATACATTGCAATTTTATTCTTTATGCCTAGAAAAAATTCTATTGTGTATGGGTATACTGAATGTTTTTTATCCATTCCTCTGTTGATGGACACCTATGCTGATTTCATAACTAAGCTATTGCTAATAGTCCTACCGTAAACATAATAAGCCAATTGCTCTGTTATATTCTGACTGATAATTTTCCTGTTAAACACTGGTGAGTGATGTTAAGATCTGATTTTGTTCTTTGTTTTTCAGTGTTTTTAAATTGTACAC
The DNA here is from genome assembly GCA_030556225.1 of Cricetiscus sungorus. NCBI lineage: Eukaryota > Metazoa > Chordata > Mammalia > Rodentia > Cricetidae > Cricetiscus > Cricetiscus sungorus. The sequence continues at coordinate 8,183,057 of JANBXA010000126.1, forward strand.
TAAATAATTTTGTTATGTAAGTTGGATAATACATTTTAATTACATGTACCTTCAAGTTTTGCTGAAGTTAACTCTTGGGAATTTATAGCATGTTTATTTTTTCCTGTTAGGTGTTTGAAAATCTTGACAATAAAATTGAAATTTTCACAGGTAAAAAATGAAGTGAATAAATTATACAAACTGCTTGAAATAGACATTGATGGTGTTTTCAAGTCTCTGCTACTGCTGAAGAAAAAGAAATATGCTGCTCTGGTTGTTGAACCAACATCAGATGGGAATTACGTTACCAAACAGGAGCTAAAGGGATTAGATATAGTTAGAAGAGACTGGTGTGATCTTGCCAAGGACACTGGAAAGTGAGTTTAGTTTATTTTGTTGTTGTTGTTTGTCTTTCAAATTTTTGTTTAAGAAAATTTCAGTGCTATGGACAATGCTTGTAAGTCTGCCACACATAAGGATACAACTTCCTTCTTTGTTGTTACTACTGTTGCACATTACAAGTAGAATTTTATAGTAAGTTTAAAAGTTACATAAAGCTAAATTTGCACAGTAAGAAACACTGGATATAAGATAACATCTTATTTTGAGAGTAAATCTTTATACCTAGATCTTAAGATCTCTTTAAAGAGTTGATTTTGTTGATACTGCTTTTTTATTCCTCTTTTTGAATGTGTTGTAGTTTGTACCCTTGAATCCCTAGATCCTAAATTAAAGTGGGCCATGGAGTAAGACTTTTTCCCCATGTATCATTTGTACATAACTGATTCTTATTAACTTCACATTAATTTGAGTGCTACTTCCAAAATACCGTTTGTGCTTCTGAAATAATACATGACCCAGTAGTTTTGTACCTTAAAATGAAGATTATGATTAAAAATGGTTTTTGTTTGTTTGCTTGCTTGTTTGTGGACATATTAATGTATGAATTACCCATTTGAAAAAGTAATAATACTTAGACATCTTTGCATATTCCTGTTTTGTGATCTAGATCAGTTTTGAAAAAGAATCTTTTCTTTATTGCTAGATTCATAGGTACTTTTAATTTTTGCTAAATATTAGCATCTTAAACTTATTTTTCAATCTTTTCTGCTTTCAAGTTGTGAAATTGAGCAAATTTTGCTTCTGCAAAACTACTCTTGATTAGGCAAAGTTGATCATCTGAGTACAGGTCATGGTTTGCCTTTTATGAAATATGCTTTGAAATGATTCATTGCCCCCAAATACACTCAATATGAAATTACTTTGTAGGCTGTCGATTAGAGTGTTCGCCTCTGTTTTTGTGTTTTCTAAGAAAAGATGCATCATAATAGAAGTAAATTTCTCTGAGTTAGAAATGTATTAGTAATTAAAGCTATACAAATGTTTTTGTTAGGGTTTCTTTTTCTGACAAAAACTAAAGCAGCTGTCAGACTCTCTGCATTTTCTCAAAAATGGATAAAGTATTGGCTTCTTTATTTTTCTTTTTCCTTGAGGCTTTGTTCAATAATATGAATATTTTGAGGGATAACATAAGTGTAGAGAACTCTGAGCAATTTGTAATGGAGATGAAAGGAAGAAGAGTTTAATATCTTTGATTTCTCCTCATTTTTATTTATTATTTTATGTGTATGAGTGTTTTCCAAGCAGGTATTTCTGTACACATGTTAATGCCTGGTGCTCATGGTTGTCATAAGAGGGCATTGGATCCCTAGGCACTAGAGTTGTGAGCTGTCATGTGGGTGCTAAGAATTGAATCTTTGTCCTTCATAAAAACAAGTTCTCTTAATCACTGAGCCAATTTTCTAGCCCCTTAGATTTTTTGTTTACTTAAAGTGCTTTATATTTCATCTTACCTAAGTAAATAGTCATCTTAGTTGGGAGATGGTTTCTTGATGCCAGAGATAATATCTTGATGTTTTTATGAATAAAGATAAAAAATTATCTTCTATAACTTTAACTTGTGATTAGGATATAATTGCTTCTGGATTTTATAATGATAAAAAATCCATTACACATTTTTTTCAGTGTTATATATTACATGAAACATTAGCTGCTATATAAATGAGTGATCTACATGTCAAAGGGCAGGCTGGAATTCTTAGGCTAGTAAATTTTTGGTAGAGTTAATATTTAAAGAATAAAGTAAAACAGTGACAACTAGGGAGGTGGCCTAGTAAGAGTACTTGTTGCTCTTGTAGAGGACCTGGGTTTTATTTCCAGTACCACCCATCCTTAACTTTAATTTCAGTGACTCTTAGACCTTCTGCTGACCTGGCACACTTTGATGTAAAGACATGCATATAGGCAAAACACTCGTAAAGTCTAAACTGCCTTCTAGACACTAATCCTCATATTAGCTCTTAACATAGCTCTTGTTCACATGCCAATCTCTTATCTTTTCTGTGTTAATGACATATTAAAAATCATATATTTTTTCTTTATACAGCTTTGTCATTGGCCAGATTCTTTCGGATCAAAGCCGGGACACCATTGTGGAAAACATTCAGAAGAGGTTAATAGAAATTGGAGAAAATGTGCTAAATGGCAGTGTCCCAGTGAGCCAGTTTGAAATTAACAAGGTAAATGTAGCATTTATTGCTGAGCCCAGCTGCTGTCATATGTTTTTCACCTCCTTCAGATAGCTGAAGAACCACCTCATCCTTGCAATTTAAATAAATTCTGGCTGGGGGTGAAAGCTGCTTACCAACTGGTTTACAGATTGAACATTAGCATAGCTCTTCCAGCCACAGGTATTACCACATCTGGTACAGATGAGAGTTCTTTTTATTTCCAGACATTGTTGGGATGAATTAGGTTATGTGTCAGGACCTAGAGGCTGCTTCCTTTTTTATAGTCCTCCAAAGTCATAGTTGCTTGACACGTAGACCTGTTCATTAATATTCTTATTCTTTCATTCATTCTCCCCCTCCCCCATTGGCCCTATTTCCTAGCCTCTCTTCTGCTTCTGCCTCCAAATGTGTTGGTGTGTGTGTGTGTGTGTGTGTGTGTGTGTGTGTGTGTGTGTGTGTGTGTGTTTGTGTGTGTGAGACACTTCACAGATGGTAATCCTTAGGACAACTGTAATCAAAAGGCTTTTGGGTACAGATTCAGTTAGAATTAAGACAGTGGTAACTTATTCTGTATATCTAGAGCACTTGTGCATCTTAAACACAACCATATCACATTATGGGTATGGATATATTTTTCTTACCTAATTTGAAAAGCAAAATCTTGATTTCCAAAAGTATTTTGTTATAAGCAAGATGGTAGATTAGTAGGTTTTTTTCCTGTTTAAAAGAAGTATCCTTACATATTCAGAAGCTAATTTTCAAGTATCACTTTATCCACTTTGTGCTATGTTTCTTTTCAAAGCTCATACAAAAAAATTTAAAGGCTCATTTGATGACATTAAGGTGAACTTTTTGAATGAAAACTCATTCATGCTACTTCTAAAATAATGATTGTCATTTTTCCATACTTCTATATTCTTTAAAACATTTTATATTTTTAGAATTACTTAATTATTTAAAAACCCATCTCATTTTTTGAGACAGAACAGGATCTTATGTAGCTCAGGCTAATTTGAATTTTATATACACTTGAGGCTGGCCTTGAACCTCTGTCTTCCCTCACCCTACCCCAAGTGCCAGGATTGCAGGTTAAGTGGCATCATGCCTGGTTTTCTGTGAAAAATCTTATTTTTATATTATTAGAAAAATCTTGCTTGCAATGTCCTAGGTTTGATTCCTAGCACCCATAAATAAAATTGGTCAATACATTAAGCACCTATTTTGTTGACATGTTTATTTAATTTTTTTTGTTGATTATTAAGTTTTTCTTCTAATGTAAATAACTGCATTTAACATCGTTATTCACTTGCCATTTTGCTTTTAGATGAAATAAAATATTTGTTTCAAAAGATATGACTATCTGAGTGGATCTAGGAAAATTGTTTTGTGAAAAGATGGTGCCAGTTAATAATAAAAAAAATACGAATGCTATATTCATCACAGTTTCTTTGCAATGGTGATGATTTTTAAAATAAAACATTGCTACCATAGTTGATATGAAACTTTTACAGTGGGTTTAATTTGTTTTTATTTGATTTTTAGAATGTTTTCAAGGACTTATATTCATTCTTAGGTCAACCTTTTGTTTTCTATACATTGATCATTATGTCTTTAATGTTAAAAAAAGAGGGAGGGAGAGATTTACATCATACCTTGGGCTCTATGCGCTTTAACAGTAGCTCTTTCCTGTAAATAATACAATAATATAATTTGTGTGTGTGTGCGTGTGCATGCGTTCATGTGTGTGTGTGCATGTGACTTTCTTTCTTTGGATAGTCTCTCACTGTCCTGGAATTTGCTAGGTAGGCCCTGCTAGCTAGATGGGGAGCTCCAGGGATCCTCCTGTTTTCATCTCTCCAGTGCTGATATTGCAATGGCAGGCCTGTACCCAACTTTTTTTTATGGCTTCTGCGAATCAAATTTAGGTCCTCCTGCTTTCACAGCAAGTATAACTAAGTTATCTTCCTAACCCCCACTTTGTTTTTTGAGACGGGTTCTCATTGACTCATAACTTATGAGTGGGTTTGTTTCGCTGACTGGCTGGCCTGGGAGTCTCAGGGAGCTACCTGTCTGCCTCTTCATTGTTAAGGATGATAAGTATTAGCAACTAAGCTGTATGCTTAGTTATTTCATTTTCTTAAGATAGGTTAAGTTATTTAATCATACAACTATCTCTTCAGCCTTATATTTTCATTTTCATTTATAAAGAAGGGTGCCTTTTGGATATATTAGTGCACACTTTTAATCCCAGCACTTGGGAGGCAAAGGCAGACAGATCTCTGTGTTCAAGGAACCTTGTGTACTTACTGAATTTGAGGCCAGCCAGGCTACAAAGTGTGACCCCCCCATTTTTTAACATTTCTGTAGTGCTGATGTATAGTTCATTCTGATAAATATGTCATGGTTAGAGGCCTGTCTCTATTTGTAGTAAGCTATTCATTCATGTGTGAAAGGTGAGTTGTTTTTCTATTTATCTTTAACATTTATCTGAATGCTTGTATCATTTAAAATCTGTGGGAAATTTGTATTTCAAATTTTACTGTTTTCAAAGGAAACTGGAATGGAAGAGACAGTGATTTGTCAATGGTATTAGAACAGTATTGTTTTTGGTTTTATTCTTTTTTTGTAGGTAATGTTGATAGACCTTAAAAATGGCAAGTTACATTATGATGGTGACCTGCAAAGAGTATGAGATTTACCTTTGTAGAGATTCTAGCCCTTGTCTAAACAACCAAAATATATCTGATTTTCTGAAGCATTTCAATCTTAAATATATTTATGAGATAATGCAACCTACTTTGATGCTCTTTTTTTAATTGCTATGGCTACCTGTAGCTTAAACCACTAGGAAACATTTAAAATATTTTGAAATTGCATGTATGTGTGTTTAGAGCTGGAGTGACACAGGACTGTGTGTGTGTACTTATGTGGAGAGTCATGTACTGTGACATGCATGCCAAGGCTTGAGGAAAACTAGAAGGAGTTAGGTCTCTCCTTCTACCATATGTATACTAGAGATCAAACTGTGATCAGCCATTTTAGCAGGCCCCTCTATATTTTTCTTTTTTCTTTTATGAAGCTGTCTAAAACTAATTGAAAAATCATTGGATAATCTCAATCTTATAATTAGAAATTCTATTCCACAAAATTCAGAATTTCTTAACGTTATATTCAAGAATAGTCATTTATTAAAGGTAATGATTTTCTTAAGTAAAGCTTTATTTTATTAAGATGTCCATGCAATATTGCTCATCCTAGTCATAATCCAGATTTAAAAAGATTGAAATATATTAGGACAGTTTTCTAGTCACTGTGCTCTACTAAGTTTACTACTTAGAATATCTACATAACTTGAGCATGTGAAGGCATGTTTGAAGACCTATTTTACTCCACTATATCACTTCTCACTTGGTCTCAAGATTCCTTAATACTCTTAACAGTTTTTGTGTATGTAGGATATGCTGGTATGTAGTTTGCTTAAAATGAATAGACTCACTGCTAAAATGGCTTTATTTGATCACATAAAAGTATTTGTTTTCCCATCACCCCCCAGAAAAGGAAAGTTAGCAGGAAGGTTGGCATAGTTTCTTAATTTTTAAAAATTTTCATGAGTATGAGTGTTTTAGCTGCTTTTACATACATTGCATGTATGTTTGGTGACCATAAAAGCCAGATGAGTCATGAAATTTCCTGGAACTGGAGTTACTGATTATTGTAAGCCTCCATATGTTGCTGTGAGCCAAACCCAGGTCCTTGAAAAGGGCACAAAGTGCTTCTAACCACCGAGCAATCTCACCAGCCCCCATTTCTTAGTTTACAAATCTCTTTAAATATCTATCTTGATAAAAAGCTTTCTAAATTTTCCTGTTTTCTATGTCCGTTTTGTTTTGATGTTTGATTTTACTGATGTATAAATTTCAGTTGTATAGAAATAATTAGAAAAAGGAGTATTTCATTTTTTCTAATAGGCTATTCCTACCATGCTTTCAAGTAAAAATTACATTCTAAGTACACAGCAGTTAGTTTAGCTTGTAACTCAAATAGTTGTACAAATAATTTTTCTAGAGTAGCCTTCACTCTTCAGATACACCTTATTATTCTTTGTGTTTAATCATAATAAACAGTAGACTTGTTCTCAAGTTTTAAACGCTTTAGAAAATACTAACTTTGCTAGACATGATGACTTACACTTGTAATACCAATACTCAGAAAGTTGAAGCAGGAGAATTGCCTCAAGTCTGTAGCCTGCCTGTGCTGCACTGTGAGTTCCAAGTCAACCTAGGCTATAGAGGGAGAACACTCCCCTCAAAGTTACTAGATTTTATTGCTTACTCAAGGATGTTCTTATGTAAAAATACGTTGCTATGGTATTAGTGGAAAGTAATACACTAACTGTTAGTACAATTTGGTGCTTTTGTTAGGATTCTTATTTATAAGCATGTACAGTTTTTACCAAACGTTCCTTCTATATTGTTAGTGAAAATAGTATTGTTGGGGGGGGGGTTCCTGGCTGGGTGGTGGTGACGCATCCCTGTAATCCCACCACTTGGGAGGCAGAAGCAATCTCTTGTGATTTCCAGTCCAGCCTGCTCTACAGGGCAAGTGCCAGGAGATGCTCCAAAGCTCAGAGAAGCCCTGTCTGAAAAAACTAAAGACAACTTTCTTCTGACTGGTGCTATTCTTGCTCATGTTGTGCTCACTTTCTGTTACAAACCCATTATACTCTATACAGCTCAAGTTGACATTCAGACAGTAAATTCAGTGCTGTGTGGTACATTAGGGGTGTTTTTTAGTTAGAGAAGACTAAAAAACAAATCATTAAATCAGAGTAGCTATTATTCTCTGATCATAACTAATCAAATGAGAAAACTACAAGCATGAGGAGAAACTCTAAGGCTTCATAGAACACTGGACCTAGAGTCTAAATTATTTTAGATGTTCAAATATTATGTGGCATAGCTCATAAACTTGCATATATTTTTGTTAGGCTTGTATGTGGTTATGCCAGTTACTAAGTGACACAGAGAGTAACCATGTTGTTTACATACATTGTCATTTTCATGTTATATGATTCTTGCAAAAATGTATTTGATGTAAACATGTATAGAAAGTTTTATTTTAAACATTGGTGAGTTTATTGTTTCCTTTTTTGTCTTTTAGGCATTGACGAAGGATCCCCAGGATTACCCTGATAAAAAAAGCCTACCTCATGTACACGTTGCCCTCTGGATAAATTCTCAAGGAGGCCGGAAGGTGAAAGCTGGAGATACTGTATCTTATGTCATCTGTCAGGTAAAACTATTGTATTTTATGAGTCTTCTGCCTCCTGGGCTGGAAAATGCTCAATAGGTAAAGTGGTTGCTACTCAAGAGTGAGGACCTGAGTTCAGATCCCCATCACTCACATAAAACAGCAGGTTTAGTGGCTTGTATTTATAACTGTAGTTTTGGAAGTTGGGGACATGCAGATCCTCAGAGCTTTCTGGCTTTCATTGAGTGACCTTATTTTAAAATCATAAGGTAGGATACTGGAGAAGTGACTCAGCAGTTAAGCAGTAACTCCAGTCCCAGGGGATATCATAGCCTCTTCTGGCCTTCACAGGAACCAGGGTACACAGGTAGTGTAGACATAGGTACAGGCAAAATACCCCTACATATAAAACATAAAGAAAACATAAGATAGAGTGATTGAGCATGTCACCTGATGTTGACCAGGCCTCCCCACACATATGTTCACATGAACATGTATACACATAAACCACTGGTCTATATATAGGAATCTTGAATGAAATCCAGATTGCCATAGTATCTTTCTTAGTAGTAGTCTTTTAAATAACTGGTCCCATAGTGAGGTGGTTTAGTGATGCCCTGGCTTTGATCCCCAGTACTACAAAAAGAGAAAATGAAGTAGTATATGTACTTTTGGTGGCATATCCAGCAACAGTAGTAGGTTTGTTTGTTTTGTTTTAGGGTTTTGTTGTTTTGTTTTGTTTTTTGTTTGTTTGTTTGTTTTGTTTTTTGAGATAGGGTTTCTTTGTATTGCTTTGGAGCCTGTCATGGAACTCACTCTGTAGACCAGGCTGGCTTCGAACTCACAGAGATTCACCTGCCTCTGCCTCCTTAGTGCTGGGATGAAAGGCATGCACCACCAACACCCTGTGGTGGTTGTTGTTTTTAATCATTTCTTTTGTGATTGACAATTTTCATTATGAGTCAGTGGAATAATAGAATAAATGCTTTTTTCTAGCTTATCAAAATAATTACTTGAGAAAATATGAAATGCATGGATATGTCAAGATTTACTTTATTTCCCTCTCCTTAGAGTTTCTCTTCTTCCCATGTTTTCTTTCTCCCTATTTTATATGAATCTACAAGGAAACTATATGCTTTCTCAACATACTTCACAACTGATAACTAGTTTTGTGTGAGAGCGGCATGTCACTAACAGGGTGAAGGAAAAGTAGGGCAGAGCAGGACATCAGAATTTTTTTTCTCTTGACTCCAGTTGGAATAAAGGAACATCAGTCTTTTCTCCCTGTGTGTAAATCATTAGCCTGTCTCAAGTTATTTGAAGTCACTGTTGTATGGTCTACTTACCTCAATGTGTAATTCAGCTTCTTAAGATTTTTTTTTTAAACATTAATGTGGTGGTTTGAATAGGTTGGCCCCCATAGACTCCTGTATTTGAGTGCTTCGCCTGTTAGGCCTTATTAGGAATATGACCTTGTTGGAGTAGATGTGGCCCTGTTGGAGGAAGTGTGTCGCCAAGGAGGCCGGCTGTGAGGTCTCATATATGCTCAATGTGTGCCTAGTGTGGCTCACAGTGTCCTGTTACCTGCAGATCAAGATGTAGAACACTTAAGTTCTTTTTCCAGCACCATGTCTGCCTGCACACTACTATACTTCCCACCATGATGTTAATGGACTAAATCTCTGAAACTGTAAGCTAGCCCCAATTAAATGTGTTTCTTCACAGTAATAAAATCCTAACTAAGACAGTAAGAGTCATACTATTTTATTACTGTAAAATTTGTATATAAACATTAAAATTCATTCCTATACAATTGACCTTTGCTAAAACACAACCAGTATTCTTTAAAAAAGCATAGAGCTGTATGAAATCAAAAGCTAGTCTGTTAATGTGATATCTGCCACATACTGTAGATAATGTACATAACAATGATAAGTACATGGACAGGAATCAGCACTTGACTCTATCTCCCTCCTAGGGTTACCCTTGATTAAGAACTGTTAGAGAAAGCCAATTCCTGCAGGAAAATATTTCCATAAATGTCTGGCTTGCTCAAATCCTTAATGTGCTTTGCATATTGCTTCTGACAAGTCTCATCTCAAAAAAACAATTTTCAAATTATGCAAATAAAGATTTTAGTAAATAGGCTAGTTTTTTTTCCCCCCCACTTATGTCTTCATATGCATGGACAAGCTCTTAGATTATTAATGAGAGGAACAGATGGTAGCTTACAACTTTGAAAAATGTACAGGGTTAGTGAGATAACCTCTAATGATGAGATCAAGACAGATAAATTTTAAATAAAAAGTATTTTTTTTAAAACTAGAATGGAGGTATTTGGTGATACGTAAAAGTCAAACTTGTATTCCTTAATGTCATAATACTTGCTTTTACTCTTGTTTTGATTAACAATATGTCCTTAAAATGCTGATGCTAATGTGGTACAATAAACCCAGTTTGATGTGGTTTTAACATTTCCCACACAAGAATACTGTTCCTTCTTTTTAAAATACAATTTATATTTGTTTTTATTCACATATTTTTCCTTAGCACATTCCAAGAAAGATCATAGGATTTTAATTTGTCATCATGGCCCACAGTGGGACATTCCCACATTTTAGTATGTTTTGTAGCTAAAGCTGCCCATCTCTTTTTCTTTTAAGTTTCATAGTATAATATTTAGAATAAGTTTGTAATGATGTATGGTGACAAATTTCTAAGGAGATTGTGTACTGCCCTAAGCCAAGTTGTCTTCCAAGATCAGCTTGTTTTTCAAACCGGTTCAGTTTTATTTAATATTTTATGTGTAGAATAGTGTATCCTACCGATAAAGATTCATCTTTAAAATTGTGTATGAGTATTTGCCTGTATGTATGTAGTGGAACATATGTACTTGGTTCCTCTGGACACCAGAAGAGGGCATTAGATTCCTTGGAACTGTAGTAACAGACTGTTGGCAACTGCCATGTAGGTGCTAGGACTAAACCTCAATCCTCTGCAAGAGCAGCAAGTTCTCCTCACTGCTGAACCATCTCATCATTCTCCTGTCTACTAATTTAAACCTGTAGTTACTTACTTCTCATTAGTCATACTTTTTGTAAGGCATATCTTTGACATAATTGCCTTAAGAAGTCCCCCTGTCAGCCACTTAGATTTTTCCTCCATTAGTTTCACACTAACAATAGCTAATTTAGAATATCTGGTTATTTCTAAAATTGATGAATTAACTTCATGGAACCTTCAAGAAAGACCAACCTTGTTTCCTTATCTGTTCTTAAAAGATGTATGTTACATATCCATGTGTGCCACATGTCCTTGAGATCTTGTTCAGTTTAAAAGAAGTAGATCTTTGAGTAATATGTCTTAGGTAGGTTAGCCTGTTTTCCCAGCACACATTGTGAAACCTGTTATTTAACCAGTTGTGCTGTTTTTGAGCTTAGATTATTTTAAATACAGTAGGAAATATGTTGGAGTTACTTTTAGTTACAAGCTATTTCGATTAGAGTTAAAATCCTTTAAGTAGAGAGTATGCTCAGAAAATTTCAACTGCTCTTTTAAGGTACAATATTCCTTTATGAGGATTTAGTGACATACTGGAAAGTAACTCAAACACTTGGTTTTGTTTATTTTGCAGTTCTTGGCTTAGAATTTAGGACCATGTTCATGCTAGGCAAGCAAGCACTTTACCTCTTCCCTCCAGTCCCACAGTGCCTTAATCATTCTTCACCTTTACAATTTTAGTTTTAATTCACCATTTAAAAAATGACAGTTTGCTGAGTGTGGTAGAGCATACCTGTAAGCCCAATTCTTAGAAGTAGAGAGGGGAAGGTAAGTAGTAGTTCAAGGTCCTCCTTTGATACAGCACTGAGCTAGAAGCCAGCCTAGGACAGCATAAGATCAGCTTTAACAACAACAAAAGACAATGAAAGAAAAGATTAAACTCACCAAATTATGCCAATTCTTTAGGCTGCACAGATTCTGGTACTAAAAGACAGCATATATGAATATACAGCCCTACAATTTGTTTCCAAACTCTTGGCTAGCAACTATTGCCTTCTTTCACCTTACAATTCAAGTTTATTAAAAGACAATGATTAAGTCTGATTAATTCTAATTTTTTTCTTGACTGAGTTGTGAAATATGGATAAACAAATAAATTTAACCTGAGGGTTGCTTTCTTTCTAGGAATTTCATTATACCTTAGACCAGGTAGAATCTAGTTGAAACACAGTACATTTTATCTGGAACACAATTGAGAGACAAGGCCCTGCTTTGGATCTTGTAAAGATAGTGATGTGGAAGGTTGCCTCTGCTTTGAGCTGGATGCTGAGCTGGGAAGAGACTGATTGTGGCAGGAGTGAAAGAATAGGATTCACATTATAATCAGTTCTGCAGAGCAGCTGAGCCCTGTGAATAGTTATAATTTACTAGTCTGAATATTAAATTTTGTTGTTTCAGTCAAGAGGAAGAGTGGAGTGAGTCATTGGATGTTGGTCCAGTAGAATGATGACTTTTTGATTCACAGATGATAGTGACATCACCACAGAGCTGTATGTGGGCTAATTACATAGAATCTCACAACTTTAATATTATAGTGTAAAAGAAATAACTCTTGAAATGAGTCTCTAAACCACCTTCATTTGATTGATGAGGAGCAAGCTTAATAGTACAAATAGTACACTGGTCACATAATTTGACTTTTGAGCATTGCTGCTTTCAGGGTCGATTCTTGTCCCTGTGATAAAATACCTGAAAGAATAAAAAAACAAAGGATTTATTTTAGCCCACAGTTGGAAAGGATACATGTTTATCGCAGTGGGAAAGGCATGGCAGTGTGACCAGTTTGCATTTTACTCTGTGGTAACAGGAGAGTGAAGGTGTTTACATTTCAGTGGACCAAGAAGCAGCAGACAGGGGACAGTAGACAGATATTCTGCTGGCTTTCTCCCTTTTTCCTTCTTACTAGTCCTTGAACCTTAGCCCAATGGATGATGATGCTTACTTTCAGGGCTGGTTTCCCCACCTCAGTTAATTATCTCTGGAAACATCCTCACAGACATGCTCAGAAGGGTGTTTCACTAATACTCAAGTTGCTATCAAGTTGACAATGAAAATTAACCACCCTAACAGTATTGTGCATTACTGTTACTCCTCTGTCTTATGTCTTTTATGTCTTGTTCTACTTAGGTTTAGGTCCTTAGCTTTCCACTTGTTCAATTGGGAAAAGGATGGTTACCAACATGCTTCTATGGCTGGAATTGTACATAGAAGTTATTGCATTAACAGAATAAAGAAGTGTTATTTTTTTATTATTGTGCCTTTAAAAGCCTTTCTCGGCAGACTAATTGACACCAGTCTTTCAATGTGTTTTTTTATGTCTTTGCAGGTAGAATTATATAATCTAGCTAGTGTTTTCTTACTTACTGGTTTCATATCCTGACAGTAAGAAATACAACAAACTTATATATTCTCAGACAATGGATAAGATTGAGGCCAAGAAGTTCTTGGTCTTATACATGTGAAATTTTCAATAGGACAATGCTTCTTGGTGTTTGGAACTGAGCACATAAAATTAAATAGTTGTCCTTTTATTTGAATAAGCGAGTGTATTGTGTGATTATTGAGTTGCTTGCTCACAACTTCACCCTCTCTTCTATTAGGATGGGTCAAACCTCACTGCAACTCAAAGGGCCTATGCACCTGAACAGCTGCAGAAACAGGACAATTTAACCATCGACACCCAATACTACTTGGCCCAGCAGATCCACCCTGTTGTGGCTCGGATCTGTGAGCCAATAGATGGAATTGATGCTGTACTCATTGCATTGTGGCTAGGTAAGTGACTCAAACACATGGAAACCCTCATAAAGTAGTAGTGAGATGCATAGTCCTCTTGTAACTATTAGGCTCCCTGCTTGTAGATTTAGGATTGCTTGTTACTTATTGTTTATTACTTTTTATAGTTATTTAGTTCCGATCTCCCATCAGAATGTGTACTTCACATACAAATGTCAATCTTTGTAAGTTTGCTTGCTCTACAGGTGATACTAAATGAGTGCAGAGGGAGGAAAGAATTTTAGGTATCAATATGGTCTATGGGCTTAAATTGTTAAAGGTCTATTTAGTGACCTTTCATTAATAAGGATGTTAATGGTATTTTGCTTTTGCTTTTTTTACTCATCTTTTCTGTCTAAATGTATTTTGTTATAAAATGAAAAATTGTGACTTTGTAACATTTAAGTTTTTTACTTTAAATTCTTCTAAAGTAAGACTCACTGTTTTTCTCTAAAAATTGGCTGTTTCCTAATTTGTCATCATCCCAGGAGGCAGCCACTAACCTTGAGACTTCAATGTTTCTTTGATTTTTTTTTTTTTTTTGAAATTTCACTCCTTTGCTATGTTATTATTATTTCCATCTTTGCTTAAAAAATGTTTTTTTAAAATGTCCCTCATTACACTTTTAGGTGACCAGAACATAGTTACTTTGCTTTTAAGGTCCCTTCTCTGTTCTGTCATAAGCAAAGCCGAATGTTTTAAATATAGTCCTAATAAAGTCTTTAGATATTACCTCAATCTCCATAAAATCAAGTAACTAATGCTATTGACATTTCATAGGCTTTAGATCTGACAGTTTCAGATTAGTTTTTAAACTGCAACCTGTATTAACCTCACTCCTACCCTGTGCATTCTCCCTACTGTGTGCATTCTCTAAATAATGTGTCCTTCATTTTCTCTCTGCTTGTTGCAAGTTGTCCCCCACTTAAACTAAAATGTTTAGCTGGAGTGTCACAGGATGTTGGCATCACTGGGACCTGGTTTAAATGTTGGTTTTGATATAACATGCCTCTGAATCTTGTTCTGTACATTGATTTATTTTGTGAGTAGTAGAATGTAATTGCTCTGAGAGAAATAAGATGTGTTATGCTCAGCACAGAGTTTGAGGCAGAGGGAGTGCTCAGCACATGGTGCTATAGCCACCTGCCACCCTGCTTTCTGGGTTCCTTGTAAATATGTCCATCTTCTTTCAGTCCACAGGATTTATGCCTAGGCAGTACTCAGTATGTCTTTGTGGCATGTCATTGGATTTTCCAAAGCTCATTATCAAATCACATATATTCCTTCCTGCCCCTGTTGAGTTTGTTTTTAAGATCAACCCCTCCACCCCCATCCCAACTATCCCATCAGTGTCTGATCTGGAAGTAGAAACTCATTTTTGACATTTGCCTAAGCAAAACATAATTAGGAAGATAAAATTCTGCTACCAAAATAATCATATAATGTATTCTCCAAGTTGAGTTGTATTTGATGATGTTTATAAATCCTCAGCTGGGAGGAGGAGACTATAAATGCATGATTTCTTAGCTTCATTTTTTTCTGTTATACATTGAGTGCTTGCTCTGTTTGCTGTGATAACTACTTACCATGTCTTATTCAGTCCCAGTGACAGCTTCACATAGGTGTATTGCAGCTCCATTTTATAGAGGAGGAAGCTTATGTGAAGTATCTGATAGTTTTATTATATAATGAGTATGTATGAGGCTGTAGTGAGATTTTTTTTAGCTAAGGTCTATATGACATGAAGCTTTTACTCCTGACCACTATGCTAAATTTGCTTCTTAGCAATAAATAGCATAACTCGAAGAGGCTGCTGTGAAAGATGTTCTTTACCAGAAGTGAGGCGGTGTGAACAAAACAAGCATGAGGAGCTTTACCTTCATGCCCTCTCCATTTCACTTTGTGCCTCCACATTTCCCACTGAACACTGAATCGTAGCAAATCTAGTTTTTTTTATCAGTCCTTCCAGTTTTTCCATTAGTTATTTAATAAATGAACTGCTGCTCCAATGGCAAACTATCCTGTTGGAATTTTTCTTTGTTTGTTTTGACTTTTCCAGTGGCTGGGAACTGAAATGGCGGGCACATGGAAAAGCCCCATCTTAAGAATGAATACCATTTTAGGCTATATATCCACTATTGCTAGGAATCTTAGCTGGGGTCATCTGTGTAGATTTCTTTGCATCATATTTTTGACCTGACCCTGAAATGCCCCCCTTTTCAATATTCTCGTTTAGTACTCTATCCCTTCATCCCCTGCAACCTGATCTCTTACTTTTTCATCCCCACCTGCCCATGGTTCACTCATTAAATTTCTTCTATTTCTCCTTCCCAAGGAGATCTGGGTGCCCCCCCTCCCCGAACCCTCCTTGTTACCTAGCCTCTCTGGTTCTGTGCATTGTGCATGATTATCCTTTGCTTTACATCTAATATCCACTTATAAGTGAGTACATAGCATACTTGTCTTTCTTGGTCTGGGTTACCTCATTCAAAATGATTTCTTCTAGTTCAATCCATTTGCCTTCAAATTTCCTGGTGTCCCTATGTTTAACAGCTCTGTAAGACTTCATTGTGTAAATGTAACACATTTTCTTTATTTGTTCTATGGTTGTGGGGCATCTGGGTTGTTTCCAGGTTCTAGCTATTATGAATAAAGCTACTATGAACATAGTAGAGCAAGTGTTCTGTGGTATGGTATGATTGAGCATCCTTTGTGTATATGCCCAAGAGTAATATAGCTGGGGTTTGTGGTAGATTAATTCCCAGTTTTCTGAAAAATCGCCACATTGATTCCCAAAGTGGCTTGTACAGCCACTTTGCACTCTCCTGTTACCAGATTGGTGACTAGCCCAATTGTTATCAGAAAGTCTCTATCCAGCAACTGATGGAAATAGATGTAGAGACCCATAGCCAAACATTAGGCAGAGCTTGGGGAATCCTGCAGAAGAGGGGGAGGAAGGATTGTAGGAGCCAGAGGGGTCAAAAATACCATCAAAAAGCTCACAGAATCAACTAACATGAGCTAATGGGGGCTCACAGAGACTGAACTGTCAACCAGAGAGCCTGCATGGGACTCACTTAGGCCCTCTGTACATCTGTTACGGTTGTGTGGCTGGGTCATCTTCTGGTAATCCTAGCAGTGGGAACAGGGGCTGTCTCTGACTCTTTTACCTGCTTTTGAGACCCACTCCTCATACTGGGTTGGTTGCCTTACCCAACTTTAATATAGCTGAAAGTTCTCATTCTTACTGCAACTTGATATGCCATGTTTTGTTGATATTCATGGAAGACCTGCCCTTTCCTCAATAGAAATAGGAGAAGAAGTCGATTGGAGGGGTGGGAACAGAGGATGGTTGGGGGGAGGGACTAGGAAGAAGGGAGGGTGAAACTGCCCCAGGAATGTAGATAAATAAATTAAAATAATAAAAATGAATGAATATGATTTAATTGAAGGAAGTACAGAGTATTGAGTTCTACCAAAACAGCAGGACAGTGAAGGGTCATGAACCTTCCTGTGTGGATAGGTCTGAGACCGAGTTGGTATGCCAAGACTGGTTATACTGAGAAGGAACTGAACATTTTTTTCATTATTACTGTCATAATTAAGATCATAAGGAGCAGATTTGTTTTCTGAATGCTAGATTTCACATTGAGGCCCTATGCTAAGTGTACACTTTACCATGGACCTCAAGCCTCTATAGTAGTTAGATTTTTTTTTTAACCTTTTATTTTTTGACAGTGTTACTTGCTATTATTTGTTTATTTAAATATACATTATCATTACTATAGCAACTTATAAATCCAGATTAAGTGAATTATTTTCAAAGCCCTCCTAGCAGATTATTGAGTTTCATCTTTGAGAGTTCATGTTATTGACTGATTTGAATCTATAGAGGACATCTATCAGTGTTAGACACGTCTCATCATGGTATCCATCATTCCTACATGCCATATAGCTTATTGAAGCCAGTGGAAGGTCTGCATTTTGAGCCATGGAGAAAGTGCTGCTATTCTCTCATTTCAACAACTTTTCCTCTTTTGGCCTCTTGCTAATGTTTTTTAATACCAATAATGTATAAAGTTGTTGTCAGTTATATAGCCACCCTTCTCTCCTGTGTCTCCTCCTCTCTCATCTTCTCCATTACTAGCCCTACCAATAATATATCTTTGAGCCCTTTATTATTCCCTTTTTCTTCATGTAGGGTTCTGCATTAATAAGTATCAACCACGAAGAGCCAAGGGAAATATTAGAATGTACTATGCGGGTCTCAGTAGGCATTTGCTTCTGCTCTCTTAGGTAACTGTGTTTTCATTCGTATCCTTTATTTCTCCATTCCACATGAAAAATTAAGGTGGTTTTTTACTTGGAGCTTTGAGCCCCCCATTACCAGTTCTCTTGTAGTTTGTGGTTTTAGTGAGTTGTAGGGAGGAGATGTGGAAGTAGTGGCAAAGTAAGGGGAGTATTAGGGTTTATGGGGTTTCTAAGAGGTGCAAGCTGTAGGCATAAAATTACTGTAATTTATTTTCAAAATTCTAAATCTGTTTTCTTTATATAAAAAAAAACTGCAGTTAGTGAACCGACACTGTTAAATAAGTTGAAGTGTACAAATGTATACATGAAATATAAGCCCTTCAACAGCCTAATCATAGACATAAAATAATTCTCTTGCTTTTAATGTAGTTTTTATCTTTGATTAATGAAATGTGTAACAGTGTTGAAACTTTAGTGAAGTTTGATACTTTGTCCTTCTAGTTAGTACAAAGAAATCAGGAATAATGGTATAATTTCATTTAAGAAAATTATTAAGTTCCTGATTTTTTTTATTTTTAAGTCTCTTTTGTTGAGAGCAAGTATATTTTTCAACTACCTTTTTCTTTTTCTATTGCCTTTAAGCTATTTTCCTTGAAATGAAAGCTAAGCATCAAGTATTGGTTTTATCCCGTGGCTTCACTTTGGAAATTCTCAATTTTTCTCCCATCACAAGATGCCTCCTGAAGTCTGTCTGGTGGCACTTTGCATGGCCAGGTGTTCTGTATGGGAAGGCTATTTTAATGAAAAAGGAGAAAAAGGATAGTCTACTAAATGGGTGAATGGATAAGTCTGTTGAATTGAAAGAGAATGATTGTTCTTTCTAATAACTAATGGTTCTCATTATCCCACTATAAAATGTGTATCACTTTTTCTGAAACCCATGCAAGGTTATTGCTATTGGACTTAAATAAAATAAAATTTTACTCTTTTTTTATCTGTGAATAGGAAAAAATATAGTATTACTCCTCTTATACAATAGCCCTATGGGAAACATGGCCACTAAAACTTGGAACTCTTAGCTTTTGTTCTCTAGACTGTTGGTTTTTCTTTTTCTCTCTAGCTCTAATGAAAGCTCTCTGTATTCTGTGGATACAATACTCATCAATGTACTTAAATATCCAAATAGTCTTCTTTCTGTTCCTAGCAAACCAGACTAGTTATAAAGATTATCTAAAGTTCATCTTAGAGTTTCATCTTTCAGTATATTTTTATTTCATGCATAATAGTACTTAGAATTATATTAATCTTTTCTTCCAGTGAACAATGAGTTTTACAACAGCTACAAAGCACATTGTTATAGTCAATGATAGAATTTAAGGATTTTTTTATGGGTCCTGGGAAATTACTGATATTTGAAGAATGTGAACTGAGAATTTAATTTCTGAAAATATGCTTTAAGACAAGGCAGAATGAACATAATCACTTGTGTTCATGAGGTAAACTTGAAAACATAATGGTTTTCCTTTGTAATATGGAAATATAGGTGGACATGGTGGTGCATGCTTGTAAATTCTAACACTGAGGAGGAAGGAGCAAAAGAATTGCTGGATATTCTGGGCCACACTGGGTTCCATAGACCAACTTTGTCTCAGAAAATAAAATAAAATATAATGGTGCATGCCACTCATGTTACACAAGTTAGTGTTCGTGAATTGACAGAGCCCAGTAGTTTTCTACAAATAAATGCAATAGTAGGTAAGCAATATTTGGGAGTGCTTTTGGCACTCTTGAGGAAGTATATCTACAAAAATATAACAGAGGGGATAGAACAAAGTACATGTGCTTGAGACTAAAACAATGGTAACTACCAGTAGCAAGTGCCTCAAGTATTAGTTTGTCAAGGGATTTTTTTTTGTCATGATTAAGCTTTTATAAGAGCATTATGTATGGCCATCATTTTCAAGCTTTACATTTTCTATCATATAATTAATAGTAAACTTTAAAAGCTGACATCAGATAGATGGTAGTATATTATGGGATATCTTGAATGCTGAAGTTCTGTCCCAACCAAGTTCATTATCCAGTAACTCCTGTTCTCTGTCTAATCTGTTTTTGTATTCATTGAACAAATGTCAGGCCTGTTGTACCCACCATCATGTATCCTTTGTGAAGGATACAAAGGTGAAGTAGAGCTATGGGTTCTTTTAATTAGTTCAGGCCAAGTAATTGGTTGATTCCACTGTTGAAAGGATATCTAGTATACATCAGAACCTGCTTCCAAAAGATGTAAAATAAAAGGATATCAAAATTATGCAAAGTGAAGAACACACCTGGGGTCTTCATGGAAGAATTTATGAATCTTGAGATATTTAGGGCATTATTAGAGTGGGCTGTGTGCCAGTAGCTCCACGGGACTAACCCATGATATCTCAGCTACTACCTTCACTATTTTCTGAAAACGTTGAGGGAATTGATGGTGTACCTCTGTAAGGATACTTGCATAGCTTGCATATCAGTGCTATAAGATGTTTCCTCTCAAAAACTCATAAAACTGGTAGTCAGTACTGTAAAATGTAAGCAGTGAAGCTTCTAAGAACTTTGACCCAGACCAGAACAGTTTAGAAAACCACTACAGTAGGAACTCATAATTCTAGCTTTGTTAATACTTAGAACTTCTGAAGAAAAATGAAGATTTATTGAATTGTTTCTTTAAAAAGATCATTTAAATTAAGCATACCCTAATTAAAACTGTGTTGCTCGTGCTCTGTAATCCTACCACTCTGAAAGCTAAGGCAGGAAAACCATAAGTTTATATCCAGCCTGGGTTATACATAGTAAGACTCTGTCTTCGTTACTTTTTCATTGCTGTGATAAGACACCATGACCAAGGCAATTTCTAAAAGAGTTTAATTGGGCTTGGTTTGAAAGGGCTAGAGTCTATGATGGCAGAACAAAGGCATGGTGGTAGGTAGCTAGAGCAGAGGCTGGGAGCTCAAGTCTTGATCCATAAGCAGGAGGCAGAGAACATACTAATAATGGTATGAATCTTTTGAAACCCCAAGGCTAACCTTGCTAATACTTCTCAAATAGTTTCACCAACTGAGGACCTCATATTCAAACATGTGAGCCTGTGGAGACCATACTTTTTTTTTTTAATGAAAACAAACTTTTATAAACAATATTTGGGAATTTGGGCGTTGTTCTTTCCAAGCTGCTTCCTGCTGGTAGGGGGCGCTGTCATGGCAGAATCCTAAGAAGACACAGAAATCCTGGCTGTAGTGATCTGCAAGGTTCCAATGTCCCATTGATGTTGCTTCAGGGGGTCTTGCTCCATCAAACCACATTAGTCTGGAAGGAATCCACAGCTTTTCATTTTCTGTGGAAACAAACATAGAAATCCCTTTCCCCAGTAACTTGTCCTTAGGCTTAAATTTTGAAGTCAAAGCATATATATATATATATTGAATTAATCCAGCAGCATTGTTTTCCTTCTTTTTTATTAATAATAAAATTTAAAAATTTTACATGTGGATCCCAGTTTCATCTCCCTTTCTCCCTCCAACCCTCCCTCCCTCCATCCCTCTCTCCTTCCCTCCCTCTTTGTCCTGTGACATGCACCCTGGCCACCCTCCCCTCCCATCCCCCCACCCCCATTCCTCTTGTAGGGCTATGCTATCCAGGTTGGGTCATGTGAATCTGTCAAGTCATTTGAAGTAGGGACTAGGACTTCTCTCCTGTCTCTAGGTTAAGGGGGTATCCCTTCATGGGGGACGTGTCCGCAAGGTCCTCTTGTGCACCAGAAATAGATCCTGTTTCTACTGTCTGAGGTCCCCCAGACTGCTCAGTCCTTCTAGCTGAGACCCATATTCAGGGGGTCTGAGTCAGTCCCTTGCTGGGTTCCTAGCCATCATTCTGGGAGGCCCAAGCTCCTCCTTGTCAGGTCAGCTGTCTTTGTGAGTTTCTGCAACCTGGTCTTGTCTCCTCTCTCTGCATCTGGATTCTAGTTCAACTCAGTGTTTGGTTATGGGTGTATGCTTCTGTTTCCATCAGCTACTAGATGAGGACTCCATGATGGTGGATAATTTAGTTGATGATCTCACTATCAGACAAGTGCATTTATGGTAGCCTTTCCATGTTTGCTTGAATTATTAATTGGAGTCGGTCTTGTAGTTCTCTAGACCTTTCTTTTGGTTCAGTTTTTTTTTCAAACCAATAATGGCTCCCTCTTTTATGCCCCCCTACCCTGACTCAATATCTAGTCACACATGTTTTCCTCTCCTCTCCTCCCCTTCTCTTTCTCCTAGTTCATGGAGACCATTCTTACTCAAACCGCCATAGATCCTATTTCAAGGAAATAGAGTAAACCATAAACAAAACTATAGCTCTGTGATAGAACATTTCCTTATCATGTAAGAGGTCATAGATTTGCTGTCAGCACTATAAAAGAGTTGCTAATAGAAAAAGGATAAAACATAGTAAATGAGAAAACTAAATGCATCATACTAAGGTACCTAAGCTATATTAAATATATATGTATAAATAAGACAGGAAAGGTTAAAGTGGTAGATTGTTAGCTTCTCTTTTCTGTCAAATGCTGAAGGTTATTTTATTGTTAAAAATACCAAAGTTTGTACAAAAATCAGAAAAAGGAAGCAGTTAAACAATTACTAGCATATTAAAATCTAAGTTATTAGAATAGAAGCCTTGAATCCTGCTTGCTTTCCTTTACCCCAGATAGTAATGTATTGGAAAGACAGAGGGCTTTTTATGAAGAAGGTAATCAATCATTGGTCTGTTATTTAATTTATGATATTCTGTCTTGCAAATTTACTCAGCATGAAGTATTCTATCTATTCTCGTTTACATGAAGTAATAAAGGTACTTTTACGGGTTTTTCTGGGCTAGTGTATGGATTGAGCATCTCTAATCTGAAATGCTTCACTAACTGGCATGATGATACCTAACCACCTACTTTAAATGGTTTAGTAGTTCCTTGACTGCTCTTTCTCTTTTCCTTGAGTTAAAAAAAAAATCTGATGATGGGGTAGAAAGTACCACAAGTACTCTCATGTGACAGATCATGTGGTCTCATGTAATAGTCAAAACTCAGGTAGAATGAAAATAATAAATAAAATTAGGGGAAGGCTAGGTATACAAGAAGTATATGAAATTTAAAAGAATTTTGTGCTTAGACTGTGGTCCTGCTGCCAAGAAATCTTGTGATGTGCATGCACATATGTTAAAATTTTAGATCTGTACTCTGAACCACTTCTGGTCCCAAGTGTTTCAGATAAGGCATATTCAATCTGTGCATATTTCATTAGTTTAAAATTTATGCTCAGGTGTGGCATCAAGCCTAAAAACATTTTGAGTTGAAGCCATGAAATGTTGCCCATTAGGAACTTGTTGCTGTCAAGATTTTGGGAGCTGTCTCTTCCAAAACAGTACCAAAAGATTTATGTTATTTCTTTTAAAATTGTAGACAAAGATTTAATTCTACATTATGTGTAGTGTGTGTGTGTGTGTGTGTGTGTGTGTGTGTGTGTGTGTGTGTGTGTGTGTGTGTGTGTGTGTGTGCGCGCGTGTGCGCGTGTGCGCGCAAATGCATGAATGGTGTCTGTAGAAGAGGATGTCAGATCCCTAGAACTGGAGAATTAAATGATTGTAAGCCACCATTTGAGTGCTGTGAATGGAGATCTTTTGAGATGATGCAGTATCTCAGTACTTTGTATCAGTCTTTGTATAAGACCATATTTCTGGTGAGTATGGACAGAACTATTGAATGCTTCATGCTATGTCTCCAGCCCTTAGCTGTTGCATCTGTTAAATATGTAGAAATTCTGCATTTTGATTATGGAGTAGCTTTTCTATTGTTGGATACTGGTTGTCTGAAATTTGTTCAGTTAGCTGTTTATTTTTAAATTGACCTTAAAACTTACGGAAAAATTTAATATACATGGTCATAGAATTATATAATTAAGCTTTCAGGTAGTCATCACTCACCTTCATTGTTCATCAACTCTGGTTTGCTATTCTTTTTTTTTTTAACCTCTTCTAATTACCATGATGTAAACGCTATTGTTTCATCTATAAGTGTTTTGTTTTGCATTTAGAGATGATATTTTCTCTTTCAGCTTGACCACAGTATGTATTATCTCATTACACACACACACACACACACACACACACACACACACACACACACACAAGAGAGAGAGAGAGAGAGAACACAATCCCATTATTTTATTCCACATTTCCCTCATCATCCTGTGAATGTGCTTTGTTTTGTAAAGCTCAGTATTTGAATTAGAAACCGGTCTAGATCCATGTGATAGTTAAATTTCTTTTTCCTCATTGTTTTATTTTCACTGTTTATGAAAGAAACTGAGGATTTTATGCTGTAGAATTTTTTGTGGCTCTAGGGTTTCCTCATTTCATTGATGTGGTATTGTTAAATATGTTTCTTTATCCCATATATTTCTTGTAAGTTATTAGTTGGATTAAAAACTTAACCATATTTATAATTACTTCAGTCTCTTTTATGTTTTACTAATACTACTTCCCAGATTATGTTTTGTATCTATTTCTAAAAATACTTTATATATCTAGTCATGACTTTGAAACAAGCTATAGGTTTATCATAGGATATAATTAGTATTCACCTTTCTCACCTCCTAAGTCTAAGTTTTCTTGAAGTTTTACATGCACACAGAAAATAGAACAAAAACTAACTGAACAGCTTGTTAAATTTTCACATCAATACACAGCTGTGTAGTCTGAACTGAGTTCTTGAGACAATATATTACTTTATCCTGGGAAGCATTCTTCTGTCTCCTAGAGACAATCTTCCACCACCCGAAAATTGGTATTAAGGCTTCCAACACAGAAAAAAAAATTTTATTTGGAAACATTGTATGAATTGTGCCTTTATTCTTTGTGTCTGGCTACTTCCACTTTATTATGTTTTTGAGATCCGTCTGTGTAATTGTACTTTTGGTAATTTTTGCATAATGTTGCATTGTATGAGTATACCCACAACACACTGTATTAATACCTCCTGTATGCATGTTCATGGTTTGGTCCCACTTTTGGCTATTATGAATAACACTGTTTGAAGAATTCTTGTACATATCTTCAGGTACACATAGTCACTTATTTCTGTTGGGTGTGTACTTAGTGCTTCTGCTAGGCTTTTGTACACATGCCAGTCCAGCTTCACTGGTTGCTTCAAATTTTCTAAACAACCCTATAAACTGTATTCTTACCAACATGTGCTGTTTTCTTTCTTCATTTTATGTAGTGACATACTTACAATTGTAGTTTTAACTTTGCATTTGATGAACCAAGGCATTTCTTATATGTTCTAAATATGATAGCCTTGGAAACACAGACTGTGAACATCTCCTCGACCACCTTTTTAAATAAATAGGATTTGCATATTTTATCATAAAATGCTGTAAAGTCTTTTAAAACATTTCCATCACTTAGACTACTTCATTCTTCCCTTCCCAGTCAACACTCCCACAACTGCAACACTTTATTTGATTTCTTCACCATAGATGAATTTCCCTAGACTATAATTGTATGTGAATTGTTTTCTGCAGTATGTACTTATTATGTTCAGTTTCTTTGACTTCATTTAATAGCTTTGAACTCTGTCATGTTGCTTGTATTGGTATCTAGTCTTTTTCATTGCTGAGTAGTATTACTGGTAGATCATTTTGCTGTTAATATCCAGTAACCAATTTTTCATCTGGGACTGTTATGAACAAAACTGGGCAGTGTTTTAATCACAGCTGTTTCTAGAGTTAGCATTGTCCCTTTAAATTTTCATTATTTTTCTTTAATACTGAATTCACATTTTATATGTTGTTTTCTAGGCAGTCCAGATAATTGTAAGTCTACATTTATGCAAATGAAAATGACTTACTTCTTAAAATAAATTTTTATTAAAGATTGGTAATAACAAGTCTATTGTTTGGCTTCCCTAGTATCTGAACTGACTCTTATTACAAACAAATGCTGTGGGTACCAGTTACTCCCTTTTCTCACTTGGAATTTTACCTGTGTAGATTTTCCCTTTTCCCATGTGCTTAAAAGCATGGAATTAACTGGCTTTACTGTGTTTATTTTCAGTTGTACTGAGACCTTAATGTTATTTTTTTGCTTTTTGCTTTTTTTGGCAGAAAAGAAATATTTGAACAAATATGTTTTGATGCTTCTCACATAAACATATGACTTGAATTATAAACAATCTAAATATTTTAGGAAGGACATAAATGAACATTTGAAGAATAGGAGTAGTCTACAATGCTTTAAAAAAGATGATAGAAAATAATTATATGTCAAATGTTATATTGTGTGTTTAAGGCTGGTGATGCTAAGTAAAGATATACTGATAGACTCACCTACCCCAGTGCCTGTGATGCTACTTTCTATAAATATGCCTTTGAAACTGAGAGCTTTGATCCTGTTGCCAAAATAATGTGAGATCCTAGAAATTTTCTAATTATAAATGTCAGTATTTTAATTTCATTCTACTACCTCTTCTGTCCCTCCCATCTCAGCACAAGTGACTTGATCACTACAAGTTGTAGGATTGAATTAAAGCATACATCACATCATCTCTGGTGATTGTGGGGAAATCACAGCTGTTCTGCCAGATAACTGGTTTTCCAAAGCCCACTCAGGTTACTCCTTCCTTTATTTTCTGCCTGCCCAAAAGGTTCAAGTCACCTAAAAGCAGTCTAGTAGAAGTGGAAGTTTTCCTTTTCAACAGGGCTTAAAGTTTGTTTCTCTAAACCAATTGTTCAGAGAAAGCTGTTGGTAGAAGAGGTAAGGAATTTGGAATTCAGTTTTACATCCCTTGCTGAGCTTTCATATGGTTACACACTGTGAGCAGTTTAATATTAATTACAGAACATATATGCAGGCAGGGCAAGTGTGATGGTAAAGATTGTGCTTTAACGGCATTTCTGACAGCTTTTAATTTTGGGTTGTCACACAAAGGGAGTTTTATGCTGCAGGTCTATTTTGCAGTCTTAAAATTCAAAATCTCTACCTCTAGGTGGCAGCACCAGATACTTTTTTTCATGTTTGAGGCCAGATTGAATAAGTTCTGGTATAAGCAGTGAAACTTTCAAGTTGACTAAAACTTTGAAATATTTTATGAGAGTTTGGTTAAATTACTTAGTGTGTTGAATAAGTTTGGCACTTACTATACCCTGGGTCTTCAAGCTTCTAAAAGGATTTGTGATCCATTTTTTTTTTAAAACATGGCATAGTATGTCTACTTTAAAAATGTAAGCCATCTTCAGTTTGCCTGTTACATGTATAATTCCCCTTCCAAGAAAACCACTTGCTTGATGTTTTTGTGTTGAAGCAGAACGTACAAAGACTGTTGTATGATTAATACTTTAAAGTTAATTGCTCTATATCTTCCTTTTGTGTTTTTAAAAATTAACAAGAACCATTGCTTATTGAATACAGGATTGAAGCTTCTTCCACTGAAACAGTTCAGCTCAAGAATAAATCTGAAGTAATTAACTAGGCCAGATGGCCTAGTTACTGCCATGGGAAGATAACAGTCATTTGTGGAAGTCAACATTTAGAGTAGATATTGCATAACACCTGATTTTTTTACCCCTCATGGTCTTATATTTGTTGAGTGTTCCTCTGTAAGTAGCAAGATAGGCCATGTCCATTTTTGCTTAATACATCGGGTGGGAGGGTGGGTGGGAGGGTGAGCAGGCTGGCTAGCTACCAGTTTGCTCCTCCATGTACTCAGGTGTGCCAAGTGAAACTGTGCTGATAGAGGAGGGCTGGGGAGCAGCCCCTTGTTAATTATGTATATGGACTACCCAGCATGGTTTTGTTTCTTTGTTTTGGAAGTGTGTAAGAATCTTGCCTTTTAGAAAACTATCTCCCACCCCCCCTTTAAAGTTAAAATTAGCATTAGAAATTGATTAGTAATTATACAGTAAGAAAAAGTTAAAGCTGCTTTCTCACAACTACTGATTAATCAACACATTCTGTGAATATACTCCTGTATTCACAAAGATTAATGAATTAGGTGCATTAATCTGCCTCTATAGAGAACAAACAACCTCACTTATGAATGTGGTTTTTTACTTTCAGATTCTTTGCCCTCTTTAAATATTAGGGTATGTATTATCCATATTCTGCTTATCTATTATTTTCTAGGACCACATAATTTGTAAACTACAAATGGTAGTCTTGACACGGGGTGAGTGCCATATTTCACAGTAACATATCACTTAATCTGTAGATCGTTCTGAAAAAAAATTTTAAAAATTTTTCTTATGCTGGCATATTAGGAAATACTTTTAATTTCTATTAAGTGTGGTTATTCACTTCATGTGTAGCATGAGTGTGTGTTTCATGTGAATATTGTCTGGATTAAATGGTGTCCATTTGCTATTTTGTGTTGTATTCAAGCACAAATTATTTAGTGTTTGTAGTGAGCAAAGTTAAACCTGGCTTACTCTTTCATTATCTCATAAGAAGTTCAAATCTGTGTGAATGGTGACACTTTTATTTTGTGGGAAGAAAACTAAGACTGCACATGTCAGTCACCTATTCTTTGTTTGCCACCTTGCTACTCTGAAGGCATTTTCCTCAAGAATTTTACTGTGTGTCACATGTTGAGTGACCAAAGAGAGTATGGGAGTTTGAATTTTAAATATATAAATCCAAGTAGTAAAATTTGACAGATAGGCTTTGAACAAGGGAAAATTAAATTGGTAAAAATGTTTCAATTATTTTTGTTTATGGAAACATAGTGTAACCCATGCATTGATTTATTTATTGTGTTGTTTCAAGTGAAATATAGAAATTACATTTGGTTTCAAAGCTATTGTGGGTGTGTGGAACTGTGGAATGTTTTAACATGTTTTAAGTTTATGTATTCCAAACATACATAAAAGATGTTGCACTTTGTCCAGATGCTGTTAGTAAATTATAACCACCAAGTTAGACTGCAACATACATATTGTTAACTACTGAGCCAAGATGAAACTGACCACTGCATTGATATCAGGGTTTGCAGTTGTGTCTGCATCTGAAGGAGCCATAATGGCAGTGAACCTATATTTTTATGGGGATAATGTTCTGTTTTCCTTTATAAATAGTTCCACTTTGAATATTTCTTAATAATAGCATAATTACTTGAGTTTTTAGTATAACTGGAAAAAAAAAGCATCCTGTGAAATGCTGTGGAGCCTGTATGTCCAGTGACATGTTTCTACATTTTATTGTTACTTGTTTGATTCATATTCTCTTATAAAATGAGAAGCCATTTGTCCACGTGATCTTGAGTTAAAATGGTTTCATCTGTGTATATAGAACTGGGAAAAACCATTCTTTTGTGAGAATTTACTTTGGGGATTTTTAAAAATTTATTTATATTACAAACAATCTTGTTTTACATGCCAATCTGTCAATCCAAGTTCCCTCTCCTCTTCCTTTGGGGATACTTTAGTTTGAATTATTGCTCATTATTATTATTTTGCTTGATAGGACTTGACTCCACTCAGTTTAGAGTTCATCAGTATCATAAAGATGAAGAGACCGATGCTCTTCTTGGTGGTCCAGCACAGCTGACTGATGAAGAGAAATACAAGGATTGTGAAAAATTCAAATGCCTTTGTCCTACATGTGGAACTGAAAATATTTATGATAATGTCTTTGAAGTCTCGGTTAGTTATTCCTTTTTATTTCTGTCTTTTATTTTGTTTGTAAACTAGTGCAGAGTGTCATGCCCTACACTTTGGAGTATGTAAAGGTAATTTAGATGGTACATTTATGTCTTAAAGAATTTTTGCTACATGAATTCTGCTTTCAGAACTCCATTTCTGCCGAGGCATGCTTAATTCAGTGTGCTTTAATAATTGTTTTTTGGCTTCCTAAAGTGCTTGACCATAGTTTTAAAATGGGCTCTCTTAAAATTTCTAATTATCTCAAAATATTTTTATTGGAACTCTTTAATTAGTAACCTGTATTCCCTATTCCCAACCCCCACTTATTAAGATAGAACAATTCTTGGCCTTTTTCTTAACAAGAATTAGGCATGTGGGGAAAGTTTTTGTTTGTCCTTACATGTTTCTCTTACCTCCCTTTTTTCAAAGGTATTCTTACTATCTTTTCTGTGGTCTTTCCATATCAGACGTTTAAAAAAATCACAAGGAGACATTCCTGTCAAGAAGTACTGCCAAAAATGTATCATTGACCTTGGAACAGAACTTGAAACTTGGCCAATTCACTTGATTTCACTGCAGTGTTATGAGTGTGCTAGTCATTGGCAAATGAGTAGGCAGCAGAACTCTGAAACCTTGAAACTAAAAGAAAATAGATCCTTTATCTAAATTAAAAGTAATTATTTTAAGTTAATTTGGACAAACAGCAGATGTTTTGCAGGTTTTTTTTTTTAATCAAAACAAAGCAGCTTTTGGAAGCAAGTGCAAGGAAGAGAGAGGCAGACACATATCAGCAATACTTGCTAAATCCTTGAGTTTTGCTTCATTACAGCTGTAAATAAGATAGTTAATTGCATGGAGGCTTGACGACTTGCAGATGGGCTAACTGTGGAAGAGCCCAAGTCAAGCTCTGAAATCTCTTCCACCTGGAATTGCTTAGCTTGTCGGGTAGGGTTATGTACCAGATTGGAGCAGGAAACCAACCAAGATGTTTAAGTACCCAGAAGGAAAACAAATGCTCCAGAATCCCCAACAGTTTTCCTATATCTTATATTTGTTTTGTTTTTGTTTAAAATAAATCATGACAATAAAATGTTTCTCCAACTGCTAATAGTTATTCGTCCAAATTTATACTCTTACTGAAGCCTTCTTTCCCCAAATACATTTCACTTCTTTTCAAGCACAGAAACTTTAGATTTGCCAATCTGGTGATAAATGAGATTGCTTTATTGCTCTTGGTGTACTTGGCTTTTAAATTTAGGTTTTTCTGCCTAAAATTCAGTTGGTGCACTAATAGCAAACTAATGTCATATAAAG
Organism: Cricetiscus sungorus; assembly: GCA_030556225.1. Lineage (NCBI taxonomy): Eukaryota > Metazoa > Chordata > Mammalia > Rodentia > Cricetidae > Cricetiscus > Cricetiscus sungorus. Next base: position 8,213,973 of record JANBXA010000126.1, read on the forward strand.
GCTCTTTCTTTATCTTCAAATTTGGAATGAATGACTGCAAATTAAAATTTTTGATCAGTGTCTTTACAAGAATGTTTATTTTTGGTAACATGATTTCTCTGGTATTTTTGGAGAAGTAGCCTTATCCGTAAAGCCTGTCTTGCATGGAATGTAAAGTAGTGAGTTTATGGTTTTCTCTTTGACTTTGTGCTCCATTGTGATGATAACGAAAGAGTATTTGCCATGTACTTTTAAAGGCAGTCTTAAAGCCCTAAGTAGTGGATAAAGCAGAGTTCAAAACTCACCTCTAAAACTATTGTGCACCAAGAAAAGAAAGTTTTAAGCATAAAATACTTTCTGGTAATAACCTTTTGTGTACTTGTCTGTCCTGGCTTCTATAGGGAATTGATTTGGAACCCAGCTTGTATCGTTGCAGTAATGTTGATTGTAAGGCTTCACCACTCACCTTTATGGTACAGCTGAGCAACAAATTGACCATGGACATTAGACATTGTATCAAAAAGTACTATGATGTAAGTATCTGTAATGTGACTTTACACATTCAATTTACTGAAGTATAATAATTGTTTTATAGTATTTGATGCAAGCGGAAAACATCTAGGAAAAATTCATAGTAAAATAATATTAATAAAAGGTAACAGATTGAATTTTAAAGTTTATTTACATGTACTTATTTGTGGGGGATGGTGGTGGTGCAGGATGATTCCTGTATGGTGGTTAGATGAAGGAGTTCGTTCTCAATTTCCATCAAGTTGGTTCCAGGAGTTTAGACTCAGGCAATTAGGGGGGCCTTTACCAACTAAGCGGTGTCATTTGATCAGAGTATGAATTGTTGTCTGTTAATAAGACAAACAATTTGATTTCTCGTTTTTCTTTTATTATTGAGTATTTTAAAGATTGAACGTTTAGTTTTAAGAAAAGTGAAAGTGTATTCAGAAATTTTATTTTAATTTATTATTGCCTAGATAACTAAATTAAGTGGTCACTCAGATATTTGTCTGGAATAGGAAAAGTACCAATGTTACTTGTCTCCAGTAAGTATAGACATGATGCTATGGATAATGATTTTACTAGGTTGCCCACTGCCCAGTACTTTGTGTTCACATGACAGTCTAAGCCAATCTCTAGATTACTTTTCTGGAGAAATGAAAAGAAACATCTTTTAAATTGAAGTGCAATTTGAGATTTCAAAGAGAACATCTCAGTTTTATATATGTACAATAAAATTCCCAGAAGAGTAAGTAAGCTTTCTATGCTTTTATTCCAAGGTTTTGTTTTGTTTTCTTAACACTTTTCAGATGAATGAGTTGTTTCTCTTTAAAATTAAAATTTAAAAAGACTGTATATTTCTCATTTTTTTTCTTCGTGTGCCATAGCATTTGTCATCTAAACAAATTTTCTGTTACTTAAAAATATTCACTATATCTTTTTTAAAAGCTATATTGAGTTATACAGAGAAACCCTGTTTTGAAAATGAAAAACAAAAACAACTAGGTAAAAAGGCTGTGTTGACAATGCATTAAAAAAAAATGTTCAGGTGCTATTAGGTAAGACTCATGACTTTAACATTCTATACTTTGTACTTGTTAATTAAAATGTAACATAACCTTTTCTTTTTTGAAACACATGTGAAGTAATTTGAAACATGTTCCACATAGTAAGAAATATAACTCATTATATGAAAATGGATATTACTAAGATGTAGAATGAGAACACATAGTCCCATTGTGATTTGGCATAGAATAATTTGTATTTATAGTTTTAGAAAGTAGGTTTTCTGAAAAATAATAATTATGACTACATTTTAGAAAACTGCAAAGTTTAGTGAATAAAGCTATGTTGCACGCTGCACTTAATGAAGAGCTGGGTAGGAATAAAGGTCACAGTACATGAAACAACCATCTCATGAAATGTTAGACCTTTATTTAGCATGAAGAACCCAAGTAAAAACTATTCATCTTCTCATTTACAGGCTCCATTGAGCAAAGTATGATTCTTGACTCTTGGGAAGAATCCTGGCTTTTCCCTCTGTGTTTAGTCTATCAAAAACTTCACCAAAGAAATAGTAATACTAAAACAATGAATCTAGCTCCTTTGAGCTATCTGTTTTGACTAAGTTGAGAATAGGGAGAAAAATGATCCATATAATTAGAATGTGCCCAAACTTAAATATCTAATCTAATTGTAATCTAATGTGTGTGTGTGTGTGTGTGTGTGTGTGTGTGTGTGTGTGTGTGTGTGTGTGTGTGTGCATGCGTGCGCGCGCGCCCATGCATGCACGCACATGTGGTGGTGATGGTGGTGGTAATGGCCATAGTTACGAAAGCATTTTTAAGCGAAGTAATTTACTTTAAAATAAAGTATTTAAAATAAAGTTGTTAGAACACTTGCTTTGCCTTGTCCAACAACTATCTCTGTAACAAGCAAGTGAAAGTTTTGTGCATTTAACTGCCCACTTTTTCTGATATTTCTAAGATTGTCTTTTTAAAGATATTTCTGATCAATATAGCCAAATGTTACTCTTGTGAGTAAGGATTGGTAGAACTGTTGGTCCTCAAAATTAGAAACTTCCTACTTTCTGCTCCTAATCATGAGTGACTGGACGGGAGAAAGATCCCTCCATCATCTTCAAAGTCTGTGAGAAACAGTTCTATTTTTTGTTGTCTCCAGCTACAATGCAACTTTTGCCAGCAGAGGGGCATGATGCTTAGTTTCTTTGGTTAACTGTGCCTCAAGTAACACTGTTCAGTATGGTGTATGATAATAAATGACAATCAAACTAAAGACTGATGCAGCAAGCATATTAGAAATCATATTGAGATAAAGTATTGAAATTAAGTGACTTTACCAATTGGTTACCAAAATGGCTTCTTCATATTTTGTACTATTAAAAAATATTTATGGAATATAAGCAATTGTTTGTGTTAAGAGCATCATTAACATTAGTCTTAAAATTACAGCAAGGGAAATCAATGTACATTGAGAAAAGATATCATCCTTAGAAAGGAAGAACTTGGAGAAGTTTGATGGAAGGTGGCATTTGACCAAATGCTATAACCTGCCAAGGAACGAAGTTACACATTATTATGAAATTAAGTTACCAAGAAAAGAAATTAAAAGTGATGAAGTATACTTCTAAATCATTTGCATTTTGGAAAATGCATAATACACTCTTCTGTTATGGATAAATATTCCTGACTTGATGAGTGAATGTGATGTAACATTTTCACAAATGTATATATCTTAGAATCAATCTATATAACATCATAATAATTTAATACTGACTTCTTTAATAGGTGATGCTCTTTCCCAACTCTTTTCATACCATAATGAGTGTATTTTTGTCTTTGGAATTCTCCTTTCCATTAACATACAAATTTCCTCATGCATGGAAATGTGTAAGACACTGAACAAATGTGTATTTTGAGGAATATATTGATTTACTTAAAAGAATTACAACTATTTTATTTCAAGGTTTGATGAAATGTTGAAAAGCTGCCATAGCACAAAAAATACCTTAATTCAAAATTGATTCCATGCTTTGAGCCTTGCTTGTTACTCTGTTAATACTGAACTGGTATTTCTTTTTCATAATAAGAAGGCATATTAATCTCTAAGCTTTTAAGGATTGTTTTTGAGATTCTAGTTTAGAATGAAAAATGGACGACACATGCCCCTTTAAATTCTGTCCCCGAAGGCAAACACACACACACACACACACACACACACACACACACACACACACACACACACACACACACACACACGGTGGGGGGAGGGGAGAGAGAGAGAGAGAGAGAGAGAGAGACAAAGGGAGAGAAGCACTAGCTAATCTAAATTGGGAAATGAAGAGGGCTTTTTTTAAGCATGAAAATTTCATCATCTTGTCAGCTGGCAGAATGCCTGCTGTGTGGATTCACAAAGGCTAAGAATTACACTTTCATGAAATTTTCCTCACTAACTGCCCTGGTTAATTTGAAAGATAACCCACTGTTCTAATTCATTCCTCAATTGGGCGGTGCAGGTTTTATCTTTGATCTGACAAAGCATTTGTGTTAATCGTTTTGGCCCTCCACTAGACACTCTTGGGATTGTGCTTTTACAATAAATGTGTCTGTGATAGCTCTTTAGTCTATTATACTTACAATAGATCCATAGAACTGGTAATTAATTCTCCACTGCTTTGGAAATGGGGAGAATAGGTGTAGCTCTGTCAAGTACTGCTGGGAAGTTTGTTTAGCTGGTTCATTTCTGAAGTGTTCCCTCAACTGTCCAAAAAGTGAATATGAGATTGAGATGCTAACCTATACTTGCTGATATGTGGGAAATTCAACCCTTCTTGGTACCTGGGAGAGGGTCATTTACTATCAGTTACTATGTACACTAAGTTCTCATTTGAATACATACGTGGAGTCTAACCTTCCTAAAGACGGAGCCTCTGAAAGACATAATGCTAGTGAACTCAATTGTGTTCCCCATTCCTCATATATAGTGTTTAAGGTGTTTGAATAAGGCAAAGTATGTTTCCTTACCAGCCTTCCGGTAAGGTGTCTCTAGGTACCCGCAAGAAAACATTCCTTAGGGTTCTTTGCTATTATTTTTGAATGTTGAGATATTGCTAACCCTAATGGAATTGCTCCTTCATCTTAAAAAAAAAAATAGGACAAATGAGTATTGGCTATCAGCCCTTGTTTAGTTGCTAGGGTCAGAATTAATGTGTAATTCCTTAGAAATTAGCTCTAGGTTTGAAAATTTGAGAATTTTCCTGAATTGTGCCTTTTGAGGATTGAGTTTATACCTTCTTCTGTGTCTCATCTGTGATCTCTGCCACAGCCCTTCATTGAGTAATGGGTGTCCTTGATGTTTAGTAACCAAGGAACCAACAAATAAAGGTGATTAATTTTAATATTTTCTTTAAATTCTTTTTTCATAATGTTATTACGCAGACAGAGGGCTAATTTGTGATATACAAGATTGATATCTAGTTAACACGAAGTTCCACGTTTATTTTATGATGCTTACTTAAAAGATTGAGAAATAGCTCTTTGTTACTGTCTTTGTATCTTACATTACTGATGACTGCAACATCTTAGTAGCCTTAATTTGTTTTCTTCTCAAGCCAAGTATGTGGCAAAGAGTCAGTGCTAGCAAATATTATTATTGTGATACAGAATAGCAGCCTGTCTAAGTATAATATTTCCATTGTCTTTCGAGAGAACTCCTAATGCCTGACTAGATACCATGGGGCAGAGGAGAGCAGATACCTAGCTTATTACCTTTTTACTGATGCGCTATATTTCTCTTTTTCATAGTGTATTGTCATAGCAAAAGCATGTTATTCTTCAAGACACATTTTCACAGGAATTCAAAAATTATGTTCAGAGAGTTAATATCTGCAATCAAGCATTATGTTCTTAAGCCCAAGATTGGAATTGCCTTTTATCAAAGGTATAATGATGAGCTAGGCATAGTGGCATAACTTTAATTCCAGCACTAGGGAGGCATATAGGTAGATCTCTGTGAGATCAAGGACAGCCAAGACTGTTACACAGAGAAATGCTGTCTCAACCTCCCCCCCAATAAAGTGTGATGTTGCAAGAATTGAATGTTGGTTAAACTATTTGTTCATAAAAATATGTACTCATTTAGCATCACGAGCAAGTGCAATTTATGCTGTTTTACAGTGCTTAAACAAAAGTAATATGGTAAGGAACCCACAGAATGAAATTAGGTAAATCTGATAAGTGCAAGATGAAACAACTTCCCACTCCATACCCCACTAAATGTGTTACTCATTAACTGGGAACTTATTATCATTGCCTTCATTTATCCATTTTTGGTGGAATTGATGCTGTATAGTGGATCTTTTCAAGAGCCATGCTGTGGCATTCAGTAACTCTCCGCTGTTCTTCTGCAAATATTCAGTGTTCAATAACCCTCAAAATTTCTCATTTCTTACCTGTGGTGATGTGAACTGATAGTTTTTAGCTTTTACTTTGCAATATGCAGTAGTATCACAGGTACATTAGTTCAAAATAGTTTAAACTTTAAGTAGTAGTAGTAGTAGTATTGATTTCTTTGTGTCTCTATTTATATTTAGAACATTTAGAAAGAATAAATTAGGCTTCTTTTTTGTAAAGTCTCTAACAACATAATTATAAGTGGTAGTAAAAAAGTATGCAACATAGAAGCAATAGACATCTGTCTCACAAATGCATCTTCACAGGCAGCCCAATACTATCCAGTGAAGCTTAAAGAGGGGTGATTTCTTTAGGAATCCATAAAACTCATCCTAAATCTTACTAAAATAAAAAGAACGTCCTGACAATGGTGTTTCTTCTTGTTTCACACCATTTTATTGGGTATCTAAGCATAAATGAATACTAAGCATACCAGTATTCTAACACCAGGTGCATTAATAAAGAGTATATGCTTTTATTTGTAAATGGCCCATTTTTCTTAGATTTATGTAAGTCAAGCAAGCTAGTTTTGAGTTGAGGTTATCATTTTGCTGCAACTAAGAAACACAGGGCTTTCATTATTTTGGGAGCAGAATTTCATTGTAAAAAATATATATTAGTGTACAAATCTAAGTGAATCATAGATTACCCCAGCCTCTAAACCATACTAGATAGGTATTCTATATAAGCAATTAATCATGGCATAATGTTTGCAATTGCAAAGGAATTCTGGTCAGTAAATAGGGTTAGCTATAGCTTGCCACTTGTTATTTTATAAAATAACGCAACGTTTTTCGCTAGTATTTTTAGTTTTTATTTTATTTAGTCGTAATCATATTCCATCTGTTGTCTATGATAGGCTCAAAAGTAGAACATGATGTTGTGAAACTAGTAGGAGATTCACACCAAATTTGGAGGGGTCCAACCACAGAATGAGCATTATACCTATGGCAGGTCTTATTATGGAGACCCAGCAGTGGCCTGGCTCACATGTGTTAAATCTGGACTTTCAGCAACTCCTGTTACAGTTTACCTCTGTAGGAAAAATTGGGGGATTTTTGAAATGATAAGAAAATGCCATAGGAGTTTTCAAATATATGAAAACAACTAGGTAAACCCAGAAAAATGTTCCCAAACAGTAGAATTCCTTTCTTCGGTTTGATTTCTTTAACCTTGTGTATTTATGGAAAACTCAACTTCAAGTCTAACTCTTGTCATCAGTAGATACTATCTTGTAGTAAAGTAAGAAAGTGAACCAGAACAGATTTCATTTAACCTTTCAAAAGTCAGAATTTCACACAAGTGACCTCTTTGTCTTCAAGAAGCAAAGTGGAACTATTAGTTCTCTGTTGTACATATCAACAGTATGGGAAGCGAGCACCCTAAGCGATGGCTGTCTTTCATGTTTGGTTTGTATGTTTATTATGGTACACAAGTGAAATCAGACCTTTACAGGTAGTTGCTGATTGGAATTTCCAGATTATGCTATCTAGCCTAGTCTTGTATTAAATTGAATGGTTACATTTCTCTTTAGGAGAGAATTTAGTTGTTTTTTCAAGGCACGCAGAAAAATTTTCAAAGCATAGATTACATACATACATACATACACACACACACACACATACATACATACATACATACATACATACATGCTGAAATGATAAATTGACTACATCAGTTTTATTTATATAATAGGTATTGGTTTGTTTTGTACTTGCTAAGCACACTCATCAACATCTGTGCTATGTTGGCTTTAGCTTGCATTTTGTAAAGCAATATGTGACTTGTAGTCCTTGTTTAAAACTTGTTTGATTTAAATAACACCTCCAGAATTTTCTGTGGTTTTTACTTTGTGACATATGTAATTTTCAAGTGGTTGATTGCCTAAAGTCCCTCATCAGTCTTGTTTATTGAAAGGGCTGTCTTATTCGGGCAGTACAGGTGCTTCAGGTTCCTTGACTGTTGAAAACCTGGACGATTTGCTAGCCAACTCTCAGGATCCAGGACTAATAGGACTAGAGTCTAAAATAAAACTGACACTGCTTAGAATTTATGTCTATATATATTCATCTTTGGGACCCCAGCAGACTCTTAAAATACTAAAGATACAAAAGAGTTTATTTTATATGAATTCATAGTTTATTCAAAATTAAAACTGTGGTGCTAAGTATTGATTCTTTATGAGTAATAGTAAGTATATTAAATAAAATATTATAACAAAGAATTTTTAAAATTATGGGTGGTGATGCACACCTTTAAAACTGGCACTTGGGAAGCAGAGTAAGATGCATCTCTTAGATTGAAGCAAGTCTGATATCTATATAGTGTGTTTCAAGCCAGCCACTGCTACATAGTGAGACTTTATCTCAAAAAGCCAATTTTGTGAAAAAAAAATAGCATCATATTTCAAATAAAAATAATCTAATCAAGACAATAGTGTTGTTTTATATTTTAAACATTTCTTACGTGTCTTCAAAGATAGGTGATTTCTCACATCTTCAGCATTTCAACTATTGTAATTTGCTGTTTTGGTTTGTAAAGAAAATTTTGTTTCATATAGGAATGTAGTTGGGGAAAGAAGAAGTATGTTTTACTAGCTTTTCCTGTTAACTGCAGCCATTCATTTTTTTGTTACTACATCAAAGTAGTTGTTTTAAGTCTGCATATGTATTCATATATGTCTGTATACTTGTGTATGTGTGCCAAAGTGTGTGTAGGTCAGAGGTCAGTATTGTGTTATTCTTCATTAACTTCTTTATCTTATCTGGTGGAGAACAGAGTCTATCAGTGAACCCGGAGCTCACTGACTTAGCTAAACTGACAGTACAGCAAGCCCCAGGGATTCTTCTGTGTTCACCTCCTTATACTGCTAGGATTACAGGCACATGCCACTCTGTTGAGCTTTTTTACAAGTGTGCCAGGGATCAGACTTGGGTATTTCTGTTTACACAGCAAACACTTTACTGAGCTAGACCCTCTGCTAAGGTAGTTTCTTTTTCTTTCTTTTTTTTTTTTTCACTAAAGTAGTTTCTTACAACATTGAGTATGAAATCATGTCCTTCATCTTTTTTATGTTATAGTACATTGAAATCCATTACTCTTTCTTAAAAAACATGAGTGACATTTATCTGTGCATGACTTTTATAAACATGGGATTGTTATTTAGAAAATATTGGTTAAGTGATTTATACATATTTTACAAATGTTGGTACATCTTACAATGCAATTTTTGAAAATCACATTTTTTAATCAGCTTCTTAATATTGGAACCCCATTGAGGTTAAGGCAGTAGATATTAGTAATCCACTGAAAACAGATTGAAAACTGTGGGGGTGGTTATTATTGGTTACATACTATCAGTTAATTTTAATTTTTTTAAATTTTTACTCTTTTTTAAAATTATTTTACGTATTGATCCCAGTTTTCTCTCCCTCCTTCCAATGACCACTGATCCCCCTCTCATTCCATCCCCCCTTCCATTCCATCCCCCTAACTCTACAGGGAGGGTGATGCTTTCCAAGAGGGATAAAAAAGGTCTGTCAATTGAATTGCAGTAGGGACTAGGACCACCCACCTGCATCTAGGTTAAGGGAGTATCCCTCCATGGGGAATGTGCTCCCAAAGTTCTTTTGTGCACCACTGATAAATCCTGGTTCCACTGTCAGAGGTCCATTAGACTGCCCAGGCCTTTTAACTAAGACCATGTTCAGGGGGTCTGAGTAGGTCCAATGCTGGTTTTCCAGCTATCTGTCTGGAGGGCCTCCTTGTTCAGGTCAGCTGTCTCTGTGGGTTTCTGTAGCCTGGTCTTGTCCTCCCTAACTGCATCTGGATTCCAGTTCGGCTCAGGGTTTAGCTGTGGGTGTCTGCTTCTGTTTCCATCGGCTACGAGGTGAGGGCTCTATGATGGTGGATAAGTTAGTTATTAATCTCATTATCAGGGAAGACATTTAAGGTAGCCTTTCCACTGTTGCTCAGATTGTTTGTTGGGGTCATTCTTGTAGGTCTCTGGACATTTCTCTATAGTCAATTTTTTCTTGAAATCTATAATGGCTCTCTCTATTATAGTATATCTTTTTTTTTCTCTTGTCTATTCTTCCTCTGACTCAATCTTCCTTAGTCCCACATGATCTCCTCTCCCTTCTCTTTTCTCCTAACTCCCTCTCCACTCACTGTCTCCCCCACTCTCAATATGCCCAGGAGATCATGTTCCTTTCCCTTTCTGTGAGGGGCCTTGCATGAAACTCTTAGAATTCTCTTTGTATCCTAGTTTCTCTGGAGGTGTGAATTATAGGCTGGTGATCCTTTGCTTTATGTCTAAAATCTATATATGAGTGAGTCCATACCATGTTTGTCTTTTTGTAACTGGGTTACCTCACTCAGGATGGTTTCTTCAAGTTTAATCCATTTGCATGTGAATTTCAAGATTCCATTGGTTTTTTTTTCTGCTGAGTAGTATTCCATTGTATAAATGCACCACATCTTCTTTATCCATTCTTCAGTTGAAGGGCAACTAGGTTGATTCCAGGTTCTTGCTATTACAAATAATGCTGCTATGAGCAAAGTTGAGCATGTGCCCTTGTTGCATGGATGTGGATCATTTGGGTATATGCATAAGAGCAGAATTGCTGGGTCCCCTGTAGGTTCCCATTTTCCTGAGGAACTGCCATACTGATCTCCAAAATGGCTGTACAATTTTGCACTCCCACCAACAGTGTAGGAGTGTCCCCCTTTCTCCACATCCTCTCCAGCATAAGTTGTCATTAGTGTTTCTAATTTTAGCCATTCTGGCAGGGGTAAGATGGTATCTCAGAGTTATTTTGATTTGCATTTCCCTGATATCTAAGGATGTTGTGCACTTTCTTAAGTGTCTTTCATCCTTGTTTATTTCCTCTATTGAGAATTCTCTTTTCAATTCTGTACCCCATTTTTGAATAGGGTTATTTGGTATTTTGGTGACTAGTTTCTTGAGTTCTTTGTATATTTTGAGGATCAGCCCTCTGTCAGATGTAGGATTTGTGTAGATCTTTTCCCAGTCTGTGGGCTGCTCTTTGGTCTTGTCAACTGTGCCCTTTGCCTTACAGAAGCTTCTCAGTTTGAGGAGGTCCCATTTATTAATTTTCGATCTCAGTGTCTGTGCTACTGGAGTTATGTTCAGGAAGCGGTCTCCTATACTAATTTGTTAAAGGGTACCTCCCACTTTCCCTTCTAAGAGGTTCCCTGTGGCTGGGTTTATGTTGAGGTCTTGATTCATTTGGACTTGAGTTTTGTGCATGGTGATAGACATGGGTCTATGTGCACTCTCCTACACCATCATCCAATTGTGCCAGCACCATTTGTTGTAGATGCTTTCATCCTTTCATTGTATAGTTGTTTTGTTAAAAATCAGGTGGTTGTAGGTGTGTGGGTTATTATCAGGATTTTCACTTCAATTCCGTTGGTCTACCTGTCTATTTTTGTGCCAATACCAAGTTGTTTACAGGACAATAGTAGAGCTTGAAGTTCTACAGGGGATGGTGATGCCTCCTGAAGTTCCTGTATTGTACAGGGTTGTTTTGGTTATCCTGGGTCTTTGGTGTTTCCATGTAAAGTTCATTATTATTCTTTCAAGGTCAGCGAAGAATTGTGCTAGGTTTTTAATGGGGATTTCATTGAATCTGTAGATTGCTTTTAGTGTGATTGTCATTTTTACTATGTTTATCCTACCTATCCAAGAGCATGGGAGATCTTTCCATTTTCTGGTATCTTTAATTTTTTTCTTTAAAGACACAAAGTTTTTTCACTTGATTGGTAAGCATTACCACAAGATACTTTATGTTGTTTGTGGCTATTATAAAGGGTGATGTTTCTCTGATTTCTTTCTCAGCCCCTTTGTTGTCTGTAGATAGTAGGATAGTAGGGTTACTTTTTTTTGAGTTTATCTTGTATCCTGCTAATTTGCTAAAGGTGTTTATCAGCTGTAGGAGTTCCATAGCAGAGTTTTTTGAGTAAACTATCATGTAAACTATCATGTCATCTGCAAATAGTGACAGTTTGACTTCTTCCTTTCCAATTTGTATCCCCTTGATCTTTTTTTGTTGTCTTATCGCTTTAGTTAGAACTTCAAGTACAATATTGAAGAGATATGGAGAGAGAGGGTGGCCTTGTCTTGTTCATGATTTTAAAGGAATTGCCTTAAGCTTCTCTCCATTCAGTTTGATGTTGGCTATTGTCTTGCTATATATTGCTTTTATTATGTTTAGGTATGTTCCTGTTATCCCTGAACTCTCCAAGCGATCTCTCCAAGATCTCTCCTTTATCATGAAAGGGTGTTGAATTTTGTCAAAGGCTTTTTTAGCATCTAGTGAGATGAGCATGTGGTTTTCCTTTTTAATTTCATTTATATGGTGATTTTCATATGTTGAACCATCCCTGCAACCCAGGGATGAAGCCTAGTTGGTCATGGTGGATGATTTCTCTGATGTGTTCTTGGATTTGATTTGTCAGTATTTTATTGAGTATTTTTGCATCAATGTTCATGAGGGATATTGGTCTGTAGTTCTCTTTCATAGTTGTGTCTTTGTGAGGCTTTGGTACCAAGGCAATTGTGGCCTCATAAAAAGAGTTTGGTAATGAACCTTCTGTTTCTATTGTATGGATCAATTTGAGGAGTATTGGTATTAATTGTTCTTTGAATTTCTGGTAGAATTCTACACTGAAACCATCTAGCCCTGCTGCCCTGGGTCTTTTGAAAGAGGGTTATAGGTCTATTTAAGTTTCTTATCTGTCCATTGCTATATCCCCCTTTTTTTGTTTCTGATTTTGTTAATTTGCATGTCCTCTCTCTGCTTTTTGGTTAGTTTGGATAAAAGTTTGCCTATCTTGTTTATTTTCTTGAAAAACCAACTATTTGTTTCATTGATTTTTTTTTGTATTGTTTTCCTGGTTTCTACTTTATTGATTTCAGCCCTCAAATTGATTATTTCCTGGCATCTACTTCTCTGTGGTGAGTTTGCTTCTTTTTGTTCTAAGGCTTTCAGTTGCACTGTTAATTCTCTAATGTGATTATCCTCCATTTTTTTCATATGGACACTTAGTGCAATGAACTCCCCTCATAGCACTGCTTTCAGGTTTCCCATAAGTTTGGGTATGTTATGTCCTCGTTCTTGTTGAATTCTAGGAAGTCCTTAATTTCTTTCTTATTTCTTCTTTGACCCAGGTATGGTGCAATTGCACATTGTTCTGTTTCCACCAGTTTGTAGGGTTTCTGCGATTTGTGTTGTTGTTGAATTCCAACTATAAAGCATGGTGGTCTGATAAGATACAGGGGACTATCCCAACTTTTTGTGTCTGTTGAGTTTTGTCATGTTGCCTAGTATGTGGTCGATTTTAGAGAATGTTGCATGTAGAGCAGAGAAGAAGGTATATTCTTTTATGTTTGGATGGAATGTTCTATAGATGTCTGTTAAACCCAATTGAGACATAACTTCTGTTAGTTCTTTTGTTAAATTTCTGTCTATAGTGATTGAGAGTTTTGCTGGGTATAGTAGCCTGGGCTGGCATCCATGGACTCTTAGTACTTGCAGAACATCTATCCAGGACCTTCTGGCCTTGAGAGTTTCCATGAAGAAGTCAGGTGTAATTTTGATAGGTCTGCCTTTATAAGTTATACTTTCATAGGCATGCCCTTCTTCAGATTGGGAACGTTTTCTTCAATGATTTTGTTGAATGTTTTCTGTACCTTTGATCTGGGCTTCTTCGCCTTCTTCTATGCCTATTTTTCTTAGGGTTGGCCTTTTCATGGTGTTCCACATTTGGATGTTTTGTGTTAATTTGTTGGATTTAAAATTTTCTTTGGTCCATGAATCTATTTCCTCCAGTTTATCTTCAGCGCCTGAGAGTCTTTCTTCGATCTCGTATTCTGTTGGTTATGCTTGCATCTGTAGTTCTTGATCATTTGCCCAGCAATTCTATTTCCAACATTCCCTCAATTTGTGTTTTCTTTATTGTCTCCATTTCAGTTTTCAAATCTTGATTTGTTTGTATTGTTTCCTTCATCTGATTTTTCTTGGCTTTCCTTACTTTCTTTAAGAGATTTGTTCATTGTTTACATTTTTTGCTTGGTCTTTTCCTCTACTCCTCCCAATTTTTTGTTTGTTTTTTCTTCCATTTCTTTAAGAGATTTTCTCATATCATCTCTGAGGGCCTCTATCATGTTTATGAAGTTTATGGGGTCAAGATCATGATGGGGCAAACCACAGAGACAGGTGACCTGAACTAGTGGGAGCTTACAGACTATGGACTGATAGCTGGGGAACCTGCATGAAACCAAACTAGGCCCTTTGAATGTGGGTGACAGTTATGTGACTTGATTTGCTTGAGTGGCACCTGGCAATGGCACCAGAACCTATCCCAGGTACATGAACTGGCTTTGTAGAGTCCTTTCCCTATGGTGGGATACCTTACTCAACCTTGATATAGAGTGGAGGGGCTTGGTCCTGCCTTAGGTTGTTATGCTGGTCTTTGTTGACTCCCCAAGGAAGGCCTTACCCTCCCTGAGGTATAGATGGGGGAGGTGGGGGAGAGGGAAAAGGGTTGGTCCGTAAAGTGAAAAATAATTTTTTAATTAAAAAAAGAAAAAATAGCAAAAAACAAAGATCTCTGCTTACTTCTCAGAAATGTTGAGATAAAACTGTCTTTTCCCAAAATCTTACAGATGTGTTACAGCAAAGGGAAGCATGGCAGTTAAGGAAAACTGTTAGTTGGGGCTTCTTTTTGACCATACCAGCTATGTAGAAGCAGCTGCAGCTTTGATAAGAGCCATCATTGAATAGTTTTAAAGGGATTGAAAGCCACATTAGAAAACTTTTCTTTATTCCCCTCATGCCTGTGTGTGTGTGTATGTGTGTTCATGTGTGTGTGTGTTGTGTGTTTGTGTGTGTGTGTGTGGGTGTGTGTGTGTGTGTGTGTGCCATTCTATTTAGTCTCCAGAGTTAGTAGTAAGCGCTCTTATGTGGATGCACAGAATCAAGATTCACTAGACTGGCTCAGTACAGATTAAGTGAGGTTTATTTGGGGACAATGCACTTACATGAGAAACCAATGATCCACAAGTTCTTGCTCCAAGAATCCATACCCAGGCTGCTCTCAGTGATCTAACCAGAATCAAGAGAGCGAACTGGGGTCAGGGACCCCAAACCTAAACCCACACTTCACATCTGCACCTGTGACCACACCCAGTGCTACAGGTGTCGCTGGGGTGGATATCTCACTACACCCTTACCCACTTAGCCATCTTACCAGCCCCCAAAGCAGCCTTTTAATTTGCACTTAAGGTTAGAGATATAGCTCAGTGATTAAGAGCATTTACTGCTGTTGTAGAGGATAGGGGTTCAATTCCCAGCACCCACATGGTAGCTCACAACCAGCTGTCACTTCAGTTCCAGGGAATCTGCCATCTCATCTGACCTCTGAGGGCACCAAACACACATTGTGCCCATACTACAAGGAGGAAAAACAGCAATATACATAAAATAAAATAAATACATCTAAAAGTTTAAAGTGTTACATAAGGACAGCAAAGCCTGCACATGTAAGTGGACAGTTCATTAAATTTTCACAAGCTCAACACTCTGAGGTAACTAGGATCCAGATCAAGAGGTGGTACATTAAGTCAGGTGTGGTTGGTGCCTGTCTTAATCTCAGCACTCAAGGTAGATGCAGGTAGATCTCTGTGAGTTCAAGGCCAGCTTGGTCTGCACAGTGAGTTCCAGGACAGCCATGGCTATGCAGAGAGTCCCTGTGTCAAAAAACAAACAAACAAATGACAAAGAAAGAAAGAGGGAAAGAAGAAGTGGTACATTAATGCCATGGCTATGCAGAGAGTCCCTGTGTCAAAAAACAAACAAACAAACAAACAAACAAACAAACAAATGACAAAGAAAGAAAGAGGGAAAGAAGAAGTGGTACATTAATGCCATGGCTATGCAGAGAGTCCCTGTGTCAAAAAACAAACAAACAAACAAACAAACAAACAAACAAATGACAAAGAAAGAAAGAGGGAAAGAAGAAGTGGTACATTAATAGTACTAGAGTAGTTCTCTGCTTTTCATAAATTAGGTGACAAGATATGTACATCTCTATTCCTGGTATCTCTTGGAGAAAATCGTCATTTACACAACATAGAGAAGCCTAAAATCTCTCCATGGTACCTCTCTTCTAAAAAGAGGCTTCACGCTTCAAGGGTCTTTCTGAAAAGTACACGAAAATCAAGAAGAGGCTAAATTCATACTTTTCTCAGTGGCCGTAAGAATCCCTGCATGGGGGGAGGTCCTAGACCCTACCCCAAATGATGTGAGAGTCTTTGATGATACCTCATTGAAGGCCTCATCCTCCCTGGGTCATGGATTGGGGATGGGATGGGGGCGTCTGTGGGGGGGCATGGAAGGATGGGAGGGAGAGGAAACTGGGATTGATATGTAAAATAAGAAAAAATATTAAAAAAAAGAATCCCTGCCTGGAATAGATGTTCCAGGTCACCCTAACTTCTAGAAAGGGAGCAGACGCTCCCCTGGGTGTCATAGTATGGTCAAAGCTTTCATCTGGACTCTCAGTTCCTAGCTGTCTCACTACTTCATCGTCCTTCCCACTGCAGGTGTCTCCTCTTCTTCTGTCCACAGTACAGCGCCATCATTTCTTGCTTTTACTTTAGTTCCCTTGTTCAGTGTAACAGAACTCCACACTTTTGCCAGCCTCCGCTGTAGGTACACCATTTTTAATAAACGTTTTCTGTCCTGTTCCCCATGTAACCCAAACTTGTACTTTTCAGGGCCAAAACATGTCCAGCCAAAGTCCACAAACCATTATGGAGCTTTCGTGTTTTCTCAACAAGGCTCTCTCTCTCTCTCTCTCTCTCTCTCTCTCTCTCTCTCTCTCTCTCTCTCTCTCTCTCTCTCTCTCTCTCTCTCTCTCTTTTTGCAGAGATTGGTGCAAAACAGCACAGAACTGTAAAAAGCAACATGACACGTAGACAGTCATAGACTGTTTTTGTTAAAATGAACATAAAATCAGAGAACTGACTTCTAATAAGGGGAATAATGAATTGAATAAAAACCTCAACTTTATATTTAAAAAGAACAAGGGTTTCTAATAGTTCCATACATTTCCCTCCCTTAAGCAACATAGGGTTAGATACAGATACCAAATAAACGAAACAAAATGCATTTGCACCATAGCTCAGTAGATACGGTTGGAAAAAGGATCTCCTGATATTGGCTTCACAGATAACACAGGCTGTGTCTGTGTTGTACCACAATAAAGAGGCTGCCATGGGTGCAGCTTTCCGCCTTCTAAGAAGATCCTTTGCTCCGTAGGAGTTACTGGGTGTGCCTGGAGAAGCTCCAAGAAGGTTAATAAGTGCTTGTGAAAGCCAGAGGAGGAAGATTGAAAGAGAACCCAGGAAATTCTCACAATGATACATGGAAAAGGAGGCAAATGCCAAGTTCTTAGTCAGGCTCCAGGGCACTAAAGAGAAACAGAAACATATGAAGACCGACGGGTGCCGCCCCTTCTGTCAGGTGACTAGGTATGTAATCAGCCTCTCCTTTCCCATGTGCTGACTGCTCCGAGTCTGAGAAGGGGAAACAAGGACGCAAAATGCAGTCTCCTGAACTTCAGCAGATGGTGAAGAATACCCTGGGATGACCACAGTTGATCTTTCGTATCTGCATAATAAGAAAACACTATATTGCTTTAGAAGATTTATTACTTTATATTTCTCAAAATAACGCAGTAGAATTATATGTAGTAGGGCTACTGTTTTTTTTCAGTTAATCTTGTATCTTGATAAATTGCTGGTTGTGTTTATCAGCTGCAGGAGTTCCCTGGTAGAGTTTTTCAGGTCACTTATGTAAACTATCATGAAATCTACAAATAGTTTGACTTTTTCCTTTCCAATTTGCATTCCCTTGATCTCCTTTTGTTGTCTTATTCCTTTAGCTAGAACTTCAAGTACATTATTGAAGGGATATGGAGAGAGAGTGGGCAGCCTTGTCTTGTTCTTGATTTTGGAGGAATCACCTTAAGCTTCTCTCCATTCAGTTTGATGTTGGCTGTTGGTTTACTGTATATTGATTTTATCATGTTTTCGTATGTTCCTGTTATCCCCGATGATTCCAAGACCTTTATAATGAAAGGATGTTGGATTTTGTCAAAGGCTTTTTCAGCATCTAGTGAGATGATCATGTGGTTTTTCTTTTTCAATTTGTTTATATGGTGGATCCCATTGATAGATTTTTGTATTTTGAACCATCCCTGCATCCCTGGAATGAAGCCTATTTGGTCATGGTGGATGTTTTCTTGGATTTGATTTGCCAGTATTTTACTGAGTATTTTTGCATCAGTGTTCATGAGGGATATTAGTCTGTAGTTCTCTTTATTAATTGTGTCTTTGTGTGGCTTGGGTACCAAGGTAATTGCAGCCTTGTAAAAAGAGTTTGGTAATAAACCTTCTGCTTCTATTGTGTGGAACAATTTGAGAAGTATTGGTATTAGTTGTTCTTTGAATTTCTGGTAGAATTCTGCATTGAAGCCATCTGGCTCTGGGCATTTTTTGGTTGGATGGCTTTTGATGACTGCTTCTATTGTTCTTTCGTTAATTATAAGAATAAAAGATTGGAGAAGGGGTGGGGGTGGTCCCAGGTGAGGGGCCCTAGTGAGTGGAATCCCAAGGTAAGGGATCATGGGAGAGCTTAGCACCTGTTCCATAACAGGTGAGGGTGACCAAGGCAGCAAGGTGGAGGGAATAACCAGCTAGGCAGATAGAGCTTGAATGAGGAGTTTATTTAGAAAGGGAAATGAGGGGAAGGGAAGAGACATAGATTCACCTGGAACAGAAGGGAAGAGAGCGGGAGAGAAGAAGAGGGGTGTAGCTGGTGGCCAACTGAAAGCAAGCAGGAATGAGAGGGGGGACATTAGAGAAAGCAAAAGAGAGTGTAAGTGGGCAGGGGTCTGACTTTTAAAGAGGTCATTACACCTGCTTGCAGACTAGTACTCATGGAACCCTGGACTGACCAGAGTACTGTCTGAGTGCATTCTGACAGGTGACAGGGGCATGCCAGCATAATGCCTGGATCCTTACAGCTTCTATTTCATTATGGGTTATAGGTCTATTTAAGTTGCTTATCTGTTCTTGATTTAATTTTGGTAAGTGATAGGTATCAGAAATTTGTCCACTTTTTTGAAGTTTTTTAATTTTGTGAAACACAGGTTTCCAAAGTATGACCTGAAAATTGTCTGGATTTCCTTGGTGTCTGTTGTTATGTCCCCTTTTACATTCATGATTTTGTTGATTTGCATGTTGTCTCTGTGCTTTTTGGTTAGTATGGATAAAGGTTTATCTAACTTGTTGGTTTTTCTCAAAAAAGCAACTCTTTGTTACATTGATTCTTTGTATTGTTTTCCTAGTTTCCATTTTATTGATTTTCAGCCCTCAAATTGATATTTCCTGGCATCTACTCCTCTGGGATGAGTTTGCTTCTTTTTGTTTCAAGACTTTCAGTTGTGCTGTTAATTCTCTAATGTGACTATCCTCCCTTTTCTTCATATGGGCACTTAGTACAATGAACTTTCCTTGTAGCACTGCTTTTAAAGTGTCCCATAAGTTCAGGCATGTTATGTCCTCATTCTTGTTGAATTTTAGGAAATCTTTAATTTCTTTCTTTATTTCTTCCTTGACCCAGGAATGTTGCAATTTCTCTCCTGCAATTGTTCAGGTTCCATGAGTTTGTAGACTTTCTACAATTTGTGTTGTTGTTGAGTTCCAACTTTGGTTGTCTGATAAGATACAGGGGACTATTCCAATATTTTTGTATCTGTTGGGGTTTGTTATGTTGCCAAGTATGTGGTTGATTTTAGAGATGGTTCCATGTGGAGCAGAGAAGAAGATATATTCTTTTGTGTTTAGATGGAATGTTCTATAGATGTGTGTTAAACCCAATTGGGACATATCTTCTGTTAGTTCTTTTGTTTCTTTGTTAAGTTTCTGTCTGGTGGTCCTGTCTAGTGGTGAGAGTGGGGTGTTGAAGTCCCCCACTATGAGTGTGTGAGTTTTTATGTGAGCTTTGAGTTTTAGTAGCATTTTTTTTAACGAATGTGGGTTCCTTTATATTTGGGGCATAGATGTTCAGAATTGAGACTTTGTGCTGATGGATTACTCCTGTGATGAGATGAATATGAAATGACCACTTTCACCTCTTTGGATTGATTTTGGTTTGAAGTCTAACTTGTTAGATATTAGGATAACCACACCTGCTTGCTTCTTGGGTCCATTTGATTGAAGGATCTTTTCCCAATCCTTTTCCCTGAGATAATGTCTGTCTTTGAAGCTTAGATCTGTTTCTTGTATGCAGCAAAAGGATGGACTCTGTCTTCGTATCCATTCTGTTAGCCTGATTCTTTTCATAGGCAAGTTAAGACCCTTAATATTGAGGGAAAGTAAGGACCATTGAGTGTTAATTCTTGTTTGTTTTTCGTGGTATTCGTGTTAATATATTTACCCTGCTTTATCCATTGGATAATGGTGAAGTGGAATTATCTATTGCCTATGTCTTTGTGAGCATAGTTAACTTTCTTAGTTTGCAGTTTTCCTTCCAGAACTTTCTGTAAGGCTGGATTTTTAGATACATATTTTGAAAATCTGGCTTTGTCATTGAATATCTTGTTTTCTCCTTCTATAATAATTGACTGTTTAGCTGGGTATAGTAGCCTGTTCTGCCATCCGTGGACTCTTAGTACTTGTAGAACATCTATCCAGAACCTTCTGGCCTTGAGAGCTTCCATGGAGAAATCAGGTGTAATTTTGATAGGTCTGTCTTTATATGTTACCTGGCCCTTTTCCTTTACTGCTCGTAATATTCTTTCTTTATTCTGTATGTTACGTGTTTTGAGTATTATGTGGTGAGGGATCTGTTTTCTTTGGTCCAGTCTATTTGGTGTTCGATATGCTTCTTGTACTTCCATAGGCATGTCTTTCTTCAGATTGGGAAAGTTTTCTTCAATGATTTTGTTGAATATGTTTTCTGTATCGTTGAGTTGAGCTTCTTTGCCTTCTATGCCTAGTTTTCTTAAATTTGGGTGTTTTGTGTTAATTTGTTGGATTTAAGATTTTCTTTGGTCCATGAATCTATTTCCTCCAATTTATCTTCAGTGCCTGAGATTCTCTCTTAGATCTCTTTTATTCTGTTGGTTATGCTTGCATCTGTAATTTCTGATAGTTCGCTTGTTTTTTCTATTTCCAGCATTTCCTCAGTTTGTGTTTTTTTGTATTGTCTCTATTTTAGTTTTCAAGTCTTGAAATGTTTAAGTTGTTTCCTTCATCTGTTTCATTTTTTTTTCTTGGGTTTCCTTACTTTCTTTAAGAGATTTGTTCATTTCTTGCATTTTATGCTTGATCTTTTCCTCTATTTATTCCAATTTTATGTTTCTTTTTTCTTCCATTTCTTTAAGGGATTTTTTTAATATTGTGTTTGAGGCCTTTTATCATTTTTATGAAGTTATTATTTAAGTCGTCCTTTCCTGTTTCATCTGTTTTTGTATGTTCATGTCTAGTTGTTGTTGAGTCCCTAGATTCTGGTGGTGTCATGCTTGTGTTTCTATTGTTAGGTGTTTTCTTGTATTGCCATCTTCCCATTGCTTCTTCTAGTCTATGCAGGTGGAGTCTCTCTATCTCTACCCTACTCTCCCTGTGGGTTTGTTGGATAGGTCAGTGTTTTGATGTCTGTATCTCTGGATGTTCCCATCTCTTTAGAAGGTCTCTCCTCTGGCAGAGGGTTAGGGATGGGGTCCAAATATCAGGTGTCAGGTGGTCCCTAGTGGATAAGCAGGTCTCCTGTATAGTCCTGGTGATGGAGTCCAAAGATCAGGCAAGTGGGGCCTCAGGGTTGTTCTGCGTGGATAGGCGGGTCCATTGTGCTATGAGCAGACTCAGGAACTTACATGGAGGTGAAGGGGTTGTTGGATCCGCACTCTGGCCTGATGCTCAACCTGAGCAGTGGAGTAGGACACGGTGGACGGTGGATGAGGGGGTTGGGGGTGGGAGAGGCTCTGGGTGGTGTATCCAGTTGATTTTTCTTGAAGTGACAGGCTCTTGGTTCATTTGAGGAAATATCTTGTAGGTAGTTTGCCTATCAGTTACTCTTTCAGGTAAAAATGGATTTCACTGAACAAAGTAGTTAGCTCAGTTCACAACTTAGGCAGTTGTACAAGTGTTTTCTCAGAGGTAACTATTGCATCATTGCACATAATAATAAAAGAATATATAAAGTTGAGTTTCATAATAAGATCCAGCTCTCTGATTGTATGGTATTACTAAATGAGCCTACCTTACTTATGTATTAGGTATTGTGAGTACGGTGCTAAGGAATATAAAAGGTAATAGTGTAATTTGTAACTACTGCCTTTAGTAATGCCCACATACCAGGCATTTTATTGTACACATCGATTTTGCACCATCACTACAATTGTGAACTCAATGAATAAGAGTAATATTCAGGAAAAATTATAACTTTTTATATGTGGGTCCTAGGATCTTCACTTACATCTCTAGCAATTTGATCTAAGGAAAGGAAGTCTTTGGGACTGTAGATATGGCTCAGTAGGTTAAGAGCAAGTATGAGCAAGCATGAGGGCCTGAGTTCAAATTTCTAAAACCAATATGAAAAATCACAAATTTTCACATGCTTGCTTTTATCTCTAGCACTGCATGAGTCAGAGACAGGAAGATCACTAGGAATCACTTGCTGCCCAATTTAGTTCTGGACTTATTGAGAGACCCTGTCTCAAAGGATTAAGTTAAGTGATAGAATGGGACACCCAACCTTCTCCTTCAGCCTTCATACAGAATGGGACCATGTGTTCACACACAGACATGTACACACTCCATTCCACCACAGTACATTTTTAAGAGGAGAAAAATAAAATTTATGTGGAAGAATATATTGATGAGTAATTGCTTATAATTGTGAGAATTGGATGTAACTTACATATCCCAGAATAAATTATACAGTTGCCTGAAGCAGTAATTTGTGAGATTAAAGACACAGGACAACAATAGTGGAAAAATAAGGAAGCAAATTATTGTATAAAGGATGATTTGACTATGTGATAAAAATACTATATACTATGTATCTATATACATGTGTCTGAAAAAAATTAGAAAAAGATCAGAATATTAATAAGTATTGTCTTCACTAGTAAGAATATGGGTTATTTTGATTTTCATCATTATTTATATTTGTGTTAATGCTATAATAAATACAATATTTTAAAGAGGGAGATTTTAATTATATTTTAAATGTATTTTAACATTTACAATACAATCAACTTTACTGTAGTAAATTACACAGTATATTGACAAATAGATAAAATGTGTTAACTCTGAGGGTGTTTTTGGTTTTATTTGCTATCATACTAAATAGGTTGCAAGTTCTAGAACTGTATACATGAAAAGTTAGTAGATTCTTTGCAAAAGTGGCAGTAATTTGTTTGAATACAAAATGAAATTATAAGGACAATTCCCCCCAAAATATTGAAGAAAATATATCTCAGTATTTCCATTGGAGTCATAGCAAGAGATTTTTATAGCTCTGTTTGGGGAAGAGAACTAACTCCTATCATCAACTCATTACTTACTTGGAATGGATCATGAGGACAGAGAGAACCTCAAAAGTTTAAGTGGTCATTCTATTACTCATTAATTATGTTCACCACTCCTGCTTTCTAGAATTTACCTCAATTATTTTTTCCTTTTTTAAAAAATTGAAATTAGAATCAAACTTTGTTTTACATGTCATCATAGTTTCTTACTCTCCCCACCTCCCCTGCCCCCAACCAACCCCTTTTTCCATATCCTTTCTGCTCCCAGGGAGGGTGAGGCCTTCCATGGTGGATTTTCAAAGTCTCTCATATTATTTGGAGCAGGACCTAGGCCCTCCCCCTTGTTTCTAGGCTGAGAGAGTATCCCTCTATGTGGAATGGACTCCCAGAGTTCATTCATGTACTAGGGATAAATACTGATCCACTACCAGAGGCATCATAGATTGCCCAGGCCTCCTAACTGAGACCCACATTCAGAGGGTCTGTGTCAGTCCTATGCTGGCTTCCCAGCTATCAGACTTCGGTCCTTGAACTCCCCCTTGTTCAGGTCAGCTGTCTCTACAATCTGGTCTTGACCCCTTTGCTCATCGTGCCTCCCTCTCTGCAACCGATTCCAGGAGTTCAGCTCAGTGTTTAGCTGTGGGTGTCTGCTTCCATCAGCTACTGTGAAGACTCCAGGAGTGTTAATTCATTAAGAAGGATAACTTTCTGATGTGCATCCATCACCCACATCCATAGCAGGTTTTGCTTTTATAAATTCTAGCAAATTTATAGATATATTTGTGTACCTACCACTGTTAATCAAAGTATGTAACAGTTCTATCATAAAACAGTAAAATCTCACTCTCCTGCTCAATTCTAAATTTGTTCTGACCACTACGGATTTGTTTTTGGGGACTGTCAAATGGATCTATGGAGTATGCAGCCTTTGAGACTCTCCTTTAACAGAGGGCTCTCATTTTATTTTTGAATATTACTACACTCTGTGGGTGTGTATTGTTTGACCCATTTAACAATGGTTTATATTGTTTCCAGTTGGGAACAATTATGGAATCAGGTGCTATAAACATTTGCATACAGATTTTATATGAACATGTTTTCATTTCTCTAAAATAAGTATCCAGGAGCAATATTTTATGCATTGCCAAACTATTTTTCAGAATGGTGATATCATTTCTCATTCCTATTTCTTTATAAAGAGTCCCATTTACTTAGCATCCTTGTTAGTACATGGTATTTTTTTTTTCATTTGAACTATAGGCGTAGAGTGGCATGTCTTTATGGTTTTAGTATCTATTTCTCTCATGTCTGGTGATACTGAAAACTTTTCATGCATTTACTTGCTTTCTGTCTTAGTTACTTTTCTAGTGCCATGACAAAACACCATGAACAAAGCACTTACAAAAGAAAGCATTTAATTTGGAGGCTTATGGTTCCGTAGAGTTAAGAGTCCATGACCATCATATTTGGGAGCATGCCAATAGGCAAGCAGGTATCACATGGTACTGGAACAATAGCTGAGAGCTAATATCTAATTCACAAGCATGAGGCAGAGAGAGATCCAACTGGGATGGCCTGGGCTTATGAAACCTCAAAGTCCAACCCCCAGTCACATACCTCCTCCAACAAGGTCACACCCCTTAGTCTTTCCCAAATAGTTACACCAACTAGAGAGAAAACATTTAAATATATGAGCCTATTAGGTTATTTTCATTCAAACTACCATGCTATCCTTAGATTCTTTTTGGTGTACTTTCTCAAGTATTTTTTAACCTATTTATTTGAATTGTTTGGTTTTTCTTGTTGAGTTTTAAGAATTTTTCATATATTATAAATACAATTCCTTTGTTGTATTTGTGATTTGTAAATGTTTTTCCCAAGCCTGTAGCTTGCATTGGTCTGTTTAAAAATATTTTTAGCCAAGCATAGTAGCACAGCTCCTGGGCAACAAGCACAGTTGGATCTCCGAATTTGAAACCAGCCTGGTCTGCATAGTTAGTTTCAGGACAGCTACATAGTGATGCCCTGTCTTTAAAAAAACAAACAAATTTTAAATTGTTACTACTATCTTGGATGGATGCACATACCTTAGTTGAAATCACCAGACAGCTTCTTGGAATAGGTTCTCTGCTTTATACTTTATACGTGGGTTCTGGGAATCTAATTCAAGGTTAGACTTGTTTGGTTGGGCAGCAAATGCTTAACCTGATGAGCCATCTTACTGGTACTTTGTCTTGCTATCTTAAGAGAATCTTTCAGAGTGAAATTTAAATTATGCTCAAATTCAATAAATCAGTAGTTTTGTTTTCTACATTGTACTTTGACACTCAAGTTAAAGAATTCAATTTTTTACATAAATCTTGATATAACATTTGTCTTGAGTTAGATTTTGTATGAGACTTAGGACAGGCTTCATCTTACTCCTTTGGCTTATGTATGTCCAATTTCTTCCTCCATTGAAGTGCTTCTGTATCCTTGTCAATATTTTATGCATAGTTTATTTCTAATCTTTCCTCTTCCACTGATCTCTGTGTTTATCCATTTGCCAATAGCTCACTCTTGATGACTGTGACTTTACATGTAGTATGAGTACTCTATTTTATTCTTGGAAAACTTTAGCCATTCTAGTCCTTTTGCATTTCTGTGAAAGTTTTGGAATGAACTTGTCTTCATCATCAAAATAATTCTGATAGGTGATGGTAGTTGTAGTTGTTGAAGTCCATGTTATTTAGGGAAATACTGACATTATTCTTATGCCTGGGCATCCAATCTGTGAGCACTGTCTCTTCATCTACTTTAGCCTTCAGTCAACATTTTGTGATTTTCAGTCTGTAAGTCTTGTATTTGTTTTGCTTGATTGTTGCTTAAGTAACAAGTGGTGGGAGACTTTTATCCCCACATGCTTTAAATGTATTCCCTGCTACATAGAAATAAAGATATATTTATTTCCTCTAGTATTTCTGTAATTCAGAAAGTTATTTGTAGGCTGTGGGTAGTACTCATGTTATTGCCTAGCACATGACTCCTTGTCATATACTCAATAAACTTTTTTTTCTAAACACAAAGTTATAAGTAAATCATTCATTATGTTTACTTGTGTACGTACACACACACACACACACACACACACACACACACACACACACACACACACTTTAAATTTTATTTCATAAATCTATTTACTGGTCTAAATATTTAACCTCATAATGCTGCCAAGTTTTTAAGAATACCAGCTAATATGTATGCCGTCACTTTTTTTAAAGGTTCATACATATATATGAATATATAACTTGAAAGAGGTTTCTAAAACATATTTAGCAAATGGGAAAACTTATACCTGAATGATAAACGTTGTAGGTGAATTTTTTTTATTTTCACGTTGTCTTTTTCTACTTAACTACTTTATAATGGGCATGTGTTATTTTTATTTATAATAAAGTTGTCTTAAAAGGAAGCATAAGAGGGTGGATTTTCATATTGCCTTACTAATGAGTGAACAGATTAAGTGCTTGCATCCTTTATACTGCCCGAGTCATTTCATTTTCTAAAAATTTATTGAAGAACAAAGGACTATGTTAAGACATAATAGAACATTTTTAAAAATTATTCTTTGAGAATTTTGTACGTGTTTTGATTGTATTCATCCTCCCTCACCCACCTCTTCCCAGGTGAAGTGTTTCAGTGCAGTAGAAAGCTTACAGTCTTACAATGGAACTTTATTCCAGGAACATACAAATGTCTTTATTTAAAAATACAAAACAAATTATCTGGGCATGGACAAAGAGAACAGTAAACTGTTATATATTGTCAGTGGAACCCAGTAACTGATGGTTATAGTGATCAGCCAGCCAGCCCTTTCTTCAGCCATTGTCTTTCTGAAATTATTGATGATGAAGTCATGGAACAATTTTAAGGATCTTTCTTCACAGTGTCTTTTTTCTTTATTTTACTTTGAGATAGGGTGCCACTGTATAGCTCTGGTTGACCTGGTTCTTACTATGTAGACCAAACTGATTTCAAACTCACAGAGATGCACCTACCTCTATCTCCCAAGTGCTAGGATTAAAGGTGAGCTCTGCCATACCTGATCACTTTAGCATTTCTTTTGTATCATATATTTCCTTATCTGTTTTCCAGACAGTGATGGTAGGTCTTGACCATGGCTCCATGTTGAATCACCTGAGCAGGTGTTTTGTTTTCTTTTGTTTTATTTTTAGTGTATCTGATGACTTACTTGTATTTGGAATGTCACTAGAATTTATGGGGCAAGTTTTCCTATGTGATTACTGAAACATAAAATAACATGCTGATGGGTTCTAATGTTAAAAAAACATTATTTTTTTTAAAATCTCCTTGGGTTATATATGAAAATATTAAAATAAGATACATTTGTTTTCACACTTATAACATGTTAACTATATACTTTTAAAAGAGAAGAGAATTTTTAAAATGAGTTCTTTTGTGTCCAGAAATAATTCTATGAAAGCAAAATTCCATTACTTCTTTTTCATAGTTACACATTTTAGTGGGAATTTGCCATCCTTATTAAGTCTTCTGGCATGTTGCTGACATTTGACAAACGACAGGTAATTAGCACTGCTCAATCTTGTCTCTTTTGTGTTGTATGATTTAGAAATCTAAGTGAAGAGTATTTGTATATAGAAATGTCATGTTCCCTGTATTTCTGTATTTCTTCAAGAACTCCCATATAATGATGTCAACATGATCAGATTGTGCATATGCTTAAGAGTTAAGGTCTTTTCAACCTCTTAAAGTTGTTCTAAGATCTGCAATCTTGTCACCACCCTCCAAGCTTTGTGAATGACTCACCATAATCTCTTTTTAAATCTAGCTTCAGCTTATGATCTGTAGGAAATACCTAGTTTTGTATAGGCCCAGCACTCCCTAAGCAGGGTCCCAGAGTTAAAATGGGGTAGTTTGGAGATAAGATTTTGTATTTTCTACTCTTTTTCTTAGGAAAACACATAACAGTAGTAAAGGTTTGAAACTTCTTTAGTATATAGGAATTTGAATGAAAATGTATTACTTTCCATCTTTTGAAATGTTTTGATTTACTTCAGGGTTCTTATGAGAACTTTGAAAATCTTGTAAGTCCATCTCTAGGGGCTGGATTGAGAAAGGCTGTCTGCGTTCTCCTACTTAAATGTTGTTTCCTACTATACTTATCTTTAAGCAAGAGAAAAATGATTTTAGAAGAGGGGACTCTACTATGTTCATAATCATTGTATATTGCATAATATGTATGTAAATGCTATTTTCAGGATATTTTTTGTTCTTCTTAATTACAAGATTCTTGTAAGATACGCATAGTACACTACCCAGTATTTTCCAACTTGTGATAACAGATCCCACATTGATGTTATGAGGTTATAATGTTTCCCTTACATATTTCCTTTCCCTCAATTATAGTGCTTTAATTCAACTCATGACCTCTCTGTCTTCAGTTTATCTCATTTACTTGGTCTGCCCTCCTATCAGTCCATTTTCCTTTTCACTTCCAACTTAAAAATCCATCTAAAGTTGCTCGTTTCTTACATACTAAATTCTATAGCAGTACATTAGACCATGAGCCAGCGTCTCTACCTTCTCCAGCTTCTCCCTCTCCTCTATACCAGAGCTTGTTCCTTAAAATTCATACATGCTCTACTACAGCTTCACATAAAGCTATCATCTCTGCCTAAAACCACACCTCCACACCATGGCAATGTGTGCTTTTGCCTTGGGTGGCTCATCTTTGGAAAGCTTTCCTCGGTAAGCTCAGGCAAAATGTGTTAGTTACCTCCTTTATACTCTCCTACACCATAGCACACATATCTGTGATGGCTCTTACTACCAGTTTGTTTCTTTTCCTTATAGGCTAGGCTATACCACAAAATATTATTTAGCTTCATGTTACCTGTGAAAAGCATAGTTCCAGGAACATGGAAGACACCGGACTTACATACTTGAGCAAGGAAGTAATTTTTGGAACTTTTAGAAAATCTGTGAATGTAGCATTTACATTTGGGGGGGGGGATAATTCTAATTAATGACTTTACAGCCACAGGACAGTGTTTCCTGGGATGTCATCTTTAATCTCTCTTGCTATATCTGTCAGTCATTTTAGGAGTCTCTATCTAATAAATTAAACTCACCCTTCCATTACATACATACATAGCACATGTTTTATTCTCACCTTCAATTTTAATTTGTGTTTCTTGCTTGTTACTTGGAGGAAATGTTGATCTCTCTTTTTATTTAGTTGCATTCATTTTGTGCCCTGAACAGAGATTAGGAACTTGGCTTCTTAAAAGTCCTGTTTACGTACTTTCTCTTAACTGACAGCTATATCTTTTTCCTCTTAGTATCACATCTAGATAACCAGCACATTCTGAGAAAGCCTTAGCATTATGCTTTCTGTATGTATATTTTGTTTATTTTTGTGTGTTCACTTCTCTAGCCTTGGCACGCACAAAATGCACTCTTCCAGAAAGAAGAGTGATGAGACCAGGTTAGCTCTGCCTCTTGTCAGAGTTGTTATGTTTATTGATCATGAACTCACTGAAACTGGTGACAGGTTAAGAGAATTCAATATAAGCAAGAAAGTGGCTTATGACAGAATGTGGAATCCACACTTTCCAATGAATCCTTAGGAAAGTTTATCTCAGTCTTCATAGCAGTTAGAACCTCTTCTCTCCTTTCCATATATAACTAATGATTATGATGAACCTAAGGAGCTGGCAGAAGATCTGGGTCAACAGCTAAGGGCTCCCCATAAGAATTGTGCAGCCTTGGTTTAAGGGAATCTGTCTTTGCCACACACCTTCAAAATGGTTGTTTTCCCATTTCCGGTATTAAATATGTTGGTGCAGTCTCATTTCTGTTGTTAGTAGAAGCAACAAGAGGGATGCTAGAACAAAGGACATGACTTTTTTATTTTTGGCTGGACTATCACTGTAGTTGGTAAAACAGCTATACTTTTTTGCTACTGCCCTCCCTTTATGAGGTAGAGTTTAAGTGGAGTATAATGTGTAGGACATGAATTCTTGCAAAGGACTTAGCAAACAGGTAAAAAAAAAAAAAAATCTAAGTTGTGCACTGGGGAAAGCTTTGAGTAGCTTCTGCCTCCTTTGCCAGCTGTCTCTCCTTTCAAAACCCCATTACACACCTCACCACCACTTCTATCTGCTGTTTCTGTTGACATAACTTTTCTGTTTGGTTTTTAAATCAAAGCTGTTTTATCATAGTGAATTGCCAAGACCATGTGTCGACAACTGAGAATCATTGGCTGAGCAGACACACTCAGTTTTATATGGCATTGCATTCACTAAAAGTGTCTGAATTTCTGTTTGTGTATTTGCAAACACGTGAACTGTAAGAGCAATTCATTTTAAAAACCAATGTTTTGTTTGGTTCTTTGATAATCTATGATATGTTTTCATGTCATTCTTACAGATCTCCATCATGACTTGACATTTTTATGGCAAGAAAACATGGGGATATTTGAGGGAAATAACCCCAAAAGTTAAAATTTGGTGACAATAAAATCAAGGTGTATATGGTTTGGAAGTTTGGGGACACTTTCTGCTTGTTGAGTTTCTGTATATAGTACCTATTGTATCTAATTGTTGCCTATCTGATGAAAAATCTGCTTGAAGCCAAATCTTGAATTACATAAAGCTAATATGTTTGTAAAATGGTTCTAAGAAATTTTTTCCTTCAAATTGAAGAATCAAATCCCT
Organism: Cricetiscus sungorus; assembly: GCA_030556225.1. NCBI lineage: Eukaryota > Metazoa > Chordata > Mammalia > Rodentia > Cricetidae > Cricetiscus > Cricetiscus sungorus. The sequence continues at coordinate 8,245,303 of JANBXA010000126.1, forward strand.
AGGAAAGACCATAAAAACATATTTACGTATATATGTATAGGCTCTGATCTAAGAGCTTTAAAACAATCTTTTAATGATGGCTATACACATTTTTTAAAAGTCAGGAATAATCTTTTTCTAAAGTAGACAATCAAAATAAGCAGTTTGAAGTGAAAGATGTGTTGTATTTTCTAAAGAAGTACTGTATCTTGGGCTAAAAAAAAGCATGTTTTAGCAATGGTTTATTTAGTTACTGAAAACAAATCAATACAGTAGAGTAAAATGCAGTTCAATATAACAGCATATTTGGCTAGTACTAAACATGACAGCTTTTGAGAAGTTTGGCCCTGGAATGTTTTTTCTTTAAAATACATGAATGATAGAATCATATAATATCTCTGTTTCTCATTGATAAGTTAGGAAGAGGGCTGACCAGAGAGATTTGGGGAAAGTGTCATGAAGCTCTCCAAACGTTGCCTTCCTTTTCCTCTTCAGGCCTTCCATTGCTTTTGCCTTTTAGGATATGCTTGCATTGTTGCTCTGTCTGAATGTTGTCAGGACTTCAACTGTAAAACAACAGGGAAGTGGATTACATGAGAAACTTAAACATGTTCAGGGCTTTTTTTCCTTCTTCTTGTTAATCTTTTAACAGTCTCTGTATTCAGGGGGAAAAGAATTCTGTTAAAGACCCCAGATTGCAAAAAGAGTGCCACTTCTGAGAGCTTTGGGGCAATCCTCTGATATGTAATTGCTTTTACATCAGTCATAAGAGAGAGGCAAGAATGTGCTTGCCTTGAACTTAACAGTTTGGGCAATTTTCTATAATCCAGTAAATACAAATTGTAGCTTGATTATTCATCTACGTCTGTCAAGCAAATTTTAATGGATGAATGAATGAGTCAAATCTATGCATGGAAATATACAAATGTGCAAAATCTGGGTCTAATTACCAGGCTGCTGAATTTACACAAGGTCAGGTAAACAAGGCACCAGTGTAATGATTATTAATTGTTAATAATGCCTTTGGGAAAACATTCACATTTTCCTACTGAATACCTAACAGTTTGCCTTTTTAGTCATTTTAAACTCTCAAAATGCTAGCTGGTCTGAAAAAACAGAAACATTTTTGCCCTACTTTTATCCTTTTCCTCTAATTGCTTACTAATTCTTTTTGAAATAACAGGTAAAATGTAATACGTTTTTCAGATCTCTATTGAAAATTACAGTTTAATGTGATGGTGAGAGAATTAAGGGATGTAGTATACTCACAGAATGAAATAGCTGCTATCTTTTGTCTCCACTGAAGGGAAGAGCATGCCCCCTCCCATCCTCCACCCTCTTTTCAAAACCTAGTTGGCATTCTAAAACACAAACCCAAGGTGGTGATAAAAGAAAGAAAATCAAAGCAGGCTCCCCCCCACCATTTACCATAGTAAGCCAATATTTGAATCTGTCTTGATGTTCTATAAAATGAATGTTGGAAAAAGAATAATATCGATGAGTAGTTTCCCATTGAAATGTCCAAGGGCCAGAATAATTGAGGGAGTACTTGCTGAGGTTTTTCTTAGTTCAGTAACTCTTGATCACTGAGCAGTTTGTGGCTGTGCTATCATTAAGAGCTCTCTGTGTCTGGAAGGATACCCCCTTTCTCAGCTTTAATCCAAAAGTCATAAATTGTAGAACTAACTTGTCATCTGCAGGTCATCCATGTGAAAACACCGTATCTAGAGAAATCTATCTTGCTGCCAGTGTACCTTGGAAATCTTTGAATATTTTGCATTAATGGTTTTGCTGCAATCTCTTGCTGGGCTGTCTTCTCATCTTCTGCATTCAGAAGTTTTCTTCTATGGCTAATCTAAAAATATTGTTTCTGTTCTAGGCCTCAATTCCTGCTACACACCTGTATTCAGTGTTATATTTGTGTATTTTCCTTCCTTTATACTTTTAAACAAAGGTCTGTAAGTAGCACACAGTTTTTGTTTTTTTCCCTGGGACTCAGTGTTACTTAGTTATGGTTTCCCTTTGTGGGTAACATTATGCTGGATATTAATTAAAGTGATTTGGGTAAATTTTTGACCTTAGATTTGTAGGTAACATCCTGTTCTGTTTGATATACCACTTTGAGATTATGACACAAACTTTCTGTGTTCATTGACAGCTGTGGTAGTTCAATTATATCTATTTGTAACTATAGCAGAGATTTTTATTATGACTTTCAGACATTGTCTTATCTTGTCTGTTCTCCCCACACATCTTCCTTTGCAACACTGTCAAATTATTGTTCCTTTTATCAGACTTCTGTTTTGTTTTTGTTTATGTGTTTTTGACTGCCAGAATTCTTGTCTGCTTGCCAACTCTCTTTAAATTATCCTCAACCCAAGAACCAAGGCTTTCCCAGCACAGTGACGCATACCTATAACCCCATATCCAGAAAGTTGAAATAGGAAGGTTGACATGAATTGGAGGCTGGGCTAGACTACACAGTAAATTCCAGGCCAATCTGGGCTACAAAGTGAATAGAGACTCTGTCTTGAAGAAGGAGGAAGAGGAAGAAAGAGACTGAAGACTAACTTCTAGGAAGCTTTTTATACATCATATCAATGGAAAGTTATTTTGTTTTAAAGATTGAATATATAAAGGTTTAATCTATTTCTTTAATATAGTCTGTCAAAGTATGTTGTATTATTTGGCTAATCATTTTATTTGCTATATCTTCACTGTAGACTTCTGAAGAGCAGGAAAAAGAAGAATAAATACTTTGTTAATACTTTTATACATGGTGTCATTTAACTCTTGTAGTAAGACACCCCTTTAAGGTGGTGTCTTATAAGTAAGGAGTTTGAACCTTACAGGAAGAAACTCAGTGAATGTTAGAAGGATAATTTGTGGAGCTGAAATGTAATTTTTGTCCTTTCTGTTTCAACGCCAAAGCCTAGATATACTTTTCAAAAAACATGTTCCACAAAGAAGTGGCATTTTGTATCTTGGTCTATCCAGGTACAGAAAAATCTAAGAACAAAACAGGTATGCAATAGTTGCTTGAATTTGTGACTGGATGTCTGAATTGATTATACCTCTTTTCTTTTATCCATTTACTATAGGCAATGTGAATTAGCAATAAAATAGCCAAAGCCTTAGTAAAGACCCACTACATTCTCAGAGAGAGAGGGGGGGTTTGGCTGGTTTGTGTTCTAACTCTAAGACTGTGCTTAAAACAAATTCTTTTTCTTTTTTGTTGTTAAAAATGTTTCTCTTATTAATCTAGTTTGCATTGGTATTGTTAATGGTCACTTTTCTTGCTATTTACATTTCATTTTAACAAAATAATTCTCATTCTCATAGAGTAGTGTGTGTTGCTGTTGGCTAACTAATAAAATGCCAGTTCCAGAATAATGTATATTCTAGAGCATGTATGAAATACAAGTAGTTTTCTCTCACACTTAAGTAAGTGCTTAATTTAGGAATAAACCTGGGTGCTCACTAAATGCCGTGTTCTTACCGACATCAATTTGGAACCTAGAGCTTAGTTGTTAATTTGCCTATAGGGTAAGGAAAAGCTGGCATTATATGTTACAGAAAACAGAGTTACTCTTTACACGTTCTGTTAAAATAGTGAATTTCATGGGATGTATTTATTCTCAAAGGAGTAATAATTATAAAGGTTAAGAACAAAGATTGTCTAACCTAAGAATGAAAAGAATATCAATTTATGGTCATAGCAATGTTACTGAGCTCTGGGGTGACAAAAATACCTTCTAGGTATCTGAGGTTTCTTCTTATTAGTTCTCTGCATATTGGTAAGTTTAGCCTATTTTGGAAACATTTATTAATGCCATAATGCATTTCCTGTATCTTCCATCTGAATTTTTTACTATTATTGATTGAGGATTCAATTGGGGAATGTGTTTAGAACCCTGCTTTCTGCAGTAATCACAGAAGTCAGTGGGAAGACAAGAAAATTGTATTGAAAGAAATTGTGTGCGTTTGTGTTTTGTGTTTCAGCATAGATTATCTCTGTCAAACTAATAGCTGTCATTTTGTTCTTGTTATATTAGTGGCCTGTAGCTTGCTGCTACTCCTTTTGCCTTAGTTTTGCTCCTGACCATTGGCTATTAACATCAGCAAGAAGACCTTTTTAATTGAATATCTAAGTTTGCATGATTCTATCTGAGTGTCACTGGAATTTGCTCCATTTCAAATTAGAGAGTCCTTAGTTATGACCTCTCACCCCAACATAACAGCCCTTTTAACATTCAGAGACTTTGAAACTTGACTTCTGTTTAGAATTTCATATCATGCCCATCCTGGGATGGGGGATGGAAAATGTATATGCTGAGCCTATAGGACTTCCTGTGGTGCTTATTAATCCTTTATGGATCATTTGAAATGTTTCTAGTTTATTTAAGCTTTGCTGCTTGTATCAGATTGTTCCTATGAAAAAAGAAAAGGTGATCATGCTTTGAATTTTTAAAAATGATCTCACTTTCAAGCAAAAGCACTTTTATGCTCCATTAAAGTTGAATTTGCCAAAGTCTTACATCGCATTAACACAAGCTTTACTGGATAGATAAACGTGTTGTTCAAAGACTGACTTGAACTTTACCAAACTGCATATTATGATTTTTTTCTTTATGTTTCTTATTTCTTAAGTTATTTTAAAATAGACTTGGTAAAATAGATTATTTTTAAATGCTACTTTAATGATAATTTTTGTCTGATAAAGTATTGTTATAGTTTGTTAGCTAATCCTTTGAATGTGAAACTAAAATAAAAATACTTTTAGCAGTTAATGGTTTCATAGTTTATATATTATCAGTTTCAGAAAAATAGATTTTGTTTCTTGAATTTGTGCAAGTGTTTTAATAACTTTTTAACTCAGGTTTATTATACATCTCTGAAAGGTTGGCAATTTTTAGTATTTGAGTAGATTATTAGGCAACAGAATAACTATTTCCTTGTTTTCAAGTTGGTGGGTAGTTTTAATAAGTATAGGAGGCCTTTCTATTTTGTATTAATTATTATGTGGGTTTTAAATTTTATTTATTTCATGAAGAGTTTTAACTTAGAAATAGTCATTGACTATAGCTTCTTATGACCCGGAGTTCTTATGACCCGGATTTCTTCAGGGTTCCGGTCTGAATTTGCCTCATCCATGCATGAGTGAAAGGATTTGATCTTCCTTTTGCTTCTCTTTAGCCTTGAGCTTTAATGTCGTCTTCAGGGGGACTATGCTAGTTTTCTACTTGAAATGTCTTTCTCTGTTTTTTAAATACACAAGACCTTTACAATGTATGGGATTTAATTTTTTATCAAAAATACACATGAACACTCCATTTTTTTTAAATAAATGATTTTCTTCAAAATTTGTAGTGAACTTGAAGGGTATTTTAATGATAACAAAAATATAATTTAATATCAAGCTAAATCTTTTTCAACTTAGATTCCACTTTTTTTGATGTTGAGTCACTGGGGTTTTTATTAACAAGGAAAGTCCATTTTCAAGAAATTACTTCTTTAAGGCAAACAACAAATTATTAACACAGAGGGAAAAGGGAACCTTTTATCTGCCTTGTCAAGGGAGAAATCTAAGCACTTACATGAAAGACTTAGCAAGTTATTTTAACGTTACAGCTTTCCATTTCTAGCGATCGATGGTACCTTGTTAGTAAGAAACTGTATTAACTTTGGCATCTAATGTAAAAATCTGCACTGAATTCATTTTTCACTAATTCACTTTCTTCTTGTCTCCTAGTGTTTCCATGACCTTTCAGAAATGTGTAGTTCCATATTTTGTACTGTATAAAAGCTACCCCTTAGGTTGCATTGAATAACGCAAAGTTGAATTATGAGCATAATGGCAGTTCTCTGTGGCATTTCCAGTTGAAGCTTACTTTTCGTTTGCTAAGTTCATAAGTGAAGCATTTTTAATGTTAGGGAAAGGTTAAATAATGCTGGGCATTTGAGAAGACTTGTCTTGGTTGTTTAGTACAAAGATGTGTTCTTGTATTTTAATTCTTCTGTCAGCATAGAGAAGGTACTAGATTGTTCTGGAGCTTTCAGACAGAATTTAACATCAAAAGTACTTCATAAACTGCTCAGGTAGTGAGAAGATTCTTGTGTCATTTTACATTGAAACAAAAAGTCATTCCAGAAGTAGAAACTTGGGTCGATATTATTTCCCAAAGCTATAAACTTTAAGCTCTGAGAAGAGGCAAGAGAGTAATAATTTGAGTTCTTTGTTTCTAGCAGGAAACCTAAGTAACCCACAGGAAACTGAATGATGGAAATTAAGAAAAAAATGTAGCATATCTCTCTAAAAAACAATGCTACTTAAGCTTTACCTTTCTCTAACAGGCCATATATATTTGTTAGGTACTCTATATCTAATTAATGTAATTACCACTAAGTTCAGTTATGAAGGGACATAGAGAAGGTAGTCGTATTGTTTTCTATTTTCTGAGTAGTAAACATTATATTACTAGGCAACCTGGTTAAATTGCACACACACACATGTACGCACACCTTAGAGAAGACCCATATATCCCACAGTGTATTTTATCAAGATAGACGATGGATTTGTGTATGTGGGAATTATACTTGTTTGCACAAGTATTTGAAGGCAACTTGGGACAGTGGTCTTGCTTATTATTATCCCCTAAAAAAGCCAGAACTCCATATTTGTAGGATTATACCCAGAGACTCACAGACTGAAGAGTTTCCCCAAAACACAGAAGCACTAATACAGTAAGTGAGGGGAGCATCAGAAACTGTCCCTTCCTCTCTGCCTTTCAATTGTTACGCTTTTTTGTTTTTCCTCTTGTAAGTAGGGTTGGGCATGGTGAAGGAAGGCACTGCTGGTGCCTTCGGTGGTGTTCTTACCTCTCATAGCCTAATTGGCCATCTGAATTACTCTTACTATCACAGATCTTAATTCTGTTTAAAATTAAAAGAGAAAAGGCATATTTTCCCACCTTTTGCAGTGTCTCATACACTCACCTAGGCTATAGAAGCTCAAAACTCAGCGAACCCATCAGGGTCTAAGAAGCTAGCTAGTGATTTCCTTTCTGTTTTTTTTTTTTCCTCTCTCCATCTTCAACATTTTCCTCGCTCTTTTATACTAGTGTATTTGAACCTCTTCCTCTTGAAATCATGTTCAACATGAGTCCTCCCAAATGTAACAATTGAAATGTACTTAATATAGACTTAGAGTATTGTTTTGTCTTAGTTGGCATTCATTTGGAGAAAGAAATTCATATAGAAATGATAGTAATACAACCTTTTGGGGAGAGTCACTTAATTAATTTTTTTTTAACTGCAGAGACCAGTAAAAGGGCATCAAATCCTCTAGAACTGATGTTATAGACTGCTGTGAGCTGATTTTTGGGGTCCTGGGAATCGAACCTAGAACTTCTAGAACAACTAGTGTTCTCAATTGCCAAGCTATCTCTCTACTTGCAGAGCAATTACTTTAAAAAGTTCATTTAAATATACAGTTTTACTAATGCTATTCCTGATACAGACAGCCAAGATATAACTTGGGTGAGCTCAAGGACAAGTAATTTCTGCTAAGAGAGCTACTGATGACCATGCCTATTTTCATGACTAAATGCAGCAGTAAAATGAAGAGAGTCCTATTTTGTACTAATGGGTAAAATGACTCGGCTTTTCTGTATTTGTGTCAGGTTTGTGGCCAATTAATAGTATCTTAGTCATCCCCAAAGAATTAATAAAATCCATCTTGTTCTAAGTGGCTTCCCTTCCTTGATGATAGCTTAAAGTCCAGCATGGGAAAATGTAAATCTCTCTGCTGGCTTCTAATATACAAGGCCTTCTAAGAGTGTTCCTAGGGAAGAAGGGTTGATTAGGTAGAGGCTTCTCTGTTCTTAGGAAATTAGTAGCCTACTCCAGGCCCATTTTCTGCTTTCCCAGGGGAACACTTGGTGACAGTACTTAGAGAATAAAGTCAAATTCTTTAATTTTATTATATAAAACATCAGATGAGAAGCTAAAAAGAATCATGTTGAAGGAGCATTTCATAAGCTTTAGAGTGAAGTCAGAAGCTGGCAGTGGGTTAGCAGATGCTTGAATTGTCATTTCTAAAACCATCTCAGCATCCAACTGAAGCATGCCAGCCTTACTCCAGATGAGTAAAACATGAAGTAGATTCAGAGGCTAATTATAACATTCTGAGCAAGGTCAAGACATCTGAGGAGGTAAAGCAAATAGTTTTTCTTTGAATTTGTTTCAGTTAAATATGAAAGCTTCCTAAAATGGGAGATTTATACTTCTTCCAACTTAGAAATTGTAAACCCTGAGAATAAAAATGAAAATCCTATTTAATAATGGGTTTTGAGAGTAGTGGCATATTGAACATAATGTTAGGATACAGCAACTGAGCTTAGTTGATTATTTATATTTTTTATATTTTATTTTTACCTGTTATTCTAGCCCTCTTCAATAACCTTGTTTATGTGTTTCATAGCTTGGTAGAGTATGCCATGTAGTTTGATAATTTATGTTTACCAAACCTTACTTATATAAACACAGGCTAACTCATTGCAGACAAACTTTGAAAAACTTCATGCAACAGGTGATTAGGTACCACACCCAGAGAGCCTCATTCAACATGTAGGGTAAGGCTGTAAAATTGGCACCTTTAACAAATTTTTATTTTTGTGCTCTGATCTAGCGATTGTATATTGAGGGTCAGTGCTGTATATTGTACATTATCCCCTTATAATACCATATAGAGTAGTTTTCCTCACCAAAAAGTCTTTGTTTCACCTATTTGAAAACACTTTGAAAGAGTGTTTGGAAATGAAAAGTGCAATGACAAAATCTGACTTAACTATGGTGGGATAATGAGATTATTTTTGTGCCTGGCATGGTAGTGTATGTCTTTAATTTCAGCATTTGGAAGATTGAGGCAGGAGGATTACAGGTTGGAGAGAAGCTTCCAGAACTGCCTGGGGTGCTTTGGCAAAATACCAACACGTAAAACTAGAGAATTTTTGCCTTAAGTTACCTTTACCATCTAGTCTGTTGTAACACTTTTTTTGTGTAGGAATGTAAATTCTCTAAACTGAGAACACTCCTCTGTCACATTGTATTGTTTTCAGACTGAGCTAAGAGGTGCTATTGGATAACAGCTGAATTTACATTCAACCCATATTAGGGATAGTAGCTCTTTAGAGTGCTGAATCTCCAAATATGAAAGGAACTATTTTAGTGTTTAGTTAGCCATTTAATATCCTCAAACTGAATTCAGCAGCAAATGTTTTAGATACTTTGAGACAAAAAATTATTACAGGCTCTGTAATCAAATTGTCTTTTGTCAGCTATGGAGATACATCCTTCTGGGAATCAATTCATGGGTCTACAACTGAAGATTCTTGTGAAATTGGTTGGAGGGGCACCCCAGTGGAAATGATGATCACTAGTACCACACTGTCAAAGAGCTAACCATCATAATATGAACAAAAAATGTATTTTAAAAATTGGAAGGGAAGAAAAACAGCATTACCCGTAGATTGTTGTAAACTTAGAAAATCCAAAAATCCAGTGAAATTTATCCTAAAACACAAAAAGTATATATGAAGAATACTAGTTATAAAATTAATTTCAGATCAGTACCTTTTGAGCTATACAAAAAATAACCACTTAGTACAATAAACGAAATTCCGTGTATACAAATGACTAGAAAATATGAAATGTCAAAGAATATATTTAAATGCTGAATGTGAACAAACTTTAAAATGCTATTGAAGGACTTAAAAGCAAAGAAAGATTTTCCCCCCATGAGTACTTAATGATTTAAGCAGAATTACTATAAGAGAATTCAGAAATAGATCCAAAATTGAAACTAATAGTTAATAAGGGGATGACTCATACTAGAAGGTAACGGTCATCTAGAAATTTTGAAGTTGAATGTTCTCCTTTCTCCTTAGTCAGGATAGAAAAGGATGCTATGAAAGCAATACCAACCTTAGAGTTGAGAAATCTTTTTCAAAACAGATGACTGTCTAGAACAGTTTCATGATCACCACAGATTTCTTCTAGATTTCCTGGTTATCATATCCTTACAACATTCCCTGTTATAGTGGTATATTCATCATGATTTGAGTGTATGGACATTGACACATTGTTGCTTATAATTTACCTTGCAGCTCATTCATGATGTTTCACATTTTTTGTGAGCAAATATACATACAGTAGCATGTATAAACCATTGTAGTATCATATGGAGTAGCTTCATAACTCAACAATCCTCTGTGATCTGCTTACTTGAGAACACTTTGAAACAATAAAAAATTCAGAACCCCAAAAGAGGAAAACATCAGTAAATTTGATTACAAATTTAAAAGAATTTCTTTTGGGTAGAGATGGCTCAGCAGATAAGAACACTAGCTGCTCTTCCAGAGAACTTGGGTTCCAGAGATCTCAGTATTCACATGGTCTTCATAACTGCAACTCTAGTCCCATGTGATCTGACTCTTCTCTCTCTGGCATTCATTGCATTGGTCACATGTGTGGTAAACAGACATATGCAGCAAAACACCCATACAAATAAAACAATAAGTAATAGAATTTCTATGTTGCATATATGTATACACACATGCCATAAAGTTAAAAAAATAAATGATGAACAACAAACAGTGCAGTAACAAATAGGGGCTGATTATCCTTGATATATAAAGTACTCTTTCAAATCAAGCAGAAAAGGTGAACCACCTAATAGAGAAAATGGGCAAAAAGACAGGAACAAGAAACTCTTAGGCAGATCTGTATGTGTTTATAGGGTACTACCTTAATATGATAAAAAAAAACTGTCTTTATAAAAATGTGTATAACATTTAAACTTGTTTTTTTTTTTCTATTTTTTTGAGATAGGATTTTATATATGCCCAGTTTATGCAGTCCTGGGTATTGAACTCTGGGTTTCTTGTGTGCTAGCTCTACCCACTAACTATACTCCCAGTCCATTTGTATTTTTTTTTTAGACAAGGCATTGATAATGTATTCTAGAAATACTATATTTTATTTAATCCAATATATCCAAAATATTTCAGTCTATAATGAGTATTTTAAAATAGCAGGAAGCTGTAGTTTTGCCCTTAAATCATCTGAGTTTGGAGCAGCCATATTACAAGTGCTCTCTAGTATCTAATGTATTGAACATCATGTAAAAAGTGTAAAGAAAAGAACACTGGGTTGGGAGTTAAGTCCATATGTATCTGTATAAGGAATTGATTTGTGGCGGGGTGGGGGCTTAATTTTCCTCTGATGTAAAAGATTAGGGTAGGGCTCTGAAGTCTCTTTCACCTATAAATTTTAGGGTTTAAATACACTATTTGTTACTTGTAAAAAAATAAGTTGTGGTCACTTCTCAGACACATCTTTGAAACCCTTCTTTCAAATACTTCTGATATGAGTACTTTTCATATTTTAGGGACTGTGTTATATTTAGAGTGTATATTTAGATTATATTTTTGCTGCTTTGTTTAAATTGTTACTGAGCTACACACTTGGTATATGTCATCTAGAATTGGTCAATTCTATTGGTAGAATTAACTCTGATTTGAGGCATTGCTAATTCAGACACTTACTGAAGAACTTGAGAGAGTTTAGAATAGCCACATAAGCAGTATGTAGAGAGAGGATAAAAAGTAAATATTGGAGGAAAAAGAACTTGAGGGATTATTCCTGAGTATAATTCTGTTAATAAAGTGCATTGTTCAGAAAATCATTTTAAGCAGCAGAGAAAATTAAAGTAATGTAGAGCAGTGATTCTCAACACTGTCTTCATATTAACATCACTTGGGGGCTTATAAAACCCCAATACCCATTCTAAATGGCACTGGTGATTCTCAAAGTGAAGTCTCCAAATCAGCAGCAGCAGTAGCACCTGGAAACCTGTTAAAGATGCTGATTCTCAGGCTCCACCCCAGTCCTCAATCAAAAGCCTCAGAGATGGTGCTCAGCCACCTGTGTTAATGCACCTTTGGGGATTCCAGAGTTTCAAATTGAAGAGCAAGAATTTGGGAATGGTATGTCAGGCAGGTTTTCTTTTAAATGCAAGCTAGCATCCTATAGAGGTCATGGGGACTGAACTGAAGAAGAAATGCAATCTAACTGCTGGGTATTTTTCATTTCTGATTAGGGATTTTTAGTAATTTATTATTGTTATGGGAGGCTAGTCATAATGAAATTGATGTCAAAAGCAACCTAACAAGTTGGCTAAAAGGAAAAGAAAAATAGAAAAAACCCACTGGAATAGAGATCATTAAAGGTTGGGGAAAAGGCAGTTACTACATAATTATTACAAGTGAAGGGATTCTGGACAGATTAAAGTATTTATTTGTACCTATGTTTTTTTTAAGGACTTAAGTGTTAGAGGGATTTTTAAGCCCAGTTTATCATCTATCAATTTTACCTGATCAAAAATTACAAAGGCTTATTTGCCCCTCTGGCATCTGACTATAAAGGCCCTCTTTTGGTGTAGGGTGCATTTTACAAAGATACCATGCTTTTGGAACTAACCAAAAAGAAATACACATTTTAAAAATATAAAAAGGTGGTCCCTGGCCAGGAAGAATATAATGTGTGCCATCCTTTTGATTTCTGCTCCTCAAAAAAAAAAAAAAAAAAAAAAAAAATCGCAGTACCTCTAATTTCCAAGGCATATTCTAAAGAATGTTATTGTGATTTCTTCAAACTCAATCTTAGGTGTGTGGCTATTTTCAGCCCTGAAAAAAAAATAAGAATAGACCCATTATAGTATCTGGTTCATTTGATTTTCCAAAAGTTAGGGGAAATATGCAGATCTTTTCAGAGACTCATTTGGTTCCTCCTCATTAGGAGGCAGCAGATGAAGGAAAGCAGGCTGAGCTGTGTTCAGAATGCATCTGCAGCTGCTTATCTCTAGAGATCTCGGCAGTGGAACTTCTGCAAGCCCTTGCTGTGTGTATTTTTTTTCCTTTTCTTGTCCCTGAATACTACACTTTGCACAAAAAAGTCAGTTGTGATAATTTGGGGGGGGCATTATAGTAGAATGTGTGCCTGTTAGAAAAAAAAAAATCTGCTTCTTTATTACAAAAATCATACCCGCCTCTCACATCTGTCTATAAAACATTCTGATCTAACTTTTACAGTCACATTTATTGGTGAAAAGATAATGCTATGTAAAACTGCTGAAAAATGCTATTTTGATTTTCACATTAATTCATGAGTAGTCAGCTTATATTTTAGATTATTTTGTGAGTTGGGATCTCTGAGTATAAAGTGGCTTTCAAACCATTGGTGATACTGCTGAACATCTTCCTTAAATAGCCAACACACATTTCAACAGCCTTTTTTTGTGGACAGTACCACAGTTAATAATTTCTTTACAAGAAAAAAAATGTATGTTCTTTATTATTAACATCATTTTCTCATCTTATGCTCTGGCATTTAAATTATGAAACTTCATCTCGGCATGTAGACTTACCTTGTGTTGTCAAGAGGACAGAAGTGGCTTTTCTGCAAAGCTAAATAGTTTTTACTTTATTGTCTGCTACGAAACAGCTGCTGAAACCGGGAAAATGCCATCTCATCATTGGGCCTGGGGTGTCCAAAAGATGCAGGAAAACAAATGATTGTAGCTCCCTGTCTGCCCTGGCACTCTCCTCCTTTCTCTCGTTTTCATTGCCGTGAAGAGCAGGAGAACAATATTCTGCAATTAAGGATTCCATTAAGTTGAAGAAAAGAGCAAATGGGGGATGTTTGTTCTCCAAGCTGAAAAAATTTGTCTGGGGTGGGGGGGATAGTGGTAGTGGTATAGAGAGAGGTGGGTGGAGAGACGAAGTCAGGGCTGTTTGTTGAATATACTGTTAAGGACTGTTACCATCCTAATTAATCAAGTTAGAAATTACAGCTGTAGTCGGTTTCCCCCCAATTCTTGTTATCAATTTTCTTCTCTTTTGAGACAAAGCAAATATAAATTTTGTGTTCATTTGTCATTCGTTCTTTGACTTCAGCATCTCTGAAAATAACAATGTAGCACAAAAGCCCAGTATTTACCTAGTTGTAATGTGGGTTGCCATGGTGTTTTGCAAATTATTGCAATTATGTTCACCATGCGAGTCGCCCTTGGTAACTGGCGAAAAAACTGATAATCCTGTTTTGAACAAAAGGTCAAATTGCTGAATAGAAAGTCTTGATTAACTAAAAGATGTACAAAGTGGAATTATTTCCTACCATTCAGAAATAGTTCTTGATCGGGTTTGGGGGAGGGGGTGAGTAAGTACATCTGATTACTGAAGTACAAAGCATTGAAAGGATGTTGTCTTGAGCCTTTCATGTAGTCTTAATGGTGGCTTTTTTGTCAAATTTACCCATTTGCGGCATTGAAAGAGGCAGCTGCATTTAAGCTGGAGAGACGGTGCTTTTTCAAGAGTTCAGTGCATGGAAAGTTCTCAGCAGTATCTGCAGTTTACTAGTAGCCCCTGGTCTATTAAAACTGATGTGCCGCATTTGAGCCCATTGCTCTCAGTACTTGTGAACCCCTCTGGCTGATGATCTAATAAAGTGCTCTTACTGGACAATCTCTGATCAGCTACTTAAAAAAGGAGGCTGGGGGAGGGGGTGGGCAGGAGAAGCCGCACAGGCAGTCAGTCCTGGTATGGGCCGGAAGAGGAGAAGAAAGTGGCTAAACCGAAAGGGTTGTCAGCATGATGATCTGTACTGAGGTATTTGCCATGGCTTTTGAGTTTCTGTGCCCCAAATCTCTTAAGCGCTTGCGCACGTCTTCCCCCCTCTTCAGAAGAAATTTTATTTTAATTAAGGTTGGATGAGGGATAAGCAATGTCTTTTTGAAATACTGGAATCCACCTTGTTTGATATGTGTTTCTTAAATTGTGGGTATCCAAAAAGTATATAATCCTATGTTTCTGTAAAACCTAAAGTTTCCCATGCTACAGCCAGATGTCAGATGGATTTCATCTCTTTTGAATGTTGTAGAGCATCTGTGGAGAGTGAATTTGGAGGGAGGGATACTTTTTTTTTTTGTAATGACCACCTGAAAAATCACTTCTCAAAACTTTTGAAAGTGTGTGAAAGTGGCATGAAAGCAAAGCAAACCTTAACAAGTTTGTGGGTTTACATTCTGCATCACCTAGCAACCCCTTGGCTCAGCCAGACCTCTTGTCTCTCCTTAGTTCTGTTTACAGACTATTGAAACGGCCCTTCGAGACCATGAAAGATATTCAGTTTCATTAGTACCGTTCTCAAGAAGAAAATAATTAAAGTTAAATGAACAAACATTGCCTGGTGATGGTGTGAACTCCATTCTGATTTTTATGAGGCCAACTATATAGATGATTCAGTTTTACCACTGTTTTTAGTGCCCAAAGACATCTTGCATTAAACCATGCTAGCAAATGCATATCTGCAAACTAACAGAAACAAAAAATATCAGTTACTTTTAGCTGGACTTGGGCAAAGAAAAATTCTGTAGTGAGGGACTGTCTGTGCCTTCCCTTCTGATTGAACTTTTTCATTTGATTCTTGCCCAAGGACATCTGAGTTGATCTGTGTTCACAGTGGATCTAAGTAGGGAAGAGGGCATGGGGAACAGGACACCTCTCTTAAAACTGATTTATTACCTACCTTTAGAGTTCAATCATAATGAAATGTATTCAGATCATATATAAGAGACTGTGCATTTTAGTGAGTAGCTTAATTTAATGAATGATTCTAATGCTCCCAAAACATGTCCTGTCATTTTCTTTTTAAGAACTGCTTATGTGATTAAATTGACTCATTTTGGAAACTTTAGTGTTAGTAGGAAAAACATTAATTTTTTTTTCTTGTACCTTCACCATGAACATATTCTCTGAAAATTCATCTTGTAGATTCATCTTGGCAACAAGTAACTGGGGTGCTTAGAATATTTTCAGATAGTGTAGTGAAGCCCATGCCAAAAAGTCCTCCCATCATCAATAACAGTCTTCAGAATTTTAAATTAATACTTTTTGTAAAAAAAAAAAAACCGAATACACAAGAGACATTATAAAGTTAACTGATGCTGACATATTTTGTGGTAGTTCCTTCCAGTCTTCCCCCCCCCTGTGCACATGGTGATGAAATTGAGGCTTGATCTTGCTTTTTTATTATTTTTAACAATCTTTTTTATTTTACATGCCAATCCCACTTCCCCCTCTCAACCTCCCTGAACCCCCATATGACAGACTTTCTTGAGCTTGTTTTTAAAATTTGTTATTTTGAATACAAAGCTAATGTAGTGGGTGTTTTTTGTTTGTTTGTTTTAAGAGTGACAACTTGAAATGATGATCGAAATAATAATTTCTCTTCAATGTTTTCATCACTAAAATATTAATGTAAGCAGCAGAGTTGCCATTTTACCATCTCATTCCATTTGAATCTTTACTCCTTTCCATGCTGAAATAACTATATATGTGCCTTAACTTTGGTATGTCCATTTATAACTATGCTAGGAAGTTGGACACTCATCACAGTTGGAATATTACATCCCCAAGTCACTTGCAGGTTCACATGGGGGGGGAGAAAGTCTTTTATGGAAAAGATTTATGATACAATAGAGAAGAATGGAATGTTGAGACAAAGGTTTTCAGTTTTTCATGTAAAGTAAAAGCAGAGTAGCTATGATATCTTGAATTTTTTATTATTTGTATTTTGTTAGATCCCTAACATCCACGGTGCATGGCTAGGTTGCATGAGCTTTTTGCGCTTTGTTGACAGTTGACTGGCAAAGCAAAAATTTTTCCAGAAACAAGGTACTATATACTTAGTTGTGACCTATTATAACCTAAGAATGCAGCTTGCTTTTGAGTTGGATGAATAGGGAGAGTATTTTATAGAATAAGCTTAAATATACTAAAAGTGATTTTTTTTTTTAGCTACCCATATAGATACATGTCCTTCACTGAACTCCCCCCCAATGTAATTTCCATATAAAGAAATTTAATTATATTTTCCCTTGCTTGCTAGCATGGCGACAATTTTAACTGTTCTATCATTGTCCTATAGTGTTAAAATACAATTGCTGGTAATTGTTGGCTTCTTTGCTCACACTGTATCAGGACAAGATAGCTTACATGGGGCTCTTTAATGTACCTCAGGTACATCTTCTGATGTTCAAGCTCTGATTGCAAATTAAAATAGCAAGACTATGGTATTGAATATGATGTGAGGCAAAGTAAACCAGGTTGCTAATTTATCATGTAATATACATTTGCTGAGGTTGGAATTTTTTTCCTTGTACTATTCTATGTGTTTAAATGAGGACAGCAGTTTGCATGTAACCTCTCATAACAGTTTGGGAGTGCTCCATTATCCTTTCAGCAACTGATGACAGAGTCTGGTCCTTGCACAAATGATAAGATCAATACGTTTCAAATAACTTGAATGAAATGACATATGACTGTTCATTTAAAAGAGATGTCTAACTTAGAACTCTAAAGTAATATTTAAAATTCCTACATTGACTGACATGATACTTTCTCGCTTCTGTTTGTTTGATAATTTCCTTTAAAATATTTTTATTATATTTGGAAAGTAGTTTATATACTTATTTTTCCTCTTTTGCCCTTTAGTCTCCTAGTCTGGCATCTCTTTGCAACTTAGTAGTCACTCCTTGACATGACAGAATGATGCAGTATAGAATATTTAACTTTAAAAGCAAATTTATGCTCCTGTTAAAACTTCCCCTCAAGATCTTAGTAAAATTTTCTTCCAGTTTTGGGTCCAAATGTGGGTCAGAAAGCATTTTTTTTATATTTCTGGAAATCCCAAGTCACAACTTGTCATTCTTCAAAAGCATCTATGGGCCCATATTGTGTACTATCTATAAGAAACGTCCTTTAAAAAATACACTGGGCATAATTCTGTAAACAAAAATGTGGTCTGCGAGGGAACCCAAAAAATTTACAAATGCCTTTGGGTGAAAAGAGAATCTGATGTTCTTTGAGTGTGTATAGTTTAAGAAGAGGGGTGGTTGATTAATGGTAACAAAACTAATATTGATGTGCTAGATTAAAAAGAGAGTACAGGTTGGCAGACCTTGCCCTGTGACCCAGTCCCTATACTCCTGGATAGCTGTTCAAATTTAGACTAAATTGTGTGTTGTGGCAGAATTGAGTCTTGAAAAATCTCTGTGAATCTTAAAGTAAAGCAAAGACCATATGTTCTTTCCTTGTCATTTATTCTGTCATCCATAATTTAATATTAAGCTTACCTTTATTGGGAAAAATAAAGAAATTCTCACTTACATTGACCATATTGTTATTATTTTCGACTCAAAAGCAGTTTCACTTTTAATCTTGATTTTCATTTATTCGTTATTATAGTTTTCCACCTCCCTCCCTCCCTCCCTCTTTCCCTTCCTCCCTCATATCTGAGTGGCCTGAGACTCACTGTGTAGACCAAGTTAGTCTCCAGCACAAAAAGATCCACCATCCTCTGCCCCTGAATACTGAAATGAAAAGTGTCACCACACCCAGCCTTAGTTCTATTCTTTTTAATGAACACTCCCTGGACAAATGACCAGGCTCTTTGAATGTACTTTAAAAAGTATATTGGATGCTACTCAATGCATTTATGGAACATTTCTGTGAGATTGTTTTGGGTTTTTGTTCTGTTTTGCTTTGCTTTTATCCTCTGAACAATAGTAATAAGTATTATTTCTGTTTTATATATGAGGAAACTGAGGTTCAGAGAGAGGTTTGGTGGCTTACACCAAATTACTCAATAATATGTGGAAGTACTGTGCTTAACAGAGTGAGTCTGTGTCCCAGAGACTGGCAAGAAGACTACTAAATCCAAACAAGGTTATTCTCCAGGAGCCAACCAGTTAGGAAGGTAAAATAAAATGTTTGAGGAATAATGTGAAGCAGTTTGTGTTCATTATCCACTGAGCTAAAGGGAGAGGTCCGAGTAGGACTTTTTATTAAAGCAATGGTCATTTTAGGAAGGGATTGTATGACTATGCAATGTCAAGGTGAAGAAGATAGAGGATAGTGGCAAAAGCAATCACATGGAACAAGGATTATTTGTTGAGAATGAGAAAACGGACTAGGATGAGGTTGTAAAGATTTGAAAGGCAGCCCAATGAATGTTGCTTGTCTGTGGAGAGATGATATGGGATGGACGTCTTTAGGAAACTACACATGGCCACATTTTGTAGTGAGTGTGGGAGAGAATGGGGTCAAGGTAGCTAGGACAGAGGCTACTCCAGTAGAACAGCTTAAGATCAGCATTTTAGTGAGTTTGAAGATAGCAGGGCTGTAAGATGAAAAGACCTGTGGGATAAAATTGGTGACTGACTGGTGACAGAAGAACTTATTGTGTATATTTAACTCAAAGTAGGGTAAGAGCTACTTGGAGTTTTTCCTGTGAATTTTCAGATCTAGCCCTTGTTTTCTGTATGCTTTTATTTTATTACTTCTGTTTTCAAAAATGTGTTTGAAGGCCCCTATATAGCACATTTCTAGATCTGAGTGAGCTCTGCATCTGTGAATCCAAAAACTACAAATGTACACAAACGGTTTGTGTTTTAGGTCCAACTATCAATAATGACTCACAGGTGGAAATTGATCTCTTTTAGCTCATGGAGACAAACATCATTTTAGTTGAGATCTCAGAAATATAATTTAACAATCAAAACTGATCAGTATTTGGCACGATTTGATACATAATGACTTTAAAGAATATTAATGCTGAAATTAAACATCAGGTGATAGAGCTTTGCATGTTTAGACAAATGCTTGTTTTCCTATTGGACAGGCTGACTTTACCTTTTTTGACCCTTTCATTTGTAAACATAATTAAGCCAGGCAACTGAATATGTGATGTCCTTATTCCTATTGGTTGTAGCAATTTGCATGTAGCATTACACAATAGTGAGATGGCATATTTGGATGGCAGACAGTGGTTTTAAAGGGTTTTCTTCTTAGATTGGGCTTCCAGGGACATAATTCAAAACAAATTTCTTCTTCTATTGGCTTGTCAAGAGATTGTTGAGATGTGCATCTTCTCCCAAGGGAGAAAATGAAAATGTTTAGTTTTGTCATTGTAAATGATAATTTTAGGTCACACAGTACTAGTAGTTTCATTCGCTTTGTTTCTGTTGCCCATTACAAACAAAATTCACTATGATGATCTTGTAGTGGACAGTTTGCCCCATCTTGGAATTTTTTCAAAGTCCTGGAATATTTATTTTTAACAATATAAATATTTATTGAAGTTAAGCCTGCCATTCTAGCTTAACATGTCTTGAGGGAATAATGTGTTAGCTGAAATATACTAGGCAAAATTGAATTGAAGCAAAGCATATATTTAAAACAAGGAAGGCCTCGTTCCTCCATTTAAACAAAAACACAAAGAAGTTTCTTTTAAAATATATCATGTCCAAAATCTTAATTTTCAAAAGAATACATGAGGCATAAAGAGTTACAGGCTTATCAGCATATTTAATTTCCATGTATAATAGCACTAGTTTTTGTTGTCATTTGTAAAGGGAGATTAACAGATAGTAAGAACAAACAAACACAAACACTGAATAGAGAGTTGACAAAGAGAGACCTCTTTAATGTTAATTTAACTGGTAGGAAGTCTAGACAAATTTATTATGTTTTCTGTGTGATTTGAAAAGGTGTTTAGTTAGTAACTCTGTCAGAGATAGTTATTAGGTCTTTGGTGTTTTTAAAACAGGTGAAATGACAACTTGGCATCTTGTCGGTTGGCAGTTCACTTGGTGAATGGTCAGGAAGTAGTCCAATGATGGAGTCAAGTTTTTAAAATATCTGAAAAGGACAAACTTTTTAACATTATATTTTAAAGATTAAAATCCAAATTCCTGGTTCTGGTTTCATGCTTAGAATCCTAACACTTAAGGGAAAGAGGCAGAAAGACAGTATGTTAGAGGCCAGCCTGGACTGTGGAACCGGATCCTGTCTCAAAATGAATAATGATGATGATGTTTTAATGACCAAGTTGTGTTCTGGTACATAATGATCTCTTGCCTCAAAACATACTGAACTAGATGTGATCATGCTTGCTTAGATCTCAGCTATTTTAGAGGCTAAGGCAGGAAGATTGTGAATTTGAGGTCAGTTTTGGCCACACAGCATGAACCCCCCCCCCCCATCATTTAAAAAAGCGCCCTCTGGTAGTTACCTATTTGCTTTTTTTTTTTTTTAATATTTTTTTATTTTACATATTGATCCCTGTCCTCCCTCCCTCTTCCCCTCTCTCCCACCCTTTCATGTGCCCAAACCCCTTCCTCTTCTATCTCCCCACCCCACTCCACATGTAGGGGAAAGAATGCCTTCCAGGAGGGTCATCTAAATCTGTCAAGTCATTTGGAGTAGGGAGGGACTAGGACTTTTCTCCTGTCTCTAGGTTAAGGGATTATCCTTCAATGGAGGATGTGCCCCCAAAGTCCTTTTGTGCACCAGGGATACAGCCTGTTTCCACTGTCCAAGGTCCCTTAGGCCTTCTAGCTGAGACCCATGTTCAGGGGGTCTGAGTCAGTCCCATTCTGGATTTCCAGCTATCAGTCTGGGGGGCCCATTAGCTCCTCCTTGTTCAGGTCAGCTGTCTCTATGTGTTTCTGCAGCCTGGTCTTGTCCTCCCTCTCT
The DNA here is from genome assembly GCA_030556225.1 of Cricetiscus sungorus. Lineage (NCBI taxonomy): Eukaryota > Metazoa > Chordata > Mammalia > Rodentia > Cricetidae > Cricetiscus > Cricetiscus sungorus. Next base: position 8,266,938 of record JANBXA010000126.1, read on the forward strand.
GCATCGGGATTCCAGTTCAGCTCAGTGTTTAGTTGTGGGTGTTTGCTTCTGTTTCCATCAGCTACTAGGTGAGGGCTCTATGATGGTGGATAGAGGGAACTAGGAGAAAGAGGAGAGGAGAGGAAGGAAGATAGAGTCAGGGGAGGAATAGATGAGAGAGAGAGAGAGAGAGACAAAGACAGAGACAGAGAGGGACAGAGAGAAGAGAGACCATAAAAGAGGGAGCCATTATAGGTTTAAAGAGAAAACTGAACCTAGAGAAATGTCCAGAGACCTACAAGACTGACCCCAACTAACAATTTGAGCAACAGTGGAAAGGCTACCATAAATGCCCTTCCCTGATAATGAGATCAATGACTAATTTATCTACCATCATAGAGCCCTCATCTAGTAGCTGATGGAAACAGTTGCTTTTTTCCCCTTATATTTTATTAAAAGTTAGTGAACTACAGCTTTGGTTGGTAATACTAAGTTAACTTAAGAGCTTCAGGTCTCAAATAGATCTCTTCTCTATACAGAATTGTTGTTACTCTGTTCAGATTATGCTTTCCTATTTAGATTATAGTTTGCTGAAACTATGTGCTTGTTGCTCCTTTGCCTGTTTACCATGATATTTAATAAAGCTCTAGGTAAATATCAGAAGTTTGGTATATATCTAATTAGCATGTTCAAAGAGGTGGGTAGCCACGCTATTTTGTAATCTCTAAGGAAGGTTGGGATAAGCCATTGGTAACAGAAGCATTTATTAGTTTTGTTGGTCAATGGTGATTATAATGCCAGATTTTTTCCCTTGAATTTCCAGGGCTGGTTGATATGTGAGGAGCCAACATGTCGCAGTCGCACTCGACGCCTTCCCCTTCATTTCTCCCGAAATGGGCCTCTTTGTCCAGTCTGCATGAAAGCTGTACTTAGACCGGAGGTAACTATATCCTAATGTTAAAGTAGTATTCAGAAGGAAGTGGAGAATTATTTGGCATCCTTTAGCTTTGGGAAGCAGATGCTATATATTTGGCCTTTGGAGATATCCCTCTATCACACTCATACATTTTTTTCTTCAGTATCCAGACTTTAAGAAGATTGATGCTTTTTTTTTCACATATCTTAAGCCATATCGTATTCATAACAAGGGAAAACTGATTAATTCTTATAATTTACTCATCTTTCATAGGGGTTACAACTTTTTAATTACAAAAGAATTGTTCCTTTGTAAAAACTGCAAGTGTCTTCAGACTTCTCTCTGTGTGTTATTAAGTTGTTTATCAGTATCCATATAGTATATTCACCTGAAGGAGTAATGCATACTGCCATTAGTGGCTCACAACTGTGGAGCATGCAGTATGTATGGAAAGGCCTCTCTGGTAATTAAGATGCCTTCCCTCCTATGCCTTCTTGGAGTACCTTCAATCCAATGAGTAGTTTCCACTGGTGAACAGAATGTTTGCAGGTATTTTGAGCAGAAAGGGTCTTATGATTAATTACCATGTATTACTAAGCTACTAGCCAAACTGAAACTAGTTTCTGTAAGTCTTCTAGAAATTTCAGTATGATAACATGTAGTCCACTTTCACAGAATGTGCTTTATTTTCTAAATGATATATAGGCATTTGCAGGGGTATTGTTGAAAATGAAAGTTGATAACCTATTACCTGCTTATTTTTTAATGCAAAAGCAGCAATGTATCCCTAATTTTTGATGTCAAATCTTTTCTGTGAAAAAGATGACACAGTCTAATTTTAGGCAAGTATTTTGTTGTATTGTTTATTTCTCTGTTCTTTTACATATCTCTATGTAATTTGCCTGCAGTCACAGTGAAGATATGCCTTATAGTTATCAAGCATTTTTCTGTGTGGTTACATAGTTCATGCAATTTAACCACACTTCTCACTGTTAGGCTAGTTTTCAATTGCTCTATACTGAAAATTTCTGAGTATTTTCCGATTTAAATGATGACTTTTCTTTATCTCATTGTTTCATAAGGATGGAGTATTATCAAAGTATCTAAATATATAGTGGTGATTCCTATTGACACATAGCTTTCCTGATGGCTATCTTTTTACTATATTCCAATACCTTAAAAATATATTGGTTTTAACACAGCATTTCACGCATTTAGATACTACCAATAATTTATTTTTAAATAACTGGATAAATATTAAATATTCCTTTACTTCCTTTATAAAACTTTGATAATTATATAGGATTTTTAAATGTGGAACATGTGGTAATTAGCTGTCTTGGTGAATTATTTTTACATCAGCCTTACTACTTAACATAAACAGGTGAAAAAACATGTAGAGTGCTTCATTAACCTAGTGGTAAGCTCTATAGTGGTTCTCAACCTTCTTAATACTGTGAATCTCAGTACAGTTCCTCAGGTTATGGGGATCCCCAGCCATAAGATTACTTCGTTTACCACTTCATAACTGTAATTTTACTACTTTTATGAATCATGATGTAAATATCTGATGTGCAGAATATCTGATGCTACCCCCAAGGAATCATGAACCACAGTTGAGAACCACTGTGCTAGGAGAATCATTTTTATCTTGTGAACTGATTTTGCCTTTGAGTCTTAACTCATCAACTTAAGTTCAATGAAAGTCAGCCAGTTTTATGCTTTGCTTCATGGTGAGAGAAGGAAAAAAGAAATATATAGCTATTGGGTCATTAAAGTTTCTGGTACACACTGGTGGTGTTTTTGGTAGCAGTTTAATATACTAGGTCATGTTATGATTTATTATTTTTTAATTAGTGTGCTAACACAGCATTTCAAAGTGACTTGGTTTTTTCTTTATATCCTATCCTCCCATAAACAATGACATTTTAGTTAGATGCTTTACCATAGGCTAAGGTACCTATCCCCAGGAGAAGCTTTGCTAGACTGGCTGAGAAGCTTTGCTAGACCGACTGCTCATGAATCACTGTGTCAGAGCACTCTGGTTAGTGAAACTGTCCTTAGCCCCTTCTAACAGGATTTTTTTAAAGTGAGACTCAGCTCATTTTTCTGTACTTCATTTGAATTGCTAGTGATGAGTTAGGAAAGTAATATTTATGAGGTTCCTGAGCTTTTCTACTAGGAATAATAATATTAATCTTTCCAGAGATACCTGAGAGTCTGTCATACAATGAATAGTATCATTGCAGGTTTTCCACAGTATTTCAACAGGTTTCCCAAAGTATCTATTTTATAAGATTATGCTCATCTCACAAGATGTGGTGGCATATCCTTAATTCCAGGATTTAGGAGACAGAGGCAGGAGGATCTTTGAGTTTGAAGCTACTCTGGTCTTTAGAGTGAGTACCAAGATAGCCAGCTAGAACTACACAGAGAGACCCTGTCTCAGAACCTCCATCTTCCAAAAAAAGGGGAAAGAAAGAACATATTATGAGCATCTAGTTCATATGCTCTTAGTTGCTGAATATCAACTATATCTTGTATTTAATAATTATGCTGGGTGCAGTGGTACATGCTTATAATTCTAACACTTAAGTGTCTCAGACAGGACTGCCATAAGTTTGAGTCCATTTTTACTACGAGGATCCTATTGCAAAAAGTTTTATTAAACACCTACTACATCCTATAAAATATACTCAGAGATGACATTTATAGATGTTCTACATTTTCTTATATATAAACGATGAGTGGATAAAGAAAATGTGATATGACTACATAGTGAGGTTTTATTTAGCCATACAGAAGAATGAAATGATGTAATTTGTATGAAAATATGTGGAACTGGAGATGATCATGTTAAATGAAATGATACAAATTCAGAAAGACAAATATTTTATATTTTCCCATATATGCATGCTAGATTTAAGAATATTCCACAGAAAGGTGACAGGGGGCATCTGTATAAGTATAATTAAACTACATTGTAGGAATGTATGAAAATGTCACAATAAAATCCATTGTTTTATACACATACTACTAGAAAGTTAGAAACTAGTTTAACATAAATTATATGAATTTGTTGCTTGTAAGGCAAAAAAGATGTCATTTATAGATTTATAAAGATGGTGAACAAATCACCATTTATTCCCAGTACCAGGCTAGTGGAGACTTAAGATAGGTTCACGTTTGTGTTAAAATACTAACTGTTTAATGTGCCGGTCTCATCCTCACCTGATTCTCACTTAGTCCTGGGTTACAGTTGATTTGTACTTTTCAGAGTTGAATTGGAATATGAAAGCTGGCTGTCTTTAAGACTCATATTGTTCTCGGGGCTTTGGATGTGTTCTTTTTCTCTTCTTGGATATATTAAAATGTATTTTCTGTATCCTAAAATATTTGGACTCATGGGGATTTAACAGTATACAATGTTGATGCTTAATTTAAAACACTATGAATCTTTCCTATTTTAAATGGCTTAAAAATTCAGAACTGAAAAGTTTCATACTTATTTATATTCGTAAATAATAAGATCTTCTTACTTTGTCCTGGTGACAGAGCTTGAGCTTATCTAAATTAGGTGATAAATATTTTAATAAGGACATGGTGCTTTGCTTTTTAACATGACCAATGTGCACAGATATGGACTGAGCCACAGGACATTCTGTATTATGTAATTCATCACAAACAATATTAAGTTAAAAAAATATTTAGTCTTTATTATAAGGTAGATCTAGTGGTTTCTTAGCACTCAGAAGGCCTAGGTAGAAAGATAGCTATGAGGTCAAGGCCATCTTAGGTTATGTTTTGAAATAACTCCCCCCCCCACCCAGATACAAACATACATTTTTTTATGTGTGTGCATAGAATTAAGATTTCAAACCAAATTAAACTTTTTGTCGTTGACATTTCTAATTTTGATATGAACCTGAGAAAATGTCTGACATGTGACTCCTTGGGTCTTAACAGTAATAGATTATGAAATTGAATAGCTCCTAGCGCAGAATTACTGTAGTAGTTCTCTTTAAATAGTTGCCTATTCAGTTTGTTTTTTTGAAGACCACTTCAAAGGGAAGCAATGGCATGACCTTTATTTATTCTTTGGACAGTCCTTGAGTTTCTCATATTATCCTTTGTTGTAAAATTGCTAAAAATCCTTTCTGGCACTGTCAGTATCATACATAACTTCTTTTCTTCAAGGGAGAGGGGAGATTATGAACTCTAATCATCATGTGTTATGACTTCAGAATGGCTATGCCTAAAGAAATTGTTGGTTTTATGAGTAAGATGTGAATTTATAAACGTTGCCAAGCTACTTGAGGAGTGTTACGTTCCTACATAAAAAAAAGTACAGAAGTGTTTGCCATCTCTTGAGCATGGGCATGGGAAAGTGGACATTAGAGCTGTGGTAGGAAATCTGAAACTTTGCTACCAAGGCGTTATTGGTGTTCCAGTAGAGAAAGGGTTTACTGTGGCAGGCATTTTAGAGTCTTATAGTTCTGATGGCTTACACAAGATTGCTGAGTTCTTTATATAGCCTTTATATAGCTTTATATACCAAGAAAGTACTCAACTTTTCTTTTTCAATGTTTTTTTTTTCTGGTTAAGACAAAATTAAAATAACATAAGATTAACCATTTTAAGGTAAACAGTGGATTTATACATTCATGTGTTACCACCATGTCTAATTCCAACCTGTTATCACCCCAGAAAAAAGTAAATGTTGTACCTATTAGTGCCTATTCTACATCCTCTTTTTCTAAATGCAGTAAACTTCCTAAATATAGTACACTTCTTTCTGCTTTCAGACTCAGCAATTCACCTGTTCTGAGGATTTCATACAAATGAAATCAAATGATGTCATCTTTTGTACCTGGCTTCATTTAACATATTGTTTATTCTTCTATCGTGTATGAAGTTTATTCTTTTTTGATAGCCAAATAATATTTAATTGAACCCAGCTAGAATATTTATCCATTTATTTGTTGATATACATTTTGATTTTTAAGATTTTATTTTTTATTAAGTAAAAAGGTTTTACATGTGCCCTGAGTTTGTGACCCTTACCTTTGGCTCACTTATTAGTCTTATTTCCAAGAATGGTACTGCATGAATCTAGACTAATCCCTCCCTCTGGTCTTTTCTTTAGTAACTACTTATTTAGCACCTGTCTTATGCTCATTCTTAGAGTTTGTATCCAAGGAGTTCAAAACAATACACAGCACTTGAAGTACTGTTGCTGGAACCAGTATAGAGCAGAATAATCCTGCCATTGCCAACTTTTCTAGATAAATCTGTTTAGGGTGTGTTAACCTTCTTATACTTACAACTGTTAGGTTGTGTTCTGTGATTTTTCTTAGACTCAAGTGGCTTATAATAGACGTCAGTGTATAACTCTTAACTGGTAGTGTATTAACAAAGTACCACAAACCAGATAGCTTAAAACAGGGGAAATTGGGGTAGGGGTATATAGCTCATTGGTAGAATGCTTGCCTAGCAAATGCAAGATCATGGGTTGGCAATTCATAGTATCACAAAAGAACATAAATATTTTGAGCTCATCATCCTAAATGTCACATCTAAAATGTGTCATCACAGCCATCCTCCTAAAATTGATAGGGCACAATCCTGTCTCTCCTAGCATTTACTAGCATTTGGTGTCCCTTGGATGTATATATATTTTACTCTAATCTCTACTTCTTTTCCAAAGTGTCCATCTTTTCCCTACATGTATATTTTTTCTTTTTTATTATTTATTTTTCTTATTTTACATATTAATCCCAGTTCCCTCTCCCTCCCTCTCTCCCACTCTCCCATGTCCTACATATCTCTTGTCTCCTTTTTTCTCATAAGGACACCAGTCATACTGTCTTAGAGGCCCCACTAATTCACACCAATTTCACCTTAACTTGATTTTTTTCTTCCAAGACCATATTTTTAAATAAAACTTGTTTGTGGATAATTGAGTTTAGGATTCCAGCATATGGTTGTGAGGGATATGCTTTTACATGTAATAGGAATTATATCAGCGCTTAATTTTATCTCTACTTATGAATTGTGTTGAGGTGAAGGTAATGAAAACCAAAACTAACAGTGGCTTTAAAAAGTCATTTAATTCCCAATCTAAGAGTTCATATTTTAAAACACATAACAAATTCATTTATGAGCTATTGATGATTCTCCTGTGATTCTTCTCTCTTCATCATCTGTCAACAGCAGCAACACCCTGTCTTCGAAGTCACAACACAGTTCAACAAGGCTATACAGGCTTGTTCAAGACATCACAGGGTAGAATAGTGAAGAAAAGAATGGCAAGTCACAAGCATATTCCTCCTATGAGGCTGGAGAGCAGTGGTTAAGAGCTTATTACTCTTCTAAAGGACTGTGTTCTGTTCTTAGCACCCACATCAGGCAGCTTACTGTCGCCTGTAACTACAGCTCCAGATCTTCTGACATAACTCTCCTGGTTTCTGTAGTCATCTGCAACACATACACACACACACACACACACACACACACACACACACACACACACACACACACACACACACAATAATAAATCTTTTAAAAATGTGCTTCCTATCTAAGTTAGTTCTTTAAGCAGCCTGTGGAAGTCCTATGCAACGTACTCATTTATATATCATGGGCAAAAAAATTAGCCATGGAGAGTAATAGCTTTTTGTCACTAAATAGGAAAAACAGACTGGGTGTTGAAGGCCAACTAGCACTGTGTGTAACAAAAACCTTCCAACAAACTTTGTACAATCTCTCAGCCCATCACTTTCCCATTGTGGATAGCATGGATTCTGATCCTGCTTTGGATATAGTGTTTTGGCTTCAGGAGTTCTGATGTGAGTAGTCTCATTGCTTTTGTCTTTTTAAAATATTGATTAACATGTTGAAATGGAGAGACACCTTCTTCTAGGTAGACACTGCTCCATTTTCATCAGCATCCTTTGTGTAGAAATGTTCTACCAGTTGCTAATTATATTTGCTTCTAACTTGTAATTGTCCTCAAGGATTTTGCCCAAAGGTTTTTCCCAAGGAAAATTTGCATCATTTTGATCAGATGCTGATGCTATCATAGTTTTATAATTACGTTGGCCCTTGGACTAAAAAATCATGGAATCTGCTCCCTTTGACTGGTCATTTCTACAGCATTTTTAAAAGA